>CM057459.1:104697500-107197500 GCA_016271365.2 Neoceratodus forsteri | reverse complement strand
ACTCAGTTGTGAGGAAGCAGGTGGGGCTGCCTGCATCTGGTAACGGTGTTCATATGCCATGCAGAGACATTGTGGGTATACATACAGGGTAAAGACATGGGCACCTATAAAGGTTGTGTACTATGTGCTGTGTCACATGGTTTGCCTGCATACACATGTGATATGTTGCAGCATTCAGTATGGCGCACTGTGTGGGTGGGAAGGAGTGTGGGTATGCCTGCACCATGGAGTGATGCTCATTGGCACACATGTGTACTATGTGCTATGTTTCATTTGAATGGACTGTATAAGTCATACACTGGCACTGATCATATCACAGTGCATCAGAGGTAAGCGCTGGTCTGAAGCATTAGGAGCACAAGGGACTAAACAAGTGGTTGTGGAGTGATTCAAACTTGAATAGAACATTACAGTACATCTGAGGGTAGTGTTGGAATGAGTCCTGATGTGCATAATGGACTACACCATCCTGGCTGAGGAGGGATCCATACCAGTAATGCACATCAGAGTGTCAGAGATAAAGGCTGGACTGAAGACTGATTAACAGATGGACTACATCAGTGACTCTAGTGGGATTTGAACCTTAACAGCACTTTACAGTGCAATAGAGGTTGGGGCTGGACTGACACCAGATGAGTCAATGGACAACACCATTGGCTGTGGAGGGATCTGAACCTAAAATGCACTTCACTGTTCACTACAGTTTGGGGCTCAACTGATGCAGGATAAGGAGATAGATCTTACAAATGGCTGTGGAGGGATTTGAACCTGAAGAATACTTTACAGTGCATCAGAGATTGGGGCTGAACTGATGTCATATGAATTGATGAACTACACCAGTGGATGTGGAGGGTTTTGAACATAAAGTGCATTATGAGATTGGTCTGGACTGATACATGGTAAGTCGATGGACAGCACTATCAGCTGTGGAGGGATCTGAACCTGAAATGCACTTCACTGTTCACTACAGTTTGGGGCTCAACTGATGCATGGTAAGGAGCTAGAGCTTACCAATGGCTGTGGAGGGATTTTAACTTGAAGAGCACTTTACAGTGCATCAGAGGTTGGGTCTGGACTGACGTCATACGAGTCAATGGACAACACCAGTGACTGTGGAGGGATTCAAAACTGATTTGGCCTTTACAGCGCATCAGAGGTTGGGGCTGGACTGATGCCAGATGAGCTGAAGGCAACACCATTACTTTTTCATTTTAAACAATCAGCAACTGCGTATAAGGGAGAAAACTCAAGTGCAGGGCATGAGACATATCTGCTACTGACCTTACCTGCTTATCATCTATAACACAGGGAGCAACATGCCACATAGATTTTAACATAGCCATAATCCAAACATAAACTCTTAAAAAAGTAACAAAAGGTGCTGAATTCATGTGAACTCATCTAGTACATGCACAAGAAACACTCTCTCCCATCAGGAAAGCCAGACAGATCCATAAAATGTGATCACACAGGATGAGCAGAAATTATCCCAAAATGAACAAAGTGACGACTATGAAAACTTTTGTCATAAATAAAAATAAAAACAAATAAAGTAAATACAGATCACAAATTGAGATTTTGGCACCAAAATGAAGTGAGTATTTTAGAATGAGAGCAGCACCTCCGTCTTGAAACTAAGTTTCCAGTCACCATGCTTTTCCTGCACCAGTGTGCGCTCTGACTGGTTAATGGAAATAGCAATGTGTACAATAAGCATAGAGGAAACATGGCAACAGTGAGGATCAATATGACCAAACGGTGACGCACTACAGAGCTAGGGTGGGTGCAGGTGAGGGTTATGAGCCCTAACTGAAACATAAAAAAAAATCGCTGTACACTCCAGAGCCCGGAGAGCCACTTTCCCTCCAATGACCATTGTAAAAAAATACCTGAGTCCTTGCTTGAGTGCTAAATAAGGATTTATTCCAGCGTTTCAGGCACACACATTGAACAGAATAGTAGAAGGCACAACAAAAAGATCTGCGTGTAGGTTCCCTGGTGCTTCAACAATTAAGGCTTCATCGGGGGGATGGTGCCTGCATCTAACACAATCCCTTTATACCAATTAAATTCAGAATTGATGATGTCAGAAAATCCGACCAATCACAGAGCTCGATTTTAAATACAGAAATATTCAGCTCACTTAGTGGTATAAATGGACTAATAGTTATAACAACCATGATATCAGTGACAACATGTTATTGTAGAAAAATACCCCAAAAGACATAAAAAAATACATCAAAAGTGGTGACAGCCAATTGGATTGCTCAAATACAAAAAATATAAGTTATGAAATTAATTATAGTGTCAACCTGATCAGCTTAACATGTTACACTAAAACAAGATGATTTGTTGTTACAAGACAAACTAATGGCAGAATGAGCATAATAAACATTTTTCACAGCACATGCAAAAAATAGTAAATTTATTTATTTATTTAATAAGGCATGTTTTCTCAAAAATAGCCAATGGGAACGCATATTATATTAGGTGAAATCAGTAAGGGTACAACTCAGTTCATCAAATGTAAACAAATTCTTGAGCTGCACCAAGAGAAAGAATTGGATGCCTATCGGCATCATCAGGCAATACAGCACATAATTTAGGACGCCATACGGCATCTTCAGGAAAAAGTGGTATGTTTTTTATGACGCCGTATAGTGTCATCAGGACATAATGAATTTGCATTGAAGTTGACCAGCCCTCCTTGGCTAGGAACTGAATCAGAGAGCAAAGACCCTGTCTTGCCCATTATTGAAATCTTGGGTCTAGAATAATGGAAGGAAGGAAGGAAGGTCAGATTCCATGCCAGCCATCTAAATAGCCACAAGTGGGAGGCTACTTTTACTCTGTCCCACACTGGATATTCTAGAGTGTGTTTCTGACTACTATTAAGGATGTCTGAGGGGTTTTTTTTGAAACCCACTATCCAGAGCCCTATCTCCAAGGGGTACACCCCTTCTTCTATTTGCTCTATCCTCTTCCAAGTGGATGACTATGTGAGCACCAACCAAAGCAGCAGAGTTCAGTCATGTATTGCATAGTAATAGATCTCCAATTCTGGAGCCCCACTCCCCCCTCCAACTTTCCCGTTGTAACTGTTAATCTTGAGATACTTGGAAAAGGATTTTTGCCAGTCTAAAAACTGTTTCTAGATATCAATGTTGGGACACACTGAAAAATATATTTAGTATCGGAAAGGACATTCATAATTATGCTGACATGATATACTGTCACACTTCAACCACATATCTTGCAAATATAGATGTACTCTACCACAGAGCACTCAGATTTATTACAGGGTTAGGGCCCAGGACCCACCAATGGTCTTTGTATGCTATAGTTGGATGGCCCTCTTTAGCTGCTAGAAGACTCCTGAACTTGTACTTCTGGCCATATGAGATATTCCTAAAAGATCTCCCAGGGGTATATCACCCAGTTATTTCACTTATCAAGTAGCAACTACTCACTCCAGGAAAAAAAAAATTACATATTGTTAAACATTCCAGAACACACTACACAGATAGGAAAATCAGCAGTTACTTGTTTCATCCCTGCTGCATGGATCTCGCTGCAAGCGTCACTAAAACTTACCTCGCTGGTCAGTCCCAGCAGCTTTCAAAGGCCCTTCAAAAACTATACAATGCAAACCTGCTTGGATGCCTAGCCTCTTCTGGTTTATTACTGAATGGTCTTTAACTACAGTATATGGCTTGGCTCCTCTCTTTGTTGTGGCAAACGAATATTCTAGTTGCACTTACTGCTAGTTTAGATATTCAGGCAAATCTGGTACACCTTACATTCTATATTTAACCTTTGAGTTGTGAACCTAATGAACCTACTCTTACTGTGAATACTATACTAAAGGAATAATGCACGACAGGGTGTGTGTCGTGCTGGGATAACACCATGCCTGGTGGGGTTGGGCACGAGGCCACAGGCCGAGTGCGTCCAATGCCCCAGGCATGGCGTTATCCCAAACGACACACACCCTGGAGTGCATTATTGCTATTATACAATGGCTCGTTGTTATACAAAATAAAAACAATAATTTTAAAGATGTTTTTGTGTTGAAACATATTTTTGGTTTTTAAGAGAAGATGAAACAATCAATCAAAAGCTCAAGCAAAAAATCATCTACAGGTTCACAGTGAGGCTGAGACTAGACCTGTGGCATCGTGCTGGGATAACGCCATGGGTCCAGCCCCAAACTGACCAATGACAGTCCAAGATTTTTTCTTGCCATTGTATAATCTTTAATAATGCGTCCAGAGTTTTGTTTGATTGTTATAGAAATAGTTGTTACCCATTTTATAAGAGCAGTAAGGTATTTCAGGGTGTGGGTTGTTGATTGATAAGAGCAATACCCAGCTGCTGTAGTCACTCAGCGCAAGTGCCTCATGCCTAACAATGCACCTGGGGGCGTGCTCTTATCAATCAACAACCCACACCCTGTCGTGTCTTATTGCTTTCTTATTGACCCGATAGATTGCGTGCTTGCCTCTGGGGCTGGAAGGCCAGAAGGACATAGGCTGGTGCCCCACACCAGGAAATTGGGCTAATACCCATTATTGCTACTGTAGTGTAGCACCTGGGTATGGAATGTACTACACTGATGTTAAGGTGCTAGCCTTTATATGAGATATTAAACCAAGGTCCCTTCTGCCCATCTTTTCTGCTTGTTCAGGTGGAAGTTAAAGATCCCATGGAACTTAATGCAAAAGTCAAAGAACTTTTTATTTTAAAATTAGTTAGCAAATTATAATAAAATATTAAAGGAATAATGCACAACAGGGTGTGTGTCGTGCTAGGATAACACCACGCCTGGGAGGGTTGGGCACGAGGCAGCAGGCCGAGTGCATCCAGTGCCCCAGGAGTGGCGTTATCCCAAACGACACACACCCTGGAGTGCATTATTGCTATTATACAATGGCTCGTTGTTATACAGAATAAAAAAATAATTTTAAAGATGTTTTTGTTTGGAAACATATTTTTTGTTTTTAAGAGAAGATGAAACAATCAATCAAAAGCTCAATCAAACAATCATCTACAGGTTCACAGTGAGGCTGAGACTAGACCTGTGGTGTCATGCTGGGATAACGCCATGGGTCCAGCCCCAAACTGACCAATCACAGTCCAAGATTTTTTCTTGCCATTGTATAATATGTTTCATATATCGCTGTTCCCTGTATCATTGTTTCTGAATACTGTAATGCTGTCCTACCCAGGACCTCCATGTAAATGAGCATGCTCAATGAAGCCTTTTACTGATGAAATAATTAAATGAACTGAATGAAATAATAAGGAAGCTAATTCTAGAGTAGAAAGGGAAGTTTATGAGGGCCTACCTTTTGAGATATTCTTGTACTCTGTGCATCAGTGATATATAGTTTGTCTCATACAGCTTTCCTGGGAGTTTTGTTACCTGAATGCCAAGATATGTTATTCACGTAGTTTGCCATTTTGGTGGAAAGATTTCCCACAGCTGCTGTGAGGGGATGTAACTAAATTTAAGGACCTTCATTTGTGTCTCATTCAGGACACAGCCCGCATGTATCCCGAAGGGATAGAGGCTCTTCCAGGCCTCCTTTATTGCATTCACAGGATTAGCCAGGTATAAAAGTATGTCATCTGCATACAGTGAGATTTTTTGGGGAACAGGCCCCTCATGTCTATCCTTTGTCTTTATGGAATTTAAATGTATGCATTGGGCCAATGGCTGTATGTGAAGAGCAAATAATTAGGGTTAGTGGGGGCAGCCCCGCCATATCCCCCTGTGTAAATTAAATCCAGTGGATATGCCCCCATTTGTTCAAACATAAGCTCACAGGGAGGAATACATGGTTTTAACTCCTTTAATAAACTGTTCAAGGAATCCAAACTGTTCAGGGACCAAAAACAGGAATCTCTACACTACCTTATCAAATGGTCTTTCTGCATCAAGACTCAGACAGGCCCTAATCTGGTGTTGTCTAATAAAATCTATGATATGTGTCATGCAGCTCACATTATCTGGTGCATGCCTGGCCATTATGAAGCCTGTCTGCTCTGAGTTAATTACATCAGGTAGTATGGAATTAATCTAGGTAGCCAGTATGGCCATAAACAGCTTGTAGACCGTGTTGAGAAGTGAGAAGGGGCGGTAGAAGCTACAGAGCAAGGGGTCTTTCCCCTCTTTTGGTATCACAGGTAGGGTGGCATAGTTCCATGTGGGCTGCAGGGCTCCTCCAAGTAACCCAAATGGTGGCATATTTCTTTAATAGGAGAATTAGGGAAAACTCTCTCCTGGCCACATGGAAAATCAGAAGGGTAATTCCAGTAACTTAAAGAGGAGATTCATTAAATCTTTTTAACTACAGACCAACATCCCTGCTTTCCATCTTCTCCAAAACATTTGAAAAACATGTTTATATACAACTTTCAACTTATCTAGAAAGACATAACCTGTTATCTCCATTTCAACATGGCTTCAGAGCTTGGTACTCCACAAACACTGCCCTAGTCACGTTTCAGATAGCAGAGTCAGGGGAAGTGTTTGTGGACCTACCAAAACCACCTGACATACAGTAGTAAACCACCTTTTGTTAATACACAGATTTAAAAAGACTGGTGTGGGAGACAAATCCCTAGCTTGATTTAAATCGTTCCTCATGAAAAGAACTCAGTTTCAGTTGCCAACTAATTATCTACCCATCTCAAAATAGGAAGGGGGTTCCCTATGGATCTATTTTGGGCCTGCTTTTGTTTTTCATTTTTGTTAATTCGCGTCCCCATGTTTTGAATCACACCAGTATCACAGTGTATGCTGATGATGCAGTAATCATCGCTTCCAATGGAAATTCTTGTATGTCGGAATGAAAACTGAAGTCAGATTTTGCAGATCTCCAAAATTATTTTTTGAAATCTGGCTTAGTCCTTAACAACAGGAAAACTCAATGCATGTATTTCCAAACATCAGCAAAAAATTGCCCCCAAATGAATCAGGTTTCTCTTATAGGTACTAAAGTGATCAAAGTCAAGGTAACAAATGTTTGGATTTTACCTGGATAATTCTTTGAGTTTTTCATTCCACATAAACACTGTCACTTCCATGATAAGTAAAAAATTGGAAGCTACCCTTAGGGCAACTTACTATCTCCTAACAATGGTGAGACTAGAATAGCCCAAACTATGGCTTCCAAATTTAGAATATGGTAGTTTAATTTACCAGTTTGCTATCAAATCCTTATAGAAAAACTGGATGTGTGTTATAACAAAATTGCATGTTTTGTGCTTTGTTGCAAGCCCACAATGCTTCACTGCACACCGTATGAAAAATTGAATTGTAAACCTTTGAGCATTAGAAGAAAAAGGAGCTGGCTGTATACAAGTTTTAACATCCTATATTTTGTCCTAATCTATCATCTAAATCACTCCCTTACATCAAGATTTAAATCAGCTACTAGCTAATCCTGGAGGGAAAACTTTGATAGAGAACTGGTATTTCCAAGAACCCCCACAAAATATGGCTCAGGGACTCTCAGTCTTGGGGCTAGTGCCACTGTTACATAGAAGTGTATATCAGCTTTAGCTCAAAACTCTAGGTCCAGGGATTTAGGGATCTTGAGCAGACTGGATGGGCCTCTGGTCTTTTGTGCCATCACTGTCTATGCTTCAATGGCTTGGAACCAAATCATACTTGCAGTTATAATTGATGCTACAGGTGTGTGCTTGCAGTGCCTAGTGCTTTTGTATGTTTCTGTTTAATCTCATTTATTTATTTGACATTTCTCCAACTAGGATAGCCCTTTGAGATGCAGCATCTCATTTTCATGGGAGTGCCAGGGAGGATAGCAGCAGTCAACAGGTTAACATAGTCCAGCAGGAACAGTTATATACAGGCTAAAACCTATACAGGAAAGAAAAACTATAAAGGTAAGTACACCCAAACAGTAATCAAAACAATCTTACAAGGTGGGGTCACAGCAAATAAAGAGCATGAGCACTGTTATACAGCATGATCATGGTTGGAGAGATGGGGATTCTGGACCAAAACAAATGCATTGAGTTCTAAGGAGGCTGGAAAGGCTATACTTGAACACTTGCAAGCTAAAAGCATTTCTCAGCTGGAGTGGGAGCTTGTGCCACATGACTGGTGCTGCAAATGCAATGGCCTTTTTACCAAAATCATACTTCATCCTGGGAGCTGAGAAGGTAAGTGTTGCTATTGAACAGAGTACGTAGGCACTGCTCAACTGTATGAGGTGGACTAGGAGATAATCAGGTTTTTTTTTCTTGTGCACAGCTGTACAACAAAGAAAGCCAATGGTAGTCAGGCTTGCTTGAGGGACTTGTGCAGTTAAGCTGGTCATACAGCAGACAACAATGAGCAGACCATCTACAGGAAAGGAAGAAACCACACAACTTGTTGTACAAATGATCCATGGGTAGCAGAGTAGTTATACACAGCAGTATATAATGTCATAATAGTCAATAAAAAAGGAGCAGGTAGTGGGAGACTACCTGCTTCCTCATATCTGCACTGAGGCAGTGTTTAGCCCTAGAGGGAAGTTGAGCTTGAACCCTACAGTCATTAGGATGTGATCAATGTGTCCACTTGATGTAACTGATACATCCAGCCAGATTCTTAGACACAGTATTTGAATACAGGAAAATAAGAGTCTGCTGCCTTTATTTATTTTATTTATTTATTTATTTATTTAAAAGTTGATAACCGGGAAAGGCATCAATGAACCAAAGCTCATTTCCAGATGCAACCCGGGGAAGGGGGCACAGAAGTTAAAGACAGAATTACAAACAATGGTAATGCAACAAACAGAGAAAGTGCAACACATGAGCAAATATTACAATGATATTACAGTAATTAGAGAAAGTGCAAATCAGGAGCAATGTACAAATAGAGAGGTACAAGGATTAGAGAGAAAAAAAATAAAACGTGCAAAAGATTGTAAAAAAAATTTACAGTGTTTCAAGATAAGGCTGCACAAGTTACATAACGGATATTTACACTTATATGCAGTAGATTACAAAAGTTTGGGTATTTACATTTATACACAGCAGTGAGGGGCATAGACATGCTGTAGAATGTGAGGACTAAGAAGGGGGACAAATGCAGGAGGATGGGGAAGGGTTTGAGCAAGCATTTAAGAGCAGGAAAAGAAGAAGAAGAGAAGCGAGTAGGGAAGGCTGTTCCACAGGGAAAGAAATCTGTAGGAGAAGGAAAAGGAGAGTTTGCCAGTCACGGTGCGAATGCGAGGGAGTGAAAAGGTACATGCACAGTTAGATCTCGAAGTTATAGGGCAAGGGAGAGGCAGGAGTGAGGAGAGAGGCAAGGCAGGAAGGAAGACAGCCAAACCAGAATTTGGCTATGAAGGTGGTGCAGTGAGCAAAATGCCTATGTGTTAGAGACTGAAGGGAGAGTGAGGAGCAAAGGTCGCAGTGGTGGGTTAGAGGGGAGGCGTTAGAAGCAAACCTACAGAAGGCATGGAACAAAATGTTGAGTTTGGCAAAGGAGGTGGCTGGAGCAGCACTGTAGACTATGTCGGCATAGTCAAAGGCTGGGAGGATCCACTTGATGACAAGATCACATCTAACAGGGAGGGAGAGGCTGGCCTTATGATGGTAGAGTAATCCTAGTTTAGGAGGCAGTTTGGTGTATAGTGCATTAAAATGAGAGGAGAAATCGAAGGAGGGGTTGAGCCAGACACGGAGGTACTTATATGAAGGGACGTTGTCTAGAGAGGAGTTAGCAGCTGAGTAGAAGACTGGTTGGGAGGGAAGCTTGGTGAGTTTTCGTATGTAGCCAAAAGTTATGGCTACTGTTTTCTTGGTGTTTAATTTTAATAAGTTTGCATCAAACCATGCAGTTACCGCAGTGAAGTCAGTTTGGAGGGGGGTTTGGACTGCAGGGGTGGAAGGACCTGACAGGAACATGATGGTGTCATCCACATCCATGTGTATTTTGGCATGTGAGCAGACTGAGGGCAGAGCATTAATAAAGAGAGAAAAGAGAATGGGCACAAGGATAGAGCCCTGGGGCACACCAGCAAGGATGGGGAGGGAGGAGGATTTGATGTTGCATATTGACACTGACTGAGAGCAACCAGTATGTTAGGAGCTGAACCAGGGCACCTAGGCAGGAGAAAGACCAATGGAGCTGAGTTTATGTAGGAGGACAGGGTGGGAGACCAAGTTGAAGGCATTTGCAAGGTCTGTGAAAATGGCTGAGGTAATGTGGCCACGATCCATGGCAGAGTGGATGGTATCAGTGAAGTGAAGGAGGGAGGAGGTGGTTGAGTGGGATTTCCTGAACCCTGATTGGAAGGGGGAGAGAGAGAATATTTGAGGTGGAGAGGAAGTCATTTAGTCTAGAGAAGATGAGGGATTCTTGGACTTTAGCAAGGGTAGGGAGAAAGGAGATGGGGTGATAGTTCCCAGGGATGGTAGGATCACCACATTTGAAGAGAGGGAGGACTATGGTGGATTTCCAGGCTACTGGGACAGTGGCTGAGGAGACAGAGAGAGAGAGAGATTTAGGATGTAGGTTAAAGAGGTAACTATTGAAGGGGCAGAGATTTTAAGGAGCCTGGGGTGAAGACCATCTGGGCTAGACTTGGAGGGGTTTAGTGCAGTAAGAGCTCTCAGGACTTCAGAAGGCAAGATTGAGGGCAGTTTAAAGCCTGAGGGCTGGGGGTGAAGGAGGGGTGCTGGGAGGGGAGGGAACAGGATGGAACTGTACAAGAAGTAAAGTACTTGTTTAGGGTTTCAGCAATGCGAGAGAGATCGGAGATAAGTGTGCCACCTCACAGATTGGTGGGGGGGAGACAGAGTGGAGGTGCAAAAGCGAGTGGAGATCTTGCCAAAAAGAGGATGGGGAACTGTTAGCGGGGTGTAAATGTGACTTGAAGAAGTCAGCTTTTGCATGGCTGATTCTGATGGTGCAGCTATTACGTAGGGTATGAAAGGCTTGGAGGGAAAGCAGGTTACCTGAGGATTTATAGGAGTGCCAAGCATGATCACAAGCCCTGCAATTGGCTAGGATCAAGGGGGTAACCCAAGGGAGGTGGGCACATCTTACCCTAGTAGTTTTTAGCGGTGCATGGGTATCCCAGATCTTAAAGGAAATGGATGAGAAGTGGGCAAGGGCAGTGTAAACCCAGAGGGAGGAAAGGACTGGTGACCAGTCAGCCAGGGTCAGGCCATGAAGCAGGTTGCACACATCTAAGGATTTGAAGGGGCGGAACTGGATGTATTTGGGGGGGTGGGAGGAGGTCATGACTTTCTGATACAGAAGGCAGGGCAGTGGTCGCTGAGCACATCAGACAGAGTACCAGCAGAGCAGATGCAATGAAGGTGGGATGTAAGCACCCAATCGAGTAGAGAGTGTGACTGACTTTTTGGGTTTGGACGGTAGGCACTTTGATCAGTTGGGTAAGGTCTAAAGCCTCAACATGCTGGCAGGAGCTGAGTGAAGACTGGAAGAGCCAGTCAAGATTGAAATCGCCTAGAAGAATAAGTTCCCCAGCATTTGCTAATGCAGAGACAGCAGAGATGCAGGAGACAAGAGATTATGGGGGGAAGTTTTGGGAAGGCGTATATGACCCCCACAAGAAGGGGAGATGAGGATGGGAGGGTAGGATTGATTAAGAGGAGTTCATGGGAGTGAGGGATAGCGTCACAATGGAAAATGGAGCAGTTAAGAGAAT
Organism: Neoceratodus forsteri; assembly: GCA_016271365.2. NCBI lineage: Eukaryota > Metazoa > Chordata > Ceratodontiformes > Ceratodontidae > Neoceratodus > Neoceratodus forsteri. Next base: position 107,185,795 of record CM057459.1, on the reverse strand, counting down.
TGCAAAAGTAAATTGCCACTCCTCTTCCACGTTTACCACAGTCTTGTCTGAGAAGGCAAAAGTCAGGAAGGGCCAGCTGGGAATCTGGGATGCAGTAGGATAACCAGGTTTCTGTTATGCAAAGGACATCGGTGGAGTGTTGAGCTATCCAGACTTTTTGTTCATCAAGTTTGTGGAGGAGGCTGCGTACATTAGTATGGAAAATCCACAAGCCTTTAGGGAGAGTTTTCTGGTGAGATGTGGGGGGGGGGCAGGTGTGGCCAGGACTGGGTTCAATGTCCTCTGCTAAGAGTAGTAGGATGATCAAGAAATGAAGGTGCATGGTATTTGTTTTACATTTGAGACAGCTAGTTGAGGTCGCTGCGAAGCCTTGAGACACCTGATGCCAGGGGTCGCATTAAGGGTGTGCTCTGTTCTCAGAGCACAGATTGGATTTTGAGGAGCATGTTTTTAAAGCCCTTTCTACTTCTATCTGTGCTCCTACTGTATACTAGGAGCACGGAGGGGGAAAGGCTTTGCAAATGGTCTCTGGTTCATTTTTTTTTTAACAGAGTGCAAGACTGTTAAGTACGGAGTGCAAAAATAATAGGGTCATTTGCATTGGTTTCTAAATACCGAGTGCAAAATGAAGATGGGACGTGTGCATTTTTTTTTTTGTAGCAGGAGTTTTAGAAAAATCTATTGGCTTTCTTTAATGTCAGTCAGACCAGCATGGGGTGGGCAACCTGTGCTCATTGGCTGAACACTCCAAACATTGCTTGAGAGAGCATGGCAAGCAAGGGGGGAGAGCAGAGCACGGAGAGTGCAGATAAAGTGTTTCGGAGTCTGGTGACCGGCCCTGTTTCAACAACAAAGAAACAGTAGGTCAACTGCTCTAGTAAATGCAGTAACACAATGTGTCTAAAAAAATCTATTTTCGCTTTAAAAGTTGTGAAAGTCACAATTTTGGTTTATTTGGGCCAGGGCATCCTAGCATGGTTGTGTAATCTGAATATGCTCGCATGGCGGGTGCTGACCACGGGGCGAACTCAATTATTCTTTTTTATGCTGCTGCTCCATGAATTGATTTTACCGGTACTGTGAAATCTGAGTTTCAATTGGAAGGGAAGTGGGTTTGATATAATGTCATTTCTGAAATTGCGATGGTATTGAAGCCGCGGGGGGTGGGGGGTGTTTAGTCACAGCAGTTCTCCAGTCCTACTCCTTGTCTCCCGTTTTAGTTAGCCAAAAAGAAGTTATAGGTGGATCATTTTATTTAATTTGTTTTTTATGTGGTGTCCTAGCATGTTAATCTGAATATGCTTGCATGGTGGTTGCACTGACTGGTGGCTCTATTACTTGAAGCTAGATCGGAAGAAAAGTGGACTTACCTTGCTATAATGTACATTTTTAAATTGTGAAGGTACTTAAGTGAAGCCAGTGGTGGGGGGTTAGTTAGTTGCCTGTCTCCACTTTTGCTCCTTGTCTCTTGTTCTGATCGGCCAAAACAAAAAAAAAAGTAATTGGTGTTTTTTATTTGTTAACCCTTCGACTGTGTATGCTCAGTACAGTGATTTTGTGTTGAGACCTGTCTGGCAGTGGCAGTGCAGACTGGCACGGGGTGCCTGGGTCGCTTATTTCATTGTGTCCTGTGCTGCACCTTTTATTTATTTTTTTAATGTGCTTTCATTTACTAAGCTATTTGGCCTGAGTCGGAGTCATTAAGATCTTGTTTTTGATGGGGGTGGGTGTCGTCTTGTCAGCACAATATATTGGCTCACACATAACCTACTGATCAGGAGCTCTTTAAGTGTCCTCTGCCGTCTTGCTGGGCTGCCTGTGAGTGTGCATTGCTATGGATATTGGTGCAAAATTCAGTTTTCAGCACTGTAGCGTCAAGGATAGCAGGTAATATGGTGAGCTACCAGTATATCCTCGTGGGTCAGAAGCTGTTGGTTGGTTGGTGCAGCTGTGCCAGAACAGGCAGCATGGAGCTGGTGGTTGCAGTCTGTGGATGTGGCATGGAACATCATTTCACTAGAGTCCCACCGCACCTGCAGCAAGGCAGTAAATATCTGAGTGGAGGAGACTGAGAAGAGGCTGGAGGCTCTGTGAACAGCTCATCGGGGGTCGTAGAGGCAGACTGCATAGCACACAGGAAATTACCCCCATGCAAGTAATTAATGTCACTGGCACTGGTTGTCATTTGTATTTGGGAATGGGAGGGAGTCAGGATTTGTGATGTCTTGGCACTGGTCAGGTCAGCAGATGAGCTGACCAGCGGAGACAGAAGTGGGACCTAGGTAATTGAAAAGGGAGCACAGCGATTAACTGACTGGCTTTCCTACAAAAATCTTTAACTGTCATTCCACAGCTAACTTGCATCAGGCTGGTGATATAGCAAGCTGGTTGTTGATCTGTTTTGAGTTTGCTTTTCTCCTCTGCCCCCCCCCCAACACTGCAGCCACAGTTGTGCCTGCTAAGTTTTTTTTATTTTATTTTAAACCCCAAACATTTAACAACCTTTCCCTTAACAGGTCCTTGGATGTGAACTAACAGTGTGGCTGCATAGAAAGACAGGCTGTTACCAGAATTTGTCTATGCATGGTTGACATACAGCGCACTCCTGTTTAAGCAGTACAGTAGTATTTTATTGAAAAATTGCTAGTTTCTGTCAGAAGGGTTTTACATGGGAGACTAGTTTTAAGTCTACCTTACAAACAAGACAGCAGTGTGGCATGAGCAATGTCCTTCTATATTGTAAATAAAAGCTTTTCCTAGCTGTATATACAAGGAAGAGAGGACTGGCTATGTCTCTCTTCATCCCAGTCTGTGCCCAATGTAAATTAACTAGTAAGAACTGTTTTTTTTTTTTTTGGCCTTACTCACTGACAGATCTATCCCTAGGATGAAATGCAGTATGTGTGTGTGTGTGTGTGTGGCTTCCCAAAGTCCCTACCCTGACCACAATGGCTGTTTTCACTGCACTAACTGCTTTGAATATGGGGTTCTGATGGAGTAGCTCATAGTGTCTATATACTGTGCTAACAGGCCCCAGACTGAAGATGGCCCACATGTCCTATTTCGAAAGGTAATAGTGGGACTAGGACCTAAACTGGGACTGTTGTGATGCTTAAGGAATCCAATCCGGTCAGGGCTGTTGTGATTGCGATATAATAAATACACTCTAGTTTAAATAATACCATAAGCCAGAGTCAGGTGGCAAGAAGCCAGAATGTCTTACTTGTTATGGTGTAATGAAAAATTACATTATTATGGTGTAATAGAAAATTACATTAAATCAGCAAATGCAAAAAAGATGTATTAGTTTGCTTTAGTTGTTGCACTGAAACATGCTGTCGCTAGTTTACTTTTACTTGTAACTAAAACAATCTGAAGGTATGGGATGAGTGGTCGTGGTAGGTACTAGGTTGGTAGTGGTACCCTACCCTGTCTCTGTGTCTTTGGCATGGTGAAATATGTTTGAAATTTTCAAAGTAAATGCTGGGGGAGCAGGGGCACCAGGATAGGTGGAATCAATTGGGTTGGGCTGGTGCTGGCTCCAGGCAGGGACAAAACCAAGCATAATCTCGACTCTGAGCTAAGAGAGGGTGTAAACAGTAATGTTTAATTAATTCGTGTCTCTCTGTGCAGTGTGTGCTCAGATGTTCCCCTCCATCATCACACCACACAAGTTCCCAGTCTCAGACCTCTCTAGAGTGTGCACCCTGAAAAGAGAAATAAAGAATAGAAGCTGCCCTGGCGGGAGCGCTGGTGTGGAGCTGCAGCAGGTCCCACAGCCACAGGCCATTTTGACACCCAGCTGTTGTAGTGTCAGTCGCTCAACTCAGACAGGGGCTGGGGTGAGAGCAGGGTATTATTTTGGTACATTCAGTGTGAAGGAGCACAGATTTTCTAGGCAGGAGCACATATTTGTGGTCCTTATTTTGCCAATGTGTGCTCCTGAATTTTGAAGGAGCACACCATGACAAAACCTTAATGCCATCCCTGCCTGATGCCACCAGTAACACTGGAATGAACTAAAACAAAACACCGCACTTACAGAAGGATGCTTAGCACAAACAGTTGAATGCTGCAAAAGATTTTTTGCACCATCACTATCGAGAGTAAACATTTACATTTTGCACCGTAGCACTTTGAATACGTACACTTGCTCAATAGTGTTGCCATCTGATGTTATGATTCCAAGTGGATCAGCTGAACAAGATGGCAAATTCTGGGATCCAAACACCACAGACTTAGTTTTAGTTGCACTAAGGATCAGGCACTTGTTGATGAACCAGAAGGATTGTACAGTGTGTCAAATTGTTGATTACTGTTTATGAAACTTTGCCACAATAGGCTTTTTATTTATTTATTTAGTTGTTTAACCAGGTATAGCACACTAAGCTGATAGCTTTTTTACAGGAGCGACCTGGGAGCACAAGGAGGTTAAGTGACTTGCTCAGGGTCACACAGTATTTTTACTTGAGAACAGAGCTTTATCCTGGACCTGATTATTTTGGAAATCATCAGGTCATCCCAGAGGAGGGAGATATTCCCTGCTTCTCTTAAAAAAGTGCTGATGAAGCCCATCCTAAAGAAGCCATTCTTGGACCAGACATTTTTCTGAATTACAGTCCTGTCTCAAACCTTCCCTTTTTGGAGAAGGTGGTCAAGATGGTTGTGTCAACACAGCTGAAGACTCACCTAGAAAGATATGACATCTATCAGCCTCTCCAGTAATGATTTTGGCCCTGCCACACACTGAGACTGCACCGATTAAGGTGTTCAATGATCTCTTCATGGCAAGAGATAGAGGGCATTGATGCATTCTTGTTCTTCTTGATCTTGCACGGCTCGATCACTGCCCTCATGTTGTTTGCCATACACACATGCCATTGGGTGAGATCATCAGTCATTATGATCTGGAGTTTCAGTGTTATGCAGATGATACCTAGATATACCTGTTGTGTTCACCTGATGGGACTGATACAGGGTTAGTGTTGGGACAATGCATGAAAGAGATCAATGACTATATGGCCTGCAACTAACTAATCTTCACCCCAAGCAAGCCTGAGGTGGTGATTGTCGAACAGATCCCCTGGATCTGCTGTAAAAAGGAGCCACATCCAGTTGCCATCTGTAAATGGTAATATTCTTGGAACTGTGGACAGGGTTAAAAATCTGGGAGTCACGATGGATTCAAGGTTGACCCTGGAGCACCAGCTGTCAAGCAGTTGTCAATAGTGACTTTTTCCATCTGTGAAATGTCACCCAGATTAAAGCATTTTTAGTGCCCAGTGACCTGGTGACGCTAGTCCATACCTTCATCATACCCACATGAATTACTGTAATGCTCTTTACCTAGGGTTATCTGGGAGTTCGTTGCACCACCTGCAGCTGATCCAGAACCCTGCAGTACATTTGTTTTCTGGGACATCTCGTCAAGATCATATTACATCTCTGCTGCATGAACCGCACTGGCTGCCTAGTCAGTGGTGCATCAACTTCTAGACATGCTTGTTGGTACACAAGGCCCTGCAAGGTATGGGTCCTGGTTATCTGAAAATGTCATGACCCCTCATACCTCTATCCATCTTCTCTGTTCCACTGATGCAGGCTTATTATCTGTGCCTCAGATCAGGCCCAAACTGTCTGGAGATAATCATTTAGGGTGGCCAGATTGATTTTATGGACTTTTTTGCCCACGGCATAAGCTAGATCTGTTAGCATGGTGGGTGCCTTTGAAGGAGATCTGAAATTACGTAATTTTAAATTAGCCTTCTGCCTGGTCTGACCTTTTAATCTGTTCATTGAACTGTGGCTTGTTGAACTGTGATTGAGCTATCTATTTAGTTTATTGTGTAATTGTTTGATTTATTGGATGTACTACTGCAGTTTTAGGTACCTTATTGTTTGTGTATTGCTTAGCACCCTGAGCCTAAGGGAAAGAGCACTTAAGAAATAATATTGCCTTACCATGCCTTAAAGTCCTGTATAAAAATTGAAATTTTCATCAATCAATTTTTATCAGTCAATCAACAAATATACTATAAGATAGCAGTAATATGTAGACCAACAACTCAGGGGCAAACAAGGATGAGGAAATGATAAAGGAAAGTAGGAGAGCACTTTGTTAGGTAATAACTGCACTTATGGAGGATTTCAACCTCCCAGATGTAGGCTGAGACGCATAAGTTGTAATATGCCAATAAAGTCAAAACGTTTCTAGGCATAAAACAGGACAACTTCCTCTCACACAGGGAACAACAATCATCCAGAAGGGAGACAATTTTTTATGGGGTAATGTCCAACCAGCTGCACAGAGCAACCACAACACCATCAAGATTGACAGTGTGCTGTAATCTGAGAAGTTGAAATCCAGCACTGTGCTCCCTAATGTTAGGAAAGTTGACTGTGGCACAATGAAGTCAATAACAGAAAAATGGCTGGTGGACCTACACAAAATAGAGGGGGGAGAACAATTGGTCAGTGATAAAAGGGGCTACAAAGGGGTTTGCTAAGCAAGCATATCACTTGTTAGTTTAACCATGAAACAAAGGAAGAGGGTGGCTTTAGTGAGAGCAATATGGGTGCACATGTGATGCAGAGTATCGCAGTATCAAGTGTTTAGTTCTTGGTCTTTTTGCATGCTTATGAAGCTACATGGCATATGTTGCTCATCGAAAAGGTAAAGAGAGATTTGAGAACAAAACAGACTTCAGTGAGAAATTTCTGTTCCCAAAAGTGACACTGAAAGGGGCTTTAGCACAGAACCAGTTTGTTCCTAGAATACAGATGTAGTAATGGCTTCCCCATATTTCCCTCACTCAAATGAAAGAAATGAAATAAATAAATGTTTAAACTAGATAGTAGGGGGATGAACAACCATATAGGACAGTCAGATCAATATAGTAATAAGGCTAATAACAACAACATTTTTATAAAACAATGTGTTAAGGTAATGTTTTGTAATGCAAGGAGTTTGAATAAAGAGAAAATGGATGAGTTAAAAATAATGATAGACAGAGAAAACTTTGATATGGCAGGAATAACAGAAATGTGGTGGTCTAATGCTAGTGGATGGAATAAACAAATTACTGGCTACAATTTAGTAAGTAAAGAAAGCAATCACAAGAAGGGAGGAGGAATAGCACTATTTTTTTTAAATGGTATAGAATATATACAAAAAGACACCATAAGGGAATATGAAAATATCCAGCTACTCTGGATTGATATTATAAGCCTTTATGGAAATCAGTTTAGGATGGGTGTCCTATATAGACTACCAGATACATTAAAAAAAGAAACAGAAGCCTGTATTACAGATATTGTATCTGCAGCCGAATATAATGATATAATAATAGTAGGAGACCTAAACTTACCAGACATAAAGTGAAGAGAACCATATAAACCAAGTATATCAGTGACAAATAAGATTTATTTATTTATTTTATTTAGTTAAACATCAGTTTAGAAACCTTTGAGCCAGAGGCTCATTTACAAAGGTACCTAGTCACAAAGAGGACATCAGAACAGTAGTACAAGGGACACAGTACTTACAAACAAAAAAGTTACAGTTCAATTACAATTTTGTTACAATAGAGTACAATCTCCAACGAGCTAAAGATAACAAAAGGTGCAAAACTTATGGTCGGGGGAGAGCTGGTGGGGGTAGAAGGGAGGGAGATGGGGAGGAGGAATAAGTAGGGAAAGGAAGGGGGGGAGCCGCTCAGTGAGCATTGTCAAACAGAGTGTATATATATATATATATATATATATATATATTTTTTACACTAGGCTAGCGGCAGTTGCATTTTCGAGAGCTAAGCAGGAAGTTTCTGAGCCTGGGCTTAAAGCAAGCTAAGGTTAGAGAGTTTGAAACACTGGCAGGGAGGGAGTTATACCAGTGGGGCGCACGGTAGGGGAATGCCCTCTGACCTTGTGATTCAATCACAATTGTACTCAGTGGGAATTGACCAATGTATAACATTTCCAACTAGGGGCAACAATACTTTGGATGTTATTTTAGCAAATATTACTGATGAAGTAAATAATGTGAAGCAATGCCCACCTTTGGGAAATAGCGATCATAATGTGATTCAGTTCCGGATTGCAAAATGTAAGAAAGGATCAAAGGGTAAAACAATACATAAAATGTATAATAAAGTGAATTATAATAATAATAATAATAATAAGTTTATTTATAAAGCACCTTTCAATTTTCAAGGCGCTATACAAAATAAAACAACACAAGTCAGGTGGTAAAATTCAGTACAAAACACAATAAATCACAGTATAGTCAACAATCTCAAACACAATCAGTGCTCCAAAAAGGCTATTTGATAAAAATGAGTTTTTAAACCCCTTTTAAATTCCTCCACGGAGGTGCACTCCTGTAACCGGCGTTGTAGAGAATTCCAAAGAGTGGGTGCGGCATAAGAAAATGCTCTACAACCTGAAGATTTAAGACTCACTCTTGGAATCTCTAGCAACCCCTCATTGGCCAAGCAAAGCAATCGGTTGGGGCAGTAAGGGACCAGAAGTTCTTTCAGATAGGCCGGACCCTGATCATGTAGGGCTTTGAAAGTCAGTAAACTGACTTTAAAGGTGATCCGCCACTGGATAGGTAGCCAGTGCAGTTCACGCAGCACCGGGGTAATATGACAGGACCTACTTGTCCCAGTCAAAACCCGGGCTGCTGCATTCTGCACTAGCTGTAGGCGGCAGATTTCAACCCCAGAAAGCCCAAAGTACAGGGAGTTGCAATAGTCCAAATGCGAGGACACAAAGGTGTGGACCATCCTTGGTGACAAGTCAGACGGAACAAGGTGCTTAACTCTGGTGATATTCCTAAGATGGTAAAAGGAAGTCTTGATGACTGCTGACACTTGTGATTGCAGTGTCAGCCTGTCATCCAAGATAACCCCCAGGTCACACACCCGTTTAGAGGTCAGGAGTGAAACACCGCCAAGAAAAATTCCTGAAGGCGCACCAACAAACGACCCCTCTATCTGATGACCAGGGTCAACAACCAAAACCTATGTCTTTTCTGAGTTCAATTGCAGCCAACTAGAATCCATCCAATCCTGGATTTCTTTCAAACAGCTGTTAAACACTGAGAGCGCTCCATTCCTGGTCAGGGGCAAAAGACAGGTATAGCTGGGTATCATCTGCATAGCAGTGAAACCTCAGCTCATACCATCTTATAATGTCTCTGAGGGGCAGCATATACACTGCGAATAACATGGGAGACAGCACTGAACCCTGAGGCACCCCACACAACAAAGGAGATGAGCTTGAGGAAAAAAACCCAGACACAACTCTTTGTGATCTCCCAGTGAGGAATGAGGTGAACCATTGAAGGACAATTCCTGATATTCCACAAATCTGCCTAAGGTGTGCTATCAACACCAAGTGATCCACGGTGTCAAAGGCTGATAAGAGATCAAGAAGAACCAGAATAGAACATCTCTTCTGATCTCTCGCCCTCAGATCATCATTAAGCACCTGAACCAGCGCAGTCTCGGTGCTATGTCTTTTACGAAAACCAGATTGAAAGGATACGTAGATGTCATGGATAGTTAAATGGTCTTCCAATTTGGCTGCCACTACCTTCTCACTCACCTTCCCAATAAAGGGTAGGTTTGAGATAGGTCTGTAGTCTGTGAAACAGTCCGGGTTCAAGGTAGCTTTCTTCAAGAGAGGTGTCACCACCTCCTCTTTCAGGGAGCTGGGAAACTCACCCATCTCCAAGGAGCACCAGCCTATTTGCACAAGGATTGGACTGATGATATCACTACAACCCAACATTAGGGAGGTTGGTCCAGGATCCAAACTACAGCTTGTAGGGCATACACTATGGATAATCCTCATGACATCAATGAAATCAGGTCGACTGAAGGAACTCCAAGAAAATTGAGGTACTGTGAACTCACATTGTCCTATAGCATCCCCCTTAGAGTTTGCTGGATGCAGATCTGCCCTGATGTCGGCCACCTTATTTGCAAAGAAACGAGTAATCTCCTCGCACTCTAATTGCAAAAACACTTTCCAAACCTGCAGACAGGCTGGGTTGCACAGTCTGTCTACTCTTTGAAAAAGATGAGCCGGTTGGTTCCTAGCAACTGCAATCTCCCTGGACGGGAATTCTGCCTTCTTACAGGTGATTGCAGATTGATAGACAGAATAATGGTCCATCAATCTAAGGTGGTTGGCATCAAGGGCAGATCTGCGCCAGCAACACTCTAACCTTCGCCCCTGTCTCCGCATCTCCCTCAACGTCCCATCGAACCAAGGGGACTTGGGGTGAAGGGATAAGGGACGTACATGAACAGGAGCAATAGAATCCAGAGCCTCTGTGACAGCCATATTATAGGCCACCACCAGAACCTCTGGACTACTGCTCGCCAACGTGGGGGATGAGAGGTCAAGGACCGCTGCAAGGCCTAGAGGAGTAATATCCTGTAAAGGGCAGTACCTAACCATATCCACAGGAGTAGACCTTCTCAGGGGAGTGCAAAAACTGAACCTCACGGTGTAGTGGTCTGACCAAGCAACTGGTTCCACCCCCAAATCGGAAGTATCAATCCCTAGGAGTAAGACTAAGTCCAAGGAGTGTCCAGATTTATGGGCAGTGGTGGAAACCACCTGTGTAAGGCCCAAAGAAGTCAGTAATTGGAGGAAGTGATTACCAAATTGCAAGAGTTCATCATCGACCCAGGCATTAAAGTAACCCAGAACCATCAATCTGGGCGACTCAAACAACATGTTGATGATGAAGTCTGCCACTTCCTGTAAGAAGCGTTTCCCATCACCGTGTGGATGGTAGATGAGTACGATTCAAACACCTACACCCACTACCACTGTACACTCAAAGGACTCAGTCTCCCCTACTACCACACTCGTGAGGCCCAGTTCAGTCTTGAAACAGACTGCAACCCCCCCACCCCTGCGGTCCACTCTTGGGTGGTGTATCACCGAGTACCCAGCCGGAGTCATGGCCTCCAGCATGGGGTCTGGATTTTCATCCAGCCAGGTCTCAGTGATGCAAGCCAAGTCCACTGAGCCAACAAGATCAGCAATAATACCAGTCTTGTTTCTAATGAACCTAGCATTGCATAACACCGCCCGAGTTGGATGAACCTCAGGGGCTGTCAAGCCCATCTACCTACTAAATTCTGTAGTGCCCTTGGGTATGGGCACTAGACATGGTAAAAAATGATCTGGATTCCATTTCGCCCCAGGGCGCCTTCTGGATCTAACTACCCCAATACGATGGCCCCCCTCATTCATCCTCCCTTGTTCACAACCCTCTGCCCTCTTCCGTCTCCTATGAGCAATTCCCAGAGCTCTGCAGTGCTGATATATATCATATTGGAGAGGGAGAGAATAAAAAGGGCAGAGGGCATGAAGAGAGAAGGATGAATAGCGTACCACTGTGGGGACAGAGGGCCAACACATACTGCTACAGAACAATTAAAACCAAAACAATAAATCTACCAAAACAATTAAATTCAAAAAGAACCAACCCCACCCCAAAGAAAATCAAATCTAAACCCAGCGAGAGGACTGGTAAAATATAAAGATAAATAAAATACCAGGGTTCTCTCACCACCCCAACTTGAACAAAAATAAAAATTATTAAATAAAATACCCCACCACCAGCTTTCTCACAACCAGAGGAAGAAAGAATATTTTAGCTCTCTCACTGCAAAAATATGTTTTTCCAAAATCATAAAAACATTTCAAACTTAAAATATAAAAAATTGAGACATCCCTCCCCCAGTCCTCTCATGACCGGGAAATGGAGAAAGCAATAAAATAAAATAAATGGACACAAGGTCCTCTCACCACCTCGCTGTCCAGATCAGCTTAAAACAAAATTAGAAAAAATAGGAAGTCCTCAATCCTCTAGGTAGAGAGTCAATTTTGTTCATAGGTATGTAAAAAATCCAAATCCACCAAATCAGGAATAAAAACATCAGTGCAGGCTCCAAAGACTCTTGTTAAATGATGTAGATCACAAAAAGGAAGATGGTGCAAAAGGAGTCCACTTCAAAAAACTCCAAACACAAGGATATTAAAATAAAATTTAAACCAAGGATAAATTAAACAAAATAAGATAAGACCCCTGCTCTCACCAAGGGATACAAATTAAATAAACATAGAAACAACTTAATATAATTTAGGCCCCCAGGCACTCTCACTACCAGGGAGGCTGAAAAAACTGGACACTCTCACTGTCCAAACAAATTTAAAAAGAAAAGGAAAATAACGTGCGTTCTGACCACATATCTGAGGGAATGACACCTCAGACATAAAGCAATCAAAAAAGAACTGACAGTTCTAGATTGGAACAAACTGACTAAAGATTTGTCCACTGTGGATTGTTGGATCCTATTTACTCATACTCTGGATAGGATCAGCCAGAAGTACATACCTACTAAGAAATTGTATAATAGTAGTGGTAAGAACCAGTATGGTTAACTAAAAATTTAATAAAATCAAGTAACATGAAAAAGAAGTTACATAAACTACAAAGAAAAAAATCCAACTGATAAAAACAAGGGGAAATACAAAATATGCACTATGTAAATTAAAAAAAATGATACAGTAGCAGCCACAGACACTACTAGCTATTTCTCGAAATTTCTGTGATATTTCCAGAATTATCTGATGCTTTCTGCATATCCGCAGTAGGGGCAGCAGAGAGAAACTCTTCAGAAATTTTGCTAAATATCTGGAAATAGCTGGCAATGTCTGTGGCTACCACTGTATAAGACAAGCAAAAAAGAATATAGAATTTAGACTTGCTAATGAGAAAGGAGATAGGAAAGGCTTTTTCTCCTACATAAATGATCAAAAGACCCAGTCAAGAGTAATAGGACCTTTAAATATTAATGGTATAATATATGAACAACTAATAGAGATGAACAGAGTGTTCAATGACTATTTTAGTTCTGTTTTCATCAAACTAGATGATAGAAATGGTGAGGGTCTATTCAAAAATACAAATAAGGTAGTTACAAGTTTTGTTACAAATTCAAAAGTTCTTAAGAAACTTGAAGAACTTAAAGTTAACAAGTCTCCCGGTCCAGATAACTTGCACCCAATGCTCCTCATAGAATTGAGGAATGAGTTAGCCCCAATGATAGAAAACATAGGCACAAGATCCATGAAAGAAGGCTATGTCCCGAGAGATTGGAGAAGAGCAGAGGTAGTCCCCATCTACAAAAGAGGAAATATGGCAGACACAGCAAATTACAGACTCATTAGTCTGACCTCAATAGTAGGAAAAATTATTTAGAGTATAATAGTAGATCAAATTAAGGAATGGTTGAAAGATAATAATAAGACTGATGTACACCAACATGGATTTATAGAAAACAGATCATGTAACACCAACCTAGATTTTTATACCTATATAGGGGAAAATCTGGATAAAGGAACACCAGTGGATGTGGTGTTGCTAGATTTTAGCAAGGCTTTCGATTCTGTACCCCACAAGGCTTTACTTTTAAAACTGGTGGATATAGGCTTTGATATTAATATCATTAGATAGATCTCAAATTGGTTACTGAATAGAAAACAATCAGTAAAGATTCAGGGATTCATCTCACATGAAGTACAGATTGAAAGTGGTGTACCCCAGTGACCTGTGCTAGGTCCATTACTCTTTTGTACATATATATCAGATCTCAGATTAAATAGCGGGAACAAGTTGGTAAAATTTGCAGATGATGTAAAAATTGGGGGAATAGTGGATACATTTGAAAATAGGCTAAAGTTTGGTGAGGACATACTAGCAGTGATAGAATGGACAACAAAAAATGGGATGAAGCTGAACCTGAAAAAGTGCAGTATATTACATATGGGGAAAAATAATATATGTCAAGATTATAACATTAATGGTGCTAATTTGAAAACATCAGACTGTGAAAAGGACTTGGGGATTCATGTTACTAATAATTTAAAGTGGGGAATCCGCTGTAAACATCTAGCAAATAAAGCAACATATATAATAAATAGTGTTAGGAGAACATTCTGTTCAATAAATGAAACTGTGCTGATGCCTGTATACAATAATTATATTAGACCAGTTTTGGACTATGGAACCCCATGTTGGAATCCATATTTAGAGAAAGACAAGAAGTTAATCGAAAGACCACAGATGACTTTTACTAGATTAGTATCAGGATACAGAGGGAAAATGTACAGGGAAAGATTAAATTACCTGAAATTGTGACTATTGGATCTGAGGCGAAAAAGAGGAGATTTGTTATTTTTGTACAAAATTCTGAATGATGATAAATTAAAGGGAGAACTAGGGTTAGAAAATAAGGCCTATAAATATGACATGAGAGGACATAAAAACCAAATTATAGAAAGAAGGTGTCGAACAGAGGCATGGAAACAGAGTTTTGCTAACAGATCGGTCAAATTATGGAATGAGTTACCAAGGGATGTATTTGGTGCAAATAGTTTCCAAGTTTTTAAAATCAAGTTGGATAGATATATTGAGGTTAGTAACTTGGTTGCTTCCACTAAGTAGTGGGGACAGCTAGAGTATGGGCAACATGCCTTCTGCTGTCTTAAGCACCTAAGTATGAACCTAAGTATGAACCAAAGATGAGAGGAAAGCCCAAACCCCCACAGAAACCTACAATGGCCTCTATTCAGGCTTTCCTTAATGAATTCCAAGGGGAAGTACAGTGTGGTCATCTATGGAAAAAGTGCTGCCTGCAATAGGGGACAGTTATATATGTTGTGCTGCTATCACAATAAACATCCAAATGACCAAATAATGAGTTGCTGCTGTTGAAAGTGATACAGGAGTTCTACTATCAGAAGGGGCCATGACGGCCTCTCTTCATGAGCAACTCAAAAATTTTGAGGAATGTATGGCTGATTGATCCTCCTGCTTCCGTACCAGTGACTGAGCTCAAGTAGGAGGTAGAAAAAATACTCAAGCTGATTTTTGCTTTGAATTCCCCATTTCTGCTGGATTCAGTCTTTCATCCACCTATTAAATTAAGGACTCCACATTTCTTAATATTAACAGACAGGTACAAGCTGAAGGGTATTTTATATTTTGTATTTTAACTACCATCGTTGGTTGCTGACATAAAAATGGATTTGAAAACAATGGACTCCTGTGTAAAAGTGATGGAGGCAACAATCACACCTAGCAGCTTCCAATGAAACCTATGACATAGTACATGTCTCGTCAAAAGGGAATGAGTTCTAAATGTGAAACTGGATGACCTAGAAAATAGCATCCATTGGAACAACCTCCACATCCGTTGAGAAAAGGACAGTGCAGAAGAAGCATTCCCAGTGGTTGCCAACTTCATCACATTTTTCGTACTGTCCTGAGAATACCACAGCAATAAAAACTGAAAGAGCTCATCACGCACTTGGACCAAACTGCCCGATCCCCAAGCCAGACCCCGATCACTGGTAGTGTTCCTGCAAGAGTACCCTATAAAACAAATGATCCTGCAAATAGCCTGGAAATTGAAAGAGGAAATATTTGATGGAAAGTAGATATACTCTGAACAGGATTTCTCTGACACATTAATCTCTAAATGCAAAATGGTCCAGGGCCTCAGACAGGGCCAAGAGAAAAAAAATTGCACATCCAACTGAGAGTTCTGGCACAAGTTAAAATCCACACAGACATGGGGATACAAAATGTTGACTCTATAGTGGACACAGCACCACTTCTAGAAGAGTTTGTTTTGTCCTGCCCTAAATTAGAGATGGAGAGATTTGAACAGGCATTACTTAACTAAAGGGGGCACAAGGAGTGAAAACAGAGAAAATAGGGACCCACTGTAACATTTCTTCACCCAACATGATGAGGACTTTCTCTCTATTTCCCACTATTGCTAAACTCCAGGAAAATCTTATTCTCTCCTAACTCTCTTCTATTCTTGCCTCTATGTCCTTCTTCACTCCCTTCCAGTCTGGCACAAGGAAGTCCCATTCCATCCCTACCTCCCTCCCTCCTTCGGCTCACTGATACTATCCTCAGGGACATGGATCATGGCCTAGTCACCTCTTCCATCTTTGTTGATTTAGCCAAGGCTTTTTATGCTGTTGACCACCCCATTCTCCTGGACAAGCTTCAGGCAGCTGGACTCTCCACCTCCTCAACTGAGTGGCACCGTTCCTACCTTGAGGGAAGGTCACAAGCTGTTTGTATTGGAGACTTCCTCTCCTCCTCACTCCCAGTCTGATCAGGCATTCCCCAAGGATCTGTCCTTTGCCCAATTCTTTTCTCCATTTTTCTAAATGACCTCCCCACAGCCTGCTCCTCTTTGTCCATTTACATGTACGCAGATGATACGGTACTCTATGCCTCTGGCTCCTCTTCTTCTGACCTCACAGCACAGCTCCAACTGGACTTCAACAATGTCTCACACTGATTCTTTGAAAACCAGCTTTACCTGAATGCCAAGAAAATGGTGTCTGTTTTTTGGCACCAGGTAAAGGCTTGCTAGAGTCACCCCCTTCCCTCTTTGCATACCCTTGATGATGCAGCAATAAGCCTTCTCCCCTTTCAAGTGCCTCAGAGTCTCACTGGACTGTCACCTTGATTCCTCTGCTCATGTGGATGCTATCTACAAGAAGCTACACCCCAAATTTGGTATGCTTTACAGGAATAAGAAGAGCATCCCACTTCCTTCCCACACAGAGATCCTCACTAAGTTGATTCTCCCCATCTTTGATTATGGAGACATTATTTATTTGTGCTGCTCCCAAGTTACCCTTAGCTAGATTGTACCCTCTCTTTCACTCATTCTGTTGATTTTCCCTCGACAACTCCAAGTACTCACCACTGTTTTTTGTACATCTCCCAGTCCCTCCCCTCTATTGATGCCAGATGCCTCACCCACTGTGTCTCATTTATCTCCAAATTATGGTTTTGTGCCCTCCCCTCGTGTCTTGCTTCTTTACTCTCTTCTGCTCCATTTACCTCTTACTCACTTTGTAATGCTTGCTCTCACTCTCTCACCCTCCCCACAGTGAAATCCACTGCTGGTCAAGTTGCCTTCTTGTTCCACTTTCCTAAACCATGGGGCTCTCTCCCCTTCAGTTCACTCTACTCCTTTCCTTCACACCCTGAAACTTCTCCTCTGAGATTTCTCTACTCAATCCTGCAGTTGCTCCTGATATGGGGATGGACTACTGTCCACTGAACTCCACCCAGCACTATCACTTGTGTGTCATTCATGCTCTCCCTGTTATCAGTGACTACCCTCTACCCATCATACAGTATTTTTACATTGAGTCTCACTACTTAATCTTCCTTTGCTTGTCTTTCTTCTATTTTTATTGTATTGCAATTCTATCCTTACAAGTATTTTCCTGTAATTGTTGTACTTTTCATATAATTGCATTTTTCATCAGTGTACTTTGTATTTGTCCTGTTTCAAACTCTCCCCCTTTACCCCAGGACACACCTGAAAACGAATTGATACCAGCTTAGTATGTCTTCCCTGGTAAAATATGTAAGCAATAAGGCACGAAGGGGTGTGTGTAAAACATATTTTACAGCATGGCCAGGGGTGTATTAAGGCAAGAGGCCAAAGGCTAAGCCACTGGACATGCTGTAAAATGTTTTACACACATCCCTGAGTGCCTTATTGCACTTATAAAATTGGTTCTTTTTTTTTCCTTTTTACTGTTGGGAAAAGCATGTTTATATGTAGAAACAATAGATTTATTTGCGTGCATTTGTGATAAAATAATTCTTCCGCCCAGTGCAAGTGATGTCATTGATGATGCCATTGTATTATTGTCTACTTTCTTCTTCCTGTTTTTTTCTGTTTTTCTATTTGATATGGAAAGTTTGTTATGGAATGTTTACCATGGAATACATGGATTCAAAATTCTACTCAGTTCCATTGGCAGAAGGTTTCTTTCCTAACACACTATACACACAGACAACAAAGGCTTTTATTACAGCCAGAGACTCAATTATCTCACCGTCAGGGCAAGAAGAAGAGAGTTCCCTGATGAACAGGTAAATACAGAAGGGAGATTTTTCACTGTCAGCAAAGAAACAGTTGTAGTGAAAACTATAAACAATACTTATTGTTTCTAATTTGTTTATGTATATAAAGAGAGTGTGATAATCAAGGAAACATTTAATTTGTTTTCTTTTTTATTTAAGGTAGTTTTATTTTTAGGGCCCAGTTGAAGTTTGCTTTACAGTGAAAAGGTAGCAGCCATGTTTGTGGTGGAAGATCATTTCTGGCTGTAGGGGGCTAACTGAAATGCCTGTGTTCCAAATGCCCATTGATCTGGGTCCCAGGCTCTTCACTGCTGAGCAATCCTTTTTTTAACCATGTGTAAACCATATTTTACACATAAATAAGAGCCAATCAGATCACATGATTTTACCCTGCCATATTATAATTGAAATCAATCAATAAATAAATGACTGCTAGAGACATGGCACCCTCTAGAGCAAGGGATAGTCACAACACAGTCAGGTTCACCAAGATCGTGCACATGAACTGGCCGTTTCATGGTTGCTTTATCCAAAGTAACAGTAGATACTCTATTGAGAGCAGTGTTAGTGACAAGATGAACGATGGTGCACCACAGAGGACTAGTCCAGCATGCTTTGACTTTTGAATAATAACTGAGACTTTTAATTAATTATTAACACAGTGAGGAGTAAACTTCTTAAAGCTGTTTTTGACTGTAAAATAATCTGAGGAAAACAACAAGGGGGAATAAGAAAATGTGTTTCTTTTGCTTTTTTGCTTAGACAAAGTGAAGGGTAATACTGCAAGTTATATGCTGTACTCATTTCTAAGTCCTGATGCAGAACGCTGTTGTAAATTTTGTCTGCAAGTCTACTTTTTGGCTCTGGGCTTGCTGACTCATGTACATAGGTAATAATAAGGTACTCTGCACAGATTGGAGACCTTTAATGTGACCAGCAGCTAGAAGTCAAGGCATTCTTATTTTTATTGTATGCAGAAGAATGCTGTACATGTGGAGGAAGGGTATATTAGATAACAAAGCTGGGGGGGTGCAGGGCTTCACTTGATGGGACATTCAGCTTTTTAATCAACAGGGGGCTGGATCCAGGCTATGGTTTAGAAGTTAGTTAAATGGCTGTAGTTTGTCAGTGGTGTGGTGGAGGGGTGTCCTTGGTGGTGCCTCAGGCGGGGTCCAGAATAACTGGTGTTGTCTGAAAGCCAAACTTGAAGAGGGATTCCCACCAAAAATGCTACATTGCAGAATTAGAATGAGCATACCCCCAATAAACCTCATACCAAAAATTAGGTTTCGATGTTACTTCATTTTAAAGTTATGAGCTATTTTGTAACCCTGATTTCACCACCTATTCAAAAAAGCCAGTTTTAGTGCAGAGCCACTGATTATGTCACCTCCTGAACTCATACTCTAGTCCTCCCCATCAGCAACCTTACTGGACCTGCTTCTCCAAAGTTTAAGAAACTGTAGCTGTAGTAATCCTTTTAAAAAAATGACAAAGGGTTGATTGCAGTGCTTGCATTTCCAGAATGTTCAGATGCATGACACTGTACTGTACAACATGTCAGAAGATGGTTTTGGAATGCAGCACTGAACCAAGGCATAGGATGTCAAGGTGGTGCACAATTTTAAAATGTTGGGGGGAGGGACAGACAATCTTAAAATGTTACAAAGATGTGTCATCTCAAAATGTGGTGGGTCGATCAGTCTCGGAATGTGACAGGGATACACATTGAGGAATTTTGTGGGGACTGGCAATTTTGAAATATAGTGGGGGATACACGCTGTCAGAATGTGACAGGACACACCATTTATTCTGAAATTGCTTGTCCCTGCAACAGTCCAGAATTGTACACACCCACCATATTTCAAAATTGTGCATCACATCCCCACCACATTCCAACATTATGCGTCCCAGCCACATTCATTATGCATCCCTGCTACATTCTGAAATTGCTCTTCCCTTTCCCATTCCCAAATTGCGCATCCCAGCCACATTCTGAAATGGTACATCCCCGACAAATTCCATAATTGCACATCCCCACCAAGTAGTGTTTCAATGCCACATTCCAAAACTGTCACTGCCACGTTCATAAATTGTATGTCACACCACATTCCGAAATTATGCATCACCACCACATTCAGAAATTGAACATCACCACCACATTCTGAAACTCAGCATCAACACCACATTCTGAAAATATGCGTCACTACCACATTCCAAAACAGTGCATCACCAGATTCCAAAATTGTGCATCACCTCCACATTCCGAACCTGTGTGTCACCACCGCATTCTGAACTTGTGTCTCCACCACATTCTGAAACTGAGCATCAACACCACATTCTGACATTGAGTGTCACCACCACATTCCAAAAATATACATCACCGCCACATTCCAAAATTATGCGTCACCTCCTCATTCCAAAACTGTTCGTCACCACCACATTCTAAAACTGTACATCACCCCCATGTTCTGAAATTGTACATCTCAGCCACATTCAGAAATTGTGCGTCACCACCACAATCCGAAATTGTGCATCACTGCCACACTTCAAAATTTTGAATTACCGCTGCATTCCAAAACTGTGCGTCACTGCCACATTCCGAAATTGTGCATCACTGCCAAATTCTGAAATTATACATCACCACCACATTCCGAAATTATGCATCTCCACATCACTGCCACATTCTGGCATTTAGTATCACCGCCACATTCCGAAACTGTGCATCACCGCCACATTCTGAAATTGTACATCACTGCCACATTCTGAAATTGTGCATCACCGACACATTCTGAAATTGTGCATCACTGCAACATTGTAAAACTGAGCATCACTGCCACATTCTGAACCTGTATGTCACCACTGCATTTCTAAATTGTAAATCACCTCCACATTCCAAACCTGTGCATCACCACTGCATTCTGAAATTGTGCATCACCATTGCATTCTAAACCTGCACATCACCACTACATTCTGAGCCTGTGCATCACTGCCACATTCCAAAATTGTGCATCAGTGCCACATTCAGAAATTGCTCGTCATCACCACATTCTGAAATTGTGTGTCACCACCGCATTCTGAAATTGTGCATCATCATTGCATTCCAAACCTGCACATCACCACTACATTCTGAACCTGTACATCACTGCCACATTCCAAAATTATGCATCAGTGCCACATTCAGAAATTGCTCATCACCACCACATTCTGAAGTTGTGTGTCACCACCGGGATTCTGAAATTGTGCATCGCTGCCACATTCTGAAATTATGTGTTCCAGCTACTTTCTGAGACTGAGTCATTGCTGTATTCCACAACTGCAACCTAGTGACATTTTGAAATCTCATACCTGCAGTATTTTAAAAATTGCACACAGCTTTGTCATTCTAAAGCCATGTTTGCCACTGCATTCCACCCCACTGTCAGATTCTCAAGTACTGTACCTTGCATCTACACATTATGAAGTGCATGTGCTGACCCCACTGTGTCAGTTTTCTTTTTTAAAATGTTTATTACACCTGCAGTTTTAAGTAACATAGGAGAAATAAGTTATATAAGGTAGCTTGCAGGAAGGACTAGGCTGTGAGTTCAGGAGATGACATCAGCAGCAGCTCTTCCCTGAAACTGGCTTTTTTTGAACAGGCAGTGAATTAAGGGTTACAAAATGACTTGTAACTTTTAAATGAAGTAACTTACAGATCTGATTGTTGGCATGAGGCTGATTGAAGACATGCTGATCCAAATTCTGAATTTATTGGTGCCACAAATTTGGTCTCAGTCCCTCTTTAAGGAAATTGAAAGAGGAAATAACCTCACTTGAAGGCTAGAACAGGGATACGGTAGTTGGCCAGGTTGTCCTTCACACCTTCATCTTCTAGCACACAGGGTGCACTTAAGTGGTCACACTGAATGAACACCTGAATTAACAATGCTACTGAAGTGACAGTAAGACCAGTACAGTAAGATTTTGTATCATGCAATCCACCTGTAGGGATTTTCTGATTAGCTTCAAAGGGTAAGAGCTACTGAAAACATTTCAAAGATTTAGCAGACCCTGAGGAGGGGGATTGCCTCCCCTGGCAAAAGTGGCCAGGAGTGGCCACAGTACCTCAGGGCTGTTATCTTCTAGGGGACAGTAATGGATCTCACCTCAAGTTGAAGTGGTCCTGGATAGACCTGGAAAACAGGATGAGGGTAGTGTAACACAACTGTGAATGTCCTCCTGTGACCAGACAGATGGGTATGACCTGGCTGAACACAGCATTAGAAGAAGGTTTGGTGGTCCTGTCTCCTCTCAATGGTATTAGGTAGTGGAGCCTCTTGGCCACACAACTACGAGTCCAGAGTTACTCCATCTCCTATGTTTTCTGCTTGTTTTGGGGGGAGTAGAATGGGGCATTTTTGACTTTGTCTATTTAGTAGACAGGTCAAGCCTACCTACAACGCAGACCAGACACCTCACAGATAAGGTGTCACAGTATTAAAGCCTAGATCACCTGGAAAGAAGAGTTATCAGATAGTTATGCTTGCTGAATTTCTCCATGTTAAAATTAAAGTTTTAACCCTTAGACTGCCAACAGAATTAGAACATATAGGAATTTTGGACTGATATACCAGTCTGCGGCACAGCAAGGGGTAATCCATGTTGGGATTGCATTGTTTTTTATTTGAGGTAATTATGATGGGGGAACTACTAAAGCTAGAGTACCAAAACAGAACGAGGGTCTAGCAAATGATATTGTTCATGAAGACACATGAGGTTGTTAAAGATTGATACCTTTAATGTTAAAGGTCTAAACTCGGGGGTGAAGCAAAGTACTAAGATTTGTGGACAATGCTGTAAACTGAAATGTGACATTGATCTCCTACAAGAGACACATTTGTCTACAACTGAGCATTCCAAGCTCCGTAGAACATGAGTGGGGCATGTGATCTCAGCATCCCACCCATCAGGCAAAAGGGCAGGGGTGTCAATCTTGCTAATGAAAAACTCACTTTTGGAGTTCATTTCTTCTGAGGCCTCTGAGGATTGTAAATGGATAACTGAGGAGTGAATTCACATTATTAATGAGTATGCCCCAAACCACGATTCTTCTGAATTTATGAAATGCGTCTTTGATAAAGTGTTAGTAAATACAGAGGGTAGAATGTTGATGGAGGGGAGACACTTCAGTTGCACTGTAGACTCAAGACTGGATAGGTCAAAAGGGTGCTCACAATAAAACAAAGGTATGGCAAGATCTCTTCGCACTTACCTAGCAGAAACAGACATAGTTGATGTCTGGAAAGGACAAAGTGGGGGTGCAAGGAACTATACATATTATTCAGTGGTACACAAATCATATTCCTGAATAGATATATTGCTACTAAACAAAGGAGCATTACACAAAATCTCTGAGTGCACCATATGTCCAGTTTTGAATTCTGACCATGCTCCATTCAAAATCAATATGATATTTGGGGCCCGATTCTAAAATGCATGGCACAACTCGCGGCCGTATGTGAGTTGCACCATGCAGCAGTACACTGGGGACCCTGTGTCATATTCCAGGACAAGCAGGGTCCCCAGCACCTATGCCCATGACTTGCGCCAGCCACAGGCTAGCACCAAAGGAATGGCACACCGGACCTGGGTGCCACAAGTCACAGCACGCAATCTGCTGCCCCCACCTCGAAACACAATGGCATGTACCTGTGGGCAGTGGGGGCTGGCCAGTCTTTATGTGGCAGGGCAGTGACCAAATTGGACCCCAGGTCCCTGAATTTCAGGGGGCATGACAGTGCAGGGGCCATGGGAGCACATCCATGGTCTATCTGGTGCTGCAGGGGGCACATCTGTCGCTGTGCCAGGATGGATGCCCCTTAGACCACCTCCTACCTGGTCTAACCCCGCTACACCATTCCCTGTTCTGGAATGGTTTAAGTGGGTTACGGCAGCCGCCCTTCTGGAATAGGGTGCAGGTGCTGCCATAACCCACCCTTGCACCATGCCACTGTGGGTTGTGCGTAGTGGGTGGCATAATCCACCTTTGGTGCAACCCGCATATGGCATGGTGCAAGGCGCCTTTTGGAATTGCAGCTTACGTTATGCCTGGCGTAACTACAATTTGTGCCATGGGGTTTGGCATAAATCGCTCTGCACCAGGCATAACACATCTTGGAATTGGGTCCTTGGTCTAACAGAGGGTAGACATAAGGCATGGAAGTTTAGCATCTCACTCCCAAACGATGATGCTTTTCAAGATCTCTTTAGACAAGGGATGGATGTTTTTCTCACAGCACATGCTGGGACTGCAATAGAACCAGAATGGGTATGAGATCACTTAATGTCAAATTAATTGGGAAAATAATTTCTTACACTGTTGGTGGAAAAAAGAGAACTGGTCCTTTTACAAAATCTACCAAAACAGAAACAAAAGGCAATACTCAGTCACCAGTAAAAAAGCAAGTTTATTACTCACACATCAGTAGATGAACAGGTTACTCTGTAAACAAACTCCTGTGAATGAAAACGTGCTCAGTGCATAATGCTACACGGAGAAGCACAGAGTGATGGGGAAAAAAAGTCAGGTGAGCCATTTTTTTTTATTTTGGTAGTTGTCTGTTTCATCAACTTGGCACACTTGGGGACAGAGCTGCTTCTTCTGCTCCCTTTTACAAAATCAGCTGGAGCATCATCAGACTCAGATACAGGCTATGCACAAAACTGCCTCCAGTCCTGAGTTAGAGGGGAAACTTAAGCAGGTCAAAGGAGAACTGCAAGAAAGTCTTAAAGCATAGGGTGGCTGATTCCAGATATGTATAACAGATTAATTCCTTGGAAGGTCTCAACTTATGGCACTTAGAACCCCTTAAGAGACTGTGGAGGGATTCAGAAAATAGTGCCGCAAATTACATAGGGAAGAGATGTAAGACAGAGAGGATAGTGGTATAATAGAGGATTTTTAAGCAGAATGGAACTTCTTCAATTGCCAGAAGGGGATCAACAGAGCCTAAATCAGCCTGTTTCACTAGAGGAGATTACAACAGCAATTAAAGGGCTCATATCAGGAAAGGCACCAGGCCTGGGCAGCTTCTGAATGGATTTTTATAAGTCCTTTAATGAGAATCTAACCTCGGCTCTGAAAACAGCATTCAGTGTGGGACAGTTGCCTCCTCCAGTGCAACACTCCGACAGAAAATCCTGAAAACAGACCATTACAGTAACCCTTCATTTTGGTACGGCATAATACCGGTGTCAGTATTGTGCCACCACGGTGCGGGAGGTAGGCAAATTCACTGTCGACCTCCAGTGGTGCTTCCATGTGGGAAAGGGGAAGGGGGCTTCCCAGATTCTTGGAGACAGGGAATCATGGAATTGTGATTGGTACATCCTAATAACTTTACTCAACAAAGTCATAAAAATCTTCATTCAAATTATGGCCACCAGGGTGAATAAAATTATGTAAAAATGTATCCATTGTGATCAAACTGGTTTTATACCAGATCAACAAATCACTGATTATCTCAGACAGTACCTTATCATTATACAAGGAGAAAAGTTCTCCACAGAAACCCAATTGGTCATAATGGTTGATGCAGAGAAAGCCTTTGATAGGCTGGGTGGGGATTCTAGAGCAAACATTCAGGAAATTTAACTCTGACTCTTGCTTTCATGCTTGGATGCAGGATCTTTACATGAACACTTTTGCCCAGGTAAAAGGTAATGGAACCATCTCTGAATCTCTGGATATTCAGTGTGGTACCTGACAGGGTTGCCCTCTGTCCTCACTCCCATTTGCACTATGTATGAAGCTCTTAGCAGAACTAATTAAAATGTAGAAAGACCTGCAGGGAGTGGTGGTGGGGGGCAAAAAACAGAATTTTGCTTTATGCAGATGTTACCATGGTGTACCTGATGGACCCCATTGATACATTTCTCAGGTTGAAACAAATCCTAGCTGATTATGGAAAAGCATCAGGCTTTAGAATAAATTACTCAAACTGAAATTCTTTTGTTGAGTGGCACCCTAGATATAATCTTTAGGACACTCCTCCCCATCAATGGGTCACAATAACATTTTAGATACATTGGAATACAGATCCTGGTGCAATTTAACAAGTTACATGCTGCTAACTATGGTTTCCTTTTTGGGGACATGATGACAGACATGAAGATGTGTTAGCAAATCCCCCTATCCCTTGGCAGGAAAATAGAACTGATTAAAATGAATATATTACCCAAATTGTTGTTTCTCTTCCATACTTCACCGCCCTTAATTTCTGCATGGGATTGGAAATCATTCAACAGGGCAATCCATCATTTTCTCTAATGAAACTTAAGCCCAGAATTAAGGGAGAGGTGTTGAAAACACCCAGGCTTCAGTAGGGGGATCTAGGTTTGATGGAGCTTAAAGTTCACCGCCAAGCAGCACAACCTGGCACTTGACAATTGCTCAGACAACACAGAGAATGGCTGGTTAAGCAGCATGAATAAATTCACAGTATGGTGCCCAATGCCATCAGTATTCTGTCAGCACAGATCCATGGGAGACAAAAAGGACCAATCAAACCCTTGATTTAGACAGTTAGTGAAGAACCTCCAAACAGTACAAAGGATCCTGGGATGGGAAGGGAAGATTAACCCATACACCAGACTCACAAGCTGCCCAGTCTTTGCACCACCTAGAATGGATGTTGGATACAAGAGGTGGGAAGCAAAAGGGTTAATGTATTTTAAGCAACTCCTACAGGATGGTAGGGTTTTGACAAGTCAAAGATGGAGTTCAACCTGGAACACAGAGACCAATTCAGAAACTTTCAAACTAGTACATGCATTAATACCAGAGAGATTCTTACAGATTTGACATAGGAGATAAACCCTCAATTGTAATATGTTAAAGGGGTCGCGACACTATATGAAAAAACATGTCACACACTTGGTTCAGATTTTGCATGGCACAGAGTTGTGGGTAAAGTAAAACTAAAGGGCTGGCAGTACAACCTAGAGGTTAGAGCTCTGAATGAGCATGGTATATCCAGCATACCTGGGTTTGATTCCCACAACCTCCACTTGCATACTGTTTGACTCAGAGCAAGTCAATTAACCTCCCCAGTGCTCCCAGATCACCCTTGAAAACAGGCCTTGTGCCTAGTGAGCCTTACCTAGAAACATAAAAACTGATGGCACATAAGGGCCCCTAGGCCCACCCAGTCTGCCCATTTTTAGTACCTTCATTTTTGTTGTAGACCCTACTTGATCAATGGTGCTGCCTTTTCCCCCACCATTCCTTACCCCAATGAGTCCCTTAGACCTTTCCCATGCATTTTTGAACCCCACCACTGTTTTTTCCCTCACTACTTCTGCTGGAAGGCTGTTTCAGGAACCCACCACTGTTTCTGTGAAGAAGTATTTCCTCACATCTCTCCTGAATCTACCTTCCTCCAGCTTCATAGCATGTCCCTTTATTCTAGAGCACCTATTTCTCTGAAAAAAAGCCCCCACCTGTGCCTTATTAACATCCATGAAGTATTTAAAGTCTGCATCATATTCCCCCTCACCCTTCTCTCCTTCAGTGTGTACATATTGAGCTCCTTTAGCCCCTCCTTATAGGGCTTTTGATGCAGACCCTGCACCCCTTTGGTAGCCCTCTTCTGGACTGCCTCCACTCTGTCTACATCTTTCCTGAGATGTGGTCTCCAGAACCGGACACAGGTGGGGTCTTACCAGCAATCTATATAGAGGCAACACCATCTCCCTCTTCCTGCTGGTCATACACCTACCTATGCAACCTAGCATCCCACTAGCCTTCCTGACTGCCTTGTCATGCAGTCTGGCCATCTTTATACATCTGATATGATTACCCCAGGTTTCCTTCCTGCTTGGTTGTTGTCAGTATCACTCACCCCATTTTGGACTCGAACCCCAGGCTTCTATAGCCCAAGTGCATTATTTTGCACTTTTTTACATTAAAACCCAGCTACTATACCCTTGACCACTCCTCCAGTTTTTTTTCATATCCCTGCCCATCTTTCCACACACACACCCCCAGAGTATCCACTCTGTTACATATCTTGGTGTCATCCGCAAAGAAGAATACCTTCCCTTCCAGCTCCTCTGCTATGTCACTTATAGAGAGATTAAAGAGGACTGGTCGCAGTGCTAACCCCTGAACCCCACTGGTCACCCTCCCTTCCTTGGAGCAAACTCAGTTTATCACTAACCTCTGCCTCCTAACTAGTTTCTTACACAGGTTATCACCTTACTGTCCACCCCCATGCCATCCAACTTGCTTACCAATCTCCTATGTGGAACGGTGTTGAAAGCCTTGCTGAAATCCAGGTAGGCCATGTCCACCGTTCCTCCCTGATCTAGCTCCTTGGTTACCCAATCAAAGAAGTCTATCAGATTTGTTTGGCATGACCTTCGCTCTGTGAATCCATGCTGCCTCAGATCCTGTAACCTGCTGGATTCAATATTCCACAATCCTTTCCTTTAGTAGTGTTTCTATTAACTTACCCACTGAGGTAAGGCTGACAGGCTTATAATTGCCTGCCTCTTCCGTGCTACCACTTTCGTGAAGTAGGACTACATCTGCCCTTCTCTAGCACTCTTGGACTACTCTGGTCTCCAGTGATCTCTTAAATAAGTCTGTCAGAGGTGCAGCTAGTATCTCTTTGAGCTCCCTCAGCACCTTTGGGTGCACCCCGTCTGCCCCATAACTTCATCCACCTTCAAGTTAGTAAGTGCCTTCCTGACTCCACAGAAAAATGACTAGTGTCCATTTTCCTTCCATGAAAACTCCTGGTGTGTTCTCATGGTCCTTCCCCTTCCCCTTCTACTGTGAACACTGAGCAGAAGCATTTGTTCAAGATTTTTGCCTTTTCTTGATCCCCTTACATACAGTCCCCCACCACCACCATAAAATCCCTTCATTACCTGGTTTCTAAAGAATTTAAAAAAATTAGAAACACAGTTGATGGGGGAGATGGGCAGACCCCTGGCACTGAAACAATGATATAGGATCTGGGTTGGTGTACAGTGTTCATACTCATCAAAACTCGTATGGAATTTAAATGGAAGGTACCATCAGATCTTTCCGTATTGTAGCCAGAACAGCCCACTATGCTACTGAGAGAGGGGGCAAATGCTGGAAGGGTGTCAAGCCAGACACACACTTTCATATTTTTTTGTAACTGAATGTTACTCCTAGTTTTAGAACATATTCTACCCATGGGTTGTGTATCACTGTACATAATGATTGTGATCAAATTGTTCAGAATGAAATTATTCCTTAATATTGTATGTGATATACTATCTTTAAACTTTTAATGAAGAAGTTTAAAAAACTCATTATATGAATATTTTTAAAAGTTTTTTTTTATTTTCATAAAAACTGTCTTCAAAGTATACTTCAGAGGAAAAGGGTCTGAGGGTCATTATAAGTGTCTTCCTAAAACAAACCAGCCAATGTAACAAGGTCTTCAGCAAGGTAAACAGAATGCTGGGGTGCATTGAAAGGGGTTTCAATATCAGGAGGAAAGAGGTATTACTACCTCTGTATAGATCACCGGTGAGACCCCATCTGGAATTCTGTGCCTAATTCTTAAGTCCTCACCTGAGGAAAGACAGAGGCAGACTGGAGACAGTGCAGTGTAGAGTAATTAAAATGATTCAGGGTCAGCAAGTCAGAACCTATGAGGATCAGCTCAGGACACTGAACATCTACTCACTGGAGGCCAGAAAGGAGAGGGGTGACATGACAGAAATCTTCAAGTTTATTAAAGGAATAAACAAGGTAAACTGAGAGGAACTATTTAGCAGGAATGGTGGGTCAAAATCAAGAGGACAGGAATGTAAGCTGATAGAAGGGAGATTCAGCAGGGATGCGAGAAAGTTTTACTTTATGGAGAGAGTGGCTGAGCCATTAAACAGCTTACCAGCAGAGGTGATGGGCACAAAAACCATTAATGGTTTTAAAGATGGATAGGATGGGGCAAAGGACTTAACTGTTACTCGAGGGGGAGCACTAAGGTAGGGAGCAGAGAGGAGGGCAAAGACCCATCTAGGCAACAGATCATAGGGTAGGGTAGAGTAGAATAAAACTAGACAAACTAGATGGACAAAGACTCTTTTTCTGCTGACAGTTTCTATCTATTACATAATAGCAATTATACACAAGGGATGGAATATCCCTTCTGAAAGTGTCCTACATGAGTTTGTATTCATGCTGTTGGGTGATGGAATATACACTGGGCTTGAACAGATGCTGCTGTCAACTTTGTATATTCTCTTCTTAAACTTGAAGGTCTCAATCATGTCTCCCCCCACCACCACCACCACCATCGCCACCATTTTCAAGTGTGTACATGTTCTGGCTACACAATTTCTCCTCATACATCTCCCCCTGCTGTCTTGCAGTAATTTTGGTTGCCATTCACTGCATAGCCTCTAATTTATCCCAATCCTTCTTAAGGTAAGGATTCCTCAACTGAGTACAATACTAATAGAATCCATCACTGGAGTGCATCAATCTGCTGTATAACTGACCTGCTGTGAACAGTGACAACTTGCAGTACTGGCAGAAACCCTTTTTGACTGCATCGCTGACTCTGGCAGGCAGGGGGCTCAGTGGTGAACTGGTGGTCAGTGTATGGAAAGGGGTTGGGAGTATAACCATAAAAGCCAACAGTGTCCCTGTAGGCCCACACATGTGGCAAGCACCACTCAGCAAAGAAATTAACAGAAATCGTCTTTGATACTAACCCTAGCATTTTTTCTTTATGTCTTCTAGCACACTGCCTGCCCTATAGACTCCTGTCTTAAATTACTGTTGATATTATAGAATTATTGTGATTTTGTGGTTGACAGGTTTTTGTTTTGCCAGCCCAGTTGTGAGGAGGGTTGAGGCATCGCACACTTTATCCCCTGCCACACCAGCAACTCATCTTCGGGAATGAGCACAGGTTGCTTGGGGTTCCAGCGGTGTGGAAGAGGATTGAGCCCCAGGCACTGCTCTCCTCTCCCAAGAGGGTCAGCCAAGCTGTCTCAGGCCATGACTGCCACTGGATGGAGGCCTGGTGGTAGTGCAGGCATAAATGACTCAAAGGGAGGGAGCTATAGCAGCATAGAACAGGTGCACCTCCACGGACACGTACTGGTGCAGCATCACGGGGCTGGGCAAAGAAAAGAGGAAAATCTAGGCTCATGGGCTTTGTGAAGCCCTGCCTATGTCTCAGTGGTCTGGCCTGCTACTCCAGTCCCAGAATGGAACTGGATATGTCTATCGAGGGGAGACTTGCCCACCCTCTCCCACCCCACCGCGGAGCAAAATCCAGGGGGGAACAAGCTCGTAGACTAGAGAGAGGTAAAGGACAAATGCCAAGCTTGGGGACAGGGCTAATAAGCTGCCCATGTCTGTTAGGGGAGGATAAAAATATTTGTGGGAAAAAAAGCAAGTTTTTCTTTTCTCTTGTTTTCTTTAACTCTGAAGCTTCCTCACGGGTATGCTGAGGATGGAGCGGTTTGATTTCAGGTACCTCATGGCAGCCATCCTGACCATTTAGCTGACTTTTGTGGGCTGCAGTTTTGAAACAGCAAATGGAGTGGCACGTATGAGAATTTATAATGAGAGTGACTTCTATACCATGCAGCTTTCCTCCTCTTTACGTAGATATAGGAATAACACCTTGCTTGATTACTCAACTCCTTTTATTGCTATGAGTAAATTAGTAAGTGCAGTGTCTGCAATTAAAACTGTAACTAGGAAGCAGTTAGGAAGTAGCTACACACATACAAGGTGGTTAAAGCTATCTGGTATGCCAACAAATGGACCAAATTAAGCAGTACGATTTTACTGTGCCTCCTTTTAGCTGGCGATGTCCACATGAATTCCAGGCCTCAGTTAGCCCTGAACTCAGCCACTGAGATTTTGAAAGGAAGGGAGGTTAGCTTTGTCCAGTTTAATGCTCACAGTATAGTTTCTAAAATTGATGCTGTGAGGGGATGGATTTTGGAATTTAGGCCTGACATGATAGTAATTACTAAGACATGGTTAAACAATAAAACACAGGGTACAGCCCTCCTAATCCTATGTTAACCATTTGTAGAGACAATATTGAAACAAAAGAGAATGGTTTATGGACAAACAAACTTGAAAGTATCACAAACTGAGTGCAATTTACAAATACCTGGTATGGAAAGCTTGGTTTTGGAATTGAGATTACCTTACAGCAAAGCCATCATATTAATGGATTGTTACCCACCCCATAGGGGTAACAGAAATAATTTTTACATTCTTCAGGACTTTTTATTCCCCTATAAGACTAGCCATGAAGGTTTGCTGATGGGTTATCTCAGTGCTGATTGGTCTACGATTTCCTTGAATAATAAATTACTTTATGTGACATCAGGACTGGGACTATCTCAGTTGATTAAGTCCCCTATAAAATTAAATCCAAGGGACATAAATCTTTCTACACTAGAGCCGATCCTTACAACAGCCCCATATAATTATGCCCTATGTAGAGTTTTTCCTGACTCCTTTATTGACCACAAGATCATTTTCTGTATTAGGAAAAAGAGACCAAAAAGTGGGTAGTGCTTGTCTCAGGGAATATCGTACGCTGAAAAGTTTTGACTACACAAAATTCGTGACTGATACAGGAGAGAAAAACTGGGAAAGATTGGCCCTTATTCCAGACATAGACAGTGCATGGAGTTTTTTTCCACAATGTATGTTTGTCAATGTGCGATATTCATGCCCCTATCTGGTACAAAAGAGTAAAATATAAAAATGCACCATGGTATACAAAGGCCTTAAGTTTACATCATAAATGTCATAACAAGGCATGGAAACAATAAAAAAAAACTAATGAGATTGATAGGTATCATCACTTTACAAATGTATTTCTCAAAGAAATAAACAATGCTAAGGCAGATTATTTTAATAAACAATTTAATGCCGATAATGTTGGCAGCTCCCCTTCTTGTTGGAACATGATCTATAAATTGAAGGGACAGAATTCTTATGAACTAATGGGCTCTTTTAAGATTGCGATGGGGAACTAGCTCCTATTTCAAGTTGTGTAGTGGACAGATTTCATAAACTGTTTATTAACCGCAGTACATCTGCAATGATTAACACTGGTCACTGACCAGAACTCAGAGGATAGAACCATTCTATTTTTAGGCAAGAACAGGAATACCTAAATTTTCTTTTGATTCCATTTCTCCAAGCTGGGAACTAAAATAACTACTAGAACTGGATGTGAATAAAGTGATGGGTCTTGACAGCATATT
Organism: Neoceratodus forsteri; assembly: GCA_016271365.2. Lineage (NCBI taxonomy): Eukaryota > Metazoa > Chordata > Ceratodontiformes > Ceratodontidae > Neoceratodus > Neoceratodus forsteri. The sequence goes on along the minus strand of CM057459.1, from coordinate 107,152,509 downwards.
GTCCTACTTGCTAATAGTGGCCTCTCTTGTAATGTCCCCCTTTTTAGTTGATATTTTTAACTTATCCCTGAGCTCGGGTTCATGCCCTAAAGAAGAAAACAGGCCAACATTATTCCTGTGTATAAAAACTGGCCCAAAAGAGGGTATTTGCAACTATAGACATGTAACATCGCAAATCTTTGAAAAGAGTATTGGCACACAGCTAAAATCTTTTTGTTTTAGATAACTACAACTTATATAAACCAAAATCAATTGGGGTGTCCTGCAAGCCATAGCACATCTTCTGCATTAGTAAATGTGATAGCAGACATCCAGCTGGCAATGGACAAAGGCCTCCTGACTAACCATATTTATCAATTTGTCCAAAGCATTCGATTCCTTGAGCCACGCTATCTGATTCAGAAAATTAGAGGAGCTTAACCCTGACCAAGTGGCACTGTGCTACTTTGGTGGCTATGTATAGTAGCAGGGAGAAACCTTATGGTAACATTGGAAGATTGTAAATCACAGTTTGACTATATTAATTCTGGGGTCCTGCAGGAATCAGTGCTACAGCCAATTTTGTTTAAGCTGTACATGACTGGTGTCATCCCTCTTATGATGGAGGTCCAACACTATTTTTATTCAAATGATACTATCCTATATGTTGAGGGCAAATCAGTAGCAGAAATCCAGTCTAAGCTACAAAAGGAATTTGATCAACTACAGTACTATTTCAAAGAACACAGACTATTACTAGATGATAAAAAGTCACAGATTACACTCTTTGGTAACAAACAAAGTAGTACTAAAGGAACATTAAAAATAATGACTAAAGACGATTGCACACTGAAGCAGGTAGACTCATACAAATACCTGGGAGTCTGGATGAACTCCCAGTGTAAATGGGACATGCACATAGATTGTCTAATAAAGAAACGAAACACAAGTTTAGGGGTATTATACAGGCATAGGAGAAGTATCCATATGTAGGCCAGAAAATGTATTGTCAATATAGTGGTGGTCTCGCTTTTTATTTTGGTGACTTGACATATGGGGGCTGTCCAGGGAGGAACTGGACAAACTGGATGTGGTATACAACAGATTTGCCTGGTTCATCCTGGATGTTCCTTGGGAAAATTTCCACTAATCTCTTTATTGATCCTTGGGCTGGATAAGTTTATCTGAGTGCAGAACTTTACATATATTACAGTTTATCAAAGTCTCTCTCAAAACTGTCTATCCTAGTTACTAAATATATTCCAAAAATGTACTGTAAAAAGTGGTCAAATGGTTGATGGTGTTATAGAATTTAAAGTCCTGGTCTTGAATACTATTAAAGAAAACATGACTCTCTATAGCCAGGGGCCAAGAGCCTAGGATGAACTGTCTCAATTACTAAAAAACTACCTTAAAACGAAAAGTTTCATGGTATTTAATAAGATCATGGTTTGTGTGAGAGGCTACCTTACCAAAAAGATGTTGCCGCTATATAGAAAATGGTTAACATGCTAAAAAACATACAAACCAAGGTTTTTACCTAAAATTCATTTGTTGTCCCTTAGGAAAAAGTGATGAGGTTACTAAATTTTTTGTTGCTATTATAAACTGAACAGACTTCGCAGTCTTTGACTATCTATTAAAGCTGTTACAGGAATGGTTCTTCATAGTGCATTATGTATAATTTATGTAAACAAGAGTGTCTATGTATTGACTGTTAATTTCCATGATCTCATAGATCATGTAATATGTATATTACTGTATGTCTGTGTTTTGTTACCATTTTTATTCCGAAACCATGTGTATGAAAGGTGGACCCCATTGTGAATGAGCTATGGCTCAAATGGACAATCCCTTTCTTGTTCAGCAAGAATAAACTATTTACTTACTTACCACTTCAAACAGTTGTTTTCAGTGATTACACCTAGATCCCATTTTTATTTATTTATTTATTACACAGTATTGGAATTACAATCCTTTGAGTCAGAGATTCATTTACAAAGGCTCCACGTCATTAAAAACAAAGGTTACAAATTCATACAATAGGCAATAAAGTATAGTTAACAACAGCATACAGTACCTTTCTTTAGATATTATAGTTAAATGTCTCAACCAGTATTCTGTCCTAGAATTGTTTTTTAACCAGCATGCTTGACTTTACATTTCTTTGCATTACACTTAAGCTGCCTGAATCCTGCACACCTTTCTTGTCTCTCCAGTTCTTTTTCATATCCCTTACACCCTCCACTTATTGACTCTATCCCAACTTGGTGTGATCTGTGAATGAACTGATTTTGCCTTTAATCCCCTCTCCAATGTCACAAATGAATAAGTTGAAAAGTACTGGCACCAGCTCTGACCCATGCAGAACTCCGCTAATACATGTGGACACCAAATATTGTGTGCACTCTTGTTCAAGGAGCCTCCTGGACCATCAGCTGTTCCAATACCACAAACTCTGAAGCTTCTGATATAGAAGAAGGACTTACAGTAAACCAATTTTTGAATAAGCAGTAGTTTTTATTTTGTCTTTACCTTATAGATATGTTGTTGCTATTTAAACAGGAAACAGCAACACTTCAGTGCTAAATCATCCACTACAGGCTTGTTGTCTTTTTGACATCACAAATATCTCAAAGTTCCTGATATCAATCAGAAACTGTATTTGCCAACATAAACTTACTGCTTTTTCTTAAAATAATGAATTACTGTGCAAATGAGAAGGCTTTGATGCCAAGACAGTGGTTGACAGCGAACTGGCACTTCGTTTCACAGAGATTCATCTGGGGTCTGTTTTGCATGGTGATTCATTATTTTAGGAAAAAGAAGTACATTTATGTTTGTAATTTCATATTTCTGATTGATACTAGGAACTTTGAGATGTGTGTGATGTCAATGAGGCACCAAGCCTGTAGCAGATGATTTTCCACACTGTGTTTGTGCTATTTTCTGTCTAGATTGCAACAGCATACCTATAAGGTAAACATAAAGTAAAAACTACTGCCTATTCAGGAATCAGTTTACTACTTCATTTAATACTACTTTGGGTTTAGGACAGTGGAAGGCCAAGGCCCATAAATGCTGTCCCCACTGTTCAGTGGTGGTAACCATCGATGTTACCCTCATGTATGTATTTGTCCAACCTCGTCTTAAAGATGGATAATTTAAGCGCACTTACAACTTCCCCTAATAACTGATTCCACGACCTTATGGCTCTAGGTACAAATGTGTACTTCCTAAGTTCAGTTTTGAGAACAGTGTCTACCAATTGATGTTTATGTCCACTCAAATCATATTTACAATTGTTGTAACCTAAACCTTGATCTTTCATCAATTTCAGGTCACCCATTATCTTAAAGAGGTATAACATGTCTCCCCTAGTTCTTCTTAAACTAAGAGACCATAGGCTTAAGTCCTCCAACCTGTCCTCGTATGGTTAACCTTTCCAACATGGAATGGGTTTAGTAAACCTCTGCTGTGTTTTTTCAACCATATTTACATCCTTCTTAAGGTGAGGACTCCAGAACTGGGAGCAGTAATCCATGTGTGGCCTGATATGCATTTTGTACATGGGTAGAAGAACTGGATCAGACCTGGAGAGGAAGGATCTGTGGACACAGTTAATTAGATGGCTGGTTTTCATGGCTACCTGCCTGCCATGGGCACTGACATATACACCTAGGTCCCTTTCTGCATTCACTACTTTAAGTTTCTTCCCATGAATTCAGTAATCCTGAAGGTTGTTATTCCTTCCAAAATGCAAAACACCACATTTGTCCATGCTGAGCTGCATCCTGTTATCTTCGACCCATTTGACAATGTCTTCTAAGTCCTTTCTCATAATACTTTTGTTTAAGTCAATATCTATGAGGCCTCCTAGTTTGGTGTTGTCTGAAAGTTTGATTAGTTTGTTGCTACTGTTAACTTGGAGATCATTTACAGTATGAATATATTAAACAACAAGGGGCCCAACACAGAACCCTGGGGTACCCCGCTGGTAACACCACCCTCCGGTTAGAGTGATCCACTGATCCTGACCATCTGCCTCCTGTCAGATAGCCAATTCTGTAGCTATTTGACCAAGGAGATGTCTAACCCAAGATCTAAAGGTTTTGACTCCAAAATGTTATGTAACAAGGTAGCAAATGCCTTTCTGAAGTCCAGAAGCAACACATCCACCTCCTTACCCTGATCTAAATTAAACAGATGCTCCAAAGCTTCTCTAGTAACAGCCTTACCCTCTTGTTGCTCCTTATTCACTGCCACTCTCTAAGTTCTACCATTCAGGCAGTTCTCAGTTCACCTGGTAATACCCTTCCCCAATCCCAGATCTCCCAGTTTTTTTTTTCACTAATCACCTACATGGAACTGAATTAAAAGCATTACTGAAATCCTGTTATGGAATATCCATAGGCCAATCTTTGCCTGCTGCCTGCATCACCACATCAAAGCAGTCAATAAGGTTTGTCTGGCAGGATCTCTAACAATGTCATGTTGCTTAGGGTCCATAAGCCCATTTTTATCTAGAAATTCAACTATGACATCCTTCAGGGTGGTTCTGAGAATCCTGCCCATAGTTAAGGTCAGGCACACTAACCTATAGTTCTCCAGATCCCCCCGATCGCCTTCCTTATGAAGTGGAATGACCGCCACCTGTCTCCAGTCTCTCATAACTATTCCTGAAGTCAAGCAAGCTACTAAAAACCCCACTGAGAGCAATGCCAGCTACTCACTGAGCTCCTTTAGAACCTTAGGGTGCATCCCATCAGGTCCCAGAAATTTGTTAACCTTCAGGGACAGCAAGGCACTATGGATCCTTTCAGGTGATATCTGCCCTACCTCCAGCTTCTGATATAACCCCTGGGCCTTAGCCACTCAACAGTCAGGCAGAGAGCCATCCTACTTTTCTGAAAAAACAAAACAAGCTGTTCAGAACATTCACCTTACCCCTGTTCTCTACTACCCACTCCCCGTCCCACCATCAGTCTTTCTATGCCCTCTTTCTTCTTTTCTCACTGATGTACCTGAAAAAGGCATTATCACTCATCCTAACTCACTCCACAGTTTAAAGCTTTATTTCTACTTTGGCCTTCTGACCACTACATTTGCAGTCTTGGGCTTTTCCAGGTAAATTAACTTATTCACAATTGTCTGGTTTCCTTTGTACGCCTTATAATAAGCAGTGAGCAGTTTTTTCTATGGCTCAGCCAGTTGATATTCACCATAATAACCCAATGGTTATTACAGCAAGCATGTGCTCCGTCACTCTAAATCAGGCACGTCGTCATTGGCTTTTCTTCTTTATGTGGGTGGGATGAACAGCTCCACATAATGGTGGCTCCGTATCTCCATCGCTGATGAGTCACCAGTACCAGACAGATCTCTTTCTTATCATCAATTTTGTTCACAGTCTATCTGGTTGATCCTACTATTAAATTAAAAAAAAAGCTGTTTCTGATTGATCCTGCTGTTTGCCTCCTTCAGGCGATGTACTCTGAGACTGGGAATGGGGTCATGGCTGACTGCTCACAGTTCATGGTAAGTGATTGCAATTCCAAACTGCAACTTTAAAAAAATAAATAAATAAAAATAAACAACAAAATGGTAACTGAGGAAAAGGAGTGAGACACAGACTGTGTGTGTGTGTGTGTCTGCATGTCTGTATCCGTGTGTGTGTATGTGTCACACACAGAGATACAGGAGTCAGGCTGGAAAAAATTGCTCACCAGCAATTACAGTGGTAGTTACAAAAAGGTTGACTGGTACTGCAGTATTTTCCATCAACTGCAGAAAACAAATATGGGTTTACCACTACCACGGTAAAAAAAAAATGCATTGAATAACGTTGGTTTTTTTTTCATGGTATGCTGTAAATCTGCAGTATTTTTTTCTCTGGTTGTCGGAAAATACCATGGTACTGGTCAATTTTTTTATAACTACCTCTCTATGTAAAATAAAAATGTAGAAGTGTGTGAAACTCAAATTTGATGCACACCCTCGGTGTGGGATGTTTTAATAAACCCTTCAGGCTTCACCCTCAGAGTTTGTGTAACATCCTACACCTCCGGTATGCATTAAATTATCATATCACACACTTCCCCATCCTTTATTCCATAAATAATAACTGGCCAACAATTTTTTCAATAGGCCATGCCAGTAGTAATTCAGCAATATAACCGACCAGTTATTACAACAATCACGTGCACTGGCACTGTGATTAGCTGTCTCAAGATAGTACCTGCTTTCTATTTGCCAGGCAGCAAGCAGACAAACTGCAAGACAAAACATGAACTTGAAGTATTTTCTAACTTGCTGTTCTATTCATTTTGTTACCTTTCTCTGACAGAAACCACAAAATAAAAAATCATACTGAAGGTTTTTAAGACCTGCATTCTGTTGAAGCTGTAACCTTGTTCCTCTGAGTTTAAAAAAGTGTCAGATGACATCTTCACTCCAGTCAGTTTCCTCACTGGGTAAAAACAGCCTTCACACTATCTTCTGTCCTCTTCAATAAGGAGTGACTGAAAATGTATTCAGTGGTAAGCCCTTAGATGCTGCCAAGAATAAACTTGCATGGTTTCTGGTATTTGTCACACATTTTGAGTAAGGCAGCCCCAGTGCACATGAGATTTAACACCATTTTGCATTAAAATGTTGTCAAAAATGTGCCACCCGAACACAATATGTAAATGTTTCCTCTGTAGAAGAGGTAGAAGACTTGGTTTGCTGGCCAAGGCACCTAGCTTCACCTGAGCTCTTTCCTTCTAAGACTGCTTGAAAGGCAGAGTAGAGAAACTTACCAGAGCAAGGGAGAAGGATTAAGACTTAGTTTGGCTAAGCAGATTTACTGTGTGATGGTGTTTTTATTTTTTACTCACAGGGATTGCTACTGTTTGTTGCTAACATTTCATTGCTTTATTTTTTCTCTGATTCAAATTGTTGTTGCTGGTATACCTTCTTCTGCATTATTACAAGGTGTGCCTACAGGTGTGTGCTAACAGATTACTGCTGTAATCTTCTGATTCAAATTGTCTTTTGCAAGGTATATCTTCTGTTACTGCTTTATTTTTCTCTGGAGCAAAGTGTTTCTTACAGGGTATATCTTCTCTGAAATTACTGTATTACAGGTGGAGCTTACATTTTTGTGACTTTTTATCATTGGGCTAAGCAAAATTACTGTTTGACACTGTGTTTTATTTTATTCTTATTTGTTGAAAAGGTTTGTTGTCTCAGAGGTGTTTCAGTCTCCTTCTCACATTGAAGGAGCTAATTGCTTTTCCTCCCACAGCTCTTCCAAAGGATTAGGTGTGTATGTGGGGTGGAGCTGGCAAACTGTCAGTAATTCCAACAGAAAGAAGGGTTAAAAGTCAGGTTAGTTGATATCTTGGAGGTAGAAGACTTGGTTTGCTGGCTAAGGCACCTAGCTTCACCTGAGCTCTTTCTTCTAAGACTGCTTGAAAGGCAGAGTAGAGAAACTTACCAGAGCAAGGGAGAAGGATTAAGACTTAGTTTGGCTAAGCAGATTTACTGTGTGGTGGTGTTTTTTTTTTACTCACAGGGATTGCTACTGTTTGTTGCTAACATTTCATTGCTTTATTTTTCTCTGATTCAAATTGTTGTTGCTGGTGTACCTTCTTCTGCATTATTACAAGGTGTGCTCTACAGGTGTGTGCTAACAGATTACTGCTGTAATCTTCTGATTCAAATTGTCTTTTGCAAGGTATATCTTCTGTTACTGCTTTATTTTTTCTGGAGTAAAGTGTTTCTTACAGGGTATATCTTCTCGAAATTATTACAGGTGGTGCTTTACAGGTTTTACAGTTTTATCTAACATTAGGATAAGCTTTCAGGGTTACTGCATTTGTTGTTGACTGATTGTTTCTGCTCTTACCTCCTTGTTCTTTCGTCCGTGGTTCTTCTTTTAGGCAGGGAAGGGCCCAGCCACCCACCCCATCCCCAACCACCCCACGCTACACTCCTTTTATAGGGTACCACAGTTGTGACATTTCCTGTGGCAGAGCAGGAAAGGCGGATCAGTGGGGCCTCCACAAGGTGATCTCATTTACAGGGCACTAGTAATTTAACTTGTTATAACAAGTTAAACAAAGCACAATTAAACCATTACTTGCATTTTTTTCCTTCTAATTACCTGACTAGGTTACAAACCCAGCAACTTATTTGGAATGGATTTCATTAACTGCAGGTACTGTGGAACAATTTCAGAAGGACAGTCTTACAGGATTTAGGACACTGTCCTACATGCTGGGCCTTTGGAGATCTTAGGTCTCAGCTCCAGGCAGCATGGGCAGAGATTGCACGCCTCAAATTTCATATTGAAGAGGAAATACATTATAAGAACCACCCGCCATTTCCCCAGCATCCAACAGAAAAACCTCGACCGAGAGGGTAGTTGGTCCAGGAGGTTGGCAGGTGGTTAGAGGAGCAAATCAGGTGCCCCATCACTTCTGCTCTCCAACACATTACCTCCGAAACCATATAAACACTACAAACAGGTATCTGCCTCTATCTCTGAAATCAAATAAAGAGGCAGAAGACACTGCAGAGCAGGACACACTGCAGCACAGGAGCTAGCACAACAATACTCACCCAAATCAGGAACCAAAACTAAACAAGCACAAAGGAAATCAAAACTACTGATCATAGGAGACTCCATGATTCGGGAGTTGATACCCATCTCCAGCCAGGGGTGATGGTCAGATGTCTCCAGGTACATCAGCATGGAGAGACACTGACCGCATTGCTAAGATTGTTCACAAAGCAGAAGAAAACATTGATGTCCTAGTACACATAGGGACTAATGATCTCACCAGCCGGTCAGTTGTGGAGACCAAGGAACACCTGACTAGGCTGGGTGACAAACTATCATCTATTTCATCCGGCATCTCCTTCTCTGAGATCCTGCCAGTCTGGGAGAAGGGAGCAGATGGACGAAAGGTCAGAGAAGGGAGATAGGGGAGCTAAACACGTGGCTCAAGGACTGGTGCCAGGAAAAGGACACGGATTTGTAGGAACTGGCAACAGTTCTGGGAGCAAAGTTCTTTAAATTTGATGGACTGCATCTGACTAAAGAGGAGTCAGTGCATTGGGGCAGAAGTTTGACGTCTTTGCAGAATATTTAAACTAGCAAATGGGAGGGGTGCAGCATCCCATACGTCTGAATGGAAGAACACCCTCCCCTCAGCTAGTGGTCAAACAGGAATTCAGCGCGTTTGCCATTCATTTGCATCACCAGGTAAGAAAAAGGTTTGTCTCCCATACAATGGACAGGGTAATGCCAAACTTCACCCAACAACTAACACACCAAAATCTGGCCAATGGAAAATCATGTACACAATGCTCACAGCCTGGGAAATAAGATCCCAGACCTGCAGGCACAATGTCAGAGGCTAAACTGGACATAGTAGCAATAAGTGAGATGTGGTTTACCAGTAATCACACTTGGGAGACTTCAGTACCTGGCTATGTATTGTTCAGAAGAGACCGAGGTGCAAAAGGGGGGAGGCCCTGTATGTTAATGAAAATATCAAAGCTACAGAAATTCAGAATACACATAAGGAGCTAGAAGAACTGTGGGTCACCCTGGAAACAGGAAATGGGACAGCCATAAGAACTGGGGTTGTCTACAGGCCCCCAGACCAGAGGGAGGACATAGACACATTACTGTTAGAAGATATACAAAACATGACAGCTAAAGGAGGTTCTGATAATGGGAGACTTCAACATGCCAGATACAGATTGGTCAATACCAGCAGGAACATCTGCAGAACTAGACTCATAGTGGATTCCTGCAGGGGAGGGCCTCAAACAACTGGTACAGCAACCCACAAGAGACAGGGCTATCCTAGATCTAGTACTGACTAACAAGAAGGGATCTACAGATCTCAGGTAGAAGGTCACCTGGGGGCCAGTGACCATCACATGGTATGGTTCAATTTGGCTACTACATCTAAATCATCCCATTCCAAGGCAAAAATATGGGACTTCAGAGGAGCTGACTTTGATAAGATGGCCAACAGAGTTAAGCTAGCCCTGGCAAAAGAAACACAGGTGAGGAGGTACAGGCAAAGTGGGCAAGCATTAAGGATACAATACTTGAAGCAACATCCCATTGTGTTAGACAGAAAAGGAAGTGCAAAGAAGAAGGAAACCACTTTGGTTCTCAAATACAGTAGCAGAAAAGGTCAGAGCCAAAAGGCTGGCCTTCAGAAAATATAAGGAACACAGCGGGATGAAGATAGGAGGCATACCAAACTGCCCTAAGGGAAGCAGGTAAGGCAGTAAGGCAGGCAAAGTCCCAAACTGAGGAAACACTAGCACAAACAGTAAAAGAAGGTGACAAGACTTTCTATAGATACATTAGTGAAAGGAGAAAGTCCAGAGGGGGTATTGCTAAGCTTAATGGAGAAAAGGGAGCATGTGAGGAGGAGGACCCTGTAAAGGCATCTATCCTAAATAGATACTTTTGCTCAGTATTTACTGAAGAGAAGGTAGGGCAGGGCCCACAGCTCAGCATCATGGACACAGGGGGGGAGGAGGTGAGCACTACTCCCTTCACAAAAGAAAGGGTCCTACAAGAGCTTGCTAAGCTCAGGGTGGATAAGGCAATGGGACCTGATGGCATACATCCTAGGGTACTTAAGGAGCTAAAGGAGGAACTAGCAGAGCCATTAGCAGAATTGTTTAGTGAGTCTCTGAGCACAGGAGAGGTCCCAGAAGACTGGAGAAGGGCTCATGTGATCCCACTCCACAAGAGTGGTAGCAGGGAGGAGGCGGGGAACTACAGACCGTCAGTCTTACCTCAGTAGTGGGCAAGATTATGGAGGCACTCCTTAAGGAAAGGATAGTCAACACCTGGAATCCATAGGGCACAGGATCCAAGACAGCATGGGTTTACAAAGGAAGGTCCTGTCAAACTAATCTCATAGATTTCTTTGACTGGGTAACCAGAGTGGTGGACCAAGGGGAGCAGTTGATGTCACCTACCTTGACTTCAGCAAAGCTTTTGACACTGTTCCACATAGAAGATTGATAAATAAGCTAGGTAGGCTCGGGTGGGTCAGAAGTTGGTCAACTGGGTGGCAAACTGGTTGACTGGCAGAAAGCAGAAAGTGGTGGTAAATGGTATACAGTCAGAAGAGATGCAAGTCACAAGTGGGGTACCTCAGGATCAGTCCTGGGGCCAGTCCTATTCAACATCTTCATTAGTGACCTCGAGATGGACTAGAGGGTAAGGCTTGTCTGTTTGCTGATGACACCAAGATCTGCAACAGAGTAGATGATCCAGATGGGGTGGGCAGAATGAGAAGAGATCTGGATAAACTAGCAGAATGGTCAGAAGAGTGGCAACTGGCATTTAATGCAAAGAAGTGCAAAATCATGCACATAGGGAAGAGAAACCCTGAAGCCACCTATAGGCTGGGAGGGAGTTGCTAGCAGTCACAAAGGAAGAAAGAGACTTGGGCATCATCATCACTGATGACCTAAAATCATCCAAGCAGACCTCTAAAGCAGTAGGTAAGGCTAGGGGTGTTAGGGTGTATTAGTAGGAGGAGTATCACAAGATCGTAAGAGGAGGTAATAATCCCTCTGTACAAGACATTGGTTGAGCCCCATCTGGAGTATGCATGGCAGTATTGGAGGCCACACCTTCACAAGGACATTAACCAAATTGAGGCAGTCCAGAGAAGGGCAACAAAATGGTGCAGGGACTGCATCAGAAGACACATGAGGACAGATTAACGGAGCTCAATATGTATACCCTTGAGCAAAGGAGGGAGAGAGGTGTTATGATCGAGACATTTAAACACCTTAAGGGCATAAACAAGGTGAAAGAGTCTAACATGTTTAAATATAAGAAAAATAGCAGGACAAGAGGACATAGCATGAGATTAGAGGAGGCCGATTAAGGGGAATGTGAGAAATTCTTTTTCACAGAAAGGGTGGTAGATGCATGGAATGGCTTACCACAAGAAGTGGTGGCTATGAATACAGTGCAGGGCTTCAAACAGGCATGGGATAGGCATAAGGGAGCAATACAAATGACTATGAATAGATAGGTCACTGACAGAGCAAAGGCCAATGGCACATTTATAAGGTAGAAAAAGAAATGGGCAGACTGGATGGGCCTTGCGGTCCTTATCTGCTGTCAACTTCTATGTTTCTATGTTTCTATGTTAACACATTTGCAAACATGCACTTTTAAAATGTTTCTTAACATCATACAGCACAGCTCCTCAAGACAACCGATTTCTGCAACTAAGTAACAGACCTTTGGACATTTAAAGCTTGGGATTTGCAAGTATTAGTCTAATTTTACAGGTGAAATGCATTTTAAAATATGCAATTTAATGCTGAAGTTGGCAAGAGCGGCTTACTGTATTCTTGGGAGGGAAGGTGAGACACTTGGCTTGGGAAGAGGGTGAGGAAACAATTGTTGGTCAACAATTATATAAAATAAGACATAGGGTGCTATGCCTTATTTGAATTTTACATACACCCTTGATGTGTGATACTTTAAATAAACCCCAAGCTTCACTCTCGGGGTTTATGTAGCATCACACACCTCAGATGTGTACAGAATTCTTATAATAACTAGTCAGTGATGGTTATCACCTGTGGACAGAACCTGAGAAACTTCATTATACACGGCAGTGTGCAATGACCCATGTATAATGGAGTTTGATTAAGCACACTTTGAGAAAGTGCTAAAATCTCTCTCATGCTAGCGCTACTGGCTCCTCGCACTGTCAATTTGATCATGCTAGTCTCACAGAAATCGCCGAGCGGGACTCTAAGTTATGGGCCATTCAACAGGCAGACATTTCTGACAGAAACAAAAATTAAGGAGTGCACTAAAATCCTGTTTCTATGAAAATAGAAAATGGCACATTCATCATAACTTGAGGCACCTAGTGATCTATAAAAACAACAATTCATAAAGCAACAAGAAAACAGAAACATTCCGAGGAAAACAGAGAGTGACCTTAGGTTCTTCAACAAGAGTACCTGTCTGAATTGTTTCATAATGACATTCTGTTGATGTTCTGTTTCACTGACTAAAAGATATAAAAGCAAACAAAGGGACCAGTTATTATAAAAAATAAAATATGGGGAAGTGTGTCAACTCAGATTTTATGCACACCTTCAGTGTCCGATGCCTTGATAAATCCCTCAAGCTACGCTCTCAGAGATTATGAGGCATCACATACCTCAGGTGTGCATAAAATCCTGCTTACACACACTTTCCCATGCATTACTCTAAATATAATGCATGCCACCCTGTGCATTATTATATATATAAAATGTAAAAAAGGAAAATCAAAATACAATAAATAAAGCCGGCCTGGTGGCGCTGATGGTTGAGGTGCTGGATGCCACACTTCGCACCACACCGGTGACCCAGGTTCTGGAACAAGCCAGGGACGCCGGGGGTCAGTTGGGGAGGAGAAGGATAGAGCGCCCAATGGCTGCTCTCCTTCTCTGGGGGGGATCTCTGCAGTCTCCCGCTGCAATACCACCATCTGGGGGAGCCCAGTGGTAGGTGCGATATTTTGGGACAGCAGCAAGGGCATTGGGTGGATGTCTGCAGGAGGCGGAGTGGGAGGTGCATCTCAGTGTGCCTCCTAGCTCATTGGCTCCATTGCACGCTGACGTCTAGGGAGACAACCAGGAAACTCCCCTCGATCTGTCCTAGGTGATGACACCACCTTACGCTTCTCTGGCCCACAATGGCAGACCCCGCTGTACGAGGATCCACAACACAGAGTGCTGGTTCTGAGGAGCTAAGCACTGGGGATTCCTCCTCACCCCACCCGGGGGGGTTATCCGGGATACCTAGGCTAGTGACTCAAGTACTCTAGGGGCAGACCGCAGCGGGACCAGGGGGGAGCAGTTAGTGTGGATGTCTGAGAGAGGGGAGAGATGAGGTAGTTAGGGGATAAACATAAGGTAAAAAAAAAATGCAATAAATAAAATAATCAATTGTCTATTTATTAGAAGTAAACACTTGGAGCCAGATTTTCAAAACCCTGAAACATAGGATTTGCCAGCAGATAAGGACGGCTTCGCCCACCTAGTCTGCCCATTTTTCCCTGCCTGTAGTATCACCACAGAGCCTACTTGATCTCCAGCCTATTCACCCCCCTTCCCTATGATTTCCTTATGCCTATCTTATGCATTCTTGAACCCCATCACTGTTTTTGCCCCACCACCTCTGCTCTAAGACTGTTCCAAGAATCCACCACTCTTTCTGTGAAGAAGTACTTCCTCACATCTCTCCTGAATCTACCCCCTTCCAGTTTCTTATGATGCTCCCTTGTCCTTGAGTGTCTTTTTTCTGAAAAAAACTTCTTTCTGTCTTGTACTTTGTTTACCCATATGAGGTAGTTGAAGGTCTCTATCATATATCACCTCTCTCTTCTCTTCTCTCTTCTCTCTTTTCTTCTCTTCCAGGGTGTACATATTGAGTTCCTTTAATCCCTCCTCATAGGGCTTCTGATGCAGACCCTGCACCGAAATTGCCACAAGCCTTGGGTGCACCACAGATATGGTGCACTTGGCTTGCGGCAATCTAACGGGAGTGTCTATCCCATGTGGCAACTGACACAGTCTAGACCATCTTTTTGTGGTTCAACTTGCTTCAGTCCTGGGGACCATTTTCACAGAGCTTGTGCCAGAGATCTGGCACAAGCTGCAGTAAAGTGGGTAAGCTGTCACAGCTGCACAAAGGTTTTGTAAATCAAGCGCAGTTGCAGCAAACGGCTATGGCACATGGAAAGGGTTTGACGCAGGGCTTGATGCTGGCCTTGTACCACCCTTTGAACATCTGTTCCCTGCTCTTTAACAAACATTATAAAATGGCAAGAAAAAAATCTAGAAATCTCATTGGCCAAGAGACATCAGCTGACTGTATGTTAAATCTCTATATACGCACAGTCATCCTGGTCCTAAACCACATCACACAATGAGCAAATCAGTCCTCATACAACCAGAACTATCCTTCATCAGTCCCCCTTCAACCAGAACTGAACTTCCATTATAAACATGGCTGCTGCCTTTACACTGTAAGAAAACCTTCAACTAGGCCCCAAAAATAAAACTACCTTAATTTAAAAATAAAATTAATTAAATATTGTTTCCCTGATCATCACACTCTCCTTACACACATACACAAATTAGAAACATTAAGTATTGTTTATAGTTTTCATTGCAACTGTTTATTTACTAACAGTGAAAAATTTCCCTTCTGTCTTTATCTGCTCATCAGGAAAATCTCTTCTGCTTACCCTGACAGTGAGATAATTGAGTCTGTGGCTCTAAAACAGGCCTTTGTTGTCTGTGTGTACAGAATGTCAGGAGAGTAACATTCTACAAGTGGAACAGAGCAGAATTTTGAATCCCTGTATTCCATAGTAAACATTCCATGATAAACATTCTATGTCTTGAGTCTGGGGAAAAACAGAAAACAAAAAACAGGATGAAGAAAGTAGGCAATACAGTAATACTTTATAAACAAAAAGAAAAGGTGGGAAAACACAGTTAAATAGGCAGAGGCAGACCCAAAGTGCCCAAATACATTGCTAATGTTAATAAAAGCACGTACATTTGAATCTTATATAGCAGAGCTTTCAGGTGAAATCTACCCTCCTTGCCCACCAAAAAAAGGCAACCTGGCAGGTTTAAAGTTTTTTTTTTTCCTTACTAACCTTTCACCTCAATCCTATAGCAGTTCTCCTTTTATGTACTAGACCACAGCACATAAGTAAAAAACAAAAATAAAGAGAAGGTTGCCTTCAATGAGACTATGTAACTATAGTACAGTATAATGAAAATTAAGTTTTAAACACAGCTTATGTCTTACAAATTTACAAATGTTACAGTGTATTTATATGATAAAATTTACATGTGACAGGGAAATTATTTATTTTCAACCAACTCTACTAATAAATACTTTTACTGCAAAGTACTGTACTAGTTAACCTATTGCTGACATATCCTATTTTATGCATTAATAGGTACTCCTTTTTTCAGTTTTTAGATGTTTTAGAGGTGTAATGTATTATAAAATGGTCAAGAAAAATCATGTCACCTGATTGGTTGACAGGGCTTGGAATCCAGTGGTATAAGGAATAACAACCACCGGGTTGGGAACATTTTCCAGCTAGCTGTGCAAAGGCCACCCTGAAATGATTGCTTTCCCCACATTCTGTAATGGAATGCCCGACCTCCATGTTAGTAAAGAATCTGACTGGCAAGTGAAATCATCAAAATTTAAAAAATACCATGATCCCATAACACAAACGAGAACAAAATCTCACACAATAAATCAAGCAAACCTTAATGGCCATTGCTAGCTGCATCACTGTCCCTCTCCTAAACTGAACTGCAGCATTTTTCTGAGTAGGCCACACATCCCGCTGTTTGCAGTAGATGAACAACCTGTACATCCAATCTCAGCTTTGGGAAACTGTCCTAACAGCTGATTGCATGCTCATTCACCCTTATCTCCCAAAGCACTGACAAATAATTTAAACTGCTTCTCTCCCACATTCGTGGAGTACATTCTCTCTCAGCATACACATGATAAAATGTAGAAATCGTAGTGCAATCCAGCCCTAGCTCCATCCCTGTCATACCACACGCCAGTCCCCACTGCGACACACAGCTCACATTCGTAGTCTGGGTGTATAGGTGAATCGCCACAGCAGCAGTAAAAAAAAGAAACTGATACTTATCATGGCACTGATGTAACTCGCAATCCATAGAGATAATCGGCCGGTGACACAGGCTATCAGTTAACTCAAATGTACAACACAACGTGAGTGCAGAGAGGCATTGAAAAAGCTGATCGCCTCGAGATGGAAGCTGCTGCATGCGATGGTAGGCACCAAAAGTTAAAGAAGTCCATCCCAGCATGACAAAACTTCTCTAGCCAATGGGGTGCCTAATCCCCATTGGCTTCACTGCCCCTCCAAGCTGCCTGGTGCCATGCTGGGAGCCCATCCAGCATGGCAAAAGCTTCATTTGCTGACCGGGGTGCCCAATCCCCTGTCAATTTCACTGCCTCCCAAAATGTTTGTATGCCACGCTGGGAGCCCACCCCGGGTGACAAAAACTTCTTAGCCATCAGGGTGCCCAATCCCCATTGCTTCACTGTCCCCAAGCCACACTGGAGCCCACCCAAGCGTGGCAAAAGTCCTAATGTTAAATAAAAATAAATAACCTGAAACAAAAAACCTTCCCTCGTTGATTCTTTTGCCCCTCCCCAACCCGCACCCACCCTCTGCATCCACCTCCCCACACCCCACCTCACCCCACCTCAACCCATACTTACCTCCAGAGCCTGGCGTGATGTTCTTGTGGACCAGGAACACATCTTCACTCTTAAAGCCGATCATGAACTGAAGAAATGCCGGTAAGCTGTATAATGGCATAAATGGATTTTTTCAACTTTAGTGCATATCCAGCTATTTCTAGGAATATTTTCACCATATTTAACATGGTTTTTTAGCTTCAATTGTTGAACTTTGACACTGTTATTTCGCTAATCGGTCCCAAAAGGTGGTTCCACAGTCACTGCATGGAACCACCTTTCCAGAATGATTAATGAAATGACAGTGTCACAGTTCATGAGGTAGGCTCCCAAAAACCCTATGTTGAAAATTTGGTGAAAATATTCCCCAAAACGATTCTACGAGCGCAGGTTACAAGAGTTCCTATGCACGCCAGAATTTTGGCATTTTTAGTATTTTCACTCCAGATTTTCAGTATTGCCATTTTACCACACCTCCTCATGAACAGTACAACTGTCATTTTTCACATCTCACCTGAAATGTGTTTTCACCCATGTAGTGCACAATGGCGTGGTCAGTGTGCGAAATCAATGTTCCAGACAGACTAATAAAACCACAGTGACACTGTTCATGAGCAGTGGTCTTAAACTGGCTATGTTGAAAATTTGGGGAAAATATTCCCCAAAACGGCTATTTTACGAGCGTGTGTTGCACAGTTCCGACGCATGCTTGTAACTTCGAGCATTTTTAATATTTTCACTCCAGATTTTCAGTATTGCCATTTTACCACACCTCCTTATGAACAGCACAACTGTCATTTTTCACATCTCACCTGAAATGTGTTTTCACACATGTAGCGCACAATGGTGCGGTCGGTGTGCGAAATCAATGTTCGGGACAGATTAAGAAAATCACAGTGAAGTAAAGTGCAATTCATAAACTACAACAAGTAGACTGTTGTTTGCTAATGTTGTTGGTA
Organism: Neoceratodus forsteri; assembly: GCA_016271365.2. Lineage (NCBI taxonomy): Eukaryota > Metazoa > Chordata > Ceratodontiformes > Ceratodontidae > Neoceratodus > Neoceratodus forsteri. The sequence continues at coordinate 107,134,239 of CM057459.1, read as the reverse complement.
ATTGCTATTTTTACCATTCAAAAAGTTTACCAAGGGACTATTTTATCTCAATGTTTCAATTAATTTCTATTCTGTATTTAAATAAATGTTACAAAGTTTTCAAAATATAAACACCTTGTCAGTGTCCTTTTTCCATAGTTATTTCCCATTTTATAGTGAATAAGACATCTAGGTGGTGGAGTTATTATGTGATACCGACACCTAGGTGGAAGGACACTCTCGCCTCCGGCCTCATGCCTCACCATGCACCTAGGTGTGTGGTTATCACATAACAACCACCACCCTGTCGTGTCTTACTGCTTACTTAGCCCATGTTACTCCAGCCCTGTTTTTGCTATTGCTATATCTCTACTCCCTTAAGTCATAGTGTGTAAACCATTATTATCTTAAGAAACTCTTTTTGCTCATAGAGTACCTGAGAAGTCTTATTCCTTTGAAGACTTTTGTTTTCAAACAACAAAACAGTACTGTGCAAGCAAAAATAAAAACACACAAATGCCATACACAAATACCCCCATCAAGATATTACACAGTATTGCACAGCACTTTCTGCACACACACATTTCAGAGCAAAACAGAAGTGGAAAAGAAATATTTAGAAGTCATTAATATGAAAATAGTAATTTCATGGGCAAATGGTACAGTATTTTCCCAGTACAACAAAAAGGAATCTGTTGTACTCAGTACTACTATTGCTTTTAGATCTTAGAGGTTCTGATAAGGTGCTTAAATAGCAGGGAGAAAATTCAAAGAGGTTGCCACATTTTCACGTACCTAGACTATAAGCACTCAAATCTCACAAAATGTAGTCTGACCATTCTTATTTTCAAACAACCATGTACATTTAATTTTTTGGCAGTGCCATTTCTAAAAAATTTTATTATTTCTTCTCTCAGCATGTGCAAAATTGTTAGTCTACTCAACGAATAAGGAAAAACAGTTCATCAAGACACTTTACCCTTACATGTTTTCAGGGCTCAGTTGCCAAATTCATCTTGGTCGTGGCTTGGTAGTCCCAGTTGTTTGTGTTTATTATGCTTTTTGGTTGCCCGGCACTTGACAAAGACTTTTCTTTTTTTGGCTGAAGGCACAAAATTGCCAGACCATATGCTCGACTTCAAGGAGCACGTACTTGACACAATCGCAAGGTTTCCACCCACTGGCACTATGGTACTTTTAATGCAAAATGTTTTCCTCTGGATCCCCAGACTAGGGACTACTCCAGACTTGCTTCAAGTTTGGAGAAGCCCCTAGCCTGGGAATATGGAGGAAAATGTACTAATTGATTCTGAGTTTTGGCACTGAGTGGAGTGCATGCACAGAGTGGTGCAGAACAGAGCGGTTGTTTTGGCAGTTGGAAGTTATGCAGGCACATTTTTGTTGTTAAGTTATTGCAACTGCTGTTGTTTGGTTGTTTGAATGTTGACAGCTGGGCATCGTGGTTTATTTAGACACCTACTTGCCCATCCATACCAATTTACCTGACTGCTGCCTTCCTGGGAAGTAAGGAATCTGTGCCACCCCCCTCCCCCAATTGTGGCATGACCTGCTCTGCTAGCAGCTGGTAAGAGAGGGGCAACATGGTGATGGCTGGGGGCATTACTTGCGTATAGGTTATTGGTGTGTGGGCACTCACCATGACTCCTCCAGCAGTGAAAACAAGAACTGCAACAGAACTGGAGGTAAGAAGCAGGCTGCACGCATCATCCTACCTAGAGACTGACTCCTACACCTCTGTTGCTCACCTTGTCTTGAGAAGGGGGTGCATGCACAAGCAGCCTTCTCTGCCAACCCATTTTTTTATATCTTTTTTGTTTTTACTGTGTGGGGAGGTATGGGGGGCAGCATCATGGCTACCCATTTGTTGTGTCTGAGCCCCTTTTATCTGCTCCTCTGTATCAGTCCTAGAGCACCTGTTACCATACAGCAACACTGATTTGTCCTGTTTTTCAAACATGCTTATCCAATTTAGGGAGCTCTTTGTAATGTGGGCTGGCTATGCCTGGAACAAACATAGCACAAATATGTTGGGGTAGCCAAGTTTTCATTGTCAAGCTAGGCATTTTGACACTAAGACAAAATTATGGCTAAGGGTTTATTATATCCTTTCAAACTACTATTTCAAAGAAGTGTAAACTCTGGGGAAGTTCCAAATGAATGGAAAACTGCAACGTGATACCCCTTTGTAACAAACTCTGGCCAGAGCCAATAGGGCTGCAATTGAGGAATTTGGGGTACAAATATTGAAAGTTTGTTTTTTTAATATTTTTACTCCAAATTTTCAACATAGCCTTGTTATGACTCTGCCTCATAAAAAAGGGCGGAGAAAATGTTCAACACCTGGCCTAAAGGCGATTTTGCGCAGGGACTGCAAAATCAACTTTCAGGATGCAAAAACACATTTTGGCAGGAGTTAAAAACTGACAGCTGTCACATTCATGAGGTGCTGTAAACATATGGCTATGTTGTAAATTACCAAAGTTACAAGTCTGCATTCACAAAATTCAATGTAGGCTCATAATTTTGTTTTTTAACTTTTTTTTACACCAAACTTTCATCATAGCCTTCTTATGACCCCACCTCATGAACAAGGGCAGAGAAAATTTTCAACTCCTGCCCAAAAGGTGATTTCACACAGGGACTGCCAAATCACCTTTTGGGATGTGAAAAAGCATGTTGGCCAGGATTTGAAAAATGACAGCTGTCACATTTATGAAGTGCTGTAATCATATGCCTATGTTGTAAATTTGGGGTAAAATATTGAAAATTACCAAAGTTACGAGCTTGTGTTCACAAAATTCAACACAGGCTCATAACTTTGTTGATTTTTAATATTTTTACACCACATTTTCAACATATCCTTCTTATGAACCCACCTCATGAATGGGGGCAGAGAAAATTTTCAACTCCTGCCCAAAAGGTGATTTTGTGCAGGGACCAAAAAAATCACCTTTTGGGACAGATTTACCTAATGACAATGCCATTGTTTGTGAGGTGAGGTCCCAATAAAAGGCATGTTAAAAATTTGGGCCAAAAATATGAAAAAAATGTCCAAGTTATACCACTAAGTTCAAAACACCATTGAAATACATTGAACAGCATACCCGTTTCTTCAGTTTGTGGTCTGTCTTTGAAGACTGAAGTCATGTCTGCATTCCTGACAGGATTACAGGGTTGGACCTCTGATGGGTAAGTAAGGGCTTGGGGGGTGCAGGGAGTGGATGCTGAGTGGGGCGGTAGGGTGGGGGCAGGTAATGGCACAAAAGACATTGATGGACTGTTTTCTTTTTACAGATTAACAAACTGAAAAAAGACAGGACTGAGGAATGGCACCCATAGAGTCACTGTTATGTTTCTGGGGGTGTGGGGTATTGGTTGCCGAGATGGAGGGTCAGGTGGGGGAGGTAAAATATATACATTTACATACATACATACATACATATATATACATATACATATATACATATATATATATATAGTATTATTATTATAGTGGCATGGTAGTGCCACTACAGTTAGGTTGACGTTATATATATATATATATATATATATACAAAAATATTAATCATATAGGGAGTGTTCCACAGCGACAAAAGCAACAACCCCAACGTGCACCCCGATGCTGGTTGGGGTGTGGATGGGGGTCGGGGCTTTCAACCCTAACACTGAATTTCCTTGCTTTTGTTGCTGTGGAACAACCCTAACTAATGCATTAAATGGAGTTTTTTGCCTCTAATTTCCCTTCTTTTTGAGAATGAGAATGAGAAATAGTGAATGTAATGTGGTGGCGGGAGTGTGGGTCCCTTTGGGCCCCACATTCCCGCCATGTGATGTCTTGTCACATAGGAACACGGTGCCCGCAAATGCAAATGGTAATGTGCATGGTGATGCAAAGCAAAATGGAAAGATAAACAGTACTGTAGACACAAATGGTTAAAATAGTGCAAACACAAGTGCAAATGAAAATGCAAAGGGTAAGGAACATGGTGCCATAGATGGGAAAGGTAAGTGAAACAGGAACGGAACTGCAAGCAGAAGCGGTAAGGGTAACAGTAATGTAAGCGCACAGGCTGGTTTTCCCCAAAAGCTGCATATAGAAAGACAGTGAGTACAAAGAATGTATGCATAATAATGGGTCTTGGAGCAGAAAATGAGGAGTTGGAATACTAAATTGCTTATATCTCAGGAACCGTATGACGTAGAAAAATTTTTTTAAAGTCATATGATGTATGACTTTCCTGGCTAGTTTTATACTTAGTCCTGATTAAGGGGCTAAGCATTTTTCTGATGAAAAGTCCATATCTTGCACCATTTCCGAGATACGAGCCCTGAAAGGTGCGGCGAACGCCGTAATGTTATCCTATGGGAAAAGAAGAGAAGTTTGGAGTGTGATAACTTTGGCTCCCTGTAATATTTTTTCACCAAACTACTGAAAGGCACATCTGTGGGATGTTGGCTTTCTTCCCACCAAATTTCAGCCCAAAAGACCAAACTGGTATTTTGCACCAGGGCAGCAAAGGATTCCTGTAATGTGGCGGACACCATAATGTTATCCTATGGGAAAAAGTGTCAAATTTGGAGTGCCGTAACTTTGCCACCCTGTAATATTTTTTCACCAAAACACTGAAGGGTACATCTGTGAGATGGCTGCATTCCCTCCATATTTCAGCCCAAAAGACTAAACCGTTCTTTTGCAGCAGGGTGGCAAAGAATTGCTGTCATTTTCCCATAGCCTGGAAAAGTAGTGTCGCAATTTGCGAAAGCTTTCACAAAAACTTGCGACACTTTCGTGAGTGCGACAGTACTTTGCGAAAGTACTTTTTCCAGAAACTTGAAAAACATAGTTCTAAGGTGTTTAACCTCAAAATAATGACATGCCTAGCATCCTCAGAGTCCGACTAGGTAAACACAAAAATAATTGTGTTGCTAGAGGGTCCCAAATTTAAATGCCAAGCATTTTTCTGATCACCAACTGAAAACAAAATGGTGGATTTGCGAAAGTAAAAGGACCATTTGCGAAAGTAAAAACTGCATTTGCGAAAGTGTTGAACTTTTTGTTAACTTTTCCCATTGACTTATAATGGGAAACTGTTTTTTGAATAACTTTTGAACCGTTTAATATTTTTTCACAAAATCTTCAAAAGGCACATTGGGAACCCTGGCCGCATGTTCCTTGAAGATTTTATACTGGTCGCACAAACCGTGCGACCTGTAGAGATGACCAAAGAATTGCAAAAAAGTGTAAACGTGCATGCAGATCACGCTTAATAACTCCGCAGCCGTGTATCCAAACAGTATGAAGGTTGTCAGATTCCAAGGTGTATGGCTCTTGATCGGGTATTCCAAATTTCAGGCAAATCTATTGAACAGTTGCAAAGTTATTAAGGTGCAAAATTTTGGGTTTAACATGTAAATGGCTCCTCAACCCTAACTATGGTAGCACTACTGTGTTACCATAATATATATATATATATATATATATATATATAGCAGAAAAACTCATTTAATCGCATTAGTTGTTTCATTGTGCGAAAGTGAGGTTGGTTGAAAGCCCGATAGATTTCTCCGCCTATTCCAACCGCATCGGGTGTGTATTGGGTTGTTGGCCCCAACTCTCACCCCATCAGATGTGTGAAGAAGCAGAGGTATAGGAGAATGGGTGAGAGATAGGACTGACAACCCCAGTGTGCACCCTGATGCCGGTTGGGGGTGTGTGGGGCCTTTGGGGGCTTTCAAACCCTAACAATCATTTCTGCTTTTGTCACTGTGGAACAACCCTAACTCAATGTATTAAATGGAGTTTTTGCCTCTAATTTCCTTCTTTTGAGAATGATAACGGGAAATAGTGTATGGTGACAGTCGCGGAGCGCTGGGCCCTTTGGGCCCCGTGCTCCCGCCAAATGATGTCGTGTCACATAGTAACATGGTGCCCACAAACGCAAATGGTAATGCGCATGGTGACGCAAAGCAAAACCAAGAAAGAGAAACAGTACTGTAGACACAAATGGTAAAAATAATGCAAACGCAAGTGAAAATGAAAATGCAGAGGGTAACGCACATGGTGGCGTAGATGTGAACGGTAAGGGAAACGGGTACAGAACCGCAAGCGGAAACTGGTAACAGTACTGTAAGCGCACAGGCTGGTTTTCCCCAAAAGCTGCATAGAGAAAGACAGTGAGTACAAAGAATGTATGCATAATAATGGGTCTCGGAGCAGAAAATGAGGAGTTGGAATACTAAATTGCTTATATCTCAGGAACCGTACGACGTGGAAAAAAAATTTAAAAGTCATATGATTTATGACTTTTCCTGGCTAGTTTTGTACTGATCCCCTTTAGGGCTAAGCATTTTCCAATGAAAGTCCGTGATCTCGTGACCGCTTCCAAGATACGGGCCCTGAAAGGTGCGTGAACGCCAGAATGTTATCCCTATGGGGAAAAAGAGAAGTTCAGAGTGCCGTAACTTTGCCGCCTGTAATATTTTTTTCACCGAACACTGAAAGGCACATCTGTGAGATGTTGGCTATGTTCCTCTAAATTTTATCCCAAAAGAAGAAACCATTATTTTGCAGCAGGGTGCCAAAGAATTGCTGTCATTTTCCCACAGCCTGGAAAAGTACTGTCGAACTTTGCGAAAGCTTTCGAAAAATTTGCGACACTTTCATGAGTGCGTCAGTACTTTGCAAAGCACTTTTTCCAGAAACTTGAAAAGCATATTTCTAGGGTGTTTAACCTCAAAATAAAGACATGCCTAGCATCCTCAGGGTCCGACTAGGTAAACACAAAAATAATTAGGTTGCTAGAGGGTCCCAAATTTAAATGCCAAGCATTTTCTGATGACCAGCTGAAAACAAAATGGTGGATTTGTGACAGTAAAGGGCCATTTGCGAAAGTAAAAACTGCATTTGCGACAGTGTCGAACTTTTTGTTAACTTTTTCCATTGACTTATAATAGGAACTTGTTTTTTGAATAACTTTTGAACCATTTAATATGTTTTCACAAAATCTTCAAAAGGCACATTGGAGACCCCAACCACGTTCCCCTGAAGATTTCGTACTGGTCATACGCAAACCATGTGACCTGTAGAGATGACCAAAGAATTGCAAAAAAGTGTAAACGTGCAACATAGAAACATAGAAACATAGAAGGATTTACGGCAGATAAGGACCAGAAGGGCCCATCCAGTCTGCCCATTTCTTTTCTACCTTATAAATGTGCCATCGGCCTTTGCTCTGTCAGTGACCCATCTATTCATAGTCATTTGTATTGCTCCTTATGCCTATCCCATGCCTGTTTGAAGCCCTGCACAGTATTCATAGCCACCATCTTGTGGTAAGCTATTCCATGCATCTACCAATTTTCTGTGAAAAAAGAATTCTCACATTCCCCTTAATCGGCCTCCTCTAATCTCATGCTGTGTCCTCTTGTCCTGCAATTTTCTTATATTTAAACATGTTAGACTCTTTCACCTTGTTTATGCCCTTTAAGGTGTCAAATGTCTTGATCATATCACCTCTCTCTCCTCCTTTGCTCAAGGGTATACATAGAGTCTGCTATCTGTCCTCATATGTCTTCTGATGCAGTCCCTGCACCATTTTGGTTGCCTCTCTGGACTGCCTCAATTTGGTTAATGTCCTTGAGAAGGTGTGCTCCAATACTGCACGAGTACTCCAGATGGGTCAACTAATGTCTTGGTACAGAGGGATTATTACTCCCTCTCACGACTTCAGATACCCCTACTAATACACCCTAACACCCCCTAGCCTTACCTACTGCTTTAGAGGTCTGTTTGATGATTTTAGGTCATCAGTGATGATGATGCCCAAGTCTCTTTCTTCCTTTGACTGCTAGCAACTCCTCCCAGCCTATAAGTGGCTCAGGGTTTCTCTTCCCTATGTGCATGATTTTGCACTTCTTTGCATTAAATCCAGTTGCCACTCTTCTGACCATTTTGCTAGTTTATCCAGATCTCTTCTCATTCTGCCCACCCCATCTGGATCATCTACTCTGTTGCAGATCTTGGTGTCATCTGCAAACAGACAAGCCTTACCTCTAGTCCATTCATGTGAGGCCACTAATGAAGATGTTGAATAGGACTGGCCCTAGGACTGATCCCTGAGGTACCCACTTGTGACTTGCATCTCTTCTGACTGTATACCATTTACCACCACTCTCTGTTTTCTGCCAGTCAACCAGTTTGCCACCCAGTTGACCAACTTCTGACCCACCCCGAGCCTACCTAGCTTATTTATCAATCTTCTATGTGGAACAGTGTCAAAAGCTTTGCTGAAGTCAAGGTAGGCGACATCAACTGCTCCCCTGGTCTCCACCCTCTGGTTACCCAGTCAAAGAAATCTATGAGATTAGTTTGACAGGACCTTCCTTTGTAAACCCATGCTGTCTTGGATCCTGTGCCCCTATGGATTCCAGGTGTTGCACTATCCTTTCCTTAGAGTGCCTCCAAATCTTGCCCACTACTGAGGTAAGACTGACCGGTCTGTAGTTCCCCGCCTCCTCCCTGCTACCACTCTTGTGGAGCGGGATCACATGAGCCCTTCTCCAGTCTTCTGGGACCTCTCCTGTGCTCAGAGACTCACTAAACAATTCTGCTAATGGCTCTGCTAGTTCCTCCTTTTAGCTCCTTAAGTACCCTGGGATGTATGCCATCAGGTCCCATTGCCTTATCCACCCTGAGCTTAGCAAGCTCTTGTAGGACCCTTTCTTTTGTGAAGGGAGTAGTGCTCACCTCCCTCCCCTGTGTCCATGATGTTGAGCTGTGGGCCCTGCCCCTACCTTCTCTTCAGTAAATACTGAGCAAAAGTATCTATTTAGGATAGATGCCTTACAGGTCCTCCTCCTCACATGCTCCCTTTCTCCATTAAGCTTAGCAATACCCCTCTGGACTTTCTCCTTTCACTAATGTATCTATAGAAGTCTTGTCACCTTCTTTTACTGTTCGTGCTAGTGTTCTCAGTTTGGGACTTTGCCTGCCTTACTGCCTTACCTGCTTCCTTAGGGCAGTTTGGTATGCCTCCCTATCTTCATCCCGCTGTGTTCCTTATATTTTCTGAAGGCCAGCCTTTTGGCTCTGACCTTTTCTGCTACTGTATTTGAGAACCAAAGTGGTTTCCTTCTTCTTTGCACTTCCTTTTCTGTCTAACACAATGGGATGTTGCTCAAGTATTGTATCCTTAATGCTTGCCCACTTTGCCTGTACCTCCTCACCTGTGTTTCTTTTGCCAGGGCTAGCTTAACTCTGTTGGCCATCTTATCAAAGTCAGCTCCTCTGAAGTCCCATATTTTTGCCTTGGAATGGGATGATTTAGATAGTAGCCAAATTGAACCATACCATGATGGTCACTGGACCCCAGGTGACCTTCTCTACCTGGAGATCTGTGATCCCTTCTTTGTTAGTCAGTACTAGATCTAGGATAGCCCTGTCTCTTGTGGGTTGCTGTGACCAGTTGTTTGAGGCCCTCCTGCAGGGAATCCACTATGAGTCTAGTTCTGGCAGATGTTCCTGCTGGTATTGACCAATCTATATCTGCATGTTGAAGTCTCCCATTATCAGAACCTCCCTTTAGCTGTCATGTTTTGTATATCTTCTAACAGTAATGTGTCTATGTCCTCCCTCTGGTCTGGGGCCTGTAGACAACCTCAGTTCTTATGGCTGTCCCATTTCCTGTTTCCAGGGTGACCCACAGTTCTTCTGGCTCCTTTGTGTATTCTGAATTTCTGTAGCTTTGATATTTTCATTAACATACAGGGCCACCTCCCCCTTTGCACCTCGGTCTCTTCTGAACAATACATAGCCAGGTACTGAAGTCTCCTAGTGTGGTTACTGGTAAACCACGTCTCACTAATTGCTACTATGTCCAGTTTAGCCTCTGACATTGTTGCCTGCAGGTCTGGGATCTTATTTCCCAGGCTGTGAGCATTTGTGTACATGATTTTCCATTGGCCAGATTTGGTGTGTTAGTTGTTGGGTGAAGTTTGGCATTACCCCTGTGCATCGTATGGGAGACAAACCTTTTTCTTACCTGGTGATGCAAATGAATGGCAAACACGCTGAATTCCTGTTTGACCACTAGCTGAGGGGAGGGGTGTTCTTCCCATTCGGCGTATGTGCTGCACCCTCTCCCCATTTGCTAGTTTAAATATTCTGCAAAGACGTCAAACTTTGCCCCAATGCACTGACTCCCTCTTTAGTCAGATGCAGTCCATCAAATTAAAGAACTTCGCTCCCAGAACTGTTGCCAGTTCCTACAAATCTGTGTCCTTTTCCTGGCACCAGTCCTTGAGCCACGTGTTTAGCTCCCCTATCTCTCCTTCTGACCTTCGTCCATCTGTTCCCTTCTCCCAGACTGGCAGGATCTCAGAGAAGGAGATGCCGACGAAATAGATGATAGTTTGTCACCCAGCTTAGTCAGGTGTTCCTTGGTCTCCACAACTGACCGGCTGGCGAGATCATTAGTCCCTATGTGTACTAGGACATCAATGTTTTCTCCTGCTTTGTGAACAATTTTACAATGCGGTCAGTGTCTCTCCATGCTGATGTACCTGGAGACATCTGACCATCACCCTGGTGGAGATGGTATCAACTCCCGAATCATGGAGTCTCCTATGATCAGAAGTTTTGGATTTCCTTTGTGCTTGTTTTAGTTTTGGTTCCTGATTTGGGTGAGTATTGTTGTGCTAGCTCCTGTGTCGCAGATGTCCTGCTCTGCAGTGTCTTCTGCCTCTTTATTTGATTTCAGAGATAGAGGCAGATACCTGTTTCTTAGCATTTATATGGTTTTGGAGGTAATGTGTTGGAGAGCAGAGGTGATGGGCACCTGATTTGCTCCTCCTAACCACCTGCCAACCTCCTGGACCAACTACCCCTCTGCGGTCGAGGTTTTTCTGTTGGATGCTGGGGAAATGGCTGGTGGTTCTTATAATGTATTTCCTCTTCAATATGAAATTTGAGGCGTGCACTCTCACCCATGCTGCCCGGAGCTGAGACGAAGATCTCAAAGGCCCAGCATGTAGGACAGTGTCCTAAATCCTGTAAGACTGTCCTTCTGAAAATTGTTCCACAGTACCTGCAGTTAATGAAATCCATTCCAAATAAGTTGCTGGGTTTGTAACCTAGTCAGAGTAATTAGAAGGAAAAAAAAGGAAAAAAAATGCAAGTAATGGTTTAATTGTGCACACCGATCATGTTTAATAACTCTGCAGCCATTTATCTGAACACTACATATGTTGGCAGATTCCAAGATGTATGGTTCTTGATCATGTATTCCAAATTTCAGGCAAATCCATTGAACGGTTGCAAAGTTATTAAGTTGCAAAATGTTACATTTAACATGTAAATGGCTCCTCAACCCTAACTATGGTAGCACTACCATGCTACCATAATATAAAAACACCCCCCATCAAACAACCATGCATGCACAGTAGTGGTGAGAATCGCCATCATGACACTAGGGGATTGGGCATCCCCAGTGCCACTGTTGTATTTCTGGGTGGGATAGGGTGGTGGGTGCTAAAAGAGAGGGTTGGGTGGGGGAGGAATATATATATAGATATACCCCAAGAAATAGCCACGCATGCACAGTAGTGGAGGGGGTCAAAAAAATGAGGATTGCTGATCAGGACACTGTGGGATTGGACACCTCCAGTTTCACTGTTGTATTTCTGGAGGGGGTGCTGATAAGGAGGGTCAGGTTGGGAAAAACAAGACAGGGTCGTCTGTGGCGGTCATGACAGAACATGGCACAGTCTGCCGTGTCCAAGATGGCTGCAAACCAACACTGTGCATGCGCAACTACTTGCGCATGCACAGAAGAGTTCAGTGGCCATCTTGGACATGGCGAGCTGTGCCGTGTTCTGCCAACTGAAAAATAGTACTGTGCGACCGATAATGGGCAGTGCGGAGTGCTTCACAGATGCTGAGGTGACTGTGATGGATCACCATACTGTTGTTCGGTCGGAAAAGTCTTCCTTTTTTGTAGCAAGAGGTCTGCAGGGCTCTGTCCACTGTAGCCCTAAAAAGGGGGACAGACAATCTGTGAATAACTATCATCCCATCAGTCTGACTTCCATAGTTGGCAAACTTCTTGAAAGTATTGTCAATGATAAAATAGCATCAAAGGTTGAGAAAATAAATTAAGAACAACTTGGTTTCTCTAAAGAACATCCTTGTATCTATTGTGTTTTTATGAAAAAATAAGCAATAGCCTTAATTTGAGAATTCCCTGCAATGTTATTTACCTAGATTTCAGAAAAGCATTTGATCTAGTCACCTACAATGCAATTATACAGAAGTTACTATGCAGAGAAACTGACCCTTTAACAGTTAGATGGGCGACAAACTGGCCAGTGTGTAGAGCATAGAAGGTTGTAATTAATGACATTTTTTCACCTAGTTAAGATGTGTTGAGTGGGGTCCCTCAGGGCTCAGTTTTGGGCCCAGTTATTTTTTATATTTTCATCTCTGACTTATCTGATGGCCTTAACAGCTTGCTAATAAAGTATATTGATGACACTAAAATTTGTGATATCAGTAGTACTTTAGATGACTGTCTAAGAATTCAAAAAGATTTGGACTCATTGTCTGTCTGGGCTTCAAAAATGGGTATGCATTTTAACATAGAAAAATGTGAAGTCATGCGCTTAGAACCAAATAATATTAAATACAGTTACACTCTATGTGGAAAAACCTTAACTTTCATACCACAGGAGAATGACCTTGGAATATTTATTACCAATGATCTCTCCAATAGGAGACAGATAAATTAGGTCATTGGTAAAGCAAACAAGATTATTTGGTCAATATGTAACAAGCACTTATCAGTGCCGAATGTTGTCTCGCAGGCATTGGCTTTGGTAGTGCCAGAGGCAGAGATGCATAATAGGAATGACAGTGAAGTATTGAAGTGATGCCAACCCCACCCTCACCCTGTAGAGAGTGACAGGCATTGGGGTGTGCCTTTGGGTCATCAGCTATAACGCTCATGCCATTGTACGTCACCCTACCCTGTAGACACTGACAAGTGTTATGGTGTGCTTTGGGGTCTTTGGGCATTATACTTACTCCATTCCATAAGGAAATACGCTGACATGGGTGCAGTATAGGAGAATGGGGTGAATTTTGTGGCCGAACATTGCAAGCACACCACGATGCCTGTCAGTGGCTGCAGGGTGGGTAGGGGTGGGGTGCAATGGCATGAGCATTACTACAGTGATCCCAAGTCACAGCCCTGGTGCCTGTCAGTCTGTACTGGGTGGGGTGCTACAGTTGGAAACCCTAACACCGTAGGGGTGCGGTTGTATTTTCACTCCAGATTTTCAACATGGGCTGTTTGTGAGGCCACCTCATGAGAAGGAACACAGTCAGTTTGTGAGCTGAAAGGTGGTTTTGCACAGCGGCTATGCCATTTGGCGACACAGGGACGAAAACACATTTTGGGCAAGATGTGGAGAATGGCAACTGTATTGTTCATGAGGAAGCATAAAAAATGGCAACTTTGAAAATCTGGAGTGAAAATATGAAAAATTGGTGGTCATTAGTATGCATAGAAACTGCGCAACACACGGCCATAACCCAATTATTTGTGGGAGTGTGTTAGCTACATTTTTAACTTAGGCATTTTGGGACCTCCCCTCATGAACAGTGACGTTATGATTTTGTTAATCAGTCCCAAAAGTTGAGTTCCCACAGCGACCATGCCTTTGTGGGCCACAGGTGTGGAAACACGTTTTGGGCAGGATGTGAAAAATGACAGCTGTACTATTAATAAGGAGGTGTGAAAAAATGCCAGTGTTGAAAATCTGGCATGAAAATATTGCAAATTTGCGAAGTTACAAGGGTGCGTGGAAACTGCACAATGCATGCTTGCAACACAGTCATTTTATGGACTTTCAGCAGCAAATTTTCAACATAGGCATTTTAGGACCTCTGCTCATGAACAGTGTCACCGTCATTTCCTCACACTGTCCAGAAAACTGATTTGGCACAGCGATCGTGCACTTCTGCACCGGACATGCGAAAATACATTTGGCAGGATATGTAAAATGACAGCTGTAGTGTTCATAAGGAGGTGTGAAAAAATGGCAAGTTTGAAAATCTGGAGTGAACGTATTACAAATTCACGAAGTTACGAGCATGCATGCAAACTGTGCAATGCACACTCGGAAAACACTCATTTTATGGACTTTCTTCACCAAATTTTCAACATAGGCATTTTAGGACCTCTGCTAATGAATAGTGTCACTGTCATTTTCATAATGTGTCTCAAACATGGATTTCCCACAGCGACTGCGCTATTCTGTGCTGGAAGTGCAAAAACACATTTCAGCTAGGAGGTAAAAAATGACAGCTGCACTGTTCATAAGGAGGTGCAGAACAATGGCAATGCTGGAAATCTGGAGTGAAAATATTATAAATTCATGAACTTACGAGCGTGCGTGCAAACTGCGCAATGCACATTCGTAACTCAGTCATTTTATGGAGTATCGCCATCAAATTTTCAACATAGGCATTATAGGACCTCTGCTCATGAACAGTGCCACTGTCATTTTTGTAATCTGTCCCAAACATTGAATTCCCACAGCGACCACGCTATTCTAATGGGAGTGCAAACACACATTTCAGTCAGGATGTGAAAAATGACAGCTGTACTGTTCACAAGGAGGTGTGGAAAAATGCCAATGTGGAAAATCTGGCATCAAAATATTGCAAATTTGCGAAGTTATGAGCATGCGTGGAAACTGCGCAATGCACGCTCATAAAACCGTCATTTTGGGGATTTTTCCCACCAAATTTGCAACATAGGCTTTTGAAGAGCCCACCTCATGAATTCTGGCAGTGTTATGGTGTTAATCGATCCTGAAAGGTGATTCCACGCAGTGACCGCGAAATCACCTTCCGGGGCCGAGTAACTCCATGACAGTGAAAGAAAATTCATGAGGAAGGGTTCCAAAAACCCCATGTTGAAAATTTGGTGCCAAAATTCCAAAAAATGCCCGAGATATGCATCAAAGTTGAAAAAACCCTATTTATTTCATTATACAGCTTACTGGCATTTCCTCAGTTCGCGGTCGGCTTTGAAGAGAGCAGACGTGTTCCCGGTCCACCGAAGATCATCGCACCAGACTCCGGAGGTAAGTATGGGGTGGGTGTGGGTGTGGGGAGGCAGGGTGCACAGTGGGTGTGTGCGGTTTTTGGGAGGGGCAGGGAGTCGGTGAAGGACCGTTTTTGTTTTACAGGGTTTAAAAAAAAAAGATGTCACGGGACGGTTTCCATTTTTCAGGTAGGATTTCCCCAGCATGCCACCTCAGTGTTTGTGGGTGGGGTGCTTTTTGCTGACGAGTTGGGCACCCGGTCGACACATAACTAAATGGGGGAGGGTGCATACAGGGGTAAAAGCCGGCGGGATTGGGCCCCAGTCGGCAAAGACAGACTGTTGGGGGCGATGATGCCTAGGGGGATTGGGCACCCCCTCGGCAATCAACAAAAGGGGGAGAGACACATTATGCTGACGGGGAGTGGGCTCTCCCGTTGGCATTGTGACAGGCAGCAGTAGCGGCAGTCACTGCCACTATGTTGCCTGCACCACGGGAGGTGTGTAATGATCACGCTGCATGACAGCTTCGCTCTCATTGCAGCGGACCTTTTCTTTCTTGTGATGGTCACATTAGGCATGCGTGAGGTCACTGCCTCCTGCTGACTGATTGGGGAATGAGGGACGCACCTTCTGATGCATGCCCTGCATTCGCCCAACAGTGACCGCGCCTCCAGATCTACTATTACCGCAATATGTTGGCTGCGCAAGCACAAGCCAACATAAAAATATTAACTCAAGGGCTCCTCAGGTCCTTCTTCCCACATTTAGATCTTATGTCTTTACCAGTCTTGGACTACAGATCTCAATTCTGGTGTCCATATTTAAAAACTGAAATCAGCCAAATTGAGAAAGTGCAGAGAAAATTCACCAAACTTACAACAGGAATACAGGAAGTCAGCTATAATGAAAGATTAAGTAGTTTAAATGTGGCGTTTCTTGAGAAAAGAAGACTCCATGGAGATCTGCTACTAATGTGGGATATTGTGCATGACCCATATCTGTTCATAGAGATCAGTTCTGAGTACAGACAAGACAGGACTGAAACTAGAGGCCATCATTTGCAGCTTAGGTGTTTAAGACACAACAGTATGAAAAGAAAATATTATTTTTCAAATAGAGGCCCAGATATTCAAAGGGGTTGTGCCTGGTGCAACAGAGGTGCGCCTGCACAACCCCGCATAGCACCCTGGCGGGATATTGAAAAGGCTGCCTGGCGTAGTGCAATTCCTGATGTGCCGGGGTGCAATGTAATGGTATACAGCACAGATGCAGGGGGTGTGCCCATACATATGTGGCACATCCCGATATTCAGCCCGTGATGTGCGTCACATATGCTGATGCAACACTGCATTGCACCACATAGGGGGGCTCAAAGTTGAGCCCTTGCAGAGTAGGAACAACTCCCGGCCTCCCAAAGGTGGGCTGCAGTATTGCAGGGCACAACACAGCAGCCCAGCCTTGGGTTGCCAACTGCCCACCCAGAACACCATCCACAAGCACACACTGAACCCTGACCACCCCACCCGTAGCCTCGATCGTGCGGTATACATATAAAACAAAATCCCTGGCAGTCTAGTGGCACCCCAGTCCCCGATTCCCCGAGAAATATTATACATGTCCATCCCTGGTGGTCTAGTGGATCCCCCCGCCCATTGCCGCGATTGTGGTAAATGTAAGTTACAACATTCCCTGGTAGTCTACTGGACCCCCTTCCCTTCCGAGTCCCTGATTGTGATAAATAGTCCACATGTACCTCCCTGGTGATCCAGCGGCACCTGCCTGAAAAAGGCATGCAAATGGGGCCATAATGACATGCAAATGGCCCACTTGCACCTTGCATGTATTATGGCCTCATTTGCATGCCCTCTGCTGAATATCGTGGGTGATGCACCTAGCGCAACTGCACTTGGCTGGCTCATCCCTGTGCTCCCTAGCTGTTGCTTGCACCAGTGCAGTACCACTGTACTATGCACAGTATGTGTGCTGGCCCTGCTATATTCAATGGTGCTGCACCATGTCACGTCCCCATTGAATATCACCTTGACCTGGCCCCAGCGCATCACAGTTGCACTGCGCCCAGGCTTGCGCCACTGCCTGGTGCAGTCTGACTATCCGGGCCAGTGTGTTTAATTATTGGCATTCACTGCCCTTGGAACTAATATCCTGCATAAATAAACCAGTTGTTAAGAACAAATTAAATAATTGGATTCTAAAAATTATGTCATATGGCGATAAGGGTAATGTGATGGGAGCTTTCATGGGCTTTGCCTTCTGCTCCTGACTACCTCCGTAGTATGATCGAGAGTAAGTCATATTTCAGAACATATGCTTTTGAAAAAAACATTTATTTTTCCTGTATTTCATTTTGTTGTTTGCCACCTGGTCTTCCTGCCTTAACCTGCCTCAAAGTAATAATCATGTGTTGGAACACAGTAATCATTTCTAGAGCAACACAGCAACAGAGGTTGTGATGCTGTTCTGTATCAGTCCTAGATCACCTATCCCATACTTCTGGGAGGGGAATTGCCTTGCCCAATAGATAAAAATAAAGGAAATTTCAACTTCTGTAAAAGGGTTCATTATTAGGAGAAAAGCACCAGACTGCCATATGTGCCAGTGTCTCTGGAATCAGCATGGGCATACAATCTGAGAAACATTTGGAAGAACATGGGTGTTATATTTAAAATAGCACATTAAAATGCCTCATCTGCTCCCTCTGATGTGGTTGGCTGGAACAGGATCTGCAGCACAGTACTATATGAAACAGGCGAGCAGCAGTCAGAGACAGGAATTGGTTGCAACTAGCTAGCCATTCCCCCTCCTAGAGTTACTATTCAATTGACTGTGTATGTTCAGCGTCTAGTAGCAGTGGCATTAGTGGCTGCTGGGATGAGTTCTCTGTTGATCAACTTGATAGAGTCTTTTGGACCTCCCTCTTGACCTGTGATGCTCTAGGAGAATCACCTGAGGAGTGAGACATATGAGCAGGATTCGACAGCCATGGTCTTGAGCAGAGAGCAACAGGGGGTGAGCCCAACAACAGGTATTGTATATGCATTATTAATGAGGGCAAGCTATCCAGGACCTATTCTTTTTGTTGTGTTTTCTTTTGCTCTTTCTAAACCCATCAGGGTGGTTAAAATGCTGGGGGTGGAGGAGTTTGCTGGGAGGGGCTAAACCAGGAGGTGGTCTGCTCTTGCTCACTGACCTTGTGGGAAAAACGGAGGTTACATTTTGCGTTACTGATCTGAAGAGGACCCAACCCACCCATTTAGCTTTTCCACCCACTCGGACCATCTGGGTTGTATGCACCCCTTTAGTCTACCCTTCCTCCAGTAGCCAGTCACTAATAGGTCCAATACTGCCTGATGATCCCAGTTCTCCTATTACCGTCAGGCCCAAACATTGGCACTAAGCAGTCTTGCCCCAGTAGTGCACCCCTCATAGCACTACTGAGGCAATGTTCAGATTACTGATTTAGTAAGGAACCAAACTGAATTGGTGGATAGTTTTGACTACCTGGGGGTGACTTTAGATTCTCAATTTTCGTTTGACCAACACGTGGCTAAAACTATCAAAAAAATCCATTAGAGAATTGGAATGTTATTCAGGATTAAATCTTTTCTTATTCCTGAATCTCGTAGACTCCTTGGACATAGTCTTCTGTTAAGTATATTTGACTAAGGTCTTTAGATTTATTCTGCTACAAATGACAGAATGCTACAGAAATTACAGGTAACTTACCATAGTATATTACGTTTTATGACTGGTCTCCCAACAAGAATACACTATTGTGTATTACTAAGGGAAGCGAATTGTCCTTCTTTTTTAGATAGGATAAAGTTAAAGCTTGGAGTTTTTGTGTTTAAAGAATCCAGGGTTTACTTCCCCAGGTGGTCCAGGATCTTCTTCCTGCACAGCAAAGTTATTCTGAAACAAGGTCCCAGTCTAAAGGTTTATTCAGAATTCCTACTTACAAAAAAACAATTGGTCAGAATTCAGTAATATATAGGCCAATTAAATTTTTAATGGTATTCCAATTGAAGTTATTAATGTTAGGACAGTTTGAAAGTTCAAAAGTAGACTTGTTAAATGGTTGAATAGTCTGACTGATTGTAATTGTGTTTCCTAACATAACACTGCACTTCATATTATAATTTTATGTTTTTTATTGTAGTAGGTATGTTCTCTTGTATTATTGTTTTTATGTCCTTACTGTTTATTTGTTAACTTGTCGCTTGTGAAAACAGGCAGTTTGCTCATCTTGCTAACAAGTATGAAAAATAAAAATGAAATGAAAAATGAATGCTGACATTCAGGACAAGCTGTGATGGGAAGATCCAGATTGTCATGGATCGTTGGTCTTATTATAAACTTAAACTTGCCTTGGTTACTGGCTGTTGAATGATGGTAGTCATCGGCAGATGGAACGTTTAAGCTGAGAATGGGCAGGGGTGTGCTTGCCTGCTAGTTGCAGCTTGCTTTTTATTTTAATGTTTAGTCATGGAAGGTGACTGATTGCAAACATTTGTTGCCGGAAGGGAGAGAAGGCTTGCAGTACTGTGGGAAAGCTGAGATGAGTGGAAGTGCTGTTGCTGTCAGGCATTCGGGGATTTCCTTTTCAAGTCCAGAGAGAGAGGCATACTGCCTGGGTGAGGAAGGTGGATTCAGAGCAAATAAAGCCAGCGCTGACATGAACCCACACTTTTTTGCAGCTTTCAGAGAAAGGAAAAACTTGCACAACAAAAGTTTACCTGATATGTGATGATTCCATTATCTGAAGTGCAACATGCATTATAGTGGCAACAGTAATTTAAAAAGGCACAGTCTCTCATTTCATGGCCCTTCTTACCAGCATCACAGACTAGACACTGCTTGAGTGTGCCATATTTAAAACTGAGAATGTTCATTGAATATAGTGGAGGCAAATATTGTTTGAGCTCTGTGTCAAGGAGTTCTGATGGGAGAAGGGTCATAATCAGAACTTCCTACAACATAAACCCTTTTTTTCCAAATATACTTTATTGTTTTTTTCAGAGCAGGCATACATATACAGTACATTAACCAAATATTATTTCCAGGAATTACAGACCAAGCACAGGGTATTTAGCAACTATGTGTTTTTACTCATCTCCCTATTCCTCATGAGGGATTGGTTAAACTGATATCTGACTCCTGCAGTAGCTCAGACTGCCACTCAGTCACCTCTCATTTTAATCTTGTTTCCTTCCCAGATCATCCTCAGAGTTTTGCTATGCAGAGCACAGAAGGGATAGTGAGGGTGCAATTTTCAGCCCCCCCCCCACACAGCCATCGTTGACACCCTCAAAGAAAAACACAGGTACCTGTACCCATGCTGCTTTGGTATTCGGCGCCATTGCTCACAACCTGTTTCTCTGAATTTCCATAGGTACAGAGCAACAGATTACCTCATACTGCTGCTGGCTTGGCTTCACAGTGGTGTATCCCATGCACCTGCCCCCCCATCCCACCATGCTCACCCAGGTTCATCAATCACTTTATTCCATTCCCAGCAACTCCCCCACCCAACAAATTAACACCCACTACCACCTAATAAACCCTAACCAATCAAATCTTGCTGCTGCAATCAAACTAAATTCGCCCCTCCATTGTTTACTACTCAGTCCATTCAGCCTATCTATTCATGTGACCAATTTCTACCTACACCTATTGTTCAAAGTTTAACTACAGCTCAGCCAATAGGCATGGCACTTAGTAATTACCTCCTAACCACACCCCCAACAGCATCACCCCCACTAAGTAATTTCCCATAATTATAATGCACTCAACATATCTCACTATTCCTTAACCCCCATTTCTGAGTTGTCTTCTTCCAGAGCAAGACTCAGTCCTTTATTCTCACACTAGATTCTATCCAACTTGTCCAGTTTCCCCCCTCCTTAATCTAGTGAATTCACTCACTTCTCTAGGCTAAAGGCTTCTCTAACATTTTCCACTCTAGGGCATCCCATTTTAACAAGCTGGCACTGATCAATCCCTATGATGCCCAGCATTGTCTTTTACCTCCTCCCTCTCCTATGCACTATCTGCTTTTATACCAACCTCCCCCATCCCTAACCCAACTCCCTCCCCCACTATTGCCTCACCCAGTGCACTAATCCACTACCCATGGCTGCCAGTGACTGCAGTCCTTCCAGCCATTAAACTTCTAGCTATCATACCATCCATTCACATCCCCACTCATCCCCCTTCAACCCCCATCTCCATGCTCAAGACCCACCAAAAGGCTTTCAACCTTATCAAACTCCTCATTACATTACTCCTACTCTCTTCTGGAGACATTGAACCTAACCCAGGTCCACCTCACCCCTCCCCATCTACTTCCCCCATCCGTCTTCCCAAAGGTCTGTAATTTGCACATCTAAACATTAGAAGTTTAATCCCTAAATTAACCCTATTCCAGCATCTCATGTTAGACCTCCAGCCTGATGTTCTGGTTCTCTCAGAAACCTGGTTCTCCTCAAAAATACCAGATAACAGCCCCCTCATACCCGGATACTCCCTTGTTCATCAAGATAGGCCCAGTAAAGGCAGGAGTGTAGCCATGTACTGTATCTCTCTTCCAGCCTCCAGTATTCCCTTGTGCTCTCAAACTCCTCCCCCTCTACCTTTAAACTAATCTTTATAAAACTTTCCTGGCCACACATTCTTCCAGGTCTCCCCACCTCTACAGTCACAGAACTCATCATAACCCAAACTACTCATGTCTCCTCAGGTGAGCTTTACATTCTAGGTGATTTCAACCTGGATTGGCTCTCATCTTCTTATGGTAAAACTTGTTTTGAAATTAAATCCCTCAATTAAATCCAATTAATTGCTGAACCTACCCGTCTTCACCTCAAAACCCACAACCACACCTTCTTAGACTGGGCCATCTCCTCACACCCCAATTGTATAATAGAAGCCGGAATCCTTCCGGACTCCCTGAGTGATCATCATATGATTTATTGCATCCACAAGGTTCACCAGCCTAAAGCTCCCCCAAGCTAATGCTGCTACAATCTTTTCGCTCCCTAAATCTGCTCCCCCCCAGCTGACCTAGCTAACACAGACTGGTCCCCTGTCTCTACCGCATCCTCAATAGATACTGCCCTCAGTTACTTCTCTTCCAGATTCTTAAGCATTTGGAATCAGCATGCCTCCCTCAAATACACAAGGGTAAGAGGAACACACCTCCCATGGGTCAATGCTGAATTGCTGGCTTGCATGTGCACTTGTGACCAGGCCTGGAACCCCCACAAGGTCTCCAGTTCCTGTGCTAACCTACTCAGATATCAATACCTAAGAAACGCATGCACTAGAGCCACCAGATACGCCAAAGCTGAATACTACTCCATCTCCTTTAACTCCAACATAAGCCACCCTTCCAAATTTTGTAAAGTTGCCCAAACCCTGTTCTCTTCTCCTACCTGATGCCCCCCATCCCCACTCCTCAAGGTAGGTAATTCCACCCTCACTGGTTCCTTCTCTGTGGCTGAAACCTTCAATACCTTTTTCACCTCATGCGCCTCATCACTCCTTTCCACTCTCTCTCCACTCCCTCTGCTTCCACCTCCCTACTCATTCCCCCTCCAAACTTACATCTGTCCCCACTTTTTCTTTCTCTCCCATCTCCTCAACTGAAGCTCTCAAAGTCCTCCTAGCCCTAAACCCTTGCAAGAGCAAGAGCCCAAATGGGCTCGATTCCAAACTCCTTTATCTCTCTGCCCCCACTATCGCCTTCCCTCTAGCTGCACTTCTAAATCTATCTTTCTCTTTTGCTTCTGTCCAATTAACCTAGAAACTCACAACTGTCATCCCTCTCCCTAAAGGTGGTGATGCCACCAACCCTGGAAACTATTATCCAATTTCTCTATTCCCCATCCTAGCCAAACTACAGGAGCACATTGTGTTTCTCAGCTCTCCTCCCTTCCTTGGCTCCTTATCTTTTTCCACCCCTTTCCAGTCTGGCTTCCACAAGTCCCACTCTACCACCACCTCTCTCCTTTGGCTTACTGACTCCAAATTAACCAGTATGGACCAGAGGCAAATCACTTCAGCAACATTTGTCAACCTAGCTAAGGCCTTCAACACAGTTTTGCACTCCCTTCTCCTTCAGAAACTGAATGCCACTGAACTACCCACTTCAGCCACCGCCTGGTTCCACTCCTACCTAGAAGGCAGATCACAATCTGTCAGGATTGGTGACCCCCCCCCATCAACACTGTAGTCCCACAGGGCTCAGTACTTGGCCCAAACTTATTTTCAATCTTCTTAAATGACCTACCTGCAGTTTTCTGTACAACATCCATACACATGTATGTGGACAACATTGTCCTGTTCACCTCTGGTGTTTCGCAAACAGATGTAGCAGTAAGTCTCCAGCTGGATGCACTTATTCCAGTCCAACCAGCTATTCCTAAATGCTAAAAAGACTGATTCTGTGTCCTTTGGCACTGGGTAGAGACTATCTACATCCCAACCCCCTGCTAGCTTCACATCCTGGATGATATGCATTTAAAGGATATCACCTCATTTAGGTATCTCGACAGCTGATTAGACCAGCACCTGGACTTTTCTGTACATGTGAATGCAATCCAAAAGAAACTGCACCCCAAGCTTGGTGCAATATACAGAAACCTTGACTGCATTCCACTACTTGCGTGTTGCATCGTGCATTACTGCAGAAAATGATCCTCCCCATGTTTGACTATGCTAATATAGTCTACAGTGCCACCCCAAATCCACGCTTGTCAGACTTGACACTCTTTTTCACTCCTTCTGTTGTTTCACTCTATTCTGTCCTCCTTGAACCAATCTCTGTGATCTCTACAAAGCCCCCCTCACTCACATCCCTTGAATCCAGATGTCTCATCCACTTTGATAGCTTTTTATGCCAAATTTTGGTTCGGGTTGCTTCCCTCCTATTTGACCACTCTTCTCTCTACCCCCACATTTTCCATCTACTTCCTCCATACCATAGGCCATAAATCCCTTGCCCTCCCCAGAAGGTCTACCACTGCTGGTCAATCTGCCTTTTCATATCAATGTCCTAAACTGTGGAACCCTGCCCCCCATCTGGGATGCACCTACACCAGCAACCGTTTCCTCCCTACTGCATGACTACACCCCTCCCATCTTGTACCTCCCATTAACTATACTTCCTCCACACCCAGGTCCATTAAATATACTACCTCCTCTCCTATCCCTCTCTTATTCTAACTGGTTCTCCTCATACCTTCAGCCCCACTCTTAGTCCAATTCTCACCTCAAAGTGCATCAGCACGGCTCTTCCTACTACTGTAACCTCCACCTACTCTCTCTTCCCTTCAATAATCACATCCCCATTCAATTTCATGGCTAATCCTTCTCACAGGTTGGGACTCCTCGCTCCTTTCTCCATACCCTCAACTAAACCTAAGTCTACTCTATTCACTCCATTAACAGCTCCATTGCTACTCTCTGCTGTTTCCTTGAACCTCTTATTGCAACTACTCAGTATTAATTTTTCCCCATTTCACCACCATAATTGCTCTGTTAGATGTTGTTTTGTAAGCACATTTATACATTGTTGTATTCTGTATCCTATGGATATTGCTATTTATATGTTCTGTATGACTATTGTCTTATCTCCCACAGCTACCTAGGTACATACTGTGTGATCCTAAGCAAGTCACTTAACTTTCTTGTGCTCGCAGTTCACATCTGGAAACAAGCTTCGGCTTAGTGTGCTACTCCTGGTTAAACAATGTTCCCTTCCCTTCCCTTATGCGTTCTATGCTGTTATACTATGCTACAGCTATATCTACGTTACTGTATACATACTGTATAATCCCCTCTCCCCTTCCCCCCCAGAGGCACCTGGAAATGAGCAAACCTGCTCAGTATGTCTTCCTGGTGAAATTTTTAAATAAATAAATTAAAATAAAAATGGAGCATTGTTGTATATGGTGTCTTTTTAAATAATTTGTGTTCACCTCACTTGGACTCTATTACTTTAAAGCAGCAGTATCTGTTACTCTTCAAAAAAATGTCACTATATAGTTTTATAGCAAAAATGTATTTCTGACATTCTCTGTGTATTTTTAGTTTTCTCGGCTATTGTAGAAACAGTTTCTACAGCTAATTATATAATAATGATTTGCATCATTAAAGATGGCTACCACGCACCGTTTTCAAAAATCTCCTCTATTAAGGTTACCTGTTAAATTCATACTGTGGATATGGCAGGGATTGCAGGATGATCTGGCAAAGCTTGAAACCTGGTCAGACACCTGACAACTGGGGTTTAATGCCAAAAAGTGCAAGGTGCTGCATTTTGGGATGAAGAACCCAAGGAGGAGTTACCAGCTGGGGGAGTGCAGCTAGCCCAGACAGAGGAGGAGAAGGATCTGGGGTGCTCATTTCAGGGTCAGTGAACAACTCGGCACAATGTAGGAAGGCAGCTGCAAAGGCCAACAAAATGCTGGGTTGTATTGCAAGGGGTATATCCTCGAGGAGAGAGAAGGTGATTCTGCCACTGTATAGGTCATTATTTAGACCGCACCTGGAGTACTGCGTGCAGTACTGGCACCTGTATCTGAAGAGGGACATTAAGTTACTGGAGGGGGTGCAGCACAGGGTGACAAAGATGATTATGGGGCTGGGGGACTTATCATACGAGAGGAGGCTGAGGGAGTTAAACATGTACTCGCTAGAGGGGATGAGGGACGGGGGGACATGATTGAAACCTTTAAGTACATGAAAGGAATAAACAAGACAGGTACAGAGGGCTGTTCAAAGTAAGGGAGGAGGGACACAGGGCCATAGAAACATAGAAACATAGAATTTGACAGCAGATAGGACCGCTTGGCCCACCCAGTCTGCCCATTTCCCTACCTGATGGATAAGCTGCAGATCCTAGTTAACCAGCAGCCTACTTCTTCCTACCCCAACCCCCTAGAATTGCCTTATGACTGTCCCATGCATGCTTGAATTCCACCACTGTTTTTGACTCCACAACCTCCTCTGGAAAGCTGTTCCATGCATCCACAACCCTCTCTGTGAAAAAATACTTCCTTAAATTACCTCTGAGCCGCCCCCCTTCTATCTTCAAATTGTGCCCCCTTGTTCTTGCACACCTCTTTTTTTGAAAGATGCTACCCTCTTGGACTTTGTTGATTCCCTTGAGGGTACTTGAAAGTTTCTATCATGTCCCCCTCTCCCTCCTTTCCTCGAGGCTATACATATTAAGCTCCTAAGTCTCACTTCATATGTCTTCGGTGCAGACCCTGCACCATTTTAGTTGCCCTCCTCTGGACAGCTTCCATCCTGTCTATGTCTTTCGGAGATTGGATCTCTGGAACTGCATGAGTACCTCAGATGTGGTCTCACCAGCTGTCTGTACAGAGGGATAATAACTTCTTGTTTTCTGCTGGTGATGCCTCTCCTATGCATCCCAGTATCCCCAGCCCTCCTTGCTGCCTCTCACATTGCTTGCCCACCTTTAGGTCATCTGATATGACTACCTCCAGGTCCCTTTCCATTTTGTTGTTGTTAGTATCTCACCCCCATTGTGTACTCTTCCCTGGGTTTTGTTTCCCAGGTGCATTACCTTGCACTTCTTAGCATTGAATCTAAGCTGCCATACATTTGACCATTCCTCTAACCTTGCCAAGTCCTTCTCATCCTTTCCACCCCACCTTGTGCATCAACTCTGTTGCAGATCTTTGTGTCATCTGCAAAGAGACATACTTTCCTTCCAGTCCTCTGCAAGTGCAAACATAAAGACATTGAAGAGGACGGTCTAATACTGAACCTGTGGTACCCACTGCTAACCCCTTTTTTCAGAGTGGACTCCATTTACTATTACTCTCTGTGTCCTATTCTCCAGCCAATTTTTACCCAGGCTGTCATCTTGGGACCCACTCCCAGGCTGGCTAACTTGTATATTAATCTTTTGTGTGGGACTGTGTCAAATGCCTTGCTAAGGTCTAGGTAGGCCATGTCCACAGCCCCTCCTGATCTACTACTTCTGGTCACCCAGTCAAAGAAATCTATCAGATTTGTCTGGCATGACCTTCCCGCTGTGAATCCATGCTGCCTTGGGTCCTGTGCCCTCTGGCCTCTAGATACTCAACAATTCTTTCCTTCAGAAGGATTCCATCATTTTCCCTACCACTGAGGTTAAACTAACAGGTCTGTAGTTTCCTGCTTCTGCCTTGCTCCCACTTTTGTGAAGGGGAATCACATCTGCCCTCCTCCAGTCCTCAGGTACTACCCCATCCTCCCATGATTTGTTAAAGAGGGTAGTCAGTGGTGTCACTAGTTCTATCCTTAGTTCTTTTAGAATTCTGGAATGAATTCCATCAGGCCCCATTGCTTTGTCCACTTTCAGTTTTAAGAGCTCTTTCAGAACTCTTTCTTCTGTAAATGGGCTGGTATCAACTTCTGTATCCAGAGTGTTTCTACTGTTTGTTTATGTACCTCCCCCTCTTCCTTTGTAAATACTGAGCAAAATATTTGTTTAGTATCTCTGCCTTTCACAGTCACCCTCTGCCCACCCTCCTCCCCTTTATTAAGCCTCACTATCCTCCCTTGGTCTTCCTTTGCTCCTGATGTACCTATAAAGGTTTATCCACTTCTTAACTGAGGTTGGCTATCTTTTCCTCGGTTTGGGCCTGCTGTTCTGACTGCCTTTCCAGCTTCCCTTTGCTTTAACTGATACAGTTCTCTGTCCTGTTCCTTCTGTGATTCCTTGTACTTCCTGAATGCTTTCTTTCTCTTGAACCTTCACTGCCACTTCCTTTGAGAACCATAGTGGTTTCTTACCTCGTTCAGTTTGTTTATTTGCTTTACACAAAGGCTTGTTACCTCTGTGATGGCAGTTTTATTATTCCCATTGTTCTTCCACCCCTCCTTCCTGCCCATTTGCTAGTGCATTCCTTAGGCACTCACCCATTTTGAGCAAAGTCAGCCCTCCTAAAATCCAGTACCCTTGTCTTTGTAGGCTTGACTCTATTGCTGTGTTTATTGTGAACCATACTGTTCGATGGTGCTAGTTCCCAGATGGCTACCCACTTCTACATCTGTGATCCTCTCTCTTCATCTCCGTTTGAGAGAACCAGGTCTAAGATTGCTCCCTCTCGAGTGGGCTCCAATACTAGTTGTCTAAGGCATGTCCCTGTAGGGCATCCAGAATAACCCCACTCTTAGAAGTGGCTGCTGCAACTGCACTCCAGTTAACATCTGGCATATTCAGATCACCCATCAACAATATCTCCCTTTATCTGCCATTCTAAGTATACTTTCTATCATTTCCTTGTCCATTTCCTCCCCTGAAAAGGGTCTATATCTAACCCCTGTGCGGATTGTGGTCCCATTGCCTGCCTCCAAATTGACCCACAGATGCTTCTTCTCCTCCCTGTTTACTCTTTTGTTCTGTTGCTTTGATTTCTTCTCTTATGTGAGAGCTACTCCTCCTCCTCTTTACCCTCCCTGTCCCTCCTGTAGATAGTGTATCCTGGTATGTTTACATCCCAGTCATGGTTCTGTGTGTACCATGTTTCTGTGACTGCCACAATATCCAGATCTTCCTCCTCCATCAAGGCCACTAATTCAGGAGCTTGTTACCCAGACTACGGGCATTGGTACTCATCGCTCTCCATTTTTGATGGCTTTACCTTCTGTGCGGCAACCCCCACTGACCTTTCTACCTTGGTCTTTTCTCATTTAGTACCCTGTTTTTGTAGGGGAGGCTGGGATTTTCCTTCTGCTTATCAGTGCCTCCCCTTGACTAGTTTAAAGCTTGCCAATGAAGCATTTAAACCGATTGCTCAAAGACTTGTTCCCTTCCTGGACAGATGCAGACCATCCTGCCAGTATAGGCTGGTGTCCCTCCTGGTGGAACCCCAGTCCCCAATGAAGCCAAACCCCTGTGCTCCACACCATTTTTTAACCATTTGTTAAAACTGCATGGTGCAAAGTACCTAAACCTCACTCAGTGCCACTGATAGGCAGCACCTCTGAGAAGGATACTGTGTGTGCTACTTGTCTTAAGCCCTCCCCAACTCTACAAAGTCCTTTTGCACTGCTCTAATCTCATGATGAGCCAAGTCATTTGTCCCTAGGTGGACAATGATGTCCAGCTCAGACTCCATGCAACTGTTCTCGTGATCCTAAGGATGCGTTTCCTGTCCCTCAAGCCATGGCACCAGGCAGGCACCTTACTTCAATTTTCCCTGCTCCCCCCAGTTCTATCCCCCTAATAACTGAGTCCTCCACCAGGAGCTGCTTCCTTTCCCTGTGGTGCCCTCTGCCTCCTTCCTGAGGGCCTCCCTTGTGACAGTTGTCTGCACCCTCCTTAGTCTCCTCTGCAGGTGCATCCATAGGGGAATTATGCTCCCCCAGAATGCTGTAAGGATTGTGGAGTGTAACATGATATGAGACTAGAGAGAGGACGGTTCAGGAGGGGGATGAGGAGACAGTTTTTTACAGAGAGGGTGGTGGCTGGGTGGAATGCGTTACCTGCAGAAGTGGAATCCAGTAGAACAGTGGACTGCTTCAAAAGGGGATGGGAAAGGACAAGGGGGAGGGTCAATGAAGGGGAAGGGTGGAAGGAAGGGGCAGCTGCAGAATAAGGGGTGCTAGCTGCACATTCGAGCAGACTTGATAGATCTCTAGGCCTTTATCTGCTGGCAAATTTCATATGTTCGTATTATTAGGATGGTATTACTACCTATTTCCAATGGTAAATACCATGGTGCTGTACCAAGATATTTAATTTTCTTGCATGACACGGGAGTGGGAATGTTTAAAAACTTAAAAATCCTACATTTTGGTTCAGGAATGAAAGAAAACAGAAAAATATGGGTATCTTGCTATTTTTACCAGACAAATATACCTAAAAAACTATACGGTGATTAATAAATACTGCTGAGGTATAAAATGAGACTTCAGGCTAGTTTGCCTGCAGAATTTCTCAAAGCGCACATGTACGAAATGCATTAGACCTGGCACATGGCCAGACAGGAATGAGGATGCTTGAGAGGCATCTAGTCTGCAAAGCCTACATGAACAGAGAGACTGTTCCTTTATGAACTGTGATGCACACTGCATTTCACACAAGGGACTCGACATATCAGCTCCTTTTGTTGTGCAAATTTTTCTTTCTCTGAAAGCTGGAGAGACTGGATGGACCATGGGTCTTTTGTTGCTGTCACTGTCTGTGTTTAAAGTTGCTAAAAATTTGGGTTCAGGCTGATGTTCACTTTATTTGCCTTGTATCCACCTTTCCTACCCAGGCAGTCCTGTATGTGTCTGTTTGGACTTAAAATGTACTGTAGTCCCTGAATGCCCCGCCATTAACAATACTCCGACCCGTCTCAGTTTGTGCTGCACTGCCAAATGTGATAGCCTGCATTATGTGTTATTAATGTGTTTGTTTATATCTTTATTTATTTTTGACTGGGATAGAAGTATTAGACTATACTGCCTATTTTCAGCCTTGTCTTTGGGGAAGGGAATGCAAACTAGCTGAAACTGCACCAGATTAAACTGTTTGTGGTATTTTAGTCAAAGGGGGACATTTTGTCCTAGGAAAATTTCACTACTCTTTTTTTTTTCTTTTTGAGAAGGGCCATGGGAGCTTTACCTGCACCTGAACCACCACCAGAAAAGGCAGATGGGACCTTGGGATCATGTCTCATCTGAAGAACAGCACACCCCAACAGTACAGAATCCCCTTAGTACTGCTTTCAGGTGCCAGCATTTGTTGTATGAGCTTAATCCTGGTGTGAGATTAGAATCCACAACCTTCTGGTCTGGAGATGAATCTGCTACCAACTGAGACATGCTGACACCTGTCTTGGTGCTGACTTCCCCGCCCTGAGCTGGTAAGATGTTACTTGTGATCCATTTGCACCATGCTCTGATCTTGGGGATGGGGGTTGATGTAGTCTCTTCCATCACAGTACATTCTATGTTGGGAAGGGAAGCCAAACACCCATAGAAAAGGAGGTACTATGGGAGGGATGCAAACAAAGGAGACAATAAGGACACATGACTGAAAGCATAGTTGTCCACAGTCCACCCACCTGCTGGAGGATGATAGCTTTTGCTGCCAATGCCATTATGTCTGGGGTAGGGGGGCAGTGTTTGCTGCCATTTGGTCTTGGTGGGAGCTTTGCTGTCATTAGGTTATTTTTAACATCTGTTACTGCACATATGGGATGGTGAGGTAAGTGTTAAAATTGGGGATATCCTTTATGTGGCATGTGAGGAAGGTTAGTGCAGCAGAAGATCCAGTAGTTGGAGGAAATGTGTACACAAAAATGACTTGCTAGGCTGACCAGATAGCCACCAGTGGTAGCACATTCAGAGGTGTCCAATTAGCCCATGGTGTGTGGGGTGGCTGTGTATATAGCAGGGGGATTAAATCCCAAAAATCACTGCAAGCGCATAGTCAAATGAACAAAACTGTAGGGAATGAAAGAATGCTAGGAAGACTAAAGAAAAGATGAATCCAAGGTAAAAATGGTGAAAAGCTAAGGGAATGGGGAAACAGAGAAAACAAGCATTTGTCAATGCTGAATGTTTGCTTGCTGGCATTGGCAGTGGTAGTGTAGAAGTTACAGAGCTGCGTAATAGGAATGGCAGTGAAGTATTGAACTGAAGCCAACCCCGCCACCACCCTGCAGAGAGTGACAGGCATTGGGGTGTGCATTTGGGTCATCAGGCATAACGGCCACGCCATTTCACCACACCCCACCCTGCAGACACTGACAAGTGTCACGGTGTTCCTTGGGGTCTTTGGCCTCTTATGCGCACCTCCCATTTCATTAGGAAATATGGTGAGATGGAGTAAGCGATATAGGAGAATGGGTGAAGTTTGGGGTCAAGAGTCCAAGGCATACCTTGATGCCTCTCACTGGCTGCAGGGTGTGGAATGGTATGAGCATTACAGGCAAGAATCCCAAGTCACACCCTGATGCCTGTCATTCTCTACAGGGTTGGGTTGCTATGGTTGGAAACCCTAATACCTCAGGCATTCTGTGGTATTTTCACCCAAATTTTCAACATGTTTTTGTGACCCCACCTCTGAACAGGGGAATATCAGTTTGTTAGCCAAAAGCTGCTTATGCACAGCGACTATAGCATTTAGCACCACAGGTGCAAAAACATTCCGAACAGGATGTAAAAAATGACAGCTGTACTGTTCATGGGGAGGTGTAAAAAATGGCAATGTTGCAAATCTGCAGTAAAAATATTAAAAAAAATGGTGAAGTCACGAGCGTACATAGAAACTGTGCAACGCACACCTGTAATATAATTAGATTGGGGATTTTTTACAGCAGATTGTCAACTCAGGCATTTTGGTGCCTCCGATCATGAACAGTGTCACGGTGATTTTCTTTATCTGTGCCGAACAATGATTTCCCACAGCGACCACGCATCTCTGCGCTGAAAGTGTGAAAACACACTTCAGCCATGTTGTGAAAAATGATAGCTGTACTGTTCATAAGGAAGTGTGAAAAAATGCCACTGGTGAAAATCCGGACTGAAAATATTACAAAGTCATGAAGTTACGAAGGTGCGTGGAAACTGCTCAATGCTCACTCATAACACAGTCATTTTATGGACTTTTGTCACCAAATTTTCAACATAGCCATTTTAAGACCTCTGCTCATGAACAGCGTAACTGTGATTTTCTTAATCTGTCCTAAACATTGCTTTCGCACACCAACAGCATCATTGTGCGCTACATGTGCGAAAACACATTTTGGGTGACTTATGAAAAATGGCAGCTGTACTGTTCATAAGTAAGTGTAATAAAATGGCAATGTTGAAAATCTGTAGTGAAAATATTAAATTTGCAAACTTACGAGCATGCATAGGAACTGCGCAATGCACGCTCATAAAACAGTCATTTTTAGGAATTTTTTCACCAAATTTTCAACATAGCCATTTTAAGACCTCTGCTCATGAACAGTGTCACTGTGATTTTCTTAATGTGTCCCATACATTGATTTTGCACATCGACTGCACCATTGTGCGCTACATGGGCAGAAACACGTTTGGTGAGATGTGAAAAATGACAGCTGTACTACTCATAAGAAGGTGTGGTAAAATGGCAATGTTGAAAATCTGGAGTGAAAATATTGAAAATTAGCGAATTCACGAGCGCGTGAGGAACTGTACAAGGACACTCAGAAACAGTCATTTTGGGAATTTTTCACCAAATTTTCACATAGCCATTTTAAGACCTCAGCTCATGAACAGTGTCACTGTGATTTTCTTAATTTGTCCTACATTGATCTCGCAGATACGACTGCGCCATTGTAGCGCCATATGGCAGAAACATGTTTTGGGTGAGATGTGAAAATGACAGCTGTACTACCTATAAGAAGGTGTGTAAAATGGCAATGTTGAAAATCTGGAGTGAAAATATTGAAAATTGCAACTCACGAGATGCAGTGAACTGTGCAATGCACGTCAGAAACAGTCATTTTAGGAATTTTTCACCAAATTTTCAACATAGCCATTTTAAGACCTCTGCTCATGAACAGTGTCACTGTGATTTTCTTAGTTTGTCCTGTACATTGATCTCACACACCGACTGCGCGCTACATGGGCGGAAACACATTTTGGGTGAGATGTGAAAAATGACAGCTGTACTACTCATAAGAAGGTGTGGTAAAATGGCAATGTTGAAAATCTGGAGTGAAAATATTGAAAATTCGTGAACTTACGAGCCTGAGTAGGAACTGCACAATGCACGCTCGTAAAACAGTCATTTTTTGGAATTTTTGCACCAAATTTTCAACATGGGGTTTTTGGATCCTTCTCAATGATGTCACTGTCATGGCATTGTTCAGGCCCAAGGGTGATTTCACGCAGTGACTGTGAAATCACCCTTCGGGCCTGAATAACGCCATGACAGTGACATCATTCATGAGAAGGGGTCCCAAAAACCCCATGTTGAAAATTTGGTGCAAAAATTCCAAAAAATGCCTGAGATATGCAATAAAGTTGAAAAACCCTATCTAGCCTATTATACAGCTTACTGGCATTTCCTCAGTTCGCGGTCGGCTTTGAAGAGTGCAGACGTGTTCTCGGTCCACCGAAGATTGTCACACCGAGCTCCGGAGGTAAGTATGGGGTGAGGGGGATGTGGTGAGGCAGGGTGTGCAGTGGGTGGGTCCGGGTTGTGGGGGCTGGAAGAAGCGCTGTGGGACTGTTTTTATTTTGCAGGTAAAAAAAAAAGATGACGTGGGATGTTTGCCATGCTGGGGTGGGCTCCCAGTGTGGCACAAGGACGGCTGGGGTGGCCGTGGAGCCGACAGATTGGGCACCCCGTCAGCCTTATAATCATTTGCCATGCTGGGGTGGGCTCCAGCATGGCACCAAGTACTCGGGGGATGAGGACAGTGGAGCTGATAGGGGATTGGGCACCCCCGTCGGCTATTCTATGAGTTGCCACGCTGGGGTGGGCACCACGTGGCATGTGGAAGGCTTTGGGAGCACAGCACAAGCCAGAGATTGGGCACCCTCGTCCGCTATCACGTGTGTCGCAGGGGAGGGCAGCACGCGGTATCGTGCGTTTCTGTGTGTGTGTGTGTGTGTGTGTGTGTGTGTGTGGGGAGGCTGCGCGCGGGCAGGCGATATCTTATCGCTGCTCACTGCAGGCGTAGCTCCCACTTTCAACTGTATGCCACTGCATTTTGGAGCTTGTCATAGACAGCTCCAGCATGCATTGGCTTACAGGGGCAGCACCTGCAAACACACTGACTGAATTGGAGGAGGAGGTGACACACCTCCGAAATCTCGGATGATGGCACTATGTTTCTTGCACATGCGTGCAAGCAAACATAAAAAATAATCACACTGACACTGCTGATGTGCACTTTTTTATATTTTTAATACTTACTGTATGTGTTACTGCAGGACAATACTGAATTAAAAAAATATGCATTACTAGTACTACTAGATTTAGTTAACACGGTTTCCAATGCAGACTGAGCAAAGTCAGCAGTTTTGGTACAAGGAAAGGAAGTAAAAAAATGAAGCAATAATGCACAGCAGGGTGTGTGTTGTGCTGGAATAACGTCACGTTTGGTATGGTTGGTTATGAGCCCGCAGGCCGAGTGCATCCAACACGCCAGAAGTGACATTATCTCAACATGACACACACTGGAGTTATTGCTATTATACAATGGCTCGTTGATTAACAAAGAAAAAAAGATTAAAAGAACGTTTAAAATATGTTTTTCTTTAATTTTCTGAGGTGGAATTATAGCTGTTAAAAAGAAGTCCACAATTCCTTATTTGTCCACTAGGAGGTGCTCCTTCTACATGCTTCCTGACTTCTTCCTGTCAGTAGATCTGTTATGGTGCCCCCCCCAAGGCACACCCTATAGCCATGCTTTTTACAGGCCAACTCCCCCCTCCCGACAGTATATGCAGGTCTAACATAAATTGAAACATTGTGGCTGTTTTAACTGCACTCTAAGGAGGCAGTATGGCGCAGTGGTTTAAGGGTCTGAGCTGCAAATCTGGAGACCTGGGTTTGAATCCCACAGCTCCCACTTGCATATTGTGTGACCCTGAGCAAGTCACTTAACTTCTTCGTGCTCCCAGGTTGCACCTGCAAACAAGCTTTCGCTTAGTGTGTCTCACCTGGTAAAATAATTGGTAAAAAAAAAAATGAAAGTCACGACACTGAACTGTCCTCATGCTTGGAGAATCATGGGACTGGGAATGGAACAAGTGGGGAAAAACCTATTTTTTCTATTTGTTTTTTCCCTCAGTGACCGAACCTTTACTAAGAGGAATGCAGGGATGTGTGAAACTGTCAGGTGCTTAGCAGCTGCAGTGGGTTGAGGCAGGTCCGATAGCAGGGGAAGTGCCAGCACATGGGGCTCACTGCGGCAGTTTGTAGTTTAAAGAAACCTTTTTTTTTTTACATTGGTATTGAAGCTGCTGGACCCAGAAGATGATTGAAGCTGTAAGCTGAACTGTGGCTGATAGGAGACTCAGACTGTTAAGCTGACTCAGCTTTGGGATAGCCGGGGGGGAGGGGGGATTTATTTCAGTGATCTGGGCACCGTGTAAATCATTTTGGTTGCTGAGGGTAATGTGAAGCTCTGTCAGTTTCACAGTGAGGGACTTCTGTCACTATTCTCCGGTGATCTGTGTGTCTGGACTTCATACAGTGATGTTATACTGGGATAACATCACTGTCGAAGGAGGGCACCTACCAATCAGAGCCCAGCATTTTTTCTTGCCATTGTATAATTAAGAATAATGCATTGGTGACTGTGTGTTTTTAAGGATTTTTTATTTACACATCTGAGGTATGTGATATGTAACACATAAGCCACTACAGGGAGTGCGATCATACTCTGATATACAGCCTTGTGTATTCCACCACCCAAAGTGTCCATATAGCAGAGCATGGCTGCATGCCCTGTAATGGATTATCTGTTTAATAAAATGTCCAGAAGGTTCTAAGGGATGGAAAAAAAGGGCAGGTGTGTAGTCATTGTAGTATAATGCCTTATCCAATCAGGAGACTGGATTTTCACAGATATTTCTTACCCATTTTATAAATGTATATACTGTATATACAGAGTGTATGTACGTGTACTGTATATGTATGTATATGAAAAAATGACAGTCCTGCTAAGCCGCAATGCCTGTGACTGGGTTTCTTCACCCCAGTGGTGCAGTCACTTCTCCTTCCACCACCCACTACTAGCTGCAGCTTCACCAGGACCCTGCTAAGCTGCTGTGCCCATCACTGGGCTTCATCACCCCAGTGGTGTGGCCACTTCCCCTGCCACTGCCTGATCCTAGCTACAACTTCACTGGGACCCCACTAAGCTGCCATTCCCGTGACTGAGCTTCTTCATTCCAGTGGTGTGGCCACTTCTACTGCCACTGCCCAGTCCTAGCTGCAGCTTCACTAGGATCCTGCTAAGGTATGGACTTTGCAGCCTTTCAAATTTTGGTGCACTGCACCAGGAACTACTCTGTTTGGCCACCTGTACAAGTGGAGCTACCCGATTGGTTCTCCAATGCTAGTCTGGATCCTGCTTGCCTTTTCTCTATTTTAATCTCTTGCTCTCTTGCCTAAGCCCCCTCCTAGCTCTACTGGGGATATATTTTGGCCTGCCCAACCATCCCGGCCTTG
Source organism: Neoceratodus forsteri (assembly GCA_016271365.2). Taxonomy (NCBI): domain Eukaryota; kingdom Metazoa; phylum Chordata; order Ceratodontiformes; family Ceratodontidae; genus Neoceratodus; species Neoceratodus forsteri. The sequence continues at coordinate 107,096,937 of CM057459.1, read as the reverse complement.
ACTGCCCACCCACCCTGCCCCGACCGCCCACCACAGACCTGACCGCTGTTAAATCCACCTAGTACCACCTTCTTTTTCCTCTATCACTCCCATTGGCTTTTTCATTCCTGTCTCTCCCCTCCTCTTAAAGGACCATACCAGCTGTCCTGTGCTCTTCTTACATGGCTCTCCTTAGTCACGAAATTGTAACTGTTTACCCTCTATTGGGTCAGCTCACCTTCATCACACCAATCACCTACTCCAGATTGGTAGGTGAAGTGCCACCCCACCTGTCCTCAAAATATTCTATTGAATATCCACTATCTACCCCTCAGACCATCTCATACAACTACCTCCTGCTTCACGCCTGGCAATTAACTCCCAGGCCTCTATACTCCTGGAAGGTACTCCTACCAGGTGCGCACATTCCCATGCTCCTCAGCATGTCACTCCTCATAATGGGTTTTTGCTCTATACAACAACCTCCCATGAGAGAAAACTCTAAAGCCAGAATGTTACTGCCTCATAATAACTTTCTTAAAGCTCCCTTCAAATGCCAAATACTGTTGTTTCTACTTATTTCAGGCAATCTTCAACCCAAACCTGGCCTACCCACAGTGTGGTACTAGTAGTAGCATCAGGGCTGGGATGCTCTCCCTGACAAGAATCAACATTTGCAGTCTCTTCAATAAACTTGATTCCCTCACCACCTGGGTAAGACATCACAACCCTGATATCCTATCGGTAATTGAGACATGGCTATCCCCCTAAGATCCCAGACTCAGCAATATCAGTTCCTGGATATGCTGTTTTAGGCAAGACAGGCTTTCCAAGAAAGGTAGAGGATGTGCCTTTTACCTAAAATAGTCTCTTCAGGGACATGTCATCAGTGTGCCTCACCCTGAGAACAACATCCAGGTCCTTGCCACTAAGATTCTGCAAGGGGCACACAACAAAATCTTGACAGTAGCATTAGTCTACATATCCCCCCAAGCTGACCAACCAAGGCCTAAACTCTGTAGTGGACATCAGCCACTCTCTTGATCAGAGCTTGGAAACAATCCTGCTCGGGGACTTCAATGTCAACTGGTCCTCCACCAGTGTGAAAAAATATAAGGACACCCCTGACTGCGGCAAACTTTTCGCAAATGGTCTAATCACTCACCCGGGTGGACTATAGGACAGGGATCACAATGCTTCTGGACTGGGTACTCACTAACCACCCTGATCACATCACAAAAACTGTAGTTCTCCCAGACTATATAAGTGACCACTCCCCAGTGCTATGCTACTATACTAACAAATTCACAAAGCCTCCTCCTAAAACTATTAACAGCAGAAAGCTTATTTCTGGTCACCTTGGCCCTCTTAAAACTCTCCTATGAGAACACAACTGGACACCAACAGACTCAGCCCCAACATGGACGCTGCCCTTGAGTACTTTATCCATAGTTTTAACACTGCCTGTGATGTCCATGCCCCCTTTCAAGAAATGTAAGATTGAGAGTGTCAACAACCCATGGATTAACATAGATCTTCCTGTGTAAATGAGGTCTCAGGATCAGCTCTGGTATTGTGCCAAGATGACTGGTACCCATGCTGATATCCGAGCCTGCAAAGCAGCAAGAAATGCCTGTACAAGAGCAAGTCACATCAAGAAGGCCAGCTATTATAGGAGCACTCTAGCCAATACATGAAAGACGGGAAGAAGTTCTGGACCAACCTTACCAAAATTACAGGGGAAGACTCCAAAGTACCACCCTCTATGCTCAACTTAAATGGCAACATCTCCTCAGATCAAGTCACTATGGCTAATGCATTTAACGCGGCCTTCACTGACCTTAATCATGTGCTACCTCTAACCTTCCTTGACCCTTCACCGGATGCACTAAGATCTGGCAAAGCAAGTATAACATGGGGTCATCTGCCATTCTACTTTAAAGCCATCTCTGAGGACCTAACTAAAAAGCACCGGCTCAAAGTGCTTGTGAGATCCAGATCCAGTGGTGATTCCCCTGGATCTAAAACTCCTTGCCCTCACCATAGTTGAAGTCCTGACCCCACTCACCAAAATCCTTAACCGGTTCCTCATGCTCTCACAGTTCCCTCAAATATGGAAATCCGCTGTGGTGACACCAATCCACAAAAGTGATAAGACCATTACTAGCAACTACAGACCCATCTCCATTCCTCTTCCCCCCCCACACCCTTTCAAAGCCCTGGAGAGAATAGTTGCTGACCAGGTTTCTGAATACCTTGTAAAATAAAACCTTTAATGTCCTGAGCAGCACGGCTTTCATAAGGGGCACAGCACCACCACAGCTCTCCTCAAATTCCAATACCAGCAGGACAACATTTGGCATTTATCCATAATGCCCTGGTCCTGGGCCATCTCATCAGTACCACCTTCATCGGGTTGACAAATGTGTTCGACACCGTAAACCACTCCCTGCTGACTGAACAATTATCTCACCAAGGACTCTCAACTGACACCACACGATGGTTCCAAAGCTACCTCAGTGACCAAACTCAACAGGTTAGAATTGGTGAATCCCTCTTAACCTCCCTCCCTCCCGGTCCACTCTGGAGTCCCTCAAGGATCCATCTTGGGCCCCATACTTGTAAGTATTTTTCTAAATAATCTCCACTCATCCTGCACTGTTAGAATCCTTCTATATGCAGACAATGTAGTTATCTTTACCTCCCACCCTGATGTGTCCTTTCTACAGTTACAGCTGCAAGCAAGCTTTGTGGAAGTTGAAATATGGTTTAAATCTCATAAACTCATCTTTAACTACAAAAAATAAAAACAATTATGTTCCTTGGTACCCACAACAAACATAAAAACAGAGGTCTATCTATCATAAACAGTGATGGCGCGATGCTAGAGCAAGATCATCTGTTTAAATATCTGGGGTTGACCCTTGACTGCACTCTAGCTTACTCTGAACACATTGATAACATTGCTAAAATTATGAATACCCACATATGACTGCTATAAAGACATAGGAACTGCCTCATGGCCGAAGCCCTAAGCATTGCTATTCAGAACTCAGTTATCTCAATAGTTGACTATGGGCTAGTGATATATGGATCTGCCACTGACACTGCAATTTGACACATTACCATAGCACTAAACAAGGCCTGTCATCTCCTCACCTCAGTCCCCTGCCCTTCATACACCTGTGATATCTACGAACAAGCAAACTAGCTCCAACTATCTGGCAGACTTAGGTAGCAGACATGCATCCTAGCCAAAAAGATCACTTTGGATCTCCTACCCCCAGGGGTTCTCACCTTACTGGCCCCTCATGGAAGCTCCTACCTAGCCAGAAGATTGGAAAGTATTACTTTTTCTGTTCCCCGTTGTTACACTACTCAACGATGATGCTCCTTCAAATCCAGAGCCACATCCTGGTACAACTCACTTCCTCCAGAAGTTACCAACAATACTACACTATGCATTTTTAAGCACAGCCTTCATCAGCACTTTGTCACCAGGGCCTCCTGTGACTGCTTCTCATAACTAGCCATATCCTCCTCCCCCCTATTTCCTTTCCTTTGAAGTCTCCTCCCCCTCTGACTTTTCACCCTTTTTTGCCCCATCCCCATTCATCCACCTGTACTTTCATCATCTCCTCCCCCTGTCCCTCCCCACACCCCTCTCTGATAATACTCTAAGTACTGCTCTACTCCCTCCCTCACCTCTACTTCCTTTTACTCCTGCCCTACAGACTCTTCCACCTCTACTTGCCCTTACTACACAAAACTTTTGACTCACTAAAATTTAATTGACATATGACCTGAAGTGTATGCTAACTAATGTACCTGACAAAGCCCCTGGCTGCCTTGAATTGTCTTACTTGTTGTATGTCTTTTGACTGTGTTTGTTCTCATTTTTCTGACATGGAACCTTTGTAAAAGAGCCTTGGCTCAAAATTGTCATCCGAAATCTTAATCAATAAAAATAAATGTCCATATAACTGGTGCAGGGAAAGCTTTCTTCCAAATGGAATATATGCTGTTAGTTTATGGTTGAAAATTCGGGCTACAGTTTGTATGCTGGGGCATACCAGTGATGGTAAAATTGGGCAGCAGTTTGTACATGAGGGTATAATGTGGCTGATACCAGGGTCCCAATGGCCCCATTTCAAGGTGGGCCCTTTTTTCCCACTCCAACCCTTGAAGATTCAGAGTGAAGGAAAGCTTTGAGTGGCTGTACAGTCTGCCTGTGCTGGTGCACCTGCTCAGTACTGTGAAAGGAGGCTGATGACCCCGAGTCCTTTTTGGGCTGGTGCTGCTGCTGCCACTGCTGCTGCATGGGAGTGTTGCTGTTGTGAGTGAGCAGGTCTGTGGGACCAGAGACTGAGTGGAGGACTGAGCAAGTGAGTCAGCCATTTTGAGCAGCATGGTGAAGGTAAGGTGGAGGAAGGTTGTGATGTGCCTTCTGAGGGTGCAGGGACTGGCAGCTGCTAGTCTGGGAATGTACCAGGGAAGAAGGAGTGATGAGTTGGGGGGGAACAATATTAATATGGTAAAGCCGGCAAAAAGGCAGAAACATAATCTGATTGCTGTCTTGCAGATTTGGCTAACATGTTGGGACACACAGAGAGTTGGGGACCGGTAGTAAAACAGAAAATCTGATTTCTGGGTGCACGGAGGATTGAGGAGCAATGGTAGTAATATTCAGGGTCACATACGTGAGAGCAAAAGAAATTATGGGATGAAGAAAGTCCATTTTCCATGTATATGGACAAATTGAACAAAGTGGTATGGGCAAAGTAGGGACATCTTGAAAATTGTCAAAACTGAAATTGATTTTGAAAGCTTCATTCTGAATCAATCCAGACCTGCTTCATGGCACATAAGAACCTTGAAGTTACTCATTAAATGTAACAAGTTTTTAACAAACTCGTACATTAGCACCTCTATGAAAACACTTGCTGCTTTTTATGTTGGCTCGCACTTGCGCAGCCAACATATTGCAATAGTAGCAGATTTGGAGGTGTGGTCAATTTGGGCAAATGCAGGGCACACATCAGTAGGTGCATCCCTCATTCCCCAATAAGGAAGCTGCAGGAGCTGACACCAGCAACATGTAAACTGGCCACCAGATCAAAGAAAAGGTCCACTGCAATGAGAACCAAGCTTCTACGCAGCAGCATGCCTTTCCTGGTGAACCAGTTTACAAAACATGGCAGCATGCCACCACAGAGTGCCCCGACCCACTTCATTTGTCGACAGGGGAGCACACTCCCTGTCAGCATAATGCAACCCCCCTCCCACTTAAAGTGTGTGCCAAGGGGGTGCCCAGTCCCCCATCGGCATCATGTCCCCCCTTCCCAGTTTAGTTTGCCGATGGGGGAGCCCACTCCCTGTTGGCATAATGTTCCCCCTCCCCATTTGTTGTGTGCTGATGGAGGTGCTCAATCCCCCATCGGTTACAGAACCCCCCCAAAGAAAACACTCAGGTGGCACACTTGGAGCCCACCCCAGCATGCCAAATGCCCCTGTAAAAGAAAAACAGTTCCGCAATGTTTTTTGGGGGGGTTTAAACCTGCAAAGCAGAAAACGGTCCCTCGTTGACTCTGGTGGCCCCACCCCAACCCACACCCACCATCTCTGCACCCTGCCTTCCAACACCCCCCTCACCCCATACTTACCTCTGGAGCATGACACAATGATCTTCGGTGGATCGGGAACATGTCTGCTCTCTTCAAAGCCAACCGCGAACTGAAGAAATACTGGTACACTGTATAATGGCATAAATAGGGTTTTTTTCAACTTTGGTGCATATCTCAGGCATTTTTAGGAATTGTGACACCAAATGTTTAACATGGGGTTATTGGAACCCCTCCTAATGTAGTCAGTCACTGCCATGGTGTTATTCAGTCCTGAAAGGTGATTTTGCAGTCACTGCAAGGAATCACCTTTCAGGACCAATTAACAAAATGACAGTGGTGCTTTTCATGAGGGGGAGGCTCTCAAAAAGCCTATATTGAAAATTTGGTGAAAAAAATCCAAAAAATGGCTGTTTTACTAGCATGCATTGCGCAGTTTCCACGCACGCTCGTAACTTCGTAATTTGTAATATTTTCTTTCCAGATTTTCAAAATTTACATTTTTCCACACCTCCTTATGAAGAGTACAGCTGTCATTTTACATATCCTGGCTGAAATGCGTTTTCACACGTTTAGCGCAGAATAGCATGGCCACTGTGAAAAATCCATTTTCAGGACAGTTTGAGAAAATGATGGTGACACTGTTCATTAGCAGAGGTCCTAAAATGCCTATGTTGAAAATTTGGTGATGAAAGTCCATAAAATGACTGTGTTACAAGCGTGCTTTGCTCAGTTTCCACGCACCCTTGTAACATCACAAATTTGCGATATTTTCATGTCAGATTTTCAGCACTGGCATTTATTCACATCTCCTTATGAACAGTACAGCTGTTATTTTTCACATCCTATCCAAAATGTGTTTTCGTACCTGTGGTGCACATTGGCATGGTCGCTGTGGGAAATCAATTTTTAGGACAGATTAACGAAATCACAGTGCCACTGTTCATGAGGGGAGGCCCCAATAGGCCTATGTTGAAAATGTGGTTAAAAAAATCCCAAAAATAATTTGGTTACGGATATGTGTTGCGCAGTTTCTATGCCTGCTCATGACTTCGCCAATTTTTCATATTTTCACTCCAGATTTTCAGCGTTGCCATTTTTTTACACCTCCTCATGAACAATACAGTTGATATTTTTCACATCCTGCCCAAAATGTGTTTTCATGCCTGTGTCGCCAAATGGCATAGTACTCTACAAAACCACCTTTCAGCTAACAAACCGATAGTGCCGCTCTTCATGAGCTGGGGTCACAAAAAGCCCATGTTGAAAATTTGGAGAGAAAATACCAACAAACGCCTATGGCATTAGGGTTTCCAACTATAATATCCCACCCTGTAGAGACTGACAGGTGTCAGGGGTGTGACTTGGGATCATTGGCTGTAATGCTCATGCCATTTCACCCCCTCCCCCCTCCCCCCACCCTGCAGCCGCTGACAGGCATTGAGGTGTGCCTTGGGGTGTTTGGTCCTAAAGTTTACCCCATTCTCCTATACTGCATCCATCTCAGTGTATTTTCTTATAGAATGGGGTAAGTATAAGGCCCAAAAACCCCAAAGCACACCACGACATCTGTCAGTGTCTACAGGGTTGGGTGAGGTAAAATGGCATGAGCATTATAGCTGATAACCCAAAGGCACACCCCAACACCTGTCAGTCTCTGCAGGTTTGGGGTGGGGTTGGAATCAGTTCAATACTTCACTGCCATGCTTATTATGCATCTCTAACTCCTGCACTACCAATGTCAGTGAGACAACATTTGGCATTGACAAATGCTTGTTTGGTTTGGCGTTGTATTTAAAATGGATAGTAGACTGAGGGAATGCTTGGAATCCATTGGAATGCTACACTCCCTTCATGTACATCAATACTATTCTGCAAAGCCTACCTCATGTACATTTACCATGGAAATGAGCAGGTTCATATTTTTACTCAAAACAAAAAATATTGGTCCTACTCAACCTAGGATCCATCAAACAGTAGGGCAAAAGAGAATCAAACTGGAAAAAAGTACAAGGTTTCGACCTGAAAGGAGTTAGTCCAAGAAAACCACAGCACACACTGCTAAAGAAACAGCAACTGTTATTTATTAAAGTGCACAAACACAGAAAAATGCTCCTCCACTTCAAAGTGCCTTGTCTCTTCCTACCGCCCTAAAGAAGAAGCGGGGCACCTCGAAGCATGGGTCTGTTTTGCCTTTTTGTGCACTTCAATAAATTAGAATGCTGATTCTCTAGCAGTGTGTGCTGTGTTTGTCTTGGACAGGTTCCTTTCAGCTCATACCCTTGTATTTTTTCCTACTGGATTCTCTTTTGCTGAACTTTTTGATCCCTTAAAGAACAAAAATGTACAGTACCGTGCAAGTTGTTCTATGTTCACCATACTGCAACATCATCAGTGGCTTATCTGTCAGTGGTGTTATTGTACCTTATGTTACCTGCTGTTTGCATCTTGGCCATGTCTAATTTATGTGTATTTCAATGAAGAGTATTACCAGGAAGAGCATACTAAGCTGGGAGAAGGTGACTGGGGACCAATACAATGTTTGAGGAAGGCTTCCCTGGACATTACTTTACTTCACTGTAAAGAGGGAGTGGAGGGGTTATAAATAATTACTCATACAGTATCTCACTCTACATTTTAAACTGGTAGATATTTGGCATGGATGGAGTTGAAATATTGGAGCAAGGGGTGGTGGTAAAAATTAATACAAGGAGGGTTCTCATCTACAGCCATGCTGTTTAATCTGGGAGAGGAATTCTAGGGAATAGCAAATTACAAGTAGACTGTGTGAAAGCATATCTCCCACCCAAACAGACATTTCCATTGGCTCTGGACCAAAACAGAACCTCCCATGCATGTCTTTGAAAGAAAGGACAGAGACTGATTCATAAGTTTATTATAATGACTGCAATGTATTCCTCACATATGTTTGCATTGATTCACTGTCATGCTGTCAGCACAGGGAGAGAAGTTCGATAAGGTACAAGTGGAAGCCATCATCAAGATGGGGAAGGTGTTGCTAGTTGGTGACTTCAGTCTGCCAGATGTGGAATGGAATGGTACAACTGTTTTTATAGTACTCTTAAAACTTTTGTGGTGTGAGTGGAAGTGAGTGGGGCAAAGGTGAATGTGGGGGGGCAAGAGAATGTGAAGGTAAATGGTGCACCACAGGTTTGTTCACTTGAGGTACCATCACGTCTAACACAGTCTCCATGACTGAGCAGTGGTGAAGATAAGTACAAAATAATGCCAGACAATATAGTTACAGACTTTTTCTTGCTCAGAAAAAACATTTTATGCTTAAGTTCCTATTCTACCAGCTTCCTGAGTGGATATCACAAATGTTTAAGATGTGTCCCTGATTGTGGTCCTTTGTGAGGTGAGGTGTTAAGGGGTATGGGACTGGGGACACACCTGGGAAAAGAATAATCATTTGTATAATTAGTGGTAAACATTTGTCTTAAGACAGTTTCCATCAAGTTACTTAACATAATAATGCACATCAGAGATGCTATCTGAAAATCATATCAGTTGAGAACTATTTGAATACCTATTAAACATGGAGTGTTCACAAAGTACACTCCACAATCCCCCGGGTATTCTAAAGTGTTACAAATTGTGTATTAGAGTGCTTATTGTTCTAGATCACCTATCACATGCTGAGCCTTTGAACTGATGTCCCCAGACCATGCTCAAGGGTGATGCATGCACAGTATAAAAGCTGAATAGCGATACTGCAGGCCACTTCTGTGTCTAAAAAATTCTGATACCATAACAAAACAAAAAAAAGTCACCATAAGTTAGATGTCTGGAGCCACAGTGCACAATCTTTGAAAATGGCAATGGCTATCTAGAAGACAATTTTGGGATCCAGAGTGTCTCCCAATGTGGAGCATGAGGTCATGTTGCCACAGGTAAACCTTCCCCCTGACCCTCCTGGTAGAACTTCGGACTTCCCTGGAAAGGGATTCAATCTTCATGCAATCCAAAACTTTGAGCCCACTGTCATGCAATGATTCACAAATTCATATATTGCCCGACCTAAGGCATGCTACACAAATGTGGAGGAAGAGCTTCATCGGCATCTGAGCACATTTCTGCACACTGGAGATACATCATGTTTTGTTGATACCAGCCAGCCTCAAGATCCTTTATGGAGAGAAGACTCCAATTTTCTGATGCAGCAGAAGCTTCTAAACTCCTTGCCAAAACTGAAAGACAATCTTCATCCCAAGGCAAGTCAGACTCAGAAAGGGAAAAGGAAGCTTGAAAGGTATTGAGTTGGGAAGTAAAGAATGAGAGGGTTGGGAGCTGTTATACTACATGGGACTTTCATATTGTTGATAAACATGGCATTACTGTGCAAACAGGACTGTTTATTCTATTTTGTAGTTTCCTGTTGGTATACTCACTAATTGTACAATGGCCTATGAAAGTTTAAGATGGAGCTTGAAAGTGTTATAGTACTCTAAAAGTAACCCCTCTCCCCTTCTTCTCCCTTGAGTTTTGGTGCCTTAACATCAGGTGGCATATGGAACACTCAAGCAGTTCATGTAGGTGCTGTTAAAAACTGCTGAAGTTTCTGTTTGTAGATTCAACTGTCTTGTAGCCTAGTGATTTTTCTAGGATCTAGAATGTGAACTCGAGAGACTTTTCTGTTAATCCTGGACTCCAACACAGTACTTAAATGGATGCCTAGTATTGCAGTTCCTGTTTAAATCCTTGTTCAAATTACACTGTTATGCATAATTTCTCTTAACAGTTTCAGATTCTCTAGTTTCATTTTCTGTGCTATGTATGTGCGGTCCGGGGAGTACCGTCAGTCAGGCAAATGCTGGATTCTGATATTCCAGTTTATCTGTATGGGATGGTAAACCCACAGATTGGGTGAACCATGTCTTGGTTAAAAATGTAATAATATCCCTGCTCACGGCCGCACCAGTCATTTATTACAATCTGATAGCTGGAGATATGAAGCATATAGAATATGAGTTAAGACCCGTCATTGGATGTATGATACCCCCAAGTAACATAATGCAGTACAAAGGCAAATTATAGATTCCATTATTGTTAAAATGCTGCTACCTGCGTGAAAAACCAATCAATTCTGTATGGCTGATTGTAGGTGAATTTTGGTAATGTTTCATGTAAACTGTAATAAAATACAAGTTAAAAAAATACTGCTCTCCTGACTACGGCATTGTCATGTATACAGTATATACATAAATCACATATTTCCTCACAAATTTCAGCATAACATTGACCTGTAGAGTAGGCATTTGTTTCATTGATAAATCTGCAGAACAATCATTACAAGGGCTAAATACTTCACAGAGTGGCGCCAGTTCCATTCTAAAGGAGAGCAGGTAAACGTGTGCCTCCACCACCAGCAACAACCAACAAACCAAGGAGTGTTATTGGCTCTAACTGAGAAAGATGCCATACACCCACCCTCACTCCCAAAGGAAAGGTACAGCCACAGCAGCCCTTTTCATTGGGATGCAGGATGGGGAGAATGAAAAAAAAACAGGTATATAGATCATTTTAAAAAATTCTTCATTTTTCATTTTGTCTTTCACAACTTTAAGACTTGCCCCTTCACTTTTAATACAGCTGGCTGTCAGCCATGTTGGACCTCTTTAGCTTGCTGTTAATATGTATATTAACATCACTGCTTGACTAAAAAAGGCCCTTGTTAGTCAAGTGATGGTGTTACTGTACATATTAGGTTCCAGTAACAGATATAAATCTGCAGTTTAAAATAGCCCCATAGACGTATATTGGGTGCACCCCCACTCTCTCTCCCTAGTTGGTGTCACAAACTGTCTGAGCATGTGGATGGGGCTGGCAGACTGGGAAGTGGAAGGGATCTGCTGGCTGTGGGTTTGGCCTGAGATACGATCCCTTCCCTCCCAAACAGGACTGCATAAAAATGTTAGAATTTTTGCCAGAGCTGACATTTGCCAACTTAAGGTAAAGCACCAAACAGTTAAAAATGTTCACAATAAAAACTCAATAGTTCATTTAAGTAACCCAGTAGTAAGCTGCCTAGCAGAGGGATGCCCTAAACTAGCCTAAATCACTTCTCCCACTATTAATTATACGTTGTTATTTCTTAGTTTAAAAAAATTATCAGTTATGGAAAGCCATGTGTACCAATGTCAGGAGCCTTAGCAACAAGATGGAGGATCTGGAGGCTGCCATGGTGCAGTCAGACCTGGACATTGTGGCCATAACAGAGACCTGGTGTAATGATAACCATGACTGGGAGATGGCCATACCCAGCTACAACATATTGAGAAGAGACAGGGCAGGCAGAAAGGGAGGAGAAGTGGCACTTTATGTGAAAAATGGCATAAGGAACACAGAGATCCAGGAGGAACAAAAGAGGGGTGAGATACTGTGGGTTAAGCTGGAAAGGAAAATGGGGGGTTCAGCCATCTGCACAGGGGTGGTCTGCAGACCACCAGCCCAGGAGGAAAAGACAGACAGGGAGTTAATCCTAGCCATCCAAAGGATGGCAGACAAGGGGGAGGTGGTGCTGGTTGGAGACTTCAATATTCCAGATGTGGACTGAAGCCTCCCAGCAGCAGCATCAACCAGGAGCAGATTTATCCTGGATTCCCATCAATGTGCCTTCCATTAGCAACTGGTCATGGAACCAACTTGGCAGAAGGCAATACTGGACCTCATGCTCACAAATGGGGACAGTGTGACAGGGGCAACAGTGGGAGAGCACCTGGGGAACAGTGACCACTGGTCACTGTGGTTTGAAATCACAGAAGGAGCAGAACCAAACTGCACAAAAACATGTATCCTGGATTTTAGGAGGGAAGACTTTGGGAAAATGAGGACATGCTTGAAAGAGGCACTGATGGGAGTGGGGGATCAGGGGTGGAGGAACAGTGGGCAATATTTAAAACAAGGATTACAAGAGCAACATAATTATGCATTAAGCAGGTTAGCAAGGGGAAAAGGAATAGAAGGCCATTGTGGTTTTCCAAAGAGGTAGCAGAGAAAGCAAAAGCCAAAAAGATTACATTCAGGCAATACAAAAAGATGCAGGCAGAAGGGAATAGGGAGAAATACCAGGAAAAGCAAAGGGCCGTAGGGAGGTCAGAAAGGAAAGCCAAAGCTCAGACAGAAGAGCGCACTGCAAAATCAGTGGGTAGAGGGGAAAAACCTTTTACAGGTACATAAGTGAAAAAAGAAGGGCAAAGGGAGGGAGAGTGAGACTGAAGGGGCAGACAGGGGCCACGTGGAGGATGACAATAGTAAAGCAGACATACTGAACAGATATTTCTGCTAAGTCTTTACTGAGGAAGATAAGGGGAATGGGCCTGAAGGAAGTACAAGAGGTGGGAACAGCACAGAAATGGGCACAAGTCCCTTTACACAGGAAAGGATCCCAAAGGAACTGGAAGGAATAAGAGCCAGTAAAACAATGGGGCCAGATGGGGTGCACCCCAGGGTCCTAAAGGAATGAAGAGAGGTAAAGGCTAAACCTCTGGCAATCCTGTTTAGCCAATCACTGGAAACAGGAGAGGTACCCAAAGATCAGAGGACAGCAGATGTAGTCCCCTTATACAAAAGTGGGAACAAAGAGGAAGTGGGGAACTACAGACCAGTCAGCCTGACCTCAGTATTGGAGAAGATCATGGAAGCACTACTGAAGGAGAGATCGGTGGACATCTGGTTGCCAATGGACTACAGGACCCAAAGCAGCATGGTTTCACAGGGGGAGGTCATGCCAGACCAACCTAATTGAATTTTTCAACTGGGTGACAAGGGCAAGGCCTTTGACAGTGTGCCACATAGAAGGCTATTAAACAAACTGGGAAATATGGGAGTGTGCAGGACAGTAGTGCAGTGGGTGGGTAATTGGCTGGGTGGCAGGACACAGAGGGTGGTGGTAAATGGCTGTCACTCCACAGAGGGAAGAGTGACTAGTGGGGTACCACAGGGATCAGTGCTGGGACTGGTTCTATTCAACATCTTCATCAGTGACATTGCACAGGACCTAGAAGGCAGAATTTCCCTGTTCTCTGATGACACGAAGCTCTGTAACAGAGTGGACACACCTGAAGGTGTAGAAAGAATGAGAAGGGTCCTGCAGAAGCTTGAAGACTGGTCAAGGGTTTGGCAGTTGAAATTCAATGCAAAGAAGTGCAAGATAATGCATATGGGGCACAAAAACCCTGGAACAACATATCAGTTGGGGGGTGAGGATATAGCATGCACCAGGCAGGAAAGGGACATTGGGGTTATCATCTCTGATGACCTCAAGGTAGGGAAATAGTGTGACAAGGCAGCAGCTAAGGCAAACAAGATGCTGAGATGCATAGGCAGAGGCATCACCAGCAGGAAAAGGGAGGTCATAATTCCACTATACAAGACACTAATTGTGATGCTTGGCCAGCTGGTTATGACTGTTGTATGATATTTGTAACATAAAAATGTGATAGTATGTGATTGTCTCACATAAGACATCCTGTGCTTCCATGGGTGCCCCCACCCAGGTTTCAGTGAAGCTACAGGATATATTACACTGACCAGGAGATCTCTGTAATGCAATTAACTTCCTTGAGAAATTGCATTTTATGGCCTTTTTATGACCTGTTGCTGCTTTGAAGTTGGGAAGCTAAATATACATGTTATTACAGGATAGGACATAATTTAGTCGATTCCTGTTGGCTATATCACGCTTAGGTGACAGATTTCAGGGTTGTGAACCTCAAAAGGAACTGGGGGATCAAAGACTCATAATTTGGGAAATTAGTTTTTGCTGTCTCCTTATTTAATATACTTCCCGATAGGACATCATGTTTGTATTTTTTTTTATATTCTAAAAGGAGGAGTTAGATGACTCATCAAGGGGGTGGGGAGATGGGGTTGAAATGTATCCTTGTAACTGTGGAATATGATATGTTATTTGGGGACTCTAGAGAGACACAGTTCTCTGATCTAACTATAAGCACTACAGAGATAATACATTAGACAGAAAAGATCTAACTGCATTTTGGTAGGAGTTTGTTCTGTAATTTTTCTTGTTTTTCTTTTATGTAATTGTGCGCTCTTTGATATATGGTTCTGTGTTATTTTTCATAATTTTATCATCTTTTAGTAAAATCTTTTTTTCAAGATACTGCCTGGGTGTGTCTTCCAATTTCTTTTTGCATGTGATGTATACTTGGTTAAGTTTGACAGCTGTTCTGAAGGGCTTGATGGTGTTACTAAACTGGGAAAAGGTAAGAATATACCTAAGGTCTCTTATAGAGTTTTAAGGGTTCATTTTGGAAGCCTGGCTTGGTGTCCCTGGTGAAAGATTGTACCAAGGGTACGTATCTGAACCTGTACATTTGGATATGCTAGCATAGGGTTTGCAGTTTGAATCCCTCCAGAACTTAAGTTTAAAGGTGATTCAGACCCAAAAGCAGACAGGAGGGTTATCCTGTCTGTTACCTGCTCACACTATTGCGCTCTGAGGTTGGCACTGTGGGAGCAGAGGGCCTGATCTGCTGAGTGCGTTTGTGACAGATTTGGTTAGCAGCAGTGTGATAAAATTGGTAACACAAGCTTTAACTGTTCAGTGTGTCAGCTTAATACAGCACAGCTCACTTGCAAAATAAGGCAGTGATTTATTGTTAAAAAGAAAACGGAACTATATTATTTTGCTTACAGTCAAGTTCCTACCTGTTTTATTTTTTTTTCAAAATACAAGTTAGAGTAGCCATAGTTAGGGAAGAAGATGGCTTCCAACTACAGTGAGCACCTTACAGACTACCTGAAGAAGTTTTGCAAGGATAGAGGAGTCCTGCACGAGGGGAGAGCCACCAAACAGAACCTTATGGATGGCCTGATGGCAGCAGATGCCTGGAGCACCAAGTCACAGACTGTGACTGTAAAGGACCAAACCTTGGGCATGGAGGGGCTAGCGGCCAGTGGAGTGTCCAGATCCAGTGAGAGGGGCAGCAGGGCTAGTGCAAGTGAAGGGCCACAGCAGCAGGGGAAGGTCACCAGCATTCTGGAGCCAGAAGCAATCAGGCTGTAGATTGAGTTGTGCAGAATGGAGCTGGAGTTCCAGAGAGATGCTGAGCAAGAACGGCGAGAAGTGGAGCGAAAGAAGCGAGCTGCAGAGGAGAAGAGGGATCAAGAACAGTGAGAGGCAGACCATGAAGAGCTTGAGTGCCAGAGGCAACATGAACTGAACAAGCTATGACTCCAACCACCAGCACCAGAGCAGGTAAGTGGCTTGGGTTTAACTGGAACTACAGGACTGAGTTGCAAATTAAATTCCCAATTGATAGCTGAATTTAAAGAGGGGGAGGATATGGATGCCTTTTTAAATTCCTTTGAAAAAGTTTGTATTCATGCAAATATTCCTAGAGGGTCCTGGAGCTTCCAGCTATCCCCGCTACTTACCAGGAAAGCTCAGGATGCATTGGATCAAATGGTCAATGAGGACGGCAATGATTACAAGCAAATTTAAAGCTGTACTTTTAAAAAAGTTTGATTTAACTGCAGAAGCATACACAGCTAAATTCCATAAGCTCAGGAGAAGCCCTGACATGAGTTACGAGGTGCTAGCCATGAAACAACGTCAGTGTTTAAAACGTTGGTGGGAAGGAATTGAAGCAACCTCGGTAGATAAAACTGAAAATGCTATATTGTTAGAAGTTTTTTGGGCATGCCCAGCAGAGCTGAAAATCTGGCTAGAGGACTGAGATCCCAAAACAGTTCAAGAGGCTGCTGAACTCTCGGACTGCTATGCCAAGAGCAGACTTGCTCTGAGAGTGAATGGGGTGGGCATGGCAGTGCAGAAAGGGAAAAGTGCACCTTCAGAGCAGCTAAAACCCTCACTGCCTCCACTGAAACCAGTTAGCTCCAGGTTTCAAAGAAAAGAGTTCTCTGAGAAAAGAAACAAATGTTGGGTTTGTAAAGAAACTGGGCATATTGCCAGATAGTATCCCAAAAGGACGATCAATATGCAACATGGGGCTAGGAAAGAAGTGGGTTGTTTGTGTGTCCCTGGAAGCATGCCTGTGAACGTGAGGAAACACATGCACCCAATCAAGGTGAATGCTGTACAGACACAAGGGTTAAGGGGCACAGAGGCATCCCTGACATTGGTAAAAGGGGATCTGGTAGAGCCTGGTCAGCTTATACCCAATAAACTTGTAACTGTACAAGGGTTCACTGGTGAGGAGAAAACATTGTCATTCACTTGTGTTCTCCTAGACTGAGGTGAAACAGGGGGAACTGTGCAACAGGTGGCTGTAGCCAAAACTTTAGCAGTTGATGTCATCCTTGGCAACAATCTCAAACAGGGCATAGTGTGTGCAGTTACCCATAGCCAAGCAGCAAGGGAAAATTGTAGTTCCCTGGACACCACAGAAGCCATTGTGGAAACCACTGGGAGGCTGGTTGCCTAACCTGTGTCTCCTGATATGGAGACTAATGAAAAGGGGGTAAAAATTTCCCCAGTAGCAGTTAACCACACAGCTATGACGGGTTGCTGCAAAGAAGGAGGGGTGACCCATTGTCAGAGGGTTAGGGATGACAGTGATCCTGAGTGTCCTGATGCTAGTGCTAGGGACCCTAGTTTAGAGACTGAAGGGGACCTGTCCCATGCCTTGGGAATGTGTCAGGAATTTGCAGCTGCTCAGAAAAGTGACCCTAGTCTAGAGAAGCTGAGGGCTTGGACAGACTCTGATGGAGCACAAGGAGGTGATGGTAAACATAAGGTTTATTGGGAAAATGGACTGATGAATATTCAGGCTGTAAAGACAGAGGAGGGTGATAGGTAGGGACTTGTCATTCACAAGGGTATCGTGAGCAGTTGCTCAGGATTGTACACGATATTCCCTTGTCTGGTCATCTGGGAATCATGCGCACTATGCTGCGTTAGCCCAGAATTTCTATTGGCCCAACTTCACCCAGCAGGTGAAAGAGTATTGCAGGTCTTGTCACCAGTGTCAAGAAATAGGGAAGGCGGGTAAGAAAACCCAAGCCACCCTAATTCCGTTGCCCATAATGGAGGAGCCATTCCAGAGGGTGGGAATGGATATTGTGGGGTCTTTAAATACCCCCAACTCCTCCAGGAAGAGGTTCATCCTGACTGTGGTGGATTATGCCACCTAGTACCCAGAGGCAGTCGCCCTATCCTCACTGAGGACAGACAAAGTCGCAGATGCCTTACTTGGGATTTTCCCCCATGTTGGGTTTCCACAGGAGGTTATCACCAGTCGAGGGGGTTCCTTTATGTAGGACCTGATGAAATGTTTGTGGGAGAAGTGTGGGGTGGTGCAGAGGCGCACGACACCTTATCACCCGCAAGCCAATGGGCCTGTGGAAACATTTAATGGTACTCTGAAGTCAATGTTCCAGGCATTTGCTGAACAGCATGGGAGGGACTGGCAGAAATACTTTCCCCACCTGTTGTTTGCATACAGGGAGGTGCCCCAAGAGTTGACAGGATTTTCTCCCTTCAACCTCTTATATGGATGCCGGGTATGTGGGCCCCTAGATGTGATCTGGGAGGACTGGGAAGGCAAGCATGCCACCCAGGGCACTCCTATAGTGGATTATCTCCTTATGTTTAGGGAAAGGCTGAAGGAGCTATGGGGACAGCCCAGAGCAACCTGGCAGCTGCCCAACAGAAACAAAAAATGTGGTACAACTGCAGAGCCAGAGCTCACTCATACATGGTGGGTCAGGAAGTCATGGTCTTTATCCTGGTCTGGAAAGACAAGCTGCAGACTGAGTGGGCAGGACCGTACAAAGTAGTTAGAAAGGTAAATGATGTGAACTATATCGTAGAATTACCTGATAGAAGACATACAGAAAGAATTTACCATGTCAACATGATGAAGCCATATGCTAATAGGGCTGACATGATGTTTGCAGTATGTAGTCCTGGGAAGGGGAAGGATGAAGGAGACCCCCTTCTGGATGTCCTGGAAGAAAGCAAATGGGAGTCCTTTGAGGAGGCAGTTAAATTGTCTTCCCAGCTGGCCCCGGACAAGATCCAGGAAGTAAGGGAGATTTTAGCAGACTTTGCCCCACTGTTTAGCACCAAGCCTAGACTAACCCCCTTAGCAATTCATGATGTGGAGACAGGAACACAGACGCCCATATGGCGGACAGCATATCTGGTGTCAGAGGCTGTCCAAAAGGACATTAGGAGGTGGGTGGAGGAAATGCTGGATTTAGGGGCAATCCAGAGGTCCCACAGCCCCTGGGCCTCTCCTGTAGTCCTTGTGCCCAAGCCAGATGGCTCTACTCATTTCTGTGTGGACTATCGTGGATTGAATGCAGTCACAAAGTCAGACACCCACCCGATGCCCCGGACGGATGAACTCCTGGACAAGTTGGGATGGGTGACATACCTTACAACTATTGACCTGACAAAGGGGTATTACCAGGTAGAGTTAACTGACAGAGCTAGGGAGAGGTCAGCCTTCATCACTCTGATAGGCTTATTTGAATTTAAAGTAATGCCTTTCAGAATGAAGAATGCCCCGGCCACTTTTGAAAGGTTGGTGAACCAGGTGTTAAATGGTGCTAAGGAGTACACCATGGCTTACCTGGATGACATTGCCATCTTTAGTGCCAGCTGGGAGGAACACCTATCCCACATCAGGGAAGTGCTGGGCAGGATACAGAGGGCCAGTCTTTCTGTCAAAGCTGAGAAGTGCCAGGTGGCCATGGCTGAAGTGACATACCTCGGGCATGTTGTAGGCGGGGGACAGCTCCGTCCTAACCAAGTAAAAATAGAAGTGCTCAAGGCATGACCCAGACCAGAAATGCAGAAGCAGGTCAGGAGTTTTCTAGGGACAGCAGGGTACTATAGGAAATTTGTATCTAATTACAGTGCCCAGGCTGCTCCCCTATCTGACCTGGTAAAGAAAAAGATGACTAAGAAAATTACCTGGGAACCAGCCTGTGAAAAAGCCTTTACCAGACTGAAGGAGGTACTGTGCAGTGCTCCTGTACTGACAAGTCCTGACTATAGCAGACCCTTTATAGTTCAGACTGACACCTCAGATGTGGGTATTGGGGCAGTACTGAGTCAGACATCCAACCAAGGGAAAGATCACCCTGTAGTGTACCCGAGTAAAAAGTTACTTCCCAGGGAGAAGACTTGCTCTACTGTGGAAAATGAGTGTCTTGCCATAGTGTGGGCCCTAAAGAACTTAGAGTCGTACTTATATGAGCAGCATTTTGAGGTACAAACTGACCACAACCCCCTGGTTTGGCTGAGACAAATGGGAAAAACTAATGGTCAACTATTAAGATGGAGTCTTGCCTTGCAAAGGTATGACATGATGATCTTACATAGGGCAGGAGTGACCAAGCAGAATGCAGATGGCTTATCGCGTCTATATGAGGAGTGAACTGACTTAGGGAGCTTATCCCATGCAGGGGACAGAGCCCCCAAATTCAGTCTAGGTGGGGAGGATTGTGATGCTTGGCCAGCTGGTTATGATTGTTGTATGATATTTGTAATATAAAAATAAAGTATGTGATTGTGTCATATAAGACATCCTGTGCTTCCATGGGTGCCCCCACCCAGGTTTCAGTGAAGCTACAGGATATAATACACTGACCAGATCTCTGTAATGTAATTAACTTCCTTGAGAAACTGCATTTTATGGCCTTTTTATGACCTGTTGCTGCTTTGAAGTTGGGAAGCTAAATATACATTTTATTACAGGACAGGACATAATTTAGCAGATTCCTGTTGGCTATATCGCACTTAGGTGACAGATTGCAGGGTTGTAAACCTCAAAAGGAACTAGGGGATCAAAGACCCATAATTTGGGAAATGAGTTTCTGCTGAAGTCATCTCATTTAATATACCTCCTGATAGGACATCATGTTTGTATTTTTTTTTTATATTCTAAAAGGAGGAGCTAGATGACTCACCAACGGGGTGGGGAGATGGGGTTACAATGTATCCTTGTAACTGGGAAATATGACATATTATTTGGGGACTCTAGAGAGACACAGTTCTCTGATCTAACTATAAGCACTACAGAGGTAATACATTAGATAGGAAAGATCTAAGTGTATTTTGGTAGAAGTTTGTTCTGTAGTTTTCCTTGTTTTTCTTTTATGTGATTGTGTGCTCTTTGATATATGGTTCTGTGTTTACATTTTTCATATTTTTATCATCTTTTAGTAAAATCTTGTTTTCAAGATACTGCCTGGGTGTGTCTTCCAAGTTCTTTTTGCATGTGATGTATACGTGGTTAAGTTTGACAGCTGTTCTGATGGACTTGATGGTGTTACTAAACTGGGAAAAGGTAAGAATATACCTAAGGTCTCTTATAGAGTTTTAAGGGTTTATTTTGGAAGCCTGGCTTGGTGCCCCAGGTGAAAGATTGTACCGCAGTAACCGAAGAGGGTACGTATCTGAACCTGTACATTTGGTTATGCTAGCATAAGGTTCGCAGTTTGAATCCCCCCAGAACTTGAGACTAAAGGTAATTCGGACCCAAAAACAGACAGCAGAGTTACCCTGTGTGTTACTTGTTCACACTATTGCGCTCTGAGGTTGGCACTGTGGGAGCAGAGGGCCTGACCTGCTGAATGCATTTGTGACAGTGAGGCCCCACCTGGAGTACAGTGTACATTTCTGGAGACCTTACCTATGTAAGGACATAGGGTAGAGAAGATTTAGAGGAGGGCAACAAAGATGGTACAGGGATTGCATCACAAGTCCTATCAGGACAAGCTGAAGTACTTGAATATGTACTCCCTGGAGGAGAGGAGGAAGAGAGGAGATATGATAGAGACATACAAGTCAATCAATCAATCAATCAATCTTTATTTTACCAAGCAAAGCACCATTGATTGAGCTCATTTGTAAGGTGGACCTGGACAAGTGCACATAAAAGTAAACAATATACAAAGGAAAAAGATGGGTGTACAATCAAGGAATACGATGTGGAAGAGGACATAAACATAGTACAGTATTAGGCAAGGTCTATACAGGCAATATGCAAGAGTCTGAAAAGAAATATTGTCAATATACATTATTATACAGTATGTACATGAACAGTTCAGGAAAAAGGGGAAGGATGGGTGATAGGGAGAAGAAGGGAGAAGGAGTGATAAACAGGGAATCACAAGGCCTGGGGACGGCTGTCCGACATTTATTTCACTGGCGTCCATGGGGGCAGTTGCAGAATCTATAAAGGAATGAGAGAATAGCTTTTTGAAGGATGAGAAGGTTGTCAGGGCAGCCAGCTTCAGAGTTTTTTGTAATTTGTTACATAGGTGAGGGAGTACATAGCTTATAGATGCTTTACAAAAACATGAATTAACTTTAGGAATGTATAAGGAAATAAATGAGAGGCTGCTCAAGGAGTAATTGCCTACAGTGCATAGGGGCAAACAGTCAGCGATATACTAAGGAAGCTTATGTGTGATAGCTCTAAAAGTCCAAAAGGCTGCATTTCTTTGCCTTCTGAACTTGAGGGATGTCCAGCCTACTGCAGCATACAGAGAGCAGTGGTGGGTGAGGTATGGTAGACCAGAGATAAATCTCAAAGCTCGGTGATAGAGCGAGTCAAGTTTAAAGAGTGCAGATGCCTTGGCTATAGAGTAAGTCGACGTAGTCCAATAAGGATAGAAAGGTGGTTTGGACCAGTCTTTTTTTTTGGTGTCATGGGATAGGAGATGCTTGATCTGGAAGAACAGGCCCATTCTCTGCCTTGGCTTCTTTGATAGTTCCTCAATATGGTCAGAGAATGTAAGTTTGTGGTCTATCCAAAGCCCCAAATATTAAAATGTTGTCACATATTCAATAGGTTCTCCTAGAAGTGATAGAATCTGTGGAGTTAAGCTATGTAGAGAAGGTTTTTGACCTATGGCAGAAGGTAAGAAAGGTATGGCCTTCTTTTTTTGCATTTAGAAGTAGTTTTTGGCTCAGTAAGGTTAACTGCAGCTGATTAATGTCCACCTCTAGGTCCAGACAGGCCTGCTCCAGAGTAGGCCTAGCAATGTATATGACCGTGTCATCGGCGAAGAGATGAATGTCCGCTGCTTTGATTCCAGAGTCAATGTTGTTAATATAAAGAGTAAAGAGCAGAGGTCCTAAAATGGACCCTTGTGGCACACCTCTTTGGAGCAATTTTAGGGGAGAGAGATACCCTTGGGCTTTAACCTGTTGGAATCTCCCAGAGAGGTAACCATTGAACCATTTCAAGGCAGAAGAATCTAGACAAATGCTTTGAAGTATGTCCCAGCAGCAGGCCATGGTCCACTGTATCAAATGCCTTGCTAAGATGAAGAAACAAGGCACATGCATGTTTCTTGACATCCAAAGAATTTTGCCAGTCATTGGTTACCTTTGCAAGTACGGATATTGTACTGTGACAAGCTCTGAATCCTGACTAGGCAGGGTTAAACAGATTGGTGGAGACCAAGTACTTCCTAAGCTGCATGTTAACCACTTTCTCGAGCAGTTTAGAGAGGATGGGAAGTAAAGATATTGGTCTGTGATTGTTCAGATCACTTGGGTCACCTGATTTGAGTAGGGGAATAACATGGGCAGTTTTCCAAATGGGAGGGAAGTCTCCTCAGGCAAGAGATAGATTAAAGAGGTGGGTGATAGGTGCAGATAATACATGGGAGGTAAGCTTCAGAAAATAGGGGTCGATAAGGTCAGAACCCACACTTTTCCTGATATCCAGGGCTAACAGTAGATCTTCCACTTGTTTCAATGACAAAGGGCTGCAGTAGAAGGCCATGTCAGGGATAGAGGTAATGCTAGTGGGTCTAACAGTATCCTGACTACAAAGTTGTGTGCAGAGATTATAGGTGGGGGAGGAGTCAAAGGAGAGCCCAGCGGTAGCAAAGTGGTTGTTAAGCAGATCTAGGATTGTCTGTTTGTCAGTGAATGTGGAGCCACCAGAGAGAATTTTGGTCAGGAGAAAATTTGCTGATTCATGTTCTTCTAGATTCTTAATGGTCCTCCAAAATTTAGAAGCACAGTTAGATGATGAGTCTAGTTCATTCTGAAAATACTTAGCTTTTTCAGATCTGACAAGTTTAGTACAAGTGTTCCTAGCCATTCTGAAAGCCAGGCAGTCGACAGGGAGCTTAGTTTTACATGCTTTTTTCCAAAGAATGTCCCTATTAAGTAAAGCGGCCTTCAGGTTGGCCGTAAACCATAGGTGAAATTTTTTCTTTGAGGGAACGTTAACCAATGGAGCATGTCTGTCTATAACCAAAAGTACAATCCTTTGAAAGGATTCATATGCTTTGCACATTGACTTGGCTAGATAGGAATCTTGCCACCTAGAGTTTTGTAATTCAGAAAGGTATGCTAGAGAAGCAAAGTTATGTTTGCTTCTTTTGTATATATATATATATATATAGATATATATATAGATAAATATATATATATATATATTGAAGAGGAGACTGGTTTGGGAGCAGACCTCACACAAGCAACAGAACAATGGTCACTAAGATCAGTGAAAAAAACACCTGAATGGGTGAAAAAGTGAGGCTTATTAACTAGAATAAGGTCAATTAAGGTACTGTTGGCAGGGTTTTTCTTATTAGGGCGTGTGACTTCAGGAACTAGTTGTGTAAGGCCGAAGGTGTCACAAAGTTCTTTAAGGAGTTCAGAGCTTGCTGAGAGCCAATCAAGGTTGAGGTCTCCCAAAATGATGACCTGTGAGGTTCACATCAAGTTCATTGCATATGTGGTCTAGCAATGCCAAGGGTGAGCAGTAACATCCAATAACACAAAATGATTGGGAGGACGAGAGCTGAACCTTCAGGGTCAAAGTTTCAAACTCCTTAGGCAGAAAGGTTGAATTGGTAGTGGTCACCAAGAATTTATCTAGTAAATATACAGCTACTACACCCTCTGGAAGGTCGGTCAGTTCAGAAGATGTTACAGGGCGGAATGTTAATGGCAGAATCCAGAGTAGAAGGACTGAGCCAGGTTTTGGTTACTACCAGTAAGTCAGGCATAGTATGGAGGGTTCAGGACTGAATGGAATCAAACGTCTTTAGAAGACTACAAACATTAATATGAAGAAATTTTATACCCTTGAAGTAAGCCAAATCTGAGGGAGCCATTATTGAAGTGAATGGTCCAAGGTTCAGTTCAACTTTGCCCAAACAGAGTAATAATATCAGCAACATTTTACTCAGGGCACTTAGTAGCAGTTTAAAGATACGGCTACATTCTCTTTTGCGATGGGGAGAGAGACTAGATGAAGAGTAAGCACCTTGGTAACTAAAGTGGTCCTAACACTGCATAGAGAAGTACCTTAGCCTTACAAAAGACTGAGTGTAAGAAGGACAGATGGGGCACGATTGGGTGGTTAAAGTACGGTAAAAGGAAGACAGAGGTTCCAGGATTCCAAGGAGGCTGAAAGGAAGGTTCCAACAAAAAAAGAAAACCAGGTAGTGGATTGCAGTGAATGTCCTCCCCCCAAAGAGATATAACAGTCAGTATGTGGTTCTAGGGGAGTGAGGAGGGAGGTAGATACAATACAAAGTATTAATAGAAAGGTCTGCATTGTGTGGACCTGGATACAGTGGGGAGTATAAGGCCGCCAGACAGATAGAAAAGTTTAAGTATTGCTGTGTGTAACACAGGAAAATAGTAGTGGTAATATGAGTGCTGTACAATGGTCACAAGAGAAGCTGGAATAATAAGCTGCTCCATGGGAGCTGTTGAGCTAAGCTATATTACGCAGCTGGAATGCAACTATGCTGGAACGCAATCTAGTTACACTAGATAGGGAATGTGCTTGGCAAGAAATAGTGTTGCTGTCACTTTAAGCTTGAGGAGCTGGCTTGCAGAAGCCTGTAGGAGTGAGCTAGTAAGCCGGGGCAGGGATTAAGTGTATTCAAACAGGACCAAGGGTGGGTGGCTGTGTGGGCCGAAAAGTCAAGGTCCTAGGGCTCCCTTCCTGGAGGTAATCAGTCCTCTTACAAGGAGGAACAGTGTGCAGCAATACACTATTTTCCAGTGAAAAAGATGTTCCAGGACTAAAGGGCATGGGATGAAGCTGGAGGGAGGGCAATTCAGAGGAAACGTGAGGAAGAATTTATTCACAGAAAGGGTGGTGGACAAGTGGAACACCCTGCCAGAGGAAGTGGTGGGGGCTGAAACAATCACTGGATTTAAGAATGCATGGGATAGACATAAGGGAATTCTGAAGATCAGGGGTAAGGGGCAACAAACTTCTAGAAAAATGTAACGGGAACTTACAAGCTCAAATGGGCAGACTGGTTGGGCCATGGGCCTTTATCTGCCAACAGTGTCTATGTATCTACATATCTATGTATGTTTATCAAAAGAAAGACACTTCTTGAGTGAGTAGCAGCAATATAACAGATATGCATCTCCACTCATGAGGGCAAGAACTTCACCTCATCAGTTTTGGCCCCAGCCCACACTCATAAAATTAATATTATATCCCAGGGCCAAGCACTGTAAATTGTGTGTACTGTATGTAGGTAGCTCGATAAATAAGCAGATAAACAGAAAGGCAACCAGCATATGTGTGGGCACAGAAAATGTTAACTGTCCCCTTCAGCAAGGCACCTTGGGTACCACAATACAGCCACACTTTTAAATAGTTTATTCAGAGTAAAAGCCCATATCCATGTTAGTATTAGAACATTCTGGTTTTCTTAAAAGAAATGAAGTGGCATCCTTTGACTCCTTCTGACAGAACATTTAGTTATATCTCTATCTGTCTATCTATCTATCTATCTAGAGTGTGTGTGCTTATTGCACTGTCACACAGTCAAGTGAGCATTTAATAAATTATGTGAATTATTTAAATGAAAGAAACCCACATGAACCTGCTATGCAGAAAATGTACTGGTAATTTTTACAAGTGCCCCTCGATGTCACTTTATAAAGCTTTTAAGTTTATGACCATGATGCCATCATTGTGTGTTCCAGACAAGCACATTGAGTGTTTTCTGAAATTGTAACTTTCCAATTTGCTATTTCTGTCATAAAAGCATTCTTTTTCTTGCAGTTGTTGTGGTTAATCAACAAACTCTGCTTCTATTCCCATTATGCCAGCACAGCTTAACCATGGGCTGTCTCCAGTCATGACCCTTTATTATGCTGGTGTCACCTGCCTAAAGACTTAAAAGCTGTACAGGGTATGTTGTCTGCTGAGAATTGGCGTGCTGCAATAAATAGTAACTGAGTCTTTTTACATGAGGGTGAAACCATGTCAGTGTAACACCAAGTAAACAATGTGCAGTTAGCTGCTAAAAAGGTTTAGCAAGATAAGGCTAAAAGGTACATAGCAAACATTTAGCTCAACATACTTATGTCTACTCAAGTAACACAAAACTTAAAAGCTTTTTCTGTTCCTCTAGGAAATGTACATGCTGATGTTATACTCAGGAAAGCCAAAGAATCAGAGACACTGGGAAATGAATCCCTCTTACAACACTTCTACTAGCCTTAAAGAACCACTGTTCAATTCACCTACGGTTTGGATAAGAATGTCAGTTTTCAAATAGTCTTAAATGTTCCCCGTTTAAGAATAGGGGAAGGTAAGTGTACTAAGGCCTTCAAATTCTAGAAGCCCATGACAAGGTCTTTCAGATGAGATATTGAGCTTACCCGTAGGTATCAGAAGTCCAGAGATGTAAATCAAAGAACATCCGTTTGATGGAATCTTGAGACAGAAAGCTGTGCCACTGAAAGGCAAGCTGTATAGTCCAGCACCTTGATTGACTGGATTCTGACTAATCGCATTGACAGAATCCCAGCTACGGGCACCCTGGCAGATGCTATAAGCGACCACTCCCCCATCTTTTGTACCTGGAGTCCCATGCCTGATGTCATTCATCTGTCCTTCAACCATCACTTCTCGGGGCCTATTAAAATACAGTACACCTCTTCTTGCACCTCCCATGCAAATGTCCTCCTCCTCAACTGTCTTCCTGCTGATCACCCACCCTTCCATTTCAAAGCTATAACCAGGGCTGATGTCTTAAAGCTCCTAAATACGATCTCTGATACCACTAGCATTGTCTCTGATGGCCTTGAGCCCAGGGTCTTGAAAATTGCTTCCCACTACATTGCAGCCCCCCTGCAAAAAGTCTTTACCCTATCTCTTTGTCACAGCCAAGATCCATCCATATAGAAAATTATTAGAATCACTCCGGTTTTTCAAGAAGGATGATCCCAAGGATATAGCTATCAGCCTATAGCCATCCTCTCAGTCCTGAGCAAGATTCTAGAAAAGTTGGTAGTCTCTCAAACTATTGACTTTCTCCTTAACCATAACCTCTTCTCTGCTAGCCAGCATAATTTCCATAAAGGACATAGTACTGCCACTGCCCATCTTAAATTCACTAACGACACTCTCCTGACCATGGACAACAGGCTTCTGACTGGTGCGGTTTTCATAGACCTAACGAAAGCTTTCAATCTTGTTGATCACCCCCTCCTACTCTCCTCCCTGTAGTCCCTGGGTTTCTTGGAGCATGTGGTTGCTTGAGTCAAAAGCTACTTATCAAACAGGAAAGAGGTTGTTTAATTTAGCTCTGCCATATCTGATCAAACTACTATCAACATTGGTGTCCCCCAGGGCTCCATCCTGGACCCCCTTCTTTTCTCTATCTTTATTAATAATATCGCTCTGAGCTCTCCTTCTTGCACATCCCTCCTTTATGCTGATGATCTGGTCCTCTACTTTAGCTCCAAATACTTAACTGACATCAACCTTACTCTATCATCCCCTTTCCTCGACATCCAATCATGGCTCTCTAAGCATAAGCTTGTTGTAAATGTGGATAAAACTCAGGCTATGTTATTCAGCTCTGTTGCGAAGCTCAAAACTTGCTATAACCAGCTGAAAATCTCTTGTACAGATGGCTCCTCACTGAATACTATGGAGTCTTTCAAGTATCTTGGTGTTCTACTTAATGGATTCCTCGATTTCAACCAGCACATCTCAGCTACTTGTAAATCTGTGAATGCAAAAACTGGTCTAGCCTATAAAACAAGCTACACACTAACCCCTTCTGCTAGGTTGGCTGTTGCCTGGGGTATCCTGCTCCCTTCTCTCACTTATGGTGCTGTCACCTTTGTTGGTGCATCTAAAACTGCCCTTCTCAAATGGGACACATCTTACAACAATATCTGTCGCTACAGCTCAGCATCCTTATGCTGTATACATCGCTGTCAACTTTATGATGATCTAAAATGGCCTTCCCCCACCTCGTGCCAACTCCTCATTCTTGGCTCTCTGACTGATCGCATTATCAGATCAAACACTCCTACTTCCTTTGCTTCCTTCCTGCTTTTCCAGTCCTCCTCCTCCTCCTCCTCTGTCCTTAGATCTGCTGACCCATATACTCTCCACATTCCACGCTGTAAAGCATCTAATGGTGCCTATGCCTTCTCTCTTACCACATCAAAATTCTGGAACTCCCTTCCCTTAACTACTACACATGCATCGAGTCATGCTGTCTTTAAGAAGGCACTTAGGACTCTCCTAACCAAATCTGTCCCTTGTCTTTGCTTTAATCCACCTTAGCACACTCTCATACATCCTATACCACCTAGTCCTACTTTGTTTCACCCAGTTGTTACCTTCTGTCCCTCCACCTATACCTTACTCTTCCCTGCTCTTACCTGTCTCTTGCCTGACCTCCTCTGTCCTTTCTTCTGTTTCTCCTTTGCTGTTTCTCCATTCCTACCCCTCCTCTGCCTTTTATGCCTTCACAACTCTGGTAGCTAAATACTGTAGTTTGCCCACTGGCACCATCTGCCTATGTTCCTGCATTTAACCACCTATATCTCCTGATTTTGTTTCCCCCGGCTTCTGTTTTATCTATTACCATACTTGTGTTACTGAAAATGCACTTATTTTCCCTTGTGTAATCCCTAATTGCTGACTTATTGTCTTTTCTATTTTGTTTTTGAAGTCTCCCTTAAGATAATGGCATTTACTGTGCCTTTAGTTTGTACCACCTGCTATACTGATTTATTTTTATCTCTTTTATTTGTGCAACTGTGTTACCATAATGGTGTTTCTGTTTTAGGACCACTACTGTATTTTGTACTCAGTGACCTCTACTGTATATTGTACTCATTTGTTCTTGTCCTGTAATTTTGTTTTGTAATCCTCCTGGGTCATACCTGAAAATAGACATTTCTATGTCTAGTGTACCTACCCGGTTAACAAAACTAAATAAATAGTGTTATCACAGCTTGACCCTCAGTGACATCCAGGACCTGTTCCCTGCCATGTTTAACCCAGTGCAAGACATTGCAAAAGCCCTAATCCCTGGGATGAATGGCTCTGCTGGGATGGTTGAATGTCCGCAGCTTGAGGAGGTAGCTGAGGCCCAGTCCATTCATGGCTTTAAAAGTCAAAACAAGTATCTTCTATTAAGAGACAGAGGGTCTGTTTCACCATGCTTGTTAAGATATTACACATTATAGCAAATATGCTGTCCAACCTTACTACTGTGAGTTCTCTATAGTATCTCAGGACTAAGATGCTTTAAAGCTTAGCACTTTGTTGTTCCCAGAGACTGGTGTTCACTGTTTGAAAATATGGTGCTCATGTCCCAAAAGTGTAAGTTGCTCTCTTTTAAGTACCATCCCCATCCTGAGCAAGATACTTTTGGAGTGATAATTATGCCAGTCCTGGAAGGTCCCCACAAAATATGCAAAGAATGACAACTATTAGGCTGGATGGAGCTGTCCATAAACTTACAGTTGGTCTCTTACATATTGTCAAGACCTCTAATGGGCCATAATGGAGAGTGCAACTGCATAACGTACTTTGTTTCCACCTGTATGGAAGAAACCACTGAACTAACCTCATGAAATGTCTGCCATTCCAAACCATAAATAAAAGAGAGGCATGGAAATCTCAGTCATTGTAAAAATGATGTGACCACCAAGCTTTTCTGTAGTTTAAAATGGATTATGTGTGGAATACACAAAATGTATTTTCTAAAGGCAAGCAGTTGGCATACAATAGCCTCTTATGGCTTTGTGGACTGCAATTGAATTTATCTTGGATTGCTGATGACTGTTGCATGCTAGATGCATAGTCAAATAAGGACAGAAAAAAGACTGAGCCCATTAAGTCTGCCCTGATCACTACTTGGTTTCCTCTGCCTCTCTAGAGTCCTCCCTGCTCACTGCCTCCCTCTAGCACCTAATGAGTCCTTTAGAACCAGATATAGTCCCAGTGTTGACCACAGTATTGGGTAGAATGTTTCACCTGTCCGCCACCCACTCTGTGATAAAATATTTCTGATGTCCTTTTTGAATTTCTCCCCTTCCAGCTTAAGGTTTCCAGACTACTGCTCCAGCCCCTCTACATCCATTTTCATGCTGCCAATTCCAACCTCACCATCTACCCCCCCCCAAAGTTTTATGTCATCTATGAGTAGGCTCATTTCTTCTGTAACCTCTTCGCAAGGTTGCTGATACACACATTAAAAAGTACTGGCACCAGGACAAACCCATGTGGCACTCCAATAGTGATCTTCCTGACATGAGAGAATGTTCCATTAAGGCCTAGTCTCTGCATTCTATCTTTCAACCAGTTGTCAGTTCATCAAGTTAGCCCTTCCCCAACCCCATGTCTCTTACATTTTTGCCAGCCTTGTATCCTATGGGGCAACAAGTCAAATGCCTTGCTGAAGTTCAGATGCAAATTTTTGATTGCTTGGCCGCTATCCACCATCGGACTGGCATGACCTACCTCTTGTGAACCCATGTTGGTTCCAATCTATAAGCCAGCATTCCTCTTGAAATGTAACTATCTGTTCTTTTTTTTATATATATATACTTTATGCCACCTCAGCAGAGCGGCCCCCATGATCTCCGGTCACTGGCCCTGCATCCCCGGACCCAGTCATGCGCACAGGCCACAGGAACCCACACCACCTGGGGCCAGCCTTTTTCATCACTCACGCACCCCTGGGTACATGCCTCTCTCAGGTTCCTCTACCGGGGGTGCAAGGTGCGGCCATCAGCTGCGGAGATCGCCCTCTGCCATTTTCCACATTTTCTCCCTTTATGGAGAGCCGGACATGCAATGGCATCTGAGCACATAGTGTTGATGCCCGCCGCGCTCTCCCCCTTCTCTTGCATGCCACTGTAGTGTGGCTGGCCTCCAACAGTTGCCACTACAGGGGTGATGCAAGCCCCACTACCCACCCCAGAGGAAGGAGAGCAGTCATCGGACGCTTGATCCACCCTCTCCCCTGCCAGCCCCTGGCAGCCCGAGTCCATTCCCGAATCCGAGTCATTGACGTGGCGTGAGGTGTGGCATCCAGCGCCTCAGACCTCAGTGCCACCAGGCCAGCCACTATCTGTTCTTTTGTAGTGTCCAGTTACTTGTCAATGACTGATGTAAGACTCACCATCTGTAATTTTCCAGGTTCTCCCAATCCCTACATCATTGCAAGTGAACTACGTTTGCTACAGAAGACAAAAGGGTAAATAAAATGGGATTAAAATTAATGGAAATACTTAAAATGTATCATCTGGTGCCAGTGAATGGTAGGGTAATTGGTGACCAGGCAGGAAGGTTCACTCATCTTGGCCCCTTTGGCCCATCAGTTTTAGACTTTTATTTTTGGAGTGGTGAAATGCAACTTTGGGACATCTGCTGCGCAGAGCACAGAGTGGAGAGGGATCACTTTCCACTTATAATTACAACAACATTAATTAACACAGACTGGGGTGCTACACAATCATTGCCACAAGTTGAAATTTGTAACAGGGCTAAAAGTAACTGGCAAAAATTTCCTGAATTCTATATAAAATTAATAGATGATATAATAATAACTCTTTTAATGAAGGCTGTTGATAATAATGAGCAGATCATGGATATATTAATCGAAAGTTTAGGGTCATTAAAAAAGATATTAGCAGACATTACAGCCAAAGGAGGAACAAGGAGGATTGAATTGACATGGTTTGATGCAGAGTGTAAAAAAGCTAAGAAAGAATTAAACAAAATGGTCAGATCTTATATACATAAGCGAGGTGTACCTGGATATGGTAACCTAAATGAGTTAATGAACAGCTATAAAAACCTTCTTAAGTCAAAACAAAGAGAATATCAATGGAAACAGTGGGAGAAGACGTTAGAAGTTATAGAAAATAATGATGTTCCCTCCTGTTGGCTAATGGTTGCGAAAGGAACCAACAATCTTAAGTATAATATAGACTCGTATATAACAATGGACACTTGGATTATACACTATTCCAGCATTTTTTATGATCCCAATATTAAGGAACAAATACATAAGGTAGCATTTAGCATGTAGCAGTTTAATAAGATTAGGGTAGCTGAAGTCTATTTTGCAATTGGCTCAATGAAAGAAAAGAAGGCCCCATGGCCGGATTCTGTTCTGGCAGAATTATATTTATTGTTCTCCAGAGCATGGGCAGAGATACTAGCTAAGTTTTTTAATGACTGTTGCACTTTTCTGGAATTTCCAACTTCATGGAAGGGTGCAACAATCACATCCATTTTTAAAAAAGGGATAAGAAAGACCCTAAAATGTACAGGCCCATTTCATCATTGAACACAATGGGTAAAGTCTTCTCCAAAATTATATTGGAGAGACTACTTACTCAAATAAATAATTTAGGGGGCCTTTCGGACCTGCAGGCCAGTTTCTGTTCCAGCTATAGTACTATCGATAACTGTTATGTTTTTAGACATATATTTGAAAAATATGTTGCTCTACGGAAACAAAAAGTGTATGCTGTTTTTGTGGACTTCAGCTCTGCATTTGAATCAATAACATGAAACTCATTATGGGAAATGATGCTGGAGTGGGGTATTTCCCAAGAGTTAGTGGCAATCATTAGGGAGTTATATTCAAATACCTGGGCTCAGATTAGGTCAGGAACTGATGGACAACATTCTGCCAGATTTCTTACAAATAGGGGGTAAGACAGGGCTGTGTTTTTGCACCAATATTATTCTGTATTTATATAAATAAACTTTTGTTACTGCTAGAAAAGTCTCAAACTCATTCTCCAAAAATTATATCGAAAAACTGCAAGGTTTTGGCTTACACAGATGACCTAGTACTATTTTCATTAACACAGGCTGGTCTGTGTAAGAAGCTAATCATTTTACAGACTTATGCAAATAATTTTAACTTAAGGATTAAGTTACAAACATATAGTTATTGACTTACAGACATGTAATAACCAGTACAAAGACATGAGCTATGAGCAAGACAAGGGAAGGAGGGGAGCAATACAAGGGAAGGAGGGGACTTTTGCCTATGCTTCCTGACATGTGTCTCATGACAGTTCCCCAGCTGATGTATTTCTTTCTTTCTTTCTTTCTTTCTTCACTTGCTCTTTCTTTCTTCACTTTCTCTTTCTCTTTCTTTCTTCACTTGCTCTTTTCCTTTTTCATTCGTTTTGTCTTTTTTATTTCTTCACTCTTTCTGTTTTTCTTTCTTTACTTGTCCGTTCTTTCTTCTCTTGCCCTTTCTTCCTTTCTTTCTTCACTTGCCCTTTCTTTCTTTTCTTCTTTACTTGACCTTTCTTTCTTCACTTACTCTTTCTTTCTTTTTGTCTTTTTCTTTCTTCACTCTGTCTTTTTTCTTTCTTTCTTTCTTCACTTACCCTTTCTTTCTTTCTCATTCTTTCTTTCTTCACTTGCTCTTTCCTTATTTATTTTTTTAGTTGCTCTTTCTTTCTTCACTTGCTGTCTTTCTTTCTTCACTTACTTTCTTTTTCTTTCTTTCTCTTTCTTCACTCTTTCTTTCTTCGCTTGCCCTTTCTTTCTTCACTTGCTCTTTTCCTTTCTGTCTTTTTATTTCTTTCTTCTCTTGCTCACTCTTTCTTTTGCTCACTTTTTCTTTCTTTCTTCACTTGCTCTTTCTCTTTCACTTTCTCTTTCTTTCTCTCTCTTTCTTCACTTGCTGTTTCTTTCTTTCTTCACTTGCTCTTTCTGTCTCTTTTTTCTTCACTTGCTCTTTCTGTCTTTCTTTCTTCACTTGGTCTTTCTGTCTTCTTTCTTTCTTCACTTGGTCTTACTGTCATTCTTTCTTTACTTGCTCTTTCTTTCTTTCTTTTTTCTTTCTTTCTTTATTTCTTTCTTTTTTTAATTTATTTATTTCATCTATGATTAGAATACCTATGAGCTGATGCTCTTTTACAAAGGTTCCATGTCAGCGTGTGCAACAGTCATTTTTAGTTACAAACATATAGTTATTGACTTACTGACATGTAATAACCAGTACAAAGACATGAGCTATGAGCAAGACAAGGGAAGGAGGGGAGCAATACAAGGGAAGGAGGAGACTTTTTGCCTATGCTTCCTGACTTGTGCCTCATGACAGTCCCCATCTGATGTCTTCTTTCTTTCTTTCTTTCTTTCTTTCTTTCTTTCTTTCTTTCTTTCTTTCTTTCTTTCTTCACTTGCCCTTTCTTTCTTCATTTGTCTTTTCTTTCTTTCTTCACTTGCTCACTCTTTCTTTCTCTTTCTTTCTTTTGTTGCCTTTCTTTCTCTTCACTTGCTCATTCTCTTTCTCTCTCTCTCTTTCTTCACTTGCTCACTCTTTCTCTTTCTTTCTCACTTTTCCCTTGCTTTTCTGTGGCTAAAAAAATAAATGTGAAACTTTAAGTGAAACTGAGACCCTTAGTTTGCAAATGTATATAATTATATTATTGAAATGTTTGCAGAGAGTTATTTGGGTTTATCTGGAAAACAGGGCATTAACCTTGAGGGACATTATGACCGCCACAAGCTTGTTTGCATAATTATTAACAGGAAACTAGCTCTGGGACTGGATGTCTTAATTGGTTGCACCTGTTAAGAAGACTAATGTACTCCTTAGGCTGGTCACAGTAAGGTCAATGAAAAAATCTTGTTGCATTTTGTGGAAAAACACACGATGAAAATTCTAAGTACAGGAGGCAGAGGTTAAACTGCCAGGCAAAGACATCTTACATAAACTGAGGAATATTTTGTTTGGGTTGCAGAAAGAAATGGAGATTTTGAAGAGACTCTCAGATAAAGGACTTATTTTTGTTTAAACTGCCTGTATTGAGGGCTATTCTGCACAATTTTACTTTTCATTTTATTGTTAGCTACTTGGAATTATACAGCTTCTCCAATTTTGCCTATGCTTCCAGACATGTGCCTCATGAAAGTCCCCTGGCTGATGTTCTTCTCAACAAACTGCATATGGTTTTACCCTAAAGCTAGAGAACTATACCATGAGAGAACAAAAAGAAGTCCTTGGAAAAGGTGGATAAGCTGTCCGTGAACTTGAAGTTGTTGACACCAACAAAAATGCTGGAGACATCTAATCCCTCAGCAACTTATCTAGATCCCAGTTTTTCCTCTGGTTACACAGTTAGCTCACTTGATTAATCACTTGATAAACTCCTGTCAAGGACAGGTATAACCAGTGTTTTGATGCATCATCGTCCAAAGCTAAATTCTTGCAAACTGAGTTAAAGAGCAATAAAACAAAACTAATGCAAGTTGGTATAAAAGATAATGCAAATAATGAACACCTTACAAAATTCAAAGTCACAGTGCATACAGTGGAATAATTTGTGCCTGGTGTAGTTATGAAACCATATAGGGCCCTATTTTCAAACAAGTTGGAATGACGCAAGGGACTTGTGTCAAAAGAGTTCGATGCAAGTGGTGACTTGCATCACCACTTGCAATAAATGTGATTTTTCAAAGCAGTCTGCATCTGATCCAGATATGTGGCACCAAAGTCCCCTCGCACCAGGGTCGGGACAAACAACCAGCTGTGCAAGGGGACTTGCACCATGACAGGGCTGCAACATCCCCATTTTGGGGATTTTGCAAGCCCCACCATGGATGCAGAAGGGGTCACCACTGAGACAAGCCAAGAGGTGGTCTAAGTGGGTTTTACCAGTGGGGTGCAGTGGTACAGAGGGCAGTGGGGCACACTAGGTGCACATGACGAGACAGTGGGGGTGTCAGGGTACAGCCTGGCACCAGCCACTGTGATGTGGCACCTGGCAGGTGTCATTGAAGTGTATTGCAATAAAGCTATCTTATATATGAAATGGGGCTCATACTGTACTATTCACCCTGGCAATCTAGTGCCCCTGATCCCTGACATTGACATGATCACTGGTGGTACAGTGGACCTCCCCCACCAATCCCCAATCTCACTTGAGTTGATTGGTGAAACTGCCCCATTCTATAGCACCCCACCTCATCTACCTGAACATGAAGCAATAAAGATATCTGGTGGTCTAGAGGATCCCCACCTCCCTACCCCATTGGCCATTGCCCAATCATCCACTATCCCATCCCTGGCATGATCCTGTGACTGGCACAGCCCTCACACATCGCCACAGCCAGCCACAGAATGCATTGTCATTGTGCATATACTGCATACTTTACACTCATAACACATTCTGCGGTTAGCCATGGTGTTGTGCAGTGGACCTTGCCATTTGTGGGATCATGCCAGGGACAGAGGGGAAGTGAGGTTTTTGGACAATGCCTGATGGAGTGGGGGTCCAGTAGACCACCAAGTACCTTTAGTGCTTCATCTTCAGGTGAGATCAGGGATCAGGGGGTGCTATAGAACTGGGGCAGTTTTATCAATAGACTCAAGAGGTATCAGGGATTGGTGACAGTTTACTACACCACCAGTGATCATGTCAACATCAAAAATAGGGAGGCACTAGACTACCACAGTGGATAGTACAGGGTGGATAGTATAGTAGTATAGTGTGGACACCATTTTGTATATAAGATATCTTTATTGCAACACACTGCAGTGGTTCACTGCTGGGTACCACAACACAGCAGCTGGTTCCTGGCTGTGCCCTGGCACCTCCACTGCCTCCTCCAATGCCACTATGCCCCAGGGTCCCTCCTGGCATCAATTTATTCATCCCCCCGATATCCTGGGCCCCTCTATCATTGTGCCAGGTAGGAGAGCTGTATTCCTGTAGCAATGTCCGTAGCTGTGCCACCTGTTTTGTGCAGCTGGGACAAAACCAGGAAGTTTGGTGCATGGACCCTAAACATTGCAAAATCAGGCACAGGGTCCATGGTGCACCCAGAGTTTTCCACAGCCCTTAGATCAGGGCAACTTGCATCAGTCTAAGAGCTCTTTGAAAATCCAGCCCATAATGTTAATTGATAAACTAAGATGCTTGAAAATGAGATTGGCTAGCCAGCGTGGTGGTGCTGAGGGCTGAAGTACTGGATGCCTCACCTCATGCTACACCAGTGACCCGGGTTCAGGAATGACCTCAGATCATCAGGGCACTGGCACAGGGTGGGAAAGTGGGAGTAGGATTGAGCATTGGCTCTCCTCTCCTGGTGGGTGGGTTGCCCACCCATAGTCCCACTGTCACTGGATGGAGGTCCAGTGACAGGCGCAGGTGACAATGGAGTGACAAGAATGGTGGGGAGCCCTGTAGGGTGTGATGTGCATGTGCCTCCACATGTGTGCATCATTTTTGGGGATATGAAGGCTCAGGGATTGGGGAAAAAAATGAAGAAAAACATACAAATTACCTATGGAAAAAAAGCAAATGAGATTGGCTGTAAAAAGGCATTAAAACTGAATGTTTGCCTGACTTGGTAGACATACATTTTATTAGCACCAGGGAGATGGTCAAAGAAATACTTATCTCAATGCTTGAGTTGCCCCCAGACAATCTTCCTCTGAGAGTTAAAGCTTTCAGGGTCCCACATAAGTGAAGAAAATGACAACAGGAGAATGTTGCAGAATAAAGTGTGATGACTGTCACAAAATCTATATGGAGTACCCTTCTATTTCAACTAGATAAAGATTTACTTTTTATGTTTGCTTGCACACATGTGCAAGCAACATTTTGCGGTAGTAGCACTGTACTAGCACTTTCAAAAGTGTGTTAGTGTTGTGGCAAATCAAGGGGATGCTTTAGTTGGTGTGTCCCTAAGCCGTCAACCAGTGAGCATGCTGCCAATGACAGCAATTTCAGAAAGTGTCACCAACTTCAAAGAAATCTACTGCTGCAATGAGAGACTAGCTCATCATTGCAGTGGCAGATCTGACACACCTCCATTATGTGCCATTCCTGGTGAAACATTTCAATAAACATGGCAGCAGCTCTCACCATCCACCTCTCGCAGTCCCTAGAAAGTTGACTTCAGTGGTGCCCAATCCCCCTGTTGGTATGCCCACTCCCCAGTTCAATTTGTTTGCCAAAAGGGTGCCCAATCCCCATCAACATAACGTCTCCCCAGTTTTATTTGTCTGCCAATGGAGGTCCCCCTCGGTATCAGGTCCCCCAACACAGACATGCTTTATTTGCTGAAGGGGCACCCAATCCCTGTCAACACCAGTCCCCCCGCCAAAAAAAATCAAGTGGCACACTGGAAGCCCAGCCAGTGTGCCTACATGTCTTAGTGTCACCTATAGAAACAAAAACTGTCCCCTGAGGTTTTTTTTTTCCTGCAAAATAAGAAAACGGTCCCTCGTTGTCCATGGTATCCCCTCCCCCAACCCGCACCAACCTTCTGTGCACCCCACCTCCTCACACACACCCTCACCCCATACTTACCTCTGGAGGTCAGTGCGACAATCTTCGGGGGAGTGGGAACATGTCTGCACTCTTCAAAGCTGACCATGAACTGAAGAAATGTGGGTAAGCTGTATAATGGCATGAATGGGGGGGGGGTTCAACTTAGGTGGGTATCTCAGCCATTTTTTGAATTTTGCCTCCAAATTTTCAATATGGGGTTCTTGGGACCCCAACTCATGAAATCAGTCACTGTCATTTCATTATTTGTTCCCGAAAGGTGATTTCGCAGTCACTGCATGGAATCACCTTTTGGGCCTGAGTAATGAAACAACTGTGCCACTGTTCATGAGGTGGGCTCCTAAAAAGCCTATGTTGCAAATTTGGTGAAAAAATTCCAAAAAATAACTGTGTTACGAGCGTGCATTGTGCAGTTACCACGCACGCTTGTAACTTTGAGAATTTGCAATATTTTCACTTCAGATTTTCAACATTGCCATTTTTTCACACCTCCTTATGAACAGTACAGCTGTCATTTTTCACATCCTGCCTGAAATGTGTTTTCACACCTGTGGCACACAATGGGCATGGTCACTGTGTGAAATCAATTTTCAGGACAGAGTAACAAATTCACAGTACCACTGTTCATGAGGAGAGGTCCCAAAATGCCCATTTTGAAAATTTGGTAAAAAAATCCCAAAAAATGACTGCATTACAGGCTTGTGTTGTGCAGTATCTAAGTCCGCTCGTAAGTTTGCAAATGTTTCATATTTTCTCTCCAGATTTTCAACGTTGCTATTTTTTACACCTCTTCATGAACAGTATAGTTGTCATTTTTCACATCCTGCCGAAAATGTGTTTCCGCACCTGTGGCTCCCAATGGAGCAGTTGCTGTGCAAAATCACCTTTCAGGATTGAGTAATGAAATAATAGCACCACTGTTCATAAGGTGGGGTCCCAAAAAGCCACTGTTGAAAATTTGGAGTGAAAACACCAACAAACACCTGGGGCATTATGGTTTCCAACCATACACCCACCCCTGTAGAGACTGACAGGCATCAGGGATGTAACTTGGGTTCTTCAGCCATAATGTTCACAGAATTCTACCCCCCCCACCCTACAGCCGCTGACAGGCATTGATGTGTGTATTGGGTTCCAGCACCCTAATGTTCACCCCATTCTCCTATACTGCAGCCATCTCAGCTTATTTCCTTATGGAATGGGGTGTGCATAAAGGCTGAAGACACCAATGCACACCCAGACACCTGTTGCTCTCTGCAGGGTGGGGTGAGCTGGAATGGCATCAGCATTATGGCCGACCCAAAGCCACACTCCCAATGCCTTTCAGTCTCTGTGGGGGGAGGGAGTGTTGGCATTACTTCAATACTTTGCTGCCATTCCTATTTTGCCTAACTCCTGCACTACCAATGCCAATGCCAGCAAGCCAACATTCGGCATTGACAAGTGCTTGTTCAATCTGCCACAATAAAGGTTCTGTTACATAATAACTTCAGGTTCTAGCTGTACCTTGACTACTTTTTAGAAAACACAATACGGATGGCACTGTATCTGGTCTTCATTCAGGATTTACATGAGACTGGAGCACAGTTCTCCCTTTTGGGGCCTACAAATGTCAAGGTGATTAAGGATGGAAAAACTTTCATATATTTCAAAACTGGCCAAATTTCAACCTTTCTACACTTCCATTATGTGGAAAAAGATAGTGCCACCATGCCCATAAATTCTCCCAACTCAATATGATAGACATGTAATGGATTTTGCTAATGCTGTTGAAACTATGAACTTATGAAACAATAAAATAATAAAATGATGTTATTTAGCTAACAGTAGTAATTAAGCTCCCAGTTCTTATTAAATTATGTTGTAAGCAGTTCTACTGCACTCTTCAGAAAACATACCAGATGCTGCAGCCAGGTGCCCTCCCCCCACACACACACAGTCAAATACTGTTCAAAATGCTGCTGCTGCACTCCTCTGCTATTGGATTGTGGCCTCCTTAAAAATAAATTGTTGTAGCTGGAAGGCTGGTATGTTATCAAGTTTATTATGCCATCAGTGCAAAAACTGCAGAAAGCCTACACCAACAAAATATATATAATAAATATATAAAGTTTAGTGTGGCCAAAACTGCAGGCTCATTGATGGCTAGATGCTCCTGCGCTTCTCTCAATTAGAGCTTTGTCACAGGGCCCTTGCACTGAAGGCATAATAAACTTGGTAATATACCAGCCTTGTCATCATTTGAAATAGCATGTATTAAATTATGTTATGCTTACATCATGTCACACTTATGGATGCATGGTTCTATATAGGCCTGACTTTAATAATGGCTCTTGAAATTATTATTTCTCTGGCTTCCCTCTTAACATTTTTCCAACTTCTTTTCTTTCCTTGCCCACCTCCTGCTGCCCCCCACCCCACACTACTGTTCACCGCCCTTACTCATCCATGAAGCCATCTGGGCAGTGGCTCATTCAGTGATCCTACTGTCCATCCATCCCTGGCTTTCAAATGATGCATTTCTGCTCCTGTTGCCTGCAATTTGACTGGGACAGTCCTACAGTTAAGACAACAGCCATAGTTTAAAAGCACCCTCCTAAACAAGACTGCCCCACAATCTTTACACACCACCCTTTTCCCCAGTAATGCCTTCCCTGCGTCTTGTTGTTCCTGCCTACCCTTGGAGTATCCTTGTACAGTTATTACAAGACTGTTCCCAAGGTTGTGTATACTGTACATACACAGCAGATAGAAAGTGGTCATGTTCACTTCACAGTCTCTTAGGTTCTTTGTAGATGCAATCCAAATTCGGAGTTAGTACTATATAGTTAATCAGGTGGAACCTAACACCATTCTGTAGGAAAATACTCTTCAGTGTGTGTTTAAACCATCCTGACACCTAGTATGGCATACCCCAGATAGGTACACAGGGATAGTCTAGCTAAACTCTCTCAATATATTGAACTACAGTAGTTACACCAGCCCATGCTATATATTATAGGTATGTGCAAGGCCCCCTGGTGATTCAGTCCTAGGTCACTTGTGTATACTTAGTTTGAATAGATCCTACCTCAGACCTGTGTTTACTTGGACTTAATTCTCTGCAGACCAAAGACATTACCATATCAGTTCACATGTAAACATTTAATATGATATATATATATATATATATATATACACTCACACACACTCACTTAAACATTACATTTATAAATGTTTCAAAGAGTATCACAGTTGGGGTATAGCCACTGTTACTGTCTGCTATCCCAAGCTGATGCTTTCATGTTATAGCTCTTGTGTTACCATCCACT
Organism: Neoceratodus forsteri; assembly: GCA_016271365.2. Classification (NCBI taxonomy): domain Eukaryota; kingdom Metazoa; phylum Chordata; order Ceratodontiformes; family Ceratodontidae; genus Neoceratodus; species Neoceratodus forsteri. The sequence continues at coordinate 107,054,464 of CM057459.1, read as the reverse complement.
GTGCAGAGGGCTGCTTCAGGACATGCAGTTTAAATAGAAGATAGGCAGTGCACCTTTTGCAAAGACATCTCCCAACTTGAAGTCAGTCAATTTCAGCTAGCTGCTTTCAAAGACTGTGTATTCAGATGCCACTGCAATTTAAGTGAAAAATCTGGAATAATGCCTTCACTGGCACTCAGATCTGCACCAGTCTTTCAGTGCCCAAACAGCAAAATCAGGGCTGGAAGTGCCAACAAGTGTAATAAGGCACTAAGAAAGTAAATGGTAGACAAAATTAGTATACAAATTAGAAATTAATTAGGAGTATATAGTGTGTGTGTGTGTGTGTGTGTGTGTGTGTGTGCATAGTATATATATTTATACATATATGTAAGAAAACAGATACCAAATGATTCCTTTATTTGAGCTTCACACTAGCCAAGTAAAAAAAAAATATTCTTCACTTGACAGCATCAGAGTCATTTATTTCATACTTGGCAGTGAGAACAGAAGTTCACCTACTGGAACTACCATCCTCATATATCACACCTGGCATGCGCTATAATAGTCCTTTATAAACAGCCATATGAGGCCTGTCATGCCCCTCGCAGTTTGGCAACAAAGTTATTTTAGCCACTCGTGAAATGACTCATAACAGGCAAAAGATGTATACAGTTGCTTGTTTCATTAAATTTAAATTTAAAGAAAACATCTAAAATTCCCAAGTAAAACAATAGGGGAAATTATAAATCTGAACTCCAGTTTCGGTGTTGAAATTTACAATCTCCTCACACAACTCACGCCCTACTGAGAGAGAGAGCAAGTACCTCCAAAACACTTCACACATAAAACAGTAAGCCAACTTTACTAACAGAGTGACAAATTAATACCATCATATAAGAAAAGGAAACACTAATGACTGGGAAAAAAACATGAGGTCTGATGAGAATATATTTAGTTACTAAGCACAGTACCTTTTACATAATATACTGTACAGTGCTTGCCTCAAAAGGGAACCAGAAGCAGCTGCACATATAGAAGGACAGACAGAGACAATTTCAGACAGTATGCCTCTGGGGGTTAGCACTCAGTAAGCAACACCACTATTGTGGTTACTGATCCAGACACTCTTGCCCAGGATAAAGGCACCGAAAGTGAGGCAGAGAAAGCATGGCTCCAGCTACTGTATTCATGATTTAAATACATTCAGTAGGCTTGACTGGACAGCAGAAAGCATATGCAACAGCAGTTGCTGGAACAGCTGCAGCACGTGCATAATGCTCTATCACAGGGCTTATAGGATCTGACTAATTCAGCTGCATCTAATTTGCAGAGGCATATGACAGCAGAATGAAGCAGCTATGGCAAATAATGGTACCAAAAGAAAATAGGAAAGAAAACGAGGGAATGCAAACTGAACATAGTTCCACTGGGATGGGGGTGCAGGTAATGGACCTAGGATCAGAAGCACCAGTTACCAAATGCCAAGCTTCTGAGACAGAGGGGTTTTAAACAACACCAGTGACTCAATGAAAAAAGCTTTTCAGACATGGTTCCAGTCAAGACATGTCTGGCCCAGCAAAAGAAACAGGAAGACCACATTTGTCTGCAGAAGTCTTCCACTACAGTACATGTCCCCCTAGCTATGATACACCACTGTCACAGTCTGACTGTGACAATCAATAAACGGGTTATGGGTCAAAATATGGGTGTCTTCACTTGACCAGTTATGTGACAGATTGCTACAATGTGATTACATAACGTAATGATCTTAATCACGTCTCAGTCAACATATTGTACATGGGAGAGTGTACATGGCCTGAACACTCCACCGCCCCCATACACTTGCACATACAAAAGTAATGAATATACATGGCCCATCATAGATAGGGGAAGATGTACTCTTTAAGAGTCTTTATGCTGAAAAAAGGGGATGTACTGTAACATCTGCTGCAAAATCGATTTCTCTAGGAGAGCAGGTCCATATAACAGAACAAAAGCCCTGCACACTGCTGTGATGTATTCTCTGGGCTGAAAGTACACGTAGAAGCACACATACTCTCCCAGACACTCTGTGCCATTTTTCACTGCTCTTGCAACACAGCAGCTCTGTCTGCGAACATAATTCTGCTCAGCAGGTATAATCAAATAACAGTAGATCCTAGACATGGCCTTTTCTGGAAGTAGCAATCCCAACTCATTGTGATAGGAACATGGAATGTTTGTGTGTATTACCTGATGTACAATTCTGGGAAAATTAGAGGGACATTTAGTAAGTGTTTTACCTTATTGCCTCAGATTCCTTAGATCCTTAAGTATATCAGATATATACTGCAAAGCTCCGGTAACCCCATGGAATTTTAATTTGGTTTTCAACTCTTTATTAGATAAACCTATTGAACATCTGCTACTCAAGAGAGGCAACTACTGTGACTATTAAGGCTTCTTATTAGCTATTTGCTTGGCTCAGACAGTAAGAAAGCTACAAGCCCTTTCCTTTCATGAACTGCACATCATTTTGTGGTGCTAAATATTGTAATGACTTCTGTGCAAAAGTACCCATTCCATTGACACTCATGATATCGATCACAAAATTAGTATTCCATACTCATTACACCAAGATGTTACATCTTACTGTAGAGAATAGGGACTGCATCTGTGAAGTAGGGGTTGCCCATACCATGCAAAGATACCTTAACTCGTCATCATGATGGCTGCCGAGGGACTGGAAAGAAAAATATGCCTCTTTTCAGACACAATGACCTGCAACAGGGTTGATATACAGGGGAAGGTGGAAAGGATGAGAAGGGACTTGGCAAGGTTGGAGGAATGGTCATAAGTATGGCAGTTTGGAGTCAATGCAAAGAAGTGCAAAGTAATGCACCTGGGAAACAAAAACCCACGGGAAGAGTACACAGTGGGGGGGGGGAGTAGTAACAACAACAAAAATGGAAAGGGACCTAGGGGTAATCATATCAGATGACCAAAAGATTAGCAAGCAATGTGAGAAAGCAGTAGGGATGGCTAGGGGATACTGTGATGTATAGTGAGAGGCATCACCGGTAGAAAACAAGAAGTTGTTATCCCTCTGTACATATAGTTTGTGAGACCCCATCTGGAGTACTGCATCCAGTTCTGGAGACCCCATCTCCACAAGGACATAGACAGGATGGAGACAGTCCAGAGAAGGGCAACTAAAATGGTGCAGGGTCTGCAACAGAGGCCATAGGAGGAGAAACCAAAGGAGCTTAGTGTGTATACCCTTGAGGAAAGGAGGGAGAGGGAGACATGACAGAAACGTTTAAGTACCTCAAGGAATCAACAAAATCCAAGAGGTAGAATCTTTCAGAAAAGAGATGTGCAAGAACAAGGGACACAATTTGAAAATAGAGAGGATGGTTCAGGGTAAAGTAAGGAAGCATTTTTCACAGAGATGGTGGTGGACACATGGAGCGGCCTTCAGGAGGAGGTTGTGCGGTCAAAATAGTGGGGAATTCAAGAATGCATGGGACAGACATAAGGCAATTCTTGTTGGGAGTTGGAAGAAATAGGCTGTTGGTTAACTAGGATCTGCAGCTTATCCAGTAGGGAGGGATATGGGCAGACTAGATGGGCCAAGCAGTCCTTATCTGCCATCAAAGTCTATGTTTCTATGATTTTTGTGTTGCATCTTTTTTTTTTTACTATGCTTCCTGAAATGTGCATTCCCTATTGATTCAGATGGTGGGGTTCCAGGGTTTCACATCTTTGTGTTTCTCTCATACCATTATATGACTATGTGCCAGTCTACCGTACTTAGTAGACTACATCCATTTTTATTTTAATTTATTTATTTTTACACTTGTCATTTTTTAATCACAGTTGGAGCACTTAGTAGCTGTGCACAACAGTAAGATAGGACCTAGGATTTTTTTAAATTCAATATACTTTATTTATTTTATAATGAAAAGTATTTCGTTACAAATAAGGTCTTGCAAATTGACTTATACATTGTGCGATATATGGCCTTGAGGTTACATGGCCCAATAAAATAAAATAAAATTTAAAAACAACTACTATACTATCTAAATACTATACAATTATCTAACAAGCTACAAGTACCCTACCTCCCTCCCCTTCTACCTTAAACTAAGAACTGTCATTGCACATTTTACCATAGCATAGTGTAGGAGTCATTATACATCTATTCTCTTATCCCTTTATACAGCTTATGTAGTAACTAGTATTAGTGAATAAAACTTGCCCCATTTTTATCAAAATTATTAGTACAATGTCTGAGACTTGCAATCATTTTTCTAATCTCAGGCTAAATAATAACTCATTAAGCCATTCGAGTATGAGATTAATTGGGAATCTTTCCAGTGTTTTAATACTAGCTTATTTAACATACTAACATATTATTTGCCAGCAGATTAGGCCTTACGGTCTATTGAGTCTGCTTGAACCTTAGATCCTTAGTTGGGTGCCGAGACCCTCCCATCCCTTGTGCTCCAGGAACCCCCATCATCCATCCCCACCCCCTTGGGACAGGCCATCATCTGATACATCCACTTTCTGTGTCTGTCCCACCCTCTCTTGAAGCCCTCCACTGTGGATCTCTGAACCAGCTCACCAGGCAGTGCATTCCAAGGGTCCACAACCTCTCTCAGTGAAAACCTCTTCTTCCCCTCACCCTTCCACCTTCCAACTTCAAACCATGCCCTCTGGTGATACCTCCCTGCTTTAGTCTAAAGATCCCTCCATGTTTACCCTATTTATTCCCTTGAGGTACTTGAAGACCTCAATCATGTCACCCTGTCTCTCCTCTCTCTCCAATGAAAACAGGCAGAGCTCCTCAAGTCTGTACTCATCGTCAAATCCCTAGCCCTCGTATCATCTTTGTTGCCCTCCTCTGTACCCTTTCCATGAGCTGTATGTCCCTCTTCAAGTGTGGTCTCAGTACTGTACAGTAGTACTCAAGGTGTGGTCTAACCAGTCCATTGTACAGCGGCAGAATCACTTCCTTGCTCCTAGAGGTGATCCCCCTTATGATGCATCCCAACATCCTGTTTGCCTTGCTAGCTGCTCTCCTGCACTGCTCAGAGTTATTCATACATGCATCCACCATGACCCCTAGGTCTTTTTCCCCTACTGAGGCCTCCAGCGCCTCCCCTCCCAGGGTGTACTTGTGTTTAGGGTTTCCCCGACCAAGATGCAACACCTTGCACTTGGTGATATTGAAATTTAATTTCCATGTGTGAGCCCAGCTTTCCAGGGTGTCCAGGTCCCCTTGCAGGGCCAACCTCCCCTCTTCTCCCTCAACTACTGCTCCCATCTTGGAGTCATCCACGAAGAGACTCATTTCACACCCTATACCCTCCCTGATGTCCGATATGTATGCATTAAACAGGATCGGACCCAGGACCGGGCCCTGTGGTACCCCACTACCAACCTCTCTAGGGTTCGAGAGCTCCCATAGACCACTACCTCTGAGTATGAAATTAAAGAGATAGCGATCTTCTATCTGATACAAAACTTGAGGTAATCCCTATACACAAATATCAGGTTCAAAACAATACTCTAGGCCCAAAAGGGGTCCAGATCACTCTTAATTCTTTGCCATAGGAGTTTTACTAAGGGACATTCCCAGAAGACCCTAGGATTTTCATAGAATACATGCATCATAAAATAACATGGATCATAAAAAACAAAAAATGGGAATTTCTAGATACTGAACCAAGTCTGAATAATGTGATATCAGCATGACCACAACTAACATTTAAATGAACCAGCACTTTACAAGATACCCTTGTTAAATCTATATTTATAAAAGTAACTTTTAATCTGCGAACAACTTGAATGCCTGACAGTCCACATTGAAGAAATGATTTTGACAGTTTGAGAGGAGATATGCAAAGGAGATAGCTTCAGTGAGAAACTTACTGGATTAATGAATGTCACAGTTTGCAGCCAAGAGGTTTAAATGAAGATGTCAGACTGCGCAGTTATTTATAGTTTTTGTATTTTTCAGTAGTTGTAACTTGTTTAGCAAAAAAAGAATCATTTCCCAGGAACTGGGAGGAATCAGTATATATTTTCATTGATTTTACTGTGTATATGATGCGTTTTTTATATGGCATTACTTGTAAGATATGTGCTTTGCACCCTTATTTCTATGGTTACAAGCTTAAAAAACTACACACACACAAAAAGACAAAGAAAACCAAGTTGTGTTTGCATCTCATTTACAAGGGGGTCTTCAGAAATCAATGTGACCATAATAAAGAAATTGGGAAGTTATAGGTATTGAACCTTGTTATTCAAAGGGCAAAAAAATTACAATTAAAAACTGATAAAGGTGTAAAGCTGTAAATAACAGTGAAACAACCATGCTGGTATGTACACCACATAAAGTAGTTCTTGAAAGGATACAGATTGGGGATGGCTCAATTAACACTGCAAGTCCAGAAAAAAATATGCATTGTCACCTTTTGCTGTACTGAAATGCTACAGCTGATGCAAAATACAAAGCAAGGTGGTGGGGGTGAGGCTGGAGGATGGGTGTGAATAACACCATATACGTAACAGAAGGAACTTTACATCTCTCGAATTTATTGTGAAAATGACTGATGAGGATATGAATGTAAGCTGAGGTAAGGCTGGTTAAAAATAGTTGCTTAACCTAGGACTTGAAATAATTGCATGTCTTCCTTTCTGTAACATCTTTCCATGAACAAACAGGCTTTGTTTTTGAAGCTAACTGTGTTTGGTAGATTTTACTCTTGATTTCTGTTTATGACAGGCAGTAAACGTTCCTGCATGAAAAGGCTTTACCATTGAAGCGCCTATAAAGTGAGGAACTACACAGTGACATAAAAATAGCACTTTATAGGAGCTTCAAAGGCAAAGTCTGTTCCAGGAATACTGCCTGTCATGAAAAGAAGTCAGGAGTCAAATCTACAAAAAACAGTTATGTAACTCACAGTTGCACTAGCAAATATGATTTACACTTTTATAAACATGTATCAAGTAAAAAGACACGCTTCAACTTACTCTAAAAACAGAGAAGTAAAACTCAGTAACCACACAGGCTCAATACATACTGCATTTCCAACTAGATGCAGTTTCACCTCATGCCCCTCCCACATGAATAAAAAAAGGTAGGGGTGGATCTTTAGGAGTTTCTTAGGTGGAGGTGGAGGTGGGGGTGGATCTTACTACCCCCAAAAAAACTAATGCTTCCTCCCACTACTCAGGTTCCAGTTCTTGTACTGACCATTTAAGAAAGAAGCTAGTACCCTGCAACCATTGACTAACATGAAAGCGTATTTATTTGAGGGTGGAAAACTTTTCTTGGAGGAGGGTAAGGTGGAAGAGACTATTTACACTTTCAGTCAGTTCCATGGACAGAAAACATGACATCACTCGTTTTATACATGCAAAATGTCTGCAGGCTCCACCTACTGCATCCATAAAAATTGTGATGTATTCTTCTTCCCAAGCCAGCTAATTCCATATATGAGATGTAAGATGACCTTTAAGTATATCGTTATAAAATAAAATTAATGAATATAGAAATGCCTCAGTTAATAAGGTGAATATAAGTAAAATAGAATGGCTGACTTGTAGTATGGTATACTAAGCATTGTTGGAAAAGAAGTTTTGACCAACAGAAAATGTGCTTCAGTCTGAAGTATTCGCACATGCAGCATGCTAGGGGATTGTACAGCCAAAAAAAGAGATGTGATTCTCTGCTTGGGGAAAACTATAGATTTTTATTTCAAATGAGAAAACAATTTAATGGATGCCATTAGAGTAAACTCCATTAAAATGAATATATTGCTTTGTTACATATATCTCTTCCAGATGTTAATAACATTTAGAAAATGAGTTAGAAATGTCCTAGGGCCCGATATTCAAATGTGCACCTGGCAATGGCACAAGTGGTGCACAAGCGCAGCTGGTGCACTGGAGCAACTAAGGGAAATATTCAAAAGAGATAAAGAGATGAACCTTGGCCCATCTCTTCTGAGTATATCACGTAATGTGCACTGCACAAATACAATGCACTGGTGTATCTCCCCAGACAGGGTTGAATACCAGGAATAGGGGTTGTGCCAGTGCATCAGAGCTACACCGTGCACAAATTCCTGATGTTCAGCCACCAATATCCTTAGTGCTCTGACCTGATCTTTTGTCTTGCCGATCTCCCCTCCCATACCTATTCTCACCTGCTCTTGCTCCATTGTCCTTGCCCTAGTCCCCCTCAGCCCCTGCTGAGTGTCTGCCACTACTATTTCCTGCCCCCTTCTGTGCTCCTATTTAATCTACCCTCTCTCTGCTCCCCCAGGGACTCTCCTTGTGCCTGAGCAGCACCCTGGACCAATAGGCAGCCCCACGGTAACCTCCGTGGCCGCTGCCCGACTCGGACAACCACGTCTGCCCACCTCCGAAGCTCGCCACAGTGGATCCCTCAAGCAGGTACTACCATTAGAGATGCCTCGCTCCGGCCCTTCTCCTATTGGTGCGGCATTTTGGCTGCTGGACTGTGATTGGTCCTACCCTACTGCTCGGCTAACCCGATTGGAGCACCTTTCTCCCAGCTCCAAAATAGTCAATTTTCTCACTGCTAACTGCAGTATTCTACCCGTATTTTCTTCCCACCCCGCCCCCACCCAGGCCTCCTTTAAATACTCATATTGTCCCTCCTCTCATTCATAACTCCACTCCCATTGGCTCTCCTAATCGGACATTTCCATATGTCTTACTGTTAGGGCAATCTAGCTAGTGTGAACTAGTTTCTACTCACTACCATACCCCATTCCTCCATTTCACCACTCTCTACTCATTAATCCCTATTTCTCCCCCATTTCCATGTCTATACTCCTAATCACCCTGTCCTGCCCATCAGGTTTCCCTAGTCTCCTCCTTCTTCTCTGATCTATCACCTACCTCTCTCTCTCTCTGTGTGTATGTATGCTCTCTCTCCTCCCCCAACATTTCAGTCTCTATATTACAGCTCAGCCCAACTGCTGGCCTGATTTCTCATCTGTGTCCACTTGAATCCACCATATCTATTTGCCTGTAAACAATTTCCTAGGATCCTGTGATTGTGTGAGCTCTGCCCTTCCCTGTCCCTCCTCTCTTGGATCCTAAACAGTTTTCTCTGACCTGTGTCCATAATCCGTGGACTGTCTACAATGAAGTTACACTCCTGTTAATTTTCCTTGCCTCCTCACTGCCACTTTTTCACCTGTCACTGCTACCTGTCCCCAGAACTGCCACAGCTCATTCTCACTACACACTCAATGATTTCTATTTCTCTAACCTCCTTGTTGTGCCTGCACCTAATTATGTCACTACTTCTCTACTATTAAATAGATCATGGATCCTTATGATTGCGCATGTCCACAAAAACAGTTGCCCCCCCCTCGTCTACATACCCTATGCTCCTTCTTGCGAAATAGACTGTGGTATCTACTGTTTCTAGCCATACTGCTCTCAGGTGATGTCCAACTAAACCCAGGCCCTACAAATTGTATTACCAACCCTAGTCTTAATGCCAAAGGGCTCATAATTGCTCACCATAACATATGGAGCCTCAAGAAAAATTTCACTGATCTTGAAGCTTGGACCTCCCTCTACAACCCGGATATAATTTGCCTCACTGAAACCTGGCTCAAACCATCCACCCCTGACTCCCTGTGTACGATCTCATCCTACAACCTCCTGAGATTAGATAGACCCCTTCCCAAAAGAGGAGGGGGCACAGCAGTTTACTTTAAATGTCACCTCCAACTTTCTGCTATTAGCTTGTCCCCCTTAAATCACTGTGAAGTGCTTCACACCCTTTTCATCCTCGGCTCCAAAAAATTACATATAGTCTGCATCTACAACCCCTCCCACCCAGGAGCAGTCATAAAGGATTGGAGGAACTGCTGGATCAAACCGCCTCTCTCTCTCTCTCTCTCTCTCTCTCTCTGGGCATAATGAACTTCTTATCCTTGGGGACCTTAATATAAACTGGCAGGGTAGCTCCCAACCTGCATCCTTGTCGAGCATATAAAGCCTTAATCTTCACCAGCTAATCTTAGAACCTACCAGAGTTTCCCTTCACTCTAATACAGGAACTCTGCTGGATTGGATCATGACCAACCATCCTGAGCACATCATCTTCTGAGGTGTGCTAGCTGATGCTATTACTGACCATTCCCCACTTTTGCATCTGGGGCAAGGAAGCCATTACAAATGAACCTCATTTCATTACTTTCCATGATTATGCAAATTTCAACTCCCAAGCTTTTCTTCTAGACATAGCCAACACTGACTGGTCCCTCTCCTAGGTACTAACGATGCTCACTCTTCCCTTAACACCTTCCTATCCCGCCTCCTATTGTTGCAGAAAAGCACTGAAAATGGTAACTCAAGAGTAAAAAATAGACAAACTAGGTGGCTAAAATCTGGCCTACTCAAAAACCTACATCAAAGAGATAAAAGTTGGGTCCGCTACAAGATCTCCGGCCTTTCAGCTGACCAAAACACCTACCGAGCCCTGAGAAACTCCTGCAAAAAGAATATCAAACAGGCCAAAAGCACCTACTCTAAAGACCTTTTAACTAATTCTTATGGTGACTCAAAAAAATTCTGGTCCCACATTAAGTTCTTTATGGGCTCTAACTCATCACTCACCCCAAATGACATGTCACTCAATGTCATCCATTGCAATAATCCCCATACTATAGCAAATTTTTTCAATGAACAATTCTCCAACTGAACAAAATATACCTCCTCTTTCTCTGTCAGTCTGGACCCTCATGTTCCAACTAACACCAGGCACCCAAATTTCTTCTTTAAATCTGTCTCTAGATGGGAGGTACTAAAATTACTCAGAATATGCCCAAGCATACAGCAGTTGGCTTAGATAATCTTGAACCTAAGTTACTAAAGCTAGCAGCTCCATTCATTGCTGACCCCCAACGGACATTTTAATCTGTCACTGTGCCAACACCATGTCCCTGATATATGGAAGATGGCAATGATAACCCCTGTTTACAAAAAAGGTGACCCCAAAGACCCACTTAACTATAGGCCCATCGTAATTCTGTCTGTTCTTAGCAAAATTTTCAAAAAAACTTGTAGCTATCCAAACCACAGAATTCCTACTTAAATATGACCTCCTCACTCCTGCCCAGCATGGCTTCCATAAGGGACACAGTACTACCACTGCTTTACTCAAGCTAACCTCTGATGTCCTAGTGGCCATGGACTCTGCTCTTCTTACTGGGTCCATCTTTATCGATATGACTAAGGCATTTGTTCTGGTCAATCACTCCATTCTCCTCACCACACTTAGATCTCTTGATTTCTTTCCAAATGTTGTTAACTGGTATGGTATTTATCTGTCTGACTGAACCCAGTTCATGAAATATAACTCTACCTTCTTGGAAAAATCTACAATTAATATTGGCATACCCCAGGGGTCTATACTAAGTCCACTGCTCTTCTCTATCTTCCTAAACAACATCACCTCTAACCTTTCACAGACAGCTACCCTGCTGTATGTGGATGACATTTTCCTGTACACCTGTGCTAAAAGCACAGATGACATCAATGAACAACTCTCCCACGACTTTCAACTCATCCAATGAAGGCTTGACTGTCACAAACTAGTCCTAAATGAACCTAAGACTCAAGCTATGCTATTTGGCTCTAACTATAAACTCAGACAAGCCCAACACAATTTTAAAATCACCACCCTAAGTGGCAAATCCATTGAGGTGGTAAGCTCTTTCAAATATCTGGGAATCACCCTGGATCCCTCACTAAATTTTGACACCCATATCTTACAAACCTGTAAGTCAGTAAACACTAAGCTTTGTATTGCCTATCGAACCAGCTATGCTCTCACTCCCTCTGCTAGGCTTGCCATAGCTCGTGGGATACTTCTGCCGTCACTTAACTATGGGGATGCCTCCTATACCTCTGCATGCAAATCAAGCTTTCGGAAATGGGATGTCACCTACAATAACATCTGTCGGTATGCATCCTCCTCCCACAGACTGTAACACCACGGTACCCTCTATTCTGACCTTGGATGGCTTCCACCCCATGAGTCTAGGCTTTATGCCTTTGGCTCCTCAACTGATAGCATTATTAGATCTCAAACTTCTCAATCCCTAGTGGGTCTCTTTCAAAAACAGTCATCCTTCTATGACCTTTGCTTGGCAGTTTCTGCCCCTGTTCTTGCCTCTCTTGCCCCACAATACTGAAACTCCCTTCCTCTAACCATTCACCAGGCTATAGTGAACTTGTACATTTGTAATTGAAACATTGTTTTTTGAAAATACTGATTATATCTTTTTGATGAATTCTTTACAGTTCCCCTGAAGAAGCCTAGTATTAGGCGAAACGTTGGGATTTGTTAATAAAATAAATACTGAATTTATGCATTTTGAAGTGTAGCAGCATTTTTGTGCTCAAACAGGCCAAATTTGATTGAATTTTCTGATATAAATGAAGACACAGAATATAGTTATATGAATCAGGTTGATACTGAAGGGTATCATACTTTTTAAGAAGGACATATGCCTTGGAAACACAGCTAGAACTCAAAAATGCAGGTGCATAAACTCTTTATTATAAATTCCCAAGGCAGAACAAATGGCAAGGAAAAGGGGGTCAGAGACCACTAGACACCCCAGCACTTTAACCACATGGGTCTTCCTCAGGGGGTAGTGCCTGAGGAAGACCTCACTATTTGTATCATTTTTGGGTTATGCACCTACTTTTTTGAGTTCTGGCTGTGTTTCCAAGGTAGACATCCACCTTAATGGGTACCCAGATTTTTGGGTGGTGTGGCAGTTACTTTGGGAGTTAGCAGCTCCTGCCCAGCACCAGCTCTCCTCTGCCTGAACACAATTGTGTTGCATCCACTACTGAAGATTATGCCTTAACAGAAACATAGTCATTAATGTGGACTACATCAATATTACCCAAATGCAGACTGGGGAACAAATAGTTGGGACCCAAGTGGATTTTGGGGTGAGCAGACTTTGGTAAAAAAATCTCTTATGGGCTCACAGGTGTGTTCAACAGAGAATATAATAAGGTGAAGTCACATGATGCATCTGAGCGTGGTGAGACATGTTTATTTCAGCTCTGCTCCTTGGCTCAATCTTTATTACTGTTAAAGTCTCCTTACTGTCTTAATTCCATAGCTTTCAGTGCCTCAACTATTTTTTTTTTGTGTCCCACTGCAATATTCTCAGGCTTCAGATCACCAGCTCCAATGCAATACAGCCACTGCGATGGAGACCGAGATGCAGCCTGTGGGCCCAATGCACACCCCGCCACCTACACCAGAGAAATCCAAGGCTGCCAAAAACACAAAGGTGGCGGCTCATATAAAATCTAGCCTGGCACCAACTCCCTTGTCGGAGGAGAAATTCTTGCAGGAACTCTCCCCCATCAAGGAGGATCTTTTGAGCACAACAGGGCAAATCATGGCCCTACAGAAAACTTCAGAGACCCTCTGTCAGAGGGTGGATAATGTGGAGGCTAGAATCAGCTCCCTCGAGGACTGGAGCATTCTCCAGGAGCCAGACTCAGCGTCCCTCCGCCTCAAAGTTTCCAAGCTGGAGGAGAAGATTGAGAACTTGGAAGGGCACAGCTAGTGCAATAATTTACTGCTGATTGGGCTTTTAGAGGGCTCAGAGGGACAGAATCCTATAATTTTCATTCAAAAATTCTGCAAGAAAGTGGATGGCCCATCTCCCAATGGCCCTAGCTATATCATCAAATGGGCTCACAGGGCACTAAGGCCCACTCCACCAACAAACTCTCCACCTTTCCCCCTAATATTTAAATTCCTGAACTTCCTGGACAATGTCCACATTTTGGCCAAACTGAGAGATTCAAAGGAGCTACTCTGGGAGGGTACTAAAATAAGGATAACCCAGGATCTTCCCCACTGTGAGTCTAAAATGACTGGAATTTAATCCATATATCTCCAAATTGCTTGCAGTGGGGATCCACTTTAAAATGTTGTACCCAGACAGGCTGCAAGTGACCTTCAAGGGCTCACAGAAAACTTTTGATTCAGCGATTTGGGCCAAACAGGAGCTATCCAACAGGTTCCCAGACTTATTCCAGGTGCCCAAGTGAATTTTCTGAGGGTCAGCTGGAGGGCCATATCCTCTCTTTAGATCTTTAAGGTTTAACAGGCTGTGGACATTTGGGAAGGAATAGTGGCCACAAAGATGGAAACTGTTTGCTCCATTGAGCAAGGGGACTATTTTCATTTTGGGGAACTGGAAGACATGATAGACCTTTGGGACTTTTAAGCCAGGACTTTTCAGGATTGCCTGAACATTCCCATCTCGTTGATCAGTGTTGGCTTTTTCAACATGATCGATGCTACTTGGAAGGGGCCAGAACATCAGTGACAGATTGTATGCCTCCTGGGTTGCTCCACTGCATTGCTATTTGGGGCCATGGAGAATGACTGCAGTATGTGGGGAGACTGGGGTCCTTGGGCTATGAGTGAATGCCTGTCCTTCATGGATCACCACCTTATCTCTGGAGGGTTACAGGTAGGTATGTGGCTCAGTCAATTGTTGGGGCAGGGGTGGATACTTGGGCGTGCAATGGGGCTTTCCTCCTCCACCTCTCTATTGATGGGACTCAGAGTGTCTTCCACAACAGATCAGGAGGGTTGACTGCCCTACACCAAGTACCCCCAGATTAGATCCCTTTCAGGTTCAGCTGCTTAGCTGACCTGAGGGTCCTTCAGGTTCTGGTATTAAGAGGTGGTCCCCTCGCTTTCAAGTAGACTCTTGTAGTGGGCAGTGGGGAGGTGACATGCAGGGCCCCACTTGGCAGGGCTTCTGATGTGGCTTTTTTATGCTTGAAATGGCAGGGTGGGGGATGGGTTTCCCTGTAGCTCCCCCCATTGCCAATCTAAGCCTCCATCCAAGCTATACCAGCCAAATGTTGCTCTTGGGCTAGGAGGCACTTTGCCAACAGTGGTGAAGGTGTCAGGGCCTCTATTGCCATGGCAGCCTCAAGCCCAAATATAAACTTCTCCAATGATGGGGGATAACAGCGGTCACCCTCCCCAGCCGCCAATTGGTCCTGACCATTTATGGTAGCCTGGTGTAAAGACCTATATATATGGGGGACTGGCCCATATTGAGTCCCGAGGGGAAGAGGAGGGTGGGAGGCACTACTGGGCCTCATGGCCCTCCCCAGTGATGCATGGATGGGAGCTGCAGAACCTGACCCTACTTTATATCCAGAGGGACTACGATGGGTGAGATGAGGGATTCCTGGCCCTCAACATGTTGTGTCTGCCTTGGGCTCTCCACTTGGTTCCAGGGGCTCTATCATGGGATGGTTGTTATGATTTAAAATGTTTTTAGTAAGTAATAAGTTGTGGAGTTCTCAGTGGGGTTCTAGGATACTTGTTACCTTTACAACTGATATTTGGAGCTGTACACAAGTTTGACAATTAAACTGAATAGATTGAGTGGGAAAGGGGGTTATGGTCCCGTGCTAGATATTTTACCTCATCACAGGCCTAGGGTCACTGGTGTTTCAGCCACTAGAGCCATGGGTAGCGAATGTTTTTGTAAAGGGTGTGGTAGTGTTTTGTTTTGTTTGGTTGATGTATGAATGGGAAGGGAAGGGGCTGGGCTGGGGGGAATCATGGCTGCTTTCATCAGCTTATGTTGTGCTTCCAGCCCTGGATGAAAAGGGGGGGCGATGGGTTGTGTGGTTATTGGGATGGGGGTTGAGTGATTATTGGAGTAGTCTATAAAACTGTAAGCAGGTAGATGGGAGTTTGAGTGATATTTAAAGTTAACTCTAATTATAGGCACCACATATAAATTTATATCTTGGAACATCAAGGGGGGGTGGGAATGACATGTGCAAGAAGTATATATGATCCTACACCACCATAAAAAGTATCAGCCTGATGTAGTCCTCCTTCAGGAAACTTAGCTCAAGTGGAAGGATATCCAGTATTTCCACAGAGACTGGGTCAGATAAGTTTATGGGGTGGGGTGCATAATAAAAGGGCAGCATTGGGATCTTAGTACACAGGGGTGTCCCTCCAACAGCTAAAAGAAGTGATGATCTGGCAGGACACTTTTTGTTGCTTCAGGGCATCTGGGCTAAGTGAGCTCCATTGAGGAGGAATTTATGGCCCCAACACCAACTCTCCTACTTTTTCTCCCATCTCCTGTCTCACCTATTACCTTTTCTCATCACAACTATTCTTGGTGGAGACTAGAACTTAATTATTCACCTGGCCCTTGACAGGTCAGTACTTCACCACAAGGGACTCTCACTGGCTCAACAGGGCCTGAGAGATCTCATGGACTCACTGGGACTAGGTGACCTGTGGCGTATCTTACATCCTGGTGACAGACAATATACTTTTTTTTCAACCCCACACAAGTTGTATTCCTGCATTGATTATTTCTCTTTTAACCTGTCTGGTCTCCCGGGTCTCCTCACCTGTGACATTCTCCCCACTGTGATCTCTGATCACACCCCAGTCTACATGGAGCATTCTCTGAAGAGGTTAGAAGATCAGGATAGGGCCTGAGGTCTGACCTCTACCCTCCTCAGGGACACCCATTTTGTTATGGTCCTTATGGAATTCATGCAAACATTCTTTAGGGAAAATGAGGGGTCTGTTTCCTGCATGGACATGCTTTGGGGGGCAGAAAAATGTGCTGTGAGAGGGGAATGTATTTGCCTTGCTTCTAAAGCTAAGAAGCACCAGGCAGAAAAGACACTTCAACTTTAACCCAAATCCGAGAACTTGAACATCATCTCTCCTCTGCATCTGACCAGGACAACTGGAACCAACTACAGTCCTTTAGGGCCCAATATTTTGGGCTACTAGCAGAACAGGCTGACCTAGCCCTCCAGAAAGTCAAATTCCACTATCTGGAATCAGGTGAGAGAGGGGGTGGCTCCTGGCCCTAAGGCTTAAACAACTGGAAGCCCAACAAATGATACATAGCCTTCAACCTACCCCAAGAGGAGCAATCCTTACATACCCCCCAGACATAGCAGATGCCTTTCAGCAGTTTTATAAAACTCTCTACCATCTGGAAGTGGAGTCTGTGCCCAATTTAGATGTTATACAAACCTATCTGGACTCTATCCCACTTTCCACCCTCTCAGAGGCTCAGCACGAGATCTTACAGGCTCCTATCTCCTTAAAAAAAGTTTAGCGAGTGATATTAAGTAAGTACATTTTATTGTTTGACAAAACATTTTGTCGTTACAAATACAAGATAAAAAATCCAGCAATCTTTAAATACATGTTTTAAAACTATACATAAATATCCTCTATAAGATCTATTTTACATCTATATACATTACTACTTTATACAAAATAATTAATAAAGTCTCTTCAATGTCAAATTTTTAAGATGAAATCTACATTTTCAATAATCCACAGAATCTTGCAACCTTGTTCATGTTAACAGTGTGATTTGTCTTAAGCAAATAGTTATATTGATAATCTGGCTCCATATCCAAGTTTACTAACAAGTGCCCTAATAAATTATTTCTTTGTACTTTATACAAGGGACATAATATTAATAATTGTTTGGGTGTGTCTTCATCTAGATCACAAGCACACATTTTATTGGGTACCAATCCCATTTTCTGTTTCAAGCTATTACTTTCTATATATCCAAATCTAAATTTGGTATAAGCTTTTCTGTTACTTGGGTAGCTTATTTCCCTCAAATACTGATGTAAATCAAATATTCTTTCAGTATTTAGTGCCAACCATGAACTTATTTTACATTGTTTGGCTGATTCCATATCCTTTGGATATGGATATCCTTATCCTTGTTTAACAGTCTCCTTAATTAATTCAAATGGTGTTTTAGACTTTCTGGTAATAATTCAAGTAATCCATAAGGTAGTATTAGCTTCTCAAAATATGTGTACTTGGGTATGTGAAGCCTTCACCCATTTGGATCAACATTTCATCAATACACATTCTTGGAGCCTGTGCTCATACATATTATATGCCTTGATCCAATAAGTTACCATCCGTTGCTCTATATTACAGTTCAGAGGTAGCTGACCCAACTCTAATCTAGTTAAACAGTTAGAACTCCATATGGCAGGCCCAATAATCCTTTATAGAATTTATTCATAATGGTTTCTAATCCCTTTTTATTCCCCATCCCCAAATTTCAGCCCCATATAAAATTTGTGAACGTATTTTTGCATTTAATACATTTAATGGTCCAATCACAGATTTGCCACCATACTTAAAATTAAACCTGCCCAAAGCAGAAATTACCCCTTTAATCTTCCGTATTACTTCTGCTGTATGTTCCTTCCATCTAAGATTATACATGAATACTATCCCTAAATAACAACATCTTGAAACATATTCTATATCATGGCCTTTACATTTCAAAGAGCACAACCTGCCAGTTTTAATTAAGGTCCTGTTGAATATCATATATTTAGTTTTACTGAAATTTATCTCCATTGCTAGTTTTTTGCTCTCTTTTTGGAATTTGTCTATGCTTCTCTTAATTCCTATATAGCTAGTTGAAATCAATATGATATCATCAGCATAAGCTAGTTAAGGGCACCCCCCTTTTACCCACCCTAGGCATATGTAACTCTGAATCCTCCATCTCTTCCAATACCCTATTTAAAAATAGGTTAAATAAAATGAGGATAATACACACCCTGTCTAAGGCCAATATTAGTTCAGAATTTAGCTGAACAATCTCCTCCACATTATATCTTATATAAGTGAGATTATTCTCATAAAGGGTTTTAATTATATTTATCAGATTGGTATCTAAACCATATCTTTTAAGAGTCTCCCACAATATATCTCTATTTACTCTGTCAAACACTGCCCTCAGATCTATAAATACACAGAATAGCTTTTGTTTTTTAATTACTGTGTATTTATTTATTAGATGTTAAAACAAAACATTGATCCAGCGTTGAATGATTGGGCATGAAGCCGTTGAATGATTGGGCATGAAGCCAGCCCTTCATTAATTATTTTACTTTGTCCTAACCAGTCTATGAGTCTATTAGTCAAAATTTTGCAAAATGTTTTGTACATTATCCGGTAGACTAATAGGTCAATAATTATTTGGGTCCACATGACAGCCTTTTTTTATAAATAGGTACTATAATGTTTTCTCTCCATGTTTGTGGGATTTCTCCTGTTTTTAATATGGTATTATATATATATTGACTAAGACAAGGGTCTATAATAAGGGATCATCAATGATTATATCCATCGGTATCCCGTCAGGGCCTGGAGGTTTATGTCTTTTCGCCTGTTGAATTGCTGTCATAACCTCTTTTTCTCCAATTTCCTCTCTGCAGGGTACCCAGTGGATTTTATTTATTACATTTGCCAATGAGTGGTCATATCATAATGTCCTAAAATGATTCTCCCATGTTGCTGGGTCTATATAACTTTCAATGCCACCGTATACCTGGTCCCAGCCTTTAACAACAAGTTTCCAGAATTTCTTTGCATTATTCTCATTTAAATATTTTTCAAGTTGTCCCCACATCTTTATTCTATAGGTTTTTCTTTTTCTTCTAGAATCTTTTTATAATTTGTTCTCAAAATATTTAAACTTCTTTATTTTCTCTTGTTGGTTTATTATAAGTTAATTTGGCCTGCCTATTAACTTCATTTTTCTTCCTTTTACAGTCATCATCAAACCACTTACTTCCTCTTTGTTCTCTGTTTATTGTTGCTTTTACCAATATGGCAGCTATATTTGCTAATATCTCCGAGAATTTTTTTATAGCATCTTCCTTCAATCCTAATTGTTCAAGATTTATTATTTCTTCTCTAAAACTATAATCAGATAGTAGTTGGATTGACCTATAATTATCCAATACTTCCCATTTAATCCCTTTTTTACCCTCATTATATCTGCTTTCCAATTTATTTTATTATTATTATTTTTGACAGAGAACACAAATCTAGTATGATTTCTACCGGTCTATGATCACTGTCCATTTTATTACCTATTCTGAAACCAAGTAACTTGGTAACAATATTTATTCCGATCCACCCGAGATCAACAGTTGAGACACCTCTACTTCCAGTATACGTGTAATCTCCTTGGTGTCATCTTTTGTATGCCCATTGACCAGTATCATTTCTAACTTTCCAGGGCCTTTACCAGTTTAATCCCTCTTTCACACTTTTTGCTATCCCTACATTTTCTCATTAAGTTGAAAGATTCAGTATTCAGAGCCACACAGGCCTCCTCAAGTTCTTCTCAGAATTCAAGTGAGTGCCCCACTCTAGCATTAAAATCGCCCACTATGACAATTCCATGCTCAGGATCCTCTATTAAACAATTTTCAACAAATTCACTTAACTTTCCCAAATCTTAGTGATTACATAATTTGATTTTTTAGGAAAGTAAACATTTATTAATATTAGCTTTTCTTTTTCCAACAATGTGAACTGGCAGGATATGATCTGAATGTAAAGGCATCTCCATATGTACTGCAGAATTACTGATTTTGCACCAGGTTACCAAACCCCCTGATGATCTACCATATTTTTTGGTGCATATTGCTGTCTTCTGGAAGCCCTCATAACCATTTAGTTTCAATTCACTACTACCCCAAGTCTCTTGAAGGCAAATAAAATTATATTGCATTAGAAAACCAATAAAAGTTGGGTCAGCCATTTTATCCCTAACCCCTGTAATGTTCCATGAGATAACATTATACATACTTGCAGTCTCTTTATGACTCCGTGTTATTGTTTGCAATATTTTGTCAGTCTCCCAAATCTTCCAATGTCTGGAATCTGTTTGCTATTTTGATCAAATTCAACCAATGTTCTTCCTTCTGCTCCTCATATATACTATCGATGATAGTTATCTCTCCTTGAAGATAAATTTCTACCGTATCTAAAAGCTTAGCCATTGCTAAAATGTATAAATAATCATTTTTGTTTTCCACCCAAATTGCTATTTGACCATTATTCTCCCACCTTTTATTTTTTTTATCCTTTGGGATAGGTTATCTTTTGTCAAATTTTTAAGCAGTTCTGTAACCTTAGTTCTTATGTTTCTGTTTGTTTCTGAAGCAAAATGATTCAAACCATACAATGAGATAACATATTCATTTTCATCAGATAGTATATTATTTTTCATTCTGAAGAACTCAGGAAAGATTGACCTCAGTCCCACCACATTATCCGTTTCTATTCCTAGCTCTCTTAGCTTATCCTTATGTTTCTTCTTTTACGTTTAGTACATAGAACTGGTCTGATGACAGTAAGACCAGTTCCATATTCTTTATCGGTCTGATAACACTAAAGTTTGCCAATAGTCTATCACTGCTTTTATTCATCTGGATGACTGATCCCAGAAATTGCTTCAAATCATTATTCAATTTTGATTTGGTCTCATCAGTCATTACTGGTACTTTATAAAGTGGTAGAATGAAATCAGTGTCCAGAGTTCTATCCAACAGATGCCTCAGAGTTATTTGCCTATTCTTTTCTCTTAAACTATCTTTCTCTTTCTCGAGACTCTTGTTCTTTACGTTTCCTTCTAACTTTGGCTCAATAACTTCCTCAATCTTCTCTGCATTCCATATTATTTTTATGTCTGTATAATCCTGTGACTTTATTCCAGTCTCTTTATTTTTGTGTATTGTTTTTGTGTTTGTCTTATCTATTCCCGTACTCTTACTGTTTTTTTCTTTATTTTCCACTGTTACGTTTTGATTTCCCTTACATCTCTTTGACAGCTTTGGTTGTTTCCTCTTAGTAGTTTATCTGATAAAGGATTTACAATTTCTGTTTGATTCTTTCTCAATATCAGAAAATGTATTTTCCCAGTTTGTTCTTTCCTGTTTCCTTCTTACCCAATTTTTTTCTATTATTCTCTTGAAATTCTTGATTATTTTTTCCCTT
The DNA here is from genome assembly GCA_016271365.2 of Neoceratodus forsteri. NCBI lineage: Eukaryota > Metazoa > Chordata > Ceratodontiformes > Ceratodontidae > Neoceratodus > Neoceratodus forsteri. Next base: position 107,032,530 of record CM057459.1, on the reverse strand, counting down.
CAACAGCTTGCTTACTCCTTTCTCCCAAATTGCTTTGTGCCCCTTTTTCAATTCCTTGATTAAACTGTTGGTCTGAGCAAAATTACTGGGTAACATAACCAATTCTGATTCTTGTTCATTTTCAAATTCCTGATTAAACACTGTTTCTTCATATTTATGTTTCTTTATGGGATTCATCTAGTACTACTGAATTCTCTGTTGATGCTAAATTCTCTATATTTTTGCTTAGCAGCCATTGATTAGTCTCATTTTCTAAGTTATTTTGTATCATTTTGTTATATATCCGATCAATTCTCTTTTATTTTCAACACATACGCCCTTTATAAATGAGAGGCTTTGGGCATTTTGTATTAATTGTTCGTAAATCAGTGTATTTGATAAAATTGGATCCTTCAGTGTGTACGCACATCCTTTAGTAATAGTTTCTAATGGGGGGAGGGTGAGCTATATTCTATTGGGCTCATATAACTAGTATAATCATCCCATCCCTTTGAGTCCCTATACTGCTTTGGGATCTCAGGGGTCTCTGGGTTAAAGACCTGGTTCTACCTAGATTGCTTTGATCTACCATTTTACAAATTGGAGAGCTACAATTATCAAGTAAATCCTTTTTTAATTAATTTCCCTTAGTTCCTTTCAATTTTATGATTGAACTTTATTGTATTTTAATCTTCTCCACTGTACTACTCACCTCCTCATTTGCTAACTCTATTTTATGGAATCCTGGTCCATAATCCCCAAAGTACTTCTTTTGCACTCAGAAAATGTATTGTTTGTTTTAATTACCCTATTAGATGCTAAATCCCTGGGGATGCGATCTGTTTCTCGCTTTTCCAAAGGTCTAAAATGGAGCTCTGTTTTGATTTGGGTATAATCCTGCTGTTTTGTTCATTGACTTTACAATCAAGTTTTTTATGTTCTTTCTCTTCCCCATACTTGTATCTGAATTTTTTTTTTTGATATCGAAAACTATCCCCCATGTTGTCATCATTATTACAGTTATTGGTTTGTAAATTCTCCTTCACATTTATTTCAGAGATGATTTTTTTCTACCTATTTTTTCTAAAGTACTGGACTTTAGGAGGGCTGACTGCACCAAAATGGGTGAGTGCCTAAGGAATGCACTAGCAAATGGGCAGGAAGGAGGGTGGAAGAACAATGGGGAATAATAAAAACTGCCATCACAGAGCATCTGAGCCTTTGTGTGAAGCAAATAAACAAACAAAAGCGATGTAAGAAACCACTATGGTTCTCAAAGGAAGTAGCAGTGAAGGTTCAAGAGAAAAGAAAGCATTCAGGAAGTACAAGGAATCGCAGAAGGAGCAGGACAGAGAACTATATCAGTTAAAGCAAAAGAAGCTGGAAGGCAGTCAGAACAGCAAAGCCCAAACCGAGGAAAAGATAGCCAACTCAGTTAGAAGGGGATAAAACCTTTATAGGTACATCAGGGGCGAAGGAAGACCAAGGGAGGGATAGTGAGGCTTAATAAAGGGAGGAGGGTGGGCAGAGGAGACTGTGAAAAGGCAGAGATACTAAACAAATATTTTGCTCAGTATTTACAAAGGAAGAGGAGGTGCATAAAACAAACAGTAGAAACACTCTGGATACAGAAGTTGATACCAGCCCATTTACAGAAGAAAGGGTTCTGAAAGAACTCTTAAAACTGAAGGTGGACAAAGCACTGGGGCCTGATGGGATTCATCCCAGAATTCTAAAAGAACTAAGGGTAGAACTAGTGACACCACTGACTACCCTCTTTAACAAATCATGGGAGGATGGGGTGGTACCCGAGGACTGGAGGAGGGCAGATGTGATTCCCCTTCACAAAAGTGGGAGCAAGGCAGAAGCAGGAAACTACAGACCTGTTAGTTTAACCTCAGTGATAGTGAAAATGATGGAATCACTTCTGAAGGAAAGAATTGTTGAGTATCTAGAGGCCAGAGGGCACAGGACCCTAGGCAGCATGGATTCACAGTGGGAAGGTCATGCCAGGCAGAATCTGATAGATTTCTTTGACTGGGTGACCAAAGTAGTAGATCAGGGAGGGCTGTGGACATGGCCTACCTAGACTTTGCAAGGCATTTGACACAGTCCCACACAAAGATTAATATACAAGTTAGCCAGCCTGGGAGTGGGTCCCAAGATGACAGCCTGGGTAAAGAATTGGCTGGAGAATAGGACACAGAGGTAACAGTAAATGGAGTCCACTCAGAAGAAAGGAAGGTTACTAGTGGGATACCGCAGGGTTCAGTATTAGGACCGGTCCTCTTCAGTGTCTTTATAAGCGACATTGCAGAAGGACTGGAAGGAAAAGTATGTCTCTTTGCAGATGACACAAAGATCTGCAACAGATTTGATGCACAGAGTGGGGTGGAAAGGATGAGAAGGGACTTGGCAAGGTTAGAGGAATGGTCAAATGTATGGCAGCTTAGATTCAATGCTAAGAAGTGCAAGGTAATGCACATAGGAAACAAAAACCAGGGAAGAGTACACAATGGGGGTGAGATACTACACAACAACAAAAATGGAAGGGACCTGGGGGTAGTCATATCAGATGACCTTAAGGTGGGCAAGCAATGTGAGAGGGCAGCAAGGAGGGCTGGGGATACTGGGATGCATAGGAGAGGCATCACCAGTAGAAAACAGGAAGTTGTTATCCCTTTGTACAGACAGCTGGTGAGACCCCATCTGAGTACTGTGTGCAGTTCTGGAGACCCAATCTCATCAAAGACATAGACAGGATGGAAGCTGTCCAGAGGAGGGCAACTAAAATGGAGCAGGGTCTGAACGGAAGACACATGAAGAGAGGCAAAGGAGCTTAATATGTATAGCCTCGAGGAAAGGAGGGAGGGGGGACATGATAGAAATGTTCAAGTACCTCAAGGGAATCAACAAAGTCCAAGAGGTAGCATCTTTCAAAAAAGAGGTGTGCAAGAACAAAGGGCACAATTTGAAGATTGGGGCGGCTCAGAGGTAATTTAAGGAAGTATTTTTTCACAGAGAGGGTTGTGGATGCATGGACAAGCCTTCGGAGGAGGTTGTGAGTCAAAATCAGTGGTGGAATTCAAGCATGCATGGACAGTCATAAGGAATTCTAGGGGTGGCGGTAGGAAGAAGTAGGCTGCTGGTTAACTAGGATCTGCAGCTTATCCAGTAGGTAGGGAAATGGGCAGACTGGGTGGACCAAGTGGTCCTTATCTGCGTCAAATTCTATGTTTCTATGTTCCTCTCTTCTTACTCCCCTCCTTTTCATTTCTTCACATCCCATGAACCCTATTTTGTTTGCTTCCTGCATTCTAAGTGTATGCAGCTTACAAGCTCAAATGGGCAGACTAGGTGGGCCATAGGCCCTTATCTGCCGACACTGTCTATGTATCTATGTATCTATGTATGAAGTATATGCAAACTTCCTTGTGTATTCGCCTTTTTTTCCCTTACTATGTGTCTCTTTATTATTTCTAAGATTAGATCTTACTTCGAGAGGGCTCTTGCAGTAGGTAATTACATATAGGACTGATGCCAGCAGGCGGCAGGACCCCACGGAAAAATTTCTAGCTAGCAGTCCCTGGCGAGGACCGCCCCGATCAGGTGGACGGCGTCAGGAGGCGTCTGTATAAAGGGGCAGTCCCGGACGCCGCCTTCCAGTTCTTTCCTCCGTTAGCTACATGCAGCGTATCTCAGGAAAGTTTGTGCTTAAATCAGCCCTACCTTGATGTTTTGCGAAAAATCTTATTTTTGACGTCAGTACTAACGTCGATGTATGTCATCCCCTACACCCTCCGAGCACAAGAACTAGTGCGATTCGTGGCGGCTCAACTACCCCGACAGGGGCGGCCACTCCCTGTGACTGTTCTGCCTAGGCCCGGATCATCAAGTTGAGAAGTGCCAGCATTGCCTTAGCTTAAACGCGGCCACCCGAAAAAGACGGCAGCAATCCCTGGAGGCCCATATTCCTAAAAAGAAAATGAGCTCTGTGGAGAAGGAGCTTAAAAAGCTAAGGCAGGCGTCCACTTCCCCCGAAGGCCATCGAAAGGACGACAAGGAGACACACCGGGACAAAGGCTCCTCCACCGCGTCTCCCTCGGGAGTCGCGGGCATACAGGTAACATCCCTTCGAGGATCGCTCCTCGGCGGCCGCCTGGGAGAGTTTCAGTGGCGGCGGCCTTCGTCTGGCTTCGCGCTCGGGCCTTGCAGGCGCCTCGGGCAGTTGGAGGCCTCCCCCTGGTTCCAGCCTTGCAGGCTTGGCGCCTACCATCGTGGGCGACTCCGGTAAGCTGGGCGTCGGCTCCTCTGGCGTCCGCCCGGGGGCTGGTAAGCGTCTGACCGCCCGGGCGACGCGGCTTCTTCCCACGGACTGGGCGAGCCTTCCTCTCGACCTGCCTCCGGTGAAGGCTCTCGTAAGTCGGACGTCGGCTCCTCTGGCGCCGCCCGGCTTCCGCCTCTATGCCTCCGTCGGCTCCGTCCGACGTCGGCCAGCGAGGGCGACAATGGACTAGCGTTCCGTGGATTCCCGGTTCACCGCAGCTTTGCTGCCGTCTGGGGAACAGTCCCCCATCCTGACCCGGGGACCCCCAGTCCCCGAAGCGGTTGGAGATCTTTGCCTCCGTTGGTCCTTCTCCATCCAGGCGATGGACCTGACATCGGCTCCCGGGCGCTGACCCCTCCGGCGTCGGTACCTTACGGCGTCAGGGCCTCCACCGTCGGCCCTGGCGTCGGCCACCGACTCCGGGAGAGTTTCTGCTCCCGCCGGGCCCTCCCTCCGGGCTTTCTGCTACGGACCCGCCCGAGGTTCCCAGCCAGGATATCTGCGCGCAGCCCCCAGCTTCGGGTACCTGCCATCTTATTCGACACGGTGTACCTGGAGCGCCATACCGATGCGCGAGTACCCGGCCGGGCTTCCTGGCGCCGCAGTACTCGGCGTCTCAATACCCGGCGCTGGGTTACCGCGGCGGGTTTTGGATACGCTCCATATGGGATAGCCCATATTCATCCCCGCCTCCTCCTCCTCCACCGCCCGCGGCCGCCAGTGGACCTGCAGGAGACTGTGGCCTCCTGGTGGGCTGAGGCCAGGCTCAACTCACCAAAGAGGGTCGAGAGCCGCCTTCCGGCGACAGTGCCATCCCAGGTTCCTGTACACCCCAGGCGGCACACTCCCTCACCACCTCCAGACTCCAGGGTTCTTCCGTCTGGATCCAGAGAGGGGCAGGACACGCATCCTCGGGACTACCCAAGGGACCGTTCCTCCCCTGGGTCGGGAAAAGTCTTACTCTTCTTCTTCCTCCTCCTCTTCACTCTCTGACTCCTCGGACTCTTCCATGGCTGCTCGAGAGAGCGATGAGCCCCTCTCGTCGAAGCCCCGGCCGAGGACTCCTCCGAAGTCTCCTCTGGAGGATCCTTCTTTTACGGAGTTGCTTAGAAAAATCCAGGAGGTCCATCAGTGGTGCTCTTTGGAACCAGATCCTCAGCGTCTGAAACTTGCTGAACATCTGGATCTGCCCGTGACAGCTCCTACATTAGTGCCACCCTGGATAGAGCCTCACGCCGACCTTGTCACCACGATATGGAAACAGCCGTCGGCCTTAGCCCCACTTCCCAGGAAGTCGAACAGGCTATATCAGGCTCCAGAGGGTGTTGATTTCCTAGATTCTCACCCTCGTGCCGACTCGGTCGTGATTAGCACCGCTCATGGCGGTCGGCGAACTCCAAACCTCTTAGCTCATCACCTCCTGATAAGTAATCTCACCTTCTGGACCAGTCGGAGAAAGATTTACGCTTCCTCCACACTGGGATTCGGGCCCTGAACTCGTCTGCCACATAGGGACTGCAGAAGGCCATCCTTGCACTTAGGTGGAAGCAAGCTGCGCTCCTTGCCTGACTCCCAAGTCAAACAGGGTTGGCTGATCTCGTCAGCTCACTTGTTGGCCGAGTAAGCCACATGCTTTCTACGTCGCGACATACTGACGCAGTGGACATTGCTGGGCGGAGCTCTGCTTCGCCATAGGCCTCTGGCGTCATGCTTGGCTCAGCGTGTCCTAGTCTGGTCCCGGGGTGCAATCTGCTATCAGGAAGCACCTTTCCAGGGGTCAGTGCTTTTCGGGGGTGATGTCAAGGACATCATTACCAATTTGCAAGAAAGAGGACGACTCTGGAAATCAGTTGGATTCCATGTACCGTCCCCATCAGCAACTAACACCGTCCCCTTCGCAGGCGAATGGAAGCCCAAAGCGAAACCCAGGAAGGCGGGCCACAAAGCGTGGTCCCCACGACTGCTAAGCCCCCTCAGCCCAAAAAGCAGCGGGTGCTTCAGCTCGATGCACTGCCTCCACACCACCTGACTCCTTTCTCTCCCACTGCCTCCGGACTCCCGGAGAACAGTAGGAGGGAGGTTTCCCTCCACCTCGGGATGGGAGAGGATAACCACATTCTGGTGCTCCAGCTTATAGCAGAAGGACACTCCATAGAGTTTCTTCAGAAACCACCCGCCACCCCCTCTGAAGTTGTCGATCACAGGAACACCTTCCTTTGGTCCAGGAGAAATCTAAGCTGTTCTAATGAAGCAAGCGATAGAGCCGTCCCCCTTCATCTTCAGGGGCGGGTTACTATTCCCATTTCTTCCTGGTCCCAAAGAAGGCGGAGATCTCAGACCCGATTTTAGATCTCAGTTCCCTGAATCTTTATGTAGAGTACAAAAGGTTCAGGATGCTCTCTGCAGAGCCATCCGCCCCTCCTCCGCCGGGTCAATGGCTTTGTGCCCTGGATATGCAGGATGCCTATCTGCACATTCCATTGCCCTTCCCGATCATAAATACTTTCATTTTGCGTTCAGGGACCACTACCAGTTCAAGCGCTCCCGTTTGGTCTATCCTCGGCCCCCAGTATTTACCAAATGCCTGGCAGTGGTGGCGGCCCACCCTGCGTACCAAGGGAGTACAGGTGTTCCCTTACCTGGACGACTGGCTCCTGGTGGCCTTGTCCAGGGAGGAACTCCTGCATTTCCTCTCCCTCACCCAGCAGGTTTTTGCTTGCCTGGGTATTACCATCAACCATTCCAAGTCTCATCTGGACCCTTCCCAGAGGCTACAGTTCATCGGGGCGATCCTCGATACGACCATGGGCAAGGCCTTCCTGCCTCCGGACAGGGTGGCCTCCCTTCAGACCCAGATATGTCTGTTATCCGACTGCAGGATGGTCTTGGCGAGGTCGGTCCTTTGCCTTCTCGGGCTCATGCGGCCGCTATATCAACGCGGTCCCCAGCTGCTAGACTCCACATGAGGATCTCTCAGTGGACTCTGTGCCTCAGTGGGATCAACTAGTGGACGACCTGATCACTTCAGTTCTGATCTCATCACCGATGATCGAAACTTGCAATGGTGGATGGTTCGAAGAGAACTTGTTTCGGGGGTCCCTTTCTTTCATCCTCCCCTCCCCAAACTCTAACCACAGACGCCTCAGGCGAAGGTTGGGGAGCCCATCTAGGCCCTCATCGGACCCAGGGCTCTTGGTCCAGGCTAGAACAAGTTCTTCACATCAGTGTGCTCGAGCTTCGGGCAGTGTTGTACGCTCTCCAAGTCCTTCTCCAAAACATCCTTCCTGACCAGCTAGCCGTCCAGACGGACAACATGTGCGTAGTGTGGTACATCAACAGAGAGGAACTCGGTCCTACCCTCTATTCAGGGAGGCAATGAGGGTTTGGGATTGGGCAACTACCAGACACCTTCACCTCACGGCGTTCACGTTCCAGGAGTCGACAACACCCTGGAGACAGGCTAAGTCGCTCTTCTGCTCTGACTCACGAGTGGGAACTGTACCAAAGGGTCCTGAGCGATATCTTCCAACTTTGGGGAACACCACAGGTCGACCTGTTACATCCCCCAAAGCGCCAAAACTTCCCACCTTCTGCTGCCGGCTCGTTCCAGAAGCGGCTTTGGAATGACGCTCTGTCTCTAGACTGGAAGGACAGATTTGTCTATGCCTTTCCCCAATTCCTCTTATCCACAGTCTTGCAGAAACTAGCTTCAGAAGGAGGCGAGAATGATTCTGATCGCTCCTTTCTGGCCCAGGCAAATCTGGTTCTCTCTTCTACAACAATATTTAGAGGATCCTCCTCTTCCTCTATCTCGAGGTTTGTTGACCCAGGATCAGGGGACCTTGGTCCATCCAGACCTCAAATCCCTTCAACTGCATGCATGGCTCCTGCAGACCTAGTCCAATCCCGTTTTGGTGCGTCTCCCAAAGTGGCTGAGATTTTAGTGGAGGCCAGAAAACCCTCCACCAGGTCCACTTATGCCGTGAAGTGGAAGAGATTCACTATTTGGGCCGCCTCCAAGAACGTGGAGCCTTTCTTCTGTTCAGCGGGGCTTCTGCTGGAGTATTTACGTCATCTGTTCAACCTGGGTCTCAGCCATTCCTCTTTGAAGGTACACATGGCGGCTATCTCGGCCTATCATGTTCCCTTAGCAGACAAAGCTTACGCTCAACTGGAGGTCTCTAAGACCTTTCTCAGAGGGTTCTCCATCTGAGGCCCCCCATCCATACTCCTGCCCCCCCTTGGGACTTGAATTTTGTTCTCGAGAAACTTACCCTTCCTCCCTTCGAACCTGCTGCTTCTGCAGATTTGAAGTTTCTTACGAAGACACTCTTCTTGGTGGCCATTACTTCCCTTGAAGAATCTCCGCGCTCCAGGCCCTGATGTGTAAAATCCCCTACTTGATTTTTCACAAGGAACGAGTTGCTCTTCGCATGAATCCTAAGTTTCTACCTAAAGCAGTAGCAGAGTCTACCTTAAATCAGTCCATTGAGCTACCTGCCTTTTCGCAGTACTCTAACCAAGGGGAATATTTACCGGTACTCCATATTATGGATGTTCACCGGATTCTGAGATACTACACCAACAGGACAAAGGATCTCAGAAAGACTGATCAGTTATTCGTCTCTTTTGCTCACAAAAGGGAAGGCAATGCTGTTTCCAAGCAATGCCTGTCTAAGTGGTTGGCTCATTGCATCACTTTCTGTTATGACAAGTACCACAAGACCCTCCCGGGTCAAGTCAGAGGCCACTCCACAAGAGGAGTAGCTGCCTCTGCAGCTTGTTTCAAGAATGTGTCTGAGGCAGACATATGCGCTGCCGCCACCTGGACTTCCGCCCATACCTTTACGAAACACTACAGTTTGGATATTGCCTCTCGCCGTAGAGCAGGCTTCAGGCTAGCTGTTTTGCAAGGCCTCCTGTCTTGAGGCTTGCACGGCTAGAGCTATTTCTTGGAGTAGTTTCCTCCTCCTCCCAGTGCCTTTTCTTTATTCCAGACTGCTTGGGATTCAGTCCTATATGTAATTACCTACTGCAAGAGCCCTCTCGAAGTAAGATAGTACAGTTACGTAAGGACTTACCGTAACAGTAGATCTTCAGAGAGGCTCTTGCAGTAGGTAATATCTTCCCGCCCTCCATCCCCCTAGGCTTTTTGAGCTCCTTTTCCATATAGAGAAATATCCGCTCCTCTCTCATCCGGCCTCTTTTGGCCTGTGGCTGGAAAGAACTGGAAGGTGGGCATCCGGGACCGCCCCTTTATACCGACGTCTCCTGATGCCAGTCACCTGACGTGGGGCGGTCCCTCGCCAGGGACTGCTAGCTAGAAATTTTTCCGTGGGGTCCTGCCGCCTGCTGGCATCAGTCCTATATGTAATTACCTACTGCAAGAGCCTCTCTCGAAGATCTACTGTTACGGTAAGTCCTTACGTAACTGTACTTTCCTTTTGTATATTTGCTTAATTAGTAGTTACCAGTTAGTTTGTTTTTTGATCTCCTGGTTTCATCTGGCATATTTTCAAATATCAATTACACATACAATAGGACATACGTCCAGTATCTTACAATAACTGAAAAAGGGAAAAAAAAAAAAAGACACTTAAATCCTCAGATAAATCCCCACAAACTTTCCCCTACAATAATGTAATAGGGAAGGTCAACGTATCGAGTTCCAGCCAATTTTTGATAAAGAAGATAGTTCAAGGGGAAATAAGCTTGATTTTCCCAAAACAATTTGATTTTTCCAAAACCAATAGGCTTTTCACAGCTGAGTGTTGAAGCAACTTTACAGTCAGTTAAATATTATCTGATGAATAAGTAAATAGACAAGTTCACAAGTTCGTGGGTTACTTGTTAAAAACAATAAGGCATAGAGGGGTAAAGTGCAAAATGCTCAAAATAGTTGCTCAGAATTCCTTAAAATAAGTGCTTTCCAGCACAGCCGGCAAGTCAATGTAGTAAAATTGGTTCTTTTAGGTTCTTTCAGATATAATCCTGGTTCTGGTAGCAAAGTTGTCTTTTACTTTGCTTTGTTTTACTTTTGCTTGCAAGGCGTTTTGTATATCTCTAATAAAGTTCTCTTATAAAGTTCTTCAAGGTAAATGAGCAAATCCCAAGGCAAAGGCTCTTTTATGCTTCAAGTCTTAACATCACACAGCGATTCCACTGATATTTCCACTGTAATTTAAAAAAAAAATCCAATAATAACAAAGTAACAACAATAAAACTAATACTATAGAAATTCATCGCTAGCTTCAGGGTTAATAAAACAAAATTCTAGAAGAAAAATACTTAAAATATACACACTGTTAACTCATGCTTTCCTTACTCAAAAAGTTATTCAAAAAGTTTTGATCTTTAAAAGACCACCGTATTTAATAACTCAATATATTAGTGGCTTTTCAAAAGAAAAGAGAAACGCATCCAATAGGGAGAGAAATTCAAAATACTTTAAAAACTTAAACACCTAGCTGCTCATTGCTTCTATATTGTTAATGTCTATCATTGAGCTCACTGCAACTTATATCAAGGCTTATAACACAGCCGACATCAATAAATAACTGTTAAATTAAAACATTGGATGGTCACCAAAGTTCACTAAATGTTTTGCTAAGTTACAGGCTATTTACTTGTGATATTCTTAAGTAGCTACTTTACAATCCTCATTTAGGTATTGTTTTACATCTCCTTTCAGTTAACCACAAGCTCTCACGGGGAAAAGGGGTGACTAAACCACCAATTTGCCTTGATCTAAAAGTTGTAAGCCGATAGTATCTTACTATTATAACAGTTATGCCTAGGTCGCGATGAAAACCTAATCTTAAAAAATGCCAATCCAACTAAAAAATAAAGGCAATCTCTTCTGCTAATGTAGCTCTATCCGTGATGCGTTTTCGCGGCAGAACTGGCGTCTTTTCTGAAAAAGACGCCAGAGCATGCGTATTTGACTTTTTAGGTCATATGTTTCTCTACGCCAGTGAGATAACAGCCACTCTCCCCATCGAATACCTTTTCTCCGTAACTTTTTTTTTTAAACAGTTAAAGAAGCACCAAAAATTATAATATTTAAAAACGAATTTATGTGAGTACTACAAACATTACAGGCAAATAAGCACAATCACTGTTTATCGCAGCTGGTCGCTACTGATCATTCAAACAAAATCATAGAAACATACATAGAAACATAGAATTTGACGGCAGATAAGGACCGCTTGGCCCACCCAGTCTGCCCATTTCCCTACCTAATGGATAAGCTGCAGATCCTAGTTAACCAGCAGCCTACTTCTTTCTACCCCCACCCCTTAGAATTGCCTTATGGCTGTCCCATGCATGCTTGAATTCAATCACTGTTTTTGACTCCACAACCTCCTCCGGAAGGCCGTTCCATGCATCCACAACCCTCTCTGTGAAAAAATACTTCCTTACATTACCTCTGAGCCCTCCCGCCCCATCTTCAAATTGTGCCCTTGTTCTTGCACACCTTTTTTGAAAATGCTACCCTCTTGGACTTTGTTGATTCCCTTGAGGTACTTGAACATTTCTATCATGTCCCCCTCTCCCTCCTTTCCTCGAGGCTATACATATTAAGCTCCTTTAGTCTCTCTTCATATGTCTTCCCGGTGCAGACCCTGTACCATTTTAGTTGCCCTCCCTCTGACAGCTTCCATCTTGTCTATGTCCTTATGGAGATTGGGTCTCAGAACTGCACACAGTACTCAGATGGGGTCTCACCAGCTGTCTGTACAGAGAGATGATAACTTCCTGTTTTCTACTGGTGATGCCTCTCCCTATGCATCCCAGTATCCCCCAGCCCTCCTTACTGCCCTCTCACATTGCTTGCCCAAATTGTTCGAACAGTAGCTTCTCACGGAACATTCCTGTAAACTTGCAGTTTATAACGTGCAATGCAAAAGTCACTGATTCCACACAGAGTGCAGCCTCCTCATTATTCTTTCTTCCTCATGTTTTTTCCTCCAGAGCCTCCACCATCGGCCACCAAATGATTCCTCACTGATTCAGCGGTAGAGCCCAGAGGCCCTTAGCTCCTATGGAGCTGCTACTTAGTAGTTAAGGAACTCAGCCCAGAGATAGTCTGGAAAGGTCAGTGAAAATTAAAATATAAAGGCAACGGTGGCATACCTTTTATTAAAAAGTGTAACGTTCACTGACTCCTCAACAGGCTCTTCTCCACAGGCCCCTAGCGAACAGCTCGAGCTCCTCTCAAACAGTACTCCTCCAAAAGTGCATCCTGGTCAGTGAGGCCAAGTTGGAACTCATGCTCTCAGAGATCAACTTCATCGGGGCGGAGCTCAACTCTTGCAGAGCCAGGGCTTGACTCTTGGTGAACAGGACAGAGGCTGTCTCCTCTTTTGCCCGATCATTTCGGGTTGGGCAGTTGCTCCCTGCTCGGGACTTTCTGCACCTACTGGGGTACATGGCGGCTTACACTAGTGTGGTCTGTTGGGCCTGCTGGAGAATGCGCTGTCTGCAATGGGAGCTGGCCTGCCAGTGGTCTCAGTGCATGGCTACTTTAACCAACTGGTCACTGTGACCCAGCTGATGTGGGACACCCTCCAGTTGTGGTTAGTTCTGGAACATCTGTAGGAAGGTATCCCATTTGTCCGTCCAGAGCCGACGGTCAACCTGACGTAACCGATGCTTCCTCTCGGTGGGCTGGGTGCTCACCTTGGGGACAGGGTCCATGGACTCTGGATCCCCAAGGAGTCCCCGATGCCATATCAACTGCTGGAACTGTGGGCTGTGCAGCTGGCACAGACAGCCTTTGCTCTTCATGTTCAGGGTCAGGTCATTCAGGTCCAGACAGACACCATAACCATGTACTACCTCAACAACAGGGTTGGATGCACTTCCTTTCCTTGTGCAGGAAAGCTCTCCGTGTTGGACCCTTGTGTGCAGTCTGGAGGCTGATCTCCTGGCCATCCATGTGAGCCGGTGTCTCCAACCAGCTGGCGGATGCTCTCAGCCGTGTGGGCAAGGTGTCCCATGGTGGTCTCTCCACCCGTGGGTACACAGCCTGTTCTCCCAGTGGGCATTCCTCAGGTGGACCTGTTTGCCTCCAGGAGAATCAAAACTGAGGCTGCATTGTGCACGCCTCAACAGGGAATGCTGCAGGGGATGCCTTCCAGGCCCTGGACCCTGGCTCTTCTATGCCTCTTCCTTCATTCCCTTGATCCACAAGGTGTTGCTCAAGGCCAGGAGGGACAAGGCATGGATGATCCTGGTGGCTCCAGTCTGGCCTCACCAGTTCTGGTACCCTGATCTCCCTCAGCAGCAGGCTCCTGAGACATCTTTCTGTACGTGACCTGCTCTCGATCCATCAAGGGAAGGTACTCACCTGGACCTTCAGTCCCTGCACATGACAACCTGGTTCCTGAGTGGCTAGAGTTCCAGGTTTGGGCCTCCGATGATGTCCTCACTGTGGTCAAGGCTTCTCGGAAGGTGTCACCCGGAAATGATGTGCCTTTAAATGGAAGAGGTTCTCCATCTGGTGCCAGGGCAGGGGTTGGCCCCTTATCTTGCCCGGTGGCCAACATTCTCGACTACCTTTGGTCCCTCTCTGTCAGCCTTTGGTCGATGATCCTTAAGGTGCACCTGGCAGCCATCTTTGTTAATGGGCGTGGCTGGTATGCAGTCGGTGACATAGGAAGAGGTGGTCTGGCACTTTTTCCAAGGCCTTGACCACATTTCCTCTGGTGCATGAACCACCACCACCTTGGGACTTGTTGCTGGTGTTGGCAAAGCTCATGGGCAAGCCATTTGAACTGTTGCTCAGATGTGAGATGTCACATGTTGTAGAAGACCACCTTCCTAGTGGCTATCACATCAGTCAGAAGAATCAGTGAACTCCAGGCGCTCTCGGTGGAGTCTCCTTACCAGGTCTTCCACAGGCACAAGGTTGTCCTTTGCCCCAAGCTGAAGTTCCTCCCAAAGACTGTGTCGGATTTTCACCTTAACCAGGTGATTAATCTCCCTGTGTACGTCACCAGTCACACCTCAGAGGCCTAGCGCAGGCTCCATACATTGGACCTGCGGTGAGCGCTAGCCTGTTATAAGGAGTGCACGGCTGGAGTTCAGGGATAGGTTCGCAGGCTACTTGTCACCTATGCTGAAGCCACACCTGGCAGACCGACAGCTAAGTGGATGACTGGCAGGCAGATTGTATCCTGCATCGACCTCTGCTACAGGTTGGCGAGTAGGGAGCCTCCCATAGGGCTTAGAGATCATTCCACCCATCGTACTGCTACCTCGGTGGCTTCTTGCAGGGATGTCCCTATGCAGGAAATCTGCAGGGCTGCTACCTGGAAGTCAGCACACACCTTCATTTGCCACTACCACATTGACCTTGAGTCATGCTGGGATGCTGGTTTTGGAGCCTCCGTTCTCCAGTCTCTCTTTCTAAAGTAGGGTGTATGTGCCTTGCCTCCCCTCTCCCAGAGAACTGCTAGGAGTTTTCCAGAAATGTGGATTGAACTTCATATCTATGTCCCTAGAATAACAGGTTACTCACCTGGAGCAGCAGTTCTAGTAGTGGTATATGATGTTCATCCACACTGACTCACCCAACCTCCCCTGGCAAGTGGCACACGGATTTTGCTTCCAGCGGGCAAGATCTGACATCACGGGGCAGTGCTGAGGGAGTTACCACCCAGGGTGAGTGGGAGGAGCCAGCTTGAAGATGTTCCAGCAAGCCTTAAAGGGGAAAGGAACACTGCCAGAAGTGTGGATGAACATCACATACCACTACTAGAATTACTGCTACAGGTGAGTAGCCTGTTTTTAGGTACTACATTATTAACAGACATCAATTATGGGATTGCTGTCTACGGCTTGGCAAATGATGGTGAGCTGGCTAGGGTAAGGTGTCTCCTTAACAAGGCATGTCGCTTTGCCCTGGGCCTAAAGCGGGACACTCACTCCTGTGTTCTGTATAGCAGATTAAACTGTCTCAATTTCAACTCGAGTCTGCGCTTTTATATTCTAGTTACTGGAAGGAAAGCCCTTTTTGGCTCCTTGTCCCGTAGTCTCCAGACCTTGTTTAGCTTTGTGGATCAAGCTCATGCCACTAGGGGAGTTGTGCAACACAATCCATGCTTCTCCTCCAGTGGAGAACTTCACTAGGCCAGGCTAGTTTTTCCTACAGGATCGCCAAACTTTGGAATGGTCTACCTCTCTCCTTGAAAACTGGCTGTCCTCTGAGCCAGTTCAAATCTCAAGTTCTTACCTCTTTCTCTCCCTTGCTGAATCTGATCTGATCTCTGCTCCCACTGACCAGTCCCTCTCATGCCTTTGATGTAATCCTTTTTGATATGTTTGTTCTTGATGCCCATGTTCTTAGACTGTGACAGTAATAATTGTAAGTTGTTTACTAGTGCTCACTCACTTAAGAGTGACTATTCCAATGTGCACAACTGCTGTCTTTGTCTTTACCTGTAACCTTTGCATTATATCTATTATTGTTGTATTTACTCTGCATTTTGTTTACATAGAATTTGACGGCAAATAATCTCCTAGTATTGTTTTTTTTTTTTTTTTCACTGAGCTCTGTATTACACTGAATTGTGTATTCATGTAATTCCTCGTACTTGGCTTTTGTATTTTTTGTTGTTGCTGACTCTAAACCCTTTGTAAATAGGCTCTGCCTAAAGGGATTTATGTGGAATGAATGAATAAATGTAATTAAATAACAATGCAGAGAATATGCGGAGAAAGGGTGGTTTGTCCTTGTGCAAGGTAAGACGGACCATCTTTTTTTCAATTTCTGTTTATATTTTCAAAGTCATTGTGTATCAGTAATGAATGTTGTTGTTCTGGGTGGCTAGTCTCTACTGTACAATAATGTCTCAGGGTTATATTTAACTCTAAAAATTGCTTAGCATTTTGCTCATAAAAGTTCTAAAACATAAAAATGCATAGCACTTGCCTCACTGTGTTTAACAAACAACACTTCCAGAAAACCTATATTTTATTTTTTTTTAATTTTATATAAGTTTAGGAATTGCAACCCTTTGAGTCAGGGACTCATGTGCAAAGGCTCCATGTCATACATTGAATGGTGGGCAATACAGTGTCATAAACGGTACATAGATAAACAGAGATAAAGAAAAAAATAGGATCATACATAAGTAGAGAAAAAACTACACCACAGGTGCATAAATTATAAATCATGTACTAAGAAACAGTGGTAGACAGTTTTCAAACAGACACTAACACAAATATGGGAGTTATATGCAATCACAATAGCAGTTTGATATAATATGGGTGCACAGCACAGGTTTAAAAGTTCTCAATCTAGGAATGGAGAGGACAGTGTCAGGGAGGGAGTTCATCCACTGTGGCGCCCTGTAACAAAAGGTTCTTTGGAAGGCAGTGGTCCTGATGAACGGGATGTGAAAAGTAGTGGAGTTCGTGTCTTGTAGCCCGCATTCGGCGAGCACGTTTGTAGAAGCGTGAGACAGTCTGGAGGGGCTAATCCTAGTTGGAGTTTTTTGGACAATAAGCAGGACTGATAAAGTAGTCAGCCCTTGAAGTTTAGTCATGATGACTGTTTGTAGAGTTGCAGGTATGTGTGAGGTGATCACAGCCAGTGGCAAGCCGGCAGGCTTTAAGTGAGCACTTAATGCTGGACAAGGCAGTGTTGGAGGCAGTGCCGTATATGACTATGCTATAGTCAACCAGGGAAAGGATGGAGCTAGAGATGGCTAAACGGAGGGCGTCTGGAGGGAGGTAGGGCCTGTATTTATATAGGAGTCCAATTCTAACGTTAATAGCAGAGCAAGTCAAAGCTGTATGCTCCTGGAATGTAAGGGCCAAGTCCAGGGTGATCCCTAAATATTTAAAGCTGGTGACTGATTCCAGCATGGTACCCTTGGAGTTTAGTATAGATAGTCTGGTCGTGTTGTGCTTGTGTTGAGGGGTGGACGAATAGCATGACCTTTGTTTTTTTGTAGTTGAGGACAAGTTTATGGGAGGTAAACCATGATTCAGTTTCAGTGAAGGAGCCCTGCAAGGCTTGTTGGAGCCGAGTAGGGTCAGGATGCTGGCCAAAGATTACGGCATCATCTGCATACAGGAGCAGGCGTTCAGTGGAGGGAGTTTAGGTATAGTGAGAAAAGGAGCGGGCCAAGAATGGACCCTTGAGGGACACCAGACCGAATTGGAAGGCAGGCGGAAAGGGTGCTGTTAATTTTAACTTGCCGGGTACGGCCATGGAGATAGTTGGAGAACCAATCAGCAGTTTTCTGTGAAACACCAACAGAGAGGAGGGAGTTTTTCAGCATAATATGATTAACGGTATCAAAAGCCTTGGAGAGGTCAGTGTAGACAGATCCAGCCAGGGCTCCCTGGTCAAGGGCTTCATGGATGAATGAGCTGAACTTGAGCAGGGCAGAAGTGGTGTTGTGCCCTTTCCTGAACCCATGCTGCTGTCGGCACAGTAGATGGTGCGAGTCCAAGTAGTCAGTAAGTCATCAGTAGCTATTTTTTCCAGGGCATTTGAGAGGGGAGGGAGTATAGAGATGGGTCTGTAACTACTACAGGAGGTACAGTCCCCATTTTTATGAACTGGGGTGATGACCGCCCTTTTCCATAGGGTAGGGAACTGCCCTAGGTGAAGGGACATGTTGAGTATTTTAGTTAGTGGGGTTAGGACGGCATCCAGGGTTAATGAGAGCAGTTTTGCATCAAGAAAGTAACTGCTGTGCCTTGTTTTACCCAGAAACTTGGCAAGATATGGGCGAGCGACACTAGGGGAGACCATTCTAAAGTAGAAAGGAGGGGCACTTGGTGGCGGAAACTGTCCATTGCTTGTGGTAAAGAAATCAGGTGGGAGGATAGACCTGAGGTCAGAGAAAGACGCATTGAAGGCATTAGCCATCTTAATAGGGTCCTGGGTGGACACACCATTGATGACAGTCCATAGAGGGGGAGGGGTGGGAGGCTTGCGGCTTAGTTCCTTCATATTAGCACAGAATCTCTTATCATCTCCCCAGGTGGCAGTAAGGTTGGATTGATAGAAGGCTGTCTTTGCCTTGCGGATAGCCCAGGTACATGAGTTTTGGGCGGCACGGTACAGCTGGTGATCCGAGAGGCAACCAGAGTGAAGGGCACGGTGCCATAGGTTGTCACGGGCCTTCATTTGGTTAAGCAAGGACCGATTTACACAAGGGGAGGATTTTGTTTTTTCAGTTCGCTTAACATAGGGGGCAAAGATGTCACAGGCGACTTGGAAGGAGCTGATGAAGGACAGGGTGGCACCACTGAGTGGTGATCTATTGGTGACCAGTCAAAGTTGAGAAGGTAGTCACAGAGATGTGCCAGGGACCCTTTAGTTGGCGATACAAGAAGATCCTCGGGGCTTCCAGCTATTTGACCATCGGCAGGTAACTGGGGAGTGATCACTGAGTGAGTCAGGGAGGACCTGGATATCCTGCAAGCACTCAGGGTGGTTTGTGAAGATATCATCAAGGAGAGAACTAGTGTCCCGATGCTGGTCAACTCTAGTGGGCTTAGGACCATTTGTGAGAGGTTAAGGGCTGTGGCTGCATCCTTGAGGGAGGATGTGTGAGGGCAAGCCAGTTACTGTTGAAGTCTCCTAGTGCAATGATTTCCAGTTTTTAGTAGTTGGGTGATGATGATGAGGATGGAGGAGAAAGCCTCCTTTGGTTTCGAGGGGTATATAGACTGACATTAAGTAGAGGAATTTACCTAACTTGTCAACTGCTAACTTAAGTGTAAGGGACTGGGCACCTGCCATGGGGTCCAGTGTAGCAATTGTTGTATATAAATGCTTTCTGTACAGTTATTATTGCCCCAAGAAAAAAAAAACGAATCAATTATTTAGAACCCTGTGTCTTCAGATGGATGAAAATTAACACACTAAATACTCAGTGCACTAATATTCCAAGTTTCTAGGCACAGCTTTCTAAAGGTATAGCTGTACTAGTGAGCCCCTGGTTGGGGCACACATGTATCCACTGTGTAAAAATTACCAACTGACAATGTTGGAGCTAACAGAAAAAGAAGTAATGGTAAGTCTGATAGAATTCCCTTAGGGCTCTCCTGTTACATAAACACAGACAATCCTTGTATAAATGTTATATGGGCAGGAGTAGTGAGTGTACTCTCTCCCTTTAGGTTTCAGAATTCCCCAGATGTGTACACAACCCCATGGATCTGTCTTTTATACAGCTTTGGAGCTGCCATTATTTTGGGGGCGTAGGATTGGATGTATGATGGGTTAGATTGAAAATGAACGTTATAATCACCGCTCTATGATCAACTCACCATGCAGATCCTTTAAAATGTTCCCTAAAAGAAGGTGGATGTTGTCAGTGTCAGGTGGGAGGTAAATATTGTCCTTAGTAAGATCCATGACGCAGGATTGACTATTAAGTGCCAGTCACACAGATTTATCTGTGTAAATGCAAGTGGTGGTAAGTGGGGTGATGCATGATACCAGTATTGCAACCCCCCTGTGATTCCCATTCCTGTAATAGTGGGGAAACCACCCAGGAAAATCCAAATTTTATTAGTTTTTGTTGCTGTCATTCTTTTTTTTTATAGCCTTCATGACCGTAAACCTTTATTTCTCTTTTTAATGGCCTTCATGACCTTAAACCTTTAACTAGGCTGTTTAATACATTTACATTTTAGAGTGTAGTTTAACTGGATTTATCTCCAGCCATAAGGTATGTAAAGTATACAACTCTGAGACACTCACCTCTGCAGTCCCCATCCGCTCACTGCCACTGCTGTCTCAAGTCTCTGCATCTGACACCATAGTTGGCCACTTGGCAAAGAGGTACAGTGCCTCGCTATGTAGGGAAGGCAGTGCTATGGGATTTTGGTCAGTCTGATTTGTAGTTTGTCCACAACTTATAAATTCTTTGACACTTTATGCCACAGGGTGAGTTTTAATAAAATGACAACACTCAGCTTATACTGTTAATTGTACATTATGACATATGTATCCTCTTGCGTGCTAATGTATACGATATGTAGTCTGTAACGTATTTGCAACTCTGTATCTGTTGTCCTGTGTACCTTGTATCATATTTCCTTCTCGCCTGTTATTGTACCAGTACCTGACCCAGGTCCACCTTGTAAAGGAGTTGTCTCAGTGGTGTTTCGCCTGGATAAATATTGATTGATTGATTTATTGAGTGATACTAAGAATGCACAGTCTTTTCTGTTTTGTGAAGTAGCAGCGCAGGTGTCCATAGGACATAAAAAGTGGCATCAAAGATTCAGTGTTTCCTATCCTTTGTTTCAAAACTGTATTATGAATAACTCATTAGTGCATGGATACAAGACAAACACATTTAGATTTAACAAAAGCAGCAGTAACCAATAACTTTACACTGCATTTTAGATGAACAATAAAGGGCTTCCAAAGTAGGGGAGAGCAAATGCTACCTGTATCTCTTTGACATTCTAAGGAATGGAAGTGAAAGCTACCCTCAGAAGGGAGGAAAGCTGTGGTGGTGGTGGTGTGCTTGCATGCCTACATCTGGTGGCAGTTCCTTCTCCTGCTGTGCGTGTGTCTGCTGTGTTAACACCCCACACGGTGACAGTGTCTCCCTCTCCCTGGGGAAGGAGTGCTGTCTCTAGGACACTCGGTCCTCATTCCTGCAGTTGGTCTGTGAATGACCAGAGTCCTTTCCTGAACCTTGGTCGACGGTGTAATGAGCGGCAGCACTACCATTGTGCTACCTGCCAGTCACAGAATAAGTGGCTCTTTCATCTGTGATTGGTTGATGGTATAAAACTGTCCTTCTCTAATGCTCCCTGTGATGAGTCAAGTTTCTGCAAGGAGTCTGTAGATCTCTGTGGAGTAGATTGATTATAGTTAATCTGGCTGTGGACGCCCCCTGTCTTTTTTTTTTTTTTTCTTTTTCTTAACTGGTGGATTTTAGCACAAGAGTTGACAGACCCTCACATAATTTTGCTACCGAGTTCCTCCCACTTCTTGATGCTCTTGACCTTATGCAGGTTATTGCTTTGCCCATGCACACACAGGGGCATACACTAGACCTGGTGTTTGTCACGAGACTAGCAGTTGGTATCTCCGCAGTGGATCCTGTCACTTGGTTGAACCCTTGCACTGTGGGGATCACTTTCAGGGCCCCCATTAAATCACCTCGCACTATGTAGATGATTCACAGTCATGTTTGGTTCCTGGATCCAGGTTAGGTTTCTGTGTCTTCTGAACTCCCCAAGCCTGGCAATAGCATCCACCAGGGGTTCACCGCTGCTGCCGAGTCCTGTAACTTGACCCTCACAGGTGCGATCGATGTCCTGGTGCCAGCTGATATGCAGACCATTAGTGTATGTCAAAGCACACCAAGGTTTACTGAAGAACTTTGGCATTTGAAAGTATGGGTCAAGTTAGAGCTGAGGTGCAGGTAATCTGGGGCAGATGTTGTCAAGCTTGTCCTGATAGCAAGTTACTGTAGCTGCCAGTGTCTATAAGAAGCAAGCAAGCCTACGTTCACGCTGGTCTTCTGGCAACGCAAGATGACTAGACCATCCACACTTGTTCATACTGTGGACAGGATTTACATCCTTCCTGTCTACAGAGGAAGAAAGATAACATATAGAGGATTTAAGAGGCTTGGTGTTAGAGCAAGTTGCAGATTCAAACCCCCCTAGAGCCACATATTCACTGTGTGACCTTGGGCAATTCAGTTAACCTCTCAGTGCTCCAGTACCCCCTGTGGAAATGCATAGAAAGAGGACCCCACTGGAAATGAGGCATTGCATCTCCGCTGGGCTATCCAGGATAAATGAATTAGAAAAAAAAAAAAGATATTTTTTGGGTGAAATGCAATCATGTTCATCAGTTCTTCAGTGCTCCGGTTGTTGGCATCTGGGACCAGGTCTCTTTGGCCATTAAATCCAGAGCGACCGAAGGTTGGTGTGAGGAAAACTGATACTCTGGTACATTGAAGCAACTTTGATCATTTGAATGTAGAAAGTACTATCTGAATGGTTGCTGGATTTTGCTGTACTCCCTCTAGACTGACTCCAGCTCAGTTTCTGCTAAGGCTGTGGTGGCATATTTCTTCCTCATGCTTAGGAGGCACTGTGAATTCTTTTTGAGAGAAGATATTTCTGGCAGTGATGAAGAAGGCTGTATTGAGATCCTTAATCAAGAAGCAGTCATTAGACTACAGTGTTCCTTCCAGCGTGCCATTTCTGGTGAACATTGCAGTAAGCTGGTGGCAGTGCGGGTGGGTGTTAATTTGGAGAGATGCGGTCTCTTTTGAATCCTTTCAGTTCAGCTTCCACAAACACTATAGTACAGGGACTGCCCTGATTTGAGTGTCTAATTATCTTTACCTGGCAAGGGATTGAGCTGAGGGTGTCCGTTTTGGTCCTTGATCTCTCATTGTCATTTAACACTGGATCGTACTAATGATCATAGAAAGGAGGGATAGGAGCTTGGAAGGCTTGCGTCCATAATGCTTCAGTTTAAGTATAAGTACACCCCCATTCATCAAGAAGTGATCTAGTTTCATTTTGAATACTGATTTTGTTTTACAGATTATTATATCTAGTTTTTCAGATTCTAAAAAAGTGGCAGTGAGTTCCATGGGTTGACCATGCGCTGCGTGAAGAAAAATTTTCCTTTTCTTGCTTTGAAGTTTTGTCCAGATAGTTGTAGAGGATGTCCTCTTGTGTGTTGGGTTATTTGTTTAAACTTTAGGTTAAGTTCTGTTATGAGGTAGGGATCTTTTATTATTTGTTACAGTGTTGGTAGGGGGTTGTATATGCCAGTCCGACAAAAAAGATCGCAACCGGCATTACAGCAATGAGCTCCATGTCGATTGCAAGTTGCAGTCAGCATGGAGCCACACTGTTTAAAGTTCATTTTCTCACATGGGGCTGCTTTACCTTGAATCTCTCAAACTATCGGATTCTAACCCAGGTCGGAGTTAGTTAGAGGCAAGTCAGAGGAAGTGGTTGCATTTCTATGGCGGCATGGCGCTGTAGTTGATATCGACACATGTCGCTGTAGAAATGTCGCTGTTAGGGTGGCATACCGTTGGTAGGTCCTCCCTCAAACATCTTTGTTCAAGTGCCATTAGATCTAAGTGGGTAAGTGTGGTTTCGTATGACACTTCTCTAATGGTGCTTTTTGTTTTTGTTGCCTTTCATTGGACATTCTCTGTGTTTGCTATGTCCTTATGTTTGTACGAGCACCATACTGAAGTTGCATCATCAAGATGTGGGCAGACGTACGCTCTGTAGAGGGGGAAGAATAATCCTTGTCTCTAGATCTTATATTTCTTTTTATTACCCACAGTATCCTGTTAGCATGGGTGCTGGCCTCTGAGGTCTTGCTAGCTTGTTCAGATTTCTCAGCGATAATAATGCCACGGTTCCTCTCGTTTGAAGTATGTGTCAGTATTGTGTCCTATAGACTATGAGGATTTATTCTACTCCTATTCCCCAGGTGTATGACCTTGCATTTATCGGTGTTAAATCTCATCTTCCATGTGGTGGCCCAAGCTGTAATTTTATCCTGGATTTGTTTACGATCATTTACTGAACAGCATTTACCACCCAACTTGGTGGTGTCAGCATATTTAGTTGACCATGATGTTTGGTCCTTAGTTAAGTCAGAGATAAAGGTTTTAACAAGGAAAGGACCCAGTACTGATCCCTGCGGAACTCCACTGGATATGCTACCTTCACATGATTTATGGCTTCTTAGTGTCACACGTTGTGATGCGATTTTTAACCAGTTTGAGGTCCAGTTTATGAACCTTCTGTTAATGTTCTCCTTTCCCGTCTTTTGTATTTTAGCCCATTGTGGCACAAGGTCAAAGGCTTTAGAGAAATCAAGGTATATGATGTCACATGGCAATCCTTTTATCTAGGGTACCACTTATTTTTTCATAGAAACACAACCTATTGGCTACACAGGATTTGCATGATGTAAACCCATATTGTTCGAAGTCCATATTTAATGTATTGCTGATCATCTTTTTAATTAGGCCTTCAAGCATTTTTCGTGGGATGGAAGTTAGGGTAATTGATCTGTAATTATTAGGGTCAGATTTATTTAATTTTTTGAATATAGATGTAATATTTGTCTTTTTCCAATATGCTGGCATCTGGTCAGAGTTAACTGTGGCTTCAAAGGTGATTTTTTGGGTGGGTGGAGTCAACTGCCGAACTGAGCACACTCCTGTGCTTGCAGCTGTAGATCAAACCAGCATTATTTTATAGAAAACGGCCATTTCTAGAGAAACGCGGCATCTCTACTTGTCAAATTCAGGTATCTCGATTGTAGCCAGACAATCTGATACTAAATTTGACACCATGGGAAGAAATACATGTGGAGGTACAGTGCGTGAAGGAGCCTGACCGAAAAGGGACACAAGGTCCAAAGCAACTCTGCACCATCGACTTCCACCCTGGTGGCCGACACTGCGCAGCCTAATAATGCAGCCTTACTTCAGGCAGTACAGTAAGTGGATGCCAAATTGGAAGCCTTGGTAGGCAGAGTCATTACATTGAATACCACAGTAACCGGGGTGAAAGGAGAAGTCAAGACTGCTTCAGATTCTGCAGCTAAAGCCCTGATGACAGCAGCAGGACTTTTTAAGGAAAATTCAGTGCTCTGGTTGAGACTTGAGCATTTGGAAAATCAGGCAAGGGCCACACGTCCATATGGTGGGAACACCAGAGGATGCAGGGGAAGAGTATTTTTTTTTTTTTTTTTAATTATTTATATTGCTTCCCCCGGCGGCCCCCTCGGACTGACCCCCAGTTCCCTGAACTTACCTTCACCGCGGTCCTCTGTCACAGGACCCGTGTTGTGCCCAGTCACCAGTGTGGTGCCTGCAAGGGGACGGTGTCTCATCCTGTCGTTTGAGGGTTTTTCCTTCACTTTTCTCCTGCCCACGGGTGCAATGGGCGTGAATGTCTGAGCTTCCGCTTCATGGAGACAGCTCCAGCACCCTGAACATTGGATTCCTTCCCCTGTGTTGTGGTGTGCAAGTGCTACCACCTAGCCATCACTGGGCGGCAGGCAAGCAGCAAACCATGGCAACACCCCTCCCCGAGGAAGGAGAGCTGTCCTGGGATGCTCTAGCCTTCCTCTCCCTGCTGGCCCCCAAGCCACCTGAGTCTGTTCCCAACCCTGGGTCGCTGGCGTAGCATGTGGTGTGGCGTCCAGCGCCTCAAACCTCGGCACCACCAGGCCGGCTCGAAGAGTATTTTAAGGCATTTTTCCACCCAGTCAAGAAGGAAGCCATTTGACAGAGTCAGACAGCAGCTCCGAGCATTGGGAGTACATCATGCCCTGATGCTCCCCGCCATACTGAAGATTCTGTATGGAGGCAGAACCGACATTTATACTGACCAAAAGGATGCAGGTAAAACCGTAGCCTGAATTGGTTTTCTTCCTCCGATTCAGTCCCTCAGGCAGTAAATTCTCGACTAAGAAGTTATGGTTGGAGTTCTTCACTCTGGTTGGTAAGAGATAGAGATCTGGGTTGGTTAGGGAAGGGCCAGATAACTTTAATGAGACTAATAATTTTTATTCTTGCTGAGAGCCATCATCCACTAATAGTTTAGTCGTTTTCTTATTTTTTTTAATTAATTTTTTTTAATATACATTTTATCACCTATCTCCCCTTGGCTGCCCCCTTCTGACCAACCTCCCCAGCCTCGTCACCCTGATCTCACTGGGACTTACTTCCATAGTGCTACCCAGTCGCCGGGTGTGGAGCCTACAGAGGGCTGGTCGTCATCTGCAGCCAGCGGGTGTTGTTTTTTTTTTTTTTACCTCCATTTTCTCTCTTTCATCCCTGTTGCTGTGGTGCGCACGTCCATGGAAGTCCCACAGCACGCTCCCTTCCTTGGTGCCCAACAGTCCTGCACTACCCTTGGACCTCCATCCGGGGGCAGTCGTTGGCGGGAGCACCAACCCTCCCTGAGAGAGGAGAGCATTTCTTCAGATGCTCGATCCTGTCCCTCCCCACCGACCCCCGGCAGCCCGCCTGCACCACAAACACGGGTCGCCAGCATGGCAGGAGGTAAGGCACAGATGCCTCAGCCGTCCACCCCACTGGGCCAGCCCCTAGTGATTTTCTTATTAATGTTGTAAACAGTTATACACGTTATGGTTGAACTGGTGACTCTGCATGAATTGATTTGTATAATTAAAATGATGTCTTCCTGCTGCTAGACCCTAGAAGGCAATCTCCATCTTGGCACATTGTTCTGGTATTTCCATTATTGCTGCCTTGTTGTTTCAGAAAAGCAAAGACTGTGTATGGCTGTATTGCAGCAAGTATAGACTCTGTTTTGGACTGTCTCTTTCTAATATGTATTACTACTCTGTCTGCAAGTAGAAACTGTGGGAGAATGGAGAGGGGTGGACGGATTAAGGTCGTTGGGACTAGGAGACACCCTAGGGTGAAATGGGGTCAGGAAGGGGGGTTCCCTGCCTGGTTCCCATACCGAAGGACTCTACAAATAGTGGGCAGGTCTCGGGATCTTCCTCGTTGACCCATCCAACTCGGGCAGTGTTACACAATGCCAGATCGATTAGAAACAAGATGGCTATTATAGCTGACCTTGTTGAAACATCTAATCTGGCATGCATCACCAAGACCTGGTTGGACGGGAATGCAGGCCCTATTTTGGCATCTGCTGTTCCATCCGGGTTCTCGGTGATACACCGCCCAAGATTGGATCATGGGGGCAGGGGTGTAGGCATTGTGTTTAAAATGTAACTGGGCTTTGTGGATGTGCCAGTGGGGTGCACTCGATCCTTTGAGTGTATCCTGGGAGCAGGTGTTGGGTTCAGGATACTCCTCATTTATCATCCACTCAGTGGTGCGGGAGAATTCCTGAAGGAGTTTGCGGACTTCATTGTTTACGTGGCCTTGGAGTCGTCCAGATGGTTAATTCTGGGTGACTCCAATGCCTGGGTCGACAATGAACTCTTGCAGTTTGGAAATAATCTCCTCCAATTTATGACTATGCTGGGCCTTACACAGATGGTTACCACTGCTACCCATCTTGGGGGTCACTCTCTGGACTTTGAGTTCCTCCTGGGGATGGTGATCACGGATCTGGGGGTGGAACCAGTTTGTTGGCCAGACCATCACATCATAAGGTTCAGTTTCGGGGCACCCCCAAGTAGGTCTGCCCCTATGGAGATGGTCCGGCACTGCCCTTTGAGGGGAGTTACCCCTGAAGGCCTGTCGGCAGTGCTGAACCTATCTGGTTTATCGAGTGAATGCATGAGTCCAGACGGTCTTGTACTGGCCTATAACAAGGCAGTGGGAGACGCTCTGGACTCTCTAGCTCCTGTTCATGTTCACCCACTCACTCTGTGCCCAAGGATTCCTTGGTTTGATTGGTCCTTGAAAGAGCTGAGGAGGGTGGGTCGAAGGCTAGAGAGAGCTTTGTGGAAATCGGGCCTTGATGCTGACAGGCTTAGATTGATGGAACATTATAAGATCCATCAATCAACAATAACCCGTAAGAAGGCAGAATTCCTGTCTGGGGAGATTGCTGCTGCAAGAAACTGACCAGCTCAGCTCTTCTGGACTGTGGACAGACTGCAATCCAGTCTAGAAGAGGTTTTTCAAAAATGAAGTGTGATGAGCTTGCTTGATTTTTTTTTTTTTTTTTTTTGTGTGTGCAAATAAGGTTACTAGCATCAGGTCGGGGATTGGCCCAACTTCCTCCATGATGGATTGTGGAGATTAGCAGGAGGTTGCGTGCACCATGGTCTGACTTCAGCTGGCCAGAATTCTTGGACATTGTGAGGATTGTCCAGACTTTGTGACAACCAGCTGTAGTTTGGATCCGGACCCTATGTCATTATTGGTACGTTGCATAGATGTTATCTGCCCAATCCTTGCTGAAATTGTCTGGTGTTCCTTGGAAAAGGGTTTTTTTTCCCTGATCCCCTCAAGGAGGTGGTCATTTGAGCACTCCTTAAAAGATCTTCCTTGGATCCAGACTGTCTAGCAAACTACAGACCTGTCTCTAATCTACCCTTTGTGGGTAAGGTTATTGAGAAGGTGGTTGTGTTGCAGCTGAATGACCATCTTATAACTCACAATGTCTTGGATGCTCTCCATTCTGGGTTTAGGAAGAGACACAGCACTGAGACCACCCTTGTTTGGGTGTTAAATGATCTAATAGCAAGAGATTGAAAGGTCCATACTATCTTAGTCCTTCTTGATCTCTCGGCGGCATTCGACACTGTAGACCGTGGTTTGCTTTTGGAGCACCTGTGGTATTTCTGTAGACTATCCGCCACAGATTTGAGCTGGTTTCGATCTTTCCTCACTGGCATGTCACAGAGGGTGGTCACTGGAATTTATTCCTCTGATGCCCTCCCCCTGTCCTGTGGGGTGCTGCAGGGCTCCATATTGGCACCCATGTTTTCAGTGTACATGCTGCCATTGGGAGATATCATTAGGAAGTACAGTTTGGGTTTTCACTGTTATGCAGATGATACCCAACTGTATATGTTCTTTATGCCCGGACAGGATGATGCGGTCTCTGTGCTTAACAACTGTCAAAGATTGGATGAGCACTAGCTGGCTGAGGTTAAATCCAGACTAGACTGAGGTGTTGGTTGTGGACCTGGGTTGTCCGGAGGTGGATCTTGGGACTGGGCATCCTTCGGGTTTATGGCTTGATGGTGTCCACCTCACGACCTCAGACCGGGTACATAACCTGGGTGTTATTTTCGATAGTGGTTTGACTTTGAAATCTCAGGTCTCCGCTGTCGTTAAATCTTCCTTTTACCTGGGCCGGCTGATGGCGCTGAGGGTTGAGGCACTGGACGCCACACCTCACTCCACGCCAGCGACCTGGGTTCGAGAGTGGACTCAGGTTGTTGGTGGGTCGGCCGGGGGAAGACAGGCTTGAGCGTCCAACGACAGCTCGCCGTCTCAAGGGAGGGATTTTGCTGATGCCCGACACTTGCACGACCCTGAATGGAGGCTTGAGGAAATGCATGCTCCAATTTGGGAGTAGAGGGGTGGCCAATGAGCAGCCAGGATGTCTGCATTTGCGCCTTACGTCAGGGAGCCACACACTGCTCGGGGAGGGAGGAAAAATGAGAAACTGCCTGCCACAGCCGGGAAGATGGGGAGACTGAGGCCGTGCCCACGGTTTGCCGGAACCCGACCAGCAGCCCTCGACTGACAAAATGTAAGTATCGGGGCGCTTGCCCCTGCCTCGTCTCCGCCCGGGGGGTAAACCGCGTCTCCATGGGGCTTGAAGGTCTGACTGGGTAGGGTTTATGGCAGTGGGATGTCCACTTGTCTCCCCTGAAGGGTCAGAGGTGGCAGGCAAGGGTGGGAGAGATACAGTAATTACAAAAAAAAAAAAAATCTTCCTTTTACCACCTAAGGAATATCACCTGGGTGAAACACCTGGTTCCTCCAGTGACCTTCCTATATTGGTCCACGCTTTCATAACCACCCGCCTTGATTACTGCAATGCCCTCTACCTAGGGCTTCCTGGGGTTGACATCCGCTGCTTGCAAATGCTGCAGAACGCGACGGCCAGACTTCTGACTGGTACATCTAGGACCAGTCGTACTACGCCTGTGCTGTGTGAACTGCAGTGGTTGCCAGTACAGTGACGGATCACTTTTATGGTTGGCTTGCTGAACTATAAAGCCCAACACAAGCAGGGACCCCGATATCTGCAAGAGCTCCTTACTCCCTACTGACCCCGCCGCTCACTCCGATCTGCCGATGAGGGATTGCTAGAGATTCTCAGGGTTCATTTAAAAACATCTGGGGAACGTACTTTTTCTTATGCTGCACCCACCCTTTGGAATTATCTACCTTGTTGGTTAAAAGAATGTCCGACCGTTACAAGTTTTAAATCTGATTTTAAGACTTATTTGTTTTATCGAGCTTTTTCTGTATGATTTGAATTTGTATTTGTTTATACTGTATTTTGTTGTAAAGCACCTTGATAATCTGAAAGGCAGTTAAGAAATACGTTTTACCTTACCTTTTTAATATGCTGCATTGCTCTTTTTCCCACATTTAGGTATTAGTATTATGTATGCTGTTTAAAATAATATATCTGGGTCAGGAGTCACAAAAATAGGTAAAGTGCCGCGCAAAAGTTTGCACTGGTGGGCAATCCTGCTATTCACAGTCAGATAGTGTGGTGTGCTATCCGACTGTGAATAGGGGCAGGCGTGGGCAGCGCTAACCCAGAAAAACCACCAGGAACCCCAGTAGTGCTGCTCCACAGCCAGCCAGGAAATGGGCCGGCACCAATAGCGCATACGCACAAAGGTCCTAGTTGAAGGTGGCCATGCAAATGAGCCCATTGAGCATGCAAGGTGCAATAGGCCATTTGCATGCCTATTATGGGCCTATTTGCATGGCCCATGTCTGGCGTAGCATGGCCCCCCCACCAGCCCATGCCCCACGCAGCCACAGTCCCCTAGTATAGTGCCCCCCCATCCTCCGATCACCATCCCCAATGACAGTATTGTACCCCGGTAGTCCACAGTCCCTCTTCCCTCCCCAATTGCCGACCCAAGAAGTAGAAATATATTTTCCATGGTGTAGTGGTCCTTCCCCCTCCCCGATCGCTGACCTGAGAAGTAGAAATATCCATAGTGAAGTGGTCTCTCTCTGTTCCCCAATCGCTGGTCCTGTAAATAATAAATAATAAACCCCGTGGTTCCTTCCCCTCCCCGCTCCTGTAAATTACAAATACATTTTTGGTGGTCCAGTGGGCCCTCATCCCTCTCAGTTCCCTGATCGCCAGCCCTGTAAATAACAAACATAATTCTGGTGGTCGCTCCCCATTCCCCGATTGCCGGACCTGTAACTCATTCTTACCAGTAGTGCCATGTGGCGCTGGAGCCATTCATTGCTTAACTCGACCCAAAATGGCCACACAAAATAGAATGAGGTAAATTACAAATATAATCCTGGTGGTCCAGTGGTCCTTTTCCCCGTTCACCCACCTGACATGTACAGTACATGTACATTTCCATAGTGTAGTGTCCCTCCCCAGTTCCCGATCGCCTACCCGACATGTACAAGTACATTTCCATAGTGTAGTGATCCCGTCCCGGTCACTGATTGCCATCACCAAATCCAGGAACTCTATTCCCTGGTAGTCTAGGGTCCTTCCCCCAACTCAGTCCAGTGTGATCCACCACTCTGCCACCCCCCCATATCAATCCTGTATTCAGTACATGCACCAGGAGGGCTCAGTCGGCGGCCAGCCGCAGTGTTGTGAGGAAGACTGTGCTGGTCATTGATCAGCGATTGGGATGGGGGGGAGCGGGCTGGTGGGTCACACTGGATGGGGTTGGGGGGAGGGACCCAGACTACCAGGAATAGGGTTTCTGGATCTGAGGATGGCGATCTATGACCAGGAAGGGGGGAGGGACCACTACTCTATGGAAACTATATTACTGCTTCTCAGATCGGCGATCAGGGAGGAGCAGGGACCAGTACACTATGGAAAATATATTTCTACTTCTCGAGCTGGCAGTCAGAGAAGGGACCACTGGAACACCAGGGAGCTCTCTATCTTTTCTGGAGCCGGGGATTGGGGAACAGTGGGCCGGAGCACTGCCACAAACCACTAGGGTTGCTCGGATTACTGCCAGGTTTTTGCCGGTGGTATTTTGTCTACGGAAGGGCCCTCGCAAATGGCCTTTGCATGGATCACAAGTTTTGTGAATGGGATTGTGTGGATGTGCAGGTCCCCTTCCCCTCATTTGCATTGCAGCCCCCCTCATTGCATTGCTGAGGTGCAAACTGGGCTTTGTGAATACCACCGCTGGGCAAAACACAGTTTGCCCTCGGGTAAAGTTTTGTGAATCTGGCCCCTGAACTTTTGCTGTTATTTCATAATCTGGTCCCGATTATGCGCTCTACTACATGCTGTGGTGTTCCTTCTCCTAACATAAGTTAATATAGGACACCCAGTCCAGTTCATGGATGGAATACTTCTTAGTGCAGTTCTCCAAGCATGGAATGTCCTTGTTCTTGGCAGTGCTGGCTTATTCTAACAGAGTTATTGTTAGTTTTATACAATGATATTACACCCACATGTAGTATCAATATCTGGAATTTAGCTCCTATTATTGCATTTTGGCTATGTCCTTTTCTGTCAGAAATTATGGATGTATGTGCTTGTTTTTTTATTAGTGAAAACTAATAAAATTTAAGTAAAAAAGATGATTTTTTTAATGGGGTAGTAATAATACTTTTATATATTATTTTGAGGATTTTCTCTGTGATGTTGTCATGACCTGGTGTCAAGCCAGGTTTTAATTTTTTTAAGCATTCCTTGATTGCTTCTTCTGGAATCGATATTTGGGGAGTATAAGAAATGTTAACCAGAGACATTGTTTTTGTTTGTGTTGCGTATATTCTACAGGAATCCTCGTTAAAAATATTTTCCATTTCCAGTGGGTCTGTGTATGATTTCCTTCTAAGGTTGGGCCAGTTGTTCATCTTAATGAAGCTGAAAAAGGCCTTGCTGTTTGGATTGATTTGCATTTTTTTGCCAGATTCAACTCCATGGATATTTTTGCCTTTTTAATTGCGTTTTTAGTTTGTTTTTTAATAGAAATTTATATTGTATCCATGACACATTTTCTTTGATGTCCTTTTTGTACACTCTTATTCTTTTTATTGATTAATTTTTCACTTTCCTTCTTAGCCAGTTTGGTCTCACCCCTCTGCTGTTTGGGATCCTGTTGTTCACTGGCTTCAAGGAATGCTAGTATCCTCTGCTTGAGCAATGAGTCCATTAATTTCCTCACCACAGAAGTGAGGCTCACTGGGTGGTAATTTCCTGCCTCCTTCCTGCTATCAGATTTATGGAGTGGTACCACTGTTGCTCTCCTCCAGTCTATTGGCACCTCCTCTGTCTCCAGTGATTTTGTGAAGAGCTTTGCTAGTGGTGCTGCTAGTTCCTTCCTTAGTTCTATTAGGATTCTGGGGTACATGTCATCAGGCCCCATGGCCTTGTCTACTTTCAGGCTGTTTAGCACCTTCAGGACTTGGTCTGCTGTGAAGGGGTCTGCATCGACCCTAGACCTGGGGTGCTGATTCTCTTTAGCAGGGGTGGTGTTAAGAATTTAGCATGGTGTGCTCCTCCCAAATAGAGGAGCACAGAAACTCTAAATTGTATCCTAAAATATGTGCTCCTTTAAACCTTGGCTGTGCTCCTACCCATCTTCTTTTTAATTTACTAGTTCATTAACAATTTCTTGCTTGTAATAACAGTTCTGAGTAATTTATGTGCAATAATCACTTTGTTGCCCATTGCCTATGTGTTATTGTGGTCTAAGCACACGGCAGTGTGACACCTTAGTGTGCATTACCGATGCCATCAAGTACTAAATGCATGCACCCAATCACTACTACACATTGAATCTCCAAGCACCATGGTCACCTGCAGACAGATGGACAGACACACACACACCCCACTGATTTCTTCACCCACCTCTGGCTCATAGTCCACAGCCACCTGTCTGGACCACACCACCTGGGCTCCCATATCAGTTTAACATTTCCCTCCCTATAACTGTGGCATGATTGTTCCTGAATTGCTTTGTTTTCCCATGTAAACAATACAGGTCTAGATCTAGAACAGTTTCCTGTAGACTGCTACTGTACATTTGCCTGTAAAATACAGGGATATGTTACAGATCTTGGAGCCCTGCACCACTTCATTCCATGTGCTGACCAACTGCATTCAGTAGAGACCCCAGCAAGACTACCAAGTCTACAAGTATTCTTGTATTTTTAAAGAGCAATTGACATCTTCAGGCCTAGGCAAGCAACTCATACTGAGTAGCTGCCTGCTAGAGGAGCTTTTGTAGACTAAAATGAAAATGTTTAGTTACTTAATAAAATAATAACTTAGATTTAGAAGCCTGGCTCATAACGTCCGAGTACGAGCTGAGCTGTGACCAAGTGCTGCAGCAGAAACAGCACTTTGATGATGACGTATACTCATGAACAGGGCTGCATGCATCCTATATGTATAACGTTGAGATAAGGGGGGCATCTGAATATATACAGTGCCTTTGTCTGCAGTTTTACATGTGTGGGTTAATATATAATATATATTACACCCCATACATGTAAAACTGCAGACAAAGGCACTGTATGTATATTTAGATGTCCCCTCCTTCTATCTCAATGTTTTTATATAGTGTGCCTGCAGCCCCATTCCTGAGTATGTCATCAAGTGCTATTTTTGGTCGGGCTGCAGCAGTTTCATGGTTATGCACTGCCTACTTGTAAGTTATGAGCCAAGCTTTCAATTATAAGTTATTAATTACTTAACTAAAAATTTTCATTTTGGTCTAGAAAAGCTCCTCGGGCAGGCAGCTACTTAGTACAAGCTGGCTGCCCCAAACGTGTCAGTTGCTCTTTAAGGTAAATTGAGAAACTGTGTCC
Source organism: Neoceratodus forsteri (assembly GCA_016271365.2). Classification (NCBI taxonomy): domain Eukaryota; kingdom Metazoa; phylum Chordata; order Ceratodontiformes; family Ceratodontidae; genus Neoceratodus; species Neoceratodus forsteri. The sequence goes on along the minus strand of CM057459.1, from coordinate 106,997,751 downwards.
AGGAAAACTGTATCCAGAGGCTTGTGTTGTGTACACAGAGATGTAAACCAAGCAATGCATCTTCCATATCTTGAACTAGTCTTTCATATTCACCATATAACAATTTCCAACAAAAGCATACATCAATTACAGATCATTCAAACTTTTGGTGGCCTGCAGTTCAAAGTATAAAACAAAAGGCAGTATTTTTTTCATTTTTTCAATATTCCAAAGACAACCTGTTGAAATTAGGCAACTTTCTAAACACACACACACACACGGAAATACCTGCCGGGCTTCCCTCGATACCTGCAGGAGACCCCATGATTGTTGGTCTCACTGTCTTGCTCCTTCTTCTGGCTCACCTGTTTCTGTGATTTGTCTTTAATTTTCATTTTTATTCTTCTGTGATCTTTGTTCTTTCCTTCCTGTTTTGCTCCTTACTCTGGTCTTTCTGCCTCACCTTTGCTCTCATTCTTTCATCTTCCTCTGGCCACAATTCCTCTGTTCCTGTGTCAGCTGTTTTTTTTTTTCCTTTCTTTTGTCCATGGACTTTAAAATATATTATATTTTTTCTTTGCTTGTTCAACTACTTTTAATCCACCTGTGGTCAATACACTCAGTCTCCTTCCCTGTTATTCTTTCCCACTATTGTTTGCCACCCGCCCAGAAACTCGCTCTAATCCACGCATGCTCAGTCCCTCCCTGCCTGCACATATGCAAATTAGTCTGCTAGCTGCACTCATGCTCGTTCCCTATCTGCCTACCAACTCACCCACTAACTTGTGCCAGTATGCTTGTTCCTTGCCAGCATGTCAAAGTGCACACTAACTTGCTGGCTACCCACACACTTGATCCTGTCAGCCTACCAATTAACGTAGCAACTGCCCGCTAACCCAGTCATTTGCTTGATCTAACTTTGAACTCCACCCAAGTAATAAAAAAAGCCTGATTTGTATCCCAGTGCCCTGCTGGACTCCCCCCCCCCACCATCCCGCCACAAGATCTCCTTGCCTTATTAACTGTGCTCCAAAAAGGCAGGAGGAGTAATAGATAACTGAATATTTTACAAAGAAAGTGTGTTCCTGTAATCACTGGCTGTGCTCAGAGCATGGAGCACACCCTTAACGCTATCCATGCTTTTTAGGGTTGGTCTATTTCCCTCCTCTGGTAAATAAAGAGCAGAAGTACTTATTTAGGATTTCAGCTTTTTCCCTATCCCCTCCCTTTTAGGTTCCTCCCTCCCTCCCGCTTTCAGTCTTACTATTCCCACCTTTATCTTCATTCTTTCCCTTATGTACCTAAAAAAGGTCTTGTCCCCTGTTTTCACACCTTCTGCTATCTTCATCTGTTTGTGCTTTTGCCTTCCTAATTACTTTGCCTACCTCCTTTAGTTTCTCCCTGTATGATTCCCAGTCTTCCCCTTTCTTTGTTACTTTGAATTTTTTGTATGCAGCCTTTTTTTCCTTGACTATGGTTGCCATCTCTTTGAAGTACCATAGTGGGTTTTGTTTCTTTTTGCTTTGCTTATTTTCCTGGTGTATTGGTCTGTCACTCTCCTGATAGCACCCTCTATGTTTTCCCAGATTTCATTGATCTCCTCTCCATGCCTTTCTTTTAAGATTTCAGCTATGGTATGCCTCATTTTCTAAAAATCCGCCCGCCCTGAGATCTAGGACCCTTATGCTGGAGTGACTAGTGTCCTCTGTGGTGAGGATATTGAATCTGACCATACAGTGGTTGCTATTACCTAGGTGGCACCCTACTTATGTCTCTGTTACTCTCTCTCTCCGTTTGTTAGGACTAGGTCCAGTATGGCCTCACCTCTTTTTGGAGAGTCCACCAGCTGCCTCAGACCTGCACCCTGCAAGGCAGTCAAAATGTCCCTGCTCTTTGTTGATACTGCCGATGATGTTTCCCCCTGTATGTCAGGTAGGTTTAGATCCCCCACCAGTACCACCTCTCCTTTACCTGCCATGTAGAGTATTGTTTCAAGTAGGTCCTTGTCTGCAGTTTCTCAGTGCGGTGGGGGCCTATAAACTGCACCTATTCTGATGGTTGCCCCATTTCCAGTGTCTTCTGTGAGCCTCATTGCTTAGGCTTTGCTGGGGGGCCCCGTACCTGTATGTTTTTAATGTCTTCTCGTACATATATTGCCACTCCTGCTCCTCCCTTTTTTTCTCTTTCTATCTTTTCTGTACAGGTTGTGCTCTGGGATCACTGTGTCCCAGGTGTGGTTTTCTGTATACCAGGTTTCAGTCACTGCTACCCAATCCAGGTCCTCCTGTGCCATAGTTGCTATGAGTTCTGGAAGTTTATTAGTCAGACTTCTAGCATTTGTAAGCACTTCTTTCCATATTCGTTTCCCCCACCCCCCCTTGGTGTGACTGTTTCCTTTTGGCTTTTTTTTCTGGGTTAGTGTTGTACTTTGGTGATGATTCTGTGCTTGTTTTGATTTTTTGGGGAGTGGAGTTTTGCACATTGATCGCTGTGGCATTGGCAGTCTCCATCCCCAGATTAGGTGCTAATTTTCTGCTTGTTTTGGTTCTATGGGGAATGGAGTCCTGCGCACTGGTTGCCATGTCGTGTGCAGTCCCCATCTCCCCATTTTTTTTTTTACTTTAAATGACTCACGTAGACGTCGAATTTCTGTCCAAGTGCCCTCACACCTTCTTTGTTGAGGTGTAGACCATCGTACCTGAAAAAAATGTCTCCCAGAACCTTTACCAGTCCCCTTTGAATTTGTACCCCTTTTCCTGGCATAGGTTGCATAACCAGGTGTTGTGGTCTTGTATCTCTTCTGCCCTGACCTGCTTTTTGCTACTGCGTTTTTCACAGACTGGTATGACCTCTGAGAAGGCAAGGGTGGACGAAAGAGAGGACACCTCGTTTGCTAACCCTGCTAGGTGTTTTTTGGTCTTGTACAATGATTGATTTGCCAAGTTGTTTGTTCCAAGGTCGATTACTACATGTTTGCTTTCTCCTTCTTTACGCATGAAATGTTTTATGCGGTCTGTGTCCCTTTTAGCGGATGATCCTGGAATACACTTAACCAGAGTTTCCACTTTGGTGTTGGAATTTAGGTGGGGTTCCACACTGTGTATCATGGAATCCCCTGTTATGAATAGTTTTTGGGTAGTGTCTGTAGACCTTTGTTTGCCATTTGCTTTTACTGCAGTGTGCCGTTTTATGAGTTATCACTGGGTTTTGACTGAGGTACTGCTTTCAGTGGCGAGTACCTGTTTTGTGTGGGGATGATGTCTACACCTTGTAGGTTTAGTTTGTTAACTTTGTTCACTTTTCCTGGTTTCCCCCTTCTGACCACTTGCCATCCTATTGACCTGGACCATTTTTTGGGGTAGTAGTTGGCACTTTGGTTCTGGTGGCCAGGAAGTGGAGGTTGTGATTGCCTTATGCCTTGTATCTCACCCTGCAGTTTGAATATTTGGTTCCAGGCTGCCTGAAGCTGGGACCTAAGGTCGGCGATGGTCCAGCAGTGTGGGACAGTGAGTAAGGTGGCTGGCATGAGATTTGGTGAAAAGAGCCCCACAATGTTCACAACTTACAGTGTCCATTATGTTCATATCAGGTGCTTCCTCTGTTTTAATTGCATGAGAGTGAGGACGGATCTTTCACTAGTGCCAGATGAAATAAAGTGAGTTTTCTTGCCTGGGGAGTTGGCAGCCTTTCCCTGTTGGACGGAAAGCAATTTTTTTTTTATTTCCTCCTTTTAGTTTTTCACTCCTCCCTCTCTCTTATCTGACCTTGTTTGCATGAATGTTAACGCACAATGGTACCAGAGTCCACCTCTTCCTGTGACCATGCAGGAAATAGAGGTAGGAGGCAGGACCTATATAAGGAGTTGAGCACGGGGTGGGTGGGTGGGAATGGGGGTAGGGTGGGTGTGTCCCCATGAAAAAAAAGAAACTAAGGACCTGTGCTAAGAGAACAGCTACCAGAAATAAAAACAAACCTATCTGCTGCAGTAGTTCAAATGTAGGCAAGAGCCTGCAAGTTAATCATATCAGCACAGCCCTGCCTATTTACTTAATCCTGCCTATGTACCTAAAAACTGCTCCCCCTGCTATGAGGAGCGGCCACTAGAAATGCCCAAAGAACACAGATTACAGACTTACTTGCTCTGTCCTCTGGAACAGCGCTTTGGAAGTTCCCTTCGCTCAGCCGCTGTGCTGTGTACTGTAGGGAATCCTCCCCAATGGATTCTTGCTGCACTTTCACTGGTGCCTTTTCCTTTCAAGCCGACGCTGTAGTTGAGCTGCGCGGTGCTTGGCAGCGAGTCTTGAAAAAGACTGTCACCCAATGAGCAGCTTTTCAAGGAGGGAATGGGGATAGTCAAGACCCCAGCTCAGGACCCTCTCTGCTCTGCACCTATGATTTCTGTTATCTCCAGATTGAATCTGGGAGCCTATATTAGATTCCTTCTGATATTGGTGAGGCTGTTAGTGTGGTAAGTTTACCCCACAGAGTGTCAGTATTGCAGGTGCTGTTTTTTTTATTGTAGAGGAGATAGCTGTGGGTTTAAGGGTGTCACAGATAAACAGTGCCACTCCTCCTCACCTGTCAGTTCTGCCCTGGTGTTTTAGAGTGCATCCAGTTAGAAACTTTCCCCATGAACATGTATTGTCCTACCAAGTTTCTGTGATGGCTTTTAAATCAAATATATTTTCTTCATTGATTGCTGCTAGTTTGTCCATCTTGTTGGTTAAGGTTTCGAGCATTCAGTAATATACATTTTGTTTGATTAGGGTTTGTCTTGTTAGGTACGTTGTTATTTTTGTTTTTGGCTGTTTTATCATGCTGAATGTGACTGTAAGATTCCCCCCTCTCAATTAGTTTAAATTTGCTTGGTTAAAATGTTACAGAATTGGTTTTCCTAGCTAGTTGGACCGTTTTTTTTATTGACGTGCAGCCCATCTTTAGCATACAGTGGTTTTTATTTTGGAATGTACATCTGTTGTCAAGAAAAGTTATGTTGTCTTTCTTACACCAACATGAAAGTCTTGTGTTTATGCACTCATGGGATTCTTTTCTACACAAGCTCTTGGTACTGGGAGTATTCCTGATATAGCCGCATTGTATCCATTGGCTTTTTATTTTATACGATCCTGGATCCAAGAGATTGTAACATATGTCTTTCTCATGTGATCTACCCGGTTCATTAATTCCCAGGGGTAATACCACTTTAGTATTTACATTTTGTGGACTCTTTATAATTTTATCCAATTTGTGCTGGACCATGAGATGCTTGTTAACCACCTCCAGGAACATGCAAGATTGTCTGAAGCTGTGTTGTCATGGTTCTTGTCATCTTTGTCTAACTCGGAGGAGTCATTGGCATTGTGCCCTTCCTGTTGCACCCAGTTGGGTGGTCTTCTGGAGTCAGTTCTCGTCTTCAGTTTTGTTTGCTGTGTACATGATGATGCTGGGGATACTCTTATGTTTTATAGCAAGGTTTCACTGCTGTGCTGATGATAATCAGTTGTACTTCTTCTTAGTGCCTGGCCAGGGTAAAGGTGACCGCCTTGTAATGTTACTCATTGCACTGCGACTGGCAGGAATAAAGACATGCATGACCTCCAATTGGCTTACTCTTCATCCTGGATTGTCCTTGCTTGTACCTGAAGGTTATACTTGTTTTATTGTTGCTGTGTAATTGTGTACATTTTACGTTGTATTTTTTTGCCCCATGCTTGTGCCCTGCTGATCAAACAATTTCAAATAAATAAATTCTTACTGTGCCAACTGTGAGAGCTTATTGTTTGTAGGTGTTTTAATTACCATGCGTTAGGCAACCGTGTCCTCTACTTCCACGATTTGCTTCTTAGCTGTTCATGTCAGCAAAATATAAATGAAGAATGTTGTGTGTCATAAATAATTTTACTTTCCAGTATTTTACATGTTCTTTTTGCTAATCTGCAGGTGCTGGAAACATTCACCAGTCGTCTGTATCGAATGAACGTAATGCCTCGCAAGGATATCCCCAATCTGACCAAGTATCAGCTTGTTTTGGCACGGGATCAGTTCAGAAAAAATCCACCTTCAAATATTGTGGTAAATATTCCGCAGTTTACTCATCCTTTCATTTCCTGTCAAACAGAATTATTTAAAACTTTAATTTGTAGGTTTAATCGGCAAACTCCTTGAAAGGTCATCCACTTTAATTATTGGTAGTCCTTGCAGATTTCCTAAAGAGAAAGGTGTGTGTGTGTGTGTGTGTGTGTGTGTAAATATTCACTTATAAAATGGGTGAGAAAAATCAGCAAAGTGCTGTTTCCTAATTGACAACACACCACATGCATTATCCCACAACTACCACACACATGCACTTCTTTTTGTCCCCCCAAAAACTATTTTTGCCTATTTTATAAATCAAATACTTCACTGCGGGGTGTGCGGTTATACTCTGCTATATACATGCCTTGGGTGATTGAACGCACTCTGCCTGTGGCCTTGTGCCTCACAATAAACACCTAGACGTGTATATATCAGAGCACAGCCACACGTCCTGTATTGGGTTATCTGTTACATATTCATTCATTGCAAAATGCAGACATTAGGGTTGAAGAATGCAAAGCGCACAAAGTTGGGAAATGAAAAAATATTAAGTGTTTTGGGTCTCTGGAGTCTTGGCGAATCAGTGGTGGAGTGCTCCTTGGGGTTGTCAACCCTAATGCCCACCCCCCTCAGCCTGTAGCCTCCTGTCTAAAGTACAAGGTACAGCTCCAAGTCAATGCCTCGTAGTGGTATAGTCTAAGGCACTGGCTTGGACTGTACCACAATGAGTCACTGACTCATAGTGGTACAGTATTTGGTGGCTATCAGTAGGCTGTCAGTCATAGCTTTCTTCATGTAGGGCCCTACATGAAGTAAAGAGATCCTATCTGACCTTGTTTGCTCAGGGAGAGGGTGGGCAATAGGGTTGTCAACCCCAAGAATCACCCACCACTGATTCATCAAGACTCTGGAGACTCAAAACCCTAATATTTTTTCATTTCCTACTTTGTGTATTTTTGTTCTTCAACCCTAATGTCCACACTAACAACGTGTTTTGTAATGAATTTCCCTTCTTTTTCTGATAGTGGAATAGAAATGAAATAAACACAATGGTGGAGATAATACCGACACTGTGCATGGGCCCATCAGGCCTCGACACGCATATCTACCCCTTGTGAGGGAAGGCTCACTGATCTTCCACAAGGTGTTATCTGTGCACCAGAATATTGGTCTGCCCCCCACTTTCCTTAGCGCCTCCACCCAGCTTCAGCCCAATCATTGGGCTTCCACCCAAACTCGGGTCACTAGCATTGGAAAGCAGTATGGCCCCATTGGGCCAATGGCCATCCCTACAGACAACGTCACTTCACAACATTTTTTTGTGACAACTTGACCCCAAACTTAGTCTTTTTATGACCCCCCCCCTAACATGACGTGTCATTTTATAAAACCACCTCCACGCAGTGCTCACTTTGCGTGAATAGTGGTCGGCTGCTGAGTGAGGGTGCCTGCTCTCTGATCCTAATATGCCACAAATAACTCTGTACACAGGCTGCCAGAAGACAAGACCGCACAACTTGGTGTCTAATTCAAACACCTTATTACGGATATTAAATTCAGTCTTTGTTGTCAAACCTCCACATAACTGCTTTGGCACTTCACTTATTAGCTTCCTCAGGAGGCATGGTCATGTGTTGGTAATAATTCATTAAATAATAATCAAGCACCAGTAGTGCAGAAATGCAAATGTGAATTGTGTACTCACTGTATCCCAGTACTATACACATTTAAAGAAACCGTACAATATTATGCTTCACATGATGATGCTGTTAAAACATTTGATACCATCAGTAGCCATGAAATCGGGCCTAATAAAATTTTCAATGAAATACCCCTAATTAATTCAGTGTTCATTATTTTTGTATATTTAATGTTCATGTTCCACTTTTTATTTGTTTTTTAACACATTTTTTTTTTATACAACATTGGTTGGACTCAAACCTGCATAATAACTACAATGTCATTTCACATTTGAACAAATTATGGGGTAGTAGTGGGGTTCTAACCAATAATTCTAATGTTCAAGTCCCACTTTTCATTCACTTTTTAAACACAAATTTTTTTTATTTCTATACCAGTGGTGGGACTCAAATCTGCATAGTAACAATGTAACTGGAAATCATCCATGCCCTGTTTTGCCCCTCTACCCAGTCTCCCTGTCTGGTCCTCAAAGTGAGTGACTCCACCATTTCCGACCCCCACTTCTGTTGCCTCTGCTTCCAAGTCCTACTTTACCACCTTTGCTTTCTCCTCCTGCCAGCCTTACCGCTACCTCCTCACTCCCTACATCCCCTGTGACTTCGTAATCCCTTCTCATTCCTGCCAGTTGCCCCATTTTCCTCTCTAATGCCCTCCTGGCTCTCAACCCTGATGGGCTTGACCCCAAGCTCCTGCACCTCTCTGCACCTTCCATTGCCATCCCCATCTCCTCCTTCTCAGCTTATCATTCTCTCTTGCCTCAGTCATGGACTCCTGGAAGCATGCTACAGTCATCCCTCTCCCAAAGGTGGTGACTCCTCCTCTCCTGGCAACTGCTGCCTAATATCTGTCCTTCAAATCTTTCCAAAGTACAAGAACACATCGTTCTGATTTTTTTATACACCTGCTATACAGCATATGTGTGTGGGGAGAGATCAATCAAAGGAATGCAGGAGGAACTGTTTAGAACAGAACGCCAGCCACACACACATTTTCTGGCAATGTCCAGTCCTGCAACCCTACTGGGCACAAATCATACAGGCTATGGGGATCTGTTTTCCATCAGACAGGATATGACACTCTCCACCTGGTGCTGGGGCTGCCCCAGAGATCAAGGGGACAGACTCTCTGTATCTTTGGAATGAATTAGTAGTCGCAGCTCACATAGCCATCACAAGAAAATGACTGGCAGCGGATCCTCCCAACTTTGGGCACTGGCTCTCGGTAGTGCAAGACATAAATGGATATGGAGGAACTGACTTGCAGTGTAAATCTGAGAATGGAGGTATTCATACACAGGTTGTCCAGATGGCCGATTTGGAAGGGAGCACGAGAGGAAATCCCCTCGGGGTCAGGTATGAGGGGGAACGACGGAAGTGATACTAAGAAGCTGACTAGTACATTCTGATAACAATAATAGGACGTAAGAAATATGGCAAATGATTATGTATTTAAATTTGGCTACAGTTTTTTTTGTAATAATGGTCTTGCTGTGATTGATATATATAAATCAATGGAATTGACTTCACCTTATTCCTTGTGTGTAATGTACCCATACAAGTTAATAAACTTGAATTAAAACCAAAAAACACATAGTTCTGTCTCATCTCTCCCCCTTCCTAGACTCCTCATCTTTCTTCAGCTCCTTCCAGTTTGGGTTTTGCAAACACCACTTCACTACCTCCTCTCTCCTCAGACTCACTGACTCCATCCATACTGACATGGACCAAGACCTCCTCACTGCTGCCATCTTTGTTGATCTAGTGAAAGCTTTCAACACTGTCTCCACCCTCTTCTCCTTGACAAACTGAAGTCAGCGGGTCTTGCAGACTCCGCTATCAACTGGTTCAGCTTCTACCGTGAAGGAAGAACTCAATCTGTGAGAATTGGTGCTTCCCTGTCTCCCCGGCCCCATCCACACCTGTGTACCCCAAGGCTCCGTCCTTGGCCCGTTGCTTGTCTCCATATTTATCAGTGACCTCCCCTCAGCCTGCTCCTCTGCATCAATCCACATGTATGTAGGTGACACGGGTCCTGTTTGCATGTGGCTCTTCTCTATCTGAGTTAACATCCAGGCTTGAACTTGATTTTGACACTGTCCAAAAATGGTTCAGGACAAACCAATTATCCCTCAGTGCTAAGAAAATGGTCTCCATGTGCTTTGGTACTAGACAGGCTTTTTAGGCTCCCCTCCCACCCCACTTTCCATACCCTAGATGGGGGTACAATTGTCGACGTACCCTCATTTAAATACCATGATATCTGGCTTGATCGGCACCTTGTGTTCTCTCAGCACATAGACGCCATTCACAAAAACTCCACCCCATGCTCGGTGCCCTTATAGAAACAAAAGCTGTATCCCTATACCTGCGTGCTGAGATATTATCTCTAAGATGATCCTTCCATCTTTGATCATGGCGAAATTGCCTACGGTGCTGCACCTAAGACCACCTTGGCCAGACTGGACCCTGTGGAGAGGCTTCTCAATGTGGTGTGGCTTCTGACACAGAATGACATCAAATGTAATAGCAGTTAACACACAGCTATGACGGGTTGCTGCAAAGAAGGAGGGTGACCCATTGTCAGAGGGTTAGGGATGACAGTGATCCTGAGTGTCCTGATGCTAGTGCTAGGACCCTAGTTTAGAGACTGAAGGGGACCTGTCCCATGCCTTGGGAATGTGTCAGGAATTTGCAGCTGCTCAGAAAAGTGACCCTAGTCTAGAGAAGCTGAGGGCTTGGACAGACTCTGATGGAGCACAAGGAGGTGATGGTAAACATAAGGTTTATTGGGAAAATGGACTGATGAATATTCAGGCTGTAAAGACAGAGGAAGGGGTGATAGGTAGGGGACTTGTCATTCCACAAGGGTATCGTGAGCAGTTGCTCAGGATTGTACACGATATTCCCTTGTCTGGTCATCTGGGAATCATGCGCACTATGCTGCGGTTAGCCCAGAATTTCTATTGGCCCAACTTCACCCAGCAGGTGAAAGAGTATTGCAGGTCTTGTCACCAGTGTCAAGAAATAGGGAAGGCGGGTAAGAAAACCCAAGCCACCCTAATTCCGTTGCCCATAATGGAGGAGCCATTCCAGAGGGTGGGAATGGATATTGTGGGGTCTTTAAATACCCCCAACTCCTCCAGGAAGAGGTTCATCCTGACTGTGGTGGATTATGCCACCTAGTACCCAGAGGCAGTCGCCCTATCCTCACTGAGGACAGACAAAGTCGCAGATGCCTTACTTGGGATTTTCCCCCATGTTGGGTTTCCACAGGAGGTTATCACCAGTCGAGGGGGTTCCTTTATGTAGGACCTGATGAAATGTTTGTGGGAGAAGTGTGGGGTGGTGCAGAGGCGCACGACACCTTATCACCCGCAAGCCAATGGGCCTGTGGAAACATTTAATGGTACTCTGAAGTCAATGTTCCAGGCATTTGCTGAACAGCATGGGAGGGACTGGCAGAAATACTTTCCCCACCTGTTGTTTGCATACAGGGAGGTGCCCCAAGAGTTGACAGGATTTTCTCCCTTCAACCTCTTATATGGATGCCGGGTATGTGGGCCCCTAGATGTGATCTGGGAGGACTGGGAAGGCAAGCATGCCACCCAGGGCACTCCTATAGTGGATTATCTCCTTATGTTTAGGGAAAGGCTGAAGGAGCTATGGGGACAGCCCAGAGCAACCTGGCAGCTGCCCAACAGAAACAAAAAATGTGGTACAACTGCAGAGCCAGAGCTCACTCATACATGGTGGGTCAGGAAGTCATGGTCTTTATCCTGGTCTGGAAAGACAAGCTGCAGACTGAGTGGGCAGGACCGTACAAAGTAGTTAGAAAGGTAAATGATGTGAACTATATCGTAGAATTACCTGATAGAAGACATACAGAAAGAATTTACCATGTCAACATGATGAAGCCATATGCTAATAGGGCTGACATGATGTTTGCAGTATGTAGTCCTGGGAAGGGGAAGGATGAAGGAGACCCCCTTCTGGATGTCCTGGAAGAAAGCAAATGGGAGTCCTTTGAGGAGGCAGTTAAATTGTCTTCCCAGCTGGCCCCGGACAAGATCCAGGAAGTAAGGGAGATTTTAGCAGACTTTGCCCCACTGTTTAGCACCAAGCCTAGACTAACCCCCTTAGCAATTCATGATGTGGAGACAGGAACACAGACGCCCATATGGCGGACAGCATATCTGGTGTCAGAGGCTGTCCAAAAGGACATTAGGAGGTGGGTGGAGGAAATGCTGGATTTAGGGGCAATCCAGAGGTCCCACAGCCCCTGGGCCTCTCCTGTAGTCCTTGTGCCCAAGCCAGATGGCTCTACTCATTTCTGTGTGGACTATCGTGGATTGAATGCAGTCACAAAGTCAGACACCCACCCGATGCCCCGGACGGATGAACTCCTGGACAAGTTGGGATGGGTGACATACCTTACAACTATTGACCTGACAAAGGGGTATTACCAGGTAGAGTTAACTGACAGAGCTAGGGAGAGGTCAGCCTTCATCACTCTGATAGGCTTATTTGAATTTAAAGTAATGCCTTTCAGAATGAAGAATGCCCCGGCCACTTTTGAAAGGTTGGTGAACCAGGTGTTAAATGGTGCTAAGGAGTACACCATGGCTTACCTGGATGACATTGCCATCTTTAGTGCCAGCTGGGAGGAACACCTATCCCACATCAGGGAAGTGCTGGGCAGGATACAGAGGGCCAGTCTTTCTGTCAAAGCTGAGAAGTGCCAGGTGGCCATGGCTGAAGTGACATACCTCGGGCATGTTGTAGGCGGGGGACAGCTCCGTCCTAACCAAGTAAAAATAGAAGTGCTCAGGCATGACCCAGACCAGAAATGCAGAAGCAGGTCAGGAGTTTCTAGGGACAGCAGGGTACTATAGGAAATTTGTATCTAATTACAGTGCCCAGGCTGCTCCCTATCTGACCTAGTAAAGAAAAGATGACTAAGAAAATTACCTGGGAACCAGCCTGTGAAAAAGCCTTTACCAGACTGAAGGAGGTACTGTGCAGTGCTCCTGTACTGACAAGTCCTGACTATAGCAGACCCTTTATAGTTCAGACTGACACCTCAGATGTGGGTATTGGGGCAGTACTGAGTCAGACATCCAACCAAGGGAAAGATCACCCTGTAGTGTACCCGAGTAAAAAGTTACTTCCCAGGGAGAAGACTTGCTCTACTGTGGAAAATGAGTGTCTTGCCATAGTGTGGGCCCTAAAGAACTTAGAGTCGTACTTATATGAGCAGCATTTTGAGGTACAAACTGACCACAACCCCCTGGTTTGGCTGAGACAAATGGGAAAAACTAATGGTCAACTATTAAGATGGAGTCTTGCCTTGCAAAGGTATGACATGATGATCTTACATAGGGCAGGAGTGACCAAGCAGAATGCAGATGGCTTATCGCGTCTATATGAGGAGTGAACTGACTTAGGGAGCTTATCCCATGCAGGGGACAGAGCCCCCAAATTCAGTCTAGGTGGGGAGGATTGTGATGCTTGGCCAGCTGGTTATGATTGTTGTATGATATTTGTAATATAAAAATAAAGTATGTGATTGTGTCATATAAGACATCCTGTGCTTCCATGGGTGCCCCCACCCAGGTTTCAGTGAAGCTACAGGATATAATACACTGACCAGATCTCTGTAATGTAATTAACTTCCTTGAGAAACTGCATTTTATGGCCTTTTTATGACCTGTTGCTGCTTTGAAGTTGGGAAGCTAAATATACATTTTATTACAGGACAGGACATAATTTAGCAGATTCCTGTTGGCTATATCGCACTTAGGTGACAGATTGCAGGGTTGTAAACCTCAAAAGGAACTAGGGGATCAAAGACCCATAATTTGGGAAATGAGTTTCTGCTGAAGTCATCTCATTTAATATACCTCCTGATAGGACATCATGTTTGTATTTTTTTTTTATATTCTAAAAGGAGGAGCTAGATGACTCACCAACGGGGTGGGGAGATGGGGTTACAATGTATCCTTGTAACTGGGAAATATGACATATTATTTGGGGACTCTAGAGAGACACAGTTCTCTGATCTAACTATAAGCACTACAGAGGTAATACATTAGATAGGAAAGATCTAAGTGTATTTTGGTAGAAGTTTGTTCTGTAGTTTTCCTTGTTTTTCTTTTATGTGATTGTGTGCTCTTTGATATATGGTTCTGTGTTTACATTTTTCATATTTTTATCATCTTTTAGTAAAATCTTGTTTTCAAGATACTGCCTGGGTGTGTCTTCCAAGTTCTTTTTGCATGTGATGTATACGTGGTTAAGTTTGACAGCTGTTCTGATGGACTTGATGGTGTTACTAAACTGGGAAAAGGTAAGAATATACCTAAGGTCTCTTATAGAGTTTTAAGGGTTTATTTTGGAAGCCTGGCTTGGTGCCCCAGGTGAAAGATTGTACCGCAGTAACCGAAGAGGGTACGTATCTGAACCTGTACATTTGGTTATGCTAGCATAAGGTTCGCAGTTTGAATCCCCCCAGAACTTGAGACTAAAGGTAATTCGGACCCAAAAACAGACAGCAGAGTTACCCTGTGTGTTACTTGTTCACACTATTGCGCTCTGAGGTTGGCACTGTGGGAGCAGAGGGCCTGACCTGCTGAATGCATTTGTGACAGTGAGGCCCCACCTGGAGTACAGTGTACATTTCTGGAGACCTTACCTATGTAAGGACATAGGGTAGAGAAGATTTAGAGGAGGGCAACAAAGATGGTACAGGGATTGCATCACAAGTCCTATCAGGACAAGCTGAAGTACTTGAATATGTACTCCCTGGAGGAGAGGAGGAAGAGAGGAGATATGATAGAGACATACAAGTCAATCAATCAATCAATCAATCTTTATTTTACCAAGCAAAGCACCATTGATTGAGCTCATTTGTAAGGTGGACCTGGACAAGTGCACATAAAAGTAAACAATATACAAAGGAAAAAGATGGGTGTACAATCAAGGAATACGATGTGGAAGAGGACATAAACATAGTACAGTATTAGGCAAGGTCTATACAGGCAATATGCAAGAGTCTGAAAAGAAATATTGTCAATATACATTATTATACAGTATGTACATGAACAGTTCAGGAAAAAGGGGAAGGATGGGTGATAGGGAGAAGAAGGGAGAAGGAGTGATAAACAGGGAATCACAAGGCCTGGGGACGGCTGTCCGACATTTATTTCACTGGCGTCCATGGGGGCAGTTGCAGAATCTATAAAGGAATGAGAGAATAGCTTTTTGAAGGATGAGAAGGTTGTCAGGGCAGCCAGCTTCAGAGTTTTTTGTAATTTGTTACATAGGTGAGGGAGTACATAGCTTATAGATGCTTTACAAAAACATGAATTAACTTTAGGAATGTATAAGGAAATAAATGAGAGGCTGCTCAAGGAGTAATTGCCTACAGTGCATAGGGGCAAACAGTCAGCGATATACTAAGGAAGCTTATGTGTGATAGCTCTAAAAGTCCAAAAGGCTGCATTTCTTTGCCTTCTGAACTTGAGGGATGTCCAGCCTACTGCAGCATACAGAGAGCAGTGGTGGGTGAGGTATGGTAGACCAGAGATAAATCTCAAAGCTCGGTGATAGAGCGAGTCAAGTTTAAAGAGTGCAGATGCCTTGGCTATAGAGTAAGTCGACGTAGTCCAATAAGGATAGAAAGGTGGTTTGGACCAGTCTTTTTTTTTGGTGTCATGGGATAGGAGATGCTTGATCTGGAAGAACAGGCCCATTCTCTGCCTTGGCTTCTTTGATAGTTCCTCAATATGGTCAGAGAATGTAAGTTTGTGGTCTATCCAAAGCCCCAAATATTAAAATGTTGTCACATATTCAATAGGTTCTCCTAGAAGTGATAGAATCTGTGGAGTTAAGCTATGTAGAGAAGGTTTTTGACCTATGGCAGAAGGTAAGAAAGGTATGGCCTTCTTTTTTTGCATTTAGAAGTAGTTTTTGGCTCAGTAAGGTTAACTGCAGCTGATTAATGTCCACCTCTAGGTCCAGACAGGCCTGCTCCAGAGTAGGCCTAGCAATGTATATGACCGTGTCATCGGCGAAGAGATGAATGTCCGCTGCTTTGATTCCAGAGTCAATGTTGTTAATATAAAGAGTAAAGAGCAGAGGTCCTAAAATGGACCCTTGTGGCACACCTCTTTGGAGCAATTTTAGGGGAGAGAGATACCCTTGGGCTTTAACCTGTTGGAATCTCCCAGAGAGGTAACCATTGAACCATTTCAAGGCAGAAGAATCTAGACAAATGCTTTGAAGTATGTCCCAGCAGCAGGCCATGGTCCACTGTATCAAATGCCTTGCTAAGATGAAGAAACAAGGCACATGCATGTTTCTTGACATCCAAAGAATTTTGCCAGTCATTGGTTACCTTTGCAAGTACGGATATTGTACTGTGACAAGCTCTGAATCCTGACTAGGCAGGGTTAAACAGATTGGTGGAGACCAAGTACTTCCTAAGCTGCATGTTAACCACTTTCTCGAGCAGTTTAGAGAGGATGGGAAGTAAAGATATTGGTCTGTGATTGTTCAGATCACTTGGGTCACCTGATTTGAGTAGGGGAATAACATGGGCAGTTTTCCAAATGGGAGGGAAGTCTCCTCAGGCAAGAGATAGATTAAAGAGGTGGGTGATAGGTGCAGATAATACATGGGAGGTAAGCTTCAGAAAATAGGGGTCGATAAGGTCAGAACCCACACTTTTCCTGATATCCAGGGCTAACAGTAGATCTTCCACTTGTTTCAATGACAAAGGGCTGCAGTAGAAGGCCATGTCAGGGATAGAGGTAATGCTAGTGGGTCTAACAGTATCCTGACTACAAAGTTGTGTGCAGAATTATAGGTGGGGGAGGGTCAAAGCAGGCCGCAGGTAGCAAAGTGGTTGTTAAGCAGATCTAGGATTGTCTGTTTGTCAGTGAATGTGGAGCCACCAGAGAGAATTTTGGTCAGGAGAAAATTTGCTGATTCATGTTCTTCTAGATTCTTAATGGTCCTCCAAAATTTAGAAGCACAGTTAGATGATGAGTCTAGTTCATTCTGAAAATACTTAGCTTTTTCAGATCTGACAAGTTTAGTACAAGTGTTCCTAGCCATTCTGAAAGCCAGGCAGTCGACAGGGAGCTTAGTTTTACATGCTTTTTTCCAAAGAATGTCCCTATTAAGTAAAGCGGCCTTCAGGTTGGCCGTAAACCATAGGTGAAATTTTTTCTTTGAGGGAACGTTAACCAATGGAGCATGTCTGTCTATAACCAAAAGTACAATCCTTTGAAAGGATTCATATGCTTTGCACATTGACTTGGCTAGATAGGAATCTTGCCACCTAGAGTTTTGTAATTCAGAAAGGTATGCTAGAGAAGCAAAGTTATGTTTGCTTCTTTTGTATATATATATATATATATAGATATATATATAGATAAATATATATATATATATATTGAAGAGGAGACTGGTTTGGGAGCAGACCTCACACAAGCAACAGAACAATGGTCACTAAGATCAGTGAAAAAACACCTGAATGGGTGAAAAAGTGAGGCTTATTAACTAGAATAAGGTCAATTAAGGTACTGTTGGCAGGGTTTTTCTTATTAGGGCGTGTGACTTCAGGAACTAGTTGTGTAAGGCCGAAGGTGTCACAAAGTTCTTTAAGGAGTTCAGAGCTTGCTGAGAGCCAATCAAGGTTGAGGTCTCCCAAAATGATGACCTGTGAGGTTCACATCAAGTTCATTGCATATGTGGTCTAGCAATGCCAAGGGTGAGCAGTAACATCCAATAACACAAAATGATTGGGAGGACGAGAGCTGAACCTTCAGGGTCAAAGTTTCAAACTCCTTAGGCAGAAAGGTTGAATTGGTAGTGGTCACCAAGAATTTATCTAGTAAATATACAGCTACTACACCCTCTGGAAGGTCGGTCAGTTCAGAAGATGTTACAGGGCGGAATGTTAATGGCAGAATCCAGAGTAGAAGGACTGAGCCAGGTTTTGGTTACTACCAGTAAGTCAGGCATAGTATGGAGGGTTCAGGACTGAATGGAATCAAACGTCTTTAGAAGACTACAAACATTAATATGAAGGAATTTTATACCCTTGAAGTAAGCCAAATCTGAGGGAGCCATTATTGAAGTGAATGGTCCAAGGTTCAGTTCAACTTTGCCCAAACAGAGTAATAATATCAGCAACATTTTACTCAGGGCACTTAGTAGCAGTTTAAAGATACGGCTACATTCTCTTTTGCGATGGGGAGAGAGACTAGATGAAGAGTAAGCACCTTGGTAACTAAAGTGGTCCTAACACTGCATAGAGAAGTACCTTAGCCTTACAAAAGACTGAGTGTAAGAAGGACAGATGGGGCACGATTGGGTGGTTAAAGTACGGTAAAAGGAAGACAGAGGTTCCAGGATTCCAAGGAGGCTGAAAGGAAGGTTCCAACAAAAAAAGAAAACCAGGTAGTGGATTGCAGTGAATGTCCTCCCCCCAAAGAGATATAACAGTCAGTATGTGGTTCTAGGGGAGTGAGGAGGGAGGTAGATACAATACAAAGTATTAATAGAAAGGTCTGCATTGTGTGGACCTGGATACAGTGGGGAGTATAAGGCCGCCAGACAGATAGAAAAGTTTAAGTATTGCTGTGTGTAACACAGGAAAATAGTAGTGGTAATATGAGTGCTGTACAATGGTCACAAGAGAAGCTGGAATAATAAGCTGCTCCATGGGAGCTGTTGAGCTAAGCTATATTACGCAGCTGGAATGCAACTATGCTGGAACGCAATCTAGTTACACTAGATAGGGAATGTGCTTGGCAAGAAATAGTGTTGCTGTCACTTTAAGCTTGAGGAGCTGGCTTGCAGAAGCCTGTAGGAGTGAGCTAGTAAGCCGGGGCAGGGATTAAGTGTATTCAAACAGGACCAAGGGTGGGTGGCTGTGTGGGCCGAAAAGTCAAGGTCCTAGGGCTCCCTTCCTGGAGGTAATCAGTCCTCTTACAAGGAGGAACAGTGTGCAGCAATACACTATTTTCCAGTGAAAAAGATGTTCCAGGACTAAAGGGCATGGGATGAAGCTGGAGGGAGGGCAATTCAGAGGAAACGTGAGGAAGAATTTATTCACAGAAAGGGTGGTGGACAAGTGGAACACCCTGCCAGAGGAAGTGGTGGGGGCTGAAACAATCACTGGATTTAAGAATGCATGGGATAGACATAAGGGAATTCTGAAGATCAGGGGTAAGGGGCAACAAACTTCTAGAAAAATGTAACGGGAACTTACAAGCTCAAATGGGCAGACTGGTTGGGCCATGGGCCTTTATCTGCCAACAGTGTCTATGTATCTACATATCTATGTATGTTTATCAAAAGAAAGACACTTCTTGAGTGAGTAGCAGCAATATAACAGATATGCATCTCCACTCATGAGGGCAAGAACTTCACCTCATCAGTTTTGGCCCCAGCCCACACTCATAAAATTAATATTATATCCCAGGGCCAAGCACTGTAAATTGTGTGTACTGTATGTAGGTAGCTCGATAAATAAGCAGATAAACAGAAAGGCAACCAGCATATGTGTGGGCACAGAAAATGTTAACTGTCCCCTTCAGCAAGGCACCTTGGGTACCACAATACAGCCACACTTTTAAATAGTTTATTCAGAGTAAAAGCCCATATCCATGTTAGTATTAGAACATTCTGGTTTTCTTAAAAGAAATGAAGTGGCATCCTTTGACTCCTTCTGACAGAACATTTAGTTATATCTCTATCTGTCTATCTATCTATCTATCTAGAGTGTGTGTGCTTATTGCACTGTCACACAGTCAAGTGAGCATTTAATAAATTATGTGAATTATTTAAATGAAAGAAACCCACATGAACCTGCTATGCAGAAAATGTACTGGTAATTTTTACAAGTGCCCCTCGATGTCACTTTATAAAGCTTTTAAGTTTATGACCATGATGCCATCATTGTGTGTTCCAGACAAGCACATTGAGTGTTTTCTGAAATTGTAACTTTCCAATTTGCTATTTCTGTCATAAAAGCATTCTTTTTCTTGCAGTTGTTGTGGTTAATCAACAAACTCTGCTTCTATTCCCATTATGCCAGCACAGCTTAACCATGGGCTGTCTCCAGTCATGACCCTTTATTATGCTGGTGTCACCTGCCTAAAGACTTAAAAGCTGTACAGGGTATGTTGTCTGCTGAGAATTGGCGTGCTGCAATAAATAGTAACTGAGTCTTTTTACATGAGGGTGAAACCATGTCAGTGTAACACCAAGTAAACAATGTGCAGTTAGCTGCTAAAAAGGTTTAGCAAGATAAGGCTAAAAGGTACATAGCAAACATTTAGCTCAACATACTTATGTCTACTCAAGTAACACAAAACTTAAAAGCTTTTTCTGTTCCTCTAGGAAATGTACATGCTGATGTTATACTCAGGAAAGCCAAAGAATCAGAGACACTGGGAAATGAATCCCTCTTACAACACTTCTACTAGCCTTAAAGAACCACTGTTCAATTCACCTACGGTTTGGATAAGAATGTCAGTTTTCAAATAGTCTTAAATGTTCCCCGTTTAAGAATAGGGGAAGGTAAGTGTACTAAGGCCTTCAAATTCTAGAAGCCCATGACAAGGTCTTTCAGATGAGATATTGAGCTTACCCGTAGGTATCAGAAGTCCAGAGATGTAAATCAAAGAACATCCGTTTGATGGAATCTTGAGACAGAAAGCTGTGCCACTGAAAGGCAAGCTGTATAGTCCAGCACCTTGATTGACTGGATTCTGACTAATCGCATTGACAGAATCCCAGCTACGGGCACCCTGGCAGATGCTATAAGCGACCACTCCCCCATCTTTTGTACCTGGAGTCCCATGCCTGATGTCATTCATCTGTCCTTCAACCATCACTTCTCGGGCCTATTAAAATACAGTACACCTCTTCTTGCACCTCCCATGCAAATGTCCTCCTCCTCAACTGTCTTCCTGCTGATCACCCACCCTTCCATTTCAAAGCTATAACCAGGGCTGATGTCTTAAAGCTCCTAAATACGATCTCTGATACCACTAGCATTGTCTCTGATGGCCTTGAGCCCAGGGTCTTGAAAATTGCTTCCCACTACATTGCAGCCCCCCTGCAAAAAGTCTTTACCCTATCTCTTTGTCACAGCCAAGATCCATCCATATAGAAAATTATTAGAATCACTCCGGTTTTCAAGAAGGATGATCCCAAGGATATAGCTATCAGCCTATAGCCATCCTCTCAGTCCTGAGCAAGATTCTAGAAAAGTTGGTAGTCTCTCAAACTATTGACTTTCTCCTTAACCATAACCTCTTCTCTGCTAGCCAGCATAATTTCCATAAAGGACATAGTACTGCCACTGCCCATCTTAAATTCACTAACGACACTCTCCTGACCATGGACAACAGGCTTCTGACTGGTGCGGTTTTCATAGACCTAACGAAAGCTTTCAATCTTGTTGATCACCCCCTCCTACTCTCCTCCCTGTAGTCCCTGGGTTTCTTGGAGCATGTGGTTGCTTGAGTCAAAAGCTACTTATCAAACAGGAAAGAGGTTGTTTAATTTAGCTCTGCCATATCTGATCAAACTACTATCAACATTGGTGTCCCCCAGGGCTCCATCCTGGACCCCCTTCTTTTCTCTATCTTTATTAATAATATCGCTCTGAGCTCTCCTTCTTGCACATCCCTCCTTTATGCTGATGATCTGGTCCTCTACTTTAGCTCCAAATACTTAACTGACATCAACCTTACTCTATCATCCCCTTTCCTCGACATCCAATCATGGCTCTCTAAGCATAAGCTTGTTGTAAATGTGGATAAAACTCAGGCTATGTTATTCAGCTCTGTTGCGAAGCTCAAAACTTGCTATAACCAGCTGAAAATCTCTTGTACAGATGGCTCCTCACTGAATACTATGGAGTCTTTCAAGTATCTTGGTGTTCTACTTAATGGATTCCTCGATTTCAACCAGCACATCTCAGCTACTTGTAAATCTGTGAATGCAAAAACTGGTCTAGCCTATAAAACAAGCTACACACTAACCCCTTCTGCTAGGTTGGCTGTTGCCTGGGGTATCCTGCTCCCTTCTCTCACTTATGGTGCTGTCACCTTTGTTGGTGCATCTAAAACTGCCCTTCTCAAATGGGACACATCTTACAACAATATCTGTCGCTACAGCTCAGCATCCTTATGCTGTATACATCGCTGTCAACTTTATGATGATCTAAAATGGCCTTCCCCCACCTCGTGCCAACTCCTCATTCTTGGCTCTCTGACTGATCGCATTATCAGATCAAACACTCCTACTTCCTTTGCTTCCTTCCTGCTTTTCCAGTCCTCCTCCTCCTCCTCCTCTGTCCTTAGATCTGCTGACCCATATACTCTCCACATTCCACGCTGTAAAGCATCTAATGGTGCCTATGCCTTCTCTCTTACCACATCAAAATTCTGGAACTCCCTTCCCTTAACTACTACACATGCATCGAGTCATGCTGTCTTTAAGAAGGCACTTAGGACTCTCCTAACCAAATCTGTCCCTTGTCTTTGCTTTAATCCACCTTAGCACACTCTCATACATCCTATACCACCTAGTCCTACTTTGTTTCACCCAGTTGTTACCTTCTGTCCCTCCACCTATACCTTACTCTTCCCTGCTCTTACCTGTCTCTTGCCTGACCTCCTCTGTCCTTTCTTCTGTTTCTCCTTTGCTGTTTCTCCATTCCTACCCCTCCTCTGCCTTTTATGCCTTCACAACTCTGGTAGCTAAATACTGTAGTTTGCCCACTGGCACCATCTGCCTATGTTCCTGCATTTAACCACCTATATCTCCTGATTTTGTTTCCCCCGGCTTCTGTTTTATCTATTACCATACTTGTGTTACTGAAAATGCACTTATTTTCCCTTGTGTAATCCCTAATTGCTGACTTATTGTCTTTTCTATTTTGTTTTTGAAGTCTCCCTTAAGATAATGGCATTTACTGTGCCTTTAGTTTGTACCACCTGCTATACTGATTTATTTTTATCTCTTTTATTTGTGCAACTGTGTTACCATAATGGTGTTTCTGTTTTAGGACCACTACTGTATTTTGTACTCAGTGACCTCTACTGTATATTGTACTCATTTGTTCTTGTCCTGTAATTTTGTTTTGTAATCCTCCTGGGTCATACCTGAAAATAGACATTTCTATGTCTAGTGTACCTACCCGGTTAACAAAACTAAATAAATAGTGTTATCACAGCTTGACCCTCAGTGACATCCAGGACCTGTTCCCTGCCATGTTTAACCCAGTGCAAGACATTGCAAAAGCCCTAATCCCTGGGATGAATGGCTCTGCTGGGATGGTTGAATGTCCGCAGCTTGAGGAGGTAGCTGAGGCCCAGTCCATTCATGGCTTTAAAAGTCAAAACAAGTATCTTCTATTAAGAGACAGAGGGTCTGTTTCACCATGCTTGTTAAGATATTACACATTATAGCAAATATGCTGTCCAACCTTACTACTGTGAGTTCTCTATAGTATCTCAGGACTAAGATGCTTTAAAGCTTAGCACTTTGTTGTTCCCAGAGACTGGTGTTCACTGTTTGAAAATATGGTGCTCATGTCCCAAAAGTGTAAGTTGCTCTCTTTTAAGTACCATCCCCATCCTGAGCAAGATACTTTTGGAGTGATAATTATGCCAGTCCTGGAAGGTCCCCACAAAATATGCAAAGAATGACAACTATTAGGCTGGATGGAGCTGTCCATAAACTTACAGTTGGTCTCTTACATATTGTCAAGACCTCTAATGGGCCATAATGGAGAGTGCAACTGCATAACGTACTTTGTTTCCACCTGTATGGAAGAAACCACTGAACTAACCTCATGAAATGTCTGCCATTCCAAACCATAAATAAAAGAGAGGCATGGAAATCTCAGTCATTGTAAAAATGATGTGACCACCAAGCTTTTCTGTAGTTTAAAATGGATTATGTGTGGAATACACAAAATGTATTTTCTAAAGGCAAGCAGTTGGCATACAATAGCCTCTTATGGCTTTGTGGACTGCAATTGAATTTATCTTGGATTGCTGATGACTGTTGCATGCTAGATGCATAGTCAAATAAGGACAGAAAAAAGACTGAGCCCATTAAGTCTGCCCTGATCACTACTTGGTTTCCTCTGCCTCTCTAGAGTCCTCCCTGCTCACTGCCTCCCTCTAGCACCTAATGAGTCCTTTAGAACCAGATATAGTCCCAGTGTTGACCACAGTATTGGGTAGAATGTTTCACCTGTCCGCCACCCACTCTGTGATAAAATATTTCTGATGTCCTTTTTGAATTTCTCCCCTTCCAGCTTAAGGTTTCCAGACTACTGCTCCAGCCCCTCTACATCCATTTTCATGCTGCCAATTCCAACCTCACCATCTACCCCCCCCCAAAGTTTTATGTCATCTATGAGTAGGCTCATTTCTTCTGTAACCTCTTCGCAAGGTTGCTGATACACACATTAAAAAGTACTGGCACCAGGACAAACCCATGTGGCACTCCAATAGTGATCTTCCTGACATGAGAGAATGTTCCATTAAGGCCTAGTCTCTGCATTCTATCTTTCAACCAGTTGTCAGTTCATCAAGTTAGCCCTTCCCCAACCCCATGTCTCTTACATTTTTGCCAGCCTTGTATCCTATGGGGCAACAAGTCAAATGCCTTGCTGAAGTTCAGATGCAAATTTTTGATTGCTTGGCCGCTATCCACCATCGGACTGGCATGACCTACCTCTTGTGAACCCATGTTGGTTCCAATCTATAAGCCAGCGTTCCTCTTGAAATGTAACTATCTGTTCTTTTTTTTATATATATATACTTTATGCCACCTCAGCAGAGCGGCCCCCATGATCTCCGGTCACTGGCCCTGCATCCCCGGACCCAGTCATGCGCACAGGCCACAGGAACCCACACCACCTGGGGCCAGCCTTTTTCATCACTCACGCACCCCTGGGTACATGCCTCTCTCAGGTTCCTCTACCGGGGGTGCAAGGTGCGGCCATCAGCTGCGGAGATCGCCCTCTGCCATTTTCCACATTTTCTCCCTTTATGGAGAGCCGGACATGCAATGGCATCTGAGCACATAGTGTTGATGCCCGCCGCGCTCTCCCCCTTCTCTTGCATGCCACTGTAGTGTGGCTGGCCTCCAACAGTTGCCACTACAGGGGTGATGCAAGCCCCACTACCCACCCCAGAGGAAGGAGAGCAGTCATCGGACGCTTGATCCACCCTCTCCCCTGCCAGCCCCTGGCAGCCCGAGTCCATTCCCGAATCCGAGTCATTGACGTGGCGTGAGGTGTGGCATCCAGCGCCTCAGACCTCAGTGCCACCAGGCCAGCCACTATCTGTTCTTTTGTAGTGTCCAGTTACTTGTCAATGACTGATGTAAGACTCACCATCTGTAATTTTCCAGGTTCTCCCAATCCCTACATCATTGCAAGTGAACTACGTTTGCTACAGAAGACAAAAGGGTAAATAAAATGGGATTAAAATTAATGGAAATACTTAAAATGTATCATCTGGTGCCAGTGAATGGTAGGGTAATTGGTGACCAGGCAGGAAGGTTCACTCATCTTGGCCCCTTTGGCCCATCAGTTTTAGACTTTTATTTTTGGAGTGGTGAAATGCAACTTTGGGACATCTGCTGCGCAGAGCACAGAGTGGAGAGGGATCACTTTCCACTTATAATTACAACAACATTAATTAACACAGACTGGGGTGCTACACAATCATTGCCACAAGTTGAAATTTGTAACAGGGCTAAAAGTAACTGGCAAAAATTTCCTGAATTCTATATAAAATTAATAGATGATATAATAATAACTCTTTTAATGAAGGCTGTTGATAATAATGAGCAGATCATGGATATATTAATCGAAAGTTTAGGGTCATTAAAAGATATTAGCAGACATTACAGCCAAAGGAGGAACAAGGAGGATTGAATTGACATGGTTTGATGCAGAGTGTAAAAAAGCTAAGAAAGAATTAAACAAAATGGTCAGATCTTATATACATAAGCGAGGTGTACCTGGATATGGTAACCTAAATGAGTTAATGAACAGCTATAAAAACCTTCTTAAGTCAAAACAAAGAGAATATCAATGGAAACAGTGGGAGAAGACGTTAGAAGTTATAGAAAATAATGATGTTCCCTCCTGTTGGCTAATGGTTGCGAAAGGAACCAACAATCTTAAGTATAATATAGACTCGTATATAACAATGGACACTTGGATTATACACTATTCCAGCATTTTTTATGATCCCAATATTAAGGAACAAATACATAAGGTAGCATTTAGCATGTAGCAGTTTAATAAGATTAGGGTAGCTGAAGTCTATTTTGCAATTGGCTCAATGAAAGAAAAGAAGGCCCCATGGCCGGATTCTGTTCTGGCAGAATTATATTTATTGTTCTCCAGAGCATGGGCAGAGATACTAGCTAAGTTTTTTAATGACTGTTGCACTTTTCTGGAATTTCCAACTTCATGGAAGGGTGCAACAATCACATCCATTTTTAAAAAAGGGATAAGAAAGACCCTAAAATGTACAGGCCCATTTCATCATTGAACACAATGGGTAAAGTCTTCTCCAAAATTATATTGGAGAGACTACTTACTCAAATAAATAATTTAGGGGGCCTTTCGGACCTGCAGGCCAGTTTCTGTTCCAGCTATAGTACTATCGATAACTGTTATGTTTTTAGACATATATTTGAAAAATATGTTGCTCTACGGAAACAAAAAGTGTATGCTGTTTTTGTGGACTTCAGCTCTGCATTTGAATCAATAACATGAAACTCATTATGGGAAATGATGCTGGAGTGGGGTATTTCCCAAGAGTTAGTGGCAATCATTAGGGAGTTATATTCAAATACCTGGGCTCAGATTAGGTCAGGAACTGATGGACAACATTCTGCCAGATTTCTTACAAATAGGGGGTAAGACAGGGCTGTGTTTTTGCACCAATATTATTCTGTATTTATATAAATAAACTTTTGTTACTGCTAGAAAAGTCTCAAACTCATTCTCCAAAAATTATATCGAAAAACTGCAAGGTTTTGGCTTACACAGATGACCTAGTACTATTTTCATTAACACAGGCTGGTCTGTGTAAGAAGCTAATCATTTTACAGACTTATGCAAATAATTTTAACTTAAGGATTAAGTTACAAACATATAGTTATTGACTTACAGACATGTAATAACCAGTACAAAGACATGAGCTATGAGCAAGACAAGGGAAGGAGGGGAGCAATACAAGGGAAGGAGGGGACTTTTGCCTATGCTTCCTGACATGTGTCTCATGACAGTTCCCCAGCTGATGTATTTCTTTCTTTCTTTCTTTCTTTCTTCACTTGCTCTTTCTTTCTTCACTTTCTCTTTCTCTTTCTTTCTTCACTTGCTCTTTTCCTTTTTCATTCGTTTTGTCTTTTTTATTTCTTCACTCTTTCTGTTTTTCTTTCTTTACTTGTCCGTTCTTTCTTCTCTTGCCCTTTCTTCCTTTCTTTCTTCACTTGCCCTTTCTTTCTTTTCTTCTTTACTTGACCTTTCTTTCTTCACTTACTCTTTCTTTCTTTTTGTCTTTTTCTTTCTTCACTCTGTCTTTTTTCTTTCTTTCTTTCTTCACTTACCCTTTCTTTCTTTCTCATTCTTTCTTTCTTCACTTGCTCTTTCCTTATTTATTTTTTTAGTTGCTCTTTCTTTCTTCACTTGCTGTCTTTCTTTCTTCACTTACTTTCTTTTTCTTTCTTTCTCTTTCTTCACTCTTTCTTTCTTCGCTTGCCCTTTCTTTCTTCACTTGCTCTTTTCCTTTCTGTCTTTTTATTTCTTTCTTCTCTTGCTCACTCTTTCTTTTGCTCACTTTTTCTTTCTTTCTTCACTTGCTCTTTCTCTTTCACTTTCTCTTTCTTTCTCTCTCTTTCTTCACTTGCTGTTTCTTTCTTTCTTCACTTGCTCTTTCTGTCTCTTTTTTCTTCACTTGCTCTTTCTGTCTTTCTTTCTTCACTTGGTCTTTCTGTCTTCTTTCTTTCTTCACTTGGTCTTACTGTCATTCTTTCTTTACTTGCTCTTTCTTTCTTTCTTTTTTCTTTCTTTCTTTATTTCTTTCTTTTTTTAATTTATTTATTTCATCTATGATTAGAATACCTATGAGCTGATGCTCTTTTACAAAGGTTCCATGTCAGCGTGTGCAACAGTCATTTTTAGTTACAAACATATAGTTATTGACTTACTGACATGTAATAACCAGTACAAAGACATGAGCTATGAGCAAGACAAGGGAAGGAGGGGAGCAATACAAGGGAAGGAGGAGACTTTTTGCCTATGCTTCCTGACTTGTGCCTCATGACAGTCCCCATCTGATGTCTTCTTTCTTTCTTTCTTTCTTTCTTTCTTTCTTTCTTTCTTTCTTTCTTTCTTTCTTTCTTCACTTGCCCTTTCTTTCTTCATTTGTCTTTTCTTTCTTTCTTCACTTGCTCACTCTTTCTTTCTCTTTCTTTCTTTTGTTGCCTTTCTTTCTCTTCACTTGCTCATTCTCTTTCTCTCTCTCTCTTTCTTCACTTGCTCACTCTTTCTCTTTCTTTCTCACTTTTCCCTTGCTTTTCTGTGGCTAAAAAAATAAATGTGAAACTTTAAGTGAAACTGAGACCCTTAGTTTGCAAATGTATATAATTATATTATTGAAATGTTTGCAGAGAGTTATTTGGGTTTATCTGGAAAACAGGGCATTAACCTTGAGGGACATTATGACCGCCACAAGCTTGTTTGCATAATTATTAACAGGAAACTAGCTCTGGGACTGGATGTCTTAATTGGTTGCACCTGTTAAGAAGACTAATGTACTCCTTAGGCTGGTCACAGTAAGGTCAATGAAAAAATCTTGTTGCATTTTGTGGAAAAACACACGATGAAAATTCTAAGTACAGGAGGCAGAGGTTAAACTGCCAGGCAAAGACATCTTACATAAACTGAGGAATATTTTGTTTGGGTTGCAGAAAGAAATGGAGATTTTGAAGAGACTCTCAGATAAAGGACTTATTTTTGTTTAAACTGCCTGTATTGAGGGCTATTCTGCACAATTTTACTTTTCATTTTATTGTTAGCTACTTGGAATTATACAGCTTCTCCAATTTTGCCTATGCTTCCAGACATGTGCCTCATGAAAGTCCCCTGGCTGATGTTCTTCTCAACAAACTGCATATGGTTTTACCCTAAAGCTAGAGAACTATACCATGAGAGAACAAAAAGAAGTCCTTGGAAAAGGTGGATAAGCTGTCCGTGAACTTGAAGTTGTTGACACCAACAAAAATGCTGGAGACATCTAATCCCTCAGCAACTTATCTAGATCCCAGTTTTTCCTCTGGTTACACAGTTAGCTCACTTGATTAATCACTTGATAAACTCCTGTCAAGGACAGGTATAACCAGTGTTTTGATGCATCATCGTCCAAAGCTAAATTCTTGCAAACTGAGTTAAAGAGCAATAAAACAAAACTAATGCAAGTTGGTATAAAAGATAATGCAAATAATGAACACCTTACAAAATTCAAAGTCACAGTGCATACAGTGGAATAATTTGTGCCTGGTGTAGTTATGAAACCATATAGGGCCCTATTTTCAAACAAGTTGGAATGACGCAAGGGACTTGTGTCAAAAGAGTTCGATGCAAGTGGTGACTTGCATCACCACTTGCAATAAATGTGATTTTTCAAAGCAGTCTGCATCTGATCCAGATATGTGGCACCAAAGTCCCCTCGCACCAGGGTCGGGACAAACAACCAGCTGTGCAAGGGGACTTGCACCATGACAGGGCTGCAACATCCCCATTTTGGGGATTTTGCAAGCCCCACCATGGATGCAGAAGGGGTCACCACTGAGACAAGCCAAGAGGTGGTCTAAGTGGGTTTTACCAGTGGGGTGCAGTGGTACAGAGGGCAGTGGGGCACACTAGGTGCACATGACGAGACAGTGGGGGTGTCAGGGTACAGCCTGGCACCAGCCACTGTGATGTGGCACCTGGCAGGTGTCATTGAAGTGTATTGCAATAAAGCTATCTTATATATGAAATGGGGCTCATACTGTACTATTCACCCTGGCAATCTAGTGCCCCTGATCCCTGACATTGACATGATCACTGGTGGTACAGTGGACCTCCCCCACCAATCCCCAATCTCACTTGAGTTGATTGGTAAAACTGCCCCATTCTATAGCACCCCCACCTCATCTACCTGAACATGAAGCAATAAAGATATCTGGTGGTCTAGAGGATCCCCACCTCCCTACCCCATTGGCCATTGCCCAATCATCCACTATCCCATCCCTGGCATGATCCTGTGACTGGCACAGCCCTCACACATCGCCACAGCCAGCCACAGAATGCATTGTCATTGTGCATATACTGCATACTTTACACTCATAACACATTCTGCGGTTAGCCATGGTGTTGTGCAGTGGACCTTGCCATTTGTGGGATCATGCCAGGGACAGAGGGGAAGTGAGGTTTTTGGACAATGCCTGATGGAGTGGGGGTCCAGTAGACCACCAAGTACCTTTAGTGCTTCATCTTCAGGTGAGATCAGGGATCAGGGGGTGCTATAGAACTGGGGCAGTTTTATCAATAGACTCAAGAGGTATCAGGGATTGGTGACAGTTTACTACACCACCAGTGATCATGTCAACATCAAAAATAGGGAGGCACTAGACTACCACAGTGGATAGTACAGGGTGGATAGTATAGTAGTATAGTGTGGACACCATTTTGTATATAAGATATCTTTATTGCAACACACTGCAGTGGTTCACTGCTGGGTACCACAACACAGCAGCTGGTTCCTGGCTGTGCCCTGGCACCTCCACTGCCTCCTCCAATGCCACTATGCCCCAGGGTCCCTCCTGGCATCAATTTATTCATCCCCCCGATATCCTGGGCCCCTCTATCATTGTGCCAGGTAGGAGAGCTGTATTCCTGTAGCAATGTCCGTAGCTGTGCCACCTGTTTTGTGCAGCTGGGACAAAACCAGGAAGTTTGGTGCATGGACCCTAAACATTGCAAAATCAGGCACAGGGTCCATGGTGCACCCAGAGTTTTCCACAGCCCTTAGATCAGGGCAACTTGCATCAGTCTAAGAGCTCTTTGAAAATCCAGCCCATAATGTTAATTGATAAACTAAGATGCTTGAAAATGAGATTGGCTAGCCAGCGTGGTGGTGCTGAGGGCTGAAGTACTGGATGCCTCACCTCATGCTACACCAGTGACCCGGGTTCAGGAATGACCTCAGATCATCAGGGCACTGGCACAGGGTGGGAAAGTGGGAGTAGGATTGAGCATTGGCTCTCCTCTCCTGGTGGGTGGGTTGCCCACCCATAGTCCCACTGTCACTGGATGGAGGTCCAGTGACAGGCGCAGGTGACAATGGAGTGACAAGAATGGTGGGGAGCCCTGTAGGGTGTGATGTGCATGTGCCTCCACATGTGTGCATCATTTTTGGGGATATGAAGGCTCAGGGATTGGGGAAAAAAATGAAGAAAAACATACAAATTACCTATGGAAAAAAAGCAAATGAGATTGGCTGTAAAAAGGCATTAAAACTGAATGTTTGCCTGACTTGGTAGACATACATTTTATTAGCACCAGGGAGATGGTCAAAGAAATACTTATCTCAATGCTTGAGTTGCCCCCAGACAATCTTCCTCTGAGAGTTAAAGCTTTCAGGGTCCCACATAAGTGAAGAAAATGACAACAGGAGAATGTTGCAGAATAAAGTGTGATGACTGTCACAAAATCTATATGGAGTACCCTTCTATTTCAACTAGATAAAGATTTACTTTTTATGTTTGCTTGCACACATGTGCAAGCAACATTTTGCGGTAGTAGCACTGTACTAGCACTTTCAAAAGTGTGTTAGTGTTGTGGCAAATCAAGGGGATGCTTTAGTTGGTGTGTCCCTAAGCCGTCAACCAGTGAGCATGCTGCCAATGACAGCAATTTCAGAAAGTGTCACCAACTTCAAAGAAATCTACTGCTGCAATGAGAGACTAGCTCATCATTGCAGTGGCAGATCTGACACACCTCCATTATGTGCCATTCCTGGTGAAACATTTCAATAAACATGGCAGCAGCTCTCACCATCCACCTCTCGCAGTCCCTAGAAAGTTGACTTCAGTGGTGCCCAATCCCCCTGTTGGTATGCCCACTCCCCAGTTCAATTTGTTTGCCAAAAGGGTGCCCAATCCCCATCAACATAACGTCTCCCCAGTTTTATTTGTCTGCCAATGGAGGTCCCCCTCGGTATCAGGTCCCCCAACACAGACATGCTTTATTTGCTGAAGGGGCACCCAATCCCTGTCAACACCAGTCCCCCCGCCAAAAAAAATCAAGTGGCACACTGGAAGCCCAGCCAGTGTGCCTACATGTCTTAGTGTCACCTATAGAAACAAAAACTGTCCCCTGAGGTTTTTTTTTTCCTGCAAAATAAGAAAACGGTCCCTCGTTGTCCATGGTATCCCCTCCCCCAACCCGCACCAACCTTCTGTGCACCCCACCTCCTCACACACACCCTCACCCCATACTTACCTCTGGAGGTCAGTGCGACAATCTTCGGGGGAGTGGGAACATGTCTGCACTCTTCAAAGCTGACCATGAACTGAAGAAATGTGGGTAAGCTGTATAATGGCATGAATGGGGGGGGGGTTCAACTTAGGTGGGTATCTCAGCCATTTTTTGAATTTTGCCTCCAAATTTTCAATATGGGGTTCTTGGGACCCCAACTCATGAAATCAGTCACTGTCATTTCATTATTTGTTCCCGAAAGGTGATTTCGCAGTCACTGCATGGAATCACCTTTTGGGCCTGAGTAATGAAACAACTGTGCCACTGTTCATGAGGTGGGCTCCTAAAAAGCCTATGTTGCAAATTTGGTGAAAAAATTCCAAAAAATAACTGTGTTACGAGCGTGCATTGTGCAGTTACCACGCACGCTTGTAACTTTGAGAATTTGCAATATTTTCACTTCAGATTTTCAACATTGCCATTTTTTCACACCTCCTTATGAACAGTACAGCTGTCATTTTTCACATCCTGCCTGAAATGTGTTTTCACACCTGTGGCACACAATGGGCATGGTCACTGTGTGAAATCAATTTTCAGGACAGAGTAACAAATTCACAGTACCACTGTTCATGAGGAGAGGTCCCAAAATGCCCATTTTGAAAATTTGGTAAAAAAATCCCAAAAAATGACTGCATTACAGGCTTGTGTTGTGCAGTATCTAAGTCCGCTCGTAAGTTTGCAAATGTTTCATATTTTCTCTCCAGATTTTCAACGTTGCTATTTTTTACACCTCTTCATGAACAGTATAGTTGTCATTTTTCACATCCTGCCGAAAATGTGTTTCCGCACCTGTGGCTCCCAATGGAGCAGTTGCTGTGCAAAATCACCTTTCAGGATTGAGTAATGAAATAATAGCACCACTGTTCATAAGGTGGGGTCCCAAAAAGCCACTGTTGAAAATTTGGAGTGAAAACACCAACAAACACCTGGGGCATTATGGTTTCCAACCATACACCCACCCCTGTAGAGACTGACAGGCATCAGGGATGTAACTTGGGTTCTTCAGCCATAATGTTCACAGAATTCTACCCCCCCCACCCTACAGCCGCTGACAGGCATTGATGTGTGTATTGGGTTCCAGCACCCTAATGTTCACCCCATTCTCCTATACTGCAGCCATCTCAGCTTATTTCCTTATGGAATGGGGTGTGCATAAAGGCTGAAGACACCAATGCACACCCAGACACCTGTTGCTCTCTGCAGGGTGGGGTGAGCTGGAATGGCATCAGCATTATGGCCGACCCAAAGCCACACTCCCAATGCCTTTCAGTCTCTGTGGGGGGAGGGAGTGTTGGCATTACTTCAATACTTTGCTGCCATTCCTATTTTGCCTAACTCCTGCACTACCAATGCCAATGCCAGCAAGCCAACATTCGGCATTGACAAGTGCTTGTTCAATCTGCCACAATAAAGGTTCTGTTACATAATAACTTCAGGTTCTAGCTGTACCTTGACTACTTTTTAGAAAACACAATACGGATGGCACTGTATCTGGTCTTCATTCAGGATTTACATGAGACTGGAGCACAGTTCTCCCTTTTGGGGCCTACAAATGTCAAGGTGATTAAGGATGGAAAAACTTTCATATATTTCAAAACTGGCCAAATTTCAACCTTTCTACACTTCCATTATGTGGAAAAAGATAGTGCCACCATGCCCATAAATTCTCCCAACTCAATATGATAGACATGTAATGGATTTTGCTAATGCTGTTGAAACTATGAACTTATGAAACAATAAAATAATAAAATGATGTTATTTAGCTAACAGTAGTAATTAAGCTCCCAGTTCTTATTAAATTATGTTGTAAGCAGTTCTACTGCACTCTTCAGAAAACATACCAGATGCTGCAGCCAGGTGCCCTCCCCCCACACACACACAGTCAAATACTGTTCAAAATGCTGCTGCCACTCCTCTGCTATTGGATTGTGGCCTCCTTAAAAATAAATTGTTGTAGCTGGAAGGCTGGTATGTTATCAAGTTTATTATGCCATCAGTGCAAAAACTGCAGAAAGCCTACACCAACAAAATATATATAATAAATATATAAAGTTTAGTGTGGCCAAAACTGCAGGCTCATTGATGGCTAGATGCTCCTGCGCTTCTCTCAATTAGAGCTTTGTCACAGGGCCCTTGCACTGAAGGCATAATAAACTTGGTAATATACCAGCCTTGTCATCATTTGAAATAGCATGTATTAAATTATGTTATGCTTACATCATGTCACACTTATGGATGCATGGTTCTATATAGGCCTGACTTTAATAATGGCTCTTGAAATTATTATTTCTCTGGCTTCCCTCTTAACATTTTTCCAACTTCTTTTCTTTCCTTGCCCACCTCCTGCTGCCCCCCACCCCACACTACTGTTCACCGCCCTTACTCATCCATGAAGCCATCTGGGCAGTGGCTCATTCAGTGATCCTACTGTCCATCCATCCCTGGCTTTCAAATGATGCATTTCTGCTCCTGTTGCCTGCAATTTGACTGGGACAGTCCTACAGTTAAGACAACAGCCATAGTTTAAAAGCACCCTCCTAAACAAGACTGCCCCACAATCTTTACACACCACCCTTTTCCCCAGTAATGCCTTCCCTGCGTCTTGTTGTTCCTGCCTACCCTTGGAGTATCCTTGTACAGTTATTACAAGACTGTTCCCAAGGTTGTGTATACTGTACATACACAGCAGATAGAAAGTGGTCATGTTCACTTCACAGTCTCTTAGGTTCTTTGTAGATGCAATCCAAATTCGGAGTTAGTACTATATAGTTAATCAGGTGGAACCTAACACCATTCTGTAGGAAAATACTCTTCAGTGTGTGTTTAAACCATCCTGACACCTAGTATGGCATACCCCAGATAGGTACACAGGGATAGTCTAGCTAAACTCTCTCAATATATTGAACTACAGTAGTTACACCAGCCCATGCTATATATTATAGGTATGTGCAAGGCCCCCTGGTGATTCAGTCCTAGGTCACTTGTGTATACTTAGTTTGAATAGATCCTACCTCAGACCTGTGTTTACTTGGACTTAATTCTCTGCAGACCAAAGACATTACCATATCAGTTCACATGTAAACATTTAATATGATATATATATATATATATATATATACACTCACACACACTCACTTAAACATTACATTTATAAATGTTTCAAAGAGTATCACAGTTGGGGTATAGCCACTGTTACTGTCTGCTATCCCAAGCTGATGCTTTCATGTTATAGCTCTTGTGTTACCATCCACTGTGCAGAGGGCTGCTTCAGGACATGCAGTTTAAATAGAAGATAGGCAGTGCACCTTTTGCAAAGACATCTCCCAACTTGAAGTCAGTCAATTTCAGCTAGCTGCTTTCAAAGACTGTGTATTCAGATGCCACTGCAATTTAAGTGAAAAATCTGGAATAATGCCTTCACTGGCACTCAGATCTGCACCAAACAGTCTTTCAGTGCCCAAACAGCAAAATCAGGGCTGGAAGTGCCAACAAGTGTAATAAGGCACTAAGAAAGTAAATGGTAGACAAAATTAGTATACAAATTAGAAATTAATTAGGAGTATATAGTGTGTGTGTGTGTGTGTGTGTGTGTGTGTGTGCATAGTATATATATTTATACATATATGTAAGAAAACAGATACCAAATGATTCCTTTATTTGAGCTTCACACTAGCCAAGTAAAAAAAAAATATTCTTCACTTGACAGCATCAGAGTCATTTATTTCATACTTGGCAGTGAGAACAGAAGTTCACCTACTGGAACTACCATCCTCATATATCACACCTGGCATGCGCTATAATAGTCCTTTATAAACAGCCATATGAGGCCTGTCATGCCCCTCGCAGTTTGGCAACAAAGTTATTTTAGCCACTCGTGAAATGACTCATAACAGGCAAAAGATGTATACAGTTGCTTGTTTCATTAAATTTAAATTTAAAGAAAACATCTAAAATTCCCAAGTAAAACAATAGGGGAAATTATAAATCTGAACTCCAGTTTCGGTGTTGAAATTTACAATCTCCTCACACAACTCACGCCCTACTGAGAGAGAGAGCAAGTACCTCCAAAACACTTCACACATAAAACAGTAAGCCAACTTTACTAACAGAGTGACAAATTAATACCATCATATAAGAAAAGGAAACACTAATGACTGGGAAAAAAACATGAGGTCTGATGAGAATATATTTAGTTACTAAGCACAGTACCTTTTACATAATATACTGTACAGTGCTTGCCTCAAAAGGGAACCAGAAGCAGCTGCACATATAGAAGGACAGACAGAGACAATTTCAGACAGTATGCCTCTGGGGGTTAGCACTCAGTAAGCAACACCACTATTGTGGTTACTGATCCAGACACTCTTGCCCAGGATAAAGGCACCGAAAGTGAGGCAGAGAAAGCATGGCTCCAGCTACTGTATTCATGATTTAAATACATTCAGTAGGCTTGACTGGACAGCAGAAAGCATATGCAACAGCAGTTGCTGGAACAGCTGCAGCACGTGCATAATGCTCTATCACAGGGCTTATAGGATCTGACTAATTCAGCTGCATCTAATTTGCAGAGGCATATGACAGCAGAATGAAGCAGCTATGGCAAATAATGGTACCAAAAGAAAATAGGAAAGAAAACGAGGGAATGCAAACTGAACATAGTTCCACTGGGATGGGGGTGCAGGTAATGGACCTAGGATCAGAAGCACCAGTTACCAAATGCCAAGCTTCTGAGACAGAGGGGTTTTAAACAACACCAGTGACTCAATGAAAAAAGCTTTTCAGACATGGTTCCAGTCAAGACATGTCTGGCCCAGCAAAAGAAACAGGAAGACCACATTTGTCTGCAGAAGTCTTCCACTACAGTACATGTCCCCCTAGCTATGATACACCACTGTCACAGTCTGACTGTGACAATCAATAAACGGGTTATGGGTCAAAATATGGGTGTCTTCACTTGACCAGTTATGTGACAGATTGCTACAATGTGATTACATAACGTAATGATCTTAATCACGTCTCAGTCAACATATTGTACATGGGAGAGTGTACATGGCCTGAACACTCCACCGCCCCCATACACTTGCACATACAAAAGTAATGAATATACATGGCCCATCATAGATAGGGGAAGATGTACTCTTTAAGAGTCTTTATGCTGAAAAAAGGGGATGTACTGTAACATCTGCTGCAAAATCGATTTCTCTAGGAGAGCAGGTCCATATAACAGAACAAAAGCCCTGCACACTGCTGTGATGTATTCTCTGGGCTGAAAGTACACGTAGAAGCACACATACTCTCCCAGACACTCTGTGCCATTTTTCACTGCTCTTGCAACACAGCAGCTCTGTCTGCGAACATAATTCTGCTCAGCAGGTATAATCAAATAACAGTAGATCCTAGACATGGCCTTTTCTGGAAGTAGCAATCCCAACTCATTGTGATAGGAACATGGAATGTTTGTGTGTATTACCTGATGTACAATTCTGGGAAAATTAGAGGGACATTTAGTAAGTGTTTTACCTTATTGCCTCAGATTCCTTAGATCCTTAAGTATATCAGATATATACTGCAAAGCTCCGGTAACCCCATGGAATTTTAATTTGGTTTTCAACTCTTTATTAGATAAACCTATTGAACATCTGCTACTCAAGAGAGGCAACTACTGTGACTATTAAGGCTTCTTATTAGCTATTTGCTTGGCTCAGACAGTAAGAAAGCTACAAGCCCTTTCCTTTCATGAACTGCACATCATTTTGTGGTGCTAAATATTGTAATGACTTCTGTGCAAAAGTACCCATTCCATTGACACTCATGATATCGATCACAAAATTAGTATTCCATACTCATTACACCAAGATGTTACATCTTACTGTAGAGAATAGGGACTGCATCTGTGAAGTAGGGGTTGCCCATACCATGCAAAGATACCTTAACTCGTCATCATGATGGCTGCCGAGGGACTGGAAAGAAAAATATGCCTCTTTTCAGACACAATGACCTGCAACAGGGTTGATATACAGGGGAAGGTGGAAAGGATGAGAAGGGACTTGGCAAGGTTGGAGGAATGGTCATAAGTATGGCAGTTTGGAGTCAATGCAAAGAAGTGCAAAGTAATGCACCTGGAAACAAAAACCCACGGGAAGAGTACACAGTGGGGGGGTAGTAACAACAACAAAAAGGAAAGGGACCTAGGGGTAATCATATCAGATGACCAAAAGATTAGCAAGCAATGTGAGAAAGCAGTAGGGATGGCTAGGGGATACTGTGATGTATAGTGAGAGGCATCACCGGTAGAAAACAAGAAGTTGTTATCCCTCTGTACATATAGTTTGTGAGACCCCATCTGGAGTACTGCATCCAGTTCTGGAGACCCCATCTCCACAAGGACATAGACAGGATGGAGACAGTCCAGAGAAGGGCAACTAAAATGGTGCAGGGTCTGCAACAGAGGCCATAGGAGGAGAAACCAAAGGAGCTTAGTGTGTATACCCTTGAGGAAAGGAGGGAGAGGGGAGACATGACAGAAACGTTTAAGTACCTCAAGGGAATCAACAAAATCCAAGAGGGTAGAATCTTTCAGAAAAAGAGATGTGCAAGAACAAGGGGACACAATTTGAAAATAGAGAGGGGATGGTTCAGGGGTAAAGTAAGGAAGCATTTTTTCACAGAGAT
Source organism: Neoceratodus forsteri (assembly GCA_016271365.2). Classification (NCBI taxonomy): domain Eukaryota; kingdom Metazoa; phylum Chordata; order Ceratodontiformes; family Ceratodontidae; genus Neoceratodus; species Neoceratodus forsteri. The sequence continues at coordinate 106,958,676 of CM057459.1, read as the reverse complement.
GGTGGTGGACACATGGAACGGCCTTCAGGAGGAGGTTGTGCGGTCAAAAATAGTGGGGGAATTCAAGAATGCATGGGACAGACATAAGGCAATTCTTGTTGGGGGGGGGGTTGGAAGAAATAGGCTGTTGGTTAACTAGGATCTGCAGCTTATCCAGTAGGGAGGGATATGGGCAGACTAGATGGGCCAAGCAGTCCTTATCTGCCATCAAAGTCTATGTTTCTATGATTTTTGTGTTGCATCTTTTTTTTTTTACTATGCTTCCTGAAATGTGCATTCCCTATTGATTCAGATGGTGGGGTTCCAGGGTTTCACATCTTTGTGTTTCTCTCATACCATTATATGACTATGTGCCAGTCTACCGTACTTAGTAGACTACATCCATTTTTATTTTAATTTATTTATTTTTACACTTGTCATTTTTTAATCACAGTTGGAGCACTTAGTAGCTGTGCACAACAGTAAGATAGGACCTAGGATTTTTTTTTAAATTCAATATACTTTATTTATTTTATAATGAAAAGTATTTCGTTACAAATAAGGTCTTGCAAATTGACTTATACATTGACGCGATATATGGCCTTGAGGTTACATCGGCCCAATAAAATAAAATAAAATTTAAAAAACAACTACTATACTATCTAAATACTATACAATTATCTAACAAGCTACAAGTACCCTACCTCCCTCCCCCCTTCTACCTTAAACTAAGAACTGTCATTGCACATTTTACCATAGCATAGTGTAGGAGTCATTATACATCTATTCTCTTATCCCTTTATACAGCTTATGTAGTAACTAGTATTAGTGAATAAAACTTGCCCCATTTTTTATCAAAATTATTAGTACAATGTCTGAGACTTGCAATCATTTTTTCTAATCTCAGGCTAAATAATAACTCATTAAGCCATTCCGAGTATGAGATTAATTGGGAATCTTTCCAGTGTTTTAATACTAGCTTATTTAACATACTAACATATTATTTGCCAGCAGATTAGGCCTTACGGTCTATTGAGTCTGCTTGAACCTTAGATCCTTAGTTGGGTGCCGAGACCCTCCCATCCCTTGTGCTCCAGGAACCCCCATCATCCATCCCCACCCCCTGACAGGCCATCATCTGATACATCCACTTTCTGTGTCTGTCCCACCCTCTCTTGAAGCCCTCCACGTGGATCTCTGAACCAGCTCACCAGGCAGTGCATTCCAAGGGTCCACAACCCTCTCAGTGAAAACCTCCTCCTCTTTTCCCCTCACCCTTCCACCTTCCAACTTCAAACCATGCCTCTGGTGATACCTCCCTGCTTTAGTCTAAAGATCCCTCCATGTTTAGCCTTATTTATTCCCTTGAGGTACTTGAAGACCTCAATCATGTCACCCTGTCTCTCCCTCTCTCCAATGAAAACAGGCAGAGCTCCTCAAGTCTGTACTCATCGTCAAATCCCTAGCCCTCGTATCATCTTTGTTGCCCTCCTCTGTACCCTTTCCATGAGCTGTATGTCCCTCTTCAAGTGTGGTCTCCAGTACTGTACAAGTACTCAAGGTGTGGTCTAACCAGTCCATTGTACAGCTGCAGAATCACTTCCTTGCTCCTAGAGGTGATCCCCCTTATGATGCATCCCAACATCCTGTTTGCCTTGCTAGCTGCTCTCCTGCACTGCTCAGAGTTATTCATACATGCATCCACCATGACCCCTAGGTCTTTTTCCCCTACTGAGGCCTCCAGCGCCTCCCCTCCCAGGGTGTACTTGTGTTTAGGGTTTCCCGACCAAGATGCAACACCTTGCACTTGGTGATATTGAAATTTAATTTCCATGTGTGAGCCCAGCTTTCCAGGGTGTCCAGGTCCCCTTGCAGGGCCAACCTCTCCTCTTCTCCCTCAACTACTGCTCCCATCTTGGAGTCATCCACGAAGAGATTCATTTCACACCCTATACCCTCCCTGATGTCCGATATGTATGCATTAAACAGGATCGGACCCAGGACCGGGCCCTGTGGTACCCCACTACCAACCTCTCTAGGGTTCGAGAGCTCCCCATAGACCACTACTCTCTGAGTATGAAATTAAAGAGATAGCGTATCTTCTATCTGATACCAAAACTTGAGAGTAATCCCCTATACACAAATATCAGGTTCAAAACAATACTCTAGGCCCAAAAGGGGGTCCAGATCACTCTTAATTCTTTGCCATAGGAGTTTTACTAAGGGACATTCCCAGAAGACCCTAGGATTTTCATAGAATACATGCATCATAAAATAACATGGATCATAAAAACCAAAAAATGGGAATTTCTAGATACTGAACCAAGTCTGAATAATGTGATATCAGCATGACCACAACTAACATTTAAATGAACCAGCACTTTACAAGATACCCTTGTTAAATCTATATTTATAAAAGTAACTTTTAATCATGAACAACTTGAATGCCTGACAGTCCACATTGAAGAAATGATTTTGACAGTTTGAGAGGAGATATGCAAAGGAGATAGCTTCAGTGAGAAACTTACTGGATTATGAATGTCATCAGTTTGCAGCCAAGAGGTTTAAATGAAGATGTCAGATCATGAGTTATTTATAGTTTTGTATTTTTCAGTAGTTGTAACTTGTTAGCAAAAGAATCATTTCCCAGGAACTGGGAGGAATCAGTATATATTTTCATTGATTTTACTGTGTATATGATGCGTTTTTTATATGGCATTACTTGTAAGATATGTGCTTTGCACCCTTATTTCTATGGTTACAAGCTTAAAAAACTACACACACACAAAAAGACAAAGAAAACCAAGTTGTGTTTGCATCTCATTTACAAGGGGGTCTTCAGAAATCAATGTGACCATAATAAAGAAATTGGGAAGTTATAGGTATTGAACCTTGTTATTCAAAGGGCAAAAAAATTACAATTAAAAACTGATAAAGTGTAAAGCTGTAATAACAGTGAAACAACCATGCTGGTATGTACACCACATAAAGTAGTTCTTGAAAGGATACAGATTGGGGATGGCTCAATTAACACTGCAAGTCCAGAAAAAAATATGCATTGTCACCTTTTGCTGTACTGAAATGCTACAGCTGATGCAAAATACAAAGCAAGGTGGTGGGGGTGAGGCTGGAGGATGGGTGTGAATAACACCATATACGTAACAGAAGGAACTTTACATCTCTCGGAATTTATTTGTGAAAATGACTGATGAGGATATGAATGTAAGCTGAGGTAAGGCTGGTTAAAAAAATAGTTGCTTAACTTGCAGACTTGAAATAATTGCATGTCTTCCTTTCTGTAACATCTTTCCATGAACAAACAGGCTTTGTTTTTGAAGCTAACTGTGTTTGGTAGATTTTACTCTTGATTTCTGTTTATGACAGGCAGTAAACGTTCCTGCATGAAAAGGCTTTACCATTGAAGCGCCTATAAAGTGAGGAACTACACAGTGACATAAAAATAGCACTTTATAGGAGCTTCAAAGGCAAAGTCTGTTCCAGGAATACTGCCTGTCATGAAAAGAAGTCAGGAGTCAAATCTACAAAACAGTTATGTAACTCACAGTTGCACTACTAAAATATGATTTACACTTTTATAAACATGTATCAAGTAAAAGACACGCCTCAACTTACTCTAAAAACAGAGAAGTAAAACTCAGTAACCACACAGGCTCAATACATACTGCATTTCCAACTAGATGCAGTTTCACCTCATGCCCTCCACATGAATAAAAAGGTAGGGTGGATCTTTAGGAGTTTCTTAGGTGGAGGTGGAGGTGGGGTGGATCTTACTACCCCAAAAAACTAATGCTTCCTCCCACTACTCAGGTTCCAGTTCTTGTACTGACCATTTAAGAAAGAAGCTAGTACCCTGCAACCATTGACTAACATGAAAGCGTATTTATTTGAGGGTGGAAAACTTTTCTTGGAGGAGGGTAAGGTGGAAGAGACTATTTACACTTTCAGTCAGTTCCATGGACAGAAAACATGACATCACTCGTTTTATACATGCAAAATGTCTGCAGGCTCCACCTACTGCATCCATAAAAATTGTGATGTATTCCTTCTTCCCTAAGCCAGCTAATTCCATATATGAGATGTAAGAATGACCTTTAAGTATATACGTTATAAAATAAAATTAATGAATATAGAAATGCCTCAGTTAATAAGGTGAATATAAGTAAAATAGAATGGCTGACTTGTAGTATGGTATACTAAGCATTGTTGGAAAAGAAGTTTTGACCAACAGAAAATGTGCTTCAGTCTGAAGTATTCGCACATGCAGCATGCTAGGGGATTGTACAGCCAAAAAAAGAGATGTGATTCTCTGCTTGGGGAAAACTATAGATTTTTATTTCAAATGAGAAAACAATTTAATGGATGCCATTAGAGTAAACTCCATTAAAATGAATATATTGCTTTGTTACATATATCTCTTCCAGATGTTAATAACATTTAGAAAATGAGTTAGAAATGTCCTAGGGCCCGATATTCAAATGTGCACCTGGCAATGGCACAAGTGGGTGCACAGCGCAGCTGAGGTGCACTGGAGCAACTAAGGGAAATATTCAAAAGAGATAAAGAGATGAACCTTGGCCCATCTCTTCTGAGTATATCACGTAATGTGCACTGCACAAATACAATGCACTGGTGTATCTCCCCAGACAGGGTTGAATACCAGGAATAGGGGTTGTGCCAGTGCATCAGAGCTCACACTGCACAAATTCCTGATGTTCAGCCACCAATATCCTTAGTGCTCTGACCTGATCTTTGTCTTGCCGATCTCCCTCCCATACCTATTCTCACCTGCTCTTGCTCCATTGTCCTTGCCCTAGTCCCCTCAGCCCCTGCTGAGTGTCTGCCACTACTATTTCCTGCCCCTTCTGTGCTCCTATTTAATCACTCTCTCTGCTCCCCAGGGACTCTCCTTGTGCCTGAGCAGCACCCTGGACCAATAGGCAGCCCCACGGTAACCTCCGTGGCCGCTGCCCGACTCGGACAACCACGCCTGCCCACCTCCAAGCTCGCCACAGTGGATCCCTCAAGCAGGTACTACCATTAGAGATGCCTCGGCCCGGCCTCCTTCTCATTGGTGCGGCATTTTGGCTGCTGGACTGTGATTGGTCCTACCCTACTGCTCGGCTAACCCGATTGAGCACCTTTCTCCCAGCTCCAAAATAGCTAATTTTCTCACTGCTAACTGCAGTATTCTACCCGTATTTTCTTCCCACCCCGCCCCCACCCAGGCCTCCTTTAAATACTCATATTGTCCCTCCTCTCATTCATAACTCCACCCCATTGGCTCTCCTAATCGGACATTTCCATATGTCTTACTGTTAGGGCAATCTAGCGCTAGTGTGAACTAGTTTCTACTCACTACCATACCCCATTCCTCCATTTCACCACTCTCTCTACTCATTAATCCCCTATTTCTCCCCCATTTCCATGTCTATACTTCCCTAATCACCCTGTCCTGCCCATCAGGTTTCCCCTAGTCTCCTCCTTCTTCTCTGATCTATCACCCTACCCTCTCTCTCTCTCTGTGTATGTATCGCTCTCTCTCTCTCCTCCCCCAACATTTCAGTCTCTATATTACAGCTCAGCCCAACTGCTGGCCTGATTTCTCATCTGTGTCCACTTGAATCCACCATATCTATTTGCCTGTAAACAATTTCCTAGGATCCTGTGATTGTGTGAGCTCTGCCCCTTCCCCTGTCCCTCCCTCTCTTGGATCCTAAACAGTTTTCTCTGACCTGTGTCCATAATCCGTGGACTGTCTACAATGAAGTTACACTCCCTGTTAATTTTCCTTGCCTCCTCACTGCCACTTTTTCACCTGTCACTGCTACCTGTCCCCAGAACTGCCACAGCTCATTCTCACTACACACTCAATGATTTCTATTCTCTAACCTCCTTGTTGTGCCTGCACCTAATTATGTCACTCTTCTACTATTAAATAGATCATGGATCCTTATGATTGCACATGTCCACAAAAACAGTTGCCCCCCTCGTCTACATACCCTATGCTCTTTCTTGCGAAATAGGCTGTGGTATCTACTGTTTCTAGCCATACTGCTCTTAGGCGATGTCCAACTAAACCCAGGCCCTACAAATTGTATTACCAACCCTAGTCTTAATGCCAAAAGGCTTATAATTGCCCACCATAACATATGGAGCCTCAAGAAAAATTTCACTGATCTTGAAGCTTGGACCCCTCTACAACCCGGATATAATTTGCCTCACTGAAACCTGGCTCAAACCATCCACCCCTGACTCCTGTGTACGATCTCATCCTACAACCTCCTGAGATTAGATAGACCCCTTCCCAAAAGAGGAGGGGGCACAGCAGTTTACTTTAAATGTCACCTCCAACTTTCTGCTATTAGCTTGTCCCCCTTAAATCACTGTGAAGTGCTTCACACCCTTTTCATCCTCGGCTCCAAAAAATTACATATAGTCTGCATCTACTACCCTTCCCACCCAGGAGCAGTCATAAAGGATTGGAGGAACTGCTGGATCAAACCGCCTCTCTCTCTCTCTCTCTCTCTCTGGGATAATGAACTTCTTATCCTTGGGACCTTATTATAAACTGGCAGGGTAGCTCCCAACCTGCATCCTTGTCGAGCATATAAAGCCTTAATCTTCACCAGCTAATCTTAGAACCTACCAGAGTTTCCCTTCACTCTAATACAGGAACTCTGCTGGATTGGATCATGACCAACCATCCTGAGCACATCATCTTCTGAGGTGTGCTAGCTGATGCTATTACTGACCATTCCCCCACTTTTTGCATCTGGGGCAAAGGGAAGCCATTACAAATGAACCCTCATTTCATTACTTTCCATGATTATGCAAATTTCAACTCCCAAGCTTTTCTTCTAGACATAGCCAACACTGACTGGTCCTCTCTCCTAGGTACTAACGATGCTCACTCTTCCCTTAACACCTTCCTATCCCGCTTCCTATTGTTGCAGAAAAAGCACTGTAAAATGGTAACTCGAAGAGTAAAAAATAGACAAACTAGGTGGCTAAAATCTGGCCTACTCAAAAACCTACATCAAAGAGATAAAAGTTGGGTCCGCTACAAGATCTCCGGCCTTTCAGCTGACCAAAACACCTACCGAGCCCTGCGAAACTCCTGCAAAAAGAATATCAAACAGGCCAAAAGCACCTACTCTAAAGACCTTTTAACTAATTCTTATGGTGACTCAAAAAAATTCTGGTCCCACATTAAGTTCTTTATGGGCTCTAACTCATCACTCACCCCAAATGACATGTCACTCAATGTCATCCATTGCAATAATCCCCATACTATAGCAATTTTTTTCAATGAACAATTCTCCAACTGAACAAAATATACCTCCTCTTTCTCTGTCAGTCTGGACCCTCATGTTCCAACTAACACCAGGCACCCAAATTTCTTCTTTAAATCTGTCTCTAGATGGGAGGTACTAAAATTACTCAAGAATATGCCCAAGCATACAGCAGTTGGCTTAGATAATCTTGAACCTAAGTTACTAAAGCTAGCAGCTCCATTCATTGCTGACCCCCAACGGACATTTTTAATCTGTCACTGTGCCAACACCATGTCCCTGATATATGGAAGATGGCAATGATAACCCCTGTTTACAAAAAAGATGACCCCAAAGACCCACTTAACTATAGGCCCATCGTAATTCTGTCTGTTCTTAGCAAAATTTTCAAAAAAACTTGTAGCTATCCAAACCACAGAATTCCTACTTAAATATGACCTCCTCACTCCTGCCCAGCATGGCTTCCATAAGGGACACAGTACTACCACTGCTTTACTCAAGCTAACCTCTGATGTCCTAGTGGCCATGGACTCTGCTCTTCTTACTGGGTCCATCTTTATCGATATGACTAAGGCATTTGTTCTGGTCAATCACTCCATTCTCCTCACCACACTTAGATCTCTTGATTTCTTTCCAAATGTTGTTAACTGGTATGGTATTTATCTGTCTGACTGAACCCAGTTCATGAAATATAACTCTACCTTCTTGGAAAAATCTACAATTAATATTGGCATACCCCAGGGGTCTATACTAAGTCCACTGCTCTTTCTATCTTCCTAAACAACATCACCTCTAACCTTTCACAGACAGCTACCCTGCTGTATGTGGATGACATTTTCCTGTACACCTGTGCTAAAAGCACAGATGACATCAATGAACAACTCTCCCACGACTTTCAACTCATCCAATGAAGGCTTGACTGTCACAAACTAGTCCTAAATGAACCTAAGACTCAAGCTATGCTATTTGGCTCTAACTATAAACTCAGACAAGCCCAACACAATTTTAAAATCACCACCCTAAGTGGCAAATCCATTGAGGTGGTAAGCTCTTTCAAATATCTGGGAATCACCCTGGATCCTCACTAAATTTTGACACCCATATCTTACAAACCTGTAAGTCAGTAAACACTAGCTTTGTATTGCCTATCGAACCAGCTATGCTCTCACTCCCTCTGCTAGGCTTGCCATAGCTCGTGGGATACTTGTCATTACTTAACTATGGGGATGCCTCCTATACCTCTGCATGCAAATCAAGCTTTCGGAAATGGGATGTCACCTACAATAACATCTGTCGGTATGCATCCTCCTCCCACAGACTGTAACACCACGGTACCCTCTATTCTGACCTTGGATGGCTTCCACCCCATGAGTCTAGGCTTTATGCCTTTGGCTCCTCAACTGATAGCATTATTAGATCTCAAACTTCTCAATCCCTAGTGGGTCTCTTTCAAAAACAGTCATCCTTCTATGACCTTTGCTTGGCAGTTTCTGCCCCTGTTCTTGCCTCTCTTGCCCCACAATACTGAAACTCCCTTCCTCTAACCATTCACCAGGCTATAGTGAACTTGTACATTTGTAATTGAAACATTGTTTTTTGAAAATACTGATTATATCTTTTTGATGAATTCTTTACAGTTCCCCTGAAGAAGCCTAGTATTAGGCGAAACGTTGGGATTTGTTAATAAAATAAATACTGAATTTATGCATTTTGAAGTGTAGCAGCATTTTTGTGCTCAAACAGGCCAAATTTGATTGAATTTTCTGATATAAATGAAGACACAGAATATAGTTATATGAATCAGGTTGATACTGAAGGGTATCATACTTTTTAAGAAGGACATATGCCTTGGAAACACAGCTAGAACTCAAAAATGCAGGTGCATAAACTCTTTATTATAAATTCCCAAGGCAGAACAAATGGCAAGGAAAAGGGGTCAGAGACCACTAGACACCCCAGCACTTTAATTCACATGGGTCTTCCTCAGGGGTAGTGCCTGAGAGAAGACCTCACTATTTGTATCATTTTGGGTTATGCACCTACTTTTTGAGTTCTGGCTGTGTTTCCAAGGTAGACATCCACCTTAATGGGTACCCAGATTTTGGGTGGTGTGGCAGTTACTTTGGGAGTTAGCAGCTCCCTGCCCAGCACCAGCTCTCCTCTGCCTGAACACAATTGTGTTGCATCCACTACTGAAGATTATGCCTTAACAGAAACATAGTCATTAATGTGGACTACATCAATAATACCCAAATGCAGACTGGGGAACAAATAGTTGGGACCCAAGTGGATTTTGGGGGTGAGCAGGCTTTGGTAAAAAAAAAATCTCTTATGGGCTCACAGGTGTGTTCAACAGAGAATATAATAAGGTGAAGTCACATGATGCATCTGAGCGGGTGAGACATGTTTATTTCAGCTCTGCTCCTTGGCTCAATCTTTATTACTGTTAAAGTCTCCTTACTGTCTTAATTCCATAGCTTTCAGTGCCTCAACTATTTTTTTTTTGTGTCCCACTGCAATATTCTCAGGCTTCAGATCACCAGCTCCAATGCAATACAGCCACTGCGATGGAGACCGAGATGCAGCCTGTGGGCCCAATGCACACCCCGCCACCTACACCAGAGAAATCCAAGGCTGCCAAAACACAAAGGTGGCGGCTCATATAAAATCTAGCCTGACACTAACTCCCTTGTCGGAGGAGAAATTTTGCAGGAACTCTCCCCATCAAGGAGGATCTTTGAGCACAACAGGGCAAATCATGGCCCTACAGAAAATCTCAGAGACCCTCTGTCAGAGGGTGGATAATGTGGAGGCTAGAATCAGCCCCTCGAGGACTGGAGCATTCTCCAGGAGCCAGACTCAGCGTCCCTCCGCCGCAAAGTTTCCAAGCTGGAGGAGAAGATTGAGAACTTGGAAGGCACAGCTAGTGCAATAATTTACTGCTGATTGGGCTTTTAGAGGGCTCAGAGGACAGAATCCTATAATTTTCATTCAAAATTCTGCAAGAAAGTGGATGGCCCATCTCCCAATGGCCCTAGCTATATCATCAAATGGGCTCACAGGGCACTAAGGCCCACTCCACCAACAAACTCTCCACCTTTCCCCCTAATATTTAAATTCCTGAACTTCCTGGACAATGTCCACATTTTGGCCAAACTGAGAGATTCAAAGGAGCTACTCTGGGAGGGTACTAAAATAAGGATAACCCAGGATCTTCCCCACTCGGTGAGTCTAAAATGACTGGAATTTAATCCATATATCTCCAAATTGCTTGCAGTGGGGATCCACTTTAAAATGTTGTACCCAGACAGGCTGCAAGTGACCTTCAAGGGCTCACAGAAAACTTTTGATTCAGCGATTTGGGCCAAACAGGAGCTATCCAACAGGTTCCCAGACTTATTCCAGGTGCCCAAGTGAATTTTCTGAGGGTCAGCTGGAGGGCCATATCTCTCTTTAGATCTTTAAGGTTTAACAGGCTGTGGACATTTGGGAAGGAATAGTGGCCACAAAGATGGAAACTGTTTGCTCCATTGAGCAAGGGGACTATTTTCATTTTGGGGAACTGGAAGACATGATAGACCTTTGGGACTTTTAAGCCAGGACTTTTCAGGATTGCCTGAACATTCCCATCTCGTTGATCAGTGTTGGCTTTTCAACATGATCGATGCTACTTGAAGGGGCCAGAACATCAGTGACAGATTGTATGCCTCCTGGGTTGCTCCACTGCATTGCTATTTGGGGCATGGAGAATGACTGCAGTATGTGGGAGACTGGGGTCCTTGGGCTATGAGTGAATGCCTGTCCTTCATGGATCACCACCTTATCTCTGGAGGGTTACAGGTAGGTATGTGGCTCAGTCAATTGTTGGGGCAGGGGTGGATACTTGGGCGTGCAATGGGGCTTTCCTCCTCCACCTCTCTATTGATGGGACTCAGAGTGTCTTCCACAACAGATCAGGAGGGTTGACTGCCCTACACCAAGTACCCCCAGATTAGATCCCTTTCAGGTTCAGCTGCTTAGCTGACCTGAGGGTCCTTCAGGTTCTGGTATTAAGAGGTGGTCCCCCGCTCAAGTAGACTCTTGTAGTGGGCAGTGGGAGGTGACATGCAGGGCCCACTTGGCAGGGCTTTGATGTGGCTTTTTATGCTTGAAATGGCAGGGTGGGGATGGGTTTCCTGTAGCTCCCCCATTGCCAATCTAAGCCTCCATCCAAGCTATACCAGCCAAATGTTGCTCTTGGGCTAGGGAGGCACTTGCCAACAGTGGTGAAGGTGTCAGGGCCTCTATTGCCATGGCAGCCTCAAGCCCAAATATAAACTTCTCCAATGATGGGGATAACAGCGGTCACCCTCCCCAGCCGCCAATTGGTCCTGACCATTTATGGTAGCCTGGTGTAAAGACCTATATATGGGGGACTGGCCCATATTGAGTCCCGAGGGGAAGAGGAGGGTGGAGGCACTACTGGGCCTCATGGCCCTCCCCAGTGATGCATGGATGGGAGCTGCAGAACCTGACCCTACTTTATATCCAGAGGGACTACGATGGGTGAGATGAGGGATTCCTGGCCCTCAACATGTTGTGTCTGCCTTGGGCTCTCCACTTGGTTCCAGGGGCTCTATCATGGGATGGTTGTTATGATTTAAAATGTTTTTAGTAAGTAATAAGTTGTGGAGTTCTCAGTGGGGTTCTAGGATACTTGTTACCTTTACAACTGATATTTGGAGCTGTACACAAGTTTGACAATTAAACTGAATAGATTGAGTGGGAAAGGGGGGGTTATGGTCCCGTGCTAGATATTTTACCTCATCACAGGCCTAGGGTCACTGGTGTTTCAGCCACTAGAGCCATGGGTAGCGAATGTTTTTGTAAAGGGTGTGGTAGTGTTTTGTTTTGTTTGGTTGATGTATGAATGGGAAGGGAGTGGCTGGGCCGAGGGAGATCATGGCTGTTTTCATCAGTTTATGTTGTGTTTCCAGCCCTGGATGAAGAGGAGGGAGGATGGGTTGGGGTGGGAGTTATTGGGATGGGGGTTGAGTGATTATTGAGTAGTCTATAAAACTGTAAGCAGGTAGATGGAGTTTGAGTGATATTTAAAGTTAACTCTAATTATAGGCACCACATATAAATTTATATCTTGGAACATCAAGGGGGGGTGGGAATGACATGTGCAAGAAGTATATATGATCCTACACCACCATAAAAAGTATCAGCCTGATGTAGTCCTCCTTCAGGAAACTTAGCTCAAGTGGAAGGATATCCAGTATTTCCGCAGAGACTGGGTCAGATAAGTTTATGGGGTGGGGTGCATAATAAAAAGGGCAGCATTGGGATCTTAGTACACAGGGGTGTCCCCTTCCAACAGCTAAAAGAAAGTGATGATCTGGCAGGACACTTTTTGTTGCTTCAGGGGCATCTGGGCTTAAGTGAGCTCCATTGAGGAGGAATTTATGGCCCCAACACCAACTCTCCTACTTTTTTCTCCCATCTCCTGTCTCACCTATTACCTTTTTCTCATCTCACAACTATTCTTGGTGGAGACTAGAACTTAATTATTCACCTGGCCCTTGACAGGTCAGTACTTCACCACAAGGGACTCTCACTGGCTCAACAGGGCCTGAGAGATCTCATGGACTCACTGGGACTAGGTACCTGTGGCGATCTTACATCCTGGTGACAGACAATATACTTTTTTTCAACCCCACACAAGTTGTATTCCTGCATTGATTATTTCTCTTTAACCTGTCTGGTCTCCCGGGTCTCCTCACCTGTGACATTCTCCCACTGTGATCTCTGATCACACCCCAGTCTACATGGAGCATTCTCTGAAGAGGTTAGAAGATCAGGATAGGGCCTGAGGTCTGACCTCTACCCTCCTCAGGACACCCATTTTGTTATGGTCCTTATGGAATTCATGCAAACATTCTTTAGGGAAAATGAGGGGTCTGTTTCCTGCATGGACATGCTTTGGGGGGCAGAAAAATGTGCTGTGAGAGGGGAATGTATTTGCCTTGCTTCTAAAGCTAAGAAGCACCAGGCAGAAAAGACACTTCAACTTTTAACCCAAATCCGAGAACTTGAACATCATCTCTCCTCTGCATCTGACCAGGACAACTGGAACCAACTACAGTCCTTTAGGGCCCAATATTTTGGGCTACTAGCAGAACAGGCTGACCTAGCCCTCCAGAAAGTCAAATTCCACTATCTGGAATCAGGTGAGAGAGGGGGTGGCTCCTGGCCCTAAGGCTTAAACAACTGGAAGCCCAACAAATGATACATAGCCTTCAACCTACCCCAAGAGGAGCAATCCTTACATACCCCCCAGACATAGCAGATGCCTTTCAGCAGTTTTATAAAACTCTCTACCATCTGGAAGTGGAGTCTGTGCCCAATTTAGATGTTATACAAACCTATCTGGACTCTATCCCACTTTCCACCCTCTCAGAGGCTCAGCACGAGATCTTACAGGCTCCTATCTCCTTAAAAAAAGTTTGGCGAGTGATATTAAGTAAGTACATTTTATTGTTTGACAAAACATTTTTGTCGTTACAAATACAAGATAAAAAAAATCCAGCAATCTTTAAATACATGTTTTAAAAACTATACATAAATATCCTCTATAAGATCTATTTTACATCTATATACATTACTACTTTATACAAAATAATTAATAAAGTCTCTTCAATGTCAAATTTTTTTAAGATGAAATCTACATTTTTCAATAATCCCACAGAATCTTGCAACCTTGTTCATGTTAACAGTGTGATTTGTCTTAAGCAAATAGTTATATTGATAATCTGGCTCCATATCCAAGTTTACTAACAAGTGCCCTAATAAATTATTTCTTTGTACTTTATACAAGGGACATAATATTAATAATTGTTTGGGTGTGTCTTCATCTAGATCACAAGCACACATTTTATTGGGTACCAATCCCATTTTCTGTTTCAAGCTATTACTTTCTATATATCCAAATCTAAATTTGGTATAAGCTTTTCTGTTACTTGGGTAGCTTATTTCCCTCAAATACTGATGTAAATCAAATATTCTTTCAGTATTTAGTGCCAACCATGAACTTATTTTACATTGTTTGGCTGATTCCATATCCTTTTGGATATGGATATCCCTTATCCTTGTTTTAACAGTCTCCTTAATTAATTCAAATGGTGTTTTTAGACTTTCTGGTAATAATTCAAGTAATCCATAAGGTAGTATTAGCTTCTCCAAAATATGTGTACTTGGGTATGTGAAGCCTTCACCCATTTGGATCAACATTTCATCAATACACATTCTTGGGAGCCTGTGCTCATACATATTATATGCCTTGATCCAATAGGTTACCATCCGTTGCTCTATATTACAGTTCAGAGGTAGCTGACCCAACTCTAATCTAGTTAAACAGTTAGGAACTCCATATGGCAGGCCCAATAATCCTTTATAGAATTTATTCATAATGGTTTCTAATCCCTTTTTATTCCCCATCCCCAAATTTCAGCCCCATATAAAATTTGTGAACGTATTTTTGCATTTAATACATTTAATGGTCCAATCACAGATTTGCCACCATACTTAAAATTAAACCTGCCCAAAGCAGAAATTACCCCTTTAATCTTCCGTTACTTCTGCTGTATGTTCCTTCCATCTAAGATTATACATGAATACTATCCCTAAATAACAACATCTTGAAACATATTCTATATCATGGCCTTTACATTTCAAAGAGCACAACTGCCAGTTTTAATTAAGGTCCTGTTGAATATCATATATTTAGTTTTACTGAAATTTATCTCCATTGCTAGTTTTTTGCTCTCTTTTTGGAATTTGTCTATGCTTCTCTTAATTCCTATATAGCTAGTTGAAATCAATATGATATCATCAGCATAAGCTAGTTAAGGGCACCCCCCTTTTACCCACCCTAGGCATATGTAACTCTGAATCCTCCATCTCTTCCAATACCCTATTTAAAAATAGGTTAAATAAAATGAGGGATAATACACACCCCTGTCTAAGGCCAATATTAGTTCAGAATTTAGCTGA
Source organism: Neoceratodus forsteri (assembly GCA_016271365.2). NCBI lineage: Eukaryota > Metazoa > Chordata > Ceratodontiformes > Ceratodontidae > Neoceratodus > Neoceratodus forsteri. Next base: position 106,943,350 of record CM057459.1, on the reverse strand, counting down.
ACAATCTCCCTCCACATTATATCTTATATAAGTGAGATTATTCTCATAAAGGGTTTTAATTATATTTATCAGATTGGTATCTAAACCATATCTTTTAAGAGTCTCCCACAATATATCTCTATTTACTCTGTCAAACACTGCCCTCAGATCTATAAATACACAGAATAGCTTTTGTTTTTTTAATTACTGTGTATTTATTTATTAGATGTGTTAAAACAAAACATTGATCCAGCGTTGAATGATTGGGCATGAAGCCGTTGAATGATTGGGCATGAAGCCAGCTTGGCCTTCATTAATTATTTTACTTTGTCCTAACCAGTCTATGAGTCTATTAGTCAAAATTTTTGCAAAATGTTTTTGTACATTATCCGGTAGACTAATAGGTCAATAATTATTTGGGTCCACATGACAGCCTTTTTTTATAAATAGGTACTATAATGTTTTCTCTCCATGTTTGTGGGATTTCTCCTGTTTTTAATATGGTATTATATATATATTGACTAAGACAAGGGTCTATAATAAGGGATCATCAATGATTATATCCATCGGTATCCGTCAGGCCTGGAGGTTTATGTCTTTTCGCCTGTTGAATTGTTGTCATAACCTTTTTCTCCAATTTCCTCTCTGCAGGGTACCCAGTGGATTTTATTTATTACATTTGCCAATGAGTGGTCATATCATAATGTCCTAAAATGATTCTCCCATGTTGCTGGGTCTATATAACTTTCAATGCCACCGTATACCTGGTCCCAGCCTTTAACAACAAGTTTCCAGAATTTCTTTGCATTATTCTCATTTAAATATTTTCAAGTTGTCCCACTCTTTATTCTATAGGTTTTCTTTTTCTTCTAGAATCTTTTTATAATTTGTTCTCAAAATATTTAAACTTCTTTATTTTCTCTTGTTGGTTTATTATAAGTTAATTTGGCCTGCCTATTAACTTCATTTTTCTTCCTTTTACAGTCATCATCAAACCACTTACTTCCTCTTTGTTCTCTGTTTATTGTTGCTTTTACCAATATGGCAGCTATATTTGCTAATATCTCCGAGAATTTTTTTATAGCATCTTCCTTCAATCCTAATTGTTCAAGATTTATTATTTCTTCTCTAAAACTATAATCAGATAGTAGTTGGATTGACCTATAATTATCCAATACTTCCCATTTAATCCCTTTTTTACCCTCATTATATCTGCTTTCCAATTTATTTTATTATTATTATTTTTTGACAGAGAACACAAATCAAGTATGATTTCTACCAGTCTATGTTCACTGTCCATTTTATTACCTATTCTGAAACCAAGTAACTTGGTAACAAAATTTATTGAGATCCATCCTAGATCAATGGTTGAGACACCTCTAGTTCCAATATACGTGTAATCTCCTTGGATGTCATCTTTTGTACGCCCATTGACCAGTATCATTTCTAACTTTTCCAGGGCCTTTACCAATTTAATCCCTCTTTCACACTTTTTGCTATCCCTACATTTTCTCATTAGGGTCAAAGATGGAGGATTCAGAGCCACACAGGCCTCCTCAAGTTCTTCTTGGAATTCAAGTGAGTGCCCCACCCTGGCATTAAAATCGCCCACTATGACAATTCCATGCTCAGGATCCTCTATTAAACAGTTTTCAACAAATTCACTTAACTTTCCCAAATCTTCGTGATTCACATAGTTGGATTTTTTGGTGGGGGGAAGTAAACATTTATTAATATTAGCTTTTGTCTTTTTCCAACAATTTGAACTGGCAGGATATGATCTGAATGTAATGGCATCTCCATATGTACTACAGAATTACTGATTTTGCACCAGGTTACTAAAGCCCCCTGATGACCTATCATATTTTTGGTGCATATTGCTGCCTTCTGGAAGCCCTTATAACCATTTAGTTTCAATTCACTACTACCCCAAATCTCTTGAAGGCAAATAAAATTATATTGCATTAGAAAACCAATGAAAGTTGGGTCAGCCATTTTATCCCTAATCCCTGTAATGTTCCATGAGATAACATTATACATGCTTATAGTTTCTTTATGACTCAATGTTATTGTTTGCAATATTTTATGTCAGTCTCCCAAATCTTCCAGTGTCTGGAATCTGTTTGCTATTTTGATCAAATTCAACCAATGTTCTTCCTTCTGCTCCTCATATATACTATCTATTATGTTTATCTCTCCTTGTAGATAAATTTATATCTTGTCTAAAAGCTTAGCCATTGCTAAAATGTATAAATAATCTTGTTTGCTTTCCACCCAAATTGCTATTTGACCGTTATTCTCCCACCTTTTTATTTTTTTTTATCCTTTGGGAATAGGCTGTTATCTTTTGTCAAATTTTGAAGCAGTTCCATAACCTTAGTTCTTATGTTTCTGTTAATTTCTGAAGAAAATCATTCAAACCATACAATGAGATAACATATTAATTTTCCTCGGATAATATATTATTTTTCATTCTGAAGAACTCAGTAAAGATTGACCTCAGTTCCACCACATTATCTGTTTCTATTCCTAGCTCTCTTAGCTTATCCTTATGTTTATTTATTACTTTTAGTACATAGAACTGGTCTGATAACAATAAAACCAGTTCCATATTCTTTATCGGTCTGATAACACTAAAGTTTGCCAATAGTCTATCACTGCTTTTGTTCATCTGGATGACTGATCCCAGAAATTGTTTCAAATCATCATTTAATTTTGATTCAGTCTCAACCAGCATTACTGGTACTTTATAAAGTGGTAGAATGAAATCAGTCTCCAAAGTTCTATCCAACAGATGCCTCAGAATTATTTGCCTATTCTTTTCTCTTAAACTATCTTTCTCTTCCTCAAGACTCTTGTTCTTTACTTTTCCTTCTAACTTTGGCTCAATAACTTCCTCAATCTTCTATGCATTCCATATTATTTTTATATCTGAATGATCCTGTGTCTTTATTCTAGTCTCTTTATTTTTGTGTATTGTTTTTGTGTTTGTCTTATCTATTCCAGTACTCTGTCTACTGTTTTTTCTTTATTTTCCACTATTATGTTTTGATTTCCCTTACATCTCTTTTGACAGCTTTGATTGTTTCCTCTTAGTAGTTTATCTAACAAATTATTTACAATTTCTGATTCTGATTCTTTCTCAATATCAGAAAATATATTTTCCCAGGTTTGTTCTTTCCCTGTTTCCTTCTTACCTATTTTCTTTCTATTATTATTCTCTTGTCATTCTTGATTCTTTTTTTTCCTTTCAACAGCTTACTTCATTCCTTTCTCCCAAATTGTTGTGTGCCCCTTTTTTAATTCCTCAATTAAACTATTGGTCTGATCAAAATTACTGTGTAACATAACCAATTCTGATTCTTGTTCATTTTCAAATTCCTGTTTCTTCATATTTATGTTTGTCTTTATGGGATTCATCTAGTATTACTGAATTCTCTGTTGATGCTAAAGTCCCTATATTTTTTCTTAGCAGCCGTTGATTGGTCTCACTTTCTATGTTATTTTGTATCATTTTGTTATATATCCAATCAATTCTCTTTTTATTTTCAGTACATACTCCCTTTATAAATGAGAGGCTTTGGGCATTTTGTATTAATTGTTCATAAATCAGTGTACTAGATAAAATCAGATCCTTTAGTGAGTACGCACATCCTTTAATAATAGTTTCTAATATGGGGGAGGGTGAGCTACCTTCTATTGGGCTCATACAACTAGTATACTCATCCCATCCCTTTGAGTCCCTATACTGCTTTGGGGTTTCAGGGGTCTCTGGGTTAATTAAAGACCTGGTTCTATCTAGATTGCTTTAATCTACCATTTTACATATTGGAGAGCTACAATTATCAAGTAAATCATTTTTTAATTGATTAATTTCCCTTAGTTCCCTTTCGATTTTATGATTGAACTTTATTGTATTTTTAATCTTCTCCACTGTCCTACTCACCTCCTCATTTGCTAACTCTATTTTTATGGAATCCTGGTCCATAGTCCCCAAAGTACTTATTTTGCACTCAGGAGATGTATTGTTTATTTATTTGAATTACCCTATTAGATGCTAAATCTCCTGGGGATATGATCTGTTCCTTACTTTTCCAAAGGTCCAAAATGGAGATCTGTTTTAAATTGGGTGTAATCCCATTGTTTTGTTCATTGACTTTACAATCAAGATTTTATATTCTTTCTCTTCCCCCATACTTGTATCTGATTTTCTTTTTTTTTTATATCGAAAACTATTTCCCATGTGGTCATCATTATTACAGTTATCGGTTTGTAAGATCTCCTTCACATTTATTTCAGAGATCATTCTTTCTACTTCTTTCCTTACTTCCCCCTTTTTCATTTCTTCACATCCCATGAACCCTATTTTTTTTCTTCCTGCATTCTAAGTATATGAAGTATATGCAAACTTCCTTGTGTATTTGCCATTTTTCCCTTACTATGTGTCTCTTTATTATTTCTAAGATTAGTTCCTTTTGTATATTTGCTTAATTGGTAGTTACCAGTTAATTTGTTTTTTGATCTCCTGGTTTCAACAGGCATATTTTCAAATATCAATTACAGATACAATAGGACATACATCCAGTATCTTACAATAACTAAAAAAGGAAAAGAGAGAGAGAGAGAGAAAGAGAGAAAAAAGACACTTGATAAATCCTCATATAAATCCCCACAAACTTTCCACTACAATAGTTCTGCAGGGAAGTTCAACGTATTGAGTTCCAACCAATTTTTGATAAAGAAGATAGTTCAAGTGGAAATAGCTTGATTTTCCCAAAACAACCTGATTTTTCCAAAACCAATAGGCTTTTCCCAGCTGAGCGTTGAAGCAACTTTGCATTCAACTAAATATTATCTGATGAATAAGTAAATGGTCAAGTTCACAAGTTCAGGGGTTACTTGTTAAAAACAATAAGGCATAGTGGGGTAAAGTGCAAAATGCAAAGAACAAAATGCTCAGAACTGCTCAAAGTAGTTTCTCAGAATTCCTTAAAATAAGTTATTTACAGCACACCCGGCAAGTCAATGTAGTAAAATTGATTCTTTCAGGTTCTTTCAGATATGATCCTAGTTCTGGTAGTGAAGTTATCTTTTACTTTGCTCTGCTTTATTTTACTTTTGCTTGCAAGGCATTTTGTATATCTGTAATAAAGTTCTCTTATAAAGTTCTTCAAGGTAAGTGAGCAAATCCCAAGGTAAAGGCTCTTTTAAACTTCAAGTCTTAACATCACACAGCTATTCCACTGATCTTTCCATTGTGATATTCTTAAGTAGCTACTTTACAGTCCTTGTTTAGGTATTGTTTTACATCTCCTTTCAGTTAACCACAAGCTCTCATGAGGAAAAGGGGTGACTAAACCACCAATTTGCCTTGATCAAAAAGCTGTAAGTTGTAAGCCATGAGTATCTTACTATTATAATAATTATACCTAGGTCACGATGAAAACCTAGTCTTAAAAAAAGGCCAATCCAACTAAAAATATAAAGGCAATCTCTCCTGCCGATGAAGCTCTATCCATGATGCATTTACTCGGTGTTTGCTCAGCAAAAATGGAGTCTTTCCTGAAAAGGACACTAGAGCATGAGTATTTGACTTTTTAGGTCATGTGTTTCTCTACGCCAATGAGATAACAGCCACTCTCCCCATCAGATACCCTTTCTCCGTAACTTTTTTTTAAACAGTTAAAAAAGTACAAAAATGATAATGTATCAAAATAAATTTATGTGAGTACTACAAACATTACAGGCAAATAAACACAATAAACACAATCACTGTTTATTGCAGCCGGTCACTACTAATCATTCAAACAAAATCATTCCAACAGTAGCTTCTCAAGGGAAATTCCTGTAAACTTGCAGTTTATAATGTATAACTGTAACAAATCCCACTGATTCCACACTGAGTGCAGCCTCTTCATTATTCTTTCTTTCTCATGGTTTTCTAAGGGCCGTTAAGCCTCCACAGGCTCCTCCAGAGTCTCCCCACTATCAGGGCTACTTCCACCAAATGATTCCTCACTGATTCAGTGGGTAGAGCCCAGAGGCCCTTAGCTCCTAAGGAGCTGCTACTTAGTAGTTAAGGAACTCAGCCCAAAGATAGTCTGGAAATGTCAGTGAAAATTAAAAATATAGAGGCAATGGTGGCATACCTTTTATTAAAAGTGTAAACACTTTCACTGACTCCTGCTACAAGCGCTTCTCCACAGCATCCTAGTGAACAGCTCAAGCTCCTCTCAAACAGGGTGTGTCCTCAGTCAGGTGAGTAATAGAACAACTACCTAAGGAGAAGCCCCCCGGCCCAGATGGGTTTAATAACTCTTTTTATGCCACCTTCATTGACATCTTGGCTCCATTCCTCACCAGATTATTCAAATATCTTCATTCTTCTGGTCTGATCGACTGCTGGTTCACTCAAGCCTGGATCACCTTTATCCCCAGACCTGGTAAATCGCACCTCCTCCCAGGAAACTATCTCCCTATTTCCCTCCTGAACTCTAACCTGAAAATCCTTGTCAAGGTCTTGGTTAGCCATCTCCTAAAGACATGATAGGGCCTCATCAGCCTGGCCCAGGTCAGGTTTGTGGATGGACATTTGACCTCCGATTATCTGCACAAAGTTCTTCAACTTATCTTGGTGGTGGGGCAGATGCAGATTCCAGTGGTATTGGTCTCTTTAGATGCAGAAAAGGCCTTTGACCATGTTCCTTGGCCTTTCTTGCTTGCCACACTGTGGAGATTCAGCATTTTTACCCATTTCTGTGAGTGGCTTAAGGTCATCTATCAACAACCCTCAGCCAGGATCTGTTGTAATCATGTATTTTCATCCTCTTTCCCTCTGATGCAGGGTACCAGGTAAGATTGCCCTCTTTCCCCTTTCCTTTTCAATCTTTACCTGAAACCCCTCATTTGATCCCTCCAGAACAGCCATAAGATTCAGGGAATCCAGGTATGGAGTAACAGGTATAAGCTGTCTGCCTATGCGTATGACTTACTGCTGCACCTGGAGAATCCCCAGACTTCAATACCAGCTGCCATGGAGATTATAGACAGATTCTCTCGGGTGGCAGGATATAAACTAAATTTGGACAAATCCAAGGTAATGCCTCTCAACATGCATGTACCATGACAATGGATTAATGGCTTTGGTCTTTCCTGGGAATCTAAGGCCCTCTCCTATTTGGGGATCAATCTTTCTCACTCCATTTCCACATTGGTTAAACTTAACCTCTCTCCTACCTGCCAAGCTATTCAGGTGGATCTTCAGAGATGGAAATCTCTCCCGCTGTCATTGTGGGGTCGAGTGAATGTGATAAAAATGAACATTCTATCTAGGTTACTCTATCCAATCAACATGGTGAGCCCCTAACTCCCAAAACAATGGTTTTCTCATCAACAAACCTCCCTTTCAGGTTTTTGCTGGAATGGTAAAGCCGTACAATGGGCTTATACTAGGCTAACCTATCAGAAAGAGTTTGGTGGACTGCAAGTGCCTAAAGTCTTTCTCTATTACTGCTATAGACTGTTGTAAAGTATTTAGGTGGAGTTCTCCCATTACCGGCCTCCCAGATGATTCCTATATTCCCCTGTGGCTTTCACTGGAACCAAGACTCTGTTGCTCACAGGGCATTGATATAGGTAGTCTTATTTATGCCAGACCCTCTGAACTCCCTAAACCACTGTGTGCTTCTCTGGTATGGTGGTCTCTCAAGGCTCTCCACCAGATTTACTCCCACCTTGGTCTCTCACTACATAAGGATCTGACCCAACCCTTATTTGGTAATATACATTTCCGAATAGCGAACCTCACTATTCCCTCGAGCTTCTGCACACCTCTCTATAGGGCACCAATTTCATCTTTGATCATAGATGGTAGGCTCAGCTCTGCAGCTGAAGTTCAGGAAAGGTTCCACATTACCGCTTATCAACCATTTAAACATCTGCAAATGAACAGAGCAATCTCTTCATTTCTGGGTCCCGCCCTCATGGCAGGACGTTTACAAACCTTTGATGCAAATGCTCATTGACACGGCTGTTCTGTCTCACCTTATATCCAAATTTTATGGCCTTCTCCAACACCACAATACGAATAGCCCTCAGGGGATATGCTTCTATTGGAAGCATGAATTAGGTCTTAATCTGAGTGAGAGGGAGTGGTGGCAAATTTGGCAGCATGTATACAAATACATAAAACAGGACCACTTTTGTTTCCTGCAACTACGCATATTGCATAACCTCTATTACTCCCCCTCAATGTTATATAGGATGAGTAGATCTGCATCCCCACTCTGTATCAGATGCGGAAATTCAGAGGGGTCATTAAAACACATCCTCTGGGACTGCACCCTAGTGTCTCCTTTCTGGCTGGCAATCCGTGGTGCTCTGGATCCAATGTTGTTGTTTTTTTATTTTATTTTTATTAACTTTTCAAAAGATTTTTTTAATTCATACATACAGAAATATATTCTTTAAACAATTCATTACATATATTCCCCTTTATTCTATTTTTATTCCTGATGCATAAAGCCGTGTCTGGACCAAGTCATTTGGGGAAGAAATTATTAATATTACATCAAACTTAAATTACAGGTTTATGCTGCTATCTTAAGAATATTACTTTTCAATATTCAGATATATTAATTATTAAACAACAAAAATATAAATCCTGCTATCCACCCAGCAGTAAAGTTTTACATCTTAATTTTTTAAAAACTTTCATAACCTTATAACTAATATTTTTGCCATATAGCTCACCAAGATACAGAGAATATTCATTTCACAAATTCATCATCTTCTTTTCAGATAATGTAGGTGAATTAGTTTCTCCATCTCTCTCTCAGATTCTTCATCACATTGTTTCCTTGTAAAATCAGTAAGCTGATCAACCTAAAAAAATGCACTGTGTCCCTTTGTATTTGATTTTCAGTTTTGCTGGTGCAAGGAATTGAAATTTGGCTCCCTTCTCCAAAAGTTGTCTGAAGGTTAGAAAACATCTTCTGTGCTGTGTCAGGTAAGAATAATCAGGGTATACAGAGAATGTGATTGCTTTGTACAGTAATGGAGCCTTTAACCTGTATAACCTTGTAATTAAGTTCCTGTCTGTATCAAAAGCAAAGGATACCAGAATTGTATATTTTTGTTGATCCTTATCTTCCTTTTTGTATTGAATGTTTCTAATAGATTCTGTATGCAGGGGTTATGAACGGTAAGTTGTCTTCTGAAAGTTCAAACACTGAGACAAGAAAGTCCTTAATTAAATCTCTCACTGAGTCAAACTCTTGATCTAAAGAGACAGGCAGACCAATAAAACATAAGTTCTTGTATCTTTGCTGGTTCACCAGCAGCTCAATTCTCCTAGAAAGAATTATGTTGTCTCATAATAGATTAGATGTTGTTGCTTCCACTGTGGCAGTTTTATTTACATTTTTCTCAACTTCGATTTTTGTGCTCTCCACCTGTTTTGAAATATCCTCTATGTTCGCCTGGTTTTGCTTGGCATCACGCTGTAACAATTTGACCATCTGGGATAACGTCTGAAATTTTAAGTCGAAGGATTGTGTCCAGACTAGCAATTTCTCAAGTGCTTCCCCCAGTGAGTCCATTGAGTGTCATCCATAGCCATTTTGGGTTGTTTCTCAGGCAGCAGCAGCTCTTCAGGCTCCTCTGTTTTCTCTGAATCTCTTTGCTCTTGCTGCTTAGCAATACTCTCTCTCAGGGAGACCAAGTTAATCAGGGATGCAGGCTTTTTAGCTAGTGTCAGTTCTGTTTTTTGTGGGGGTAACTCAACAACTTTTCACTTACTCTCTGCATGTGGTGGAGTAAAAGAAGCTTGTGAGTCTTTTAGTTCTCTTCGCCATTCCTGTATTTGCACCGGTTGCTCTGTGGGCTGTAGTAGGTCAGCTATCAGCATTCCAGCACCAGAGCTGGGGATTCCATCGCTGGCTCTCCTGATACCCTCCAAGCTGACTTCCAGTCTGTAGTATTTCTCCAAAGGCCTGATCCTGGGAGACACATACTCTTCGGATGAGGTAGAAGATTTTGCTTTTATTTTATCTCCCATGTGTTCTCTTGTGTTAGACAACCTCCATGTAACAAATTGTCAGACCTTTTTAACATAGCTCACTCTTGAAGAAGCTAACTGTGGCCATGTTTAAGCCCCTCCCTTCAATGATGGGTTTGAATTCTTACTTTATACCACAGATCTGTCTGCTCGGTCACTTTCCCAAGGATATGCTAGATTGCCACAAAATTTTTATGTCCCTGATCTCTATGGTGGCCAAACTCATTAAAGTCCAACACTGGTTAGATCAAACCAGGTCCTCTATTATGGAATGGCACTTAGAGGTGCTCCAGCTCCTCGAAATGGAGCTACACTTTGCCCAACAGCAGAATCACCAGAACATGTTCCGTAAGAAGTGGGCCCCACTACTGGCCCTTTTACCTCTTATGCGCTGTCTTTAATTGAGCCCAGATTTACATGTGGGAGTGTGGCTCCCCACATGTTTCTTTGGGCAGGAAAAGGGCTTTTGCTCTAACTCCCATCTGTCTGGTACCCTCCCGGTATGCTCATTCCAGACAAGCTCCCAACTTATTCTCAATCCTGTATATGCTCTGGGGGAGGAGGAAGGTGCGGGTGTGGGGGGGTGAATACAATGTAGGTAATTTTAATCACTTGGGCCTTATTACTGTTGATTGTAATTCATGTATTTTCAAGACCTTGTATGTTTATTGTCACAGTTTTCCATGTTGTTGTACGGTTCTTTGTCCTTATTTCAACTTGGATGGAAGCTGTTAGTTGAATGTATGTATTCATGTTTCAAAATGTTTAATAAAGTATATTAAATTGAAAAAAAAGACAACATAATAAGGTATTCTTGTATTCAGGAGAACTTAATAACTACATTTCTGCCTGACAGCAAAAATGTATATTGAGAAATGTGGTAAAGTGATAGCAGTGTCTAATATTGCACCATACATCTAATCGTCATCTCCCAAAGTGATAGGAAAAGTTTCTTAGCCTGGTTGCCTTGACAGCTGAAAAATTATAGACCTGCAGGTGGGTGGGTCAATTCAATTCAAATTTTTATTTTCCCATGAATACACCATTGAGGTAACTTATTTACAAGTGGTCCTGGAAGGACTGATACATAGGAATAAGCCATTGCGAGAACAACAAGCAGTACAAATACAGAATATGAACAATACCTAATGCAATAGTTTTACAAACGTTTTACATTCATCAGGTCTCAGTTCAATCTACATCAAGTACAGTAACAGAACATTGGGTCAGACAGGAAGGGGAGACATGAGTAGAATGGCCTGAAGGGACTTCAGGGTAGAAAAAGTGGAGAGGAAGTGGTAGAGCATAAAGGTATAGGAATAGGACAAACAAGTGGAGGAAGCATTGTGGAAGGGTGTAAAGTGGATAAGCACTAGAAGGAAGGCAAGTAAATGCATATATACAAGTAATAGTAGGATTAGTTATACAAAGCAGTCACAGTCATCCTTAGCGTAGCATCTAAGGAGAACCTTGAAATGGGGAATCCCAATCCAGTGGGTCAATTTTAGGGAATTTTGAAGCGTGTTCCAAAGAGTAGGTATGGCATGGCTCAAGGACAAAGTGGCAAAATGCGATCTATTCCTGGGAACATCGAGTGTGATGTAAGCATATCTACTAAGGGGGTAGGCACAGGGGGTACATTTGAAAAGGGCAGAGCTATAGGAAGGGAGTTTGTTCATAATGGCTCTGTACACTGAGAGGGAGGCATTTTGTGACCTCCTAGTAGCAAGAGAGGTCCAACCTATAAGAGAATAAAAGGAGCAATAATGAGTATTATAAGGACCATTAGAAATAAGCCTGAGGGCTCTGTGGCACAACATGTCCAGTTTGCCTAGTGCAGATTTAGGACTGTGACTCTAAAGGAAGTCTGCATAGTCAATCAGAGGGAGAAAGGTCATCTGAACCAGCCTTAGTTTTGCTTCATGTGTTAATAAATGCTTAATACAGATGAATAAACCTGATCATTGCCTTAATTTTTTTTGCAAGTTCACCGATGTATACAGAGAAGAAAAGTTTGCAGTCAATCCAAAATCCTAAGTATTTAAACTTGTCCACATACCCTAGAGATTCCCTTAAAACTGTAGTGATCTGCGGGATATTTATTAATGAGAGGTAGGTAATGTTTTAGTTTGTGGGGATCGAAGCATGACTTTTGTCTTCTTGGCATTAAGCAAAAGCTTTAGATGAGTCAGAGTTTGCTGTAATATATCAAATTCAAGCTGCAGTTCAAGATATGCAGACTCAAGGGAAGGCCAAGCAACATAGAGTACAGTGCCATCTGCAAAAAGATGAACACTAGCAGACCTAATGTTGTGGTCAGCACAGTTTTTAACGGGGAGATATCACCCTGAGCTTTTACCTGCTGCTGGCAGTCTATGAGGTAACAAGAAAACCACTTCATAGCCTGTTCATCTAACTCAATGTTCTGTAGCACACGCAGCAAAATAAATTGTGGTCCACAGTATTGAACACCTTGATTAAATGAAGGAACAGTGCACATATGTGCTTCTTGGAGTCAAGGGCAATTTGCCAATCATTTGTAATTTTGGCTAGAGCAGTTACAGTGCTATGCTTTGACCTGAAGCCTGACAGCAAAAGGATGAGTGAGTCTGAGCACTCCAGGTATTCTCTCAGTTGAGGGTTAACATGTTTTTCAAGCATTTTAGATAGGATAGGTAACAGTGATGTAGATCTACAGTTGTTAAGGTCACTGGAGTCTCCAGATTTAAAAAGAGGGATAATATGGGCAGTTTTCCACACAGAGGGAAGAGTACCTTGTGAGATGGACAGATTGGAGAGATGTGTAATAGGAGGTGCCAGATAGTAGAATCCAAGTTTTAGAAAAAGCGGTTCGAGCTGGTCAGCTCCTGTGCTTTTCTTAGTGTCAAGGATGAATAGAAGGTCTCCCACCTGTTTAAAGGTGATAGGGGAAAATGAAAATTTAGTTACATGGAAGGTTGCATTTGTAGGGAAGTATAATGGGCCAGTAAAATCAGGTTGCTGCGTAGAGGAGAGGTGTCAAAGGCAAGCCCAGCAGTGGCAAAGTGATCATTCAACTGTTCTAGGATGCAGTGTTTGCTGGTATAGGTGTTAGCTCCTGTGGTAATTTTGCTAGGTAAGGCCGATGAGGAACTGCGCCCTTCAATATCTTAGTATTTGCCAGAATTTGTTAGCATCTTATTTTGTGGAATACAGCGCTGCTTTAAAATATTTTGCTTTTTGCTTTTTCATCCCAAATAAATTTTGTACATCTGTTCCTAGATGTTCTGAAGGCTGCCAGATCAGATGACAGAATAGTTTTACATGCCTTTTTCTATGAAGCATCTCTGCTAAGTAAGGCAGACTTTAAGGAACTAGTAAACCATGGGCATGGTCTTTTCCTGGTTCTGATTTTGGCAACAGGGGCATGTGAGTTAATGACCTTTAGTACACAGTTGTGGAATAGGTCATAGCCTTGGAGACAGTAGGGGCAAGATAAAAGTCCTATCATTTGATCCTACTTAGATCAGCGAGGAACTCAGAGGTAGTAAAGTTCCTGAGGCACCTTTTATAGATGAAGCAAGAGGTGGAGATGGATTTGGAGAGGACTCTTACACATACAATAGCCCTATGGTCGCTAATATCATTATGAAAAATCTCAATATGTGAAATTTTATAGGATTTGTTAATAAGAATAAAGTCTAAAAGAGTACTATACATTGGATTTTTGGAGTTCTGGTGGGTAATATCTGAAATGAGCTGTGACAGGCCGAAGTCATCACATAGATCTTTTAAAGGCTTACAACAGGGGGAGTACCAGTCTAAATTAAAGTTACCCATAATGAAAATTTCAGAATTAGTAGTTTCTTGAATTTTTTGTAGATCAGGTAAAATCTCAAGGCCCCCTGAAGATGATCTGTAGCATCCCATTACATGCAAGGCCTCATTGGAAGGTAAGGCCACCTTCAAGGTAAGACTTTCAAACTCCTTAGACATGGATGTGGAATCAACTTCTGAAACTGTGAGCTTATCTGACACATAGATGGCAACCTCACCCCCTCTTGAGTACCTACCAGCCCTAAACACATTATATTCAGGAATGTTAACAACATGATCAGGGTTGGAACCGCGGAGCCATGATTCAGAGATTACTATCACATCGGGCTTGGAATGTAAAGCCCAGGCTTGTATCAACTCATGTTTTTTTTAGAAGGCTGCAGGCATTGATAGGCGTCAATCCTGAAGTAGCCTTTGATTGATTGTAGTCATACAGAGCCTGCAGTTCTGAGCTAAGGAGCCTGCATATTTCATTAGTAGCTTGCTGATTATACTGAAGCTGCCTGTAGATTTGTATAATTGAAATACTGCATCCTTAGCAAAGCAACCAGCCAGTCCTGTACCTCTTGTCTGATTTTTTGGCCTGCCCCCCTCCACCTCCCAGGCCTCCTTTAAATACACAATAGTTCCTCCTGCCTCTGAGGAAGATAGTCTCAACTGGGCAGTCACTTGGCACAGTCACCTGCTCTTCTTACTTAAAGGGACACTCTCCTCTCTAGCTGCACATGTGCTGTCTTAAAGCTAACCTTCTCCTTTTAGCTGAGTGCTGTGTAACCTACAAGCCTTGGTGATCTGTGCAGCTATCAATATTATTTTCACCTGTCTACCATGAGCCTGCAAAAACTTCTGGTATAGTTAGCTTATGCAGACAAAAATGCCTTGCACAACCATGGCTCCTCGATTACTACTAGGTATGCTTCTTTACTCCCTGATACCCTGTTCTGCTCCTCCAAAAGCTGCAGCAGCTTCTATAAATTCTATTGCACATGCTCCCTGTCCTGATATTCTTGAATCTGCTGAATTTTTTACCCTTGAAGGAAACTACTATCTCTGTGTGGCCCATAGCACCCAATCTTCACACCATAGGAGGTTCACTGAACAAGTGATTCTTACTCACTGCATTTTATACTATTGCAGCATCTCCATCAAGGTGTTGCTGTCTGCTTCTCTGGGCCAATTTGGGCTTTGTACTCCTCAGACACTGCAGCATGCCAGTACCTATAAAAGGGGAAAAACACATCTCATAATGCTACTACTAAATGCCATCAAAAAGCTTCTTCTTCTGCTGCTGCTCATCTGCGCAGGTAATGTGGAATTGAACACTGGCCCTACTATCCCCATAGCAGCCTCCAATGAACTGGCTAACTTAAAGGGTATGGGCCTCTTACATATTAATGCACGTAGTCTGCTAAAGCATTTTAGTGCTATACAATCGTGGATCTGTCATGCACAACCAGATATCCTGGTGGTTGCGTAATCATGGCTGAAACCTATGAACCAGGATCATGAGTTTAATATTCCTTCCTATAACATATTCAGGGCAGATAGACAAACTAATGGGGGGCTGTAGTTATCTATGTTGCGAGAAATATACATCATCTCGGTTCAAGTTCACCTCACTGTCTAAAGAACATGAGTGTGTTATTGTAAAAGTTCAACACCAGTCAATCCCCTCTTCACATCCTTGGATGTTACAGGCCTCCTTCAGTGGGGCATAAAATCCTGAATTTCTTGACTAAAACTCTACCTACAATTGCCTCTGAATTAATCATCATGGGGGACTTCATCATGAACTGACTATCTGCTACCTCTAAGCCTCTGAAGGATGTTTGTGATATGTTTGGACTCACCAAGCTTATTCAGGAACTTACCAGGCCAAACCGGAAATATCCTCAAAACGGTACACTTTTGGATCTAATCTTAGCGAACAAGCCTCACATTATTTCTCATTCTGGCACATTTTTTTTTAATGACCTTAGCGATCACTGCGCCATTGCTTGTGTGAGATCTGCCCCGAATATGATCTCTATGTCTAGGTTCATCTTTAAAAGAAGTTGATGGAACTTTGATCCTTATGCCTTCCTTTCTGAACTCCAACACTCTAACTGGCAAAATTTCTATCTGGCTAGCATGGTATCTGAAGCATATGAGTTTTTCCAATCCATGGTCATTGATGCTATAAACAGACATGCCCCTCTGTGCAAAGTACGCACCAAAAAGAAGTCCTGTCCATTGTTTATGGCTAGCCTAAAATCTGCATTGCTAAACAGGGATTATCTATGGAAAAAGGTGAGAAAATCTAAGCAACCAGTGGACAGGGTAGCATTTAGAGCTGCAAGAAATATATGCACCAAGCTAATCAGGACTGAGAAAGCTAATTATTTCCATGCTGAACTCAAATCTGCATCTAATAGCTCAACCAAATTTTGGAAAACACTCAGGGACATTGAAGGATTTTGCCCAGCCAGCTTGTTACCATAGAAAATCACATCTTTTGGTATTCCACCATGCACAAAAATGAGATCCTTGAGCTTATTAATAACCACTTTGTGACAGCTGGCCTGGCATTTGACACCTCTCCAGCATCTAAACTTCACTCACAGCTGATCAGCCATAACCTGGTGTGCCATACCTCAGCTATCCTCTCCCATGAAGGAATATTCTCCTTCACTCCAGTTACCTTAAAATAAATAGAGGATCTATTATTGAGCCTTGACACCAGAAAGTCAGCAGGCGCTGACAATACTGAACCTGATTACCTAAAGCTGGGATATTACATTCTGTCACCCCCTATTACTCACCTCTTTAATATGTCCCTTGCATAGGGAGCACTCCCTCCAGTCTGGAATATAGCTCATGTAGTTCTCCTGTTTAAATCTGGGGACCCCAGTGACCTAAATAACTACAGACCGATATCACTGTTGCCCATCCTATCCAAATTATTAGAAAAGATAGTCAATGAGCAACTTAGGTCCTATCTGGAGACCTACAACTTGTTGAATCCAGTTCAGTCAGGCTTCAGACCTCGCCACAGCACTGTATCTGCATTGGCTAAGGTCACTAATGATTGGCAGACTGCCTTGTACACAAAAGATTATGTGTGTGCTTTGTTTCTTGACCTGAGTGAAGCTTTTGATACTGTGGACCATGACTTACTCCTGTGTGTTCTAAGTAATATTGGAGCAGACCAATCAGCCTTGAACTGGTTTACTAACTACCTTACTGAGCATCAACAACTGGTTAATGTTGAGGGGGGCCTCTCTCCTCAAAAATCCCTGTTAAGGGGCGTCCCTCAAGGGTCCATTTTGGGACTGCTACTAGTTGCTGTCTATATTAACTGGATTAATACTGGTATCTCAGCAGCAAACATCCACCTGTTTGCAGATGATACTGTCTTGTACATTACCAGACCTACTCTGGATCTTGCCTGCAGTGATCTCCAATGAGACTTTGATAATTTACAGGAAAATATACTTCAATTAAAGCTCCTCCTAAATGCAAAAAAGACCTAGGCTATGATAATTGTTCCCTCTACCTTTGCAACTAAACACTGTCTCCCTGGTTCTGCTCCCTTTGTATACACATTGCTGGGTGAGCCACTGGAGTTCGTTGAGAAATTTAAGTATCTTGGGTTTTGGATAGACTACAAATTGTCTTTTGTCCACAATATTGATGAACTCTCAAAAAAACTGACAAAGACACTTGGTCTCTTCTTCCGTATTAGAAATCTACTTATGCCAGAAGCTAAAACTAGGTTTGTCCAGACTACATTCTTGCCTCTTTTAGATTATGCCAATTTCCTGTATGGCCAAGACCCAAAGCTCTCCCTCTCTATCCTGGATATACTCTACCATCAAGCTATTCGAATCATACTGGTTTCCCTTATGCCACACACCACTGCAAGCTCTATGCCAAGGTAGGGTGGACCTCACTAACTTTCAGATGATAAAAGAATGCAGTGTTCTGGACCTACAGAGCCATCCCTAATATGCTCCTGCATTATATTGTGAGTTGCCTGCCTACCTGTAGGATTGAAAACTACACCTTGAGAAGCCTCTCTTACATCTCACTAATCATCCCTAAGGTGAGAACCAGATATGGCAAATCTGCAGTAAGTTATGCTCTTCCTGTCATTTGGAACACAATACAGAAAACTCTAAAGTTGTCAATCTCTGTGAAACTGAGCTTCTTCAAATCCCTTTACCAACGTTCTTTTTCAAAAACCTGTACTTGCTTCCATTAATGGCACTCTTACCACACCTATTCTACTCTCTATTCTAAGCTCCTCTCCTCTATTTCTTTTCCGTGCCCTGCCCCTTTTCACATCGTAGCTTTACCCTGACCTATCCCCTGAACTATGTGATGCCTTCCCCAAACGTATCACTCTTCCTCCTCCTCTGACTTTGCCCTCTTCCTCTTTCTACTCCCTCTTCTCCTTACCCTTTTTTGCTGCATAGGTTTCTGTCATAGCTAATGTACATAGGTTTTTGTACCATAATATGTATGCTACTTTCATCTAAGATATATGCACTTTCTCCTTGTTCACGCTAGCATTACTGCATGGTATGAATACTAATTTGTTGTAACACTGTATATATCCCTGCCATGTACCTATTGTTTATTTACTTTCTTTTTTTCTTTTCTTTTTTTTTTTTTTGAATTACTGTGTTGTTGGATTCCCAGTTGTTGTAACATTGTATATACTGTTGCCTGTACACTTATATGTGAATGCCCAGGCTTATCTTGTAAATTAGTTCTTCTTAATTATGCTCACCTGGTTAAATAAAGATTGATTGATTGGTGGATTGATTGATGAAGTAAACTGATGCCTTTAGGTTGGGCCAGTTCAGAACAGACTACAATGGGAGGAGGTCCAGGGTTTAATTCCATGTTCCCAGAGCAAAGCAACAGGATACTGAAAAGCTTCTTAAGACCACTAATGATGACTTGAAAAAGAGGTAGATGATCCTTTGTGATGGGTGAATCCCTAATAGATGTTGCACTTGTGCTAGGGAAAAAAAAAATGAGGTACAGACAATATGTAGATTGCCACACATGTAGGAACCCTTAGTGTTATACATTTATAGTAAGCAGGCTTAGGATGCTGAAGCCCTTCAGTAAGACCCTGGAATTCTGTGCCTGAAAGATGATGTGACAGCAGGCTGAGAGAGTTGCCTTTTCCATGTGGAAGAGGTGAGCATGGTAGCTTCAGGGCCAATGGTCAAATCAAGTGATAATTGACAATCAGACAGACTTACCGTAGTAGGAAGTGTCTTTTGATGGGGAAGGGTTTCCAGACCCAAAAATTGCTAGTGGAGGTGTCCTTACTTCTTAGGCATAGATATAGTGAGCCAGATATCAAGAAGGGACCCAGATCCAGTGGAAGTCAATCACAGAATAAAGGGAATTCAAGATATAAAATCACAGTAATGCCAGAAATCAAGGTACCCCAGAGACAGAGGGAGTGACTTTGAAATGGTAAAAAAAAGAATTCAGAAGTCTTGTACTGAAGAGAAGAAACTAGAACAAATGTTATTTTTATTTATTTATTGAAATGTTTCACCAGGAGGGCACACTGAGCAACAAGTTGTTCGTTTCACAGTGCGACCTTGGGTGTTGGGGGGTACATAGGGATAGAACACAGAGATTGATACAGGATCACAATATACATACCTGGAATGGCATACAATTAAGAATCAAGCAGACAGCATGATTGTACAAATGACATTCAAGGGGAAGGGAAGCAAGAGGGGGAGCTAGCTGACAGTACAAAAATTAGAATACAACAGTTTGGTCTAAGGCAAGCTGGTGTACAGCACAGACAGTACAATAAGCTTCAGTATAACAGAAGTGCAAATTAAAATCAAGTGCATTTTAGCTTTAGGAGCTAGAAGTTTAGTGCAGAGGAGGAGGAGAGAGGTGAGGGTGTAGAAGGGGGTAAGAAGAGAACGGGAGGTGGGAATGATTTTTTCCCAAATCTTAACCCAGAATTCTTTAGTCCTTAGGGTAGGCCACAAAAGTCTCTCAGGAAGAATAAGAACGAGATGAGGGCAAGAGCATCGCTCTCTAAAATAACTGAAGTTAGGGACTAAGGATCAAGGTTTAAGCACCAGCTACAAGGGATACAATATGACAGCTTAGGCAGTTGGAAGCTTATATGTTTGGGTTATCCACAAAAATTGATTTACTCATGTTAGTCAAAGAGGAACAGTGATGAACTGCAGCAAAACCAAGATGAATTGAGAAACACTCATATTTATATTTATGGATATTGGAACAAGTTGAAAAGGAGGCATGGAAACTGGTAATCACAAAATAGGAGACCCTGCAAGTGGAAATTGATATGTTCGGGGTAGCCCTAGAACAGCAAAATGAGCAAGTGAAATGGAAACCAAAACAGATGGTAGACTTAAAAAGTGACTATCCAATGGTACTGCAGGAAAAGGAGCTGTTAGCTCAGAAACTTCCAGTCAGAAGTAAAAGTATGTCACCAAAAATTTTCAGCAGGACATAAGGGAAAGGATATAAAGAGTTGAAAACATCTAAGAAAACATACCAGAGTTGTTACAGATGGCACATAATACCAAGGTGGAGACAGAAAAACAACAAAAAAAGAAAAAATAAAGGGCTCTGCAAAGACAGAACACAGGACTCATATGGAGGTAAAACAAGATCTAGTTAAGAACCATGCTCAGAATACTGCCTCAAATGAGGAGCTGGAGTTCACCTCTGCAGAAGGCATTGTCACAAACATTAAACAAGCATTTGTCAATGCCAAATGTTGTCTCGCTGGCATTGGCATTGGTAGTGCAGGAGTTAGAGTGGTATAATAGGCATAGCAGTGTAGTATTGAACTGATGCCAATCCCACACCCACCCTGCAGAGACTGACAGGTGTTGGGATGTGCCTTTGGGTCGTCAGCTATAACGTTCATTCCATTTTACCTCACCCTACCCTGTAGATACTGACAAGTGTTGTGGTGTGCTTTTGGGTCTTTGGGCCTTATACTTACCCCATTCCATAAGTAACTATGCAGAGGTGGGTGCAACATAGGAGAATGGGGTGAACTTTGGGGCTGAACAGTCTAAGGGACACTTCGATGCCTGTCACTGGCTGTAGGGTGTGAGTGGGGGTGGAATGGCAGGAGCATGACAGCTGATGATCCCAAGCCACACTCCTGACACCTGTCAGTCTGTACAGGGTGGGATGTTACAGTGGAAACTCTAACACCGTAGGCGTGTGTTGGTATGTTCACTCCAAATTATCAACATGGGCTTTTTGTGACCCCACCTCATGAAGAGCGGCACTATCAGTTTGTTAGCTGAAAGGTGACTTTACACAGTGACTGTGCCAGTTAACGCCACAGGTACGTAAACACGTTTTGGGTAGGATGTGAAAAATGACAACTGTATTGTTCATGAGGAGGTGTAAAAAAAATGGCAATGTTGAAAATCTATAGTGAAAATATGAAAAATTGGTGAAGTCATGAGCATGCGTAGAAACTGCACAATGCATGTCTGCAACCCAATTATTTATGGGACTTTTTTAACCACATTTTCAACATAGGCATTTTGGGGCCTCCCCTCATGAACAGTGGCACTGTAATTTTGTTAATCTGTCCCAAAAGTTGATTTCCCACAGCAACCATGCCGTTGTATGCCACAGGTGTGAAAACACATTTCGGGCAGGATGTGAAAAATGACAGCTGTACTGTTCACAAGGAGATGTGAAGAAAATGCCAGTGTTAAAAATCTGGCAAGAAAATATTGCAAATTTGAGAAGTTAAAAGAGTGCATGGAAACTGCGGAACATATGTTTGCAACACAGTCATTTTATGGACTTTCATCACCAAATTTTCAACATAGGCATTTTAGGACCTCTGCTCATGAACAGTGTCACCGTCATTTTGTCAAACTGTCCCAAAAACTGATTCCGCAGAGCGAATGCACTATTCTGCGCCGGACATGCAAAAACACATTTCAGCCAGGATATATAAAATGGCAGCTATACTGTTCATAAGGAGGTGTGGGAAAATGGCAATGTTGAAAATCTGGAGTGAAAATATTACAAACTCACGAAGCTATGAGCATGCATGGAAACTGCGAAATGCACGCTCATAAAACAGCCATTTTTTTTTAGTTTTGTCACCAAATTTGCAAAATAGGCATTTTGAGAGCTCTGCTCATGAACAGTGGCACTGTCATTTTATTAATAGGTCCTGAAAGGTGATTCCTCGCAGTGACCACAAAATCACCTTTTGGGTCTGAATAGTGGCATGACAGTGGCTGCATTCATGTGGAGGGGTCCCAATAACCCCATGTTGAAAATTTGGTGACAAAATTCCCAAAAATGGCTGAAATATGCATCAAAGTTGAAAAAAACCCTATTTATGCAATTATACAGCTTGCCGGCATTTCTTCAGTTCGCGGTTGGCTTTGAAGAGTGCAGACATATTCCCGGTCCACCGAAGATCATCGCACCAGGCTCCGGAGGTAGGTATGGGGTGAGGGGGTGTGGTGAGGTGGGGTACACAGAGGGTGGGTGCAGGTTGAGGGAGGGAGCAGGACAGACCACGAGGGACCATTTTCTGATTTACAGGTTACAAAAAAAACCAACATTGTGGGACTTTTTTTTTACTGGTGCAGTTGGCATGCTGGGGTGGGCTCCCAGTGTGCCACCTGAGTGATTTTTTTATTAGGGGGTGCTGTAGCCAACGGGAGATTGGACAACCCTATCAGCACACAACAAATGGGGGGGACATTATGCCAATGGGGAGTGGGTTTCCCCATCGGCAAATTAAACTGGGAAGGGGAGACTAAAGCTGACAGGGATTGGGCCCCCATTGGCCAATCATACTGGGAAGGGGGACTAAAGTTGATGGGGATTGGGACCCCTTAGGCAAAAAAAAACTACTGGGGGGCATGATGCTGAGGGGGATTGGGCACCCCTTCGGCAGAGACTTTAAATGGGAGGGAGGGTGTATTATGCTGACAGGGAGTGAGCTCCCCCATTGTCAAATTATGTGTCAGAACATGCCAACAGGTGGATTGGGCACCCCTGAAGTTGGCGTTCTGTGCAGCGGCAGTCACTGCCACCATGTTCATTGAACTACTTCACCAGGAAAGGCACACCAGCTGCATGACGAGCTTGGCTCTCATTGCAGCAGACCTTTCCTTAGATCTGGTGGCCAGTTTACATGCTGAGGGTGTTGGCACCTGCAGCTGCCTTATTGGGGAATGAGGGATGCACCTACTGATGCATGCCTTTCATGCACTCACAGTGACCACACCTCCAAATCTGCTACTATTACAATATGTTGCCTGGTGCGCACTTGCGAACCAACATAAAAAGAGTCCATCTCTCTTAAAGGTCAAATGACTTATTCATAGGTCAAAACCAAAGCAGTTAAGAAACAGACTCCAAAATTACCTTTAATGAGGAAGAGGAATCTTCCTCTCCAGAAGTTCAGAAGGCCTACCCAAAGGTCAGATCAAGTGGGTTTAAAACCCTGTTTTATTATTAAGCAAGTAGCCATAAAAGGGCATCAGATAATGGGAAACCCACAGATAAACAAACATGGATATCCTCCTGGTTAGAGTGGTACAGTAGTTGAAAACAAGACAGGGGCTTTACAATACCAAACAATGGCCCCTGGGATCATGAAACTTGATATGCTAAAGTTGACTTCTGAACTTTTTTGGGAAGAATGTTTCTTTGTGGGTTGCCTAAATATTATAAAAAAAAAAGGCACCTTGTGTTTACTGGATCATATGGCTTCCAAGAGTGGAAAAAGAACCCCATTGAAAAGATGTACTGAAACAAAACTTTCGCTTGGAAGGGTGCGGCAGAGTATAGTAGGAGTGCCCTAAAACACTGTGATTGCTAGGGAAATGATGTTATGAAGAAAAGGGTGCCCTGCTAAAAAGTAAGATTGACCTAGTGGAAAATGCTCTCTATGATTAAAGAACATGCTGTGTAAATTTATAATGGCTGACATTAATATTTGAGACAATGCTAATACCATACTTAATGTGGAAGGTGTCTCCAAAATCGGGGGATGTCTCACCACATTAGATGTTGTAAGGTTGACTACCCTATTAGGCTAGGATAGAATAAGAAAGGATAGGAACTTTATTTGTATAGCACCTTTTCAGAACTCAAAGTGCGTAACAGTACAAGCGATTAATTCAAGTTGTAGATAATACACAGCTACAGTTCATAATTAAAATTAGGTACAGGCATATTCTACACAGTTAGCGGAGCTCATCAGTCTCCTGAGAAGGCCTGTCTGAACAGCCAGGGTTTTAGTTGCAATTTACAACTTTTCATAAAGGAGACAGTGTGGATACTGTAAATTTGAGGGCAATATTCCAGAGTTTCAGTGCAACTACAGAACATCTTTGGTCCCCAGCAGGTTTTAATCTTGAAGCAGGGACCACCAAAAGCCCCTGGGTATCCAAGCAAAGAACTCTGGTGTTCTTTTATTCCTCCTGACAGGTTGCCAGTAATTCACAAATGTAGACGTGGCCTAGTCCATTTATGGTCTTATATACCAGCAGCAGAATTTTAAATGCAGAACGTCATCTGATTGGCAGCCAGTGCAACTCCTGCAAAGCAGGAGTAATATGGTTGAATCTTGACGTACCAGTTAACATGAAAGAAAAGGAAGCTTTGCACTCACCGACCCAAAAAAGTAAATGTCCAGGCAATAGTAGGCTGTAAAAGGTATTTAAGGTGACATCTGTTTAAAGATACAATCTGACAAGGAGTCTCTGCCCCAGCATGTCAACATATAAATAAGTTATATCCATTAGAAATGGCCCCAATTCAAACAAAAGGTTTGGCTGGAATGCACTGAGGATCTCCAAACAGAAGTAAGTAACTGCTTACACCAGTGTTACTGCAAAGAGGGGCCATGTTGATTCTGGTAGATATTACCTTATGCAGTTATTAGAGTCTGAATAATCACCACTAAATTAAAAAGAAAAATGTGATTAATAATCATTTAAAGTCTCAAAAAAATGTTTTATAAAATAAATATTTCCAATGTAGACTTCAAAATGAACTATTGATCTATGCTGACATTTCTAATTCATTTTTTCCATGAATAACTTATTGATAATAAGTTAAAATGTAGAAACCATGGGAAGCTAATTCAAAAATTGTAAGAAAAACAAGGCTGAAGTGAAGGGGAAAGGAGACAGAATTGAGAATGAGGAGGAAGGGGGAAACAGGGAGCAGGAAAAAGGTAAAAGATGGAAAAGCTGAAAAATGCAATACACAGGGCAAACTAAATACATTTATACCAGACATTATGATTTACAAATAGGGTGAAAAATCTATTTCTTTATTCAATCTTGCTGGAGATCCAGTATTAAAAGTCACAATCCATTTTGTTTCTTGTTTGAGAGAGTATGTATCCTATTCTCCTCCCTTGGGTGTCTGGGAATGTGTTCTAAAGCCATGTATTTCAGACAAGCAGGTTTTGAATTGTTGCATTCTAGATAATATGCACCATTTGCATTAACTTGATTCCCACTGGAAATAGCTCTGAGGTGTTTCTGGATTCTCACCATTACTGGTCTAGTTGTTCTACCTATGTAATACCAATAGATGTATACAACAAATGTGTTGTGCATGTAATAAACTGTTTGATGTCCATAGACTGGTTCACCCATGTTGCAGCAACAAGAAAAAACACAACCATCATTAGGGTGCCAGCACAATGCCAACAATGAACATCATGCCCAGCAATTGTGCCACCTGACCCCCATCGCACCCAATGCTCCAGGGCATGTTCTTCCTGTTTGCGGGGAGCTGTGCCCCCTGCAGCCCCCACACATCACATACTTTAATATAATCACCTCCAGGTCGGAGGTGTATGGGCGCAAGGAGTGCAACACCTGGATGGTGCTGTCCCTGGTGAGCACTGCAAAATCCAATTTGCCAGCATGACAGGCAAACTGATTGTGGTGCCCTAACTGCAGATCCCTAATTGTGTCACCCACATAATGATATACACCATTGATTGGCTATGTATAGTGTACTGTTTTCCTGTTTATGCATATTTGTATTTGTTGAACCTTCTACATTTAAAAATTCCCTCTGACTTCCATGTGAGCCATTTCATTCATCCTCTCTCACATTCAGTGGCCTGAAAATTACTCTTTGTGAACCTATCCCCAATACATTTGCCTTTAGTAAAGGTTACTCTGGATGTAGCAGCAATGTTTTGTTTAAGAGTTTGGTCTGTAGGTAATATTGGCCAAAGCATAGGGACAATATTACCCACTTGTTGTGCAAGAGGATTAAACTCAGTAATAAAATTCACCATAGGAGCAGTTTGATGTGATTGTAGCTCTCTAATATTTTTAGATACAAGTAGTTCCTCTCTCCTCAGTTTAAACATCATATCAAGTGTTTCCCTTAACTCGTGACTGTTATAGCCTCTATGTACAAAATAAGTAATAAGCTCAGATGCCTGTTTTAAAAAAATGTCATTGTCAGAGCAGTTACGTCTCAGCCTCATTAACTCCTCAAATGGGATAGAAGAGATTAAATGTCTTGAGTGAGCACTTTGAGTATAAAACTTAGTTTGCTGCAGTTTTTTTTTTCTGTTAACCTGATGTTTGAATCACATCCCTGAAATGCCAATCAATTGGAGCTCAAGAAATGTAATAGAGTCAGAGTTGACTTCATGAGTAAATTTTAAACTGTAGTCATTAGTGTTCATATAAATTAAAAAGTCCTGTAAGAGCTCCATTTCACCAGTTCACATGAACAATGTATCATGAATAAATCTGAACCACAAAATTATGTGTTCCAGAAACTGGTTGTTCAATATATTGACAATGCATTTCTCTTCCCAAAGGCCCATAAACAGATTTGTGTATGAGGGGGCAAATGCCACCCCATAGCAGTGCCTCATTTTTGTAAGTAAAATTCTTTACCAAACATAAAATAACTATGTGTGAGACAAAATTCTAAGGAATTGAGAAGAAAATGCTTTGACATCTGTACATTATCATGGAAGAACTCTTCAGTGGCTTCTAAGCCATTCTGATGTTTTACTAAAGTGTACAGACTGGTCACATCTATTGCGACCCAGCTGTAGTTAATGTTCCCAAAGTTTTTAAATGTATTCAAGTCCATACCATCTCTTAAATGTGATTGTAATTTAGATACTCCTGGTTGAAGAAAACTGTCTACAAAAGTTTACAGATTTGACCCCACCGCTGAAGTAGTGGAGTGACCAGGTAGAACAAATAGTTTTTTGTGAGTTTTAGGAAGAATATAAAATGTGGATATTATCAGACAGTCTACTTTTAAAAAAATCAGCATTTTTTGTAAATATCCAACCACATTGTAGCGGCCAATCGATGAAATTGAATAATTTTCTCTGAAAATAGAATGTGGGGTCACCTGGCAACATCATGTAGTTTTCCTCAACAGTTAACAAGTCTAATACTTTAGCAGCATAATCACATTATTTGATCATTACTATGTTGCCCCCCTTTATCACAACTCTTAAAAATGATGCCATTAAGTTGTTCTAATTCTTTCAATGCATTATGTTTTTCACTGGTCAATTTAAAAAAATGCATTCGAGCTAGAAAATAACTTGTCTACTTCACCTAAAGAAGCTTCTCAAGTGTAGTAGTTGCTGGACTGTATACACTGGGATAAAATAAGGTCTTTGTCCAAACTTATTTTGCTCAGATCTCTCTCTCTCCAACTTCAATGCCACTTGTAGGTGAAAAGTCAGCCTTTGCCAAAAGTTCTGTCAAATCCACATGATCTATATAGCTATTTTTATGACATGGGCAGGTAGGTTTCTGTGAAATGATTGGTGGAGACCAAGCAGGTGACCATTGATTAATCTGTTACCAGCACATTATCTGTGTGTGGTAAACAGTCCCCAGACAGAAAGATCAAGCTGCACACTGACACAATTATTTCAGGCTCTGAATCATTCTGAAATGCAACCATTTTTTATGCAGCCAAGTGAGTCTCCCCACCCACCCACCCACAGTGGACCTTGAAGATCTAGCAAGAGTAAATATCACCCTTGTAAGAGACCAGGAGAGATTCGTGCACACACAGTGCATTCTCCTAGCCCATGCCCTGAGAAAGCTGTTGTGTTCACTGTAACAGCAGGACACTAGAGACACTTCACACCCACCCACCCATCCAGTGGGACTCCATGCTTCCCTGTAGTACAGTACCAGTCAGACAGTGCAGGACAGGCTGCTAAAGAAAGGACCCACCCAGCAAAACTGCATACTTTCCGACAAACTTTTCTACCGGCACCAGAGTAGGAATCAGGGAGCACAGTTTGTCTCAGTCTTTGCCATACCAGAGTCAGCCCAGCTGAACTCCATTGTCCCGGACAATACTGTCTGTCCCCACCCACCCACCCACCCAGATGACCTCCATAGTCTCTAGTCAGGTGTGTTCTGAGGAGTCATGTTCTCTGAACACAGATGTGTTGCCCTACCCACCCGCCATCTGACCTCGCTTATCCTCATTGATGTATGGTATGAGAATGGTCAGAGTTCCATTCTCCTTGGCAACACATTGTTACAATGTGTGACCCACGCCGATGAGCTTTGTTGTCATCATCATGACCTGTCACCTGCCCAATTGACCTTTGTTCTCCTGTTATATTGTATGCATGATTTCCTGCTGCACAGTAAGGTCATGCATACTGTGTTGTGGAATATACCAGTTCTCCATGCGGTTTAACATTGCAGAGGTAGGCAATGTTTAATGTTGAAATAAAGGCTGTATTTTTCAGGACCAGAGCTGAAGTGTCAGAACATTGGGACTGATCAGAGTTTATAGGCATGGGTTACAAGTCCATGAGCTACTAGAGCCATTTAAAGACTTGCCACAATCAGTGGAGATATACCCATTTCTTTTTACCCATATACTCATTCAAGAGATATTTAAAACTTGAAATGCTCTCTGCACCCACCAATGTAGCTGGAAGTGAGTTCCACATACCCACAACTCTTTCAGTTGAATCATTTACCCCTCTTAGCTGTTTTGTACCAGTCTACTTTCAACTGGTATGGGTGAACTCTTGCTGCTCTTTCCTGTGTGTCTTTTACATAAACAGCTGACTCCCACATGAGTTCATCTCTCAGTGCCTTAAAGACAAAACATAGTTCCCTCCTTAATCTACGATAGCTCATGGAGTATACCTTTAACTCCTGCAGTCTATCCTGATATGGTTTATCTTTTAATTTAAATTTTATTTATTTATTTATTTTATTTAAAAAGTTGGTAACCGGGGAAGGCACACTGAGCCGAAGCAAATTTCCAGGTGAGACCCGGGACAGGGGGATAAGGGAACAAGTACACATAATCAATATGCATTTATATAACACAAATAGAAAGAACAGCATGTGATATGCAGGCATACATGAAAACAGTCAGCAGTTACAGGATAGCAGACGTTGGCTAATTTCCAGGCAGGGAGCAAGGTGGAGAGGGAGAGGGAGAGGGAGAGATGGAAGATATGAGTAATTGGAGGGACTATGGCGAGAGCTGAAATTTTCAAGAGTATGGGATTTGTACCATCTGGACTTTGTTTGGAGGAATTCAGAGATTTGAGGGCATGAAGTACCTCTAAAGGGGTGATGTCGGAAGGTGTGACTGGGTAGGGGAGAGGAAGGTTTGGTACCTGTGCTGGGGAAAGAGGGGTGGGGTGGAGAGGAACTGATAACCGACTGGTCCTGGGAGGGAGGGAGGGAGGGATGTACAGGTGCCTGAGTGGAGGGGATAATAGTGTAGGGGGTTGCCCTAGGGGTAAGGTACAGGTAGTGAAGAAGTGGTTTATGGAAGAGGTTACTGCTCTATAGCCATTGTCAGCGGGGTCAGAGCACAGGGTGAAGCAGAGCTAAGCAGGGAGTGGAGAGTTTTCCAGAAGGCAGCTGGGGTGGGGCAGCAGTCCTCAAGCTGAGACTTAAAGAATCCAGCTTTAGTGGAGCGCACAGCCTGAGTACATGCGTTCCTCAGTGTTCTGTATGTTTGAAGGTCAGAGGCTGTGGAGGAGGCTTTAAATACTTTCCAAGCTTTGTCTCTGTCCTTGAAGATCTTCACCAGGTGAGGAGAGATCCAAAGGAGATGCCTGCAACAGAGACACATCTTCTTTAGGGGACATGGAAGTTCCATATACCTAGGAAGGTAGAGTGGAAGGCCACCAGTGTGGAGTCAATGTCCAAGGCAGTGAAGACTCTGGACTAGTCAGCCAGGTAGAGATCAGCTAGTAGTGCATGTTGGTTGAGGGACCCTAGGGGCCTGAACCACATATACTTGGGTGGCATGGGGGTGGGGCTGTGCTTCCTGTTGCAGAAGGTGATCTAATGGTTGCTGAAGGCATCTGGGAGGGTGCCAGCTGAGGAGAATTTTTGATGGTGGGTGGTTAAAATCCAGTCCAACAGTGAGTGATTGGAGGAGTGAGGGTTGAACCTAGTAGAGTCAGTGATAAGCTGTGTGAGGTTAAGGGACTTGATCTCTTGGGTGATGGCCTTAGAATGCTGTGCGAGCTAGTTGGTGTTGAAATCACCCAAGATTAGAAGTTCCCTCGAGGTGGCTGAGGATGGTAGGGCAGCTAGTTTGGAGACCAAGGAGGAAGGAGGGGCAGTAGGAGAGAAGTAGCAGACTGCGACAAAGAAAGGGGTGAGGAGGAAGAAAACACTAGCTTGGAGAGCAGAATCTCATGAGATTTTGGGGTGACCTCCTGGGAGACAGAGGCATGTAGGGAGTTATGGGTATAGATAGCAATGCCACCTCCATGTTTACCACTGTCTTGTCAGAAAATGGAGTATCCTGGAATGGAGACAGAAAAGTCAGGGGCTTTGGAGGATAGCCAAGTCTTTGAGATACAGATGGTATTGGAGGAGCATTGGGATATCCAGGCTGTGACGTGATCTAGCTTTGGCAGAAGGCGCCTTGCTTTTAGGTGGTAGATACCCAGACCATTAGTGGGGGAAAGTCCAGAAGCCGAGGCATCAGGCCCAGGGTTGGGTTCAGTATCCTCAGCCAATAAGAGCAGAGGGCGTAGGATGTGGAGGGGACATAACAGATGGGAGAGATGGGGTGGGGAAGGGATTGGGTGATGTGGAGGGAGAAACCAAGCAGTTGACACTCGTGGTTTGATAGGAAGCTAAGTGTAATGGTGCCGAGAGAGTTTAAGACCCAACTAGCTTGAAGAAAGGGAGGGGAGGACAGTATGTCTTCTGAGAAGTGGAGGAGTTCCACCTGTTCAAGGGAAAGTATTGAGGCAGAGAGGTCAGCTAACAGAAGAGTGTCTGACAGAAGGACAACTACTGCCAGTGGGAGTAAGGGTTTCATTATGGCAGGGATGCTTGGTGGACAGCACGGAGAGGAGGATGTGCCCAAGTTGAAAGCTGGTGGGTGCCTGAGTTAGAGATCTGGGACCCTACAGAAATTGGGTCACCCAGTAGTATATGGTTGGGGACAGGAATTGCAAGATGGATGACTGGTATGAGGGGGGTATAGATACGTACTGAAGCTGAAATTATCCCTTCATAAGGGCAACAAAATAAGTTCACTAGCAGTCACCATGGGGGCGGTATGGGGGGGACTTAAGCTTGTGCACCAGTTAGGTTCAGTCACAGATGACCACATGTTTCTTTAAGAGGAGGCCATACTGTAGAGCATAGGAGGAGGGAGAGGTGGTGCTGAGATGGGTAAAATGTATTTAATAGAGGTCAGGGCAGGAGAGGGCAGGCGGGACAAAATACAAGTTACAAAAAACAGCAGTTTAAAATAAAGCACTGAAGCACTGAAAGCACTGCAGAGAGCAGGTCCAATGAGGTAAAGTCTGCAAGTGGCAGCATCCAGCGAGGAGCGAGGTCCAAGCAAGGCAGCCAATCAGAGTTTGTGGTTCTGAGACGGGGCTCCCTGAGTTTCAAGTGGGGGTACCTGAGTCTGGGTGGTGGGTCAGGAATCCAAGAGTGGCCAGCATGGATTCAGGGCCAGTGCCACAAGTAGCAGGGCACCCAATCAGGAGCATTCATCCTGAAGAGGAGGAGGAGGAGACAGCGGCAGTCAACAATATAGTACAGGACAGCTAATTGGGGAGCAGAAGGGGGCAGGTCTGGAAAGGGACAAAAGATTGTGGGAGTATGTGTGAAAAGTAGGTGAGAGAGAGCAGGCAGTGAAAGAAATTGTTGGGGGCTGGAGCTGAGGTTGTGGCACCAAGCTCCCGGAGACAAAAGAATACAGGTTTAGCTGGATGGGGGAAAGGAGAGATGAAAACAAAGACCAGAGAGATCAAGTTTAGCAGGTTAGGGGGAAGGGACACAGAAGTAGCTAAAGAGTCAGGGATTAAGAAGAAGGAGTTACAAGAGCTTAGGGAAACTGTGATAGTTGAGATCGGGACACAGAGTGCAGTCTATAAAAATGTTACAAACGTATCGGCTGTACAAATACAAAACACTTAGGCAAACATTGCAAAAACGTAATGGCTCTACAAATACAAAAGAAATTAGGCAAATGGGCAGTAGAGCAGTTTAAAAATAAAGTGCGAAAGCGCCAACAACAGTACAAAATACAAGTTACAAAAAACAACAGCTTAAAATAAAGCACTGAAAGCACTGCAGTGAGCAGATTCAATAAGGAGAAATCTGCTAGCAGCAGCATCCAGTGAGGAGCCAGGTCAAAGCAAGGCAGTCAATCGGACTTTGCGGTTCCGAGCCGGGGCTCCCTGGGCTTCAAGTGGGCATACCTGAGTCTGGGAGGTTGGGTCAGGAATCCAAGAGCTGCCAGCACAGGTACAGGGCCAGTGCCACAAGCAGTTGTTCCCCAGATCAGGTGCATTCTTCCTGAGTCTCGATGGCAGGTCAGAAATCCAAGAGCAGCAGGCACGGATTCAGGGCCAGTGCCAAGAGCAGCAGGGCACCAGATCAGGGGTGTTTGTCCTGGGTCTGGGCAGTTGCTCGGGAATTCAAGAGTGGCTGGCATGGATTCAGAGCTGGTTCTGCAAGCAGTGGAGTGCCTAATCAGGGGCATTTGTCCTGAGTGTGGGAAGCCGGTTGGGATACCAAGAGCAGCCAGCACGGATTTAGGGCAAATGCCTCAAGCAGTGGGACACCAGATCAGGGACGTTCATCCTGAGTCTAGGTGGTGGGTTGGGAATCCAAGAGTGCCCGGCATGGATTCAGGGCTGGTGCCGCAAGCAGCAGGGTGCCCAATCAGGGGCATCCATCCTATAAATACATTTGGTCAATCTTTTCTACACTCTCTCAACTCGCTTAATACTATCTATACTTTGTGGACTGAGAAGGGGGCTCCATATTCCAGAATCAGCCTGACAAGGGACCTATACAAGGGCTACAACACCCCTCCCTTCTAACTTTATATATTTTTTTAGAATTTGCCCAATAACTTTTTGTGCTTGTTTAGCTGCCTCTCTGTTATGTTTATCAAAAGTTAAAGTATTTGAGATATTATCCCCAAGTCTTTCTCATGCTCAATGTCTCCAATGACTTAATTGTTAATCTTGTACTCTGCTTTCACATTATGGTGACCAAAATGCATTACCTTGCATTTGTTTACATTAAAAGTTAAAGTATGATTATTTGCCCAACTATCCAGTTTATCCAACTGTTTTTGGAAGTTCTTTCTAGATGCTGTATAATTAACAACTGATACAACTTTTGTGTCATCTGCGTATTTGCAAAGCCACACACCATCCGACACCTGCATTGTAGACACAAACAAATTAAACAAAAGGGGTCCCAAGATCGATCTCCGGTGTAGCACGCTTGTAACTCTACTCCAATCAGAGAAGTGTCCTAGTATTTGTTCTCTCTGTGATCTGTTCTCTAACCACAAGAACAAATACAAAACTCGGCACTCCTCAGCTAGGCGTACAAAAAGGGTACAATTTATTTGAAGTAAAGTAGACGCCACAATAAGCCAAAAGCTCAATAACGCAAGAAACTCCCGACCGGTTTTGTGCTAACTGCACGTCATCAGGGGGTGGTACCTTGTAGAAGACATACATGTATAAATTGGGAAAATTTAAAGCAACCCACATCATGATGGTGATTGCCAGTACACTGTAACTATACAATTATGTTAACCACATTCTTTTAAACACATAATCATCAACAGAATTGTTATATGTGTGTATAGATAAGTATGGCAAATAATGTAAAGGCATACATAAAACTACGGAAAACAGCCGAGAATGAAATAGGCTGAATAAAATAAAACTTCCCTATCTATAAGGACAAACACTTATAATAAAATACAGCAGCTCTAATGGTATCTATATCAGAACAAAAACTGAAATGAAATCCAAAAATACAATACTAGACAGGAAATCAGCTCCCAGCCACCGGGATGCACAGATATGTGCCATGTCATGGGATTATTACTCATCAGCTTTGTCTGTAAAAAACAACAAATATTATGGTAAGTTAAAACATACACTTGAGACTGCATTATAACCACAAGCCTATCCAGGATGTAAGGCCTTCATATACTCCCAGCTCATACTGAGATTTTATTAATATGTCATGTGACACAGGGTCAAAAGCTATAGAATAATCAAGGTATACAACAGGGAGACCCTGGTCTACTGCTTGACTAACAGGCTCAAAAAAGTATATAAGATTGCTAACACTGGATCGGCCCTGGACAAAACCATGCTGTGTAATATCATGGTTATTAATTTGCCTTGGATTTTCTTCCTAATACTCTTTAGCAAGTCTTTCCATGATCTTCCCTAATGTAGATGTCATGCTGATCGGTCAGTAATTATCCACATTTGTCTTGTCACCAGCTTTATGAATAGGAGTCACATTTGCTAGCTCCCAGGACTCCAGGGCCCTGCCTTCCTTCAAGGACGTATTAAATAGTATTGTCAATGGACCTGTGATCTCTTCTGCTATATTATGTAAAAACATTGGATGTAAGCCATCAGGACCAGCAGATTTGTGTATTTTTAATCTCTGAAGTTACAGCTAGTTTATGTAATGTCTCGCTTACAGCAAAAATAAATGGCTGCCTTACACTGTAGTTTTCACAGTATCTTAACAAGTTCGGGTCACTCCTTGATTGTATTGTCTGAGATCTGTTTACCGCAAACTTCTGTTTCTAGCACTGTTTTAGCTGTGGCATAACACAGAACAATGTGGTATTGTGACAATAATTAGTGGATGAACACAAAATGTTCCCACATTTCATACCTGTTATTCCACTGGTTTTGGTCAATTTCTCTCCACATGTGGCCCATGGTATAAGTACAATAACCCACTCCAGGGTGTGCGGTTATTGGGGATTAATCAACATCCCATGTGCTGTGAGGACACTAGGCCTGCGGCCTCATGCCTCACAATGCACCCAGAGTGTTGATTAATCCCCAATAACCGCACACCCTGTGGTGGGTTATTGCTTATCTAATCCTCAGATGATTCTCCCATTATAAATCATCAGATAAGACTGTTAAAACAACTGTATCATTGTAGGAGTATTCAAACATAGCTGGTGCAGCATCAGAAACTCATTTTCTCTGTTGTTCCACTGCCCCAGTTATCATTTCGTCATTCTCTTTAATTGCAATTCCACCAAGTGCATTGTGTTATTGGTTATGCTATCCATGCTTGAAATAAAAAAAAAGTCTCATTTTTAGTTTTGTAATGAATTTGAAGATGTCCACTCTAATTTTACGTTTATCAGGTATCAGGGTAGGAATGAATAAAAAAACCTTTAAGTAACATTGACTTTTGGTGAGGAGTAAGTTCAATATTACTCAGGTTTATTATTGAAATAACTTTTTCCTCAGAGTTCTCTGTGCAGGGTGTGTGTTTGCGTTTATCCTGTCTCCCTCTTGTCTTTTTGCGGCATTTTTTGTTGTTTTATTCTTGTTCCTTACAACAACCTCTGTCTGCTGTAAAACAACCTCCACAATTGAATTAGTATCGATATTCAAGGGACCAACAGTATTAAATTACTCCAATTGTATAATAGTATTAACTATCTCCTGTATCACTACAGATTTTGCTTTCTCTTGGGGAAATCGCCTGCTTCTTGAATGGGACCAGGAATGTCCTCTGCTTATGGATTGATCCCTCCTTTCCCAAACAAAAACCTCCTTGCATTCAAAACTACCCAAGTTTCTGGTTAATCTGTTCCTTTTCTGTGCAATCAGATTTTTTTAGAATTTGGTATTTTTTTTGAATGTAATGATTATTTAATGAATCAAACTTGGGCTTGTTTATAAATTTAGAAATCTGACTTTGCAAGGCCTTGATTTCTTCATTGACTGTATCCTGGCACCTTTGATCTCTTCTAATTAGTGCAACCACTGATTCATTGGTACGCTGTTGGAGGGCATTTTCCCATTCAGTTCTAAGGCCGTTGCCCTCAAAACTCAAAGTAAGTGTTTTATCAATATGCAATCCTCTTGGTGAAATCCCTTGATTGAGATAGTGCTCTAACCTTATACAATTGCAGTAATGATTTAATTCACTTATCCATTTTTTCGTAGTTGCTAAATTACATTTAAGCCTCATCAGGTGAATCAGCTAGGTCATTGCCAAATAATTGATCCCTCTTTGACACCTGTTTTTGTCAAATTGATTTGGAATCCTCTAAACATTTTATATCTGTGTCCACTCTGTGTCACTCTGTATATCGAGATTAGGTGTAGCGATCAGATCATTCATGGTATGTAGCTATGCTCTGGATAATAGAGGCTAGGAAAACATAATGAGATGTCACACTTACCCGCTATTTTGCAAAGGATCTTCAAGGCCTCCCTTCAGACACCTGCTGGTGTTCTGGCTGCATACAATAGTCAAATAATAGTAGATACAGAAAAAATGTTGTACTCTGGAAAATAAGGAGGTGCAGAGTGGGGTGGCCAGCCAGACTATTCATACATTATATGAAAGAAAAGGAAGCTCTGCACTCAAGTAACCTCCTGGTGGTTACTAGACCTGCCCCCTGATAAAGACCCGCATAGGGTTGAAGTGCCAGGGTAGAGGGTCCTAGTCAGACTGTAGCAATAACAGATGTCACATTAAATACCTTTTATAACCTTTTATTGCCTGGACATTCACTCTTTTTGGTCCATGAGTGCAGAACTTCCTTTTCTTTCATGTATGAATAGCTGGGCTGGCTGGCTCATTTTCCAGAGTACAACATTTTCCTGTAAGTACAAGTTAACAGTCTGGCTGCCAAATTCTGAAACAACTGCAGGCAGCAAAGCTGAGTACCTGGGAAGCCACATAGAGTGTGTTGTATTAGTCAATTTACAAAGTAAAAATGCTTGCAGTAGTTTGCACAGCTTGCTATGGTCAAGGAAAGGACTCAATCCGACTACATTTTTCAGATGGTAAAAACCACTTCTTTTTTTTTTTTTGCATAATCTTTTTATTAGTTTATCTTTTCGTACTACAGTAGAACAAAGATATACATCTCCACTGACACTTATTAATCTTATACATATCGTGCAGGCCTCACCTGTTACATCCATCAGTTATCAACAGTTAATTCAGGTACCATTCTTATAGACCTTATACATCCATCTCAGATTAAGTACTTGTCGCTATGTTTTATTCTTAGGATACACCTCCTGGTGGAGATATAATAGAAGAAGGAGAACAAAGAAGAGAGATAGAAGAAAGCAGAGGACAGAAATAGAAAAGAGAAAGAAAAGTCCTTCCCCACTCCCCTCCCATATCACCTCCCTTCCCCACCCCCCAGCTAATCGAGAATTCACTTCATCCTATATGGATATCCATATCTTGTTATCTTTATCCACATCTAAGTATCTCCTGTTCCAAGGGCTGCATAGAATGTAAATAGGGTGCCCACATATTCACAAACTGATTTTCTTGCCCCTTAGCCTTATATGTCAGACTTTCTAGTTGCAGCGCATCCCATGCAAGATTCCTCCATTGCCTAATCATAGGCTTATCCCCAGAAACCCATGTGTTCAGAATACACTGCTTTGCCAGTACCAGAAGCATCCTCACCCACCTCTCTAGCATCTCCCATTCATCCTGGTATGTGCCATCTATACCAAACAACATTATAAGTGGTTCTACTCTAACCTGCTGTCCCTTCATGCTTGTCAACTCCTTCGCTACATCTCCCCAAAAAGCTTGGAGTATTGGACACATCCAAAATGAATGCAAGTAGGTACCCAGGGCCAACCCACATCTCTGACAGATAGTCAAAATTG
This sequence comes from Neoceratodus forsteri, assembly GCA_016271365.2. NCBI lineage: Eukaryota > Metazoa > Chordata > Ceratodontiformes > Ceratodontidae > Neoceratodus > Neoceratodus forsteri. Next base: position 106,905,266 of record CM057459.1, on the reverse strand, counting down.
TTGGATTGTACCTATTCACTGCAACAGGTGGAGTATACAACCTGTGGACAAATTTATATGCTGCCTCTTTATACTTGTTACAAAGTAACAACCCCTGGTGCATCCCTTTCATTAAAGCCCACTGCTCCTCAGAGAGTACAACTCCCAGATCCCTTTCCCACAGGTGTTTGGTTTTACTTGTCATATCTGGCCACTAGAGATGCAGGAAAGATGCAGCCTTCCTGACAATACCTACAGGTTTCTGTTTAACTTGCTGTAGCAATTACTCCACATTCTGTATCCAGGCACCAGGGACTCTTTGCTTTTAAATACTCTGCACATATTTCCTCACTTGAAAATATCTAAATATGTGATGTGCAGGTAGGCCCAGGTCTTCCCTCAGTTCATTAAATGGACGAGTCACTCCTTTTTTCCTTAAATCGTTAAGGCACATTACCCCCCTCTCTTCCCAACTCTGAAATACTGGGTCCCCTACCCCGAGGATAAAAAAAGGGTTTCCAGCCAGTGGTAGAATAAAAGATTCCCCCTTTTGATGTCCTATCACCTTCTTAATTTGGTCCCAGGTATCTACTACCTCCTTCACTAAAATACTCAAAACCCACTTATCCCGCAGTCCCCTTCTACTTGCTTCTACTAACAGAGATGAGATTCGAACCCCAAATCCCTCCTCCTCCAAATCCATCCAACTGGCCTCTCTTGGTCTATACACCCAGTCTTTAATAATCCTCAATTGTGCCGCCCAAAAATACAACTTTACATCTAGGTAGTTCAGCCCTCCTTTAGATTGGTCAGCTTTTAACTTATTTAAACTAGCCCTGGGCTTCTTCCCTCACCATATAAATCTGGAACAATCCTTTTCAAATGCCTTTATATCTTTCCCTGTTAGTCCTATTGGTAACATCTGTAATGGGTATAAGATTCTAGGAAGAATGTTCATCTTAAGTAGATTAATACGTCCTAACCATGATATAGGCAGGTTTCTCCATCTATTCATGTCCTCTCTTAACACTTTTAATAGTGGGGTGTAATTCAGTCTATAAAGTGATCCCAAATCCCTTCCTATCTTGATCTCTAAACATATGAGGTGCGTACCTACCTCTTCAAACCCCACGTATCACCCGCATCCCCCTTCTCTTCTCCCAGAAGCATGATTTCAGACTTCCCCAGAATCAATTTATATCCTGAAAATGTGGCAAATTGACCTATGATTTCCAAAAAAGCAGGCATAGACTGTGAAAGGCTCCTCACATATAACATCATGTCGTCAGCATACAGTGTAATTTTATGCTGTCCTCCAGCTTTCTGTTTCATCCCTTGTATTCTTGGATCCTCCTTGATAGCAATAGCCAGTGGTTCTACCACCATTGTGAATAGCAGAGGGGAGAGAGGGCATCCTTGCCTTGTCCCCCTATGGAGCATAAATTGTTCGGTTACGTTCCCATTAACCAGGACTGCAGCCTTGGGTGCCTGATACAGTGCTCGTACCATTTTAATGAAACTTTCCCCTAAACCAAAGTGTTCCAAGACTGTGAACAAATATGGCCATTCGATCCTGTCAAACGTTTTTTCGGCATCCATTGACAGTACAGCCGTCCTCCCTCACGATTTCTTGGCCTGTTCCAAAACATTAAGGACCTTCCTAATATTATGATATGAGTGCCTACCTTTTATAAAACCCATTTGATCCAGGTGGATCAACTCTGGAAGGATACCCTCCAATCTACTAGTTAAAATTTTAACAAACAATTTAACAGGGATATTGGTCTGTATGATGAGTACTCTCTTAGGTCTTTATTCGGTTTCGGAATCACACACACCAGAGCGCAGCCACTTGTATCTGGCAGTTCCCCTTTCTCTCTTCCCTTCTTAAATACCTCCCACATTACCTCCTTTACCTCCTCCTTCAGCAATTTATAATACTCTCTGGGCAGGCCATCTGGGCCACATGCCTTTCTGGTCTTCATCATGTTGATGGCCTGAGAGATTTCTTCCCTGGTGATCTCCTTATCTAATGGCTCCTGTTGATGTTTCGTTATTTGGGATAGCTTATGCTTAGCCAGAAAATCAAGCGTTTCTTGTTCACTTCCCTCCCCACTTACCCTGTATAAATCCTCATAGTATTTCTTGAATGTGTCCCTTATCTCCACATATTTAGTAACCGTCTGCCCCTTTTAATTTTTGATCCCCAGGATGTTGCACTGCATTTTTCCTACCTACAAGGTTTACCAGCAATGGCCCTGGTTTGTTCCCCATTCATATACTCCCTGTTTCAGGTAGAACAGCTTTTCCTGAGCCTCGTCCATCAATAATGTGTTAAGCGCCTGTCTGGTTGTTACCAGCTCCTGCCTCGCCTGTTCACCTCCTTCCCCCCTTGCTACCCTCCTTTCTAGTATTCTCAGTTCTTGTTGAAGGGTTTTCTGTCTTTCCATTCTGTTTTTTTTATATTTTGCCATATACCCTATGATTTCTCCCCTCATGTATGCCTTGCCCGCGTCCCATAACATTTGTTTAGAAGTGGCAGTCAGTGCATTTACATCCATATAGAGTTTAAATTGCTCCTTCACATATTCTTGAAACTCCTGTGAGCTTAGCATATAAGTAGGGAATCTCCATGTCTGCATTTCTCCCCTCTCACTCAGAGACCGAAGGCGCCACTACTCCTGCGTGGTCTGAGGTATGTGTAGCCATGCCACCTTCCTAAGTTTCTCATACCAATCAGTTACATAGACATGGTCAATCCATGACCATGTTTTGTGGGGGTTTAAATAAAAAGTATATTCTCTATCTTGAGGGTGCGCTGTTCTCCAGGCATCCACCAGATTCAGTTCTGCCAACCCTTCCCTCCATTTCCTAATACAAGGATCCCTACGTCCCTTCCCCTCCGAGCGATCAAGGGCAGCATCAGGCATGCAGCTAAAGTCCCCTCCCAGAATCAGATTCTCAAACTGTTCCCTCATCAATATGGATAAAATTCTGTTATAGAATCCCGGGTCAAAATTAGTTGGTGCATACACACTCCCAAATGTAATTTCAGGCCATGGAGAACCCCTGCAACAAACACATATCTAACTTCCTTTGGATCTACAAGGACTTTTGTGATCTGAAATGGCAAATTTTTGTGCACCAGGACCGCTACTCCTTGTTTACGCAGGCTAAAAAAGGCCACATAACACGCACCCACCCACCCCCTTTTAAGTTTTGCATGTTCCCCTGATGTCAGGTGCGTTTCCTGCAGGATAGTCACCTGCACTTGTGCTCTCTTTAATGCCATTAACACTGCACTCCGCTTAATCAGAGAAGAGAGACCATGAACATTCCAAGATTGTATTACCAAATCACCTCCCACCATTGTCTCTTTCTATTATCCCTTTTCCTCTGCCTTTCCAAATACTTCCCATCTCCGGCATTCCTCTTGCTCCCCCTTCATCTCCTCCCATATTTTGCCCAAGCCCAGCTGCCAACCTCCCAGCAACCATATCAGCAACCCTACTATCCATACATGCTCTCTTACCCTTCTCCCTTGAACGTGAATCTCGATAGCTCTTAGCTCTTCCCATTAAGGCTACAATAAATCCCCTTTTTACCCCCCTCTTCTCCGTACCACTTCTATTCCCAAACATCCCAAACTGTTTCCTTTCCTCCCAACACTCCTCCTTCCAGCATACCAGCCATCATTCCTCATTGCTTTTTCCTGCCATCCCAGCAGCACCTCCCAAGATCTGCTATTTGAGCAGCTACCTCCCCTCACCCCCCCCAGAGACCCCTTCATCTGTGGCCTAAACTGGCCCCTCTAATTCATAACATACCGTCCTAACCTATGTACATTGTAAAGCTGGGATTACTTCAGTTTAATCTCCATCAATCCATGCCGAGTCACCTTAAATTCTACCCTCCGCCCCAGCCCTCCCCTCTCCCTTCCACAAACCAACACTGTAACTCCATGTTCAGTCCCTTTCAGCTGTAAGGCCTCATTTTCATCAGTTGATCTGGTCAGAGGCCGGTGGGGTAGGCCGGGTGATTTCAGACTTTCTCACACGCTAGGCCCAGACCACCAGTCACTCCTCCCAGCTCATCTTCTCCACGGGAGATCCTCTGGCACTTTCTCCAGCATCTGCAAGCCTTCTCCTCCGCAGTTTCAAAAACCTCAGGATATACCAATAAACAGTTCCATTAACTGTAGGCTGTTTGAGTTCAAAACTTTGCAAAATTAAAACATGAACAGTCCAGCTTACAACTGGGGGTTTACCCCCTACTGGAAAAGACAGTTAATGTCTCAAGTCCTTCTCGCTTCTCCCATCATGTTGCAGTTCCCTTCAGCCCACTTTCTTCTTGAGTTCCTTTATAAAGGTGTTCACCTTTTCCACCTCCCAAAATGAGTACACCGCACCTTCATGTTTTATTTTAAGGATCGCAGGGTAGATCATGTAATGCTCCACTTGCATCTCTCTCAGCTGAGCCATCGCAGTAGCAAACACCCGCTTCTTCTTAAGTAGCCTGTTGGAGAAATCATGGGTAACATGGATTCTCACTCCCTCAATTTCAACAGGTTGGTTCACCTTAAAGGCTTTTATCACTGCCTCTCTGTCCTGGAAGTTATGGTACCAAATAACAATACTTCTCGGGGGTTGGCCCGGGCCTGGGTTTGGCAATATTGCTCTGTGCGCCCTTTCAATCTTGTGCTTTCCCCCTCTAGGTTGCAGAGTCAGGATCTTTGGCAGTTTCTCCGCACAGAATTTCAGTATGTCTGGACCCTCTTTCCCTTCCGGGAGCCCTCTTAAGCGAAGATTGGTACGTCTAACATAGTTCTCCTGGTAATCGAAAGCCTCTCTCAGATCCTCCAACTCCTTCTCTAAAGCCATTATTTCTCCGACAAAGGTTGTATTACATCTTCAACTCTAGCTGTACTCTCCTCAACCTCCATTAATCTCTCACCATGCGCCGCAGTTCTCTCTGCTATCTCCTGCAATTTTGCTTCGATCTGGTTCTCCAATTTCTCAAGCGGGGTTCAGGGCAGCCAGCATAGGTTGTCAGCCTCGTCCCAGTACAGCTAATTCTGCCTTGAGAAGGGAGATTAGGCCTGTAGGCTCACTAGGGCCCAGCTGGTTGTTTCTTTAGGTTTTTTCCAGCGTTTCTAGTGAGCTTCCCTGTTGCATTTGCAAGGTAGTCATCCATCATTTTACACCTCCGGACAATAATACAGTGGAATCTGAGTCTCTTTTTCTTAGCTTTTATATAAAAATATTATATTTAGGTCTCTGGGGTGTGGAACTCAAGGAGAATGTGTCTTACTTCTTAGCTGCTCATCAGCGCCCCCCCAAAAACCACTTCTAATGAAAGTGGTAATCTGAGATGCAGGATTCAACTGACTGTCAAAGATAGCTCCCAGACTGTGAACTTCCTCTTTAATCTGCAGTATCTCTCCATCACATACAGGGAGAACAAGATTTTCCTTTACTGCAGACACTACGCAATCTGAGCCCACCAGAAGCAACTTAGGTTTGCTGGGATTGAGTCTCAGCAGCTCGCACACATCTAGTGCTTGATCTCCATAATAGCCTTCTTAACCACACACATTGGATCCCCCTAACCAGGTCTAAATGAAAGGTAAATCAGAGTGTCATCTGCACAGCAGTGGAAACTCAAGTCACACCTTCAGATCACTTCTCTCAGCAAAAGCATAGATACCATGAGTAACAATGGAAAGAGTATAGAGCCCTGAGGGATGCCACATATGACCACAGAGGTAGACTGATAGTTCCCCAATGCCACAGTCTAGTGGAAATTTTCCATCAAAGATCTGAACCAGTATAACATTGTGCAACACAGATTGCTGCAAGGCCAACAAAATGTTGGCGTGTATTGGGAGAGGATTTGACATCAGGAACAGGGAGGTGATACTGACACTCGGTAGGTCCCTTGTGAGGGCCCACCTGGAGTACTGTGTCCAGTTTTGGAGTCCACACCTTAAGAAGGACAAAAGCAGACTGGTGACCATGCAGAGAAGGGCGACAAAAATGATACAGGGCATGCAAGGACTTTTGTATAAGGGGCTCTTGGAGGCATTGAATTTGTACTCACTGGAAGCTAAGAGGGAGACAGGGGACACGATAGAAACCTTCAAGTTTCTGAAAAAAGGAATAAATAAGGTGCCCCGCTCTGAACTGTTCAACAAGGTTTTCCGTTCAAATACTAGAGGGCATGAATGTAAGCTGCAGGGAGAGAGCTTCAAGAGGGAACTCAGGAAACTCTACTTCTCACAGAGCATCACTGAGCCATGGAATAGGCTGCCCACAGAGGTGCTGGGAGCCAGGATGGTGACAACTTTCAAACTGAGCTAGGATAATGAGAATGTTAGAAGAAAATCTGAGGAAGTTGGATTGGGTAGGGATCACAAGGGGGGGGCTAGGTCCTGGGATCAAAGAAGGTCTTGGGAACTACTGGGCAGACTTGGGCAGTATCAGTGACTCAACAAGTTGCACACTCACCTCAGAGGCCAGAAGATCAGAAGGCTGTGGGTTCTATCCCTATACCAGGCACTTGGGTTACATCCTAATACTGACGCTAGTACAGCATGAGGGGGTGCTGCACTTCTGAGGTGCCATCTTTCCGATGAGATGTTAAACTGAGGTCCCATCTGTCTTTTCTGGTGATAGTTCAGGTGTATGTTAAAGATCCCATGGCACTTCTCAAAAAGAGTAGAGGAGTTTTTATTGTAATAGAAACCAAAAGTAAAGGCCAACAATGATACAATAAGAATAAACCAAGTAATGCCATGCTGAAAAACAAAATTCTGATACAAACCAAGAAAAAAAAATGTAAAAATTAGGATAGCTGTTACATCATAGACAACCAAACATAAAGAAAACCAGATACCAAGCTGTACTATGAAATAAGAAGTACCACGATATCAAGAAAAAACACAAGGAAAATGTACAATCTAACCAACAAAACCAAACAAAAAAAACAAGTTCATAAGAACGAGACACAGGAATCCCAGAGCCTGTGAAACGCCAAGCCAGGACAAGTGTGTTTATCCCTGTCATAAACTTTATAAAATTCCAACTGAACATCAACAACAAGTTCTTGATGGGATACCCATTTCTGTTTTAGTACCCAGAGCACTGTGCTTGCCAAAGGTAATATTAACAAAGGGCCAGCAGGATTTGCAATGTAGAAGGGTTCAGGGAAGCCCAAATTGAGGAAAAAATACCCAATACCAATTCTGGATATGTAAAGGAAAGGAAATGTTTGCCGGACCATTGTGAGGTGACAAAACCCCAAAAGTGTTGGGCATAAGGACAAGATAAATACAGGTGCTCCTGAGTTTCAAAAACAGGTTCACATCCTGGTCTTGGAAAATAGTGCTCCACTATAGCCTTATGCTTATGGGAGTTTCGCACACCTAACTTATTACGACTACTTAACCAAACTAAATCCCAGACAAAAGGGGGCATTCTAGAATTACTCAAATGCTGGAGAACCAAGGGTTTTCCAGACAATGGGCAGTGGGGAAAGTCAAAATCTGGACTAAAATGTTCAGTCAAAATAAACTGATATAACGACATCCTATCAGCCATCAACAACTAACCAAATGTAAGTTTCCATTTTTTTTCTTAAAGAAACTAACAATCCCATATTCAGGGACAAAAGTCAATTTTTGAATAACCTGAAGTCCCATGGAGTGCCAAACCAGAGTGTAAAAGTCAACCCATTCCTGGACTGCTGGGGCCCACAGTGATAAATCCTGATGTAAAACTGGGATAATGTTAGTGGTAAAAAAAATATTAAAATAAAATACCAGAGGATTCAACACATTAAATCCACCCAGGAGCTTTGTCCAGTACATGACATCCCTTTGAATCAGGTTCAACCTACACAGCTCTGAAAAAAATAATATAAATCATAGTTTCCAGCTTGAGAGCAGGTAGGAAAACATAACTGACAAATACAAAAAAATGGATACCAAAAAGGTTTTAATCAACATTATCCATTTAGACTTACATAAATGGGATTTATTCCACTCAAGCACTTCAGGTAATGCCCTGGTTAAACAAATCTCCCAGTTGTAAACTGCCATATCTGTGGCCCCAAACCAAAGGCCTAAGATCTAAATGTCAGTCAAAAGGATAGGAATGGAAGCTATCTCCCGTTGACATGGGGAGCAGGACTCCCCTAGGAAATAACCCCTACTTTTAGTATAGTTAATACTAGAAGCCGATAAAGCTGAATAAGATTCCAAAACCCGACGGAGAGCTGGCCCTTTAGTCCCAGAGTTATAGAATACGACCACATCATCCACATATGTTAAGACCTTCAAAGGCTTAAAGGGTTCAGGCACAACTCCCCCCCCCAAGGAAGGACAAGCGTGTATGTGCCTTAGTACCAGATCCAAGCAAAAAACATACAGGAGGGGGCCCACCATGCCATAAGGCACATGATAACACCAGCCAACCACTAATCAGGGGACAGACAGTAGCTCGGCTATATAAACAATGTATCCAACCTATAAACTGCTGAGGTAAGCCAAAGGAAGACAAAACACGAAACAGATATCCATGAGAGACTCAATTAAAAGCCTTTTCCTGACCTCAACTAAGTATAAAGCCACAAATCTGTTCTGCTGCCCCCTAACAAACAATTTGAGGAGAACAAGCAAATTATCCTGAATATGTCTGCAAAGCATGGAACAGGACTGAATTGGGCTGAGCAGGAAGGCTGCAGCACTACCCAATCGAACAGCTAGCATTTTGGTTAGGATATTATAGTCCACATTCAGAAGACACAACGATCTCCAACTGCAGAGGTCAGCCTTATCCCACTTCTTAAAAATGTAGACTAGGAGCACATGAGACAAGGGAGTCAGAAATATGGCTTTTGTGAGGCACTCATTAAAGACAGCCACCAGTATTGGGGCTAAGGTATCCTTATGCAGCTTATAGAACTCCAAACTCAGACCATCAGGGTCTGGCACCATGTTCAAATTCGGGGAGGAAATACTAACCAGGACCTCTATGGCTGAGATCAGGACCACCAAAGAAGCAGAACCCAATTGGGACAAAGAGGGAAGGGTAAGGGAGGACATAAAAACCCAGTCTGGGGGACTCGGCAGGGGCAGAGAGAAGGTAGCTCTGGCAAAGTCAAAGGCAACATGCAAAATATCATGTCTCAACTGAACTAAGTGTCCAGTAGTATCATTCAATGATCCCATGGATCGACTTTCCACACTCTACCTTTACAGTCCTTAAAAGGACTAAAAGTTTGGGACATCTGTTGCATACCAAAACACATTTCCTGTTGCAGGGACTGTGCAAGATTATACTGCAACCGCTTCATCTCTGCTTGAAGGGAGTGGCTCTACTTTCTAAAATCCAAACCTGTGAGTTCAGCTGCAGAGTAAATCCTGTGGAGCTGAACCCTCCGAGATAAATATCACAAATAGCTGGTAATACTGTAGCTTTAGATCCAGTATACCTATAAAATAAAGGCTTGAAATCCAATTTGCAATCCATCCACCAATCCGCCAAAGTGTCATACAGACACTGTACAGAGGTAAGAGCTGTCCAGAGGGAGAACCATTTAGTCAACAACTGGTGGTCCTGTGGAACTGCAGAGTTCATGTGCCATGGATCCTTGCTGTGGATCAGGGCATCTGACCAAGACTGTTCACAAGACAATAATTTGTGGTTTGAGAACTCCATACCACTAGTGTGAGCATCCACAACCACCAAAGAGGACACAAACAAACAATCTATATGGGTAGACAATAACCCACAGAAATACGTCTTACCCCCTGTAGAATGCTTACACCTGTAAGTGTCCCGAAGGGATGCAACCTGAACCATATTATTCTGGCAGTTAGAATCCAAAAAAAGCTCACCAGTCTGGAGTCCTTGGTCAGCCATAGTCACCCCACAGTTATAGTCCCATCACCACTAAGTGAAAATATGCAAGAGGAATTGGACTGCCTGAAATAAAGACACTATCAGCCTTCGTTTGGAGTGCATGCCTTGTAATAAGGTGTAACCTATCCCTCTGAAAAGTGACATCTAAGACCAGTGCTCTGCCAGGAATTAAATGCACCAGTCTGGCAATGTTGATCTCAGCAGAGTTCATAAAATTCCCACCCCATCACAGCGGTCTGGCTCAAGAGACCAAAAGGAAGGGTCCTTCAGCCAGAGCCAGCAGCTTGTGCCAATTCAAACTCAGTTTTAAGACAAGTGTCCTGCTAAAAGAGGATATGAGTAGGGAGAACTTGGAAAGTAGATGACCTCCTCCCATAACTCTTCTAGCTGTTGACATTGATGGTGGACATACGGAATGTTCCCATCAAGAACAAGGAGCAATTGTAAAGGACAAAACAGTAAATCATTTAACTACATTTTGAGACCAAGTTCTTGGTCTGTCCTCCACAGGCAGGGGGTGGGGGTGTGGAGTCACAGATAGGACGGTCCATCTTTGAGGAATAATCCATTTGTGAAGATGGAACAGAGGAGGCCTGAGAGTCACCATCCTCAGTGTCTGTATCACCCCATGCTACAGTTTTAGCAAGGACACCAAACCATTTTTTTATGAACCAAGGCTGCCAAACCCTTTTTTCCTACCAGTGGAGGCAAACTCAGGCACCTGGACAGCCTTTTTTTCCCCCTTCAGAGGAACTTGGATAAAGTCAGCGGGAAGGGGGGTGGCATGACAGATGTAGGTAAGGGCAAATCAGGCTGAGTTGAGGTCGGAAGAATCGATGTCTCAACCAGCAGGGCCAAAGAATCAGCCATGGGAGATGGCAAAATAACAGAGGCATCCGTAGAGACACAGATGTCAGGAGAAGCCGTCAATGACCCATCGGGTCCCAGAACCTCCAAAGCCGAAGACACAGCACCAGGTAGAGTACATCTGCTGTAGTACAGTATGAGGACAAATGTTGGGCCTTAGAGATCATATCTTCCTGAACATGTCCCATACTCCTATTATGAGATGCCCCGAAGCATTTGGCATAGGATATTTCCACATCTGCCACTCAAGTTACAATAAAACTCATTCAGCCATGATTCTGCCAGATGACCAAACATCAGACAATGACAAATGCAAAACACCAAAATCAGGCTGTTGTAATTTAACTCAAATTCGTCACACCCCAGTCCAAATTAGTTCAGAATCAATAACAGGTTCTGGACAGTCCAGGACCTTACAACACCCAAGCAATCAGCTCAAGATATCCCCTATTTAAACCCACTAATTGTGGAACAAAACAGTAACTGTACGAATAGTTGGTCTCATGAAAGGACTGGCCAAGAAAGGAGTCCACAATGGCGTGTGATTAAAATGATCATATTGAGACCAAAACTTTTCAAGACCACCAGTGAGTTTAAAGCTTATATGGTAAGTGGATTCACTCACATTGATGAGTGCATAGATTTCCACAGCATGCAACAGACAAAAATCCTTAAGCAGAGTCCAGGCAACATGAACACAGTCAGGAGCCCACTAAAGACCTCCCTTGTAAAGTAAATGCACTGTGTTTCATCTCAGGACTAGCTCCCACCTTGCCTGAAACAAGTCAACATACTGTCTGGGCCCAGCAGGGGGCTATCCTGGTAGAGCCGTCGGGGGCAAGGCAGGCTAAAGAACATGGGTGGCCGCTCCCTGAGGTGAGGCTTCTACAGTCTGTGAGTCATTCCAAGTAGCTCCACCAGCAGCCTGTTCCAAGAAAACTATCTGAGGGGGCAACACGTAAACATTCTTTGTGCTGTGGTGCAATGGCTGGCTCCTGCATAGGTGCCAACAAATGTCCATTGGACAACAGTTCCTCAAGGTCTGGGGGAAGGGGAAGTGGCTGACTGACACACAAGGCCACTTGGAACTCCTACAATGGCTGCTAGCATGAGCCAGATGAGGAAGACAATTTCGGGAACTGAGCAGCATCTACTGGAAAGCCGGTCAAGGAGGCTCTGTACCTCCAAATCACAGGATCACATTCATCTGGGGTCCAGGTTCCAACTGCAGTCTCCATCCAGCAGGCAGTCTATAAGGCTCACTACCATATTCCCCTGTAGTAGACCTCCTCCCCCTCTCCCTCCCTCCCTCTGACAGTGGCTCCTCAACCTGCCTACTTCTTTCTGTCCCCCTCCTACACAATCTCATGCTCATAGTCTGATTGCTTCTTAATTCCCTTACTCTGATACCTCATCTAGCTGCCTATTTAAGTTGCTCTCTAGTAATGTCTTTTATTTCTAAAGGGTGTTATAACTGTAAAACATTGTCAACCTTGTCTTTGTTATGATTGTATAACATTGCCAACCTTTGTATATATGTTTCCCCCCTTCCTTTGATGTGGAATGAGCAGCTTCTGCTCAAAGGTAGTTGTAATCCTACAGTTTAATAAAATAAAATAAAACAAAATAAAATAAAGGCTCTCTCCAGGGTCCAAGGCCCCCCATCAATTAATCCATCAGTGTTCTGCTGGCAAAGGGGCATACACAGTGCCCCCAAGACCCCACTGTCTGAGTCCACTACAACTGACTCTGGCAACAGAATCTGGCAAGGTGTCACAAAGTCAGGAACTAAAGGTCCCTCAGTCAGTCAGCTCACTCGTTTCCAAAGCAAGTACCTCTGACACATAGCAGAGCTCTACCACTTCCAGTTGCTGTATCAGGGCCATTCTCCGGTATGCACTCTGCAAACGCAGCTCCCATTCCTTGTCACGCAGAACCTCTGACAATGGTCCCAGGGCTCCACATTCCAAAACTAAGCCATCAAGTGCTATATTCCTTTCCAAATCAGGAGTATTCACACTGAAAGTCCCCAAAGTCAATGTGACCAAAGTGGAGGCAGAGTCCTCAGTCATCATACTGCTAGACAGCTCTGCACTCTCCAACATCACAGCCACCATTGCAAACCATGGTCTCGGGGTCCCACTACTGACTGAGTAGGGGAATTTCCATGGTGTCCTGGCCAGATTTCCCCCCACTCACTAAAAATACCACCAACAGCTAAACCTGGTTCAGTGTTCCTTGACATCCATCTGTATCTCCTTCCCCCAGTACAAGGCTGAAAATAGGCAGAATTGTCTAGTCTTCCTTTCCCGATCAACAAAAACTACATAAATAAATAAATTGATGGACCATTGGTCTCCCTCTGCTGCCAATTTTTCTATGTTTCTATGTGCCAGATAGTCCACTGAAACACCTCAGGCACTCAACTAACTCCCCACAATCCACAGTATCAAATGCTGATGATGGTCAAGAAGAACCCAAACAGATAGTTCTCAATCCTTCACCAAGAGCAGAGAATTTATGACATAGACTAAGGAGTCTCCATGCTGTGATGAGAATGGAAACCAGATTGGAGAGGCTCGTAGTGGTTGAATTTCTCCAGGTGTTCCGTCAGATGAACTGTCACCACTTTCTCCATAAACTTCCCTAGAGAAGAAAGGTTAGAGATATCTTTCTTGGAAGAGTTCACAATCTCTACAAGCATGAGTACTAGCAGCTGCCAGTCTGCCTTAACCAAATGTGGGGGGGTGGCAGGGTCAGAATACAAGTGCATTGGTGCATCGCTGACAGCATCTGGCAGATTTCTACATAAATATATGGCTGAAAGTCCATCCACAGCACCTGAGATTCTCTTACCTCAACTCCTCAAGCACTGCCCTAGTGACCAGCACCAGCACAGGAGATATTTCACTTTATCTCATCAATCTTGGCCACAACAAATTCAGAGAACTACTCACATCTCGCCACTAAACTTGGCTGTATCTTATCTACCAGGCTGAAGAGTCCTGTAGGTCTGTTTTTTTTTCCTAGATGTAATGAATGAGGAATAAAATTGTTTCCTCACACCATTCATTCCCTCCTGATAACCCTGATCATAAGAAATCAGGACAAGTTTGTGGGAAAGCAGGCCAGATCTCCTCCATTGCTTCTCGAGCCTTCATCCACATGTTTTCAATCCCCTCAGCTCATCATTATACCAAGGAAGAGCTGTGACGTCCGGGATGTTGATAGAGCAGGTCTAACATCAGGAAGCCAGCAAGGACAGCTATATTTTAAGCCTCAACTGCTGCACTGCGCCCCCTGGAGGAGACAGCCAATATCCCTGAAATGTCCACATGAGCCCACAAAGTATCTTTTTCAATATTTCTCCAACTAAGACAGTTGATCATTTCAGCAGAGGAGGGAGTACTCATTCATTATTTCAAACCATAAACCAGAATGGTCAGACCAAACAATTGGTTCAGCAGATATTTTAGAGATCACCATGCCAGCAATAAAAATCAAATCAAGAGTGTTGCCAGCCATGTGTGGGGGTCTTTACATTTTGGTGAAAGTCTATCAATTCCATTAAACTAAGGCAATCTCCCGTAAATGCAGACAAGGAGGAGTCTGCCCAGGCATTGAAGTCATCCAGAATAATAAGTCTTTGGGACTCCAAGACAAGGGATGACACCTACTCAGAGAATTCCCCAAGGAAATCACCAACAAAAATCTACAATCCATGACCCCCAAACAAATTAAAGCCACCACTTCAAATGAGTCATTCATCTCACAGGAAACCTGATACAGTTCATCTGTGGTCCTGAAATGACAGCCACTCCCACCCTACCTTGCACAATGTAAGGGCGATGAATCACATAGTAACCTGGAGGAACCAGGTGTGATAAAATATGGCCAGCATTATTGTCCAGCCAGGTTTCCATTGAAAAAAACAGGTCAACCTTCTCTGAATCAATTAAATCATATAAAATCCTAGTTTTATTAACTACTGACCTGGTATTTATCAACATTGCCATTATAGGGACAGGCTGGTCACCTCACTCACCCCCCCCACCATCAGTTTACAGATGGAGATGGGGGATCTCAAACTGACAGGGAGGACCCCTGTCCATACAATATCTCCCCCCCCCCGTTGTCCCGGCTCTGCCACTCCTTCTCCTCTTCCATATATTTGACTTCTTGTATAACTTAAAAACCTCTACCTGCTGGTCTGGCAGATAATCTTGAAATGGACACAGCTGCCTGAGTCTGCTGGGAGAGTACCTAATAGAATATGTACCTAAATTTGTACCTAAACACATTTAAAAATTCTACGCTAAAATTACACAAACTACTATTTAAATTTCCTCACCTCACTCGCACATAGAAATCCTCACAAACACTATGCAACCAATCAAATTCAGTGAAACTTCCACTAGCAGAAGAGAAAGGATAGTCCAAGTCTGAAAGGGGAACCTTTGTCCCTCTTCCCTCAAAGCTGCCAGAAAGAAAAAACTCTGAAGAATATACCTAGCATCAAACACACATGAACATTCAATTGGCCTATATTGTAGTCAAGTCAAGTCATGTTTATTTAAAAAGACGCCCAATCCCGAAGGCTCTGGGCGCCGTACAAAAACTTAACAGCATTTCATACCGTATAATCATAAAATTTACAACAAATTTAAAAACATATAAATAAACAAAATAAACAGAATTACACCCCAAAAGCTTGCATAAATAGGAAGGTCTTCAGGTGAACCTTGAAGGCAATTATAGTGGGGGTCTCCCTAACTACTGCTGGCAAAGAATTCCAAAAAGCGGGAGCGGCAACACTAAAGGCTCAGTCGCCTGCAGATTTTAACCTCCCTCTTGGAACATTTAGGAGGCCACCATTAGAAGAGCAGAGATTTCAGGTAGAGGAAGAAGGTACCAGGAGATCTGACAGGTAACCAGGGCCCTGTCCGTGTAGGGCCTTATAGGTGAGAAAACCCACCTTGAAGAGCACGCTCCACCTGACAGGCAGTCAGTGCAATTCGCGCAACACAGGGGTTAATATGACAAAATTTACTTTGCCCGGACAAACGCCGGGCAGCAGCATTTTGCACTGGCTGCAGTCTGTGGAGAGAGCCCCCAGAGACCCCGAGATAGAGAGCATTACAGTAGTCAAGCCTAGAAGTGACTAAGGCATGTATCAAGGTAGGGAGGTCCAGAGACGGAACAAGGGGCTTAATCCTGGCAATGTTTCTAAGATGGAAAAAACAGGAACATACCACAGAAGAAATTTGAGCCTCCATGGACAAATTCCTGTCAAGAATCACACCAAGATTTTGCACCCAAGGGGAGGCCAATTTAATCACAAATGATAAGTAAATCAAACAGTATACAGGTAAAAGCACTCCTTTAAAACACCCAAAAATAATTACAATATTATAATTCAATTTATAAGAGTCTTCCAATGTAAGTGTCCAAATGCAGCAAAACTAGAATCAATCTGGTGAAGTTCACTTTTATGATGATGAATAATACATTCCAGGAGCCAGTCTGTAGCACAGAAACTCTGGTTCACTACCTCTGCTCTCACCAAAGGATGTCCATCATCAATCTATAAGATGGCAGACATTTTACAGGAGAGGTGGAGAGTTCAGGCACATAGTCCACATACTCCCCAGTCTACAGTATGCTAATTAGGAATAGCAAACTGGACACAGGTTGGCAAATTTGCCAAAGTAAACTGGACAAACTCTGAGCACATTCTAGCTGTTCTATTTAAACAAGGTGTTAGTATACAGGAATGTTGGCCAGAGGAATGCAGTACAGTGCCTCATGTGCAGGCAGAGTGCAGAGTATGTCCCCATTATCTTCTTGGGAGGGGTGGGAGAGGCACTGATAGCCATTACCAAGCCTGCCCTGGGCATGGCTTTGAGGGAGTGGAAATGTGACAGGATAGATCTGTCTGTTGTCCTCCAGTGTCACTATTCAGCACCCCAAGGGGGTTTGGGTAGAGGCTGTTGTGGGAGCAGAACCAGGATTTAGCAAGATATGCTTTTCATGTGTTGGTCTTACAGTGCAGGGAGTCCTACAAACTTGCACATCAGCCATTATTTGGATAATTGGTGGACGATGCATGCTGACACAATTGAACAAAAACAGCATAAATTGTGGACGGGGGATAGCATTTTCAGGGGGAGAGAGGTAAACCCTGCAGAACACAGAGGTGAAGTGGAGCTCTGAAACAAATTGTGGCTGAATTGATAGGGTGAACCCTCTAAGCCAGGGAAAGACAGAGTTGAGGAAGTCTGCCTGAAGGATTACTGGAAAGCAAGGAGTGTTGACAAAAGCTGTGAGTGACTTGCAAGATACAGATTTGGAGGGATCCACTGAATATGAAGTGTAGAGGGAAAACAATACGCAGAAGCCATGCAGGTAAAAACCTGGAAACTTGTTGGTAGCAGGGGGATAACTGACATGAGCTCTCATAATGAGGGGGCTGCCTGAAAGAGGAAATCTGAGTTTAAGACTACAAAGAGGCCAAATAGGAGGGCCTTAGAGAAAGATCCCAGGGGTAGGGACTGAATTATAAACTCCAAACAGAGAGTGGAAGAGAGAAGAAGGGCAGAGTACCAGCATTTTGAGAGGAAAAAGGAAAAAATGAGAGGAGGGCAAGATTCCAGGGACGGTACAGTAAAGCTGAGATAGAGCGAGCGGTGATGGACAAGAGGTGGAGCATTTAAAGTGAAATGGCAAAAAGAGTGGAAAAGCAGGTCCATTCTAGAGGAGATGTTTTTGGTGGCAGCACTGTTGACCACATTCACATAATTAAACACTGGCTAGGTCATCTTAACAATGATCTTTAGGTGGACTGGGAAGGAAAGGCATGTCTAGTGCATTATTTTATTTAAGTCAGATAAAATAAAAATGTTCTTGTGCATAGTTAAATACATATATAAATTGTATGTGACAATTCTTAATGAATACTGCGGGCAGAAAACATCCATGGGCTGCCAGCAGATTTAAAACGTATTACAAATCAAGACTTCTATACATGTCCTCAACACAGCAAATGACAATGCACAAATCTAATGCAATAAATTTATGTAACACCATAGAATATTTATTTATTTACTTCATTTTATTGACCTAGTAATCCACTGAGACTAGAAGTCCCTTTTTCAGGGGCAACTGGGGGGGGTACAGATGGTAACCAACTGAAATTGAACCAGATTAAGCTGCTGGTGGTATTTTTAGTGAATGGGGGAAATTTGGCCAGGACACTGAGGAACTTTCCCTACTCTGCCTGCAGGGGGCATGATGTCCTGTTGGCAGAATGGAGGAGCCCAGTGCAGAGGAGTTGGAGTGAGGAGGAGGTTGGGTCAGTCAGCAACCAGTAGCTCAGGGGCTAGAACCAATGGATGTCCATACTCAGGATTCAGAATTAGCGGAAAATATCCAGGACATTACTGATGATGAATTAAGATTGCAAAATGAATTGGAAGATAAACCAAGGTATCTACTGACCATGTTAACTGAGGCAGAAAAAGAATCTGAAGTAAACAAAGGGAAGCTTGAAGAGGAGAGAAAAAAGAAAAGGTCTGCACAAAGTCCTATCTCCTCTTCAGTAAAAAAAAGGACATTTCTATACTAATGAGAAAGCACAAACCTTGTTGTCTGAAAATGTACCTACTTCTGTTGATGCTACTGGTGTGGTGCTAACAGACTCTCAGAATTTCCCATTGTCAGTGCAGCAAGAGGAATGGATACCTGAAATGGCCCTAGAAAAAGCAGGCTGGATTTTTGAGAACTGACAATGGTTACCCAACCCACAGATTCCATTACCTGGTTCCTCTACAAAAGATCATAAGACCACATTTCTCACATCAGCAACAGTAAACAAGAAACCCAAGCTGGATGGCCTGCAAGAGATAACAACTACAGTAGTGACTGATGCACAAGCTGCGGTACAGTCCTTTGATGCTTTTGCATCAGGCGCGGTACAGGATCAAACTACCACACAGGATGATACTACTGTAAGGGCTGCAGAGGGTGCACCTGCCCAGCAACAGGACATTGCAATCTAGGTATCGCAGCAAAGACAGCTGCAAACAGAAATGGCGACGGCAGCAGATTTGCCAGGTACTGATTTTTGTATTAATTCTGAGGATGAAGTGCTTGACATGACAAATGTAGTGGGGGAAGTTTCCGAATCACAGAGGCAGACGGTAAGCTATGGTAGTTTATTTCAAAGACCAGCAGAGGTGACAAAAAGGCACTTCATGGTGCGGCTCAGATACAAAAGTGGGTTAGCTTTCCCACTGACCACAACTATATGGGGAAAGAGTTAATTACAGCTTTTCTTCATTTTTCTCTGGCTGAGGTCTATGCATTTATTCATGCACCGGGCAACCAAAACTTTGATATAAGACTCCAGTCTGCAAATCTTTTGGACACATTTAGGGCACTATATTATACAGTTAAAGACACTCCCCTATGGAAACTCTTTCTTGCAATCCCAATCACAAAACCCATGTTTAAAACAATCACAGTGCTATTTCGTAATGAAGGGGTTAATATAAATGACATTTTGTACTGGTTGGAGAAGCGTTGCATGGTGACTGAAACCCCTGAAGCAATAATTGATGATAATGGATTCTGGACGTGGGGGGGTGGAAGTTCAGGATTCAGCTGAAACAAATAGAACAGGGTATTCAACATCTGCACAACTGCTTTTTTCTTGGTAGAGATCATGGCATACTTTTTTACCCTGGGCAGCCTCAATTGTGTTACAAATGTGGGTCTCTCACACATCTGAATTCGACCTGCAATCAACTGAAATGCTCATCCTGTGGGGTGTTGGGACATACAGCAAAGCATTGCACGATTCCTCCAAGTTGTAACCTTGGTGGAGCACATGATCATTCTTTTCCCTCCTGTCGATAGACAGCGCATAATGCATCAGACTATGCGGAGCAAGACTTTTATGTGAACAGAGCCACAAGAGTGCATGCTGGTACTTCTCAAAAGGCAACCTATTCTTATCTCCCTCCTACCCCTTTGAGGCAAGACCTAGTGACTCAAAAGGTTATAAGTAACTCTATGAACCCCATACCAGGAAGTTGCTCAAAAGAAAGCAATGTTTCAGTTTCCTCAGAACCAAATACAGCTTTGGAAATTTCAGAGCCACAACTTTCACCATCAAGGGCGACGCCCCCCTCCCCCAAATCCAGTGGAAAGCTCTTCTTCAGTATCTGTGACTGTTCCACTGACATCGTCAGAGGTCTTAGCAAAGGTATACCCAGTACCAAAACAGTGGAGAAGTTTAGCAAAAAAAGAACTTCCAAATCAGCTACTGTTGAACCTCTTGCTACAGAAAACTGATATGAGGTGCTACAGAACTGGGGGGAGACAATGGAGGATGAGGACTCTGATATGTCCTATCAATCTACTCAGAGTGAACCTCCTATTGATTTGGGCCCACAAGAAGGAAAGGAGGTTCTTCCCAAAGTAAAAAAAGGGTGACTAGGTCAAGTAAAAAGACTTCTTAACCCTAACATTCTCTGATTTTTCTGACCTTTAGGTTAGCAAGTGTAAATACTAATAGCATAAAGTCTGATCTTAAAAAGGACGTCCACCTTTTCATTATTACAAACATTACAGTATGATGTGTTCTTGGATACTCATTTACATATTCAGCAAGAAATTCAAAGGGCTTCTATTGTATAGTTTCAGGGTGCCTCCTACTAGTCGATTGGAGAAAATCAGTGTTTAGGGCTTGGAATTTGCTTTACCTCAACTTAGGTTATTGTGCAAAAATTAGTAGAAGTTGATCCAGGTTGTGCTTTGATCTTAGACGTTTTATTTCAAGGGCTAGCATGCAGGATAATAAATTTATATGGACCACAGACAAAGGCAGCATGAATAACACTATTAAACAAAATCCAGCCATGCCTTTTCACAAGTAGACAGGTCCTATGGGGAGGAGACTTTAATATTAGCTTAGTATCCAAACAATCAGGCCCATCACAAACCAAAACTTATTGTGATAAGGCTGCATTACAGCTTTTAATAAAACAGGCCTCCTTAAAGGATGCACTAGTTTCCAACTCAGCTACACCAGCCAATACATTTATTAAAGGGAAATTAACCTCCAGGATAGACTCATGGCTAGTTTTGCAGTCACTTCCTATAGTCTGGTCAGAAACAAGACGAGTAGAAACTTCTGATCATTCTCTTATAGGGATACAAGTGCCCTCTCATCAGCCTAGGGTAACAGGTAGAGAATAATAGCGTCTGAATGCAAGCCTACTGCTCCAGCCACAGGAAGTGGAGGACATTAAAATAATCTTGCAGGACAGACAATCTGTGCTGTTCTTGTATGAGTCAATAATTCCTTGGTGGGAAGACACAAAGGCATGTTTATCAAATTATTTTAGGCAAATTGCATATCACTTTTCACAGCAGAAACAGAAAGCTTATTTAAAACTACGTGAGCAGCTTTATGAATTTATATTTAAGCAGGTGGAAGGAAGGGTTGATTACTCTAAGGAGATAGAACAAATTAAATCTGACATGATGTTGTACCAATACAACAGGCAAGACTCTTTAGAAAAAGAACAACAGTTCAGGATGCAGGGTAGTAGAGAGCAAACTAACCCGTTTGAAGACTGCATAACAAGACTGTCTGCAGGGAAATTTACGTCCTTACAGGCACCTGATGGGGAACTGAGAAGAGATAATAAGGGGATTATGGAAGTGTTAAAGAGTTTTATTTATAAGCAATTTGGGTTCCCTGTACATGAGACAGCCATGATGGAAGTTTTATTACAAACCGGAGCCCCTACCCCCACATACACACACTTTTAAAGGAGCAACAAGGTATAGATATGACTAGAGAATTCACTAAAGAGGAGATGGACATAGTAATTAAATCCTTAAAAAACAGTACAGCTCCGGAGTCCGATGGCCTGCCAAGTGAATTATACAAATTATTATAGGAATTAATACCAGTGGACCTACTCCTCTTAGTTAATGTTTTTTTTTACAGGAGGATAGAATAACTGAAAGTTTATATGAAGGCTTGATGGCATTTTTATTTAAAAAGGGAGATTGGATACTAATAAACAACTGGAGGCCAATTACCTTGCTGAATATTGACTAACATTTTTTCCAAATTACTGGGCAATTGTTTGGCAAGGGTGGTGAGGGATTTAATCCACACCTCACAATACTGTACAGTGCCTGGCCACAAGATTACAGATGCACCAATTCTTATTAGGGAATTTATGGATAAGGGTTCCGCCAAATTAGCCTCAGGATACATTATGAGCTTTGATCACACTAAAGAGTTTGACAGCGTATAACATGATTACCTATAGTTAACTTTGCAAGCATATGGAATACCACAACTGTTTATAAACTGGGTACAAATGTGTTTTGCCTTGGCATATGTGAGGCCGTATGAAAATAGATGGCTGGGACAAAAATGTTTGATAATGGAGGGAGTAAGGCAAGGGTGCCCGATAAACCCCCTTATTGTAGTTATTTACACTAGACCCTATTCTACAGGTCTTTCATCCCTTTCCCCTTATAACAAGGATAAGGTTCCCTCTGGGCCCTGAGGTAAAGGCTATAGCATATGCAGATGACTTATGTCTTACTGTTTCAGATGCAAAAACAGGAGCCCTTGCTTATGGGGTAGTAAAGAGTTTTGTGCAGATTATGGGCTATAGCATAAATCCCTCTAAAAACCTATGCCTGAATGTACAGAGACTCCAGAAAACGATATTTGCAATTTGCCAGTAGCCAACTTCCCAAGCTAAATATTGACTGTTTATCTTGGACCAGGGGGAGATGGCAACATATAATTGGGAATGCTGTTTAAATAAGGCTAGTGCTAAAGTTAGCAGGTGGAATGCTTGACAAATGGGAAAATTAAGAAAGAATTTTCTTAATTAAGTCCCTCTTGGTCCCCATTTTTCTTTTCATAAGTAATATTTTTCCAGTTCCCAGACACTTGGAAATAGCATTGCTAGCCAGTTTTTTTTTCTGTTTTTGGGGAAGCAGGCTGAATCCTGTAAAAAGAAATATTTTATATTTAACTATTCAAGAGGAAGGGGTGGGGATGCCAAATCCCTCAGTTTTATTTTTCATTACTTTTCTATATACCAATTTATTTCCCCTACTGAAATATTTCTCCACACCAAAGATGGTATGGGTAGCCCCAATGCTGGGAGATATTTTGAAAGAATGGGACTCAGATAAATTTATTCATAAAAATATAAGAAAATATCGATTGTCTCCTGCTTGTGTATCTGTGTTTCACTATGTAAACAAAATGGAGGGTAGGGTATAAAGACATAGGGCCAGATATTCAAAGTGCGCCCAGAACATGCACAATGGAATGTGCAGCACAATGCAAGTGTGCCATAAATAACTGATGCGATATTCAAAAGATGCACCATAGACATGTGTAGGCATAAACCATACTTAATATTGCAGTGATGCACCATTTCACAACCAGACATGTGCCAGAGCAACCAGGAATGTGCAGGAGCATGACAGTAAGCAGCAAGAAGCATGCTGAGCAAGCAGCACAGTCAAATGGGCATGCAGGTAAGGCAGCACCAGAGCAGAGTGCCACACCAGCCCTGTCAGAGCCAAAACCACAAGGAGACCGTGACCATGGTGGCACAGAGCCATGGGGCCACAGTGACAGTAAGCCATACAACAGAAACACACAGGCCGCCAAACACACCCAGCTACCCACCCAGATGAAAGGGAAGCCAGCAGGCCCATGGCACTGCACAACGACAACCCTGACAGGCAACACTGCATGGGATACAGCCACAGGCACGTACAGTGCACAGAGGTACAAGAGACGCACATGCACAGGGGAACAGGGAGCACAAGCCACGCCAACATGCAGGGACATAGGGCCCAGCACTGCACCGCACACCAGCACTGTCAAGGGCAACAGTGTAGGTGGAGGCCATGCCAGCACAGGCAAACAGGGACACGAGGCAGTGGACCACACGCAGGCCAGGTGCACAGCCACAGCCTAAGGGCCTATGCCACAGGGGTACATGGCACACAGCAGCCACTGCACATGGGAGCACACCGCAAAGGGCACAGTAGTGTGAGAGAATGGGCACACCCAAGAGCAGTACAGAACAACACAAGCATAGTGCAGCACTGTGCAGGCAAAGGAGACACAGACACAGAGGTGCATGAACAGAAAGCTCTACTATAACAAAAACAAGAAGACTGTAGTGCCAACAGGGTAAACAAAAACAACAGCAGAGAGGGAATGGGAAGGAGATGCAAAGTGGGCAACAAGGCACAGGGTTATAATGTCAAAAGACATTTTGCCTCACAGCAAAATCGTGCTGCCAATACAGCACGATTTCTGCCATGACGCACGTCTTTTTTCTATGGGGGGCTCCACCACCACAACCCTGGTTATGGGGGACTGTGCCCCCAAACCCCCCCCACTAAATATTCTCAGTTCTGGGGGGGACAACTCGGGGAGTGCACAAAGAAATAAAAATAAAAGATTCTGGGATTGGGAATGAAACCCGGACCCAGATGAAGCGCCTGTGTTCCTGCTGCTGCGGCCCAGTCCTGTGAGCCACGGCAGCTGCTCGGGGGAACCCACTCCCAACAGAGGTCATATCCTCTGCCTGGGAAAGCACTACTGGTGCAATACCAAATACAGCAGTATACACGGAATTGCATCATTAGTGGTTACAGACTACGCTGTACCCGCTTAGCCATAATGTCATACGCTATTAAGCATGCGACATTATGACCCAGTAGGGGCAACAAGGGGAATATGAATGGGAGCAAATACACGGGAACACACATGACAGTAAATATCAGGAGGGAAGGGGACATCCAGGGCACAGTGGTGAGCGGGGACAGGGTCAGTGATGCAGATGCTGCTGGAAGCCTCTCAGCAGGTGCACCTCCTGAACAAGCACCTGTGTCACACCAAGATGGCACCTGCAGACACGTATCAATGTGTTAGTCCTGTCTGCCAGCATCTTCTGGCCTGAGGCCTAGCCTGTCCTACAAGAGGGGAAACAAGACAGGGAATGAGTGACGGACCACAAGGTGCCCAAGCCCCACCATGTGTCTGCACAGGACAGCCGTCATGCCCACAGGTGGACAGAACCAGAACTGGCATGTGCACAGTGGACAACAACAGCAGCCGACACAGCTGAGCCCCACAGGCAGACTGCATGGTCACCTGTGACAGTCATGCCCCCACACCCGTGCAGTGGACCACACAGTAATGGTGCAAGGGCTCCCCAGGCAGTACAGTAGTCCCTCTGCAGCAGTTACACACCATGGGACGTGCACAAACACACACCCTACCAGGAACAGTGACAGGCCACAAGCACACACGGGCCATGTGCAAGGCCCACCCCACTGTGCAACATGGCACAGGCAATGGGGCTGAGAACTGCACAGCACAGTGGCCACGCAAGGTAGCACTGCCCCTTACCATACCACACAGCAAAACCCAGTGCAATTAATGACCCACACACCATGCCACACATACTCACCTGCCTATCCAGGTGCTGGTGCAGCCGCAGCAGCCCCATCACCGTGGCACCTGTCCCTGTCCACGGCCACCCTGGCCCTCCTATGGCCCTCTGGTCCTGTAGATGGAAGAGAGAGAGAGAGAGACAATGGACATGAGTGGCATGCCATGCACAGACCCACCCAGCACAGCCACAGTGCACAACACTGGCACAGCACGGGCAGGTGCACAGGCCTATGTGTGGGGCATGGTGTATTGCCCAATGTCAATGTGTACAGCACAGGCATGCAGTGCAGCAATTAATTAATTAATTAATTTATTTATTTATTTAGCTTTTGTTTACCAGGTAAGCACACTAGACAGTTATGTGCCTATTTTCAGGTGCGACCCGGGAGAGTTACAGAGATACAAGCAATAACAGTGCAGAGGCTAGCATCAAGTTACACAAAGGTACAGTCAGAATACAAGCAAGAAGGACCAGCCGAAACAAAGTACAAAGGCTTGGGTCCAACTGTCTGGGCAAGGTACAGATAGGTATAAGCAATCAACTACAGTCAGGTAACAGGCAGAGAACAATTTTAGTGCAGTTCAGTGTATGAGGCAGAACGACCCAGGGAGGGCAGCCAGGAAAAAATTAGAGCCAGTGTCTGCAGCAACAATATTTGTGAATATTTTATTTGTTATTTATTTTGGAATAAGTGCATGCCCAACCAGGATTTTTTTTTTTTAATTTCAGGCACTTCAGAGGAGGGAGAGGCTACAGGGGACACGCACCAGACACCAGCGCTGACCCCGCCCCATAGAACTGCACAGGCAGTGCACATCACAGCACAGGATGTGGACAATGGTAGCATGCACAGTGCCATGGGACACCTACCTGGCTGTGGCACAGACCCCCAATGTGCCCTTTCCTGCAGCCATTGGAGCCTGTCCAGATCCCTGCTGCGGAGGTCCCCACAGTGGTGCCTGCACTGCTCCGTGGTGTGTGGAACCCCAGTCCTCTGCTCCAGACCAGCAGCCACCCTCTCCCACACCTGGGTCCTAGACTCCTGGAGCTCTGCCCACACCATATAACTGGTCCACCACAGGCAGGACCAGGGCAACCAGATTTGCCACCTCCACATCTGTCCAGTTTCCTGCCAGTGCACACGCTGTCCTGACCCCGCCATCACTGCCATCTGCTGCACTGAGCCCAACCACATGTACCTGCAAAGCCAGCACAAGGAACGGTGCGGCGCCAGATGTGCAATTGGGGTTTGTGTACCACAGCCGCGCAGCATGGTGTTGCATAATTGACATGTGCGGCTAAGGCCTATCACACATAACCGTATATGCACAGAATAGCACCGTTAAGCGGGAGTATGGGGTCAGGGCTGTGATCCCACGTACACACAATGCATAACCCCGCACAATGGCGTGCACATGACAGGTATGCATTGGCAAGCAGTGTGCAGTAGAGGTAATGGCACATGTGGCACGATTGCGCAATGCAGCATGACAGTGCAGCACATGTGCATGCTCAGCATGCGCACATGTCTGCATGCGCAATGGGGCATGTCACATAGGTGCACGATAGGCCACACAGTACGTAGTGCTGCCCATGGTGTGCATGTCGGGTGCAGTGACACACACCACTCATGTGCAGGAGATTCACCGGGTGAACCTCTCTGGTGCATTACAATTGCAGAAAGTGCAACACTGCAATATTCAGCCAGCATATGCAAATAGACTCATGAGCCTACACCAGGTGCAGTCGGGCATATTAGCATCTCATATCAATTGCACTTCTGCTCATTTGCATGAGTTGAGCCATAAAAGTGCCACAGTACTGCACTGGGCACTGACAGGTATTGCAGCCATTGAGGTAAGGAGCAACACACATTGTGGTGTATCTGGGTTTGTTGACAGTGCTGTTGTGTACCAGGCTGGCATGACAGTCCACTAATCAGGCCATTACCTTCACAGGTAGCATCACGTCCAGAGATGGAGGGAGCTGAGGAGCAGGGGCCTGCACGGAAGCACAGGCCCAACTTCATGAAAGATGAGCAGCAGACCCTGTTCGAGGCCTACCTCAACAGGG
The DNA here is from genome assembly GCA_016271365.2 of Neoceratodus forsteri. Taxonomy (NCBI): domain Eukaryota; kingdom Metazoa; phylum Chordata; order Ceratodontiformes; family Ceratodontidae; genus Neoceratodus; species Neoceratodus forsteri. Next base: position 106,877,896 of record CM057459.1, on the reverse strand, counting down.
AGGAACTGCTCAGTGGGGCCGTGGAACGGCCACCTGGTGGGATGAGGTGGCAACATAATGCTAATGCCCATGGCAGACAGGAGTGCACAGGAGTGCAAAAGTAGATGGGTACAGACTGATGGTGCATAAATGTGAAGGTGGCCATGATCAGAGCGTCCTGCAGCAGAATGACAGGGGCCCAGGAACCGCCCTGGTACTAACGGCAGGAGAGGAGATGGTGGCAGCGACCATCAATTGTGCTGCCATTGAGGGCGTATAGTTGGAGGTTTCCAGGATGGGTGGCAGCCCTCACAGCACTGTGAGTCAATGAGAGCCAGGGGGGCTGCCTGGCAGCATGTAGGCATGGCAGCAGCAGTGCCATGGGCCCTTGCATGTATGGCATGCAGCACAGCAGGGCACACATATGCCCACTGTGCATGGCAATGTCCACCTGTCTGCAGTGCTGCAGCAGCAGGGGTGTAGTACCTCAACTGAGGTCCCAGCCCCAGGATGTGTAGCACTGCTGGCCAGCCCCACGGGGCAGCCCGCCCGGCGGACCTGTGGCATGGCATGGTCCACGGGGCACAGGCAGCCACATGGTACACCACTGGTGGCATAGCCCTGAGGTGAGCAGCTAAGGCATGCCAGCCATCCAGTGCTGTGGCATCATGTGCTGCATCCTCCGACATGGCTGGCTTAGCATGTGCACCATCCACGGCATGTCCACCATGATGTGTAGTGCATCACATGCATACCCTGTTGCATGATGACACTGCAGTGGCCTGTATGCCCCCAACTCAATGGTTGCAGCTCAGTGCACATTGCCATCCTTATCAAGTATACCACTATTGTGCCTTCCAGCACCATCACGCCTCAGGGATGGGATGCAGGATGCACCTGACTACGCTGAACCCAATGAGGATGAGCCATCTACATCCACCGGCATCAGGGCCATGGATCATCAGTGATTGGGCAGTGTTGAGCTGCTGGACATTCTAGGGTTTGGCAATGATGACCCCCAATGGACCTACTGCTCACCCAGGCCCTACCCATATTCATATCGGGTGCACAGGTGAGTGGGGTACTGGACACAGATGATGACCTGACACAGATCCTGGGTGGTACAGGACTGGACACACCACCCAGGGCACAGGCCTGCACGCTGGTGGTGGTCGCCACCAGCGGCGGTACAGTGACTGTGCAGCCACCCCCTATCCATGGACACATGGTGGTGAGTGGCGCCAACACTGACACTGGCCATGGGGGGGTCAGTTCTGTGGACACAGAGGCCACAGAGACAGTCCAGCAGGTGGCAGGGCAGCAGCAGTGGGAAGCAGTGGCCACCATAAAGCACACCACAAGGGATGCCTACGGGCACTCCCACAGTCCTCGCCCCTGCATGGTCCTCGCGGCATCCTCGGCAGGGGATGCTGCTAGGTATGCCACCACTACCCCAGTGGGTCAGCATCAGCCCCAGGATGAACATGGTGCTGACAGGCTGGATGAGCACACCAGGATGCTGTGGTGGCTCAGGACAACTAGGCAATGCTTGGGGCCCAGTTATGGGCACTGCAGGTGGAGTTGTGCCACCAGCCGAGTGTGCAGACATTGATGCGCATAGCTGATTGGTGAGATCAAGCAGCCGCGGAGGCCACAACTGCATCGTTGGACCACATTGGCAGTGCCATCACAGCCAGATCTGCATCACCGGCATCCAGTGGGCATGGCAGGGTGTGTAGGACTCCCCATAGTGTAGCATCAACACTGCAGACCCAGCATCTGGCAACCCCAGCATGGGTGACACCAGGCTCTGACATGGCCATCCCAGACACACCCAGCAGTACTTTCTTTGCCGGATTGTTCGCACCAGTGAAGACCCGGTCACGTTCCCATGCCTCTACCCCTGTGAGTGTATAGCGTACACCTCCAGTGGCTGAGGAGCAGCCTGTGGCTGCCACACAGCCCGAGCTTGGCCACCCATGAGGCCATGGTGGACATGCATCCACATGGTAGGCCTGCTGGTTATGCTATTCCATCCTGTTTCCCGCTGCTGTTGCCTTGTGCACACTTGTCTGTGAGCACACATGCATGTGGCAACATGTATGTGTGACGTGTGGTGTGGCCTCCATGTGGGCTTGCTGTGCGGGCTTTGCCAATGTACCGGTGCCTTCTGTCTGATCCATGCCACATGCAGCTGCACGTGTGTGTGTGTGTGTGTGTGTGTGTGTGTGTGTGTGTGTGTGCCGCCTACCACCGCGGCCGTCGCATCTGGCTGTGCCAGCAACATGGCCCACTGAGCCCAGATGTGCACCTCGTGATGTTACTGGTGCTGCATGTGCACATCATTTCTTGGCCAGCCCTGTGTCCAGCCCAGTGTCGGCATTGTGCACATGCACACTGTGCTGTGGGTGTGTAGCTGTGTGTATGTGCTGTCCTTCTGCCTGTTGTGTGTGAGCCAGTGTCCCTGCATTCCTCCCTGTGTGGCCATGCACCTCAGAGTGTGTGTGAGTATCTGTTCTGTACATGCACTGCTGTTGTGGCTGTTACTCAACTGCAGTTACCAAAGTGCTCCTGTGTGATTATTGACCTGTGCATTCTGGCCCGTGCGGCCATCCTGGGGTCCCTCCTCTGCATGGACAGTTGCACACCCCTATCCAGGCCATCCTCCCCATCCTCATCACTGCTGTCACCCTCATCCACCTGGACAGCTAACCCATGGTCAATGGTCATGTTGTGCAGCATGCAGCAGGCCAGGAATAGTCCACAGGTTTTCACAGGACTGTACTGTATGGCACCACCAGACCTGTCTAGGCAATGGAAATGCATCTTGAGCATGCCAAAGACTCGCTCAATGATGTTGCATGTCACAATGTAGGCCTCGTTGTACCTGTCCTCTGCAGGGTTGGATGGGTGCCGGATGGGGGTGAGCAGTCAGGGGCGCAGGGGTTGGCACTGTCACCTGTTTGAGTAAGACGTACAGGTTAGCTCGTTGCATTGCTTGTTCCTCTGCCTTCCCCCCTGCCCCCTACGGCCACTCTGTCGGCTCCTGCCATGTGTGGCATGGGCCTCTTCCCCCTGCATGGCTGCCCCCACACCTCGTCTCATGCCATACTCACCTACCAGGTGACCCATGGGGATCTCCCCATGCTCAAACCTCTGGCACAGGATTGATCTGTGCCAGATGAATGCGCCATGTGCACTCCCATGGTGGAGGCACAGACATTGATGATGCACCCCATGGCATTGCATACCAACTGGCAGTTGACTGATGGGTACCCTTTCTATTCATGTAGTGACACCTCTGGGCCAAGTGGTGTGCATAATGCCACGTGGGTGCAGTCTATCACCCTGATCACACCTGGCATGCCTGCCACCCTGTGGAAGTCCTGCATGTTTGCTGTATACTCTGCCTGTATGCTTGGGAATCAAATGAACTCTGAAGCATGTAGCAGCAGGGCATTGAGGAACTGTGTGAGGAGGTGGGATCTGGCCGACTGGGTTATTCCAGTGGTTGCCCCCATTGGTTTCTGGAAGGTGCCCATTGTGAGCAGGCACATTGCTGCTGTCACCTTGGTCTTCACTGTCATAATGTGACTCCTCCTGGTGGATGCCTGCAACGCATCATGGCACAGCTCACAGAGCTGCCTCAGAATTGTCCTGTTCAGCCAGTACTGGCCCACGATCTCAGCATTACCGTAGTCCTCAAAGGTGAGGTGGGCACGATACTGTCTGTGAGTGGCATACTGCCAATGGGTCCTTCCTCTGCCACATTGCTGTTCCTCCCTCCTCCTCATACCCCTCATCGCTGCCTCCATCAGAAATGGCCAAGCATCCATCTCTGTATGGTTCTGTGCCTTGCACATCTGCTATGTGTGTGTTTGAGCCTCCTCTAATAGGCTCAAGTCTGTGTGGCGCATTCTGTGGGTTGCTCCTGACTTGCGCCATGCCATTCAGCTGAATATGCCATTGCGCAGCTTATTCATGGAACACCCTTTGTACTTGCACCACAAACATTACTGTTGCACATCTGTGAACTGCTTTTGCGCCATGCATTCGTGTTGGCTGAATATGGCTCCATGGTGCATGCCTGTGGTTGACACACATGCATCATGTCCATAGAAACAATGGATCATTTATACCTTGAATGTCCTTATATCCTAGGATATTGGGATATTCTAAAGGAAAATGGAGAATTCACTTTGAAGCATTGACAATTTTCCAGTTATATTTTGGTATATATCCCCATTACATATGAACATATCGAAGAAGCCAGCAGAAGAAAGCCATTTGGTCTATCAAGTCTGCTTATGTTGCAGGGTCCACAGCTTGAGCTACTGTCCCTGTCACCATGCCCACTCCTCCCAGACTCCCTACTCATGACCCTTATCCTCCCCCTATACCTGTCCCAGACTCTGTTAAAGCTGCCCACTGTCTTCAACAAGATAACCTTTTGTGGCAGCGCATTCCAATTGTCCACCACCTTCTCTGTGAAGAAGTGCTTCCTGACCTCCCTCCAAAACTTCCTACCCTCCAGCTTAAGACTGTGCCCCCTCATGTTATGGTTGCCACTCAGCTTAAAGAGACTCTCCTTATCAACCTTATTTATCCCTTTCAAGTACTTGAAGGTCCCAATCATGTCCCCTCTCTTTTCTGTCTTCCAGGGAGTACATACTCAGTGCCCTCAACCTCTTCTCATATGCCTTACCCTGCTGAACAGCTGTCATCTTTGTAGTCCGCCTCTGGACCTTCTCCAGTGGGTTAATGTCCTTTTTGAGGTGTGGGCACCAGTAGTGAACTCCATACTCTAGATGTGGCCTTAACAGTGACCTGTACAAGGGCAGTATAACCTCCTCTCTCCTACTACTGAGCCCCCTAGATATGCATCTCAGCATCTTGTTTGCCTTTGCTGCTGCTGTCTTGCACTGTGTGGAGTGCTTCAGGTCACTAGTGATCATCACTCCCAGGTCCTTCTCCTCCTCTGATGCAGTTACTCGGACTCCACCCCTGTAGTACTCTGTCCTCAGATTCTTGGCTCCAATATGCATAACTTTGCATTTCTTGGCATTGAAGCTAAGCTGCCAGATACTGGACCACCTCCCTTGCTTTTCCAGATCTTCCTATAGGTCCTGTATCCCTTCAGGTGTCCAGTCTCCCACAGAACTTGGTGTCATCCGCAAATAGGCACATTTTGTCCTTAATGCCATCTCCAATGTCATTGATGAAGACATTGAAAACACCGCCCCAGTATCGAGCCCTGTGGGACCCCACTGGTTACCTGTTTTGTGCCAGATAACTCTCTCCACACAACCACTGTCTGGGTTCTGTCCTTCAGCCAGTTTCCACCCATCTGGACATCTTTTCCCAACCCCAAGATCCACCAACTTCCTGATCAACCTTTGTGGTGCACAGAATCAAAGGCCTTGCTGAAATCAAAATAGAGGATGTCTACCACTTGGCACCTGTCTACTGTCTTAGTGACACAGTCAAAGAAGTCAATCAGATTTGTTTGACACAACTTCCCCACCCATAAACCTATGCTGCCTCGCATCCTGGAAACTATGCTCCTCTAGATATTCCACCAACCTTTCCTTTAGTATGGTCTCCATGAGCTTGCCCACAATGGAGGTCAGACTGACTGGTCTGTAATTCCCTGGATCATCCTTGGGACCACTTTTGTGAAGCAGCACTACATGTGTTGTTCTCCAGTCCTGTGATACTATGCTTGTCTCTAGTGAACTATTAAATAGGTCTGCCAGTGGCCTTGCCAGCTCCTCAGCCAGTTCCTTTAGTACCCTCAGATATATTCTGTCTGGACCTGGTGATTTGTCCACCTTCAATGACAGCAGCCCCTTTCTCACTCTATCCTCCTCTATCACTACATCTGTGTTCCCCTACCCCTCTGCTCCTGTTTTCCCTCCTGAAGGCACTGGTCCATCCTTTTCCCTTGTGAAGAAGGAACAGAAGTATTCATTTAATATCTCTGCCCCCCCATTATCCTCCACCCACTCCACCCCTTTCTGAAGCCTAACAATCCCTTCCTTCTTGTCCCTTTTCTCACTTATATAGCAAAAGAAAGCCTTCTCCCCCTTCCTTCAGCTATCTGCAGCTCCTTCTGTGCCTTTGTTCTCAGTCTTGTTCCTCATTGACCTGGCACTGCATAACACAACCCAAGTAGGATGAGGTGAGGTAGCTGGGCCCATCATCTGCCCACCCACAAAGGTGGAGCCCTTGGGTTTGGGATGAGCATCTCCTCCCTGCACCATTTCCTCAGCCAGTAATTGAAATCCTCTATTCTTCTTTTCCTGACTGTGCTGGCCCTTGGTACTAGTATCACCTATAAGAAAGCAAGTGAACTTCCTTCTTCCCTGCAGATTTTCCCTAACTCCCTGAACCTACTTTGCACTACCTCCACCTCCTCCCCAGCTAGGTCGTTGGTTCCCAAATGTATAACTAAATTAGGTTTTCCTCCAACCTCCCTTACTATTTCCCTTATTCTTGGGCCTAACTTCCCTGCTGTCATCCCTGGCATACAAGCCACCCTCCTGCTTGCATTTGAGTCCTCTTTCCTTCCCCAGTGAATACCCTAATTATGATTCCCTTATGATTGCCACCCTTCCATCCCTTGCATCCATGCTCCCCATCCTTCCTTTCTTACCTTTGGTACTAGCTGCTTCCCCACCTAACTGCTCCCTCTACACCCTGGTAAACTTATCTCCACATCCACAATTTATCCCCTTAACAGTTTTTCCATGTCCCAATCTGCCCCTCCCCTTTTGACTATCTGTATCTGCTTTCAGTTTTCCCTTGCTTCTTCCTTTCCTTTTCTCTCCCTCTACCCTGCCTCGACTCCATTTTGCTTGCCTCTTCTTCCCTGCCCACCCTGATTATTTCCCTCTCCCCTGTACTCCTACTCTCAACCCTGGCTCAACCTGACCTCCTACCTCACCTCCTGCCGCCCCATCCCTCCTTCCAGACAGTGGTGCAAATCTATTCAATAAAGGCACCCCTTTAGAATTTCCAACCCCTGATGCTACTCTTACATTCCCACCCCTTCCCCTCACCACTTGCCATTCCTCCACCCTAGGTTCCCTATTCCTCTGAGGAAGAGACATCCTGTATACTGGTGCTCCTCCCACCTCATCCCCTGCCTGATTCTGTCACCCCTGGCATCACCCTTCTGCCTTTCCTCCACTGATCTGCTCCTCAGACTTCCCACACCATCTTTCCCAGCTCCCATCTGAGCAGCCTTATTTCAGCCCTTAACAGATACAGGCTCTAACACACAGAACATCCCACTTTACTCCACATCACCCCCAGAAAGACTGCTGCCCCACAGCTATTGCAGTTTACCACTTTCCTGCTTCCCATACATGTACCTATTCCCCAACATCCTCACAGCCAAGCTTCTCCTACCCTCCAGTTATACATAACTATAAAACAACTATAACATTCAAAAATATATAAATTTCTATCTCACTTTATCATCAAAAGGTATCAACAATCACAATAATCTACCTTCTACTAATACAGATTATATCACAGAACCAGAACACAATGCAAAAACATCTGCTACTTAGCAACAACAAACAGGTGACAACATACCAAGAGGATATAGTTTTTTCTAAAAATAGAAAAAAAAATGTAATCTTTTAAATCAGTAGAAACCAGCAGTCCCAAAAGCACCTTGAACTACAAGAAAGAATACAGTACCACACCACTGCCACAGTAACTAAACAGCTCTAAAAGATTGGAGAAAGAAGAAAAAATCAGAGACAGCACAAAAAGATATAAATTCCATTCCTGGTCTAAATATAATATTAGCACTTCGAATTTAGTTATAGTTTTTTTTTTTTCTACTGGATTTGACAAATACAATGTAGGTTTATTTTTCAACATTAACAACTGCCAGCATTAGAATTATATTACATTATATAATTGTTCAAGAACTTCATCAGATTAAATCAAATGAACATATAAAGCTGGATAATACACTTTGGGAGCAATATTGGAAAGGTTTTTTTTGGTTTTAAGAAGAATACTGTACAAGCTTCCAGAATATATTTTTCTCCTTCTAGGTTGGTATTCGCTTCAAAAAGGGGATAGTGGACTGTGAGTTATATGCCAGCATATATTTAACTAGAGACTGTCTTGTACATTATGTAAAAGTTTATATGGATTTGCCTATCAGGACTTGCTTTGGAAAAGATTTCACAGAAATGTCCCCACTTTTTAATGGGGGAAGGGTGAGATATATATTTAGTTCATGAATAACTGTTTAGTGCTTAGACACTTTATATGACTTATGGAGGGCATGACTGGAATACCCATTTGATTTCTTCTAATTGTCATTGATCTTATTGTTGTTTGCTCATTGTGATGTAAATATGTTTGTATATATTTTTTTTGAAGATGAAATAAAAAAATTCCCCTACTCTTTTTGAGACATGCCTTGGGATCTTTAACATCCACCTGAACTACCACCAGAACAGGCAGACGGAACCTCAGTTTAACATCTCATCTGAAAGAGGGCACCTCAGGAGTGCAGCACCTCCCTCATGCTGCACTGCAGTGTCAACATTGGGATTTAACCCAAGTGTCTGGTGTGGGGATAGAACCCATAGCCTTCTGATCTTCCAGCCACAGAGGCGAGTGTGCAACCTGCTGAGCTACTGACACTGTAAACATACAGAGACAGAGAATAAATGCCAGAAAAGTGTAGTTCACAAGGAGATGATGCCATAGAAACATGGAATCTGTCTTCACATAAAGGCCCATTGGTACATTGTGTCTGCACATTCGTACCTAACTAATTTTGAATGAAAGAGCCCTAGAGGCTCTTCACTCTCCCTTCCCCCTCCCTTTCATACCATCTTGGGGACTCACAAGGTCATGCACCATAAGAATAAGGAGCAAGTGAATTTATTTGGGGTCATGGTTTATGCCATCCTTAAACCCCTGATATGGCATTATTTCATAAGTACATAGAATTTTTCTAGTGTTTGTATCATGTAATACATTTTATTTTTTCCAATTACAATATTTTCACTTTTTAGAGATTTAAAAATCTTTCCAGGACTGCTGGAGTTAATTCCTTAATGAGTTTGGAAAGATCAGAGGTATCACTTTAAAGACTGCCACTGATTGAAGCACGTAGCATCAGTCAGTCAAATGACTTGCAGATCATGTGATTGCAGACAGAGGAATATGGCTAACATCAGCTTCTGTGCTTTGAGTATTTTATTCCTCAGCTTCTGTGATTTTGTTTCTATCTTCAGATATAATTCTGAAGGCAAATTACTTTCTTCTTGAAAACTTTTTTTTGGGGGGGGCTGTTGAAAGATGAGCTTCTTCCTTTCACTGATTCTAAAAATATGTGCTACCAGTCTGAAATCATTTCTTTTGTTCAGCAGGATGATTGCAGCTTTTGGGAGATGAAGACATCATGAAAGAAAGGGTTTGAAATCCTATGTGAGGGCATCAGGATCCTTTCCCATGTTTACATGGAAAATAAAATTACTAAAACCTATTCTGTTCTATCCTGCCCCATACTTTATCTGTTCCATCCTTCCTATTTTTTTAAAAAATTAGTTGTACACCCATATTCTCATGGGACCTAGAAACAACTGCCTCTGGCAGTTTGACAACCATTCCTTATACCTCACTCCTAATTTGCATTGATCTTTCTTGCTTCTCATGCTGTCCCTGTTTTTCTTTTCTTCCTTTTCATTAGCACATGATGCCCCCTCCCCGAAATTAGGTTTACATGGTCTGTAATCACACACTTCAGAATTGGTGACATGAGTGTGAGCTTACTTGGCTGCTAAGGCCATTTTTTCCCTTAAAACATGAGTTTGTTAAAATAATAAATTAACTCAGTAGGCAGGAAAGGTTAATATTTTCAGGCCTGAGCTGGAGGGTTTTTTTTTTGTTTGTTTGCTTGCTTGTTTGTTTATCTTACAAAGCTAATTAAATGTGGTGTGCTAAGAACAAAATGTTACAGGGAGGTCAGATGAGAAACTCAATACATAGCCATAGGAAGGCTTAGAAAAGGGCTCTCTCAACACACTTGGAACCCTTTGAGAAGAAGGAACAGACTGCCTAAGAAAATGATAGCAAGAAAGACCTAACCAAGTCAAACAAGTTAACCTGAAACTACAAGGTATTTATTCCTACTCCATAGAAAGGAGATCTACAATTTGGATACAAGCAAGAACTTTAGAACAGATATGGAATGCAGAACATTGCAGAGCTTATTATTATTAACTAACAGAAATAATCTGCCAAATCAGTTTTCCAAATCTACGTCTCATTCTTATGCCATCTGGCATTTTATTATGTTGCTTTTAAAGTATGTGTGTGTGTGTGTGTGTGTGTGTGTGTGTGTGTGTGTGTGCCCAATTTCTTGAGAAAACTTTTTATATTAAAGTCTGTTGCTTTTCCACAGTGCTGGAGGGACTGCTGAGACAGCTATTTTTATGAAAGCACAGTATGTTTCTTTTTACTTGTTCTTTGGGGCTGTATCCAAACTGTTGAGAACCTCTTTGTTTTATTTTAGAAGTTTAGTTTTGAGGTGGATGAAAGATACTTAAAAAAAATTGTCAGTTGGTAATATCATTATTTATTGATTTAGACATTGGTAACTTGGTATGCCCACTGGGATAAAGCTCATTTACAGGGATGACCAGGCATTTTATGAACAATAAAGAGGTACAGATAGTGATAAGAGTGAACAATTACATTTCAGATCATATATTTACAAAGGTCAAGAAAGTACTGTTTGTACAAATGTTCAGAGAACCAAAGATATTTTGTTACCCTCAGGTACGTTGGTAAGGTGTTCCAGAGTTTGGGAGAGGCATAATCAAAGGAACACTGACCCACTGTGGTTTTGAACCATGAAACTAACACTAAATTTGCTGATCTGAGTGCCCAAAGCCTTTTTGGGAAACAGAACCATTTGGATGACCATGAGCTAGCACTAGGAGCAAGGCTAAGAGATGTAGCCCTGCAAGTAGTTGACCCAGGCTTCAGAAGATATCCATCTAGATCCCTTTAGATTAAACAATGATGCAGTCTTCTATCCATGTCAAGGGCAAAATAACCTATGCGATTGTAGAGAGACTTGAACCTAGACATTTCCATGTTGGACAAGGAGGGAAGAAAGAATGATGCCAAAATCCAGGAGGGGGGGAAGTCTATGGTTTGTAATGGCCAAATGGACTTCATTAGTAAGACATCACATAACTCTATAAAGGAGCATAATTATTTTTTTTTTCATTTGAAAAGTAGGATGGTCCAGCTGAGATTTGAAGGATAGTCTGGGATCGAGGTGGATCCCAGAAATTTAAAACTTAACAGCTCCAATTTTGAACCACCTTATGTGCATAAGTCAAAGATACGAGTAAGGGTATTTGCTCCAGTAAATAAATATATTTTATTCACTTGCCCTATACAATAATAAAGGAAATACACTAATTATCTCATGAATTACAGCATCCCTTTGATCTCAGTACAAGTATTAGAGATATTACCTCCTGCACTGCTCAGTATTTTTCAAAACCACCAATTAAACTGAAAACAAAGCATTTGCTGACTACAGAAACATAACATTTTAAAATAAATGCAAGACATTTGTTGTACCGTATACTGTACTCAATAATTCCATCTCAGGGGTCTTGTGAACCAGTAAGTCACTTATCTTATTAGTTCATTAGACCCCTCCAATAAAATTATTTTCTTGTATTCAACATTTTTCTATCATCTATTCTATATATAATGCAATCCCAAGAAGTGTGCCGGACACACAAAAGGGACAGAAAGACATCTGAATTTAATTCTAGGAAACAGAATGGAGCCTCTTTTGCAGGCTGTCTGAAGTGTTAGCTGTAGCACAGTTAAAACTTCATACATTATTTCTTTCTCATGATATTACTTCCTCAGTGAGGTAAATTCCTTTCCAAATGAACAGTCCACCTGCCACGCCTGTCCAGGTACTTCTGAGAAAAGGGCTACGCTATGCACAGCACTTTACTTTTCAACCCTGAATGGTTGAATTGCAAATCTACCTGCTAACTTGCTTTCGCAGCTTTTCAAGTACCACATCACAGGGGATTCCTCTTGTTTCATTATATGCACAATTCTTGGATGGGGAGGGGGGTAGAGAATACAAAGTGCATCAGATTTCACCAGAGTCCCTGCATGAAAATAGTCAGTCTATGGGGGTAGCAGAAAAAAGAGACAGGATGGAAAGAAGATGAAAAATGAAGGCCCATCAAGAGAGAACAAAACAAGGAAGCAACCATGGATGGCCTGTCTAAGGTGGAGTAGTGAAGAAATGAAGACAGAAAAGTCACAATAGACAATGTAAGTAAAGAAAGTATTTTTGTACAGTGGCATGAGGGAAGGCCTTGATATGGCAGCTCCCCTTGCCACCAACTTCTCCTCTGGTCCGATGAGGAAAACTAGTGTCAGGAGCACCCTAACCCTATCACAGTTCCACTTTCTGCAGTGTACCCTCTCCTCATTTATTTTGGGTAGACTGGATGGGCCTTGCGGTCCTTATCTGCCATCAACTTCTATGTTTCTTTGTTATTATACCATCTGACTGTATTAGTGAACCAGGGGCACAACTAGGATGGAAGAGGTAGAGCTGTCATCATCATTGATGACACTACACAGATTGGTCAGTCAGTCTGCCGCATCATCAATGATGCTGACTACTCCATTCAAGTCGTACTCACCGTTTGTTCTAATACTGTCAAATGACTGTCCAAAAGTTGGACTAGGTATGCTGCACTGGGGAATGACTGAACTAGCCAGGATTTCAACATTTATTGGCACCAAATTGACTAATTAAGGTTCTAATTATAAGCATTTTGTGGACTTGATGGGATCAGCTAGGAAAGAGGGATCTTGTAAAAGGTGTGTTCATCTCCAGACAGAGCAACAGGGATGAGCCTTTTTTTTTTTGTTACTGAGTGTTGAAGAATAGCATGTGCAGTGTGGTAAATGGTTGGGGGAGCTAAGGAATTGCAGCCTATCTGTGGCAATCTGGGGAGGGATAGATGGTTTTTGTTTTATTGTTTTAGTATTTTTCTGAATATGAACAAGTAGAATAGCCGAGCACTACGGGCGCCAAGTAAGAATGCTCAGAATGCTATGAACGTTCACCAAGTATTTGAAACAAGCATTTGTCAGTGCTGAGGTTTGCTAGCATGTTGTGTCAGGTAGGTTTTGGTTTTGCTGTAGAGAATGATGAAGGCACAGTAGTATTGTAGTAAGAGAAACTTTGCAATGGAGTCAGTGAGTAGTAATGTTTGTCTTACGTATTTTAAATTCTGATGCAAGATACAGGATTTTGAAGGTGTTAAAAGTTCCTAGTCTTGTGCCATGGGTACTATTTAAAAATTAAATATAATGGTACAGTGCTGTGGTATTTACCATTACAAATATGTGATAGCTTCATTCTACTGCATCCAGAGTGTGAATCTGACATGTACATTGAACAGGGATCAAGGGAAGAGATTTTAAGAAATTACAAGTAGTGGTCATGTTTAATACCAAGAGCAAATAATTACAAACATAATCAATCACACACACAGCAACCCATCATGAAGGAAGGTTCCCTGACTCATTACAAGGTGTTGCCTACGTGACAGAACACTGTGCAATACCTTCCTAGACTCAAAAGTGGTTGCATCCTCATGCTGCCCAAGTGTCTCCATGAGCTTGTCTCTGAATTCTGTTCACCAGCATGATAATGCAACATGCTACTCCCTGGCCCTGCACACAATGTTTTTTCAAAATTTTTGACATTTTGACTCCAGATTTTTAACACCATCTTTTAATGGCCTTCATTCTGAACATCACAGGTGTCATTTATCAAATACTGACTGAAACATTATTTCACAACACAAGAGTACACATTTTTGGCAGGATGTGAAGATTGTCACCCGTCATGGTAATGAGGTGGTGTGAAAAATGATCATGTTGAAAATGTGGGGTCAAAATATTAAAAATTACTAAAGCTGAGAGTGAATGTTGATCAATTTCAACATACCTACATAATGTGGGTGTTGGTTTTAAAGATTTTGAACCCAAATTTTCAACTTAGTCTTTTTATGATCCCACTTCATGAAGCTGGTAGGTGAAATCTTTCAAATCCTGCCCAAAAAGTTATTTCACAGAACAGCTGCAAAATCACCTTTTTTGCCAGATTTGAAAAATTTCACCTACCTTGTTCATGAGGTTGGGTCCTCAAAATCCCATGTTGAAAATTAATGAGAAATACATTGAAAAAGTAGTGAAGTTATGAGTACAGTAACAGTCTAAATACTTCAATGACCACTCATAAGTTGGTCATTTTACCATATTGTTTTCATCATATTTTCAACTTTATGGCCCCACCTCATGAACGTGGTAGGTGAAAATTTTCAAAATCTAACCAAAAGGTAATATAGCAATGGGGTCCAAAAAAAGGCTATGTTTAAAAAAGAGTGAAAAATATTAATAAATGACAAAGCTATTAGTAAAAGTTCAAAACACATTAAAAATACATTGACTGCATTTGCATTGTTTCTTCGGTTCCTGGTCAGCATTGAAAAAGAAGAACACATATTCCCTGCAGAGTGGATTTTTGGCACTGGACTTTTTGTTATTTTATAAAGGTGTTTATCCTCCTGGGCTGACTGGGCAGATGTTCAGCCCTGTCCCTGAGTGTCAACAAGCTGGCTGTCTCTCTCCTTCTGGGGGGTTCCCCCTCTGTGGATTGCCCCCCCATAGTGGGGCAATGGGAGGGAGGGTCATCCTCCCTCCAGTGACTCTCATCCAGCAGTCCCCTTTTATCCATTGAAGTGGCAGAGTGAGATGTGGCACCTCAGGCAGGACTTCATGAAACCGGTCACCTTCCATTTTCTGCCAGTATTTTCTCCCAATGCCCTGGAGCTGTGGTGCAGCCCAAAACACATGCGCATGGAGGCACACATGCACCCTAGAACCGTGGTCTCCTTCCACCCACCAAGACATCTGTCTGGCTCCTGTAGGTTTCTACATTACCACCAGGCTCCACCTAGTGGCTGCCAAGAGCCAGGAAAGTCAAGCTACCCTACCCAGCACAGGAGAGTTGCCTGTCAGCCACTCACTCTGTCTCCCAGCCTTCCCCCCGCCAACCCCCAGCAAACCCAAGCTTATTCCTAAACTTCAGCACCAGCATGGCATGAGGGAAGGCACTTTACAATGCCTTAGCCCTCTGTGCCACTGGGCTGGCTGGCACTGGACTTCTTTTAGGTGAGCAAGGGCCGGTGTTGTGTGGGGTGATGGGTGCTGACTGGTGAGTTGGGGTGAGGTGGGTAAGCCACAAATGACATTGATGGATGGATTCTGCTTTTCAGGTTTAAAATAATAAAAAAAGACATTGTGACACAAGACTGAGCACCCAAGCATCTCAGTGGTGGTGGAGGTGATAAATATTGTACTGGGAGGGGAGTCTCAGAAGGATCTCACAGCTGCAAAAGACATTGATGGATGGTTTTCTGTTTTCTGGTTTAAAATGAAAACAGCATTGGACACAAAGGATTGGCACCCCAGTGTCACAATGGTGATGGGGGAAGAAAATATGAGACTCAGGGGTTTCTCAGAAGGGTTGTTCAGCCTAGGATTGATTGGCTTTTTTAAAATTAACATTCCAACTCATAGCCGGTCTCAGCCCAGGAGGACTTTTCATTATGTGAATTCTATTCGAGCGGGCTGAGCCCAAGATGGGCACTGGACACTAATATCAGGATGGGGTTACACTGGAAATAACAGGCAGGCTAATAATAATAATACTGGTCAGCTGGTTGCTGGCTAATGTCTTGTAAATGAAAGGATCCAGCTTAACTGAGATAGCTACAGCTCAATCCTTTCAACTACATGAAGTTTCTATACACCACCTGACAGAACAGCATCATGATTAGCCTTGCTGATCATTGGCCTATCACTGTTGAGCCTCCTGCAGCCTGAGCTGCATTGAACGTGAAAGTGACATGCCTCTGAAGCCCACTAGCCTAACAACATGATTGCTTTGTGCATGCAAGTAAGCATAGAACGGTACTTGCACACACTTAGACAGTATTTTGCTGAAAGCAGTAGCTGTTGGAAGTAAGTAATTAATATGAAAACAATGCAAAAAGACCAGTCTTTTTGTAAAAAAGGTGTCACTGCTACCAGTTAAAATAAAAGGAAATCTCAGAGATATTTTGGGACTACATAATGGGTTGCAGAAGAATATCTTATTTATCTCTACAAGTGGCAGCTAAAACCCATAACTCATGAGTGGTGAAGCTACAAGTTAGTTATGATGATCTTACCACTTATACGTGGAAATAAATGTGTTAGTCCATTGTAACCCATTATGTTTTTGATACTTAGTATACCACACTATTTTTAATGTTTTTATTACTGTTTTACCTTGTCTTAGCTTAGAAACATCCTTTTATTCCTGTATAAACTCTATATGTGACCGAATATTCTCTGCAATCTATTTCCAGATTCTAAATTGGAATAACATGTTATATGTAATATGTGTTCTAAGTGACATAACGTGTTCTAAGTGCAAATAAATATTTATCCTAAAATAACATGCTTTATTTACACAATGTATTTGCCACTGGTGTTGTATATACAGTACAGTAATACAGAGATTTACAGTAACAACAGAATCCACTACATCAAAGTCCTCCAAGCAAGACATGGCTGGATACAGCACTCTAAAATCTTTCTTGACATAATCAACAGAAACAAAACACTTCTACAAAGACTATTAAAGAGCCACTGATGTCTCCAGGAGAACTTTGAAAACACAACAATTGAACACAAAGCAGCTTATATTTCTCATTAGCTCTGTATTTCTGATCCCTTTATTTATAACTGAGGTTGTATGCAGAAAAACATGATTTTTGTTCTTCTTGGGTTCATCAGCTCCTATTGCTTCTTCCAAACCTGATGTTACAATAATGTGCTTGTGACATCACAGTTATTTCCATGGCAACAGACTAGGACATTACTACTTAGCATTTTGATTTAATGTAGGGCATAATCTGTAGAGGCCAATGAACTCTACATTTCCTCAGTACTAAATAATGGAGATAAGAAATATAGAAGACACATGAAATACAAGCTGAATTTGTCTAAATATTATGTTTTCCACAGTTTTCGCAAAGGCATCAACAGCTCTTTAAAAGTCAAGTTATGGGTTGTTGGTTCATGAGTCAGAGTTAGGACTGAACAAAAGCAGGAAGACAGTGACAGCCTCTAGGGGTCACAAAGGCTGGAAAGGGACACTGAGGGAGATGGGAAGAGATTCCCAGCTCAGGTTCAGGAGTCCTAGAAGACAGAATGTAAACAACCTCTGGTCAAAGCCACTACGGCTGCAAAATGGTGGTGTTGATGAAGGAAACTATTACAACAGTATAATGGAAAAATTTCCTTTTACAGTTTCACTGCAGTCTTTGTAGGGTGATAACCTAGCAAGGGCATTGTTTTGATAAATATGGAATACTTCAAACTATGGAAGTCTTGCATGTGAGCTTCAAAGATCCCATAGAATGTTGAGCTGATAGGCACCACAGAAAAGGGGGAAGCATGACTGAAGCAACATTCACAGAATGCCAAACTGATAAGCATTGAGAAACATTTAATTTCCAGGAAAAATATTTTCCTGTACAACACATCAATCTCTGTAGACAGATTTGACAGCATGACATGCTATTTCTCCACACTAATCAGTTTTGCATTCTATGAGATGTGGCTCAGTTGTTCTTCCTCCTTTCTGTGAGTGCCCTATCAGCTCAGCATTCTGTGGGACCCTGGAAGCCCACATGCAAGACTTCTTTAGTTGAAGTGTACAGTATCTATGAAATAATGGCCTTTTTCAGTTATCACCCTACAAAGACTGCAATGATAGTGTAAAAGTCAATATGTCCATTATAGTAATAATTTGTATCATCAATAACATAATTTTGCAGTCATATTGGCTCTGACCAGATTTTGTTTTTAATGCAGCTGTAAAAAGTGTGCGTGTGGGGGGCAGCAACTGTGTTAGGAATGTAATGTACTCATACAAATATATGATTTTAGGAATTTTGGTTTTAGACCACTGATCCAGAAAGTTTTCTCCCACCAGCATCTAGTGTCTGTGATTTATGTTTACTGTTCTACTAAAACTAAGAAAAAATTTAAAATAAAACATATTCATTTAAAGTGTATTTAATCATTCTAGAAGTGCGAACTTCTAGGAGTTTAGGTGTTTGTCTTTTAAAGTGCTCAGTCACTGAATTTTCACCTTCTGAGATGGGTTGTAGTTACAGTTTGACTACACAGAACACGGAGCAGGCAATAATATAAATTAGGCACTTTGTAATTCCAAGACTCAAAATAACTGAATTTCTCTAATTCAAGCACTAGAAACTGACAGTATTAACAGTAGGTTTTAAATGTGTATTTTATTTTATGTATGCTCTACCAGTTCACAGCCTATAACAAGATATGTATATTTCTCACCATTGTCTTAATCAACTAACCTATATGGCACATTAACCTCCAAGTAAAGGAGTTTCTGGGGTATAATTTTCCAAAGATCTGCACCTTAGAAATGTACTTTAAACAGTTAACGAACAAAATCTGACAGACACTCTCTAGATCTCCAGATTTTATTCAGCCAGCTGCATCATTCGATAGTTTGAATGACTTCTATTTCCAGCACACAATATGTAAAAATAAATATATACTGTATGGTACACAAATGTGATCAGAAGGTGTATTTTTATTGTAAAGGGTATTAACTGCTTACAGTGTGTTCTCCTGTTAACAGGGCACATATTATCATGCACATTAGCAAACTTAAAGATCCAGATCCTATTTCTCAAAACAGTTGGAAACCATTAACTACATTAGTGGTGCATGAAACAATAAGTAGCTTTACACAAATTCTTCTTGTTTTATACATATATTGTTACTGTAACTGGAAAGTATGAAAATGTCTGTTTTTAATTTAAGAATAGCCCACTGGTTTAATTGCACAGGGAAAAGAATATTAGCAGAACAAAAAAAAAACTGCCCAACTTCCCATTAAAAAAAATGATGAAAGCATACTATTTTATGAATAACTAATAATGCATGAAGTTCCATTCTGACTTGAGGAAAACTAATGGTCTACAGATGCTAAGTGGTTAGCTCAGAAAAGCTGTTTCACTGTAGCTTTACATTTAGTAAAGGATCGTTATTTCACAGTATATTAGGTCACATTATAGACCAAATGGCTACTGAAAAATGCAACCATTTTGCTAAAACCCTAATAGAAAATTCAAGGATGCTACTTGAAGAACAAAGCTAAAGAGGAAACCAAAGTTGCTTAAGTAAGCTACATTTGTGCTGGTGACAATGCAGGACAGCGTATGAAGGTATTTTGAATGTGTGCATTTGCAGTACAACAAATTGTACTGTATAGCTCATTTAACATTGTTTGCCATGAAGTATTGCAAGCACTTACAATGCAAGAGATTATTATATGACTGCCCACTTTAAACTTTTAAACCAAATGCAAAGAGGCTAGGAGATGGGTTGTGTTTTGTGACTGCCCCATTCATTTTAAAGGAAAACAAAACAAAGGCTTTTCACTGCATTCAGTCTGCAGTATTCTGTCTTGAATTCCTCACCATTGCCTTCTCCCAGGGATCTGTATGAGAGAAAGATTGGAATTCCCTCCTCAGTGAAATTATTGATCTAGGTATTCAGTGTTATCCCTGTTGAAAAAGCCACTGCTGCATAGAGAAGTGAAGCTGCACAGGGAGCAGGGCATGCCATGCAATTAATAAGCCTGCTCAGCAGACTTGAGACAAGTGTTGCAGTGGGCAGATGATGGGGAAAGGGGATAGTATATTTCTAAGAGAACAAGGTTAAAGAGTAAACAAAGTTGCTACATTTGCACTCATGGTTCCACAGAACAGTGTACAAAGACATTTCTGAATCTGTGCATCATGCAGAGCTACCGGAGATAGTAGTGTTTGTTGTTATTGTTGGGGCGGGATAGAGAGCTGGGAAGGGGGATGAAGCAGAACAGAGCAAATCTGTATAAGAGAAAGATTGGGATTCCCTCCCAAGTGAAATTACTGCTCTGGGTATTCAACATTATCCCTGTTGAATCGGACATCCCCTGGCCCTGAAGGTGCTCAAATCCAAATCCCAGTGCTACAAAAAGAAGTAAAGCTGAACAGCTAAAACTGTGGTAGATTACACAATTTTTGATTTGGGAAAAGAAAAGAAAAGAAGTAAATAAAAGAATCACATTCACCAGTCCACCAGTACTTCTGCAGATGTTTGTGAAAGCTACCAGCAACTGCAGCGTGAGTGCACAGTTCAAGTCAAAACACTTGCAGCCATGAGAGAGGTCTGTACTCTCTCTCTCTCTCTTTTCAGTGGTGGTTCAATCCAGGGATATTGCTGGCAGGGCTGCTGCTTGTCATGGAGTCAGAGTCTATTTTCTTGCAATTACATGCTTCTTTGAAAGATCAGGGGGTCTGGAAGCAAGAAAATAGTGCAGCAGGGAGGAAGACAGGAAGGTAGCGTAACTTTATTGAATGGAGAGCACACAAGAAAATAGTGCGGGGAGAAACAAGCTGTATTGTGCTGGATAAAGAGGACTTGGAAAGATGTGCTGAAGTCTACTCCAGTGGAAGGACACAGCTGTGCTGTATTCACAGTGACATGTTACTGAAGCACCCCACTCTCACAGCCATGTGCTACAAAGCCCCTTCTTGTGTGTACTGTAATTGCAGTACATCAGCATAGCTCTTGCTACTCAGCTGTAAAAGGCAATAAACAATGTAATGGAGGTGACAGACTCAGTTTGTGGAAGCTGAACTCTAATCTACTTGTCTATATATACAGTTACTGTGTCACTTATGGTTATAAGATTGCATCTTACTTCTGTGGGTGAGATGAGTGCTAATCAGGCACTTGGAGCACTGTCAGTGGCTCAGCAGGTAACACACATGCCTCTGAGGCTGGGAGATCAGAAGGTTGTTGGTTCTATCCCCACACCAGGCACTTGGGTTAAAATCCCAATACTGAGACTGTAGTGTAGCATGAGGGGAGTACTGCACTCCTGAGGTGCTGTCTTTCAGATGAGATGTTAAAACGAGGTCTCTGGTGGTTATTCAGGTGGACGGTTTTATTTTTTTTCCATATACATTTTTGCTTTTCCAGTTTTCTCCCAACCCCCAGCCCCAGCACATGGCTGTATGTGCTATGGAGGTGCAACGCACACCGGAAGCCAGCTCAGCCCTTCCTCCCACCTTATGTGCCACTCCCCGTGTACCCCACTGGGCCTCCACCCAGTGGGGACGGGAATATGGGAGGAAGCAACAACCCACCACTACCACCCCAGGACAGGAGAGCAGCCCGATGGCTTGCTCAATCCCACTCCTCCCACCCCTCCCATGCTGGCACCTTGATGACCTGAGGTCGCTCCTGAACCTGGATCGCCAGTGCAGCACGAGGTAAGATGTCCAGCTCCTCAACCCTCAGTGCCACCAGGCCGGCTGTTCAGGTGGATGTTAAAGATCCCATGGCACTTCTTAAAAAGAGTAGAGAATTTTTATTTATAAACTTTAATAACAAAAATAAATATAAAACATTGTTGACTTCACATTAAATTAGCTTACAAATCATAAGAAAAGAAGCCAAATTAGTATTTCAGGCATACAAAGGTCAAGATCACATACAAAAAAAATCATAAAAAAACCTAAAGTACCCCCATAGTTCTGACAGAAACTCCCCTTTGACCCCCCCACCAAGTAGAAAAAAGTGGGGGAAGGTTTTTTTTCAACAACAAATAGTACCAAACAGTGATGTCTTCACACAAAATACTGTATAGCTCATAAGACAAAAGAGAAGCTCAAAATAGGTATTACAGTCATACACATAAACTTCTACTTCAACTACCTTTTTAAAGCCCAATTATAACTTCTAAAAAAACTAACAGAAAAACAAAAGGGACCCTCCACCACCACTAAAAGAGTAGAGGGTTTGTGTGTTGTAACTACACAAACAATTATGTTCCGATAATAATAATCCATAGCAATAAATAATTCATGTAGCTGACCTGAAACATAACCAAATAAAACAAGGTATATAGCCACATGTTTTAGTTGTTCTTATTGAGAAATATGATAGCATAAAATAACATAAGAGTAGATCAACTAGAAAACAAAAGGGGGACCAGTAAAATATCTGCAGTTCAGGTACCTACAATCTACTGATATTTACAACTGCCAAAAAAAAGTACAAATTATAAGATACAGTCATTTACAGGAAAAACACAAATACAAAAAAAGGGGGAAAATTGGGATGGGGCGGGATATAGAGAAATTAATCTAAAAAAGAGGTATTCTAGTCCTACTTCTTCTAGGTTATCAATAGGCCATTTTTCTGTACCATGAAAAGGAAACAGAGGAGGGAAGAAGAAAACCCTAAAAGCAAAGAAATTAGTCTTCATAACTCTTTAGGGAAAAAAAGGGAGACTGCAAAACCAAAGTTCAGGGAAGTTTATCCCAAAAGACTTGAATTGTACCCTAGAATACACAGTGCATTCATAGTCTTTATGCTTTTTGATGTCATCTACAAGCATACTCATTAACTGTTGAGGAGACACATACTGTTACCGCAAAGAAAATCTGCACCTACCTGCCAAATCCAATATTTACAGTAGCCACAGACACTGCTAGCTATTTCCGAAATTTCTGTGATATTTCCAGAAATATCTGATGCTTTTTGCATTTAAACAGTAGGGGCAGAGAGAGAAACTCTTCAGAAATTTCACGAATGTCTGGAAATAGCTTGCAATGTCTGTATACCACTGTAATGAACCCCAAAATAACATACAAGCTACTCTTATTAAAGGACGTTCAATAATTAGATACTAGTCCCAGTATGAATGGATCATAGTTTAAATACTGGAAAGGAAGACAATTCCAAGTTGTGTGTATTGTTTGCCATACCTCTTACAACATAAGGACACTCAAAATACAGATGGGAAATGGTCTCTAAAGTAGTGCCACATCCTGGCCTGGAGCAATAACGTTCATTTACCTCCTTATGTTTTAAGTTATTTTTGATGTTTAATTTTCCATGTGCTCCTAACCATACCACGTCCCACATGTTTACAGGGAGTCTTTTCTCGGAGATCATTTGTCAGATCAAAAGCTTTTCTTGTGCATCTCTGTCCACAAAGGGATCAACGTAAAAATGTGTGTCCATAATTAAGTTATATAAAACTTTTCTGGTCAGGTGAAAAAAAGAAGATTTCTTAATTCGTCACATCTTTCACTTATCCAAACTATATTTAAGGTAGGTTGGGAATTTATGAGTTTTAAAAAATGTTTAAATGCCAGTATCATCTCCCCATTTGGAAAATATCTCTTGAATTTGGTCAAGAACCAAAAATGACCAACTGAGATGTAGTCCTTTCAAAAGTGGGACAAGATTATTAAAAAAGAAAATACTAAAATAAAAACGAATGGGATTAACCATACCTAAACCCCCTTTATTAATGGGGAGGTAAGTTATACTTCTTTTAACAGGATTAAGGCGGCTGCCTCATATTACTGAAAAAAATCCTAGTAGTGCACTTTCTAATTGTTTTGGTATGGGAAACACATGACTTTTGTAAAGAATAAAGGGAATAAGGTTATGTGTGATCATGTAAATGTGTTTTAACTTCCCCATTTTCCATTTATTCCATAATTGGATCCAAGGTTTTATTTGTTCAATTTTTTGTTTCCAGTTAAACTCAGCCATGTCCCCTGGTCCAAAATACACACCCAACAACTTTTGGGGTGTGAAAACAACTGGTATATCCTTTATTTTTGTTTCTTTATTCACTGTGGCCCCTGTGGTTAAACAGAAGCTTTTGGGGAGTCACGTGATGCAGTGCACCGGGTGAGTCATTTCTCTGAGAGCTCCGACCTCCTGCCCTCCAAGCCGTGGTCTAAGCTATGGTTTCTTGCATGGTTCACCATCGAATTAGTAACATGAATCATCCTAGCAGTGAGTGTTTCGCTATTAAGCGCGTGGATGGATGAAGAGATGAAAAAAGCTCCGGCTAAGTACACCTCCCGACAACACCGGAGAAGGCTTCTAAGAAAGCCAGGGCCTCCTTCTCACAGCAATCACAGATCACAAGTGCAGTGAATGCAGACTTGGACCCCCTAACTCTCTCCAGATTTCTTGAGGAATTTCAGCCTTTTAAGGCTGATATGCAGAACATGGCAGGGGAGATCAAAAATATTTCTAGTGCATTGGAAGATCTTTCTCGGAGGACAGCCAACTATGAGGTGTGCTTACACTCCATTGAGAAGAAGCTGAGTAAAGCTGAGCTAGACCAGGTGGTGGTCAAGCAATGCCTGGCGAGTTAGAAAGCAAGGTCAAGGACCTTGAGGGGTGCAGTCATCATAATAATGGCATGATAATAGGCTTACCAGAAAGAGAGGAGGGCTCCGATCCGGTCAAGTTTGCTAAAAAGTTCGTAGAGAAGGTGGCAGACCCCTCTCCCTATGGTGCAGGGTATATTATTGAGAGAGCCCACCGTGCGCTGTGACCCCTCCCGCCTGAAGGAACTGCCCCCCGGTCCTTTATATTCAGGTTTTTGAATTTTCAGGAGCATCAACATTTCCTGCACAAAGCCAGAGATGCTCAAAAATTGGAGTGGGAAGGTAAAAATCTTCGGGTGGCGCAAGATTTGCCGCTTTCGGTGTGCCAGAAATGAGCCACATTTCATAAATTAGTAGTCAAGCTAATTGCCACAGGCATTAAATTCAGAATGGGTTTTCCTGCCAGACTTCAAGTTTTGCTCAGCTGCACTTGGGCGACCTACGAAGATGCAGAGGCAGCGTCAGCTGGGCTTAAGGAGGGCGCTTCCTCAATTAGGTTTAAAACACATGAAACCGGATCTGGTACTGTTTATTGCACTGACCTGTCTATTTCAGTAGACAGTTAATTTAAGTTAGTGGTAGCAGATCCCCGTATTCTTTCTATGGACTGGTGTGAACTGTATGCTGTTTTGGAACACTTTGGCAGCATTTGGAGCCTTAAAGAAAGATGCCTTCCTTCATAAGGATGGTTAGATTGATTACCGCATGGGCTGCCCCCTCTGGTTTTGACTTTTGTTTTAAGCTGCAAGTCCCCTGGTTATTCAAGAGCCTTTTGTTGTTCTATGGCATGGGGGGGGGGGGCAAATGGTCAACTTCAAAGTTGTGTAAGATGTTAAATTTTGAAGGGCATATTATGAGGGTAGGGAGCCACTTCTAAGTTGTGCCACTTAAAGTTATGAAAATTAGAAGTCCTTTATTAATTGTTTGGGTTTGAATCTCTTTGTTGTACTCATTCACTGCTTGTATGGGGGCTATCTGCCTGTCCCTAATTTACTGGTCTTTTGGTTGATCGTTTGGAGTAAAGGGTGTGTTATAGTTTTATGCCTAGACTTTAAATGGCAGTTTATGCAGTTTTCATATACCTTCTAAGGTTCTGTGTAGTTAACTTACCAGTTTTATTACATAAGATTTGTTTTGCCTCAGACGAAACCTGACAAGGAGTAGCTTTTGCAAGCCATAACCTAGCCACATATTATGCAATAGCTATGCAGTTTCTGCAGGGGGGGGTTTCCTCCTTTCTTTCCCCTTCGCCCCAGCTAGTAAGTTCTTTCCAATAAAGCATTGGCACATTTGCGTTACCAGTATGGGTGGGGGCCTAATAATGCCTTAACCCATGGAAGTGGGGTATTTGCTTAAACCTTCCACCCACTCACTGTTACTTCCTAGTGTAAGGTTAGTATTGAAAGACTTTTGCCATCCCTTTAATGGCATGGGATAAGAGGTATTTAATCTAATAACAGTGTTTATTTTATGCATCCCCATTGAGGCATTAAAGGGAGCACAAGGTATATAAATCTACCAGAAAGATTCAAGTTGATGTATAACGTTGCTTGTTAAGGAAAGTTAAATGTTTAATAAGTAAAGGGTTAACGGTGAATTGGTTGCTCCAATTAGGGGGAGCAGGGGGGACAGGTGAAGGAAGACTATCTGGGTTTGCTGGTCATCATGTACCATACTATTAGGGGAAGGATCTGGGCGGAAGGGTGGTTAAGGGTGGTTAAGGGTGTATGGGAGGTTAGTAGGGTGGATTTTTTTGGTGGGTTATTAATGGTTTAAGAAGGGGTAGCGGAAGGGATGGGAGAGGGTAAGAGAGCACAGCACACTTTGCAGAGGGTATAGTATCAATGGTATATATAAGTACAGATGGCACCTAATTAAAAAATATATAAAAAAATGTTTCTGATTGTTGATAAAGGTGATGGCTAGAACTATTCGATTTATTACTTGGAATGTGAAGGGGGCAAGGCGCAAGACCAAGCAATATAAAATACTGAAGTACCTAAATCATTTGAAAGCAGAAATCATGTTTTTGCAGGAGACACATTTGCTCAATGATGAGGCTGACAAAATGAAGTGCCAACAAGTGGGACAAGTCTTTGTTGCAGAAGGTTCTACCCAGAGTAGAGGGGTCATGATTCTTTTACATAGATCGGCCCCCTTTAAATCTCTCCAGGTTGTCCGTGACCCCTCAGGAAGGTTTTTATTAGTACATGGTAGATTGCATACCCTCGATATCATCCTGGGCAGTGTTTATGGTCCCAATATAGATACACCTGGGTTTTGCTCATTCTTAGGTATCCCTATAGTCATAGGGGGCGACCTCAATCTTGTTTTTGATCACTCAGTGGATAGGTCGGGTCAATCCCATAAAGGTCTCTCCCCCACCCAAAGGGCCCTTAGAGACTGGCTTGACTCTGCAGGCCTCTGTGATGTATGGTGGGGTACTTCACCCCAATTTAAGGGAATACACCTTTATTTCTCAGGTGCACGGAACCTCCTCATGAATTGATTACATTTTAATTTCTCAAACTTTGTTACCAGGGTTTGGACTCTAGCATAGTGGCCGGACCACCTTCGGATCATTCAGCGGTCACTTGTTTATTAATGGTGTCATCCTTACCAAAAAGGGAGGTAGATGGAAGCTGAATAATCAAATATTGAAGAACGAGAAAATGGTCCAATATATTGCACCCCAAATAGAGCGTTTTATGGCTATAAATAATAACTCTAACTGTGGCCTGACATGGAATGGGACCTTTTAAGGCATATTTGAGGAGGGTTATTATCGTCTAACGTCGAGAAGGAAAAAGAAAGAGAAAACTGGACCTCTTCTCTCCTAACTCAAATTCATGGAATGGAATCCAATCTTTCTCCAACCTCCTTGGATACCTTTAAACAAGACCTTGTTAAGCTCAGAGATGCTTATCTCAGCTTGTTAGAGGAACAAGCGGAGCTGGCAATTTTAAAAACAAAAGCAGCGTACACTGATCAGGGGGAAAAGCAGGTCAGATGTTGGCGATGCACGTTAAACAGCAGGAATCTGCCATGTTCATTGCAGTGGTTTGCTCTCCCTTTGACGACTCCCTTAGAACTTCACCGTCAGAGATTGTGGAGGAATTTACCAATTATTTTCGGGAACTATACGGTCCCATGGTAAATCCCCCTTTGGAGGTTGACTTGCAGGAGTATCTGAGGGATTTGCAATTACCTTCTCTTACTAAATCCCAACAGGCTACACTGGTATGCGCCATCTCTGATGATGAGATAGAAGGGGTAATTAAGTCCCTCCCATCTGATAAAACCCCTGGCCCTGACGGGTTCTCTTCAAATTTTTACAAAACTTTTTCCAAGCAATTGACTCCTATACTTTCATCACTTTTTGAATTTCTTCTTTCTGGGCAGGACTCCAACCCATCTCTTTTCGAGGCCCTAATTGTTTTGTTGCCCAAGCCTGATAAGCTACATGATTTGGTCTCTAGCTATAGACCAATCTCTCTCCTTAACCATGATATTAAAAATTTGGCTAAACTGTTAGCCGATCGCATGAATGTTGCTCTTCCTTCCTTAATTGGGGTGGAGCAGGTAGGCTTCATGAAAGGAAGCTCCTCGATGGACCACCTGTGGACCTTGGCACATGTCTTCTCGGCCTCCAGGGATGCTGTTCACCCCATGGTGTTGGTCTCCCTGGATGCCGAGAAGAGTTTTGATAGGGTTCACTGGAGTTATTTATTTGCAGCAATGGAGGCGTTTGGTTTCCCCTTAAAATTTCAGAATTGGATTAGTTCACTATATCTATCTCCTTCAGCTAAAATTTCTTGTAATGGGGTAATTTCAAACTCTTTTAAATTACATGTGGGAACTATACAAGGATGTCCTCTTTCCTCTTTGCTTTTTAATATATATTTAGAACCCCTTATCAGGAGGCCAATCAAAGCTCAGGACATTTTCAGTATTTCTCTGAATGGGCAGGTTGTTAAAGTGGCAGCGTACGCAGATGACCTCCTGCTGCAAATTATGCATCTGGCTTTGCCTATCCCCTCTATTCTTAAGATAATAGATGGTTTTAGTAAGGTTTCTAATTATAAACTCAACATAGGAAAAACAGTGGTTTTTCACCACAATTATAGAGTTCATAAACAGGATATTACCAGTTTTGGGCTCACTTGGAAACCTGATTCCATCACATACTTAGGGCTCATCCTAACACGGAATACTGCACGCATTAGGCAGTTAAATTTAGACTCCCTAGTTCATAACATAGACCAAGATCTTCGCAGATGGACCCTGCTTCCCCTCTCCCTTTGGGGAAGGATTAATCTAATTAAAATGAATATTTTTCCCAGACTTTTTTATCCCTTTAATCTGTTGAACGTTGGGCTCCCTCTGTCCTGGTTTAAAAAGGTGCACAGTATGATCTCCACCTTCATTTGGGGGAATAAAAAATCTAGAATGGCTTTTCACAAACTAGCTGCCCCCAAGGTAAAAGGTGGTTTGAGGCTTCCACATATTGGGTTGTATTACTGGGCCAGTCAGGCTAATAAATATCTCAGGTGGCTGGTCCCCGAGCAGCTTTTGGCCCAGACTTCATACACTCCCATTTGGTTAAAAGTGGAGCTAGCTAGTATTAAAAGATATGGCTATTCCCCAAATGCGATGTTATACACTAAACTAGGATCCCTTCCTGAATCTTTTCGTAATTCCCATATAGCAGTCTTAATCAAGGTTCACTCTCAATTGTGTGTTTTTAAAATATGATAACATTAAGATCTATCCCAACCCATAAGAGGAAACCCAATTTTCAATTAGAGAGCAAGCCCCTACCAGCAGGTTGGCTTCCCCAGATAGGAGATTGCCAGCTTGAAGACCTCATCACAGTCGATAGACAGCAGTGTACTGCAGCAGAGATTATGAATAAGTTCTCAATACCTTGCACTGACATCTTTAAGATTTTCCAGCTCCGCCACCTTTTACTGAAGATAATGGGATCGGTTCCCCCGCCAGTCGCCCACATTTCCTTTCAAGCCACCCTAACGGATATGGCTGGTTCATCTCATGCTGTGTCTAAGATATATCAGGCTTTATTTAATTGGGCCTATCCTGATAATTTTGCCCCAGTTGCTTTTTGGTCTTCTCTTTTTCCTGACAAGGATTTGGATTGTTCCCTTCTGTGGCAAAACTGCCACAGATTTTTGTTACAGGATAGACTGAGGTTAATGCAATTCAAGATCCTGCATAACATTTATTACTCTCCACAGAAACTGTCCAGACTAGGTATTGTGTCTTCCCATCTTTGTACAAGATGTCAATTGTTACATGGGGACCTCCTTCATATCTTCTGGAGCTGTTCAAAAGTTGTTCCTCTTTGGACTGCTATTAAACAAAAAGCAAACCCTCTTTTAGGGCTGGCTTATCTTTTCACACCTGAAACATGTCTCCTAGGAGATTTTTCCAGTATCTCAGTGGTGTGCAGAAAATATCACATGGCATTAATATCATTATCTGCTAAAAAGTAGTCCTAGACACTGGAAAGATTCTGATGACCTAACATATGTTGAATGGCTCCAGGAATTTCTTGCTAACCTTAGAACAGAGAGGATTAGCAAGTCTTCATAATAAAGTAAAGAAGTTTAATATGGTATGAGGCCCCATACAAACCCTGTACTTCTAAACATATATGTTTGGTGATTCTATACCACGAGGCATAGACTGGTTGTATGATGCTGTGCCGGATTTCGGGAGGGTTTGGGAGTGGGGGAGGGTTAGGGGTGGAGGAAGGAGTAAGGGTGGTGAGAACGAATCATTAGTATATCATTATCTGATATGTTTGTACCATGACTTTCATGTTATGATTTGTTCTCTGTATTGAAATTTTCAATGAAGTTTAAATGGAAAAAAAAAAACGAAGCTTTGGAACAATTCGTCTGCTCCAGTAAAGGGAGCAATAGTTCTCTAGAATGTCTAGGGCTTGTTCTAATCTGCTTGGTTATGAGCAACAACCACTAAATCGTGAGCATAAGCAAATACTTCACTGGGGGTAGGTTTGGAGCTGAGATACCTCTAATAGTACTAAAAGCTAACCTCCCATAACTGGGTCCAGAGTTACATATATAGCATTGGGCTTAACGGACAGTCTTATTTAACCCTTGGTGTATTTTCCTATTTTTCCTACCCATCCATGCAACAATGGTGATACTGATGCTGAATTATAGTAACGTCGAAGCCAGGCAGTAAATCATTCTAGGATCCCATAAGCTGAAGACAGGACCATAAAACTCATCAGAGACATCAAAGGCTTGGACCTGGTCCAGGCTGAGAATATATGCCAGGGTTTTAACGGAGTAAGTTGTCAGTGATTTCTAGAATTTTACCGATTGGGAGGGGTGAATAACTTCTGTCATAGCATTAACTAATCTAGAATTAAGAATTTTAGCTAAAATATTCAGGTCTACATTTAATAGCATAAGGGGTCTCAATTAGCTAGTAAGGATTTGTCCCTTTTTAAAAGGAATAATATACCAGTATTCATATCTGGAGGAATTGCTGACATTTGTAATAATTGGTTGAATACCTGAACTAATTTCAGAAAAGTGTGGCCATAGCCATTTATAAAATTCTGGGGTAAACCATCTGTACCAGGAGCAGTTTTAATTTAAAGAAATAGCATTATTTACCTCTAGAGAGGAAATAGGCTGAACTAATAAACCTTGCTGTATGGGTGAGATTTGGGGTAAGGAGAGAGATGAAGCCAGTCTTTGCCTCATCAGAAATATTAAATCTTGTGCCAAATTTCGTCTAAATGTGCTGGTCTATTATATCCAGCAGCCCCATTTTAGAGCAAACCACTTCACCTGATAGAGATATCAATTGTTCAATATGTTTATTCTGCCTTCTGTGACTACAGTTCTCATATGGGTTTGTTCAGAAAGATTTGCCCTGTGTCCTGATTTTTTGTTCGGTTTCTAAGGACAAAAATCTGTTGTACTGTATGTTCTGAAGCTCTTTTTTAATTTGTGCAATGTCTGAAGAAACATTCCTCGTAGAATGCACTCTTTCTTGAAGACATTGCAGCTAGTTGAGTAAATTAAAATTGGAATTTTGTCTTTTATAGTGGAATGCTCGTGAACGTTTTTTAAAACATACTGTAAAATCTTTTTTTGTATCCAACCACCATTGTATTAAATTGTCATATAGACATACAACTGATTTCCTGGCTGTTATTTATTCAGCTAGGGGGTCCTGAATACTAGGTTGTAAGAGAGTCATTTTGAGTCTCCACAGCCCTTTCCTGTAGGCTACCTCTGGAATATTCCCCAACTGAATACTAATTAAACAATGATCAGATGTTGCAATAACTTGAGTTCTTCAGTTTTGGATAGAAACTGTGTTAGATACAAAAATAATCGATGTGTGAGGATAATGACCCATTATAAAAGTGTGGGTGGTGGAATACAGAGAACCTGGGCATCTTTTAAATTTGCCTGTGAAATAATAGTTTTCAGAGCTACCACGTCTAAGCTGTTTTCTGTTTTACCACTTCTATCAGAACATAACCACCCACAATTAGAAGACTCCACCAAAAATAACTATTTTTGATGTGAATAAAAAGGGTTGTATGTCTTTCCAAAGGTCTTTCCTATCCACTTTTGTTTGAGGGGCATAGCAATTTATGAGATGGTAGATGTTGTTTTTAAGCATCACATCTAATAATAGGGCTCTCCCTGGATGAATTTCTACCATTTTCAAGGGTTTAATAGTGTGATCAAAGAACCCAATACCCACCCCATGGCACAGTTCTACCCCCAGTGACCAATAGCATGGTTCCCATTTCCAGTCAGACAATGCTCTAAGTGATTCAGAGTACTGGTGAATCCTAGTGTCTTGGAAGAAAATTACATCTAGCTGACAAGAATCAAATATTGCAAATGTCATTTTCCTACACTTCTCGTGCTTTAAGCTGTTAGTGTTAAGCAAGGCACCTGAGAAATCAATCATAATTGAAACCGAGTCCTGTTGAGTTGTGTTGCTTTTGTTTTACGAGGGATGGTATGGAACAACTTTAGCTTTAGATCTGGTGCCCCAGCATTTCTTTTTTATTTTGGGTTTTAGTGTAGAGGGATCCTCACTTTCAGAAGACACTTCAGAACAGAGGAAGCATCAGACAGATCCTCCATCTCGGTGTCACCCACTGCAAAACATCGATTGGTTCTGCAAGGGAGTTAGTTTGGGTTCTTAGGTTGCTTGTTTTCCTTTCCCATGTGTTACCAACTGGAAAGCTTGTAAATCAGGGGGGACATCTCTGTCACATCCTCAAAATGACTGCTCTCTTCAGCTTGGTTCAGCTAGGGGAGTTGTAGAGTCAGTACTGGGGGTTTTAGTAGTACTTTCCTCTGCCTGAGGAGTACTGGGGTTTCTCATCCCCATGGAAGGAGTCTTCCTAGCTGATTGAGGGGAAGGGAGTGGTGCTCGTGGGGGCAGTGGTGTGGGTTTTCTTTAGTGCGAGAGTTCCTATGTATGGCAGTGTTGACATAAAAGTCGTGTTCTGCAAAGTCAGCTTCCAAGATGTTCTGTGATGTCCAAGGGCAGTTTGTAAAGGTGTGACCTTCTGTCTCACATAGACTACATTTGGGGAAAAAAGTGCAATGAGCCCCAGAGTGTCTTAGCATCCCACACATGCTGCATCTGACTTTATCGCAGCTACAACTCACATGTCTGGGGAACCACATTTGAAACAAGTGCAGGGCATCCCAGGATAAAATAAGACACCCTCGATCTCTCACCCCAAAAACTGCTAGGCAGATGTTGCACATTGAATCTGTAACTTTTAGTTGGATTTTGAAGTGCCACCTTCCCCCTGTCCAAAGACCTTCATCATCAATTATTGGGTCAGGTAAGCCCTAAACCTCACATTGTTGCTCTAACAGTACAGTACGTCTTTAACATTGACCCCCTTGTTTCTAAACAAAACAGTAATCATTTTTACAGTGGGTTTGGATAAGGAGATAACATAAAAATGAGATCATACTTCAGAATTCTTTATGCTAGCATATTTTTGCAAAAAACTATTCAATAGGGCTGGAGTCTGAAAGCTTACATCGAAGCTGTGTTCTCCAGGAGCATGGATGAAATGAACACCTCTGATGGGAAAACTGTAAGGATTGTTTTATCAAAACCCTCCAAACAAATAATCTGTCCGGAGGTTCCTCTAATCCACTTGTGTATCTAATTTGAATGGCATAATGCCGCTTAGCATTTGTTGGGGTAGCATGAAATACACTAGAAAAACTTGGTTTCTGACCCGAGTTTCGTCCAAAGGAGGAACTGTCATGTGGCGTCTGACCATTGTCTTCTAGCGCTGATGCTATCTGCGAGTCAGTGAGTTCAGAGGCCCCCTGTGAAACTTCCTTGTCCAGTGCTACCTCATTGTCTGGAGTTTCTGAAGAAATCACTGTGTTGGCTGAAACACAGTGCTGCTTTGTGGACCGATCAGGGATCTTCTAGGGTGTCCATTTTGATTTCTTGCTGGTTGTTCTGTCTTCATTGTGGTTACCATTTCCATGGATGTACTTGTGCTGGGCAAAAGGAATTAATGGATCTGGAAGCCATTTGTCATTATCTATTTGCACCTGGCTCACCTGGTTTAAAGCCAAGTCTGGAGACCAGTCTACTGAATGTAAGTCAGTAGCATTACTCAAGTGGAAGCAGAATTCATTCCAAAGAGAAATATTGCATTTGAGGTTTTTTCCACATTACCATCTGGGCTTGCAGGCAAATGCTTCTCGTGTTTTTTTCCTCCTTCAGTCTCTGTCGTTGGAGCCATATATCAATGTTCATGAAGAAAGTAACCTCAGTTAAATGTTTTTCTTCCATGAGATTTTTCTGTAAGTCTTGTTCAGCTAGCTTCAAAATCCATACCAGCCTCATCAGAATCATTAGCTGTGTTAGCTTTCTCAGTATCAGTAGAAGCAGTCTTTTCTGTAGGTCCTGTTCCGCTAACTCAAGTTCCATACCAGCCACCTCAAAACCCTTTGAAATACTGACATTCTCGGTACTAGCAGAAGCAATCTCCATTGCTGGATCTGCAGGAACAGAGATCTGTTCTCCTGCAGGTACACCAGCCAACTCCCCAACCTGAGAGTCCGCCATCGAAATGGGTCCTCTGCTCACAGGAAGCAAGGCCTCCTAGAAGTGTAGGGAATTCCCCAGTGCCCTGGCCAAATTTCCCCATTCACTATGAATACCACCAACAGCTTAATCTGATTCAAAGTTAGTTGCCATTTATCTATCCTTCCCCAGGTCATGCCTGAAAATAGGCAGAATTTTGTCTAGTGCATTTACCTGTCAACAAAAAACTAAATAAATAAATGTGTAGAGTGGTATGCAGCACTATAATACAACATCAAAATACAAAATACACATACCCTAGTGGTGCAATGCATTGTGGGAAAAGCATGCACATCACTTTGAAAGTATTTAGACTGGTTCTGCTTTTTAACAGGACAGTATGATACCAGGTGGGCTCGTACATAATCTGCAAAGGCTGAAAACAGGAGACACAGCATCTGCACCTTTTATATTTAACCTTGCAGATTGTGTGAGGCCCTTGGCACCATATTCTTGCTTAATGCAGAATTTATCTGAATTCTTTAATGGCGATTTAACATGTGTTTCCCAAGGTGCTTTGCATTATTGGGGTGTATGTAATTTGCATTACTTTGAAATTTTGCTTTTTTGCCAATGCCCTTCCAGGATAAGCCTTGCTTCAGTGCTTTTGCCCAGAGGTTCTTTATCTTATAAACTAGCAAGTTAATTATTTATTTATGTATTTATTTATTTTCGTCACCAGGTAAGTATGCTAATCATAAAGATGTGTATTTTCAAACCTGACCCAGTTCTTGATTTAAACACTGATAGTCGAAAAAGTAGTTTGGATCTATAATAGCAGTTTAAACAGTATCAAAGGGAATATGAATTTATTGAAGGGGTACAGAAATGTATTTCTGAATAATGATATTCTTCTCATAAACAAACTAAGCTTTTCTGAAATCTTAATTTCATACCTCAAACTAAACTTTTTCTTAAACAGTTTAAAAGTAGTTCTCATTTTTATAACTGGTCCCTATCTACATTCTGAAATCAGCAGATACAACATTCCTAAATTTCCAATTGAAAGTAAAGCAGTGGATCAATGATCTTTTAACACTTAGGCTGCCAACAAAATTAGAATGTATAGGAATTCTGGACTGATATATCAGTACGTGTCACAGCAAGGGTTAAATTGACATATGGTTGGGGTTACCATAGGAACCTCAGCACCTATGAAGTTTCCCATTTCCTGCAGTATGACCATACTAGCCTATGTTTCCATTGAGGTGTTGAAATAGTACTGTTTGGACCTCGAGACCAAGGTTCAATAGGTCCATGCTGTTATCTCAACCCTGAGAAGGAAACACAAAGCGAGTAGTGTATGGATGCCCATACTTTATTTTTTTAAAGTATATGGTTTTAGTTAAAATAGCACTTTAATAGTTTTTTGCCTCTATGTAGCACTGTGCTAATCTGCTGGGCATAAATATGCCTTTATTATCTCTAGTTTACTATTTTTATTATTACCTTATTTTATTTCTGCCAGTTTTGCTGTATGAGTTGGTGTAGTTTCAGGCAGTCCCTATGATAACAAGAGAAAGACAGAGATCAAGCGCTTAAATGTAGAAGCATTGTATGTTGTCATGGCTACTGCACAAAACAACAGAAACCATTAGGTTAAGAAGTAGTGGATGCAAGTGGGAGGCACTAGTTCTGGGTTTGGGAAGGAATGAAGTTTAAAACTTTGGGAGATTATTTTTATTAAATAATGTGGTTCACCTAATAGGACCATATACTCATGAATACATGAGGTAAGAAATAAAATGTGGCAAACCATTGAACTGTAGTGAGTGAAATGCTGAAAAGAAAATGAAAACAGGTGGGTGGACAGCAGTCAGCATGAGCGGAGCACAGATGTTGTGATCATAGAACATGCATAACAACTTTAGAATGTGCAAAACAACTTAAGAACATGCACAACAAGGGTTTTGAGATGGTTGAATTCTGTCCACAATATGCCTAACCATATATTATAAGCCAGTTATTGATCAGTTCACAATGCACCTCCACAGTAATACTGCAAAATAGTCCCATACAAATCAGTTATAAAAGTGCTGCTGGGGGATGTAGCTATTCCTGCAAACAATTTTACACTGTGGCTGGTTTATGGGAGGCTCATGCCGTGTTTTTTACAGCAGACCTCTGTTGTAATTGTATTAAAACAAGCTACAGAAGAAATCATAGGCAATAACAATTAGAATTGCCAAAGGAGCCCGTTTGTTTTTCAGGTACGTATTAGACTTTATAAAGCAAGGGCTGCTCCTTTTAATAACGTATCCTCAGGTTTTGTCAGTATTTTCAGCTGTTCTTGAAATCCCATTGTTTAATGAAACACATCTTGTTTTCCCATTTTTTGCTGCCACACCCCCTTTGAAGTTTCCCTATTTTAAGCCCATTGCTTTCTGCCTTTCTCAATACTGAAAGGTAGACCTTTTTTGCTTGAAACGTATTCATTTCTACAGTATCTTGTTGTTTGTTTTTTTTTATTATTTTTGCTTTACTGTTTTGCTACCTTAAAAAATAAAATTAACCATTCAAATGGAGGGAATGTCTCTCTACCTACATTGTTTAGTTTTTTTACTGGGGAGACAACTCTACTCTACTTTCTTAAAACTACAGTTAGTGTGAATGGAGGGACTGGAGGAGTGGTCAGGGGTTATCTAGTAAACTGAAGTGTGCTGATCTTTCTCTTCTGTTTTCTTTTGTTTGTTTATTTTTTTTATTTGTCAGTCCAAAATGAGACTCAGTCATGTGTGAGTGTATGAGAGAATGTGGGTTGGTATGAATCTGTGAGTATAACTGAAACTGGTCTTTCTCTGCAATCAGAGTCAAATTTCCATCTAAAACCCCAGCTACATCTTTAAATCAGGGTCAAAATGTTCCATCAAAACCCTCAGTCATACTTAGGGTCAGGAACCTTCACACTGAAGACCTAGCTACACTTGAAATCAGAGTTAAAACCTCTCATTGAAAAAAAACAGCTCTACCTGAAATGAGGGTCAAAGCTCTTATTGAAAATAATTGAGTGCCTTATTGATCGGTTAAAATGACTCACATGACAGGTTTGCCATAAGGACCTCCTCAACTCTGAAGATATCTTTCCTGAAGTGATACCTATTACATGACACAGGTATTGATGAATTTAAGTGATCTTCCACACTGATGTTGTCAGTGTCATGTTCATATTTAGTGTCTGAAAACTATATAAAAGGGCATACAGTTTTAAGCATTTATTGTTTAAAACCTGTAAACAGTGTAATATATCAAAAACTACTTACTGTGAGTCCATGTGTGTTTCATGCAGTTCTTGATTTTGCCCTGATGCTCAACCATCAACAGTGCCATTAAAGCACTTGAGCCACTGCATGTTCCCTGCCCTCACTACCTGCCAGTCCCTCACATTTTTGCCATTACTTCAAACTACTTCCCCATTTTTCAGCACCCTCCCTCCCCTCTCTGTACACCAAACCTGTTTGCTTATGCTAACAAGGAGCAGGGGGCCCAGAGCCACCAGTTATTAAATACATGGACCACCATCCCAATGACTCATCATGAAAGGACTATTGGTATGGAGGAAGGTGCAAGCAGCCATCCAGACCATCAGTACAAGCATGCACATGGGCAGTTGAGGTGCTTAAAGCAGGATGAGGGCAGAAGATTCCAGTCAATGCTACAGATGCAATGTCTGGAGTGGCACTGTGAAGGCAGGAAGCACTGCAGTGGTATTGGTGGGCAGTCAAGTGGAGGCAGAGCCTGGGTGGCAGCTGGAGGAGATCATGGAGGTCAGGAATGCTAGTGCTGAGCTGCAGAAGGAATAAGGACCACCCACAGGAGGTAATGGAGTCCAGAACAGTGGGACTGGCTTTGAAAAATTCAGTGCAGATGGGTGAAGGCAAGGAGGCAGTGATGCAGTGTGTGCATGCATGTGGGTGTGAGAGGCACATCTGGTGATGAAAAGGGACAGTGACACAGATGTAACAGGGGCAATGGCAAGACTGGTAAGGGACGGCAGTAACACAGCCAGTAATGGGGGCAATTATATCATTGTTAAGGGCGGCATGGAGACAGTTGGTAACCAGGAGAAGAAGAGATACAGCTGGTAACAAGTAGGGCAATGACACAACTGATAATGAGGTGAGGTGTGACATTGCTGGTAATGAGGGGGCAGTGACACTGCTGACAACAGGATCAATGACACAGCTGGAAACAAGGAACAGTGACACAGCTGGTAAATGAGGAAAGGCAGTGGTACAGTGGCAATGAGGGGGATAGTAGCCACTGGCAATGAGGGGGTGAGTGACCTAGCTGGCAATGGGGTCAGTGATGCAGCTGACAATGAGGGGGGAGTTAACCTGGATCCTCTTCACAGCTCCACAGTAACACAGCTGGCAACAAGGGGAGTAGTGATAATGATAGCCCTGCAGGGGGCAGACCTTAGACAGCTAGTTCTGGAACACACTCGGGAGGGAGCAATACTAGACCTGGTACTCTCAAATGGAGAGAGGATCACAAATTTAGAAGTCAGTAGACATCTGGGAACAAGTGACCACTGCACAGTGTGCTTCACAATGAGCACAACCATGGAGATAAGACATACAAAACAAGGATAATGGACTTTAGAATAGCTGGACTTTGGCAAAATGGGTGAACACCTGAAGAATGCACTAGCAAATGGCCAAATAGGAGGGTGGAAGAACAATGGAGAAAATCAAAACTGCCATCATAGAGGCAACAAGTCTTTGGGTAAAACAAATAAAGAAACAAAGCAGAGGAAAAACCACTATGGTTCTCAAAGAGGTGGCAGGGAAGGTTAAGGAGGAAAAGGCTGCATTCAAAAGATATAAGGAATCACAGAAGGAGCAATAGAGAACTATATCAATTAAAGCAGAAAGAAGTAGGAAAGCAGTCAGAATAAGGTGGCACAAACCGAGGAAAAATAGCGAACTCGGTCAGTAAGGGATAAAACCTTTATAGGTACATTAGGAGCATAGAAAGGTTAGGGAGGATAGTGAAGATTAATAAAGGAGAGGGAGGTCAGAGGAGACAGTGAAAGGCAGAGATACTGAATGAATACTTGCTCAGTATTCACCAAAGAAGATGAGGAGAAGTTACCTAAACCAGACAATAGAAGCACTCTGGGTAGGGTGCTGACACCAGTCCATTCACAGAAGAAAGAGTACTGAAAGAACTCCTAAAACTCAAGGTGGACAAAGCAATGGGGCCTGACGGATTCACCCCAGAATCCTAAAAGAACTAAGGAGGGACCTAGTGACACCACTGACCACTTTTAACAAATCATGGCAGGATGGAGTGTACCTAGGGACTGGAGGAGGGGATGAGATTCCCTTTACAAAAGTGGAAGTAAGGCAAAAGCAGGAAACTACAGACCTGTAAGTTTGACCTCAGTGGTAGGAAAATGATGGAATCACTCTGAAAGAAAGAATTGTTGAGTACCTAGAGGTCAGCGAAGGGCACAGGACCCAAAGCAGCATGGATTTACAGCAGGAAGGTCATGTCAGACTAATCTAATTGATTTATTTATTTAGCTTTTGTTTACCAGGTAAGCACACTAGACAGTTATGTGCCTATTTTCAGGTGCGACCCGGAGAGTTACAGAGATACAAGCAATAACAGTGCAGAGGCTAGCATCAAGTTACACAAAGGTACAGTCAGAATACAAGCAAGAAGGACCAGCCGAAACAAAGTACAAAGGCTTGGGTCCAACTGTCAGGCAAGGTACAGATAGGTATAAGCAATCAACTACAGTCAGGTAACAGGCAGAGAACAATTTTAGTGCAGTTCAGTGTATGAGGCAGAACGACCCAGGGAGGGCAGCCAGGAAAAAATTAGAGCCAGTGTCTGCAGCAACAATATTTGTGA
The DNA here is from genome assembly GCA_016271365.2 of Neoceratodus forsteri. Taxonomy (NCBI): domain Eukaryota; kingdom Metazoa; phylum Chordata; order Ceratodontiformes; family Ceratodontidae; genus Neoceratodus; species Neoceratodus forsteri. The sequence goes on along the minus strand of CM057459.1, from coordinate 106,837,430 downwards.
ATATTTCTTATTTGTTATTTATTTTTGGAATAAGTGCATGCCCGCAACCAGGATTTTTTTTTTTTAATTTCAGGCACTTCAGAGGAGGGAGAGGCTACAGGGGACACGCACCAGACACCAGCGCTGACCCCGCCCCATAGAACTGCACAGGCAGTGCACATCACAGCACAGGATGTGGACAATGGTAGCATGCACAGTGCCATGGGACACCTACCTGGCTGTGGCACAGACCCCAATGTGCCCTTTCCTGCAGCCATTGGAGCCTGTCCAGATCCCTGCTGCGGAGGTCCCCACAGTGGTGCCTGCACTGCTCCGTGGTGTGTGGAACCCCAGTCCTCTGCTCCAGACCAGCAGCCACCCTCTCCCACACCTGGGTCCTAGACTCCTGGAGCTCTGCCACCATATAACTGGTCCACCACAGGCAGGACCAGGGCAACCAGATTTGCCACCTCCACATCTGTCCAGTTTCCTGCCAGTGCACACGCTGTCCTGACCCGCCATCACTGCCATCTGCTGCACTGAGCCCAACCACATGTACCTGCAAAGCCAGCACAAGGAACGGTGCGGCGCCAGATGTGCTGGTTGGGGTTTGTGTACCACAGCGCACGAGCAGTGGTGTTGCATAATTGACATGAAAGTGCTAAGGCCTATCATGACATAACCAGACATGCACAGAATAGCACCGCGAAGCCGGGAGTATGGGGTCAGGGCTGCGATCCACGACACATTAATGCATAACCCTCACAATGGCGGCACATGACAGGTATGTATTGGCAAGCAGTGTGCAGAGGTAATGGCACATGTGGCACGATTATGCAATGCAGCATGACAGTGCAGCACATGTGCATGCTCAGCATGCGCATATGTCTGCATGCGCAATGGGGCATGTCACATAGGTGCACGATAGGCCACACAGTACGATAGTGCTGCCCATGGTGTGCATGTCGGGTGCAGTGACACACACCACTCATGTGCAGGAGATTCACCGTGAACCTCTCTGGTGCATTACAATTGCAGAAAGTGCAACACTGCAATATTCAGCCAGCATATGCAAATAGACTCCATGAGCCTACACCAGGTGCAGTCGGGCATATTAGCATCTCATATCAATTGCACTTCTGCTCATTTGCATGAGTTGAGCCATAAAAGTGCCACAGTACTGCACTGGGCACTGACAGGTATTGCAGCCATTGAGGTAAGGAGCAACACACATTGTGGTGTATCTGGGTTTGTTGACAGTGCTGTTGTGTACCAGGCTGGCATGACAGTCCACTAATCAGGCCATTACCTTCCACAGGTAGCATCACGTCAGAGATGGAGGGAGCTGAGGAGCAGGGGCCTGCACGGAAGCACAGGCCCAACTTCATGAAAGATGAGCAGCAGACCCTGTTCGAGGCCTACCTCAACAGGGAGGAACTGCTCAGTGGGGCCGTGGAACGTGCCACCTGGTGGGATGAGGTGGCAACATACGTTAATGCCCATGGCAGACAGGAGTGCACAGGAGTGCAAAAAGTAGATGGGTACAGACTGATGGTGCATAAATGTGAAGGTGGCCATGATCAGAGCGTCCTGCAGCAGAATGACAGGGGCCCAGGAACCGCCCTGGTACTAACGGCAGGAGAGGAGATGGTGGCAGCGACCATCAATTGTGCTGCCATTGAGGGCGTATTAGTTGGAGGTTTCCAGATGGGTGGCAGCCCCTCACAGCACTGTGAGTCAATGAGAGCCAGGGGGGCTGCCTGGCAGCATGTAGGCATGGCAGCAGCAGTGCCATGGGCCCTTGCATGTATGGCATGCAGCACAGCAGGGCACACATATGCCCACTGTGCATGGCAATGTCCACCTGTCTGCAGTGCTGCAGCAGCAGGGGTGTAGTACCTCAACTGAGGTCCCAGCCCCAGGATGTGTAGCACTGCTGGCCAGCCCCACGGGGCAGCCCGCCCGGCGGACCTGTGGCATGGCATGGTCCACGGGGCACAGGCAGCCACATGGTACACCACTGGTGGCATAGCCCTTGGAGGTGAGCAGCTAAGGCATGCCAGCCATCCAGTGCTGTGGCATCATGTGCTGCATCCTCCGCACATGGCTGGCCCAGCATGTGCACCATCCACGGCATGTCCACCATGATGTGTAGTGCATCACATGCATACCCTGTTGCATGATGACACTGCAGTGGCCTGCATGCCCCCAACTCAATGGTTGCAGCTCAGTGTGCACATTGCCATCCTTATCAAGTATACCACTATTGTGCCTTCCAGCACCATCACGCCTCAGGGATGGGATGCAGGATGCACCTGACTACGCTGAACCCAATGAGGATGAGCCATCTACATCCACCGGCATCAGGGCCATGGATCATCAGTGATTGGGCAGTGTTGAGCTGCTGGACATTCTAGGGTTTGGCAATGATGACCCCCAATGGACCTACTGCTCACCCAGGCCCTACCCATATTCATATCGGGTGCACAGGTGAGTGGGGTACTGGACACAGATGATGACCTGACACAGATCCTGGGTGGTACAGGACTGGACACACCACCCAGGGCACAGGCCTGCACGCTGGTGGTGGTCGCCACCAGTGGCAGTACAGCACTGTGCAGCCACCCCTCATCCATGGACACATGGTGGTGAGTGCGCCAACACTGACACTGGCCATGGGGCTGTCTGTGGGCACAGAGGCCACAGAGACAGTCCAGCAGGTGGCAGGGCAGCAGCAGTGGGAAGCAGTGGCCACCATAAAGCACACCACAAGGGATGCCTACGGGGCACTCCCACAGTCCTCGCCCCTGCATGGTCCCCTGTGCGGCATCCCCTGGCAGGGGATGCTGCTAGGTATGCCACCACTACCCCAGTGGGTCAGCATCAGCCCCAGGATGAACATGGTGCTGACAGGCTGGATGAGCACACCAGGATGCTGTGGTGCTCTGTGGACAACTAGGCAATGCTTGGGGCCCAGTTATGGGCACTGCAGGTGGAGTTGTGCCACCAGCCGAGTGTGCAGACATTGGATGCGCACAGCTGATTGGTGAGATCAAGCAGCTGCGGGAGGCCACAACTGCATCGTTGGACCACATTGGCAGTGCCATCACAGCCAGATCTGCATCACCGGCATCCAGTGGGCATGGCAGGGTGTGTAGGACTCCCCATAGTGTAGCATCAACACTGCAGACCCAGCATCTGGCAACCCCAGCATGGGTGACACCAGGCTCTGACATGGCCATCCCAGACACACCCAGCAGTACTTTCTTTGCCGGATTGTTCGCACCAGTGAAGACCCGGTCACGTTCCCATGCCTCTACCCCTGTGAGTGTATAGCGTACACCTCCAGTGGCTGAGGAGCAGCCTGTGGCTGCCACACAGCCCGAGCTTGGCCACCCATGAGGCCATGGTGGACATGCATCCACATGGTAGGCCTGCTGGTTATGCTATTCCATCCTGTTTCCCGCTGCTGTTGCCTTGTGCACACTTGTCTGTGAGCACACATGCATGTGGCAACATGTATGTGTGACGGTGGTGTGGCCTCCATGTGGGCTTGCTGTGCGGGCTTTGCCAATGTACCGGGTGCCTTCTGTCTGATCCATGCCACATGCAGCTGCACGTGTGTGTGTGTGTGTGTGTGTGTGTGTGTGTGTGCGCCACCACCGCGGCCGTCGCATCTGGCTGTGCCAGCAACATGGCCCACTGAGCCCAGATGTGCACCTCGTGATGTTACTGGTGCTGCATGTGCACATCATTTCTTGGCCAGCCCTGTGTCCAGCCCAGTGTCGGCATGTGTGCACATGCACACTGTGCTGTGGGTGTGTAGCTGTGTGTATGTGCTGTCCTTCTGCCTGTTGTGTGTGAGCCAGTGTCCCTGCATTCCTCCCTGTGTGGCCATGCACCTCAGAGTGTGTGTGAGTATCTGTTCTGTACATGCACTGCTGTTGTGGCTGTTACTCAACTGCAGTTACCAAAGTGCTCCTGTGTGATTATTGACCTGTGCATTCTGGCCCGTGCGGCCATCCTGGGGTCCCTCCTCTGCATGGACAGTTGCACACCCCTATCCAGGCCATCCTCCCCATCCTCATCACTGCTGTCACCCTCATCCACCTGGACAGCTAACCCATGGTCAATGGTCATGTTGTGCAGCATGCAGCAGGCCAGGAATAGTCCACAGGTTTTCACAGGACTGTACTGTATGGCACCACCAGACCTGTCTAGGCAATGGAAATGCATCTTGAGCATGCCAAAGACTCGCTCAATGATGTTGCATGTCACAATGTAGGCCTCGTTGTACCTGTCCTCTGCAGGGTTGGATGGGTGCCGGATGGGGTGAGCAGTCAGGGCAGGGTTGGCACTGTCACCTGTTTGAGTAAGACGACAGGTTAGCTCTCTGCATTGCTTGTTCCTCTGCCCTCCCCCCTGCCCCCTACGGCCACTCTGTCGGCTCCTGCCATGTGTGGCATGGGCCTCTTCCCCCTGCATGGCTGCCCCCACACCTCGTCTCATGCCATACTCACCTACCAGGTGACCCATGGGGATCTCCCCATGCTCAAACCTCTGGCACAGGATTGATCTGTGCCAGATGAATGCGTCATGTGCACTCCCATGGTGGGAGGCACAGACATTGATGATGCACCCCATGGCATTGCATACCAACTGGCAGTTGACTGATGGGTACCCCTTTCTATTCATGTAGGTGACACCCTCTGGGCCAAGTGGTGTGCATAATGCCACGTGGGTGCAGTCTATCACCCTGATCACACCTGGCATGCCTGCCACCCTGTGGAAGTCCTGCATGTTTGCTGTATACTCTGCCTGTATGCTTGGGAATCAAATGAACTCTGAAGCATGTAGCAGCAGGGCATTGAGGAACTGTGTGAGGAGGTGGGATCTGGCCGACTGGGTTATTCCAGTGGTTGCCCTTGGTTTCTGGAAGGTGCCCATTGTGAGCAGGCACATTGCTGCTGTCACCTTGGTCTTCACTGTCATAATGTGATCCTCCTGGTGGATGCCTGCAACGATCATGGCACAGCTCACAGAGCTGCCTCAGAATTGTCCTGTTCAGCCAGTACTGGCCCACGATCTCAGCATTACCGTAGTCCTCAAAGGTGAGGTGGGCACGATACTGTCTGTGAGTGGCATACTGCCAATGGGTCCTTCCTCTGCCACATTGCTGTTCCTCCCTCCTCCTCATACCCTCATCGCTGCCTCCATCAGAAATGGCCAAGCATCCATCTCTGTATGGTTCTGTGCCTTGCACATCTGCTATGTGTGTGTTTGAGCCTCCTCTAATAGGCTCAAGTCTGTGTGGCGCATTCTGTGGGTTGCTCCTGACTTGCGCCATGCCATTCAGCTGAATATGCCATTGCGCAGCTTATTCATGGGAACACCCCCTTGTACTTGCACCACAAACATTACTGTTGCACATCTGTGAACTGCGTTTTGCGCTGCGCATTCGTGTTGGCTGAATATGGCTCCATGGTGCATGCCTGTGGTTGACACACATGCATCATGTCCATAGAAACAATGGATCATTTATACCTTGAATGTCCTTATATCCTAGGATATTGGGATATTCTAAAGGAAAAATGGGAGAATTCACTCTTTGAAGCATTGACAATTTTCCAGTTATATTTTGGTATATATCCCCATTACATATGAACATACGAAGAAGCCAGCAGAAGAAAGCCATTTGGTCTATCAAGTCTGCTTATGTTGCAGGGTCCACAGCTTGAGCTACTGTCCCTGTCACCATGCCCACTCCTCCCAGACTCCCTACTCATGACCCTTATCCTCCCCCTATACCTGTCCCAGACTCTGTTAAAGCTGCCCACTGTCTTCAACAAGATAACCTTTGTGGCAGCGTATTCCAATTGTCCACCACCTTCTCTGTGAAGAAGTGCTTCCTGACCTCCTCCAAACTTCCTACCTCCAGCTTAAGACTGTGCCCTCATGTTATGGTTGCCACTCAGCTTAAAGAGACTCTCCTTATCAACCTTATTTATCCCTTTCAAGTACTTGAAGGTCCCAATCATGTCCCCTCTCTTTTCTGTCTTCCAGGGAGTACATACTCAGTGCCCTCAACCTCTTCTCATATGCCTTACCCTGCTGAACAGCTGTCATCTTTGTAGTCCGCCTCTGGACCTTCTCCAGTGGGTTAATGTCCTTTTTGAGGTGTGGGCACCAGTAGTGAACTCCATACTCTAGATGTGGCCTTAACAGTGACCTGTACAAGGGCAGTATAACCTCCTCTCTCCTACTACTGAGCCCCCTAGATATGCATCTCAGCATCTTGTTTGCCTTTGCTGCTGCTGTCTTGCACTGTGTGGAGTGCTTCAGGTCACTAGTGATCATCACTCCCAGGTCCTTCTCCTCCTCTGATGCAGTTACTCGGACTCCACCCCTGTAGTACTCTGTCCTCAGATTCTTGGCTCCAATATGCATAACTTTGCATTTCTTGGCATTGAAGCTAAGCTGCCAGATACTGGACCACCTCCCTTGCTTTTCCAGATCTTCCTATAGGTCCTGTATCCCTTCAGCTGTGTCCAGTCTCCCACAGAACTTGGTGTCATCCGCAAATAGGCACATTTTGTCCTTAATGCCATCTCCAATGTCATTGATGAAGACATTGAAAAACACCGGCCCCAGTATCGAGCCCTGTGGGACCCCACTGGTTACCTGTTTTGTGCCAGATAACTCTCTCCACACAACCACTGTCTGGGTTCTGTCCTTCAGCCAGTTTTCCACCCATCTGGACATCTTTTCCCCAACCCCAAGATCCACCAACTTCCTGATCAACCTTTTGTGGTGCACAGAATCAAAGGCCTTGCTGAAATCAAAATAGAGGATGTCTACCACTTGGCACCTGTCTACTGTCTTAGTGACACAGTCAAAGAAGTCAATCAGATTTGTTTGACACAATCTCCCCACCCATAAACCTATGCTGCCTCGCATCCTGGAAACTATGCTCCTCTAGATATTCCACCAACCTTTCCTTTAGTATGGTCTCCATGAGCTTGCCCACAATGGAGGTCAGACTGACTGGTCTGTAATTCCCTGGATCATCCTTGGGACCACTTTTGTGAAGCAGCACTACATGTGTTGTTCTCCAGTCCTGTGATACTATGCTTGTCTCTAGTGAACTATTAAATAGGTCTGCCAGTGGCCTTGCCAGCTCCTCAGCCAGTTCCTTTAGTACCCTCAGATATATTCTGTCTGGACCTGGTGATTTGTCCACCTTCAATGACAGCAGCCCCTTTCTCACTCTATCCTCCTCTATCACTACATCTGTGTTCCCCTACCCCTCTGCTCCTGTTTTCCCTCCTGAAGGCACTGGTCCATCCTTTTCCCTTGTGAAGAAGGAACAGAAGTATTCATTTAATATCTCTGCCCCCCATTATCCTCCACCCACTCCACCCCTTTCTGAAGCCTAACAATCCTTTCCTTCTTGTCCCTTTCTCACTTATATAGCAAAAGAAAGCCTTCTCCCCTTCCTTCAGCTATCTGCAGCTCCTTCTGTGCCTTGTTCTCAGTCTTGTTCCTCATTGACCTGGCACTGCATAACACAACCCAAGTAGGATGAGGTGAGGTAGCTGGGCCCATCATCTGCCCACCCACAAAGGTGGAGCCTTGGGTTTGGGATGAGCATCTCCTCCCTGCACCATTTCCTCAGCCAGTAATTGAAATCCTCTATTCTTCTTTTCCTGACTGTGCTGGCCCTTGGTACTAGTATCACCTATAAGAAAGCAAGTGAACTTCCTTCTTCCCTGCAGATTTTCCCTAACTCCCTGAACCTACTTTGCACTACCTCCACCTCCTCCCCAGCTAGGTCGTTGGTTCCCAAATGTATAACTAAATTAGGTTTTCCTCCAACCTCCCTTACTATTTCCCTTATTCTTGGGCCTAACTTCCCTGCTGTCATCCCTGGCATACAAGCCACCCTCCTGCTTGCATTTGAGTCCTCTTTCCTTCCCCAGTGAATACCCCTAATTATGGATTCCCTTATGATTGCCACCCTTCCATCCCTTGCATCCATGCTCCCCATCCTTCCTTTCTTACCTTTGGTACTAGCTGCTTCCCCACCTAACTGCTCCCTCTACACCCTGGTAAACTTATCTCCACATCCACAATTTATCCCTTAACAGTTTTCCATGTCCCAATCTGCCCCTCCCCTTTTGACTATCTGTATCTGCTTTCAGTTTTCCCTTGCTTCTTCCTTTCCTTTTCTCTCCCTCTACCCTGCCTCGACTCCATTTTGCTTGCCTCTTCTTCCCTGCCCACCCTGATTATTTCCCTCTCCCCTGTACTCCTACTCTCAACCCTGGCTCAACCTGACCTCCTACCTCACCTCCTGCCGCCCCATCCCTCCTTCCAGACAGTGGTGCAAATCTATTCAATAAAGGCACCCCTTTAGAATTTCCAACCCCTGATGCTACTCTTACATTCCCACCCCTTCCCCTCACCACTTGCCATTCCTCCACCCTAGGTTCCCTATTCCTCTGAGGAAGAGACACTCCTGTATACTGGGTGCTCCTCCCCACTCTCATCCCCTGCCTGATTCTGTCACTCCCCTGGGCATCACCCTTCTGCCTTTCCCTCCACTGATCTGCTCCTCAGACTTCCCACACCATCTTTCCCAGCTCCCATCTGAGCAGCCTTATTTCAGCCCTTAACAGATACAGGCTCTAACACACAGAACATCCCACTTCACTCCACATCACCCCCAGAAAGACTGCTGCCCCACAGCTATTGCAGTTTACCACTTTCCTGCTTCCCATACATGTACCTATTCCCCAACATCCTCACAGCCAAGCTTCTCCTACCCTCCAGTTATACATAACTATAAAACAACTATAACATTCAAAATATATAAATTTCTATCTCACTTTATCATCAAAAGGTATCAACAATCACAATAATCTACCTTCTACTAATACAGATTATATCACAGAACCAGAACACAATGCAAAACATCTGCTACTTAGCAACAACAAACAGGTGACAACATACCAAGAGGATATAGTTTTTTTAAAAATAGAAAAAAAATGTAATCTTTAAATCAGTAGAAACCAGCAGTCCCAAAAGCACCTTGAACTACAAGAAAGAATACAGTACCACACCACTGCCACAGTAACTAAACAGCTCTAAAAGATTGGAGAAAGAAGAAAAATCAGAGACAGCACAAAAGATATAAATTCCATTCCTGGTCTAAATATAATATTAGCACTTCGAATTTAGTTATAGTTTTTTTTTTCTACTGGATTTGACAAATACAATGTAGGTTTATTTTCAACATTAACAACTGCCAGCATTAGAATTATATTACATTATATAATTGTTCAAGAACTTCATCAGATTAAATCAAATGAACATATAAAGCTGGATAATACACTTTGGGAGCAATATTGGAAAGGTTTTTTTTGGTTTTAAGAAGAATACTGTACAAGCTTCCAGAATATATTTTTCTCCTTCTAGGTTGGTATTCGCTTCAAAAAGGGGATAGTGGACTGTGAGTTATATGCCAGCATATATTTAACTAGAGACTGTCTTGTACATTATGTAAAAGTTTATATGGATTTGCCTATCAGGACTTGCTTTGGAAAAGATTTCACAGAAATGTCCCCACTTTTTAATGGGGGAAGGGTGAGATATATATTTAGTTCATGAATAACTGTTTAGTGCTTAGACACTTTATATGACTTATGGAGGGCATGACTGGAATACCCATTTGATTTCTTCTAATTGTCATTGATCTTATTGTTGTTTGCTCATTGTGATGTAAATATGTTTGTATATATTTTTTGAAGATGAAATAAAAATTCCCCTACTCTTTTGAGACATGCCTTGGGATCTTTAACATCCACCTGAACTACCACCAGAACAGGCAGACGGAACCTCAGTTTAACATCTCATCTGAAAGAGGGCACCTCAGGAGTGCAGCACCTCCCTCATGCTGCACTGCAGTGTCAACATTGGGATTTAAACCAAGTGTCTGGTGTGGATAGAACCCATAGCCTTCTGATCTTCCAGCCACAGAGGCGAGTGTGCAACCTGCTGAGCTACTGACACTGTAAACATACAGAGACAGAGAATAAATGCCAGAAAAGTGTAGTTCACAAGGAGATGATGCCATAGAAACATGGAATCTGTCTTCACATAAAGGCCCATTGGTACATTGTGTCTGCACATTCGTACCTAACTAATTTTGAATGAAAGAGCCCTAGAGGCTCTTCACTCTCCCTTCCCCCTCCCTTTCATACCATCTTGGGGACTCACAAGGTCATGCACCATAAGAATAAGGAGCAAGTGAATTTATTTGGGGTCATGGTTTATGCCATCCTTAAACCCCTGATATGGCATTATTTCATAAGTACATAGAATTTTTTCTAGTGTTTGTATCATGTAATACATTTTATTTTTTCCAATTACAATATTTTCACTTTTTAGAGATTTAAAAAATCTTTCCAGGACTGCTGGAGTTAATTCCTTAATGAGTTTGGAAAGATCAGAGGTATCACTTTAAAGACTGCCACTGATTGAAGCACGTAGCATCAGTCAGTCAAATGACTTGCAGATCATGTGATTGCAGACAGAGGAATATGGCTAACATCAGCTTCTGTGCTTTGAGTATTTTATTCCTCAGCTTCTGTGATTTTGTTTCTATCTTCAGATATAATTCTGAAGGCAAATTACTTTCTTCTTGAAAACTTTTTTTTGGGGGGGGCTGTTGAAAGATGAGCTTCTTCCTTTCACTGATTCTAAAAATATGTGCTACCAGTCTGAAATCATTTCTTTTGTTCAGCAGGATGATTGCAGCTTTTGGGAGATGAAGACATCATGAAAGAAAGGGTTTGAAATCCTATGTGAGGGCATCAGGATCCTTTCCCATGTTTACATGGAAAATAAAATTACTAAAACCTATTCTGTTCTATCCTGCCCCATACTTTATCTGTTCCATCCTTCCTATTTTTTTAAAAAATTAGTTGTACACCCATATTCTCATGGGACCTAGAAACAACTGCCTCTGGCAGTTTGACAACCATTCCTTATACCTCACTCCTAATTTGCATTGATCTTTCTTGCTTCTCATGCTGTCCCTGTTTTTTCTTTTCTTCCTTTTCATTAGCACATGATGCCCCCCCCCTCCCCGAAATTAGGTTTACATGGTCTGTAATCACACACTTCAGAATTGGTGACATGAGTGTGAGCTACTTCTTGGGCTGCTAAAAGGCCATTTTTTCCCCCTTAAAACATGAGTTTGTTAAAATAATAAATTAACTCAGTAGGCAGGAAAGGGTTAATATTTTCAGGCCTGAGCTGGAGGTTTTTTTTTTGTTTGTTTGCTTGCTTGTTTGTTTATCTTACAAAGCTAATTAAATGTGGTGTGCTAAGAACAAAATGTTACAGGGAGGTCAGATGAGAAACTCAATACATAGCCATAGGAAGGCTTAGAAAAGGGCTCTCTCAACACACTTGGAACCCTTTGAGAAGAAGGAACAGACTGCCTAAGAAAATGATAGCAAGAAAGACCTAACCAAGTCAAACAAGTTAACCTGAAACTACAAGGTATTTATTCCTACTCCATAGAAAGGAGATCTACAATTTGGATACAAGCAAGAACTTTTAGAACAGATATGGAATGCAGAACATTGCAGAGCTTATTATTATTAACTAACAGAAATAATCTGCCAAATCAGTTTTCCAAATCTGCGTCTCATTCTTATGCCATCTGGCATTTTATTATGTTGCTTTTAAGTTGTGCATATGTGTGTGTGTGTGTGTGTGTGTGTGTGTGTGTGTGTGTGTGTGTGCCCAATTTCTTGAGAAAACTTTTTATATTAAAGTCTGTTGCTTTTCCACAGTGCTGGAGGGACTGCTGAGACAGCTATTTTATGAAAGCACAGTATGTTTCTTTTTACTTGTTCTTTGGGCTGTATCCAAACTGTTGAGAACCTCTTTGTTTTTATTTTAGAAGTTTAGTTTTGAGGTGGATGAAAGATACTTAAAAAAAATTGTCAGTTGGTAATATCATTATTTATTGATTTAGACATTGGTAACTTGGTATGCCCACTGGGATAAAGCTCATTTACAGGGATGACCAGGCATTTTATGAACAATAAAGAGGTACAGATAGTGATAAGAGTGAACAATTACATTTCAGATCATATATTTACAAAGGTCAAGAAAGTACTGTTTGTACAAATGTTCAGAGAACCAAAGATATTTTGTTACCCTCAGGTACGTTGGTAAGGTGTTCCAGAGTTTGGGAGAGGCATAATCAAAGGAACACTGACCCACTGTGGTTTTGAACCATGAAACTAACACTAAATTTGCTGATCTGAGTGCCCAAAGCCTTTTTGGGAAACAGAACCATTTGGATGACCATGAGCTAGCACTAGGAGCAAGGCTAAGAGATGTAGCCCTGCAAGTAGTTGACCCAGGCTTCAGAAGATATCCATCTAGATCCCTTTAGATTAAACAATGATGCAGTCTTCTATCCATGTCAAGGGCAAAATAACCTATGCATTGTAGAGAGACTTGAACCTAGACATTTCCATGTTGGACAAGGAGGGAAGAAAGAATGATGCCAAAATCCAGGAGGGGGGAAGTCTATGGTTTGTAATGGCCAAATGGACTTCATTAGTAAGACATCACATAACTCTATAAAGGAGCATAATTTATTTTTTTTCATTTGAAAAGTAGGATGGTCCAGCTGAGATTTGAAGGATAGTCTGGGATCGAGGTGGATCCCAGAAATTTAAAACTTAACAGCTCCACTTTTGAACCACCTTATGTGCATAAGTCAAAGATACAGTAAGGGTATTTGCTCCAGTAAATAAATATATTTTATTCACTTGCCCTATACAATAATAAAGGAAATACACTAATTATCTCATGAATTACAGCATCCCTTTGATCTCAGTACAAGTATTAGAGATATTACCTCCTGCACTGCTCAGTATTTTTCAAAACCACCAATTAAACTGAAAACAAAGCATTTGCTGACTACAGAAACATAACATTTTAAAATAAATGCAAGACATTTGTTGTACCGATACTGTACTCAATAATTTCCATCTCAGGGTCTTGTGAACCAGTAAGTCACTTATCTTATTAGTTCATTAGACCCCTCCAATAAAATTATTTTCTTGTATTCAACATTTTTCTATCATCTATTCTATATATAATGCAATCCCAAGAAGTGTGCCGGACACACAAAAGGGACAGAAAGACATCTGAATTTAATTCTAGGAAACAGAATGGAGCCTCTTTTGCAGGCTGTCTGAAGTGTTAGCTGTAGCACAGTTAAAACTTCATACATTATTTCTTTCTCATGATATTACTTCCTCAGTGAGGTAAATTCCTTTCCAAATGAACAGTCCACCCACACGCCTGTCCAGTACTTCTGAGAAAAGGGCTACGCTATGCAAGCACTTTACTTTTCAACCCTGAATGGTTGAATTGCAAATCTACCTGCTAACTTGCTTTCGAGCTTTTCAAGTACCACATCACAGGGATTCCTCTTGTTTCATTATATGCACAATTCTTGATGGGGAGGGGGTAGAGAATACAAAGTGCATCAGATTTCACCAGAGTCCCTGCATGAAAATAGTCAGTCTATGGGGTAGCAGAAAAGAGACAGGATGGAAAGAAGATGAAAATGAAGGCCCATCAAGAGAGAACAAAACAAGGAAGCAACCATGGATGGCCTGTCTAAGGTGGAGTAGTGAAGAAATGAAGACAGAAAAGTCACATAGACAATGTAAGTAAAGAAAGTATTTTTGTACAGTGGCATGAGGGAAGGCCTTGATATGGCAGCTCCCCTTGCCACCAACTTCTCCTCTGGTCCGATGAGGAAAACTAGTGTCAGGAGCACCCTAACCCTATCACAGTTCCACTTTCTGCAGTGTACCCTCTCCTCATTTATTTTGGGTAGACTGGATGGGCCTTGCGGTCCTTATCTGCCATCAACTTCTATGTTTCTTTGTTATTATACCATCTGACTGTATTAGTGAACCAGGGGGCACAACTAGGATGGAAGAGGTAGAGCTGTCATCATCATTGATGACACTACAGATTGGTCAGTCAGTCTGCCAAGCATCATCAATGATGCTGACTACTCCATTCAAGTCGTACTCACCGTTTGTTCTAATACTGTCAAATGACTGTCCAAAAGTTGGACTAGGTATGCTGCACTGGGGAATGACTGAACTAGCCAGGATTTCAACATTTATTGGCACCAAATTGACTAATTAAGGTTCTAATTATAAGCATTTTGTGGACTTGATGGGATCAGCTAGGAAAGAGGGATCTTGTAAAAGGTGTGTTCATCTCCAGACAGAGCAACAGGGATGAGCCTTTTTTTTTTTGTTACTGAGTGTTGAAGAATAGCATGTGCAGTGTGGTAAATGGTTGGGGGAGCTAAGGAATTGCAGCCTATCTGTGGCAATCTGGGGAGGGATAGATGGTTTTGTTTTATTGTTTTAGTATTTTTCTGAATATGAACAAGTAGAATAGCCGAGCACTCACGGCGCCAAGTAAGAATGCTCAGAATGCTATGAACGCTCACCAAGTATTTGAAACAAGCATTTGTCAGTGCTGAGGTTTGCTAGCATGTTGTGTCAGGTAGGTTTTGGTTTTGCTGTAGAGAATGATGAAGGCACAGTAGTATTGTAGTAAGAGAAACTTTGCAATGGAGTCAGTGAGTAGTAATGTTTGTCTTACGTATTTTAAATTCTGATGCAAGATACAGGATTTTGAAGGTGTTAAAAGTTCTAGTCTTGTGCCATGGGTACTATTTAAAATTAAATATAATGGTACAGTGCTGTGGTATTTACCATTACAAATATGTGATAGCTTCATTCTACTGCATCCAGAGTGTGAATCTGACATGTACATTGAACAGGGATCAAGGGAAGAGATTTTAAGAAATTACAAGTAGTGGTCATGTTTAATACCAAGAGCAAATAATTACAAACATAATCAATCACACACACAGCAACCCATCATGAAGGAAGGTTCCCTGACTCATTACAAGGTGTTGCCTACGTGACAGAACACTGTGCAATACCTTCCTAGACTCAAAAGTGGTTGCATCCTCATGCTGCCCAAGTGTCTCCATGAGCTTGTCTCTGAATTCTGTTCACCAGCATGATAATGCAACATGCTACTCCCTGGCCCTGCACACAATGTTTTTCAAAATTTTTGACATTTTGACTCCAGATTTTAACACCATCTTTTAATGGCCTTCATTCTGAACATCACAGGTGTCATTTATCAAATACTGACTGAAACATTATTTCACAACACAAGAGTACACATTTTGGCAGGATGAAGATTGTCACCGTCATGGTAATGAGGTGGTGTGAAATGATCATGTTGAAAATGTGGGGTCAAAATATTAAAAATTACTAAAGCTGAGAGTGAATGTTGATCAATTTCAACATACCTACATAATGTGGGTGTTGGTTTTAAAGATTTTGAACCCAATTTTCAACTTAGTCTTTTATGATCCCACTTCATGAAGCTGGTAGGTGAAATCTTTCAAATCCTGCCCAAAAGTTATTTCCACAGAACAGCTGCAAAATCACCTTTTTACAGATTTGAAAATTTCACCTACCTTGTTCATGAGGTTGGGTCCTCAAAATCCCATGTTGAAAATTAATGAGAAATACATTGAAAAAGTAGTGAATGTGAGTACAGTAACAGTCTAAATACTTCAATGACCACTCATAAGTTGGTCATTTTACCATATTGTTTTCATCATATTTTCAACTTTATGGCCCCACCTCATGAACGTGGTAGAAAATTTTCAAAATCTAACCAAAAGGTAATATAGCAATGGGGTCCAAAAAAGGCTATGTTTAAAAAGAGTGAAAATATTAATAAATGACAAAGCTATTAGTAAAAGTTCAAAACACATTAAAAATACATTGACTGCATTTGCATTGTTTCTTCGGTTCCTGGTCAGCATTGAAAAAGAAGAACACATATTCCTGAGAGTGGATTTTTGGCACTGGACTTTTGTTATTTTATAAAGGTGTTTATCCTCCTGGGCTGACTGGGCAGATGTTCAGCCCTGTCCCTGAGTGTCAACAAGCTGGCTGTCTCTCTCCTTCTGGGGGTTCCTCTGTGGATTGCCCCCAGTGGGGCAATGGGAGGAGGGTCATCCTCCTCCAGTGACTCTCATCCAGCAGTCCCCTTTATCCATTGAAGTGGCAGAGTGAGATGTGGCACCTCAGGCAGGACTTCATGAAACCGGTCACCTTCCATTTTCTGCCAGTATTTTCTCCCAATGCCCTGGAGCTGTGGTGCAGCCCAAAACACATGCGCATGGAGGCACACATGCACCCTAGAACCGTGGTCTCCTTCCACCCACCAAGACATCTGTCTGGCTCCTGTAGGTTTGCTTCTACCACCAGGCCTCCACCTAGTGGCTGCCAAGAGCCAGGAAAGTCAAGCTACCCTACCCAGCACAGGAGAGTTGCCTGTCAGCCACTCACTCTGTCTCCCAGCCTTCCCCCCGCCAACCCCCAGCAAACCCAAGCTTATTCCTAAACTTCAGCACCAGCATGGCATGAGGGAAGGCACTTTACAATGCCTTAGCCCTCTGTGCCACTGGGCTGGCTGGCACTGGACTTCTTTTAGGTGAGCAAGGGCGGTGTGTGGTGATGGTGTGCTGACTGGTGAGTTGGGGTGAGGTGGGTAAGCCACAAATGACATTGATGGATGGATTCTGCTTTTCAGGTTTAAAATAATAAAAAAAGACATTGTGACACAAGACTGAGCACCCAAGCATCTCAGTGGTGGTGGAGGTGATAAATATTGTACTGGGAGGGGAGTCTCAGAAGGATCTCACAGCTGCAAAAGACATTGATGGATGGTTTTCTGTTTTTCTGGTTTAAAATGAAAAAACAGCATTGTGACACAAAGGATTGGCACCCCAGTGTCACAATGGTGATGGGGGAAGAAAAATATGAGACTCAGGGGGTTTCTCAGAAGGGTTGTTCAGCCTAGGATTGATTGGCTTTTTTTTAAAATTAACATTCCAACTCATAGCCGGTCTCAGCCCAGGAGGACTTTTCATTATGTGAATTCCTCATTCCGAGCGGGGCTGAGCCCAAGATGGGCACTGGACACTAATATCAGGATGGGGTTACACTGGAAATAACAGGCAGGCTAATAATAATAATACTGGTCAGCTGGTTGCTGGCTAATGTCTTGTAAATGAAAGGATCCAGCTTAACTGAGATAGCTACAGCTCAATCCTTTCAACTACATGAAGTTTCTATACACCACCTGACAGAACAGCATCATGATTAGCCTTGCTGATCATTGGCCTATCACTGTTGAGCCTCCTGCAGCCTGAGCTGCATTGAACGTGAAAGTGACATGCCTCTGAAGCCCACTAGCCTAACAACATGATTGCTTTGTGCATGCAAGTAAGCATAGAACGGTACTTGCCACACTTAGACAGTATTTTGCTGAAAGCAGTAGCTGTTGGAAGTAAGTAATTAATATGAAAACAATGCAAAAAGACCAGTCTTTTTGTAAAAAAGGTGTCACTGCTACCAGTTAAAATAAAAGGAAATCTCAGAGATATTTTGGGACTACATAATGGGTTGCAGAAGAATATCTTATTTATCTCTACAAGTGGCAGCTAAAACCCATAACTCATGAGTGGTGAAGCTACAAGTTAGTTATGATGATCTTACCACTTATACGTGGAAATAAATGTGTTAGTCCATTGTAACCCATTATGTTTTTGATACTTAGTATACCACACTATTTTTAATGTTTTTATTACTGTTTTACCTTGTCTTAGCTTAGAAACATCCTTTATTCCTGTATAAACTCTATATGACCGAATATTCTCTGCAATCTATTTCCAGATTCTAAATTGGAATAACATGTTATATGTAATATGTGTTCTAAGTGACATAACGTGTTCTAAGTGCAAATAAATATTTATCCTAAAATAACATGCTTTATTTACACAATGTATTTGCCACTGGTGTTGTATATACAGTACAGTAATACAGAGATTTACAGTAACAACAGAATCCACTACATCAAAGTCCTCCAAGCAAGACATGGCTGGATACAGCACTCCTTAAAATCTTTCTTGACATAATCAACAGAAACAAAACACTTCTACAAAAGACTATTAAAGAGCCACTGATGTCTCCAGGAGAACTTTGAAAAACACAACAATTGAACACAAAGCAGCTTATATTTCTCATTAGCTCTGTATTTCTGATCCCCTTTATTTATAACTGAGGTTGTATGCAGAAAAACATGATTTTTGTTCTTCTTGGGTTCATCAGCTCCTATTGCTTCTTCCAAACCTGATGTTACAATAATGTGCTTGTGACATCACAGTTATTTCCATGGCAACAGACTAGGACATTACTACTTAGCATTTTGATTTAATGTAGGGCATAATCTGTAGAGGCCAATGAACTCTACATTTCCTCAGTACTAAATAATGGAGATAAGAAATATAGAAGACACATGAAATACAAGCTGAATTTGTCTAAATATTATGTTTCCACAGTTTTCATAAAGGCATCAACAGCTCTTTAAAAGTCAAGTTATGGGTTGTTGGTTCATGAGTCAGAGTTAGGACTGAACAAAAGCAGGAAGACAGTGACAGCCTCTAGGGGTCACAAAGGCTGGAAAGGGACACTGAGGGAGATGGGAAGAGATTCCCAGCTCAGGTTCAGGAGTCCTAGAAGACAGAATGTAAACAACCTCTGGTCAAAGCCACTACGGCTGCAAAATGGTGGTGTTGATGAAGGAAACTATTACAACAGTATAATGGAAAAATTTCCTTTTACAGTTTCACTGCAGTCTTTGTAGGGTGATAACCTAGCAAGGGCATTGTTTTGATAAATATGGAATACTTCAAACTATGGAAGTCTTGCATGTGAGCTTCAAAGATCCCATAGAATGTTGAGCTGATAGGCACCACAGAAAAGGGGGAAGCATGACTGAAGCAACATCTCACAGAATGCCAAACTGATAAGCATTGGAGAAACATTTAATTTCCAGGAAAAATATTTTCCTGTACAACACATCAATCTCTGTAGACAGATTTGACAGCATGACATGCTATTTCTCCACACTAATCAGTTTTGCATTCTATGAGATGTGGCTTCAGTTGTTCTTCCCTCTTTTCTGTGGTGCCCTATCAGCTCAGCATTCTGTGGGACCCTGGAAGCCCACATGCAAGACTTCTTTAGTTGGAAGTGTACAGTATCTATGAAATAATGGCCTTTTTCAGTTATCACCCTACAAAGACTGCAATGATAGTGTAAAAGTCAATATGTCCATTATAGTAATAATTTGTATCATCAATAACATAATTTTGCAGTCATATTGGCTCTGACCAGATTTTGTTTTTAATGCAGCTGTAAAAAGTGTGCGTGTGGGGGGGGGCAACTGTGTTAGGAATGTAATGTACTCATACAAATATATGATTTTAGGAATTTTTGGTTTTAGACCACTGATCCAGAAAGTTTTCTCCCACCAGCATCTAGTGTCTGTGATTTATGTTTACTGTTCTACTAAAACTAAGAAAAAATTTAAAATAAAACATATTCATTTAAAGTGTATTTAATCATTCTAGAAGTGCGAACTTCTAGGAGTTTAGGTGTTTGTCTTTTAAAGTGCTCAGTCACTGAATTTTCACCTTCTGAGATGGGTTGTAGTTACAGTTTGACTACACAGAACACGGAGCAGGCAATAATATAAATTAGGCACTTTGTAATTCCAAGACTCAAAATAACTGAATTTCTCTAATTCAAGCACTAGAAACTGACAGTATTAACAGTAGGTTTTAAAATGTGTATTTTATTTTATGTATGCTCTACCAGTTCACAGCCTATAACAAGATATGTATATTTCTCACCATTGTCTTAATCAACTAACCTATATGGCACATTAACCTCCAAGTAAAGGAGTTTCTGGGGTATAATTTTCCAAAGATCTGCACCTTAGAAATGTACTTTAAACAGTTAACGAACAAAATCTGACAGACACCTCTAGATCTCCAGATTTTATTCAGCCAGCTGCATCATTCGATAGTTTGAATGACTTCTATTTCCAGCACACAATATGTAAAAATAAATATATACTGTATGGTACACAAATGTGATCAGAAGGTGTATTTTTATTGTAAAGGGTATTAACTGCTTACAGTGTGTTCTCCTGTTAACAGGGCACATATTATCATGCACATTAGCAAACTTAAAGATCCAGATCCTATTTCTCAAAACAGTTGGAAACCATTAACTACATTAGTGGTGCATGAAACAATAAGTAGCTTTACACAAATTCTTCTTGTTTTATACATATATTGTTACTGTAACTGGAAAGTATGAAAATGTCTGTTTTTAATTTAAGAATAGCCCACTGGTTTAATTGCACAGGGAAAAGAATATTAGCAGAACAAAAAAAAAACTGCCCAACTTCCCATTAAAAAAAATGATGAAAGCATACTATTTTATGAATAACTAATAATGCATGAAGTTCCATTCTGACTTGAGGAAAACTAATGGTCTACAGATGCTAAGTGGTTAGCTCAGAAAAGCTGTTTCACTGTAGCTTTACATTTAGTAAAGGATCGTTATTTCACAGTATATTAGGTCACATTATAGACCAAATGGCTACTGAAAAATGCAACCATTTTGCTAAAACCCTAATAGAAAATTCGAAGGATGCTACTTGAAGAACAAAGCTAAAGAGGAAACCAAAGTTGCTTAAGTAAGCTACATTTGTGCTGGTGACAATGCAGGACAGCGTATGAAGGTATTTTGAATGTGTGCATTTGCAGTACAACAAATTGTACTGTATAGCTCATTTAACATTGTTTGCCATGAAGTATTGCAAGCACTTACAATGCAAGAGATTATTATATGACTGCCCACTTTAAACTTTTAAACCAAATGCAAAGAGGCTAGGAGATGGGTTGTGTTTTGTGACTGCCCCATTCATTTTAAAGGAAAACAAAACAAAGGCTTTTCACTGCATTCAGTCTGCAGTATTCTGTCTTGAATTCCTCACCATTGCCTTCTCCCAGGGATCTGTATGAGAGAAAGATTGGAATTCCCTCCTCAGTGAAATTATTGATCTAGGTATTCAGTGTTATCCCTGTTGAAAAGCCACTGCTGCATAGAGAAGTGAAGCTGCACAGGAGCAGGGCATGCCATGCATTAATAAGCCTGCTCAGCAGACTTGAGACAAGTGTTGCAGTGGGCAGATGATGGGGAAAGGGGATAGTATATTTCTAAGAGAACAAGGTTAAAGAGTAAACAAAGTTGCTACATTTGCACTCATGGTTCCACAGAACAGTGTACAAAGACATTTCTGAATCTGTGCATCATGCAGAGCTACCGGAGATAGTAGTGTTTGTTGTTATTGTTGGCGGATAGAGAGCTGGAAGGGGATGAAGCAGAACAGAGCAAATCTGTATAAGAGAAAGATTGGGATTCCTCCCAAGTGAAATTACTGCTCTGGGTATTCAACATTATCCCTGTTGAATCGGACATCCCCTGGCCCTGAAGGTGCTCAAATCCAAATCCCAGTGCTACAAAAAGAAGTAAAGCTGAACAGCTAAAACTGTGGTAGATTACACAATTTTTGATTTGGGAAAAGAAAAGAAAAGAAGTAAATAAAAGAATCACATTCACCAGTCCACCAGTACTTCTGCAGATGTTTGTGAAAGCTACCAGCAACTGCAGCGTGAGTGCACAGTTCAAGTCAAAACACTTGCAGCCATGAGAGAGGTCTGTACTGTCTCTCTCTCTCTCTCTCTTTTCAGTGGTGGTTCAATCCAGGGGATATTGCTGGCAGGGCTGCTGCTTGTCATGGAGTCAGAGTCTATTTTCTTGCAATTACATGCTTCTTTGAAAGATCAGGGGGGTCGGAAGCAAGAAAATAGTGCAGCAGGGGAGGAAGACAGGAAGGTAGCGTACTCTATTGAATGGAGAGCACACAAGAAAATAGTGCGGGGGAGAAACAAGCTGTATTGTGCTGGATAAAGAGGACTTGGAAAGATGTGCTTGAAGTCTACTCCAGTGGAAGGACACAGCTGTGCTGTATTCACAGTGACATGTTACTGAAGCACCCCCACTCACAGCCATGTGCTAGCAAAGCCCCCTTCTTGATGTACTGTAATTGCAGTACATCAGCATAGCTCTTGCTACTCAGCTGTAAAAAGGCAATAAACAATGTAATGGAGGTGACAGACTCAGTTTGTGGAAGCTGAACTCTAATCTACTTGTCTATATATACAGTTACTGTGTCACTTATGGTTATAAGATTGCATCTTACTTCTGTGGGTGAGATGAGTGCTAATCAGGCACTTGGAGCACTGTCAGTGGCTCAGCAGGTAACACACATGCCTCTGAGGCTGGGAGATCAGAAGGTTGTTGGTTCTATCCCCACACCAGGCACTTGGGTTAAAATCCCAATACTGAGACTGTAGTGTAGCATGAGGGGAGTACTGCACTCCTGAGGTGCTGTCTTTCAGATGAGATGTTAAAACGAGGTCTCTGGTGGTTATTCAGGTGGACGGTTTTATTTTTTTTTCCCATATACATTTTTGCTTTTTCCAGTTTTTCTCCCAACCCCCCCCCAGCCCCAGCACATGGCTGTATGTGCTTATGGAGGTGCAAACGCACACCGGAAGCCAGCTCAGCCCCTTCCTCCCACCTTATGTGCCACCCCCCGTGTACCCCACTGGGCCTCCACCCAGTGGGGACGGGAATATGGGAGGAAGCAACAACCCACCACTACCACCCTAGGACAGGAGAGCAGCCCTGATGGCTTGCTCAATCCCACCTCCCACCCTCCCATGCTGGCACCTTGATGACCTGAGGTCGCTCCTGAACCTGGATCGCCAGTGCAGCACGGTAAGATGTCCAGCTCCTCAACCCTCAGTGCCACCAGGCCGCTGTTCAGGTGGATGTTAAAGATCCCATGGCACTTCTTAAAAAGAGTAGAGAATTTTTATTTATAAACTTTAATAACAAAATAAATATAAAACATTGTTGACTTCACATTAAATTAGCTTACAAATCATAAGAAAAGAAGCCAAATTAGTATTTCAGGCATACAAAGGTCAAGATCACATACAAAAAATCATAAAAACCTAAAGTACCCCATAGTTCTGACAGAAACTCCTTTGACCCCCACCAAGTAGAAAAAGTGGGGAAGGTTTTTTCAACAACAAATAGTAAACAGTGATGTCTTCACACAAAATACTGTATAGCTCATAAGACAAAAAGAGAAGCTCAAAATAGGTATTACAGTCATACACATAAACTTCTACTTCAACTACCTTTTTAAAGCCCAATTATAACTTCTAAAAAAACTAACAGAAAAACAAAAGGGACCCTCCACCACCACTAAAAGAGTAGAGGGTTTGTGTGTTGTAACTACACAAACAATTATGTTCCGATAATAATAATCCATAGCAATAAATAATTCATGTAGCTGACCTGAAACATAACCAAATAAAACAAGGTATATAGCCACATGTTTTTAGTTGTTCTTATTGAGAAATATGATAGCATAAAATAACATAAGAGTAGATCAACTAGAAAACAAAAGGGGGACCAGTAAAATATCTGCAGTTCAGGTACCTACAATCTACTGATATTTACAACTGCCAAAAAAAAGTACAAATTATAAGATACAGTCATTTACAGGAAAAACACAAATACAAAAAAAGGGGGAAAATTGGGATGGGGCGGGATATAGAGAAATTAATCTAAAAAAGAGGTATTCTAGTCCTACTTCTTCTAGGTTATCAATAGGCCATTTTTCTGTACCATGAAAAGGAAACAGAGGAGGAAGAAGAAACCTAAAAGCAAGAAATTAGTCTTCATAACTCTTTAGGGAAAAAGGAGACTGCAAAACCAAAGTTCAGGGAAGTTTATCCCAAAAGACTTGAATTGTACCCTAGAATACAGTGCATTCATAGTCTTTATGCTTTTTGATGTCATCTACAAGCATACTCATTAACTGTTGAGGAGACACATACTGTTACCGTAAAGAAAATCTGCACCTACTCTGCCAAATCCAATATTTACAGTAGTAGCCACAGACACTGCTAGCTATTTCCCGAAATTTCTGTGATATTTCCAGAAATATCTGATGCTTTTTGCATTTAAACAGTAGGGGCAGCAGAGAGAAACTCTTCAGAAATTTCACGAAATGTCTGGAAATAGCTTGCAATGTCTGTGGCTACCACTGTAATGAACCCCAAAAATACATACAAGCTACTCTTATTAAAGGACGTTCAATAATTAGATACTAGTCCCAGTATGAATGGATCATAGTTTAAATACTGGAAAGGAAGACAATTCCAAGTTGTGTGTATTGTTTGCCATACCTCTTACAACATAAGGACACTCAAAATACAGATGGGAAATGGTCTCTAAAGTAGTGCCACATCCTGGCCTGGAGCAATAACGTTCATTTACCTCCTTATGTTTTAAGTTATTTTTGATGTTTAATTTTCCATGTGCTCCTAACCATACCACGTCCCACATGTTTACAGGAGTCTTTTCGGAGATCATTTGTCAGATCAAAAGCTTTTCTTTGCATCTCTGTCCACAAAGGATCAACGTAAAAATGTGTGTCCATAATTAAGTTATATAAAACTTTTCTGGTCAGGTGAAAAAAAGAAGATTTCTTAATTCGTCACATCTTTCACTTATCCAAACTATATTTAAGGTAGGTTGGGAATTTATGAGTTTTAAAAAATGTTTAAATGCCAGTATCATCTCCCCATTTGGAAAATATCTCTTGAATTTGGTCAAGAACCAAAAATGACCAACTGAGATGTAGTCCTTTCAAAAGTGGGACAAGATTATTAAAAAAGAAAATACTAAAATAAAAACGAATGGGATTAACCATACCTAAACCCCCTTTATTAATGGGGAGGTAAGTTATACTTCTTTAACAGGATTAAAGTGCGCTCTCATTGAAAAATCCTAGTAGTGCACTTTCTAATTGTTTTGGTATGGGAAACACATGACTTTTGTAAAGAATAAAGGAATAAGGTTATGTGTGATCATGTAAATGTGTTTTAACTTCCCCATTTTCCATTTATTCCATAATTGGATCCAAGGTTTTATTTGTTCAATTTTTTGTTTCCAGTTAAACTCAGCCATGTCCCCTGGTCCAAAATACACACCCAACAACTTTTGGGGTGTGAAAACAACTGGTATATCCTTTATTTTTGTTTCTTTATTCACTGTGGCCCCTGTGGTTAAACAGAAGCTTTTGGGGAGTCACGTGATGCAGTGCGCCGGGTGAGTCATTTCTCTGAGAGCTCCGACCTCCTGCCCTCCAAGCCGTGGTCTAAGCTATGGTTTCTTGCATGGTTCACCATCGAATT
Organism: Neoceratodus forsteri; assembly: GCA_016271365.2. Classification (NCBI taxonomy): domain Eukaryota; kingdom Metazoa; phylum Chordata; order Ceratodontiformes; family Ceratodontidae; genus Neoceratodus; species Neoceratodus forsteri. Next base: position 106,812,037 of record CM057459.1, on the reverse strand, counting down.
AGTAACATGAATCATCCTAGCAGTGAGTGTTTCGCTATTAAGCGCGTGGATGGATGAAGAGATGAAAAAGCTCTCGCTAAGTACACTCCCGACAACACCGAGAAGGCTTCTAAGAAAGCCAGGGCCTCCTTCACAGCAATCACAGATCACAAGTGCAGTGAATGCAGACTTGGACCCCTAACTCTCTCCAGATTTCTTGAGGAATTTCAGCCTTTTAAGGCTGATATGCAGAACATGGCAGGGAGATCAAAAATATTTCTAGTGCATTGGAAGATCTTTCTCGGAGGACAGCCAACTATGAGGTGTGCTTACACTCCATTGAGAAGAAGCTGAGTAAAGCTGAGCTAGACCAGGTGGTGGTCAAGCAATGCCTGGCGAAGTTAGAAAGCAAGGTCAAGGACCTTGAGGGGTGCAGTCATCATAATAATGGCATGATAATAGGCTTACCAGAAAGAGAGGAGGGCTCCGATCCGGTCAAGTTTGCTAAAAAGTTCGTAGAGAAGGTGGCAGACCCCTCTCCCTATGGTGCAGGGTATATTATTGAGAGAGCCCACCGTGCGCTGTGACCCCTCCCGCCTGAAGGAACTGCCCCCCGGTCCTTTATATTCAGGTTTTGAATTTTCAGGAGCATCAACATTTCCTGCACAAAGCCAGAGATGCTCAAAATTGGAGTGGAAGGTAAAAATCTTCGGGTGGCGCAAGATTTGCCGCTTTCGGTGTGCCAGAAATGAGCCACATTTCATAAATTAGTAGTCAAGCTAATTGCCACAGGCATTAAATTCAGAATGGGTTTTCCTGCCAGACTTCAAGTTTTGCTCAGCTGCACTTGGGCGACCTACGAAGATGCAGAGGCAGCGTCAGCTGGGCTTAAGGAGGCGCTCCCTGAATTATTTAAAAACACATGAAAACCGGATCTGTACTGTTTACTGCACTGACCTGTCTATTTCAGTAGACAGTTAATTTAAGTTAGTGGTAGCAGATCCCCGTATTCTTCTCTATGGACTGGTGTGAACTGTATGCTGTTTTGGAACACTTTGGCAGCATTTGGAGCCTTAAAGAAAGATGCCTTCCTTCATAAGGATGGTTAGATTGATTACCGCATGGGCTGCCCCCTCTGGTTTTGACTTTTGTTTTAAGCTGCAAGTCCCCTGGTTATTCAAGAGCCTTTTGTTGTTCTATGGCATGGGGGGCAAATGGTCAACTTCAAAGTTGTGTAAGATGTTAAATTTTGAAGGGCATATTATGAGGTAGGGAGCCACTTCTAAGTTGTGCCACTTAAAGTTATGAAAATTAGAAGTCCTTTATTAATTGTTTGGGTTTGAATCTCTTTGTTGTACTCATTCACTGCTTGTATGGGGCTATCTGCCTGTCCCTAATTTACTGGTCTTTTGGTTGATCGTTTGGAGTAAAAGGGTGTGTTATAGTTTTATGCCTAGACTTTAAATGGCAGTTTATGCAGTTTTCATATACCTTCTAAGGTTCTGTGTAGTTAACTTACCAGTTTTATTACATAAGATTTGTTTTGCCTCAGGCGAAACCTGACAAGGAGTAGCTTTTTGCAAGCCATAACCTAGCCACATATTATGCAATAGCTATGCAGTTTCTGCAGGGGGGTTTCCTCCTTCTTTCCCTTCGCCCCAGCTAGTAAGTTCTTTCCAATAAAGCATTGGCACATTTGCGTTACCAGTATGGGTGGGGGCCTAATAATGCCTTAACCCATGGAAGTGGGGTATTTGCTTAAACCTTCCACCCACTCACTGTTACTTCCTAGTGTAAGGTTAGTATTGAAAGACTTTTGCCATCCCTTTAATGGCATGGGATAAGAGGTATTTAATCTAATAACAGTGTTTATTTTATGCATCCCCATTGAGGCATTAAAGGGAGCACAAGGTATATAAATCTACCAGAAAGATTCAAGTTGATGTATAACGTTGCTTGTTAAGGAAAGTTAAATGTTTAATAAGTAAAGGGTTAACGGTGAATTGGTTGCTCCAATTAGGGGGAGCAGGGGGGACAGGTGAAGGAAGACTATCTGGGTTTGCTGGTCATCATGTACCATACTATTAGGGGAAGGATCTGGGCGGAAGGGTGGTTAAGGGTGGTTAAGGGTGTATGGGAGGTTAGTAGGGTGGATTTTTTTGGTGGGTTATTAATGGTTTAAGAAGGGGTAGCGGAAGGGATGGGAGAGGGTAAGAGAGCACAGCACACTTTGCAGAGGGTATAGTATCAATGGTATATATAAGTACAGATGGCACCTAATTAAAAATATATAAAAAATGTTTCTGATTGTTGATAAAGGTGATGGCTAGAACTATTCGATTTATTACTTGGAATGTGAAGGGGGGCAAGCGCAAGACCAAGCAATATAAAATACTGAAGTACCTAAATCATTTGAAAGCAGAAATCATGTTTTTGCAGGAGACACATTTGCTCAATGATGAGGCTGACAAATGAAGTGCCAACAAGTGGGACAAGTCTTTGTTGCAGAAGGTTCTACCTAGAGTAGAGGGGTCATGATTCTTTTACATAGATCGGCCCCCTTTAAATCTCTCCAGGTTGTCCGTGACCCCTCAGGAAGGTTTTTATTAGTACATGGTAGATTGCATACCCTCGATATCATCCTGGGCAGTGTTTATGGTCCCAATATAGATACACCTGGGTTTTTTGCTCATTCTTAGGTATCCCTATAGTCATAGGGGGCGACCTCAATCTTGTTTTTGATCACTCAGTGGATAGGTCGGGTCAATCCCATAAAGGTCTCTCCCCCACCCAAAGGGCCCTTAGAGACTGGCTTGACTCTGCAGGCCTCTGTGATGTATGGTGGGGTACTTCACCCCAATTTAAGGGAATACACCTTTATTTCTCAGGTGCACGGAACCTCCTCATGAATTGATTACATTTTAATTTCTCAAACTTTGTTACCAGGGGTTTTGGACTCTAGCATAGTGGCCGGACCACCTTCGGATCATTCGGCGGTCACTTGTTTATTAATGGTGTCATCCTTACCAAAAAAGGGAGGTAGATGGAAGCTGAATAATCAAATATTGAAGAACGAGAAAATGGTCCAATATATTGCACCCCAAATAGAGCGGTTTATGGCTATAAATAATAACTCTACTGTGTGGCCTGACATGGAATGGGGGGCCCTTAAGGCATATTTGAGAGGGGTTATTATCGGTCTAACGTCGAGAAGGAAAAAAGAAAGAGAAAACTGGACCTCTTCTCTCCTAACTCAAATTCATGGAATGGAATCCAATCTTTCTCCAACCTCCTTGGATACCTTTAAACAAGACCTTGTTAAGCTCAGAGATGCTTATCTCAGCTTGTTAGAGGAACAAGCGGAGCTGGCAATTTTAAAAACAAAAGCAGCGTACACTGATCAGGGAAAAGCAGGTCAGATGTTGGCTATGACGTTAAACAGCAGGAATCTGCCATGTTCATTGCAGTGGTTTGCTCTCCTTTGACGACTCCTTAGAACTTCACCGTCAGAGATTGTGGAGGAATTACCAATTATTTTCGAACTATACGGTCCCATGGTAAATCCCTTTGGAGGTTGACTTGCAGGAGTATCTGAGGGATTTGTATTACCTTCTCTTACTAAATCCCAACAGGCTACACTGGTAAGGCGCCATCTCTGATGATGAGATAGAAGGGTAATTAAGTCCCTCCCATCTGATAAAACCCCTGGCTCTGACGGGTTCTCTCAAATTTTACAAAACTTTTCCAAGCAATTGACTCTATACTTTCATCACTTTTGAATTTCTTCTTTCTGGCAGGACTCCAACCCATCTCTTTCGAGGCCCTAATTGTTTTGTTGCCCAAGCCTGATAAGCTACATGATTTGGTCTCTAGCTATAGACCAATCTCTCTCATTAACCATGATATTAAAAATTTGGTAAACTGTTAGCCGATCGCATGAATGTTGCTCTTCCTTCCTTAATTGGGTTGGAGCAGGTAGGCTTCATGAAAGGAAGCTCTCGATGGACCACCTGTGACCTTGAGACATGTCTTCTCGGCCTCAGGGATGCTGTTCACCCCATGGTGTTGGTCTCCTGGATGCCGAGAAGAGTTTTGGATAGGGTTCACTGGAGTTATTTATTTGCAGCAATGGAGGCGTTGGTTTCCTTAAAATTTCAGAATTGGATTAGTTCACTATATCTATCTCCTTCAGCTAAAATTTTTGTAATGGGGTAATTTCAAACCTTTTAAATTACATGTGGAACTATAGGATGTCCTCTTTCCTCTTTGCTTTTAATATATATTTAGAACCCCTTATCAGAGGCCAATCAAAGCTCAGGACATTTTCAGTATTTCTGAATGGGCAGGTTGTTAAAGTGGCAGCGCACGAGATGACCTCCTGCTGCAAATTATGCATCTGGCTTTGCCTATCCCTCTATTCTTAAGATAATAGATGGTTTTAGTAAGGTTTCTAATTATAAACTCAACATAGGAAAAACAGTGGTTTTTCACCACAATTATAGAGTTCATAAACAGGATATTACCAGTTTTGGGCTCACTTGGAAACCTGATTCCATCACATACTTAGGGCTCATCCTAACACGGAATACTGCACGATTAGGCAGTTAAATTTAGACTCCCTAGTTCATAACATAGACCAAGATCTTGAGATGGACCCTGCTTCCCTCTCCCTTTGGGAAGGATTAATCTAATTAAAATGAATATTTTCCCAGACTTTTATCCCTTTAATCTGTTGAACGTTGGCTCCTTCTGTCCTGGTTTAAAAGGTGCACAGTATGATTTCCACTTTCATTTGGGGAATAAAATCTAGAATGGCTTTTCACAAACTAGCTGCCCCCAAGGTAAAAGGTGGTTTGAGGCTCACATATTGGTTGTATTACTGGGCCAGTCAGGCTAATAAATATCTCAGGTGGCTGGTCCCCGAGCAGCTTTTGGCCCAGACTTCATACACTCCCATTTGGTTAAAAGTGGAGCTAGCTAGTATTAAAAGATATGGCTATTCCCCAAATGCGATGTTATACACTAAACTAGGATCCCTTCCTGAATCTTTTCGTAATTCTCATATAGCAGTCTTAATCAAGGTTCACTCTCAATTGTGTGCATTTTTAAAATATGATAACATTAAAGATCTATCCCAACCCATAAGAGGAAACCCCAATTTTCAATTAGAGAGCAAGCCCCTACCAGCAGGTTGGCTTCCCCAGATAGGAGATTGCCAGCTTGAAGACCTCATCACAGTCGATAGACAGCAGTGTACTGCAGCAGATTATGAATAAGTTCTCAATACCTTGCACTGACATCTTTAAGATTTTCCAGCTCCGCCACCTTTACTGAAGATAATGGATCGGCTCCCCCAGTCGCCCATTTCCTTTCAAGCCACCCTAACGGATATGGCTGGTTCATCTCATGCTGTGTCTAAGATATATCAGGCTTTATTTAATTGGGCCTATCCTGATAATTTTGCCCCAGTTGCTTTTTGGTCTTCTCTTTTTCCTGACAAGGATTTGGATTGGTCCCTTCTGTGGCAAAACTGCCACAGATTTTTGTTACAGGATAGACTGAGGTTAATGCAATTCAAGATCCTGCATAACATTTATTACTCTCCACAGAAACTGTCCAGACTAGGTATTGTGTCTTCCCATCTTTGTACAAGATGTCAATTGTTACATGGGGACCTCCTTCATATCTTCTGGAGCTGTTCAAAAGTTGTTCCTCTTTGGACTGCTATTAAACAAAAAGCAAACCCTCTTTTAGGGCTGGCTTATCTTTTCACACCTGAAACATGTCTCCTAGGGAATTTTTCCAGTATCTCAGTGGTGTGCAGAAAATATCACATGGCATTAATATCATTATCTGCTAAAAAAGTAGTCCTTAGACACTGGAAAGATTCTGATGACCTAACATATGTTGAATGGCTCCAGGAATTTCTTGCTAACCTTAGAACAGAGAGGATTATAGCAAGTCTTCATAATAAAGTAAAGAAGTTTAATATGGTATGGGGCCCCATACAAACCCTGTACTCCCTAAACATATATGTTTGGTGATTCTATACCACGAGGCATAGACTGGGTTGTATGATGCTGTGCCGGGATTTCGGGGAGGGTTTGGGAGTGGGGGGAGGGTTAGGGGTGGAGGAAGGGAGTAAGGGTGGGGTGAGAACGAATCATTAGTATATCATTATCTGATATGTTTGTACCATGACTTTCATGTTATGATTTGTTCTCTGTATTGAAATTTTCAATGAAGTTTAAATGGAAAAAAAAAAACAGAAGCTTTTGGAACAATTTACGTCTGCTCCAGTAAGGGAGCAATAGTTCTCTAGAATGTCTAGGGCTTGTTCGCAATCTGCTTGGTTATGAGCAACAACCACTAAATCGTGAGCATAAGCAAATACTTTCACTGGGGGTAGGTTTGGAGCTGAGATACCTCTAATAGTACTAAAAGCTAACCTCCTAATAACTGGGTCCAGAGTTACAATATATAGCATTGGGCTTAACGGACAGTCTTATTTAACCCCTTGGTGTATTTTCCTATTTTTTCCTACCCATCCATGCAACAATGGTGATACTGATGCTGAATTATAGTAACGTCGAAGCCAGGCAGTAAATCATTCTAGGATCCCATAAGCTGTAAGACAGGACCATAAAAACTCATCAGAGACATCAAAGGCTTGGACCTGGTCCAGGCTGAGAATATATGCCAGGGTTTTAACGGAAGTAAGTTGTCAGTGATTTTACGCCCTAGAATTTTACACGATTGGGAGGGGTGAATAACTTCTGTCATAGCATTAACTAATCTAGAATTAAGAATTTTAGCTAAAATATTCAGGTCTACATTTAATAGCATAAGGGGTCTCCAATTAGCTAGTAAGGATTTGTCCCCTTTTTTAAAAAGGAATAATATACCAGTATTCATATCTGGAGGAATTGCTGACATTTGTAATAATTGGTTGAATACCTGAACTAATTTCGTAGAAAAGTGTGGCCATAGCCATTTATAAAATTCTGGGGGTAAACCATCTGTACCAGGAGCAGTTTTTAATTTAAGGGAAGAAATAGCATTATTTACCTCTAGAGAGGAAATAGGCTGAACTAATAAACCTTGCTGTATGGGTGAGATTTGGGGTAAGGAGAGAGACCGAAGCCAGTCTTTTGCCTCATCAGGAATATTAAATCTTGTGCCAAATTTCGTCTAAATGTGCTGGTCTATTATATCCAGCAGCCCCATTTTAGAGCAAACCACTTCACCTGATAGAGATATCAATTGTTCAATATGTTTATTCTGCCTTCTGTGACTACAGTTCTCATATGGGTTTGTTCAGAAAGATTTGCCCTGTGTCCTGATTTTTTGTTCGGTTTCTAAGGACAAAAATCTGTTGTACTGTATGTTCTGAAGCTCTTTTTTAATTTGTGCAATGTCTGAAGAAACATTCCCAGAGAATGCACTCTTTCTTGAAGACACAGTAGCTAGTTGAGGAAATTAAAATTGAATTTGTCTTTATAGTGGAATGCTCGTGACGCTTTTTAAAACATACTGTAAAATCTTTTTGTATCCAACCACCATTGTATTAAATTGTCATATAGACATACAACTGATTTCCTGGCTGTTATTTATTCAGCTAGGGGTCCTGAATACTAGGTTGTAAGAGAGTCATTTTGAGTCTCCACAGCCCTTTCCTGTAGGCTACCTCTGGAATATTCCCCAACTGAATACTAATTAAACAATGATCAGATGTTGCAATAACTTGAGTTCTTCAGTTTTGGATAGAAACTGTGTTAGATACAAAAAAATAATCGATGTGTGAGGATAATGACCCATTATAAAAAGTGTGGGGTGGGTGGGAATACAGAGAACCTTGGGCATCTTTTAAATTTGCCTGTGAAATAATAGTTTTCAGAGCTACCACGTCACAGAAGGTTTTCTCTGTTTTACCACTTCTATCAGAACATAACCACCCACAATTAAAGACTCCACCAAAAATAACTATTTTTGATGTGAATAAAAAGGGTTGTATGTCTTTCCAAAGGTCTTTCCTATCCACTTTTGTTTGAGGGGCATAGCAATTTATGAGATGGTAGATGTTGTTTTTAAGCATCACATCTAATAATAGGGCTCTCCCTGGATGAATTTCTACCATTTTCAAGGGTTTAATAGTGTGATCAAGAACCCAATACCCACCCATGGCACAGTTCTACCCTCAGTGACCAATAGCATGGTTCCCATTTCCAGTCAGACAATGCTCTAAGTGATTCAGAGTACTGGTGAATCCTAGTGTCTTGGAAGAAAATTACATCTAGCTGACAAGAATCAAATATTGCAAATGTCATTTTCCTACACTTCTCGTGCTTTAAGCTGTTAGTGTTAAGCAAGGCACCTGAGAAATCAATCATAATTGAAACCGAGTCCTGTTGAGTTGTGTTGCTTTTGTTTTACGAGGGATGGTATGGAACAACTTTAGCTTTAGATCTGGTGCCCCAGCATTTCTTTTTTATTTTGGGTTTTAGTGTAGAGGGATCCTCACTTTCAGAAGACACTTCCAGAACAGAGGAAGCATCAGACAGATCCTCCATCTCGGTGTCACCCCACTGCAAAACATCGTATTGGTTCTGCAAGGGGAGTTAGTTTGGGGGTTCTTAGGTTGCTTGGTTTTCCCTTTCCCATGTGTTACCAACTGGAAAGCTTGTAAATCAGGGGGGACATCTCTGTCACATCCTCAAAATGACTGCTCTCTTCAGCTTGGTTCAGCTAGGGGAGTTGTAGAGTCAGTACTGGGGGTTTTAGTAGTACTTTCCTCTGCCTGAGGAGTACTGGGGTTTCTCATCCCCATGGAAGGAGTCTTCCTAGCTGATTGAGGGAAGGAGTGGTGCTCGTGGGGAAGTGGTGGTGGGTTTTCTTTGAAAAGTAGAGTTCTATGTATGGCAGTGTTGACATAAAAGTCGTGTTCTGCAAAGTCATTTCAAGATGTTCTGTGATGTCCAAGGGCAGTTTGTAAAGGTGTGACCTTCTGTCTCACATAGACTACATTTGGGGAAAAAAGTGCAATGAGCCCCAGAGTGTCTTAGCATCCCACACATGCTGCATCTGACTTTATCGCAGCTACAACTCACATGTCTGGGGGAACCACATTTGAAACAAGTGCAGGGCATCCCAGGATAAAATAAGACACCTCGATCTCTCACCCCAAAAAAACTGCTAGGCAGATGTTGCACACTTGAATCTGTAACTTTTAGTTGGATTTTGAAGTGCCACCTTCCCCCTGTCCAAAGACCTTCATCATCAATTATTGGGTCAGGTAAGCCCTAAACCTCACATTGTTGCTCTAACAGTACAGTACGTCTTTAACATTGACCCCCTTGTTTCTAAACAAAACAGTAATCATTTTTACAGTGGGTTTGGATAAGGAGATAACATAAAAATGAGATCATACTTCAGAATTCTTTATGCTAGCATATTTTTGCAAAAAACTATTCAATAGGGCTGGAGTCTGAAAGCTTACATCGAAGCTGTGTTCTCCAGGAGCATGGATGAAAATGAACACCTCTGATGGGAAAAACTGTAAGGATTGTTTTATCAAAACCCTCCAAACAAATAATCTGTCCGGAGGTTCCTCTAATCCACTTGTGTATCTAATTTGAATGGCATAATGCCGCTTAGCATTTGTTGGGGTAGCATGAAATACACTAGAAAAACTTGGTTTCTGACCCGAGTTTCGTCCAAAGGAGGAACTGTCATGTGGCGTCTGACCATTGTCTTCTAGCGCTGATGCTATCTGCGAGTCAGTGAGTTCAGAGGCCCCCTGTGAAACTTCCTTGTCCAGTGCTACCTCATTGTCTGGAGTTTCTGAAGAAATCACTGTGTTGGCTGAAACACAGTGCTGCTTTGTGGACCGATCAGGGATCTTCTCAGGGTGTCCATTTTGATTTCTTGCTGGTTGTTCTGTCTTCATTGTGGTTACCATTTCCATGGATGTACTTGTGCTGGGCAAAGGAATTAATGGATCTGGAAGCCATTTGTCATTATCTATTTGCACCTGGCTCACCTGGTTTAAAGCCAAGTCTGGAGACCAGTCTACTGAATGTAAGTCAGTAGCATTACTCGAAGTGGAAGCAGAATTCATTCCAAAGAGAAATATTGCATTTGAGGTTTTTTTCCCACATTACCATCTGGGCTTGCAGGCAAATGCTTCCTCGTGTTTTTTTCCTCCTTCAGTCTCTGTCGTTGGGCCATATATCAATGTTCAGCTGAAAAAAGTAACCCAGTTAAATGTTTTTTCTCTTCCATGAGATTTTTCTGTAAGTCTTGTTCAGCTAGCTCAAAATCCATACCAGCCTCATCAGAATCATTAGCTGTGTTAGCTTTCTCAGTATCAGTAGAAGCAGTCTTTTTCTGTAGGTCCTGTTCCGCTAACTCAAGTTCCATACCAGCCACCTCAAAACCCTTTGAAATACTGACATTCTCGGTACTAGCAGAAGCAATCTCCATTGCTGGATCTGCAGGAACAGAGATCTGTTCTCCTGCAGGTACACCAGCCAACTCCCCAACCTGAGAGTCCGCCATCGAAATGGGTCCCCTCTGCTCACAGGAAGCAAGGCCCCTTGCAGGAAGTGTAGGGGAATTCCCCCAGTGCCCTGGCCAAATTTCCCCCCATTCACTATGAATACCACCAACAGCTTAATCTGATTCAAAGTTAGTTGCCATTTATCTATATCCCTTCCCCCAGGTCATGCCTGAAAATAGGCAGAATTTGTCTAGTGCATTTACCCGGTCAACAAAAACTAAATAAATAAATGTGTAGAGTGGTATGCAGCACTATAATACAACATCAAAATACAAAATACACATACCCTAGTGGTGCAATGCATTGTGGGAAAAGCATGCACATCACTTTGAAAGTATTTAGACTGGTTCTGCTTTTAACAGGACAGTATGATACCAGGTGGGCTCGTACATAATCTGCAAAGGCTGAAAACAGGAGACACAGCATCTGCACCTTTTATATTTAACCTTTGCAGATTGTGTGAGAGGCCCTTGGCACCATATTCTCTTGCTTAATGCAGAATTTATCTGAATTCTTTAATGGCGATTTAACATGTGTTTCCCAAGGTGCTTTGCATTATTGGGGTGTATGTAATTTGCATTACTTTGAAATTTTGCTTTTTTGCCAATGCCCTTCCAGGATAAGCCTTGCTTCAGTGCTTTTGCCAGAGGTTCTTTATCTTATAAACTAGCAAGTTAATTATTTATTTATGTATTTATTTATTTTCGTCACCAGGTAAGTATGCTAATCATAAAGATGTGTATTTTCAAACCTGACCCAGTTCTTGATTTAAACACTGATAGTCGTAAAAAAGTAGTTTTGGATCTATAATAGCAGTTTAAACAGTATCAAAGGGAATATGAATTTATTGAAGCGGGGGTACAGAAATGTATTTCTGGAATAATGATATTCTTCTCATAAACAAACTAAGCTTTTCTGAAATCTTAATTTCATACCTCAAACTAAACTTTTTTCTTAAACAGTTTAAAAGTAGTTCTCATTTTTATAACTGGTCCCTATCTACATTCTGAAATCAGCAGATACAACATTCCTAAATTTCCAATTGAAAGTAAAGCAGTGGATCAATGATCTTTTAACACTTAGGCTGCCAACAAAATTAGAATGTATAGGAATTCTGGACTGATATATCAGTACGTGTCACAGCAAGGGTTAAATTGACATATGGTTGGGGTTACCATAGGAACCTCAGCACCTATGAAGTTTCCCATTTCCTGCAGTATGACCATACTAGCCTATGTTTCCATTGAGGTGTTGAAATAGTACTGTTTGGACCTCGAGACCAAGGTTCAATAGGTCCATGCTGTTATCTCAACCCTGAGAAGGAAACACAAAGCGAGTAGTGTATGGATGCCCATACTTTATTTTTAAAGTATATGGTTTTAGTTAAATAGTACCTTTAATAGTTTTGCCTCTATGTAGCACTGTGTTAATCTGCTGGCATAAATATGCCTTTTATTATCTCTAGTTTACTATTTTATTATTACCTTATTTTATTTCTGCCAGTTTTGCTGTATGAGTTGGTGTAGTTTCAGGCAGTCCCTATGATAACAAGAGAAAGACAGAGATCAAGCGCTTAAATGTAGAAGCATTGTATGTTGTCATGGCTACTGCAAAACAACAGAAACCATTAGGTTAAGATAGTGGATGCAAGTGGAGGCACTAGTTCTGGGTTTGGGAAGGAATGAAGTTTAAAACTTTGGGAGATTATTTTTATTAAATAATGTGGTTCACCTAATAGGACCATATACTCATGAATACATGAGGTAAGAAATAAAATGTGGCAAACCATTGAACTGTAGTGAGTGAAATGCTGAAAAGAAAATGAAAACAGGTGGGTGGACAGCAGTCAGCATGAGCGGAGCACAGATGTTGTGATCATAGAACATGCATAACAACTTTAGAATGTGCAAAACAACTTAAGAACATGCACAACAAGGGTTTTGAGATGGTTGAATTCTGTCCACAATATGCCTAACCATATATTATAAGCCAGTTATTGATCAGTTCACAATGCACCTCCACAGTAATACTGCAAAATAGTCCCATACAAATCAGTTATAAAAGTGCTGCTGGGGGATGTAGCTATTCCCTTGCAAACAATTTTACACTGTGGCTGGTTTTATGGGAGGCTCATGCCGTGTTTTTTTACAGCAGACCTCTGTTGTAATTGTATTAAAACAAGCTACAGAAGAAATCATAGGCAATAACAATTAGAATTGCCAAAGGAGCCCGTTTGTTTTTCAGGTACGTATTAGACTTTATAAAGCAAGGGCTGCTCCTTTTAATAACGCTATCCTCAGGTTTTTGTCAGTATTTTCAGCTGTTCTTGAAATCCCATTGTTTAATGAAACACATCTTGTTTTCCCATTTTTTGCTGCCACACCCCCTTTGAAGTTTCCCTATTTTAAGCCCATTGCTTTCTGCCTTTCTCAATACTGAAAGGTAGACCTTTTTTGCTTGAAACGTATTCATTTCTACAGTATCTTGTTGTTTGTTTTTTTTTATTATTTTTGCTTTACTGTTTTGCTACCTTAAAAAATAAAATTAACCATTCAAATGGAGGGAATGTCTCTCTACCTACATTGTTTAGTTTTTTTACTGGGGGAGACAACTCTACTCTACTTTCTTAAAACTACAGTTAGTGTGAATGGAGGGGGACTGGAGGAGTGGTCAGGGGTTATCTAGTAAACTGAAGTGTGCTGATCTTTCTCTTTCTGTTTTCTTTTGTTTGTTTATTTTTTTTTATTTGTCAGTCCAAAATGAGACTCAGTCATGTGTGAGTGTATGAGAGAATGTGTGGGTTGGTATGAATCTGTGAGTATAACTGAAACTGGTCTTTCTCTTGCAATCAGAGTCAAATTTTTCCATCTAAAACCCCAGCTACACTTTAAATCAGGGTCAAAATGTTCCATCAAAACCCTCAGTCATACTTAGGGTCAGGAACCTTCACACTGAAGACCCCAGCTACACTTGAAATCAGAGTTAAAACCTCTCATTGAAAAAAAAACAGCTCTACCTGAAATGAGGGTCAAAGCCTCTTATTGAAAATAATTGAGTGCCTTATTGATCGGTTAAAATGACTCACATGACAGGTTTGCCATAAGGACCTCCTCAACTCTGAAGATTATCTTTCCTGAAGTGATACCCTATTACATGACACAGGTATTGATGAATTTAAAGTGATCTTCCACACTGATGTTGTCAGTGTCATGTTCATATTTAGTGTCTGAAAACTATATAAACAGGGGCATACAGTTTTTAAGCATTTATTGTTTAAAACCTGTAAACAGTGTAATATATCAAAAACTACTTACTGTGAGTCCATGTGTGTTTCATGCAGTTCTTGATTTTGCCCTGATGCTCAACCATCAACAGTGCCATTAAAGCACTTGAGCCACTGCATGTTCCCCTGCCCCTCACTACCTGCCAGTCCCTCACATTTTTGCCATTACTTCAAACTACACTTCCCCATTTTCAGCACCCTTCCCCTCCCCTCTCTGTACACCAAACCTGTTTGCTTATGCTAACAAGGAGCAGGGGGCCCAGAGCCACCAGTTATTAAATACATGGACCACCATCCCAATGACTCATCATGAAAGGACTATTGGTATGGAGGAAGGTGCAAGCAGCCATCCAGACCATCAGTACAAGCATGCACATGGGCAGTTGAGGTGCTTAAAGCAGGATGAGGGCAGAAGATTCCAGTCAATGCTACAGATGCAATGTCTGGAGTGGCACTGTGAAGGCAGGAAGCACTGCAGTGGTATTGGTGGGCAGTCAAGTGGAGGCAGAGCCTGGGTGGCAGCTGGAGGAGATCATGGAGGTCAGAATGCTAGTGCTGAGCTGCAGAAGGAATAAGGACCACCCACAGGAGGTAATGGAGTCCAGAACAGTGGGACTGGCTTTGAAAATTCAGTGCAGATGGGTGAAGGCAAGGAGGCAGTGATGCAGTGTGTGCATGCATGTGGGGGTGGCAGAGGCACATCTGGTGATGAAAAGGGACAGTGACACAGATGTAACAGGGGCAATGGCAAGACTGGTAAGGGACGGCAGTAACACACAGCCGTAATGGAGACAATTATATCATTGTTATGCGGCATGGAGACAGTTGGTAACCAGAGAAGAAGAGATACAGCTGGTATTAAGTAGGGCAATGACACAACTGATAATGAGGTGAGGTGTGACATTGCTGGTAATGAGGGGGCAGTGACACTGCTGACAATAAGGGTCAATGACACAGCTGGAAACAAGGAACAGTGACACAGCTGGTAAATGAGGAAAGGCAGTGGTACAGTGGCAATGAGGGGGATAGTAGCCACTGGCAATGAGGGGGTGAGTGACCTAGCTGGCAATGGGGTCAGTGATGCAGCTGACAATGAGGGGGGAGTTAACCTGGATCCTCTTCACAGCTCCACAGTAACACAGCTGGCAACAAGGGGAGTAGTGATAATGATAGCCCTGCAGGGGGCAGACCTTAGACAGCTAGTTCTGGAACACACTCGGGAGGGAGCAATACTAGACCTGGTACTCTCAAATGGAGAGAGGATCACAAATTTAGAAGTCAGTAGACATCTGGGAACAAGCGACCACTGCACAGTGTGCTTCACAATGAGCACAACCATGGAGATAAGCCATACAAAACAAGGATAATGGACTTTAGAATAGCTGACTTTGGCAAAATGGGTGAACACCTGAAGAATGCACTAGCAAATGGCCAAATAGGAGGGTGGAAGAACAATGGAGAAAATCAAAACTGCCATCATAGAGGCAACAAGTCTTTGGGTAAAACAAATAAAGAAACAAAGCAGAGGAAAACCACTATGGTTCTCAAAAGAGTGGCAGGGAAGGTTAAGGAGGAAAAGGCTGCATTCAAAAGTATAAGGAATCACAGAAGGAGCAACAGAGAACTATATCAATTAAAGCAGAAGAAGTAGGAAAGCAGTCAGAATAGCAAAGGCACAAACCGAGGAAAAATAGCGAACTCGGTCAAAAGGGGATAAAACCTTTATAGGTACATTAGGAGCATAGAAAGGTTAAGGAGGATAGTGAAGATTAATAAAGGAGAGGGAGGCTGGCAGAGGAGACAGTGAAAGGCAGAGATACTGAATGAATACTTTGCTCAGTATTCACCAAAGAAGATGAGGAGAAGTTACCTAAACCAGACAATAGAAGCACTCTGGGTAGGGTGCTGACACCAGTCCATTCACAGAAGAAAGAGTACTGAAAGAACTCCTAAAACTCAAGGTGGACAAAGCAATGGGGCCTGACGGGATTCACCCCAGAATCCTAAAAGAACTAAGGAGGGACCTAGTGACACCACTGACCACTTTTTACAAATCATGGCAGGATGGAGGTACCTGGAGGACTGGAGGAGGGGATGAGATTCCCCTTTACAAAAGTGGAAGCAAGGCAAAAGCAGGAAACTACAGACCTGTAAGTTTGACCTCAGTGGTAGGGAAAATGATGGAATCACTTCTGAAAGAAAGAATTGTTGAGTACCTAGAGGCCAGCGGGGCACAGGACCCAAAGCAGCATGGATTTACAGCAGGAAGGTCATGTCAGACTAATCTAATTGATCTCTTTGGGTGACCAAAGTAATAGACCAGGGAGGGACTGTGGATATGGCCTACCTAGACTTTAGCAAGGCATTTGACACAGTCCCACACAAAAGATTAATAATTAAGTTAGCCAGCCTGGGAGTGGGTCCCAGGGTGGTAGCCTGGGTAGCGAACTGGCTGCACAACAGACACAGAAGGTAACAGGAATGGAACACATTCCAAGAAAGGGGGTTACTAGTGGAGCACCTCAAGGCTCAGTACTTGGTCCAGTCCTCTTAACATCTTCATAAGTGACATTGCAGAGGGTCTGAGGAAAGGTATGCCTCTTTGCAGATGACACAAAGATCTGTAACAGAGTTGATACACAAGAGGGGTAGAAAGATGAGAAGGACTTGGCAAGGTTGGAGGAATGGTCAGACATATGGCAACTTAGATTCAATGCAAAGAAGTGCAAGTAATGCACCTGGGAAACAAAACCCAGGAGAAGAGTACACATTAGCAGGGAGGTACCAACAACAAGAAAAATGGAAAGGGACCTGGGGTATTACATCAGATGGCCTAAGGGTGGGTAAGCAATGTGAAAAGTTGGTAGAGAGCCAGGGGATACTGGGATGCAGTAGGAAGGCATCACAAGTAGAAAAGGGAAGTGGTTATCCCTCTGTACAGACAGTTGGTGAGACCCCATCTGGAGTATTGTGCGAGTTTGAGACCCCATCTACGCAAGGACATAGACAGGATGGAAGCAGTCCAGAGGAGGGAAACTAAAATGGTGCAGGGTCTACATCAGAAACCATATGAGGAGAGACTGAGAGAGCTTAATATGTATACCCTGATGAAAGGAGGGACGGGGGCATGATTAAAATGTTCAAGTACCTCATGGAATCAACAAAGTCCAGGAGGGCAGCATCTTCAGAAAGAGATGTGTAAGAACAAGGGGTACAGTTTAAAGATAGAGGGGGACGGCTCAGGGGTAATGTGAGGAAATTCTTTTCACAGAGAGAGTGGTGGATACATGGAACAGCCTTCCTGAGGAGGTTGTTGGGTCTAAAACAGTGGGGAATTCAAACATGCATGGGACAGACACAAAGCAATTATAGTGGGGTGTTGCAGTAAACAGGCTGTTGGTTAACTAGAATCTGCATCTTATCCAGTAGGTAGGGAAATGGGCAGACTGGGTGGGCCAAGTGGTCCTTATCTGCCGTCAAAGTCTATGTTTCTATAGCAGTTGAGGCCAGTGACATAGCTGGTAATAGGTGTACTGAAACAGCTGGTAATGGGGCAGTGGCATCTGGCATTAGGGCAGTGACAGCTAGTAATGAGGTAGTTCACAGCAGGTAATGGGGGATGTGACACCTGATAATGGGAGCAATGAATGATGGTAAAAGAAAGCAGTGACACTGCTAGTAATGGAAGTAGTGACAGAGCCATTAATGGGAGCAATGACAGAGACTGCAATGGGGAAAACAGTGACAAAAAAGGTAATGGGGATGCAGCAAAACCTGGCTAACGAGAGGGGCAATTAATGGCAAAGGAAAGGGGTTCTGACTGAGCTGCTAATGTTAAGGGGCAGCAAACAGTTGGCAACTAGGGGTGACACAGCTAGCGAGGGGGGGCACAAGTGACTTGGAGCTACCCCCTCCAGCCCAACCCACTGGACCACTACCTAATTCTACTTAATATATGACCCCTTCACAAAATCATTTTCACAAATACAGTACCAGCTATCATTGGTGCCAGCCAACTCTAGTTGTCTTTCTTATCAGAATTTCTTATCTTTGTTGCTTCAGTCATTGCATTAGCAGATCCCTGGGCTGGACCACTGGATTCAGATTGAAGCCCCAGGTCCAAAGACTTCTGCAAAGTATGAAGGCCTTGTAGTATAAACAGGAGACATAGTGAATGATTCTGTGATAAAAGTACAGTGTACTACCATGTGGTAGACTCAGAGTCAATCTCAGCCTCGACCTGGCTCCCAAGCAGGCCAGTATAGCTCATTTAGTATTATGAAGGTGGGTACTACCTCCTTCTGCAACATCAATTCTCCTAGGCTATCCCTAATTATCTTAAGTATACATTTTGAACAAGAAGGCATGCTGACCAGAGAAACAGCTAAAGAAGATGGGGGTGACTCAAAAACATCCAACACTGCAGTACAGCAGAACTGTACAAGAATAGAAAGTAACACAATGGTTGATGTACGGTCATAAGGGAATATGCAAATAATGAGTCAAAGTGTACAATACCACAACATAAGCACACAACTAAAAAAACAGAACTGTGTGCTTGAGAATCTGTACAGAAACTAATATGTGTTTGAGCAGACCTAAGGAAACAATATACCAATAACAGGCAAATGAGTGGAGAAATCAGCATACAGATTAACTAGAACAGAATGTTCTTTGCAATAACAACTGAAGAAAAACCTGACACTCTGTAGGAAGAAAACAAAAGGAAGTGGGAGGAGCTTTGACAGGTAGAGATGCTGGCAGACAAGTCAATCAGCAAAGTGCTGATGTCCAGGCAGCTGAAAATCTACAGGGAGGGGAAGAGGGAATCTGCTGGGACAAGTTTCAACTCCCACTCAACCCATGAATGGTTGGTAGAAAACCTATCCTTTCCTTTAGCTTGACCCAACATTCTAAGTCACTGCTGGGATCCAGCTGCCTCAGCATATGGCCCTTGGTTGGGTGAGGGGGCTGATGAAGGAATAATCTAACATAGGCAGGATGCTATGCAAAAACAGAATAATGCAGCCTAAAAAATATTGTCTATTATCTTCTAAATTGTCACTAGTCTTGATATGAGATTACTGAACAGGAAATTAACAATTTCTCAATTTGTCCAATGTCCTTGTTGTACATTGCAAATACAATTGGCTGACTATTATTTTTTGGGTCCGATTGGGAACCAAATATCAGAAAAGGTCAGCAAAGGGATTTCATTTTTTTTATTTACAAAATAGATATAAATAAAATTTAAACTATATCAATGTATTTTTAAGTTCACTTGGGAAGCAGGAGGCTGGTAAGGACAGAGGTTTGGGGTTATATTCTGTTTTAACTGAAATATTTGAATAGTTTTGTACATGAAATTAGTTCTATGTGTTAAAAATTACTACTTTGAGTTAGAACTGTTACTTGGGCTGTGCTATTGTAACTTTTGGGACTTGGGAACACTTGTTTGGCAGTGATAATTAGAGTGAAATTTAAATGTGATGTTTGCCTGGTGTGTTGATAAGAGCGTTCCCACCCACCCTGTTTTGTAGGCTTTCTTAAATACTGAAAAGTCACTGGGGGTTGGGATTGAAGGGCTGTGTATTTCTGTTTGGCACTGAAATTCAAAGCAACAGGAACTGGTGGGCTTGTGACATCATACGGTACCTGATTTCTGCATACATATACTGTTAGTGGGACTGGACACACACTGGACTATATGTGTTTGTGAGACTTGGGAACTTTATTGGTGGGGTTGAAATTGGGTTTGTAAATAACTGCAGTCAGTATAGAGAGAAACTGTATTCCAGGGGGAAGGGACTGACAAAAGGGGGTGTGCCATTATAAACAGAGGGGGACAAACAGGGTGGCTATATTCCACCACGGCAGGCATCTTCGGAAGGGTTGTAGGCTGCACAGGCTGTGGGATGGCAATAATTCTCAATTGGGCCTGGAGAGAGGGAGACTGCCCACTCTGTAGACAGCTGTCTTGTATCAGGAGTGAGGTATATTGGTTAAGGAGTAAGCTGGGGGAGCTGGGGGGTGTCCAAGGATAAGGGGTGTGGATATGGGCAGCAGAAGGGTGGGGCTGAGGAGAGGCTGGGGCAACGCTCTGAAATTACAGGATGTGCATGTTACAGCAAGCATGAGGGGGGATGTTAGGGACAGAGGACCCTTAGATAGGGATGTTGACGCTAAGGGGAAAGAGTATGGGGTGAACATTCTGAATACTAAGAGAGTGGAGGGGGACGAGTCAGGAGGGGCTGTTGTGGGGAAGCCTAGTACAGCAGACATTGAGAAGGGAGGGGCTGTTGTGGGGAAGCCTAAAACAGCAGATTGTGGGAAGGGAGCTCCTAAGGAGAACAGAGCAAGAGGGGGAAGAAGAGGGGCAGTTTAGAGGTGCAGCCGGGGGAAACTCGGTTTACTTGATGGAGGCTGACATAGAGTGTCACAATAAATTTGAGCTACTAAGCAACCTAGAGGGGGAGGAAGGGGTTGGTGGAAATGAGGAAACTGATACAGAGGCAGGGAGGAGGGAGTCGGATACCCATAGGGCATCACAGACCGGCAATGGAAAGGACAGAAATAGTCCCAGAGGGAGAAGGGGAAACATAAATGTTAAGCAGATGAGGGAGATGCAACATATTGCAGACATGAGGGAGGAGAGCATGACTGGAGAGAAACTGGGAGAAAAGGAGGTGGGAGAGGAGCCCCTTCAGCAAGGGGTCAATACCAAGGATGGGGCCCTCAGCTAAAGAGGACTCACAGAGAGCCCTGAGGCAGGGGTACTATTACAAGGGGGAGGATGGCAGTGGGGAAGGGAAACCATCAGGGCCAGGATAAATGGTTCAGATAAGAGAGGGTTAAAGGGGACACCTATTCAGAGGGGGTCTGAGTTAAGTGGGCAAAATAACGAGGGAGGCAAAAAGGGGAGGGTGACAAGGGGGTCTCTAATAAGGCAGGAAGACTCCCATGAAATTGAGATCACAAATAAAGGGGGGATGGGGGTCTGAGAGGGCATAGTGGAGGTAACCATAAGGATGATGGTTGTGTTAAGGTTCTGTTATTGGGATACTCGATGATTAGGGTATCCAGTGGGAGGGACATGAGGGTGGATGCCATAGCCAGATGATGGTAGTGAGTATCTCTGGGCTGACAGTGCACTGAGCAAAGTTCATGGTGTATGAACTGGTTAGGGATTGTGGAGGGAAACCGGATTTCCTGGTGCATTTGGGGACTAACGATCTAGAGGGAAATAGCTTTGGAAATCCAATCAAGGTTCCAAGAACTTGCCAGAGTCTGTCGGATAATGGATGCAACATTTTTTCGGAGATATTGCCAGTACCAAAGGCCCCAGTGGAGAAAAAAATGAAGATCACAGAGGTTAATGACTGGCTCCAGGGAAGTGGGGAGGGGGTTAAAAAGAACTGGAAAGGAGTTTGGGAGGATATGGGACTGTATGCCCAGGACAGGCTTCATCTTGCCCCATTAGGGAAGGAAGTCCTTAAACAGGGATGGCTGACTACATTCAAGAAAGGTGGGGTTTAAATTTGTGAGGGGAGGGATAGGGAGGGGCTGACCAGATGAGGGGAGTAGCCTTCAAACACAAGGGGGGAAGGGGAAACAGACTGGGGTGGAGGTTTCAGGAGGAGCAGAGGGAGGATGGAAGTATAAGGAACTTGGGTGGGGTTCGACAAAGGGAATCAGGGATAAGGGGTGTTGGTTTTTAGTAAATGCCAGGAGCTTGGGAAACAAGTTGCCAGAGTTCCAGGCCATGCTGTTCAAGGGGGGGTGGATGTGGCGGCAGTCACGGAGACGTGGGCCAACAAAAACCATGACTGGGACCTAAACATGCGGGGGTACACTATGCTTAGGAAGGATAGAAAGGAGGGTAGAGGGGGTGGAGTGGCTATGTTCATTAGCGATGACATAGAAATTGCTAGGGTAGAAGAGGAGAGGGAAACATGGAGGCCTTATGGGTCATCTTACAATCCCCAGCAGGAGATAAGGTCAAGCTGGGTGTAGTATATAGGCCCCCCCGGGATGAGTGATGTTCTAGAGGATGGTTTGCTGGACAACATCATTGCCCAGTGTGGACCAAAAGGGGAAGGAGTGGTGTTGATGGGGGACCTTAATATGACAGGTACAAACTGGGGAACCATGTCCTCTAAGGTGGCCAAGGAGCAGAGGCTGCTGGACGGCTTCCATGATGTGTTCTTAACACAGCATGTGATGGAGCCCACAAGGGAGGGGCATGTCCTGGATGTGGTTCTGGCAGATGGGGATCTGGTAAGGGACCTGGTTGTAGAGGAACCCTGACTGGGAGCGACCACAATACTGTCTGGTTTCAAATAAGCATGGGGGAGGGGTGAGATCTAGGACACTGGCAGAGGACTTCAGGGGGGCAGACTTTGTGGGCATGGGAAATATTCTCAAGGATCACTTGAACGGGATTACATCAATGACAAGTGTGGAAAGGAGATGGGAGGTCATAAAACGGGGACTTCATGAGGCAGTCAGGATCTGCGCTAAGTTGAAACATAAGGGAGCAAGGTCACATAAACCATGCTGGTGGTCCAGTGAGGTACAGGTAGTGGTCAGAGAAAAGAAGGTGGCTTACAAAAAATATAAAACAACAAGAGGGGATAGGGATAAGGAAATGTACCATCTTGCATCTAGAAAAGTCACCCGGATGGTGAGGGAGCAAAGTCCAGTAAAGAGCATCGTCTGGCACAGGGGATACATGAAGGGGAAAAGGGGTTCTTCCAGTACATTGGGGAGTGGAGAAAAACTAAGGGCCATCTCAGCAGATTGAGACCAGAAGGAGGGTGGGTGGAAGAGGCGAGGGACCAGGCAGAGGTATTTAATGAGTACTTTGCCTCTGTGTTCACTAGGGAGGGGATGGGATATCTACAAAGCAAGGCATGATGGGGATAGAAGCGGCAGTGAGTGGGATCAGGGGAGCAACAGAAATGGAGCAAGAGGGAGGGAGAGGTACCCCAGGGGTGTCACATCTGGATAAGGATAAAAACGCCAGTAAGGTGGAGGGGACGGATAATGCTATCGCCACCAAAAGGGTGTGGTTAGCCCTCAAGGCCCTAAAGAAAGATAAATCTCCTGGGCCGGATGGCATTCATCCAAGAGTACTATGGGAATTGGCAGACATACTGGCTGCACCCCTGGCGGAGCTCTTCAACAGGTCACTTAAGACAGGGAGGGTACCTAGGGATTGGCGAGAGGCACATGTGGTGCCCATCCATAAAGGGGTTGAGGGAGCACTGGTAACTATAGACCCATCAGTTTGACCGGTGGTGGGAAAATTAATGGAGAGTATACTAAAGGAACGATTGGGGGTGTAATTGGAGGAGGTGGGAGGTCTGGATAGTCGGCAACATGGGTTTGTGCCAGGTAGATCATGTCAAACCAATCTTGTGGAGTTCTATGAATGGGTAACATCAGAACTGGACAGGGGAAAGCCTGTGGATGTATTATTCTTGGACTTCAGCAAGGTGTTTGACTCTATCCCCCACAACGGTCTGGTGGAGAAACTGATGGGGTTAGGAGTAGGCCCTTTGATGGTCATATGGACTGAAAACTGGCTAGCTGGATGCACCCAGAGAGTAGTGGTCTGTGGGGAGCTCTTGAACTCTAGAGAGGTTGGTAGTGGGGTACCGCAGGGCTCGGTCCTGGGTCCAATCCTGTTTAATGCATACATATCGGACATCAGGGCGGGTATAGGGTGTGAAATGAGTCTCTTCACTGATGACTCCAAGATGGGAGCAGTAGTTGAGGGAGAAGAGGGGAGGGTGGTCCTGTAAGGGGACCTGGACACCCTGGAAAGCTGGGCTCACACATGGAAATTAAATTTCAATATCACCAAGTGCAAGGTGTTGCATCTTGGGCGTGGAAACCCCAACACAGGCACGCCTCTGGAGGGAGGCTGGGGGCCCTGTAGGGGAAAAGACCTAGGGGTCATGGTGGATGCATGTATGAATAACTCTGCAGTGCAGAAGAGCCAGCAAGGCAAACAGGATGTTGGGATGCATCAGAAGGGGATCACCCTAGGAGCAAGGAAGTGATTCTGCCGCTGTACAATGGACTGGTTAGATCACGACCTTGAGTACTGTGTACAGTACTGGAGACCACACTTGAAGAGGGACATACAGCTCCTGGAGAGGGTACAGAGGAGGGCAACTAAGATGATAATGAGGGCTAGGGATTTGACGATGAGGACAGACTTGAGGAGCTCGCCTGTTTTCATTGGAGGAGAGGGAGAGAGAGACGGGGACATGATTGAGGTCTTCAAGTATCTCAAGGGAATAAATAGGGTAAACATGGAGGGGATCTTTAGACTAAAGCAGGGAGGTATCACCAGAGGGCATGGTTTGAAGTTGGAAGGTGGAAAGGTGAGGGGGGGGAGAGGAGGAGGTTTTTCACTGAAAGGGTGGTGGACCCTTGGAATGCACTGCCTGTCGAGATGGTTCAGAGATCCACAGTGGAGGGCTTCAAAAGAAGGTGGGACAGACACAGAAAGTGGATGTATCAGATGATGGCCTGTCTCCCAGGGGGGTGGGGATGGATTATAGGGGTTTCTGGAACACAAGGGAGTGGAGGGCCTCGGAACCCAACTAGGGATCTGAGGTTCGAGCAGACTCGATAGACCGTGAGGCCTAATCTGCTGGCAAATAGTATGTTAGTATTCATACACTATTAAACTGTATCTATATTTTAAACTGTATGATATACTTTAAAAGTATATGCTTTCTATTTTGTCATATCAATCCATGAAAACTGTACTGATAACTTACCTATGTAGGCTTAACTCCAAGCTTTCATTTTAACACAATTACATTTCTGAACATATGAAAGAGGAAGGCTATGATGAGAAATGTAACTCTGGAACTCATACTGTCTAATCAGAATGTTACAAGTGACATGATGGTAGAGGATCCACTAGTTTAGAGCTACTGTGGCACCATAAAGTTTCTTATTATTCTACAAGTTCAACCAAAGTGTCATGCTCCCAAACGAGGTATGCAGGCTTCAGCAAGATGATAGGTATACCCAAGGATAGGTTGAAGGACATTAAGAGATGTGGGAGTGTCAAGAATAAGTGTGAAGAAATTAAGGGTATTATACTAGTGGTGACACAAGAGTACATAAAATATGTTAAAAAAGTGAAGAAGCACAGGAAACCCATCTGGTTTAATAACCAGGTGAAGGCAGCAGTTAGGTATAAGATGATGGCATTAAGAGTCTATAAGGGTTCAGACTGAGTGGAACAGGGAGGAATACAAAATAAACTTAGAAACTGCTAAGGAACTAGTCAGAAAAAACAAGATTAACAAAGAACTAAGTATAGAGGAGAGCTTGAATTACAATGATAAGACCTTTCTTTGGTGCAACTGGGGAAAAAGGCAGACAAGAGAAAACATCAAGAGAAAGAGGAAGGATGGGGTTAGTGTACAGGATGAAATGAATTTGGCAGATATTCTGAATTATAATTATTGTTCTGTGTTTATGAATAAGGCCTTATGTCCCTTACCTGACAGTGGAATTAAATTTGGGGATCCCGAGGATGAAAGACTGCAAGTTGGGGTAATATCAGTAGATAGGGTATTAAAAGAACTGCTAAGACTAAAAGTAAACAAATCCCCTGGGCCAGAAGGGTTGTGTCAGTGGCTCAGCAGGTAGCACACTTGCCTCTGAGGCCAGGAGATCAGAGGGCTGTGGGTTCAGTTCCCACATCTGGCACTTGGGTTAATATCCCAATACTGACACTGTAGTGCAGCATGAGAGGGGTGCTGCACTTCTGAGGTGCCATCTTTCGGATGAGACGTTAAACCGAGGTCCCATCTGCCTGGATTGGTGGTAGTTCAGGTGGATGTTAAAGATCCCATGGCACTTATCGAAAAGAGTAGGGGAATTTTTTATTGAAAAAAACATAACATCAGGTACAGAAAATATATGAAACAAAATAATAAACAAACAGAAAAGCATATACATAAGCATTCTAAGATTGTATACATCCCAGTGATACAGGTGAGAGAAAAAAAAAACAATCATCAATATAACCGAAATCTATTTCCTATAATTAAGTCAGAAAGGTAATGCAAGCCCAATAGGATGCAAATTGCGTAGGCAAGAGATGCTTATATTCCAATTCTTGTATGTTCAAAACTGCCGATTCAATACATTGTATAATAGCTAGTGGACATGTTGGTACCTGTTGTAGAACATATTTACATCTAGCTTGCCACATATAATATTTGCATGCAGCAAACAACACTCTAAGGTGATAGGGTGGAATTTATTCCAAAACCAGAAAAACACCTAAGACAAGGACTGAATATGTTATCCTACTCAGAAATGGCTATTTCCACTTGTTAGCTAGGGTCTTCCAAAACAAGAGAGCATCTGTACAGGAAAAGAAAGAATGTTCCATAGTTTCTTCAATGTTAATACAAAGTGGTTTAGGACAATACCTATCCTGTGCCGATTTATGTTTTAAGTACCCACGAGCTTACCATGACAGCATAGCCAGGAAATATCCCACATATGTGCTGGGATCCTTTTGTCTCTGAGAATATCTAGTGCAAACGTCAGGTTGGATGGAGAGCATAGTGGAAGCTGTAATATTGGCTTATCAATATTTAGGATACTAATGTACAATTGTTTCCTAGTTAGGCCTAATATAGATGATTTACTAATCTTCCAAGACCGGAGGGTACGGAAACTATCAATAACATAAGACGGTACATTAGGTATGCGGGAAGCTGTGGGTGGGAGGTCAATCCAAGCCAACATTAGAGAATCCACAGCTTTAGCCACCCATGAGTTAAAAACAGTTACCAAATATCTATGACTTTGAAAAATGTGATTTAGAAAAAAGGAAAGAAAAAAGGACAAAGGGTTTATCATTCCTAAACCCCCCTGATTCGGGGGCAAATATGTAATATGTCTTTTAACAGGGTTTAGGTGGCTGCTCCATAACATTTGAAAAAAAAGGCTAAATAATCTCATTTCTAGGTGTTTGGGTGGACCATAAATGTGACTCAGAAATAAAAAGATTTGGGATAAAAAAAATGTTATCACCATAACCTGTTTTTTTTTACTCAGTCTCCATGTCTTCCAGAGACGTACTTTATTTTCACCTAGTGCCATGCATTTCTCCCAGTTATAGCTAGCATCATCCAGTGTATTAAACCATATTCCCAGGATCTTTTGGGGGGTGGTACAAACCTTGATACCATGTACTACTGTAGAATCAGTAGTAATATGATGTAATGGTATACATACACTTTTCTCGAGATTTATCTTGCCCCCAGACAATAATGTAAAAAATTGAAAAGTTTGAACAGCTTTAGCACCCGAAGAACGATTTAGACAAAATAAGACCACATCATCTGCATAAGCAGAGATTTTAACAGGTAGTAAACTGGGGTGAGGTGTGATGCCCATAATATCTGAGTCCCACTGTATCTGCCTAATTATGGGATCCAGAGCAAAAACATATAATAATGGGCTAAAAGGGCAACCCTGATGAAGACCTACCCTTTGTAATAGAGTCATGCCCTGATAAACATTGATAACAGGAAAAAAATAGGCCCAGGAAAGCATGTGAGAAACCCAAGATATAACCCTTTCAGAAATACCATACAGTGTCAATACTTGTAATAAGAAGTCATGATGTACAGAATCAAACACTTTCGATTGATCCAGGACAAAGAGAAAACCAGATAACTTATCATTCTTTTTTGCTTCAAAAATTTCATCTAATAGAAAAAGATTCATATGAATGGATCTACCAGGTATGGCACAGGATTGAGCCATATCTATCAAATCCAGGGCAACTACTCTTAAACGAGAACAAAGAATCTTAGAAAAATCTTAAAATCCATATTTAAGAGATGTAGTGGCCTCCAATTAGTAAGAGACTATATCCCCTTTTATATAAAATTTCAAGATGGATAGGCCAAATCCAGATGTATCATCCGCATTATCCAGGACATAATTAAAGACTTGAGTCAAAATTTCCAACAAATTAACTTGGAATGTTTTATAAAATTCATGCGTTAAACCATCCGGCCCTGGGGAAACCTTTAACTGTAAATGGGAAATAGCATTGGCAACTTCCTCTTGAGAAATCCTTCTGATTAAGTCATGAATTAAATGAGCGTTAAGTTTAGGGACTGGGGCTGACATAAGGTGGGATATATCCTGATGGGAGCTGGGAACATTACAGAAATGCACCCGTAAATAATCAGATGAGACTGATAACATATCAGGGATAGAGATCATTACTGTACCGTGACCATCCTTTAAACCATGCATAACAGTAGAATGAAGTCTATCTTTAAAGGCATAGAAAGGATCAGCAGACGGGGAAATAGAAGTGCCTGTTTGCATGATGTAATCTAGTGTTCTAGCACTATTGTATTGATGAGAGAACATCCAGGCCTTAACTCTGGATATCTGTGATGAATAATCTACAGAGGATGTAGTTTGAAGAGAGACATCAATTTATATAACTGGTTGCGATAAGTTAAATTTGTAAGATAATCATCCCTGACATTCTTTTTCCCTAAAGCCTGAAAAAAAGTGCCCAGATCTGTCTTCGTGTCTTTCCACCATTCCCACATAGAATCATAACAACAAATAACCGAAATTTGTGCTTGAAAGAGAGTATGTATGTGAGCCTGAACAGAAATCAGGGAAAATAAAGAATTATTTAGTTTCCACTGGGAGTGATATGATATAGACACAATAGGGGAACCAATGAAAAATGACCTATAATAAGACAATGATCTGAAATCTCATTAGGAAGTACCGAAACATGGCGTGGGGTACAGTGGTGAGAAATAAAAAAAACAATCTATTCTGGTGTGATATATTGATCTATGATTAGTATATCCTTCATCGGAATGGAGAGAACGATATGCATCTATCAAACCTGCATCTTTCACCAGCGTAGATAAAGCTAGGGAGTCACAATATACTTTTTTCCCTGATTTTACCCTACCGACCGTGTCGATAGAACAGTTAAAATCTCCTCCCCATAAGATGTGTTTATGCGTGCATAGAAATGGCTTGATTAAATCTAATAATGCAATACAGGCTGCTTTGGTTTGTGGACCATAAACAACTATAACCCAAAAAGATAATGTATTATTTTTGAAATCAACAACAAGCGCTCTAACTAGGTGTATATCAATAATGCGAGTGATGGAAAACTGGGGTGAAAAAAATAGAACAGCTACACCATCCGCCACATCATCCCTAAATGTCCAAAGAGAGGGGCCTTTATACCATCCCCATTTCAATTGTTGTATGTCATGTAAAGTAGAGATATGAGTTTCTTGCAATAATAAAATATCTAACTGGAGGGAGTCAGCATAATGAAAAAAACCCATTCTCTTTTTGTATCCCTTTAGGCTGCAGACATTTAGAGAGGCTATACAGATATCCATCAGTATACATGCCAGAGTCAGCCACTCCCATCAGTCACAGCCATGTTTTTCCGTTTCTTACTACCCTTTTTTCGTTTTTGTCAGTTTTTTCCTGGCAACATCAGGAGGTTTATTTACAAGGGTATCCATATCAGATGGTATAGCAGATATATCAGTATCTCCATCTGAGTCCTCTCTGTCCCCTTTCAAACAGTCAAAGGCGTTGGAGAGGGGAACATCAGGAAGTTTAAGAGATTTCCGAGCAGTGGCCCTAGTAACCCGTCGGCTTGCCTGAAATCCCTCTTTATCAAGAATGGTTATGGGGGAAGTCAGGGAAAGCACAGTCTCGGGAGGGGGGTCAATGGAGGCTTTCATTTGGGGAACCTGATCCAGCAGTTGTGAAGAAACTTGCAGCATTAAGGGTGCAGGAGAAACAGGAATGGGTAAATCTGGGGGAGGGGGTATGGAAGGGTCAGAAGCTGTGTTCAGGGAAGTGGATTGCTCTTGTGCTTTAGCCTGGGCTTTCTGAACTAAGGCTTCAGAATTCCAACCCTCAGATCAATTTTTACTAGCCCATGGACATTGATGATATGCATGCCCTGTTTCATTACATAAATTGCATCGAAACACATTCCTGCAAGAAACGCTGAGGTGCCCATATCCCCCCAACAAAGACTACACTTCAGCAGGTCACAAGTGCTACTCAAATGTGTAGTAGCAGCACCCTTATAACAGGCCCTAGGCTGGCCTCCGTAAAAACAAACCCACCTGTCTTTACCTAAAAAGAAACTATTTGGCAGGTGTACAACTTCTGAATTTATTTGAAATAGTTTTACCCTAAACCTCCAGCCACCAGTCCATAAACCATCATCGTCCAGGATAGCTTCAGGAGCAGACAGGACCTTACAATGATTCTGCAACCAATGATAAATATCACTAATACTAACTCCTTTGTTTCTAAACATGATTGCAACAGTACGTATTGTGGGTTTAGTCAAAGGTAAAACAGAAAAAGGGGTCCAAATGGAATTATTTTTCTGGGAGGTATATAAATGCCAGAAATGGTCTAAACCTGCAGAGGTTTTAAAGCTGATATCAAAAGCCTCTTCCCCTGAGATATGTATCAAGGCATATATGTCTGTGGCTTGAAAGTGCATAATGTCTTTAAGAAGGGTGTGAGCTACATAATATCTATCAGGAATCTCCGACAGTCCACCTCTATAGCGGAGGCGGACTGCATTTCTACGGGGGGCTTGCTCGAGTTTATTTTTAAATAGGTCAGAGAGAATGGGTGTCCAACCAGAAACTTGTTTCATGGGGCCTTTGTCAGAGTTAGGGACCAACGTTTTAGATGTGTCTTGCCCCGGATCCTCCAAGGAGGGAGTGGGTTATGCTGTGAGTCCAGAATGCTAAGAGAGGGGGAAACAGTGGGTCCTTGAGATGAAAAAACATCAGTGGAAGGAAGAATATGGGGGGGCTTCAGGGGATACATTCAATGAAATAAGAGGTGCCTCACCAATATCTGTACTCTCCGGGTACATGTACAAGAACCTGGTCCTAGCATCCATAATCTCCCCCCAAGATTGTACAGATTCACCTGAGTTATTATTCAGAGCATCATTGTCCACATTTGCAACATTATCAATAGTTGGTACCTCGTTGGAGCTCATGAACGTAGCAGGCCTGCCGGGGGAGTATAAAACTCCATGTTTAGCCGCGTCCCATGTAGGATCAGAAATCCATGTCCCTTGCGTTGATTGAGTCCAATCTGCCTTAGACAAGGCAGCCGTTGTAGTCCAGGTCATCTCTAAAACGTCTTTTCGCTTAGGTAGTCCAAAACGAGAACAAAGCAGGTCTGTAGTGGTGGGGTCTGTAGAGGAGGCGGCCATATGGGGCCCCAGTTCTGGGCGCCCTGAAGAAACAAAAGGGTCAATGTTTAATTCGGGGACTTGCTCAGCATGGGAAACCACAGTCACAACGTCTTTCTGAGGGAAAGATACGGAAGGCGCTGGGGGAAGCAGTGGCGTTGCACACTCTGTGCCCAAAGAACTCCATTCCGCTAGAAACACTGGTGTTGTGAGCATGGTGTCCCGTTGGTCTTCTAGACATCGTGAAGGTCCAGGAGTGGATTCCGGAAGTTCCTGCAAGGTTGGTAATGATAGCTGCGTTTCTTGTTTACAAATTTCTGCATTCAAAACTTGAACCTGAGTCACAATGTCGTCGGTTATCACTGGTGGAAAAGTCATGAGGAGGTCTGCACTGCAGTCAGGTCTGGTCCTTACTGAATCCTCCATCATGGCGTCAAAGGAAACCCCTCCCTACAGAGTAGGGGAATTTTCCCAGTGTCCTGGCCAAATTTCCCTCATTCACTAAAAATATCACCAACAGCTTAATCTGGTTCAAGGTCAGTTGGCATTCATCTGTTTCCCCCTCCCCTGGGTCGTGCCTGAAAATAGGCAGGATTTGTCTAGTGCACTTACCCAGTCAACAAAAACTAAATAAATAAATAAATATCCAGTGGTGCTTAGGGAGACAAGACTGTTAACGCTTGCTTCTCTAGTAGAACTGTTCAATAGATCCCTAGAAATGGCTGAAGTTCCACTGGATGGGAGGGTTGCAGATGTGCTGCCACTCCACAAGGGCAGGGATAGAGTAGAGAGAATTCAGGGAACTGCAGACCAGCAAGCCTGATTTCCATTATAGGTAAACTTTTCCTCACTTTTTTCACTGTGTAAGAAACTCTAACTGATGCATTAACAAAGTTTTTTGCAATGAATTTCCTTACTTTTGAAAAAGTGCAATATAACTAGTAAATAGTATGTGTTGGTGGGAGCTCTGAGCACTTTGGGCACCCGCTTCCACCAAGCTGCCAATTTGTGCATAACGATATGTGTCTGTGGGAGCACGGGCCCTCTGGGACCTGTGCTCCCACTTATGTATAGCTACAGAGCCATACAGCAGCCCTATAGGGCAAGGAACCCTTGTAACACTAATTTGCCAATATCTCAGCAACCATACAGTTAG
The DNA here is from genome assembly GCA_016271365.2 of Neoceratodus forsteri. Taxonomy (NCBI): domain Eukaryota; kingdom Metazoa; phylum Chordata; order Ceratodontiformes; family Ceratodontidae; genus Neoceratodus; species Neoceratodus forsteri. Next base: position 106,779,756 of record CM057459.1, on the reverse strand, counting down.
AGAAAAAATTCAAGTGTCGTTGTAATCATGACAGCGTGTACTTCATATAACATAAGTGACGAAATCTGTATCTCACATCATTTATGAATTATGGGCACCGAAAAGCACTGGAAAGGCACCCTTTGAACCCTTGTGACACTAATTTGCCAATATCTCATGAACTGTACAAGCAACGGAAAAAATTCCATTGCAGGTGTAGCCTACATTCCCCAATCTTGTTACAGTGGCTTAGATCACAGCTACCAGTAGCAAAACGTCTGTATCTCACTTCATTTCTGAGATATAGGCACTGAAAAGTGCAACGGGCACCACAATGTTATCCTAGGGGGAAAATCTCAACTTGATCATGGCATATCTATGGAACCACTTAACTTCTCAACACCTAAGCAGCACAATTCACACCTGTAGGGCATCCCCTCAATACCCTGAAAATTTCAAGTACAAAGACCAAACCATTCATCAGCAATGCAATAGTAACGTTTTTAAAATCCTAGTCCATGAGGTAGAAAAATCCTTCACTGCGAACTCGCAGACTAGGATTTTGACAGCTTGTGGACTAGGATCATTAGCGAGACATGGACAAACAAAAATAATGTTAAAAAGCTATTTTTGGACCAGAACAAGCCACACCAAAGGCATGGCTTTGTAGAGGGGGTCACCCAGAACAAACCCCATTTCTCATTTGGCCCAAAAGTCATCTGTGGAGAAAGCTACAACATTTTGCTTTGGAGAAAAACTGAAAATCAATATGGCGGCTCATGGACAAGGAATTTTCTGGGGTACCAGGATCCTACTCCACGAGCTGACAAAATCCTTGACTGTGAGACCAATACTAGTTCTTCAAAAATAAATATACATTTTGGAATGAACTGAGCATGCTCAGAACCCAAAAATTTTAATTTAATAACTTTGGAACAGATTAATATTTTTTTTACCAAACCAACATTGGCTTGTTCCTTGACCCAAGCACGTTCTACATTCTAAATTTCAGACCAAAAGACCACACAGTGTGATCGCAGCGCCATGGACAAAAACCATGTCAAAAATGGTGAAAAACATGTTTTTTAGCATTTTGTTGTGCAGAAACTGTAAGTACACCTGAAACGCAACTTGGTAAATCAAGAGATCTACCATACCAGTTATTAATGTGCAAAATTGACATTTAACATTAAATTGCCTACTCAACTTCAACAAGGCGACTGCACCCCTATAATATATTATATATTATAGGGTAGCCCCCATAGTTAGGTTGAGTAGGCACTCTAATGTTAAACCTCAATTTTTTCGCATTAATAACTTTGTAACCGTTCAACTGATTTGCATTAAATTTGGCATGCATGGTCTGGTTTGGTAGATCTCCTGATTTACTAAGTTGTGCTTTAGTTGGAATTACAGTTTTTGCACAGTGAAGTGCTGAAAAAAATGTTTTTCACCACCGTTGACTCATTTTTCCCCCTATGGCGCTGTGACCACACCATTTGATGTTCTGGTCTGAAATTTGGAAAATAGAAAGAGTGTGGATCAAAGAACTATCCATCATTGGTTTGGTTAAAAAATAGTAATCTGTTCCAAAGTTATTTAATTCTTAGTTTTTGGGTTCTGAGCATGCTCAGTTCATGCCAAGATTTATGTATATTTTTCTATCTAAGATTGGGCTCACACTCAAGGATTTTGTCAGCTCATGGACAAGGATTTTAAAAAATCCTGTGAGGAAAAATTCCTTGTCTGCGATCCGCCATCTTGTTTTCATTCCCCCCCCCAAACAAAATGTAGCTTTCTCCACGGGTGACCTTTTGGTGTAATGAGGCATGGATTTTGTTCAGGGTGATGGCCTTTACAAACCCATACCTTTGGTTAATCCTCTTTCATGAGGTGACAAAATCCTAGTCCATGAGTTGTCAAAATCCTAGTCCGCGAAAAGATCCTCTTTCGCTAGGCTGCAATATCCTTGTCTGTCATTTTGTGACCAGATGTCCCTTCTCGCAGACAAGGATTAAGCTGATAGTCAAGGATTTTGCTACCTCGCAAAAGAGGATCTGCTTGCGAACTAGGATTTTTTCAGCTCATGGACAAGGAATTTTTAAACATTTCAAACCTTTTCCACTGCACTGTTAATTAACGGTTTGGTCTTTTGACTTGCAATTTTCAAGGTATTGAGGGGATGCCCTTCAGGTGTGAATTATGTTTATGTGTTGCAAAGTTAAGTGGTTCCATAGATATGCCATGACAAAGTTGAGATTTTTTCCCATAGGATAACATTGTGGCACCCATTGTGCTTTTCAGTGCCCATATCTCATAAACTAAGTGAGATACAGACTTTTTCGCTACTAATAGCTTATAAAAACAAGATTGGGAACCATAGACTACACCTGCAGTGACATTTTTTTGAAGGTTGTACGGTTAATGAGATATTGGTAAAGTAGTGTCACAAGAGTTCCAAGGGTGTCTTTTCAGTGTTCTTCAGTACCCATAGCTAATGAATGATGTGAGATCCTGATTCGGTCAATACATGTTGCGTGCAGTACTCACTGTCATGATTACAACCACACTTTAATTTTTTTCTAGCTGTTACGGTTCCTAAGATATCTGCAAATTAGTGACAGGGGTTCCTTGCCCTATAGGGCTGCTGTATGGCTCTGTAGCTATGTGAAAGTGGAAGTGCAGACCCAGAGGGCCCATGCTCCCACAGACGCATATCGTTATGCACAAATGGGCAGCTTGGTGGGAGCCCAGGGTGCTATATTACACTTTTTCAAAAAATAAGGAAATTCATTTCAAAAAACTTTGTTTAATGCATCAGTTAGGGTTAAAGCAACAAAAGTGGGGAAATGAGATGTTAGGGTTGAACCCTCAACCCCCCACCACCCAACCCCCCATCCTCCACAGACCAACAGACACCGGGGTGTGCCATGGGGTCATGGGGTCATGAGGCCTAACTCTATATATTATTGTGGCACAGTAGTGCCACGATAGTTAGGGTTGCATTGCAATTTCTATGTTAAACCTCAAATTTTGCATTTTAATAACTTTTGAACCCTTTGTCTGATTTGCTTGAAATTTGGACTGTATAAAGATCTATCATAGGTCTCCAGATCTGGAAATGCTCAGTTCAGTCAGATGTACAGTTGCAGAACTGTAGTGCACTGAAAAAATATATTTTCCTCAATGTGGTGAATTCTTTGTCCACTCATAATGCACTGAAGAATGCATTTGAGTGGGTTCAGATTGGTTGTCTACAGGTGTTCTTGGTTGCACTGGTGTCTTTGAAGATTTGATGAAAAAATATGGCTCCATTCAAAAGTTATCCCATTTCATGTCCTATTATAACCTATGGAAAAATTTAAATGTGCACTGCGAAAACATTCACGATCAAATTTTGTTGTTGAGTTTGCCCTAAAATGTTGTAGTGCTGCCGCCATCTTGTTTTCAGTCAGCAGGCCCTGGGGAACATGCTCCTGGCATTAGTTTTTTATCAGCTAGTCTGGAAATATGTTTTTTAAATTTTTTCCATTTTTGATTGTGCAAACATTTATGTTGCCTCACAAACAATAGCACTAACTCGAAAAAGTAACCACGCTAACATTTTTTTGTGCACACTAACATTCCCATTATAGAAATAGGGGAATCACGCAAATATTAATGTTATCATGGCAACATTGCAGGAACCCATTTTGCTATGTGTTTTGTTTGGTACTTGATTGTGACAAGCTGGTTTGTGCTATTGGCCTGACATTTTCAGGGTGGCAAGACCTAGTGCCACAGATGTAACTTTCAGTGATTTGGTACAGAAAGATTCAATAGGCCCATAGTTACACCATTCTGAAGTTAAGAAATTTCCCCATAGGATAAAATTGCAGCAGTTGTTTTGTTTGTTCCTTCATTGTGGCAACATGGATTGCTGTATTGGCCTGAGCTTTTCAGGGTGGACAGCCCTAGTCCCACAGATGTGCCTTTTGGTGGTTTGGTACAGAAACATTGAACAGGCCCATAGTTACAGCATTCTGAAGTTCAGAAATGTTCAGATAGGATAACATTGTGGCAACAGTGATGCCTTTTGGGGCCCGAATCTCGAACATGGTTCAAGATACAGACTTTTCATCTCAAAATCGCTTAGTCCCCCTCTAAGGATACTAAGTGCAGAAGTAGATTGGAAAGCCATGAAAACCATGAAATGTGATTTTTTTTTCCACCTTGTACAGTTACTGAGATATTTGCGAATTTGTGTTCCAATTGATCATTTTCATGTGCGTAGGCCACTATTATGCCTACAGTGTTAGCAGTCACAGTCATTTCAGTGCCTGTATCTCATAAACGATGTGAGATATGGATTCAGTTGACTTATATTGTGAGAACTACTCACTCTCATGATTACAACAACACTTGAATTTCTTTTCTACCTGCTATGGTTCCCGTGATATGGGCAAATTAGTGTTACAAGGGCTCCTTGCCTTATAGGGCTGCTTTATGGCTCCATGCTTATGTGTAAGTGGAAGCACAGGGCCTGGAGGGCACACGCTCCCACAGACACATATCATTATGCATAATTGGGCAGCTTGGTGGGAGCGTGGGGCCCGGAGCCAACACATTCCATTTACTACTTACATTACACTTTTAAAAAAAGAAATGAAATTCTTTGTGAAAACTTCATTAATGCATCAGTTATGGTTGTTTCCACCCCGACAAAAGTGTGTAAATTCCACATTAGGGTTACCACCCCACCCTCATGCCCCCTCCTTACAACCCTAACTCCGCATTCCCCCAAACCCAACCTCAACCACACACACACACACACACACACACACATATGCAACATTGTACAACACTATACCGCTATACCACTATACCACTCTGGCACATCTGTAAGCACAATAATCACAACACTATACTAATTTCACATACCACTATGTAATGAAAAAACAAAGTGTAAGCAACACTATACTGCCAGCACAGTATGATGACACATTACTGCTGGCATATCTTCCTAATAAAATGACACTTAGTCTGTACACATTTTCAAAATATTGATTTATATCTGTCATAATCCAACAATTGGGTCACTGCAAGTATCGTCACTACCACATAGGCATGTGGTAGCAGCACAGATACATCTGCCACATACAGAGTACTTTGGAGATACTGCTCCGGTGGGAAACTACCACCAGCACATGTTGTTATGCTGCTGAATTACCTGGAAATACTCATTAACAGTATGTTATGGTTAATTTAGCATGTTACAACTGTTGCATTTACATCTTACTTGTGCACTATGCTATAAGACATTATTTTTAATACTACTGTTTGTTATTAGGACTGATTCACTGTATCACAAAACAAAATGCAAACATACAATGACTGTTGCTAGGCTCATAGAAACAGCCATTTCTAATACACTCTGTGTGGATAACATACTGTGTGTTTCATCAGCTGTTAACTATTAGAAACGGCTGTTTCTGTGAGCCTGGCCATGACTGCCCAGCATGCGTGTGTACCCCCAAGCCACCATGATGGCTGCAGAACTCATATACTTGGTGCACTGTGATGAGGCCTGTGTCTTGTGGAATGTATACAGAGTTGTATGTCACTTCTGTTACTTGTTCCTGCTTGTCCCTGGTTGCTTGTCATGCCTTGGCCCTTCCCTTGCTTGCATGTATTTGTGTAGGGGTGTGGGGAATGGGTTAGGGTTTTGAGGAGGGGCGAGGGGGGGTGGTGGGAAACCTAGTATGGAATTTCCACACTTTTATCGTAGAAACAACCAACCGCTGCAGTAATTAAGTTTTCGCAAAGAATATATACATATCTATATAGATATAGATATAGATATAGATATAGATATAGATATAGATATAGATATAGATATAGATAGATAGATACATAGATAGATATGTATATATATTCTTTGCAAAAAACTTCATTAATGCAGCTGTTAGGGTTGTTACTATAGTGACAAAAGTGAAGAAATTTGACGTTGGGGTTTTCAACCCTAACTCTGAATTTTGCCCCCACCACCACCACCACCACCCCACATACACACACACACACACACAGAACACACATACAACTGAAGGGATGGTACAAGACAAGACAACCAATCACAAACAGATGCCATAAGGCAACAGAAATAACGTACAACCTCGCAAACATACCACAACAGGCAGCCATCATCATCTTTCACCAACTATATCACTTCTGCTGCCATCCCAGTGTCTTGGGTGCATACACACACATCCTGTACCAGCATGTGAGATGGTCACTGCATGAACTGTGTATGCCATTGTGGGCAGTGGTTGACATGAACAGACACATGCTTTAACCGATTAACAACCAAGATGCCTATGTGGTTATGACCGGATAACATGAGACAGCATTTACGCCACCCTTTAGTGTGTGTTAATGCCTTCTGATGCTACCCTGACATAACCAAGACTATTTGATTATGTTGTGCTAACATCAGGATGCATTAATACACACTAAAGGGTGATGTAAATGCTGTCTCATATTATCCACTCATAACCACATACTCATCTTGGTTGTCAATGCATGGAAACCCTTGTCTGGGTGTACGCACCCTAGACACTGGGATGGCAGCAGAAGTGATACAGTTGGTGAAACATGATGATGGCTGCCTGTCGTGGTATGTTTATGAAGTTGTATGTTATTTCTGTTGCCTTATGGTGTCTGTTTGTGATTGGTTGTCTTGCCTTGTACCATCCCTCCAGCTGTATGTGTTGTGTGTATGTGTGTGTGTATGTCCGTGTGTGTGTGTGTGTGTGTGCGTGCATGCGTGTGTGTGTGTATGTGCAGTGGTGGGAGGGGGGGAATTCGGAGTTAGGGTTGAAAATCCTAACATTGAATTTCCTCACATTTGCTGCTGTAGTAACCACCCTAACTGTTGCATTAACAAAGTTTTTTGCAAAGAATTTCCTTCCTTTTTTTGACATTGTAATAAAGTTAACAAATACAGAGCTGCCAAAGTATTATGTTTCCCAGTTAGAACATAAATCATATGCAATGGCATTGTACCATACCCCACACATGTGCCATTGAATAGACATAAAAACCTTAGTTTGCCACCTCAAAGTATACCTTCTTGACACATACACATGTACTTACAGTGTCAGTACAATGATTTACACATACTTTCAAAGGTGGATCATATAACATACATATGCAGTTTCAAGAAACACCACAGACACAGAAAACAAGTTAAGAAAATTGTTTCATTAATCATTCTGTGCTAATTCTGTTGTAAACAAGGCCAAATTGCAGAACTCACTCAGTCTCAAACAACTGCTGTGAAAATTGCATCACAGAAGTATTACAAAAAGACAGGCCAAAGTCATATGAGACTGAGCAAGTCAATGTTCCTGGAGTGGGCAAAAACCAAATGTGTTAAACAATTAAAAAAGCTATGGACTCCAAAACAGCAAATGATAACATTGCTGCAGTAGTGCAGTACTACGTTAGAATATTTTAACACTATGTGCTCTGGAAAAATTCCTCACCCAACCCCTTAATAAAAGTGATCAGAAAATCATCAGAAATATACCATAGACTGATATTGAGTAGAGTGTGTGATTCACAATACTAGTTCATCAGCAACAAAAAATTAATAACTCAGTACACATAATAAAGAATTAATAAACAATCATATAATTTTACCAATACTAACACAAGGATTAAATTCAACATTTTAAATTAGTAATCTTATAAGTAGCACTGTTGCATAGTAAATTGTAATAAGAAAATCTAAGTAATGAAAAACTGAGAACTGATATAGTAATAAAACTGTTACCTAGTGACTAAGTATTTAAAAAATTACATTTTCAGTAAAACACCTAAATTCGTAAGAGTCAAAAAATGCCTATGTAAAAAGTAAATGACTGTTAATGCATAACTACATACAACTGAAAATTAGAGTCATATACAATTCTATGATACCTTAACAATTCTTAGAAACTTTGAAAATACAGTTGCCACTCTAAAAATAGAGTTCTTTGACTATATATATATATATATATATATATATACACACACAGATAATAGTTTTAAGTTTTACAACATTTTAACATATAAACAATATTAACAGTATTTAAAGCTACATTTTGATATGTGAGCTGGATTAGTGTTTCATGCCTGTGGGTCCCGAATGTGATTAATTTTAGGATAGGATTATAAATAAAGAATTATGATGGAGGAAATTAACATTTTGATATGGAATGTAAAGGGGGCAAGGGAGCGGACCAAGTTTCGTGCTATAATAAATCAGGTCAGAAGGAAAAAAAATAGATCTTCTCATGTTGTTGGAAACACACTTTGAGAAAAGAGATTTCATCTATTTCAAGAATTTATATAGAGCTGATGGAGTGTTTTCAAGCTATAATAGTAAACCTAGAGGAGCAGCCATCTTTGTATTAAAAAAAGTCAGGTTTCTCTATAATAACTCAGCATAGTGATAGTGAAGGGAGATATGTGATATTAGGTATAAAAAATGACTTGTACTATACCTTGGCCTCAATATATGCCCCTAATGAAGAAAGTCCTGATTTTTTCAATCAGATGTTTGGAGAAATTGCAAAGTTTCCAAGGCCGTATATGATAGCTGGGGACTTTAATATAACGTTGAGTTGGATAGATAGAAGCCCTGGAACTAAAGAAACTAAATACAAATTAATCCCATTAATTAAGAGGTCTGTAGAAGGATTGGACTTAATAGAGCCTTTGAGATTTTGTTTTCCAGATAAAGAAGTTTATTCATTTCATTCACGGAGACACGATTCTTATTATAGAATCAACTATTTTTTGATTTCTAAACAATTGAAAGGGAATTTCAAAAGTATTGGATATGACTCAATAAATATCTCAGATCATGCCTCAGTGCATCTATATATTAAACAATCTGAAAACTGTAAATCTCAAAGACAATGAAGGTGTAATAACTACTTGCTTGATGATGATGTATTTATATCAATGATCAAGGGAGATATTGGAAACTTCTTGAGAGATAATAATGATGAAAAGATTAAAATCAGTATTAAGTGGGATGCTTTAAAGGCTTTTCTGAGGGGTTCATGTATTTCATATTCTTCATTTAAAGCAAAATTGGAACAATGTTTAGTCGAAAATTTAGAGAGGCAATTGGCGGAGGCAGAGTCCCACCATTTAATGACAGGACAAGCTTTGCATAGGGTTATTTCCATAAGGGATAAAATCAAGAACTTAATAGAAAGTAAAGCAAAAGGTGCCTTGCCGAGGAGCAGGGCAAAATATTATTTCTTGGGGGAGAAGCCAGATAGGCTTCTGGCCTTTCAACTACAAGAGGAAAGGACGCAAAATACTATTGATATAATAGAAACTGAAAATGGCCAAGAAACTTCAGACCCTTTACAAATCAATGACGTATTTGTTAAATATGTTCTAAAATTATATACACAAAAAAATAAAGTAGATAGAAAAGAATTTGAAGAATTTTTTAGAGGGTTAGAACTCAATAGGATATGTGGACAGGATCAGAAGCTTTTGGAAGAACCAATAACTATAAATGAGATTATGGAAACTATCTCTGAACTAGCAAATAATAAAGCTGCGGGATCCAATGGTTTTGGGAATGAATTTAACAAAACATTTAAGGACACATTGGTACAGACATTACAACTATTGTTTAATGACATATTAAGTGGTGGTGATCCCACGCCATCTTTTTTTCAAGCAAATATTTCTCTTCTATTAAAACAAAGTAAATTGACCCGGAAATGTGACTCATATAGACCCATCTCACTCTTGAATTCCGATTACAACATCTTCACTAGAATTTTAGCAAAAAGACTTTCCAGAATTATAAACAAGATTATACATATAGATCAAACTGGCTTTACTCCTCGAAGGAAATTAATGGATAACATAAGATGCACAATAAATATAATGGAAATATCAAATTCACAGAAGGTGGCCTTAGTAGCATTAGATGCCGAAAAGGCTTTTGATAGGGTGGGGTGGGATTACTTATGTTTCACATTACACAAAGTTGGTTTTGGAAAGGGCTTTATTAAGGTCATTAGGCAATTATATAGAAAACCTGTGGCCTGTATGAAAACTAATAATCAGATCTCACAACTGATCCAACTGAGTAGGGGTACAAGGCAGGGGTGTCCCCTTTCCCCACTGCTTTTTGATATTTATATTGAACCATTGGTACAAGCTATAAGACAAGATACAGAAATCATTGGCATGCATGTGGAGGATTGCAGGCAGAAAATATTACTGTATGCAGATGTTATCTTGTTATATTTAGAGGATATATTGCATTCATATTCATATGTAATGAAAACAGTAGAAAAATTGTCAAAGATTTCAGGTTATAAAATAAATATAGCTAAAACTGAGGTTCTTCCAATAAGTCAGAATTTTCCATCAACAGAATACAATCAACATATAAATTTAGGGGTGAAAAAAATATTTGGGGTATGGATTACATAAAATAGGGATGAGTTGTATAATGCCAATTATAATCCAATAATACAAAAGATATCAACGGATTTAAAAAGATGGACTTTATTACCCCTAACGGTTATCGGGAAAGTGAATGTGGTAAAAATTAATTTATTACTGAGGTTTTTTTTTTTTCAATCTCTACCTCTATGGATGCCTGATAAAATGTTTAAAAGATTAGAGACAGAAATCAGAAATTTTGTCTGGAGGGATGGGACCCCAAGAATTAGTTTATAAAAACTGTATGCACCTACAGATAATGGGAGCCTTACTGTACCCGATTTTAAATGGCATTATCTGACAGCTCAACTATCCCAAATCAAACCTTTTTTTTTTCCTTGTATAGAGAAACCTAGTTGGCTAGATTTGGAAGACAATGGTTTAAAAATAGGTATATAAGGAACCTTTTTGTAAGTCCAGAAACAAAAGTAAAGTTGGAACCATTGTTATGGACTACTAAACTATCTTTGAAAATATGGAGAGAATTACACAAGGTTATAGGTTGGAAAGAAATTTATTCCCCTTCTACTTTGTTGAGCTTGTTACCAGAATTTAAAGGGAATAAATTGATACAAGATTTGGAGGAAAAGGTGATATTTCAAATAGATCATTTTTTTCATCAGGGTATCCTCTTGGAATATTCTGTTTTTAAGGAGAACTATAAATTAGAAGAAGGTTTCTTTCTGGTATACCTTCAGTTAAGATATACAATGAGAAAAAAAAGGAACATTGGATATACTCGACAGCTCCCCTATAGAATAATTATTAGATTCAGACCAGGACAAGAAATTAATAGGAGAATTATACAACATTTGTCAAAACAGGAATATGTTCCTTTCAGACAAATTGTTTTCTAATTGGGGAAAGGATATAGGACTGAATTTGACTAGCCAAAAATGGCATACAATTACAAAAAATCTATTGCAGGTGTCAAAAAATAGCAAATTGAAACAAATCCAGTATAATATTTACAACAGAACTTATTATACTCCAAGAAAGTTGAATACATTTAATTCACAACTCTCTGATAAGTGTCAGAGATGCAAAAAATATTCAGAATCGCTTATGCATATGTTTGTCACCTGCCCAAGATTGGAGGACTTTTGGAAAAAAAATATTAGCATCTATATCAAAGATACTGGGTTTAAATATTCCTTTCGACCCTGGAATAATCTTTTTTGGAAGTGGATATTTTTGGCAACTTGAGAATAAAACTTTAGAACTTATTGACAAAGAGAAGCTGATGGATATGCTATTGATTAATGCAAAAAAAAATCTTGCAAAATTGGAAATGACAGGATCCACGCACTTTTACAAATTGGATCAATCTGGTTGTAGATTGTGGAAATCTTGAAATAATTTTTTTGACATGCAAAATTTTGAATGTGGAAAATTCAGGAAAATATGGGATCTATTACTTAAATTGTTGAGGGAACAATGAAGTAATTGCAAAATGAATGGCCGCTTCCATGCATCCACTGTGTTTATTTTTTCCTTTTTGTTCGGGGCCCGTAGGCATGGAAAGCACTTTCTCCCCCTCACCTCTTCTCTATTTCTGAAGAATGATGATGAGCATTTCTCTCTTTACAAAAAGGCAACAATGTCTAAATAGGATGAGAATATACGCTCTGGTCTAATGCGGAAACGAAACAAACCAGTAAATATTCTTCTGTACATCTATATCTTAGTAGTATTTACAGTCTACTGTTCCAAGAAGTACTACAAAGTTGGCAGAAAGCATACTACTCAAAGTGGTTACTATGTAGGTACCAGTGAGAGACATGAGGTTCACACAGAATGTTAACAATTGTTTCATACTGTGCTTATACAGCATTGTACAAGAGGATGTGTGCAAAACCATACACAAGAAAAATGTCATTTGTGTTGCACAATCTCTAATCTTGCATCACAAGGAAGATTTAAGAGACATATGTAGTGCAGTATGACTACAGAACATTGGTAAATAAAAAACTGTACCTACATTTGTGTTTGCATGCAAGGTGCACAGTATTGCCATGCAATGGTCTGACATGTATCAAACCATATTCTATGTAACATGGTGCAGCAATGCATAAATAAACTCATCAGCACAGCACAATGGCATGGTGCTGCAGTATTAATCCACAGGTAATACGAGTGCTCCACAGTGAAAGCAATAGTTGTCAGAAATGTGACCAAGCACACAGCCCACACTGATTAAGGCCTGCTTAGACTGCATTGATGCTAAGATCACAACAACATGTACTTTAACTCTTGTCATCATAAATACCTGCATCTACATACGCAATGACTGCAATTTTTCATAAACATATATGAAAGTAGCTGTACATGTCTTCCAAAGGTTGCATGTAGCAGTCTATGGACTGCAACAGTGTATGAAACAGAGCTTAAAACTATTACCATGCACTATTCTTCAGCCACATGAAGCTCATTGTAATTCTTAAGAACCAGGACATAAGCATTTTTTAGGTTACAAGGCAATCTCTGTTTAAAAGTGCTCATGTAGTCATTGCATTCCATCCACCAATTGCTGTACCTCAGCCATGCAACATAATGGCCTGAATGGTCAAAGACTCCATGGTGGAATATAATAGCCTGAGTATCAGATCATGCTCCCATGAATTGTACTCTCCCAGCTACAAAATCTGTGATTGGTGTTTCAACTCATAGTCCATGTGCATCAAACCTTTGCAAGACTAAAAGAAGATACTGAGAAGAGGTCCTAAGTCGTATCGACTGAACACACTCTCCTCCACACCAGCTATACCTCCAGCTACACTCTGCGTTCTTCAGCAGTTGTCTGAATTTAATGGCATGAACCTGTGGAACATACAGTGAAATTCACACCATGTTTTCTGTGACTTCCTTTTGTAAATGTCGACAAGACAAGCAACTGTACTTTGTGACATAAGTAACAGTAAAGTACTGCTGCATTGGAATGTTATCTGATTCCAAGCTGTTTATGATTGCCATCATAAACTCAGTCAGATCTTGTTGAATGTTGTTGGAGAATGCTTGATGCTCTTGATATCCACCCAAGACAATTTGTAAGGGTGTCACAGTCTGTATCCTATTGTCATGCTTATCACCATCGTTGATAACGTCCTTCAGTTTCTGAGACAGTGGTGTGTCACAAGAAGACTTGATAGTGCTCACAAAGTGAGACATATGGAGAAATGCTTGAATTGCAGAGTAAGCATAACAGTTAACTCCAGTGCTGTTGTCAAAAGTGGGGACAACAGCCATGCCAAGCACCTTCCTACATGGTGGGGAGGTACTTTGTTGTTGACATTTAGAAGTGCGCTTTGTGCTGTCTACATGCAATATTGGTCTTTGTGTCTGGTACCTATTTTTAATGCCACAAGCTATCACTGTAGCATCACACTGTGACCCATGCATAGGTAGCAGTATGAGAGGCATGTGTGGCTGGTACAAAGTATGCAGTCTGCTGTACTCAGCAACACATTATCTGTCAGCATGTACCTTGTGTGGTGCCATATTGATGATATGCAACCCAGGCAAAGTACGTACCCGTGAAAGTGCAGCATAGCTCATGCCATCTTTGAAGATACCAGTGCCTATCTCGACCATTGCTGAGTCCAAACTGAGGCCTTGCGACTTGTGGATGGACACAGCATATGCAACACAGACATGAAACTGTTTCCTTGTCATTATATGTCTTTCACGACCTGAAATTTAACAGTAGTCCTAGAAATGGGTAAGCACTGCTCAATGTTGTCAAACTTGACCACAAATGCATCTATGAATGTCTTTTGGACATTGAACTGAAAGTCAACTATATGTCCCTTTGTACCATTCACCATGCCATGTTCTACATTCAGGTTACAACATAGCATGATATTTGCATACATGCACACAGTTAGAACTGCTTCTAACCCTGCTGTACGAGACACATCTGACTTTAGCTCAGACAACCATTCCGTCAGCTTTGCTACTAGATTCCGGCTCAAGACTGCGCCATCAATAGTGTCAACAGCATGTAAAGCAATGATCTCTGGCCCCTGCCTCTGTAACATAATGCTGTTGAATTCAGCACACTGCTTCAATCAAGGCATAAGACACATGATTCAAGCAGACTGAGTACACACTAGTAAAGACATCACACACTGCCAAGAGGGGAATTGCACTCAGTGCTGATACATCGTGTCCTCAACAGAGAAACATTATGGTCTGACAATGACCCAATTCAAGCCCAATCCAAAAGTATCTTGTACCCAAGATCACGGCTCTGTTGCATATTTTCATACCGCTCTGTTGCATATTTTCATACAGCTCAATGTAAGTAAACAACTTCCAAAGATTGATGCCTCCAATGCACCCAATGTTTGTTTTTTTTGCTTCCTTTGTAGTCAATGCTGTGAACACATGCTCTCCATTCACAGGTGCAAGTTGTAGGAGGTCATCAAACACAACAACAGTTTTACCACCAAATAGCTGACCATCATCACTCCAAAGTATCTCTTGGAGATGAAGATGTATACATGCCAGCATGACATTTGATACCATTCTAATCTCATCAATGATGAGTAGTTCATCTTTACAAACATTGGCTGCAGCTCAGATGCCACCTCACAGGAAAGTTTATGGTACTCTCCTGTTTCGCAATGCTCTACATGTAACATGAATAACCTGTGTAGAGTCACACCACCAATGTTGTATGCTGCCAAACCAGTTGGAGCAGTCACAGCCACAGACATCACTTCTCCTGTATGCCTCCTTGTCACCGCTGTGATAGCTTCGATAACAAAACTCTTCCCTGTCCCAGCAGAACCACTGACAAAGAGTAGCAGAGGCTCATACTTTGTACATGTGCATTGTTTTCCTTTCATGAAGGATACCATGTTTGACCGATTCACTGACAGCATCATAGGCAGCATATTGCTACATATTTAGTTGATCAATCAGTACACTTGGATCCTCCGTGACATGAGAAGAATGCTGCATAGCACTTTTGACTTCACTCATGAGAACCACAGGATCATTCACTGGCAGAGGAGCACCCTAGAATACCCTCTCCCTCAGGTTCCATATTTTCATTAGAATTTCCTAGGGTATCTTCCTCAAGCAGTTTCTTAGCTTGTTCCATCAGCTCCTTTTCTAATTCCAGTCTCCAAAAATATCTTTCAGACTGCTCACTCTTGAAGGTTTCATATGTAAGGTAGAACTGTTCCTCATATGTGTCACAGTCTCCTTTCTGTGTCCTCGCCTCCCTCCATGGCTAAAAGAGGAACATTAGAGCAAAGTAGTAATGCTCCTTGCTGTCAGTAGTTGAGAGACACAATGGTCAATAAGCCATGGCTTCTTCCTTTTAGCAAGGCATCCATCAAAGCCTTTGACTTTGTAGCTGTCTCGAGTCTCATCAGGTGCTACATCAGTCTTATACTCATACCACTGAGCTACATGGTGCAGCCACATGTCATCCATTGCATCTAGCCAAATTGGGTAGTATGTATCAATGAAGTTACTCTTCAAAATATTTTTTGAAGAGGGACTGTTTGCAGCCAGTTCTTCAATCTCATCATGAGACTTCAAAACACGGTTTTGTTTCTCTTTGTAGTTGACACTGAGAAACTGTACAGCACCAGACTTGCCACACAAGTGTGTCCCAATCAAATGATCACTGGCCTCATAGGCTCTGCACTCCCTGTGAGAGAGTGTCTTTAATCCCTGTGACCAGAGTTGTGAACTCAGTGATCTGTTGGAAGCTGCTATGTCTTCCCAAAGCTCAAGCAAACTTGTCTGCTCATGTTTTGTGATGTACGACGTGACATACTGCACAAGAAATGAGAGTTATCTGCAACAAACTGCACATCAATGTTTGCCTGCCACATCAGGAGAAGAGTAGGATTGTAATCTTTGATGAAGACCTCATTCTGCTGTCTGGGTAACTCCTAGACTGTCTTAGTGGACTTTGCCTCGAGATGGTGATGCATGGCTGAGAACAAGTCATTCATATGTCCCTGCTGGCAGACATGTCTTGGGAAACCAAATTGACACCTGGTGTATCACTCATTATGACTCCTGACTGGTCAGCGACAGCACTTCCCACAAAGATGCCACTGAAACTTTTGTACCAGCTTCCAGAGCGTTGGGCTATCATATTTATCAAGGATGTGGCAAGTCACATAACACTGAATGAACTTCAGCACTTCAGCTGATTCATTCTCACCAATATGAGGAGCATCTTTAATGCATAACAGCATATGAATGTGTGGTGCACCCTGTGCCTGATAGTCTATCCTCCAAAAGTAATACTCAACTAACCCAAGAGAAGGATTGTGCTTTGACAAAATGTATATCAATATCTCATGGAAGTGACGGTGGAAAGGTCACAACACTGAAACTGGATCAAGTGAGTACATCTCCCCAAGTGTCATTATTGAAATGCCATTGACATCAGAATTTGCCCGCCTCAACAGTTCAACTAACTCATCCCAGCTGTACTCTGCACAGCTTAGAGTTACAAACCAAGTAGCTGCACCATACTCAAGAAGCATGGTCATGACCTCCAAGTGTCTACAATGCCAGTGTTCTTTTGTACCATGAAGACTTGACAGCATAGATGTCAAATTAACCTGTAGTGTTTCATCCTTTTCTGTCGGCCGATGCAGAAACTGAGCTGCTGTCTTACCTTCTAATGGGGTAGTCAATTAGAGTGTATGCACAATGGACGCAGAGAGTACACTAAGCTTACTCTCCCACAACAGCTGGAACAGTATTATATGCTCCTACAGAATTTGCCATGCTTGTTCAACACTCTTGATGTTTAGTATTCAGCAACAGGAACACGAATCTCATGCTGATCCAGATGCCCTCCTCTTCCTTTTGGGAACAAATCCGGAATGCATCGAGCTTCAAGTTGTTCCTGTCATATTACCACAATAAAAAAATGTCAGTGCAAGTATTTTCAAGACACATTGGTAACTTGCATTCAAATCCATTATGTTACCACATTCAAAAAATGTTTCTTCAAAAGTTTTTAAACCTCTGTAACAGAGTTCTATTGGGAAACATGATGTTATCGCGATCAAAAAATGTTTCCGCAAATGTTTGAGCTCTATAATAGAACCCTATTGACATACATTATGTTACCATGATCAAAAAATGTGTGCACGAAAGTTTGAACCACATGGCCGAGTCCCATTGAAATACATTGTTACTGCGATAAAAAAATGTTTGCGCGAAAGTTATCGAGTTCTGTAACAGAGCCCTATTGAGATACATTATGTTACCATGATCAAAATATGTTTGCATGAAAGTTTTCAAGCTACATGGCCGAGTCCCATTGAAATACATTATATTTTCTTGATAAAAAATGTTTGTGCGAATGTTTTCGAGCTCCACATAGTAAACGATAAGAATGTTACCGCAATCAAAAAAATGTTGTCACACAAATATTTTGTTGTTGAGCTTTGCTGAACTTCTACCTTTGTTTCCCATGATGCTTTGCTACCAGGAAGTGATGTCAATTTGTGTCTAGAAACACTAGCAACCACAAAATAGTGTAAAAATGACACATTTAAGTAGTACAACTCTAATATATTGCTAAAAATACACAGAAATATTATATTAATTTCTATATTAGTGCAAATGAGATCAATTCTTAAACTTGCTCCACTAAGAGCAGCCATGTATTTTTTTCTGGGAAAAAACACCCACATACCATTTCTAACAAATCAGAATCAACTGAGACTAGATTGACAGCCCACAACACCAAATCATATCATAGCAGTAATTTATGCAAAAAAACAAAAACAATTTTTAAGCTAAGAAGTAACACAGGAAACAGATTAAGCCAGCCAATAAAAGTGTGCTAAAAAAACAAGAAGAAGAAGGAGGAAACACCACCATTTTATGGAAACAGCTACTACACTGAGAACAAGCAGTAAGTGGATAATTTTACTATTTATTTAAAATCTCATCTTCTAAAGACATTTAGCTGTTTAAACTTGTGTTTTGATAGCTATAGCTTTCTCTCAGCAGCAGTCTAACTTGGTAAAAGTAAAATGAATGATTTTATAATACATTTTAAAAGTTTAAGGCAGACCTTCAAACAGTACTCACCACCACACATGTCAGTTCAAAAAAGGGACTCCCACACAGCAAGCACGTGTGTATCAAGGTGGCTAGTGGCAAATCAGAATGCATGTTGTGGAATGTTCTTTCAAACCTCCCAATGACAGAGGCATAAATTCCCACCAAAACAAAACTGTGTTTAGTCTGAGCCACAGCCAACAGGAAAAAATGTCTCTGTCACTAAAGTACCGTAATTTTTTTTTATTGGCACCATGCAACAGGCATCAGCCAATTACTGTTTAGTTTAGCACTGTTGCTATATTTGTAAGGCAGAAAAAATAAAGCTTAAGAAATTTCTTAGTACCATCATTCAGATGCCACTAGTCAGCAGCAGACTCACACTGTCTTATTGAGCTCTCTGCCACTTTCTTTTTAAATAAAGATAGCCAATGGCAGAAAATTCCAGAATCACGGCGTGGACGGTAGGCAGCAGTTTAATTCACTGAGGTGGTCAATATGTCAAGACAAGTCACTTTGGCAGTGACTTGAACCTTCCAAATTGTAAGGTTTACTGGTTTGGCAAGGGAGGCATGAGATGGCAGCAGCTCATGCCCACCATGCAGCACCTTCTGAGCAACCACTCTGGGCCAGACATACTGCTGATCCATCTTGGAGGCAATGATTTGGACACTAAAAGGTGGGTAGATTTAGTTGCTGAAATTAAATTGGACCTAGCTTCAATTACAGAGATATTACCTGCCTGTAAAATCATTTATTCAGATATTACAGAGTGTATGGTCTGCCGTGCAGATCAGCATATGTATCTGCTTGACAGGGCAAGGAAAAAAGTTAACATTCACATCTCTGCATTTCTAAATGATCTGGGCATGCACACAATACGTCACCCTGAAATCAAGTATTTTAAAGATTACCTGTACCTAAGAGATGGTGTGCGCTTCTCAAACACTGGTAATTGCCTATTTTTGGGCAACCTCCAAGATGGCATCCACTCTGTGATCTGAAGACAAGTGTTTCTTTGACAACCATTACAAACAACCAAAAGGCTCTTTTAAGAGCCAACTGTATTTGTCAAAAAATAGACTTAATCTCACATGAAAGTATATGTTATCACACTAAAGTATACTAATGCTTGCGACAGGCAGGTTACACTGACTGCACAAGCTGCACATTCGGTAGTAGTAGTTACATTAAATTGTGAAAAATGATACAGCTAATTATAAATCTAATTAATTATTCATGATGGGCAGCACCATCCATGATTGGTTGCCACACCAGTCTAAAATCTCTAGGAAGTAACCAGCACAGCACCAGCTATATGCTTTCTACTGCCACGCTCCCACTGCCGCCACAGAAAAAGAAGTCATTATTGCGATTAGATCTATATTCACAATAATGACCTCAGAGCCAGTCATTTCCTTGCGATTAATGACCGGCTGGTTGAGGGTGGCCCTCGGCTGAATATCAGGCCACCCTTCTCCCCCAGCCAGTCGTTAATCTCTAGAAAATAACTGGCTCTTCGCTCATTATTGATTAATTGTATACCAGCTGTCCCTCAAACACACACTGTCTCCACATAGCAGGAAGGGGAAGGGGCTGCGGAGAATGCTGCATCTTCATGGCATATGTCCATCACTGTAGATACAACATTGTATAATTCTGAAACAATGACACGAAACAATTGTTTCTCAATGCAAGATCACTTATACATAACAAATTAGTAATCCAACGTGTAAAACAACCTGTATAAATGGAACAGTTGTAGATGTGATACTAACACATACCAAAACATGTCACACATAGCAACACACATTACATGTGCACACTATCTTATTCACTCATGCTGCCTGATCACCTCAGATTACATAACTTACCATGTGCATCTGTCTACATGTGCACATGTGGCAACTAGTGGGGAGGAGGAACAGATAGATCTGCACAGCCTTGTCTAACAATAATGGTTATAATTCTTCTTGTTTGCAAGCTCATTCTCTAGCATTTTCCATTTTTGCATCTCTGAATCTATGTGTAGGATTAACATATTTTGTACATAACTTATCATAAATAAAAGAGTCATGGACCATGTCTTCAAATCCTTGCAAACCCATGTAATTGTTCTTCTATTACATATTATTTGAAGTGCACACACAACTTATCTTGTCTGTGCAACTAAGAACATGCTGTTAAGACAGGGTTCCATCAACAATTTGTACAAAACTAATAATACAATCTATTATCATGAATTTCTATGGTGCTATATACATTACCATGATAAGTCATTCATTATTCTTATCTTTCCTTTTCTTACAGCCATAAGTAAATATTGAACTGCTGACCAGTTACTCATGCTATTAGAAGTGATCACTAACATCTGTGATGTACGAATTATTATGAGATCAACTAACATGCCCCTACAAGAGACATGGAAGCATGAGGTCAGATACCTACGCAATGAAAAGGGCCTTGAAAACAAAAATGGAAACAGTGCAGGGGAAAATGGAAGCTGCTGAGGTAGAAATGTTATAAGCTTAAAGAAGCAAAGAAGGTTCCAGAAAAGGACTGGGGCTGGTATGATGCGACGTACCAGCTGTGGCTTCAAGCAGGGAAGCCTCATTTTGGGTAATGAGTGCTTTGCCGTAAATACAAATATTTTATTAAATACAACAAGCGATACCTAGGTACTGATTAAGTACAAGATGAGGTACCCCTCTCTATACTCTCTGGCCTAAACATGAGTAGAACCTGTATAATGTTTCCATGTTTTGTTTTTTAACTTTTAATCACTGCCTCTTTTCATAACACAAAATAGCAGTACACAAATGTTTTGTCCCTTTTCAAATACATTGTGTAACCAATGACACATGCCTAGGTCTTGCTGATACTGAGATACCCAAACACCCAGAGAATTTTTGCCCGCACGATACTACAAATCAAGTGCCTTCAGCCTCTCACTGTGTGGGTATCTCAGTATTACCAATAGCCAGGCATGTCTTATACCTAATTTAGAGCATTCCATCATTGCAGTTGTAGCAGATCCCCCCACAAACACACACACACACACACAATGCTAACATGAATACATGAATGCAACATTCAGCAGACTCAACTGGAACACAAACAGTGAAGGAAGAACCTGAAATGTATCTCTTGCCAGGTAACAAGTATATACGTCTGTGTGAAACTGGTAGGTATAGATTCAAGAATTTTCATGTGTGTATGCCCGTTGAGCTCTGAAGAATGTAAATTTATCTATTGTATGTTATCATTCTCTGTGCATGTCTGTATAGCAGGTAGCAGCATTCTATCACTTATATAGTATAGTACTTTAAAATCTTCTATTCCATGATAAACAATGAAGCAATGTATTGGGTTTGAAGAAAGATAGAGGACTCACTGCTGAAAACATCTCTGGAATGGCCAGTTTACATTATATGCCAACATTCAGCATATTTTTTTGAATGCATTTTTTTTTCCAAACTCCTGCAGCCTCATTTCATACAAGCAATACCATACTTCTGCATGTTCATAGTACTGAGATACCTGCACACCCAGAGGCTGAAGATACTCAACTTGCAGTCTCATGCCTAACTATTCCTCTCAGTCTGCGGGTATTTTGGTGCTACCAATACCCAGCCATCTCTTATTGCTTTCGTATTTCTGTATGACTGTAATGAAGTCTCCCCATTATAAATAACATTCGGTTATCCACTTACTTTACTAAATGAAATGTGCTTTCCTTTTACCACGTATGTAATGTTTTCACATATCAGTAAAGGCTGTAGCCATGTTTGTGATGTTAACTAGGAAATACATAGCTTATGAATTTTGCGAGTTGCCCTAGTTTCTGAGAACTTATTTTATGCACTGTCACCACTGCCAAAATTCACAAACTAAAACCAAATCTAAGCAAATCAGGACAGTGTGATTTGTTCTCCCATTTTATATTATAAAATAACCATTTATTCATGACTAACAGATGTTCCTGACAACCACACTCAGAAAAATGTAAAAGTATACATATGACATAATCATATTTTCTTTTTCACTGCCACCCGGAGCCACAGCTGAGGAAGAACCACTTGCACCAGTCCAGTCCCCACAGAGTAGGGGACAGAAGTAGATCAAGAGGAGGAAGATGATGATGTTATCATTCTGATATCAGAACATAAGTACCAACAGCCATATACAATCAGTATTACAAGAGTTCCAATGCCATAAGAATATTCTTTATGAAAGTCCTCCATGTCATGGATCTAATAATGTTACATACAGAATAATACATGGGGTGGAGTGTTTAATGAGATTTCACACACACCCCAAGGCATTGGATGCTACATAAACCCCGAGAGCGAAGCTCAAGGGGTTTATTTAAACATCCAACAATGAGGGGTGTGTGTAAAATCTCAAGTTAAACACACCACCCCATGTTTTATTTTATGTAATTGCTGGGGATCATTTTTTTGCCAGCAATTGTATAAAATAAAAAAACACATCTCTCTGCTGCTGCTGTTTCCCACTCCGGTATCAGCGCTGTCTCTCGTCAGAAGCATCAGCACTGCATGCCCGACTAGATGCTAAAAACAACTTGAAACTACTCACACAAGTTCAAGTTCTTTTATTGAGTAAAAAAATCTATAAACCACGTTTGTTACATTCAACATTTACATAAGACTAACCAGCCATATTCCATATATGATTAATATATAGACATTACATGGACCTACAACGAGATTTAAAATAGACAATATTTAGCAACACCATAAATTAGCTTGACAGAATTTAGTCTAAGACATTTTCTATATTCTAGGGTATTAGGAGTAAGGTGCAATGGCATTAAGTTAGAAAAAGTCATTTCACGATTCTTATCCCAAACTTTACACTCAAAAAGCATGTGCATGATGTATAAACCTGAATTAACAGAGCATTTGCAATAATCTTTAAATTTCTTGCAATACCAATTATTCATATTAAAATAGAAGTTTCCTAGACAAGCCAGTCTAATTCTACATAACATATTTCTATGAACAACATTTTCACAAACTATTAGGTAATTCTCTGTGCCCCAACATAGTTTAATACTTGAGTACAGCCCCATAGAATCCAACTTACATATTCTTTCAAAATCTTGATGGATGGTTACATCATTAATTCTTTGCACTATTTCATTCACAAACCCCTCCAAATTATCTATTACAAAATTGTCCCAAAGATCAATGCTAACAAACTTTTTCACACAAGAATTTAATATATGAAACCATGACACAAATTTGTTTCCTATATTTTGCATGCGCCTACTTTCCTCCCAGCACAGCCGTGGAAGTCTATTTTTTCCATTTTTAATAATCTGGCCCAGAGCTTGACAGCTCTTATCAGAATCCTTGCTTGGATCTGAATAAGACCCGATTCTAATCTTAAAAAGCTTGATGGACAATCATAAGGAAGATTTAAGGTAGTTCTTAGAAACTGATTCTGTAAACATTCTGTTTTAACATTTTCAACATACAGACCCCATACTTTACTTGCGTATAATAATTGATTTACTCACACCAAAAAATCAGTTCGCTAAAGAATAACTTTCTCATCCCTCCCACCTGACTCTCTTTTTTTTTTTTTTTTGCAGCATTATTAGGTAACTTACCACTGACTCTGAATGGTGGTGATCAACATCTGTGAATGCCGGCTGATAAAGACGTGGGATTGAGTAGCATTTGGCACATGCACACAAAGGAAACTGGACGCATGTTTACCGTTATAACCCACAGGCAAATTATAACCTGGTTTCCCTCAGGGAAAAAATTATCTCCAGTCATTATCTAAGAATTACATATGGAATAATGCATTGACAACTATGCTGTATGGGAAATGTATGTACCCAAAGGTGTGTGACAACCCATTAGACCATGCTCGAAAAGCAAAAGTAGTAAATATGGGATTCACACACAGAAAATCTACATAAATCCCCATACAGCGCACTTCTCCATGTATCATTTATACACAATAACTGTCATTTTTTTGTTGCTTTGTTGTTCATATAACCCCTTTTTCCACAAAGTGTGCAACCGTAAGTAAATTAGTAAGTACTAAGATTAAGTATTACAAGCTTATTTTTTACTAAGTAATTCTATACTACTTGTGAACTATCATCCCACACTGTACACTATGTAATGCTGAGCCACGTCCCTTGGCTCCCCCCCCACCCAGCAAACCAGTCCCCACAGTGAACCAGCACCAATGGTGGCTGTTAGAAAACTGTGCAAGGCACCCTCCATCGTAGTGCTGCAGCTATCCTTTTTTCCTGGTTACACCCCCCAGACATTTACATGTACAATCATGCCCGTGAAGAAGACCACACACACATATGCACACAGTTCCTCCAAGCATCTGCCCCAATTCCTTCTGTTGCTACTGCGTGACACCCTACTCACCAGCCTACACTAGTGAGAAGGCAAACACCATCTACTGAAGATCCTCCTTCCTCATAGAACAATAGCACTACATCAGATGCAGAATGCTTCTCCTCCCCTGCCACCACACCCCCCACAGGCTGTGCTCATTCTGGAACACAGGTCACCAGTGTAACACAATATAAAATGACCAGCACCTGAGGCATGAGTTCCACCAGTGGTTGTTTTACAAGTTAAATAAACAATACTGTTCACAGTAGCATAGCCTACCAGTGCAACCGATTACTTTGTTAATGCAGAGTGATGTTAATGCACTACAAAGAGCTCTCACTGTTGGATACAATGTTAATTCACTGAAGACAAGAACAAGGCAAGATCATTGTCCTATCATGATCGCAGAGTACCACACAGTTGTTATTTGCTGTTAAGGAGAGTTTATTTAGCATTCCAAAAAGCAGATTGCACACCCCCCAAACTTCTATTTCTAAGCATTGAGTGACAGATTATTATTTACTTACTTTACTTAATTTAATAGACTTTCATTTTTAGGAGCTAGTCAAAGTTTTTATATATGAGTAAAGGCTGCAGCCATGTTTGAGATGGTAACTCGGAAATAGGTGGCTTATGAATTATGTGAGTTGCCCTGGTTGGCAGGCACTTGTTTTAGCCAATTTTGTTACTCTCTTACTGTAATGGCTTGAAAGAAGTCTCAGCCAATCAGGACACAGAGATTTCTTTGCCCATGTTATATTCTGATGTAATCAACACTTTCTTAACTAGTCATGGTCACTTAACATAATGGGTCTGTCACCACAACTAAACATTGCACTGTATTTGTCAACACTGCAACAACTGTCAAAGTGTTACAATGACAGGATGTTGACTCATACTGCATAAAAAATAATAGATGCTTTTATTTTTCATTGTACTCCAACAGAACCACTGGACACCAGAGTTCTAATAACACCAAAAGAAGAACAAGAAGAACAGCAAGTGCTACAACCTGGACTTTATAATGGTATGTACACCACACATTAAACATAGAAAGCATGACACAATCTAAGAGCAAAATAAAGCATGAGTGCAGGTTACATTAACAGTGTCTTACTCATCCCCTAGGGAAGCAGCTGCACACTGTTAATCTAACCCATGATCAAACATTATTTGTATTGCTAGAAATTATTATTAAATAAAAATCTAACAAATGTTATAAGAAATGCTGTCTTTATTTGCAGACAATACTGCCACCACCACTCAAAGAATGCAGCTTCAAAAGCACAGCAAGGTGTAGTATATCATGAGATATCATCACACCTCTAGTGGTTGTCCACAAAGCCATAGTACAGGTATGTCCAGCTACCCAAGAAGTGACGATATCCATGATATACAAAAGAGGAATGAGAGTAAAAAATTTCTAGACTAAAAAGATATTTTAGTTAGTGGCAGCAGTAACAGAAACTTATCCAAAACATCATTACATAGATACATAGATAGTGACGGCAGATAAGGGCCTATGGCCCACCCAGTCTGCCCATTTGAGCTTATAAGTTCAGTTTATGTTTTCCTAGAAGTCTGTTGTCCCTTACCCCTGACCTCCAGAATTCCTTTATGTCTATCCCATGCATTCTTAAATACCGTGATTGTTTCAGCCCCCACCACTTCCTCTGGCAGGGTGTTCCACTTGTCCACCACCCATTCTGTGAAGAAATTCTTCCTCATGTTTCCTCTGAATCGTCCTCCCTCCAACTTCATCCCATGCCCTCTAGTCCTGGAACATCTTTTTTGCTTAAAAATAGTGTATTCCTGCACCCTGTTCCTCCCTGTGAGATACTTGTTTGTCTCTATCATATCCCCTCTCTCCTTCCTCTCCTCCAGGGAGCACATGTTCAGTTCCTTTAACCTGTCTTCATAGGACTTGTGATGCAATCCATGCACCATCTTTATTGCCCTCCTCTGAACCTTCTCTACTCTGTCTATGTCCTTACATAGGTATGGTCTCCAGAACTGTACACTGTACTCCAGGTGAGGCCTCACCAGTGTCTTGTATAGTGGAATTATGACCTCCCTTTTCCTGCTGGTGATGCCCCTGCCTATACATCCCAGCATCCTATTTGCTTTACCTGCTGCCTTGTCACACTGTTTCCCTACCTTGAGGTCATCAGAGATGATAACCCCAAGATCCCTTTCCTGCTTGGTGCATGCTATATCCTCACCCCCAACTGATATATTGTGCCAGGGTTTTTGTGCCCCATATGCATTATCTTGCACTTCTTTGCATTGAATTTCAACTGCCAAACCCCTGACCATTCTTCAAGTTTCTGCAGGTCCCTTCTCATTCTGTCTACACCCTCTGGCATGTCCAATCTGTTACAGAGCTTTGTGTCATCAGCAAACAGTGAAATTCTGCCTTCTAGGTCCTGTGCAATGTCACTGATGAAGATGTTGAATAGGACCAGTCCCAGCACTGATCCCTGTGGTACCCCACTGGTCACTCTTCCCTCTGTGGAGTGACAGCCATTTACCACCACCCTCTGTGTCCTGTTAGTCTCCATTGTTAGTGTTGTGGCAAAGAATATCTTTTAAGTTACTGGCATGACATTAGAAAACTGAACCAATCAGAAAGCAGCTTGTACAATGCTGATGACACTATAATGTATATTGTACCAGTAAAACAGGCAGCAAAAATCAAAGAAAAGCAGTAACATTTGTAAATAAACAGCATATTTTAAAGCTATAACTTGTCAATTACTATTGCATATATGTAATATACAATAGCCTGACAGAAAATAGGCTACTTATCATCAGTTCTGAGTGAGCAGAACTTTCATAACTCACTCATACATCCACCACTCATAAGTTATGATAGTACTGCCTCACACTTGAACATAAATTACATGTTTTTAGTCATCCTATTGTATATCGTATAACACCATACCCTATGACATAGTATAGCAATTGTGAACTAGAATGTTTGACGTATACATTTAAAGAAACAAATTAAGCTTCAATAATCTGTTTTCTTCATTTTTGGCACATGGAACATCTTTGTGTAAGTATAACTATTTCTCAAAAAATCAACAGTTTCTATTGTCTCATTAGCTGGTGCTGCTTCTTCTTCTTGCTCCACATTTCCTCTTACCTTCTCTTCTGCTTTCTTGTGTGGTTCTCTAACAGTTCTCTGTGCATTTCTGTCATCTTTTTCTGCAACCCCCCACCCACATTGTCTCAACATTAAAAGGATGAACAAACAAGAGTGAAATGAGTTTTGCGAGTGCTCCAAATTTGTGATAGACAGGTTCTCCATCATGCACAGTAGTTTCAGAACTGTTGCTTAAATGCTGTTTTAGTTCAGAAAAAGTACTGTTCAATCCATAATTAAGCAATAAGGCATGACAGGGGTTGTGCTATGGTGGGAAAATGGCCAACCTCAGGGTGGATTAAAGCACGAGGCGTAGCCGAGGGCTTCCACCACCCAAGAAGGGCCATTAGCCCACCATAACACACCCGTTGGAGTACCTTATTGTGATTGTGAAATGGGTCCTTTTTAGTAAATTTTATGCATTTTTAAACATAATACTTTCTGCTGAGTCATTGTGCTGAGATAACGGCCCAGCTGAAAGCAGCTCTTAGCCAATCAGAATTCAGCATTCTTTCTACCCATTTCATAATTCACTTTAGCCACTGATGCAGAATGTCCACTGAAGGCACCGCTTACTCTTATAACCATAGGCTTGTATTTAATAGTTCATAACTTTAAAAACTATCATAAATTGCAGTTATTATGTACACTGGTTAAACTGTTGAAAAATCAACAACTTTCAGTACAGCGTTTATTTATAATAATTGACACAAGCAAACAAAGGTATTGAGCAGTACACACTGACATCACAGCAACCACAATTTACCAGACTCACAACTCAACATATAATAATCATTTTCTGTCTTTTCTTTTTCCCCACAGAACCTCATTTGTCACATACAGCTATTATTTGTGAGTGACTGGACAGTGTGGTTCAGGCGCACCACACAACACACCAAAAGCTGGACAAATTAATAGAATTAATGGAAACAAACAACAAAAATGTCTCTAACATCAACGTTAAATTGCTTCAAATTGACAATACAATGCAATCAGCGAATGGACAACTACAGTACCTAAATCTCACTGTACAGTCACTCACAAATACAGTCAAGACACTGGCTCCAGCAACTCCCGCAACTGAGGATGACCCTGATGTACAGTAACAAGACCTTCTGTCCCTTCCTTTGCAACCCCTCTGGACCTTCTCTGCCCACACCAGCT
Source organism: Neoceratodus forsteri (assembly GCA_016271365.2). Taxonomy (NCBI): domain Eukaryota; kingdom Metazoa; phylum Chordata; order Ceratodontiformes; family Ceratodontidae; genus Neoceratodus; species Neoceratodus forsteri. The sequence goes on along the minus strand of CM057459.1, from coordinate 106,750,509 downwards.
TCCATTCTCCCCTGCACAATCTGACCTAGCCACACCCTTCCATGTCTCAACAAAGCCTGAAGCAGGATAAGGAACAAGCTGCACATCTCTGTTTTTTTTTTTATGTATTTTATTTTATAATAAAGCTGCACATCTGCATTTCTTTACTATCTTTCTTATATATATATATATATATATTAGCCCCCAAAAGAAAATTTAATGTTCACTTACATTTTTACATTACTGAAAAGAAAGAAATATTCAAAGTCATTATTTTTATGTTATTATATAAATAAAAAGAATACATTTTTTATCATTTGTTTTATGTGTTTATTCTCACAAGCTAGAAATATTTGTAAGTGGCAACATAGTGCATGTTCAAATCATTGATATGGTAGGAGTCTATATGGAGTGCAGAACATGGTACATGCACCATTCAGATAGAGGCCATAGAATACGCAGGGACACAATATTAGTACCATGTACTAATTATACCCTCTCTGTAACCTCTCTATTATTGTCCTATTGTTTATTGCCTAGACTAGCCTACACCATGTTAGCCTAGCCGAAACTGCCTCCCTGTATAAATGAATGTACTCTGCACTGCTTGCCTCAATTGTATTGTTGTTACTTCCTTGGTTATCCTGTATTGTACTCTCCCGGGTCGTGCCTGAAAATAGTCACCTGCTGGTTAGTGCACCTACCCGGTAAACAAAAGCTAAATAAATAAATAAATACCTTTGTCTCTGTATTTGGTTGTGGTGGGCTGACATCAACATGCATTAACACACACGAAAAGGTGGTATAAATGCTGTGTAATATTATCCAGTCATAACCACATAGTCATCCAGTACTAGACTGTTTATAACATCATAGCAGGCCTCTGGTCATAATAGTAAAGTCAAAGACTATCAGTAAACTGTGCTAAAAATGATGCAGGTCTCTGGTCTTAATACTAAAGTGAAACACTATCACTGAACTGTGGTGAAAATGATGCCTGATATAATCCAGTCATAACACTATTTTGGTATGCCAGGGTAACATCAGGAGGCATTAACACACACTAAAGGGTGGTGAAAATGCTGCCTCATATTATCAAATCATAACCACATAAGTCAGAACATACAAATATTACATCACAGCAAACCTCTAAAGACTATTTGGGTTATGCCAGGGTAACATCAGCAGCCATCAACACACATTAAAGGGTCATAAAAATGTTGACTGATATTATCCAGTCATGACCACATAAGTGGGCATATAATGATATAATGCCAAAACAGGCCTCTAAACAGTATTTGGTCATGCCACAGTAACATCAACAGGCATTAACACACAATAAAGGGGCGGTGAAAATGCTGTCCAATATTATCCGTTCATAACCTCATAAGTGGGAGCATGGGGCTCAAACGTATCAATTTGCACAGAAACAGGCACATCTCTTTGAACCGAGAAACTCTCCCCAGAGCAGATATACATAAATGGGAGCATGGGACCCTTCAGGTCCCACGCTACCATCAAACTGGCCATGTGTGCAGAAGATAATGTCACAACAGGCCTCTGGACATAATAGTGAACTGATACACCATTTGCTTATGCCAGGGTAACATCAGGAGGCATTATCACACACTAAAGGGTGGTGAAAATGCTGTATGATATTATCCATGCAGAAACACACACCTCTCTTTGAGCTGATAAACTCTTCCCAAACCAAATTTACATAAGTGGGAGGATGGGACCTTTCGGGCCCCATGCTACCACCAACGTATCAATTCCTACAGAAACAGAAACATCTCTTTCAACCGAGAAACTCTCTTCAAAGCAAATATGCATAAGTGGGAGCGTGGGACACTTCGAATCCCACGCTCCCACCAAGCTGGCCATGTGTACATAATAAGATAACATCGCAACAGGACTCTGGACATAACAGTGAACTGATACACAATTTGCTTATGCAGGGGTCCCATCAGGAGGCATTGACACACACTAAAGGGCGGTGAAAATGCTGTCTGATATTATCCATTCATAACCACATAAGTGGGAGCATGGGGCCCTTCAGGTCCCATGCTCACACCATCATATCAATTCCTACTAAAGCAGAAACATTGCTTTCAACCGATAAACTCTCCCCAAAGCAAATATACATAAGTGGGCATCATTTCCAAGATACGGGCACCAAAAAGCACTGTGACCATTAACAGTGAATGCATAATACTGGCCTACGCACATGAAAATGAGCAATTGGAACAGTAATTCACAAATATCTCAGTAACCGTACAAGCTAGGAAAAAAATTCTAATTTCATGGTGTTCATAGCTTTCCTGTCTACTTCTACACTTGGGGGGAGTAAGTGTTTTTGTGACAAAAAGTCTGTATATCAAACCATTTTTGAGATACGGGCCCTGAAAGGCATCACGGGCGCAGCAATATTATACTATGGGAAAATTTCTGAACTTCAGAATGCTGTAACTATGGGCCTGTTCAATGTTTCCATACCAAACCAGCAAAAGGCATGCCTCTGGGACTAGGGCTTTCCACCCTGAGAAGTTCAGGCCAATAGCACAAACCACGTTGCCACAATGAACAGACAAAGAAAACAACTGCCGCAATGTTATCCCATGGGGAAATTTCTTAACTTCGGAGTGGTGTAACTATTGTCCTATTGAATCTTTCCATACCAAACCACTGAAAGGCATATCTGTGGCACTAGGGCTTGCCATTCTGAAAATGTCAGGCCAATACCACAAACCAGCTTGCCACAATCAAGTGACAAAAAAAACAACAGATAGCAAAATGTGTTTATGCAGTGTTGCCGCGATTACTTCAATGTTTGCGCTATAATGGGAATGTTAGTGTGCACAAAATTCTTTTAGTGTGATTACTTTTTCGAGTTAGCGTGATTGTTTGCGCAGCAACATAAATGTTTGCGCGATCAAAAAAATGGCAAAAATTTTAAAAACATATTTGCAGACTAGCTGGTGAAAACCTAATGCCAACGGTATGTTCCTAGGGGCCCAATTAGGTAAACACAATGGTTGGTGTTTTATAAAGTGCAGTATTTTTGGAATTACAGTGTGTTTTCTCTCTCGCTAACTGAAAACAAGATGGCAGCAGCTCGACAACATTTTTGGGCAAGCTCGACAACAAAATGTGATTGCTAATGTTTTTGCAGTGCACATATACATTTTTCCATAGGCTATAACAGGACATGAAAAAATGGAATAACTTTTGAACCAAGCAATATTTTTTCACCAAATCTTCAAAAGGCACCAGTGCAACCCAGGACACATATAGACAACACAATTTGAACCCATTCAAATGCATTCTTCAGTGCATTACGGGTGGACAAAAAATTTGCAACATTGAGGAAAATTCACTTTTTCAGCTCCCTACGGTTCCACAATGTACATCTAACCAAAATGAAAATTTCCAGATCGGGAGATCTGTGGAACATCTTTCTACATTCCAAATGTCAAGTAAATGGGACAAGCAGTTCAAAAGTTATTAAAGTGCAAACTTAGAGGTTTAAAATAGAAATGGCTACGCAACCCTAACTGCGAATTTTACCCCCCACCACACCACATACACACACACACAGAACACACATACAACTGGGGAGACGGTACAAGGCAAGACAACCAATAAGCTATGGGGAATCCAGTTAAATTTCATTTATCGAACATATTTGACCCAATGTAGAATGCATAGGATCTCTCCTAGTAGGCCAAGCCATTGCCCAAAGTGTCAACAGGAAGATGGGGACTTTTTGCATATGGTTTTAACGTGTACTAAAATAGCTCCCTTCTTGATCAAAGTCCACTCTGTTATGCAAAGGATATTAAACTGTATGTTGCTTAGACCCACCCACCCCCCGGGAATTTATGTTGGGTGTGGAGAGTATACAGTGAAATGGCTCCAGACATAGGCTACGGAGTATTGTTTTAATAAAATGCCAGAAAAACTGTAGCACAACATTGGGCTAGTATCACCACTCCAAGTATTGCTCATTGGCTTAGTAACTTGTTAATGTGTATGAAACTAGAAAGGTGCTAATGCTAATGGCATGCCCATAGTATTTCAGAAAACTTGGCAGCCATTACTGGATGCCATCAGTACAGGAATAACCCCTGGATGAATATCGGGGTAGAAAATGGTGTGACCAAGGTGGTACTCCCTTCTCCCTGTGTTGCTTTGCGAACCCACACAATATACATACCGTTCTTTACAGGTCTGTGAATGTAGCTTAAATTGTCATTGACTATGTACCATGAAGATGTTATATGACATGTATTCCAAAAAGTGACTATGTATTTTTTGTCATTAAGCGTTTTCAATAAAAAAATGTTTTTGGTTTTTTTAAATTGCTGACCTGTAGTGCACAGGGATATGACCGAGGTTTTGGCAGCATTAAACAGTACTGCTGCACCCAGTCTGCATGAGGATCCCTCATTTTCAGGGGCACAGAAATACATTCTGCATTTTCACCTTGTCAGGTCAGTATGGCACACTGGGGCTTTGAATATGGTCCCCACCCCATCAGCTGAAGCTCTGCACAGCACAACATTGACCTGGTTAATGCCATGCTAACCATTCGAACATGGGGGCCAACATTTTCATACCGAAAAGACATCTTTTTGGCTTGGGGGATGTGAAGAGCCCATACAGTTTGAACGTTTCCTAAAGTGAGCATGAAACAATCAAAACCTCTTAATGAGAGAGTATAGATTTGTTCAGTATAGTTTCTGTTGCAAGTCCTGAAATTACTGTGCCAGGAAGGGAGATGGTGCAGATAAGGGTGTGCAGCCCCAACATAGACTAGAAACAAAAAATGCCCACACTCCAGGGTTGGAGCATTCAAGTAATTGCTCCAGACTCTGGGGTGCGTGTATTTTCTACGTTAAGCGGCGTGCGTGCGCCAAGAACATCTTGGGAGAATGGGACACTTTGGGTATGCCTCCTCTGCAATCCCTGCTCTATTGAGCAGGCATGGCACCTGCACCAATCGGACGCTGCAAAACAGGGGAGTGACAGCAGTGGTCTTCTTCAAAGAAAACCACCGCTGTGTGCTTGCACCGTGTCATGCCGCCTCTGTGGCTCCTTTGCTGCCACGCTGGCAGCCCACCCTGTGCGGGCAACGCCCCGCTGACTGCTGACAGGTGCCCAATCCCCGTCGGCTCCACGGCCCCTCAGCTGACTCTGCCACGCTGGGAGCTCACCCTAGCATGGCAAATGTCCCACATTGTCTTTTTTTTTTTTTAAACCTGTAAATTGAAAACGGTCCCACGGCGCTTCTCCCAGCCCCCCTCTCACAACCCGCACCCACTCACTGCGCACCCTGCCTCCCCACACACCCCATCACCCCATACTTACCTCCGGAGCTCGGCACGACGATCTTCGGTGGATCGGGAACACGTCTGCACTCTTCAAAGCCGACCGCGAACTGAGGAAATGCCGGTAAGCTGTATAATAGGCTAGATGGGGTTTCAACTTTATTGCATATTGCAGGCATTTTTATTTTGCACCAAATTTATCAGGTTTGGGACCCCTTCTCATGAATGATGTCACTGTCATTGCGTTATTCGGGCCCGAAGGGTGATTTCGCAGTCACTGCACAGTCACTGCGCAAAATCACCCTTTGGGCCCAAATAACGCCATGACAGTGACATCACTTATGAGAAGGGGTCCCAAAACCTCATGTTAAAATTTGGTGCAAAATTTTAAAAGTGACTGTTTTACTTGTTATAGCGCGCAGTTCCTAAGCACGCCTCGTAGGTTTGCGAATTTTCAATATTTCCACCCAGATTTTCAACATTGCCATTTACCACACCTTCTTATGAGCAGTACAGCTGTCATTTTTCACATCTCACCCAAAATGTGTTTCCGCCCATGTAGCGCACAATGGTGCAGTTGGTGCGAAATCAATGTATGGGACAAATTAAGAAAATCACAGTGACACTGTTCATGAGTAGAGGTCTTAAAATGGCTATGTTGAAAATTTGGTGAAAAAATTCCTAAAAATTACTGTTTTACGTGCGTACGTTGCGCAGTTCCTACGCACGCTCGTACGTTTGCAAATTTTCAATATTTTCACTCCACATTTTCAACATTGCCATTTTAACACACCTTCTTATGAGCAGTCCACTGTCATTTTTCACATCCTGCCCAAAACGTGTTTCCGCCCATGTAGCGCACAATGGCGCAGTCGGTGTGCGAACTCAATGTATGGGACATATTAAGAAAACTCCACAATGACACTGTTCATGAGCAGAGGTCTTAAAATGGCTGTATTGAAAATGTGGTGACATCTAAAATGACTGTTTTACAGGAGTGTGCGTTGCGCAGTTCTATGCATGCCGTCACGTTTGCGATGTTCAATATTTTTACCCAGATTTTCAACATTGCCATTTTACACACCTCCTTATGAGCAGTACAGCTGTCATTTTCACATCCTGCCCAAAATGTGTTTCCGCCCATATAGCACACAATGGCGAGTCGTGTAAAGCAAATCAATGTATGGGACACATTAAGAAAATCACAGTGACACTGTTCATGAGCAGAGCTCTTAAAATGGCTATGTTGAAAATTTGGTGAAAATTCCAAAATGACTGTTTTATAAGCGTGCATTGCGCAGTTCCTACGCACGCTCGTAAGTTCGCGAATTTTCAATATTTGCACTCCAATGACTTCCAAATATCTAAACAGCACATAGAAGCAAGCAACATTCAGCATTGACAAATGCTTGTACTTCTTTGTCACTGATTTTTTTAAGCCATGTCCAAGTGCCAAATACCACTGCAAATACTTGCAAGCGAACGTTCGGCATTGACAAATGCTTGTTTGTTTCTAGTTTCTGTTGCAGGTTCAATGAATAATTTCTCATTTTAGCTCCTACAGTTACTTCTTATGAATGTGTTGTGGTCTATAAGAAATGTTGTTCAGCCTCAGGAATCTTAAGTATATAGGTCAGTGCCTAGAGTATTTTGGAATCAGCAGCTAACAGACCCACTGACAAACTTCCTTACCTTCATTACAGCAGTTTTTAAAAATAGTCGTTGCAGTACTGATGTTAAAAGCTCTCAAAATATGTCTTTCCTTGCTTTGACTTGCAAACTCTAAAAAGCTCTACGTCATCATTTACAAATGTTTGGCTCCCCCCAAAACAGTTAAATCTATATATAGCCTATGCACAAAGGGCACACTGCCCCAACAAGGCATGCAACCACCACATACAACGGGATACGTCACTAAAACACACTGTCCATGGCTTTGTGGCATGCACTTCTACAGCACATAAACACGTGCAGCAGACATGTGTACCTCCACCATGGCAGCACCATGCACAGTTGAAAGGATGTAGTGGTGTATCAGCATGTGCAGACCGTGGTGCGCACACACACACACGCACACACACATGCATGCACAATATGAAGTACATCCTGGTGCATAGGTGTGCAGGCACAACCCAATGCCATGGGGAGGCCTGCCGTAACATAGATGTGCACATCCCTTACATCAGCCAGTTTCCACTCCTGCAGAGGCCTGCTCCCTCTGCAGTTCAGATCTCATCTTTCATCTGCCACACTGCGCTCAGCCAGTCTCTTTTACTGAGCTAGAGGTCATGTGACCTATCAATCATACCTTAACTTTTAGTCAAATGTTGGCAACAATTTTAAACATGGCTGTTTCATACAGAAAAGTACACAAAACATAAAAAATAACAGTTTTAGCACAGATCTGTTTTTATACAATAACAAAATAAGGAAAAAGGAAAACAAAGAAGGGAACTCCCAGGTAGAAAGTCCCACCTTTGTTGTTCCCAGACTCCCTCATGCTACAGCTTTATAAAGCACCCAGATCTCAGCCAGCCTGACTCCATAGTAATCCAAAACATGGATGCCAGCAAGCCAAAAGCACATTGAGTCAGGCATTTCTTAAACAGGTACATTTTCTCAACATATAGCAATGTGTGCCATTTTGGCTTAAAGAAACATTTCATTTAGTATCAGGAAAATGCAGATAAGGCCAGCAATGTGGAACAAAATGCATTGCTAATGCATTGTTTATAAAACATGAGTTTTATACATTTAATCCACCAAGGAGAGCTTTGTGCTTTCTGATACCTTAATTACCCTTCATATAAAACTAAAGATGGTGTATAGTAACTCTCCCTCAGTATTTTGTTTTGTTTTTTATTTAGGGTCAAAAACACAGATTCATAGCATTTATGTAATTTCTTCCACATATATAGTATTTTGCAAATGGTGACTTTTAGCATGGGAATACAGCATCAAAGCCCACATGCTTTTCTTTCACACTAACTGTGCTAGGGCTGCTCTAGTATCCTTAATGCTAGCTGTACAGGGGGATGGGGTGTTCAGAAAGAAGAATTAGCAAGAACATTAAAGTTTCAACCCTTGGTGATCACACCAGAGAGGACAAGTTAGAATATTAGTAAGATTAGCATAGAAGAAAGAATGCAGCCTAATGGATGGGAAAGAAACATTAGAGGTAATCTGGCATGCTGTACACCCATTTCTGCACTGAGTGTTTCAAGTCTCAGTATGATGTCATTTTATCTGGTACTTTGGGCAAGGCCTTGTTGTGGATGCATGATTTTCTATCCCCTAGGCCCTCATTCTCTATTTTCATTAATGCAGTAGGAGGGTTTCATCCTACCACAGGTAGCACTACCACTTGCAGTGCCAACGACCCAAGTTCAGGACTGAGCCTGTGTAACTGGAGGACCGACTTGGGGTAGGATAACTAAGCACTCAATGGACAGTCACCTCCTCAGTGGTGGGAGGCAGAGTGGTCTCTGATGCAACACCACCACCTGGGTTACCTCATGTGGTGGTGCAGTTGGAGCCATGGATTGAGGGAGGGGGATATCGGTGGTTTATTACAATGCATCAAGCAAGGCCTTCCTGACATCGAGGGCAGGTTATAAAATTGGAAAAACACCCTGACCAAAGCAGGATGCCATCCATCACCCACCATAGTCCTCACACTGCTTGCTAGGTTCTCTCCTCACCAACCAGTACTTCAGCTCTACTTGGGGGGGGGGGGAGTAGTAAGTGCCTGCCCCCCCCATGGTCCTTCCCATGAAAGTTTATTCAAGGCAAAAGTGCAAAGCAGAGGTAAGCCCCAGATATGGCAGGGTGGCTGGACTGACTGGAGCTGGTTGCGCTGCAGGGGACAAACTGGAGTGAATTTTTTTTTGTGTGTGTGTTATTTATTTATCCTCCTTTCTGCCCTCAGTGTCCCCTTCCTTCCGACTGCTCATATCCACTTTCTGCCCCCGATCTGCCCCTAGAGTGCTTCTCTCTCCTCTCCTTCTCCAGCACAGCAGGGTCTGTCCTAGGTGGTCTCTGGATGGGGCAGTCTTCATCTAGGACTACCGAGGGCTGTTTTCCACTTTTCTGTGTCCCTCTACCCCCCCCCTGGGACACCAGCACACAAGGACATACATCCCTAGAGGGGCAACGTGCTGGCATTGCAGCCTCCCTGAGCCTAAACGGTCCCTCCCAGGACTCCAGGAATGAGCTGCCATTCTGAGTGCCGGTGCTCCCACCCGCCTCTCAGGGTTGGCAATCCGCCCCTGAGGGAGGAGAGCATCCATTGGGACGCTCAATCCTCCCTCCCCCTGGCTGACCCCCGTCGACCCGAGTCTGTTCCCGAACCCGGGTCGCCGGCGTGGTGTGAGGTGTGGCATCCAGTGCCTCAACCCTCAGCACCACCAGGCTGGCCAGAGTGAATTTTTTAAAAAAGATTTAAGTTACAGAATGCTTCTTCCACCCTGCATAAATAAAGCACCATCCACATGACAATGGGGACCCAAATTCAGGTCTTCCCCTCCTCCTGGGAATCCCCACTTGACCCCATTGGCATGGTGGTCATGTAGTCCCACTCCATCAACACCAGCTTTTTCAGTGGCCTCTGGCAGGCGTGGAGTGAGAGGAACACAGAGGATTGTTATAAGCAGGATACTAATGCATGGCCATGGTGGAACACTGAGGACACACAATGTACACAGAGCTGCATCCCTCAGCCACACCGCCACCAGCACAGCCCCACTACCTTGGAGGGCTCCACCACAGTTCAGCAGATGCCTAGGTCATCCTTACACTGTAGTAAATGTTGCAGGATCCCCTCTTTCATGACAGCCAGTCTGAGATCTTCAGTTTCCAAATGGTCTGCCAAGCCATGGTGATGGACAATGCCCCATTTGCTGCTCCCTCTGCAGCAGTACAATCCTGTCCAGTCTGCCATGGTACTCCTGTAGAGACAGAAGCAATGAGACATCATAATCTGACTGGATCAAAAGTCACACAGCATACACAACAAATACACTGTACCACCCTGTGCCTGTGGCATTTGTAATGGTCCAGGCTCCACCATGTCCCAGGTGACACCACTGTCACCCTGGTATGTGAATATGGAAATCCCCCTAGTTTATGGGGTAGGTCCCAACATGCTGACCAGCGCTGTGACCCTGTACTGTCGCAGCTGCCATTGCATACTGCAGTGTGAATGGGCAATGTCTGTGCATAATGTGTCGCTCAGTTAGTGTGCTGGGTACACGCCTCTTAAAGTGCTTCTGTCAGGCCAGGCATGTTTGTAAGGTAGACCTGTGCAGGCCCCCATAGTGTATGCATGAAAAGGGTGGCAGTCACACATTGTATGCTAGCTGTCCAAAGAGCTGGACACAGCTCCCCCCGGGGGATGGTTTTGATACATTTTTGAATGTCCTCCTGCTAGACCGGGAGAGGGACCAGGAATGAGCACAGAGGACAAGGGCACAGCCACATGTATTTTGGTCCAGGCTGAATGCATATGCCCTTAGGAATGCACACTGTCTCAAATGGCGACGTGTGGACCATGCAACTGTCACTCAGTTGTGTGATATAGTCTTTGCCCATGTTGATCCCACACACCCGCTGGTTGGAGGCAATGTCAGTGAAGACAAAGATGGTCTCTGCATTGGCATACTATGTCACAGGGCCCTTCCAAAGGGTGGGGGTGATGTCACTGGCGTCAGTCATCCGTATCCAGGGCCCTGCACCAGGTTACTGACATCCTGCTCCTGCACGTGCATGAGCACATCACGTTCACAAGCACACAGCATAACATATGGTTCACAAAGTAGGCATTCTATCCCACGTATGGTAGCCCAATGTACAGGTGGCCACTGACTGTATGTATGTTGTCATCCTGGCACCATCTGTGAATGCAGAGGCATACTACAACTGCAAAGGATTCCACAGCATTATTTATTTTATTTATTTATTTATTTATTTGAATCTAGGATTACAAGTGCCTTTGAGCCAAGGCTCTTTTACAAAGGTTCCACATCAGTTGAGGTACAATTCAAACAAGATATTGAATAACAGTATAACAGTGGGTTACAGGCAGTTACATACAGTTTTTTACATTCAATACAGTGGCAAAAATGTCAGAAGGAGGTCTGGTAACAGGGTTGACACGGTATGGAGGAGAGGCACACTAGTGGGGTGCAGCCATAGGCACTTGTCAAATATCAACTAAAGTGCTACAGAGGGGTAGGGAAGGAGGGTGGGAGGAAGGGAGGATGAATGGGTGTACGGGAGAGGGAGTTGAGGGGGGAGATGGTTAAGTGCTAGGTGGAAAGAGCAAAGAGGAGAGGGGAGAACAATTAGGAAGGACAGTCACAGGAGCTAGATGCAGACAGGATGTGACAGAGACTGGATTTGAATGCACCAAGCTTTGGCATTGAGGTGATGTCAATGTTAAGACCACTGAACCAGCTGGGAGCTCTGTGCACAAACGATCTTTGCCCTCGTGTGGTGCGGAAATGCGGGATATGCAGAAGCTGGGATTCAAAGCCCCAGTGATGCGAGTAGTCCGCGCTGGGCAGAGGAGAGCTTGGACACCAGGGGGAGCAGGGCCTAGTGTTATTTCTCTGTCATAAGGCAGGTTTGATACTTGATCCAGTTTGAAAGTTGAAGCCACCCAGTCTGTGCATAGAGATCACATGTGTGGGTGAGGGGATGGGCGCTAGTTATGAGATGGCAAACTTTATTTAGTGCAATGGATATGTGTCTGAGAGCGGTGGCAGAGGCAGAGCCATAGATGATCAGGCCATAGTCGATTATTGAGATTACTGAGCTCTGTACTGCAATCCCTAAGACATCTGAGGTAAGGCATTGCCTGTGCCTGAGGAGTAGGCCAATGCGAGTGTTGGCAGCCTTGGCAATGTTGTCAATGTGTGTAGCAAATGAATGGTTACAATCAATGGTAATACCTAGATATTTAAAGGATTGAACCTGTTTGAAGGTTGCACCAAGGCAGTTTTTGATCGTGAAGGGATCTGTGTTTGTTGTGCATTTTTTTTGTAGTTGAGAACCAATTTATGTGTACTAAACCAAGTTTCAATCGAGGTGAAGGCAAGTTGTAGATTCTTTTGAAGGTGGTCTGGATCCTTGTGAGTGGAGAGGATGATGGCATTGTCAGCATAGATGAGGATTTGTGCTGGACACGATTGTGGAAGATCATTCAGAAAGAGGCTAAAAAGAAGTGGCCCAAGAATGGAGCCTTGAGGAACTCCTGAGTGAACAGGACGTGCGTCTGAGAGAACATCAGCTATTTTCACTCTTTGGGAGCAGTTCTCCTAGTAGCTCTTGAACCAAGTAGTGGACTCAGGTGAGAGGCCAGCAGAACGTAGCTCTGTGATTAATAGATTATGATGTACAGTGTCAAAAGCCTTGGTCAGGTCATTGAAGACCAACCTGGTTAGGAGGCTGTCATCCAACAAGCTGTGGATAGCACCAGTGAATTCAAAGATGGCCGATGTAGTACTGTGACCTGTACAGAAACCATGTTGTTGGGGCCAGAGGATGTTGTGTTTGCCCAGGTATTCTGTTAGCTGGTCAAATACCATGCATTCAATGGCCTTGGGGGGGGGGGGAGTATGGAGATAGGCTGGTAGTTCACATGCAGATCCTTGTCCCCACGTTTATGGAACGGGGTTACTGTGGTTGATTTCCATCTGTCGGGGAAGTGGCTGAGGGCAAGGGACAGGTTGAAAATGTTTGTTAGTGGAAGTAGCACTTCATCAAGGGTGAGGGACACCAGCTTGAGGTCGAGTGAGTCCCCACTAGTTCTGGATTTGGCGATTGCTTTAGAGACGTATTTACGGTCCTCATGTGCCCTGACTTCTTAAAGTAGAATGGTGGGTGGTTGGAGGGAGGGGGTTGTGGGCTGGATGTAGGAGAAGGGGGGTGGTCATCATTGAAGAAGTCTGAAGAGAGAACACTACTGTGGTCATATAATGCAGTATTCAAAGTATTTGCAATCGTGGTAGGGTTGAGAGTTATGCCACCATCAATGACCAACATAGTAAGTGAGGATTTTGGCTGCTTCCCAATTACTTCTTTAAGATTGTCCCAGAAGGATTTTCCCTTACCCTAGGTGTTTGTGATGGTATCTCTGTAGTATGCAGTTTTCTTCTTGCAGATTGATTTAGTGCAGTCATTTCACGCCCGTTTGTAGTTCTGGATATTGGCTTGATTGCCAGTGGCCTGTACCCAAAGGCAGAGGAAGTCCCTTGCTTTCAGATCCTTGAGTAGTTCAGCGGAGAGCCAAGGATTACAAAGGCCTTTGATTTTATGCCTTTTGAAAGGGGCATAGGTGACACAGGCAGCATTGAAGGAGTTGATGAAAAAATCCAAGGCTGAGTTGACATCAGAAGTATAGAATATAGGAGACCAGTCGAGCTGTCGAAGGTGGGATTTGAGGTGTTTCAACTGACCACGTGGGAGGACTCTACTATTGATTAATTTAGGGGAGGCTTGCAGAATTTATTCAACCATTTGCAGATGACTGGGGAATGGTCACTTAGTGTATCTGGAAGGACAGAAACATCCGAGATCCGGGAGGGATGGCTGGTCAGTATCCCATCCAGGAGAGTGCTTGCACCAGTTTTATAATTATATCTGGTGGGGGAGACTACCAGCTATGCCAGGTTTGCTGCTGAGATGGCATCCTTGAGGCCCCCTGCGTCAGCAGCTAGCCAATTGATGTTAAAATCACCCATTAGGATTGACTACGAGTCAGGGGGTTGAGCACAGATGAGGTCCAAGACTGAGCTGAGGCCTTTACCTTGTTCTTTTGGAGGAATGTAAACAGCAACAACAGTCAGGGCTTTGTTGTGAGCCCCCAGCAGAATTTTAATAGGTAGGATCTGTGTAGAAGAATTCGAGAGGGGGGAAGGTAAGCGGTGACCCAGGAGGGTGTCTTTGAGATATAAAGCACAGTCTCCCCCTCTTTTTGTACTCCTGTCAAGTCTGAAGACATTATACCTGGCAGGGCAATAGCCATATATGGAGTTTTGGGTGATAGCCAGGTTTCAGTGATTGCAAGGATATCAGGGTTGTGCTGGTTAGTGAATATTTGCAGGGCATCAAGTTTAGGCAGGAGGCTGCAGATGTTGAGAGATGCATGGGTGAGAGTCCCTGGGTGCCTCGATTGATGACCGGGGCAAGGAATTTTAGGCCCAGGATTTGGGTGAACATTCCCAGATAGCAGCAGCAGGAGTAGCAGAAGCTTCAGAATGCGCCATCTTAATTGTTTTAAGGCAGATTTGTTTACCCGTTTCATGCACAGTCTATTGCAGTGATTCTGTCTTAGGTCCCAAGTGAAGTAAAATGAGCCAATGTTGAGAACGGGAACAGACAAACATACACCACCCTATCATGGTTCTTCAGGTGTTGCCAGCCATCCCCAGAGGAGACTGGGAGAGTATAGACAAGCTCAGTTGGAAGGGTACCAGAGTGGGTGTAGATAAAGTCAGACCTGCAGCCTAGAGGAAGAGAGGGGTATCTAGCTCCAGGCAGGAAAAACAGTGGTAGCAGGGAGCAAAAGAGAATGAGACGAAGAGGCAGAACTGCTAGGTGCTCTGCGATTCTTTAAGTATCATCAGTAATGTGTGTGCCAAATACCCCGGGTCATGCCATGATACCTATATATGTGGTGGCTTCAGGCACAGCGCTCTCTTCAGTGCACACAAAAGCAGAGACAGATGGTTGATCAGTGGGTACAGGTCCACTATATAGAAGGCAGAATGGTGGATTACATGAAGCCATCCAGTACTAATACTGACATTTACTGCCATATAGGTGACAGTGGATATCCATTATGGTTACACCTGATGGCCCAATAAATAGTGGCACAGAGCAAGGGCAAACAGGCTGAAAAGAGGCACACAGGAAGCAGTAGTTCTGTGGTGGAGAGGACAATATGCTTCTGGTAGATGAGATTCTGGTGCCTAAACATTATTGGTGGCACAATGCTGCTTGGTCCTGGGAAGGCATGCAGAGTGTTCACCACATGCGCCATGCTGTAAAACTTAGGTGTATGGAGGCATATACCCATGCCATGAGATGGGCATGAGGATGGCCCATAGGGTGACTGGAATTGAGAGGCCCTGCATGGCTGGGGTGCAGAGACACTGTCTGGATGGGCAGTGAGGCATAGCCTTGTGCAGGGAGGTTCAGCAGTTAGGGCTTGCCTGTGTGGTGGGGAACATGGGTGGTGCAGGCTGGTGTGGCACAGTGACGATGACCAACCCTGAGTGTCACATGGCTGCAGTATGTGAGCTGTACAGGGGGCTGATATATGCTTGTGCTGCACTGGGGGTAACACATGCTTGTGCTAGATTGGGGGGCTGACATGTGATTGTGCTGTACTCGGGGGCCTGAGATGTACATGTGCATTACTATCCCTTGCCAGTGGGGACCCACTGCATGCTGAGGAACATATGCTGAGATGGCAAGTCTTTGCGGAAGCCTCCCTCCTCACCCCCCCCCCATAGTCCCATGTGCCTCTCTGTATCCCTGCTGGTGATGTCATTTGGCAGGCTCCCTGTTACTGTGTGTTGGCCAGCTGTGCTGGTCTGTCTGGGTGGTTGGTCTGGTTCCTGTGTGTCAGCCAGCTGTGCCAGTGTGAATGGTTAGTCCTGCCCTTGTGTGGCTGTTGACTGAGGTGGTGTGATGGCTAGAATGGTATCAGCTATGCAATTGAGGATGTCACTGATGCGGTCTATTCTACCCCCACATGCCCCTCACCTTGGCAGTGAGCTCCCACAGATGTTCAGTATGCACCTGTTGGGGAGGATACCTCTCTGTGCCCTGCACTGTACACTGTGGGTGAGCAGGCCTGAGGAGCCCTCATACACACTGTCCCCATGCCACTGTGTGTACCCATGCCATCACTGTTGCTGCACCAACCACCCCTGTACACTGGGCAGCATATACCCAGAGGCTACCTAATGGTTATGGACAGCTGTTCCCATATCCCCACCATGTCCCGCTGTACAATTGATGTCATAGTGCTCTGTGTGCTGGGCTCAGACATGGGTTCCTGGGGTGCCAGTGAGAGGGGTGCGTGCCTTTGTAGGGGGGGGGCTGCTACATTCCATGCGAGGTGATGTCCATGTCCTCATCCCATCCACCTCCTGCATGGCTGTTGCCTGGACTCTGTCTGTTCCTTGGTCTTCTGGTCCATCATCCTCCTGTGCTGGATTCATCTGCTCCTATAGATCACCTGTGAGGAAGGAGACATGACATGTTCATGCATGTTGCATTGTCGTGGACATTCTACAGGACATTTTTGCTTCTGTGGCCAGTGTCACCTTCCTCGGTTGACCTACCCCTTCCATCAGAGCTGGCTCAGGACCCTGGCTCTCATCTGCAGGTGGCCCAACCACCTCTGTGTATGGTGAAGGTTCTGGTCCAAGGTCTGTAGAATGCAATACAGGGGTGGTTAGACTATTTGTATAGCCCCCCCATGCTGCCCATGGGGGGTAGTGCCATACCTGACAATGTGTCCATGCCCTCATCTTCATGCAGGAATGCCTGGTTTAGGATGTCCCCAGTTATGTGCTATATTGGTGATAGGCCATTCTCCTGTGTGGGTGACCCCAGCTCTTGGCCATCTGTGACCACTTTGTTGCCACCATCTTCTACTTGACAACTGACCAGAAGTCACGCCACTTGTGCTTGACAGCAGCCAGTGCACATGCCTTCTAGCCAGTAGCTCTTACAGCCACCTGGATGTCCAGTCAAGTCTGGCCTTCGTCTTTGACAATGCTTTTAGGGACTGTGCCCTGTACAGTATGGCATAGTGCTCCCTGATGTCTGCTAGTATGACAGTCACCTGACCTGTTGAGTATTTCATGGATCATGACCATCTAGTGCCCTGTGCTGTGCATGGCCATGGGCTGATAGCCGGCCACAGTCTCAGTGGGGACTGAATCTGAGTCTAGACCTGCATGTGGTGCACCTCCCCTGCTGTCCCCTACTCCTGCTTGCCCCACTGCCTCCATCATGATAGTATTCACGTCCATGTGTGCACTGGCAGGGCCGTGTGAATGCATATGTATTGTGGGATCATGAGGCGTCACCACACACCAGTGGTCCACCCTTTGTCTGCTCAGTGTGGGACTGCACGTGTCTGCATGCCTTGCCAATGCCACTGCCTGTACTGCATGCATATTGGTGTGTGGTGTGTGTGGACTGCTGTCTCTGTGGTGTGCATGGGAGTACCAGTGGTATGCCCCATTTGCACACAATACATGTTCCTTGGTGCATAGGCCCCTATGTCATGTATTAAATCTGTATGACTGTGTGAGTGGTTCACACATCAGATGTCAGGGACAGTGGATCACATGAGTCATCGATGGCCGTATCCTCAGTGCTTGGAAACAATTATATTTTATGCCAGTGCCAAAAAGGTCCATGTCCTCCAGCTTCTTGGTTGACCTCAGACCAATCTCCATCATACCAGTTGGGGCAGTATAGTGCAGTGGGTTAAGGCTCAGAGCTGTAGATCTGGAGACCTGGGTTTGAATCCCACAGCTGCCTAGGTGCATGCTGTGTGATCCTGAGCAAGTCACTTAACTTTCTTGTGCTCGCAGGTGGCATCTGGAAACAAGCTTCAGCTAAGTGTGCTACTCCTGGTTAAACAATGCTTCCCCAGTTATCATAAAAGTCTGCAAGAAAACAGTCATAGAAAAACATCACCTAAACCATCCAGGATAAAATCAATCCACCCCAGTTGGGAACCCATAAGGGCATTTCCACAATGCTTGATCTCCTGGAGCTACTATACCACACCAGGTCCCCTACCAGCCTAAGTTGAAGAAGAAAGCACCAAAATCTTACCAGTACACTTCAGCAAAGCCTTCAGTAGGATTTGATCATGATGCATACCTTAGTTGACCCATAGCTTTCCTCAGTCTCACAGCAGTGCATGAAGATAGGCACTATAGGCACTTTTTAATCTGACTGGAGCTCATCAAATTAGGGAATTCTTCAAAGTATGATTCTTGGCCCTCCAATGTTCCTGATCATGATTAATGACATGACCATGTTAAAATGGATGGTGATGTATGCAACAAAAATGACGACTCAGGATGCTAAGGGATGTACTACAGAGCCGTAGGAAGGCATTTTGGTGCCCTGGGCAAGAGACAAATTTTGCCCCCCCCACAAAAAAAATAGCCTAGGGTCTGGGGGCCGCAAGGCCCCCTGAAGCTCTGGGGGTAGCTACATGCACTGTGGTGAGTTTTGGGGCTTTTTTTGAAGGGAAAAACATACTTTTTTTTATATGTTCCCAACCCCTGATTTCAGGGAAAATTTTGCCCCACAGAATCTGAGGTGTGGGAGACTCTGGCTGGCTGGCATTGGAGTGTGCAGCAGCAATTGTTGTGGACAACTGGCTGACCAACAGTTCTATCAAACATCCACCCTATATGCATTTTTGAAATATACTGTGCTATCATATGATAGTACCACTGTTCATGAGGTGGGGTCCCAAAAAGCCCATGTTGAAAATTTGAAGTCAAAATACCAACATACGCCTGGGTGTTAGGGTATCCAATCGTAATGCCCCACCCTATACATATTAACAGTCATTGGAGGTGCGGCTTGGGGTCATCGTCCATAATGCTCACACCATTCCAACCCCACCCTGCAGCCACTGACAGGCATCGAGATGTGCCTTGGGGTCTTCAACCCTAACTTTCTCCCCATTCTCCTATACTGCACCTATTTCAGCTTATTTCCTTATGGAATGTGGTGAAAGTAAAGGCCGAAGACCACAAGGCACACCATGACACCTGTCAGTGTCTACAGGGTGGGGTGAAGTGGAATGGCGTGTTATGGCCGACGATCCAAAGGCACAACCCAATGCCTGTCAGTCTCTGCAGGGTGGGGGTGGGGGTTGGCGTTAGTTCAATGCTTCACTGCCATTCCTATTATGCATCTCTCTAACTCATGCAGTACTAATGCCAATACCAGCAAGCAAACATTCGGCATTGACAGATGCTTGTGTTTTCTATGTAAGTGCTGCCACCCAGATGAACTGTTTTGGAGTTGAATTGAAAGGCTTTGATGTTACCTTTATAAACTCCATCTGCTACTATTGACTATTTTAAAAAAGTATGCGATGTACTGCTAAAAGTTATTCTGTCTTACTTGGCAAAGCTTCAGCTTGCTTTTTGTGTTGCTTATGTAGCCATCCGCAGCCCTCCTTAAGTGATCATTCCCCTATCTTGTGTATCTGGAGAAAAAAATACACCAAACTACCTCCCAAACTATTAACAGGAGAATGCTGACCCCGGTCATCTTGAGTCACTTAAAACACTTGTTCGTGAACATGACTGGTCACCAATTGATAGAGCCCCCTATGTAGACACAGCACTTGAATACTTTATCACCTGTTTCAACTCAGCCTGCGATGTTCATGCTTCGTTCAAGAAGCGTAAGATCAAGGGTGTCAATAACCCATGGATGACACTAGGCCTCCTTACATAAATGAAATCTCAAGACCAGCTCTGGTATCGTGCTAAGGCTACTGGCACCCAGACTGATATCCAGGCCTACAAAACAGCAAGGAATACATGTACCAGAGCAATCCGCCATGAGAAGGCTAACTATTACAGGAACACCTTAGCCAGCACCTGGAATGACGGGAGTAAATTCTGGCATAGCCTTGCTGAAGTGACTGGAAAGGATTCCAAAACAACACCCACAATGTTGAACATAGATGGTACCATCACCCTTGACCATGTAATCATTGCCAACGCATTTAACACCAGTTTTGCTGACCTTAGTCATGTGCTACCCCTAACTTTTTTGATCCCACCACAGTCACCCCAGCTCCTGTTAGTTCAGGTTTGCCACCAGGGCACCCTCCTTTCCATTTCAAAGCAATCTCGGAAAGCCTAGCTAAAAACACGTTCTTAAAGTGCTTGGAAAGTCTAGGGTCAGTGGTGATTCACTGGATATGAAACTTCTCGCCCTCACCATTGATGAAGTCCTGCTCCCAATCCTCAACCGTTCCATAATGCTCTCCCAGTTCCCCCAAAAGTAGAAACTGGCAGTGGTGACTCCAGTCCATAAAAGTGGTGACAAGACTCTCACGAACAACTACAGGCCTGTATCCATCCTCCCTCCTCTATCCAAAGCCTTGGAATGGATAGTGGCTGATCAGCTCACAGAGTACCTTGTAAAATACAGCCTGCAATGTTCCCAGCAGCATGGCTTCTGCAAAGGGCACAGTACTACCATGGCACTCCTCGAATTCACTGCACATATCCATCATGCACTTGATCAAGACAGTTGGTCGGCACCTCTTTTATTGACCCTATTAAGGCATTTGACACTATCAATCACTCCATTCTCCTCAAACAATGACCCCTCCTTGGTCTTTCAAGTGAAACTACCCTCTGGTTTCAAAGCTACCTCAGTAACCGGACCCAACAGGTCAGGATTGGTGACTTCCTTTCATCATCCCTACCAATCCACTCTGGAGTACCCCAAGGTTCTATCCTGGGTCCCCTGTTATTCAGCATATTCCAGAACAATCTCCTTGCCTTCTGCCATGACAGAATGTTACTGTATGCAGATGATGCAGTAATCTTTACTTGCCACACCGACCCCACTTCCCTTCAGTCTCAACTACAGAAAAGTTTCACAGAAGTGGAAGACTGGTTTTGCTCACATAAACTCATCCTTAACCACAAAAAAAAACTAAAACAATGTTGTTCCATGGAACCCACAGCAAGTACAAGAACCATGAGCTCATAATTAACAACCATGAAGGTGTCACTCTTGAGCAGGTGGATATGTTTAAATATCTGGGCCTGACCTTTGACTGCTCCCTCTCGTATACCAAACACACTGACAATATCTCTAAAACTGTGAACTCCTGTATAGGGCTACTATACAAGCATAAACATTGCCTAACGGCTGAAGCCTTGAACCTCACTATCCAGAGCTCTGTTATCTCAACTATTGACTACTGGCTTGTTATCTATGGATCCGCTACTGATACTGCACTCTGGCGCATAGCTATAGCCCTTAATAAGGCATGTAGACTCCTTATTTCAGCTGCCCACCTTTCTCACACGTGTGACATTTACGAGCAGGCTAACTGGCTCCAGCTATCCGGCAGGCTACAGTACCAGACCTGCATCCTAGCTAAGAAGACATCACTGGGCCTTATGCCCCCTGAAGTCCAATCAATATTGACCCCGCAGCGTGTGTCCGCTGCCTAACTAGAAGATCAGACAGTCTAACCTTTACAATACCTCATTGTCGGACCTCTCAAGCTCAGCATTCTTACCTTGTCAGAGCCTCCACCTGGTTCAACTTGCTACCTACAGAAATCTCCAACATTGCCACGTTTGGTGCTTTTAAGTATAAACTGCATCAACACCTTGTGGCTAGTGCCTTCTGTGATTGCTTCTTATAGTCCCCCTCCAGGCATACTACCCTCAAGCATCCCTCTTCACTGCCTCAGCTCCTCCTCCTCCTCTCCTACCCCCCATTACTGGGTATAGGATGAATCTGTCTCCTTTCCTTTTTCATCCCCCCCTTTCCTCCTACCTTGCTGTTTCCCCATCTACCACATACCCAACGCATTGCCCTCCCCATTTCTCCCTCCTCCTCCCTCCCTCCCTCTGTCTCCCATACCACCCCTCACCACCACTCTTCTTTCTCTTTCCCACTAACCCACTCCTAACAAAGCTTCACTGAGCCGCCTATGACTTGTACTGTATAATTAACTCACAACACAATTCTTTGACAATGCCTTTGGCTGCTATTATTGTAACCTTATTTGTCTTTTTTTTTTTGTAAGTTCCATTGTAATAATCATGTTATGTTTTGTACCTTGTTGTCTTGAGGTGGAACCTTTGTAAAAGAGCCCTCAGCTCAAAAGTGTCATCCGAAATACAAATAAATAAAAATAAATGTACAGTTGTGAAGGATCTCCCTGGCTGCAGAAAGAAGCCAGATAAATTGAACTACTCTGCAATGTGTTGATTACTGCAACTGTTCAACACTAGAAAGTAATACTTTAGAAAGTGGCTTTAGATAGGATATGGACTCTAAAATTATGTTTGAATCGGAAGCAAACAAATCAAGGCTTTAAAAAAAATTGTGAAATTAGTGCAACTAAACTAAAGTACTGTATGAGGAATGGCATATGCTACCAACAACAGTATAACACTGGAAACACCAAATGGTGTACAAAACCCTATAGCCAGTGCCAGCATGAGAACAAACAACATTAGAAGACGAGGACACCCAATGATGGTTAATGACAGAGAGTGCGAATTGACAGCAGCACCTTGACTCCAAGGAAACACTGGCAGTTTTGCAAATTCCATCCACAGAAACAATGGGAATTCATTTTTTTTTTTGTTTAGTTCCCTATCCAGTGACTCATAGCCCATTTTAACCAGTAAGCTACAATGTTTTAGCATGCATACATCTGGGTTCTATAGGTGGAGTCTCATGACCAGGATATATGTGCATCTAAAGTACCTTACAGGTCTAGGAGGGTCACGAATCGAGAAAAATAAAAGAATTTACCAGTTTTGCTGTTAGAAAAAAAAAAAAGTCTAGCTTTTCAGTGTGGACTTATCCCTGTTTGTCAAGCCCTAGTGATTTAACAATAAACAGTTAGCTAGATACATTAGCTGGTTAGGTGGCAGTGGCACCTCATAATAGATGGTCAAAAGACAATTTTTATAGACTGCCAGTCTCTTACTTTAATAAATTCTTAATTATGCCACAATCCACAGCGTCCTGTAATAGTGACTCCTCCAACATTTACAGCATCCCATCGTCCTTTACCAGTTTACGCTTCCTTCTACCTCAAATACCCCCTATTGCCTTTTCCCCTTTTAACTTCTTCTGCAATAACCCCCTCATCCTGCCAAAATTCACAATATTGAAGTCCAGACTCCAAGACTTCTATATTATGTCTCCTGGATGAGCGAGTAGTCAGTCAGTGGTCAATCAGCACACCTACTTACTGGGCGGGTGGGCCTGGCTTTGTGATCAAGTCAAGAATAGTCATCCATACAGTGTGAGAGTCATTCTTCTCCACGAGAGAGTAGTCTTCTGGTCCACGGCTGTGCTGCTCAGTGCTCTGCTGCTGCTGAATCAGCAGCAGTAGAGCACTGAGCAGCGCAGCCGAGACTAGACTAATCTCGTGGAGGAGAATGACTTCACACTGTATAGATGACAATTTGACCTCGATCACAAAGCCAGGCCCAGGCCCACCCACCCAGTAAGTAGGAGTACCGTCGGAGCAGAGTGCTTAGTGTGGGTGGCCCTCAGACAGGGCAGCGTGGCTGTGCATAATTGTTGCTTTTACTTCACTTATACAATAAAATAAATCCCTCAATGCCTCCTTGCTCTCTTCTTGCTCGCTCTCTCCGTCAGACCATCACCCTCTCCAACAACTACTACCTTACCTCTAACTGGCACCTCCCCTCTCATTCTCACACCACATGCTCAGCAGTCAGCCCATACCTTATACTAAAGGGCAGTCATCTCACTGGCCCACAGCTTCTCTACCACCTAAATTTTTCATTGAGTGAGTCGGGTCACCATGTGACCAGCAACCCCCATCCTTGGTCCACAGATGTACCCCTGCTGACAGCCATTAGTAACTACAGAAGAAGAACACAAATAAAAAAAAAATAACCTACAGTGCAGCTCAGCAGCTGTGCAAGTTAATTGGGCATGGACAGTGAGCATTTCATTCATTTGAATTGCGCCCCTCGGAGTCATGCACCAGGGGCAGGTGCACCACCCGCCCCACCCTTCCTACGGTACTGGTGTACTAGCATAAACATATTCGATTAAAGAAACTAAAAAACACTGCAATTTACCCAATGAATCTCAATCAAAATTCAGAGGAAGAAGATTAAAGAAAGAAGTTATAAAATTGTATTAAATCTGCATATACACACATGCAGGTAGACACACTTGGTGCTTTTTCAATGTTAAATCTAATTAGTAAAGCAACCCTGTTTATAAAAGTTACTCTTAAAGAAACAGTCATATTATGTTGTTAGGGATGAGTAGCTTGTTTAATGTTAAACCTCAAATGTTGCACATTAATATCTTTGGCTCTCTGATGGAAAGGAGGCTCACCTAGCTATCATCATGGGAAATCTCCTCCCTGTTTTTTTTTTGTCTGATGTTTTTTTTCCCCCTCTATGTCCCCAATGACCCCCACTCCTTCGGGCCACCATGTTCCCCGACTCATCCTGACCATCCCCTCTGGGACCACTCCTCAGTCCCACATTGCAGCTGACCCCGGAGTATCCGGCGTAACCTTTGCACCGGATGGGTCCCCCTCCTCCGAGGGGGAAGGCACCGGGCCGGGCATACCAGCGCACTCTAAGTAGGTCCAGGATGCTGAGGGCTCCCTGAAGGACTCCGGCAGTAGCGGAGAATGGCAGCCATTATCTGGTGGCCATTAGAGCTGTTTCCATTTTTCTAGGTTTGTCCCTCCTGAGCTGCTACTTGTATTGCCCCCGGTCTCCACTGGGGCCACTACAGACAGAGGCTTGCCACCTATCCCACCCCAGGAGTGGAGAGCAGTCCTGCAGATGCTTGATCCTCTCCTTCCCCAGCCAGCCAGCCCCCCAGCACCCTGAGTCCATTCCCGAACCCAGGTCGCTGGCATGGCCTCAACCCTCAGTGCCACCAGGCCAGCAGTCCTCCCTGTCTTTGACTATTGCTCCTCTATCTACTCCAAAGCCTCAACTACCCTTTAGTCTAGACTCTTGGTAGCTTACAACAATGCCTGCCATTCTGCCCTATCAGTCCACTTTTTTTTACACAGACCACTGTGACCTCTACACTCTCTTGACTGGCTCTCCTTACAAGGGCATTTCAACTATTCCCTGGGCAGTTTTGTGGATGCTACCCTTAGATGCAGTAATACTTCGCCACTCTCAACCCTCTTCAACTTCAAAACCCCAGCTAGGAACCTCTGCTCCACCTCTGTTCCCACCCTCATGGTACCCAATCAATCACAAATATGGGTGGGAGAACTCTCTCAGTTGCAGCCCCATATCTGTGGAATGAAATTCCTGCCCCTCTTTGCTCCTCCAGCACCCATCATAGCTTCAAACATAGCTTCAAATCCTGGCTCCAAGGCACAGATACCTGCAGCTTCCCCACCCACTAGTTCCCACCTTCCTTCCTGCCTGGACTAACGTCCCTATCTGCCTAATTTGTTCTCCATGTCCTTACTGCCTTTGCTGGACACTAGGTCCCTCGTTGTTCCTTTGTTAGGTAGGGGGGTTTGTCCATCCCTGGACTTGTTTGTGTACCTCTTTATGTTATTTTAAGCTGCACTAGTAGCCTTGTTGAAGTTACCATTCTTATTAAGACTGTTGTGATTATTGCTACGTGCCTGCTCTGTTGTAATCTGTCTAAATTTATTATCATTGTTAATCTACTTTGTGCCTTGTGGCCCAGGTTGCGCCTGAAAATGATCCTCAGAATCAGTGCACTGACCCAGTTAACAAAGTCATAAATAAATAAATAAATAAAATGAGCTGAAATTTTGTATGTGTTGTCTAGGAGGCAAAGTCTTGATTTGTGGAGATTTTTGTGACGGGAGCTTGTGTGGTTTCTGAGATCTGCATGTTATTTTAGGAAAAACACAATTTTTTCTATACTTAACATTTTGGGGGTTTTTTTTTGCTCTTGCCTACAGTCTACATGGAAAGGAATTGTTGCCCCAAACTTGCAGGGGACATGTGTCATGTCCCAAGGTAATGCCTTTAACAGGTCTGGTGAAAAAATATCAAAGGATTCCAGAGTTACAAGGCTTTAAATTTTAGCGTTTTCTGAATTGCACATGCGCAGTAGGGGGTTTGAGATAACGTTTTGTGGTGAAAATAAAATGTTGATACTGCAAATGCACATTTTGCTTTCATGCCACTTGTTTGGCACAGCACCAAACACTTTTTGTGCCCTGCCAACTGCCATCTTGTTGACCTTTTCCATGAACTGACAAACATGGAAAATACACAAAAAATGCGGTGATTTTAATAAACAAACATCAGAACCTAGCTAACGAGACCTGTTTAGCTAGATTCTGATGTTTGTTTTTGAAAATTTTGGCCACAAATACCTTTTCTGGGCACCCAAAATCCTGGCTATCCAGCTTAGCGAGAGGAGCACTTCCCCTGCACTCTCTGTATGAGAACACTGGGAATTTCTTGACTTCTGCAGTCACAGCTGAAGTCACGTAGCTGGCTGCAGTTAGCTGTGAGCTGCCCTTTCCCCTGGTGTCTAGTGGTGCTCCCCACCATCCGATCACTGTATCTGGTGTCCGGTGACAGCCCCCACACTCCAATCACTGTCCCTGGTGTCTAGTGGCACCCCCAATCTCCAATCACTGTCCCTGGTCTCTAGTGACACCCCCCACCCTCTGATCACCATCCCCAAATTTTTATTTAATAGTCCCACCCCCCACACAGCCTGTTGTTTGATTTATAGTGCTGACACTGGGGATCCCAATCTTCATGTCGGCATTACAAGCATCTCCCAACAGTCTGTGACATAGGGTAGCCCACCCTCAGTGTCTCTAAATATTTATTTTACTTGTCCCTGTAAAAAGAAAACAGTCCCCAGATGTCTTTTCTTTTTAAAACTGAAAAAAAGAAAATGGCCCCATGTCATCCCTGCCATCCCTCTACCCCATCCCAACCCTCCAACTGAGCACCCACCACCCCACACACCCTCCTTACCCTATGCTTACCATCAGAGGTCATAGGCTGTCATCTTCTGTGAATCGAGACATGTCTGCACTCTTCAAAGCTGAACTGTGAACTGAGGAATCAAGGTAAGTGCCGTATATTGTATTTCAATGATGTTTTGAACTCATGTTCATAACTTTGCCATTTTTAGTACTTTTTCACCAAATTTTCAACATGGCCTTTTTGGGACCCCACCTCATGAACACTGGTGCTGTCATTTCATTTATCAAGCCTGGAAAGTGATTTTGCAGTCGCTGAGCAAAATCACCTTTTGGGCCAGAATAATGAAATTTCACCACCAGTGCTCATGAGGCGGGGTCCCAAAAAGGCTATGTTGAAAATTTGGTGAAAAAAGTCCAAAAAATGGCCAAGTTATGCTCGTTCATTGAAATTTTTCTACACACATGCATATCTTTGGTAATTTCTAATGTTTTGACTCCAAAGTTTCAGCATAGCCAATTTTTCACATCACCTCATGAACAGTACAGCTGTCATTTTTTGCATCCTCTCTGAAATGTGTTTTTGCACATGTGGCATTGAATGGCATTTTGGCATGGATTTGAACATTTTCAGCTATGTTATTTATGAGGTGAGGTCATAAGAAGACATGTTGAAAATTTGGGGTCAAAATATGAAAAAATGACAACGTTATGACCATTCATCGTAATTTCTCTATGTCTGCTCGAAACGTTGGAAATTTTGGATATTTTAACCCCAGATTTTCAACATAGCCTTCTTGTTACCCCACTTCATGTATGTCATAGCTGCTATTTTTCAGATCCTGCCCAAAACGTGTTTTCCCACCTGTTGCGTGGAATGGAGTTGCAGTTGCACAGAATTACATTTTGGCAGGGATATGACAATTTTCTGTCCTGACTACATGAGGTGGGGCAATAAGATAACTATGCTAACAATCTGGGGTCCAAAATTATGACCATTCATTGCAATTTTGCTGTGCACACTTGTAACTTTGGAAATTTTCAATATTTTGACCCCAGATTTTCAACATAGCCATCATATTACCCTACCTCATGTATGTCACAGCTGTCATTTTTCAAATGCGCGCCAAAATACATTTTTGCACCTTTGACATGGAATGGTTTTGCGGTTGTCCTGAATTATGTTTTGGTAGGGATTTGAAAATTTTCTGTATTGAGTACATGAGGTAGGGTAATAAGTTGGCTATGCTGACAATTTGGTCGCTGTTGCCTTATAAATAGAAGCACAGGGCCCAGAGGGCCCTTTGCCTCCATAGCTACATACATATATGCACCTATGGGGGGTGGGCATGTAGGGCCCAGAGGACCCTGTGCTCCCACAGGCAAATAAGGATACGATTATACTATCTCAAAAAGTAAGGAAATAAATTGCAAAAAACTGTATTAATACATTAGTTGGGAATAAAGCCACAAAAGTAAGGAAATGTGGTGTTAGGGTTTTCAAGGCTAACATCCAACACCCACCCTGCACACACCAACAGGAGTCAGGTGTGTGCCTTGGGGTCATCTGTCCTAATGCTCACCCCACTCTCCTATACTCTACCCATCTCAGCTTATTTACTTATGGAATGGGGTAAGCATTAGGGCCAATGACCCCAAGACACACCCTGACTCCTGTTGGTGTGTGGGGGGTGTTAGCTTTGAAAACCCTAATGCCACATTTCCCTACTTTTGTGGCTTTATCCCTAACTAGAGCATTAACACAGTTTTTTGCAATGTATCTAATATATACATATCCACAACATAACTAGATACACCAATCAAAGCAGAGTAAATCTCAGTACTACACAAGCTCAAAAACCCATCTTCCCACCCACTGGCCAAACTTCCCTCCTCACACTCTTCCCCCTTACCCATCCCATCTAATGAAAATAAAACACCCTCACCCACCCTCAAGCACCCATACCACCCTACCCCCAAAGTGTCTACAGTTAGTGGTCCCACATTGGGTCCCATTTTGTGGATTCTCAGTGTACAAGTACAAAATCTTTATTGTTTGGCTAAAAAGCTACTACAATATACTACAAAAATTCAACAAATAAATATCAATAACAATTGTCTTCAGCTGTTCAAGAGTACAAAGAATTTTGAGCACATTCCATGAATATAATAGATGTCATTTATAGAACTCATTCCTTGTATTGAAAACAGTGCAACTCATCTATATTATACAGATCATTAAACTAATGCACCTATTTAGCCTATTTGTTATAGGAACGCGGTCAACAAGAATGTTTCTACTTTTTCTTTTTTTTCTTTTTTTTGGGGGGGGGATATTTTATACTCCCCTCTCCCCTCTGGAGTCGCTTCTTCAGGAGATGCCAATGAAGCCCGTCCCTACCCCCACCCTACCTGACTGAACTGGGTCCTCCATCATGCTGCAGTTTAGCCCCCACCCAGGGTCAGGGTGGGATCACCCCCGAACCTTGAATTCTCATCAGGTCCCCTGGTTCAGCTGGGCAGATGGTGGTATATCGGGACCCGGTTCGGCACTCCGTCTACATGATTTTGGAGGGGCATTTTTCCATTTTTCTGGAACGGGACCTGGGTGCCCTAACATCTTGGCACTCACACTAACATCTGCAAGGTCCTTCTCCTTCCCCCTCCCCTCTTGTCACCTGGCTGATTGGTCCAAAGGCCTATGCCCCTGACCGATCATACCCCTATGACACCAGCAACTGTTGTGCCCCCCAGCTTCTGCCAGGAGTCACCACTTGCCAGACCCAAAAACCCACCCTCCCCCAGGGAAGGTGAGCTGTCGTCGGATGCTCTAGCCTTCTCCCCCCAGCCAACCCCTGGCTCCCCGAGCTCGCTCCTGAACCCAGGTCACCGGCATGGTGTGAGGTGTGGCGTCCAGCGCCTCAACCCTCAGCACCATCGGGCTGGCATTGCTACTTTTTCTAATACACTCTTTTCCTGACAGATACAAAGATATTCTATGATCCTTTCAGGGGAGAGACTGAGGCCACTCAGCAACCCACTCAGCCATTTTCCTCTTTTTTTTTTCAAAAAGCGGACAAAGTAATACAACATGTTTTAAATAATTTTTAGGGATTTCCCACATTTGCAATAAGAGACAGAGCATTATTTCATGTTTGCCTGTGTTGGATATATGGCACATTACAAATTTCTATTCTGAATCTGATATAAATTCTTCTTAGTTTAGGGCAAGTCAAATGTGACAAATAAGATTCAAACCCCCAGATGGTCTTGAAGTGTTTATAATCATTATGTAATCTTAACCTGTATAACTGAGAGAATATCTGATTTATATTCAAATCCCGCAGTCTTTGCTTTACTGTACATGTAATTTCCTCCCAATGTCTAATATAAACATTATGTAATAAGTGCCCCAGACTGAAGGGTAATATAGTGTTCTTAATTAATTGAATAAATGGATGTGTATATCCCATATTTGCCATCCTAATCCCTTCCTCTTGACACATTCTATGGTAGCAATAATCCTGGAGTAGAAAGGTTTTAAGTAAAAACATAATTTGTCTCTCCTTAATTAGTGAGATCAATGAATGCTGACCCAATTCCAACTTAAGGATGTAATTTGGGGTACCATGTGGCAACATCAAGATATAACAATATAGTTTATTGAGTATAATTTCCAATGAGTTAGTTTGAATAAAACCCCTAACTTCCATTGCATAAATTATGCTAGCTCTAATTTTGGCATTACTAACTCTCAGAATCCCCCTAATTGGGGTCTTCCCCATTTTAGCATGAAATATTTTAAGTGCATTAGCTGCTGAGGACATCTTATTTTGTATAAGCTCCATATTTTCTTCTAATTTAGATTATACAATAATTGTACCCCAGATAGTCATAACTATTTGCTGCCTTGATCTTATTTATGTGTATTTTAAAATTTAGATCACATCTGGGCTTACTCCAAAAATCACAGTATTAGTTTTGCTCAGATTTATCTTCAATTTTCTCTGTTTACAGAGAATTTCAAAGCATTTCACTTTCCTCTTTAAACCCAGTGCTGAAGTGGACAAAAGAATCAGATCGTCCACATATGCCAAACTATCTATTCTGTGCTCGTTTACTTTTGGCGCATGAAAATCCAAATCTTTAATGTTAAGTAATATGGGATTAATGTAAATATTAAAAAGAATAGGGGCCAGGATGCAACCTTGTCTGACCCCAGAATTGGTTTGAAATATATCAATAACATGCCCATATTGATTGTGTTGAATCTGGGCCCATGTATGATCATGCAACCTGATCATAGTGTCCAAAAGAGTCTGCTCAAGCTTCAATTCCTCCATTGTGGACCACAGAAGCTTCCTACTGATGCTATCAAAAGCTGCAGAGAAGTCCACAAAGCAGCAATATAACCTTATTTTCTATATCTTAGTATATTTCCAAATTAGGTGTTGTAAAACATAACAAAGTTGGACCATCGACCTATTTCCTCCGAAACCATTTTGAGCCTCATCGAGGATGAAATTTTTCTCGGCCCATTCCAATAATCTCCCAAGTATAATCTTTGAGAAGTTTTTCTGGGACACATTAATCAGACCAATAGGTCTGTACACTTTCGGATCATTTGGGTTAATCTCTTTTGTAGATTGGAAATATAATACTGCCTGACCAGCTCTGTGGAAATTTTAAGTTTTGTATAAACCCATTAAAGATTTGAAAAAGGATGGTGTCCACCATTCTTTAAATGACTTAAACACATCACCAATGATTTTGTCAGGACCAGGGGCTTTATTGGATTTTAAAGAATTTAGTGCATTAAAAATGATAGCTTCAGTTATCATAATGGGCCTTGGGTAAATTACTCCATATCTGATATCAAATTCCATTTCCTCTTTATCTGATGAATAATGTCATTCTTAAAAATAATCGTTCCAAATTAGTGGAGTTATGTGAGATTCCACTCTTTCCTGATATTTATTATATCCCTGTGCTACAATTTTCCAAAAAAGCTTACTGTCCCTGTTGAATACTACTTACCTTAATTTTTCCCATAATAAGAATGAGTGTTTATTCCTTTCATCTTCTAATATTGTTTGTATTTTTCCCTTTCTTTTTTTAATATCAGATGATCTATAGAATTTTTCTTTGTCTTTTACCTATACTGTCTAAGAGTACTACTAAAAGAAGTTCGAGTCCTTACATTTTTGATTGAACCATGATTTAGTAAAAGTGCATTGTCCTTGTTGTACTATTTGGTTCTTTTTGCAAAATGCACTTAAAATTATGCGTATATTTTCCCAAGCATCACAAAATTTTAGGAATGAGTGTTTTGTCTAAGGTTTGAGAAAAGATTTCATATACTTCTCCTGTATAAAGAATTTCTTCCAACTGGATTCTCAGTGTCCCACATTGTGATTCCTCAATGTCCCACACTGCAGTCCTCAGTCGTCCCTCAATTTACTGCTCTTCCTACAGATAAAAGAAAATGGGGGAAAATCTATTACCTGAAACAGTGACTAGGTTTTTTTAAAGGAATAAAAGGGGTATCAGAAAAAAGGATTAAGGAACAATTTACAAAGTTGTCAAAGGGTCAACCCTCAATTCTGATTAAAAAAAAATGTTATGCATGTTAGAAAAAAGTAGCCCCCCAAAAAACTAAATGTACTGCACAAGCACAATGATTTTTTTCTGACTTGATTTTTTATCAGAGTTATATTCTAATACCTATAACTTTTTATTTCTTAATAGTTATTTCATCAAGTTTGATGGATAAGGTAATAGTACTCTTCCTCATGAACACCCAATTGGCAAATTTCAGGTCTGCATAGTGGCATTGCTGCTTTGCAAGAAGCAAGCTACAGGTCTGGCACAATGCCTGAGAGTTGTACTGCACTGCATAGGGTTCACACGGCCCTGCACAAGGCATGCTACAGGTGTGGTGCCTTTATGGATGGGTGTACTGCTTCAGGTAGGGCCTGTAGGGCCATGCTGAAGACAAGGTAAAAATCAGGAGGGGGGAAATGCTCATTGGGTTTTGTTACATAAAGGGTCTGCAGAGCCCTGCATGAAGCAATCTACAGGTCTGGTGCTGTGCTCAGTGGGTGTGCTCCATTGCATAGTGCCCACAGAATATCAAAGAGCCCTGAATGTTATTTCCTGCAGATATGTGTTTTTCTGTGACCTTACCTGCATTTTGTGTATCTCGGATAAATGGTATGTCCTGTGTTTCTGTCAGGAAACCTGTTACATTAACACTTCAGTTGACCCATTCAGCATCTCTTATACTATCTTTGCATTTCCTGTTTCTTCTGCTCACGTTGCTATTGCATCTGATGAAGGGACCTGTTGGGCCATGAAAGCTTTTGTGCTATGCCATCTTTGTTCAAGACATAGGACATATGTTGATCCAATAAAAGGTATCAAACTATCCAGAGAGACTCTGACCCCTAATTTTTAATTTTCTTACTTTGTCAGCTTTGTGCTTTTCAACCTTTATAGATACTTTAATGTAGGGTTTTTTTTGTTTGTTTTTTGCAAATAATTTTTTTACTTTTTGTGAAAGTAGAGACATAACTTGCTTTGTGAAGGGTCAAAAAGAAGCTCAATCTTAACTTACTTCAAGCAGGATGACAAAAGGAGCTGACATTGCAAAACATGAGCTACAGTAAGTGCTAACTTGCTTCCCAGAGGGACACTCAAAATACAATGTAAGATGTGGGGATGATTCCTCACTGACTGTAATACTGCAGGTTTTTTTTAATGAGATTTTGGACTTTTTTTTTACAGCGCGAGTAACAAAATCTGTCCATTATTGCAACAGGTTTTGTCATTTGCTCTGTAAAAAATGCCCAAATTAACATTTGAAAAAAAAATCTAGTATAACTGTTGATGGGGGAATCATCCTCACATGTCACTCTGTCCACCACATAAATCTGTGACCAATCAATTCAACCATTAAAGAGTTTTGCCTGATGGTGGGTGCCCAATCCCACTGCCAGCATCCACTAACATTACTGTTTAACAATGGTGCATGCTCAATCCCAACACTACTGTCCCTCCTGCCACCCAACCTTTTGAAATTAAATCACCCTTATGTACCCTCTTGCACCCATGCCCGCCCTCTCCCCCCCCCCAGTGCTACCCATCTGTTTAGTTTAGTTCCTGTGGTGGATGCCCAGTCCCACCACCAGTATTCACTTAGTTGAGCTACATTTCCAACAGTGAGCGCCCAGTCCCCCTGCCAGTCTTCTCCCCAAGACCTGTTTAAATAAAGACCCTTACCATTACCCACACTCTAGTACCCACATCACCCTTCTTCACCCCAACTATTGTCCCCTAATCCCAAATCAGCTGTCTTGCCTTATTATCATCAGTGGGTGCCAAGTCCCATTGCCTGCACCCCCCACATCCCTCCTGAAGTGGTTAAAATAAACTGCTGTCCTCACCCAACCTCTAGCACCCTTGCAACCATCCTCCTCCCCCCATCGGCACCAGTGTTTGCCTTATATACCTCATCACAAATTCTCCACATTCCCCAATATGATTCTCCTCTATGTCTCCAAATATGCTTCTCTAACTGTAAATAAAGCCAAATTGTCCAGTGTCTAAAATACACTGGACACATAGATACATAGATACATAGACAGTGTTGGCAGATAAGGGCCTACGGCTCACCCAGTATGCCCATTTGAGCTTGTAAGTTTACTTTATGTTTTCCTAGAAGTCTGTTGCCCCTTAACCCTGACCTCCAGAATTCCTTTATGTCTATCCCATGCATTCTTAAATCCTGTGATTGTTTCAGCCTCCACCACTTCCTCTGGCAGGGTGTTCCACTTGTCCACCACCTGTTCTGTGAAGAAATTCTTCCACATGTTTCCTCTGAATCATCCTCCCTCCAACTTTATCCCATGCCCTCTAATCCTGGAACATCTTTTTCACTTAAAAATAATGTATTCCTGCACCCTGTTCCTGACACTTTTTTTCTCATTTATTTTTTTTTAGTTTTGCTCTTAACTTGGCCAGTTTGGGCTGTATAGAGCCCATATTTTTAAGGTGTCCGTATCATTACCCCACCTCATGAACACTTAAGTATCATTTTGTAAATGTGCCCTAAAATGTGTATTTGGCTATGAACCCCCAAACACATTTCAGGACACATTAGCACTTAGGTTTGTGAAGTGGGTGGCCATAAGACTATTCTGAAAAATGTAGGGGGCAAAAAAGACCAAAAATGGGCAAGTTATGGAGAAAAATTGAAAAATAAACAAAACAACTACCGTAAGTTGCTGAGCATTTCTGGCCTTAGTTTTTTTACAGACAAAAAGAAAGCATGATAAAAATGTTTTCTATGTCCAGCACTAAGAAATTGTTTAAAGTCAATTTCCAACTTACCCAATGGCAGCTACCGTTCGCATGATGTGGTAGCAGCTCTCCATGATAGTCGTTCTAGCCAAGATTGAAGACATTTCTGAAGCCCATATGTTTCATATTGCACTTATAAATTTCTTTTTGCATCAGCTGCCCAATGCATTCACAGAGCCCCAGTCCTGCTTGCCTTCGGCTCAAGCATGTAATGACATGTGATCAGGGAGAGCGTGGGGGCGCACCTCATTGAAATGAATGGAGCTAGATTTCTCATTTATTTTTAAGATCAAGAATGGCCACTTACAGATTAATGAAGGGCACCACTTGACTAACACAAATTAAAGAAAGCAGTAACACAAGTCCATTGTCTAAACCATCAGGCAGATTTTGCACTGGCGCCATAATTAAACACCAGGAGCTCGAGCATCTCGTTGATCTGCCTAGCCCACAAAAGGAGGACTCCATTAGAAGTGATCATGTTAGCCGAGCGGTGCCCTTCATTAATCTGTAAGTGGCCATTCTTGATCTTAAAAATGAACGATAAATCTAGCCCCATTCAGTTCAATGGGTCGCACCCCCATGCTCTCCCTGGTCACATGTCATTAAATGCTTGAGCGTGGGGGCTTGTGAGCAGGACTGTGGCTCCATAAATATATCAGGCAGCCACTGTAAAAAGAAATTTATGAGTGCAATATAAAACATTTGGGATTCAGAAATTTCTTCAATCCTGGCTAGAACGACTATTGCAGTGGGCAGTTACCACACCATGTGAGTAGCTCCCTTACATCAGAAAATCCCTTTAAAGGAAAACTATACCCTCATATCTTGTAAATGTTATTTGTTTCCATGACAACAAACTCTTTTCCTGTAGCAGTTAGGGATATGCGTGTTTGCTTTTGTTTGTTTTCATTGTTCATTCTACTCACCTGCAACTATCCTGGGGGTCTCCATTTTACGGTTGTTGAAATCTCATTGTCCATGAGAGCTGCACTAGTATAGAAGAACATGATGCCACATCACGCATTTAAACCATGTATCTCTATGCTGACAGTACAAATGTCTTGAAAAAATTCTCTACATGCACACAAATTGAATGTAATTTAAAGGGAAAAAGAACACATTGCAAAATCAGTGGGTAGAGGGGACAAAACCTTTTACAGGTACATAAGTGAAAAAAGAAAGGCAAAGGGAGGGATAGTGAGACTGAAGGGGGAGGATGGGGGCTGTGTGGAGGATGACAACAGTAAAGCTGACATATTGAACAGGTATTTCTGCTCAGTCTTTACTAAGGAAGAGGAGGTAATGGGTCTGAACAGAGTACAAGGTGAGAATAGTGCAGAAATGGACACAAGTCTCTTTACACGAAAGGTCCTGAAGGAACTGGAAGTAATAAGAGTTGATAAAGCAATGGGGCCAGATGGGGTGCACCGGGGTCCTTAAAGAACTAAGAGGTGGTGGCTGAACCTCTTGCTATCCTGTTTGTGATCACTAGAAACAGGGAGGTACCCAAAGACTGGAGGATAGCAGATGTAGTCCCCTTATACAAAGGTGGGAACAAAGAGGCGGGAACTACAGACCAGTCAGCCTCACCTCGGTAGTGGGGAAGATCATGGAAGCACTACTGAAGGAGAGATTGGTGGAACATCTGGTTGTCAATGGACTACAGGACCCAAGGCAGCATGGTTTCACCAGGGGGAGGTCATGTCAGACCAACCTCATTGAATTTTTTGACTGGGTGACTAGGGAGGTGGATCAGGGGAGGGCAGTGGACATGGCCTATCCGGACTTCAGCAAGGCCTTTGACACTGTGCCACATAGAAGACTATTGCACAAACTGGGTGTGGGCAGGACAGTAGTGTGGTGGGTAGGTAACTGGCTGGGCAGTAGGACACAGAGGGTGGTGGTAAATGGCTGTCACTCCACAGAGGGAAGAGTGACCAGTGGGGTACCACAGGGATCAGTGCTGGGACCAGTACTATTCAATATCTTCATCAGTGACATTGCGCAGGACCTAGAAGGCAGAATTTCACTGTTAGCTGATGACAAAGCTCTGTAACAGAGTAGACACACCAGAGGGTGTAGACAGAATGAGAAGGACCTGCAGAAACTTGAAGAATGGTCAGGGGTTTGGCAGTTGAAATTCAATGCAAGGAAGTGCAAGATAATGCATATGGGGCACAAAAACCCTAGCACGATATATCAGTTGGGGTGAGGATATAGCATGCACCAAGCAGGAAAGGGATCTTGGGGTAATCATCTTTGATGACCTCAAGGCAGGAAACAGTGTGACAAGGCAGCAAGTAAAGCAAATAGGATGCTGGGATGCATAGGCAGGGGCATCACCAGCGGGAAAAGGAGGTCATAATTCCACTATACAAGACACTAGTGAGGCCCCACCTGGAGTACACTGTGCAGTTCTGGAGACCTTACCTACGTAGGACATAGACAGGGTAGAGAAGGTTCAGAGGACGGCAACAAAGATGGTGCATGGATTGCATCACAAGTCCTATGAGGACAGGTTGAAGGCACTGAACATGTACTCCTAGAGGAGCGAGGGAGAGGGATATGATGGAGACATACAAGTATCTTACAGGAGGAACAGGGCGCAGGAATGCACTATTTTAAGTGAAAAAGATGTTCCAGGACTAGAGGGCATGGGATGAAGTTGGAAGGAGGACAATTCAGAGGAAACGTGAGGAAGAATTTCTTCACAGAACGGGTGGTGGACAAGTGGAACACCCTGCCAGAGGAAGTGGTGTAGGCTGAAACAATCATGGGATTTAAGAATGCATGGGATAGACATAAAGAAATTCTGGAGGTCAGGGGTAAGGGGCAACAGACTTCTTGGAAAACATAAACTGAACTTACAAACTTAAATGGGCAGACTGGGTGGGCCATAGGCCCTTATCTGCTGACACTGTCTATGTAACTCAGACGGTTTGCAAAGCTAGCTGAAAGCGAATGTGGTATTTAACACCTTGCTGCAGCTTGTTTTGTCAAACAAATACAAAATTACACATGCCCCCATAATGCAAAGCATCATGGGCTGCATATGTTGTTTTGTTAAACTCTATTTAAGCAGACAGGCATTCTGTGGAGTATGAAGGGTGCTGACACATCATGTCCTCATATGCTAATGCAGCTCTTGGGGATAATGAGTTTTCAACAACTAGAAAATGGAGCCCCCGGGATAGTTAGAGGGATTAGTATAAACAGTGAAAATAAACTAAATCGACCACATGTAATTCTAACAGCTCTGAGAGAGGTCACATCATGGCTGCCTAAGCAAGACCTGCCCCGTTGCTGCTCCCATCTTGTTACTGCTTTTACTTAATCAAAATCACTTTCCTGGTTGTTTTCACTTGACTGAGTCTCTCTACATACCAATACTGTCTCATAGGTTAGTTTAGAGTTCTATACTCACCAATGGATTCTGAAATAAAGAAGATGCTTCCTCGACATACTCTTCCAGCTAGTCCAGAGCATGAGAAGGCATACAAATGCTCTAAAGCAAAGGTCAATGACGTCTCCAGCAACCACCACTTCTCAGGCAGCCCTGACTGAAGCTAAATTTTAGAAGAGCTGTCCCCAATAAAAGAAACCCTCCTACTTCTGGCATCAGAGTTACAGAATATGTGGTCTTCCATGGATGCTCTCACCTGCCTTACTGGAGATAATGAGGACAGCATTTCATCGCTTGACGACTGGTGGGCAAGACTAGACCCAGTTGTAGTCACTCTGTGGCAGTGCCTAAAGAAAGATGAAGACCAGTTAGAAGACCTATGAGAAACAACCTTGTTGTACTCAGTGTTTCTGAAGGGGAGGAAGGCTTGGCACCAGTTAAATTTGTGCAGAAGTTGTGCAAGTGCATTGCAGACCCCTCACCTAATGGGTCACGCTATATTGTTGAGCGAGTCCATAGTTCATTACACCCAGCACCACAGCAGGGCTCTCCTCCACATCCCTTCATATTTTTCCTACTAAACTTCCTGGACAAGCAATACATACTGGATAAAATTAGAACTTTCCAAGAATTGCAATGGGAGGGGAAAAAACTATGGATAGACCAGGATTTGCCCTATGCCATTTGACAAAGAACAGCACTTCACCCCATGGTCTCGGGTATCCTGTGAGGTGGGCACATGGGGAAGGGCACCATCCGTGATGGTGACTCCTTCCCGGTGCAATCCCTCACGGCGATGGGAGGGTAGGGTGACCAGATGAGGGGGTGTGCGATCTGCACGACAGGATGTCGCTATGTATACACATGCACTGGGAGGGTGAGCACTGCGAGCATGGGCTGGGAGGGGGCAGAGGAGCTGTAGGGGGTGGTGCTGTGGTAGCTTGCCAAGCTGCATCATGGCATCGGGGAGTTGGCTTGTGGTTGGGGTGGGTGAGGTACCGGGTTCGGGTCAGGGCGCTGGTGTGAATTTTAGCCGGCCAGACCTTTATTTTTTAATGCTTCTCCCCCGACCAGCAACCCTGAGTTAAGAATCCTTTAGTAGGAAGGTGCGGGGGTGTAGAGTGCAGCCCCCACAGAAAGCATTAAAATAAAATACATGTCCTGGCGCCATTGTCCCATGCACTGAGGGTGTCAGTGTGCGGAAAATGTTTTCGGCACTCTGACTGCGCGATAATGGTGATCGCCTTTAGGCTTTCGCCATTATCACATAGAACCATGGTCTCTAAGCTGATAGCAGCCAGAGTTCATTATCGTGTCCACTACCCAGCCATCCTGCAAGTCCATCATGAAGGGGTATGGCACAGCTATGAGACACCAGAAGCAGCTAGCACTGCTCTTAAAAAGCTCTTTCCAGATTTCTTTAAGTGACTGCACCTCAACTCTGGGTTGAATCAGTTCAGAAGTGACTGCACCTGTTGATTGTGTGGCTTTCTTGATTTTTGCTCTACAAGCACTATGTGGTGTGTTGAATTGGATTGCCCTTGGACTTCCTAAAACTGTCCATCTCTACCTCAGGTCACTACAGCCTTTTTTCTCTGCTAATTTCCAACACAGTGCTTCTGGTATGGGGCATTAAAATCACCACTAACCTCTGGTCTGGTGAGTTTTTATATGCTTTTTTGGAGGTGGAGAAAAGCTTGCCTGATAGACTTGTCCATCTGGGAAACTTTGGAGCTGGATTGTTGAGTGCTATCTACAGTGGCGTGAAAAAGTATTTGCCCCCTTCCTGATTTTCTCTATTATTGCATATTTGTCACACTGGATGTTTTCAGGTCTTTAGAGAAAATGTAATATTAGATAAAGGGAACCTGAGTGAACAAATAACACTTGTTTTTTTTTTTAATTTTACTTATTTAATGAAAAAAAGTTAACCAACACCAACTGGCACTGTGTGAAAAGTAATTGCCCTCTTACACTTAATAACTGGTTATGCCACATTTAGCTGCAATGACTGCAACCAAACACTTCCTATAATTCAATATCAGTCTTTCACATCGCTGTGGAGGAATTTCAACCCACTCTTCCTCGCAGAACTGCTTTAATTCAGTAACATTTGGTAGGTTTTCGAGCATGACCTGCTCGTTTCAGGTCCTGCCACAGCATCTCTATTGGGTTTAAGTCTGGACTTTGACTAGGCCACTCCAAAACTTTAATTTTACTTCTTTTTAGCCATTCTGATGTGGACTTGCTTTTGTGTTTTGGATCATTGTCTTGCTGCATGGCCCAACTACGCTTCAGCTTCAGCTGACGGAAGGATGACCGGACATTTTCCTTAAGAATTTTCTGGTACAGAGCAGAATTCATGGTTCCTTTAATTATGGCAAGTCATCCAGGTCCTTAGGCAGCAAAGCATCCCACACCATCACACTACCACCACCATGTTTGACTGTTGGTATGGTGTTCTTACTGTGGAATGCTGTGTTTGCTTCACGAGACATTATGGGATCCATGTCATCCAAAAAGTTCCACTTTGGACTCATCTGTCCATAGAACATTTTCCCAAAAGGCTTGTGGATCATCCAGGTGCTTCTTGGCAAATGAGAGACAAGCATTTATGTTCTTCTTGGTTAGCAGTGGTTTCCGCCTTACTACTCTCACATGAAGCCCATTTTTGCCCAGTCTCTTTCTGATTGTGGAGTCGTGAACACTGACCTTAGCTGAGGCAAGAGAAGCCTGCAGTTCTTTTGATGTTGTTTTAGGATCCTTTGAGACTTCCTGAATGATTTTACGCTCGCCCTTGGAGTAATTTTGGCAGGCCGCCCACTCCTGGGAAGATTCACTACTGTTCAAGTGTTCTCCATTTGGAGATTATGGCTCTCACTGTGGTTTGATGGAGTCCCAGAGCCTTAGAAGTAGCTTTGTAACCCTTTCAGACTGATGGAAAGCAAGCATTTTTTCTGATCTTTTCAGGAACTTCCTTTGATCATGGCATAATGTGCTTGTTGAATCTTTGTGCTGTGGCGTGACTCTGATGGTAAGGGTCAAAATAAGTGAGATTTATATTGATCAGGGCTGGCTGTAATCAAGCCTGGCTGTGTTCAATCAGCTGACTCTAATTAGCCTTTGATGGGTTGATTTAACTGGGGCAATTACTTTTCACAAGTGCCGTTTGGTGTTGGTTAACTTTTTCATTAAATAAATGAAATAAGTAAAAAAAAAAAGTGTTATTTGTTCACTCAGGTTCCCTTTATCTAATATTATATTTTGTCTAAAGACCTGAAAACATCCAGTGTGACAAATATGCAATAATAGAGAAAATCAGGAAGGGGGCAAATACTTTTTCACGCCACTGTATGTAACAGGCTGGGAACCGTTATTGATGCAACAATGCAATGCCACTTCTTAAGTTGTTTGTCTTGGTCTGTGCAAGGACAGCACTGGAGACTGATACCCCTGCTCTTCTCTTGCTTTTTCTTGGACTTTTTGTGACTTGGTTGTGGTGCCATGAACTGGTTCCTAGATGCAAGTTTGGACACCAATTTTATTTATCCAGTCTCTTATTTATGGTGGACTCTTTCCTGGACTTATCACTTCTAATGGAGTCTTCTTTTTGTGGGCTAGGCAGATCAGCGAGATGCTCGAGCTCCTGGTGTTTAATTATGGCACCTATGCAGAATCTGCCTGCCGGTTCAGACAATGGACTCATGTTACTGCTTTCCTTAATTTGTGCTCTTCCATGAACATTTTCATGATGGTTACTTGTTCTTTGTTTATGGGGACTGCTAGGTCTAATTGGGGCAACCTTTACAAATTTCTTGGCCTGGACATTTGATACAGTTTCAATTTTCTTTTAGATAAGGTGGTTTTATTATGTAGTTTAACCTGTTGTGGAGATGGGGGAGGGGTATTAGCTGTGGGTAGTGATGGATAACATCGTGACCCTAAAGGGTCATATAGCTCAATCATTAGGACTGGGGGTGACAGTAGTTTTGTTATTGTGGGTGGGTGGGGTTTTGGATGTGGAGGGAGGTAATTCTCTTAATTTTATTATCGGAGCCACTCCCTTGTTTTGGGCATCTTTTTGCTTATTTGACATTTATGACTTGGTTATGTACAGATGTTTTGTGGCATTATGGGTTATGAGCTTTTCTGGGCTTCTGCTTTGTGGGGGGGTAGAGAGGAGGTTCACTCCCCAGTGAATTACCTCATGGAAATTTTTTTTTTTCTCAGCTCTCTGCTTCCCGCTTGCCAACATTTTGCTATTTTGCACCTGCATCGGGTTTGCTGGAGACTGATACCTGCCTGGGAGGGTTGGGGGAAGGGAACTCTTCAACGGAGGATTGCATGTTATGTTTCAGATTGTCTGCCTTATCAGGAAGGGGTCTTTTTGAAGTCTATACCAATTGCTCCACCTGATTAGCAAGAAATATATTACTTGGAATATTAAGGGAGCCCACTCCAGGGTAAAGCGACATTAAATTTTGAAACATCTTAAACTTATGCAATGTCAAATAGCCTTTATCCAGGAGATCCATCTGCTTGTCTTGGAGGGCTTCTCTTCCGGAGGCAGGCAGTGGGCCTGGTGTATGAGGCTGGAAACTCCACTTCTCAGAGAGGGGTGGCTACCCTTATAATGAGGGAAGTGAACTTTCAGTTATCACAGAGTGTGAAAGATCCACAGAGGCACTATCTTCTCCTAAAAGGGATTCTAGACCATTCAGAAGTCCTTTTGGGCTGCATTTATGGGCCCATTAAGGACGATCCCATTTTTTTCTCAGTTTTATCTAACTTACTAGCCCCATTTATTTCTATACCTATTATTTTAGCAGGGGATTGGAACCTGACTGTTATTTCCGATCTCAATTGATCTGGCCATAGGATACTAGGGTTGTTCCCTGCCTAACATTCCCTCCATGATTTGATGGATCTGGTGGGGCTGTGTGACCCCTGGCATATCCTAAACCCAATGGCCAAGGAACATACCTTCCTTTCACCAGCTCATAAATCCTACTCATGCCTGGATTATTTTTTACTTAGTCGCACTGTCATGTCCAGTATCAGGAGTGGGGGAATCACCTCACAAGTGCTTTCAGACCACTCCCCTGTTTGGCTGGACTGTACCCTGTCACCCAATATCCAAAGAGATAAAGTGTGGAAGTTAAATATGCAGCTCCTAAAAAAGGAGGAGGGTGGTGAGTAGGATTAAGGAGCTGATAGCCCATTTTGTGACCCATAATGTGGGGACCATTCCAGAAGTAGACAAAGTATGATGCGCACTTAAGTGTGTTTTGCGGGGAGAATTTATCCGACTGGCGTCTATGAGGAAACGTAAAAGGGAAGCAGGGCTATGTCTCCTCTTAGACTGTATATTTGCCTTGGAAAGAAAACAATCCTCAGAGACCTCTGAGGAGAATGTTGCAGTCCTAATTCTTCTGAGGGATAAATATGTAGAGAGCCTGAGGTAGCGTCCATAGTACACCCCTCCTTAAAACCAACTCCTGTTATGTGGACCAAGGGGAGAAGGCAGGTCGCCTTCTTGCCTTACATTTACAAAAACAGGAGACATCATGACTTGTACTATCCAGCTCCTCATTGATGGACAATTT
Source organism: Neoceratodus forsteri (assembly GCA_016271365.2). Lineage (NCBI taxonomy): Eukaryota > Metazoa > Chordata > Ceratodontiformes > Ceratodontidae > Neoceratodus > Neoceratodus forsteri. The sequence continues at coordinate 106,706,100 of CM057459.1, read as the reverse complement.
GAATTCTCTTACCATCAACTATATAGTTCCTCTACTAATATGCCCCCTCTTTCCGATAGTCAGAATTATCTCACCACTGCTTCCCTTCCTCATTTGACAGAAGACCAAAGGGCATTTCTGACTCAGCCCATTAGCCCACAGGAGATGAGGAAAGTCGTCAATTCTCTCTCCTTAGATAAGGCCCCTGGCCCAAATGGCTTTCCTTCCAATTGTTATAAAACTTTCCTCAAGGATTTGAACCCCCAGCTCCAACAACTTTTTTCCTACTTCTGCGATTCTAGACTCACTGACCCCTCCCTGCTGGAAGCCATAATTGTTGTTCTTCCTAAACCAGGTAAGTCTCCAGACAGAGTTACCATTTATCATCCTATATCTCTCATGAACTGTGATGTTGAACTGTTTGCTAAGATTCTAGCCAACAGAATACTTTGGGTTTGGGAGGGGTTGGTTAGCCCAGAACAAGTAGGCTTCATAAAGGGTCGCTCTTCGGTGGATCACCTCTGAAAGCTGTCTCATATTTTCTCCATGCCCAGAGATGTCATCCAGCCTATGGCTTTGGTCTCTCTGGATGCGGAGAAATCCTTTGACAGGGTTAGTTGGCCCTTTTTGTTCTCGGTGCGGGTGCATTTGGTTTCCTCCCCGACTTTTGTGAAATGGATCCAAGTTTTATATTTGCAGCCTATAGCAAATATATACTGTAATGGGGTTTTCTCACCTACCTTCCCGCTGTGTTCGAGCACACAGCAGAGATGCCCTTTGTCCCCCCCTACTGTTTAACCTATATTTGCAGCCACTTTTGCTTTGCCTTAAATCATCTCCCCTTATAAAAGGAATTTGTGTCGGCCCCTTTGACCTCAGGCTCTCTGCATATGCGGACGATATTTTGTTGCACGTTTCCAACCCTGCCACCTCCGTTGCTGCCTCACTGGTGATTATTCAAGATTTCAGTTATTACTCCGGTTATAAGCTAAATCTGAACAAGACAGCAGTGATGCCCCTGAATAGTAAGGTGATTCAATCGGATATAGAAGCCCTAGGTCTCACATGGACCACAAAGCTTAAATACTTGGGAATAACCCTCGTCCAGGACATTACTCTGCTAAAAAAGCTGAATCTCGATGATTTGCAAGTTACCATCCAGCAGGACCTGGATAGATGCTCCTCCTTATATCTTTCTCTCCAGGGCAGGAGTAGTGTTGTTAAAATGAATATACTTCCCTGGGTTTTTTACCTGTGAACCTTTTGGGTCTACTTCTTCCCCTCAGCTGGTTCAAGAGAGTCCTTGGCATGATTTCTAAGTTTATTTGGTGGGGTAAACCCCCAAGGTGAGCATGTACCCATTTAGGAGCACCAAACAAATTGGGTGGCCTCATGCTGCTGAACTTCCTCCTTTATTATTTGGCCAGCCACATGGCCAAATATCTTAGATGGCCTGTTACCCCTTTGTCAGAGGAAGAACCCTCATATATACCTCTTTGGCTTTGTATAGAATGGCACTTGATCCACAAATCCAGCCTATCCCCTGACAGTCTCCTTTTTGTAACCCCTAAATCATTGCCTCCCCAGATTCGGCACTCTGTCATATCTGTCTCTCTGAAAGTCCACACCCAATTTTGCAGAGCCTTATGACATGATAACTTTCAGGATACCGTGCAACCCCTCTGCCAGAACCTGTTTTAAACTGGGAGGTAAGATGCTGACCCCTGAGGACATGCCATCGTTGGCTGGGAAAAGTGTGTGATCTTCTTCTCAATGGCCAGCTTTGGACCAGTCAGGATCTTTTGCCCCTTCTTAATCTCTTACCTCGCTATATTTTTAAGATTTATCAAATACGTCATTTGCTAATTAAATGGTTTGGTATGGTGTCTTGGTCCACTAACCAGGGGAAGTTTCTTTATATGCTCCAGACTCTGGCCTGACAGCCACATTCAATGGCGCAACTTACTGCCATGCTATTTACTGTGCTCTTCCCAGATAGTATGGGTTGTTCCCATTATTGGTCCTCTCTGTTTCCTGATAAGATTTTTAAATGGGACCGTATCTAGGAGGACCTTTATCTTTACATAGAGAATGGCAAACTACAGCTTATGTAATTCTATATACTCCATAATATAAATGTTATCCCAGTTAAATTATAAATGATGGGGAAACTCTCTTCTTCACTTTGTACCAGATGTGGCCAGGCTGGGGGGTCCTTATTATACATTTTGTGAGATTGTCCCAAAATTGCCCCCCTGTGAGATATGATTAAACACAGGGCAGACCCCCTAAAGGGCCTGTGCGATGCAAGTTAGGACTCAGATCCTGTTTAGTGGATGGCCCTTTGAGCCTTGTGCAACTTGCTTTGCACAGTGTCCAAATGGTCCTGTACATCCTGCTTTGCACTGCACAAAGCTATGTAGGACTTACTTTCTCAAAAGTAAGGAAACTGAGTGCAAAAACTATACTGATGCATACATTAAGGTTGCAAAAAATACACAAAACAAAGTAAGGAAACAAAAAAAATTAGGGTCAAGGTTTCATAAGTTTTTAAAAATTGGTGGTGTGGTGTTCCTTGACATTTTCAACACTGATGCTCACCCAGCTCTCTCAGCCCCTAGCCTCATGACCCATGGACAATCTACAGGATCAGGGCATTTGTCCACTAAAAGAGGAGAGTAAAGAATGATCTTCCACGTGAAGAAAGTTGTGACGTGTATCCTGCATAAAGAAAATTAAGACTGATTCTGTGGAGAGCCACAGTTGTGCAGCAAGGCTCAGGATCTATAGTTTCAAGCACCAGACCAATAGGACATGAGCTTGGATCTTTAGGTTGTCCTCTGATCGTGTGCCTATGGGCTGGGAAGGGGGAAGCATTAGGGATGAAACCCCTAAGAACATCACATTTACCAGTACCTACTGTGTCTTTTGACCTGACCAGTTGCTCATCCAGTTAGATAAGCATCCCCCCATAACCAGGTCCTTCAACTTTTTCACAAGGCTCCTATGTGGCACCAAGTCAAAAGCCTTGCTGAAGTCCAAATACAGGATGTCCAGAGCCAGACCCCTGTCCACTGCCTGCGACACTGGTTTGAAAAAGTCAAGGAGTGTCATCTGGTAGGACTGCCACTTTGCTAAGCCATGCTGCCTCTTATAATGTAGTTCATTCTTCTCAAGACATTGCACCATCTGCTCCTTGATGATAGCCTCATGCAGTTTCCCTATGATAGAGGTCAGACCAACAGGTCTGTAGTTACCTGTGTCCTCTTTTTCACCACCTTTGTGAAGAAGGACTGTGTCTGCCACTTTCCAGTCCCTCTGAACCACCCTGTTGCCAGAGAGCAGTTAAACAGATTTACCAGTGGTTCTGCCAGTGCCACCCACATCTCCCTTAGCCCCCTGGGGTGAAACCAATGTAGCCCAAGTGCCTTGTTTACTTTCAGTCCCCTTAGTTCTTTGAATATGCTATCCCTTAAGCTTGATTTTTAAGTCCTGCCCATTGTCCTCCCTTAGTTTGGAAGCACATATGGGGAGTAGGCCCCCTTCCTCCTCCATGAATACTAAGGCAAAGTATTCATTAAGTAGGTTTCGATTCCCTACATCCTCAACCACCCACATGTCCCCCTTCTTCAGCCTTTCTATGCCCTCCTTTGTCTTTTTTCTTTCCCCTAATATATTTAAAGAAGGCTTTATCATTTTATTTGACCCCACCACAATTCTGAGTTCTGCCTTGGCACTGGCCCTTTTCACTGCTGCCCCATCTGTCATCAGCCTGCCTTGGTAAGCCTCCCTACTATGTCTTGTCTTCTCATATTTATACTTTTTGAAAGCCACCCTCATTGTTCCTCTGCTTCTCTGACCTCACTGAATAACCAAATAGTCCTTCAGTACCATCTGGCTTTGCTCACCATTTTCATGCAGCAAATGGACACTTCAAAAACAGCACTTTTGATGCCCTCCTATTTTGCCCCCCCCCCACCAATCTATCCACCCACTCCCCAAGATGACCCTGCAGGGGTTCTGTAATTCTCTCAGAATTTGCTCTCAGAAAGTCCAACACCTATGACTAAGTTCTGAGATACTGTGCTTCCAATGGTATCTTGAACCATATAGTGGTGATCACTGGTCTCCCAGGGGGCATCAACCCACAATTTCTCAATAGCATCCTTGGTCAAGAGGACCAACTTTAAGATGGCCCCATACTTGGTGTGTTATCTGGCATGCTGCACTGGAAAGCAGTCATGAACGCTGTCCATCAGTGTCTGACTGCATACAATACTTTTGCTGTTTGCTCAGGATATGTCCAGTAGACATCAGACATGTTTAGATCATCTGTCAGGACCACACTCCACATCACAACAACAGCTGGCCTAATTTCCTCTTTAAGGAACCTGTCCCTTCCCTCAGTCTTGTTTTGGGGCCTACAGACCACTCCCAGTGTGATGTTTCTGACCTTCCACTACCAGTTGTGTCCACAGTATTTTCACCCCACCTTGCCCCAGATGGATTTTTCCCCAGTGCCCTAACATTTTCCTTTACATACAACTCAACTCCCCCCCGCCAATGTCCCAGCCACTCTGTAAAAAAATATACCTTGGGATGGACTGATCCCTGTAATGGTTGGGTGAAGCTCACATAATCAAGAAATACAGAATTTGACAGCAGATAAGGGCTGCTTGACCCACCTACTGTAAACCACAGACCCTATTTTATCTACAGCTTTACCCCTCTTCCTTACAACTAAGGTTCCCTTCTGCCTATCCCATGCATTCTTGAATCCTGTTACAGTTTTTACCCCCACCACCTCCACTGGTAGGCTGTTCCAGACATCCACCACACTTTCTGGGAAAAAGTATTTCCTCGCATCTCCCTCGAGTCTACCCCCCTTCTAGCTTCATAGCATGACTGCTTGTTCTTGAGCATCTTTTTTCTGAAAATGCTTCTCTCTTGAACCTTATTTATACCCATGAGTTATTTGAAGGTCTCTATCATATCTCCCCTCTCCCTCCTTTCCTCCAGGATGTATATACTGAAGTCTTTTACTCTCTCCTCATAGGGCTTATGATGCAGACCCTGCACTATTTTAGTTGCCGTCCTCTGGACTGCCTCTACTCTGTCTATGTCCTTCCAGATATGTGGTCTCCAGAAAATGGACACAATACTCTATTTGAGGTCTCACCAGTGATTTATACAGCGGAATTACCACCTCCCTCTTTCTGCTGGTGATACCCTTTGCTATGCACCCTAGCTACCCACTAGCCCTCCCCACTGCCTTGTTGCATTGTTTGGCCACCTTTACGTAATCAGAGATGATTACCTCAGGTCTCTTTTCTGTTTGGTGGTCATCAGTACCACTCCCCCCATTTTGGTTGCTGTGCTCCTGGGTTTCTGTGCCTCAAGTGCATGATATTGCACTTCTTTGCATTGAAATTTAGTTATCACACTCTCGACTACTCCTTGAGCTTTCTTAGATCTCTATTCATTTTTTCAACCCCCTCCCCAGAGTGTCTACCCTATTGCAGATCTTAGTGGCATTTACAAAAAAGCATACCTTCCCTTATAATCCCTCTGCAATGTTGCTAATAAAGACATTAAAGGGGATCAGTCCCAGTACTGATCCTTGTGGTACCCTGCTGGTCACCCTCCCTTTGTTGGAGTGAACTCAATTTACCACCACCCTCTGTCTCCTATCCCCCAACCAATTTCTTACCCAGTTTACCAGTTTTGGACCCACTCCTAGGCTGCCCAACTCATTTATGAGTATCCTATGTGGAACAGTGTTGAATGCTTTACTGAAATACGTGAGGCCACAGCCATCGCTCCAAACTAATCTAATTCCCTGGTCACCCAGTCAAAGAAGGCTATCAGATTTGTTTGACATGACCCTCCCCATGAATCCATGCTGCCTTGGGTCTTGTAAGCCATGGGATTCAAGATATTCCACAATCTATTCCTTCAGTAACAATTATGTGAATATCTGTATATTTTTTTTCCCCAAGGTTTTATTCTTTATGTTTAGCCTACAGTACACATGTATTGGTGATAAAAAGTCTTCAAAACAATTAACTTAGACCTGCAGTTCTCTGACTAGTTTTTTTTGGTTTTTTTTTTACAAAAGTTTAAAAAGTCAAAATGTAATAATAAATGCAAGTGGCATTAGGAACTTCTGTGTTGGTTATCATAGCATAGTGCAGCAAAATTATGCCAAAACTCTTTCTACTTACAGCATCTAATTTATTTTTAATTATTGTTCTAGCTTTACAGCAAAAAACAAGTATATTATCCAAGGGTCAGCACTACTCAAAACAAGTGTAATATGTTTTTAATATTATTTTGAAATGCATGACTTACTATGAGGCTCTTAGTGTAGGCGAAGTGCCCACTTGTGTCCATGCTGATGATCTTGGTGACTAGAAAAGAATGTATTTATTCTTAAACAGAACAACCACTAATAGCTTCCAATCATTTCCAGAATGAACTTTTTATATTTTACAATTCTTGATATCACATTTCCAAAGCTGTAACTTTTCTTGCAATTAAAGTTTATTCCGTTTTTAACTGCATAGCACAACACAACAGGACAACTCTTGAACAGCACAACAATAACACAAGCACATAACTAAGACGGAGTACAGTGAGGGAAATGGAGGTCAAGGGGTCTGGGGAAGGACTGAATATGGGAAAGAAAGTGACCAGCAACAGTAAAAAGTTCTCATTTCATAACACTACAGTTCATTATGTATCATAAGCTGTCAATTAGGTGTTTAACATTATAGTTTATTGCCAATCATTGTCAATCTCCAAGAACATATCGTGTAAGGTAGGACAGCATCTTTCAGACAAAAGAGATGTGCAAGAACAAGGGGACACAATTTGAACATAGAGGGGGGACAGCTCAGGGACAATGTGAGGAAGTATTTTTTCATGGAGAGGATGGTGGACTCGTGGAACGGCCTTCCTGAGGAGGTCGTGGGGTCAAAAACAGTGGGGAAATTCAAGAATGCTTGGGACAGACATAAGGCAATTCTGGTGGGGGGTAGGAAGAAGTAGCCTGTTGGTTAACTAGGATCTGCAGTTTATCCAATAGGTAGGGAAATGGGCAGACTAGGTGGGCCAAGCGGTCCTTATCTGCCATCAAAGTCTATGTTTCTGTGTCTATGTTTCTGATAATTGCATTTGTGTTATTTTCTCCTGGGAGTGTTGTTGTTTCATGTCTTTAGTATGGTCTGGGACCATGGATTTGTGATTTGTTTCACTACCTGACTATCATATTGAAGGCCCTTTCTCTAACCCAGCTTTCTCCCTTTAAGGCTACTCACCCCATAATTTCCTCCTCTCCCAGAAGGGAATGGAAGTGCTGCAGTTGTCAGGCCAGATAATATCTTAAAAAGTCTGGCACCCAAAGTCTTCGATTTTCCTATCCATACTCAGCAGCTGTCGGGATAGTCTTGGCTTCCCTTTACCCCAGAGGAATCTAGACCACTCTTTCTTAATTCTTTTCTATGTGGATGGTTGGATGGGGATCAGCAGGGAGGCAAATTCAAACAAAAAATGAGGAAAAATATTCATCCTCAACACCTCTGTCCTGCCTACGATGGATAGTGGGGGGGGACATCACATCTTTGTAAGTCTTCTTCCATTTAGCGCAACAGGGGAGAAGTATTTACCTCATATAGGTGATGCAGCCGAGTTATAATCTAGATGCCTAAATATCTGAAGTAAGAGCTGACTCATGTAAAGGGACAGGTTCATTTAAAGTTTTCTGGAATCCTGCCACTGAGCTAGTACAGCTCAGTGTTGTCCATATTGGCTTTCAAGATGGAGGATTCACCATAGGAGATCAACAAAGGAGTTATCAGGAGCAATAAACTTGCAAACAATGCAGCGTTTGCACAAAAATCATCCCTTTACCCTCTTATTTAACCATGTGACTGGCTATGTAGTACAGTGGTGACTATGAACCAGGTATCTTTCGGGGGTTGTAGCCCTTCTATGTGACATTCTATAAGTCAGCCAGACACACCATGGCCAGTTATGCATTCAGATATCAAAGCACTAAATTAATTTATATATTCTGAAAGTTGAACACAAGTTAAATTATTTCACTAGCTTGAAAAGATATTGCGAACAAGTACTTCAGATTTGAAGATTTAAGTTGTGCATGATTTGTCATATGGGCTCAGAAAGCTAATAAGTTTCAAGAAAACGCAACACTATCACCATCTTCATCTTGATTTTATTTTTTCTTTCCTCTCTCTCTGACCACTATAAATCTAAATTTTTTGTGATTTCTCTCTTGGTAATGACTAACTGTCCGGCTTTATTACACTGAATTTTATATTTTGTACTTATGTTTTTACATGCAGTGGAAACCTTAAGATAAATAAAGACTATTACCGTGTTAAATGAGTTCACAGTGGAGCTAAAGCTGACCTTAACTTGGGGAACCTGATGACAGGCCTGAGGATAAAAATATAATGTAAGTACATGATATAGAATTCTGCTTAATAAAGCAGGAAACTACTCATGACTAAGTGAGAAACTGCAACACTTTGAGATGTACAGTGGCCAGAGATCAAATAAAGAAGAAAAATAAATTAAAGATGGTGATAAAGTGTTGTTTTTTTCTTGAAACTGTTGAGACTGCATAAAACAACTTTCCCATCTAAAAGAACTTCTTTGCCCCATTGAAGAAGTGGGCATTCTGGACATTCTAGCCGGGACACAGAAAATTAATTTGCATACTCTATTAGTAAGAATTATGTGCTTTTATTATTGCTATAATTGAAATAATCATAATTTTAAGGAGGGTATATTGACTTTAAAATCACAGTATATGTTTAGATAATGAAAGCAACCATATTTAACACATATGAGGCATTATGCATTGGCTCACCATAACCTAAACATGTTCCTCCACTAATGGGTTTAAATACTAACTTAAACCCTCCATAACTTTGGAAAACTAATTGTCTGGTAGCCCTCCCACATCTCCCCTTCTCAAATAAAGACACACACATCAAAATCTTGGTGGAAATGGCCACAGCCATGTGTTTATTAATATAGCACCAACTTCAGCAGAGTGTGCCACTGGGAGGAAGCACCCTCATCCCTGTCCTTTGGCCAAGGCTCCTGCAGCTGGCCCCATCTGGTGCCGCTATCTCCTTGCAGTATCACCGTATCACCTGATGAGTGGGGACCGTGACCCCCTCCTGGGCCATCACTAGCGGTCTCTTGCCCTCATGCTGACTGGGGGACAATGAGCCCTTTGGGAGAATTGGCCTCATCCCCCCGTTCCTCCATACCTTCGATTTGCACTCCTCCCAGGCCACCACAGGCCAAATGCAGCCCGATCCCCCCAAACCTCTCACTCCAGATGCTCCTCCAAGACTCTGAGAAAGGCCAGCAGCATCTTATCTAAGTCCTTGTCCTGCACTTGCCCTGCCTCCCCCACAAAAATAGGCCAGCAGAAGACATAAATGTCCCCATGTTTCACTACTGCACCCCCTAAGGATTTCCTAAAAGCTCTGATATCCCTATTAACTCTAATGCATGCCAGATTCAAAGCCTTCTGCTTCTGTGCATGCTTCCAATAATTCCTCTGAATAATATGCAACCAGATGAGAACCGTATGGGTCACCAGTCCCAAATTTCACATAAATCTTCCTTCATTGCCAGCAGGAGATTTATCATTGTACAAAGGCCAAGATCATCCCCTCCCAAATGGATCAACAGCACATCGGGGATTCCTGACTGGCCAACCTCTTGTCACAGTAATGGAAGCAACCCCCCCCCCCAAGTGCAAGCCTTCCCTGCCCAACCAAATGACATGCACCTACGGTCATGAAAGGTCAAGGTTGCTTCCCCTAGGCTGAGCGGCTGACCATCTGGCTGCACTAACAATGAAGGAATGCTCACATTCCCATATGATCCTGGGACCATCCGAGAGACCTGCAAGAAAACAAAGGTACATTATTGCAAGTGAGGTCACACATAGCACAAAAATGTGCCTCCAAACCAGCCTGCTGCAAGACCCTCCTTAGAATGTAATGGAACTGATAGGCCAGCACCGGCCTCCCATCCTCATGCCTATAGAAAGCCTCCCCTCTATCTGGGTGAACCTGCACATAGGTCTGCACCTTGTTCACTACCACCCACCGTGCCTCAGGGGAAGACTTCAATAGGCACCAGTGGCCCGTGCCACACTGTTCCGTCTTCAATTTCCTCAGGTGGACATAAACCCCATCTGCCAGCAACACGACATCTGCCACCAGGAATCCTGGTGACTCCTTTGTTTACATTGCCTATGTCAGCTCTGATACCCTAAAAGCCCCACAGAATGCCACCAAAAACACAGTTTCAAACAACAAGGCTTCATAACCACTCCAGCACACATATGTAAAACTGCCCATAGCTGAACCAGGATAGTGGGGGTGATGGGGCACCTGTTAGCTACTCTGGCCCCTGCCAACTGCCTTCAACACTCCAAGACCTTACGCACCTTGAAGGCCTTGGTGTTGTCAGCGAAGCCCACAATCCTAGCCAACCAGGACAGCCCTGCCAGGTGACGTCCTACTGTCCCTGGTGAAAGCCCATCCCTTTTTGCCCACATTACATAATTGCACAGTTGATCCACCAGAACAGGCCAAACAACCGGCCTCCCAGTAGCCTCCTGGTAGTGAAGGTGATGTTCCACCACCCGACAATAAGCTTCCCTTGTCCCCAGTGCAATTTATTTATTTAAATTTTGGTAACCGGGTAGACCCACTGAAACCATGCAGTCCCTTTTTCAGTGACAACCCAGGGGACACAAACAACATACAACTGGTATGAATAAAGTGCTAGAGTAAACTGAAAACATGGCATTTCAGAGACTTATACAACTAAATACAATCATAGCAAGTGCAATGAGGACAAAAATGAAATCTCTATACAGATTAAGAACCTGAATGTACAGGATTACAGAATAAGATTGTAGAACATGTGCTGAACATATATACAGACATAATCATCTTTTTTGTTTCCAATTGTTTAACCAGGAGTGGCACACTATGCTGGTGCGACCTGGGAGCACAGGGAAGTTAAGTGACTTGCTCAGGGTCACACAGTATGCAAGTGGGGGCTGTGGGATTCAAACCCAGGTCTCCAGATTTGCAGCTCAGAGCCTTTAACCACTGCGCTATACTTCACCTAAAAAACTCTTAAACGTTTCAGGAAAAACATATTCTTAGCAAAAAACTATACAGTGTGATTGTAATAACATCAGGAAAATCAAACTTTTAGCAGAAAAGTAGTACGCGGTGATAGGGATTAGCAGAAGCAAGAGCACATGTGGCGCAATGGAATTTCCTATGCATCTCCAAGTCTCATGGTCACCACCTCCCAAAGGAATGGTGGGACCGTGCATGGCCACTGCTCCGCTGCTGGTGCAAGCTCCTTGAATCTCTGCCATTGTGAACGAGATAAAGCATCCACAATTCCATTATCTACCCCAGATACATGTACCACTGTAAATTGAATGTTCAGTAGCATACACTTTAAGATAAAAATTCTCATCAAGTCTCCCATGGGCCCTTTTGGTCCCAGCTGGTGGTTAATGGTGCGCGCAACCCCCATGTTGTCCAATTGGAAACAAACTCACCTATCTCTCAACTTGGGGCCCCAGAGGCAAAGAGCCACCACCACTGGAAAGAATTCCAGTAGAGTGATGTTCTCCAACCCTGCCTCCATCCAAACTTGTGGAATTGCTCCACACACCACTCCCCCTGAAAATATGCACTGAATCCAAGCCCTCCAGCCACAACTGTGAACATTTCCAAAGGCCGATCCTTTCTGGGATCCTGCCACAGGGCCATGCCATTGCAATGATCAAGAAAAGTTCTCCAAACCTGAATGTTGTGTCAAAACTCTGTTGTGACCCTGATTTTATGATGCAACTTCCTACACCCTTTAACCCACTTGGCTGATTATCTCATGAAGGACCTCCAACTGGGAATCACCTTGCAGGTGAAGTTATGGTGGTCTACCAGCTGCTGCAACTCCGGCAGTGAAATCTTCTTCACCCCCACTATCCTACCCAGTAACTGTTTTAAGGACCTCAGCTTCTCCCCTGGCAGTCTACACTGCTGTTGCACTGAATCAATCTCAATGCCCAAGAAGGACAGGACTGCCCTGGGTGATTCCACCTTTCCTGGTGCCAGGGGAACCCCAAATTCCCCGCACTGGGCTTCAAATGTTGCCAGCATCGCCTCGCAGGTGTTCTCCCCCACTGGGCCTACAAAAAGGAAATCATCCAGGCAGTGAACATCAGCAGTGTTACCAGCCACCTGATAAGTCATCCAATGCAGGAAGGTGCTGGATTGCTCAAAGACTGCACAGGCCGCCATGCGCCCCATTGGCATGCAATTGTGAACATAAAATTTGCCATCAAACTGCATGCCTAGCAACACCCTATCCTCAGGGTGCACTGGTAACAGCCTGAAAGCAGACTCAATGTCTGCCTTGGCCAACTGAGCCCCAAGGCCAGCTGCCCAAACTAGTTCCACAGCCCGGCCAAATGACTCATAATAAATGGACGTGAACACTGGATCAATGTTGGCATTCCCCGAATCCCCTTACGGGTACAAAAGATGATTAATTATATGAAATTCCCCTGGTGTTTTCTTGGGGACCAAACCTATGAAGGATATTCTCAAATTGTGCCATGAGGGAGACTTGAAGAGGCCACTAATCCTACCCAGCTGCTTCTCTTTTTCCAGTTTGTCCCAGACCACTTGAGGATGGTCTCTAGCAGTCTTCAGGTTATCCACCCGATACCCTCACTGGGGCCCTGGAGTAGGGGATACTAAAGGCCAACATGAATCCTTCCACTAACTCAGTAGCAGATGACCGGTCCAGGTACTGGTCCAACCATGGCTTAAGCCTTCTCACCCGAATTGGGGTGGGAAGGCTTTGCTGCTTGCCCAGTTCCAGTGGCTGGCTTATGCGGTTCTCCCCTTCCTCCCCAAGAGGCCCCCCTCCCTGGGTGAAGTGAGGAGCACTGCGCAAATGGGCGCTGCCTGTGACATGCCATGCAGGCATGATGGAACCTACAGGACAACCTGGCACAAGACCCCTGATTGTAGGCATATAATTGGGGCACAGTAGACTCTGTGCACTGCGAGAAGGTCAACTGTAAGGGCAGTCCACTGACTGTGCATATCATCCCACCCCCTGACATGATGTCAACCAACAGAGACTTGTCCACATGTCTCCAGCCCATGGTAGGGTCCACTTGCCTTCTGTGGTGAAACTCCTCATCACCGGGTCATGCCTGAAAATAGTCATCTCTATGGCTAGTGCACTTACCCGGTAAACAAAAACTAAATAAAAAATAAATAAGTATTCCAACAAGGCCATCCCCCCTTTTCAGCAGTACATCATAGTAATGTGGCACATGTAGTTAAACAACTCCACACCCTGCAACGTATCTGCTTGGAGAAGTGTCGTGGCAGACAATGGGAACGTCACGATCCAATTCTCATACGACCTATGCACCCTTGACTTACCTGACTTCTCTTTCCAAGCATCCTCCTGATCCTCTGCCCTGTTCAGCAGAAAAAACATATCAATGTTCTCCCTGTTCCTAATCTGCTCCTGCACCTTATCAGATAGATGCATGCCCACCAGCCTATCCAGACCCACAAAGGGCTGTCCAGCAGGCTGGGAAGGCGGTTCACTCATGGGTGGGGGATAGACCCTGACGGTGCAAAAACCTGGCTGTTCACCATTGCAGCCAGCGTCTCTATCACATCTGCAAGCCTAGCTAGCTATGCATCTGTCACTGCCCACAAACTAGCCCCGGATGTGCAGCCACCTCGGGGGTAGCCTCTGGCATCTGGCCCACCCTATCAAGCTCTGACCCAGGGATCCCTTCCTCTATCCCTTCCAAAGCCTCTGCTTCGGTATCTAAACTACCACACCGAATAGCCCCAAGCACCTCCCTTATAGCTGGGACGCTTACCTGCAACCCATCTGGCTGATCCTTCTCTGGGCTTCGCAAAACCTTCACTGGCAACTGCCTCTTCTCCATAGCCGGTCTCTTCTTCACAGTGGTACCTGATGTCAATGGTCCTTCCACTCCATCCAAACAGGCCTCCAAACATGCCGCATCTTTGGTCCTGTACATTCATCACAGGTCTTCCTCCAGGGCTGCCTGCCTCTTGGCCGACGGGTTCCTCTGATGAGATGCCATGGCTCTGAAATGACAACTAAGGCCCCCTCAACCAAAAGGTTAGTACCATTACTCCAAAAACAAGAAGGGGTGCGCTGACCACGCTGCTTCAGCATGAGCCGTTGAACCCTACTCGCCCTACAGCCCCCCCCTCTGAGCATGAAATACCTGTAGGAAACTAAGAGTAACCCACCAACCCCCTGCCTGCTCTCTGCCAGAAGCTGCAAAGATAAGCCTGGGGAGGGGAACATGTGAGAAGCCCTCGCTTGTCACGCCCGAAAACACTCAAAAGAACCAGGCAACCCAAACTGGGCAGGGCCTTGAGAACCCTGAGTATAATGACCATTTAACTCTAGTGTGTGTTTGATAAGAGGAGCCTCGCACAGAGGCTGCCCCTACAAGTGCGCCGCCACACAAGCGAAGTGGCCAGCCAACAAGGTGTGCCATTCTCCCTCACATTTATTATATATATAAATACATATATATGTATATGTATATATATATATATATATATATATATATATAGATATACCAGACCTGCAGAGATTGCGAAAGCGGTGATTGTTGGCTTTAAATCCTGATTCCAAGATTCACTTCCCTGCGTTATGAACAAAGGCTAAAACTGCCAACTCCCGTAAGGGAAGGGGAAAGGGGGAGGGGGAATTGTTTGACCAGGAAAGGCACATTAAGCTGTAGCTTGCTTCCAGGTGCAATCTGGGAGCACAATGAAGTTAAGTGACTTGCTCAGGGTCACACAGTATGCAAGTGGGGGCTGTGGGATTCAAACCCAGGTCTCCAGGTTTGCAGCTCAGAACCCTAAACCTCTGTGCTAGACTGCCTCCTACACATTAACATTACTGCCTGGTATAGATCCAGGGGGATGATAACTTTCATTGGCTGGTTTAAGGCATCACGCACATCAAGTGACTGGCTATCAGCCAGCCTGCAAGTGGAGGCTGTGGAAATGAAACCCATGCCCTTGACTATACTCCAACGCACCTCCATACTAGACCTCCATGCTTTGTTGGTGACCCCCCAACTTGGAGGCATAAACACTTCTAAGAGCTGCGCTGTTTGAGACCCTGGGCCATACAGCAAGACAGCAGCTTCCACCAGATTGCGCCATCAACATCACCCCCTGAGGCGCCCCGTCCCAGAGCCGCCCAACCCCCACCAATCCGCCAATCCACCTATGTGGCTATCCCCAAATAGATGCCCCATCCCCTGTCTCCTCCAAGACCCCCAAAAACTGGAAAGTTAGCGATATGCAGATCCAGACCCCCCAGCGGCCGCAACCAATATAGCCGCCGAGATTCCCATTACACACGCGAAGAGCCCCGCCTTACCGATTGGGTGGTGGGTCTGTCATGTGAATACCTGACAAAAGGACATCAGACAGACTCTTGAGCATGGCCCACTCAAATGGCCTGGGTTGACTCAGGAGCTGCACTTCTGTTGAAGAACTGCCAGGAGGGGTAGATTTGGAATGGGAATGGGGTGAGGATAGGGGGATTGCTACCACTCCTCTAGCCATGCCAGGAGGTGCGATCATGGGAGAAGCAATGAGAAATCCCCAAAGTCGGTGGATCAGGGAAAATGGAAACCATTCTGGGATGTTTGGGCAGCCCCTGGCTCCGGGAGCCATCGCCCCTCCCAACTGCGCCCGCCATCCACTGGTCAACACCGAAGCCAGTGATGATTGGACCATAGAGGGAGTTCTAGACACCACGAGGACCACTGCCAGTGGCCTCTGGCTTTGGGGGCCAATGCAATAACAGGCAAGTATTCTCATTCCAGCCCAATAATTTAAAATGAACATACTCTGTGCCTACGAGAGCAAACTATACTGCTGCATTGGCAGCCACAAGGCCACTTTTCTCCTAAGCCCTGGGCCTTTGCCTTACTTGTTGGGTGCACTCAATCTGCTGGATGGAGGAGAAAGAGAACATGCCTAGTCACACTGGACACTATAAGTGACCTCTAACTCCTCCTCCTCCCGGTCCACCCCCCCCAGCATGGAGCCCTTTTGGTACCTCCTCCTGGGGCATAGCCAGGCCTGATGTCCACTACAGGAGGAGGCACCCACTATGTTCTTTTGGTCCAGGAAGGGGGAGGGCCCCAGACACAAGGCCAGCTGCCACCATAGGGTGGCAGCTTCTATGGACTAAGAGAACACCACGCAAGGTACTATAAGTCAAAAAGGAAAATACTCTATAAATGAAAATGATGCTTCCAGAATATAATCAATGATACAACAGCCTGTATTCACTAACATTATATCCAGCATAAACATCACTTGTCTTTGCCTTTGCTAACCCAATTCAGCAATGTGACAATGAAGAACATAGGAGATTGTTGAATCTGGGTAATAATGACATGGTAAAGTGATGTTAATGCTGGAGGCAGTGTTCATGAATATAGGCAAACAGAACTTCAAAGTTTAATGTTCTAATACAAATACTAATATACATCACTCCCTTTCGCCATGTCTGCCACTATGCCCAGGAAAGAGAAGGGGGCAGGCAGTAACCAAGGGGCACACTCCCATGTCTAGGGGTATCTGGATGGAAATCTCTCACCAGGAGCCACCCCCGTGATACTTTTCCCACGTCTGGCTATTCTCCACACCCTGTAGTCATGGCCACAGGGCACTGTCTATCTTGGTCTCTGTGCCACCCTGGTGAAACTGCTCTGGACACACTGCCTATGCCTCTTTGGCTATCAAGCTCCCAGAAATGTTAAATACAACTGCATTTAATGTTTTTCATCTTGTCATTTGCACTGCTAATAGTTGAGTCTGCAATGTGTTAACCTGTTCTGTTTTGTGAAGTGTGCTGTTTTTTATTGTGGTACTGTTTGTATGATTGTCCAGGACATGCCTGTAAAGGGACTATGTTGCCCAGTGCATTTACCCAGTTATTAAATTATAAAATACATTGCACATTCCTACATTGCACCACCTCAGCTTGTTTACACATGGGATGGGGTGAGAGTTAGAGGCTGATGACCCCAACGCACACCCCGATGCTTGTTGGTGGGGGTGAGGTGGGGGTGGGGTGCAAGGGGTGGGAACCCTTAAATCGAATTTCCTCACTTTTTTCACTGTAGAATAACCCTAATGGATACATTAACAAAGTTTTTTGCATATAATTTCCTTACTTTTTAAGAAAGAATAAAAAAGTAGAAAGTTGCGCAAGTTGGTGGGAGCACGGGGCCCGAACCAACTTTTAAGTGTCAGACCACATTACACACCCATTGACTAAAAAGTACATTCACAACAGCAAGGTCAGCCACCAAACAAATGTTAATCTAGTAGAACAATAGAAAACGCTGTCCACAAAACGTAAACTGTGCCACACAATATGTCCGCAAAAAAATATATTGTCTGATACGTAATGACTTCCTTTAACATCTACAGGTCAACACCCACCAAATTTCAAGTAAAAAAAAAATTAACCGTGTCCAAGATATGACATGTCAAAATTTAAAATTGTCATTCATCAGAATGGCACAGTTCCACACTTGTTGACATTTAACATACACTACGACTGAAAATTACATCCATGACATTAAGGCTAGGTATCCTATCAATTTCAAGCCACCACCACAAGCAAAACACTGTCTGCAACATGTAAAGTGCGTCACATAATATCTCCACAAAAGAAATATTCTCTGACATGTAAACACCATAATTCATATCTACAGGACATGCCATAAACACCCTCCAAATTTCAAGTAAAAAGACCAAACCATTTCCGAGATATTCAATGTTAAAGATTGGTAAAATTTCCCTATCTATTCCATTATAAAAAATCTGGCCATCTTGTCCTTCCTTCATGATCAAAGATCGCGATCAAAGAATTTGCAGGCTCACGAACAAAGAATTAAAAATCTAATAAATCAAAAAATTGATGGAATTGCGATATACCACCACCATGATTCAACAGAACAAAGCTCCCTGAGTAAAACCCACCCTCATTTGACTTCCTAGGACACCCCTTGGCTGAGAAAATATATTTTTAAATTGGGCCATCTCATCCCTCGCTCACGATGCATGATCGCGATCAAAGAATCTCATGATCAAAGAATTTGCAGACTCACAAACAAAGAATTAAAAATGGTGAAAAGTGAATTTTTCACTGATTTGAACCAAACCAATGGCATGCCTTGATAGAACGGACCATCCTGAGCAAAACTCACCCTCATTTGTGTCCCTAGCCCACCTCTGAGCCCAGATATTAGTATTTTTAGGTTGCGATGCAAGATTGCGATCAAAGAATCTCACGATCAAAGAATTTGCAGACTTGCGATCAAAGATCGTTAGCGAGACACGAATTAAGATTTTAAAATCTTTTTTAAAAGCTTATAACTCTAGTTTTTGACCAAGTTGAATGAAACCAAAGGCATGGCTCAATAGATTGGAGCCCCCTGAGTAAAACCCATCCAAGTTTTACTTCAGAAGTGGCCCCTGAGCCGAGATATTTGTGTTTTTCCAATCAGAAAATAAAAGACAAAATGGCAGACCTCACAATCAAAGAATTTTGAAAATCCTCAGGGACAAAGATGCTTGAACCATGAGGCTGAACATTCTTTGATCGCCAGGTGGGACCAGATGGCCATAACCCCATTCTTTGTTCGCAAAATAGACATATAAATTTTCCCATTGACTTATAATGGGAACTTAAAAGTGGCATAACTTTTGAATACCTTAATATTTTTTCACCAAACAAAAAGCGGCATATTCAGCCACCAAAGCTCTTTCAAACAAGCCCTCTTGCAGAGCAGCATGCCATACGATGGCCGTGCAGGGCCACATCCAATATCCCAAAAGCTGCCTCCAAAAATGGATAATTTTGCATTTTTCAGCGCTTTCGTTCACAAAGACCACAAGTCCAACTGAAATGCAATTGTGTAAATCAAGAGATCTACCATACCTCACCATGTGTACCAAATTTCAGGCAAATCCATTGAACAGGTCCAAAGTTATTAACGCCCAAACTTGTGACTTTAGTATGTAACTGACCACTGAACCCCAACTATAGTGGCATGACCGCACCACTATAATATATATTTTGGTAGCACGGTAGTGCTACCATAGTAAGGGTTGAGTAGCACTTTTAAGGTTAAAGGGTGAAACTATGCACCTTAATAACTTTGCCACTGTTCAACAGATTTGCCTAAAATTTGGCAGCATGGGAAGGCACCATAGGTCTTGAGATCTGCCAACTTTCGTACTGGTTGGATATATGGCTGTGGAGTTATTGAGTGACATCCGTGTGCACAATTATGCCTTTTTGTGAATTCTTTGCTCACGCCTACAGGTCGCACGGTTTGCGCGACCGGTCCGAAAACTTCAGGGAACATGCGGCCAGGGTCCTCGATGTGCCTTTTGAGGATTTCGTGAAAAATAGCAAACGGTTCAAAAGTTATTCAAAAAACAAGTCCCCATTATAAGTCAATGGGAAAAGTTAACAAAAAGTTCGACAGTGTCGCAAATGCACTTTTTAGTGTCACAAATGGCCCTAGTAGTGTCTCAAATGCACCATTTTTTTCAGTTGGTGATCAGAAAAATGCTTGGCATTTAAATTTGGGACCCTTTAACAACACAATTCTTTTTGTGTTTACCTAGTCGGACCCTGAGGATACTAGGCATGTCTTTATTTTGAGGTTAAACACCCTAGAAATATGCTTTTCAAGGTTTCTGGAAAAAGTACTTTCTCAAAGTAGTGTCACACTCACGAAAGTGTCACAAATTTTTTCGAAAGCTTTCGCAAATTGCGATACTACTTTCCAGGCTATGGCAATTCTTTGCCACCCTGCTGCAAAAGAATGATTTGGCTTTTGAGCTGAAATTTGGAGGAAACGCAGCCAATATCTCACAGATGTACCTTTCAGTGTTTTGGTGAAAAAATATTACAGGGTGGCAAAGTTACAACACTCCAAAGTTGATGCTTTTTCCCATTGGATAACATTACGGCATCCGCCGCATTACAGGAATCTTTTGCCGCCCTGTTGCAAAATAATGGTTTGGTCTTTTGGGCTAAAATTTGGAGGGAAGAAAGCCAACATCCCACAGATGTGTCTTTTGGTGGTTTGGTTAAAAAATATTACAGGGCAGCAAAGTTATGGCACTCCAAACTTCTCTTTTTTTTCCCATAGGATAACATTATGGCATTTGCCGCGCCTTTCACGGCCCGTATCTTGGAAACGGTGCGAGATACGGACTTCTCTTTGGAAAAATGCTTAGCCCCCTCTTGAGGGCTAAGTGTAAAACTAGCCAGGAAAGTCATACATCACATGACTTTTTAAATTTTTTTTCTACATCATACGATTCCTGACATAAGCAATTTAGTATTCCAACTCCTCATTTTCTGCTCCGAGACCCATTATTATGCATACATTCTTTGTACTCACTGTCTTTCTCTATGCAGCTTTTGGGGAAAACCAGCCTGTGCGCTTACATTACTGTTACCGTTACCGTGCCATGCTTGGCGGTTCGTACTCCGCTTCACGTACCATTCCGCCTACGCCACTCATGTGCATTACCTTTGCATTTTCATTTGAGCTTGTGTTTGCATTATTTTTACCATTTGTGTCTACAGTACTGTTTCTCTTTCTGTTTCATTTTGTGTCACCATGCGCATTACCATTTGCGTTTGCAGGCACCATGTTTGGGCCCCGCACTCCTGCCACCGCATTACAGTCACTATTTCTCGCTATCATTCTCAAAAGAAGGAAATTAGAGCCAAAAAAATTCCATTTAATACATCAATTGAGGGTTGTTCCACAGCAGCAAGCGAAATTTGTTGTGGGGTTCAAAACTCATGGACCCCCAGCCCACCCAACCGGCATCGGGGTGCGCATTGGGGTTGGCGGTCCTAACTCTCACCCCATTCTCCTCTACCTCTGCACATGTGATGGGGTGAGGTTAGGGTCGACAACCCAATGCGTGCCCCGATGCCGGTTGGGGGTGGGCTGGGGGTCCAAGGGGGCTTAAACCCTAACACAGAATTTCTCACTTTTGTCACTCTGGAACAACCCTAACTGATGCATTAAATGGAGTTTTTTGTTCTAATATATATATATATATATATATATATATATACACTGAATTTGTGAATCTTAATAACTTCAGAACTGCTCCACGGATTTGCACAAGATTTGGCATGATTAATTTCTCGGAGCAGGTCCCCTACCATGCCAAATTTGAATCCATTGTGTGTTTTTTGAGATATAAAGCATCAACAATACCTAATTTTATGTGTTTGGGACATTTCTTTCTACAGCCGTTTCTCAGAAATGGCTTTGTGTAGTTGTCTGAACTTTTTAGGGTAGAAAGCCTTTGGGGCACAGATGTGTCTTTTGAAGGTTTGGTGAAAAAATGTAAATTTGTTGAGAAGTTATTAAAGTTGTAATTTCACATTATTTCCTTTGGGGAAAAAGGTAAGTGTTTCATATGAAAACAAGCTTGTTTTTGCACATTAGTATCTTGTTTTCGCAGGTAGGGTTACATGGTGTCATAGGGAGCCTCTTTCAATTTAATATCATTTATTGAGTTTATAACAAGAATGACAAACAAACAAACAATAACATCCAATAATAGCCAGCCCTGTACATGGGACAGTATAACAAATGAAGATACACAGTGCGGCTACAATGACCATTACAAAATGACCAGTAATACAAAACATACCCCACTACCTCTCCCCCAGCCAAACCCCCAGATCCTCCCCTCTCTCCCCCAACAAAACCTTACCAACCCCCCACCCCCGCCCCAGAGCACCAACTCGAGCCTCATACAGTAGGTTACATGAAAGGGAAGGTAGTGAAACAAAATAAGACCCAGACTACCAAGGAGGAGAAGAGGAGCCAGTTGCTACACCCCCTAGAGGGGAGCGATATGGCCCCCTCTTTCCCTCAAACTGTTTCCACCTGCAGTGCCCACACTATAGGTAAAAGGGACAGCAATGGACCCCGCATTCTCATGAACCCCTCCTGACAGGCTTGGTGTCGGGCAATGTGTTTCTCTAATTCAAAGACTTGAAGTATTTCTGAATGCCATTCCCGGAAAGATGGGACAGAGTCATCCAGCCAGTGCCTGATAATGATCAGCTTAGCAACAGTGGAGATCAGGGATAGGAAATCTTTATGGCAGCCGACCACTGCCTCCTCCATGAAATGACCCACTAAGTGGACCTGTGGGGGGAAATATTGGTCTAGACCCAAAGACGGAGCCAAGGCATTTCAAACTGCCTGCCAGAAGGGGGTGATCGGGGGCAATCCCATAGGATGTGCTTTAGGGTCCCTTCAGAGCTATGATACCTAAGGCAGGTGGAAGATGTGGACCTACCCATCCCATGAAGTTTAGGGGGCATGAAGTATAAGTTATAAAGGATACAGAATTGGAGAAACTGGAGACGATCTTGTTTAACATATTTATATAACTGCCACCACATCACCCACTAGCTCACATCCAAATTAAGCCCCAACTCTTGTTGCCAGTAGAAACAACACCCCTTGGGGATTTTCGGGTCTCTCTCTCTGTTGAAGAAGGTCATAAAACCTAGAGATGGAATGAGGGAGCGCCACCATATCCATAAGAGTTTGTATTAAGGGATTGGTATCTATCGACCAGGGAGGAGGCCCCAGAAAGGAAGATAGAGCCTTAGTCAGCTGTAGGTGTTTGAAAAAATGATAGGTGGGGATTGTATAATGGGCTTGGAGGTTGCTCACAGAGAGGAGCCTGTCATTCTGGAGTAGGGAAGCCACCGAAACTCGACGAGGTGGCAGACAGAAGGTTGGGGGGATGGGGTGGTTCATAGTACAAAAATGTGGATTGCCTATAAGTGGTTGAGTGATCTCTTTAGATGGGTCAAAACCCAAGTGGGAGCATATTTGACAAAGGGCCTTGAGAAACCAAAAAATAGGGGAGGCCCGAAGCGGCTTTGGAAGCTCGGAGGGCTTAGCATACAATAGAATACCAAGGGCAATACCATGCAGCTGACAAAACCTCTGTTCCAAAGAATGCCGTAAGGGAAGATATGAGTGAGTGGGAAGGGGGTTGAAAAAGTGAAGCTCCTTTGAAAACATTTACTGCAATGAATGGCGCATTAGTAGAGGAAAATGTTGGGTACATGCAAGCCCCCAAGTTCCTTTGGGATTGTAAGCTTGTAGTAAGCCCTGTGAACAGCCATACCATTCCAAAGAAAATCAGAGAGGTAGCTCTGGAGTTGAGAAAACCAGCTGTTCGGGAGATAGGGGCCAAGCATTCCCAAGGGGTACAGTAGCTGGGGCAAACCATTCATTTTAACTACATTTACATGCCCCCATAAGAAGAGAGAGGGAGAGCTCTCCATCTGTGAAGGTCTTGTTTGATGTCTTGACGTAGAGAGGAAAGACTTAGCTGGGCCAACCCAGAGAGAGAGATGGGGAAATCTTAGTACCTAAATAGGTTAAGACCTTAGATTCCCAGAGGAGACCACGCACATCAATCCAAGACCATTGCACCTGAAAATTCAGTGGCATAACCTTGGACTTTCCAAATTTAACTTGTAGCCCGTGACCCAGGAAAACCTATTAACTTCCCCCAAGGATGCAGGCAGAAAGGACCAGGGATCTGCCAGGTGCAGAAGGAGATCATCCGCATATGCTGAGATTTTGTAGCCCTCACCCCCCACCTGAATGCCTCTGATATCTGGGTTAAGTTGAAGGGAGCAAAGCAAGGGTTCCAGGTAAAGATTAAATAAAAAGGGAGAAAGAGGGCAGCCTTGTCTCATTCCACGCAAAAGGGGGAAAGAGGGGGAAAACACACCATTACAGTGGATTCTAGCCATAGGATGATGCTAGATAACCTTAAGCCAGTCACAGAAGGCAGAGGGGGAAACCAAATCTATGAAGTGTAGTAAATAAAAAGTCCCAAGACACCTGCTCAAAAGCTTTTTCTGTGTCTAGTGGGAACAGAACCGCGGGGACCCTGCTCTCCCCAGATGCAGAGATCAGGTGCAGCACTTTGCGAAGATGATCAGAGGAAAGATAGCCAGCTACAGAGCCCACCTCAGTGGGACTAACAAGTCCCTCCAAAGTCAAGAGAAGATGGTTCAATAACACTTTTGTCAGGATTTTCATATCCGTGTTAAGTAAAGATACAGGGCGGTAACTACGAGGAAGAAGCTCGGGCTTGCCTCTATTAAGTATTAGGGTGATTCCGGCCTGTGTAAACGAATTGTCAGTGAGGCCAGAGGTGCACAGGTGGTTGAACAACTGAGTTAGAAAGGGAGCTAAGATAGCAATAAAAGTAACATTAAAGGAGCTGTTAAACCCATCTGGCTCAGGAGCCTTTTCCTTCAGTAAATGTTCAATCACACTACGCTCCTCTTCCAGGGAGATAGGAGCCTTCAGTATCTCCTGCTGACTGTCTGACAGGTGAGGTAGGGACACAGACTCTAAATAGGTCTCAATCGAAACTGTCAGATCACCCAAGTCCAGGGTGTAGAGGGAGCTGTAGAAGGCCTGGAAAGCGGATGCAATGTCCCAGGATCGCGTGAGGGTTGCTCCTCCCAGACATAGCTGGAGGCAAGGAATCCATTGCCTACCCTCTAGGTGGTGCAAGCAGAGGGCTAAAAGCCAGACCACCCTCTCCTCCAATTCTAAATATCTAAATTTGACCTGCTGTAGAGCGAGGTCCATCTGTTCAGCAAGGAGCCCATAATACTGGGCTCTAAGAGAGTGGAGCTTGACCCAACCCTCAGGATCTGAGTTAGATGACAGACAGCATTCTAGATCATGGATCTGAGCAAGCAGGGAGGCCACCCTCTCAGCCCACCACTTTTTAGCTTTAGAGGCCAGGTGTATGCATGCGCCCCTAACCGCACACTTCATGGCAGCCTAAAGAACATCCAGCCTTTGGACTGACCCATCAATTTCTCTAAAAAGAGCTGGAGAAACTTGGTAATGGCCAAGACAAATGCAGAATCCCTCAAAAGAGTAGAATTAAAGCACCACACTATGTTCTGATTCTCAAGACCACGTAAGGAATGTTCTAGGAAGACTAGCACATGATCTGAAATCACCAGTGGCAAAATTTCACAGGAGGAAAGACCAGAGAGACTAGTAGTACTGAGCAAGAAGTAGCCTATTTGGGAAAACAATCTGTGGGAGGGTGTCGAGAAAAAGGTGTATTGTTTTTCTCCGGGGTGTAGAATTCTCCAGGGGTCAACCGCCCTGAGAGTAACCATAAAGTCCCGTAAACCCCGTTGCACCGGCGACAACCCTTTCGGCCAGGCCCCAGGTCTGTGTAAGTCCGGGTGGATCACAAGGTTGATAAGGAGAAACTCATTAAGCTGAGTGGCAAACGTAACACGAGGGGGCACAGTCTTAAGCTGGAGGGTGGGAGGTTTAGAAGGGAGGTCAGGAAGTACTTCTTCACAGAGAGGGTGGTGGAAACTTCGAATGCGCTGCTGGAAGAGGTCATCTCATTGAAGACAGTGGGCAACTTTAAGAGAGGATGGGATAGACATGGGGGAAGGTAAGGATCAGGGGTAGGGAGGATGAGAGGAGTGGAGAGGGAGGGCAGGGACATTAGCTCAAGCTGTGGATCCTGCAATATGAGCAGACTTGATAGATCAAATGGCCTTCTTCTGCTGGCTTCTTTGTGTGTTCGTATGTATGTAAGGTTCCAATCATCACCAAGTATAATGGGAAGGTGGAAAAAGGGAGTCAGCTGGGTCAAAAGGTTGGAGAAGAATGAGGGTGAACCCGAACTGGGGCCATAGACCACCCCTAAGAGGACGTCCATCAAGCCCAAACGTCCATGTGCAAAAAAGAAAACAGACTTCGGGGTCCCAGCACTCTTTCAATATAGTAAAGGGTGTTCCCCTGCCTATCAAGATGGCAACTTCTCCTTTTTTGGAATTGCCCCCCTCCCCGAAAACCTGCCCAACCCATTTGCTTTGAAAATATGAGATATCTTCCCACTTTATGAGTTTCTTGTAGAAAGACCACCTCCGGATGGTATTTCTTTAGGTGGCGCAGGATCATGTAGCATTTACACTTATCATTAGCCCCTTTAACATTCCAAGAGATAAATTTAAACATAGTCCCCATAATTACTAGGTCTAAGGGTGAAAAGGTGTAGCTGTTGGACCAACACTGTTAAAATGGAGAGTGATGCTCTGGATCCTACCCCAATCCTTAACCCAACAACCCCCACCAAGAGAGAATCGGAAAAAGTACAATACGAAATATGGTGTCAGCAGTACCAGTTGCCCCCCATACAGGTCCAAAAAAAATACAAAACCCATACCCCCAAAAGACAGCAACTACCCCAGTCCTAATGACAGAACCTCCAACTGACCTAGGCTCGTAATGAAATAACCCACCTGACACGAGCCCTTGGCCCCACCCAGCCCAACAGATTTGAGGTTAAGTACCCCCAACCATCTAGAAATTAGGAAATAGATGGGGCCAAATAACAGTATTGAAAACCTCACATTAAAAGGTTAGAACTTCAGCAATAACAAATAGGAGTTGGGTGATCCCCAACAGACTGGTGTTCTGGTAACAATGGGAAAGAAAAATGTATAAACAGGATCACCTTAATTTACAGCTGCAATAGGGAAGCAGCCAAACCAAATACTCACCTCCCTGAGAGTCATTCTAGCCCCCAGATCTAGTTCAACCCACAGCAGTCAGGTAAGCAGTGGTCCTAGCTAATAAGGCAGTGGGGCAGAGGGTGCACTGCAGGGCCAAGCTCCACCCCATATCATAATACTCTGTAGAGACCCAGTGAGGACCAAGCCTGTAGGTGGCTGACCCACAAGAAGAAAAGGTGAAGACAGGCAGACTGGTAGAGGATTGCAACAAGGGGAGGAAAAGAGAGGGGGAATGATCGCCCCCCCCCCGTCTAAGTGAACCTACAGATAGTATAGGGGCTGCCACAGAGAGTGTGACCAACATTCACGTGCCTTAGCAGGCAAATAACCCCCTGACAGTTGTCCTCCAAACCTATAGTAGTGACAATAAAAAATGGCATTTCAGTGAACAAGGGTAGGAGCAGCTTACTGCACCCACCCTGCCCACTGCCAACCCATAAGAGGCAAGCTAGAAAGGTCCACTAACAAGGGGCCAATGCCCCCCTCCCCCTCTGTCAGCCACCAGGATAACAAATGGGCATAGTGATCAGTGGCTGTATAATAGCATAATTAAAGAAATAGCAGTCCCTGCTATAGATAGGTAGCCTCTGCCCCCTACCAACCGGGAGATGTGAATCAGCCTGGGCACAGTAACTATCCAGAGAAGAAAGTGCCTGGGGGAGTAGGCAGCCGCCCAACAAACAAAATGTAAAAGTCACCCCAGGTCTCAAAAAGAAAGCTGCTAGGACGGGAACAGTGCTACAAAATCCTGCCATGCTCAACCTACCCCTGCCCCCGAAAAGGTAACCAGAGACCTACCTGTGCATTGCAGATGGCAGGGGAACCAGTGACTCACTGTGAGCAGAGTTAGGGAATGGGCTGTTGGACATTGCAGGGATCTCAGGCCAATTCAGAAAAGAGGCTCTGAGTCCTAGCAACACAATTAAGGCTGCACCCCTTAGGAAGCTAGTGAGGCAAAGCACAGGGGTTAGTGGCGGCCGGTGCAATAGTCCTGGTAGGTTGTCTTGCGATTTAAAAGATTTAAAAGATTGTTTTGCAAGTCAGTATGGTAGCGCTATTTTAAGCACTTTATTCAAAGCACTTTGATGTAGCAAGAGGACAAATCTTTAACCTTTACTTTATATTTGTGATATTCTAAATAAATCTGGTTGCAGTACATTATGTTGCTTTATGTGTATTTTTGCTACCTTAAAACCTACCTATAGTAATTTGCTCACCATTGCTATTCTGTAAGACAATTAAGGCTGCAGCCTGCAAATTGGGGCATCTGGGGAGAAAAGGATTTAAGGGAGAGCAAGGGAAGGAACAGCAAACCCTTCCCAAAGTCCAGGAGCCCATAAAACCAGTACAGGAGCCCCAAAACTTGCAAATAGCCTGGCTTACATGAAGCCCCAGTGTGGCAGCCAACGTGCACATAAAGATCATCAATTTGCAAAAACAAGCAGTTGCATGATAAAAACTGTCGCAAGATCTGCAGAAGTTGCACACTTTCCCAACTAAATAAAAAAGTCTGCACAATAGAGGTCCAAAGTTAGCAAAGCCGACTCTCAGATTGAAACAAAAAGTCCTTCACTTGCACACACGCTCAGGTCAGAACAAAAGTCCTTCCACGTAGGCTACACATAACATAGATGTGGGACCATAAACAGGCTAAATAGAACTAAGTCCACAAATGTGAGCATCTTGATCCTCATTTAGGTGCCTGAAATAGATCAGAGAACAAAGTTGGCAGCTCCTCTTTAGCCTGAGCAGCTGTCAAAGGATCATAGGGTACCATTATGGGAGAGTTGCAAGTGAGCCAGATAAAGCATCTTAAACCTGATGCCTGCGGCAATTAATTTGGAGACAAAATGGCTAACTTCTGCCCATTTTAGGTGCACAGATCAAGGGAGACATTGGGTCAAACGTAGCTGACGACCCTCCCACAATAATTCTTTAGCATCTCTCAGTTTGGTCAGGACATGGACTTTATCCAAGAAATTCAGGAATTTAAAGATCAGGAGGCAAGGTGGGAGGCCCTTAATGGGGGTGGGACAAAGAGCTCTATGGGCCCTTTCAACAATGTAGGTCAAGCTATTTGGGGGCGGTCCAGCGATCTTCTCACAAAATTGTTTGGACTAAGGCCACCACACGCTGCCCCTCTGATCCCTCCAGCAGCCTGATGAGCAACAAGTTGTTACGCTGGCTGCATCCTTCCAAGTTCTCAATTCTCTCCTCAAGTTTGATCAGCTTTCTCTGGAGGAATGCAGAATCCAGATTAGTGAGGACCTGCCAATCCTCGAGGGAGCTAATCCTTGCCTCCACATCACCCATCCTTTGGGCCAGTGTATCGGACACTTGTTCGAGTGAAGAGAGTTGCTTAGTGATAGTTAAGAGTACTTCCTGAAGAGGGGAGAGTTCCTGAAGGAAGAACTCCTCAGAAAGAGGCATCAGTGCTGGGGTGGATTTTGGTGGAGCTGCAGACTGCACTTTGCTTTTCTTGGCCTCGGATTTATCCCAGGCTGCCAGCGGGGTATGCGTCAGGCCAGCGGGCCACATCTCCACTTTCATGGTGTCAGGAGCACTGGAGAAGAAATGAAACATGATCAAATGGCACTGAGGCACATTAACTTTAATGGGAGCAAGTAAAGAAGTAAAAAAATGTGCAAAAACAGCCGTTTAAAACTTTAAAGTCAGGCCGAGAAGCAGAGCCGAGGTAACACATGTCTCACCCAGGCAGGCATATCACGTGACTCCCTGCAGGGAGCCTCTTGTATTTTCACACAGGTGTTTTCCGTTTGCAGGACTGTACTGTTGTAGGAGGCATCAGTGTGGTAATATGGTGGTATGTTTGCTAAAATAGGCTATAAAATGTGGGTCTACCCACCAGTATAAGATGACTGAGAAAGACAAAGACCCACTTCCTCCCACCACCATCACAGAAAATAGGAATCCTTCCCACAACTGTATCCTGTGGCCCTCTGATGGTAAATACAGTGGTCTCAGACGTGTAAAACTAGGCTATATTTTCACAAACATTACTGCTATAAATGTAAAAAATCAAACAAGTAATGTAGACCACATTGTTGGTGGTACAGAGGATGAAGTACTGTCAAAATCATGTATCTGAGCAGGCCCAGTGGCACTGAGGGTTGAGGCACTGGACGCCACATCTTTGTGCCACGCCGGTGACCTGGGTTCAGGAATGAGCCAGGGCCATCGGGGGTCGTTGGGGGAGGAGAAGATTGAGCATCCGGAGGACTGATCTCTTCTCCTGGGGTGGGATCCAGGGGTTCCCGAGCTCAGTAGTGGCACCCAGTGGAAGCAAGGGCACATCGCTCAGTAGTGAGGTCAGTAGAGGAGTTGACATCAGCAGGATGCTTGTGGGAGGGACCCGCACCGCATCCATTGCACATCGTGTGAAGAGGGGAAAGGAAAAAAGTAAAAATCCTCCTACACCGTCGGTGAGATGACGGTGGCCCTGGGGGAGTTCGCTCACATCTCAAGTGCCAGCCCAACGCACACATGATCCTCCTCCACTTCTGACCCGGCGACAACAGGTAGGTGCTTCACACTTAGGTGGTAGCTGCCAAGGAGGGTGGAATCAGCCCCGGAGATGGTGCCGGGGGTCGGGTCTGCCTGGTGTCATTCGGGGAAGGGGATCGAGGGAGAAGCGAAGGTTCAGGCTAGGAGCAGAGCGAAACTCCAAGTGGGTACTCCTGAAGGATGCCTGGGGGTGTAGGTGTAGAAACAAAGTTAAAAAAAAAATCATGTATATTTTGCACCCCATTGGTCTAGAGTTCAGTACTACCCTTCCCCAAGTTTTACATTGCACAGCATACTTTATTTTTTCTGCAAGGGAAACATTTGCAAAACCAGTGTTCAAATGTTCTTTCCTATAGACACCCACCACTATAAGACAACTGAGGATGACAAAGACCTGCTTCCTCCCAGCACAGTCACTGAAAATAGGAATCCTTCCCACAAGAGTATCTAGTAGCCCCAAGTGTGGTATGTGTGATAATACGTTAGTCCTATTTTCGCATATAAAATATTTTCGCACACATAGGATGAAGTTTCCATTGGCCCAATCACAACATTTACAACTAAAGAAAAAACACCTATAAAAATGTGGGTGTACTCAGGCCTAGGGGATTGTGCACTATATCATAGGTCCAAGGGTACAGAGTTCAAGACTGACCTCTTCATTTTTCCTTTTTGTGTCTTCCAATGGTAAATATAGTAGTCTCAGATATTTTCACACATAAAGTATTTTTGCAAATAATACTGGCGCAAATGTGGAAAAAGAACAAGTACAGTAGATCAGACTGTTGGTGACACTGAGGACTAAGTCTTATCAAAACCATACATCTTTTGCAGCCCATTGGTCAAGAGTTCGAGACTACCCTTCCCCAGTATCATTTATTTTTTTGAAAGGGAAACACTTGCAAACCCAGTGTTTCCATTTTCATTCCTATAGACACCCACTACTATAACTTGACTGAGGAAGACAAAGACAGACTTCTTCCCACCACAGTCGCAGAAAATAGGAATCCTTCCCACAACTGTATCCTGTGACCCAAATTATTATATGAGTGAAAATATGCTAGTCCTATTTTCGCACATACCATATTTTCGCACACATAGCATGAAGTTTCCATCCACCCAATCACAAGATTTACTACTAAAGGAAGAACACCCTTGAAAATGCGGGTGTACTCTGGTAAATACAGTAGTATCAGATGTCCGAAAATATGGTATGCATGTTTTCACAGATAAGGTATTTTTGGGCCATGGTATACAGTCATGGGAGGGATTCCTATGTTATGCAACTGTGGTGGGAGTAAGTGGGTGTTTGTCTTCCTCAGTCATTCTATAGTGGTGGGTGTCTACAAGAAACAAAACGGAACACTGCATTTGCAAATGTTTCCCTTGCAAAAAAATAAATTATGCTGGGCAATTAAAATGTTGGGGAAGGGTAGTATCGAACTCTGCAAAAGATGTATGGTTTTGACAGAGCTTAGTCTTCTGTGCCACCAACACTCTGTTGTATATTACTAGTTTTTTTTTTTCATATTCATAGCAATGAGTGTTTTGGACAGAAAAAAAAGGAAACAAAATAAGTTAAAGGAAATCGTATATTGCAGGTGTTTGTGGTATAATTATTGCTTACCTGGTTTTTAAGATGATTGCCTTTGGCTGAAGTTCAATGTCATCTTTGAAATGAAGATGTCACTATCTGAAAAAGTAAGGAAATTAATTGCTAGGGTGGTGGGAATTAAGGTTGACAACCCCAAGTAAGGCCTCACCACTGATTTGCCAATACTCTGGAGACCCAAATCCCTAATGTTTTTTTCATTTCCTGTCTCTGTTCACTTTGTGTTTTTACAACCCTAATGTCTGCATTAATGTAGTTTTTTGCAAAGAATTTCCCTTCTTTCTGTGTTAGTTGAACTGTATCCTCACTTAGGGACCTGCGCAAAATGAGCTAAATACATTATTGGAGACAGTCATGATACAGTGCATGGGTCCAGCGGACCCCAGCACACATCTCAGTACCTTGTGGGTGAGGTTCCCTGACTTACCACAGAGTGTGATGTCTGCTCCAAACACTGGTCCGCTCCTACCCAGGCCATGACTGGTGCTGCATGGTGCAGCACCTTCCCCATCAGCCTTGTCCCAGTACACCAGCACACCTGAACTCAGCTCACTGGCACGGTAAGGCAGCGTGTTCCCCAGAGGTGCAACAGACATCCCTGCAATCAATGTTGCTTAATAAATTCTTTATTTTTTTATATTTTGACCCCAAACTTTCAACATATTCTTCTTATGACCCCACCTCATAAACCCCATAGGTGAACATTTTCAAATCCATGCTGAAATGCCATTCCGTGCCACAGGTGTGAAAACACATTTTGGACAGGATGTGAAAAATGACAGCTGTACTGTTCATGAGGTGGTGTGAAAAAATGGGTATGTCAAAAATCTGGAGTCAAAATATTGTAAATTACCAATGTTATATACCTACATAGAAACTGCACAATGCACACTCATAATGCGGCCATTTTTGGAATTTTGTCACAAAATGTTCAACATGAGCTTTTGGGACACCACCTCATGAACACTGGCACTGTCATTTCGTTAACTGGTCCCAAAAGGTGATTCTGTGCAGCAACCACAAAATCACCTTCTGGCCTGATTAACAACACGACAGTGACAGTGTTCATGAGGTAGGGTCCCAAAAAGCCCAGGTTGAAAATTTAGTGAAAAAATTCAAAGAAATGGCAAATATATCACAAAAAGTTCAAAACACCATTGGAAATACATTATACCGCATTTACCTGTATTTCTCAGTTTGCGGTTCGGCTTTGAAGAGTGCAGACATGTCCCGGTCCACAGAAGATGACATTGGCTGACCTCCAGAGGTAAGTGTTGAGCAAGAGGTGTGTGTGGGATGGTGGGTGCTCAGTGGAAGGGTCAGGATGGGGAAGGGGACAACGAGAGAAGGTTTTTTTTTTTTTTGCAGGTCCCCCCAAAAGACAGCGGGGGACTGTTTTCTTTTTTCAAAGGCACACATAGATTAAATCTATATCGGGACACTGGGGGTGGGCTCTGCAGTATCCTATACTGCTGGGGGGGACATACACTTAATTCCAATATGGGGATTGGGGCCCCCAATGTCAGTCACCAGATTAAACAAGGGGTTGTGGGGGGGCGGCACTGAGGGTGGGCATCCCGGTGTCAGATTATATGACATTTTAATAAACTGTTTCGGGACACTGAGGGTGGGCTCCTCAAGTGTCCCACATTGCTGGGGTTAGGACCTAATAAATCCTGACACAGTGATTGGGCCCCCGATGTTGGCAACAATTTGTTAAACAACTGGCTGGGAGGGGTTTCTGGCACCAGAAGGCAACTGGCGGGGGGGTCCAGCAGCGGAGGGCAAATTTTAAACGTTAAAAGGAGATGCCCCAATCAGAAGGGAGCAGCTTGCAGGTGCCAGATTTAAACTGACTGCCTAAATAACTCCACACAATTCCTGAACTAGAGCAGTTACAGTGGCACCAGAGGGCAACTGACGGGGGGGTGGCACCAGAGGGCAAATTTTAAAAGTTAAAGGGAGATGCCCCAGTTAGAAGGGAGTAGCCTGAATGTGCCAGATTTAAATCGACTGCCTAAATAGCTCTACATAGCTCCTGAGCTCCAGCAGTTACAGCGGCAGCCTGCACTATACGACACACCTGTCTTTAATAAATGATAGCTCTGTCATATAGTGCAAGTACTATATGACACAGCTGTAATTTATTAAAGAGAGCTGTGTTGTATAGTACTTGCACTATACAACACAGCTGTCATTTATTAAAGGCATCTGTGTCATATAGTAATTGCACATTATGACACAGCTGTCATTTATTAAAGACAGCTGTGTTGAACATGTCTCAGTCCCCAGAGGTAAGTATAGAGTAATGGGGGTGGCTGGTGGGTGCTCAATGGGAGGGCTGGGTAGGGGTTAGGAGATGGCAAGGACAATGAGGGACTGTTTTTTTTTCTAGTAAATAAAAAAAAAAAAGACACTGCGGGACGTTTCCTTTCAGGGAACTTGAACTTCTGAAAGAATAACACAATTTTGGGACACTGGGGGTGGGCTCACCAGTGTCACACACTGCTGGGGGTGTAAATGCCAACACGGGGATTGGGCCCCCGATGTTGGCATTGTTAATGAATCAAAAGCTGCACAGGGAGGAATTATCCGACATCGAGGGTGTGCATTCCGGTGTTGGCTAAGAAAAATTAGTGAATCAATTAATTAATTACACTGCCATTGGGGATTGGGGCCACCAGTATGCAGATACCATTTTAGTTATGCCATAGTCAGGATGGTGGGGCTACAATGACAATAGCCCCATGCTTGACCTATGAGTGTCGACAGCAGCAGGTATTGCACTATACGGCACAGCTGTCATTTATTAAAGACAGCTGTGTCATATAGTACAGCCAACTGCTTTCACAAAAATTCCGTTATGAATAGAATGCTGATTTTTTGAACTACACATGCTCAGAAATGAAACATTTGTATTAATTACAGCACCTAAAAACCTCAAAAGCACACACCTTGTATCAACCTCTATCAAATCTGAAAGCTTCAGGTTTCACAGCCTCCTATTTTTTAAGCTATTGGTTGGCAAAAAAGCCTTAAACTTTTAAAAAATTTAGACTTTTGTGTTTTTGTGCACCTTTCTAACTTTGTGTTCCCTGCACCGATCTACATGAAAATTATAAAATCAAGATTTCCTGGCTCAAAGACTGTGCTTTACGAATTTCGTGTAAATCGGTTGAATGGGGGCAAGATTATTAGGGTGAAAAAATGTGGGTTTAATATAGAAGTACTTACGCAACCCTAATATACAGGCACAACCACACCTGTTTAATATACATATTTATAAATAATATACAGTGCCCACCACTTATAGCAGGCTAATCTGTGTAACATGGTTATGTCCGCTATAGGAGTTGGTCACTATATCGTGAAGAACCCAGTGAACAGCCCCGAACCTTGTCTTGCATATAAATATGTAAATCTATGTACACTGATCCTATCCTGATCAAATGCTTTGCACTGCAGCCCCTCTCCAAAATCCACAAGTATCACCTCATTGGGCGATCTTGGACTCCAGGTCGCCCTTCTTCCTCACTCCTGCCTGCTGATAAGGGAATCTTGACTCTGTGAGTCTTGACACTGGTGAGCGGTGGGTGGGTGGACTGGAGTGGAGCAGCTGCTGCTAGACTTGCAGAGTGAGCCAGAATAAGAGAGAGGTGAGAGAGTGGTGGCAAAACCCTGCAGGAGAACACTGGAAGTCTGACACATACAGTAAGGTTTGGCCGAGATCGAGTGAAGTGTGAAGTGTGAACTGAGCGGATTACATTTTCCACTGTCTGCTGCCATAACTAGTAGCTAATCAGGCTAAGCTGCACAAAATAGAAGGCTGGCATAGAATGCTATAGCCAGCGTTTTTTACATTACAGCCTATGGCCGCAAACAGTGGAAAATGTAATCTGCCTGCAAAAACCGACTGCCCATTTAAACCGTGGGTGCTGTAAGTGGTGGGGATTGTAGATACATACAGTATATATAACATGTGTTTTGGGATTAATGGAAGGATAAAAAGTATTATCTGACACAGACAGTGAAGATATCACTGATATCTCCATGTTCCTATACGTCATAGTGATATCTCCATGTTCCTATACGTCATGGTAATATCTTTATGTTCCTATTCATCATGGTGATATCTCTATGTTCTATATGTTATGGTGATATCTCTATGTTCCTTTACATCATAGTACACAAACTGAAACTACTGAAATCCTTTGCCTCTCATCACCCCCCCCACACACACACAATTTGTAACATGTGGTTCATCATTTTCAAAAACTACTTTTTGTTTTAAAAAACTATCTAGTAGATCCTGCCCATGTCCTACTAAACCACTTTCGCTTTTCTGATAAATTCATAGCGTAACTGAGCAGTTTCACAATAGTGCATGACCTGCCATACAATTCGTAATATGACTGAGCATATTTCCACAATAAAACATAGCCTGCCACTGATTAAACTAAGCAGCTTCCCGTGTGAAAGCTTAAAAACACTATCCCTTTTTCTGAACGTACAGTAGTTCAGCTTCTCTTCTTTTCTCTAGCGATGAGAAACACTGCGACTAAGTTGCAGTTTTACTAAAGGGAACGCAAGTTCGAGCGAGTGTTGTCATAGAAACAGTTCTTCGAGCTTATGTTTCCTTGCATAAAGCTCTACATCACTTGCACTCTCTCTCCTATTCCTACAATATTTTAAAAAAAGCTCTACTCTGTTTACAAAAATCTGTACTATTTCTCATGTTTCATGGGGAAAAATGCGTATTTTAATCAGTAGCACATCATCTTTCACTCTGCAAACACCTCTCATTCACCCTATCAGTTCACTGGCAGGTCCTCTTCTACTATGCTGAAACCGCTCGGTCATGCTACGAAATGACAAGAACAAATTACAAGAACAGTGAAACACCTCAACTAACACCAGGAGAAAATGGCAGGATCAACTAGATAACAGTTTTAACAATAACTAATTTTAAAAGCAGCACATTCTTTATCGTTATACACATATACTGCGCCATATTACAAATCACCATAAACAGTGAAACTACATGGCAGGCTCAACCACATAACTTCTTTCATATAAACATTTCTCTATCAATTAAGATAGGATAAAACACATTTTTTTTGAGAGAGGCTACAATTCCTATCTGATAAATAACATATGTAAGGAACTGTATTAAATGGAAAATTTAACAGATTGTCATAGGAAGTCCAGGGCCCACAATATATGTGAGGGATTGGGACACAAAACATATATGGAATTTGTGCTGAAGACCCAAAGCACATGTTGTATAAACAGAACATGACATGGCCTGACTGAAGATATCATATTTATCTTCACTCGAGGCCAATGACATCAAGATATCTCACTCATGGCTTCACCACTCGTGAGATATCATGATATCATTAGCCTCTCAAGAAGATAAATATGATATCATCAGTCAAGTCATGTCATATCCTATATATATATATATATATATATATATATATATATATATATATATGTATATATATATATACTATATATATATATATATATATATATATATATATATATATATATATATATATATATTATAGTTAGGGTTCAGTTGTCACTTACATGTTAAAGTCAAAAGTTTGTGCGTTAATGACTTTGGACCCGTTCAACAGATTTGCCTGAAATTTGGTATGCACAGTGGGGCATGGTAGATCACTTGATCTGCCAAATTTTGTTTTGGTCGGACTTATGGTCTTTGCGTACGAAAACACTGAAAAATGCAAAATTATCAGTTTTTGGAAGCAGCTTTTGGGATTTTGGACATGGCCCTGCATGGCCGTCATGTGGCATGCCACTCTGTGAGATGGCTCGTTTGAAAGCGCTGTGGTGGCTGAACATGTCTCTTTTCATTTGGTGAAAAAATATTAAGGCATTCAAAAGTTATGCCACTTTTAAGTTCCCATTATAAGTCAATGGTAAAATTTATATGTATGTTTTGTGAACAAAGAATGGGATTCTGGCCATCTCGTCCCACCTGGCGATCAAAGAATTTGCAGCCTCGCAGTTCAAGAATCTTTGTCCCTAAGAATTTTCAAAATTCTTTGATTGCCAGGTCCGTCATCCTGTTTTTTAATTTCCGATCAGAAAACACAAATATCTTGGCTCAGGGGACACTTCTGAAGTAAAACTTGGATGGGTTTTACTCAGGGGACTCCTATCTATTGAGCCATGCATTTGGTTTCCTCCAAATCAGTCAAAAAATAGAGTTATAAGCTTTTAAAATCTTAATTTGTGGCTCGCTAACGGTCTTTCATCGCAAGCCTGCAAATTCTTTGATCGTGAGATTCTTTGATCATGACCTTGCATCGCTACCTAAAAACACTAATATCTCGGCTCAGGGGTGGGCTAGGGACACAAATGAGGGTGGGTTTTGCTCAGGAGGCTTCGTTCTATCGAGGCATGGCATTGGTTTACTTCAAATCAGTGAAAATATCATGTTTCATCATTTTTTATTCTTTGGTTGTGAGCGTGCAATTTCTTTGACCATGACCCTGCAAATTCTTTGATCGTGAGATTCTTTGATCGCAATCATGCATTGCGAGCGAGGGATGAGATGACCCGATTAAAAAATAAATTTTCTCAGCCTAGGAGTGCCCTAGGAAGTCAAATGAGAGTGGGTTTTACTCAAGGGGGCTTCGTTCTGTTGAACCATAGTGGTGGTTTATTGCAAGTCTTTCAATTTTTTGATTTATAAAATTTTTTATTCTTTGTTCGTGAGCCTGCAAATTCTTTGATTGTGAGATTCTTTGATCGCGATCATGCATTGTGAGCAAGGGACGAGATGTCCCAATTTAAAAATAAATTTTCTCAGCCTAGGGGTGTCCTAAGAAGTCAAATGAGGGTTGATTTTACTCAGGGGGCTTCATTCTGTCGAACCATGGTGGTGGTTTACCACAATTCCTTCAATTTTTTGATTTATAAGATTTTTAATTCTTTGTTTGTGAGCCTGCAAATTCTTTGATCGTGAGATTCTTTGATCGCGATCTTTAATCGCAAAATAGGGACAAGATGGCCAGATTTGTTATAATGGAATAGATAGGGAAATTTTACTAATCTTTGACATTGAATATCTCCGGCACAGTTTGGTCTTTTTACTTGAAATCTGGAGGGTGTTTACGGCATGTCCTGTGGATGTAAATTACAGTGTTTACATGTCGGAAAATATTTTGTGGGCGGAGATATGGTGTGGCACAGTTTATGTTCTGCGGACAGTGTTTTGCTTTTGATGGTGGCTTGAAATTGATAGGATACCTAGCCTTAGTGTCATTGATGTAGTTTTCAGTTGTTGTGTGTGTTAAATGTCAACAAGTGCAGAACTGTGCCACTCTGATGAATGAAAATTTCAAACTTTGACATGTTATATCTCAGACACGGTTTGGTGTTTTCACTTGAAATTTGGAGGGTGTTGACGGCATGTCCTGTAAATGTTAACTGCAGTGTTTATGTGTTGGACAATTTTTGTTTTGCAGAGATATTGTGTGACGCAGTGTAATGTTTTGCGGACAGCGTTTCAATTGTTCGGCTACATCAGCATTTGTTTGATGGCTGACCTTGCTGTTGCCAATGTACTTTTTAGTCATTAGGTGTGTAATGTAGGTCAACACTCACAAGCTGGTGGGAGCGTGGGGCACCAACATGCACAACTTTCTACTTTTCTATTCTTTCTTAAAAAGTAAGGAAATTCTATGCAAAAAACTTTGTTAATGCATCAGTTAGGGTTCTTCTACATCAACAAAAGTGAGGAAATTTGACATTAGGTTTCCCACCACACACCACTACTACTCCCACCCCCACTAACAGAAGGGGTGTGCTGTGGTCACGGTCCTAACTCTCACCCATTCTCCTACACTGCACCACCTCAGCTCGTTTACATATGGGATGGGGTGAGAGTTGGAGCCGACAACTCCAATGCACACCCGGATGCCTGTTGGTGGGGGTGGGGTGGGAGGGCTGCAAGGTGGGAACCTCATGTCGAATTTCCTCACTTTTGTCACTGTAGAATAACCCTAACAGATGCATTAACAAAGTTTTTACATAGAATAAATATATATATATATATATATATATATGATACATGATGGGCAGGATTGGGATATGGAAAATATTCTCACTCCTGCAGAGTGAGCTGTGTATTCTCAAGAGTGCCGAAAGCACAAGTGAAAATACACAGCTCACGAGGCAGGATTGAGAGTATTTTCCATATGCCATGATCTGCCCATCATGTGTGCAATTTATATCACAGGGGTGAGAGCTACAGGAACATTTTTTTCTGAGTCTGTGTGTTTCCTGCTCATTCTGTGTGTGCTGTCAGTTGTGTGTGTGTGTGTGTTCTGAATGAATAGGAAGTCAGAAACACAGGTGAGTGTGTTTTGCAAAGCTAATTGAGTGAGTCAGAGGCTCAATGAGAAAGACAAACTGCTGCAGGTAGCACTGTGAAACAGAACCTGCCTTGTAAAAGACTTTCATTTAGAATTCAGGTTGTTTTGAAGCTGAGATCAGCACAGTAATGGGCTAGCAATGTTAGAAACACAATGGGACATAGTTGAGAGTCTTTTGCAAAGTTAATTGAGTAAGTTGCAGCTTCAGTGAAAAAAGAGAAACTTTTTCTGAAGCAGTTTCCTTTAGAATGCAAGCTGTAGTGCATTTATCCTCACTCTGGTGACATCAGCAGAGTATGAATAAATGTCGATATCCTCACTCTGCTGATGTCATCAGGATTTATCCTCACTGCAGTGGAAATAACACAGGTTATCCTACTGAGAAAGCTCTCACCCCCGTGGTATAAATATATATATATACATATATATATATATATGGGATACATGATGGGCAGGAGTGTGATATGGAAAATATTTTCACTCCTGCAGATTGACCTCTAGATACTCACGAGTGTCGAAAATATTTTTCATAGCACACAATCTGCATGTCATGTGTCTGATTTATACAATAGGGTTTCCAGAACTTTCTGTTTTATTTCAGTCTGTCTTGTGGAATAAACAAATAAGACATAGGAGAAAACAGGAAATTTCTGCTAAAACAAGCTGAAACCCTGTTTTGCCATTTCGGATGAAGCAGGCTGTATTCCATGGTAGTTGAGGTATTTGTGGATGTGGAAGGCTTTGTTCTTTTTTGGCTTCTTTTCCAGTATGAAACTCAGGCTGCTGTTTGCTTGCTTTGGGGTTTTCATAGAGTGCACAAGATGAAAGTAAAAGGGAATTACAGGTGCAGGTGTGACAGGTGAGCTACATTCTTTTCTTGTCAATAACTTCATGAAAGCAGATCAAACACTTAGGCAGAATCTGAGAGTTGCTGGGTGAGATCAGCACTGTTGAAATAAATGCTGATTATCTCACTGAGAAAGCTATCTACAAATAACCTTTGCACTGTGTGATATCTACAAGTGACCTTTGCACTGTGTGCATAAATGTATGCTTTTGTCACAGTGTAGATATCAGTAATGTGTGTTCCTGCAGGGTGGAGATATGCATTTTTATTCCACTGCATATCATTTTAAATATATATATATATATATATATATATGAAGAAACAATGGGGAGGCTTTAGGAGAAAAAGTGATAAAAGGCAAGGAAAGGAAAGAAAAGGATCTCAGAAACAAAAGGGTGATGATGGATACAGAAAGGAATAGTAGGCATGAATGAGCTGAGTCTTCAAGTAGGGTCTAATTATTAGGGCCTGGTAAGAAGGCTGAAAGGTGACAAATGTGGTGGAAGGAGACAGAGACATCTGAAGGAAATGAAAACTAATTTGCACACATAGCTGGAATGCCCATGTGAGTATGCCCACTTCACATATACAGTGCTACAAAGATGATTCAGGGTGAATGATGATATCACACAGCTAGAGAGAATCCAAAGAAGATTCACCAAACAAATAAAAGGCCTAGGAGACTTGGATTATGAGAGTGTATTACGTTTGCTAAACCTTACTGTATGTCTCTAGAATTAAAATGGATTTCGCTTTAAGCAGAAGGCAGTGGAAACTAGAGGGCACCCACTGCAACTACACTGCTCCGGGTAAAGAACAAACAATAGAAAATTATTTTACTCACAAAGAATGGTGAATTCATGGAATAAACTCCCCCTTGAGATAATTGTCAGGGAAAACAAATCAGTTTATAAACATAGGCTGGACAACTGGTTCTTGAAAAGGAAAGGTACTTCTCTCTTAAAGGTCTTAAGATGGAAACTATTATGGGCATCACACCTTTGTTTCCCCTTCCCACTGCAGGATGAAGTGCACCATCAATGTAGACTCTAATATGGGCTAAGGCTCGAGAATCTAAACATATTCATTCAAGGAAACAAGGGAGCAAGTGGGCATGAGAGACCTTCAAGTACCTCAAAGTTATTAACAAAGTCAGTCTTGGTGACCTTTCAGGTGCAGTTACAAATTGGATGGAAAAAGGTTCCAGAAGGAGTCCAGGAGGCACTTCTTCAAGGAAAAAGTGGTAGCAGAGTGGAAAAGACTACCAGAGGAAGCTGTTAACCAGAAAATGGTTGGGGAATTTAAATGGGGTTGGATAAAGTCAAGAAGAGGGTAAGGGTGTTAAGGGTGGGCAGTGCACCATGAAACATAAATTGCATGAGCTCCATATTGAACAGACTCAATAGACCAAAATGGCCTTCTGCCGGCATGGAGACACCCTTGCCTCAGGTCACTTCCCAGGCTGCCTGAAGAGGCATGGGGCCCTCACTCAGAGTAACTGTCACAGTAGTGTGAGAAAAATGGAACTTATTGTCGAACTGTCTGGTAGTCTTTGAAAGACAGACACCAGGACAGCAGTGATGACTC
Source organism: Neoceratodus forsteri (assembly GCA_016271365.2). NCBI lineage: Eukaryota > Metazoa > Chordata > Ceratodontiformes > Ceratodontidae > Neoceratodus > Neoceratodus forsteri. The sequence goes on along the minus strand of CM057459.1, from coordinate 106,663,277 downwards.
TGGGGATTTTTAGTCTGAAGATGATTTGGTATAGATCACCATTAATTCTGGTGGGAGTACAAGGGAGACACCAGGAGGGTATGGAAATCCTATGGGCTGCCCTTCAAAGGAAGTTACTGGTGGCTTTGCAATGCACCGAGCGTCCCACCGAAGATGGGTGTTCACCTTTTTTGGGGTGATTATGGCCCTGTTTCCAAGAAGAATCAGGAGGCATCCCTACTAGTGGACAGAGCTCTGTTGCCCAGAATATCTTTTAAATAAGTTCACTGGCTCGAGTTGGTGAGACACAATCAGCCTGCTGATCAGTTTCATCAAATAGGGGCTTAATCAGCAGGCTGCTTTACTTACAGAAGCCTCCTCTTGGGTTACCTACCTGAATTGTGTACTTTCCCCCAGTATGTTTCCTCTTTTAGCTGCCTCCAGTTGGGAGGCATTCATACAGGTGGGCAGAGCTCTGTTGCCCACTGAAGTTGGTGGGACGCGATCAGCATAGCTCTTCAGTTTCATCACATTGGGGGACTTAGTCAACAGGCTGCTTTGCTCATAGAAGCCTCCCTCCAGATTTTCTGCCAGGACTGTGTACTTTCCCCAATGTACTCCCTCTTCCTTCAGCTGCTTCCAGTCAGGAGATGTTCCTACTAGTGGGTAGAGCTTTGTTGCCTGGAACAGCTTTTTAAATCAGCTTGCCAGCTTTGATTGGTCAGATGTGATCGGCACAGCTGATCAATTTCTTCAAGTTGGAGGCTTAATCAGCAGGCTGCTTTACTTACAGCAGCTTCCTCCCAGATTACCTGTCTGGTCTGTGTAATTTCCCATATGTTTTTCCACTTCCTTCATTTGCTTCCAATCAGAAGATGTTCCTACTAATGAGCAGGGCTTTCTTGCCTGAAGCAGGTGGATTCATGGTCCCTCTACCCCTGATCATTCATCTTTCAGTGTAATGATAGACCCCTGGTAGTCTAGTGGTGCCCCACCCCTAACTGAGTGCCAACTTCCCACCCGCCCACCCACTGAGGACCCCACCTCCCACCCACCCACCCAACTGCCATTCGTGGTTGACTTGGAAGCAAAGTGGCTGCTGGCACAGCCTATCGCTCACCTCCTCAGCCAGCTGACATCTGGCAGTCACAGACTTCAATCATGTACATTAGATGAGCTTTACAATAGCATAAAATATGCAATAAATTATAACCATAGGAGGTTTGGGCAGTGCCTCTGATTGACTTCCATATCATGGATTATGCCTCCAGTAGATGCCCTCTTTTTGCTGCAGCCCTTAGTGCACCAGACCCCAGCATGGAAGACTACTAGAATCAGCCTTGCTTTAGAGGGACAGGGCCGACCCAATTGGTGCTGGGAGCTGGAGGGAGGCAAGGTTCCATGCAGTGCAGCCCTACTGCCAAATCTAACTGCTCTAATGGTGATCATCAGGAGGAGAGGGAGAGGGAGAGGAGCTGGAGGAGCATCATGACCCTTTGTGTCTTGCTCTACCTGGCAATGAAGTAGCGTGCTTGGGGACAATGTACTTTATTCTGGCCCATTGACCCCTTAGTCTACTCCATGTCCAACACCACCTCCAAAGTCTCCCATGACTTCCCCTTTCTTAGCAGGGGCTCTGGGGGAAAGGTTATTCCTCCTCTGTGGCAGCCCACAATGTGGGCTAGAAGCCAGTGTCAGGAGGGCACTAGGATCCAGGGAGTACAGGAATCCAGGCTGTCATATAGGCAGCACATGGGTTTTCTCCCTGGTTTTCCTCTCTGCCCTCTCTTTTCCCCTTTGTGTAGCCCCATCAGGCATCGGATACATGGAGCAATGTTCTGCAGACAGACCAAGCTCCCCTGGCCATTATAGGGATTGCTACAGCACTAGACACTCAGCACCATCCCTCCTGGACCACAGTGGACTGCTAAACAGTAGCTGCTGCTGTCATGCCTGACTTCCGACATGGCATCCCAATCTCAGTCCTAAACTTGGGTCACATGCATACCAGTGCAACACACTGCCAGTGGACCACTGTGGTGGCCCTAGCATAACTTTTTTGGACCCAACTCACATTCTCAGAGACCACTCTCTTTCCACCAGCATATGGCTTCAGTCCTGACCACTTTCATCCACCGGTTTCTTGGATGGCCTGACTATGTAGTTACTATGGTTGCCCCCTATAATCCAAAGCACCCCAATCCATCTTCAGGGAAATCCTATACAGGCCTAAAGGCCATCAGGTGGCACTCTTTGAGGGGTACCCCCCAGCATTCCTTCCCTCTCCCGAGGATCTCTCTAACTGTCCCAACTACACAGGACCAACAATGCTTGAATCCCACCACCTGTCTGTGTTGATGAAGTCTCAAGTTCCCGAGGTCTGACCTTGCACACATCAGGCCTGCAGATGCACTGAGCAACTCCCTCGCAAGTGAGATGTCTAGACCATATGCCACCCTCAGAGATCGAGGATGGTCTGGCACTCGCATCCACAGATGGGAGCCAGCAATAAGAACTGTGCATCCCTAGAGTGTCTCCTGAGTCAGCTACCTGGCAAGTCCCATAATGTGCCTATCTTTTTGAGAACAAACCAGAATCCCTAGCACCCAGCTGCAATACTGGTAATGCTTGCAATGCTTCCCCCCACCTGCACTCTAGCATAAGGCAGCCCCCCAGGCAAGGGCACCTGGGAAATGATGTCACCTTCCCCTGGCTCATGGACTGTCTCATCCTTGGGCTGTATAGCCCTTTGTTCCCCCACTTCTCCTTCCTGGGCCACAAGGGCTTGTCTTGTATTGCCTATTCCCCTCCCATAACAACTGTCCCTCAGTCTCTGTGGTGGCTCCAAGAGGGAGTATGGAAGGGTCGAAGCCCCAAAACATGCAGTTTTTTTCATTAAATGAGGCAATTTTTCATGACCAATAATGATTTTTTTTGTGAACTTAGACCCTCCCTTCTTCTTTAGGTCTAGAGCTTCCCCTACTCAGAGGACAATGTGCAGGTACCTTATCTCTCTGCTGGCCCAAACTAGTACTAATCCAAGCCCCTGCTGTAAGGAAGGGTTTGTTATTGTAACATCCCCCTGTTGGCGTGTGTACATAAACTGAGAAAAATGTTCAGTTTGGGACATCAATTAAAGGGTTAAATTGCCTTTTGCTGTGCTGGTGGGAGCTCCACTACTCAGAAGTCACCACTGGTGCACAAGATTATAAATTGGGATTTTTGGCACCAAAGTGGGGAGAGTGCATAGAAACCGAGGGAAGTAGCCACAGGAAGAGTTATTGGGAGGTGGTGTAGGAGATCAGGGTTGTTTGCCTGCTCTGAGTCAGCAGTTCCTGTGTGGTACATCCAAAAACCAGTCCAGCGGTGGACGTGACGGGGCCATTGTTTTCAGCCATCGGGTTCCCTCTGGAAAGTCACGCCAGGGAAGTCATCGACAGAGGCATTAGAGATGGAGTGCAGCATGGCTCCATTAAGTGCTCCATGATGTTGGAAGCAAGAGAAAGAGAGAACAGAGAGAAGAACTGGAACCAAAGAGAGAACAGAGAGAGAAGAACTGGAACCAATGAGAGAACAGAGAGAAGAACTGGAACCAAAGAGAGAACAGAGAGAAGAACTGGAACCAAAGAGAGAACAGAGAGAAGAACTGGAACCAAAGAGAGAACAGACAGAAGAACTGGAACCAAAGAGAGAACAGACAGAAGAACTGGAACCGAAGAGAGAACAGAGAAGAACTGGAACCAAAGAGAGAACAGAGAGAAGAACTGGAACCAAAGAAAGAACAGAGACAAGCTCTATCCCTGGAGCAGAATTGCCAGCCTGGTTGTGGCAGCTCCATGGGGTCGAAGTGAGGCAACGAGAAGTATGTGGGTCACAGCCATTTCTGCATGTCTCTGGGAGCCAGTTCCAGTGAGTGAATGAGGAAGCCAGTTCAGCCAGTGGGTCTCGTGGAAGTCGAGGCTAAAAGCAAAAGCCCAGACTTCAAATGCCCTCCCAAAGGGTGCAGACTGGTGGAGACATCCACCCGTGTGCTCAGGGTGGAGTCACAAACTGTAGCCAGCCTATTTAGAGATCCAGTGGTTAGGATGTAGAAGAGTTTTGACCCAGTATGAAGGAGAGAGAGATCCAGTTTTGGAGTCAGATTAAAAGAAAGAAAGATTTGCCTGCTGCAATTTAAGGGCCTGATTCAGCCATATAGGAACTGCTGCAAAACTTCACTTGCAGTCAGCTCAGCATAGAAGAAAGCCACCCAGGATTAGTTGGGCTATTTCAGAGACAAAATACATCCACTAACCACCCTATAAGGACCCCCATGGTCCAGATGTACAGAAAAGTTGTTAAATGCGCGAGTGAAGTTTGTTCATTAAATGGGATCCCCTGTTGACATTTAAGCTTCTGTGGATTTCATTTATTTTTATTGGGACTGTTTAGGCCTGCTAACCTGAATTACCTTACAGCACAGCACCAGAAGACAGTACCCCTGCTGTGGACCCAGCCAATGCCAGCCATCCCGGTAAGGTACAGCTATCTTGGTTTATGCTGCTGTGAGTGCCCCTTCCCCATGGAAACTATCACTGCATACCCCAAGATGCTGGGATGGGGGCTTGCATTATATTTTGCAGGACCTATAATGTCAAAAGAAATATATATATTACATAAAGTTGTATCATACTGCAAAACTATTGAAAAGAAGAAGTTACATATAGAAAAATAATATACCTCAACAGGGAAGAAGGGATATCTCCGTACATTTGAACTATGTGCAATACTGAAACATTTTTAATGATTTTAAGGGGACATTGTCAACCTGTTTTTCATCATATTATTTCTAGTTGAAACCCTACATTTTATGATGGCTTACCTTCTCTAAAATTCACTGATGTTGCTGTTTGTTTTGTCTGTCTTCTTGTTTAGTAGAACTGAAATGCATGATAATGTACATTTATAAACAAAATTGCTTTGTTTACATTCCTGTATCTGTTCATACTACATACTTACTGAGCATTAGAAACACACCTAAACAGTGCAGTCACTCATAAGGCAGTAGCCTCCTAAACTCCCACTGCATCATAAGGGGCTAGACTGTGTTGTGGGTGTTCCCAGGTCCAAGACATGTACATTTGGAGTTGATCAAGAAATGTAAACAAACATGTTTTGGTGTGGCAACACCAGTATGTTAGGCAGTCTGTTTTTCATTTTTTACAGAAAATAAAGAGTCAGAATCAAACTACCAGCTACATCAGCAATCTTTACAGAATGTTGGCAATCATAAAATGTGTTTTTTAAACTAGGGACACTTTGAGACCTAAGGGGGTTGACAGCGTCCCTTTAATAATGGAAATTCATTATTTCCTTTTTCTTGCGTGGTTTTATTCTTTATGGATGTAGTTATTGTTGTTGTATATGTAATGACCTAAATTTAGGTTGAACAATAAAATTAATCTGAATCTGAATCTATATTTTGCAGGACCTATTTCCACTGGAGTTTTGCACAGAATCAGTGTCTGCATCCTGATTTTCATTGTGCTCATTAACACTATGCTTTGTCACCCTTTCCATCCTGACAGTCACCCACCTACTGATTGCCAAAAAAGTTTCATTCCCCATAGGCTGAGTGTTTTGCTTAAGCTTTGGAGCGGACAGCCACTCTGCCTTTCCAAGTGCTTGTTGGAAACACATAAGTAGGGCATCATCAACCTCCCTGTCTATGCCACCTCTCTTTTGCTTGTGTTATATGCAACATATGCGGAAGATAGGCTGCATTTAAGGAAGGAGAGCACGGGGGTACTGAAACATAAATTGGAGGAATATGTGTCCACTAAAGTTAGTTTAAACTGAGGGGGGTTGTGGTAGTGTGTGTGCTGCAATCAGAGCCACCAGGATAGGGGAGACCAAATGGCCTCCCCACCAGTAGGTCAGGGATGGTGGGGAAGGGGAAATCAAAAAGGGGAGAGTGGTGTACAGGGGTCACATTGAAGGTGATATCCTTGAATGCAAGGAGCCTGCTTAATAAGATGGTTGAGCTGCAGGCACTGATGGTGGAGGGAGAGGTAGACATAGCAGCCATCATGGAGACATGGGCCACCCAGTACCATGACCTGGGCCTCGTGATCCCTGGGTATAAGTTGTACCGGAAGAACAGAGAAAAAGGAAGAAGGGGAGCAGTGACTTTATTTGTAAAGGAGGGGATCTTATGCACTAAGGTGGAGGGAGAAGAGTACTGGACTGAAGCCTTATGGGTACAGCTCCAAAACTCTAAAGGGAGGAAGGTTAGATTGGGGGTGGTATACAGACCACCCTCATAGAATAAAGAAATGGAAAGGGAGCTGGGGGGAAAAAATTAGAAGGCTAAGTGGCAAGGGCAACATTGTCTTGACAGAGGACTTCAATCTGCCTGGGATAGACTGGAGCACCCCAGCTACCTCCTGTTCTAGGAAAAAGGTTCTCCTAGGTGCATTCCAGGACTGTTTCCTGGTACAGGGGGTCACAGAGCCAACCACAGAGGGTACCATACTAGACCTGGTGCTGTCAGATGGTGAACAGTTCCAGGACATAGTAATTAAGAACCCCCTAGCAGGCAGTGATCACCATACAGTGTGGTTCTCCTTCAACTTGGACAAGGAAGAAGCCAAGACCAGGATGAGGGTAGTGAACTTCAGGAGAGCAGACTGTGGAAGGATGGGAGACATCCTAGTAGGACACATGAACAAACTCAGCCCAGAATTGGATGCAGACCAGAAATGGTCCATTATCACGCTGGGACTGACTGAGACCACAAACACATGTGCTAAGACCCAGACTAAGAAGTCCAGGACCAAAAAGACCAAGCTGGCTCTCAGCAAGGGGTGGCAAGAAAGTGAGGGATATGAGGGGCAGCATTCCATAGACACAAGAGATCTATAAGAGAAGCAGACAGGAGGAGCACTCGAGGAAATCCAGAGAGGTGAGCAGAATGGTCAGGGCAGCTAAGGCCGCAAGAAAACCAAAGGCTGGCACAAAGGATCAGAGAGGGGAGATTTCTTCAGCTACATAAGAGGGAAAGAAGCTGCAAAGATGGGATTATCAGATTAAGGGAGGATGAGGGAAAGTGTGGTGAACCAGGCTGAGGCACTAAATGAGTACTTCTGTTCAGTGTCCACTAGGAAAAAGTATAATCCTATGCACAGGGAATAACAGGGGTGGCAAAGGGGGAGCAGAGGTTACTGATGGGAAATCCCGGAGAACAGGGTTTTAAAGGGCCTTAAGGCCCTATAGGTGGACAAGGCTCCGGGACCAGATGGCATGCACCAAGAGTCTTGAGGGAATAGGCAGAGGTTCTGGCTGGACCTCTGGCAGACCTGTTCAAAACCTCACTAAAGTCAGGTCACATGCCTCAGGACTGGAGAATGGTGCATGTGGTGCCTCTCCACAAGAGCGGACCCAGGGATGAACTGGGTAACTACAGACCAGTCAACCATGCCTCCATCATAGGGAAGTTAATGGTGATCATTCTGAAGAACAGACTGGTGGACTTTCTGGAAGTCAATGGTCTCCAGGATGAAAGACAGCATGGGTTTGTCTTGGGGAGATCCTGTCAGACAGATCTAATAGACTTTTGATTGGGTCACATGAGCACTTGACAGGGGCCATGCGGTGGATGTCCTGTGTGGACTTCTGCAAGGTCTTCGACTCAGTATCACATGGTAGGTTGCTCAGTAAACTAGCAAATCAGGAGTCCAGGAGAAACCGTGGGGTGGGTCAGTAGCTGGCTGCAGGACAGGATGCAGATGGTAACTGTGGGGATGCTATCGAAACCCAGACCTGTAACAAGTGGGGTCCCACAGGGCTCAGTACTCAGTCCAGTGTTATTCAACATCTTTTGGGGACATAGCAGAAGGGATCAACAGTACAATCTGCCTATTTGCAGATGACACTAAGATCTCTGCAAGAGTGGACAGTGAGGAAGGGAGGCAGGAGCTCAGGGAGGACTTGGCTAAGCTCAAGCATTCATCTGGCATCTGGCAATTGGGGTTCAATGCTAAGAAATGTAAGGTCATGCACCTGGGAGCCAGGAACCCTGGGACTAGCTTCTGGCTGGGGAGTGAAGGTAGCCATGACAGAGGAAGAAAAGGATCTGTGGGTGATTGTCATGGGGTATATGAAACACTCTGTTCAATGCTGAAAAGCAGCTGCCAAAGCAAACAAAATGCTGGACTGCATCACCAGAGGAATCACCTCAAGGAATAAGGAAGTCATCATGCCATTGTACAGATCCCTGGTTAGACCACACAGGGTACTGCATGCTGTTCTGATACCCATATTTGAGGAATGATATCAAACTGCTGGAGGGAGTGCAGCAAATGGCTACCAAAATGATCCAGGGCATAGGGGACAAACTGTATGACAGGAGACAGAGGGGCATAACGTGTACTCCTGGAGGGTAGGCAGCAGAGGGGACAAGAAAGAAACCTTCAAATACTTGAAAGCTATGAATAAGGCTGGAACAGAGGGCATTTTCAAATTAATGAGGAGGGGTCCAAGGGGTACAGACTGAAACTGATGAGAGGAAGATTTAGAAGGGAAATGAGGAGGCACTATTTCACAGAAAGGGTGGTGTAAGATGGAACAAACTGCCAGAGGAAGTGATCTCACTGAAAACTGTGGGCAATTTCATGAGGGGGTGAGAGAGGGTCAAAGGGAAGTTGAATTCTGTGGGTAAGTGGGGGAGAGGGAGAATAGGGTTGGGGAAGATAAATCTTGGGAGGAAATGGGTGTGGGGGGCAGCTACAGCAAAATAAACTGTGTGCTGCAAACTCAAGTAGATTTGATAGACCAAAATGGCCTGTTTCCACTGGCATGTTTGTACTTTTGTATGTGTTGGGGATTAACATTTGATCACCATTCAGTCATTGTCTCTTTATACAGTAGTTCTTCCTAACACAACCGTACTAAATACTGGAGATGCCACATAGACAAGCCACAGATGTGAGAGTTGCTCTTGGCTCCATAAGGCCTCTAAAAGTTTTACCCAATCAAACAGAAAAAAAAACTGGTGTATTTCGCCATGGCTACACCCTGAGGGGCAAGGGAACAACCTCTTCTATATTTAAGTGCCCACAGATGTGCCCAAATAAGCAACCTTTTACAACATTGTCCCAGTTAAACAATAAAACATCCCACAGAAATTCACTGGGAAATTGGTTCCACGTCCATCCCAATTAATAAGCAGTCCCAATGTTTGATTAAGTGGTGTATACTGTATAAAAAGTACACTCCACTAATTGGGACATGGTTAATAGAGATGGTACGTTTAATCAGAACAACACAGCAGGAAAATAAACAGCCCATATTTAAGACAATGTAATTGCCATTGGTTGATAGGGAACTATAAATGCAAGATAATGGGGTCATTTAAGCTTACCGTCAACTACAAATTATTCCATTAAATGTGTTTAACTGTGCTAATTTGATCTCAAGCCAATGTGGATTGTGTAAATGTTTAAAAGTAAATGGCTGCTTTCAATTGGCCAGAGTCATAAACCCATCCAAGCAAGTAGCAAAAGCAGCAACACATTTCTGCTGCAAGCTCCTGGTTACAGTTTGAAGAGTGCTGAGATAAGTACTGGAGATAGCCCAGCCACTGATTGTGCTTGAGATTGCGTAAGTACTGCCAGCAAGGAAGTGCAGGACAGTTGAATGGTATGAATAAAGACTTCATAAAGAGAGCCACAGTGACCACATATAACTCAGCAAATGTTTTTCAGCACTTAATACTGTACCACATACAGCCTCACATTGCTTGTTACTTTCAGACTGTGACCCATGAACTACACTTTACGGACACCTGCTTAATCGGGACAATATGCATTGTACCAGGCCACCCCAACTGAGTATGTCTACTGTATATTTTTATGTTTTTACCATATCTGTCCAAACTAACATCTCTTTTGCAGTGGGACACTGCCAACACTTCTTAGAGTTTGGTCAACTGAAGCCCCGTAGAGTTAAGTGACTTACTCAGGAGTAAGTGGCTGTAGTGAATTTGCAGCCTGTGCTCTACTCACTAAACTATTTACAAGAAAGGCTTCCCTAGATTCAGTTATACAAACCCGTTGGACTAGATCATTTAGAAAACACCCCATAGAGCCAGCCCAGTGGCACTGAAGGCTGAGGTGCTGGTCGTCATCTTACCTCATTCCATACTGGCGACCTGAATTTGGGAATGAGCTCGGATCCCTGGGGTCAGCAGGGGAAGGGCCAGAAGTGGATGCAGCAGCTGACAGGCAGTTCTCTCTCTAGACTGGGGAGACTTACCAACTTGGCTCTTGGCTGCCACCAGGTGGAGGTCCGTAGCAGAACCAAGCGCCCGAGTGACAGACATGTGTCACTGGGGGAGGGTTTACAGGTTCTGGGTCACATGCACACCTCCGCATGCATGTACCACTCATGTTGCCTCAGTTTGATCAGGAAAGCCAGAAAATGGAAAAAAGGGACCCAAAGGTTGGCCCCACACACGCATGCCTCTCAGAGCTGCACCACCACTCGCACATCATGTGCTATCTGGTTATGCTTACTGAGGGGAAGACAGCCCTCCCTCACAGTCATGCTACGGGAGGATGAATCTGTAGAGAATCTCACTCAGGAGGCAAGCCCAGGACAGATGGTTGCCACTCTGGCAGAGGTGGGGCCAGAGCAGTGGGCAACCGAGGGGTAAAAGCTATATTAAAAAAAGAAGAAAAATAAAATACCCCATACATAGTTCAGCTGAAATGTCTGTGATAAGTTCTTAAATATTTTCATAACTCATGATCTGATTACCAGTGCACTGGTATTTACTTACCTGGTAAAGGTGATTAGATGAGTCCCTTCATAGTACTCTGCAGTAATAGTACTCTGCAATAATCACCAATAAGATAACTCTCATCCATCCAATAGGTTGAAGCTTGAACCAGAGGAACTCGAGCTGGTTGGAGGCCAGCCCTTGGTCCATTCGAGAAACTCCAGTGAGACACTTGCGTAGCAGAAAATGAAAAAAGCGTAAAATGACCAAGGAAAAAATAACTACCATAACATATTGAATTGCATGCCAACATCCTTTGGGCTTGTGTATGAAAATAAACAATGCCTCATACAGTTTTTAATGTGATATTTTACTATCAGCCAATACCCATACCAAAAAATAACAAACTAACAAAGATCAGACTAATCAAAATGATACAATGCTCTTCTGCTTTGTCTTGTAACTACAACTAGCCCATAGACAATGCTGTGCTATCATCAGTCAGTCTGCATTGGGAGGATCTGCAAACTAACTATAAAGGGGGTTCATCTAATCACCTTTACCAGGTGAGTAAATACCGTTATGTATCACCTCCTTTACGGTATTCCACAGTCATCACCAGTGGGATCTTTGTAGAAGTGCCAAAGTTACCCTAATTTTGGATGAGATAACGTAGTCACTGATTGGGGTGGATCTATAGCAGTTTTAAGGACTGCCCTGCTGAAGGCAGCCTTATCAGTTGATGCTACATTCAGTCAATAATGAATGGTAAAGTTGTGCAGCATAAACCAGGAGGTTGCTGAACAAATGTCCTGCAATGACACCTGACTTATTTTGGCCCAGGAGGAGGCAACTACCTGGGTAGAATGTGTCTTTATTCTGAGTACTGGGTCAAGACTAGCCCCTCAGTGTGCCTTGGGAAACACAGAGCAATCATGTTGTTAGATGCTCTGTGGCCTGCTATCCTGCCTGCTGCAAGAATGAACAGTTTATCTGACTTGTGACTTCTCTATAGCAGCCAGGTAATGCCTAAGTTGCTCCCCCACATCCAACAGATGTGGAATGTTAGTGAACGGACTGTGATCAGAGCTGAAAGAGGGGAAATGGATCTCCTGCTTGAGATTTTATTTATTTTTTTTATTTTAGTCTTTGGTAACCGGGTAAGACCCACTAGGCACAAGTGCCTGTTTTCAGAGGCAACCTGGGAGCACTGGGCGGTTAAGTGACTTGCTCAGAGTCACACAGTATGCAAGTGGAGGTTGTGAGAATCAAACTCAGGTATAGTCTGCTGGATGTACCAAGCTCATTCACACTTCGTTCCTCTAACCTCTAGGCTATACTGCCAGCAGATGAAACCATATTGCCACCTTGAGGGACAAAGGAAGGGATAAGACTAAAAGGGCTTCTTAAAAGACAGAGCCTGTAGCTCTCCAATTCTCTAGCTGAGCAAATGGTGACCAAGAAAGCTGTTTTTAGCATAACTAAATAAAGGGAATCCTACTGGAAGGGTTGTTGAAGTGCGGCCAGAAAAGGTTCAGTTGCCAGGGTGCAGAAGTTGGTCTCATGCAAGGGAAGCTATTTGGACCACTTTTTGAGTCTGGCAATATTGGTGTGTGCACCAGTCTGGCCCTATGCCTGTTAGAGGACCTCTAACAGCTGAAATAGCTGACATCTATACACAGAGGGAAGTGGGGTTTAGCACCTTTTCTCCCAGTCATATAAGAAATCCAATACAAGTGGAAGCCCACTGACAGATGGAGAAGTCCTTTTTCTATATCTCTTAAAAATCGACCAGTGTTTTTGTTTTGTACTGTTTTTGGTTTGCTGTCTTGACTGCAGCGGGTGATCAACTACCTAGAATGGTAGCCTAAGGCAAGCAGTCTGTCCTAGTCAGTAGCCTTGTTGTCAGGTTGAAGACTGATGGTTTGTGGTGAAGTACTGGCCCCTGGCTCAGAAGATCCAGTTGAGATGGGAGGCAAACAGGTGTTTCTGTTGACATCACTCATATGAGAGAGTACCAAGCTTTTCTCAGACACTCAGGTGCCAACAGCACTACTGTTTACCTTGTGGCTCAAATCTTGTGCAGGACTTTTGGAATCATAAAAGTGGGAGGAAAGATGAATGTTCTCTTGAAGTATCATGTCACTCTGACATGTGTCCACCTCTTGTGCCCCTGATCAAGGCCCCTACTTTTCTGCAGCACATTGGGACCAAGTTCTGCGGCAAGATTACCATTCACCACAGAACTTCTGCAGCAGTGGTTTGTAACTTCTGCAAAAGTTTTGCGGCACTAACAAACTACCACATCACAGAGTCAGCTTGTCATCCTGATTTCACGTCTATTGCAATGGTTATAGCAATCATGATGGGGGAAAGCACAGTAACACTAGTTCAAACAAGCACTTGTCAATGCTGAATGTTTGCTTGCTGGGATTAGCAGTGGAACTGCAGGAGTTAGACAGATGCAGTATAGGACTGGCATTGAAGTATTGAACTGATGCCAAGTCCACCCTCACCCTGCAGAGATGGACAGGCATTGGGGTGTGCCTTTGGGTCGTCGCCCATGACGGTCATGACATTTCACCTCACCCTAGTCTTCAGACACTGACAAGTGTCGAGGTGTGCCTTGGGGTATTTGGGCTTTACATTCACCTCATTCCATAAGGAAATATGCTAAAATGGGTGCAGTGTAGGAGAATGGGGTGAACTTTGGGGTAAAAGGTCCAAGGAGCACCTTGATGCCTGTCACTGGCTGCAGGATGGGGTGGGGATGGAATGGCATGAGCATTACTGTCGACAATCCCAAGTCACACCCCTGATGCCTGTTAGTCCCACAGGGTAGGGCATTTCTTGGTATTTTTACTCCAAGTTTTCCACTTGGGCTTTTGTGACCCCACCATGAACAGTGACACTATCAGTTTGTTAGGCGAAAGGTGATTTTGCACAGTGACTGCGCCATTTGGCACCTCAGGTGCGAAAACACATTTCAAACAGGATGTGAAAAGTGACAGGTGTAACTGCTTATGAGGAGGTGTAAAAATGGCATTGTTGAAAATCTGGAGTGAAAATATCAAAAAACTGTGAAGCCACGAGAGTGCATAGAAACTGCGCATTGTACACCCGTAATGTAATTAGTTTGGGGTATTTTTTACAGCAGATTTTCAACACAGGCATTTTGAGACCTCCGCTCATGAACAATGCCACTGTGATTTTCTTAACCTGTCACGAACACTAATTTCCCACAGCGACCGTACTATTCTGCGCCGGAAGTGCAAAAACACATTTTGGACAGGGTGTGAAAACTGACAGCTCTACTGTTCATAAAGAGGTGTGGAAAAATGTCAATGTTGAAAATCTGGACTGAAAATATTACAAATTCATGAACTTACAGGGTGTGTGAAAATTCCACAATTCACATTAGTAACACAGCCATTTTATGGACTTTTGTCACCAAATTTTCAACATAACCATTCTAACACCTCTGCTCATGAACAGTGTTACTGGTTTTCTTAATGTGTCCGAACATTGATTTTGCACAACAACCACCTCCAATGTGCACCACATGTGCGAAAACACATTTTGGGTGACATGAAAAATGACAGCTGTACTGTTCATAAGGAGGTGTGGTAAAATGGCAGTATTGAAAATCTGGAATGAAATTATTCAAAATTCTCAAAGTATGAGCATGCATAGGGACTGTGCAATGCAAGCTCATGAAACAGTCATTTTTGGGAATTTTGTTACCAAATTTTCAACATAGGGTTCTTGGGGGCCTACCTCTTGAACCATAACACTGTTGTTTCATTAATCGGTCCAAAAAGGTGGTTCCACGCAGTGACTGCAAAATCACCTTTCAGGACTGAATAACAAAATGACAGTGACTGAGTTCATGAGGTGAGGGTCCCAAGAGCCCCATGTTGAAAAATTTCAGGGAAAAATCTCAAAAATGGTCAGAGATATGTACCAAAGTTGAAAAAAAAACATTTATGCCATTATACAGCTTACCGACACTTCTTCAGTTCGCAGTTGGCTTTGAAGAGTGTAGACATGTTCCTGGTATACCAAAGATCGTCACACCAGCATCCAGAGGTAAGTATGGGGTGAGATGTGAGAAGGTGGGGTATGCAGAGAGTGGGCGCGGATTGAGGGAAGGAGGCGAGAGAGTCAATGAGGGACCATTTTTTCTTATAGGTGTTTTTTATTTAAGAAGACGATGCGAGACCTTTACCACGCTGGGGTGGGCTCCCAGCACGGTAGCTGGAAGTTTGTTTGGGGGACAGTGGAGCCAATGGGGATTGAGGAGCCAATGGGGATTGATCACCCCCATCAGCCATATGGACTTTTTCCATGCTGGGGTGGGCTCCCAGCATGACAGCTGGAAGTTTGTTTGGAGGGGGCAGTGGAGCCAATGGGGGATTGGGCACCCCTGTCAGTCATACAGACTTTTGCCATGCTGGGGTGGGCTCCCAGCATGGCACCTGGAAGTCTGTTTTGGTTGGGGGGTTACAGTGGAGTTGACAGGGGACTGGGCACCCCCGTCGGCCATATGGACTTTTGCCATGCTGGGGTGGTCTCCCAGCGTGGCACTTGGAAGTCTGTTTGGGGGGGCAGTGGAGCCGTCGGAGGAGTGGGTACCCCATCAGCCATACAGTGTGTGGGGATGGGGGGAGCACATGAGCATGCTGGGGTGGGCTCCCAGCATGCTACTTAGGTGTTTGTTGTGGGGGGTCCAAAAATAAAGCAGAGCTGTCTATGACAGTTGTTCAGATGCAGTGCTAACATATAGACACTTTGCATACTGCCAACTGCAGTATGTAAATTGCCTACACATTACCACCACTCATTGTAGCGGTCTTTGCTTTGAACTGTATGCCACTGCATCTGAACTGCTGTCATAGACAGCTCGGACATTATTGTGGAGTGAGACCGCGCCTATAAGAAGGTGCAGGGTATTGGAAGCAGGGTGGCACACCTACGAAAATTCGTATGATGGCACTATGTTTCTTGCACATGCGTGCAAGCAAACATAAAAATAACACACTTATAGAAATAATTGTATGCCTAAAAAAGCAAAACAAATATCTATCTCTTAAGATCCTAGCCTATTGTATAAATAAAATATGCAGAGGGGACCTTATGTGATAAATAAGATATATCTATACTTATGCTGTCTATACCACTCATGAGGTCCCCACTGTGTATCACTTATATATTTGTATGCCATCTATAACAGACATACAAATATGTGTGTGTGAGAGTGTGTCTGTATGTGTGTGTGTATATATGTATATATATATATATATATATATATATAGTGAAACATACTGTATATATAGGGATATGACATGGCCTGACTGAAGATATCATATTTATCTTCACGAGAGGCCAATGATATCATGATGTCATTGGCCTCGAGTGAAGATAAATATGATATCTTCAGTCAGGCCATGTCATGTTCTGTTTATATAATGTATGTTTTGGGCTGCACTCAACAAAAGCTCCAGATGTCCACTTAATACAATCCTCTACATAGAGGTGATGGCTATTTCAACACAAAACTGTAGTATCTCTACCAACACAACAGATGCCATATGTTGTTGAAAAAATATACATGTGATTGATCCTGCTACTTTAAAATTATTATGAAAAAAATTGTTTGGTATTAAGTTTATGTAGTCATGGCTACCCCCAACACAACTCTCCATACCCCCTGCTCCAAAACAGCAGATTACATATATTATGAAAAAACATCTGGTATGGCCGCTTTAAAATTATTTTCATAATACATATCTGGTTGATCCTGCCTGCATCTTTAAACAAATTAATTATTGAAAAACATACTTTATCTGGTTGATCCTGCAACTTTCTTTTATCCACCTGCAATTGCAATGTAGGGTGACTAAGCGCTATGCCCTGAAATGTAGCGTGACCGCGTGCTAGGCAGATTCAAATGTGAAGCACTGTAAGATATTTTTCATTAGGGAGCCTGTGCTGTAAAACTTAAAAAATGCATCCTTTTCTGAATGCTGTCTGTATTTTGTGAAAAGAAGCTGCCGACAGTACTGAGGGAATAGCGAGTGAAGCGGCAGCTTCACAACACCAGACAGAAGCGCGAGCATGCGTTACTCTTCCTTTGAGTTGGCTTAGCTGTTTCAGGAGTTCCTGCTTGAAATGTTGGAAATAATGCTGAAGATTCAGAACTGTCTGGCAGTCTAGCCCTATCAATTACCCCATGCCACCTGAAAATGAGCTACAAAGTGTGACTTCAGAAGTAGCTGACTATATGTCTTGTGGAACTGTCTGAAATTAAAATAGCTAGTCCTGACCAAGGAAGTGAGGAGCCCACTGGTGAATCTTTTTTTGAAGCTGAAATACCTGGGCCTAGTGAATCTGACCTCATGTCAACCAGTATTGCTAATCCTGAAAGTGACAGTAGTGTGCTAGATGACTCAAAATTTTTGAAATACGCCTTACAGATAATCTAGCATCTACACAACAAGAAAATGCAAGTGCTACTACCGATACAAGTAATACTTCCAACTCTGAACAGACAGAAAGTGCAGAGGTACCCCTTCCTGCAGAAGCTGCTTTGTTGGTGGACAATGAGCCGAGAGTCATGAAACCGAATGCCAATGTTGAAAGAACTGTGCCTGCGCCCTTCTACACCTAGAAGATCAGAGACAGTTGTCAAACCAATTATAGTGGGGAGGGGTAGGATGAAGTAGGCTGTTGGTTAACTAGGATCTACAGCTTATCCAATAGGTAGGGGAAATGGGCAGACTGGGTGGGCTAAGGTCCTTATCTGCCATCAAAGTCTATGTTTCTGTGTTTCTAAACCTGTAGTATGCCTCACGTATGATTCCCTAGGAAAGCCTGTAGACCTTCCTATGAATGTGGTCCATAAAGGGGTGTACATTACAGCTAACTCCATTCCTAAGATATAATTCACTGCAGCTTCTAAGTTAGTGTTAAAACCCTTCAACCAATATGCCCGGGGTCATTTTTACAGAGTTCTCAAAGTTAGCTGACAGGTTCAGGTTACCAGCCACTTGGATCTAGATATGAAGGAATTTCCAGGGATAATGTAATGAACAACTAACTGAGACCATATGGCAATGAAAAAAAAAATAAAAGTAAAATGCAACTGTTTGGATAATACCATTACTTATAGGAATGCCATTTACAAGTAAAGCATGCGTTATTATAAATATTGATGAAGAAACTGCACAGTAATATATATATAGTGATTTATGGTTGCAACCTGTATATCATGCAAAATAGTATTACACTAAGGAAAAATGTTATTTGTGTACAGTCTTGATGTGGACACCAAGTTTCCTAGGCAGGGGAAAGTGTAGCCCACCCTCCTACACCAATTTGGGGCTTACCTTAAGTGTTTCCCAGGGCTTCAGCAATACCCACTGCCAAGCAGATGTCCACTGGAAACAATAAATCCATGGTTATTTGGTGACCATATTGATCTGTGTGAGAGTGCTATGATGTGCCTCTGTGCCTGTTCCTTTAAGTGACACTGCCAGTGTGTTGTGAATGGCCTGGGCTAGGGGTCCGAGTTCTTCAGAGATTGCGACTGGCCGGGTATCACCCTAATTTGCTCCACTCTGCTGTAGCTATTAGAGTAGAGGGAGCCCTAACTAGAATTGTAAATATTTACTTCTAATTTGTTGTTGTATTTAAATTAGAGTGCTTGTTTTAACCTGCATTCTTGCAGTTTATGCTTCTAAATGAGAGCCACCATGTTTGGTCTGGGACTTCCAAGATTTAGACCAACTGGGACACAGGGGACCTCGAGAGGTCCTTAGTTCAGGGGCCTTGTGGGAGAAACTGTGAACTCTAGAGTTTGGCACCTAAAGGAATCTATGGGAGCACAACATTTTTTGATTGACAACTCCCTCTGACCAGTTGGAAAGTAAGAAAATGAACTAATCTGAGAACTGATTTCAAACTGTGAGCAGTTCATTCTGAGACTCTGTGGAGCGAGGAGCCCTGTTCGAGCTTGCAGATTTATGGCCTAGGAAAGGCCTAGTTTCCTCTGGCATGTGTCTGCAGTCTCAAGTTCAGGAATTGGTCACCAAAGACAGCCTTCTGCAGGTTGAAAGGTTGCTCAGCAGAGCGGCTATAATTGCGAAGTGGCCTGAAGCACAACTGAGAAGTGGATGAGTGGTTGCTGTTTCCATTTAATGTGCTGAATGATCAGAGTGGATCATGGCCTACTAACCAGAGATGCCTGTTTGCCACCGGGAACCAGTTGCCTTGTTTGGCAAAGTTGTCAGCCAGCTGGAGGCTTTCATCCGCCAAAAGAACTTAACTTTGCCAAAAGTGTTTTATTCAACCTTGGGCTCATGCCAAATCCTGCTCAAACTGTCTATTCCTGCAACAGTTACAGTTTTCTCAATGAGAGACCAGCTTGGGGATCCAGCCCCTGTGCAGCAAGGTATCGCAGGTTGTGACCACCTGGAAGGAAAGGCCATGAAGCAGAGGTGCATCATGTTGACCCAGCTTCCCCATGCTCTTCAGTGCTCTGCAACAGATCTTCATTTCACCAGGCCATCTTCTACCTACTGGTGCCGTAAGTAAACTCAGGATAGCTCCCTGCAGCAAGCTCTTGAATTATTCTGGGGTACCATCTGATTTCACTCAGTGTGTTTTATAGGGTTTCAGTGGAATTGGCCAACCAGCTGAGGATACAATTAGTCAAGGTCTTTGTGCATGTTTAATCATGTTTTCTTCCCATCAAGGGCCCCAATAACAGCTGCAAACCTGGGCACCATTCTGGCTAGCCAGCATCACACTCTGGGTACCCAGCAGTTACAAAACTGTACTTAAGGGACTAAAGAAATTGCATGCAAAATATCCTGGCTAAAACCAGCTTAGCAATCATCTGCAGTGTCAGTGGCTCAGCAGGTAGCACACTCCCCTCTGAGGCTGAGAGATCAGAAGGCTGTGGGTTCTATTCCCACACCAGGCACTTGGGTTGAATCCCAATACTGACACTGTAGTGCAGCATGAGGGGGCTGCTACACTCCAGAGGTGCCATCTTTTGAATTAGATGTTAAACTGAGGTCCCATCTGCCTGTTCTGGTAGTAGTTCAGGTGGATGTTAAAGATCCTATGGTACTTCTTGAAAAAAGTAGGGGCATTTTTTATTAAAGTCACAAACCAAAAACAAAAGCAAATAATACATATATCAACTTATTTCAAACAGAAGACATAGAAACAAACTAACAAACAGTTCAACATAAAAGCTTAGAACAATAATCGTGTTAAGACCTCAAATACCCTTTACCCAATTTTATCTTTTAGAAAAGATATATAACTCCATCTTCCTAACCAAATGTGTTTTTCTATAAAATGTTTTTTTCATTCTCACAAAGTAGTAATATTTCCCTTTCAATAGATTGTATCACTTGTTCAATATTCAAAAACTGCTGTTGATGTAACAACTTGCATCTTGTTTGCCATAAGTCAAATTTTAAACAAGTAAATAGAAGTTTTAAAGTATCTAAATCAATGTTAATAGGGATTAGTGAGAAACCTCCCACTACGTCTTCATATGTAATATTTTTCAAGAATTGATTATTCCATTTCAATGCTAACATAGCCCAACATGATTGTACGAATGGACACTGTATAAAGAAATGTTCCATTGTTTCCTCAATATCTGTACGTTTGCCTAGGACATTTACTTTCTTCGATACTTTTATGTTTAGCATTAGCTCTAATATTCAGTCTCCCATGTGCTGTCAACCAAACTACGTCCCACATTCTTGGGGGTATATGTTTATCTTGTAATAAGTCTAGTACTTTCTGTTTGTGAGCTTCAGATAGTCCTTTAAACACAGGTGTTATTTGAAATGCTTGTGATTGTATTGTCATATATATCTGTTTTCTGGTTTGTGGAAATATTTGGTCTTGGTTTATTTTCCATTTCCGGAGTTTAGAGATAACTGGTTTTAAATATAGGGCATTGATTGTGGAGTAGATTTTAATACTCTATGTTTTTTCCAAAAGTCCAATAAAGGCATTAACCATTTTGTCACAAAAAGTGTCCAAAGTACAGACTGTGGTTTTGCAATTTCTATTAGATTATACTGGAAAAACATACTGTAATAAAAAGATACAGGATTTAGGAAATTCAATTCACTTTGTTGAGTAGGTAAATATAATCTCTCTCTCTTTAATGGATTTAACCTACTCCCCCATATTATCTGAAAAAAAGAGGCTTAATAATCTAGGCTCTAACCCTGTAGGGATTTGGTAAATTATACTAAGATAAGTAAAAATAGGTAGCAAGAAGTTTTTTTACCAAAAGTATCTTTTTCTTTTTAGTCTGTTGATAAGATTTCCAAATGTGCACTTTCTTTTTTCCTAATTCTAACTTCTGTTCCAAATTTAATATGCTATTGTCTCCTCGACCAAAATTAATTCTAAAATTTGTATGGGGTCTGTAGATGCAGGAATACCTTGTATATCCGAAAGGTCTTCTGTGGTATTATTTAATGCATAAACCCTACTTTTTGATTTATTTATTTTTGCTCCTGCTATTTTAGAAAAATGTTCTACTTGTGCTAGTGCTCTTCTACCTGAAGTTGTATCTGCCAAAAATAAACAGAGATCATCTGCATACGCACAGGATTTGACTGCTATAGATGCACCTTTTGGACAAATACCTTTAATGTCATTATTTATTTGAATAGTACACAATAATGAATCTAGACAAAAAATGTAAAGCAAAGGACTCATCCAGCACCCTTGCCTAACCCCCATCTTTACAGGTCTATATGATCCTAAAAACCATTAACAAGGGTAATAGTTAGAGCCCCCGGTATATAACTTGGAGCCATGTACAGAATAAGGAGGAGACCCCATATGCCAGTAATACTTGCATTATAAAGTAATGTGGAACTTTATCTAAGGCTTTCTCCTGGTCAAGTGATACTATGTATCCCTTTATTTCTTCATCTTTACCTTGTTTTACTAGTTCTGTAACTAATAGGAGGTTATCCACTATGGATCTCCCAGCTAACGAACTGAACTGTGATGTAGAAATAAGATAAGAGGCAGTTTTTGCCAATCTAAGGGTTAATATTTTCATGAGTATTTTTACATCTGTATTAATCAAACTAAGGGGTCTCCAATTACTAGGATTTTCTGTATCATTTTTTTATGTAGAAGGATCTGAATAGCTATGTTAAAGTGAAAATCTACTTTTCTTATTTAAAAAAAATCAGTTGTACACAACTACTAGAATCTCTATTAATTCCATCTGGAATATTTTATAACATTTAGAGGTTAGTCCATCCAAACCTGGTGAAGTGTCATTTTTTAATGTTTTAATCACTTGTTCTATTTCTTGCTTAGATATAGGTACAATTAAATCAGTGGTAATTCCTACAGGTAATTCAGACTTCTGTACAGTATGTTATCTAAATATTGTTTCATACCTATTTCTGATAATTGAGGGTCTGCATACATTTCAGTAAAATAAGACTGTATTTCTTGTTATATACTTAAAGATGAAGTAACTGTCTGTCCTGCTTTAGTTTTTACAGAAGACATAACTTTTGGCTCTTTTTGTACTTTGATACTGGCAAACACATCTCCAGTTGCTGTTTTACCAGGAATACTTATCCTATGTTCCACATGCAAAGATTGTGCTCTAGAATATTGTACTCTTTCCATTTCTTTTTTTATATTTTGAATTTGGGATGTTAAATTTATATGATTTTTATTCATTGTTGAATATAAAACAGCCAATTGTGATCTTAATGTGAGATAGTTTTTGTATTGTGTAGCTTTCTTATTAGAGGACAATTGCTGAAAAAGTTGTTTTAATTCATTTTTTGTCTCTTTCCACCATTGTCTTAAATCTTCAAACAGCCCTGCAATAGTCATTCTTGCATGCAAAAATTCCTGAATTTGAGTAAGGACTGCTGCATCATCTAATAAGGTTTTGTTTGGTTTCCAATACACTTTTCCATAAGGAATTTTCTCTTTTAATCCTATTGTTGTTTTTAACATCAAATGATCAGACATTTCTATAGGTAAAGTACTGGCATCATAACATGAATATGTTTCAAAAGAAAAATAAAATCGATTCGAGTAGTTAATTTCCCCTTATAAAAGATATGACTTCCTTGTGAATGTATTCTCCTATCTGTGTCCTGTAATTAAAAATGTTTTAGGATATTTTTTAAACAAATATTATCACTAAATTATTTGTCTGTTTGAACTCCCCTTTCAGTTTTAGCCAGCACACATTTGAAATCACCATTCCAAATAACATGTTTGGTAATAAAGCGATAGGGCTTAACTAACTCAAATAGAGTTACACGCTCTTTTTTCATTTGTGGGGCATATAAAGTAATGGCTCTCCAGACAGTGCCCTCTTTGAAAAAACCACCATTAAAGCCCTCCCTGATTGAATTTCAAGACTCCTACTAATTGTAAAGTCAGTGCCTTTAAACAAAATACCTATCCCATCACATGGATCTAAACCAAAGGAGAAATAAGATGGGCCCCAGCACCATAATTTTTGTGCTGCTTGTGTATGCGCTATAGTGTTTAATCTGGTGTCTTGCAAAAAACAGACATCAAGATTTAGGTCCTTTATTACAGGAAAAAGCGACCAGACATTTCCTATTACTACAAACACCATTCACATTAATAGTGGCAAAGTTCAGTAATAGGTCAGGTACCATGGGTTAAGTCTCAAGTGACTTTCCCTGTCTGCGTATGTCTAGTAGGCCTAACCCCTAACCTATGCAGCCTTTTTTTGATTGTTTTGAGGAGAATGAAGACTTCTCTTCAGAATCAGTAGATGCCATTGGTTGTGATGATGTTTCTGATTCCTGCTCTGATTCTCCATGATCCACTGACAGGGGTTCATATTTATTAAATAGAGGAATATGAACAGAAGAAAGTGAGGCTTTTGAAATTTTGGACCAAGGTCTGGATTGTTGCATAGATCTCTTTCTAGTCATTACGCCTTGAGATGGTGGTGGCTTTTCAGATTGTACCTAAGAAGGGGGGGTGGTTGGTGTCTAACTGAGGGGAAACCTCCATGGCAACTTCTGTGGTGTCATGCTTTACATGAGGAATGGAAGTAGCACTTTCAGGGGGATGAACTTGTGATTCCTTTGTGGAGACTTCTACTGCTTCCTCTAGTACTATGGGAGAGGTAGGGGATTGATTCTGCTCTATGATATTAGGCTGTATAGGTGCAATGTCCTCAACTACAGGTGGAATATCTGGTGCAGGTGTTGTGGAGTTTGTTTTTTTCGGGCTGCAATATCTTTTTTCTGAACTTCTATAATTAGAGACTCTTGTTCTGATGGGCTTCCTTTATTATGTACTGCCCAGGGACAAGTTCGATAACCATGGCCAGTACCTTCACAAAGATTACATGTAAGCTCATTTTGACATGTGGCACTTTTATGACCATATGCTAGGCATGAACTGCATTTGAGTTTGTCACAGGCTGAACTGAGATGCATAAATGACCCACACTTAAAGCATGTTTTTGGTTGCCCGGGATAAAAAAGATGCCCCCTGCCTTTTCCCAGAAATATACTGCTAGGTAGGTGCTGTGTGCCTTGGCTAGAATTCCATAACCAAACTTTGTACTTCCACCCCAGGTCCAAATATGTTCTGCATCAAAAATGGGTTGAGGAGAATTAATTAGTTCACACCGCTGTTGTAACCAGTAGGTAATGTCTTGTACTGCCACACTTTCAGTCCTAAATAACACAGTGATTGTCTTTACGGTAAGCTTAGTTAGAGGAATGGCTCTGTAAGGTAGCCATAACTCAGAGTATCCATAGTTGGCCCAAAATCTGTCAAGCCCTTGAGGTGTTTTAAAACTGATGTCAAACAACACATCCCCAGATACGTGTATTAGGGCTTAAATTTCATTAGTAAAAAACCCTAAAGATTCCTTAATTGGTTTCCTCCCAACATAAATCTTATCTGGGGTGTTGTCTAGGCCTCCTAAATACTGTAAACAAACAATGTTTCTTCTCTGGGCCAGGGGAGATTGTTGAACAAAATAGTCTTTTTTTCTAAACTCAGTCCAAGCAGTTTTAGCTTGTACAGTGATTGGGTGCTGGATTTCAAATCAAATCAAATCAAATTTATTTATATTGCGCTTTTCAGTAATCAAAGTGCACATACATAATAAAAACAATCAGCAATAAAAACGTAAATATAAATCCTAAAAACAGTAAAAAACAAAATATTCTATTCAATAAAAGCATTCAAACAAATATGTTTTTAACGCTGCCTTAAAGGACTCAGTCTGTTTCAGGAGTCTGAGGAACTGTTTCTTCTATTTCCATTCTATCTCCCCATGTTGGTAGCTTATGCCTTGTGCCTTCATCCCCTGAAACAGGTAATGAGTCCCCATTGTCAGTCAGTCTACAAGGTGAAGTAATATTTTCAAAAATCACATTGTCTGCATGCAGGTCTAGGTCAGAATCTGAAATAATAGTATTTCTAGTCCTCTCAGGAACATAGTTATTTGTATGCAGCAGTTCAGTTTGTAAAGTAGAGTTTCCTGGAATGGGGCTATGTTCTAGGTCAGGCAACCATTGACCCACTTCATTTTTTTCCATCCTGCTGATTTTGAGGTATGTTCACGTGCTTGTGGAGTCTTTGAGCCCAGCCCAGTACTATTCTGTAAAGCTACTGTTCCTGCCTGCCCCTGCTGTAATTTAAACTGTTCTCTGGATTATGAAGAAAATTCCTTTTGTTTAGTTTGTGTACTTACAGGTTCTGCATTTTCAGCAAGCGGCGATCCAGAAATATTTTCAATGTCTGAGCGTTCGGCATTCACAGGGGCTGGGAGGGGCATTTTCACTGACGCTGCCTTGTCAGCAACAGCTGGGCTTGGGTTGACAGCATCTTCTTGGTTGTCAGCTGCATTCTCTGTGCTAACTCCACCGGGTTGATTGGAAGTAGCGTCTGGAACTGTGTCAGGATGAGAAGGCGATTCAACAACTTGTGCTGTATTTAAAACGTTACCCCGAAATGGAACTGTAGCCTCATGTCTCCCTTCTGAAGTAAGAAGAGACATAAACAGCTCTTTATTTTCTTGAATCAATTTCTTAAGCCATTCTTCCTCTGATGCTGTATTTTGTGAAAATAATTCCACATCTTCAGGGTTGTTTCCAGCTCCATTTGCCTCCTCCAAAATGATCTCTTGTGCTGGACCTGCAGGAGGGAGTCTGCTCACCTGCAGGTTCACCAGCAGACTGGCTCAATCGAAACAGAGGCCATGGCAACAGCAGGTCCCCTACCAACAGAGTTGGGGACTTTCCCCGTGCCCAGGCAAATTTCCCCACATTCACTAAAAATGCCACCAACAGCTAAATCTGGTTAAAAATCAGTTGCCATTCATCTGTTCCCCCGAAGTCATGCCTAAAATAGGCAGAATTTGTCTAGTGCACTTACCCGGTCAACAAACACTAAATAAATAAATTTATCCAGATTTGTACCCCTCCCTTCTTCACATCCCTTCACTAAATCAGATTTGTTGTTTCACTGTTAAGCAGATGCAGGAGCAAATTATTGTCTGGTTAAACTTTACTGTGACTTGAGTAAAAAGCATTTGAAAGTGTATACTTGCATGTGATATTGCTTTATGGGGCTCCAGGGCATTTGCCAGAAGACCAGACCCTGGTACTAAGTACAAGGTGTGTGAGCATATTATTAATGTTCATTGTTAATCGTGTGTTTCCTGCTGAAAAGGGTTGCATCCATTGCAAAGGTACTTGGTCGCTAGGTGGGCTGGAGGGTGGTTATAGCTTCCCAGATGGTTATGCCAGGTTGGATAGAAACCCTCACATACCTTACTCTGGGTAGAGGCACCAACTCATTGTGTTTACTGAGGGTAGGGGAACCCCAGTAATTGTTAATTTGGAACCCAGGCCCCTCAACCTTGTTTTAAAAGGACAGACAGGGGTAGTAGCCCTTGGAATAGCACTAACATTTAGAGTCATTGAACTGAACAACATAGTTGATACTCAGTTTTCTAGTTTCAGTGTTGTGGGGCTTAAAATTCTGCAGTTTATATAATTGTAAAATTAAATTTAAAACTGTCTGAAAGTTTGGAGGCTTATACCTCTGTCACCATTAATGATAGACCATTCCAACTTGGTTCACTTCTGCATGGACCTCAGTAAAGTCACCATACCAAATGTGGTACAACTTGGACAACAACTGTTAAACTCAGAGGGAAATAACTGAAATAATTATGGCAAAAGTTTGTGAATTTTTCATGGAAATTTCACAAATTTCGCAGACGCAAAATCAGAATTTTGCCACAAATTTGCTGGCAGAAGATAACTTTTGCCCAACCCTTACCAGGAGCCAATGTTGAAGTCATTAAATAATGTTACTCATGGGAAGAGCAACATCAGTAATGAATTTGCAGTTATTGTACATAATTAAGGGTTTGATCCACAAAGGTGGCCAGAATATGTTCAAATTTAGTGTATCTTGGCTGTGCTTCCGCACCACAAACAGACAAGGAAGTATGGCTCACCTAGCATCTGCAAAATAAAACACAAAAATACTGGTAGGGATCGAGCTCCCTCAAACATGAACCAACCAGAACTGGAGACGACCCACTCATCTGTAAATTTTATACGGTTTTATTTTTTTAATAGCCATTCATTCCACCACAATTTAGATCAAAGTTTTGTAGTGACCCCACTACTTCTTCAGGATCTAATATGCCATTAATGAACACATATCCTGAATAACTTCTGATATTCTGGTATCTTAAGCAGCGATAGATCTACATTGCTACTCGGTTGATGCCTTATCCACTAATTTATTATTTTATCAGTAATACATCTCTTTCTGTTAGCATCTTTTAGTTTTCACTAGGCTTCCATACCACCCAAAGACACTCCATGGCAGAAGGGGTCAATAGACCCATCCCCCTCCACAAGTGTGGAGCCCCAGTGCAGGGGTGGTAATGAGGGGCATTGCTATACTGCATGCTGGCCATCCAATTGGATGCCTGGGTGTGCACTGTAGTGGATCCCCCACTCCGAATGGACCTCAGGATATCTCAGTCTGTGTCAGTCATCCATACAGTAGACTGCCATATCTCCACTGGGACAACACAAAGCCATGTCAGTGTGACTTGCCAGTACCTGTAGACCACAAAGCCTTCCTATCCTATACCCAGGGCAAGGAGCTGTTAGTGTGGTGGCTGATCAGATCCCAGAGAGAGTCTAGAAGCTGGGTAGAGGGTGTGTGTAGGTACTATGGCAGCCCCTCAGGTTGAGTTGCCTGTGCCCCCTCTGTCAGCCCACCATAGCACCAATTTGTGCACCAGGATCAGTCATAGGCATGCCTCAGCCCCCGTCCACTCCTGACTGGGCCAGGCATGTAGCAGTGCACATTGCAGGGATCTGGTGTGGAAGCAGCATACAGCTAATGCTGGGGATGTGCAGAAGTCTCTGCACGTGAGGGGCAGGACCTCTGTCCACTGATGGCACTTGTAGGCTACCCTCTACAGGCACAGATCCCTTTGTGGCTCATGTCCTAAGTCATCAGCATGCAATAGTGTACTGCAATACAAGCAGGCTGTAAGACGGGAGCTGATAAATTGAGAGAACAGTTGGTGGCCCATGTTAGACCCCCTGGAGAACACTGTTTGAGACAGGGTAAAGTTCCAATAGGGCAGCACCCACGTGAATTTCCTGCATGTGTCCAGAAGACAACAAGATCCACTGACTGTGGGTAAACACACCACCAAAAGACTGCTTTGAACAGAAGGTCATAGCCAATCAGGTAGAATGCCTTTGTTAAATCCACAGAGACTGCACCCGTCAGTTAGCTATTTTCCATAGCCACTGATACGTAGTCAGTGTAGGGCCATGTGAATGCCCTGGCCTTCTTGGAACCCATGTTTTTTGTGGGCAAGCATGTCATATTTTGTTAAATAGTCTTTAGCTGAGGATGCACCTCTTTTTCCAAAAGTTTACTTAAGTGGGAGAGGATAGAGATAGCATGGTAGTTTGAGATGATTGAGATCTTCAAGTACCTGAAAGGAATAAATAGGGTTAGTACTGGGGTATGTTTCAGTTGAAGAGAGAGGGGATCACTAGGGGCCATACCATGAAGCTGGAGGTTGGAAGATTCAGGAGGGAACTGATATTGCACTACTTTACAGAAAGAGTGGTAGCAGCATGGTACATACCCCAAAAGGATCTGGTCTCACACAGATCAGTGGAAAGTTTTAAAATGGGGTGGGATAGAATAAGAAGCAGAATAAGTATTGGAGTTGACTCGACCAAACGGTCAAGCTCAGTAAAGGGGAAGAAAGGTGATAGTGTTGACAAAAGGGGGGAAGGTGGTAGCACTGGTATAAACCATGACCTACAAAACTGAGCAGACAAGATATACCTTATTGGCCTGTATCTGCTGGTTTTCTTCATATGTTTGTAGTTGTTAAAAAGAAGTCGACCCACCTCCCTTGAAAGTTGGGCTAACTCTTCCTCTGTTCGCATCAAGGGCAAGGAATAAAGGGGGTGATTAGTGAGAGGTAAAAAATGTTGGCTATGGGTGAAGTTATGTGGATAGTGATAGGCCTTAGACATCATGGGCCTGATTCTAAAAACAGCTGCGATCACCGCAGGGGACTTGTGGCAGGCTGTGTGACACAAGTGCCGACTTGCATTAAACTTGGTATTCCAAAAGCCAATGCCGCAAGTCCTTGACACCACAAAGTTAGACCATCTCCCCAGTGGTCAAACTTTGCATCCGTGGGGGTACCCTTACTATGGGGCTTGTGCCAAACATTTGGCGCAATCTGCCGTAAAGTGGGAAAACTGTCACAACTGCATCAACCCTTCTGAAATAGCTCAGAGTTGCATTAAAGGGCTTTGATGCAGTTGGATCAAACTTTGCAGTGGACGCAGGGCTTGGCATAAGCCCTGTGCCCACCTTCTGCAATCGGGCCCCATCACTCCCAGCACTGCCCTAAACATTCATATTCTTTTTTAGTATCATTTATATTGTCATGCATTATAACCAAGGCTACTGATATATGGTGATTGAAGTTATGAAACTCCATTTTCAAGACTTAAAATTCCAGGAATTGTGCTGATGATAGTTAGTCTAGTTTCTGGATTTTACCAGGATTCTACTGTCATTCTTTTAGTATGTGTATAAATTATCAGACTAAAAGAAGAATTAATATACAGAGCATTAATTGAAGCAAATAAAAATAGAACAGGAAGCAATTATAAAGGAAATACAAGTTCTGTAGATTTACTGATCTGGTATAAAATGACAAATTCCATGAAATTCTTTATTTTTACCGGTCTGCAGGCAGTCCAGATTCTGGAATTGTACTGGATTTTCTGGTAAAAACTGAAAAACAGTGACCTAATTATGACATCATCAGAAAGGCACAATATCAGTATTTGTGTCCTATTCAACACTGGAAACATTCTTCAATTCATTTTTGCATTTAAGCAAATACTTAATGATATTTCAGCATATGGGTCCTAAAAGAACATAGTCATCTTCATCATCACACAGAGTAATGTATGCTAATGATTTTCTTTTAATGATGTCCATCTTCCTGGCCTCCAGGGAGTACATATTGATGTCTGTAACTGCTCCTTATATGTCACATCCCTCATATTCCCTACTCCTGCTTCTTCCTCCTACCCTCTCTACAATGCTACTTCCCATTCTCTCTCTCCCTTCTAGAAAATCTACTGTTGATCAATCTGCTTTTACGTACTGCTTTCCTGAACTCTGAACTTTGATCCTTGCTTCCCTTTTATTCATTCTGATTCTTCTCCCCCTCCCTAAAGTCTCTTCTTTATGACTTTTGCTATCCTTCCTGCAACTGTCTATGACCTCTTCCTTTTTTACTCACTCATTACTTGCTACTGGTTGTCCCATTCTTACTCCCCTCCTCTAGTTTTGCCCTGTTCATGCTGTTTCACTACTTTTTCCCTTCTTACGTATACAGATTGTTATATTTTTCTAATTGCATTTCATTACTAAATTGCCTCTAATATTTAAGACTCTGCTTACAATTCTATATTATTGTTTTTGACTTCTTGTATTTGTAGTAATTATATTGTTTAGCTATCTCCTTCTCCCCTCTCCCCCAGGACACATCTGGAAACAAGCTGATACAAGCTCAGTATTTACTTCCTGGTTAAACTTTATAAATTAGTAAATAAACATTGTCTGGTCTTACTGTCACTGGATCATCGTGGTTGCCCTCTATTCCACCATCTCCAGCCTCTCTCTCTGTTCTTCAGGTGAGTGTTCCACAACTGGGCATAGTACCCAAGATGTGGCTTTACCAGGCTTCAGTATATGGACAAGATCACCTCCCCCTTCTACTGTCAAAACCATTGCCTATACCCTCCCTCCAAAATCAAGTTCACCTTCCTGTGTGCCCTTTTGCGTTGTCCAGAGACCTGTCACTTTTATGCCCCTTATTTCTTCACCTTGTCTTACCTATTGTCCAAATCATTTAGCAATTAGGACAAACATAAGTGGCATGCTGTAGGATACCCTTCCTTGTCCTTTCCCTCCTTTCCATTTAAATTCCTAAGAGAACATTACTGCAGGGCAGGTACAGTATGGGATATCCTGATACAACCTATGAAGTCTGCAGAAAATCTAATTTTCACCATTACTGTTTCTATTAATGCCCAGAGTAACTCATTGCTTTTCTGTAACCATGTCACAAATGTCACGTTCATTTTCTTAGCAACTATCTTCTGTTATATAATCAGATATATCTTTCTAATAAAACTTGTCTGTCCATCCATAATACAACTTGAATTAACTTAGGTAATAAATATAATATATAAAACTGTGACCTGTATCTTCAAATCCAATATAGAAACACTGAAATATAAAATTAATTTCCTGGCAAATATAGACCACATGGCCAACCTAGTCTGCCTGTTTTCCCTGCATATAGTATCACCGTAGATCCTACTTGATCTCTGGCCCATTCATCCCCACCCCCCTTTCCTTTCCCTAAGATTCTATTATGCCTGTCCCATGTGTTCTTGAATTCAGCACCTGTTTTGCCCCACCACCTCTGCTGGAAGACTGATCCAGGAATCCACCACTCTTTCTGTGAAGAAGTGCTTCCTCACATCCATCCTGAATCTACCCCCTCCAGCTTCTTATCATGCCTTCTTGTCCCTGAGCACCTTTTTTTGTGAATATACGTCTCTGTTGTACCTTGTTTACCCCCATGAGGTATTTAAAGGTCTCTATCATACCCCCCTTCCAGGGTGTTCATATTTAGATCCTTTAATCTCTCCTCGTAGAGCTTCTGATAAACACCCTGCACCATTTCAGTTGCCCTCATCCAGACTGCCTCTATTCTGCCTATGTCCTTTCTGAATTGTAATCTCCAGAACTGGATACAGTACTCTGGGTGGGGTCTTATCAATAATCTATACAGAGGCAACACCACCTCCATCTTTCTGCAGATGATACCTCTCCCTATGCATCCCAGCATCCCACTTGTTCTCCCAACTGCCTTGTCCTTTTGCTGGCCACCTTTAGGTCATCCAGTAAGATCACCCCCCCCGTCTCTTTCTTGCATGAGGATTGTCAATACCATCCCACCCATTTTGTACTCTGACCCAGGTTTCTGTGCCCCAAGTGTATTATTTTGCACTTTTCACATTGAAACCCAGATGCCATACCCTTGACCACTCCTCAAGTTTTCCCAGGTCTCAGCTCATCCTTTCCACCCCAGAGTGTCCACCCTTTTGCAGAGAGTGGTGTCATCCACAAAGAGGCAGACATTCCCTTCCAGTTCCTCTGCAATGTCACTTATAAAGACATTAAAGAGGACCAGTGTCAGCACTGATCCCTAAAGCATCCTGCTAGAGATGTGTGAAGTCCATAAAATTCGCTCTGCGAATTAATTCCCAAATTCTGCAGAATTCACTAAATGCGAGTTTGCAAAATTCATAAAATCCATGGATCGCGAAGTGCAGAAATTTGCCACGTGGTGTGAAATTTCGCCTCAGATCCACAATTTTTAGACTAGGAACACAACTTTGCAGATTGCTCAATGATGGCAGATTTCCAGGCTTTGACGGAACTTCACCAATAAATTTAAACTTCGCAGCATCTCTACATCCTGCTAGTCACCCTCCGTTACTCTGAGTGAACTCCAGTTACCACCACTTTGTCTATCCCTTAATCAATTTCTCACCCAGTTTCTCACCTTTGGACCCAGTCCTAAGCTATTCAGCTTGCTTATTAGTCTCCTATGTGGAACACTGTCAAATGCTTTACTGAAATCTAGGTAGGCTATATCCACTGCCCCATCATCCTGATCTAGTTCCTTGGTCACCAGGTCAAAGAACTCCTTCAGATTCATTTGACATGCCCCCCCCAATGAATCCATGCCATCTCAGGTCTAGTAACCCACTGGATTGAAGATATTCCACAATCCTTTCTTTCAGCAGTGATTCCATTAACTTTCCACCACCAAAATCAAGTAGACTGGCCTATAATTGCCAGTGTCTTTACTGCTACCACTTTTGTGAAGTGGTACTACATCTGCCTCCTCTAGTCCTCCGGGACCACTCCTGTTTCCAATAAGCTGTTAAATAGAGCTGTCAGAGGTGCAGCCAGTACCTCCCCGAACTCCCTCAGTACCCTTGGGTGGACCCAGTCTAACCCCATTGTTATGTCCACTTTCAGATTTGTGAGTCCCTTCGGGACTCTCTCTGCCATAAATGGACTAGTGTCCACTTCCCTCTTTCCAATACTCCTGTTACATTTTTGTGGCTATTCCCCATTTATTTCCTCTGTGAACACTGCATAAAAGTATTTCTTCAGGATGTCTACCTTTTCCTGTTCCCACTCTGCATAATCCTCCCCCCCTTCTTAACTTTACAGTCTCATCCTTGGTCTTCCTTTTTTCACTTGCATACCTAAAAATGTTTTGTTCCCTTTTGTTACTGCCTTGTTTATTCTCTCTTCAGTTTGTGCCTTTGTGCTCCTTACTGCCCTCCCTGCTTCCCTCCATTTCCCCTGATACACCTCCCTATCATCCTCCCTCTGCATCTCCTTGTACCTTCTGAATGCTACCCTCTTAACTTTTACCTTTTCCGCCACCTCTTTCAACAACCATAGCAGTCTCTTTTTTCACTTTCTTTTGCTCCCTTGTTTGACACAGAGGTATGTTGCCTTCTTTTTAGCCCTTTTAAGTTTCCCCATCTGTTTCTTCACCCCACACAGTTCATTCCCCCCAGGTCATCCCTGAGGCATTCATCCATCTTTTGTTTTTGTGTGTGTGTATAGTTTATACTCCAGCCCTAGAGGCCTCACATTCTGGAGGAACCCCGTCCTGTCACCCCGGTGTCTACCAGCCAGCATAGCTTCACTCCCAGGGCTTACCCTCCCAGCGGGGTCGTAGAGGGGGCCCTCCCCTCCGAAACAGTTCAGTGCTGCCATGCTGTGGCTAGCTGGGTGCAGGGCCTACGAGTTCCCCCTTTATCATCTGTGGCTCTTTTCCTCATTTTCTCCCTTGCAGGAGCGCAGCGTGCAATGCCACCAGTGACTGGGACCACACACGCTCCCATGTGTGCTCCTGTCAAGTGGCTGCCGTGTCCCTGCTCCCCCTACTGAATGGTTCTGTGCCATCAAGCCCCAGCCTCCACTAGGGGTCAGGTGAGCACCGGTCACAGAATTCCCCCCTCCCCAGGGATGGACAGCAGTCCATCAGATGCTCAATCCATCTCCTCCCTGCTGACCCCGGTGACCCATGCTCGTTCCCAAACACGGGTCGCCAGCATAGCATGAGGTATGTTGTCCAGTACCTCAACCCTCAGTGCCACTGGGCCGGTGCTTCATCCATCTTTTTAAAATCTGCCCTCCTGAAGTCCAGGACCCTTGCCATTGTGTGGTTGATTCCACAGCCATCATTGTACTGAACCACAATGTACAGTGATCACTGGTTCCCCAGGTGGTCCCTCACCTTGATGTCTTCAAGTCCCTGCTTGTGAACACCAGGTGCAGTATTGTCCCATCACAAGGGGGTTCATTGACTAGTTGCCTGAAGAACTCCACCTGCAGGGAGTCCAAGATTTCCCTGCTTCTAGCTGAAGTTGCAGCTGGGAGGCTTCAATCTAAATCTAGCAGATTGAAGTCCCCCACCAACAGGACCGCCCCCTTTTCTGCCATCTTGCCAATGGCGCCCTTCAGTACCATATCTAACTCCTCCCCCTGTGCTGGAGGTCTCTAAGTCACACCAGTATGAATACAGGCTCCATTCCCTGTCTCTAGGGTGGCCAGCAGTACTCTGCCCCCCCCATTCTCCTTGTATCTCAATCACTTTACTGCACTCCCTCATATAAATTTCCACACCCTCTCCTTTCCTTCCTCCCTTGTCCTTCCTGAACAGAGTATAGCCTGGTATGGCTATGTCCCAGTCATGGTTTTCAGTGCACCTTGACTTTGCAATGGCTACAATATCCAGGTCAGCTTCCGCCATTGTGGACTCTAGGTCTGAATCTTATTCCCTAGGCTTCCAGCGTTTGGACACATGGAATTCCAGATTGTGTTACCACTCCATTTGTTGCTCTCCCTTTTTTCTTTTTTGTTTTCCATTCTTCCTCTATCTTTTTAATGCACCCTCTCCCATCCCTCTTCATTTCTTCCACCCTGCTTCCTGTATTAATGTGTATCCTGGAGGATTCTACTCCTCTCAGATTCTCGCTACTCTTTACTTCAGTCTGTTGGGAGGGGGCAGTTTCTGCTTCCCCAAACTCTTCCACCACCTGTCATTTCCATGCAGGTAAATGACTATGCATGTACTATATTACAACTGTTATAGATGTATAATATCTCAGTAGGATGTTGTATAGTTTGTAGGCAAGATCCAGCTGCTGTATCAACACACAGATCTAGCTTACCTCTCTTGCTCCCACTACCATCAGTAGTGAAAATGGTCTGTAAGATTTACATTTTGTTGAGCCATGTTTTCCCTCTTTGTGTATGACAGATATTACAGCATTAGCACATTCCTTTGGTGTGTCCTCTGTGTTGACTACGTTACTGCAGATCTCTCATAATTTTAGTGTTCTCCAAGTAAAACTCATACAAAACGAATTGTACAGCTCTTTAAAATGTTGAGTTTGTAGTCACTGTCCATACAGTAGCAACGAAGATCTCAACAGTTCAAAGACCACCTCAGCAAGAATTGCCCTCCAACCATCCACTTCTGTAAACATCTAATTGCCCTTGTCCTTCCTATGCTAATCAAGCTTTTATACATGAAAGTGAAGTTCTTTGTACTTGAGCTGATTTGATCTGTGTAGAATAGCACTTCTCTCTGTATTAATTAATGGTCTGTGTAGTCCTAAGTTTTTGCATCACCTAAAGAAGAAACATAATTGTTTTTTAGCTCATGTGCTGTAATCATTTCCTGTTAGTCAAATAAAAGGTACTATAGCTCGCTTAGTTGAACTGATTCTACCCTCCAAGTAACATGACAACACATTCCTTCCAATGTTATACCATTACTTTAAATGAAAATAGCTGGATGTTGCCTACAAAGAATACAATATCCTACTGAGACTTCACATCTATAATAGTTATAATATATGACATGCATATTAATTTACCTGCATGGGAATGAAAGGTGCTAGCAATTAATATTAAACTGCATTTAAATGAAGATTTTGATAAGAAATAAGAAAATAATATATATAGCTTAGAGACACGAAGATATGTTGAAGGTGAAAAAGACTTGAATTCCATCCAGTCTGCCCTTCAGTTGCTAATATTTGTACTGCAGAAGTACTGTAACACCACACACTCAGGTCTAGCTTACCTCCCCCAACCATCACTTTCTCTTTTGTCTTCACCAGACTCCCAAAATCGATTCCACCAAATCTCGAACCCATTTACCGTCTCTGCCTCCACAATCCCTTAGGTAACCTGTCCCACTGATCCATCACTCTGTTAGTGAAGAACATCTGAGAGTCCTTCTTAAACCTTCCTTCCACCAGTCTCCAATTGTGCCCCATGAACAGGTTCTGACTATCTACTTTATTTATACCACTCAGAAAGAAATATGTCTCTGTTATGTCTCTCCTCTCCCTCATTGCCTCTAGTGAGTATATATTGAGGTCTGTGTACTGCTCCTTATATGTCTAGCCTCTCTACCTTTGGATCATCCTGGTTGCCCTCAACTGCACCATTTCTAGCCTACCCCTGTTCTTGTTCAGATGTGGGTTCCACAACTGGGCACAGTACGAACATACAAAATTTGCCAGCAGATAAAGACCTAGAGGTCTATCAAGTCTGCTTGAATGTGCAGCTAGCACACCTTATTCTGCAGCTGCCCCCCCCTTCCACCCTTCCACCCTTCCCCTTCATTGACCCTCCCCCTTGTCTTGTCCCATCCCCTTTTGAAGCAGTCCACTGTTCTACTGGATACCACTTCTGTAGGTAATGCATTCCACCCAGCCACCACCTCTCTGTAAAAAACTGTCTCCTCATCTCCTTCCTGAACCTTCCTCCCTCCCTCCAGTCTCATTTCATGGCCCCTGGTGTCCCTTCCCTCAATTACTTTGAACAGCCCCTCTGTACCTGTCTTGTTTATTCCTTTCATCTACTTAAAGGTTTAAATCATGTCTCCCCTGTCCCTCCTCTCCTCCAGTGAGTACATGTTCCACTCCCTCAGCCTCCTGTCATATGATAAGTTCCCCAGCGCCTTGATCATCTTTGTCACCCGGTGCTGCACCCCTCCAGTAACTTAATGTCCCTCTTCAGATACAGGTGCCGGTACTGCACGCAGTACTCAAGGTGCAGTCTAACTAATGACCTGTATAGTGGAAGACTCACCTCCTCCCTCCTTGAGGATATACCCCTTGCAATACAACCCAGCATTTTGTTGGCCTTTGCAGCTGCCTTCCTACGTTGTGCCGAGTTGTTTATTGACCCTGTAATAAGCACCCCCAGATCCTTCTCCTCCTCTGTCTGGGCTTGCTGCACTCCCCTCAGCTGGTAACTCCTCCTTGGGTTCTTCATCCCAAAATGCAGCACCTTGCACTTTTTGGCATTAAACCCCAGTTGAGAGGTGTCTGATCAGGTTTCAAGCTTTGCCAGATCATCCTGCAACCCCTGCCATCCACCTAGGTCATCCACCACTGCTCCTACCTTGGTATCATCAGCAAACAGACTGATCTTGCTCTTGATGTCCTATGATATGTCTGCAATGAATATCCCAAACAACACTGGTCCCAACACCGAGCCATGTGGAACACCGCTCATCACTACCCTTGGGTGTGAGAGCTCCCACCACCACCACCCTCTGTTGCCTTTCCTGAAGCCAGTTCCTACCCAGCTCACCAGGTTTGCACCCACCCTGTGCCTACTAACTTACTGCCAGCCTTCCATGCGTGACGTTGAATGCCTTACTGAAGTCCAGATACAGGACATCCACTGCATGGCCCCTGTCCAGTTGCCTAGTTACCCAGTCATAGAACTCCACCAGGTTGGTTTGGCAGGATCTGCCCCGTATGAAGCCATGCTGTCTGCTGTCCTATAGTCCTTTGGCCTCTAGGAGGGCCACCAGCCTTTACTTCAGGATAGTCTCCATTAGCTTACCCACGATGGATGTGAGGCTCACTGATCTGTAGTTTCCCGGTTCATCCTTTGGGCCACTCTTGTGGAGGAGCACCACATGAGCCATACTCCAGTCTTGAGGTACACACCTAAAATGTAGTGAGGCAATAAATAGGTTCAAGCAAAGGTCCTGCAAGGACCTCTGCCAGCCTCTTCCAGGGCACTCCTGGATGGATGCCATCTGGTCTGGCACCTTATCCACCCTCAGTGCCTTCAAACCCTCCCAAACTCTGCCCTCCATGATTTCCCATCTGTCACCTCCTCCCCCCTGTTTCTGCCATTTCACCCCTTGGGTGTCACCCCCCTCTTCTCTTTAGTAAATACTGAGCAGAAGTACTCATGTAGTGCTTCTGCCTTACCGCACCCTGCTTCCACACAACCCCCCTCCTTCCTAATCCTAACTATGTGGTCCTTACAGCTCTTTTTGTCCCTGATGTACCTAAAGAAGTCCTTCTCCCCCTTCTTAATGCCTTGCTCCAGCCTGAGTTCCGTAGATGCCTTGGCTCCCCTTACTGCCCTTGTCACTTCCTTCGATTCCATCAAGTACTCCTCCCTGTCCTCCCCTCTCCCTGTTTTCTTGTACTTCCTAAAGGCAGCTCTTTTCCTCCTTACCTTTTCCATGACCTCCTTGCTCAACCAGCTCAGTTTCTTAGCCCTAGTCTTTTTGCTCTGGGCCTTGCAGCAGGTTTTGGTTGCCTCCACTATCCCCAGCTTTATGAGCTCCCACCTCTGGTTAGTGTCCATACTAGATTGAATTCTGGCCAGGTACCCTTTTACCATTTCCCCCATCCTCCCTAAGTCAGCCCTTCTGAAGTCCAGCACTCCTGTGCCAGATTCCACTCCTTCCTTGCCCATATCCAATGTGAGCCATACTGAGCGGTGATCACTCCCTGACAGTGGATCCCCCACTGTAAGTTCTCTCACAAAGTCCCCATTTGCCAGCACAAGGTCAAGGGTATTCCCTAACCTGGTTGGTTCACTGACCATTTGCAGCAGGAAGCTGTCCTGGAAGGCATCCAGCAGTACCTGCTCCCTTCTGTTCCTGACTGTATTATTTGAAATGTGAAAGCACCACAGGGGTCCTGTATAGGACATTATCACCTCCACCATTCTAGTGTCCAAACCCTTGCCTATACCTCCACAAAATCCAGTTCACACTGCTGTATGCCATGTTGCATTGTCCAAAGACTTGGAGACTCTCACTACTAACCCCCAGAACTCTCCAATCTCCTGTCTCTGCTATCATCACCACCACCCCATCCATTACTCCATGCTTGGGTTTTGCTTGCCAAAGTCCTTTAGCTTGCACCTCATAGCATTGAATCGTAACTGCCAGATCTTGGGCCATCTACCCTACTGCATAGTTTTGTGTCATTTGTCAAGAGACACATTCTTGCCCTGTGTATGTCACTAATCATCACACT
This sequence comes from Neoceratodus forsteri, assembly GCA_016271365.2. Classification (NCBI taxonomy): domain Eukaryota; kingdom Metazoa; phylum Chordata; order Ceratodontiformes; family Ceratodontidae; genus Neoceratodus; species Neoceratodus forsteri. The sequence continues at coordinate 106,623,434 of CM057459.1, read as the reverse complement.
GGACAAGACAGGTCCCAGGACTAGTCCCTTGCAGCACCCCACTTGTGACCCCCTTGCCTCTGAGTCCTTCCCTTTTATCGCCACCCTCTGTTGTGTCCCCCCAACCAGTGACCTACCCAGTTAGTCACCCCCCCATCCCAGAACATTCATCTTTCTTAGCAGCCAAAGTCAAAGGCCTTGCTGAAGTTAAGATCCAGTAAATTGACAGCCTGGACCTTATCCACTGCCTTGATGACCCAGTCAAAGAAAATTATCATGTTAGTCTTGCACTTTATTCCTGTCACAAACCCATGTTGTTAATTGTCCTGGAGCTCCTTCACTTCCAGGCACTCCACAGTTTGTTCTCCATGAGCTTACCCACAATTAAGGTAAGCCTGATCACTCTCTAGTTCTCTGGGTCCTTCTTGTCTCAAACCTTGTGAAGTGGCACTACAGCTTCCTTCCTTCAGTCGCTACAACTCCCACGCCTCAGTAAAGCACCTGAACAAATTTGTCAGGGGACATTCAGATTTGATCCAGTTCTTCAGGACTCTCAGCTGTAATCTGTCAGAATCTATTGCCTTGCCCCCACCTCCGTGAGGCTGTCAGACCTTTCCTTTCTCTAGCCTCCATAACCTGAACATGATCTATTCCCTCACACCCATCTTGGAATCCTTTATGTGACTCTGAAGCGGCCCTTCTCATCTACCATGAGTACAGACTAGAAATAACTGTTCAGTAAATCTGTCTTCTGCCATGATATTCCACCCACTCCCACTTTTATCAGTCTGATAATCCCCCATTTGTATTTGTCTTTTCCTAACATTGTAGACATACAAAATTTCCCCTTGTTAACCTCCTCGTCTATGGTATTCTTAACTCCATATTTGTCTTTGCCTTCCTATCTGTACCCCTTGCTGCCTTCGATTTCTTTGGTAATCTTCCCAATTACCATCATGTTACTCACCCTTGTACAGTATTTCCTGAAGGACATCCTTTTGGCCTTCAGAGCTTCACCCATTTCTTTGGAAAACAAGAGCAGTTTCTGGAGTTTGTTTTTCTTTGCTACCTTCTTCATGCAGCTATGCTTAAGCAGATGATTATCAGTGCTGTGCTTCCTAGTTTACTATAGACATACCACAAGTACTGTACATTTGACACTCATGCATTTCTGTAGAGAATTCTTCATTCCTGAGCCATGACAAGGCTCCTGGCTGTCTGCAAGAGCTAAAACATAACATGTTAAGATGGTTGTCAGATGTGACTTTGCCTCAAGAGGAGGTATAGCTCTCATGCCTGCCTAAGGAAGACAGTTTTGACATACAGGTTAATTATATGCTGACGGAGGGAAATTCTGAGCTTCTTATTGTACTTGTACCTAAAAAACTCTGCCCTTTTTTCTTCTTACAAATACAGCTTGATTTGTACACATGTGATATATCTTTAATCCAAACTGCAGTACTTCTATTTTGTAGAGCTACTGTTCAATTTAGTCATTATTAATACTCCAGTAAAAACATAGCTATAAACCTTAAGTCAATTCATAGTACAATGCTGCTTTAAAATAAACAGATGTAATGTTTGATCACTGAGGCATACCTGTAAAAACTAAGGCATAATTATGTATTAAACTAAACTAGCATAATTGGTAAATTATCTCAGTTTGAATGAATGAAATGAGGATCACTTCTCAAGTGAGTTGAGCCATATTAAAAATCTTCTCAGTGCTGTGAGGGGACTACAGACATTATGCTTCTGAGTAATCAGGTTGGAGTACTACTCCTTGATGTGTTGAAGTTGGATGGGGCTTTCACATTGACAATAAAATAATTTTTTATTCTCAATTCAAGATTTATTTTTAATTCCCTCTGGATTAATCACACAGTTATTTGCTGTCAATTACAGTCAGCATTCATGAAAAGCCAAGTTAATGTTAACTTCTTTAACTGGAAAGAGTAAGGCGTTTTCTGTTAGAGTAGTACAGTAGAAGCCTTTGTCTTCTTTGCTGAAGAACCCTGACTCAGCAGCAGAGGAAAAGCTCAATTGACTGGAAGTCTTGCAGGGATGAACTTGTTTCACCCACTGTCTTTGTAAAATACAGTATATCTTTCTCACTAAATATATAGTGGCCCACATTTTCAAAGGAGATGGGCAGTGCATCTTGGAAAAAAGTGGAGATGAGCCACCCATATCAAAAAATGCTCCAAACCACCATATTCAAAAGGGGGATATGGGCTGCCCAAATCAAGATGGGCCATGGACCAAATATAATGTATGCGGCCCAAGTAGCGGGGATGTTCCCATGAATATTCTGCCTAATGGAGTATTCAGAAAGGGTGGGCCTCCCAACTGCAGGAGATGAGCAGCACAAAGTTAGGCATGGAAAAAGCATGCCTAACTTCACTGGCCACCCACAGGCAGGCTGCGGTACTGCAGTCAGCAGCACAGCATAGATACAAAGATACATGGACAGTGTCGGCAGATAAGGGCCTACGGCCCACCCAGTCTGCCCATTTGAGCTTGTAAGTTGACTTTATGTTTTCCTAGAAGTCTGTTGCCCCTTAACCCTCACCTCCAGAATTCCCTGATGTCTATCCCATGCATTCTTAAATCCCGTGATTGTTTCAGCCCCCACCACTTCCTCTGGCAGGGTGTTCCACTTGTCCACCATCCGTTCTGTGAAGAAATTCTTCCTGATGTTTCCTCTGAATCATCCTCCCTCCAACTTCATCCCATGCCCTCTAGTCCTGGAACATCTTTTTTGCTTAAAAATAGTGTATTCCTGCACCCTGTTCCTCCCTGTAAGATACTTGTATGTCTTTATCATATCCCCACTCTCCCTCCTCTCCTCCAGGGAGTATATATTCAATTCCTTCAACCTGTTCTCATAGGACTTGTGATGCAATCCATGTCCCATCTTTGTTGCCCTCTTCTGAACCTTCTTTACCCTGTCTGTGTCCTTACGTAAGTAAGGTCTCCAGAACTTTACACTGTACTCCAGGTGGGGCCTCACTAGTGTCTTGTATAGTGGAATTATGACCTCCGCTTTCCTGCTGGTGATGCCCTGCCTGTCATCCCAGCATCCTATTTGCTTTACCTGCTGCCTTGTCACACTGTTTCTGCCTTGAGGTCATCAGAGATGATGACCCCAAGATCCCTTTCCTACTTGGTGCATGCTATATCCTCACACCCCAACTGTTATATATTGTGCCTGGGTTTTGTGCCCCATATGCATTATCTTGCAATTCTTTGCATTGAATTTCAACTGCCAACCCCTGACCATTCTTCAAGTTTCTGCAGGTCCCTTCTCATTCTGTCTACACCCTCTGGTGTCTACTCTGTTACAGAGCTTTGTGTCATCAGCAAACAGGGAAATTTTGCCTTCTAGGTCCTGCACAATGTCACTGATGAAGATGTTGAATAGGACCGGTCCCAGCACTGATCCCTGTGGTACCCCACTGGTCACTCTTCCCTCTGTGGAGTGACAGCCATTTACCACCACCCTCTGTGTCCTGCCGCCCAGCCAGTTACCTACCCACTGCACTACTGTCCTGCCCACACCCATATTCCCCAGTTTGTGTAATAGTCTTCTATGTGGCACAGTGTCAAAGGCCTTGCTGAAGTCCAGATAGGCCATGTCCACTGCCCTCCCTGATCCACCTCCCTAGTCACCCAGTCAAAATTCAATGAGATTGCTCTGACATGGCCTCCCACTGGTGAAACCATGCTGCTTTGGGTCCTGTAGTCCATTGACAACCAGATGTTCCACCAATCTCTCCTTCAGTAGTGCTTCCATGATCTTCCCCACTACCGAGGTGAGGCTGACTGGCCTGTAGTTCCCCACTTCCTCTTTATCCCCACTTTTGTGTACGGGGACTACATCTACTGTCCTCCAGTCTTTGATTAACTCCCCTGTTTCCAGTGATTGGCTAAACAGGATTGCCAGAGGTTCAGCCACCACCTCTCTTAGTTCTTTAAGGTCCCTGGGGTGCACCCCATCAGGCCCCATTGCTTTATCAACTCTTATTACTTCCAGTTCCTTCAGGACCCTTTCTCATGTAAAGGGACTTGTGTCCATTTCTGCACCATTCCCACCCCTTGTACTCCCTTCAGACCCATTACCCTCCTCTTCCTCAATAAAGACTGAGCAGAAATACCTGTTCAATATGTCAGCTTTACTGTTGTCATCCTCCATGCGGCCCCCATCCTCCTTCTTTAGTCTCACTATCCCTCCCTTTGCCTTTCTTTTTTCACTTATGTACCTGTAAAAGGTTTTGTCCCCTCTACCCACTGATTTTGCAATGTGCTCTTCTATCTGAGATCTGGTTTCTCTTACTGACCTCCCTGCCTCCCTTTGCTTCTCCTGGTACTTCTCCCTGACCCCTTCTGCCTGTGTCTTTTTGTATTGCCTAAATGCAATCTTTTTGGCTTTCACTTTCTTTGCTACCTCTTTGGAAAACCATAATGGTCTCCTTTTCCTTTTTCTCTTGCCAACCTGCTTAATACATAATTCTGTTCTTGTAATCCCCATTTTAAATACCTACCGTTCCTCAACCCCTGATTCCTGTCCCATTCCCTTAATGCCTCTTTCAAGTATCTCCCCATTTTCCCAAAGTCTGTCCCCTAAAATCCAGGATACATGTTTTGTGTGTTTGGTTCTGCTCCTTCTGTGATTTCAAACCACAATGACTGGTGGTCACTGTTCCCCAGGTGCTCCCCACTGTACCCTCATCACACTGTCCCTGTTTGTGAACACAAGGTCAGTACTGCCTTCTGCCGAGTTGGTTCCATGACCAGTTGCTTGAGGAAGGCACCCTGAAGGGAGACCAGGATAAATCTGCTCCTAGATGATGCTGCTGCTGGGATGCTTCAGTCCACGTCTGGAATATTGAGGTCTCCAACCAACACTACCTCCCCCTTGTCTGCTGTCCTTTGGATGGCTAGCATCAGCTCCCTATCTGCTTCTTCCTCCTGGGCTGGTGGTCTATAGACCACACTTGTGACAGATGGCTGGCCCCATTTTCCTTTCCAGCTTAACCCAGTATCTCTCCCCATTTTGTTCCTCCTGGATCTCTGTGGCCCTTATGTCATTTTTCACATACAGTGCCACTCCTCCTACCTTCCTACCTGCCCTGCTCTCTTCTGAATATGCTCTAGTCAGGTATGGCCATCTCCCAGTCATGGTTATCATTACACCAGGTTTCTGTGATGGCCACAATGTCAGATCTGACTGCACCATGACAGCCTCTAGATCCTCCATCTTGTTGCTAAGGCTCCTTGAATTGGCACACATGGCTTTCCATGATTTGACCTCCCTAGACTGCTTAGCTGTTCTACTCAGCTCCTTCCCTGATTGTCCTTACCCCTGGTTCTCCTTGCTGTCTGCCCTTCTGTTGAATTTTGCCCCTTTCTGCCTGTCCACCTCTTGGGCACTTATCTCCATCTTTTGCACACTGCTTTGTAGAGATATCCATTCTTCCGTTCACTGGTTCCACTGCTAGCTGTGGGGTGGGCAATTAGGTACCTTCCTTGCTGGCCTGCCCCCTTGGTTAATTTAAATGCTTGTCAATGTAGCATTTAAACTTATCATTGAGTGCTTAGATTCCCCTCCAGGATGGATATAGGCCATCAGGCTTGAACAAGCCTCCATCACTCCAGGTGGGTCCCATCACCAATAAATCCAAACCTTCCCTCACAGCACCAGTTCTTCAACCATGAGTTAAAGTTCCTGGTGCAGCCCCTATGCTCTCCCATGCCTCTGCATGAGTAGTACTTTTGAGAAGGTGACAGAAGTAGCTACTTGCTTGAGACCCTCCCAATTTCCTAAACTCTTCCTGAACTTCCTTTGGCTCCCCATTTGCCAGGTCATTAGTACCTAGGTGGATAACCGACATCCAGCTCACCCTCCGCCTTGCCTTCCCAGTGATCCCCAGGATCTTCCTTCCATCCCTCCATGCCATGGCACCTGGTAGGCACCTCACCTCCCTGTCCTCCTCCTCCTGTGTTCCTATCTGGATCCCTCTTATGATGGAGTCCCCCACCAGGATTTGCTTCTTCCTCCTCCTCTGGGGTCCACTACTCTCCCCACTGAGGTCACCTCCTTGGCTAACCTCCACATCCTTTCCTTCCACTTCTCTGGGTACCTCTATTTGGTTGTCCCCATTTGCCAGTGTGGCATATGAGTTCTTGAGTGGAATAGGATCTAGGATGTGCCTCTGCCTGACAGCCCTAACCCTCCCTGAGCCCACTGTCATCCAAGTGCTCCTCGTTCTCGGCATCCTTTGTGTCAGCGACTTTGGACTGGGTGGTCTCTGGATAGGGGTGATGGTTCTACTAACCCAGTTTACTTCCACTCTGAGTCTGGCTACCTCATCCTGCAGTCCAGAGAGATGCATGCAGATAGGGCAGCACCTCAGCATCCAGAAGGTCTGCCTGAATATGGCTACCCTGCAGCCACTGCATTGCACCACTCTCCAAATTATACTACATTTATACTGCTATTCCTGTTCTTGTCCGGTACTGAAGCTCTCCTGGTTCCTTTTTATTAATTTACTGTCCTAAAAATTCTGCCACTGCTCCTCAGATACTTTTCTTGAAAAAAAAAAAATCAGTCAAAACCCTTGTGGTACTGAGGGCGGCTTCTTCCCTTATGCCCCTCCTACTCCACAACCCCTACTATATCCTGTGTTTAGCTCCTGTCAATCAGCAGCTGCCATCTCTGGTAGTCCAGTGGCCTCCCCACAGGCTGATCCTTGTAAAACTTGTATGAGTCCCCATTACATTCCATAGTGTAGTGGTACCCCCCTCCAGCCGAGCCCTGTAGTAATACCATTATACCCCAAGATTTTCCATAGTGTAGTGGAACCCCCCATGAACCCCATTCAAGTATTAAACAATGTCCCACACCAGAGTCCATAGTACCCCAATCCCCATTCCTATACTAATGCTGAGACATATTATTTCATAGCATAGGGTCCTCCCACCCCATCCCAAACCATGATCCCCATTCAAATAAGACCACATGGTTGAATACTTTTCCATAGTGTAGGGTCCCCCTCCAGCCCTGTTCCTCGATGCCCATAATAGTTGTAAAAATAACCTCCTTTTCATAGTTTAGTGGACCCCCCACCCAAGCCCCCATCCCTGACCTCCGATCGCACAACACAGGTGCGCAGCCCCAGTTCAGAATCCCCGATCATATTAGAATCCCATTTCACACCTGTTTCCATAGTGCAGTGGCCCCCCACTCCTGTAGGCAGGACCCCCTCCCCACACTCACCCCATCCCCCTGCACCACCCATGCCAGTGACCAGCACAGCCCTTCACACCCTGCCACAACCAGATGCAGACTAAACCATACAGAGTCATGCTGTACAGAGTACTCGTACTCTGTACAGTACAACTGTGTGCAGTTCAGTTGGGCTGACCGTGGCAGGGTGTGGAGAAGACATTGCCAGTCCTGGCCGGGTGGTGCGGGGTGTGGGAGGGGGTCCTGCTCTCTGTGGTGGGGGAGCCACCTACACTATGGAAATGGGTGCAAAGTGAGCTTCTAATACAATTGGGATTTTGGACCAGGACACATGTTATGTTGTGCGATCAGGGATCAGGGACGGGGTGGGTGTTCCACTACACTATGAGAAGGTTTTTTTTTTTACAACTATCATGGGCACCAGGGAAAGGGGCTGGGAGGGTGGATCCTACACTGTGGAAACGTGATTTGACTGTGGGGTCTTATTCAAATTGGGATTGTGGTTCTGGGATGGGGTGGGGCAAACCTATGCTGTGAAAAAGCTATGGCATAACTTCATGATTAGAACTGGGATTGGGGTACTGGGGTGGGGGGACCCTACACTATGGAAAAAAATACAGCTCAGCATTAGTGTACAAACGGGGATCAGAGTACTATAGACACTGGTGTGAGACATTGTTTACTACATGGACAAGGTTCAGGCAGGGAGTGGGGTCCTACTACATTATGGAAGCTCATGGGAAGTACTGGTATTGATACAGGGATTGGGCTGGGAGGGGCAGGCACAACCTGCTGGTGACAGCCATGCCGATGAGATGCAAAGGGGCCCATAATGGCATGCAAATGGCCCGTTTGCATCTTGCATGCCTAATGGACTAATTTGCATATTCCAGCTGAACATTGGAACTTTGGGAATGGCGCATCTAGGGATGCACCACACATTCCCCATTGCCGGTATTCAGCCCAGACCTTGGATGTTCTGGACACATTGGCATCTGCCCCCTTTTGCACTGGCCATCCAGGGTTCAATATTCAGACATGATTAACCAGCCCAGTGGTGCTGAGGGTTGAGGCGCTGGACGCCACACTCACGCCATGCCAGAGACCTGGGTTTGGGAATGAGCCCGGGAGCCAGGGGTCAACAAGGGAGGAAGAGATCGAACATCCGGAGGACAACTCTGTCTTCCCTGGGGAGGGTTCTAGGGTCCCACAGCACTGTAGTGGCACTTGGCAGGAGGCCAGAATAGTGCCAGTTCATGGTGGCAGCATATGCTAGAGGGGCAGAGTTTGGCAGGTGGCAGCACATCGTGCCCAGCCACCATTGCATGTCTGAACCCAGGGGCAGAAAAGTGAAAAATCCTCCTCCTGGTGGATAGGCGGTGGTGCTGCCTTCCAGGGTCCACACTCCCAATGCTGGTGGTTCACCACTCTGTGTTCCCCACTCTGGCTCGGCACTCTACACTTGCAGATAGAGCACCCTGGGTGGATAGGGTGGGCCTGCCCATGGGGGTTAGATCCAGGGGTGATGCTGGGTCAGGGTCGGAGTTGTGTGAGCCTCACAGTGGGAGGTAGAGACCTTGGAGCTGGTAGTCGACAGAGAGTTCCCTCAGGTAGGAAGTCAGAAATAACATTTAAAAAAATATATATATATTCAGACAAGACACGCAGTCCATAGATATATAGATACATAGAAATTGTCAGAAGATAAGGACACTAAGCCCATCTAGTGTGCCTGTAAGCCCCATACTTGTATGCAGTCACTGCAATGCGATCACGCATCTTTGCGATCACATCATTATGATCACGCATCTTATTTGAATATCCCATATGGATGTGCCAGTGCATTTTTTTGGGCAGTGCATTTAGATGCACCATGCATCCAGCCCCCTTTGAAAATGGAGGCCACAGTATGTATTCCTTAGGAATTCATTTGACCATGTATGCATTAAGTGGAAAGATTAGTATCTCCTTTTTTATGAAAATAATATCAAAAATATGCATTGTGGGTTTAGACATATAACTAATGCACAGGTAGCTAAATCAAATAGATTTCCTTCCCACTGATGGCAAAATTATCTGACACTGTAACCAAAATGTTTGTCAAAGCACTACATCAAATAATTTGACACACCGCTAGACCTTATCAAACATAAGGGGAACACTGGATCCAGGAAGGAAGAGTGCAGGGGCTAGCGCAGCACAGAAGCCAGAGGTTCTGCTCCTGCTTAATGGGTCCAATTCATGAACCTGAGTAGAGTGCTGCACAGCATGTATATGCCATGCATACAAGACTACATATGTAATACATGCAGGACCCTCGGTAATGGCAGGCAGCATGCATAACCAAGACATGCACACACCATTACCAACAGACAGGTAGATGCACCCAGGGGCATGGTGAACAGATACACCACATAGGGGCCATGAAACGCACATGCACAACATTTATGCAGCAATGCAATGTGCACAGATTGGTAGAGAAATATGCCAGGCAAACATCTGCTGTAAAAATATATGCTCATCACCTGACCCAGACAACAATAGTACCTCAACACAAGGCAGTGCCAGCTCATGTGACTGCAAATCAGGAACACAGATACAGTACAGCTGTCCATGATTTCCATGCCAGCAAGCCCTGTGATGCCCCACTGAAAGCCTTAGGATTGGCCACCATGAACACCCTGCTCCCCCTTGCTTACACAAGGATCCCTAGCCATGAACCAGCCCTATGAAGACCTGTCACCCCCTGTAATGCCCCATAGTGAAAACCCACCCATGAAAGCATCCCCCCCGCAATACATGTTGCCAGTGCAGGTGGTAGAGCTGTGATCAGCAGTGCCACTGCCTCACAGTGGCTGAGAGATCAAGAAATCCCACTGTGACCACAAAAACACCACAGATCATCTACCAGTGTATGCCATCTGCTGTCCTTGTGCATCCATAAGGCACCTGAGGACACCATACCATCCAACTGGTCCCCTCTACTGCAGTGTCCACCCAGCTCTACAGTAACAGTGCTCTAGCAGTGGTGGACACTTAACCCAACATAGGGACAACAGACCCCCAACAAATGACACAGGCACAGTAGCTACTGCAGGTGCAGTGTTTATTGTAAACCCACCAGAACAGTGAATGGACAGCAAAGGGACATCACAGATGTGAAACACAGTGAAATGCCAGGTACAGCAATAGGAAAAGGGAATTATCCAATGTGCCTATCATTGCTTCTGAACATCTTCTTGCTGGAGGGTGAGGTGCAGATGGATTGATGTATGATGAATGCCCTACACTGCCATGAATTTTCAGTCCACACCTGCAAGTGCCCACACTATAGCACAGGCAATGCATTCAGTGGTACCATGCCACCATTTTGGAACTGTGCAACCTTCTAATGGATGACATAGTCCCCACTATGAGAAGATCATATGCACATACTGTGACACAGAAACTACTGTGTGCTCCTTCCAGAAGGTGGCTTGTGATGTGACAGAAGTCAGCAAGCCCATGATGTCATGTGCATTGCACAGGTAACTAATACCCTGAACCGACATCTTGCTGACTACATTCTTTCCCACCACTGATCAAGACATGTAGGACACAAAGGTGGACTTCCATGTACAACATGGGTTCTCAAATATGCCCAGGTACATACATGTGTAAGAACAGTATTGAGCACAATGTTCAGGACTGTCCATCTTACCATCACCTGGACAAAAGGAAATCCTAGCAATTGATGTGGTGGACAAGAGTGAGATGGGACTGAAGATGACCAATATGGAAAAGTTAGCATTCCATGGACTTGCTTCAAAACAGCAACGTAGTGGTGGCAGAAGTTGTAATGGATGCCCATGTTCAGATTGCATGTTTGATGCGTAAGTATATCTTATGTATGATGATGACTCAGTTTTGACCGTGTGTAATTAAATTGTCCATTGATATTCCTATCATTATACAGGTACCTTGATTAATTGTTGTTAGTATAACTTTCACTTCAAGAAATCAATATCCAAACCATCAAGCATTCCTTTGACATTTAGCATTGCACAAAAAATTGGGCAAACACATAATGGCAGTTAGATAACTTCTTAGTACATGTCCATCCTGTCACAGCTCATCAATGTAGCATGGCATTTATTATGTGGTTTCCTCTATTTGCTTTTGCAAGCTTAGTGACTTGGAGTTCTTCTTCACGTTGTGAACCAGCATGAATGGGAGTTTGGCCATGGCATAGGAATAAGAGTGTGCAGCCACTCAAGCCTTGTAAGTTTGTGGGATAAAGAATGGCTTGTGGATGGATCACGACTCATATAATCGTAAAAAATGGCGACTGACAAAATGCTTCCTCTCACTCAGACGTTACATTACTTTCACAAGAGGTGTGCAAGTAATGAATAGTATTTCCTGAATACATAAATAATGCAGTATTCATTATTCAGATCGAATAACGAATAGTGACACTGTTCATAGCAAACGAAATGCTATCATCAAAAAGAAAGAAAAATCAGCCCACCCTCCTCTCAAGCAAAATCATATTACAAACAAGTCCCTATCCACCCATCTTCTTTAACAAGCTCACTGTCATACTCCTTCTGCCAGCATCTACAATGTTAGCTTTCATTAAAGAAAACTCCCCATGATGATCAACCGGCACAACCCGCCCACCTCACAGCCGGCTGCCGTTTCCTCATGCCATTTTTTAATTTCATAAATCATCCCCCATCCCACCACCCTGGCAGCAACACCAAAGTCCAAACCTCTTCCTCCACTGAGCACCCAAATGTTTTAAAATAACTGTCCCCCAGGCACAAGAAGGTGACCGGCACAACCCATCCTCCTCCACGGCCAACCACCTTCTTGTGAATGATGCTCTCATGCTAGATTGTGTAGTAAAACAGCAGATAACATGATCAGCTATTTTAATATGTGAGCAAAAACAGGAACGCCATTCACCCGGAAGGTGAACAGCTTTGGAAGAGGGTGAGTTGTGTCAGTCACCTTCTTGTGCCAGGGTGACAGCTAATTTTATGAAATTTGGGTGCTGGGAGAAGGAGGGTGGGACTTGTGAGTGCTGCTAGGGTTGGGGATGATTTATAAAATTTAAAAATGGCACAAGGAGATATCCTAGCCGTGGTAGTGGGCAGGTTTTTCCAGTCACCCATCGTGGGAGTTTTCATCATAGTTATCATAGTTATCAAAGAGCTATATGAGCATTTTAGGCACTGATGCACTTTAACTGCTCACCCTTTTCCGAAAAGGAATATCCCAGTATAGAATTCTTGATACAGTGTTCATCTAATTTAATCTTAATGGTCTCCATAGTTATGCAGCCTATGACTTTGAGTGGCAAGCTGTTCCAGAGGGACACCACTCTGTGAAAAGCACATTGCCCTCCTCTTAGTGTGGTTTAATTCACCTTTCAGTTGCAATCCAAGCCCTCTTACATCTCTATTCACTTCTCTCATCTCAACCTCAGATAATCCCACAACTTTCCATAATTAAATGCCTTGAACACAGGAAGATATCACCTCTCAATCTCCTGATACTCCAATGTATGTAAAACCAAGATTCACGCAACCTTTCCTCGTATTGTTGGCCTCATAGATTTCGCATCATCCTTGTTGCCCTGTGCTGCCCCTTCCAGTAACTTAAACTCACCATTTTTATATGGTGCCCAGAACTGGACACAGTACTCCAAATGTGGCCTAACAAGTGAGCTGTATAAAGGCATAATGACCCTTCTATCTCAACTTATAATATGCCTCTGTATGCATGAGAAGATACTGTTTGCCTTTTTGGTGACTGCAAGACATTGTTTTTTAGAGGTAAGATCATTTAATATTACTTTTCCCAGATCCCTCTCCTTGGTCACTACTTTGAGTTTATATCCACCTAAGAAATATGATGCACACCTATTGTTTTTCCCCATGTGCATCACGGTGTATTTTTCAAGGTTAAAGGTTAGATTATGTTCATGTGCCCAATTTCCCATTATACAACGGGTCTTAAAAATCCTGCTTTTCGATTGGCTGACTGGCACCTTATCCCCATTGTAAATCCTGTGATATACCAATGGGAAAAAGGTGCCAGCCACCAGTCAGCTGCAGCAGGAACCCCCAGTGAAATTACTCCGACCAAACCCAGTACTGTTACAAATACAGTCCGGCGCTTAAGACTCCAGAACACTGGCCAAAGTTAGACCGTGGCTCTCTCCCCAATACTCCCCATATATCAGTAATCTGCTGCCCACACTGCAGTTTTGTAGACCCTGACCCAAGACCCATACCACATACAGACTACCTCCATTCCTCCACCAAAACAAACAAAATCACTCTTGTGAAAATACCCACACCCTGTCGTGGTATATTGCTTGAATCTATTTATTTAGTTCTGCGATTTCTTTACTTCCTCAGTGCTATCCACCACTGACTCTATTTTACTATCATCTGTGAATGTAACCATCCAAATATCCTCACTTTTCATCAAAGTTACATAAAAATTAAAAAAAATTGGTCCCAGCACCAAGCCCTGTGGCACCCTGCTAGTAACTGGTTTCCACCCAGAGCTTGTTCCCCATATTATCACTTGTTGTTTTCTGTTGGCCAACAAGACTCTATCCATGCTATTATTGTATTTTCAGTCCTAGTTCTTGTGGTGTGCAAATAATACCATCATGTGGTACCTTATCAAAGGCTCTACTATAGTCAAGAATATCACATCAACAGCCTTTTCACCTTCCACTGCCCTTGCAACTGGCTCATAGAAAGTCAATAAATTTGTCAGGCAAGACTTTCCCCCAGGTGAAGCCATGCTGTAGAATGTCCCTTTGGTTAGTTCTTTCCAGGAATGTTTCTATTTCCTCCTTTATAATCCCTTCCATTACCTTAGCCAGGATTAATGTCAAGCTTACCGGTCTATAGTTTTTAGACAGTTTCCTTTAATGAAAGTTAAAATTGGGATGAAGGAGAGTGGGAGTGGGCTTGTTGCAGAGGGTGGAGGGATGGGGGTTGTTTACAATGTGATTGGGCTGGGGAAGAGGGTCGGGGTGTTTTTTTCACTTTTTTCTTACCCCCCCCCGATGCACAAATAATGAATACAGATACTGAATTTCCAAATATGTGGAGCCCTGAATACACATATTCAGCTGAATATTCAAAATAAGGCATTCACTCACCTTTAATTTCAGGTAATATTATACACCATCCACACATCGAAACATCACCTGCTCTCCCATATTTTCTGTTTTCCTTTGGTGCTGTATATTTGGTGGTCTTTGCTACTACTTATATATGTTTTTTTTTTTCTTTTCTCATTATTGAATTTTTCTTTTCTCTATTTACATAATGAACATATGAACATATGAAAACGTCAGCAGAAACAGGCCTCATGGTCTATCAAGTCTGCCCGATTGTGCAGCTAGCCCTCAACTTGCAGCAACCCCACCCTCCCCACCCTCTTCATCATTATCCCCCACTCTGTCCCATTCCTCTTAAAACCACCCTCCATTCTACAGGATACCACCTCCTCAGGCAGAGTATTCCACTTGTCTACCACATGTTCTGTGAAAAAGTGTCTCCTGATTTCCCTCCTGAATCTTCCCCCTCCAGTCTCAGCTGGTGCCCTCTCATATTCCTCCCACTTCTAATCTGGACAATCCCTTCTGTATTAGTCTTATTCATCCCCTTTAAGTATTTAAAGGTTTTGTTCATATCCCCCCATCTCTCCTCTCCTTCAAGGAGTACATGTTCAGCTCAATCAATCAATCAATCAATCAATCAAAATCTTTATTTATCCAGGTGGGCACCATTGAGCAAGGCTCATTTGCAAGGTGGACCTGGTCATGAATACATCAAAGTACAGTACTGAAGCAGGTATACAAAAAGCAATAATATACAAGGAAGAAAAAGTATATACAGTGTATACAGTACAAGATTGAAATAAATAAAAAAAACAGCATTATTTTACAATTGAAGAAGCCAGCAGATGTACAATCAACCATAGGCATACAGGGGTTATAAGTAGAGATCTTTTAGGTGGGAGCGGCCAGCAGCTATACCTAATGGGAAAGAGGTTGTGTATGAAGGGTGGCAGGTTAAAGAGGTAAAGAAAGAGGAGGATATATTACCGACGACTGGGGAAAAATTGAGCTAAAACCACAGAAAGTGATGATGGGTGTTGTGTACTTGTTTATCATGATAATGACGGAGGAGAGTAGATAATTGGGACACTACTATGGATGGGGTGGGACTTTAGCCAGGCTGGAGTGGACAGGGAAGGGTGGGTGCAGCAAGAAGAGTTAATAGAGAAAGAGTGAGAGCCAGGGGTAGAAACATGGTGAGCGTCAAGATAGAAAGGGGGAGTTGTGGAATTAGTAGGCTAGCAGTGAGGAAAACATTTGCAAGGTGCTTTCATGTAGTGATCGTAGAGCGCCTTGAAGATATTCAGGCTAGCAGGGCAGCTCAGCTTCAAGTTCCTTTGTAAACCATTCCACAATGTGGGTAAAGAAAAGCTTAGAGCAGCTTTGCCAAAATGAGTTTTGACCCTTGGAACTTGGAGGGCAATTAGGGAATAGCTCCTTAGAGCGTAGGTGCCTAACACACTCCGGGGAATACAATCTGAGACATATGAGGGAAGCTTGTTGGTCACCACTCTGAAGGCCCATAGGGCAGCATTTCTATTCCTTCTGTAGTGAAGGGAAGTCCAGCCTAATGATGTGACTCCCAAGCGGCACAGAATTAAAGGCCTTACAGAAGCCCAGCCTATCCTCATAGGACTTTCCCTCCAATCCCTGGATCATCTTTGTTGCCCTACGCTGCACCCCCTCCAACAATCTAACATCCTTCTTCAGGACAGATACCAGTACTGCATGCAGTATTCCAGGTGTGGCCTGACCAGCAACCTGTACAGGAAGGATCACCTCCTATTTCTGGAGGAGATTCCCTCGCTATACATTCCAGCATCTTGTTGGCTTTTGCTACCACCTTCCTGCACTGAGCTGAGTTGTTCATATTCCCGTTATAAGCACCCCTAGATCCTTTCCTCCTCGGGCTTTCCAGCTGTACCCTCCCAGCTGATGGCTCCTCCCCTAATTCCTAGCCCTGAAGTGCAGTACCTTGCACTTCTTGGTGTTGAACCCCAACTGCCATTTTTCTGACCACTCCTGTAGTTTTGCCAGGTCTTCCTGCAGCCCCCTCCAACCCTCAATGTCATCTACCATGGCTCCCATCTTTGTATCATCTGCGAACAGACTGGTCCTACTCTGGATCTCGAGTGAGATATCAGCTATGAATATCCCAAACAGCACCAGTCCCTGTGGTCCCCCTCTTGTCACTGCCCTTGGGGATGAGAATCCCCCCCCACTATCACCCTTTGCTGCCTTCCATTCAGTCAGTTGTTGATCCATTTTACCATCCTTGTTTCCACTTCTGTATACTCCAGCTTCTCTCCCAGCCTCCCATACGGCATAGAATCAAATGCCTTACAGAAGTCTAAATACAGAACATCCACCTCATGGTCCTTGTCCAGTTCCCTGGTCACCCAGTTGTAGTACTCAATTAGGTTTTGTCTGGCAGGATTTGCTAAGACAAACCAATGATATCGACCATCCTGTAGTCCATTATCCTACAAAAGGTCACGCAGCCTTTCTTTAAGGATCATCTCCATGAACTTACCCATGATTGATATGAGGTTCACTGGTCTGTAGTTGCCTCGTTCTGTCCTTAGGGCCACTTTTGTGAATGGGCTCCATATGGACCATTCTCCAGTCCTGTGGTATGCATCCTGCATCCAGGAAGGTATTGAACATGTCAGCCAGTGGTTCTGCCAGGATCTCGGCTAGTTTCATAAGTACCCTAGGGTGAGTGCCATCTGGTCCCCTGCCTCATCCGCCCTTAGTGCTTTTAATCCTTCAAGGACCATTATTCTCTGTAATCCCTATATCAGTCATCCACTCCCCCCACAGCCCACTCCACCCCTCCCTTGAGGTATCTTCCCCTTCTCCTCCATGAACAGAGAACAGAAGTATTCATTTAGTGCCTCTGCCTGATCCACCCCTTCTTCACCCACCCTCCGTCCTTCCTGATCCTCACAATTTGATCTTTGTTCTTCCTTCTCTCACTTATGTATCTGAAGAAGTCCTTTTCTCCATCTTTAACACTCTGTGCCAGCCTCAGCTCTCTGGAAGCCTTGGCCACTTGGATAAGCCTGGTAAGCTCCCTGGACTTCTTTGTATACTCATCCTTGTCATCTTCCCCTCCCAATTTCTTGAGTCTCTGAAATGCATTTCTCTTGGCTCTCACCCCCTCCATGACCTCTTGAGTCAACCAACTGGGCTTTCTTGCCCTTCCCTTCTTACTCTGTGTCCTTGTACATGTCCCAGTAGCCTCCACCAGCCCTTTCTTCATAATGTCCCATTTCTGACTGGCATCCATGCTTGGTTGAATTCCCAACAGATACCTACACAAAATTTCCCCCATCCTTTTAAAGTCTGCCCCCTTAAATTCAATCACCCCAGTTCCAGTATGCCCCATTTCCCTGCCCATATTGAGTGTGAATCACATCGAGTGGTGGTCACTCCCAGCCAGAGGGTCCTCTACCCCCAGATCCCTTACAGTCTCCCCATTTGATAGCACCAGATCCAGAGTGTTTTCCGATCTAGTTGACTCATGGACCAACTGCACCAGGAACCTGTCCTGAAATGCTTCTAATATGACCTGCTCCTTTGCACTTGTGGTTGCTGGGGTGCTCCACTCCACTCTAGGTAGGTTGAAGTCCCCCACCAACACTGTTTTCCGCTTCCTACAGTCCCTTCTAATTTGTTCAGCTAACTCTTTATCCAGGTCATCCCCTTGAGCTGGTGGTCTGTATACTACACCCATCCTCAGTGTCCTACCTTTCAGGCCTTGAAACTGCATCCATAGGGCCTCTGTCCTACCTTCCTCCCCCTCCTCCATTATACACCTTAACCCCTCCCGTACATAGATTGCCACGCCCTTCCTTCCCCTTCCCCTTATCCCTGTCCTTTCTGAATATCCTATACCCTGGGATCATCATATCCCAGTCCTGGTACTGGGTGGCCCTTTAGCATATTTGTTTGAGGAGCACTTACTTGTATACAATATTCTATGGACATCTTACAAGACTTTTATATAGGGAATAATTACATCAGCTTCTCTACTCTTTATATTCCTAAAATGCAACCTAATATTGTATGACAGTATTTAACCTTTTGTTTAGTATGTAAATCAAAAGATAAATCATTACTAAACAAAACACCTAAATCTTTCTCAGAAGTTGCTGTTTCCAATATTTGATTATTCAAAGTGTATGTATATTCTGGGTTATTACATCAAATATGCATGATTTTACTTTTTTTAACATTAAATCGCATGAGAGATTGTTCTGCCAATTGCTCAGTCGATTAACATTTTCCTGAAATTGCACACAGGAGGTATGATCTGAAATAATTGTACCAATTTTGTAGCCATCTGCGTATTTGCACATCCATGCAGAATTGTGTATTCACATGGATGACACAAATATATTAAATAAAATAGGGCCCAAAACTGAACCCTGAGAAACACCACTAGTTACACTACCATAACTAGATTTGAACCCTCAAATGACAACTCTCTGTTTTCTGTTGTGGAGCCAGGATATAATCCAATTAATTATGTATGGATCAAGTTCAATTTTAATAAGGCAATCAACCAGGATCTTATGGGATACTGAGTTGAAAGCCTAACATAGTCAGAAACAATATATCTACCAATAATCCTTTATCCAGTAACAGAACTAACAGGCTCAGAAAACTGAAGCAAATTAGTTTGACATGATCTATTCTTACAGAAACTGTGTTGCATAATATCCGTTAATTCCATGTCTTGAATATGATTAGTTATTCAATGTTATAGTAGTCTCTCCATTAGTTTTCCAATTACAGACGTTAGACTTAAGATCTGTAATTGTCAACCTTAGTCTTATCACCACCTTTTAATATAGGTGTTACATTAGCTTCTTTCCAAATGGGGAGACTTTACCTCCAAAGTGATTTATTAAATAAATTGGTTAATGGGCCTAACAATACTTCGCCTTCTTTAATAAATTTAGGTGGAATCCATCTGGTCCACCAAACTGTGGTGGTATCCAGAACTGGACATAGTCCTCCAAGTGAGGTCTCAAAAGTGAGCAATACAGAAGAAACACCACGGCCCTTCTCCTGCTAGTGATCCCCCTCCCTATACACTCCAGCATCTGGCTTGCCTTGCCTACTGCCATGTCTCACTGCTCAGCGATCTTGAGATGATCAGATATGATCCCCCAAGGTCTTTTTCTTGCTTGGTAACTGTAAGACCGCCCCCCCATCTTATACATAACTCCCGAGTTTACCTGCCCTAGGTCCATGACTTTGCACTTTGGCACTGAAACCCACTCCATAGACCATTCCTCTAGTTTCCCAGATCCCTTCCATTCTCTCTACCTTCTCCTGGGTATCTACACTGTTGCAGATTTTGTGTCATCTGCAAAGAGACACACCTTCCCTCCAGTTTCTCAGCAATGTCACTTAAGAAAACATTGAACCAGGGACCTAGTTACTTGCAAGATCTCCTTCACTCTTACTGTTCCCTCTGCCCTCTCCAATCAGCAGATGAGGGATTGCTAGAGATTCCAAGGGTCCATTTATAGACATCGGGGCCCAGTCTTTCAGCTTTGTGGCCTCGACCCTTCGGAATTCTCTACCTCATCAGATACGAGATTGCCTGACCGTCCAGGAGTTTAAAACTACACTTAAGGCATATTTATTTGAATCCACATATGGTGGTTTTAATTGATAGTAATTTTACAGTGAATTTTAAATATAAGATTTTATTGAAATTTGAAATCATTTATTGTATTATCTATGTTATGTACAAGTGCCTCAGTTGTAGAAATGTGCTTTTTATAAATAAACTATGATTGATTGACTGAAGAGGACAGGGCCCAGAACCAATCCGTGTGGTAGTCCACTGGTAACTCTCCTGCCTGAGTGATTACAATTTACCACCACCCTCTGTGTCCTAGTTTTCATCCAGTTAGATACCAGGCTCACCATCTTCTCCCCTGCCCCCCAGCTACTAAGTTTCTTAATCAGCCTCCTTTGTGGTACAGTGCCAAAGAGTTATTTGACATAACCTCCCCCCTGTGATGTCATGCTGCCAGTGCTTCTGCAGCCCATATGTCTCCAGGTACTCCATCAGTCTCCCCTTCAGCAGGTATTCTATTAACATCCATACCACTGATGTGAGACTGACTGGTCTATAATTGCTGACCTCCTTGCTGTTGCTCCAGTGCAGAGGGACCACATCAACCCTCCATTCCTCTGGAACCACCCCATCTTCAATGAGATGCTAAATAGTGTTGCCAGAGGGTGGTAAGCACTGTGCTCAGTTCCTAAGTGCCCTTGCAATTTCCCGCATCACCACCTTGTTTTCCTTAAGGCTGCCAACCACTGGCAGACTGTCTCTTACATAAATGAATTTGTATCCACTCTCCTTCCTCTGGTGCCTGTTAATGCATAATGCCCTGTGCCCCTTCCACTGTGAAGACCAAGCAGAAGCATTCACAAGTGTGGGTGTAAGTGTTACAGTGCTCATGAGTACCTGTGGCTGTATAAGTGCTAGCTCTGAGATGCTTGCATTTCTGCAGACAAAAATACTGTTGCAATTTAGGTACCATGAATTTCCATATGCAGCTGTGGAAGTGCAGGATGCACAGGAGCATGTGCTTCTACAACCAGAAGTTGGTGTGCATCTCCTATACCTGCAGCTGGAGAGGCACAGGCCCCTGAGGGGCCTGCACTTCTGCAGACAGATGTACTGTTGTAATTTGGGTATTACTGATTTTGTAGAGCCTGCATATCTGCAGCCAGATGTTGGTGTGTATGTCTTAAACCTGTGACTACAGAAACACAATCAGCTTAGGGGTCTACACTTCTGCAGAGAGATTTGTGTGTGAAATCACCTTTCAGGCCTGATTTCTATACTTTACCACCCTTGTTCATGAGGTGGGGTCCCAAAAGGAACATGTTGAAAATTTGGCAAAAATATGAAAAAATGACCAAGTTATTGTGTAAATTTATATGTTTCTATGTTTGCTCAGAACTGGTAATTTTCCATATTTGACTACATTTTCAACATAGCTTTTTATACACCATCTCATGAACATTATAGCTGTTGTTTTTCATATCCTGGCTGAAACATGTTTTCACATTTGTGGCATGAACTTACATTTTGGTGGGGATCTGAAAATTTTCACTTACCAGGTTCATGAGATGGGGTCATAAGAAGACTATGTTGAAAAGGTGGGGTCAAAATATTAAAAACATCAAAGTTATGAAGGTATGTTGTAATGTTTCTACGCGCACTCATAATGTTGGTCATTTTCAATATTTAAACCCCAGATTTTCAACACAGCCATTTTTTCACATGACCTCATGAACAAGACAGCTGTTGTTTTACAAATCTTGGCCAACATCTGATTTCACACTTTTGGTGTGATATTACGTTTTGTCCAGCATGTTATTAAATGACACCTGTCATGTTCACGAAGAGGGATTACAAAAAGACTCTGTTGAAATTTTGGGGTCAAAATGTCAAAAAATAATTATGAAATAACATTGTTTGCAGGGATGTCCATTGGCCCAGTGGGGACCACATTGTCTTCCCATGCTAATGACCTGAGTTTGAGTGTGAGCTTGGTGAGCCAGCTTAATGAGCCAAGGTGGGGAGATGCTGCAGTGTGCAGTACCAGCCCCAGCCTCAGGAAGGATAGAGCAGTGTTCTGGTGAACATAAGACACCATAGTGACACCTGTACACTGTTCAGAGGTAAAGAAGTCTGGCTCACCACATGTTTTCAACAAAAAACAGTCATAGTTTTCTTAACATAGGGCCATATGGGCCCTGTGTGGAGTAAAGAGATGACGTCTGTCCTTGCTTGCTCAGTGGAGAGGGTGAGAATTAGGGTTGACAAGCCCAAAGAACACCCCACCACTGATTCAGCAAGACTTTGGAGACCCAAACCCCTAATATTTTTTCATTTCCGTACGTTGAGCACTTTGCATTCTTCAACCCTAATGTCTTCATTAAAGTAGTTTTTTGTAATGAATATGTATATATTTAAATATTATATAAATTACATAAAACTTCATTAATACTCTAGTTAGGGTTAAAGCAACAATAATAGGAAATGTGGCATTAGGGTTTCAACTTCTATCATACCACCTACACACACCAACAGGCATCAGGGTGTGCCTTGGGGTTAGCAGGCTTAATGCTCACACCTTTCCATATATAAATAAACTGAGATTGGTACAGTATAGGAAAATGGGGTGAGCATTAGGGCTGACAACTCCAAGGAAGACCCTGACACATGAGTGGGAGGCAGGGTGGGGCAGATCATTGAGGACCTTTTTGGAGGGCAGAGGAACCACTGACACAGCAGTCATAGTTTTATACTGGGACAATGATCAAGGGAAAGTGGAGAGACCACTGAACTAGAAATCCTTTTTTCTGTGTATAGGGATGGTGATTTGAGAATCAGGGAGGGCGACCACTAGAGTACCAGGAGTTATGTTTTATTGCAATTGGACTGCAATAGGACAACAGGGAGGTCCACTGGACTACCAGGAACAGACAAACATCTGGGTCTGCAATCAGAGAATGCAGGTGGGTGAGGACCACTAGACTACCAGAGAATATAAAAATAAATAAATAAAAGCATATGGGATGGTGATCTGAGAACCGGGAGGGAGGAAAGGACCACTAGATTACCAGGGATTAAGTTTTATTTACAATGGGATGGTGATGGGACAATGGGGAGGAGGGAGAGACCACTGGACTACCAGGGAATAAACAAACATCTGTGACAGTGATTGGAGAATGGGGAGGGGAGAGGGCCACTAGACTACCAGGGAATATAGAAAATAAAATATAAAAAAAAATTGGATGACAATCGGAGAACAGGGTAGGGGGGAGGGACCACAAGACTACCAGGGAATATATATTATGTTATTCAGGGGATGGAAATTGATGGGTTGGGGGTGCAACTAGACACTAGGAGATAAGGCAGTTCAAACTGTCATGGACCTTTACTGTTCGAAGCCTTTACAGTTCAAACAGTAAAGTTCAAACTGTAAAGAACTACGAATGGTTATTTTCCATACGACTGATCCTTAACAAAGTGAGTGATGAACAATATGATTCTCGACCCAAAAACACATACTTCACCTAAAATTTTTTAAATAATAATACATAAATGTTGCTAAGCATGTGACTGAGACCTAAATACAGGTCTTGGTCATTCCTAACCAAGTAGGATTTCTTTAGAAATCAAATTTAAAAGGGAAAAAAAGCAAGATGGTGGAAGCACAAACAGTATTTGTCTGAGCACAAACAGTAAATCCTTAACAATTAACAATTCTAACAGTTTTCGTTTATCTGCCTATCTATCAGCTATCACAAAAACCATTATAATTCAAAAATGGTGAGATATCTTCTCATCACATTATCCAAAGGCATACCCTTTTCACCGACCCTCTCTTACCTGAAGATTTCAAGAAAAACTTTCATTCCATCTGGGCTGTATATGAGGGCAAAAAATCCCATGTTAACCAATGGGGAAAAAAGTTTTTTTTTTTTTTTCATTTTTTACCCATACATATCTCAAAAACCATACAAGATGCCATCGTGAAACTCTCCACATCTTGAGACACTGGCAGAGTGACCATGCATACCAAATGTTTGGGCTATTTTGTCAAAAAGTGCAAAAGTTATTAAGGTAGAAAATGTTGAATTTAACCCTACCCTGTACAACCCTAACTATAGGGGCACAACTGTGCCCCTGTAATATAATATATATATATATATATATATATATATATATATATATATATATATATATATTTTTTTATGGCAAAAACTATATTTGATGCATCAGTTGAGGTTGCTCCACAGAGACAAAAGTGAGGGAAATTCGATGTTAGGGTTCCCACCCTACCCTCACCCACCCCCACTAACAGGCATGAGGGTGCGATTGGGGTCATCAGTCCTAACTCTTACCCCATCCCATGTGTAAACAAGTTGGAGATGGTGCAGTATAGGAGAATGGGGTGAGAGTTAGGACCGACGACCCCAACGCACGCCCCGATGCCTGTTGGTGGGGGCAGGATCAGGGTGAGGTGCAAAGGGGTGGGAACCCTAACATTGAATTTCCTCACTTTTGTCTCTGTGGAACAACCCTAACTGATGCATTAAACAGAGTTTTTTGCCATGAATTTCCCCTCTTTTTGAGAATGAGCACCATAAATAGTGAATTTTTTGTCACATAGTAATGCTAACAGTAACACAAAAGCAAGCGCAAATGGTAACATACATGGTGACACAAAGGTAAATGGTAACACAAATGGTAAGAGAAATGCAAGTGCAAATGTTAATGAAAACAGAAATGGTAAAACAAATGGTAACACAAATGCTAATGGCAACAGAAACACAAACGTTAATGGAAACAGTAACGTAAACGGTAACGCCAACAGAAATGCAAACAGTAAGAAAAATGCAAACGATAACAGAAACTCAAATAGAAATGCAAACAGTTAAGGCAACAGTGCTGCAGAAGGAAACAGTAATGCAATTGACAATGGAAACGCAACTGAAAACGCAAACGCTAAGGGCAACAGAAACGCAAATGGTGATGAAGATGCAAACAGTAATGGTAACTCAATTCGAAACGCAAACAGTTACAGTAACAGCAACGATGACACCAAACTGAACAGTAACGCAAAGGGAAATGAAAACACAAGCGTGTGCGGAAACGCAAATGGTAACACTCAAGGGCATGGTACCACAACTGGAAATGCAAATAATAATGGTAACAGCAATGATGAGGCCAAAGGAAACACAAACGCAAATGGAAGCATGTACACAAACACAAATGATAATGCTCACAGTGACGCAAAATGAAATGCAAACAGAAACAGTAATAGAAACACAAATGGTAACAGTAACGCAAATGCAAGTGCAAACGGAAATGCAAAGGGTAATTCACACGGTGGCGTAGATGGGAATGGTAATGCAAACGGTCACAGAAACGCAAGTGGAAACAGTAAGTGTAACAGTAACAAAAGCACATATCCTTTTTTCCCCAAAAGCTGCCTAGAAAAACACAGTGAATACAAAGAATGTATGCATAATTATCAGCCTCGGAGCAGAAAATGAGCACTTGGAATACTAAATTGCTTATATCTCAGGAATCGTACGACGTAGAAAAAAATTAAAATGCCATATTATTTATGACTTTCCTGGCTAGCTTTGCACTTAGGGGGCTAAGCAATTTTTGGACAAAAAGTCTGTATCTCAAAGTGTTTCTGAGATACGGGCCCGGAAAGGTGCAGCAGATGCCGTAATATTTGTCTAAGGGAAAAAGTGTCAATTTCAGAGTACTGTAACTTTGCATCCCTGAAATATTTTGTCACCAAACCATCAAAAGGTACATCTGTGGGTTCTTGGCTTTCTTCCCTCCAAATTTCAGCTTAAAAGTCCAAACCATTGTTTTGCAGCAGGGTGGCAGAGAATTCCTGTTATTTTGGGCATAGTGTCACAAATCATGACACTTTTGCAAAACAAATCACGCGAAGTGTCACTTAAGTGCGACACTGCCTCTTGACACCTGATTTACAAAATTTTCAAAAACATATTTCTGGGGTGTTTAACCCCAAAATAAAGAACATGGCTAGCATCCTCAGGGCTTGGCTAGGTGAACACAAAATAATTGTGTCCCTAGATGGTCCCAAATTTAAATGTCAAGTATTTCTGTGACCAGTAACTAAAAAAAAATGGCAGACTCATGACACTACAGGGTAATTTGTGACACTAAAACTGCATTTGAGACACTGTCTAACTTTTTGCTAACTTTCCCTATTAACTATATTGGGAAACTTGTTTTTGAATAACTTTGAACCGTTTAATATTTTTCACAAAATCTTCAAAAGACACGGGGACCCTGGCTGCATGTTTCCTGAGGTTTTCAGACCAGTCGGATAAACAGTGCGACGCGGGAAAGAGCAAAAAATGCGCAAAAAGTGTAATGTGACATGGAACATCGCTTTATAGCTCCGCAACCGTATATCTCACCTATATGAAACTTGGTAGATCTAGAGATCTATGGTACCGCTCCGTGCCTGCCACATTTCAGAAAAATCTGTTATTAAGCTGCAAAATTTTACACTTTAACTCTCACCACATCACATGTGTAAACAAGCTGAGGCATAGGAGAATGGGGTGAGAGTTAGGACCGACAACCCCAATGCTGGTTGGGGCGGGCTGGGGTGCAAGGTGACTTTCAACCCTAACATCTAATTTCCTCACTTTTGTCACTGTGGAACAACCCTAACTGATGCATTAAACTGAGTTTTTGTCATGAATTTCCTTCTTTTGAGAATGAGGACTATAAATAGTGAATGGAATGTGGTGGTGGAGCACAGACCCTTTGGGCCCTGCGCTCCCACCACATGATGTTTTGTGACATAGTAATGGTAACTGCAATGGAAATGCAAGTGCTAATGGTTACGCACATGGTGACACAAATGTAAATGGTAAAGCAAACGTTAATAGAAACGTAAGCGCAAAGTGACGCCAAAGCAAACAGTGTCGCAAACGGAGATGCAAGCGCATATGTAAATGCAACTGGTAATGCGCACAGTCACGGTACTGCTATTATAAATGCAAATGGTAACTGTAACAGCAACAATAATGCCAAAGGAAACAGAAACACAAAGGAAAGCACGTATGGAAACGCAAAGTGTAATGCGCATGGTCACGGTACCACAATTGCAAACGCAAATGGTAACAGTAACAGCAAAAAAAGGCAAAGGAAACAGAAACACAAATGCAAACACAAGCGCATATGGAAACGCAAACTGCAACGGTCACAGTAACACAATTGAAAATGCAAATGGTAACGGTAACAGCAACAATAACACCAAAGGAAACAGAAACAAAAATGCAAATGCAAGCGATCTGAAATGCAAACCATAATGCGCAAGGTCACGGTACCACTACTGGAAACACAAATGGTAATGTAACATCAAAAATAATGCCAAAGGAAAAGAAACAGAAATGCAAATGCTAGTGCATACAGAAACACAAACCATAATGCGCATGGTCATGGTACCACAATTGTAAATGCAAATGGTAACAGTAACAGCAACAATAACCCCAAAGGAAACAGAAATGCAAGCACAAATACAAGCGCATATGGAAATGCAAACCGCAATGCACATGGGCACGGGAACACAATTGGAAATGCAAATGGTAACGGTAACAACAATGATGATGCAAAACTAAAGAAAAACACAAACACAAATGTAAAGGAAAGGGCGGACACAAACAGAAATGGTAATGCGCACGGTGACGAAAAGCGAAACACAAACAGTAGTGGAGACACAAATAGTAACAGTAATGCAAATGGAAGCACAAATGGAAACGCAAAGGGTAACGCATACGGTGGCATACATGTGAGCGCTAACGCAAATGGGTACAGAAATGCAAGTATAAATGCTATCTGTGACAGTAACTGGAGTGCACACCCTGGTTTTCCCCAACAGCTGCATAGAGAAACACAGTGACTACAAAGAATGTATGTATAATAATGGGCCTCAGACCCAAAAATAAGGTATTGGAATACTAAATTGCTTACATCTCTAGAACCGTACAATGTAGAGAAAAAAATAAAATTTCCTATGATTCATGACTTTCCTGGCTACATTTGCACTGAATGTTGAGCCCCCTGAGGGGCTCAGCACTTTTCTGACGAAAAGTCCGTATCTCGCACCATTTCTGAGATACGGGCCCCGAAAGGCACAGCGGACGCCACAATGTTAGTCTATGGGGAAAAGTTTCAACTTTGGAGTACCATAACTTTGCATCCCTGCAATATTTTTTCACCAAACTACTGAAAAGCACATCTGTGAGATGTTGGCTTTCTTCCCTCCAAATTTCAGCACAAAAGACCAAACCGTTCTTTTGCAGCAGGGCAGCAAACAATTCATGTCATTTTGGCCATAGTGTTGCAAAGTAGTGTCATGATTTGTGACACTTTCGCAAAAAAATCATGAAAGTGTTGCTGGTGTGACACTACTTTACAACACTACTTTTCCCAAAAATTTCAAAAACATACCTTGTATTCTTAGGGCTTGACTAGGTAAACACAAAAGGAATTGTGTCACTAGATGGTCCCAATTGTAAATGCCAAGCATTTCTGTGATCAGTAACTGGAAAAAAAATGGCTGACTCACAACACTACAGGGGTCATTTACAACACTAAAAAACTGCATGTGCGACACTGTCAAACTTTTTGTTAACTTTTCCCATTGACTATAATGGGAAACTTGTTTTTTAAATAACTTTTGTACCGTTCAATATTTTTTCACAAAATCTTCAAAAGGCACATCAGGGACTCCGGTCACATGTTCCCTGAAGTTTTTGGATCAGTCACGCAAACCGTGCGACCAGTAGGTGCGAGCAAAGAATGCGCAAACAACCGTGAATGCGCCCTGGAATGTTGCTTAATAATTCCGCAGCTGTATATCCAACCAGAACAGAAGTTGGCAGATCCCAAGATCTATTGTTACGCCCCTTCTCTGCCAAATCTCAGGTAAATTCATTGAACGATGGCAAAGTTATTAAAGTGCAAAATTTCACCATTTAACCTTAAATGGGGTACTCAGCCCTAACTACCATGCTACCATAATATATGTATATATGTATATAAATATATATATATATTCTATGCAAAAAACCTCGTTAATGCATCAGTTAGGGTTCTTCTACAGTGAAAAAGCAAGAAATTGATTTTAAGGTTCCCACCCTTGCACTCCACCCCAGCCCACCCCACCAAAAGGCATCAGGGTGTGCGTTGGGATCATTACCTAACTCTCACCCCACCCCATCTTTAAACAAGCTGAGGTGGTGCAGTGTAGGAGAATGGGGTGAGTTAGAGAGCTAATGACCCAACGCACACCATACTTGTTAATGGGGTGGGCTGGGTGGGTGCAAGTGGTGGGAAGCCTAAAAGTGAATTTCCTTGCTTTTCTCACTGTAGAAGAATCCTAACTGATGCATTAATGAAGTTTTTTGCATAGAATTCCCTTACTTTTTAAGAAAGAATAGAAAAGTAGAAAGCTGCGCAAGTTGGTGGGAGCGCAGGGCCCACCACGTGATTTTGTGTGACATAGTAACATTAACTGCAATGCAAATGCAAGCACAAATGGTAATGCACAAGGTGATGCAAATGTAAATGGTAACACAAATGGAAATAGAAATGCAAGCGCAAAGTAACACCAAAGCGAACAGTGATGGAAACGGAGGATGTGAAACGGCGCACGAACGCAAACTGGAACGCGCATGTTCATGGTACTGCAATTGGAAATGCTAATGGTAACAGCAACAATAATGCCAAAGGAGACAGAAACGAAATGCAAGCAGATAAGGAAACGCAAACTGTAATGCTGCATCGGACACGGTACCACAATTGTAAATGCAAATGGTAACAGTAACAGCAACAATAATGCCAAAGTAAACAGAAACACAAGCGATATGAAAACACAAACCGTAGGTTCATGGTCACAGAACCGCAATTGCAAACGCAAATGTAACAGTAACAGCAACAATAACACCAAAGGAAAGAGAAATGCAAACGCAAGCACGTGCAGAACACAAACCATTACATGCATAGTCATGTTACCACAATTGTAAACAGAAATGGTAACAGTAACAGCAACAACATAACCAAAGGAAACACAAATGCAAACACAAACACAAGCGCGTATGGAAACGCAAACCATAACGCGCATGGGCAGGGTACCACAATTGCAATTGCAAATGGTAATGGTAACAGCAACAATAACACCAAATGAAACTGAAATGGAAACCGTAACGCACACGGTGGCATAGACGGGAATGGTGATGTGAATGAAAACGGAAGCACAACTGGAAATGCTAACTGGCACAGTAACGAAAGGGCACACCCTTCTTTTCCCCAAAAACTGCATTGAAAAACACAGTGAAAACAAAGAATGTATGCATAATAATGGACCTCGGAGCACAAAATTAGGGTTTGGAATACTAAATTGCTTATATGTCAGGAACCATACAGTGCAGAAAAAAAATTAAAATTTCATATGAATTATGACTTTCCCGGCTAGTTTTGTACTTAGCCCCATTGTGGGGGGCTAAGCATTTTTGTGACGAAAAGTCTGTATCTCGCACCGTTTCCGAGATACGGGCCCTGAAAGGCACGACAGACACCATAATGTTATCCTATCGGAAAAAGTGTCAACTTTGGAGTGCCGTCAATTTGCTGGCCTGTTATATTTTTTCACCAAACCACCAAAAGGCACATTTGTGGGATGTTGGCTTTCTTCCATCCAAATTTCAGCCCAAAGACCAAACCGTTATTTTGCAGCAGGGAGGCAAAGAACTCCTGTAATGCAGCCAACGCCATACTGTTATCCTATAGGAAAAAACATCAACTTTGTAGTGCCGTAACTTTGCCGCCCTGTAATATTTTTTGACCAAACTACCAAAAGGTACATCTGTGGGATGTCGCCTTTCTTCCCTTCAAATCTCAAGTAAAAAGACCAAACCATTTCTGAGATATTCAATGTCAAACATTAGTTAAATTTCCATATGTATTCCATTATAAAAAAATCTGACCATCTTGTCCCTATTTTGTGATCAAAGATGGCGAACAAAGAATCTCACTATCAAAGAATTTGCAGGCTCAGGAACAAAGAATTAAAAATGTAATAAGTCAAAAAAATTGAAGGAATTGCAGTAAACCACCACCATTGTTCGACAGAATGAAGCCCCCTGAGTAAAACCCACCATCATTTGACTTCCTAGGGCATCCCTGGGCTGAGAAAATTGATTTTTTAATCAAGGTATCTCGTTCTTCACTCACGATGCACAACCGCGATCAAAGAATTTGCAGGCTCACGATCAAAGAAATTGCACGCTCGCGTTCAAAGACCGAGGGACAAGATGGCCAGATTTTAAAATGTGTTTTCTCAGCCCAGGGGTGCCCTACAAAGCTAAATGAGGCTGGCTTTTGCTCAGGGGGCTTCGTTCTGCCCCATCTGAATAACAAAAATAATGTATTAACTACAGGTATCCCTGGTAGTCTAGTGGCCCTCCATCATAATAAAATATATAATCATTTCTAATACCCTGGTAGTCTAGTGCCCTCCAATGTATATTTTTTTACATCCCTGGTAGTCTAGTGCCCCCCCGAGCTGTATAAAATAATTATTAATGTTTATATCCCTCCTAGTCTAGTGGCCCCCCGATCTGTATGAAATTATATTCATTGTAGATATCCCTGTTAGTCTAGTGGCCTCCCCCACAGCATAATAAAATAAATAATTATTTGTATTACCTGGTAGTGTAGTGGCCCCCCAACCCCTCAGCCAGGCATGCCAGCCCACCAGCACCCCACCCACTCTTCCCCAGCTGGTGACTGGCACAGCCCACCTTTCACCTCCACAGCCAGTCGCCGACTGTGTGCATTACGAGTGGTAATGTAAAGAGGTGCTCAGAAATATTTTCAGAGCATCTCTTTCTTTACACTCTATTAATGGTGTAACCTTTTAGTTCTCTACCCCTCTAAATGTGTTAGCTTAAACATAATCAAATCTACATATTTTCCCTTTTTTTTTTCATTAAAGAATACGTTCCTAAAGAGGGGAGGAGGGGAAAAAGTCTGGAGTGATTGGATTAAGTTTGCAGATGTCTTAATTTAGGGGTATCACAAGGGATTGCCCCAAGGGGGTTAAACCACTTGCACCTCATCTAGTACTACTTAAGGGCTGAGGGCTATGGCAAAACTGATTAAAGAATAACCCAAAGCACAGAACAGTATACTACACTGGTTGCCATTAGCTATGTACAACATGCATACAAGCTTCCTCCCTCCCAGTAAAAAGATATGTGCAGCTCAGGTTATGCCCTCTGGGTCCAAGAGGGAGCACAGTCCAATCTCCTCCGTAAAGCCTCACTGATAAGGTTCAAATCTCGGGTGCTCATTCTAAACCTAGAGGAAGACAGGCAAAAGGACAGTGATAGCATTTGTGAATGACCATGGAATGAATTGCATTAAGGGAGCATTCACTCCGATCACCAGGGTGACCACCCTATCAGACCACAGGGCCGAGCGGCGGGTCCATCTCCAGAGGCAATTCCAACAGTGAGATAAAGGACTTCAAGTTCCATTCTTGTATTCAGGCTTGATTTGCCAGCCACTCTATGCCCTGAATAACAGCAGGCTTTAGGGAGCAATCAAAGTGCAAACAGTGCCAATCGAAAAGCAAGACAGTCAGTCTCTGAACTTTTAGAGGGGAGGGTTCTGGGCTATAGCAGTGAGAAGTCAGACCAGGCCGAACTAGGGATGTATTGCACATGTTGAAGAATAAAGTTTAATACACCCTCAGGCCAGATCTCAAAGGGGTAGCAGTTTAAGGAATCCTGAAGAGATCCAGAAGGAGATTTGCGAGGTCCTGGGTAACGGCAGCTGCTGTGTCATAAGAACGCCATTTATCTTTAGTATGGATCTGTAATTGAGCAGGATACTGCATCCTGAATTTTAGGCTGGCAGCTATAATCTTAGAGACCACAGGATGAAAAGAAGCTCACTTTTGATGAATGCCAGATGAAGATCTTGGGTCAAATGCAGCTTCTTGCCCTCCCAGATTATGTCTTTCAAATCTCTTGTTTTCTGCAAAACAAACTGCTTGTCCAGAAAATGTTGGAGTTTAGCATAAAGAGGTGGGAAACAAGCCAGCCAGGGTTTGGTATGAAGA
Organism: Neoceratodus forsteri; assembly: GCA_016271365.2. Taxonomy (NCBI): domain Eukaryota; kingdom Metazoa; phylum Chordata; order Ceratodontiformes; family Ceratodontidae; genus Neoceratodus; species Neoceratodus forsteri. The sequence continues at coordinate 106,590,322 of CM057459.1, read as the reverse complement.
GATTGGTGTGCCCACTCTATGATGTAAGTCGGGCCATTTAGAGAGGGGCCAGCTACCCTCTCCAAGAACTGCTGTGCAAATTGAATAGGGATGGCCCCTTCTTCCCCCTCCGGTAGCCTGAAGATTATCAAATTGTTGGGATGGCTATGTCCCTCCAGGTCTTCTAGTTTGGCCTCTAATTTAATAAGTGTTTGCCACATAGCTGAAACTTTGGTATACCAGGGATATAAACATTAATAATTATTTTATACAGCTCAGGAGGGCCACTAGACTACCAGGGATTTAAAAAATACACATGTGGGGGCACTAGACTACCAGGGCATTAGAAATGATTATATATTTTATTATGATGGGGTGGGCACTAGACTACCAGGGATAGTTAATACATTATTTTTGTTATTCAGATGGGGCAGAACAAAGCCCCCTGAGCAAAAGCCAGCCTCATTTAACTTTTAGGGCACCCCTGGGCTGAGAAAACACATTTTAAAATCTGGCCATCTAGTCCCTCGCGATGCATGATCACGATCAAAAAGGCTTGTGATCAAAGATCATTAGTGAGCCACGAATGAAGATTTTAAAGCAAATAACTCTATTTTTGACCACTTTGGATGGAATCAAAGGCATGGCTCGATAGATTGGGGCCCCTGAGTAAAACCCATCCAAGTTTTACTTCAGAAGTGACCCTGAGCCGAGATATTTGTGTTTGTAATGATCGAAATTTCAAAACAAGATGGCGGACCTCACGATCAAAGAATTTTGAAAATCCTCAGGGACAAAGATTCTTGAACCACAAGACTGCAAATTCTTTGATCTCCAGGTGAGACCAGATGGCCAAAACCCCATTCTTTGTTCACAAAATAGACATATAAATTTTCCTATTGACTTATAATGGTAACTTAAAAGTAGCATAACTTTTGAATGCCTTAATATTTTTTCACCAAACAAAAAGCAGCATGTTCAGCCTCCAAAGCTCTTTCAAACAAGCCATCTCACAGATCAACATGCCACATGACGACCATGCAGGGCCATATCCAAAACCCAAAAGCTGCCTCCAAAAATGGATAATTTTGCATTTTTCAGCGCCTTCATATGCAAAGACCATAAGTCTGACCAAAACACAATTTGGCAAATCAAGAGAAGTACCACGCCCCACTGTGCATACCAAATTTCAGGCAAATCCGTTGAACAAGTCCAAAGTTATTAACACCCAAACGTTTGACTTTAGTATGTAACTGACGCTAAACCCTAACTATAGTGGTAGCGACTGCACCAATATGTTGCAAAAACTTCATTAATGCATTAATTAGGTTTCCACTGACAAAGTTAAGGAAATGTAGTAGTAAGGTTCCCAGCCCTAACTTTCACCCCACCCTGCACACACCAACAGGCATCGGGGTGTGCCTTGAGTTGTCAGCTCTAACGCTCACCCCTTTCCATGAGTAAATAAGCTGAGATGGGTACAGTTCTGGAGAATGGGGTGAGTGTTAGGGCTGGCAATGCCAAGGCACACTCCTGATGCTTGTTGGTGCATGCAGGGTGGGGGGGCTGGAGTTGGAAACCCTAACACCACATTTCCCAGCTTTTGTTGCTGTAGCCCTAACTGTTGCAATAATTAAGTTTTTTTGCACTGTATTTCCTTACTTTTTGAGATAGTATAATTATAGCCTTGTTTGAGATTGTAACTGTATGCTTATTTCCTCTGGGCCCTGTGCTCCCATCAGTCCACAATGGTGACCGAATTTACACATGGAAGCACAGGGCCCTCCAGGTCCTATGCACCCATTTATTTAGTTTTTGTTTACCAGGCCAAAAATACTATTTTCATGCACAACCCAGAGGGTACAGAATCAAACTTCAGGAGAAACATATTTTGCAAAATCCATACATAATTTTTAAGATAGTGTAGTGGTATCCTTATTTGCCTGTAGGAGCAGGCCCTGCAGCTCCCACCCCATAGTGTGCATTGCCAAAAACACTCACATTGCAATGTCATCGTATAGAAAACACAGCAAAATTTGAAATGTGTGTAACTAGACACCAAATTAATATATTTTCATGAAACCAGCAAAAGGCACATTAGTGGCACAAGACCTTTGTACCCTGAAAATTTCAAAGGAAAATCGCAAACTGTTTCTTCACAGCGTAGTGACAAGGAGATGACTGTGTAAACCTCACATTACAATGTTATCCTATGGGAAACTAACCAAAATGTAAACCCACAGACCTCCACAGAAAAATAATATATTTTCACCAAACCAGGGAAAGGCACATTTGTGAGGCAAGCCCTTTGTACCCTTAAAATGTTAGACCAAAATCAACAACTGTCTGTGAAGTATGGAGTGACAAAAAAACAGCTGTCTTAAAATTCCTTTTTTGCAAACTGTGAAAAAGAAACCTTTTCCACAGTTCCTTTTTCACAATTTGCAAAAAAAGAAAATCATTTTTTGCAAATTGCGAAAAAGGATTCTCTTTTGGGGGGAGGGGGGTCCACAGTGTGCGAAAAAGGATCTCCGCCTGTTAAAAAAGCACATTTTTAAGTAACTTGTGGAAAAACTAACCCCAGAATTGTATTGTACGGGTCCCACTTAGGTAAAGACAACTGTTGTTGTTAAATAAACCCGTGTATTTATTTAATTTTGTTTCCATTGCTAACTGAAAACAAGATGGCAGCAGCATGGAAAAGACATTACTTCACAGAAAGAGTGGTGACAAGGTGGAATGCACTATCAGAAGGGGTGATATCAAGCAAAAATGTGGCTGGCTTTAAGACTGCTTGGGACAGAGTACAGGGTGGGTAAGGGGGGCGAGGAGGACAACAAAGGGAGGTCAAGGGGATGGGGAGGGCAGCTGCTTGCTAGAGGGCTAGCTGCACAATTGAGCAGACTTTGATAGACCAGTGGGTTTGTTCTGCTGGCACTTTCACATGTTCATATGTTCATAAGATTCCACATTTCTGGCAAAAGATTCCAGGTTTGTGAAAAGGATTCTGCATTTGTGATAAAGAATCCTTTTTGAGCAGTACATCTAACTTGTTCCATAGTAAACAAAGGAAACTTTGAAATTTAATAACTTTGGAATGGATAAACATTTTTCACAAACTCTTCAAAAGGCACATCTGTGACCTAAGACCTTTGAACCCTAAAATTTCAGACCACAATTCCACACCATTTTGTGCAGCGGTGTGACAAAATTGACCAAAATGGTAATTTCACATTTTGACACTCTGTATCTCCCGCATACACATCTGACTGGAACAGAACTTGCCACATCAAGAGATTTAAGGATCCTGATGATGCCTGCAACATTTCATATAAATCACTTGAATGATTGCAAAGTTATTAAAGTGCAAAATTTTGAGTTTAATATAGAAGTGAAGACTGAACCCTAACTATAGGGGCATGTCCGCACCCCTATAATACACATACACACATACGTATATGTATGTATTTGGAATCACTTGAATAATCAATGTAGTCTATGGGAAAATAAAAGGCCTGATTCTCAGCCAAAAAGGCCAACAATGTTGTGCCAGTTCCTTGAGTGGGACCCCAGGAGCTAGGATCAACGAGGGTCACATTTCCCTTCTTCACCATCACACCTCACAGTAAAATTGTGTTCAGAACATGGCGGAGTCACAATACTCAAAGCATGATGACCCCATGGGCACACAGCTGTCTGATGCTCCCCAACCTATTAACTGCTTAGGGCAGGCAGTATGGGCATAGGACCAGCTGCAGTTGAATACACACTACTGTGGGGGACTGAGATCAGAGAGGGCCAAGTTGTTATATCACTATGTGTGGGTAACATGACTAATGATGGGGGGTCCAATGAACCCCATGGATCTAGTTTGGGCTGTGATTGGATGTAAAGGCCACTGGACCATCAGGGAATGTAGCTCAGGTTAACCAGCAATAAAAAAAAACTCTTTGGAAAAGCACATGCATGTGTAAATATCAGAGAAGTCCACTATACTGCTGTTGTTCAAGCTGTAAGTGTTTTATTTTACATTTTTATGCATGTATATAGATACATAGATCTAGATGTATTGCAAAAAACTGTGATAATGTACCAGTTAGGGTTCAGCTTAAAGACACAAAGGTAGATAAATGTGGCATTAGGGTTTCCAATCCTAACTCCTCACTATCCTAAGCAGGAAAAGGACAAAATCATGCAAGCAACTACAGACAGCCATCATCAGGTAAGACAAACAACATGCACCTGTTTCCAGATTGCATAAATGCAATAGCACTGATGTGCATACCTTTGTGGATTTATGTCTGCAGCTGCAAAAGAGCGGGCCCCATAGGGGCCTTTTCTTCTGCAACTGGAATGTGCATGAGTATCTGTGGCTGCAGAAGCACTGGCCACACAGGGGCATGAGCTTCTGCAGAATACCGTTGCCATTTGAATATCATGGATTTCTGTATGCAGCAGCAGAAGTACAGGTCCCACAGCAGTCTGCACTTCTGTAAACAGAAGTCATTGTCTATGTCTTACATCTTCAGGTGCCAAAGCACTGACTCCAGAGCCTGCACTTCTGAAAACAAAAATAGTGTTGCAATTTGGGTATCATGGAATTCTTTATGCAGTACCACAAGTGAAGGCCCCATAGGGGCCTGCACTTCCACACACAAATGTCAGTGTACATGCATTACACCTGCAGCTGCAGCAGCACATCCCCTTCAGGCACCTTGACTTTTGCAGATAGAAGTATTGTTGCTATTTGTGTATCATGTATTTTGTGGGGCCTGTTTTCTGCAGTCAGAGCTCAGTGTGCATGTCCTATACCTAGAGCTGCAGAAGCCTAGGTCCTTGAGGTGCCTGCACTTCTACAGACAAATAGCGTTGCTATTTGAGTATAATGTATTTCATGAGACCCTTGCTTCTGCAGCCAGAAATGTTATGTCTTATAGTGTGCATGCGTAGCTGTGGCTACAAAAGGGCTGGCCCCGTAGTGGCCTGAATTTCTGCAGGCAAAAGAACTCATGTAATTTGGGTATCATGCATTTATATCTGTGGCTGCAGGTGCCTGTGTTTCTGCAGACAGAAGTAATGTTTTGATTTGCGCATTGCGGATTTCTACCTGCAGCCAGAAATGAGTGTGTATGTCTTGTGCATGCCACAGATACAAAATCATGAAGGTAGCACATCAGTGCTATTGCATTAGTGTCATTTGGAAACAGTTGTAGGTTGTTTGTCTTACCTGATGATGGTTGTCTGTGGTTGCTTCTGTGATCTTGTCCTTTTGCTACTTGGAGGGGGGGAGTTAGAGTTGGAAACCCTTACACCACATTTCCTACTTTCGTCATGTTAATGTAAACCTAACTGCTGCATTAATGCATTTTTGCAAGAATTTCCTTTCTTTTTGAGATAGCAGAATTGAATCCTCATTTATCAGGCCCCACTGGACCCTGTACCAATGGAAGAGTCCATCTGCTTGTGGAAACACAGGGGCCCTCGGGCTCTGCACTTATGTAAGGCAAAGGATGTCAAGAATTTTGTGGTGCTCTCTAGTGGGCTGTATAAGCACAAAGCCACTGGACCCTACGTTTCCATGTGGTTTTAGATATAACATGCAGAGCAAAGTGTATGTATGTATGTCAGCCAAAGCACAGGGCCCTGTAACATTCACATAGGCATTCACGGAGCTCTATGCCAAGAGAGTATTTCTCTTCACTGTATGGTACTTAGGTCTGTGCATGCATTCCCATGCATTCCCTTCGAGAATGGAAGTGGTGCCAAATGACAGCACAGCCTCCACAGCCTCAACCTGTTCAGCTGACTCACTGAACTCATCCCTGAACTCAGCTCACTGGTATGGGATCACAAAGCACTATCTACTGGAGTAGAGTCTGGCACCACACACACCATTTCTTAATAATTATTTTCTTTTAATTTTGACCCCAACTTTTTAAAGATAGTCATTTTATGACTGCCCTGTATAAACATGACATGTAGTATTTATAGAATACTGGCTAAATATCATTTTGAGTGGCAAGTGTGAAAACACATCTCATCCAGGTTTTCAAAATTCACACATGTCACTTTTATGGTGGTGTGACAAAAATGGCTATGTTGAAAGTTTGGAGTCAAAATATTGAAAATTAGCAAAGTTGTCAGCAAACATTGAAATATTTCAACTTTCACACTTAACTTTGTTATGTTATTATATTTTTACTCCAAATTTTGAACAGTGTTCCTAGGATCCCATGTTATGTACCTAGTACTATAAAGTAGGCTAAAATTCTCAAATCCCACTCGAAATATGATTTTTTTGGAGCAACTGTGAAATCTTGTTGTGGACCAGACCCTGAAAAATTTCCCCAGTCTTGTTCATGAGCTGGGGTCCCAAGAAGTCCATGTCAAATCTTTGATCAAAGAATATTGAAAATTAGCGAAGTTAGAAGTGAACACTGAAATATTTTAATGTTCACTCATAACAAGGTCATTTTACCATATTTTCCACCAAATTTTCAACATAGTGTTCTTATAATCCCACTTCACTAACCCAGTAGATGAAAATCTTTTAAATTTCAGCCTAAAATTATTTCTTGGAATGTGTGTAAAATCAACTTTTGGGACACATTTCACCCACCTTGTTCGTGAGGTGGGGTCCCAAAAAGGCAATGTTGAAAATTTGGTGTAGAAATATTGAAAAATGAAAAAATTCAAAATGCATAGAAACACATAAATCAGACTAATTTATTTTCTCATTTTGCAGTCACTGGTTCCAGCAGCAAGATGTCTTTTGTATCTTAAAGTAGAGCTACATCATGGGACATGTTTAGGTGAGTGAGGGTATGTAGGGGGGTGCTGAATGGGACCGTGGGGGGTCAGATCAGCAAGGGACCATTTTCTTCTATGTAGGTTTATTACAAATAGCAAAAAAAATCAAAAGAGGATGGTTTCTTTTTCCAGCTGGACTATAGCTGACACTGAGGATAGGGCACTTTAGTGTGGGATATTCTGCCCGGAACCAGGGTGGTCACCGGTGCCGCCACCATATATTAAGGGTGCTCTGGAAGGGAGGGGTATAATACAGTGGTACCGGGGTGGACACCCCAGTCTGATTACAAGATAGAGAGAGAGAGACACAAACAGATAGATAGATAGATAGATAGATAGATAGATAGATAGATAGATAGATAGATAGATAGCTGACAGAGAGACACATAGGTGTATGAGAGTGACCACGGGCTCACTGCTGGCATTCAAGCCAGCAATACACATCTCCATCTGTGGTTGCAGCAGTGAGGAAAGTCACAATATTTTCATACAGAGAACACAGTTTCCTCAGTGCTGGCTAATGTTGCCTTTGGGGTGCCCAGAAAGATACTTCTGGGTGTAATTTAAAAAAATAAACACTGGAAGCTAGCTAAACAAGTCTGTTTAGCTAGGATCAGGAGTCTTTTTTTTTTAAAACACATCAACTTTATGCGTTTTCCACATTTTTTAGTTGAAAGAAAAATAGATGGTGGCTGTTGCAAACCCCACAAAAAAATTCAGTCTGTGAGAACAGTTTTTGGTTCATGCAAAGGTCTTTAAGAGCAATAAGGCAAAGGCCTATTATTGCTCCCTAGTAGTAGGATAGACAGCTTCCATTCATGATATATTTATCCAATTTTAAGTTAAATTCACTCTTACTACTGCTGTTTACTACTTCATTATGTTGGGAATTCCATGTGTTAAGCACTGCATACATGACCCAATTATATCAACAGACAAAGATATGGCAGACACTTTTAATGAACAATTCTGCTCAGTATTTACCAATAAAGAGATTCCTAAACAATTCAAACCTGCAAACAATGTTACCCCCTCCTACAACATCACTGAGGATGACACACTAAAGGCAATTTTATCCCTAAAACCTAATTCCAGTCCAGGTCCTGATAACATCAGCCCCCGATTTCTAATAGAGACAGCAGCTGCTATTACAAAACCACTCTCAATTATATTCAACAAATCCTTATATGAGGGAATTATCCCTCAGGACTGGACAATGGCTACTGTAGTCCCTATCTTTAAGAAGGGTAACCATTCTAGACCAGAAAATTACCGCCCAATAAGTCTGACTTCTGTTGTAAGTAAGATCATGGAGAAAGTTAAGAATCTACTAGAGCACGAATCTATTAGGGGTAACTTGACTGACACTACACAACATGGCTTTAGACAGGGATACTCCTGTACTACTAACTTAGTTTCCTTTTATAATCATGTCAGTACGGTAATGGATAATGGTATTCCTGTGGATGTGATACTTCTCGACTATAGTAGAGCATTCGACAAAATCCCCCATGATATCCTACTTGACAAAATGAATGATATGGGATTCTCTTGCTACATAATCAACTGGGTGTCAGGTTGGTTGAATGGAAGATATCAGCAAGTCAGAATTAATGGCTCACTTTCCCACCCACTGAGTGTGATCAGCAGGGTCCCTCAGGGGTCTGTGTTGGGACCCACCTTCTTTAACATCTTTATTAGCGATTTGCAGACTAGCCCTGAAAATGTTCTCTCAAAATTTGCTGATGACACCAAACTGCGTGGCTCTGTTCTTACATTGACAAACAGGAAAATTATGAGGAACAACCTAAAATCCATCGAAGAATGGGCAGTTTCAAACAAAATGACACTCAACTCAGATAAGTGCCATGTTGTACACTTTGGTAAAAACAACCCTAGGCAGACTTATTTTCTGAACAGCATGACCCTCCATGTGTAACCATTAGAACGTGATCTCGGGGTTACCATTAATAATAAACTATCCTCTAGTGATCATTGCAGGATGATAGCTAGGAAGTCTAACGCCTTGCTCACTCGAATCCAACGTTTATTTGTGTCTAGGACACAGGAATGCATAATCCCCTTGTATAGAGCTTATGTCAGGCCCCATCTGGACTATGGATCCCCCTACTGGAGCCCTTACCTGGTGCGGGACATCGATGGGGTTGAGAGGGTGCAGAGAAGAGCCACAAAAATGGTCCCTATTTATCCAAACTTGATTACGAAGAGGTTAAGAGTTACAGGGTTACACTCACTACGCACAAGACGCATTCTAGAGGTGACCTTCTCCTATTGTACAAAATCAAGAATTCTCAGGAGTTAATGCGTGACTGTGGCTTACATTTCTCTTCTAGCTGGACTTCCCCACAGTATCACAACAACCAGATATTTGTATCTAAAGCTAAAACAACGAAAAGGTTAAATTACTTTACAGTAAGAACCCCCAAACTGTGGAATCTCCTTCCACAAAACTTAGTAAACAGTAGCTCTAACACAGTCTTCAAAAAGGGGCTGGATAGCTGGCTCAAGTCCTACAACTTCAAGGTATATTTATCCCACCAATGTGGTAGGGGACAATCTCGATGGGCAGTAGCCTTCTTTTGTCCTTTAAAACCAAGTGAACCAAGTAAACTCTCTGAGTGAAATAAAATGTCCTTTTTAGTTACTAAATCTTTGTTCAGTTATTTGTAGGGGGTGGCCCCTTGTGTTGTTGTGAATCTGTTTAAAGTCAGAATCCATTTCACTGAATAAGGCTTGGTTGTGAACTAGATCAAACGTCTGCACTAGATCATCCCTGAGTCTCCTTATTTCCAATGACATTAGTGCAAGACAACTACAGTAAGTGACATGAACAGAAAATGCTCTCATGAACTAAGAATTTTAGGTTTGTATCACAGGATTATCCAGAATCCATACAGAACATAGAAACATAGACTTTGATGGCAGATAAGGACTGTTTGGCCCACCTAGTCTGCCCATTTCCCTACCTAGAGGATAAGCTGCAGATCCTGTTTTAACCAACAGCCTATTTCTTCCTAACCCCCACAAAAATTGCCTTATGTCTGTCCCATGTATTCTTGAATTTTCCCACAGTTTTAGACCCCACAACCTCCTCGGGAAGGCTGTTCCATGCATCCACCACCCTCTCTGTGAAAAAATACTTCCTCACATTGCCCCTGAGCCATCCCCCCTCTATCTTCAAATTGTGTCCCCTTGTTCTTGCACATCTCTTTTTCTGAAAGATGCTACACTTTTGGACTTTGCTGATTCCACTGAGGTACTTAAACATTTCTATTATGTCCCCCCTCTCCCTCCTTTCCTCAAGGGTATACATATTAAGCTCCTTTATTCTCTCTTCATATGGCTTCTCTTGCAGACCCTGCACCTTTTTAGTTGCCCTCCTCTGAACTGCCTCCATCCTGTCTATGTCCTTGAGGAGATGGGGTCTCCAGAACTGGATGCAGTACTCCAGATGGGGTCTCACCAACTGCCTGTACAGGGGGATAACAACTTCCTGTTTTCTGCTGGTGATGCCTCTCCCTATACATCCCAGTATTCCCCCAGCCCTCCCTACTGACTACTCACATTGCTTGCATGCTTAGAAAATATTTTAAATCCTTACAACTCTGGAACTGATTAATATTTTTTGCATAAAACCTTCAAAAGGCATCACCTTGGCATAGGTTGTTTCTACCCTAAGCATTTTAGAAAAAAAAAGTCTGTACATCTAGGCTGTACATGAGAGCAAAAAAATAAACATAAAATATATAATAAGTATAGAAAAACACTCCACGCTACATTAAAATTGCCATTCCATATCTTAGATACTGTACAAGATGCCATCACAAAACTTTTCATGTCTTGATATCTTGCTAGCCAAACAGCGTATGCCAAATTTTGACTATTTCATCAAATGCCAGCAGATGTAATCAGACAATGGCAGAGAACAGAATGACATGCCAGTAAACTACTCAAGAAGCCTGAATGCAGAGAGTCTGCCAATATGACCATAACACAGAGAGCAGTACAACACTTACACAATATTGTTCTACAGATTTCTTTGTATCTTCAATAACATGGATACATGTGTTTTGTTAACCAGGGGATCATTTAAAACTGCTAAGAATGTTGCATTTAATGGTAAAGTGTTAAGGAAGGTGAGCCGGCACTTAGACTGTGTATATTTTTGCTGTTAATTTTTTTCTTGTAGCTTTCTTAGGATCAGAAAACCTTTTTGGTGAGATCAAATGGCTATGCATTAAATGAAGCAACCTGTTTAACTCATATTGAGATCAGTAATTGAAATACAGTTGCTAACCATGGATATGCCTTCTATTTAAGACAAGTTAAACTAATGAAAGCTAATCTCTGAGAATTGGGAACATATCATTTGAAGCTTTATAGGTATGCATACCATGGACATTGTTGTTGACATTACTTTATTTTGTTAACTTTTTGTATAAATATGATAAATATATAGGAACTGTGCTGGGACAGGCACATCTATCTGTGTATTGTTTCAGCTATAAGGATTGCCTAAAATGTGTGATTCATACAGTGTGACTACATAAACTGCAGAGTTAAGTCTATATTGAACTTTGGATCTATTACAGAATGTTACAATATTAAGAAAGAGACCAGGGACTTTAATAATTAGCAGAATGTTGATGTCATATTATGTTAATAATTAATTTTAACTATACAAACGTAATGTTGAAGCTCTTATTTCACCAGAGTACAGGATAAATATTCCAGTACATACTATGGGCCCTATGCACAAAGCCCACATGCCATGAAACCGGGCACATAGCTATCAGTACCGTGAATGCCATGCAGCGGGTCATGTGGGACTCCTGGTGGCATTCAGAAACATGGCACAAGTTCATTACACATCAGATCCCTGGCCGCACAGACAGCAATGCACCAAGGGTAGGTGGGTGTGCCTGGGGCATGCCTGCACTATGCACCATGCACAACAGCATGTAGTACTATGCACCGGAGGGGTGGGAGGGCTCTAGTTAAGCTGGGGGACCCTGCTGCAACTGCATATGTGCCCTGCCCTGCTCCACACAGGACCCGCACAGATCCAGCAGCACAGAACACCCCACCACACACACACACACACACACACACACACACCGGCCCTGGCAGTACAGTGTAACCCCCCCACAGGACTGGATCCCCAGCCTGGACCTGTATGGCAGCCCTCCCACCACACATATGGCTGTCCCATCCCTGACTGTGTGTTGTGTCCACCCCCAACACATCTGTGCTCCATCCCCGTAGTGCAACTGCATAGCCCCCACCACATCACATGTCTGCCCCAGTCCATGTTATGCATAAGCATACCCCTCACCCCCCACACACAGAGGTGCCCTGGTCCCAGTGCTGAATAGGAGCCCTTCCCTGCACACCTGGGTGCCTTAGCTGACACTATCCCAGTCCATGACCCTGATACCCCACCCCCTCATTGGTGTTCAGTGGTCTCCCCCCACACCCATGGCACGGACAGCATCACCCCACCCCATCCCTCATATATGCATGTCAGTGACACGGTTCCGGACAGTCAACAGCACAGTCCTCCTCACACCCCCTCACCAGCCAGCTATCCAACTGATGCTGGGAGTGCAATGCCTATAGGCAGCGCACTCCCAATGGCCAGCAGCTGAGGTGGTGTGAGGAGGGCTGTGCTGCTGGCAGTCCAGAGCCACAGCACTGACATGCAGATATGGGTGGTGCTGTCAGTGCCACAGGTGGTGGGGGAAGATCACTGAATAACAATGAGGGGGCAGGGGCACCAGGGTCAGGTATTGGGATAGTGTGGACTGGGGCACCATGTGTGAGGGGGTTCCTATTCAGCACCAGGACCGGGGCACCTGTGTGTGGGGGCAGAAGGTATACTTATGCATAATGTGGGGACCAGAGAAGACTTGTGATGGGTGTGCTGCTGCATTACGGGACAGGGCACAGAATGTCAGGGGTTACTGCACCCTAACAGGGATGGGGCTTTCCTGTGTGCCAGGGGTGGTCTTATTACAGGCAGCTGGACTGCAGAGCATGGACACATGGGTCTGGGTGCCTGCAGGTGATCTTCACTCATCCAGACCCATGTCTTGGTGCAAAGGATCCACGGGACCTAGGGTGGGTAACGGATTCGATGCCCTCCTGTGTCCGCTACTCTCCCCCGGCTGTCTTGGTCAGTCCTGCATGGTGGGGGGGCAGGGCCATGGACAGGTGCCCTCTTGGTGCATGCCATACACCCCGCACCTGTCTGAGCCATGGAGCTACTCAGGTGGGATATATACCTCCTGCACGTAATTTCCCTTCATGCATAGGCCCCTATGTTAGCACTTTAACAACTTAGAATGTGCATTGATAAAAACTGAAAAGTTTGAATGCTCGGTAAGGATTGTGCTGCAGTCATTTTGCTATTCACTGCTATGTGGTAACTGACATATTGTCTGAATTTTATGATGCATATAGACCTGATGAACCTGTTCACTCTACATTGATGTGTTTTGACAGCTGAGTATTAGGAATAGAGAGTAAAAACATAGACATGTTTGAAATTATTTGGATTTACAATTTCTGACACCATTTTTATGTGATTACCCATAGGTCCTCATCCCTAATGAAGCCCACACAGGCAAAACATTGGGCTTTGATTTGAGGATCTCGAATTATACATTTCCTTATGAATAAAAATTATTGAATATGGACTTTGGTGCAGCTGTCCAATTCTTCTTCTTCTTTTCAGACTGACAAACACACCACTCATACAATTCTTCAAGCCCTGTTTAGCATTGCCCACTCATTCACCCAGTTAGGAGTGTACCAGTGCTAGGATAAGTACAATTTTATCGACATTTGACACATTGGGTGCACTGTATTAATTACGCAAAATAATGCTGTTTGCACATTGGATACTGCTACATTAGACATTATCTGGAATTTGGTTGTACTTGGGTTGCATAACAGAAATTAGATCACTACGAAGAAACACACAGTGAAGCCAACTGTAACTAGGTGCTGACCGGCTCACGCATACCTGTGTACTTTATGAGCTAGCAAACATATTAAGCCTCAAGAATAGAATCCCATACCAGACGTGCCTCCTAGGTAGGAAAGCCATGCTAGGCCTAACTCCTCCCTGTATCACCAACCTGATTATCTTAACCAACTCTATGTACAGGACCAGGAATAAAGAACTACCCCCGTTCTGTGTCCCATTCTGAAGGACAGCTCTTGGACAAAGTTCCTTCTCCTACTGTGCCCCACTGTGGCTTAATGAGATCCCAGCTAACACTCTAAATGCTGCTAACCCTAGAACCTTCAAAGCTGAACTTAAAGAAGAAGTCCACCCAGAATGTGCAAAAACATGTGTTATGTAGTGTTTTGATATGTATGTTAACTCCTAGTGTGTCCTTCCCTCTGTCTGCTATTAGGAGTTTTTCCTAAATTAGCCTGCTAGATGTATGGTAGTTTCGACCCTAGGGATCTCCATCAGAAATAGGTTTATTGGCTTTCTTTCTCCTACAATGCCCTCTGGTTCATGTGACAGTGATGTAACTATGGCCCTCGATTTGCAGGGTCTGTCACAGCTCAGCCACAAAGATAATACTTCTTTCAGAGAAGAAGTCACACTGCTACATTTTGGGTGAATGTAATCATTATTATTTTTTGATATTAGTACCTTGTCCTGCTATGTTACAACCTATAAGGCGATGTTCAATTTTTGCTACTTATTACTGGTGCAGAACCTGAAAATGACTGAGAAGAATAGAGTAAACAGTGACATGATTCAAACACACTCACACACACACACACACACACACACACACACACACACAGCAGAGTATAGCAGGACAAGGTACTGATATCAAAAAATAATCATGATTACACTCACCCAAAATCTAGCAGTTTGTCTTCTCTGGAAGAAGTATTTTCTCTGTGGCTGAGCTCTGACAGACCCTGTAACAGGACACTGGCTTACTGCAGGGGGCAATTAGACATCACACCAAAGGGCACTCTGGGAAGACTAGAGGCCATAAAAGAAACCAGAATGGCAACCTCCAATGGCAATAAAACAGTTAGGGAAAGTTAGAAAAAACATCTCTCATAGCCAGAGGAAAAGAAAATGTTGGGAACTGGTTAGAACACAGAAAAAAAAGACTACTACGTATCTTTTTTCTGATTTTAACATGGAGTTTTCCTTTAAGCAGTTTCTACTGCAAAAGAATGTCTGTGAGTGCTAAACTGTTCAGAGCAGGTCTCCAGAGCCTGCACCAATCCTGCCTACCAGCAATTATTCATGGACTCACTAACACAGTCCACCCCCCCACTCCACTCCCTATCATGCCCCCAGACTCTGGCACCTCATGCTCCATAGCTCATATTCCTCTAGTAGTTGCGCTCTCATTTGTCTCACACCTCATCGCCCCTCTCTCTCACTCTTCCCCTCCCTCACCCTCTCCCACCCACACTTTTCTCCATCAATCTCCACTCTCATCATACTGCCCTCCCCACTTGGTCTCTCCCTCCTTCCTCTCTCTCTCTCCCTCTCTATCTCTCTAACCACCTTCTTCCACCTTACCACACACTCTCACATGCACCACCCACAGCTCCTCAGCCCCAAAGCTGTAATGCAATGTGACAATGCTCCCTTCTGGGCTGCTCTATCCCCAGGCTCCATTCACGAACCCACTCTCCCCTATCCTACATTTTCCTTTCTCATATACTTCCTTATGCCATACAGCACTTAGTATTAAACCCTTAATCAAACTCATAAGAAACTCTTAGCTGTTTTCTATGTTTTTGTTACTTCCTGTACTGATAATTCAACTATATTTGTATTTGTACTGTGAATTCAATTATGTCTGTATTTGTACCATTTAATGGAACTGAACCCTTTGTAAAGAGTTCTTACTTAAAGGTTGTTTCCAAAATTACAATAAATAAAATAAATAAATAAAACAAGGACAACACAAGTAGTAATGAAACATAACAGTTATTAAACCCATTATGACTATTGTCTTGTCCATTCCAACAGCAGCAGTTTGACTCCATATTTATCCAACACCTTTCAATAATTTGCACTATATAAAGCCACTGAAGACCTCAACAGTTTATTGGCCTAGTACAGATAAATACCACAAGAAGATGTGTCTCTTGGAGAGATGGGGCAAAACACCTGCCACAAACCAGCCTACAGAACCCACACTTACCTTTCATCTGCTCTACAGTATGTGTTTAGAAAACTGCACTTGATGAAAGAAAGATGTTTGGTGGTAGATCAAGGATGACACTGTACAACTGTGAGAATCATATGGAAAGAAAACTATAAAGATCCAGTCCACATGATATCTCTGTCTCTCTTCATCTCATAACTAAATCAACTTCTTTTTCAGTGCTGTTAGCCACTGCAAGGCAAATCATGAAGGAAATGGATAGGAAAATATGTGCCCTCCACTGGGTTTGAAACCAGGCCCCTGTCATTCTGTGTCATGCCTAACCACCTGAGCTATAGAGGAACTCAGGAGATTAGCAGACCCAGTCATCCCTTTCAGATACACACATTCCTTTCTAGGTATTGAATAAGCCAGCAACAAGGCATGTCAGAGACACAAATCAACTTCTTTTCTCAGTGCAGTTAGCTACTGCAAGGCAAATCATGAATGAAATGTAAAAGAAAAATGTGTGCCCTCTACTGGGATTTGAACCCAGGCCCCTGGCATTCCGTGACATGCTCTAACCATCTGAGCAATATGTCATCACATAGGCATTCCTACAGTGGCATCATTAATTATTAGCTTTAGGAATGTATGGCAGGTTACAGGCCTTTGAAAAAGTGGACAGTGGACAATAGACATATAATGAAATGAGAATAGCATTCAGAGTCAAATATTTGCAGATGTAAGAAAAGTACAACACACACCTGGAGCATCCTTCTTCTTCAAGCATTTGCCACAAATAGTGTCCTGTAACCATACAGTTTTATTATGACCGTTGTGCAAGTTTTATATGTAGAAATCTTTAAGTCATGCAACAACATCTGTCTACAGCAGTACTTAATACGGTAAAGTCTTCTGTCAATAGTGTGTGAAACTGAAAAATTTTGCTCCACAAAATATTTCGACGAATACACACATTTCACGAAATTTTTCACTGAGCGAAATGCAAAATTTCACCCGCAGAATGGACAAAATTTCACCCTCGAACTGGTGAAATTCACCATTCGTGGGTGAAACTTCACCACCTGTGAGCAAAATTCTTCAATTTTGCCACTATTTCCTAAGTCCCTGGTGTGTAGTGTAGTCCACCCCCGGCTGCGCATGGCTAACATTTTAAAAAATAAGTAAATAAATAAAATGGCTAATTCCCTGGTGTCTAGTGGTCCATCCCCTGCTAATTGGCCAAAATTGAGGATCTCCCTGGTGTCTAGTGGTTGACCCCCACCCCTGGTTGATCTCTGGCCAAAATTAAATAAATCCCCCCCTTCCCGAGTTACCCTCACATCTATCCCGAGTCCTCCCAACTCTCCTTTAGTTGAATAAATAAATAAATAAAATGTCCAATTCCCTGGTGTCTAGTGGACCCCCACCCTGTCAGCAGATAGCACCCACCCACTCCCACAAGTACCCCAACTGGGCCACCGGCACAGCCCTCTACTCACCTCCATGACCAGCAGCCCAACTGAGTGCTTCAATGAATGAGTGTGTGCTTGTACAAGCATGTGTTCATTCATTGAAGAACTCAGTCAGGCTGCTGGCCATGGAGGTGAGTGGAGGGCTGTGCTGGTGTCCCGATCAGGGTATGGGGGAGCGGGGTGGGCGCCATCTGCTGACAGGGTAGGGGTCCACTACACAGCGATTTGGACATATTATTTTTTTTTTTTAAATTAAAGGAGAGTCAGAGGACTGGAAGGGCATGAGGGTAACTCGGGATGATTAATTTCAGCCAGAGATCAGCCAGGTGAAGGGAGGCAACCACTAGACACCATGGACACTCAAGATTTTAGAAAGTGAGCCTCAGGAGGGACATTAGACACCAGAGAGTGTGGGGCTTTCAGGAGGAGATGCCTATTTGCGGGTGAAATTGTGGGTGAAATTTCACCATTTACCATAATTTCAAGAAACACTTCATGCAGCTAATTGTCGATTTCATGGCAATTTTGCCAGCAAAATTGTATTTCACAATATTTTTATCTGTCATTCTTTTTAGAATTCTAATAAGTATCTACAGAAAATACCTTAGAGACACCTTTGACTTTTTAGCAAAACACCTCACCTGTCTCAAAGAAACTTTTCTTTACTCTGTTCAAATAAAATGTTAGTAGGAGATGGATAATCACATTGTGTGTTTTTATTCTGCAAATATTGGACTACTGCAAAAAGCCAATTAGCACTCCAGCACATCTATGTCATCCATCTTTCCTATCCATTCCCAGTTCCTAAAGCTCACAATAAGTGACACCACTGGAAATGCTTGTATGATGAGAGATAGAGAGAGGGATACGTTACCTTGATTGGATCCTACAAATGGACATAAAGCAAGAAGAAAAAAATTGTTTTTTGAAACAAGCATAGTTAGACTTGCTTTGGTTCTTTCCAATTTTTTAATAATATTATAAGCATGAAAGGCAGCAAAAGAAAATATGTTACAATTACAGAACTTATATACCAGTATATGAAAAACAGAATGTGTAGGTTGTGGTTGGAGGCTGTATATTTGCAATGCAGTGCCTAAATTAAAAATTGTTGAATACATAACACCTGGGAAAAACAATGGAATGGCAGTTAATGACCCTTCAGCCATGTTGAACGTCCTTCAGTCTAGCCTTTTTGTTTCAGACCGTGGCTGGGTAGTGCTTGGTACCACAGTAATTGTTTTCTTTCTTTCTACTATTGATGAGAGATACATGCAGGGTGCCATGCCAGGAGGGGTATAAAAATACATAGTTTGCCATCCATCCCTTCCTTATTGTGAGGTTTTGTAAACTTGCCATGCTTTCCTAAAGCGATGGTACGCATAAATTATTAGCATCCATTGGACAAGTCCACAAACTGAGCATAACTTGGACAAACCACAAAAATGAGGTGCACATGAACATTTTTAGACCACAATAATCCAGAGCAGTGTTTTGAACAATTCTAAAGTGGAAGCACTAACAACTGCAAGTTCTTTATATCATCTTCCTTGTTAGAGACTACTGCAGGTGTCCGGAGCTATAGTGACATTTTTGGATTATGAGAGTGTTCTGTTTCACTTCAAATGTTATAAATCTGCATGCCCTGTCTCAAACAATATGCTGAGTTCTGTTCCCTGTTCCCAACTGCTGCTCCTGTCAAGGGGGATAAATACTGCTATGCTGGTATTTAAAAATACAAAATAAACAAACTATACTATATGCCACTAGAGATGCAGGGAGACGGGTAGCTAATCCCTGACTCTGGTCCCTGCTCCTGACATTGGCTCATGATGGAGAATGATTGTTACCACTCACCAGAGACTATAGATATGCCAAGTGGAAGTAGGGATAGATAGAGGGCAGCAAATTCAAGGCTGTAGTCATTGCTATTGACTTGGATCATGTCCAGTGGGATTATTACCTCATTACCTTATTAGTTCTATAAAACTGTTTTCCAACTGGAAATAGGGGCAGGTAGATAGACAACAAATTCCAGGCTTTGGTCCAAGCTCCTGACATCTGCTTCTGCCCTGGGGATTGTTACCTCTAAGCTGGAATGTATTTATAAATCAATCACAAACTATTTATGCCAATTGGAGATGGGGCATATAGATAAGCAATAACTAGACCCTCAGGACAAACCACGACCTCTGCCGCCCTCTGAGATGAGCACAGGCATCGCCCAAACAAATATCTACTGCCAAATTATTGCAAATGCTGTCTGAGAACCCCACACTGATATACAGAGTGAATTTATAAAGACAGCCTAACTGAGAAATCTCTGATAGCACCTGCCAATATAAATGTGAGCACCAACAGCAGCAGGAACTTTTACCCTTATGGACCCATGTGCAAGCCAGCAAACAAACATGAATGGGATACGTGATCACTCATACTGTCATTGTGCTGGTGCACACAGTATGGGTATTCTGATACACTCAGAGCATCATGGACGTCCTGCTGGCAGCCAATGAATGTGTTCTACCCAAGCAAATATCAGGTGCTTGTAAACAGTAAAGTTTTTGATAAAAACTATGAAGAAATAAGGGAACACATGTAATATGCAGCTTTAGTGATGCACATAATATGAACTGTGGCTAATATTAAAAAGGATAACTTATCGGGAGTTTAAGGCTGATATTGCCCCTTTAAAACAATTGCAACCATGTGCTAATCTGTGCTTAATTGCAGCGCTAAAGGTACTGGGACACATAGAAGGCACTGTTGACAGTTTCAAGATTTTGACCACATACAGTAATTCCAAGTGTTTGATACCCTATGAGCCATTGTCATTTCAGCCCGCAGTTTCTTTGTGTTTTGTATATGAAAATCTCTTGCCTCATTTTTCTTAAGTATATCTTTATGGTCATTTCTAATCATAATTATCATACTCATTGCACTAGACCTGTAGTGGACTGTGCAAAGCAGTAGCAATGTCATACACAGTACCAGTCCTGTAGGCTACAGCTTTATGTCTCACAACATACACATGCATTATTCATCATTGGAGTGTGCCTGTTTTCCCCATACGGTGTTATTTATTTGAAATGCTAAAAATATGTATAATTACTGGTGACCCCCTTTATCAACCCATTTACAGATACCATGGCAAAAGAACTAGATCCAGAAAAGCTAGGTCCAAGAAACTGTGCACTGTGCATGACCTGGACTTAGTTTTTTTTTGGGGGGGGGGATTTCAGATGGCCATAACTTGGTCAATTATTAAGCCTTTAACCCCCAAATTGGGGAATACTTAACTTAGAACCCCTCCCCTTCCCTTCAGCCACATATGTGTTATGCCCAAAGTCCCATGACATGTGCTTTTGGGGGCACAGTGCATTTCACTCTTTGCATGACCAGTAGAAGTCATTCAAATGGGGAAATTCCATAAAATGTACAGTATATAACTCAGAGAAACAGCATCATAGGTGTATGCAGGGGGAAATTTTCTCTCCGAGAGGGCAGTGTGGCTTACCAAGGGCAAACTCCAGAATTATAGCGTGCATTTAGGAAAGGATTGGTGGTCCATTTGTGCTGATGAGCAATTTAGACTTCAAAAATACCGCTTTGTTGGAATATTTTTCCCCGGTTCAGGAAGTGCATGTGAGCATGTGTGGCTGGTGAGTGTGTGGGGAGAGCTGAGGAGACACTGTGTAGGCAAGAGCAGAGAAGATGCTGCAAAGATAGATCAGCTGGTGAAAGTCAGACTTCTGAGTGAAAAAGTAAAAGAAGCTGCTGCTGATGAGGGTAGATTACAGAGTATAGTACTGATGTGATATAGCAACCTGGTGGCTGGGTGAGTGATGGGGTGGGTGGCCAGGTAGGAGCTAAACCAGTGTGATGGTTAAAAAGCAAACTAAAAGTAAATTCAACTGTGTGCACTGTGGTTGGAGGACATACAGTGAGAAGTGGGGAAGATTTCAACATGATATGCCTCTTGTTTTCATAATGAGCCTGAGTATTTGAATTCCAAGGTAGCAGTGAGACACGATGAGACTGCTTAGTGGGAGGTGTAATTGTAATAATAGGTAGGTAGTAGTACTTGCAGTTGGGTTAACAGGAGCAGGGCTAACCTATGACATATCTAGTATGTGTATAAATGTAAGATTTTACATTAATATACTTTGTAGCTCAGATAACACCGCTGATCACTTTTTTAATTTCCACACCTATTGAATATGTACGTACAGTATATACAGTATATATTATTAATTTAAAAAAAACTGTGTTAATGTGTTAGGGTTCAACTTAATGCCACAAAGATAGGGAAGTGTGGTCTAGTGTTTCCAACCCTTACTGTCCACCCCCCAAGCAACAAAAGAGCAAGAACACACAAGCAGCCAGATAGCCATCATCAGGTAAGACAAACAACATACAACTGATTCCAGATGATACAATTACAGTGGCAATCATGTGCTGCCTCCATGGATTCGTATCTGTGGTACACACACACAGCAAGGTATAGACATTCACTTCTGGCTGCAGACAGAAATCCCCATTACTCAAATCACAGCATTAATTCTGGGTGCAGAAGCACAGGCTGCTGCAGCCACAGATACAAATCCACAATGCTCAAATCACAACACTACTTCTATGTGCAGAAGCACAAGCACAGGCCTATGGGGCCAGCACTTCAGTAACCACAGGTGCTGATGCATGCTGTAATATATGCACACACAATTCTGTCTGGAAGCACAGACCCTGTAGGGCCTGCACTTCTACATCCAGGTGTAAGATATACACACCAACATCTAGCTTCAAAAGCGCAGGCCCCATAAAATCCATGGTACCCAAACTGAACACTACTTCTGTCTGCAGAAGTGTAGGCACCTGAGGGGCATGGGCCTCTGCAGCCATAGATGTAAGATATGCACACCGACTTCTGGCTGTAGAAGTGCAGGCCCCTGTGGTGTCTGCACTTCTTTAGCTGCATATAGAAATCCATGATATCTAAATTGTAACAGTATTTCTGTCTGTAAAAGTGCAAGCCGCTATGGGGCCTACACTTCAGCAGCCACAGTACTTTTGCATGCTGTAGGATACAGTTGTGGCTTCAGAAGCACATGCTGCAAATAAACATACATGAAGGTAGCATATCAAGTGTTATTTTTTTTTTGAACTTGCATATTTTATTGCAAACAAGTATCAGGTACATAGTCTTGTTACAAGTTTATTGCGTACAGAATACATAACAATGTGCCACATATACCACTTGATGTGGATCCAACAACTAAGTCCTGTTATTTCTTTTATAGGTCCCAAAGAGGAGAGTCTTCCAAATCGACCACCAAGTCTTGTCTATATCAGACATTCTTTTGGCACTTAGTCCCTCTTTAATGTTCTGCCTGTTTCAATACATTTCTATATCTAACACCTTCTACTGTCTCTTTTTTTGTTAAAGGTAAAGAAGAAAACAAATAAATTGTAAGAAACATTAACAATGTGTCTGTCTGTTTATCCTTTATATATCTTCAAAATATCATCATTTTGTTCAGAAGTATATAAAATATCCCAAGGTTTTATTAATAGGTCAGGTCAGTTGTTGATCCAGAATTGGGATCCCCTCTGTCTCCTCCAAATATGTAAAAAAGGGATGCCACCAAGAATTGTATCTCTCAACCATAAGTCTCAACTTGGCTGTTGTGGCTTCCATGTCCCTTATCAATTTAACATTAGTAGCCCACTGTTTAACCATTAACTGTTTTGTGAAAGCCAGTGTTGTGTGACCACCTTAACAGCAGCCACAGTCATTATCAAAATAGATACCACCCTCCCCGGACTTAATTTCTGTGGGTTTGTGTCACTTCTAACATTTTTTTGGATCTCCTTCTCTGTTTGAAGCCAAAAAGTCCTAATTTTTGGGCACTCCCAAAAGGTCTGAAAATTAGTGCCTTTTTGGCCACAACCCTACCAGCATCTATCTGTAGGTCATTTAGAATAGTGCTGCATAATAGTGGGGGTGATAAAAAAGCATATTGAAACTTTCCACCGAAATTCTCTCCAGACTATCAAGTTTGTGGTCTTGTGAGGATTGGCCCAGATTTTTACCCAGTCTCTGTTTGGAATATCTTGCCCGGACTCCTCTATTCAATTATTTTGTACATGCTGAACTGCTAGTTCTGCTAACCTCTCATCTATCCTTTTGTAAAATAGGGATACCAGGTGTTTCAGGTCCCAAGATGTACCTTTGCTCCATATGAGCAATATCCCTTCCTCCACCTGCCCACCCAAGGAGGAGATTCTCATGACAGTTGTAATATAATGTCTGAACTGAAGGTATTTATAAAACTCTGTATGTGGGAGGTTATGCTCTTGCTGCAAGGTTTTAAAATCTTTAACATGGTCCCCCTCCAGAAACTGGGCCAGCGAATGCAATCCCAGACCGGTCCATCTATCTAAACTGGTATCCTTTTGCATGATTGTAAAGTTGGGCAAAATTGTAATGGAATATAGAGGCAAACATAATTTGTTTTTCCCACCCCTCTGATTTTCAACCAAATAGATAAAGTATGCCTGGTCCACCTATTCCTGATAGTACTTATTGAGCCTGGTAATTTTATCCATAGTAGCACTTTCAGGGGAACACCTGCATGTGTGTTCCCCTCCAGCGTGCACCACTGTATATGTGGGGAGCAACTCAACATTTTGACCAAAGGCTCAATCCCCCTTTATTTTTATTTTCTTGTAATATTAGCCTATGGATTCTGGGTTTCCAGCCTGCCCAAATAAAATTGGTGATTTTTTGCTGTGTTTTCTTCAAGTCAGTCTTGGGAATGTGTACTGGTAGTGAGGCAAAAAGGAAGAACAGTTTTGCTAGAACATTCATTTTTGTTGTGTGAATTCTATTTACAAAAGATAGTGTTAAGCTTTGCCATCTGCCCATATCCGTGAAGATTTGTTTGAGTAGTGGTTCATAACTGCATTTATATAAGTTAGTTAAGTTCTTCGGATCCATATACCTAAGTATTTAACTTTATCTTTTACCCATTTGAAGGGCATACTATTTTTTAATGCTGAGGTTAAATTCTCTTTTATCAGTAATGCTTCAGATTTTTCTAGATTTATTTTGAATCCAGAAATGGCCCTATAGTTCTTAAACACTTTCAATAAATTTGCGATGGTGAGGATAGGTTTGTCTACAAATAACAATGTATCATTTGTGTACATTGACACCTTACAGCTGTTGCTCCCCATTTGTATGCCCTGAATGTCTTGAGATTGCTGTAAGGTGATCGCCAGAGGTTCCAAGCTTAATGCAAAGAGCAGGGATGACAAGGTACAGCCCTGTCTCGTCCCTCTTTCTAGGTTTATCTCCCTTGATAAAGTTCCATTTACCCTCACTCTGGCTATGGCCTCACTATAGCATAAAAATACCCATCATATAAATTTGTCCCCTAGCCCCATTTTGTCGATAATCACCCATAGGTATTCCCAATTTAGGTGACTGAGCACTTTTTCTGCATCTAAAAAAGGGCTAATTGTGCAGAGGTTGTGGGTAGACTATAAGCTAAGATATTTAATAGCTTATGAATGTTATCCTCTAAATGTCTATTTGGCATGACCCATTTGGTCGGAGTGTATCAAGTTCAATATATTTTTGTAATCTGTTTGACTGGATTTTAGACAGAATGTTTAAGTCTTGATTTAGTAAAGAAATAGATCTATATGCTTCACACTTGTTTGTTGGTTTACCTGGTCTGGGTATAACACTTATCAGAGCCACCTTCCAGGAGTCAGGAATATGGTTTTCTGCTAGGCATTCATTAAACACAGTGGGCAAAATAGGGCAAGTGCATTTTTAAATTGTTTGTAGAATTTGCGGGAAACCTGTCAAGGGCCTGGGGATTTACCTGTTAGTAGAGAGATACCACATCCCTAATGTCCCTGCATGATTAGAGCATTCAGTACCTCTCTGGCTGGTTCTGATAACCTGGGCAATGATAGCTCTTGCAGAAATTGTTCAGTTTTTGTTTTAATATCAGTGTTCTTTTCCTTTTCCTGGTACAGCTTCTGGTAGAACTGTCAGAATTGCTCTGCAATATCTGATGGATTACACCAGAGGTTGTGAGAGTCCAGCTTATTACTAATCTTTGTTACTGTTCTGTCTGCCTGAGCTTTTCACAGTCTCAGTGCCAATAATTTTGCTGCCCTGCTCCCTGTGTCATGGTATGTTTGGCTCAGGATTCTGAGTTGTCCATCTATTTTTTTGACATTCTATTTTCTGTAATTCTTCTCTTGCACGTAGTCATTTTTTTTAAATATTTTTCTGTTGTTGGGATTCCCTTTATGTTCATTCTCTAGTTCCTTTATTCTATTTAAACTTTTGTCCCAGGATATTAGTGATAATTTTTCTTGCCAGAGGCTATCCTAATAAGTTCCCCCCTACACACACTGCCTAAGGGCCTCCCAAGTTGATATCGGAGAGCACTGCTGTCCCATATTAGTATAAATTTCCTTTATTGGAGTCGGACAATTTTTAATAAAACTTTTATCACTTAATAGGGACACATTTAACCACTATAGCTTTATTTTCACTACCCTAGGAATCCACCATTTAATGGACAGGGGTGCGTGGTCCGAGGTAGTTATGTTATGAATTTTGGAATTAATCACCTGGTGTGCATATGTTTTAGGTATCAGGAATAGGTCTATGTGCTATTGAATTTTTGCCATGTGAAAACAGTTGTATGTTGTTTGTCCTACCTGAATGATGGCTATCTTTGGTTGCTTGTGTGGTCCTGTACTTCTGCTGTTTGGGGGGTGAAGAGTTACAGTTGGAAACCCTAATGTCACATTTCCCTACTTTTGTGGCACTAAATTGAGCACAAACTAGTGCATTAACACAGTTTTTGGCAATTAATTTCTTTTCTTTTGAGATTGTGGAATCATACCATCATTCATGGAACTTTTACTCATAATTTTTCATTTTTTATTATTTTTTCACCAAATTTTAACACGCCATTTTTTGGATTTTGAAACATTTTACCTACCAGGTTTATAAAGTGGGCTCATAAAAATACTATGTTGAAAATATTGGTCAAAATCTTAAAAAAATACCAAAGTTATGGAGGTACACAGAAATTTCTCAATGTTCAGTTATAACTTTAGTCATTTTCAGCATTTTGACCCAAATTTTCAACATAGCCATTTACACCCACGCTTGAACCTGATAGGTGCTGTTTTTCAAATCTAGCCAGAAAGGTGATTTCAGTCACTCCATGAAATCATTTCCAGCAGGATTTGAAAAACCTTCACCTGCCAGTTTATAATTTGGGATCAAAATTTAGAAAAAACACCAGAGCTGTGAAGGTATGTTGTGGCTCTGTGTTGTTATGCCTACAGGAGTGGTCGGTAGGGGTTGCTAAGGACTTATTTTCTACAGCTACTGTCATTTTTTTTTTAATAACATGGCAAGGACTTTTCGTGAGTGAGAGGGCAGGCAGTCTGACCATGGCTTAGATTTGTTGTTGCAGTCATGGGTCAGGATATTAATTTAACTGAGCACCCATTTTATTTGCAAACTTATTTTTAAACTTTTTAAGAAATGTTGTGTGCAGTGCCAGCCTTTGACCCAGTAGGTAGTGCTTTGTGATCCCGTGCCAGTGATCTATTTTCAGGGGGCAAGCTCAGTGAGCCAGCTGGATGGGCTGAGGCTGGGTGGACAGTGCTGCCATGCAGCAGCACCACTTCAACAGGAGCTTGGGGCTGACTGCATGGGCCCAAGTACCATATCGTGAAGAAAACTCTTCTTTTGTCATAGGGCCCTGCACCTCTGCATCTACAGCAGCCAGAGGGCCCTGCACTTCAGCTGAGAGATGGACTCCTTGCCCTATATCTGTAGCCATGTGGAAGCACAGCTTCTGCAGCCACATCTGTGTGTCTTACAGTGTGCATTAGTATCTATGGCTTCAGAACAGCTAGCCCACCAGAACCTGTGTTTCTGATGCCACAACTGTGTGTGTATGTCTTTCAGCATGCATGATTACATGTGGCTGCAGAAAAGCAGGTCCCACAGGAGCCTGTCATTTCTGCATACAGAAGTACTATTGCAATTTAGGTATCATGTATTTCTATATAGCTGAGAAGTGCAGGCCCCACTACGGCTCAGGAAGCTTCTGAGCTTCTGCAGCCAAAAGTTGGTGTATATGTCTTTCACTTGAGGCTGTAGAGGTGCAGACCCCTCAGGGGCATGCGCCTCTCCATACAGAAGTAGTGTTGCTATTTGGTATAATAGATTTCTAAGGCCTGCCCTTCTGCAACCAGAAGTCAGTGTTTATCTCTTACATCTGCAGCTGCAAAAGTGCAGGCCCCTATGAACTGCATGTCTTCCAGTGTGCATGAGTACCTGTGGCTACAGAAGCACTGACCCCATAGGAGCCTGTGCTTAAATATGGAGCATAAAAAAAAGAACTGTTGTAATTTGTGTATCGTGGATTTGTATCTGTGGCTTCAGGGACCTGTGTGCTTCTGCACACAAAAGTAATGTTGTGATTTGAGTATCATGGATTTCTATCTTCAGCCTGAAGTGAATGTGTTGGCTTGCAGAGTGCATACTACAGACACAGATCCACAAAGGTAGCATATCAATGCTACCACTTTTGTGTCATCTGGAAACAGGTGTATGTTGTTCATCTTACCTGATGATGGCTGTTTGTGGTTGCTTGTGTGGTCTTGTCCTTTTGCTGTTTGGGGATCAGGGCTGGAAACCCTAACACTACATTTACCTACTTGGGGCATTAAGTTAAACTTCTAACTGGTGCATTAATGAAGATTTTGCAATTGATTGAGATATATATATATATATATATATATATATATATATATATATATATAGCAGTATTTGTAGTAGTAGTAGTAGTAGTAGTAGTGAAATACATTTCTTAAGGAGAGTCAAGTTGAGCAGAAGCTCATTTTGAATTACTTCCTTTCCTACTGGTACATACTATAAGTACTATATAATACTACATAAAATGTTGAATGGCCAGACTCACAATATGCAGTTTATCTTCAAATGTGAGATGACAAGGCTATATATCATGAGTAGAAAAGCCATGAGTAACTTATTAAAAATTCATGCCCCTACAAGGGATGATAAATTATGTATTACTGACTCCAGATATAACTTGTAAATTGGTGATTTGTTTGATGATTAAGCTGTTTCTCAATGATTTCAATTGCTGGCTTCAATGCTGCTTTGTGCAATTGTGATGTCATCAGCAATCTAAAAGCTGTTGTCTGATTGGTGCAGTACTTCATTGTGATGTTAATCTTCAAGATATCAGTTATGACAACATTAACACAAAATATTTTGATACATTACTGTTAGTGTAGTTATCCAGTAATATGTCACTTTTATCTTGCCATTTGTACACCATTCCTGTTGTATAAATATATGCAGTATGTGTTTACTGTATATGTATTAAATTCTTTGGGTGCCATCTAAGTCTCTCTAAATAGTTTTCTGGTCTCGGTGGAGTTGACACTTGTGGTGGTAAAATGCCTGCAAAGGGTTAAAGAAGGTGTAAATGGCCTGAGACACTGCCTATATTTTGGGAAAGCTTTCTGTTTAAATGTAATCATTCCTGTAAAGAAAAGTGTCTGATTACCTTGTTAAGACCATTGTGTTAAACAAGTAAAACACACAGCCCCAAGTAAATGGTGTCTTTATGATTTGTGCTCTCATTGTTTTCTACCCTAATTGCATTAGTGCAGACTAACGGATATGTTTATTTGTACAGTTACAATGTCTCTTATGGTTATCATAAATCATGTTAAAGAGTTTTGTTTTAATAAATGGAACTTGGATTTACAATCAAAGTGTTTTACTCTGCATGTAATTATAGAAACTCATGTGTGCAAATAGACTACGCCAATTGAATTAAGAACTTCTACCTTTAAGAACTGTTACAGTGATTGAGAGACAATCTTATAGGTATAAGATTGTCTAGTATGTTTTGAAATAAACATTCCTGATTGACTGAAAATGATGTCATTAGTCATAACATCAAATTAATCATTGAAGCCCCCTTTTGTTTTGTGGAACAGCAGGAAACTATGCAATGCATGTGTCAACGCTGCTTAAACAGTTGCAGTAACAAAATATGTCTTTAATATTGCATTTTTTATTTAAGAAATGCCAATACTGCAATACCAAGTGTAACTCAAATGGCTGTAGTGAAACCATGTGAAGTATGTTCTGTGATCAGACAAAACACATCATTACCCATGCATAGGGCAGCTGTTATGACTACAGTAGGGAAAGAACAAATGGGTGACAAGTATATGTCATTCATAATAATTTCTGCCTGACAGGTGATGGAAATGGTAGAGCTTTGTGATGTGATACCAGAAAACAACCACCCCTGTAACCACTAGGGCTGCCTTGATGTGGAACAGGGCTTAAACACTGATTCAGTTTGAAGCCTTGAAACTAGAGACTCCTGAAATGAGTCTTGGAATGTTTTCCAGGGTGACTGTGACACAGTACGTTCTTTATGTTTTTAAATGTACAGTACTTGATGTTGAAATGCTGAACCTTGGTCCAAAAATCCACCTTTAACTGAGGTCCAGATCATTTTAGCTTTGTCATATTTCAACAGATTGCTAAAGGGATACAGATACAGTATTTCATTTTTTTCTGACTTTCTTTAGAAGTTTAGGAAACATTTAGTGCTTGTCCATCTGTCCAGCTTACATAAGATATCAAATTATTTTAATCATTTCTACAGTACACAACTACCAGTGAGGTTATGTTAAAGGACACCTGAACATTTCAACAGCTAATTTTGTTTTTCATTTAAAAATTATGTCACAGGCTTGAAGAGCATAAGATGTTTGCTTGCACTTATGTAATGAAGATAAATGCAGTTTTGTAACATCTTAAAAAAAAATAATGAAAGAGACTCCTTTTGTAAAGACCCATTCTAACAAGCTCATAAAAGGCCACCAATATGCCTGTCACTGAAAAGAGCGTTACCAGCCTTGTGGTATGTATTATTTACTGCATTACTGGTATGCCTGGATTGGGGAGAATGAAAGAAACAATGAGTGTTGTAAAACAGTAGCAGTATATGAGTACATATGCATTTGTTACATGTTTTCTAGTCTAGTTTATTTTTCCACTGTCACTTTAAAGAGCAGCTGATGCTATTAGGACAACTTAACAAAACATAATATTAAGACATAGTTCAGCTTGTATTTCACATTAGTTTTGTATTTCTCCTCCCCGTTATTTATTATTGAGGCCATTTGCATGAAAATGGGATCTTTGCTCCTGATGAGTTAATCAATTCCTCTTGCTTTCTCCCTACCTGAGGTCATAATGCTCTGTTACATCAAATTCCTCCCATGGCAACAGATTGTGATGCCACAATAGAGGACTGTGACATAAAGTAGGGAGTAAGCTAAAGAGGCAGATGAACTCTAATGGATATAGAGCATGTTCCCATACTACTTTCTCAGTAATGGATAACTGGGAGGAGAAATCTATCAAATACATATGGAATGCAAACTAAATTGTACCTAAATATTATGTTTTTTCAAAGTTTTCTTTGAGGTGTCAGCAGCTCATTAATGACTCCCAAATTCTACTCCTACAAGAGGCAGCTGTCTAATCAGATAAGACATGATTAACACACCAAATAGAAACGGGAAAACACAGCCATCTGCATGACATTCAGTGTATGCACAGAGAGACTTCCATTAGGCAGGCACAGTAAATGCTAACTTCATGTGGTTAATTGCAGGGCTACTGTACTGTATGGCAAATTAGGCATTCAGGAGTGTTGTATGAGTGCTGTATTAGGCTTCCATCCCTCCAGACCTGAAAAGCAGAGTCACTTTTCTTTCTCAGTTTGTTACACTTGTCACTATAAAGGCAACAATATATGCTCATCTGTAAGTCGACCTCACATATATGTTAAACCCCTTTACCTTGTCAATGTTAGCAAAACTACAGACATTTTTTACTACCCAAATTGTATGGAAAATGTTTATTTTATGACCAACATCAGGCATATAATATGTCTTTGTGCCCAGAACATAATTAGTTTACACATGTGGAAAAATTGTTTACCATTTTAAATCCTGCAGCTAGGTTGATCTTGCAAATAAGCTGAGTCCCCCTTCTTGGAGGATCTATTTTTAGCATCAAGAAGTAAACATATCTGACAGTTGCATCCATAGATACTTTCAGATATTTCCAGATATTTTGTGATCTATCTAGTGAGATTCTTTCCAGTGGCCCACACTTGTACTGTAGGAAGGCAGAGAATTTCTTTAGAGACATTGCAAAACTTTTGGAAAAAAATCTGGCCATGTCTTTGGCTGCACATGTGAGTAACTACAGTACATACTGCATTTGAAAAGGATCTGAAGGATTTACAATTCACATCCATTTTGCTATTTAGACAGATTAGCAAAAATAGATTTGCATATTTGCATGCATATTTATGCAACATAAAAAGGATTCTGATGACCCTAGGCTACTTTCAGTGTAGTGAACTGGTCCTGATTCTACCTTGCCCAGTCTCAGTGGTCAAACAGCTGTTATTTCATTTGTTAATTTCATGGTCCATAATAAAAGCTAATGGGACAGTTGGAACCTGTTACTGATACAAGTTTATAATGAAGTTGAGCTACTCTATCACGTCCTTTGTATTCCCAGCCTCCAGCTTCTTTCTTGAAATATACTGACTGCACTAGAGAAAAAATGCATGGATAAGTCAAAATAAACTGCACTTTCAACATAATATACAAATATGCACTGAATTATGGCATTGTAACATAAATATATGTTTGCATTGTGATACAGCTGGCAGAAGGGAGGAAACCAAATTCCATTAACCACTATAAATACAATGCCAGCTCCATCTGGAATCTTTTCCCAATGCTTTGTAGCCATGGCAATCGTCCAGCAGGGATGGACAGGCTGGTAATGTGTGCATGCAAGTACGTACACACTCCTCTCTCCCTGTTCCTACCTACCTGTTCCTTTAAACAGTGTTGTGTTCGATGAGCATGCCACTACTGGTACAGCACTGCAGTCAATGACTCTTGGACAATCCCAGATATAGACTATGAAAGGTATTGTAATATGCAAACAAAATAGTCAGACATTGCATTGTAACTAGCATTAGAGCTCACATAACAATCTGCAATGTCTGAACAGACTGTGTGAGAGTCACACTTTCCTTTCGGTTTTGCAATTGAACAGACTCTGGAAATATAAGGTAATGGGGTGCATACTATATTCATGGAATACAATGATTAGCTAAAGGAACTAAATATGAATCTTCTGAAAATGTTCTGTCAGATTGTTATATGTAGTTACAACATCAGTGGTATGGGTGTCAACAGGAGTGTGAAAGAAAAAGTGAAACAAGGATGTATCATTTGTCATGATAGTGGCTTAATTTGTTTTTTTACACAAATGCAAAAATAAAGAGGAACTTGCCAATAATATGACACCCTCTTGATTTAACTTTCCCAGAAATGGGGGAAATATTTGTATGTTTTGATGCATAAAACCAATTCAGTTCCATGTCATTTTCATAAAAGAGTTTTGACAGATGTAGAATGTGGCTGTAAATATAGCAAAAGAAAGAAATAGAAGGGCTTCTATGCTTCTTTTGGTTAAATCAGCTCTTAAGGTTGCAGTCTCACAGGTGGTTGGCTCAGGACAAAAATAATTAAAATATCCCAATAAAGAATAAAACTTGCCAGAAAGCTATTCAAACAGTTCAAAAGTACATGCAGAATGACAAGTATGTTAACATAAAATAAGCAAAGTAATCAAAGACAGACATGAACATAAAGCTCATTAAATGATGCCAATGGCTGCAGTTGTGGAAGTTAATTTGTACACTGCCATCCTGTGTATGTTCTTAACTGGACATGACATAACAGGATAAATTATTATTCTAATAATGCTTAAATATATTTAAAAATGACATCAATGATGCCTTTCTATGCTATTTATATACAGTGGTAATTGTGCAAAAGTTGATCTGTAGCGTGGTACAGTGCATGGTGCAGTGCATGGTAGCAACTGAATAACATATATTGTGCTACCGCAAATACCATGCTATACCACACTACCGGTCAACTTTTGAGCAACTATTACGCAAATGGTATAGAATGGTGTTACTAATGTCGTAGATGGTCAGGTATTATGAAAAAACAGAACAGCAACTGTTGAGGAGAAAGGGATTCATTATGTTTGGCTGAAGCAGGATTTAAACCTGCACCCTCCTGATAACCAACAGGGTTCCAACCACTACAATAAATCTTACTGCCTGAGGGGGATATGGGAAAAGTCATTGTCTATCAGCCAGGTTTTGGTTTTCCTTTCTTGTTACAGTTTATTTACCAAGAATGGCCAGCTGAGATTCAACATCTCCTTTCCAGTGGGATCCTGCAGTTTCTCATTTTTACAGTGTATTCACTTAGGATAGTGCAGCTGAGATGCAATATCCCATGAGACATTCTGGAGTGGGGCACATAATTCAACATTAATCTGAGGGGAATATTAAATGGCACTTTTATGGGTTTCTTCAGATAAAACACAACTATTTGAATGTGACATTTGGAGGGCATGTGCCCCACAGACTGTGTTGGCATGACAGCTCTGCAACATCCCATTTCCAGTGGGTTCCTGCTTCTATCCACTTTTGCAGCTGTGTGGACTACAGCACTGGGAGGTTTTGCTTAGGTTACACAGTGTCTAGTTCTTGCTAGCAGGACTGCACCTGCAATTTCCTAGTCCCTAACAGTGCTCTCACCATTAGACCACACTGCTTCCAGAAGGGTGAAGAAAGGTCCAGAAAAGGCAAACAATTGTTAATCATTTTTGTTTGTTTTCTTACAATGTATTTCCCGAGGATAGCCCAGCTGAGATGCAACATCTCAGTTCCAGTGAGGCTCTGCTTCTACCTATTTCCATAGGTGGGTGGGCTGACTGGAGCACTGGGAGGATAAGTTAGTAGCTCAAGGTCACACAGTGAGAATATGGCTACAGCAGGGATTTAATCTGTTATCTCCCAATTATCAACAGTGCTCTAACAATTAAACCACACTCCCTTGTCTGTCTGGGGAGGGTGGATTGGAAGAGCCAGTCACTGCATGTAGCACATTTTATGTTCACCATGTGCTTTTGCAAGTGAATATATTGTTATGAGAGTGGATTTTGAGAGGTGTGTCACTGTCAGTCCAATGCAGGGCAGTCTGCAAGGGTCCGACCCTGTCACACCAATCATCAGCAATGCTGGTCATGGTGATGTTCTGGCTTGCTGTGCAGAAACTTCATGTAGTTCAAGGAGAAACAGGCCCAATCATAGGGTGGCTCGTTCCTTTGATCTGCATAACACCGCCTAGCAAGCATACAGTAGCTGATCTCATCATGATCAGTTTGCTGTGGTGACTCTGAGAGCCTTACATGCCAACACAAGAGTCCTAGACTACACTTTAGTTACTAACTAAACAAAATCAATGATTATTACACTTTTGGCAGAATGTAATGCAGTATTGCCATTGGCTAATGCAGTTTGACAGCTCAGAAAGAAATGCCCTCAGTCCTCTCCTACTATATATATATATATTAGAGGCAAAAAACTCAATTTAATGCATCAGTTAGGGTTGTTCCACAGCGACAAAAGTGAGGAAATTCGATGTTAGGGTTGAAACCCCCTTTGCATCCCTCCAGCCTACCCCCCCAACTAGAATTGGGGTGCACATTGGGGTCATCGGCCCTAAGTGTCACCCCATCACATGTGGAAAGAAACTGAGGAATAGGAGAATGGGGTGACGGTTAGGACCAATGACCCCAAATTTCAGGCAAATCCGTCAAACGGTTGCAAAGTTATTAAGGTGCAAAATTTTGGGTTTAACATGTAAATGGCTCCTCAACCCTAACTATGGTAGCACTACCGTGCTACCATAGTATATATATATATATATATATATATATATATATATATATATACACATATATATATATTCATTACAAAAACTACATTAATGCATCAGTTAGGGTTGTTATTAATGTATCAAAAGATGGGAAATTCGATGTTAGGATTTCCAACCCTAACACCCCACCCCCACCCTGCACAGATGAAGAGGGATTGGGGGTGGCATTGGGATTGTCAGCCCTTGCTCTCACCCCATTCCATTAGAAAATGAGTTGGATGGGCACAGCATAGGAGAATGAGTGAGTGTTAGAGCTAACAACCCCAATGCCATCCTCTGATCCCTATTCATCTGTGCAGGGCGGAGGGGGTGTTAGGGTTGGAAACCCTAATGTCAAATTTTCCAGCTTTTGATGCTTTAATAACAACCCTAATTGATACATTAATGTAGTTTTTTGCAATGAATTTCCTTTCTTTTTGAGATAGTGCAATCAAAGCCTTATTTGCCTGTAGTAGTGCAGCGCCTTTCGGACCCTGCGCTCCCATTCCCCCATACATGGATCTATGTATGTCACCATGGAAGGGCCCTGCACTCCAATTTATAGCACAACAGTTACCAAATTGCCAGCATAACCATCTTATTACCCCACCTCATGTACCTGGTACAGAAAATGTACAAAACCCCACCAAAATGTAATTTATTGCAACTGCAACACCAGTCCACGCTACAGGTGCAGAAATACATTTTGAGTAGGATTTTAAAAATGACGGCTTTGACATACATGAAGTAGGGTAATAACAAGTCTATGTTGAAAAGTTGGGGTCAAAGTCACTAACATTTCTAAACTTATGAGCGTGTATAGTGAAACTGCAACGAATGGTCATGACATTGCCATTTTTATATATTTTGATCTACCAAATGTTCAGCATAGACTTCTTATGACCCCACCTCATGAACAAGATAGCTGTCATTATGCAAATCCTGCTTGAAAGGTGAATTTACCAATCGACCACAAAATCACTTTTCTGGTAGGAGTTGCATAGCAACAGTCATATTGTTCATAGGTGGGGTTCTCAAAAGGCTATCATGAAAATACGGTGTCAAAATATGCAAAAATGGCAAAGTTATGCACCAAAAATGAAAATCCCATTGAAATACATTGATTTCCCATACGAAAGAAGATCTTGCTTTGTGAGTCAGCATATGACAGAAGATCTTACTTCTTATGATGCTGATATGAAAGAAGAATTTCAATGTTAAATAAAACACATTTTAAGGGCATTTTTCGAGCAGTAAAGTACAGAATGCACCTAAGGGGTCCAAATAAGCAAGCTGCATGTGTTGATTCCTCCCCATAATATCATATTGGGTGTTTCCAAACACAAAAGAAGATCTTGTTTTGTGAGTCAGCATACGAATCAAGATCTTACTTCATATGATGCCAATATGAACAAAGAATTTAAATGTGAAATAAATCACATTATAATGGCATTTCTTGAGTAGTAAAGTACAAAATGCACCTAAGGGGTCCAAATAAGCAAGCTACGTATGTTGGTTCCTCACCAGAATATCATTTTGGGAGGTTTCTAAATTTGAATTTTTCAGGCAAAAACAAGATGGTAGCCATACAAAGAAGGAATTTATCCATACAAAGCAGAATTCCTTCTTTGTTTAATACAACTAACTTGTAGTGCTTACTGAGCATGCTCAGAAATTATTTTGTTTTAAAATATTTAAATTGCAATACCTTAAAAATGCTTATTTTTTTTCACCAGACTAGCAAAATGCACATCTGTGGGTAGTCCTTTCTGCCCTGAAAATTTCAGACCAAAAAAAACTGGGCTTTAAGCAAGTTCAAAGAAAAATCCCAGTGAAATCAATGAGCAAAAATATGCTTTTTTCACCTCTCTGTAACTCAGAAACTGCACATCTGACCAGAACATAACTTGCCATATCAGGAGATCAACCCCATAGGACAGTGCATACCAAATTTTGTGCAAATCTGTTGAACAGTTACAAAGGTATTAAAATGCAAAATGTTGAGTTTAACATTGAAGTGCCTACTCAACCCTAACTGCACTTGCCTAATATATATATATTCTATGAAAAAAACTTTGTTCATGCATCAGTTAGGGTTCCTCTACATGACAAAAGTGAGGAAATTCGGCATTAGGGTTCCCACCCCTTGCACCCACCCCACCCCTACCCCCACCAGCAGGCATCAGGGTGTGCATTGGGGTAATTGGTCTAACTCTCATCCCATCCCATGTGTAAACAAAGCTGAGGCAGTGCAGTGTAGGAGAATGGGGTGAGAGTTAGGACCAATGACTCAACGCACACCCGATGCCTGCTGGTGGGGGTAGGGTGGGGTGGGGTGCAAGGGTGAGAACCTGATGCCAAATTTCCTCACTTTTGTCGCTGTAGAAGAACTCTAACTGATGCATTAACAAAGTTTTTTGCATAGAATTTCCATACTTTTTAAGAAAGAATAGAAAAGTAGAAAGTTCCGAAAGTTCCCACTCTCCCACCATGTGATTTTGTGTGACTAGAGTAACAGTAAGTGCAACAGAAATGCAAGCACAAAGGCTTACGCACATGGTGACGAAAATGTAAATGGTAACACAAAGAGTAATAGGAATGCAAGCACAAAGTGACACAAAATCGGACAGTTACATAAACAGAGACATCAAACAGAAGTGCATACAGAACACAACTGGCAACACACACATTCACGATACCACAATTGTAAATGCAAATGGTAACAGTAACAGCAACAATAAAGCCAACAGAAACAGAAACGCAAACGCATACAAAATGCAAACTGTACGCATGGGCGCAGGTACCGCAAATTCCAAATGCAAATGGTAATGGTAACAGCAACAGTAATATGAAACAAAAATGGACACACAAGTGCAAATGAAAAACCCAACTGTAACACACACAGTGGCGTAGATGGGAACGGGGATGCGAATGGTAACAGAAGAGCAACTGGAAACTCTAACTGACACAGTAACAAAAGGGCACACCTTTCTTTTCCCCAAAAACTGCATTGAAAAAACAAATTGAAAACAAAGAATGTATGCATTATAATTGACTTCGGAGCAGAAAATTACAACTTGGAATACTAAATTGCTTATATCTCAGGAACCATACGACATAGGAAAAAAATTAAAATTTTATATGAATTATTACTTTCCTGGCTAGTTTTATGCTTAGCCCCCAATTGGGGGGCTAAGCATTTTTTTGACAAGAAGTCCGCATCTCACACCGTTTCCAAGATACGGGCCCTGAAAGACGCAACGAACTCCATAATGTTATCCTATGGCAAAAAGCATCAACTTCGGAGTGCCATCACTTTGCCACCCTGTAATATTATTTCAACAATCCACCAAAAGGCACATCTGTGGTATGTTGGCTTTCTTCCCTCCAAATTTCAGCCCAAATGACCAAAGCGTTATTTTGCAGCAGTGCTGCAAAGAATTCCTGTAATGTATCAAACGCCGTAATGTTATCCTATGGAAAAAAGTCAACTTTGTAGTGCCGTAACTTTGCGCCCTGTACTATTTCTTGACCAAACCACCAAAAGGCACATCTGTGGGATATTGCCTTTCCTCCCTCCAAATTTCAAGTCAAAAAAACAAACTGTTCCCAAGATATTTAATATCAAAGTTTACAAAAATGTACCTATCTATTCCATTATAAAAAATCTGGCCATCTTGTCCCTCCCTGGCGATCAAAGATGACGATCGAAGAACCTCACGATCAAAGAATTTGCAGGCTCACAAACAAAGACTTAAAAACCTTATAAATCAAAAAATTGAAGGACTTGCAGTAAACCACCACCATGGTTTGACAGAACGAAGCCCCCTGAGTAAAACCCACCCTCATTTGACTTCCTATGACACCCCTGGGCTGAGAAAATTGTTTTTTTAATTGGGCCATCTCGTCCCTCACTCGAGATGCACGATCGCGATCAAAGAATTTTCAGGCTCGTGATCAAAGAATTTGCAGGGTCATGATCAAAGAATTCAAACTCTTCAAATTCAAAAAATGTATAGAATCATGGTAAATCACCACCACGGTTCATCAGAACGAAGCCCCCTGAGTAAAACCCATCCTTGTTTGACTTCCTACGACACTCCTGGGCTGAGAAAATTTATTTTTTCATCTGGCCATCTTGTCTCTCGCTCGCGATGCACGATCGTGATCAAAGAATCTCGAGGTCAAAGTTTTTGCATCCTCGCGATCAAAGAAATTGCTAGCTCATGTATAAAAGTGAGGGATGAGATGGCCAGATTTAAAAATGATTTGCTCAGCCAGGGTGCCCTAAACTGTAAAATGAGGGTGCACTTTGCTCAGGGGCTTTCTTATCCCATCTGCATACCGAAAATAATCTTACAAATACCCTGGTAGTCTAGTACCCCCAATAAAATATTAACATCCCTGGTAGTCTAGTGGCCCCCAATTAAATATTTAACACATGTAGACCCTGGTAGTCTAGTGCCCCCACCCCTGTTATTTT
This sequence comes from Neoceratodus forsteri, assembly GCA_016271365.2. Classification (NCBI taxonomy): domain Eukaryota; kingdom Metazoa; phylum Chordata; order Ceratodontiformes; family Ceratodontidae; genus Neoceratodus; species Neoceratodus forsteri. Next base: position 106,550,420 of record CM057459.1, on the reverse strand, counting down.
GAGATTGCTCATAGTCTAGTAGGCCTCGAGCTGTATTCTCTTATTATAAGTACATGTTAGTATCCCTGGTAGTCTAGCTGCCCCCAGCATAATGAAATACATAATGATGCAATATTATACCTGGTAGTCTGGTATCCCTACCCCACCCATCCATCCATCCCACCCAGCACCCCCACACCTTTGCCAACGGCGACTGGCACAACCCTCCCTCTCACCTCCACAGCCAGCTGCCAACTGTCTGTGTTAGGAGGTAATGCAAAGAGGTGCTCAGAGATATTTTCAGAGTGCCTCTTTGCATTACTGCTCGTAATGCAGACAGTCAGTGGCTGGCCATGGAGGTGAGTGGAGGGTTGTGCCAGTCACCAGCTGGCAAAGGGTGGGAGGTGCTGGGTGGGCTGGGGTGGATGGGTGGGGGTTGGGGCCACTAGACTACCAGGTATAATATTAAATCAATATGTATTGCCTTATGCTGGGGGCCTCAAACAACCAGGGATATTAACATTTATGTATAAGAAGACAATACAGCTGGGGCACTAGACTACCAGGGCTCTACATATAAGTTAATATATTTTATTGGGGAGGCCACTAGACTACCAGGGATAATTATAAGATTATTTTCGATATGCAGATGGGGCAGAACAAAGCCCCTGAGCAAAATGCAATCAGTCATTTTACAGTGTAGGCCACCTCTGGGCTGAGTAAATACATTTTAAATCTGGTCATCTCTGCCTCGCCGCTGATGCACGATCGGGTGATCAAAGATTCTTGCGATCAAAGAATTTGTCAGCTCACAATCAAAGATCATTAGTGAGCCATGAGCAAAGAATTTAAAAAGCTAATAACTCTATTTTTGGACCAATTTGGATGGAACCAAAGCCATGGCTCAATAGATGGGTCCCTGATTAAAACCCATCAAGTTTACTTCAGAAGTGACCCCTGAGCAGAGATAATTGTGTTTGTGCAATCGAAACTGAAAACAAGATGGCGAAACTTGCGGTCAAAGAATTTTTGAAATTCCTTGGGATCAAAGATTCTTGAACCACGAGGCTGCAAATTATTTGACCGCCAGGCAGGACGAGATGGCCAGAATTCTCATTCTTTGATCGCAAGATATACATATACATTTTCCCATTGACTTATAATGGGAACTTAAAACTGCCATAACTTTTGAATGCCTTAATATTTTTTCACCAAACAAAAAGAGGCATGTTCAGCCACCAAAGCTCTTTCAAATGAGTGAACTTGCAGAGCAGCAAGCAACACGATGGCCGTGCAGGACCACATTTAGAGTGCCAAAAGGTGCCTCCAAAAATGGATAATTTTGCATTTTTTAGCACTTTTGTACACGAAGACCGGCACTCCGACCAAAACACAATTTAGCAAATCAAGAGATCTAGTGTGCCCCAACATGTGTACCAAATTTCAGACAAATTCATTGAACAGGTCCAACGTTATTAACATCCAAACGTTTGACTTAGTATGTAACTGGCTGCTCAACCTAACTATAGTGGCGACCACACCACTATAATATATATATATATATATATATATATATATATATATATATATATATATATATGTGTGTATACATATATATATATATATATATATTTATATAGTTAGGTTGAGTAGCCCTGTTAAAGTTAGGGTCAAACTTTGCACCTTAATAACCTTGCCACCATTCAACAGATTTGCCTGAAATTTGGAATATGCAATCAAGAACCATATATCTTGGGATCTGCCAACTTTTGTAGTGGTCAGATATATGGCTGTGGAGTTATTAAGTGAGATCTGCACGCGCGTTTACAGTTTTTGTGAATTCTTTGCTCTCGCTTACAGGTCGCACAGTTTGTGTGACTGGTCCTAAAACTTCAGGAAATATGTGGCCAGGGTCCATGATGTGTCTTTTGAAGATTTCGTGAAAAAATATTGAACGGTTCAAAAGTTATTCAAAACACAAGTTCCCATTATAAGTCAATGGGAAAAGTTAAAAAGTTCGACAGTGTCACAAATGCACTTTTTAGTGTCACAAATGGCCCTAGTAGTGTCATAAATCCGCCATTTTTTTCAGTTGGTGATCAGAAAAGTGCTTGGCATTTAAAACTGGGACCCTCTAGGAACACAATTCTTTTTGTGTTCACCTAGTCGGACCATCAGGATGCTAGCCATGTCTTTATTTTGGGGTTAAACACCTCAGAAATATGTTTTTCAAATTTCTGGAAAAAGTAGTGTCGCAAAGTAGTGTCACACTCACGACACTTTGGTGATTTCATTTGCGAAAGTGTCATGATTTGCGACACTATTTTGCGACACTATGCCCAAAATAACAGGAATTCTTTGCCACCCAGCTGCAAAAGAACGGTTTGGTCTTTTGGGCTGAAATTTGGAGGGAGGACAGCTAACATGCCACATATGTGCCTTTTTGTGGTTTGGTGAAAAAATAGTGGAGGGTTGCAAAGTTACGGCACTCTGAATTTGATGCTTTTTCCCATAGGATAACATTACGGTGTCCGTTGCGCCTTTTGGGGCCTGTATCTCGGAAACGGTACAAGATATGGACTTTTTGTCGGAAAAATGCTTACCCCCAAACAGGGGCTAAGAACAAAACTAGCCAAGAATGTCATAATTCATGTGAAATTTTCATTTTTTTTCTACATCGCACGGTTCCTAAGATATATTATTTAATATTCCAAGTCCTTCTTTTTGGCTCCGAGTGCCATTATTATGCATACATTCTTTGTATTCACTGTCTTTTTCAATGCAGTTTTTGGGGAAAAGAAGGGTGTGCCCTTTCATTACTGTGCCAGTTAGCATTTCCAGTTGTGTTTCCATTACCGTTCGCGTCACCGTTCCCGTGTACGCCAGTGTGTGCGTTACAGTTTCCATTTTCATTTGCGCTTCTGTTTGCGTTACTGTTACCATTTGTGTTTTCATTACTGTTTATGTTTTTTTTTTTTTTTGTATCAGCCTGTGCATTGCCATTTGCATTTGCGGTCCACCTTCCGTTTATTAGGTGTCTTTAGCTTTCATGTCATTGACACTGTTACCATTACCATTGGCATTTCCAATTGCATTACCTTGACTGTGTGTGTTACGGTTTGCGTTTCCGTACACGCTTGTGTTTGCATTTCCATTTCTGTTTCCTTTGGCATTACTGTTGCTGTTACCGTTACCATTTACATTTCCAATTGCAGTACTGTGACTATGCACGTAACGGTTTGCGTTTCCATACATGCTTGCGTTTGTGTTTCTGTTTCCTTTGGCATTATTGTTGCTGTTACCGTTACCATTTGCATTTACACTTGCAGTACCGTGCCTGTGCGTGTTACGGTTTGTGTTTCTGTACTCACTACCATTCAAGTTTCCATTTTTGTTTCCTTTGGCATTATTGTTGCTGTTACTGTTACCATTTGCATTTACAATAGCGGTTCCATGACCATGCGTGTCAAGGTTTGCGTTTCTGTACACGCCTGCGTTTTGGTTTCTGTTTCTGTTTCCTTTGGTGTTATTGTTACTGTTACCATTTGCATTTCCAATTGTGGTACCAGGTACCATGACCATGCGTGTTACCAGTTGCATTCCATACGCATCTGCGTTTGCGTCTCCGTTTCTGTCACTGTTTGCTTTGGTGTCATTTTGCGCTTGCGTTTCTATTACCATTTGCATTACCATTTACGTTTGCATCACCATGTGCATAACGCTTTGTGCTTGTGTTTGCATTGCACTTACCATTACTATGTCACAAAAAATCATGTGGTGGGAGTGAGGGGCCTGAAGGTCCTGCGCTCCCACCACCACATTACATTCGCTATTTATAGTCCTCATTCTCAAAAAGAAGGGAAATTCATGGAAAAAAAATCCATTTAATGCATCAGTTAGAGTTGTTCCACAGTGACAAAAGCCAGGAAATTCGATGTTGAAGCTTTGCACCTCTACCTCCACTCTCCACCGGAATGGTGTGTGCTAAGCTATTATTCAATTTCACTCGATTATTCTATATTTCACCACCTCAGCTTGTTTACATATGGAATGTTTACCATTCCATGTGTAAACAAGCTGAGGTGGTGAAGTTAGGATAATGAGGTGAGAGTTAATGTCATGACCCCAACGCACACCCCCGATGCTGGTTGGGGAGGGGGGTGCAAGGGGGCTTTCAACCCTAACATCAATTCTCGCTTTGTCGCTGTGGAACAACCCTAACTGATGCATTAAATGGAGTTTTTGCCATGATAAATATATATATATATATATATATATATATATATATATGTATATATATATATATATATATATATTAATTATACCGGATCGGTAGGGCCAGTATAGTTAGGGTTGCACGGTCACTTCTATGTTAAACCTTAAAGTTTGCATTTTAATAACTTTGCAACCATTTATCCGATTTGCCTGACATTTGGGAAGCACAACTGCCTGCCATAGATCTCTGGATCTGGAAAGTTTTGTTTAGGTAGGATGTACGGTTGCGGAACTGTTGACCACTCAAAATGTGAAAAATCAGGCTTTTTTGTACATTTTCTGGTAAGCCATAATGACTTGAAGAATGCATTTGAGTGGCTTCAAATTGGTTTGTCTACATGCGGCCTGTGTTGAACTGGTGTCTTTTTGAAGATTTGGTGAAAATATTGCTCCATTTAAAAGTTATTTCACTTTTTCATGTCCCATTATAGCCTATGGGAATATTTATATGTGCACTGTGAACATTTTTGCAATCACATTTTTTGTTGTCGAGCTCCATGAAATTGTTTTCATGCTGCTGCCATCTTGTTTTCAGTTAGCGATAGAGAAAAAAAGTTGTAAGTCAAAAAATAATGCCCTTTGGTAAATACCAGCAGTTGTCTTTACCTAATTGGGCTCTGAGGAACTTGACCCTGGTTTTAGTTTTTCACCAGATGGTCTGGAAATATGTTTTTCAAACTTTTTCCACCATTTTGCAGTTTTCTGATCACGGCAACATTTTTTGTTGCCATGAAAACAATCACGATAAAAAGATAACTGCAACAACATTTTTATGTGCACAATAACATTCCCACTATAGAGATAGGAGTGCCATGAAACCATTAAAGTAATCGTGGTAACACTGTGTAAACACATTTTGTAATGTGTTGTTTTTGTCACTTCATTGTACTAAGCTGGAAATGTGCTTTTGCCATGAGATTTGTAGAGCGGCAAGCCCTGGCTCCACAGATGTGCCTTTTGGTGGTTTGTTATGAAAATATTAAACAGACCCATAGTTACAGAATTCCGGAGTTGAGAAATGTTCCCACAGGATAACATTGCAGCACCCATGACACCTTTCGGTGCCTGTATCTCGAAAACAGTTCGAGATACAGATTTTTCATCGCAAAAATGGGGACTAATTACAGAAGTAGGTTGGAAAACCATTAATACCATGATTTTTGAATTTTTTTCTACCTTCTATGGTTACTGAGATATTTGGAAATTAGTATTCCAATGGTGTATGCATATGATTGTTACAAGGGTCACTTGCTCTATGGGGCTGTTGTGTTGTTCTGTACTTATGTGTAAGTGAAAGCGCAGTGCCCAGAGGGAATGTGGTGCAAGATATACATATAATTATGCAGAAATGGCCACACGCTCCACTTACACCTATTTGTTTTGGAGAGATGCTTATTTGCCAAAGATGTGTGATTATAAAACAAATGGGCAGCTTGGTAGGTAGCGTAGGTCCAAAGAGACCCCAACTTCCCTATACCTATTTGTTTGTGAGAGGTGCTTTATTTGCCACAGATGTGCAAGTATGCACAAATGGACAGCTTGGTAATAGAGTGGAGCCCACAGGGCCCCATGCTTACACACACTTATTTGTTCTGTGACAGCTGCTTTGTTTGCCATACGTGCATATGATTATGCACAAATGGGCAGCTTGGTGGGAGTGTGGGGCCCCACCACATGCACACATACACACACTCACATACACACACACTGTTCCTGGGTTAGTGATACTACCGTTCCCTGCCATGTCATCTGCCCCTCCATCCTACACATGACTACCATCTACTCCAATACACATACCACTACCATTGCCTCCCCTCTCCTTCCTCTCTCCTAGAAGCACATACCAACTCCCACAGACCCACAGCTCATACATAGCACTCCACCCCCACTGCCACCCTGCCACCTCAATTACTAGTACCATTACATCTCCCCCTGGTCTACACACCACTAACACCCCCCACTCACAGACACCTCCTGGGACCATACCACTATCATTTCCTCCACCACCTACCATGGTCCCTCTCTCCTACCACTCCATACCCCCAACACACATACCTAGCCCACACACCAGTGCAATTGCCTCTCCCTTCCCCTCACACACTCCTAGGTACATGTTCCTGTCAATCAGTAAACTTTACATTGTGGTAGGCGCAATTTGAAGTGCAGGACCTGTAGGGTCCCTGCTCACAATTGTACATATTGATCAGTATTAGTACAGTGGTTGATGATAGCACAGAGTGTGTTTATCCTGTGCACTCCTAGAAAATTCACATTTAATGCAGTAACATGCAGAACTGATAATACTGTACTTATAGGAGAATTTACAAGGGTTCCTTTGTAGGCATATGTGGTTACTGTATGGCTCTGTTGTTAGGTGTAAGTGGGAATGCAGTGCATGGAGGGCCCATGCTTCTACATACACATGGCATTACACAAAGTAATGGCAATATGAAGGGAGTGTAGGGCCCAGAGATCACACGCTTCTGCAAATACATATCACTAATAACTTGTATCATAGTTTATCCCCAAAATAAGGTATATTGATTGCAGCAAAATATGCAAGTGCATCAGTTTGGAATGACAGCACAGCAACTGAAGTTTGTAAATGTTATCTTAGGGTTAACACTCTCCTTCACCTCCCCCCACCCACACACACACTCTACAAAACACTAACATTCCCCTTCCCCTACTTGACACACACACACACACACACACACACACACACTCCTCCTGGGTCATGCTGTTGTTGCCCTGTTAACATGATGTGCATACATGAAATTTAATAAATGAGTAACAAGACACTGTTGGATGGTTTTGATGTTTGATTACTGGTTTTATGAAAAGTAAAATGCTTATACCTGTTGTTGTAAAGATCATAAAAGAAAAAAAAATATTTTTTATAGAAAACTTGTGTTACATAAAGTATAAAGTTATTTATGCCATTAATACTTTTTACATATGTCATTTAGATTTAAATCTTAAAAATATATATTGTTTAAACACTGTGAAAAAATATTAAATCTTTTATATAAAAAATTACCAAAATAAATATATATTTTACCTACAATTGAAACAGTTTTGTTGAGTTATAAAAAAAAGAAGGGTTTCTTCACCCATGAAAATATATTATTAATTACATAAAACAAATATTTTTGTTATCAACTTAAAAATTCTGGTGGGGAGACAGTGGGATGTCACAGCTGCCTCTGCTGCTGGAGGCTGTGAGGAGACCTGGAAGGGGGTGGCTAGGTAGGAGGGTGCAGGAGAGAGTGGAAGCTATTTTTTTCTGGGGAAGGTACACAAGAGGGGCAGAGAAGGGGACAGATGTGGTTTCTGGAGACCAGGACCTTGCTGTTCTGCTACAGGCTCTGCTGCCAGATCCTTTTCTTCACCCATCATCTTTTTGATGCTCTTAGTGAGCGCCTGGACTGTTTGATTTTGATATATAATTTGTTGTGTGTTTGACTGGATCGCTTTTTCAATTTGGCCTAATGTAGTGATTGTGTTGTCTTGTTTTTTTATTCTGGACTCTTACTAATTGTATTAGGTATTTTATGTTGTCATTTGTTTCTTTTTGGGCCTGAATCAGACTGTCCAGGCACTCACAAATTGCTTGGGTATGTGCACTTTGTGGGTCTGTGAAAATAAAAGAAACAGATACAGATCATTAGTGTTACAGTTTTTTTGTGTTGCTTTTATAGTAAAAGTGCTACTTCAGTAAAACTTTTGTTCTTGCAATTCATTGAACAAATCACTGTGTTAACTAATAAGGAGATATACTAGTTTTTACTATGTGAAAATAAAACTCTAAGATTTGCCTGTAATGCTCTTAGACTGTGTCTTATCTGGTGCTGAATATGGTGTTTGTCTATTTAACTTTATGCTGTTTGATTGTGTGGTACTACTATATCATTACTCCGTCTCCTGTGTACATGTTAATATTGTTTGTAGAGTGCCATGTTAAAAAAAAACAATAGGAAAAATATCCAAAATTAGTTGTTTCATTTTTTTTACAATCCCAAGTGAAGTCTTGACATCCACTCAATCATAATAATAATAAAAATATATTTATTAGGTGCCTTATCAAAAACCAAGGCACTATACAGTTCATAAATTCGCACACTTTAAAATACAAACACACAATAATAAAATAATAATAAAAAAATCAGACAACAGTTAATAAAATCCACTAATTCAATCTCCAAATGCCTGCAGCCATAAATAGGTTTTTAAGGACTGTTTAAATCCCTCCACAGTTGTGCACTCCCGAAGCAAGCGGGGTAGAGAATTCCAAAGGGTAGGGGCAGCATACTCAAAAGCTCTTGCCCCAGATGTTTTCAGACATACCCTTGGAATCTCTAGCAACCCCCCATCAGCCAAGTGGCAAAATTGTCTGGGGTGGTAAAGAACCAAGAGCTCTTTCAGGTAGTCAGGGCTCTGTCCATGTGGGGTTTTAAAGTCAGTAAACTGACTTTAAGGTGATCCACCCACTGAATAGGCAGCCAGTGCAGTTCACACAGAACAGGTGAGATGTGACAGGATTGAGAAGACCCCATCAGTAGCCGAGCTCTTCATTCTACACTAGCTGCAAGTGGCAGATTTCAACCCCAGGCAATCCTAAGTAAAGGGAGTTGCAATAATCCAAGCACGAGGACACAAAGGCATGGATCAGGGAAGGAAGGTCCCCAGATGAATCAGGTGCTTAATTCTGGCGATATTCCTAAGATGGTAAAAGGATGATTTGACAACAGCCGACACCTGCAATGCAGGGTCAGCCCTCATCAAAATTACCCCGGATTACACACCTGTTCAGAAGCTGGGAGGAGATACCAGAGAAAATTCTCAAAGGTAGACCAACCCCGACATGGAAGATCTGAGAGAAAAACATTACTGTGGTGACTGCACTCTTATACATACTTTTGCAGCTACTGTATAGCTGCTTTTCCTCCTGTGTTCATTCTTTTCAACTGCATACAGATCTTCTCTGTTACTTACTCTATTCTTCACTCTATGCTCCTTGTCAGCTGTGACAAAAATACTACAAGGCATAACTCCATCATCTAATCTTAACTGTGAATACACTATCTACAACATCAGCACAATGCAGGGATAGAGTTTTAGAAATGTGAAGCAGTGCACTGTTTTATATGCCATGTGACAATGGACATGCTTGTTGGGCTTAGACTTAGCAAGAAAATCTCACTAATAGCTGGATGAATAACATTAAAATACAAATATTTTTATGTGTGTGGGAGGGGTTGGGGGATAGGTAGTAATGACATTTACTGGCTGAGTATAATATTTGGTATGCTTTGGTAACTCTTTAATACACATGGATGATTTTTCTGTGTTTTTGAACTTTAAATAGTTTCTGACATATTCCATTTGTGAAAATATATATAACATTCAGTTTGTTTTAAAAATGTATAAGTCTTTAAGATATTTTGTAGATCTTATATGCAGTGTGCATATGGTGAAATGGTTCATGTTCTGGTTCTTCTGTCTTAATTACAGGCAAGTTCCTGGTCTCCAGTGGTTCTGTAAGAAGGTAAAAAAGACATGGACAATAAATATGGGTTTAATAATATAAAAAAAAACAGTCATTGACTCTGATTGGTTTGCTGTGCACGACAAATGGAATGATACAGTCTTGTTTTCATTAGTCGCAGCATGAGGTATTGTGTCTAACTATACAATGGCATAAAAGAATATTTGAGTCTAATTGGTTGATGTGTGCCTGACACAGTGATGGTATCTGAGTATGACATCACTGTGTTGGTTCATTGTTCTATGGTTGTATCTTCTCTTCAAAAACAAAACTATTTGTGGGGGAGTAGCCAGCAGCTGAGCTGAGAACATCATCTTCGAGCAGCTCCTGAAATATTATTAAACAAAACTACCAATGGTCCATCTCGAATAAACAATTTTTACAGAAACTTTGATCTGTAGATGCAATTTTCCCTAAGGTATAAGTGGAACAAAAAAAATTTCCAAAGAAGTACTTACAACTGGAGTTATGGTGCAAGGGAACAAAATGGCAGCTAATCCAGATGGAGCCTGAGCCAAGGATCCAGGAATGGGGCGGCAGCAAAGATCCACACCCTGGTGGTGGGGTTCATGCCAAGACCCAGCCTTCCAATGCAGCCCTACTACGTGCCATCCAAAGTTTGGATAAAAAAGTGGAAGATTTTAGCACGGACTTAAAATATTTGCACACGAAAGTAAATCTCCTGGCAGATGAAACTAAAGGGGTGAAAAAATCAGCGGAGAAGGCACTGGATGTATCTACGGGGCTTATCAAAGAAAACAGTGCACTTAGGAGATGGCTCGAAAACTTGCAAAATGCCGCTTCGCTCCTCCAACATTCAAATATTGGGGCTTCCAGAGAATACTGAAGATGAAAGTCCTAAAATAACTATTAAAGATATCTTGAAACAAACTCTAAACTTGGAAGAGGACTTCACTATTAAAAAAATGTATCGCATCTCACCATGTGGTGGAAGGCCGCAGGCACCTACAGGAAAGAATATTCCCCAAACCCTTCTGTTAGAGCCGAGTTCGTCTGAGGAAAGGGACTTAATTTTAAATAGAGCAAAACAATGGAGTCCAATGCATTGGCAAGAAACCCAGATACACATTTTCCCTGACCTTAGCTACACCACCAGAATGAAGAGGAAGGGGTTTGATGGAGTTCGCACTCATCTCTGGGCCCTGGGGGTACACCACGTAATAATGATGCCAGCGAGCCTGCAAGTCATTTATGGCGGCAAGGTGTTTCAATTCTTGGACCCTTCAGATGCAGCCAAATTGATGGCAAAACTGGAAAAACAGTTTTCCTCTAAAAGGGAACATTCGGAATCGGAGGAAGAAGCTGACGACCAGTAAGTCGCAAGGAGACTATTAACACTCAGAAAAGGGAAGTTGGTGTTTTGAGAAACTACCAAATCTGGGACCTTAATATATTAAAATGTGGAGACTGGTGTGGGGTTAAAACGGGAAGGAAATAGGGAAGTATTTCACTAATGTAACCCTATACAGTCTTACTGTTGATAGTTTTTCTAAAAGACACCTCCTCCTTTATCTCTTTCTTTAACAATCATTTATTTAACTTGACAGAAGGTTAAGCGTTCAATATGACATCATTTCCATATTGGAAGTCACTCAACGTGTTATGGTGGATTTTTCGTTTTGCTCCACTCATATAATGTTTAAAATATGTACTGTTGGTATTCCAATGCTTTGTTATAAAAATTAAAACGGGACATTATGAATATCGAAAGAATGCTGCAGGAGAAGAAAGATGCTTATCTTAATGATTTTTGCAAGGGACATTCAACCCTTTCTGAAGGGATGGACGATGTGGTGATCTTATTTCTTAAGTCCCTGCTCATAGTTGCACTAGTCACTGTGGAATATTTTTGTCTAAATGATACATATTTTATTATAAACCTTTCTCAACAAAATCGTTGACCCAAGTAGTATACCCCTAAGTGAGGTAACAATGCACAGGGGCATAATTTAATGTTACGTTACTGTCAAAATGAGGTATTTGTATTTTGCAGTGCCTGCCTATAAGAAAGTATATGTAATTGTATTATTGCATAAAAGCTAATAAACTATAATTCCAAAAAAAATATGTATATTTTACCACAGTAAAATCTACTGAAAACAGTATTAAAATGTTTTATTATTTAGTAAAAGAATGAGTCATTGTGTGATGACAATAAGGCACCACAGGTGTGTTTTATTGTGTTGTAACATCATTCTTTGTGTGGTGAAAGCACCTGTTTTGCCTTGCTGTAACCTATCCAAGAAGTGACATCATTACATGGTATGATGTAGTACAACAAATTCCAGTGATATGATTGACTGAGAAGCTCAGAAACCTCGCCTATGTTTTATGATGAAAGGACTGGAACAAGGCCTAGTAGACTGTTTACAATGAAATCAATACTACCAGTCAATCCTGAATGCCATCACAAATGTGGGTCTTACCTTTACTCACTAAACAGTTTCAACTAGTCTCTATAAATATAACCATCTTACACCTATAAACACTACAGATGGATTTTAATTGCTTTCATGATACTCTTGCTACACAGACATACATAACTTAAAAGCAAAAGTACTGCAGTGGTTACAGTTGTTATATATGGTGTTTCTTTGCTGACTGTAGAATCTGCTAGTATCCTCACCTGCTTACTAGGATAATCTATGTTGTTAAAGCTGTCACAGATAAAACAAAAAAAAACAGTGATTTCATCTAAGGCCTTCTGTTGTGTGCTGGTGGGAGTTAAGATTTTGTCAGCAGAACTGAGCACAGGTGTAATTTTTTGCATTCTATCATTTGTTAAAGTCCATGGCCATGATTCTATAAAGGCTACGATCGCATAACCACACTTGCGCTAAATAGAATGATGCAAGTAGCAAGTTACACCAGCAGTTGCATCATTTGCAATTTTACAAAGCAACCTGTGACATGTCATAGGCTGCTTGTACCAAAGTGCTCATAGCCATGGATACGGCCTTCACACCCACAACATGGTGCTAGGGGGTTTATGGCATTTGTTGCACCCTATTCTGAAAGGGCAACAATTAAGTCCCTGATCTGCCATTCTAGAACAACCTCCAGAGGATATCCGTCAAAGTACAGTTACACCAGCATATAGCTGGTGTAAGTGTACTTACGCCCTCTGGGGGTTGCGCAGATTTGCCACAGGGCTGGCACCCAATCCATGTGCCATTCCCCCCATGCCCAGCATACCCACACAGTATAGCCCCACAGGGCTGCAGTGTCCCCCACACCCCCGATCCCCCAAACTGATATGCCCTGCAGGGCAGCTGTACCCACCGGCCCCCCATCCCCTGAACTGTAATGCCCCACAGGGCAGCTCATCCCCTCAGACACGTTCCCCAACCCATAAATGAAGTCCCTCCATGGCTGCATAGTGTGAAAATAGAAATAAAATTCTCCGATGTCCCTGAGGCTATTGGCCCCCACACCAGCAGTGCCAGTCCACCGCACCTACCCCTACCCATTCAAAGCCAGCAACCGACACAGCCCACCTCTCACCTCCATGGCCAGCCACTGACTGAGCACTGCATGAGTGCTTACTGTACATATGTGCTAAACATATTGAATGAAATTCATTCATTGAGCATAGATGTACAGTAAGCGCTCATGCAATCTCAGTTGGCAGCTGGCAGTGGAGGTGAGAGGTGGCTGTGCCAGTCGCCAGCTGGGATGGTGGGGAGAGGTGGGTGGACTGGCACTGCTGGGTGGGTGGGGGACCACTAGATTCCCAGGTACATTGGGGAATTTAATATCTATTTTCCCCACACTATGCAGCCACGGAGGACTTGGTTTATGGGATCGGGGAACATGTCCGGTGGGATGTGCCCACTGCAGGGCATTACAGTTCAGGGGATCAGGGGCTGGTTGGCACAGCTGCCCTGTTGGTCAGATCAGTTTGGGGGATCAAGGGTGTGGGGAACACTGCAGCCCTGTGGGGCATGGCTGATTTGGGGGCTGGTGGGCACAGCTGCCCTGCGATGCATTGACCATCGGGGGTTCAGTGGCAAGAGGTGCCCTGCTGAGCTCTTCAGGTGTGGGGGGTGACAACTGCACCATTCCGCCGCAGGCTGTGACTTACAACATGCCCATCGGGTATGCCCTTAGTGTGGCGTACCATCCGCACATTGCAAGTCATAGGACTTACCCACAGGGACCCTGCCCCATCTAAAAAATGGGCACAGGGTCCATGTCACAACAGAGTTTTGTGTAAGTCACCTTTGGCAGTGACTTGTGCCATTTTTCTAGAATCCCACCCCATGTCTTTAATGTTGGCAAGACAGAAAATATACAAGCCTGATAAAAGGGAGGGACTATTATAAGGAGAAGAAAGGAAGGGGAGGGTAATGTGTAAAAATGGGGTGGGTTGGGGGACAGTACAGGGTTTAAGAGCTAATTAACCATGTATGACTTCTGCTGTGCATAATATTTCAACCTGAGATGGCATGTCACTGCTGCAATGTGGTGGGGCTATTTTATGAAAGTCACAAAATATGTTTTTGGTTTTCTTATTTGCAGCATTCCTCCCCACCACCACCACCACCAAGAAAAAAATATCCATATTGGATCCAGTTTACTATCAATGTAAGACACTGCTGGGTGTTCAATGTGGTGGTTTGATGGCACTTTTCAGGTGGTTGAAATAAAGGCACTCAGCTATGCCTCCTGCCACAGCTGAGGTGTGCTAGTACCTAACCACAATGGGTATGCTGTTGTACCCTGCACGTTGACTGTTTTTCCAGATTGTTAGGATAGTCTTCACTACTGTTAAGATGTCATAGTTCTTATGTCTATCTTGTGTGGTGGGTGAATATTTGCTGGTACTTATGTTCTGTGCTGATTATGATAACATCATCTTCAGAAAGTTCCTCTCTCTCCTCCTGGGCCTGGGCTAGCTGGTCTTGACTCAACTGTGGCTCCCAGTTGCTGTAAAAAAAAAAATACTGCGAGTAGTTTCTATTTCACCATATAACGTGTACTGTTAAAGCGAGCATGATGTTTCTTCTTTTTAAGTGTTATTATGTCACATTTTTTATTGCATTAGTAGTTACAGTGATATTAGTTATTGCCATTGGTACATTCCTCTTATTGTATGCTACTATGTTGTATTAAATGCATGACACAAGTAAGCAATATACACAATTGTGTGTGTGTTAGAGAACTATATTAAATGGGCACAGAAATCCTTGTGTCCTGATTGGCTGAGACTTGGTTGTAACCATTGCAATAAGAGAGGTTCACCACTGGCTAAAAACAAGTCCCTGCCAATCAGGGCAGCTCACAGAGTTCATAAGCCACCTATTTCCTAGTTGCCATCACAAACATGGCTGCAGCCTTTACTCATATACATAAAAAAAAAAAAATTCAACTAAGCCCTAAAAATAAAAGTCCATTAAATTAAAGTCTGTAATTAATTTAATGTTATTTATAGTCATTGCCCCCCTTACACACATACACATATTTAAAAAATAAAAGTAGCAGTCAGAGTTTCCATTGCTGGCATTTCTTTGATGACCATGCCCCCATCCCTACCTCTTTGTCAGAGAACTCTCTACTCTTTATCTGGTAACAGATAAAATTGAGGTTATGCTCCATTTTAGGCCTCTGTGTGTCTTTGTTTGTCTGCCAGTTGAGCTCTGAAGAATGTTGAAGTCATGTATTCGATGTTACCATTCTCTGTGTGGGGTGGCATTCTAGTGTTGGAATAATGTACAGCTTTGAATTGTACTATTCCAGGTAAACAATGACACAAGGTATTGAGTGGAAAGAAAGGCAGATGACTGACAGGTGAACAACAACTGTGGAAGGACTATTTTACATTATTTAGGAACATTTAATATCTTTTTGTGACTTTGAAAACTTTTAGAATGTTCTTTTTCAAAGTCACCTATGGCCCATTTTATAAGCAATAAGATATGGCTGGATGTTAGTAGTACTTAGATACCTGCACAGTCAGAGGATGAAGGCACTCAAACTGTGGTCTCATGCCTAACTGCGACTCTGGGTGTGAAGGTATCTCAGTACTACCAACTCCCAGCCATGTCTTATTGTTACATAAGCACCACCATGCCCCCCCTTTCCTTCTGACATGCTATATTGCTTAATTGCACAATAGGATTATTTTATTAGAATTGAGAATTATACTTATGGTGAAGAACTCTCTCACCAAAACTGGGCTTCTCAGCCTGGAGCCACACCTGGTACGCTTGGTCATACCAGGCCTGGTCCCTCTCCAGTATCTTCCTCAGCTTCTTTAGTTTGTAAACCTTTTGGCGGACAAGCTTCCACTTTCCCCTGCACATTCTCCACTTCTTGTCCAGGAGCCCTTTTTCATTTCTCAGGTATTTGGTCACCCTCAGCCAGGTCTCCTTTAGAAGCATGTTAGTTGCTCTCATTATAATTTTGGGACCTCCTATTTTTGTCACAGCCTCCAGCAGCAGAGGCAGCTGTTCATTTGTCCAGTATCTTGGCATTGCTGTAAAACAGGCAGACATAATGGAAAAAAGATTAAAATATAGTAAGATTTGTATATCTATGTGTCTAAGCCATATAAAGTGCTAATAGCATGTCTGCTTTTATGATTGTGGGTAAATTCTGCATAACACACAACTAATGACTGTGATTTATTAAAACCATGATTATACTATGAGCACAAAAATAATGGTCTGTGATTGGGTAGCTGTCATTATTAACAACTTGTTTATTGTATCATCATAACATGGTACAGGCAATAGCCATTCTTGATAGGAGATTTAAAAGGCATTGGTTGGTATATTTTTCCCCCTGAATTGCTGGGCACTCTTAAGAACAGAAATGGAAAAATGTTAACTTTAATGATGTTTATGTAGCAAGAAAGTATGTCCTTGACAGGTAGCACCGGCTTATGTTCCATACACCCCACAGACACCACCACTGGTGTTATTACTCAAAAAATCTACTCAGGCCCCTGGTTCTATATGATAACGGTGATCACACAAAGGAGATTGCCATTACAGCAAATATACATCGGCAAAATCAATTTTCTGATGTACCCTGTTGCATGGCAAAAGGGTGCTGGTGACTTATATTTTTAATATTTATGGGGTGCTGTGCCCATCGCAATCCCCCGCCAGGGCAGCCAGACCCAACCCTGCACCCTCACAGCTGAAGCCTGTGACCCACCCATCACACCACAGGGCAGCTCGGTAGCCCATCGCTGCAACAAGCCACACAAACCCTCCCTCGCATTCCACCATGCTCACTCCCCCCTGCACACATGTGTATATATAGCAACAGGATGTCACTATGCCTGCAGTCACCCAACCCATCTAGTAGCCTTGAGATAAGGCACCACTATTTAGTTGCCGTTTTTGGTGTGCACTCAATAACGAGTGCTTTTATCACAGGATGCACAGGCCCGCACCCCTCACCTCTACCCATGACACCCCCAGACCCCTTATCCTCTCTCACATACACACACTCATCCATCCCCATGACTAGGTGTGGGTGATGGTATTGTGCTCAACCAGGTGAGGTGATGTTATCCCAGTGCGAGAGACACCTGTCGTGCACTATTGCTTTGTAGAATGCAATTTTTTTGTGTGTGTGTATTTGTTGTTCTATTTTTTTACAAAGAAAGTTGGCTCTAAAAGAGCATTTTTGTTGGCTTTGCCCAGTTTTCCAAGACACACTGTTCTTCAGATCACATAGAGGATGCCATGTCGGAGGTCTCCCAAAACAGGCAATTACCAGTGTCTGAAAAGTGCCCATCTCTTAGATATAGCCAATCTTTAAAATACTTATTTCAGGATGACGCAATGTGCATGCCCAGATCAAGTAAAAAGATGTGTATGTTTACTTTCTTCCTTTCCTGTTGAGCAGATACATATGTTGATATGCATGCCAGAACATAAGCTCTGTAATATCTGAATATATGATTTTACAGGCAGGTAAATTCTCTGTAAGTAAGCTAGGTCCAATTTAGCTTCAGCTACTAAATCTATCCACGTTTTGTTACCTAAAGCATTCCCTCCTAGATGGATCAGCAGTATGTCTGGTGCAGAGTGGTTGCTCAAGAGGTTTTGCATGGTTGGCATGAGCTGCTCCCATCTCACCCTCCCTTGCCAAACCAGTGAACCTTGCAATTGGGAAGGTTCAAGTCATTGCCAAAGTGACTTCTTGGCATACTCACCACCTCAATGAATTAAACTGCTGCCTACCATCCACACTGTGATTCTGGAGTTCTGCCATGCTAACACTTTCTTGAAAACAGAGTGACTGAGAGCTCAATAAGACAATCTGATCCTGTTGCTGGCTAGTGATATCTGAATAACTGTAGCAGCAATTTTCAAATTGCTTTTTATTCTTCCTGAGACAGATAGCAACAGTGGTAACCTAAATATTTACTGGCTGTTATTACTTCTTTGGTGCCAATAGAAACATTGGACTTCATATGTGCCAGAAAATGTTTTTTGTATTGCTGTGGCACAGACTAAACACAATTTTGTTTGGTGGAAATTAATGCCTTTCTGATTGGATGCTTTGAAAGAACACAGCAGAAGATGCATTCTGATTTGCTGCTAGCTAGCTTGATACACATACTTGCTCTCGGGACTCCTTTTGAGCTGACATGTGTGGTGGTGAGTACTGTTTCAAGGTCTGTCTTAAACTGTTAAAATTAACAATAAAAACAATAATTTAACATTATGAGACTTATACTACTGAAGATATAAAGATATTAGCTCTAAAACAGTACTATTTTAAACAGTTAATATCTGGAAGTTCAGATTTTCAATTTATTTTGAGATGATTTACTTACTGTTAATAGTCTCTTGGAAAGCCGTTTTGATCAAAATGGTGGTATTTCCTTCTTCTTCTTCTCGGTTTTTATTAATGTATGATTGGCTGTGTTAAATTATTTCCTGTGGTATATAATTTAAAAAAAATATTCATTATTTGCATAAATTAGTGTTGTAGTATCATTTGCTATTGTGGAGTGTCAATCTTCTCTCACTGGTGTGTGATTGGCTAGTTATGGTATGTGGACATTTTTTTCAGAAAAAAAAACATGGCCGCTCTTAGTGGCGCAAGTTCATAACTTGGTCTCATTATCACCAATTTCTTAATTAGTATGATGGATTTGTGTACTTTTAGCAATATATCACAGATGTGTTACTTTTTTGTATCATTTCTGCACCATTTCCTGGTCACTAGCATTTGTAGAAACAGATTTTACCAACATCCTGGTTGCAAAGCATCATGGTAGGCAAAGGAAGAAGGTTACAGAAGCTCGACAACAAAATGTTTGTGCGACATTTTTTTTGATCGCTCATATATTACAATGTTACATATAGGAGATCCTAATAGTTTACTATTATTATTGCTGTATGTAGCGTGAAAACTTTTGCGGTTACATTTTTTTTACCTCGACAATATGATGCATTTCAATGGAGATCATCCATAGCGCTAGTAAACTTTTGCGATTACATTTGTTTGACCTCAACAACATAATACATTTCAATGGGACTCGTCAATGGAGCTTGAAAACTTTTGCACTCGCTTTTTTTACCTCGACAATATAATGCATTTTAATGGGGTTCATCCATGGAGTTCGAAAACTTCCGTGGTAAATTTTCCTTACCTTGAGAACAACATATTTCAATGGGGCATGCCTATGGAGCTCAAAAACATTTGCACTTACTTTTTTTTACCTCAACAATATAATGCATTTCAATGGGGATCATCCATAGAGCTCAAAATGTTTGTGGATACATTTGTTTGACCTCGACAACATACTAAATTTCAATGGGACTTGTTTATGGAGCTCAAAAACTTTCAGGCTTACATTTTTTAACCTTGACAACATAATGCATTTCAATGGGACTTGTCCATGGATCCTGAAAATGTTTGCGATAACATTTTTTTGACCTCAGCAACATAATGCATTCCAATGGTACTCGTCCATGTAGCTCGAAAACTTTTGCGATAACATTTTCTTATCTCTAGAACATAATGCATTTCAATGGAGCTTGTCTATGGAGCTCAAGATCTTTCACATTTACATTTTTATGTGCTCATAAACATTATGGATTATAACTGGCATTGGTCATGTAACTTGAAACTGCAGCTGTAACATTTTTTGACCTCGGCAACACACTGTATTACAAATGCTCCTTGGTCACATTGCTTGAAAACTTTAGAAAACACATTTTGGTAAGCAACAACATATTACATTTGAATGCTGGATTTTTACAAGGTTGAACACTGCTGGTTAAAAATGTTGGCTTTAAAATCATTATGCATTTCAATTGGGCATCTTCACATACAGTACATAGAAAACTTTAGAGATTGTAGTTGTTAGTTATAAGTTTAGTGCACAGTGACATATTATTGTGATGTTATTTATTTGACTTGGCAAGGTTGGAGGAAAGGTCAGAAGTATGGCAGCTTGGATTCAATGCAAAGAAGTGCAAAATAATGCACCTGGGAAACAAAAACCCAGGGGAAGATTACACAATGGGGGGGAGGTAGTAACAACAACAAAAATGGAAAGGGACCTGGGGGTAATCAGATGACCTTAAAGCTGGCAAGCAATCTGAGAAGGTGGTAGGGAGGGCTGGGGGATACTGGGATGTATAGGGAGAGGCATCACCAGCAGAAAACAGGAAGTTGTTATCCCTCTGTACAGGCAGTTGGTGAGACCCCATCTGGAGTACTGCATCCACTTCTGGAGACCCCATCTCCTCAAGGACATAGAAAGGATGGAGGCAGTTCAGAGGAGAGCAACTAAAATGGTGCAGGGTCTGCAAGAGAAGCCATATGAGGAGAGACTAAAGGAGCTTAATATGTATACTCTTGAGGAAAGGAGGGAGAGAGGGGACATGATAGAAATGCTTAAGTACCTCAGTGGAATCAACAAAGTCCAAGAGGGTAGCATCTTTCAGAAAAAAGAGATGTGCAAGAACAAGGGGACACAATTTGAAGATGGGGGACGGCTCCAGGGGCAATGTGAGAGGTATTTTTCACAGAGAGAGTGGTAGATGCATGGAACAGCCTTCCTGAGGAGGCTGTGGGGTCTAAAACTGTGGGAGAATTCAAGAATGCATGGGACAGACATAAGGCAATTTTTGTGGGGGTAGGAAGAATAGGCTGCTGGTTAAATAGGGTCTGCAGCTTATCCTCTAGGTAGGGAAATGGGCAGACTAGGTGGACCAAGTGGTCCTTATCTGCCATTAAAGTCTATGTTTCTATGTATCTTCTATGTTTCTTGGCAAATATTTATGAGTACAGGAGACTGATACAACATTTTCTTTTGTTTTATATGTGTGTGGTCCTGTATCATTATATTGCCTGAAACCAGTGTTTTTTTTTTTGTAGAGAGAATGCCTACAAGACATAGACAACAGAATAAGCGTAGAAGGGATATGTATAAGAGTGATGTTAAATTGATGAAGAGTACTGTAGGCAGAGAAAATGCCACAACAAACGTAAAGGACAGTGCAAGCTCTGTTAACAGGAAAAGGTTGCCTGGTGATTGTGAGATGCCTGCCTCAGTTTCTTGCTTAGAAAAAAATGTACAGTGCCTGCTTTCTCATCATGATGTTGCTATTGCAGAGCATAGCAGAGCTGCACAGGTTGCAAACATTTCTATTGCAGTCCATAAACAGAAGTACAGTTCTGCTTTATGTGGCCATCATAGCAAGTTAGCATTTTTCTGAAAGTTAGCTTCAAAGGCTATGGTTGATTGGATTATTTCTACCATTATGAGGCATCAAGACAAATGACTAAAGAGTCCATTGTCCTTGATGAAACTATGACTTAGAGTTCGTAGATTTGTGAATATGGCACTTGCTGTTCTTTCATGTTTGTGGAACAAAATGATGAGAGAGATTGAATGCTTCATTGCTACAGTGCAGTCTGTTCACAGTAGGTTCCAAAATGTTGACACTCTCAATAGAGGCAACTTTTGAGAAGTCTTTAAGGCATATGGCTACATAAACAGCACTTGAGGCTTTTTTTGGCAGAGTCTTACAAACCAGTTTCCAAGGAACTTGTATTTCTGTTGACGAGGTTGTTAAGACTTGTAATGTATTGAGTGTGACACTATAAAGAACCAAGTGTCACAGATGATGAAACAGACTCAGCAACTGGAGACACCGACCAAAAGTTGTGCATCATGGAGATGTGATGACACCTGCAATCTGAGGCAAGCATCGTTTGATGCTATTGCACAGATTGTAAATAACTTTCTTGCAATGAAGAAGAAACAGAGATGCAACTTATTATATAAGATTGATCTCTGTGAAATTGACAAACATAAAGGGCTGCTGGGACATTCCTTGGCTTGCTTAGATGGTGGTGTGTGCAAGAGTGTATTTCATCACATGCGTATGATTGCTGTACACAATCCTGCGATGCTCAGCTTTGTGCGCAAAATATACCAGGTGAGAAAAGCTGTGTCAGTATACAAACAGCAGGAGATATGAAAGCTGCAAAAATTGTGATACAGGATGTGCAATGTAACAGCAAACATTATGATGCACCCTGTGATGACACGTTTGCCATGGTATCATGTAGTCTCACTCTTCAGGAATCTGAGATGCCGAAAACATTCAGAAAACCCATTATAAAGTTTGAACTGGCTAAGAGAGAGGCGTTTGATTCTGTGTGTGTCTTATGTCAGAGACTACTTTACAGGTTGCAGGCTGTAACAGTTGATCTGGAAAAGATGAAATCTTTTAATGACATGTGGGCACGATTGTTGGCCTACTTACTAGTAAAACATGACTTTGACTTGGACCCAGTGGTCATTATGTGTCACTACTGTTTGACAAAGGTGAAAAGTAACACTCTGTCACCAAGATCTGTTTTGAACAATATGGAGACAGATGTCACACCTACTGAGATTGCTGCACTTAATATGTTTGAGAAGATACTGATACAAACCATGAAACTGTTACAGACAATTCTACGCCTGAACACAAAAACACGTAACGTACCCCAAAAAGAGCTTGTCAAGTCTCTGAGAGGGGCTGGGATGTATTTGTCACTTCCTCTGAAAGAGAACGTGGAGATAATCTCAAAGGAAACAGTGTTGTTATACTAGTAAATGGTGTACCTATAAAGTCCAAGGTCATTTGGCAAGATGTTGTCAATGTACAGAAAGTGAAAAGTGCTCTACAATATCTGAAGAGTGATAATCCTTTCTTTTTTTTAATTCAATATGCTTTGTTGAAAGTTTTTCCACAAAATACTTGTACATGTCTGCATGCAGTGGGTCGCCTAATTTACTACATTATTCAATATGCCAAGGAAACATTGATTCACTTAAAACTAAGTACCCTACTGCTTACCCCCTTCCCCTGAATCCCCTCCACTCCTCCCAACCCCCTGTCTCAACACCCAATCCCACAGTGTCTAGTGGGAATACACAATTAAAAGGATTAGGGTGTCATAGTCATTGTCCTATCAAACTAGGGACTCCCATCAGATCTCTCTTTAGAGGTAGTTGGACTGATATGGTGGATATTTGCAAACTGGGATTAAAAAGAATAGGGTGGTGTATTGAGTTTCATCTAGTCATAGTACCAACTATTGAGAAATGGTATAAAGAGTGTGAAGTTTGCCCCATTTTCTATTAAAACTGGTTAATTGGTGTCTGAGACTTGCTATCATTTTTCCCAATGGCACATTTGCTTGCAGTTGCCTTAGCCATTCTGTGTAAGATATAATCACCGGGTCCTTCCAGTGTCTCAACAGCAGCTTTATAACTGAATGCGAAATAAGGGACATACTAAATCTTCTTTCTTTAACATGAACCTGAGAATAGTCCCCAGCAATAATCCTTTCTACAATGAGCTTGAAGTAAATGAACTCTCAGATATGAGTGTTCAATTTGGACTAGTGGACACTAGGGAACCAATGATTGAGAAGGTTGATGTTGCAACTCATGAAGATGTGTATGAGCAATACACAATTCACCCTCTACTTGGCAGAGATCCAACTTATGATAACATTGACCTGTATCAGATTAAACAGGTTGAAGGCAGCCCTGTCAGCATATGGGAGGAACAACTTGAAGCACAGTGTTTTCAGATCTCTTCCTTAAAGGAACAGGAGGCTGTCTGGATGAACATGAGGTTCATGTTCCAGGTGCTAAATACTCACATTGAGGGTGTTAAACAAGGATGTAAAATTTTGTAGGACCATACAATATGTGTTTCACCTGTTGTGGGAGAGTGAGCTTAGTATCCTCTCTGTGTCCATTGCACATACACTATGACTGATTAGCCCATTGGATGGTATTACAGCAGTTCAGTTTCTGCAAGGGCTGAGAGAAAGGATGAAACACTACAGGTGAATTTGACATCTATACTATCAGTCTAATCGGCATAAAGAATGCTGGTATCGTAGACACTCGGAGGTCATGACTATGCTGTGCAAGTATGGTGCAGCTACTTGATTCATAACTCTAAGCTGTGCAGAGTACAGCAGGGATGAGTTAGTTGAACTCTTGAGGTTGGCCAATGCTGATGTCGATGGCATTCCATCAATGACACTTTCACCATTGTTTCCATGAGACATTGACATCACTTTGTCAAAGGACAATCCTCTTCTTGGTTAGTTAGCACTACTTTTGGAGGATAGAGTATCAGGCATGAGGTGCACCACACATTCATATGCTGTTGTGGATTGAAGATTCTTCTCATATTGGTGAGAATGAAGCAGCTGAATTGTTGATGTTCATTCACGTTATGTCACTTGCCACTGTCACAAACCCACTCAGCAGGTCAGGCCCTCTACTCCAAAGTGCCAACCTCTGAGCACAGTCTTGTGAACAGTGTAACATACAAGGTAACCCTCTTGCCTGTTTTTGTGAGTTTGGATCAACCTTTGGTCTCAAGTTCTGAGGATTCAAACTGTTAACCTCTTGTTAGCATACTCAATGCACAGGCTCAGATATATTTGTCTTCGTGGGGCCAGATATCTTTTGCCTACAGGCACCCTTTAAAACTTTAATAAAGACCTCACATTTAAAATGCTTCTCTTTCCAGTTTGGTATCACCATTCAAGCTTATGTTTAGTATCTGCAATAACCATATACTTTTCTTACAACTAAAAGCGACGTCAAAGACAGACAGGTAAGTTCTAAAAAGATTTTTACTAAAATATTTAAAAATATGTAAAACACAAAATACAGAACTGTTATATCACCAGACATACAAATCTATTAAAAACAAGGTTTTAAACAGTGTAATTCCTACTACAGTACTTAGTCTCTAAATACTTGCTTAAAGTGCTCCAAAGATGTGCCCTAGTCAGAGTCTAGGTAAAATGTGTCAGTGAAGTAAAATTGAATAATTTAAAAGCTGGCTTACCCCACCTCTTTTCAGGAGGTCACCTAGCTCCTCCCTGTCAGAATCTATGAAAACATATATCTTATACAAAAGTATTACATTCTGCAACTTCAGCATAATTCATGCCTTCAAATGACACTCGTTGATCCCATACTGTATCCTCCCTCACACAGGCTTCACAGGACATTACAACCTTGCACCCCTTTGTAACAACCTAGGTTCTTCTCCAAAAACATAAACATTCTTTATGATTTCTCTCTTAACAAAATTAGCTTAAACTAGTCTGTAATTAACTCAGAGAAACAGGATCCTTGATTAAAGTCTTCCATGTAACACATTCTCTCTAAAAACTAAGTGTGTGTGAACTCATATGCTGTCAGCATTTTTCTTATGGTTTGCATCTCTCAGCTGAAATCTGGGGGGGATGAGTGAGGTCACTCCTAGAGCATTTGATTTTCAGCAGGAGACATTCAGTAATACATTTTATATTAAGAAGAAATGATACAGCACTCAGAGCTGGCTGTCTACGTCACACTCCTCCCCACCTAGACTGAATTTGGGGGTTCTATCCCCTACATGGGATCAGCTTCCCAATTTCAGTTCACTCCTCATAGACTCTAGACAGTCCATCTGAGTTCTGGTTCTTAGCTCTAGCCCTATGTACGATTTTTAGATCATACCCTTGTAAAGCAAGACTCCATCTTAGTAATCTCTCATTGTTTTTCCCCATCTGCATCAGCCAAATCAGGGGGTTGTGGTCAGTCTGCACCACAAAATGCTGCCCACACAAGTATGGCTCTAGTTTCTTTAGGGCCCACACTATGGCAAGACACTCCTTTTCCACCATGGAGTACACTTGCTCCCTGGGAAGCAGCTTCCTGCTCAGGTACACTACTGGGTGATTTGTCCCTTGGCTGGATGTTTGGCTCAGTACTGCCCCAATACCCACCTCTGAGGTGTCTGTCTGAACTATAAAAGTTTTGCTATAGTCAGGGCTTGTCAAAACAGGAGCACTGCACAGTGCCTCCTTTAGTCTGATAAAGGCTTCTTCACAGGCTGGGCCCCAGGTAATTCTCTTTGGCATCATTTTCTTTGTCAGGTCAGATAGGGGAGCAGCCAGGGCACTGTAATTGGGTACAAATTTCCTGTAGTACCCTGCTGTCCCTAGAAAGCTCCTGACCTGCTTCTGGGTTTCTGGTCTGGGCCACGCCTGGATCACCTCTATCTTTATTTGGTTAGGGCGGAGCTGTCCCTGGCCTTCCACATGCCTGAGGTATGCCACTTCTCCCATGGCCACCTGGCACTTCTCGGCTTTGACAGTGAGCTCGGCCCTCTGTATCCTGCTCAGCACTTCCCTAAGGTGGCATAGGTGTTCCTCCCAGCTGGTACTAAAGATGCCAATGTCATCCAGGTACGCCATGGCATACTCCTCAGCACCATTTAACACATGTTTCCCCAACCTTTGGAAAGTGTCCGGGCGTTCTTCATTCAAAGGCAGTACTTTAAACTCAAATAAGCCTATCAGAGTGATAAGGCGACCTCTCCCTAACTCTGTCTATCAATTCTACCTGTCAATGCCCCTTGGTCAGGTCAATAGTAATGGTAGGTCGCCTCCCAACTTGTCCAGGAGTTCATCCATCCAGGGCATTGGGTGGGTGTCTGACTTTGTGACTGCATTCAGTCCTTGATAGTCCACACAGAAATGAGTAGAGTCATCTGGCTTGGGCACAAGGACTATGGGTGAGGCCCAGGGGCTGTGGGATCTCTGGATTACCCCTAAATCCAACACCTCCTCCACTTCCCTCCTAATGTCCTTTTGGACAGCCTTTGACACCCAATATGCTGTTCGCCGTATGGGCATCTGTGTCCCTGTTTCAACATTGTGTGTCGCTAAGGGGGTTAGTCCAGGCTTGGTGCTAAACAATGGGGCAAAGACTACTAAAACCTCCATTACTTTCTGGACCTGGTCCGGGTTCAGCTGGGGAGACAATTTTACTGCCTCCACAGAGAACTCCCGCTTACTCTCTTCCAGAAAGTCCAGAAGGGGGTCTCCTTCATCTGTCCCCTCCCCATGACTACACACTGCAAACACCATGTCAGCCCTATTTGCATATGGCTTCATCATGTTGACATGGTACATCCTTTCAATCTGTCTTCTGTCAGGTGACTCCACAATGCAGTTCATGTCATTTACCTTCCTAACCACTTTGTATGGTCCGGCCCACTCAGCTTGCAGCTTGTCTTTCCAGACTGGAATAAGGACCATGACTTCCTGACCCACCATGTAGGAGTGAGCTCTGGCTCTGCGGTCATACCACACCTTTTGTTTCAGTTGGGCAGCTGCTAGGTTGCTCTGGGCTGTCCCCATAAGCTCCATCAGCCTTTCCCTAAACCTAAGGACATAATCCACAATGGAAGTTCCCTGGGTGGTGTACTTGCCTTCCCAGTCCTCCCAGATCAAGTCTAGGGAGCCACATACCCAGCGTCCATATAAAAGTTCAAAGGGGGAAAATCCTGTCGACTCTTGGGCACCTCCCTGTATGCAAAAAAACAGGTGGGGAAGGTATTTCTCCCAGTCCCTCCCATGCTGTTCAGCAAACACCCAGAGCATTGACTTTATGGTACCATTGAATCATTCCACAAGTCCATTGGCTTGTGGGTGATAAGATGTTATGCATCTCTGCACCACCCCACACTTCTCCCATAAACATTTCATCAGGTCCAATATGAAGGAACCCCCTCGATCAGTGACTACATCCTGTGGAAACCCAACACAGGAGAAAATCCCAAGTAAGGCATCTGCCACTTTGCCTGTCCTCAGAGAGGATAGAGCGACTTCCTCTGGGTACAGGGTGGCATAATCCACCACAGTCAGGATGAATCTCTTCCCTGAGGAGCTGGTGGTATTTAAAGACCCCACAATATCCATTCCCACCCTCTGGAATGGCTCCTCCACTATGGGCAAGGGGATCAGGGCGGCTTGGGTTTTCTTGACCACCTTCCCTATTTCTTGGCACTGGTGGCAAGACCTGCAATTCTCCTTCACCTGCTGGGTGAAGTTAGGCCAGTAGAAATTCTGGGCCAACCACTGCGTAGTGCGCATGATTCCCAGATGATCAGACAAGGGAATATCATGTGCAATTTTGAGCAACTGCTCATGATACCCCTGAGGAATGACAAGCTGCCTGCCTAGCATCCCTCCCTCTGTCTGTACTGCCTGTGTTTACATAAGTCCATTTTCCCAATAAACCTTATGTCTGCCATCACCTCCTGGTGTGCCGTGCAAGTCTGTCCAAGCCCTCAGCTTCTCTAAACTAGGGTCACTCCTCTGAGCAGCTGTAAACCCCTCACACAGTCCCAAGGCATGGGACAGGTCCCCTTCAGTCACTAAACTAGGTCTCTAGCATTAGCATCAGGGCCCTCAGGATCACTGTCAATCCCAACTCTCTGACAAGGGGTCACCCTTCCCCTTGGACTAACCCTCTGTAGCTGTATGGTTGCACTGACTGGGAAATTTCTACCTTTTTATCAGTCTCCCCATCTGGAGACACAGGCTGGGGAACCAGCCTCTCAGTGGTTTCCACACTGGTTTCTGTGGGGTTCAGGGAACTACTATTTTCCCTTGCCGCTTGGCTATGGGTAACTGCACATACCACTCCCTGCTGGAGATTGTTACCCAGGATCACATCCACTGCTAATGTGTTGTCTACAGCCACCTGTTGCACAGTTCCCCCTGTTTCACCCCAGTCCAGGAGAACATTAACAA
Organism: Neoceratodus forsteri; assembly: GCA_016271365.2. Lineage (NCBI taxonomy): Eukaryota > Metazoa > Chordata > Ceratodontiformes > Ceratodontidae > Neoceratodus > Neoceratodus forsteri. The sequence continues at coordinate 106,521,493 of CM057459.1, read as the reverse complement.
GTGGCAATGCTTTCTCTTCACCAGTAAACCCTTGTACAGTTACGTATTTATTGGGTATAAGCTGACCAGGCTGTACCAGATCCTCCTTTACCAATGTCAGGGATGCCCCTGTGTCCCTTATTCCCTGTGTCTGTACACCATTTACTATGACTGGGTGCATGTGTTCCCTCATGTTCCTGGCATACTCCCAGGAACACAAACAACCCACTTCTTATCTAGCACCCTGTTGTGTATTTTGTCTCGCCTTTTGGGGCACTGTCTGGAATATGCCCAGTTTCCTTACACAGCCAACATGCATTTCTTACTTCAGATAAATCTTTTCATTGAAACCTGGGACTAATTGGTTTTGGTGGAGGCAGTGAGGTTTTAGCTGCCCTGAAGGTCTGGCGTTTCCTTTCTGCACCACCATGGCCACCCCATTAGCTCTCAGAGCAGGTCTGCTCTTAGCATAGTGGTCTGAGAGTTCAGCAGCCTCTTGCACTGTTTTTGGATCTTGGTCCTCTAGCCAGGTTTTTAGCTCGGCTGGGCAAGCCCAATAAAACTGTTCTAATAAAATCACATTTTCAATTTTGCCAACAGAGTTTGCCTCAATTCCTTCACACCAACATTTTAAAAACTGACGTTGTTTCATGGCTAGCTCCTCGTAGCTCATATCAGGGCTTCTCCTGAGCTTACGGAATTTAGCTCTGTATGATTCAGCAGTTAAGTCAAACTTTTTTAACAGTGCAGCTTTTAACTTTTTGTAATCATCACTGTCCTCATTGTTCATTTGACCTAATGCATCCCGAGCTTTTCCAGTAAGTAGCAGGGATAGCTGGAAGCTCCAGGACTCTCTAGGAATTTTAGCCTGAATACAAACTTTTTCAAAAGAATTTAAAAAGGGATCCATGTCCTCCACTTCCTTAAACTCAGCTATTAATTTGGAGTTCAATTTGTAACCCAGTCCGCAGTTCCAGTTAAACCCAAGCCACTTACCTGCTCTAGTGTCGCTGGTCGGATCGTAGCTTCTCAGTTCGTGTGCCACTGGCGCTCCTCCTCCTCTCTTCTGCCTCTCTGCATTCTCACTCTCTCTTCTCCTCTGCAGCTCGCTGGCGAGTATGCTCCTCAGCCTGCCTCCTCTGTTGTCGCTCTGCCTCCAGTTCCATCCTCGCAACTCAATTTGCAGTTTGAGTACCTATGGATTCAGGATACTGGTGACCATCCCCTGCTGCTGTGGCCCTTCACTGACAGTGGCCTTGCTGTCCTTTTCAATCACAGTCGGTGACTCGCTGCTCTGGGTATCTGCTACCATCAGGGCCTCTATGAGGTTCTGCTTTTGGCTGTCACCTCGAGGCAGGACTCCTCTGTCCCTTTAGCTAGCTAGTAATCTAGGTGCCTGCTGTAGTCGGAAGCCATCTTTTTCTTCCCTCACTACTGCTACTCTGACTTGCACTTTAGAAAAAAAATAAAATGGGTAGAAACTGTACTGTATGCCAAGTGATATGTAGCTCTGTTTCCTTTTTAAAATAAAACTGTCTTTTTATTTCTTTGCAAGAGAGCTTATGGTCTCAGCTCACACAGAACAATATAGCTTGTGATACCAAAATAATGCCAATGCTGCCAACCAATCTGTCACAAACCCACTCAGCAGGTCAGGCCCTCTACTCCCAAAGGTTGCTCTACAGATATTCATAAATGAATTTCTTACCATTCAATATAAACATGCCCCCAAGATTACTAGGAGGGGTCAGAGAAAAACAGACGAGGTGGCTGCATAAAGACCTCCCTGCTAATCTGCGCCAGACAGACAAGCTCTGGATTCGCTACAAACAAACTGGCCTACAGTCAGACCTTATTGTCTATCGTGAACTAAGGAACAGAAGTAAGAGACAAGTTAGAGCTGCTAAAAGCAAGAGACAAGTTAGAGCTGCTAAAAGCAACTACTGCAAGGACCTTCTACAAAGCTCAGCCTGCGACCCAAGGGAAATTATGGGCCCATGTCAAAACATTTCTGGGTACCTCACAGTCAGTCACACCTGATGAAATGATCATAAATGGGGCACATTGCAATGACCCTAGGACCATCTCAAACAGTTTTAACAATCTTTTCTCTGATCTGTCACACTATACCTTGGCTTTACAACCTAGTGGATTGCACTCCAATCTACCTACCTCACTACCATCAGACAACCATACTGCCCTATCGTATGATGCTCCTCCAGCACCACCATTCTATTTCAAGGTTATATCAAGAGCAGAAGTTCTGAAATTACTGAGATCCATATCTGCCAATACTAGCTCTGGTTCTACTCATTAGAACCCCATCTCCTTAAATGGCTGCTCTACTCATTGCCTCTCAATTGCCAGAATCTACACTTTATCCCTTATCCATAGCACCGTGCCAGACCTGGAAATCTGCAAGAGTAATGCCTGTCTTTAAAAGAGATGAGCCAAAGGACATCGCCAATTACAGACCTATAGCAATTCTCTCTGTTCTTAGCAAGATCCTAGAGAAAATAGTTGCATCACAGACCATTGACTACCTTACATGCTACAATCTCCTCTCAGACACCCAGCATGGTTTCAGAAAAGGTCATAGCACCACCACAGCTCTTCTTCAATTAACTACTGATATTCTGACCAACATAGATTCTGGAAAACTCACAAATGCCATCTTCATTGACCTCGCTAAGGCTTTTGACCTTGTAGACCATCCCCTGCTTCTCTCCACCTTCTATAAATTCTATTTCTCTACCCCTGTTGTGGACTGGTTCTGTAGCTACCTGTCAAACAGGTTTCAAGCTATCAAATTTAACTCCTCCCTGTCAACATGTCTACTATCAACCTTGGGGTCCCCCAGGGCTCTATCCTTGGGCCCCTTCTGTTCTCAATTTTTATCAACAATGCAGCTGAGGTTTTGGAATCCTGCTCGGCTATTCTCTATGCTGATGACCTGATCATCTATACTAGTTCTTCTAGTATTGCCTGCATAAACACATCGCTTACCTCAGACTTCAATAAGGTCTTAGACTGGCTACTAGACCGTAAGCTTGTACTAAATGAAAAGAAAATGAAAGCCATGCTCCTAGGTTCCACACTGAAGATTAAGGCCTGTTCTAGTTTGCTGGAGGTTCTTCACCCAGGAGGAATTCCACTTGAAAATGTTACTTCCTTCAAGTACCTTGGGATCCTGCTGGACCAGTCCCTGGATTTTAATCTTCACATTCAGTCCTCATGCAAAGCTGTAAACTCAAAACTGAGAGTAGCTTACAAAATGAGCTACATGCTTACACCCTCAGTGAAATTAGCAATTGCCCAAGGTATTCTGCTCCCAACCCTTACTTATGGCGCCTCTAGTCTTACCTCTGATCATAAAACCTCCCTACTAAAATGGGACATAACTTATAACAATATAGGCTGATTTGCCTCTTTCGTCATCTCGACTCAAACATCACTGCCTTCTTTATAAGGATCTGAATTGGCTCCACCTCTGCCAGTAGACAATACTACATTGGATCACTAATGGACTCAATCATCCGGGAAAAAAAACCATCCCAGCTGGCGGCGTTGCTGGTCCCTCAACCATCCTCCCATGGCCTGCGATCAGCTGATAAATCCTTGCTGTATGTTCTGAGATGTCAGATGACTAAAGGCACAGGGGCCTTCCAATTCTCTGCTCCCAGGCTATGGAATGTTTTTCCACTCAACCTCCAGCTGTCTTAGTCTCACTTTATATTTAAAAGTGAATATCGTCATTATCTGGTATTGGTTAGCTGATGCTTGTACATGCTTTGACCCAACCTGAAGCTCCTGAGACTTACCAGTAATGTCTACCCTGCTCTAATCCAGTTCCAAGACTGTCTCCTCTTCCCTTCCCCATATTTTTCCTTCCCTTTGTAAATAACTTCTTGACTACTAGCTCTCTTCCTTCTCGAACCTTGTTGCTGACCATCCACTGTTGTTTTGTCAATTACCACCCCTGACCTTCCTTCTGTCAGTCTTTCTTGTTATGTTTGAACATTCCTCACATTTCTCTCTATATAACCTTACTCTCTTATTAGCCCTTTCACTCCACAGGTCGGGTCCATGGTTTCTGCACTTATTATATATCTTACTGCCATTATTTGTATAATGCTTGCCATTATTTTTTATTGTTTCTACCCATTGTATTTTTCTAGCACTGCTGTACTGTTCCTCTATTTGTATTATTGTACCCATGTTGCTGTTGTTCAACTGTTCTCTTTTTGTTGTACTGTCCCAGGTCGCACTGAAAATAGTCATTTTATGGTTAGTGCACTACCGTTAACAAAAACTAAATAAATAAATAAATAAGTGCCAACCTCTGAGCACAGTCTTGTGAACAGTGTAACAGACAAGGTAACCCTCTTGTCTGTTTTTGTGAGTTCAAATCAACCTTTGGTCTCAAGTTCTGGAGGGATTCAAACTGTTAACCTCTAGTTAGCATACCCAATGCACAGGCTCAGATATATCTGTCTTTGGGGAGCCAGATATATTTGCCTATGGGCACCTAACCAGGTATACAGAGATGAACCATTTAAAACTTTAATAAAGACCTCAGATTTAAAATGCTTCTCTTTTCAGTTTGGTATCTCCATTCAAGCTTATGTTTAGTATCTGCAATAACCATATACTTTTCTTACAACTAAAAAGAAGTCAAAGACACTCCAAGTAAGTTCTAAAATGAAATTTTACTAAAAGATTTAAAAATATGTGAAACACAAAATACAGAACTGTTATATCACCAGACATACAAATCTATTAAAAGAACAAGGTTTTAAACAGTGTAATTCCTACTACAGTACTTAGTCTCTAAATACTTGCTTAAAGTGCTCCAAAGATGTATCCTTGTCAGAGTCTAGGTAAAAATGTGTGTCAGTGAAGTAAAACTGAATAATTTAAAAGCTGGCTTTTACCCCACCTCTTTTCAGCAGGTCACCTAGCTCCTCCCTGTCAGGATCTATGAAAATATATATCTTATACAAAAGTATTAAATTCTGCAACTTCAGCATAATTCATGTCCTTCAAATGACACTTTGTTTGATCCCATGCTGTATCCTCCCTCACACAGGCTTCACGGGGACATTTACAACCTTGCACCCCTGTGTGACAACCTAGGTTCCTCTCTAAAGTCATAAACCTTCTTTATGATTTCTCTCTTAACAAAATTAACTTAAACAAGTCTGTAATTAACTCAGAGAAACAGGATCCTTGATTAAAGTCTTCCATGTAACACATTGTCTCTAAAAACTGAGTGTGCGTGTGAACTCACATGCTGTCAGCATTTTTCTTATGGCTTGCATCTCTCAGCTGAAATCTGGAGGGATGAGTGAGATCACTCCTAGAGCATTTGATTTTCAGCAGCAGACATTCAGTAATGCATTTTATATTAAAAGAAATGATACAGCATTCAGAGCTGGCTATCTACATCACAGCCACAACCCTGACAAATGCGACAGTCCAACACTCTGGAAGCTGATGCAAATGTTTCCAGCAACATCTTTGTGGGAAGTACTGTCACTGACCAGTCAAGAGTCATAATGAGTGGTACACCAGGTGTCAAATTGGTTTCCCTAGATGTGTCTGCCAGCAAGGACATATGAATGACTTTTTCTCAGCCATGTGTCACCATCTCAAGGCAAAGTCCACTAAGAGGGTGTATGAGTTACCCAGGCAAAAGAATGAGGTGTTCATCAATGACTACAACCCTACTCTTCTCCTGATATGGCAGGCAAACATTGATGTGCAATTTGTGGCAGATAACTCTCTGTCTCTTGTGTGGTACGTTACATCATACATCACAGAACATTAGCAGACCAGTTTGTTTGAGCTTTGGGAAGATATAGCTACTTCCAGTCGATCATTGAACTCACAGCTCTGGTCACTGGGATTAAAGGCACTGTCTCACAGGGAGTGTGGAGCATATGAGGCCAGTGATCGTTTGATTGGGACACACCTGTATGGCAAGTCTGATGCTGCACATTTTTGTAATGTTCACTACAAAGAAAAATGGAAGCATGTTTTGAAGTCTCATGATGAGATTGAAGAACTGGCTGTGAACCACCCCTCATCAAAAAATATTTTGAAGAATAACCTGATTGATACATACTACCCAAATTGGGCTACAGTGATGGATGACACATGCCTCTATTATGTTGCTAAGTAGTACAACTACAAGACTGATGTAGCACCTGATGGCAATTGAGAGATTTACAAAGTCAGAGGATTTGAGGGGTGCCTTGCTAAAAGGAAGAAACCATGGCTGACTGATCATTGTAAATTCAGTCTTCCTGCAAATGACAGCAAGGAACAGTACTACTCTGCTCTACTGTTCCTCTTTAAGCCATGGAGGGATGAGAGGACACTGAAAGGAGACTGTGAAACATATGAGGAACACTTCTACCTTACATATGAAACCTTCAAGAGTGAAAAATCCAAAACATACATTTGTAAACTTGAATTAGAGAAGGAGCAGATGAAACAAGCAAATAAAAAGCTTGAGGAAGATACTCCAGGAAATTCTCAGGAAAACATGGATCCTGAAGGAGAGGGTACTCTTGGAGCTCCTCTACCAATGAATGACCCTGTGATTCTGATGAGTGAAGTCAATAGTGTCATGGAACATTCTTGTCATGTGACAGATGATCCTACTATACTGATTGATCAGTTGAATAGGCAGCAGTTTGCTGCTTATGATGTAGTCACTGAAGCTATAAGACACAGCATCCTTCAAGAGAAGAAATAATGTATATGTGGAAAGTATGAACCATTGCTAATGTTTGTTAGTGGTTCTGCTGGCACAGGCAAGAGTTTTGTTATCAGAGCTATCACAGCAGAGATAAGGAGACATACAGGGGAAGTGATGTCTGTAGCTGTGACTGCTCCTACAGGTTTGGCACCATACTATATTGGTGGTGTAACTCTATACTGGTTGTTTATGCTACCTGTAGAGCATGGCAAAACAGGAGAGTACCAAAAGCATTCCTGTGAGGTGGCATCTGAGCTGTGACCAATGTTTGTCAAGATGAATCTTCTGATCATCGATGAGGTTAGTATGGTCTCGATTGTCATGCTTGCATGTATCCATCTGCATCGGCAAGAGATACTTGGAACTGATGATGGTCAGCAACTTGGTGGAAGGAGGGTTGTTGTGTTTGGGGACCTTTGCAACTGGCATCTGTGAACAGAGAGCTTGTCTTTACAGCACTCACTGTGAAGCAGGCAAAAAACACAACAGACATTGGAGGAATAAATCTTTGGAAATTGTTCCTTTACATTGAGCTATATGAAAACATGTGACAGAGCCATGACCTTGCGTACAAGATACTTTTGGATCAGGCTTGCATTGGATCATTGTCACAACAGAATGTTTTTCTTTTGAGCTCACAGTGTATCAGCAATGAGTGCAGTTCTCTTACTGCTGCATGTGATGTTTTCAGTAATGTGTACTCAGAATCTGCTCTAATTGTGTGTCTTATGCCTCGACTGAAGTGTGCTGAATTTAACAGCATTATGTTGCAGAGACAGGGTCAAGAAATCATTACTCTGCATGTTGTTGACAGCATTGATGGTGCAGTCTTGAGCCAGAATCTGGTAGCAAAGCTGACTGCACGATTGGCTGAGCTAAAGACAGATGTGTCTCTCACAGCTGAATTAGAAGCAGTTCTAACTGTGTGCATGAATGTATGCATCATGCTACATCAAAGTACGATGTAGAGCATGGCATAGTGAATGGTGCAATGGGACATACTGACTTTCAGTACAATGTGCAGAAGACATTCATTGAGGCACTCATTGTGAAGTTTGACAACATTGAACAGTCTTTACCTATTTCCAGGATGACTGTAAAGTTATTTGCTGTGTCCATACACAAGTCATAAGCCCTAAGTTTGGACTCAGCAATGGTCGACATAGGCACTAGCATCTTCAAAGATGTCATGAGCTGTGTTGCAATTTCATGTGTATGAACTTCAGCTGGCTTGTATTATCTGCATAGCATCACATAAAATACATGCTGACAGACGATGTATCCCTGAGTACAACAGACTACGTGCTCTGCACCAGCCGACATTGCCTCTCATACCGCTACCCATGAATGTGGCAGAACACAATACTACAGTGATGGTTTCTGGCATGAAAAGAGGTACCAGACAGACAGACCAATATTGAATGATGAGAGCACAAAGAAGTAATCCACAACTCAACAACAGACAAGCTCTCCTCCATGGAAGAAGGCACTTAGCATGGCTGTTTTCCTCATAATCTGAAAGGTACTTATGTCCTGGTTCTCAAAAATTACAATGACCTTCACCAGGCAGAAGAGTAGTGGAAGTAAATCTCATTTAACTCTGTTTGACACACTGTAGTAGTCATAAGAGTGTACCTTACCTGGACATGTGCAGCTCTTTTCATATCACTTTATGAATTGTTGCAGTAATAGATTATGTAGATACATGTATTTATGATGCCATCAGTCAAAGTAGGTGTTCCTGTGATTTTAGCTTCAATACAGCCTAAGTGGGCCTTAATTGGTGAGGGCTGTCTGCTTGGTCACATTACATACGACAATTGCTTTGACTAACTATGGAGCAGTCTTATTACCTGTACATAGATACTGCAGTAGTATGCAATTCTGCTGTACTGATCTATTCATTTCTGCATTGCTGCAGCATGTTACATAGAATGTGGTTTGACTGCTGTCACACTATTGTATGGCAAAACTGTGCACCTTACATACATTGACAAACTTGACAATGCTTGGTAGTTGGCAATGTTCTGTGTTCATTGTATGCACTATATACATGCCTCACATCTGCCTAGTGATGCATGATGAGAGATTGTGCAACAAAGTTGCCACTGTATCTTTGTATGTGTTTGCACACCAACTGTTGTGCAATACTTTCCAAGCACAGTAAGGACATGCCTAATATTCTATGTCTGCAGCATGTCTTTCGCTGATACCTGTATACTGTCCAATTAAGGTGGCATGTTTTCTGCCAATTTTACTTACTTCTGGGAGGAAGACCCTGCTACATAGGCCTATGATATGGATGGTTAGAGAAATAGTTACTGTTAATATTGTGTATGTATTAAAAGTTAAAAACATTTGCTACTATTATGTACATCTCTGTAAAGTATCAGTACTGTTTCTTTGTGTGACAACTGTAATATTAAAGTGTCTAACAATGGTGACAGTTACATACACTTCATAGGTATGTTCTTTTCTGTGTTACACATAGTTAATGCAGAACAGTTTTTTACATGTTATTGCTGCAGTGTCTGAACAACATGTATTCTGATGTTTTATGAAAAGGTTTATATGTTTAATATTTAGTAAGTATCTACCATTTTTATTAATATGTGAATTGTGGACCTGCGCACTAATGGCAGCATAATCCACAGCTCTCCCCTCTCAACCAGCTAAATTAACTACATATCGACTTCGGGGATACTTTTCTCATTGTCTACTCACCTACCATAGTTCTCTGAAGACCAGCAACACCTTTTATCGGCGTTCGAGTGGTTTTTCAAACCAATTATGCCAGGGTGCGACGAAGATTATGGAGGCCGAGATGAAGACCGTCGGGCCAGGCACACGCTGCTGAGTGCTCCGGAGAAAGCGGCCAAAAAATCAAGAACCCTGCCTATGGGTTCGGGTGCTAAATCTGGCTCCACTAGTACCTCTTCTAACCCGCTTACAGAGGACCGTTTCCTCCAGGAGCTGATCCCGTTTCGGGAAACTCTGCAGGACATCTCATCTGAGCTGAAGTCCATCCGTAGCGACCTTGCTTCACTGACCATCCAAGTTGGCGACTCTGAAGCTCGAACCTGCTCCTTGGAGACATGGAAGGCTAAAGTGAACCAATTGTTATGCTCAAACAGCAAATCCACCAAACTGAAACTAAAACAGAAGACCTCGAGGGACGAGCAGGAGGAACAATATCCTGATCCAGGGTCTACCAGAGGCAGAAGAAGGACCAGATATCCTGCCCTTTGTACAAAAGCTCCTGACCAAGATTGTTGTTACCGCCTATCAACCCCTACTATCATATCGAGCGGGCACATAGATCCTTGAAGCCAAAGCCACCACCGGTTCCTCTCCAAGACCCATAATTAAATTGCTTTAGCTACCTTGAAAGGCAACACATCCTGAGCAAAGTTAAAGGCCTGCAAGCGGTCCTGTGGGAGAATCACACTCTGGAGATTCACTCAAGATCTCCTTTCGAAAACCCGACAGAGGAGGCAGATTTCCACCCGATAGTGACCAAGCTGATAGCTGCCGGGATTAGATTCCGCATGAACTACCCAGCTAGGCTGCAAGTACAACTCGACAGTGCATGGCATTCTTTCAAGATTCCAGAACAAGCCAAAGGAGAACTTTCCCAGAGACTACCTAATTTGTTCAAAACTGGTTGACCTGTGAATGTAAATGCTAGGTCAAAGTCTGCTTACCTTTGCTGAGGGATTTCATGCTGTTTAATATGTGCACTATTGTTTTTTGCAAGCTGGGATTGGGTTGATCGGGTGGCGGGCTGGCTGGTCCTCCGTGGTGGTTGGGGGTAGAGGTGTTTGTTGGGGCCTGGTTTGAGGCCTATATTTTGAACGACTGATGCTTCTAACTCTTGGCCCAAGGAGGTGGGTTAGGCACCTTTTTTCCGCTTTTGGTTTCCGGAGGTTAGTTTGCTGACGGACCAGTTGGGTTCCCACCAGTTTCCCTTCCCCTTCCTCTTCCTGTTAGGTGAATGCCTTTTCGTTCGCATGGAGCTTTGCTCCTTCTACTCCTGATCCTGACATCAACTGACTGGATCGACCGCTACAGTGGTCAGCTGGCGTTAATATTTTCCCAGTACAGTGATTCGTTTCAAGGTCTGGTAGGACTTGTTAATGTCTCAAGCCGTGAATTTTGAATATTGATTACTGAATTTGGTTATGGATTATTGGTTCTGATTATTATTTACTCCATGCTGGGGGACAAGATTGGCGAGCCTTGGGAGAGCTGCCTCATAACTCCGAGTTGGGGGGACAGCAGTACCCTGGTTTTGTTTCTTTTCTGCCTTATGATGCCTGTGCCTATTTTATTATACTATGTCAGCTGGGGCAACAAGCAGGTGATGGTTATAGATAGGAGTGGGTCTGCTAGTCCAGGGGCGATCCCTATCCAGGACACAAAGTTGATACGGACATGTTCCTCTGAACTTAAAGGATTGCTTGTAAATAGTTTTTGGGGATTTCAGTTTTATTCAAAGTACAAGATAATTGGGCGGGCTGGGAAGGGGGTATGTCTTAATTTCGGGTCTAGTTACCATTAGGAATTTTCTCTCTAGGTTGAGATGTTACATCGTTCAGTTACACTTAAGTCTGTTGGTGACTTGGCCAGTTACTAAAGGTTATCTTCTAAGGGGCTTTTGGGAGGGAGGGAGCCTCGGAGAGTTTCAGTCATTTTGGAATTTATTAAAGGTGGGTAGTCTTGGTGTAACCCACATGTTACTATCTGCACTGGAGGGGTTGAAGTTCCTAAGTCCTTTTAAATATTGTATTGGTCAGTATGGCTGTGAGACCGATTAAACTCACAAGTTGGAATGTTAGAGGCATCAATGATTCTCTTAAAAGACAGCAGGTTTTTCTGAATTGCTTCCTTCTGAATGTGGACATAGTTTTCATGCAGGAAACTCACTTGGCTGCCTCAGAGGCTAAAAGATTACGCAGGCAAGGGTTCACTCAAATTTTCACTGCTTCTGGCTCGCAAGCTAGCAGGGGGGTAGCCATAATAATTAAACACCACGTCAGATTCATAGCGGAAGATAGTATTACCACGACCAAGAGGTGGTATGTATTGGTCAGGGCCAGCTTGACAATAGTAGTGTGGCAATTAGCAATATACGCCCAGTGGGTGGTGACCGTCCTTTTCTTAATGTCCCTAGCAGCCAACCTGAGCAGATTTTTGCCTTCCCTTCTTATCCTTGGGGGCGACTGGAATATAGCTCCTTCCAGCGATTTAGATAAAACTTATAGACCGTTAAAACTGATGTCCCCTGCCCAACAAGCCCTTACTGATTTTACACACCTACTGGGACTGTGTGATCCCTGGTGCCTTCTTAACCCAGATAACTGTCTCTTTTCCTTTTATTCACAGGTACACCAAACTTGGTCAAGAATCGATTATATTTTAATTAGCTCTTCTTTAAAGAGCAGTACTCATCAAGTAGGTATAGAACCAATAGTTATCTCAGACCATTCCCTGGTGTGGATCATGATTTCCCTTGGTATCCAGGGACAAAGGGACACGTCATGGAAACTTAACACGCAAATCCTTAAGGATGACCATACAGTTTCCCAAATTAAGGACAAGATCCTTTCTTACTTAGACCTGAACCAAGGGTCTGTCCACAGAGACGACATACTGTGGTGCTCCCTCAAATGTTTCATCAGGGGGGAACTTATCAAGATTGCTGCCACTAGGAAAAAAGTAAGAAAGTCCAAAATGAATTTGCTATCTAGACAGCTGAGGACAGCCGAAGACAATCTTCTCCTTTCCAACTCCTCAGCAAACCTAGCAGCTCTTATTAAGCTCAGGAACGAATACAACGACCTGACAAGGGAAAAAGCTGAATATGCTTTGTTTAAGACTAAGACCAGATATATTGATCAGGGTGAAAAACCTGGTAGAATGCTAGCTCTTAGGCTGAGAGAGATGGAGAGCTCCCGTGTAATCCCGGCTCTTAAATCTCAAGATGGCACCACTAAGACGCTACCTAGGGATATTGCTCAAATTTTCGAGTCCTTCTATACAGGTATTTATTGTAAGAGCTCTCACCATTACATCCCCAGATGATAGAGCAATTCTAGACGGAATCAAACTCCTTCCTCCAGATACACCACTGTGATATTCTATCAGCTTCCATCACTTTAGGCGTAGAAGATGCAATCAATGAGTTATCATTAGAAAAAGCCCCGGCCTGATGGTTTTCCTTGAATTTCTATAAAGCTTTTGTAAGAGCTATCCCTCTACTTCTTAAGCTATCTGAATATATGTTCACTGCGGAATTGATAGACCCCTCTCTCTTAGAAGCTACAATAATTTTAATCCCCAAACCTGATAAACCCTTAATAGATCCAGCCAGTTACCAGCCAATTTCGCTCTTAAATTATGATATCAAAATTCTATCCAAAATTCTATCACTCAGAATCAAAAAGATTTGGCAGCACCTGCTGAGCCCGGAGCAGGCTGGCTTTGTCCAGGGTAGATCATTTGAGAACTTTGTCCCATGTCTTCCAAGTGGCCCACACTTCACAAGATCCTATGGCCCTAGTTGCTCTTGATGCAGAAAAAGCCTTTGACAGGGTGAACTGGGACTTTTTGTGGGCCACTCTGAAGAGAATGGGCTTCTCTGACTCCTTTATCCATAGGATCATGGCGATCTATAAGTCCCCCTCGGCAAAAGTCTACTGTAACGGGGTTTTCTTTTCCCGATTTCCTTTATGTGCTGGCACACGTCAAGGATGTCCCCTTTCCCCTTACCTCTTTAACCTATACCTAGAACCTCTACTCATTAGTATCAAAAATTCACCACGAGTTACAGGTTGTGTCATTTCTCAATTTCCCCTGACTGTATCGTTTTTTGCAGACGACATTCTGCTACACCTTACCAACCCTGAAACATCCTTAACACAAGTACTACAAATCATTGACTGTTTTGGTCAGGTATCTAACTATAGGTTGAATGTTTCTAAATCAGTTATTTTTCTGCTAAATTCTTCTACCTTCCAATCAGGCTTCACATGGTTCGGTATGAAATGGTCCCCGGTCTCATTTAAATACTTGGGTATCCACGTGGCCCGGGAGGTGGAAACGGTCAAGAAACTTAATCTAGATGATGCATTAATGAGAATTCAGAGGGATTTGGACTGATGGCAGAAATTGCCAATATCCATATGGGGGCGAATCAGCATCATCAAAATGAATATCCTACCCCGGTTATTCTACCCCCAAAATCTCCTTAATATTTGGCTACCCAGGCAATACTTTAGTCAAGTAAACTCTCTGTTATCCAACTTTATTTGGAATGGGAAATTACCTCGTCGAGCCTTTCTTAAACTTAGTGCACCTAGAGACAAAGGGGTCTTGTTTACCTAATTTTTACTATATTTCTGGGCTAGTCACCTATATAGAGTAGTAGTGGTCCACCACACAGTCTAACTTGCCTCAACCAATCTGGCTACAACTAGAGCTAAGTCTATTGGACCAGTTCAACTTCTACTCCCCGTATCTTTTGCACCCTTTCTCCATGCTACCCCAGCCATTCAAGACTCCGCTCGGTCTCTCTATAAAATTCTTTCTCAATGTTGGAATTTTTCAACATATCCGGACCAAGGATTCAGCACAACCTCTCACGCTAAATCCCAATATTAAAATTGGAGGTAGTTGGCTAACCTCTGAGTGGCTCCCACAAATACACAATCTACTGGTGGAGTCTCTGTATGAGCAAGGCTCACTTCTCTTGTCGGACAGAATTTTAACTTCATTCAACATCCCCCAGAAGCATATCTTCAAAGTTTTTCAATTGAGACACCTCAGACACAAAATTTTTAGGCCTGTCTCCTTCCTTCCAAAATAAGGCCATTCTTGGAGAAAGTCCAGGATGCGGCCGGTAATCCCAAAGGAATATCCAACATATACAACAAACTGTTAGACGACCTCTTTCCTAATTCCCTGGAGGATTCCACAATCTGGTCACTCCCTAACTTGAGCTCTCCCCTATCATGGGAATCAATCTGGAAGGACGTGTACCGTTACTTATCCCAAGATAATCATAGATTGATCCAATACTATATTTTAAATAATCTCTACTATACTCCAGTTAAGTTGACCAAATTTGGTAAGCTTAAGTCGAATATATGTTCGAGATGCGGAGCCGCTGAAGAGAATCTGCTGCATATCCTCTGGGATTGCAATAGAGTGGCACCATTATGGAATATAGTACGAGACAGTTTAGATCCACTTTTGGGGCTCAAGGAACTATCCACCATAGAAATATGTATCTTGGGAGTTTACTCTAACATTGTGGTGAAGGAACGCAGGTACCACATGGCTCTAATCTCAATAGTTGTCAAAAAGCTGGTCCTCAGACACTGGATGGATCAGGATCTTATCACCTACCAGGAATGGTTCAAGGAGATGTCCCACTGTTTCAATACCGAGAAACTTATAGCTAGCTCCAGACATAGTCTGGTGTCTTTTAATCAGAAATGCGCCAAATTATATCGCTCTATCTAAATTAACCCTGATAGGTGTAGTCCCTTAGGTAGCTGCTGTTGCACTGTCTATCTGCAGCGTAATGAGCTCTATTCCTAGTCCTCCTCTCTCGAGACCCAGCATCTCCTATAGCTATGAAACTCTCTGAGGTGATGGGGGAGGGTGGTCTGGGAGGGAGGGGTGTTGTTGTTTTATTGTTCCTGCCTAACTCAGTGAGATTGTACACATTTTCAAGTGTTACATTCTTGTTATGTGTATTGTATGATCAGAAAACCTTCATCTATGTATTTTTTTTTATATAAAATTCAATAAAACTTAAATTTCAAAAAAAATAATATGTGAATTGTGACTGTTTACTTAGATTTTCTTCTTAATAATTCTTATGAAACTGTTTAATTTTCACATTACTAATAAATATTTAATTGAATAATAGTATTATTGCTGCTAGCATTATATGGCTGTATTTAAAATGTGTGTTATGTGTAGTGATATATTATTCATTTGTTATTTATGGAACAGTATTCTGGATCACACACTTTGCTCAATATCAGTTCAAGGTATGTTCGGATTTTTACTGATCGCCTTTGTTAAGGGTTGGGTGAGAATTTTTCCAGATGCACGTAATGTAAAGTATTCCAACACAGTAATGCACTACTGCAGCAATTTTATGATATGCTGCTTTGGTGTTCATAGCTTTTTAATTGTTTAATGTGTTTGTTTTTTGCCCACCCCAGGAACAATGACTTGCTCAGTCTCATATTACTTTTTTCCCCCTGTTTTAATATACTTTTGTGATGCAATTACACAGTAGTGGTATGATACTGAGTTGGTTTTACAATTTGACCTTCTTTAAAACAGAATTGGCACATAATGATTAACAAATATTTTTTTTAAAACATATTTTCTGTCTCTGTTGTGTTTCTTGATGACTGTATATAAATGATATATGTATCAGGTTTGAAAAGAATTATTAATGAATATACTGTGAATGTTACCATGCATAGATGTGTGTAGAAGCTATAGCCTGACATGTCAAAACAAAGGGTTTCATATTTGTGGATCAGTTTCTCTGGCACATTTCTAGGGTATGATATAACGGTATTGTACATGATTTATGCTCTCACTGTAACAAAATTATGCTTTTAATGCTGTGTATTTGTTTACTTTATTACAATATCTGAAAAAGGAAGGAAATTCTTTGAAAAAAAACTCCATTAATGCAACAGTTTGGGTTATTTCTACAGTGGCAAAAGCGAGGAAATTTGACTTTAGGGTTTTCAACACTAACTCCAAATTTCACCCCCCCCCACATACACACACACACACACACACTCACACACAAAACAAACATACAGGCAGGGGATGGTATAAGGCAAAACAATCAGCCAGAAACAGACAACATAAGGTAACAGAAATAACATGCAACTTTGTAATCATACCACAAGAGGCATCCATCATCATGTTTCACCAACTGTATCACATCTGCTGCCATCCCAGAGTCTTGGTGGGGTATGCCCACATGTTGTGCAAAGACGCGGGCAGGTGTTAAGAAGGGAATGCTGAGCATTTTAAATTACATTTATTTATTACAGGATGATTATGAGTATTTCTTATTGTTTTACTACACCTATTTATTACTGAATGAATTAAACTATAGGGTTACACTGTACTGAATTTGCTCAGATACTTATGTATGCCTATCTGAGAAGGTATAGCAGTGCAGGGTGTAAAGCACTGCACAGCATGAGTGTGAGATATAGAGACTGTCCGTCTATATGGTTAGAGGTACATAACTGCAGGATGTGAAGTATTATGCAGTGCTCTTATTAGGTAATGTGCACTGTTCTACTATCTGTGTGTAGACATGTGACAGAACATTGAATAACCCTACACTCTAAAGGTCATATATGCAGACTGTTACACTATTTACATGGAGGAATAGTATTCTCAACATAACATTTCAACACTGTTGTATTCTTTGCCAACATGGGGCTGGGAGTGCACTGTGTTCTGGAACATGTACTCCCATCTCTCCATTCACATAGTATGTCAGAATCCATAGAGTACAGTATTGACATGTTACTGTGGCATGTTGCCCATTTGGTAGTAAATAGACATAGTGGAGTGTTACCCATATGTCACTTTCTCCATATGTAACAGTAAAAATATAGGATGCTTTGCTCCATGCACTACCATACTTGTACTGAAGTTGCACAACAGAATGTATCTGTGACACTAGTGATATGTTTCACTGTTCTCATTGTGAAATATAGGTAGTGTGACTTATGCATTGTGTTGTTGTACATATCCCTCAATTATCCACCAACTTGGGACCACAGTTTTGGGTGGATAAGAGAGTATGGTGGATAATGAAGGGTGCCTGAAAATAAAAACCTAAATATTGTGATGTTAAATACAGAACACTGTATCCAGAAATGTTAAGCTCATGCAACCACTGTGCAAAATGGAAGAGTCCATCAAGCCTTTCTGTTTGATTTGTAGTCTACATAAAGACCAGCATTAAATGATTTGAAGCACCTGGGGTTGCAGATTTTGCTATAACTAAAGGTTTCAGCTTTTCAGTGCCATCTGCATTCAAGCTAGAGCAACTGTAATTCTGTCCTTGCATCTCTTGACACCTTTCTTGAAATCATTGGTGGTCAGGAGCGGTCAGGCAACATTTTAAAAAAGTCAGTTTCATCCATGTTATAACAGTCCTGAGCTTCATACTGCTCTGCTACACGTCTGGCAGTAAGCATGCCTTCACTGATAACCTCTTTACTAGCAGCACTCTCCCCAGATATAATGTGGCAAGCAATATTATTTTGGCTCTTAAATTTCTGTAGCCATCCATTTGAGTAAGAAAAATCAGACACATTTAATTGGCCCGAAATACTTAGCTTTGTGCATTAGGATTTCATCTGTGACCGAATATTGTGTGCTCTGGCTTTGCTGAACCACAGAAATAACGCCTCCTCAGATCACCATGTTTTGGTGTTCTCTTTGACTTTTGGTCAGTGGCAGCAGCTACAGCCTCAGGCCACTCGTCTCTGCAGGAAAGAATTCTCAGTGTCCGTCGGGCCATGGACCGGCACCACAGTGTTGAAAATGATGAGCAACCTCCTGGTGGGTTGCTTTAGGGTTATCGACAGAAAACTTAACAATCAGGCTCTTCTGAGCCACAGTAAAACAAGACAAGATCACTTTCCACTTGCCGACTCTGCCATTATTTCCCCAGACTGACCGACACATTCATTCACCAGACAGCGAACTGAAGATCATCAAATGCTTACAGACTTTATAACAAACAGATTTCAATAAAGCTAAATTGCAGCACTAATGACTACCCAGGTGAAAGGGTTTTAAATAAGGGTAGACAGGGGCTGATAGGGTGGACTAACGTGCACAGCAAACATAAGCTAATAAAACCAGTTTATGCAGTAATGACTACACAGGTGAAGAGGTTTTAAACAAGGGCTGACAGGGGCTGACAGGATGAACTAATGTGCTCGGTTAACAAGTGGGCTAAACAATTGATGCACAAATGACTTCACCTACACCCAGCGAGTAAACATTCAGCCATCAGCTATAACGCTGTACCATGCGGGTAATTTATTTGATCGCTTGTTCACGGTACCAAGGGCTGACAGGGTTGACAACTGCGCTGACCAATTTTTGATATTGATGGCGATGGCAGAATAAAGAGGCAATTTCAATTACAATGTGGGCAAGTGAGAAGATTAATGAACTGCGGATGGCAGACAGTGAGGAGGCAGATTACAGAGTGCAATAACATGGACATACAATCGGGACAGGAGGTAAGAATGGCGATAATGGAGGTGGCGGATAATCGAGGCGAATAAGTGAGGGAGCACTGTATGTTGAAACAGGAATGAGAATACAGAAACCACCCTGTACTGTCACTGTGACATATAGATTGGTTTGTACATATAGCTTCATGAATGGATGTTACTGCGGTATTTAAATAACCATGTTGTGACACTGTGACATATGGACATACTGGCACATAGGTACTGGTGTAGTATGGTGATGCAGGGATGTAGTGCAGAGTATGTAGGACTTTGCCATAACAGTATGACATATGTACAGTGTTGTTCTATCTCAATGTAGGGATGAAATGAGATGGTTAAACTCACCATCTGGTAGTACGAGGAGTTATCTGTACTCTTGCAGTATCTGCATATAGGTAAACAGTTCATGCAGTGACTATATCATATGCTTGCATAGCATGTGGATGTACCCCCCAAGACACTGGGATGGCAGCTGAAGTGATAAAGTTGGTGAAACATGATGATGGATGCCTCTTGTGGTATGTTTACAAAGTTGTATGCTCTTTCCATTACCTTATGGTGTCTGTTTCTGATTGGTTGTGTTGCTTTGTACCGTCCCTCACCTCTATGTGTGTTTTCTGTATATATGTGTGTGTGTGGGGGTAGAATTCAGAGTTAGGGTTGAAAACCCTAATGTCAAATTCCTCGCTTTTGTCACTGTAGAAACAACCTTAACTGTTGCATTAACAGAGTTTTTGCAAAGAATATATATATATACTAAGGGTTAAATCTTCACTTCTGTGTTAAACTGAAAAGTTTGCACTTTAATAACTTTGCAACCATTCAAGCAATTCACAGGAAATGTGGTATGCATCATCAGGGATGAAAGATCTCTTGATATGGCGTGTGTCATTCTGTTTGGATGTGTAGGTGAAGAGATACGGAGTGTCAAAAAACATGTAAATTACAATTTTGTGTCAGATTTATTGTTACCATGTTGTGCAAAATCTGTGTGGAATTTTGGTCTGAAATTTCCAGGGTTTATAGGTCTTGGGTCACATTTCTGCCTTTTGAAACTTTGGTGAAAAAATATTACTCCATTCCCAAAATTATTGCATTTTAAAGTTTCCCATTATTTCCTATGGGAAAAGTAAGATGTGAGGCTTGAAATAGGATTCTTTACCGCGGATACAGAATCCTTGTTCAGAAATGCAGAATTCTGTTCCGCAAATGCGGGAATCCTAATTCTTGCTGCTGCCACCTTGTTTTCACTTAGTGAAGCAAACAAACTTAAATTTCTAAAATTATACAGGTCTTTGGTAAACACCAACAGTTGTGTTTACTTAACCAGGGCCTGAGGAATAGGATTCTGGGGTAATTTTTTTGGAAACATTTTTGAGAAATGTGTTTATTTTATCTGCAGAAATCTATTGCGACAAATAAAGGAAGACATTTGCTGTGAAACAGGATCCTTTTTCTCGATTTGTGAAAAAAGATTTTCATTTTCCACAAATTGCAAAAAACGAAGCTTGGAAAAGGATTCTGTTTCGCAATTTGCGAAAAAAGAAATTGTATATAGTTGTTTCTTTGTCACTTCATAGCAAAGAAACAGTTTGTAATTTTGGGCTGAAAGTTTCAGGAGACAAAGGGCTTACCCCACAGATGTGCCTTTTGCTGGTTTGGTGAAAATATATTGCTTTGGCTTGGAGTTCCGTGGATTTAAATTTTGGTTGATTTCCCATAGGATAACATTGTACTGGGAGGTTTATGGAGTTGCTTCTTTGTCACTAAGCTGTTAAGAAAGGGTCTGCAATTTTGCTCTGAAATTTCCAGAGTACAAGGGGTGTGTACAACTGATGTGCCTTTTGGTGGTTTTGGGAAAATGTATTAATTTGGCATGAAGTTACAAAGCTATCCAATTTTACTGTGTTTCTATAGGATAAGATTGCAATGTGAGGTGTTTTTTGACATTGTACACTACAGGATGGGAGTGCAGGGCCCAGAGGACCCTGTGCACCCACAGGCAAATAAAGATACTACTACTCCATCTGAAAAATTATGCATGAATGGGAGCGCAGGGCACTGCACTCCAACATGTATATATGGATACCATTATGGACAGATGGGAACACAGGGCCAAAAGGGCCCTGTGCTCCCACATGGGAATAAGGGTACGATTACAAGCTATCTGCGCTTATGGATGGATGGTAGTGCAACCTGTGACCTCGAGATGCAGAGAAGGCTGCATCATTTGATCTTGGTCTGAATACACCAGACTGACAGTAAGGCTATTTCTTTTACAGTATGCAGAGAGGCTGACAACTTCTTCTGTGATGTTGTATGTACTATAGAAGATGGAGAGAGACTGGTTGACTGTTGCTGCTTTCAGGTAAAGATGTTTTAGGACTGGCAGAGACATGCAGAGTTGTGTCAGCAGCTATGCCATTTTATAATCTGGGGGGGCTTGGGTCAAGGATTTAGACATCGTTAAGTGTCCTTGAGACTTGTAGTGGCCAGAGAGGGACTGGGGAGCATGGTGTGTTTCTTCAAAGGTGCTCTTAATCACTCTGGCTGTATCTGTAGGAGATGTAAAGATTCTGAGTCATCCATTCAGTAAGACCTTGAACCTTGTTGGAGGCAGCATTGTAAACCCAATGTTCCATAAGTTTAAGAAGTCCCTAGCTGTGTCACAGGCTTTTCTTTGTTGAAGTACTGCAGGAAGAAAGTTGGGATACACTTGTATAGGTATATTATGCACCTGCAGCCTTCCGTCAATGCTGGCTTTTCAGAGTATTGCCTCCTTGTCCTGGAAATTATGGGTTTAATGAAAAGAAATGTGGATGTTTCCCCTGGCAGCTGGAATGAGACATGGCCTGTTGAGCATAATCAAGTTCAATTTTCTCATCTGGATTGTTGTGACTAAGAGCCTTGCTTAGTAACTGTTCCATAAATTTCAGGCTATTAACTCCTTTAAGCAGTTCAGGTATGCCACCTAGCTTAAAGTTCTGTCTTCCGGCTCAAGTTTCCAGAGCTTCTATTTTTGTTTTCAGAGTATCCAGCATCTAAAATGTTCACTCCTCAAGTGCGCCCTTCCAAGTAAGCTGTATGCACTGGTCAGGATAACCATTCCTCAGTTCCACAGATATTGAATTTAAAAGACCAAGCTACAGAACTCCATGCTCATAAAGAATTCAATGTGTTTACTGAATTTATTTGCAGAATTACACATGGGTACCTCCTGCTAAGAGAGACTGCAATAATCACTGCCCCCAGTCTCGTTAGCCTGCTGTCCCATCACTCTAGTTAAAGGACACAGTATGTCCTCTACCTTGTTTATGCTGGATTCAAGCTCAGTGGTTATACAGTCCATGATCTTAAGGTTGCTAAATAAGCCTGCAAAAGTGATAGTCAGAGATGACAGGGACATCTTTAGAGGTCAAATGCCTTTCAGTCCTCATTTAGCAGAGCCTCTGATTAGCCTTCAGACAGTGTTTCTGTAGCGTAGCCAGCTCAGCATTATCCTCTACAAGTCTTTGTCATTCTCATTTTGTCTAAGCACTTTGCTCCAAGTAAGCTAGCAGGAGTGTAAGGTTCTTCACAGTGGGAGTAACTTCAGCTTCAGTATAACTGAGACCATTAGGTTGTCTAAGGTACAGGTGTGCTGTATGCCACATACAGTGAATAATTACCACTGCTGCAGTGTCTGGTGAAGAAACTGAGTTTCTGACCAGTATGGAGGCTGATATAGGCACTGAGGCAACAGAAAAGGATGCAGAGATTGTAAATGGTATCACCAGTAAACCCTATCTGCTCTATTTATTCTGTATGGTCTCTATGCTTAACCACAAAGTTTTTCCTGAGACTAGGAACATGGTGTCCATAGAGACAGGCTGCACTCATATATCAGCAAATTATTATGTGCCTTGGGAACTAGAAAAAAAGACTGTGGCTCTTCTTGATGAAATACCACTTGTATAATCAGATGCTTGTCTCCATTAAACAGTTTGATGTCTGATTTGATGTGCAGCGACACATGAAAATAGTTTCAACATGACCCAGCTATGTTGACCTGACACCAAGTTTTCATTTACACAAAATAATCTTTGTGCAAACAGTTTTGAGGCCAGCCCTTTTCCAATAAATTATCTTCTGAATAGACTTACTGTGAAACCATTAGCATGAGGAACAAAATAATCTTTAAAGGAAAATGAGGTGTAAACGTTTATAACTCGATACATTTTTACATATTTTTTATATCAATAATGACAATACACATTCATATGCACCTATCATTTGTGCCATACATGGTAGAGCATTATGCTATACACCACTGAAAAGGCCAAGCACTTACCATTCTAACAGCATACAGTATGGTCTTTTAGTGTTTAAGAGTGTGATGATATAGCCTATAAAGTGTCATCAAAAAGCAATATATGAATGCATGTATAACATCTGTGTATTTAGTGCATTGATGTACCTCTACAGTACAGTACATTGATGCACACATCTAACAGATGGGTTTATAAAAATACTTTTTGAACATTTTTTTTCTGGTTCATGCACATGCAAAATAATTAACAATGGCAAAGATTTAAGCATAGTAAAGTATTTGCAAAGTGGGCTAAGCACGTTACAAAAAATCTTCATTCCCTCCTCGTGTAACTCCAAAATTCTCCTCATGTTTTCATGGGCTATGCTTCTGAAAGCATTGTAAGATAAGAAGAGTGGTTGTTCTACATAGGGCAATGTTTACTTAGTTTGTGCAGTCGGCAAGTTTGTAGGTTTATATTGTCCATGGCACGTGGACCTTTAGAAACCCATTTAAATATTGTCCAGTGAATCCAGACTATGCACTGCACAGTATTATGCAAATGTTATCCTGTCTTAGTACACTTTGTTGTTTAGATGTGTGAATAACCTAGTCCCAGGTACTTATTAGATCAGGTAACTTATTCAGACTCCCAATACTTTCTGCAGCTATATATATATATATATATATATATATATATATATATATCTAGCAGGGGTTTGGAAGTATCAAGAATGCAATCAAGGTATGGTAGGATGGCATTTCAATATAGGGCTACATCATTTTGGAACAGTTTACACCCTTATATGCAACAACTGTCCACTTGTACTAACTTTAAAGCAGCCATCTTAGAATGTATTTCTTATTAATGTATTTGCATTTTTTTTTTTGGCATAATCTTTTTATTAGTTTATCTTTTTCATACCACGGCAAAACAATAGTTTACATCTCAGCAGACACATAGTATTCTTATACATATCTTACAGGCCTCACTTATTACATCCATCAATTTCCACCAATTAATTTAAGTGCCGTTCTTATAGGCCTTATACATCATTCTCAGAATAGGTACATGTCTCCATAATTTGATCTTAAGATGTTACAGCATAATAAAAAAAAATAAAAGAGGAGAAACAGAGAAAAGAAAAGCAGGACACAAAATGCCCCCAAGGGTAAAGAGCAGAGAGAAAAAAAAAAAGAAAGGCCCTTCCTCCCTCCCACACTTCCCACCCCCTGTATCACCTCCCTTCCCCTCCCCTCCCCGATTAATTGAGAATTCACTTCATCCACTATGAATATCCATACCTTTCACTGTAGCCTCTGATACCATACTCCAATAGTGACCCCTTTTCTTTTTGTTTATGTTACCCTTGGAGCCAACTTCTCTCTAATAGAAGAGCCCATCCATCACTCCATAGGTTCTCTTTTAATGCTTTTAATATTTTACTATTAACCTCCTATTTTTGTTCCCCGTAGTTTATTTTATCCTCATCTTGAGTGCCTCTTGTTCCAAGGGGTACATAGTATCAAGTAAGGTGCCCACATGTTCACAAACTGATTTTCTTGCCCTTAGTCTTATATGTCAAACTTTAAAGTCGCAGTGAATCCCATGCAAGATTCCTCCACTGCCTAATTGTAGGTTTATCCCCAGAAACCCATGTATTCAAAATACATTGCTTTGCCAATACCAAAAGTATTCTCACCCGTCTCTCTAGAATCTCCCACTCATCCTGGTGTGTGTCATCTACACCAAACAACATTATAAGTGGCTCCACTCTAATCTGCTGCCCCTTCATGTTTGACAACTCTTTCGCCACTTCCCCCTTAAAGGCTTGTAGTATCGGGCAAGTCCAAAATGAATGTAGGTAGCTACCCAAGGCTGACCTACATCTCTGACAAATGGCCGATATTGTTGGGTTGTACCTGTTCACTGCAACTGGTGGAGTATACAGCCTGTGCACAAATTTATATGCTGCCTCCTTATATTTATTACAAAGTAATAAACCCTGGTGTGTCCCTTTCATTAAAGTCCACTGTTCCTCGGACAGCATACCTCCCAAGTCTCTTTCCCACAGGTGTTTAGTTTTAATTGTCATATCTGGCCACTGGAGGCGCAGGAGGGATGTAGCCTTCCTTATAATACCTACAGGTTTCTGTTTAATTTTCTGCAGCAATTCCTCCACAACAGGTATCTGGGCACCAGGGACCCTCTGCTTCTCAATGCCCTGAACGTATTTCCTTGCCTGGAAATATCTAAACAAGTAATGGGCCGGGAAGCCCAGTTCTTCCTTAAGTTTGTTGAATGGGCGGATCACTCCCTTTTTCCTTATATCGTTAAGGCACATTACCCCCTCTCTTCCCAACTCTGAAATACTGGATCTCCTACCCCCGGGATAAAGAATGGGTTCCCAACTAATGGTAAAATAAAAGATTCCCCCTTTTGATGCCCCATCGCTTCTTAATTTGATCCCAGCTATCTATTACCCCTTCACTAAGATACTCGAGTCCCACTTATCCCGCAATCCCCTTCTACCTGCTTCTGCTAACAAAGAAGAGATTCGAACCCCATATCCCTCCTCCTCCAGATCCATCCAACTGGCCTCTTTTGGTCTGTACACCCAATATTTAATGATCCTCAATTGTGCCGCCCAGAAATATAACTTCATGTCTGGGTAGTTCAGCCCTGCTTGAGATTGGTCAGCTTTCAGCTTATTTAAACTAGCCCTGGGCTTCTTCCTTGCCATATAAACCTGGAGCAATCCTTTTCAAATGCCTTTATATCTCTCCATGTCAACCCTATTGGCAGCATCTGTAATGGATATAAGACTCTGGGAAGAATGTTAATCTTAAGTAAATTAATATGTCCTAACCATGATATAGGCAGGTTTCTCCATCTGCCCAAATCTTCTCTTACCAATTTCAATAGTGGGGTATAATTCAGCCTATAAAGTGACCTCAAGCTCCTACCTGTCTTGATTCCCAAACAAGTGAAGTGTGTACCTACTCTCTTCAAACCCCATGTACCACCCGCATCCCCCCCCTCTTCCCCCAGAAACATGATTTCAGACTTTCCCAGATTCAATTTATATCCCGAGAATGTAGCAAATTGACCTATGATTTCCAGCAAGACAGGCATAGACTGTGAAAGGCTCATCACATACAACATCATGTCATCAGCATACACCTGTAATTTTATGCTGTCCCCACTTTTCCCTTTTATCTTGTATTCTTAGGGTCCTCCCTGATGGCTAGCCAGTGGCTCTACCGCCATTGCAAATAAGGAGGGAGGGCATCCTGCCGGAGGTAGAAGACTTGGTTTGCTGGCCAAGGCACCTAGCTTCACCTGAGCTCTTTCCTTCTAAGACTGCTTGAAAGGCAGAGTAGAGAAACTTACCAGAGCAAGGAGAAGGATTAAGACTTAGTTTGGCTAAGCAGATTTACTGTGTGGTGGTGTTTTATTTTTACTCACAGGGATTGCTACTGTTTGTTGCTAACATTTCATTGCTTTATTTTTCTCTGATTCAAATTGTTGTTGCTGGTATACCTTCTTCTGCATTATTACAAGGTGTGCCTACAGGTGTGTGCTAACAGATTACTGCTGTAATCTTCTGATTCAAATTGTCTTTTGCAAGGTATATCTTCTGTTACTGCTTTATTTTCTCTGGAGCAAAGTATTTCTTACAGGGTATATCTTCTCTGAAATTATTACAGGTGGTGCTTTACAGGTTTTACAGTTTTATCTAACATTAGGATAAGCTTTCAGGGTTACTGCATTTGTTGTTGACTGATTGTTTCTGCTCTTACCTCCTTGTTCTTTCGTCCGTGGTTCTTCTTTTTAGGCAGGGGAAGGGCCCAGCCACCCACCCCCATCCCCAACCACCCCACGCTACACTCCTTTTATAGGGTACCACAGTTGTGACATTTCCTTGGCAGAGCAGGAAGGTGGATCAGTGGGGCCTCCACAAGGTGATCTCATTTACAGGGCACTAGTAATTTAACTTGTTATAACAAGTTAAACAAAGCACAATTAAACCATTACTTGCATTTTTTTTCCTTTTTCCTTCTAATTACTCTGACTAGGTTACAAACCCAGCAACTTATTTGGAATGGATTTCATTAACTGCAGGTACTGTGGAACAATTTTCAGAAGGACAGTCTTACAGGATTTAGGACACTGTCCTACATGCTGGGCCTTTGGAGATCTTAGGGCTCAGCTCCGGGCAGCATGGGCGAGATTGCATGCCTCAAATTTCATATTGAAGAGGAAATACATTATAAGAACCACCCACCATTTCCCCAGCATCCAACAGAAAAACCTCGACGCAGAGGGTAGTTGGTCCAGGAGGTTGGCAGGTGGTTAGGAGGAGCAAATCAGGTGCCCCATCACTCTCTGCTCTCCAACACATTGCCTCAAAAACCATATAAACACTACAAACAGGTATCTGCCTCTATCTCTGAAATCAAATAAAGAGGCAGAAGACACTGCAGAGCAGGACACTGCGCACAGGAGCTAGCACAACAAAACTCACCCAAATCAGGAACCAAAACTAAACAAGCACAAAGGAAATCCAAAAACTTCTGATCATAGGAGACTCCATGATTCGGGAGTTGATACCCATCTCCAGCCTGGGGTGATGGTCAGATGTCTCTCAGGCAAGGCCATCAGCATGGAGAGACACTGACCGCATTGCTAAAATTGTCACAAAGCAGAAGAAAACATTGATGTCCCAGTACACATGACTAATGATCTGCCAGCCGGTCAGTTGTGGAGACCAAGGAACACCTGACTAGGCTGGGTGACAAACTATCATCTATTTCGTCCGCATCTCCTTCTCTGAGATCCTGCCAGTCTGGGAGAGGGGAGCAGATGGACGGAAGGTCAGAGAAGGAGATGGGGAGCTAAACACGTGGCTCAAGGACTGGTGCCAGGAAAAGGACACAGATTTGTAGGGAACTGGCAACAGTTCTGGGAGCAAAGTTCTTTAAATTTGATGGACTGCATCTGACTAAGAGGGAGTCAGTGCATTGGGGCAGAAGTTTGATGTCTTTGCAGAATATTTAAACTAGCAAATGGGAGAGGTGCAGCACCCCATACGTCGAATGGGAAGAACACCCTCCCCTCAAGCTAGTGGTCAAACAGGAATTCAGCGTGTTTGCCGTTCATTTGCATCACCAGGTAAGAAAAAGGTTTGTCTCCCATACGATGCACAGGGTAATGCCAAACTTCACCCAACAACTAACACACCAAAATCTGGCCAATGGAAAATCATGTACACAAATGCTCACAGCCTGGGAAATAAGATCCCAGACCTGCAGGCAATAATGTCAGAGGCTAAACTGGACATAGTAGCAATTAGTGAGATGTGGTTTACCAGTAACCACTTGGGAGACTTCAGTACCTGGCTATGTATTGTTCAGAAGAGACCGAGGCAAAAAGGGGAGGTGGCCTGTATGTTAATGAAAATATCAAAGCTACAGAAATTCAGAATACACATAAGGAGCCAGAAGAACTGTGGGTCACCCTGAAACAGGAAATGGGACAGTCATAAGAACTGGGTTGTCTACAGGCCCCAGACCAGAGGAGGACATAGACACATTACTGTTAGAAGATATACAAAACATGACAGCTAAAGGGAGGCTCTGATAATGGGAGACTTCAACATGCCAGATACAGATTGGTCAATACCAGCAGGAACATCTGCCAGAACTAGACTCATAGTGGATTCTCTGCAGGGAGGGCCTCAAACAACTGGTACAGCAACCCACAAGAGACAGGGCTATCCTAGATCTAGTACTGACTAACAAAAGAAGGGATCACAGATCTCCAGGTAGAAGGTCACCTGGGGGCCAGTGACCATCACATGGTATGGTTCAATTTGGCTACTACATCTAAATCATCCCATTCCAAGGCAAAATATGGGACTTCAGAGGAGCTGACTTTGATAAGATGGCCAACAGAGTTAAGCTAGCCTGGCAAAAGAAAGCGCAGGTGAGGGGTACAGGCAAAGTGGGCAAGCATTAAGGATGCAATACTTGAAGCAACATCCCATTGTGTTAGACAGAAAAGGAAGAGCAAAGAAGAAGGAAACCACTTTGGTTCTCAAATACAGTAGCAGAAAAGGTCAGAGCCAAAAGGCTGGCCTTCAGGAAATATAAGGGAACACAGTGGGATGAAGATAGGGAGGAATACCAAACTGCCCTAAGGGAAGCAGGTAAGGCAGTAAGGCAGGCAAAGTCCCAAACTGAGGAAACACTAGCACGAACAGTAAAAGAAGGTGGCAAGACTTTCTATAGATACATTAGTGAAAGGAGAAAGTCCAGAGGGTATTGCTAGCTTAATGGAGAAAAGGGAGCATGTGAGGAGGAGGACCCTGTAAAGGCATCTATCCTAAATAGATACTTTTGCTCAGTATTTACTGAAGAGAAGGTAGGGCAGGCCCACAGCTCAGCATCATGGACACAGGGGAGGAGGTGAGCACTACTCCTTCACAAAAGAAGGGTCCTACAAGAGCTTGCTAAGCTCAGGGTGGATAAGGCAATGGGACCTGATGGCATACATCCCAGGGTACTTAAGGAGCTAAAGGAGGAACTAGCAGAGCCATTACCAGAATTGTTTAGTGAGTCTCTGAGCACAGGAGAGGTCCCAGAAGACTGGAGAAGGGCTCATGATCCCTCCACAAGAGTGGTAGCAGGAGGAGGCGAGGAACTACAGACCGGTCAGTCTTACCTCAGTAGTGGGCAAGATTATGAGGCACTCCTTAAGGAAAGGATAGTGCAACACCTGGAATCCATAGGGGCACGGATCCAAGACAGCATGGGTTTACAAAGGAAGGTCCTGTCAAACTAATCTCATAGATTTCTTTGACTGGGTAACCAGAGTGGTGGACCAAGGGGAGCAGTTGATGTCGCCTACCTTGACTTCAGCAAAGCTTTTGACACTGTTCCACATAGAAGATTGATAAATAAGCTGGGTA
Source organism: Neoceratodus forsteri (assembly GCA_016271365.2). NCBI lineage: Eukaryota > Metazoa > Chordata > Ceratodontiformes > Ceratodontidae > Neoceratodus > Neoceratodus forsteri. The sequence goes on along the minus strand of CM057459.1, from coordinate 106,491,169 downwards.
GGCTCGGGTGGGTCAGAAGTTGGTCAACTGGGTGGCAAACTGGTTGACTGGCAGAAAACAGAGAGTTTTGGTAAATGGTATACAGTCAGAAGAGATGCAAGTCACAAGTGGGGTACCTCAGGGATCAGTCCTGGGGCCAGTCCTATTCAACATCTTCATTAGTGACCTTGCAGATGGACTAGAGGGTAAGGCTTGTCTGTTTGCAGATGACACCAAGATCTGCAACAGAGTAGATGAGCCAGATGGGGTGGGCAGAATGAGAAGAGATCTGGATAAACTAGCAGAATGGTCAGAAGAGTGGCAACTGGGATTTAATGCAAAGAAGTGCAAAATTATGCACATAGGGAAGAGAAACCTAAGCCACTTATAGGCTGGGAGGAGTTGCTAGCAGTCACAAAGGAAGAAAGAGACTTGGGCATCATCATCACTGATGACCTAAAATCATCCAAGCAGACCTCTAAAGCAGTAGGTAAGGCTAGGGGTGTTAGGGTGTATTAGCAGGGGTATCACAAGTCGTAGAGGAGGTAATAATCCTCTGTACAAGACATTGGTTAGGCCCCATCTGGAGTACTGCGTGCAGTATTGGAGGCCACACCTTCACAAGGACATTAACCAAATTGAGGCAGTCCAGAGAGGGCAACCAAAATGGTGCAGGGACTGCATCAGAAGACATATGAGGACAGATTACGGAGCTCAATATGTATCCCTTGAGCAAAGGAGGGAGAGGTGATATGATCGAGGCAAACACCTTAAGGGCATAAACAAGGTGAAAGAGTCTAACATGTTTAAATATAAGAAAAATAGCAGGACAGAGGACACAGCATGAGATTAGAGGGAGGCCGATTAAGGGGAATGTGAGGAAATTCTTTTCACAGAAAGGGTGGTGGATGCATGGAATGGTTTACCACAAGAAGTGGTGGCTATGAATACAGTGCAGGGCTTCAAACAGGCATGGGATAGGCATAAGGGAGCAATACAAATGACTATGAATAGATAGGTCACTGACAGAGCAAAGGCCGATGGCACATTTATAAGGTAGAAAAAGAAATGGGCAGACTGGATGGGCCTTGTGGTCCTTATCTGCCGTCAACTTCTATGTTTCTATGTTTCTATTGTCCCCCTGTGGAGCGTAAATTGTTCTGTTAAGTTCCCATTGATCAGTACTGCAGCCTTGGGTGCCTGATACAATGCTCTTACCATTTTAGTGAAACTTTCCCTCAACCCAAAGTTGCCCAAGATTGTAAATAGATATGGCCACTCAATCCTGTCAACGCTTTTTCGGGCGTCCATTGACAATACAACCCCCGATTTCTTTGGCTTGTTCCAAGACATTAAGGACCTTCCTAATATTATGATAAGAATGCCTACCTTTTATAAATCTGGTTTGATCCGGATGGATCAACTCTGGGAGGATACCCTCCAATCTGCTAGCCAAAATTTTAGCAAACACCTTAGCATCGCAATTTAACGGGGATATTGGTCTATATGATGAGAATTCCATTAAGTCCTTATTTGGTTTCGGAATCACACACACCAAGGCGCAGCCACATGTATCTGGCAGTTCCCCATTCTCTCTTCCTTCCCTGAATACTTCCCACATAACCTCCTTTTCCTCCTCTCTCAGCAATCTATAGTACTCTGCAGGCAGGCCATCTGGGCCACACGCCTTCCCTGGCTTCATTGTGTTGATGGCCCGAATAATTTCCTCTCTGGTAATCTCCTTATCTAACAGCTCCTATTGGTGCTTTGTTACTTGGGGCAATTTATACTTAGCCAGAAAGTCATGCATTTCTTTTTCACTTCCCTCTCCACTTGCTCTGTATAAATCCTCATAGTATTTCTTCAATGTATCCCTTATCTCCACATACTTAGTAACCGTCTGCCCTTTTTAATTTTTGATGCCAAGAATGTGCACATTTTTCTACCCTTTACAAGATTTACCAGCAAAGGCCTGACATGTTCCCCACTCATATTCTGTGTTTCAGGGAGAATAATTTTTCTGAGCCTCATCCATCAATAAGGTATTAAGCGTCTGTCTAGTTGTTACCAACTCCTGCCTCGCCTGTTCACCTCCTCCCCTTGCTACCCTCCTCCAATATTCTCAACTTCTGTTGAAGGGCTTTCTGTCTTTCAATCTATTTTTTATATTTCGCCATGTACCCTATAATTGTCTCCTCCTCATGACGCCTTTGCCCGCATCCCATAACATTTGTTTAGAAGTGGCAGTCGTGGCATTTACATCCATATAAAATTTAAATTGCTCCTTCACATAATCCTGAAAGTCCTACGAGCCTAGCATATAAGTAGGGAATCTCCATGTCTGCATTTCCCCCTTCTCACTTGGAGATCGAAAGGACACCACCACTCCTGCGTGGTCTGAGATTTGTATGGGAATATGTGCCACCTTCCTGAGTTTCTCATACCAGTCCAGCGTTACATAGACATGATCAATCCTTGACCATGTTTTGTGTGGGTTAGAATAAAAGTATATTCTCTATCCGGTATGCTGTCCTCCAGGCATCCACTAAATTCAATTCTGCCAACCCTTCCCTCCATTTCCTAATACAAGGATCTCTGCATCCCTTCCCTCCGAGTGATCAAGGGCAGCATCAGGGCATGCAATTATAGTCCCTCCCATAATCAGGTTCTCAAATTGTTCTCTCATCAATATGGACAATATGTTATTGTAGAACCCTGAGTCTAAATTAGTTGTGCATACACACTCCCAAAAGCGTGACTTTCATGCCATGGAGAACCCCTGCAACAAACACATATCTACCTTCCTTGGATCTGCAAGGACTTTTGTGATCTGTAATGGCAGATTATATGCACCAGACCGCCACTTCCTGTTTCGTGTTGGGCTGAAATAGGCTGCGTATGCCTATCCATCCACCCTTTGAGTTTTACATGCTCCACGGTGACAGGTATGTTTCCTGCAGAAGAGCCACCTGCACTTGTGCCTCCTTAGCACTATTAGCACTGTGCTCCATTTAACCAGGAGGAGAGACCATGAACATTCCAGGATTGCACCACCAAATCACTTCCCACCATTATCCCTTTCCATTATTACTTTTCTTCTATACCTCCAAATACTTCCCACATTCAGCATTCCTCTTAATCTCCGTCCAACTCTCCCCATATTTTGCCCAAGTCTAGGCTTCATCGTCCCACAACCATATCAGCAGCCTTACTATCCTTACATACCCTTTTACCCTTATCACCCGAATGTGAATCTCGATTGTTCTTAACCCTTCCCCCGATACTACTATATACCCCTTTTACTCCCTTTCCCATACTCTCCTACTCCCAGACATCCCATACCATTCCCTTTCCTCTCAGCACTCCTCTTTCCACCATTTCAGCCATAGCCCATCATTACTTTCTTCTGCCATCACGACAGCACCTCCCAAATTCTGCTATTTGAGCAGCTACCTCCCTCACTCCCTCCCCAGAGACCACTTTATCTGTGACCAATACTGGCCCATCTGATTCATAACATAATAACATAAAATGTATATGATATAGAACCTGGAACCGCTTGGTTCAGGCCCCATCAGTCCATTCTGAGTCTCATTGATTCTTGCCCTCAGTCATATCCATCCCTCTCCCTCCACAGTCAAGCTCCATAATCCCATGCACAGTCTCGTTCATTTATGAGGCTTCCTTTCAACAGCCAGCCCAGTCGGAGGCCGGTGGAGTAGGCTGCGTGATTTCAAACAACCACACACTCTAGGCCCAGGACATCAGAAACTCCTCCCGGCCTACCTTCTCCATGGGTGCTCTCCCAGTAATTTCTCCTGTGTCTGCAAGCATTCTCCTCTGCATTTTCAAAACTTCAGCACGTATTCTTCCAAAAACAATCTCATTCAGCCCCCATTATCCACCGATTTAGCCACAGGCCTCCTGAGTTCAAATATTTTCAACACTAAACATGAACAACTCAACTTATAAAGGGGGATCTACCCCCAACCAGAAAGGATAGTCAGTGTCTCAAGTCTTTCTCACTTCTCCCACCATATCGCCACTCTCTTCAACCCACTTTCTTCTTGAGTTCCTTTATAAAGGTGTTCGCCTTCTCCACCTCCCAAAATGAGTACACCACACCTTCGTGTTTCATTTTAAAGATCGCAGGGTAGATCATGTAGTGCTCCACTTGCATCTCTCTTAGCCGAGCCATCATGAGCTGCAACACCCTTTTTCTTAAGTAATCTGTTCGAGTAATCTTGTGTGACATGGATTCTCACTCCATCAATTTCAACAGGCTGGTTTACTTTAAAGGCTTTTATCACTGTTTCTCTGTCTTGAAAATTATGGTACCAAATAACAATACTTCTAGGGGGTTGGCCCGGACCTGGCTTTGGCAGTACGGCTCTGTGTGCCATTTCAATCTTATGCTTTCCCCCTTTAGGTTGCAGTTTCAATATTTTCGGTAATTTTTCAGCACAGAATTTCTTATGTCCGGACCGTCTTTCCTTTCAGGGAGCCCTCATAAGTGCAAATTGGTGCATCTGAAGTAATTCTCCTGATAGTCTAAGGCTTCTCTCATATCCTCCAGCTCCTTCTTTAAAGTGATGATTTTCTCGGTAGAGGCTACACCAAATCTTCAACCCTAGTTGTAGATCCTCCACTCTGTTAACCTTTCACCATGTGCTACGGTTCTCTCTGCTATTTCTTGCAACTTTGCTTCAATCTGGTTCTCCAGCTTTTCAGCGAGGGATTCAGTGCCGTCAGCACGTTGTCACCTCACCCCAGTACAGCCAATTCTGCCACTGACAAGGATATTGGGTCTGTAGATCCTGGTGTGGGCCCAGCTGGCTGTTTCTTCAGGTTTTTCCCAGCATTTCTAACGGGCTTTCCTGTTGCATTAGAAAGGTAGTCATCCATCATTATGCGGCTCTGGGCAATTATACAGCAGAATCCGACTCTATTTATCTTAATTTTATGAAAAATTATATATTTAGGACTCTGAGGTGTGGAGCTCGAGGAGAATGCGTCATACTTCTTAGCTGCTCATCAGCCCCTGTAATTGCATTTTAAATTGCTGAGTTCATTGTTTTACTGTTTTAGTTAACAGTTTGTAACGGTACTGTTTGTTGATACTGTATTGTTTGTACTTTTGACATGCAGGAGGACTCTGAAAATGATATTGTTTCAAGAGTTCTCATGCTGTCAAAATATAAACAAAATCCAATTCAATTCTTGCATAGGCTATGAACTTAATATATGGCAGAATAAATCATGCCTTGCAGCATAATGATCTAAAGATGTATGACCCTTTTCTGAAACTGTGTAGGTCTAAACTCTGTGCTGAATTTAAAAAGCACCCATTTAATAAATGTTTTTGTTTCCCGATTGCATGAGATGAAAATCAAAATACATATTAGAAACTGGTCCAGCAATAGCATGACTCAGTCTGAGGGGCTCCAGTCAGTAGCTAACAAAATCACAGGTGGTGCCAACAGAATTAAATCCCAGAACAATCCCCAAAATAAGAATTGCAAGCCTTTCTATACTAGACTATTAAGGACATTTACATAAAGACTTAGGGCTGGATTTTCAAGTACTTGTGGCAGGATTTTACTGCAGTTGTGCCACTTGTGACAGGATTGTTAGATCGCAAAATAGGAGATTTAACTTCTTGTTGCAAATACCGCATGGTGCATGTCAAAAATGATGAGTCACAGTTCTGATGCATGCCTCATTTTTATTTTGCACTAAAGTGATTGAAGTGTCATAAATGCATTAGAATGTTTAAAAACTGGCCGTAGACATTTTGGTAGATTTAAAAGGGTGCTGATATGTCTAATCCTCTGAAAATCTAGACCTGACTCTTTGTCCCTTACAGGTCATTTTCAGCTAAGGCTTATTCAAAGACTGAAGTCACAGTCCCCTGTTTGTGACAGCACAGTCTCCTACCATGAAACTGACAGTGATGTCACAAGCAAGGTGTTATAACTTCAGCTCCTGAATAAGCCTCATGTGACTAGCCTCAATAATGAAGACTGGAATTACCTGCCGACCCGTCGGTGCAGTGGTAGTGCTACTACTCACAACACTGGTGACCGCAATTCAGGACCAAGCCTGGGTTGTCAGGGGAGCAGCCAGGAGGAGGACGACTGAGCATCCCAGAGAATGCTCTCTTCCTTCAGGGAAGGGGATTGCTGGTCACAGTGCTATACTGCCACCTGGGAGACCAAGGGTGGCAGTACACATGGGATGGCACAGCTGTGGGCACACACATGAGTGGGCTTGAGATGCCACCAGTTGGCAGCCCAGGGATGGAAAAAGGGAAAATACCCAGGCTGTGTAGCATGAGGGGCCCAACACTCATAGGCCCCACACCTGTGGCAGGGTGCTCATCCAGACAACACTAGATCCATTCAGCAGTGGGAAGAGGGGGCCCATTGACTCATGCCAAGGAGTAAGCCATGGATGAACATGTCTGGGATAGAGGTTAAGCTACTGAAAAGCCAGCTGACTGGGCTGGGGGGGTTAGCACTGAGGAATTAGCCAGTGGGGTAAGAAAAAGCATTAACCAAAAAGAATGGAATCACTATAGATTCAAGTTTTGGGGTAATGTAGTACAAATGAGTTTCACATGTACCAAATGTGTCTGTTTGCTTGTTTGTTTGCTTGTTTGTTTGTTGTGTAGGCCACACCCTTAGCAACACATTCTAGGAATTTTAAGTGGCACTCCAGTCAATTTCTACTGGTGAAAATGTCCTCTTTGACAACAATATATCATAAGGCTGATTGCTGCAGACTAAATCTGTTGTGGCTGATCTAGTCTGTGTTTATGAAAAGGGAGGAAAACTAGGATCATTGCAGCTTTCTTTGCAAAAATGATGTTAGATTCTTCTACAAGTTCCTCTCTCTCCCAAAAGGAATGTTTAAACCCCCAGTACACACAAAGCCCATGTAGACTGCTGCACCTTCATGTTGTGCATTTTAGCATTTGGGGCCTGAGTTTAGGTTGGTTCATGTCTTACATAAGGCACAACTGGGGAACAGCTTTGCTGCAATTATAATTTATTTCAAAATTGGAATTTTCAAAAGTAGAATCAGTAGCATTTTAGATCGCTAACACTTTTAAAAAAATTTCTAGCACAAAGTTAGAGTTGCCACAGTTTAAATAAGTTTATTAAAATCACTGAACTGAGTGAAAAAATTCAGCATATGTTTTTCTCGGTTCCATGTCATAATGGCGATTGTGGAAAAGCGATCATCATTATGGCAAGTGCACATCTCCGAAAATCAGTTTTGGCGATGTAAACCCCCAGCAAAAATAAAAGGGAGCCAAGGACTCTAATTTTTAATGTTATGCAAGGGGGCTGTGCCCCACCCTCCGCACTCCACTACTATAGGATTCTCAAATCCAGAGGGGTGCATGTCGGGGGGGGTGCAAAATTGTAAAAAAAAAAACAAAAAAAAAACACTTGGGCTGGGTGCAACAAAACATACCTGTGCCCAGACCTGAACTCTGCATCCTGGCCACCTTGGCCCAGCACCCACCACACCACAGAACCGGTTCGGCAGCTCATCACAGCACCACCCCTCACAAACCCTTCCTCCCCTCCTGCCCCTCGCTTAGCATGCTCGCTTCCCCTATGTGCATGTACATATAGCAACAGCCTGTCACTCTTCAAGAACCCCCCCATCCAGTCACCTTCCCTGCTGTCTCACCCTGTTGACATGCACCACAAGTGGGTCGCCGTCTTGGTAGGTGCCCACTCGTGAGTAGCGCATGTCACAGGATACCATTTTTCTCACTATCTAAACCTTGATGACTTTTTGACTGGAATGAAAACTCAACCCTTTGAGCCCAAGAACTTGAGTATCAAAGTGCATGGTACTCACAGAAGAAGTTATAATGCAGAGAAATGAACAAAAATAGGTCAGCTAAAACTCTGGATTCTGTATCTTTTGTCAAATTAACAAATGGGAATAAGATCAACTTTCCTACCTTTTGATCAAAGCAGCCAAGATGTTTATTTACAGTACCTTGTTTGGCATGTCAGAATTAAGCTGTGATTATGGTTTGTGTAAAAGCCCTGTCCACAATTATAAAGTAATTCATTTAAAATGAAATCATATATCACTGATGTTGCAGGTGAAGGCAATTAAGAGATTTAACAGATGTCACTGAGTTCAGAATAACATTAACACTGAGAAAGGTGCCCCTTTCTTTTTGGGAGATCAGGGAAGAGATTTTTGCAAGTTGTGATTTGTGGGCTTCTGTCAGAGAAAATTAGATTCCTTTTTCAGATGCAAATGTCTATTACATATTAAAAAGATTTTTTTTTGTAGATGCAAGTTTAAGTAAATTGTGAATTCACAGAAGCATTTCAGGAGGATATATGACCTACACAACTCAAAATGTTAAGATTAACAAGATGATGTACAGTAAATAGTTTCTCAGAGTTACAGTATTAATTTAATGTGTAGGTTTCTTTTTACCACAAGAGGCACACTGTGCTGTGAAAGTTCATTTCAGGTGTGTCCTGGGGCTTGGGCACACAGATATGTTTTATTGACTGGGGAATGTCCACCAAGACACTAGGAAAATATTTTACAATAACCATAGGATCTTCATCTAACACCACAGATGGGCAGAAGGGACCTCACATCTGAAGGATAGCAACTCAACTGTGCAACCCCCAACCCGCAGTGATGCACTAGAGTGTCAATGTTGGACATTTGATGAACTTCTCTTGTGGGGCAAGAAGCCACAACCTTCTGATTTTCAAACCTCAGAGGCAAGTCTGAAACCTACTGCATCACTGACACATTTTAAACTGCAGTTTGGTCATGTATTAAAGAAATGAAAACAAGGAAGACTTCTTGTCCTCTGAGGAAAGGATGCTTTAAATGAAAACAATGTGTAATTCACAGGCAAATATGCCTCCCAGAGACATATTTGTGGTAAATATGAAATGAGTCTCATACAATAACCAAGCCAAAAGTTAGTAGGTACAGGTGGGATTTAAGCCTGCAAATGCCCATAGAGATGCACTTAAAAATGTACTTGTACTTTAATGCACCATCCTGGCAAATAAGTTCAAATAAAATAAATGAATAATGGCATTGTGACATGCACCTGACATACTAGCATTGTTACCATGTCCAGTGATGTGCCACTGCCAAGCAAACTGGTCTTCAAGCCAGATATATCCCCTCTCTATCCAACCCAAGCTGAAAGGATCCTGATGTTCCAGTGATCCCATCCAGCTCATTGACAAACTCCCTGTAGCCCAGTTGCCCCCACTACCCGTCCCCATACTTAATTAGCCCTAGCAGTCTAGTGGCATTCCTCCTCAACCTCCATCAACCTTCCATAACTTAGCAGATCCAGTGATTGCTTCTCTGATATAGCGAAGCTCTTGTAGCAAGTAAGCACTGACCACTGCTGAGACGGACAGAGTGAGAAAGCAGCCACAGCTTCCTTGAAACAAGGAGGTTATTTTCTAGACTACACTGAACTGAATTATTACTTTTTGGACCTGTGTAAGTAACTAGTATTGATTCTGTTTTGGGGTTGACTTTTCTTAGTTTTAACTTTAATTTGCCAGGGAGGAACTGTAGCTGGGAGATATTTGCAGTCATTTGTGACTAGACCTGTTACTTAACCGCTGTGAAATAGGTGTCTGTTAAGGGAAGGAGCTGAAAGGGGCCTAGTTGAAGTGTGGATTTATAACAGGAGTTATCTGTGGTCTCTGTTTGCTGAGACAGAGAGAGTAAGAAAGCAGTCACAGCTTCCTTGAAACAAGGAGGTTATTTTCTAGACTACATTGAACTGAATTATTACTTTTGGACCTGTGTAATATAGTATTGATTCTGTTTTGGGGTTGACTTTTCTTAGTTTTAACTATAATTTTCTGGAGAGGAACAGTAGCTGGGAGATATTTGCAGTCATTTGTGACTAGACCTGTTACTTAACCTCTGTGAAATAGGTGTCTGAAAGGAAGGAGTCACTCCCAGGGTGGAGGATCAGAGTTCTAGTTGATTGTTTCTGAACAGCATAGGCTTTACTCCCACCCACTGTGCCCTCACCCCACCCACCCCAAGTGCATAACTTCCTTTATAGCAGGGATTCTGACATCACTTGCCCAGAACTGCTAACAACATACACCTATTCATATCCTTAAAGGCACAGCACACTGAATAGGGTTAGAGACACTCATAAGCTTGCACATGCTAAAATAAGAACAAAAACAACAAAAGAAAAGCATCTGTAACAGGAAGGAACACAGACATGTGGGGAGGGTACAATGCACTGGCTGTGGAGCAGCAGTCTTCCGGGAGACATTCTGGAGACTGCATTGCTGCCCTATTTGCAGGCAACTCTCTGGCCTGAGGGAGGAGGTTGTTCGTCTCCATGCTGACCTGGCAAGGATTCATGAAATCTGCTCCACCACCCAGAGACCACCCAGGCCACCACCACTACCTCAGAGGTTGCCAAGAAAGAGGAGTGGTTGGACCACAGTGGGCTCATGGAGGGTGAGGGTGGTGGAACAGAGGCACAACCCTCCAGTTGTGCCTCTCCACAATTCATTTGCCACTCTGGTGGAGCATGGATCCTCTATGGAGGCACCTGCAGTGGAGACCAAGGAGGATGCTGGGAACCTCCACAATGGAGACCCACAGGAGGGTGGCACAGGACCCCACAGGGGAAGGAAACCACTCCTGGTGGGGGACTCAATTGTTAGGGGGTAGAACTGGGGGAGGGAGGGGAAAGGGAGGTAAGGTGCCTGCCCAGTGCCATGGATTGGAGGGGCAGGAAAAGAATCCTCAGGATCATTGGAGAAGCTGCAAAGGGGAAGGAGCTGGATGTCATTGTCCACCTAGAGACAAATGACCTGGCTGAGAATGGGATCAGAGCAGTGCAACAGGAGTTTGGGGAGCTGGGGAAGGGCCTTAGACAAGTAGCACACGTGGTAACTTTCTCAGAAGTGCTACTTGTCTATGGCATGGATGAAGCTAGTGTACTCCACACCATGGGATTCAATGACTGGTTGAAAAACTGGTGCAGAGCTCAGGGATTTGGCTTCATTGGGGACTGGGGCTCCACCTGGAGGGATGCAGGCCTATACAGGTGTGATGGTCTGCATGTATCCAGGATTGGAACCAGGACCCTAGGTGATAGGTTTAAATGCTTCATTGGCAAGCATTTAAACTATCCAAGGGGGGAGGCACTGAAAAGGAGAAGGGAAATCCTAGCTTCTCCCCAAAAAATCAGGGTAGCTATTGAGGTAAACACCAAGATAGAGCAGTCAATAGGGAGAAAGGCTGGGGTAAATGGAGAAAAAAACAAAGGCAGTAAGGACAGGGATGGGGCAAAAAGAAATAAAGCCATAAAAAAGTGGAGGGAAATGAGTACCAATGCCCATAGTCTAGGTAAAAATCTCCCCGAAATGGTGGCCTTGATGGAAGAGGGATGCCTGGACATCATGGCAGTCACAGAAACATGGCACACACAGAACCATGACTGGGATGTCAACATACCAGGGTACACAATCTACAGTAGGGACAGGGAGGGAAGAAGAGGAGGAGGAAGACAAGCTCTCTATGTAAGGGAAGAGATCAAAGCAACAGAACTAAAGGGTAAACAGGGAGGAGACGAGGCACTGTGGGTCACCCTGGAGACTGGAAATGGCTCCACAATCCACACAGGGGTTGTATACAGACCTCCATCTCAGGGGAGGAAATAGACAAGGAAATGATAGAAGGCATCCTTGGGATGGCAGAGAAAGGGGAGATATTGCTGATGGGGGACCTGAATATTTCAGATGTTAACTGGAGCACCTTTGCTGCAGCCACATCCAAGAGCAGGGCCATTCTTGGTGCCCTACACGGGGCATGCCTCAGACAGTTAGTTTTGTAACCCACTCAGGAGGGAGCAAACATAGACCTGGTACTCTCAAATGGGGATACAGAGAGGATCTCTGATCTTGAAGTGGGTAGCCATCTGGGAACAAGTGACCACCAAACAGAGTGTGGTTCACAATAAACTTAACTGTAGGTCAAGCCACACAAAGTGAGGTGCTGGACTTCAGGAGGCTGATTTTGTCAAAATGGAGCGTGCCTTGAAAAGCACTGGCAAACAGGCAAGAAGGTGGGGTGGAGCAACAATGAGGAAACATCAAAACCACCATCACAGAGGCAACAAGCCTTGTGTGACACAAAGAAATAAAACAAAATGAAAGAAAAAACACTATGGTTCTCAAAAGAAGTGGTGGGAAGGTAAGGGAGAAAAGACAGCATTCAGGAAGTATAAGTAAACACAGAAGAAGCAGGACAGAGAACTGTACCAGTTAAAGCAGAAGGAAGTGGGAAGGCAGTCAGAATAGCAAAGGTCCAAACCAAGGAAAAGATAGGGCTCTGCAAGAACTTCTAAAACTGAAGGTGGACAAAGCAGGGCCTGATGAATTCACCCAGAATTCTAAAAGAATTAAGGGGAACTAGTGAAACCACTGACTACTCTTTTAACAAATCATGGGAGGATGGTGTGGTACCGAGGACTGGAGGAAGGTGGATGTGATTCCCTTCACAAAAGTGGGACCAAGACAGAGGCAGCAAACTACAGACCTGTCAGTTTGACCTCTGTGGTAGGGAAAGTGATGGAGTCACTTTGAAGGAAAGAATTGTTGAGTACCTTGAGGCTAGTAGGCACAGGACCCAAGGCAGCATGGAATCACAGCGGGAAGGTCATGTCAGATGAATCTAATAGGTTTGCTTGACTGGGTGACCAAAGTAGTAGACCAGGGAGGGGCTGTGAACGTGGCCTACCTAGACTTTAGCAAGGCATTTGACACAGTCCCACACAAAATATTAATAGTCAAATTAACCAGCCTGGGAGTGGGTCCCAGGGTGGTAGCCTGGTAAAACATTGGCTGGACAACAGGACACAGAAGGTAATTGTAAATGGAGTCCACTCTGAAGAAAGAGGGGTTACTAGTGGGGTACCGCAGGGTTCAGTACTGGGTCCAGTCCTTTTTAATGTCTTTATAAGTGACATTGCAGAGGGACTGGAAGGAAAAGTATGCCTCTTTGCAGATGACACAAAGATCTGCAACAGGGTTGATACACAAGGAGGTGAGGAAAGGATGAGAAGGGACTTGGCAAGGTTGGAGGAATGGTCAGAAGTATGGCAGCTAGGATTCAATGCAAAGAAGTGCAAAATAATGCACCTGGAAAACAAGAACTCAGGGGAAGATTACACAATGGGGGGGAGGTAGTAACAACAACAAAAAAGGAAAGGGACCTGGGTGTAATCATATCAGATGACCTTAAGGTTAGCAAGCAATGTGAGAAGGCAGTAGGGAGGGCTGGGGGTATACTGGGATGCATAGGGAGAGACATCACTAGCAGAAAACAAGAAGTTGTTATCCCTCTGTACAGACAGTTGGTGAGACCCCATCTGGAGTACTGCGTCCAGTTCTGGAGACCCCATCTCCACAAGGACATAGGATAGAGGCAGTCCAGAGGAGGGCAACTAAAATAGTGCAGGGTCTGCAAGAGAAGCCGTGATGAGGAGACTAAAGGAGCTTAATATGTATACCCTTGAGGAAAGAAGGGAGAGGGGGGACATGATAGAAATTTTTAAGTACCTCAGTGGAATCAACAAAGTCCAAGAGGGTAGCATATTTCAGAAAAAGTGACTTGCAAGAACAAGGGGACACAATTTTTTAAAGATAGAGGTGGGGCGGTTCCAGGGCAATGGGAGGAAGTATTTTTTCACAGAGAGGGTAGTGGGTGCATGGAACAGCCTTCCTGAGGAGGTTGTGGGGTCTAAAACTGCTGGAGAATGCAAGAATGCATGGGACAGACATAAGGCAATTCTTGTGGGGGGTAGGAAGAAATAGGCTGTTGGTTAACTAGGATCTGCGGCCTATCCTGTAGGTAGGGAAATGGGCAGACTAGGTGGGCCAAGCGGTCCTTATCTGCCATCAGAGTCTATGTTTCTATGTTTCTATAGCCAACTCGGTTAAGAAGAGGGATGAAACCTTTTATAGGTACATTAGGGAGCAAAGAAAGACTAAGGCAGGGATACTGAGGCTGAATAAAGAGGAAGGTGGTTGGGCAGAGATCGATAGTGAAAAGCAGGAATACTGAATGAATACTTCTGCTCAGTATTCACAATGGAAAATCGGGGGGAGATACCTAATGCAGTCAATGGAAGCACTCTGGATAGGGGGGTTGATATTAGTCCTTTCACAGAAGAAAGGGTTCTGAAAGAACTCTTAAAACTGAAGGTGGATAAAGCAATGGGTGTGATGGGATTAGCTCCAGAATTCTAAATGAACTAAGGAAAGAATTAGTAACACTACTGACTACCCTTTTAATAAATCATGGGAGGATGGTGTGGTACCTGAGGACTGGAGGAGGGTGGATGTGATTCCCTTCACGAAAAGTGGAGCAAGACAGAGGCAGGAAACTACAGACCTGTCAGTTTGACCTTAGTGGTAGGGAAAATGAAATCATTTCTGAAGGAAATAACTGTTGAGTACATAGAGGCCAGTGGGGCACAGGACCCAAGGCAACATGGATTCACAGCAGGAAGGTCATGTCAGAGAAATCTAATTGATTTGTTTGACTGGGTGACCAAAGTGTAGACCATGGAGGAGCTGTGGACATGGCCTACCTAGACTTTAGCAAGGCATTTGACACAGTCCTGCATAAAAGATTAATAAACAAATTAGCCAGCCTGGGAGTGGGTACCAGGGCAGTAGCCTGGGTAAAACACTGACTGGACAACAGGACACAGTGGGTAATAGTAAATGGAGTCCACAGTGAAGAAAGGAGGGTTATTAGTGGGGTACTGCAGGGTTCAGTACTGAGGTCAGTCCTTTCTAATGTCTTTATAAGTGACATTGCAGAGGGACTGGAAGGGGAAAGTATGTTTCTTTGCAGATGACACGAAGATCTGCAACAGGGTTGATATACAAGGTGGGGTGGAAAGGATGAAAAGGGACTTGGCAAGGTTGGAGGAATGGTCAAATGTATGGCAGCTTAGATTCAATGCTAAAAAGTGCAACGTAAAGCACCTGGGAAACAAAACCCAGGGGAAGAGTACACAATGGGGGGTGAGATACTGACAACAACAAAAATGGAAACGGACCTGGGGTAGTCATATCAGATGACCTAAAGGTGGGCCAGCAATGTGAGAAGGCAGTAAGGAGGGCTGGGGGGATACTGGAATGCATAGGGAGAGGCATCACCAGTAGAAAACAGGAAGTTGTTGGCCCTCTGTACAGGCAGTTGGTAAGACCACATCTGGAGTACTGTGTACAGTTCTGGAGACCCCATCTCCACAAATACATAGACAGGGTGGAGGTTGTCCAAGTCCGGCAACCAAAATTATGCAGGGTCCGCACCAGAAGACATATGAAGAAAACTAAGAAGCTTAAGATGTATAGCCTCGAGAAAAGGGGGGGGGCATGATAGAAACTTTCAAATTCCTCAAGGGAATCAGCAAAGTCCAAGAGGGTAGCATCTTTCAGAAAAAAAGATGTGCAAGAACATGGGGGCACAATTTGAAGATAGATGGGTGATGGCTCAGAGGTAATGTGAGGAAGTATTTCTTCACAGAGAGGGTTGTAGATTCATGGAACAGCCTTTCTGAGGAGGTAGTAGAGTCAAAACCAGTGGAGGAATTCAAGAATACATGGGACAGACATAAGGTAATATGGGGGTAGGAAGAAGTAGGCTGTTGGTTAACTAGGATCTGCAGCTTATCCATTAGGTAGGGAAATGGGCAGACTAGGTGGGCTAAGCAGTCCTTATCTGCCATCAAATTCTATGTTTCTATGTGACTGAGACTGAAGCCCTGTTACTACCAACTTGCTGTGGCTGACCACACAGGCGGAACTGCATCAAAACTAGCTTAGTGTCATGTAAGGCAAATGGATTAAACACCTTTGTAAACAGTTTGTGTTGGGGTTTTTTTCTGTTTGCATCTACATTATTCTGTCTATAATTACTGGGTAGCGCTTTTTCCCATAGGGAAACCCGGTTATAATTTGCCGTTATAACCAGCAAACACGCACCAGTTTCCCTCAGAGCAGCCATGCGCAGTCCCCAGTCTCTGATCTTCACATTCCCTGCAGCAATCCTGAAGCACACTTTTGGATCCGTCTTATTCAGTGGTAATGTACTTTTTCATTATTTTTTTTTAAATGAACTCTTTCTTCACTTAACAAAGGAAACAAAAATAAAACTTGTGCCGTGTTTCTCGTCAGCTTGCGATCTCAGCCGAGTGAATAGCACAGACTGTCCCTGCCTTGCGAAGCAGGGAAAGATGCTGCAACTGCCACTCAGTGGTAAAATCAATGTTTCTGTACATTTTAAAGAAAATATCCACGTCCTTTTCCCCCAACAAGTGTAGTACTGTAACTACGAAGACCGCAGACCACACAGAATCCAGACTGCTCCAGCGGCTTCTGAACAGCAATCTTATTTTATTTTTATAACTGCTGAGGCGACGCACACCAGCAATTATAAAAATAAAACATAGGTGTGTGTGTAAAACTGATTTACACACACTTCATTGTGGGATTCTTTATAAAACCCCTCGGGCTTGTGTAGCATCCCACAACCGGTGTGTGTAAAACTCGCTACACACACTACCCCATATATTATTCTCTATGTTATATTTTATCTTAAAACTGACTTTTTCTCTTAGAAGACTGTAAATTATTTATGTCAAAACTCCTTAAAAAATTTTTGTATTCTTGTATTTTGTAGATTTTTCCATTGAAATCCTGTGTTCATGTGTCCACTATGGCCTCAGGGGAACAGTTCTCAAGTTGAGGCAGCAACATGATTACAGCATCATGATTCCTCCACATTAGGGCCCCCTTGCAGGTCTACAGATTGTACTAGAAATCATTATTCTACAGATAAACACATATCAAGGCTGATATGTAGGTACCAATTACCCATGGAGAGTTTGAGTTTGCTGCCTAGCAGGTATTTATGGATTCATATTCTATTGTGGTGTCCAGAACCTAGGAGTTACGGTACTTTTGGGCATCAATATTTTGTTTGACAAGATGTTTTGGAAATGATTTAGTAATGAAAATTATCTGCTTGTTTTGTCAGTAGAGTGTGATGACACCAATATGTGAACTGTCAGTAGAGTGAGATGACACCAATATCTGAATTTTGATCCAGTCCAGCACAATATGTAATACATGTGGAACTGTATTTGTTAGATAATACAAGCCACCCTCTCTGATGAAGTGAAGCCCACCCACAAAATGGCTGTGTAGCTTAAATAGTAGATGGAACTGGAATTTTCAATGTATCTGTGTTAATTATGATATGTGCCTTGGTAAGTCAGCTGCTTTTTTTCTCATAGTTTGGTCCCTCTGAAGCATTTGTGAACAGCAAGACCCTCTTTTGTAACAGAACAGAACGTTTATTTTTATACGTTAAGTATAATTGGTCTTCAGATAACATAACTTTTGCATCAGCTACTTTCCCATATCTACTAACTCATTTTAATATCAAGGGAGACTTTAATTAGGATGATGAATATAGTTGAAAACCACAAAGTGAAGTTAGCTGAGGCTAAGGTGGTGAACAGGTGATAAAACTGCACTTCCTCATCAATTATTTTTGATGCCAACAGATCCATGGGGCTCTGTTGTTAGTGACAGAAATGTCATGCAAGCAAAGAGAATGTTTCAAGGAAAATTCTCTATGATGATCAGGCAATTGCAGAATAGGAAAGCTGCCTGTGTGTGGTCTGATGGACTTTCAAAACCATCAATCCCAGCGGACCAAGTGATCAACTTACATGGCCTTTGAAATCCAACATATTGCACAAGATGACTGATGTAGCACAGCTTCAGATGTCCCCTTAATCCACACTGAAATCATGTAAAGTATTAATATTAGGTGATGGCCATGCTAAGTCAATTCCATGACATATTTGTGTTTTAAAAAAATCAACACTGCACAAAGGTTTGTAGTATAAAGTGAAACAAATAGATATTAGACGTTAACACTGCACTCCATCAACATGATTAAGGACAATAATATGTAACATCTTTGGTTGTACCCAAGTCATCATTTCAAACTACACAGTTTTAATGATCTGCAAAGAACA
This sequence comes from Neoceratodus forsteri, assembly GCA_016271365.2. Classification (NCBI taxonomy): domain Eukaryota; kingdom Metazoa; phylum Chordata; order Ceratodontiformes; family Ceratodontidae; genus Neoceratodus; species Neoceratodus forsteri. The sequence continues at coordinate 106,473,057 of CM057459.1, read as the reverse complement.
ATCAATGTAAATTGTAAAGGATGGGGGAAACCCTTGCAGCCTACTAATATTTTATTTGGCATTTAAGAAAAGTACCACTGTAGCTTTAATGCAGCATCCATTTACTTCAAAGGTTTCTATAGCTGTGCTATTTCTAAACCAGATCCATCTTAATTTATTTCACAAGCTGTGGCCTTCACCAGATTCAAAAGAAAGCAACATCAAATACTGTAATCAGTATTACATAGGAAATGACATAATCTTTGGGCATGGAATGGCTCAGTTAAAATGGAGAATGACACGCCTATGTAAATTATGCTCTGTGTAGCAATTGCTTAACTTTACTGTTGCATTGTGAAATAGTGGCATAGTACTGTGACGGAAGCCATTTAGGGGTGATCTTGTCTGCCCCTCCTGCCATACAGCTGTGATAATTCATTTGTTTATTGATTAATTTCAAAACTTTTACCAAGAAAGACATCCTTAGTTGGTATCAGCTCATTTCTAGATGTGTCATGGGGCAGTGAGTATGGGTTCAAAACAGAAAATACAATGAGACGCATTCAAAATAAATGAAGTATATGATAGTAAATATAGACCAAAGTACAATTACAGTTGCAGCAATTGACATGGTCAGCTATCCCCTAAAATTTCTTTGATGTCTCTAGAGAAATTCTTTGCCTGCCCAGAGTATCACTGTAGGGCCACCAGAGAGAAACTCTTTAGAAATATTGCAAAAATATCTGGAAATATCTAACCATGCCAACTACCACAACTGTACATCAAGACAAGGACAGTACCACATTATCAGAACTAGAACACCATAGAACATAGCAGCTAAGTTATAATCTAGAGGCAGTAACAGAGCTTTGAATTAGAGCTGTGTTTACAGCATGGGGGGGCTGAGGACTCAGGGGCATTTGCAGTTGTGAGTGGAGAAGTCAGGAAGGAAGGAAGGATTTAAGAGGGAAGAGGGAGGAGGTACAGTGAATAGGAGGATGCAGTAAAAACCAGGGCTTAGGGAATCTGAATGAAAAAGCAGATTGACCCGCAGAGAATTTTACAAGGGGGAAGGAGGGAGAGAGAGAGTGCAAGTCATAGTTTTGGAGAGAATAAACTGGGGCAGAGGTACAAGAGAAGAGGGACCTAAGGTGATGTGGGAGGGCGCAAAACCAAAATTTGGAGATAAAGAAGATAGAGTGAAAGAAGTTCCTGGCACCAAGAGATCAAAAAGAAAGGGAGGACTTGAGGGAACAGTGGTTGGGGTGAAGGGGACAGTCAAGAGCAAAATGGCAGAGGTAGTGAAAAAGGGTATCCATATGATTGCCTCACATAGAGATGCCCAGACATATTCCTGACTCCAGCAACCCGACACACATAATTGTCCAACATCAGACCAACACTGCAGTGCCTGCTAATCGATATCCTGACATTAATAACAGACTGCTAGTACCACTCCCACTTGCATCCATATCTAGTAGGCAAATCAGCACTACTGAGGCTTTAATAAAACTGCATGTATGTCATCAGAAACAGAATGAGTGGCATAGTTATTTACGGCAAGGCAGCATTTATGTTGTCTGAAATAAAATGAGTGGCATTGAGCAGTAAAATTATAACATTTTGTATGCACATTTATACACTGATGAACTCACCTGCTGTTTGTACGGTTGCAATTGGGTTGAAACAAGGATGAAGTTTGCAGTTTGCGATCACAGTCTTAGCCGCTGAGTTCAGTTCACAGTTTCAAGTGAAAAAGTTACTTTGTCTATTTAATAAAATGTTAAAATCACAACTCCTTCAATTCCTTCAAGTCTCTGTTATCCAATCATCAAACCACATTCATATGCTCAGGTTATGTGCAATTCCCCCTGATATAATCTAATGCAGAATGGGTGTACTTATCCTTTACAATTGTAGAAATTGTATCTTCTCATTTTGTGTACCTCTTTTTTAGAGGTGATTTTGGCAGCCCATAATTGATTTTTTTTTTCGATGGTGCTGTCTGTGTTCAACTGCTCTTTCTGTAGCTTGGAGACAAATCTGTGCACCCCAATGTGTGCTGTTCCAATGAGAGCTCCAAGTCTACGATGCCATTCCTTGATGTTGTTTTGTGTCTGTGGATACCCATGCTGCATCTGCTCATGCACAGACCAGACCTCGGGTGTTTCAGCTGTACCAGCAAGGGCATGCATAGAGTACAGCTGTCTGAATAACGGAGGTACAGTTTTAAATTTCTCATCCATTATCCAATGTGGCACTGCAGAGAGCTTTTCCATATTTTTTCTGGTGATAAATATCAGGAGCTTATCCTTGCCAAAAGATGACCCTTTGGCTAAAAAAATCACACTGTTCACAAGCTTTAGGCTGTCTGGTATTTGTAGCTCATCCAGGCTACGGGCTTCTGGTGTGTTTTACTATCAGCTGCATGGTGTGTTTGTCTGGCATGTTCTGCCTGACCTCATCTGATAAATTAGACATCTGGGTCTGAATTAGCTGTGCCGGCATGTCATTTGTTGCAAGAACTGAGCACATCAAGGCAGCTAGTGCTACAGCTATCGGTGCATCGTTTGCATCAGGGGAGTGATTGTGACCGAATGTCTTGCGCAAATGATGCTGTCCACCTTCTAAAATTGTGAACACGTGACTAAGACAGTTCAAGGTTCTCCTACTCTGGCAACACCAGTAATACAAATCCCCCCAGTTGTGCTCTTTCACATACAAATATCCAGCATGACTGATTTTTTTCTTTCCCTTTTGAGATGGGCTACAAACCACAGTGATTGTTATTGAAACATTCAGAGTGCTTCTGAACAGGCAGCTACTGACTGAAGGTCACAACCTAATTGCAGCCTAATTAATAAATCACTCAGAATATGTGCACACCAGCTAATCAGCTGATCAATTGATAGAAAGAATGCCAAAGTGATGAGGCCTTGACATAGCATCAGTGCTGCTCATTGGTTACCCTGATGACAGACATGCAATTTGCTTTACTTCTGAACTGGAAAGATGCTGAAGTAATGCTGTTTGCCGAGATTTAGAGTAAACAATATCGCATAATGCAGAGTGCATAACGCAGAGCGCACTTACGGGATTTTGAAACTTTGGGCAAATAGTACAGTCGGTGTTTCAATTGTCGGGAATACAGACTTGAGAAATTGACAGTCAGGCATTTTCGTGTTGGCAGTCATACCAGATCTGTGAGAAAGGGGGGCCAGTCTAGCTAGCATGGATTTATGAGTGGCATTGTACAATATGTCACCATAATTGAATAACAGAAGGATCATCTTTAAGATGAGTTCTCTACTCGCTGGAAGTAGGATACACTCTTTGTTCCTGTAGAGCATGCCGAGCTTAGAGTGGAACTTCAGGTGGATGGCATCCGCATGCAAAGAGAAATTTATTTGAAGTCAACCAAACCCAAGATAATTAAACATGTTGACTGGTGTTTCATCAACCCCATGTCAGATTCCTGAATTTTGTCCCAGTAAATGATGATCATCTAAACATTTAAAATCCACAACAAAAACATGGGTTATAATGCTTGTTTTGAAGGCATATGGTGAGAATTAATCCATCTTTACGGAAACAAATTGATAGAGGGTCTGATTGTTTTATGTAGTTATAACATCAGGTTTAAGGTGACAACATGAGTGTAAAAGAAAAGTGGAACAAGGGCACATCATTTGTTATGATGTTTGCTTCATTTTTCCAGAAATGCAAAAATGAAGAGTAAATTACCAATACTACTACCCTCTTGAACTATCATTCTAAAAATGGGGAAATATTTGTATGTTTTATACATAAAACCATTTCAGTCCCATGTAATTTCCATAAATATATATATATATAGGACAAAGAACCTCTGTGTGCAAACACTGAGGCAAGGGTTACCCCAAAGGGCATTTGGCTGGGAAGCCAAGTTTCAAGAAAATACAAAATCACACATGCCCCCACAATGCAAAGCATCATGGGATGCATATGCAAATCACCACAGAATGTTATGCTGGTCCAACTTTAAGCAGAATTGCATGGTGCCGAAAGGCCTCTCACACAGTTTGCAAAGGGTGCTAACAGAAGACATAGACACGTGTTTCGTCCTACCAGGACTCATCAGTATGCCTCGTCTGTTTGACACCCCAGTGGAATGGACCAGCTACCCTTAAGGCAGTGTGCCTTGATATATTGTGGTGAACCCATTAAAATAAAAAACTATTTAAAGACAAAGAACCTCTGTGCGCAAACACTGAGGCAAGGGTTACCCCAAAGGGCATTTGGCTGGGAAGCCAAGTTTCAAAAAAATACAAAATCACACATGCCCCCACAATGCAAAGCATCATGGGCTGCATATGCAAATCACCACAGAATGTTATGCTGGTCCAACTTTAAGCAGAATTGCATGGTGTCGAAAGGCCTCTCACACAGTTTGCTATATATATATACAGATATATATTCATGGCAAAAAAACTCAGTTTAATGCATCAGTTAGGGTTGTTCCACAGTGACAAAAGCAAGGAAATTCGGTGTTAGGGTTGAAAACCCTAACTGCACATTCCACCACCACACACACATATACATGCAAGTAGGGAAAGGACCACGGCAACACAACCAATCACACACAACCAGCAGGAGGTGTATATCTGTGTTACTGTAGGAAGTAGGTAAGAAATCTAACATCAGCTGGGAGTAGCAAAAATGGTGTACCTCACTTTGTTTTCGACTTATGGGTGGTGAAAAGGTGTCATGAGTGTCGCAATGTTAGTCTATGGCAAATAGCGCAATTTTGGAACAGTGGAAGTTTTTCATGCTTAAGTATTTTAGCAGCAAAGCAGGAAAAGGCAGATATGTGGTACATTAGGTTTGCCACCCTGCAAATTTCAGCCCAAAGGACCCAACCGCTTGGTTACAGGATGATGGCAAAGATGCGCAGTCATCAGGAGCATACTTTTGCAGAATACTTTCTCAAACATGAAAGTGTAGCAAACAGAAGAGACGAAAGTGTTGCATTTGCAAGACCATATAACATAGTGTTGCCAAATACTGTCACAAACGGAAGACACAACAGTGTTGCATTTGCAATAGCATGCAAAATAGTGTCACAAAATACTGTTGCAAACACAAAAGTGTCGCAAATACATATCACAACACTGTGACATTTGAGAAAGTGATGTTCGAAAGTATTTCGGGAAATGTTCAAAATCCTGTTTTGGATCTTGTGAACCCCAAAATACCATATGTGTAGTCTGTGTTATGTGTTGGTGGCAGCTGTGGTAAGATGCCCAGTTGTGCGTAGTGATATGTGTTTTGGCGGAATATGGAATGTGCGCGATCTGATTTAGCAGTGAAACCCCATGCCACAGCCCAACATGAGCATGTGTGTGTGTTATCGTGGTTTACATAGTTGTACATTAGTTCTGTGACCTGCTGCTGGTTGTGTGTGATTGGTTGTCTTGCCTTGGTTCTTCCCCTACTTGCATGTATGTGTGTGTGGTGGTGGGGGGGGGGAAATGTGCAGTTAGCATTTTCAACCCTAACACCAAATTTCCTTGCCTTTGTCGCTGTGGAACAACCCTAACTGATGCATTAAACAGAGTTTTTTTGCCATGAATTTTCCTTCTTTTTGTGAATGTGCACTATAAATAGTGAATGGAATGTAGTAATGGTAATGCTAATGCAAGCGCAAATAGAAACAGACATGGTGATACAAACGTAAACAGTAACACAAACAGTAAGAGAAATGCAAGCGGAAACGTTAATGAAAACAGAAATGGTAATGAAAACATTAACGGCAACAGAAATGCAAACATTAATGAAAACAGTAACAGAAATGCTAATGCCAACAGAAACACAAACAGTAACGAAAATTCAAATGGTAACAGAAACACAAATAGAAATGCAAATGGTAAAGGCAACTGAAGCAGAATGAAACAGTAATGCAATCAACAATGGAAATGTTACCGAAATGCAAACGCCAAGAGCAACGAAAAGGAAAATGGTGATGAACATGCAAACAGTAACGGTAACACAACTGGAAACAGTTACGGCAACACTACAATGATGCCAAAGGGAACAGTAAGAGAAATGTAAATGCAAATGGAAGCGTATATGCAAATGTAAATGGTAATGCACACGGTCATGGGAACGCAATTGGGAATGCAAACGCTTACGGTAACACCAACGATGACGCCAAAAGAAAGAGAAACGCAAACGAAAATGCAAATGGAAGTGTGTATGCAAATGCAAATGGCAATGCACATGGTGACGCAGAAGGAAACGCAAACAAAACCAGTAATGGAAACACAAATGGTAACAGTAACGCAAACACAAGTGCAAACACCAAGGGTAATGCACAGGGTGCCATAAACGGAAATAGTAACGCAAACAGTAATGGAAACACAAGCAGAAACAGTGACTGTGACAGTAACGGAAACACAGATCATTTTTTTCCCCAAAAGCTGCATTCAGAAACACAGTAAATACAAGGAATGTATGCATAATAATGGGCCTCGGAGCAGAAAATGAACACTTGGAATACTAAATTGATTATATCTCAGGAACCATACGACATAGGAAAACAATTAACATCTCATATTATTTATGACTTTCCTAGTTAGTTTTGTACTCAGCCCGCTATGAGGGGGCTAGGCATTTTTCCAACAAAAAGTCCGTATCTCAAAGCGTTTTCGAGATACGGGCCCTGAAAGGCACAGGAGATGCCATAATGTTAGCCTAAGGGAAAAATCATCAAATTTGGAGTGCCATAACTTTGCAGCCCTCTAATATTTTGTCACCAAACCACCAAAAGGCACATCTGTGGGATCTTGGCTTTCTTCCCTCCATATTTCAGCCCACAGGACCAAACCATTCTTTAGCAGCAGGTGGCAAGATTTCTACTCTTTGGGCATAGTGTAGCAGTGTCGTGATTTGCAACACTTTCGCAAAAAAATCACAAAAGTGTCACATGTGCAACATTACTTTTGCAACATTACTGTTTACAAAATTTGAAAACATATTTCTGTGGTGTTTAACCCCCCAAAAATGACATGGCTAGCATTCTGAGGACTCGACTAGGTGAATGCAGCAAGAATTGTGTCCCTAGAGGGTCCCAAATTTAAATGCCAAGCATTTCTATGACCACCAACTGAAAACAAGATGGTGGATTTATGACACTACAGGGTCATTTCGTATACTAAAACTGCATTTGCAATACTGTCAAACTTTTGTTAACTTTTCCCATTGACTATAATGGAAACTTGTTTTTGAGTAACTTTGAACCGTTTAATATTTTTCATGAAATCTTTGAAAGGCACATCGGGACCCTGACTGCATGTTCCCTGAAGGTTTCAGACCGTTGCATAGACCGTGCAACCTGTAGGCACGAGCAAAGAATGCACAAAAAATGCGTAATTAATACATTCTCCAACGCTATGTAGCTCCACAACTGTATATCTGACCATTACGAAACTTGGAAGATCCAGAGATCTATGGTACCACTCCATGCATGCCAAATGTCAGATAAATCCATCATACGGTGGCAAAGTTATTAAGCTGCCAATTGTAGACTCAGCTCAAATGGGGTACTCAACCTTAACTATAGTGGCACTACCTGCCACTGTACATATATATTTAGATATATATCTGTATACACGGTACAAGTCACATTAAACTGTCCCACCAATGAGTTGGTTTAGCATTGTTTTTACAGTTAGCAGTGTGTTGGCAACTCACATTGCATTGTTTTTCAATTCTTAATCAGCTCAAGAGCAATGTTTATAAAATGTTTTCAAATCAACTGAAATGCATCTGTAATCCAGTTATAATGCAATGCAAAACTGAGTTTTAACCCTTAGAAACAGTCTGTGTAGGGCTTTGTTCTGGATCCAGCAACACTTATTCAACTCAGTGAGAAATATATATATATATACAGTATATGTATATATATATATATATATATATATATATATATATATATATATATATATATACACACACACACACACACACATATAGTGATCAGATCAGGACAAAATAATTCAAAATCCCAATAAAAATAAAACTTGCTAGGAAGCTATTCAAACAATTCAAAAGTACATGCAGAATAACAATGATGTTAATATAAAAGAAACAAAGTAACCAAAGATAGGTAGGCAAGTACTTAAGGTGCATTAAATGTGGCTTCACCTGTGGGAGTTGTGGGCTCTGGATGCTATAACTCCTGTCTGGGTTCGTCCTCTCACCCTTCATCCTTGATCCCCTTGGTTTGATGGGATCTTGAGGGAGCTGAGGCAAGCAGAACGAAGGCTGGAGCCGTGATGGAGGAAATTGTGCCTTGGTACCAACAGACTTCGACTGATAGACCATTACAGGGACTATCAAGCTGCAATCTCTCGTAAGAAGGCAGAGTTCCTGTCTGGGGAGATCGCCATTGCTCAGAATCAACCAGCTCAACTCTTTTGAACTGTGGACAGACTGTGTAATCCAGCTTGTCTGCAAGTTTGAAGGGCATTTTCACAAGAAAAGTGTGAGATGTTTGCTCACTTCTTTGCTGATGAGGTTGCCAACATCAGGTCTGAAATCCAATCAGCTCACTCTAAGTGGGGTAGCAGCAGTCAGTGTGAGATTGCTACTCCTCTTTGTTGTTGGATGGACTTTGACCAGCTGGAGATTGTGGATGTCATGCAGATTGTCCAGAGTATGGGGCCAACCTGCCATAGTTTGGACCCAGGCCCAATGCGCCTCTTAATGGGGTGCACTGGTGTCATCAGCCCAGTCCTACCAGAGATAGTTTAGAGCTCATTAGAGTTGAGTGAGTCTCCGACTCCCTGAAGGAGGCAGTGGTGATGCCCTCCTAAGAAAATTTTCTTGACCCAGATTGCCTGCTAAATACAGACCAGTCTCTAACCTCCGCTTTGTGGAGAAGGTTATTGAGAAGGTAGTTGTGCTACAACTGGAGAATCATCTTATCATCCATGATATCTATGATACTCTCCAGTCCAGGTTTCGGAAGAGGCATAGCACCGAGACTGCACTTGTTCGAGTGCTCAGTGACCTCCTGGTTGTGAGAGATCAGAAGAGCCATTCTATTTTGGTCCTTCTTGATCTCTTGGCAGCTTTTGACACCATGGACCATGGGTTTGCTAGAGCATCTGTGTTCATCTGTGGCCTGTCTGGAATAGTAGTCAGGTGGTTCCACTCTTTCCTCAATGGCAGATCCCATCACAGAGTGTGGGAATACACTTCAGACGAGGCAAATTTACAGGTTTAAAACACACCATAGTGTGATATTTATTTTTCAAAAGTTAGAAAAATAATAAATGAAAACAAAAAAATTGCAAAGAAAATCACTACTTAACATCAGTAGTTTCTCATATAATACAGTTCTGGATCTTAGAGCTCCTAAGACCCTTCTCATCTGAATTCAACAGCTTGTCTGCACAAACAGCAGACTCTCTCTCAGGGCTGAGCTCCACTGGACAGAGGTTTTATATCTTTTGGTGGAGTCACCTGACTGAGCCCTTTCTATTTACATGTCTGGACATGTTGTTTCAAAATCAAAGGGGTTTTGTTACAGGGACTTTTAATGGTGCAGTGTATATATCCACAGATAATGACTCTCTATAGCTCTGATCCACAGTGACTAAGTACTTTTATATACAGTAACAGATTTATAGTGTGAAGTTGATGAAAATGCCTTAAGGATTTCTTATAACTGTACTAATCATGAAATCATTATTGTTTTACATGGATTCTGAATCCTTTTTATTTAAAAAGACTTTATTAACTGTATTTATTCCTATTTAAAATAGCCTTCATGCTTTTTGTACACATAATGAGCTTATGCACTTTACACAACACTTCTCCGGGTGTTTGGCATCATTCCAGGGACTGAATGGATAGAAATGGAAAAATAATGAAAAGAAGGAACTAGTAGGAAGTTTTGTAGGGATAGTAAAGAGCTACGCTAGGTGGCCAACCTTGGGGGGAGAAGAAAACCAAAGAGAAAAGCATTAACTGTTGTGCAACAGAACTTAACATCAGTAGTTTCTCACATAATACAGTCCTGGATCTTAGAGCTCCTAAGACCCTTCTCATCTGCATTCAACAGCTTATCTGCACAAACAGTAGAACCTCTCTCAGGGCTGAGCCCTCTGGACTGAACTGAAGGAACTTAGTAAAGTGGTTTTATATCTTTTGGTAGGTCACCTGATTGAGACCTTTCTATTTGCATGTCTGGACATGTTGTTTCAAAACCAAGGGGGTTTTGTTTCAGTGGACTTCCTGGTTCAGTTAAAGGAACAGTGTATTTATCCACAGATAATGACTCTCAATAGCTCTGATCCACAGTGACTAAGTACTTTTATATACAGTAACAGATTTATAGTGTGAATTTATGAAAATACCTTAAGGATTTCTTATAACTGTACTAATCATGAAATCATTATTGTTTTATATGACTTCTGAATCCTTTTTATTTAAAAAGGCTTTATTAACTGTATGTATTCCTATTTAAAATAGCCTTCATGCTGTTTGTACACAAAATGCACATATGCACTTTATACAACACCTCTCCATGTGTTTGGCATCATTCCAGGGACTGAATGGATGGAAATGGAAAAATAATTGCAAGATAGAACTAGTAGGAAGTTTAGTGGGGATAGTAAAGAGCTGTGTTAGGTGGCCAAAATAGGGTAGGGGGAAAAGAAGAAAAGCAAAGAGAAAAGTGTTAACTGTTGCACAACAGAAGTTTTGGTAGCTAGGAAATTAGGAAATAGAAAAGGGATCCATCAGTCACAGCCGAGGGTGTAGCCTAATTCTGCCACACCCCTACCCTGTGGACTTTTCTACCTCGTCAGATATGACAGTGCCTGACAGTGGAGCACTTCAAGACAGCATTAAAAATGTACTTGTTTGAACTGGCCTTCTGTAATAATATTTAAGGAAATATACTGTATTGTCATAATTTATGTTTTTTATCTGAGTATTTATATATTTTCTTGTTAGGGCGCTATGATCTCTGGAATAGTGCATTTTTATGAGTAAAGCTGATTGACTGATTGATTAATTGACTTCCTCATTGCCATTCTTTATATACTCTTAGCTGAACATGACATGTAGGATAAATCATTTTTTCTGAAAATGCTGCTATATATATATATATATATATATATATATATATTCATTCTATGCAAAAAAACTTCATTAATGCATCAGTTAGGGAGTGAGGAAATTTGACATTAGGGTTCCCACCCTTGCACCTCACCCCCACCCTACCCACAGCAACAGGCATCAGGGTGTGCGTTGGGGTTGTATGTCCTCTCACCCCATCCCATGTGCAAACAAGCTGAGGTGGTGCAGTGTAGGAGAATGGGGTGAGAGTTAGGACCGACAACCCCAATTGGGACATTCAAGCACTTGAAAGGGATAAATAAGGTTGATGAGGAGAATCTCTTTAAGCTGATGGTCTCTGTCACCTTTACGATCATTCCACAACTCCAAAACAGTCCACTGACTCCCTGAGCCCCCCCCCCCGTATGTGCACTATTTCGGTTGCAGGTCACCCACCATGCTCAAGAAGGCCACTTATGTTTAGTGCACATGCATGAGTAGTTGTGCATGTGCAACTGCACCATGGCCATCTTGGGCATGGTGGACTGTTTTGCCATGAGCTTGGCGAGAGCGTCTGCAGGTGTGCCAGCTCTGGCCAGAGTTTGTTTAAAACGGTGAGCTGTACAACACAAAAGAGACTGAGAAAAGAGGGAAGTGAGAGGCAGCAGCAAGAGCAGTGATGTCTGGCGGTTTTGCAAGCTCTCAAAGTAGGGGATTTGTTTTTAATGCTAGAGGCCAACAAGTTTCCAACACCCTTAATGACATTAGGCTTACAAAACTGCTGTAGGTCTAACAGATGAGGATGCTGAAGTGTACCTAATGACTTCTGAATGAATCTCTAGTGCCGGCAAACATCTGAGACAACAATGAGCAACCCAGCTAGTACTTTATTTGACAAATAAGGCTCAGCTTGCATACACCAATATCGTCAGTACACAGTCTGACAACTAAGACATTGTGAAAACTGAAATCCTTCAAAGATATGACATATATCAGGAAAGACCTACAGACGGAGATATTACATCCTAAAGTACCACACCATCAACAATCCATGACAGGCATACACCAGACAGAGAATTGCTCATTAAATGGCTCCAGCCAGAGGGCAAGACAGTCACACAGATCATTATCATGTTGGCCACAGAGCAATTTATCAATATCCTTCCCAAAGATATAAAGATGTGCAACTCTGGGTGAAAGAACACTAATCAGAAAGTGGGTAGAAGACTATGTCTCTGGTGAAGGACTATCAGAGGCCAACAAATGCCACAGAGTGGAGGCAGCCATCCAGGGATTTTTCCCCAATCTAATCCCAAATTAGATTAGAACTCTGAGGGAGATAAAAAATCTATGCCCAGTGACTTGCTTTACTATATTTGCAGTAAACCAGGATACATAGCCGGAACATGTCATACAAACAAAGAGGTAAAAGCAGAATACGTTTAGCATTAACAAACTGGGGCACACATTGATTGATGTCCAGGTGAGAGTAAAGCCTGTGAAGGATTTGATTGATTTGGGAAGCAAATAGACCCTGGTGCATGCAGACAGTTTGGAAGAAAACTGTACAAGAGGGGTAGGTGCTGGGGTGATTTTGTATTAATAAGGACACTCAATACTCCCCCACCACTAAAGTGAATTTGAAAGTAAAAAGGTGCTTCATATAATTAAAGTCAGGGGAGATCAAACATTACCTACATCTGTGGCTATCAGAAGTGACTTTCCAAGGTTTACTAATTTGATCACAGAGGGTACAAAATGTAACACACTCACAGGGAAAGAAAGACTCTTCTAATGAGGACACTTTTCCTTTCAGTGATGTATGCTCTGACTTGTTTGAGACCAGTTCAAGTTCAGAAAGTCCAGGAAGGAAAGAAAAGGTGCTAGAAATGCCAATGGCAACAAAAGACTGGGGGACATGGGAGAGGGCTGAAAATGATGAAACCAAACTGTTTACTAATTGAAGCTGCGCGTGAAGTTACTATATTTGTTAGATTATTTCTAGTTTAGCATGTGGTGCCTAAAGTACATATTGGCTCTCACAAGCATGCTTGTCTGCCTGCTGATGTTAGCTGACACTATGTCGCCCATTCAGACATGCTTTGCTGGCTACAACATTCTATCTTGTTTCACAATGTCAAATGTACTAATAGCCTATAACATGGAGAAGAAAAGCAATTATCACCACCTTGTGTCCAGGGAACTATATAGGATTATAGTGTACCTTCTTATACTATGATGGAGGAGCTAGCCAATATCCTCATCATCTAAGATTTTCTACCTCACCTAGTTAATACTATCCCTCTTCCAGTTGGTTGGGGATATTGAGCCTAATCCAGACCCCCAGTGAGCCACACCTCTCAGTCTTATGCAGTCCCCTTTGTATTCTGTAAAGGGACTAAAATGTGCCCATATTTATATAAGGAATCCAACCAAAAATCTCAGTGAACTCACAGTTTGGGTTAATCGTTACAAGCCTGTAATACTTTGCATAACTGAAATCTGGTAAAAATTGAACACACCTGATAATTTCTGTGCTTTACCTGTTTACAACTTTATGAGGTCTGATCATGCTGCAACTAAAAGAGGTGTGGGAACTATGATCTACTATAGGGATTATCTACACATCTCAGCATCTAGTTACCCTGCCACTTCTAGTCCCATGTTTGAACTTTGTTATGCAAGACTTCTGCTGGGTGATTACAAAACGTTACATGTTCTCTGTTTATACATACCACCAGTGGATACTTAACAGGCTCTTCCATGACTTCTGAACTCTTTTGGCCCGCTAGTCCAAAACAATTAATTTCTCCTAATTGGTGGTTTTAATATCGATTGACTTTGTAGCAAAGTAAAAAAGCAGAGTTGACTGTAAACAAATTTCAGCTTCACCAACTAACTTTGGAACCAACTAGAAGGGCAAACAATGGCCTGGGCTCCACGCTTATTGACTGGATTCTCATCTTCAGACCCAACAACATTTTCTGCTCGGGTATCCTCCCTGATGTGACTAGTGACCACTCTCCTGTCTACTGTGTCTGGAGGACAAAGACACCCACAGTCCCTTAAGGATCATACACATCTGTGATACTTCAGCTTGAATTTGTGCAACATATACAAGAGGTTGCAAGCACAGACTGGTTTCAGCTGTGGGTCACCAATGATGTAAACCAGGCCCTCTCTGTCTTCAATAAGGCCTTTCTTGGTATACAAGATAAATATGTGCCTAAAACCATTGATTGAGTACATGGTCCAAATCGCTGGATCATCCCCTGCTGGCTCTAATGAAACAAAGGGTAGCCATATAGTCTATGTTTAATACTAAATGTACCACTAATTGGACAAAATACTTGGAACTCATAAAGAAATGCAAAAGTGACATCCGGCAAAGTAAAAGCTTGCATTACAAGTCATTGTTTGACTCCTCAGCTGGAAATCCAAGCCAGGTCTAGAAAAAACATCAAGCAAGCCTTAACTTCACACCCAGGGACCTAACTATTCAGTGAGTCAACTGCAATAACCCTGTTACCATTGCTAATGCCTGCAACCAAAGCTTCACTAACCTCACAGCCTATATAGAGGCCTTCTCTCTCTCACTGCTTTCTCATGCCCTAGTCCCCACATTGATGATGCCTGCCTCCACCAACCCCTTCTACCTTAAGGCAGCCACATCTGCTGAGATACGTAAACACCTTACGCAACTCTCATGGTCAAAGTCTGCTGGCTCTGATGACATAGAAACAAAAATATTGAGGACTGCTACCGAGGTACTTGCAGTACCAGTTACTAAAATCTTCAGCATGTCTCTAACACTGCACACTGTTCCTGACAAATGGAAACTCTTGCACATTGTACCAGTGTTTAAGAAAGATGATAGAAAGAACATTGGCAACTACAGTCCCATAGCGATACATTCAGTACTCAATAAAATACTGGAGAAATTGGTAGCTTGTCAATTAACTAAGTACCTTAATACCTGTAGTCTCCTGTCTCCTGTACAACATGGTTTCTGAAAAGACCCCAGCACCACAACTGCCCTCCAGTCACTCACCACCAACATTTTCTTTGCTATGGATAAGGGTGAGCGTACAAGTGCAGGCTTTATTGACCTCGCCAAAGCTTTTGATTTGGTCAGCCATTTCCTCCTCCCTGGAAAGGTTAGTGCACTGTTTGCTTCCTCCACTGCCCAATTATGATTTAAAAGTTATCTTGTTAACAGGTTCCAATATGTTAAATTTGACAACTGTCTGTCTGACCCAACTCCTACTTCAGTCGCGGGCCCTCAAGGATCCATATTGGGACCCCTCCTTTTCTCTCTTCTTATCAACTCTATCCATGCCGGTCTGTCACACTGCACTCCCATCTTGTATGTTGATGAACTAGTCCTTGTTACAAGCTTCCACAATGTCTCAGATCTAAAGCATCAGCTGTCTTCTGATCTGCAGTCAGTTCAAGGATGGCTCCACACTAACAGGCTCCTCATGAATATCACAAAAACCCAGGCCATTCTGTTCAGCTCAGGTCCAAGAGTAAAGAACTGCCTCTCCCCCATGCTGGTGACATATGAGAATGGATCCTATCTCAGCACTGTTTCCTCCTTCAGTTACCTAGGAGTCACACTTGACACCTCACTGAACTTCACAATGCATATAGGGGCTGCCAGTAAGGCAGTGAATATCAGGTTGGGGCTCTCCTACAAGACATGTAACAACCTCACTCCTGAAGCTTGAATAATCATCACCTGTGGCATTATGCCCCCCCCCAAACTTGCCTATCGAATGACTATCTACTTAGCAGCCTCCAAAACTGTTCTACAGAGATGGGATGTGGCCTACAACAATATCTGAAGCTCTGCCCTGGCCATGAATACATACACATACCACTGTACCCTCTACTCCAAACTTGGCTGGCTTCCACCATCTGCATTGCATAACCTCACTACAGGAAGTATTTTTCATAGTGGTGTGACTAAACAGACACTGCCATCCCTAACCTCTCTCCTTATACCGACTGTGTCCTATCTCCTAAGGTCTAATATCCCTGGTTCCTTGGCCATCCCAAAAAACAGAACTAAGTTAGAGAAACTGTCCTTCTCCTACTTTGTCCCTGCACTCTGGGAAGTCCATTCAAGCTGTGGCCCATCTGTGCTGATCTAACCATGCCTTCAAGACTAGATACAAATCCCTCTTACTCAAGATCTTGACACGTGTCCATAGTTTGCATAAGACCAGTAGCAAATTATTTGAGTTACTTACTGCACTTGTGCATATTGCTATTTATGAACTTCAAATGTATGAAACCTATCTGTGTACTTGTTACTTGTTACTTGTCTTTTGTTCTTGTGCTTTACACTGTACCTTTAGTCATGCTAACCACATGTCATATTCTATGCTTTGGTTTAGTTCTCTGTATTACTTCTAGGCAATTGTATTTCATTTTTCTTCTGTTTTTTGTTCTCTGTATTATTGCTAGGCAATTGTATAGATCCTCTGCATATTTTGTACATTGCTGTGTCAGTCTCTGCTGTTGTGGTCTCCCAGGTCATGCCTGAAAATAAGCAAATGTTTTTTATCTAGTATATCTACCTGCTAAATAAAAAATTAGTAAATAAACAAGGCAAATTTTATAGGCTATGAGGCTGGACCTGACTGGCTACATCATAACTAACTAAACTCAATCTAAACAACAAAACCAACTGCAACTTTAACAAGCACGGGCCTGATTCCAAGTCGGGATATGCCTGGCACAAGACGATTTACACCACACCCTATGGTGCAAGTTGCACCTTGCACCAGGCATATTGCACGTTGCAATTACAAGAGGCAGCTTGCACCATGCCATCTGTGGATTACGCCAAAGGTGGGCTCTGCCAACCACTATGCCTACAACCCACAGCAGCATGGTGCAAGAGTGGGTTACAGCAGCACCTGCTCCCTATTCTGAGATGGTGGCTGCCGTTACCCACTTATGCCATTCCAGGTCCCCATATGGTGCTGTGGCATTAGACCAGCATTTAGCTGGTCTAAGGGGCATCTGTCCTGGCAAAATGACAGATGTCCCCTGCAGCACTGTTAATCTCACATTGCCATGCACCACTGACACCTCCCAGCACAGAGATGCCCTACACACTCCAATTTTGGGGTGCCACCTGGGTCCATGGTTCGCCATGCCCCCCTTGCAGCTGTGCCAACCAGCCAACCCCACCATGGCCCCCTGAAGCTTGTGGTAGTTGTACAGGGTGGGGGGATTCTAGGGGGGCAGTTATATGCAGGCCACTACTTGCAGCACCCAGGTTCATTGTGTCATTCCCATGGCACATACCTGTGGCTATCATAAGTCACAGGTGATAGGTGCTGGAGACCCTGCCTGTCTTGGAATAGGGCTCAGGGTCCATGGCATAGTGCCACATGGTGCGACTTACATATGCCCATGAGATGAGCCATGCGATTTGGAATCGGGCACCATTTGTCAATGCCAAATGTTGACTGCTTGTTAAAAAATTTGTTGTTGCAATTCTGACTGCAAATTTTGAAGATACTTGTTTTAGCATTCACCTCATAGACATGACATGTGGCATTTGTAGTATATTGGCCAAAATGTCATTTTGCACCAGAGGTGTGAAAACAAATCTCATCCAGGATTTTATAAATGACTCATGTCATATTTATGAAGTGGTGTGGAGAAATGGCTGTGTTGTAAGGTTGGAGTCAACATATTGAAAATTAATGAAGTTATGAGTGAACATTAAGAGTGTAATGTGCAGTTATAACCTAGGCATTTTACTATATTTGTACACCAGATTTTCAGCATAGCCACCTTATTACTTCACTAAATGAACGTGGTAGCTGAAAATGTTCAAATCCCTGGCAAAACAGCAATCCGTGCCATAGGTACAAAAACACATTATGGCCAGGATTTGAAAAATGACAGCTGACACATTCATGAGGTGCTGTGAAGAAATGGCTATTTTGAAAATTTGGGGTCAAAATATTGAAAATTACCAAAGTTACAAGCCTGCATTGGTAAATTTCGACACAGGCTCATAAGTTTGTTGTTTTTAGTATTTTTGCACCACATTTTCAACATAGCCTTCTATGACCCCCGTCTCATGAATAAATGAAGTGAAAATTTTCAGTTCCTGCCTGAAAAGTGATTTTATGCAGTGACTACAAAATCACTTTTCAGGATACAAAAACACATTTTTGCCAGGATTTGAAAAATGACAGCTATCATATTCATGAGGTGCTGTAAAGAAATGGTTATGTTGAAAATTTGGGATCAAAATATTGAAACTTACCAGTTATGAGCCTGCATTTTCCAATTCCAACATAGGCTCATAACTTTGTTGTTTTTTAATATTTTTGCACCAGATTTTCAACACAGACTTCTCGTGACCCCACCTCATGAACAAGGACAATAAAATGTTCAGCTCCTCCCTGAAAGGTGATTTTGCATAGCAATATCAAACTAACCTTTCAGGACAGATTTGCCTAATGTCACTGTAATGTTTCATGAGATGGGGTCCCAAAAAGGGTATGTTGAAAATTTGAGACAAAAATATTTAAAAATGACCAAGTTATGCCACTAAGATCAAAACCCCATTGATATACATTGAACCGCACACCTGATTTCCTCACTTCGTGGTCCGGCTTTGAAGAGTGAAGATGCCCCTTCAGTCCAGAGAAGATTACAGCACCAGACCGCCAGTGGGCAAGAAAGGGCTTGTGGGGTGGGATTGTAGGTGCTGAGTGGGAAGGTCAGGTAGGGGGAGCTAACAGCACAACAGACAACGATTGACAGTTTTCTGTTTTACTGGGTTAAAAAATGACAAAGGATGGTTTTCTATATTATAGGTGATGACACTAGGGGATAGGGCACCCCAGTGTCAGTGTCACATTTATGAGGGGGTGGGGTGGTGGGTGCTAAGAGGAAGCGCTGGGTGTGGCAGAACAGTTATGGGGCTCCTGCAACAGACATCGATGGACAGTTTTCTTTGTTACAGGCAATCTATTTATATAAATAGAATAAAATAAACTACAAGGTGATGACACTGGGGGATTGGGCACCCCCAGTATCAGTGTTATGTTTGTTGAGGGTGGGTGGGGTGATGGGTGCTGACAGGGAGGGTTGGGTTGAGGGTAACAGTTCCTGGGAACAGTTACAGTGTCACCAGCTACAGACATCAATGGACACTTCCTGGGAACAGTTACAGTATCACCAGCTACAGACATCAATGGACAGTTTTCTTTGTTACAGGCTACATATAAAATGAAAAAAAAAAAAAAACTACTAGGTGTCAACACTGGGGATTGAGCACCTCAAGTGTCAGTGTTATGTTTGGGGTGTTGAGAGGAGGGTCGGTGGGGAACAGTTACAGGGGGCCAGCAAAACACATTGATGGATGGTTTCCTTGCAATGAGACATTGATGGATGGTTTTCTTTCTTACAGACTGACAGGCTCTGACATGGAGAGCTGCTCAGCAATTTGCT
The DNA here is from genome assembly GCA_016271365.2 of Neoceratodus forsteri. Taxonomy (NCBI): domain Eukaryota; kingdom Metazoa; phylum Chordata; order Ceratodontiformes; family Ceratodontidae; genus Neoceratodus; species Neoceratodus forsteri. The sequence continues at coordinate 106,453,479 of CM057459.1, read as the reverse complement.
GACCGGCTTCTTGCAAATCAAAGGACCAAAGAAGCTCTTTCTGATTGGAGCAGCTTTGGTCCTTTGAAGTACACAAAGTTTCCACCCAGCAAGCAGCGAGTGATGTCAGGACCACAGTGAATGGTCATTGGTGTAGACTGCCAAGCCCCTGTTTTTGTGAATTGCAATGGGCTCAGCAGTGACCCCCCCCCCCGATATCCCCTATTCCTTGTCACAAAGCATTGGGTGTGCAAGTGCAGTCAACGTAAAATGACTTATTCAGTGTCCTTGGAGTCTGTAACTACTTTTAACAGTTTATTCAAGGTTATGCTGCAATTACTCAGCCTCTCACCATGTCACTGAAAAAAAGTCAGAACCTTGGGAGTGGGGTCAAGAACAAGGCCTTAAAAGGTAGTTTACATCAAGATTCTAACTGTACCTATCCTCAAAACAATAAAGAGTTCCATTTGCAAACAAGTTACACTGAGAATTAATGCTGTATTATATCCAATGCATGATACAAACAATTGTTTAATAGCTTATTCTAGCAAAACCTTGCATGATGTACTGTATAAAAAAAATTCAGAATGTGAATAGGTATTAATTTCTATAGTTTGGGTGAAACAACATCTTAGAAATGTAAAATTACACATATCCCATAATGTGAAGCATGGTGGGAAGAATATGCAAATTGCCAAGAATGAAAGTAGACTAGTTCTGCTTCTGTTTTCAGCCTTTGCAGATTCTGTGAGGGGGCATTTGACATTATACACTTCTGCTTAAAGCAGACTAGTCTAAATTATATAACATGTTTGTGGATCAGCCTTGCCCAAACAGGCCTGGAAAATATCAGTTGTAGTCTTCCCCAGTGTTACACCTTAATCCCAATTTTCCAGAACCACCACAGTTCTTACATGCTTTCATCTGGATCTTAATGCAAAATCTTTACTTTTATTTTATAGTTCCTTTTCTTGACTCTAATGCTGTTATACTGTGTAACTCAAGATTAAGATCTCACCCTCCAAAATATTGCACAATGGCAATTCTAGTCTCAGTTCCATTAATCTTTACTGTTTTTGAGTCTGTTTTTTGAATGACCTCTGTGACCTTTGTCTTTAGTGTTTCAGATTCCAAAGCTATGCCTTTCATTTTTTCAGTTTTTATCTTTATAACTGTCTTCACATGTTGGGGGTATGGGTATCTGAATCATATTCTTTCTGATCCTGCATCAACTTCTGTTTCTGAAGATTCAGAATTTTTTTTCCAGATTATCCCTTACAGAAATACAAGGGTGCTGAATACATGCACAATGCATGCTGCATGCTTACAGTAATTATGCAATGTTTGCATGTGGTTAGCATACACAAAGTAAACCTTAGTGAACCAAATCTAACAAGCATTTGTCAATGCCGAACGTTCGCTTGCAGGTATTTGCAGTGGTGTTTGGCACGTATGGTGCTTTACCCTAATGCCCTGTGCGATTGCTGGTATTTGCACAATAAATTTTCAGCATGACTTTTTGTTACCCCCATTGTGCGCTACATAGGTGGAAACACATTTTGGGCAGGTTGTGAAAAATGAGAGCTGTACTGCTCATAAGGAGGTGTGGTAAAATGGCAATGTTGAAAATCTGGAGTGGAAATATTGAAAATTCACAAACCTACGAGCGTGCGTGGGAACTGTGCAATGCACGCTCGTAAAACAGTCATTTTTAGGAATTTTTTCACCAAATTTTTAACATTAGCATTTTAAAACCTCTGCTAATGAACAGTGTCACTGTGATTTTCTTACTGTGTCCCATACATTGATTTCGGACATCGAGTGCGCCATTGTGCACTACATGGGCGGAAACATGTTTTGGGCAGGATGTGAAAAATGACAGCTATACTGCTCATAAGGAGGTGTGGTAAAATAGCAATGTTGAAAATCTGGGTGAAAATATTGAAAATTCAGCAAACTTATGAGTGTGCATAGGAACTGCGCAACGCACGCTCATAAAACAGTTATTTTTATGAATTTTTACCAAATTTTCAACATAGCCATTTTAAGATCTCTGCTCATGAACAGTGACACTGTGATTTTCTTAATGTGTCCCATACATTGAGTTCACACTGACTACGCCATTATGCGCTACATGAAGCGGAAACATGTTTTGGCAGGATGTGAAAAATGACAGCTGTACTGCTCATGAGGAGGTGTGGTAAAATGGCAATGTTGAAAATCTGGAGTGAAAATATTGAAAATTCATAAACTTACGAGCGTGCATAGGAACTGCAAAGCACACTCATAAAACAGTAATTTTAGGAATTTTTTCACCAAATTTTCAACACAGCCATTTTAAGATCTCTGCTTATGATCAGTGTCACTGTGATTTTCTTAATGTGTCCCATACATTGATTTTGCACACCGACTGCGCCATTGTGCGCTACATGGGCGGAAACACATTTTGGGTGAGATGTGAAAAATAACAGCTGTACTACTCATAAGAAGGTGTGGTAAAATGGCAATGTTGAAAATCTGGAGTGGAAATATTGAAAATTCGCAAACCTATGAGCGTGCATAGGAACTGCCCAATGCGCTCGTCATGACTCATCATTTAGAATTTTGTGCCAAATTTTCAATATGGGGTTTTGGGACCCCTTCTCATGAATGATGTCACTGTCATGGCGTTATTCAGGCCTGAAGGGTGATGTCATGCAGTGACTGCGCAGTGACTGCGAAATCACCCTTTCGGCCTGAATAACACCACAATGTGACATCATTCGCAAGAAAAGTCCCACATCACATGTTAATTTGGTGCAAAATTAACTCTACAAGATATACAATAAAGTTGAAATCCCTATGTAGCCCATTATACAGCTTACGGCATTTCCTCAGTTCGCGGTCGGCTTTGAAGAGTGCAGATGTGTTCCGGTCCAGCGATGATCGTTGCGCTGAGCTCCGGAGGTAAGTATGGGGTGAGGAGCTGTGGGGAGGTAAGGTGCGCAGTGGGTGGGTGCGGGTTGGGGAGGGGCTGAGAGACTACATGGGACCGTTTTGCTTTTCAGGTTGAAAAAAAGATGATGCAGGGCGTTTGCCATGCTGGGGTGGGCTCCCAGCATGGCACCAAAGCTTTGGGGGCATTTGGGGGGCGTGGAGCCGGCCGGGAGATTGGGCACCCCGTCGGCAGACAACACAGGACGTTTGCCATGCTGGAGTGGGCTCCCAGCGTGGCACCAAAGCTTTGGGGGGGTGGTGTGAGGCCTACCAGTGCTGTGTATGACAGCAGTGTTTTTCTTTGAAGTGAAGACCACTGCTGTCATACACAGCTCCCGCACCCATTGGTGCAGGACCGCCACGCCTGCTCAATGGAGCAGTGGATTGAACAGGAGAGGCACACCTCCAAAGTGTGCTACTCTCCCAAAACGTTCCTTGCACATGCGCGCAAGCGAACGTAAAAAGCACATCAGCTTCACATATAGCAAGCTTGACATGCATGCAGCAGCTAAGCTATTGTGAACATCTACAAATCAGATCAGGTTTACATGTTGCATGATTGTCATGCATGCAGCAGCTAAGCTGGTGTGAACATCATTTAAAAATCACAGGTTCACATGCTGAACACTTGACATGGGTACAGCAGCTAAGCTGGTGCAAATCTCATCTAAAAAATACATAACTTTCTATTTCTCATGTTACTGCAAGCAATTAGAGCCATTAAAATACCATCTCAATTGATTTCCCATTACAATTAAGCAAGCTCATTAATTCTCATCATTAAATCCTTTTGCAAATTGTTTAATGGCTTTTGATTTTTGTCATTAAATTGCCATTAATTTGTAAAATATTGTTTGCTTATGGCATTAAATGCCCATCATATGACCCCATTGATCTTTACTCTTAGTAGTCGGCCAAAACCTCCTCCCCGTTCTAGATGTGCGAAGAGGGGCATCTGTGGTATGAAGCCGAATCTTTTGTTCTGGGTTATGCAAATCCCCTTATGCATATTTAGAGATCCATATGTGTTTCTCCATGACTGTTATGGCTCACTTACTTTCACTTTGTCATTCTGTATGGAGCACACTATGGCCATGATAAGCACTCTGTGTGTGCCCTGGTAGGGCCCTGGAACCACACTCCATACCTCATTTTTTGTCACTGAAATGAGTGACATGCACACTCAAAATGAGAGGCATTGAGAGACATTAACCCGCCTATGAAGGACACATCCTGAAACAGAAATACTGCAGAACACAGTGAAAACCATTGTATTTCTCATTGTCCTCTTCCTCTATTCAAGCCCAATCTGCATGCCTTTCTCGTAGCCTCTCACTCCTGCTCCTGCTTCTGCTGAAGCTCTAAACCTTCCCAACCTAGCCCGACCTTTTACCCCTACCATCTCTCCCATTCCCTTCCCACTCCCCTCCATCAGCCCTACTCTTCCTTTTTTTTGTGCTCAAAATGTGACATCTATTGTCTGTGTACAGTTAAAATCTTAATGTATATAGAATTTATAGATATGTAGATATGGTGTATATAACTAGATCTATAGCATATAGAAGTTATAGATATGTAGATATGGTGTACATAGCTAGCTCTACATTATTGTATCCATTGCACCAATGTATGTCAAACTTGATACTGTAATGTACTGACTCCCTGTATAACTGCTCTGCTCTACTGTACCATGTATGTTCCCGGGTTGACCCTGAAAAAGGGACTGTAATTGTCTCAGTGGTCCTACCCAGTCACCAAAACGCAAATAAATAAATAAATAAATACATTTACTTGTGCAAATATTAGCACCTGAGAATTAATTTCTACCATAAAGTCTTTAGGTAGGGCAGAGGGTGGCAGTTGCTCCCCCTTGCATTTGTGCCTAAGTTGTTCTTATTTTATGGCAATAATGGCATTAGATTTGGATTTAATCTTTTGCACAATAAGTGTCTCCTTTGGCCTGTGTGAGCTCTTGATGCTGTTGTGGGTGTGCTCCTGATTTAACAGGGTATGTGTTGTGTTTTCCATGATCTCCATCTATCAGCGGCAACACCATCACATGTGACATAGAAGAGCTTCGTGCAAGCAAGATCATGAGAGTCATGTGAGTTTGACACTGTCTTTCTTGCCACAGAGTAGATAGGCTACACACTACAGCTCAGAGCAATTGGTGAGAACTGAACTCTTGATAGCAGCATTGCAGTGGCATATTTTTGTTGGTGTACTCTTAGTGAGTTTCTGTCTCCTTCAGTGGTTGAAGGGGCATGGGGTGAGCTAGAAGCTAGCTCGATGACTAGGCTGCCTACCTATACTACTAGGCTCACCTCCTAATAAAAACAGTGCAGGCCCACTGCAGCAGCAAGCCATTCTTAGCAGCAACAACAATGGCAGTGAGGGCAGACTTCACAGGCCTTGATCAGCATGGCACAGAAGCAAAATGACATCAGCTTTCTTTCACTGAGCGCATACTATTTACAGCAGTATGCACTCATACAGTGCTCAGTCGGCAGCTGGCCATGGCGGTGAGAGGTGGGCTGAGCCAGTCACCAGCTGGGTATGGGTCGGGGGGCAGGGTGGTCTGGCACTGCCAGGTGGGGGTTCACTAGACTACTAGGGCTAACAGGAATGCGGGAATGTTTTTTGTTATTAGTCTTAAGGACCAACAAGGCATTATCAGGGTTGGGGATTGGGTCTTGGGGAGGGGTCTGATAGCCATGCAGGGCTTTACCAGTTTTTCAAACTGGGGATTGGGACTTTAGGGGACCATAACCTTGTGCAGTTTATCATTAATCAATCTGTGTACCAGGACTTGTGGGGCCATAGCCCTGCTGGCTTTGTTATCATTAATTCAAACTGGTGATAGGGACTGGGGGCATAGCCCTGTGGGACTTTATCATTTATTCATACTGGAAATCGGGACTTGGAGAGGGGCTGCCTTACCTATGGGGGATCCATTGGGGGCACATTGGCGCAACTCCTGGTGGATGCAAAGTACACTTGCACCAACTAATAGCTGGTGTAAATGTACTTTGATGGATGTCCTCTGGGGGCTGTTTAAGAATCCCAAATTAGGGGATGTGACAGCTGTCCTTACAGAATAGGGTGCATCTGCTGCAGTAAACCTCCTTACACCATGTCGCATCGGGGTTTATGGCACAATGATGCCATTAGTCCACTTTGGAGCAAGCAGCATGCATCATGTCACAGGCTGCTTTCCAGAGTCCCACATGGTGCAAACTGCCACATGCATCATTCCTGTTGACACAAGTCGCTTTTTGCAATGCGTGAACCTCTGAGAATTGGCCCGAGAGTTTTATGTACCAACAGTTTTGTAGAGGAAGTAATTGCAGCTTGTGTAGTAATAGAGGGTTTCTTACATTAGAACTGATAGTTCTGGAGTATTGAATTTGGAATGGCATCTTCACTTGCAATTTTATTGCTTTCTTCTTAGTTTACTTCATCTGGAACCATGCTTGTGCTCACCCCATTCTTCTTGCCACTGGCTCTTCCATTGTCTGGATATACTGCCGTTGGGTTTGAAAATTATACAATGCTTGATTCTGTCACAACCCCACACAGCAGGTCAGGCCCTCTGCTCCCACAGTGCTAACCTCCAAGCACAGTATTGTGAACAGGGTAACAGAACAGGATAACCCTCCTGTCTGTTTTGTGGGTCCGAATCACCTTTGGTCTCAAGTTCTGGAGGGATTCAAACTGTGAACCTTCGCTAGCATACCCAAATGTATAGGCTCAGATAATTCTGCTCTTTGGGGAAATGCCAGATATCTTTCACCTATGAGCACCTAACCAGGTATACAAAATAAACCCTTAAAAACTATATGAAAGACCTTAGATAAATTCTTACCTTTTTCCAGTTTGGTATACCATTAAGCTTATGAACAGTGTTAACTTATGAACAGTGTTAACTTTAACGATCTGTACCTCACAGGCAAAAGAATTTCGAAGACACAGGCAGTCTCTTTAAAATAAGAGGTTTACTTAGAAAATGGATAAAAATAAGTCAAATGTAAACACAGAACCATATATCACAAAGCATACAATCACTTAAAAGAAACAAGGAAAAAGTGCAAACTCCTACCACCATAATACAATGAGACTTGTCTGTCTAATGTATTACCTTCTAAAACAGTGCTTAAAGTAGATGTTGTTGTTTCAGAGTCAAACAGGAATGTGTCAGTAAGTGGAAATACAGAATACAGTTTAAACCCTGTGTCTCCACACCTTCTATGATGCCATCTAGCTCCTCCTTCTAGAATATTTAAAATTATACAACCAGGATGTCATCACTCAGGAGGTAAATTAAATAAGGTGACATCAGCAAAAACTCATTTCTCAATATGACTCTTTGGTGTTGAGTCTTTCCTTTGATCTAGTATGGTTTTCCTGATTCCCAAGACATCACAGAATTTTACAATTCTGCAGTTTTTCTCACTTAGCTGTCATATAGCTTCTTTTAGCACCAGTTGAAATTAACTGTTCTTTCCTCAGAAGACGTCTTAAAATGGATATTTTAGATCCTGGCTTCAAAGAAGCACAGCTCAACAACAAGGCCATAAAATGCACTTTTTGGAAGTTAATCACATTACAGAGATCTGCTGTTTAACATATCTTGTCCTTTGAACTGAAACGTGTGGGAGGGGGAGGTCATCCCAGGAGCACAGGATGTCTCAAGGCAGACAATCACACTTCATTTTTATTTTACAAAAATCATAGAGCAATCATAACCAGCTAGCCAAGTGTCACAATCCTCCCCACCTAGACTGAATTTGGGGTTCTATCCCCTTCATGGGATGAGTGTCCCAAATCAGTTCACTCCTCATAGACACGAGACAAGCCATTTGAGTTCTAATTGGTCTCTCCAGCCTTATGTAAGATTGTCATGCCATACCCTTGCAAAGTAAGACTCCATCTTAATAATCTACTGTTAGTCTTTCCCATTTGTGTCAGCCAAACCAGGGGATTGTGGTTAGTTTGTACCACAAAATGCTGCCCATATAAGTATGGCTCTAGCTTCTTTAGGGCCCACACTATGGCAAAACATTCTTTTTCCACAGTAGAGTGTGCCTGCTCCCTGGGAAGTAACTTTTTACTCAGGTACAATACCAGGTGATCTTTCCCTTGGCTGGATGTCTGACTCAGTACTGTCCCAATACCCACGTCTGAGCATCATTCTGAACTATAAAGGGTTTGCTATAGTCAGGTCTTGTCAATACAGGAGCACTGCACAGTGCCTCCTTCAGCCTGGTAAAGGCTTTCTCACAGGCTGGTCCCCAGGTAATTTTCTTTGGCATCCATTTCTTTACCAGGTCAGATAGAGAAGCAGCCAGGGCACTGTAATTGGGTACAAATTTTCTATAGTAACCTGTTGTCCCTAGAAAACCCCTGACCTGCTTCTGCATTTCTGGTCTGTGCCACTTCTGGATCACCTCTATTTTTATTTGGGTAGTACGGAGCTATCCCCAGCCTACCACATGCCTGAGGTATGCCACTTCTCCCATGGCCACCTGGCACTTCTCAGGTTTTACAGTGAGCCTGGCCCTCTGTATCCTGCCCAGCACTTCCCTAAGGTGGGACAGATGTTCCTCCCAGCTGGCACTAAAGATGGCAATGTCATCCAGGTACGCCACAGCATACTCCACAGCACCATTTAACACCTGGTTCAACAACCTTTGGAAAGTGGTGGGGCATTCTTCATTCCAAAAGGCATTACTTTAAATTCAAATAAGCCTATTGGAGTGATGAAGGCTGAGCTCTCCCTAGCTCTGTCTGTTAACTCTACCTGCCAATACCCCTTGGTCAGGTCAATGGTTGCAAGGTAGGTTGCCCCACCCAACTTGTCCAGGAGTTCATCCATCTGGGGCATTGGGTGGGCTTCTGACTTCATGACTGCATTCAGTCCATGATAGTCCACACAGAAACAAGTAGAGCCATCCAGCTTGGGCACAAGGACTATGGGTGAGGCCCAGGGGCTGTGGGATCTCTGGATCCAGCAAAAAAAACATCTCCTCCATGTCCCTCCTAATGTCCTTTTGGACAGCATCTGTCACCTGATATGCTGTTCGACGTATGGGCATCTGTGTCCCTGTCTCCACATCGATCATGAAGGGGGTTAGTAGAGGCTTGGCACTAAACAATGGGGCAAAGTCTGCTAAAACCTCCCTTACTTCCTGGATCTTGTCCGGGGCCAGCTAGGGAGACAATTTTACTGCCTCCACAGAGGACTCACGCTTGCTTTCTTCCAGCAAGTCCAGAAGGGGGTCTCCTTTGTCTGTCCCCTCCCCAGCACTACACACTGCAAACACCATGTCAGCCCAATTAGCATATGGCTTCATCATGTTGACATGGTACATCCTTTCTGCCTGTCTTCTGTCAGATAACTCTATAATATAGTTCACATCATTTACCTTCCTAACTACTTTGTACGGTCCTGCCCACTCAGCCTGCAGCCTGTCTTTCCAGACTGGAATAAGGACCATGACTTTCTGACCCACCATATACAAGTGAGCTCTGGCTCTATGGTCGTACCACACTTTTTTTTCTGTTGGGCAGCTGCCAGGTTGCTCTGGGCTGTCCCCATAAGCTCCTTCATCCTTTCTCTAAATCTAAGGATGTAATCCACTATGGGAGTTCCCTGGGTGGCGTGCTTGCCTTCCCAGTCCTCCTGGATCAAGTCTAGGGGCCCATGTACCTGGCATCCATACAAGAGTTTGAAGGGGGAAAATCCTGTCAACTCTTGGGGCACCTCCCTGTATGCAAACAACAGGTGGGGAAGGTGTTTTTCCCAGTCCCTCCCATGCTGTTCAGCAAATGCCTGGAGCATTGACTTCAGGGTACCATTAAATCTTTCCATAAGCCCATTGGCTTCTGAGTGATAAGGTGTCATGCATCTCTGCACCACCCCACACTTCTCCCACAAACATTTCATCAGATCCAACATGAAGGAACCGCCTCAATCGGTGATAACCTCCTGCAGAAACCCAACACGGGAGAAAATCCCAAGTAAGGCATCTGCCACTTTTTCTGTCCTCCGTGAGGATAGGGCGAATGCCTCGGGGTACCGGGTGGCATAGTCAGGATGAATCTCTTCCCTGAGGAGCTGGGGGTATTTAAAGGCCCCACAATATCTATTCCCTCCCTCTGGAATAGCTCCTCCACTATGGGCAATGGAATCAGGGCAGCTTGGGTTTTCTTGCCCGCCTTCCCTATTTCTTGGCACTGGTGACAAGACCTGCAATACTCCTTCACCTGCTGGGTGAAGTTGGACCAGTAGAAATTCTAGGCCAACCACTGTATAGTGACACAATTCCCAGATAACCAGACAAGGTAATATCATGTGCAATCTTGAGCAAGTGCTCACGATACACCTGGGGAGCGACAAGCTGCCTGCCTAGCACCCCTCCCTCTGTCTGCACAGCTTGAGTATACATCAGTCCATTTTCCCAATAAATCTTCTGTTTACCATCACCTCCTTGTGCTCCGTCAGAGTATACCCAAGCCCTCAGCTTCTCTAGACTGGTGTCACTTCTCTGAGCAGCTGCAAACGCCTCACACATTCCCAAGACATGGGACAGGTCTCCTTCAGTCTCTACACTAGGGTCCCTAACGCTAGCATCAGGGTGCTCAGGATCACTGTCATTCCTAACCCTCTGACAATGGGTCACCCCTCCATCTTCAGAGTAACCCTCTGTAGCTGTGTGGTTAACTGCTACTGGGGAAATTTCTACCCCTTTTCATTAGTCTCCATATCAGGAGACACAGACTGGGGAACCAGCCTCCTAGTGGTTTCCACAATGGCTTCTGTGGGGTTCAGAGAACTACAATTTTCCTTTGCCACTTGGCTACGGGTAACTGCACATACCATCCCCTGTTGGAGATTGCTGCCAAGGATGATGTCTACTGCTAACGTTTTGGCTACAGCCACCTGTTGCACAGTTCCCCATGTTTCACCCCAGTCCAGAAGAACACTAGCGAAGGGCAATGTTTTCTCTTCACCAGTGAACCCTAGTACAGTGACATATTTATCAGGTATAAGCTGACCAGGCTGTACTAGATTCCCTTTTACCAATGTCAGGGATGCCCCTGTGTCCCTTAACCCTTGCGTCTGTACACCATTCACCATGACTGGGTGCATGTGTTCCCTCATGTTCACAGGCATGCTTCCAGGGACACACAAACAACCCACTTCTTTCCTAGCTCCCAGTTGTGTATTTCTCACCCTTTTGGGACACTGCCTGGCAATATGCCCAGTTTCTTTACACAATCAATGTTCATTTCTTTTCTCAGAGAAATCTTTTTTCTGAAACCTGGGGCTAACTGGTTTTGGTCGAGGCAGTGAGGGTTTTAGCTGCCCTGAAGGTGGGCTTTTCCCTTCCTATGCTGCCATGCCCACCCCATTCACTTTCAGTGCAGGTCTGCTCTTGACATAGCAGTCCGGGAGTTTAGCAGCCTCTTGCACTGTTTTGGGATCTCGTCCTCCAGCCAGGTTTTCAGTTCTGCTGGGCATGCCCAGAAAAAAACTGTTCTAACAAAATCACATTTTCAATTTTATCTACAGAATTTGCTTCAATTCCTTCCCACCAACATTTTAAAAACTGACCTTGTTTTGTGGCTAGCTTCTCATAGCTCATGTCAGGGCTTCTCCTAAGCTTACAGAATTTAGCTTAGTATAATTCAGCACTTAATTCAAATTTTTCTGACAGTGCAGCTTTAAGTTTGCTGTAATCATTGCTGTCCTCATTGTACATTTGACCCAATGCATCCTGAGCTTTCCCGGTAAGTAGCGGGGATAGTTGTAAGCTCCAGGACTCTCTAGGAATTTTAGCCTAAATACAAACTTTTTCAAAAGAATTTAAAAAGGCATCCATATCCTCTCCCTCTTTAAATTCAGCTATCAATTTGGAATTCAATTTGTAACCCAGTCCTGAAGTTCCAATTAAACCCAAGCCACTTACCTGCTCTGGTGCTGGTGGTTGGAGTCGTAGCATCTCCAGTTCATGTCACCTCTGGCACTCACATGCCTCACAGTCTGCCTCTCACTGTTGATGGTCCCTCTTCTCCTCTGCAGCTCGCTGGTGTTCACACTCCTCATGGTCAGCCTCCCGCTGCTCCTGCTCTCTCTTCTCCTGGAACTCCAGCTCTATTCTGCACAACTCAATCTGCAGCCTCAGTACTTCTGGCTCCAGAATACTGGTGACCTTCCCCTGCTACTGTGGCCCTTCACTGGCACTGGTCCTGCTGTCTTCCTCACCAGATCTGGACACTGCACTGGCTGCTAGCCCCTCCACACCCAAGGTTCAGTCTTTTACAGTCACTGTCTGTGACTCGATGCTCTGGGTATCTGCTACCATCAGGGCATCCACGAGGTTCTGCTTGGTGGCCTTCACCTCATATAGGACTCCTCTGTCCCTGCACAACTGCTTTAAGTAGTCTACAGTGTGCCCACTGTAGTTGGAAGCCATCTTCTTCCGTAACTATGGCTACTCTAACTTGCACTTTAGAAAAAAAATAAACCAGGTAAGAACTTGACTGTAAGCCAAGTGATATAGTTCTGTTTCCTTTTTTTAAAAAAAAATAAATTACTGCCTTTTTTTTGCGCAAGTGAGCTGTACAGTATTACGCTGACACACGGAACAATATAAAGCTTGTGTTTACCAAATTTATCAGCACTGCTGCCAATCAATCTGTCACAATCCCTCTCAGCAGGTCAGGCCCTCTGTTCCCATAGCGCTGACCTCCGAGCACAGTATCGTGAAAAGGGTAACAGAACAGGGTAACCCTCCTGTCTGTTTTGTGGGTCTGAATCACCTTTGGTCTCAAGTTCTGAAGGGATTCAAACTGTGAACCTTCTGCTAGAGTACCCAAATGTACAGGCTCAGAAAATTCTGCTCTTCGGGGAAATGCCAGATATCTTTTGCCTACGGGCACCTAACCAGGTATACAAAATGAACCCTTAAAAACTATATGAAAGACCTTAGATAAATTCTTACCTTTTCCCAGTTTGATATACCATTAAGATTATGAACAGTTTCAACTTTAATGATCTGTATCTCACAGGCAAAATAATTTCAAAGACACAGGCAGTCTCTTTAAAATAAGAGGTATACTTAGAAAATAGATAAAAATAGGTCAAATGTAAACACAGAACCATATATCACAAAGCATACAATCACTTAAAAGAAACAAGGAAAAAGTGCAAACTCCTACCACCATAATACAATGAGACTTGTCTGTCTAATGTATTACCTTCTAAAACAGTTCTTAAAGTAGATGTTGTTGTTTCAGAGTCCAACAGGAATGTGTCAGTAAGTGGAAATACAGAATACAGTTTAAACCCTGTGTCTCCACCCCTTCTATGATGCCACCTAGCTCCTCCTTCTAGAATATTAAAAAGTATACAACCAGGATGTCTTATCACTCAGGAGTTGAATTAAATAAGGTGACATCAGCAAAAACTAATTTCTCAATATGACTTTTTGGTCTTGAGTCTTTCCTTTGATCTAGTGTGGCTTGCCTGCTTCCCAAGACATCACAGGAATTTTACAACTCTGCAGTTTTTCTCACTTAGCTGTCATATAGCTTCTTTTAGCACCAGTTGAAATTAACTGTTCTTTCTTCTGAAGACATCATAAAATGGATATTTTAATTCCTGGCTTCAAAGAAGCACAGCTCAACAACAAGGCCATAAAACGCAACTTTCGGAAGTTAATCACATTACAGAGATCTTCTGTTTAACATATCCTGTCCTTTGAACTGAAACGTGTGTGTGTGTGTGTGTGCGGGGGGTTCATGCAGAGCACAGGATGTCTCAAGACACACAATCACACTACATTTTCATTGTACAAAAATCATAGAGCAATCATAACCAGCTGGCCAAGTGTCACAGATTCCAGTTTAGTTTTCTTAGTGTTGGTCTTCATTTTTTTTTCCAGGATGCCAATTTCGCCTAAGGACACTGGTTCAAAAGATGGCATGGCAACTTTGCTTTCAATATTCAGCACTGTTTTCCCAGAACCATTTACTGCTTGCAGGGGCACTGGTGCTGGGCTTAGTACAGAGGTTAATTAAGTCAGCAGATTTTCGTATACAAATACCCCATCATCTATTATTTTAGTGTGCACCATAGCACCCATCTGGTCTTTATTTTTCAGCTCCTGCCTTTGCATTTTGATTTACCAGTTTGCGCCATGGCTAGGAAAGTATTTTATTTTATTTTGAGGAAAAAGTGTCCTTTGCTGTTTTAGGTTTATGAGGTGTTTTTAATCCTTCACTGTTGCATTAACCAGTCTTGGCATTCTAATCAGCTGCTTATTATCAGATATGGCCAAGTTATAAACTGATGACTTAAATTAACTGCAGAGAAATACATTCATTGTTTGACAGAGGACAGCTGGTAATAATTTAATCAAATTTTCGTTTTAATCCTATGGCTAGTAAAAGTCAATATCTTACTCAGGCAAAGGTTTACAGAGCGGGATTTTCAAGAAATTTGTAGAAATTTACAAAGCAAAAATAAATGTGGCTATCTAACAATCAGGACAGAAAAGCAGTATGTCATTTACAGAGCAGAGCTATTTTATAACATTGAAACACCAGTTTATCTGTTTCCACATGTTGGAGTTCCCAGTCAGACTATTGGAAGGCTATGCTTGTAGTTCAGTGGGGTGAGCAACCAAACTTGCCCCCTTCCTGAGCTATATAAGCAGTCCCCCCAGACTCCTTCTAAAGCACTTTTACTTTGGTGGCTTGATGTTCTGTCCATGTCTCCCTTCTGCCCTAGGCCTGCAAGAGCTTTGCTCCCCCGCATTTGCTTTCCTCCTTCATTTGTACTTGGACTTTGCTTGGATCATGCTGGGCTTCTGTTATTTGTGTTTCTCCTGTTTTTTGTTAGTATTGCTTTGCCTCTGCCTACTGCATGCTTCTTTATGTGCTTATTTCCTTCCTGGTCCTGTACTTGTGTTTGCTTTTCTTTATTTCTTTTGGGCTTTTCTAGCACGCAGTGTATACCTTGCTCATATGTGCTTCAGGTTACATTTTTTTTATACAATTAATTTTTTATTGAGGTTTTCCAAATGATCAAGGTACAAACTTATCATATAAACATCTCAAAACCTAATCAGAACACAATCTGTTCTCTGGATCTCTGGATTACAGACTGAAAGGCCTTGAGAACAATGCAGCATAAGTAATAGATCATACAATTCCTAAATGAACACTAATATTCGTAGTTACACACCCCACATCATAGAATCATACACAGATAAAATATTAACTAAGATAATACAAAGATTACTAATCCTAAAGAGAACCTCAACAGTGATTATGTAAACATGTAATCATTATGAACTGACAAAGAGCAATATCTAAACACACACCTGAAACCTTAAATCAAACAAGAAAAAGTAAAAAATCAACTTAAGGTTGCTGCAGGAGGTGGGGCGGAGGGTACCAGGAGGAGCAATCACCAACAAACTGAATACCTGGAATGGGGGGGCTACTCTCCCTCACATTGCCTCCCCACATTTTAAGGTATATGGATTGCCCGGGTTAGGATGAGCTCTTCTTCAATCTTCTGTAGGCATTGCTGCTTCCAAGAAGGGGCCCCAAACTTGCCAAAATTTCCAAGCCTTCCCTGTGGCAATAGAAACTAGATGTTTATAACCAGCTATACTAACATACCCTCCAACCACTCACTAACTGTAGGGACTTCCATCATTCTCCAGTGATGTGGCTCTAACCTTTTTGGTTCAATGAGGGCTGCAATAAACCAATCTATTAGGGTGGTGATGATGCACCGACAACTTAGTTGCATTACCTAAAACTATAAGATTCTCATCTCTGGGTACTCTGCAACCCCATACTGTTTCAAATAGGGAAAGAATTTGATCTTACCACTCTGTTAGTTTAGTGCATCCCCATAACAAATGAAGGATTGTACCATCCTCCACTGCACCTCGCCAGTACAGTGGAGAGGGTAAAAGCTTAATTCTATTAAGTAAAACTGAGGTTCTATACAAAAAATGCAATATTTTGAGTTGGATTAACCTGCCCAACATGTCTTTACAAGTCCCTTAATGTTAAGCAAAATTATCTCCCACACCTCCTCAGAAAACTGACAACTCAGGTTACATATTGTTGTTTCCTTACCTTAAGCTGCTCTGTGCCTGTGCTCTGAGGCTCCCATTTATTCATCAGATTTTGCAAGCCCTCAGTCAACTGCATTGTTGTTGTATGCTTCAGCCCACACTGCTGTTTCCCTGCCTGAGGTCTCCTGTGCTTTCCACCTTAATTATTTGCACCTAGTCCAGGCTTCCTCTTGCTCAGCTAGCTGCCATTCCCTGTTCTGCTACATGCATTCATCAGCTCTTTTCTTAATTCACTCAGTGCTAGCTCCACTCAGCCACCTGCTGCATTGCCATACTGAACTTTTAGCTCTTACATTAGCTGCCTGGTCTCATGGTGCTCAGCCTCTGGCTCCCTGTTATTCCTACAGCAGGAGACTGTGGTGTCACGGTGGGGCATCTTGCTTCAGGTAGCAGGAGAATACTTTATGTAAATTATGTGAATCACCCTGCTCCTTGTTGCTCCTTGCCAACATGGCTTTTTGGTTATCCATGCATAAATACTTTATCCTCACAGCCTTCATGGCTTTCAAGATTTTCATTGCATTTCATTACTGTGCGTGCAGCTCCTTGCTGGAAGAACCTAACTGTGCCTTAATGGCATTTAAAGTATTCATGCCACTCATATTAATTCACTATTCATGCTGAAGCCATTGCAATTAACTGCTAAACCTCACTTGATTCATTATGCTAAACCTCACTGATTCAATTACTGACATCTCAGCTTCTCATTACCTAAACACATATCTTTTATGTCACCATTAATTTGGCTTCCTTAATGGAAATCGTTGACTCGCTTTTCCACTGGCTGCTATCACTATCAACCTCTGAAAGCTGGTTTACACTACAGCATCCTACTTTACCCAGGCCACTGGCTTCACCCAGCCTCCTTATTGCTAACACTGCTCATTTCACCCTGCCTTCTCATCAATAACCTGCTACCTAATCTATGGCCACTAGCTTCACCCAGCCTCCTTCTATCTAGCACATTGAAGTTGATTCATGCGCTCATGGATATATTGGAGGAATGCCAACCATGTCCATTACCTTTTCTGGCTTAGGGCTTGCTCTGTAGCCGATAGTCTCAACTCTGCACCCACAAAGTCAGCATCTTGAGCATGTGAAGCTTGGGGCTGGGTCCTTCTCATCTGGTCCATACTGGGAATGTCCTCACTCCAGGTGGAGCTTCAGTCATCTAACTCATTGGTAGCACCTTTTGATGTAGAATCTAAAAACTCAGCTGCTGAGGGGTGGGGTCCTTAAGCCCAAAAGCACCCCTTTGGCTATGGTGATGCCATGGCACAGTCAAAAGCTATTCTCCTTACAACTGCTTCTGGTTCACCTGGTCTGTTTTAATCAGTAGACCAACTGGGTGCCTCAGTGGTCCTTGCTCTCCTCCTCCTGTTTTGGAGGTCCACTCTCATTTCAGGAGTACCTGTTGTTGCAGAGGCCTCTTGCTTCCTTTCATTGCATTCCTGTTAGAGGGATTGTGAGAGCTTTCCACCAAATTGGACTACTTCCTCCCCTTGGATTAAATTTTTAAATTACAGCAGCAGAGCTGTCACTAAATAAACTATAGAAACATAGAAACATAGAATTTGACAACAGATAAGGACCGCTTGGCCACCTAGTCTGTCCATTTTCCCTACCTGTTTCATGTACTACAGATGCTAAAATTTATGTGGCTTACCCTCTCTTTCCTATCGCTAGAGTGCCTTTTTGTCTGTCCCATGCATTTTTGAATTCCCCTACTGTTTTTGCTCCTACAACCCCTGTGGGAGGCTGTTCCATGGATCTACCACCTTTTCCATGAAAAAATGCTTTCTCATGTTACCCGTTAGTCTATCCCCCTTAATCTTCATATAATGGCCCATTATTCTTAAACACCTTTTTTCTGAAAGATGCTATCTTCTTCTACCTTATTTTCACCCTTGAGGTATTTGAAAGTCTCTATCATAAACCCCCTCTCTCTCCTCCAGGGAATACATATTGAGATCCTCCAGTATCCCTTCATATGACTTTTAGTGAAGCCCCTGCACCAATCTTGTTGTCCGTCTCTGAACCACTTCTACTCTGTCAATGTCCTTCGAGAAATGCAGTCTCCAGAACTGGTCACAGTACTCAAGATGAGGTCTCACCAATGTTCTATACAGTGGCATCACTGCCTCCTTCCTTCCATCCTTCTGCTGGAGATACCTCTGCCTATGTACCCCAGCATTCCACTTGCTCACCTCACAGTCTTCTCACATTGTTTGGTAACCTATAGATCATTAGATATGATTACTCCCTGGTCCCTTTCCTGTTTTGTGGCTATCAGTACCTACCACCATGGTGTACTCCTCCCCTGCATTTCTGTGCCCCAAGTACATGATCTTGTACTTCTTTGCATTGAATATTTGCTGCCATACCATTGACCACTCCTCAAGCTTGATTAGGTTCCTTCTCATTTTCTCTACCCCTCCTGGAGTGTCAACCCTGTTTGAGATCTTTGGGTAGTCTGCAAAGAGACACATCTTCTCTTCCAGACCCTCTGCAATGTCACTTATGAAGACATTAAAGAGGACTGGTCCAAGCACTAGTCCCTGTGGGACTCTGCTGGTCCCCCACTTTGGTTTGAACTCTGTTCACCACCACCTTCTGTGTCCTACCACTCAGCCAATTATTGACCCAGTTTGCCACCCTGGGACCCACTCCCAGGCTGCTCAGCTTATTTACTTGCCTCCTATGTGGGACAGTGTTGAAGACCTTGCTGAAATCCAGGTAGGCCACATCCACCACACCTCCCTGATCCACCTCCCTAGTCATCCAGTCAAAAAAATGCATCAGATATGCTGGAAAAGATCTTCCCACTGTGAATACATGCTGCCTTGGATCTGTTAGATTTGAGATATATCACAAACCTTTTTTTAGTAGTGATTCCATTAGTTTCCCCACCACTGAGGTCAGGCTGACTGTCTCCTTCCTGCTCCCACTTTTGTGGAAAGGGATTACATTCACCATCCTCCAATTCCAAGGAGGGAAGGTGACCTAGGCCTTGGATCCTCAGAGGTTTACATTTTTAAAAGCCTTTTTTCCTCTCCTCCATGCCAAAGGTCATAATAAGTAGTTACTTGTTAGCAGTATATTCCTTAGTTTCCTTAGGTAAGTTTCCGCTGTTGGATGGAAATTGATGGTGGCCTTGCTTGCCATTCCCTCGCTCCATAGGAAGCCCACTTATGCCATCAGTGCAATCTATTGTATCAATGCAACCCTGACAACCTGCACATTTCATTCATATTCTTTAAGCTGTCTCATTGCTGTCAATCTGCTCTCAACCTGTTAGTCATTGTTTACTGCTCAATAGTCTTTTTTGGTTTCCTTTCTAAGATACCTTTAGCCAAGGGAATCTTTCCCATGATACAGCTAGGGGTGGAACCCTCTTTGAGAGCTCCTTACCTTTGGTGCCACAACAGGGTGGTAATTCCCTGTGGAATAGAGGGTGTGAATGGCCAAACAGTTATCACAGTTGCACAGACATAACAGTACTCTGGTTGCATAGGCCCACTGAATTAGAAGGCTATGCCTGTAGTTCAATGGGGTGAGCAACCAGACACACCCACTTCCTGAGCTATATAAGCAGTTCATCCCAGCCTCCTTCTGAAGAACTTTTTCTTTCCCCATCATCCACCCCTCCTCCTCCTGCAGCATGCCCCTCTCCTCTGGGGCTCCTTCCTAAGGTAACTTTAGCCAAGGGAATCATTGCATTTTAGTAACTGAGCATGTCTTACGGTATTTTTTTTAGAACATATATGCTAGGGAACTGAGAACATTTATCTTTCAGTTATCTGCTGCTGAGTCCAGCTATCAGATGACCTAAAGGTGGGTAAGCAATGTGAGAAGTCAGTAAGGAGAGCAAGAGGGATACTGGGATGCATAGGACAGGGCATCACAAGCATAAAAAGGGAAGTGGTTATCCCTTTGTACAGACAGTTGGTGAGACCCCATCTGGAATACTGTGTGCAGTTTTGGAGACCCCATCTACGCAAGGACATAGACAGGATGGAAGCAGTCCAGAGGAGGGCAACTAAAATGGTGCAGGTTCTGCATCAGAAACCATATGAAGAAAGACTGAGAGCTTTAATATGTATACCTTGATGAAAGGAGGGACGGGGACATGATAGAAACTTTAAGTACCTCAAGGGAATCAACAAGGGTAGCATCTTTCAGAAAAGGAGATGTGTAAGAACAAGGAGGCAGAATTTAAAGATAGAGGGGGGACGACTCAGGGGTAATGTGAGGAATTTTTTTTTCACGGAAAGACTGGTGGATGCATGGAACCACCTTACTGGGGAGGTTGTTGGGTCTAAAACAGTGGGGGAATTCAAACATGCATGGGACAGACATAAGGCAATTGTAGTGGGGGGTTGAAGGAAGTAAGCTGTTGGTTAACTAGAATCTACAGCTTATCCAGTAGGTAGGGAAATGGGCAGACTGGGTGGGCCAAGTGGTCTTTATCTGCCATCAAAGTCTATGTTTCTATGTTTCTATAGTAAATAAAGTGCTTATATCAGTGAATCCATTAGTTAGCAAATATCAGAGAATTAGCATGGAGCCATTACTGCTGCCATCCCTGCTTCCCTTCATGCTTCTTACCAGAGGTCATAGAAGTAATAAGACACTCCAGGTCAGTGGTTGTCAGGAGTTAATGCATACGCAGGGGCATAATGAGGCACACAAAACTTGATTCAAGTGCTTTTAGCACCTGGAAGTAAATTACTCCTGACAACCAATGACCTGGAATGTCTTATTGCACTTGCAAAATAGGTAAACAGAAAATTTTAAAAACAAAAAAGATTGCATTTTTTAATTGAAAACGTTTTGTTTTTTTCAGTTGGTAAAAATAACAAGTAAAAAGTAGTCCTTCCCCACTTTTCACTCATCTGTTTTTCTGCATATTTAACAGATGGAATTCTTATTTATTATGGAACACAAGAATTCAAACTGCCACAGAACTCCTCTGACAGAATGTTTGCTCCCTCACACACAATAGAAGGCCTTATATGGAGCCAAGATCTGTTTTATCTGAAGCAATGTAAGCAGCGAGACTGTTAAAGACAGAAGGATTTTTCATGGCCACCAAAGAATCACCAGGAATTAAAACTGTGAATAGTACATGATTTGTTTAGGTTATTCAAATTTGTAAGGAGGGTATCATGAAAGGAAACAATGTTTAATCATTTTTTTAATTAAAGCAGTTTTTACTTTTTATTGCCTTGTTCAAGGTCTTCAGTGAGTAAAGCTGGTAGCCATTTTTATGATGGTAGTCAGGGAGTAGTGAGGTGGTGGATGAATTCTGTGTAATTATTTATGTATTTAGTTATGTATTTACTTATTGTAATTATTTATTTAAAAATTTTACAAGGAAGGTATACTGAGCAGTATTGTTCATTTCCAGATGCATTCGGGGGAGGAGGGGGATAACAGTTTACAGTTGTTGCAAGAGATACAACATTAGGATAGAACAATGCCATGGAATAAATGAAATGCAGGTTACAATAACATACCGTCTCAATATGGGGCAGCAGACATAATGATAGCCATTGGATACAAATACATGTTGTGGATAATCTCCCCAAACACAATTAATAGCAAACCCTGATGGAAGAAACCAGCATTATTAGTAAAAGAGAAATGTTAAACAATGGACAGGGAGGTTCCAGGGACAACAGAGCAAGATATAGAACTGGGCAAGGTGTGGTGGGAGTAGACGGGAGGATTGTACAGTTATGGAGAGGTATGAAGGGATTGCTAGCCTATGTTGAGAATTACCAGTGTACTAAAAGGTAGGTGAATTGGGGGCAGGCACATAGTGGGTAGCACAGATCAAAAATTGTTATGTGACAAGCGTTAGAGTACCTGGAGGAATGGAGGGGTAATATGTTATCTTGAGAGGTGGAAAGGGCCTGAGCTTTTGAGGAATGGAGAATTAGTGATATGAACAGGAAGGGGAGATGTAGTTATGTAGAAGGGAGGAAAGGGCTGTGGGGGAAGGAACATTCCGGTTGGAGGGCATTCTGCAGCATAGGACAATGATATGAGAAGTCGGATGGACCAGCATTGGTGTACCTGTGGGGAAGAGCCAGGTATCTAAGTCCAGTATTGCAGAGGGAGTAGTGGGAAAGGTGAGGTAGAGAAAGTAGAGGTGAGTTGGGGAGCTAGTGACTGAAACCAGAATTTGGCCACAAAGCTAATAGATTGGATGAGGCATATGGATTCAAGAGATGGGAGGGGAAAGGGTTTTGTAGAGATCGGAGATGGATCCATGAGGACCAGGATAGAATGAAACAACAGAAGTAGTGAAAGAGGGTGCCCAGTCAGGCAAGGGTGGATTTGGGAGCAGCAGTGTAGACTATATCAGCATAGTCAAATGTGGGGAGGATCATATCTGTACAAGTGCATAGTGAGCCGGTAGTGGAATGTAATCAAGGTTTCTGTATGAAGCAATAAGTCTGGGCTGTAGTTTCTTATGGATTGCATTCACATGTACAGAAAAGTCCAGGTGTTAGTCTAGTCAGACTCCAAAGTACCTAAAGGAGGTGACGTTCTAATGGTGTCCAATCCAGGGTGTGGAAGATGGGGATTAATAAATCTCTGCCTAGTGATGAAGGTCATAGAGATAGTCTTTTTTGTTGTTTAGGAACAGCTGGTGGGATTGGAACCAATGCTGAACCTTGTTGAGTTCCTGCTGCAATCTTGCTACCACATCTGCTTGGGAAACACCAGAAGTGTAAAGGATGGTGCTGTCCACTTTCCCCTGTGCATGTGTATTTCTGTTGAAGAGCAGATAGCATGTAGGTCATTCAAGAATATTGAAAATAGGATTGGGCCAATTACTTAGCCCTGTGAGACTACAGAATTAATGGGGGGGGGGAGAGGGAGGTGCCAATCTTGACTGATTGCAACCTATCTTGTAAGTAGGATCGTAACCAGGCAGTGGCTGAAGTGAAAAATATAGCAGCTGTTAGTTCGTGATGGAATATGATGGGCCAAATCCCATTGCCTGAACTTGTTCCAAACTATGCATTTCTGAGAAATTAAACATATGGATCTCGGAAGTTGATTAGCCAATCATGAATCAGGACATTTTGAACCCATTTTAAAACATCACTGTTTTCACCAGCATAGTCTATTAGTGGCATGAGAAATGCCTCAGCTTTTTCATAGTTGCTGTACTCAACAAGTTTTATTCCTAAAAAGGAAACCCAGCCTTACTTTTCATTTTTTACATAACTATTCTATCGGAACATGAAATTTTAGTTTCTGATCAAGCCATAGGCCAAAATATTTATCATGTTCCTCACATTCCAATTCATAACTAGTGTCAATTCCTATACCCAAAAAATTCTAGAATGCCAGTAGACAGTACTCACACTCCCTGTACAGTAGGCAGGATGCATGAACCCTCAGTCGAGGTGGTGAGAGAAGGGCTGTGCTGGTCACTGTATGGGCTCCCTGTGGTGTCAGAGATTAAGGTAAGGAGAGTGTCAGAGTGGTGTACCCAGTGTGGGCAGTGCAGGGGGGCCACTAGGTGCCAGGGACCTCATCTATGGCACTGCAGCAGTGCTTAAAGGGTGGGGGTGTCACTGAACACCTGGGAGGGGGATTCTGTCTACCAGCACTGGGGATCTGAGAGTGGGAGGTCTGCTGTACATCAAGGAATACTGTCCTTCCAATGGGGCTGGGGATCAGAAGGTGGGGGGCCACTGGATACCAGGGAATACTGTTCTTTAATGATGGGAGGGAACCACTGGATACCAATTAATATGTTATTTAGATCAGCACAAGCGATCAGGGGATGAGGGAACATTGGCCACCAATGAATATGTTACTTTTACTGGGGCTGGGGATCAGAGGTTGGGGATGGCACTGGACACTAGGGAATATTTCTACATCAGTGGGGATGGACAACACGTGTGGGGGGGCAGTTGCAGGGGCACAACCCTGCTGCTGCTTCACATGCAAATGGACCCATAATAGGTGTGAATATTCCCCTTAGCACCTTACATGCCCAATGGGCTTATTTGCATGTTGCCAACTGAATATTTAGCTTGGGTCTCCTGGCTTTAACAGATCAGGGGGTGCAGCAGTTTCATGCTCTTTAATATGGGCTGCATACAGACCATATCCATGTCAGGGCAGTGCTACTTGACTTAGCACTGCCCTGACATGGCCCTGTATTCAATCAGATAGCACTGGTGCATTTTCCGATTGAACATAGCATCCTCAAGATTGTGGGCAATAGACAAGTGCATTGCAAACTCTTGCATACCGTTTTGGCCCTTTTCTAATATTGGGCCCCATGTTGTTAGCTGGAGCACCTGCACCTTTGTCAATGCCCTGCTGTGATTTTTTTTTCAATAAAAGAAGTTTTATATCTTTACATATCCTAATGTAAGGAGCTTCTTTAGATGTGAGCTTATTTTTATTCAGTCTGTTGACATTTGCTCTAGCAATATGTGGCGTTTGCAGCAGACCAGTTTTTGTGTCTGTCCACAGATACCTATAGATCCTTTTTCTCAGTTGTGCTGTCCACTGTTACATCTAACACTTTTCCAGGTTAAATCTATGCCATATTTTTTACCCACCCCTCCAGTGTGTGTGCAGGTTTCACTGTAGTGCCCTCTAGTGTCCACTCAAATTGCCAATTTAGTGTCTGCTCTGCCCCCTATCATGTCATTAATAAATATATTAAAAAACACTAATGTCCCATCACTGAACCTTGGGGCAAATATACTCTAAATATCCCTCCACTGTGAATGGTGACCCTTTACCACCACCACTCTGTTTCCTATCTGTCAGCCAGTTTGCTTTTCCCCTCCTATACACAGTGTGGACTTCATAGTGTGCTACATTCTCCACACACTTCAAAAGCAATCATGTGGGAAATGATAAACACTGTATCCACACATCAAGTACAAAATATTAGCATATGTGTGTATCACTGAATGACTATGAACTATTCTGCAACAATTTATTTGTTCACTTCTTAATAAAATATTAGGTCAATTGACGCATATGTGTTCTGCTATTATTGAATAGAATCCTATGTTCTTTAAATACTTTGTGGTCAGGTTATCTCCCTAAACAGACACCTAGAAAACCAAAGGGACATTTCTGGTCATTCTACTAAGCTGGCCACAGAATGTTAAATACTGTAGGTTATTTCTTGTATCATTCTAAGAAAGCATGCAGTGCCACTAACGTTTGATATGGATGTATGTTGTTTGCACAGGTCACTAAGGCCCTGTACTCATGTTATACTATAATTGCTGTATTGATTGGAGTATAAACATAAAGTGTTTCCACGTAATAACCACTCAGAACATAATCATCTGGGAGCTTACAGTTTACTGCTCAATCAACAAATTCCTGGATACAATTAACTATCTACTGTTCAGTATATGGTTTTGTTAGTTATGTGTAGTCGCATATGTCATAGATGAGATGATTTAGTGTTCAGAGCCAGGTCACATTAAGATATTACTGGCCTTGGATGCTGTTCAATATTAAACAGTCTGGTAAAGTCCTTGTATCTGGGTCTTGCATTAGTATTAAAAACAATACTGCATTTCTAGTTTTTTTAGGCATTAATGCCATAACTGTTTATTCATTTTGCCTATTCGGCATTTCAGTACCTAGAAACTCATATAGGATTACTGTTTACAAAATGGGCATCCTCTGACAAATGATTACAATAAGAACTCCTTATTCCAATTTTTAATGTCTGTTATCATGATCCATTCTCATTTATCTGCCGTTAATACAATTCTAGTAAAATCATTGTTAAGTTCTTTAAATGCCTATTTTTCTCTCTGGGTTATATTATTGAGCTGATTAACCTTTCCTGGACTCTGTATTTCATCAATCATGCTTTTGTCAGGATATTATTGCATTGATTTACCTTGGTAATGTTAGGTTCTCTTATCGAGACCAATTCAGTAGATTAATCTATTTTGCTACCCAATTTTAATATCAATTTGTATGAATATCATACAGCACATTGACTTAATCAGATTTGTTTTCATAGAAACTTGTAGTTTCTTATGTCTGAATCTAGCTAAAATAATAAATTATTTCTGTCATGTTCTCATATTTTAGAAAAGGAAGTATATAAATATGGGTTGGTTTCAAGTTTAAGTAATGATAGTTGTATATCAGATTTATTTTTACCATTAATAATTAAACTGAACTAATTGAATTAGTTTCATGTTGGGTATGGTTACATTTTTAAGTCCCTATATCAGCTGCCTTTGTTTTAATATTTTAAATTTAGTCTAATTCAGATAAAGATGCTTTTTAAACACAGGATCAGAATTTGACAGTGTTGGTCCATTGCTTTCGTGAGCTGTTTATCTGACCTTATTGTTTCTGTTAGGTATTGTAACTTATTTAGTTTGATATGCTTAAACATTTAAACAGAGAATTTTTCAGTAGAAAATGATCATTTAGCCCAGCCAGTCTGCCCAGAGGGTCTCTGCCTAGTGTGCCTCTGTAGACTGTATCTGGTCTCCAGTGACCCTCCCTCCTCCCTGACTATTTCCTAATAGACCCCATGTCTATCCTATGCATGCTTGCATCCTCCTACTGTTTTCACCACCACCATTTCCACAGACAGTCTATTCCAGGTGTTCATCACTCTGTCAGTGAAGTAGTACTTTATCCTATCCCTCCTACCCCCCACCAGCTTCATCACATGCCCTCTGGTTCTGGTGCTCTTCCTCATCTGAAAGAGACTCCTTCCTGCACCCTATTCACTCCTATGAGGCACTTGTAGGTCTCTATCATGTTTCATCTTTCTCTCTTGTCTTCCAGAGAGTAATGTTGAGATTGCTTAGTCTCTCCTCTTAGCACTTTTGTGCAGCGCCTGCACCATTTTACTTGCCCTCCTCCAGACAACCTCCATTTTGTTTATGTCCTTTCTGAGATGCTTCAAATGTTAATATTTTTATTTCACAGTTCTAGTGAGGACTAGATCTGCTTAGAGTCATATTAAGTAATTAGCTGCTAGTTATGGTAACACTGTATGATGTTGTTATCTGCATCTTCTAACTCCTTCTTCATTTACACACACACACACGTGTATATATATATATATATATATATATATATATATATATATATATATATATATATATATGGATATGTATATATGTTATACTGGCCAGTAAGGTCGTTATAGTTAGAGTTGCACGCCACTTCTATGTTAAATCCTAAATTTTGCACTTTTAATTACTTTGCAACCAGTTGTCTGATGTGCATGAAATTTTGCATGCGCGGTGTGATAAGATAGATCTCTGGAACTAGAAAGTTTTGTTCCATTTGGATTCAGGATTGTGGAGCTGCAGAACATGAAAAAGTGTTACAAATCCTCAACTTTTTGAAATTCTTTGCTCGTCTCCACAGCCCAAATAATTTGTGCATCTGGTCTGAAAATTTCAGGGTATATGGGGACTGGGTCAGGGAAGTGCCTTTTGAAGGTTTGGTGAAAGCATATTAATCCGTTCAAAAGTTATTAGACTTTTTCATTTCTCATTATAGCCTCTGGAAAAAGTATAGGTGCACCACGAAAACTTTTATGAAAGCACTACAGACTTTCACGTTGGTTTATATGGGGCACTTCTGTGAAAGTCTGCAGAACTTTCGCAAAAGTCCCTCATGTAAACCAATGGTACTTTCATGAAAGTCCGCAGTACTTTTGCAAAAGTACCATGGGTAAACAGCCCACAAAATACAAATTCTTTGCCACATCTTAGCAAAAAAAAATGGTTAGGACTTTTGGGCTGAAATTTGCAGCGTACCAAGAGCTTGCACCACAGATGTGCCTTTTGCTGGTTTGGTGAAAAAATTTACACTGGTTTCATAGTTACAGCAGTGCAACATTGTGAATTGTCCCATAGAATAACTTTGTGGCAGCTGTGATGCCTTTTAGTACCTATATCTCAAAAACGGATCGAGATATGGTTTCGCTATGCACTGATTAATACACCTTTAGGTGTACGAGGCATGCGTGGAGGTGACCAGGTTGTGAATACAACTGTGGCAGAATTTTTTCCAAAGTTCCTATGGTTACTGAGATATTGTCGCATTTGCAGCACAAGGGTTACCTGGAGTGTCTCTAGGCCTGCACTGTGTCTCTATACTTATTGATAGATGGGAGTGCATGCCCCGAAGGGTGCTGTGCTCCAACATATGGATCCCATTATGCAATAACGGGAGCACAGGGCCCTACATTATGCAGTAGTGGCTCTGAGCTCCAACAGGGACATGCAAGATCGGTAAAATATCTCTACACGTATGTACACATGTGAGCATTATGAATAAATGGCCAGGCTCTGTTCTCCAACATGAGAATCAGAGACATTTGAGTAACATTACACTTTCTCAAAAAGAAGGAAAATTCATTGCAAGGACATTCATTGATGCATCAGTTAGGGTTATGCAAAACTGAAAGCACAGGGCCCTCCTGTGCTATGTCTCTATGCTTATGAGTAGGTGGGAGAGCAGGGCCCAGAGGGCCCATGCTCCCACATACAGTGTGGATGAGAGTAACATTACACTTTCTCAAAAAGATGGGAAATTCATAGCAAAAAACTCCATTAATGCATCAGTTAGGGTTGATTTCACACCAACAAAGTCTGGAAATTCGATGTTAGGGTTACCAAGCATACCACCCCACTCACCCCCCCACCCTCCACACACCAATAGGCATTGGGGGTGTGCCCTTGGAGTCATCAGGCCTAACTCTCACCCCATTCTCCTATACTGCACCTTCTCAGCTTCTTTACACATGGAATGGGGTGAGAGTTAGGCCTGAGGACACCAAAGCACACCCTGAAGCCTGTTCATGTTTGGAGGGTAGGTGGCATGGTCAGACTGGTAACCCTAACATGAATTTCCAGACTTTTGTCAGTGTGAACTCAACCCAACTGATGCATATATATATATATATATATATATATATATATATATATATATATATACACACACACACATACATACAGTATACACAAAGACAGCCATAGACATGGTCTGATATTTCCTGAAATTTCTGTGATATGTTTGGAGAAATCTCCTTCCTGCCTGCCTGCAGTACCACTATAGCCACAGGTGACAATATATTTAGATATATTGCAAAGTATCTGAAAATATCTGAACATATCTATGGCTGCAGCTATGCCATATACATTCAAAAACTCCTTTCAATGCATTATTTGTAGCAATATGGGACAACTGTATCACCTGGTAGCAGCTTAATATTTTTGAGAAAAAAAATGTCCCCACTGTTAGCATGGTGGAATTGATTTTCCAGATACATGAAGACATTGAGTGATTAAATTACAGTTATAGGGGCATGGTAGCACACCTATAGTTAGGACTGAGTATGATGTTTAATGTTAAACCTCTATCTTTGCACCTTAATAGCTTCATCCTGTTCAAAAAAAAATGCATGAAATTGTGCACGTCCAGTCTTGAAGGCTGGCTCTCTTCAATAGGCAAGTTCTGTGATAGTCAAGTGTCCAGCTTTCAAGAGCTGGACAGGGTAAAATAGGGTAAAATCTGAGTTTTTTGCAATTTGTTTGCTCTCACCTGCAGCCCAGATGGTTTGGAATTTTGTTTTGAAATGTTCAGGGTAGAAGGGGTTTGCTCTTGAATGGTACTTTCTGTTGCTTTGGTGAAAAAAAGTATTCATCTGTTCCTGAGTTACAAGGATTTGAAATGTTGGTTCTGAACATACTCAGTGGGATCTTTCATTGATATGTTTGATACAAAAAATAATTTTCAGTTCTTTCATGAGCCAAAATTCTTCTTTTATAATATAAAACATCTTCTTTTGTATGGAAGCCATCTTGTTTCCGTGTTTTCCCCCCATAAAATTTACAAACCCATAAAAATGATGCCATGGAGAAAAACACATGAATCTATCTAAGTGGGACCCATGTCACTTAATTCTGGAGTTTGCTTTTTGAAAGACAGACACAAAATATGGTTCAGGGACATCCCAAAAATTCTTACAGAGGTCTGTTTCCTAACTCTAAATTCTTGTTTTGTGAGTTTCACAAAGAAGATTGCCCTCACATGAAAGAAGAATCTTGGCTCTTGAAAGAAGATGGTAGGACTTAATGTTTGTTTCATAGTTCTTTCATGAGATGGCCTCTTATTTTGTGTGTCATGACAGAAACCATGAAGGAAGAATCCCTGCTCATGAAAGAAGATGGTGGGGCTTCATTTTTATACTTGTTTCATAAGCTGACCTCCTTTTGGAAGTCATGAAAGAAATCACAAATGAAGAAAGTCAGCTCATGAAAGAACTATGAAAAATCTAAGTCACCATCTTTTGTCATGAGCTGAGGTTCTTCTTTTGTGATTTTTTTTGTGACTCATGAAAGAAGGGGCCAGCTCATGAAAGAACTATGAAAAAAATAATTTAAGTCCCATCATTTTCTATCGTGAGCCAAGATTCTTCTTTTCTGAGTTCTTTCATGACTCATGAAAGAACAACATTGCATCATGAAAGAAGAGGATGGGACATAGGTTTTTTCACACTTCTGTCATGAGGTTATAAAAAAGAACCATTACTCTTTTCTATGATCTCATGAAAAAACTGTCAGTGACTGGGATGTTTTATCTATCTATCTATCTATCTATCTATCTATCTATCTATCTATCTATCTATCTATGTGTTTTTATATTGTTGTTAAGCAGATTGGGGTGCCCACAAATGGTACCACTTCTTTCCCCTCCCTCCCCTCCAGGTCACCCACTCCCCTTTTCTCATGTTTCATTTTTAAGTATAAGTAGTATAAACATACGTGGCAAGGTTTTAAATAATTGATTAGCAGTTTTTTTCTTGGGACTATACTAACTGTACAGAAAGTATTTATATAGATTTTCTAGAAGTGCTGTGTTTGTTAAACACAGTGAGGCAAGAGCTATGCATTTTCACAAAGATTTAGCATTTTTATGAGCAAAACGCTAATCAATTTTTAGAGTTAAATAAATCCCTGCGTGGGTGCCCACCCCAAAGTCACTTCTCTTGCCCCTCCAATTTTGATAACTATAGCTGGCAGAACCAGGGTGCCCACCCCCAGTGCTGCTGATGATCATTCAAACACTGCCCAGTTCCCAGTGTTGGCTTCTGTCTCCTACAATAAAACAAAAGTCCATATGTGGCCTTTTTTTAACTAAAAAAAAGAAAATAGTCCATTGGTGATCTGCCTCAACACACCCACCCACACCACCCTGACCATCATGCAGCACCCATAACCTCGAAAACTGCAGGAATCTTATGAAATGTGAATCCGCTAGTGGTGCCCTGCTGTAGGCTTCAATTACAGCAGTGAGCTGATGATTCCCTGACCTGCCTGTCTCTCTCTCTGTCTTGCTGTCTCTCATTCACTAGATCTATCCATCTATCTATCTATCTATCTATCTATCTATCTATCTATCTGTCTGTCTGTCTGTCTGTCTGTCTGTCTGTCTGTCTGTCTATCTATCTATCTATCTATCTATCTATCTATCTATCTATCTATCTATCTACCTATCTACTGTATCTCCTCTCTCCCCTCCAGGTCACCTGCCCTTCATTTCTTATGTTTCATTTTTAAGTATAAGTAGTATAAATGGACTGGGTTGCCCACCCCCAGTACTGAATCTATTGCCTCCTCCCCTCCAGGTCACCTGCACCTCTTTTGTTTAATTTAGGTGGTGGCACCAGGGTACCCATGACCAGTGCCCCAGTGCCACTGAAGATCATTCTGACAATGGGTGCCCACTCCTCAATATAGCTTTTGTCCCCCTACAGTAAAGAACACTGCCCTTCATTTATGTTTTTTTGGGAGGGTTATCCTAAAAAAAACAGTCCATATGTGTTCTGACCCCAAAGCACAACACCCACCCTCCCACCCCAATCCCGACTCAGCACCCACCACTCCACATCCCATGTGCACACACACACACACACACTCACCTGAACATATCCCATGGTATAGACCCACTATGTGATCAAAGACACATACTTCTGCTGGCCACTGGAATATGAGAAAATAACATAAGTACAATTTCATGTATTTCAATGGGGTTTGAACTTTTATTCATAATACAATTACCTTATTTTCTCATATTGCTGTCACTGGTTCCAGCAGCAAGATGTGTCTTTGATCAGAGAGTGGATCTACATCGTGGGACATGTTCAGGTAGTGAGTAGAGTGGAGTGCTGAGGTGGGGCTGAGTGGAGTTTGGAGTGGAGGTTGGGGTGTGCAGGCAGATCAGCGGTGGACTGTTTCCTATTTTTTTTCAGGCTAAACCCCAACTGAAAAAAGATCAATGAGGGACAGTTTTCTTTATTGTAAGGGGGCAGAAGTTGACAATGGGGATTGGGCATCCTAGTGACAGGGTGATCTTTGGCAGCATTGGGATGCAGGGGTCATTGATGGCAAAAGCATCAGTAAGTCCCCATGGGGCCTGTGCATCTCCAGAAGGAGGTATTCATGCACACTGTATGAGGTACCTCACTAGATAGCATGATCCAGTATTGCATGATTTTGTATATGCTCTCCCAATAGCCTTTCTATCCAGCATAGATTCAGAGGGCCCATAATATCAAGCCATAATAAAACAAAAAATGGATTTTTTTTCTTACAGTTTCTGTCCCCCGGCAGCCCTTGATCCCATCCCCCAATGTCTGCCGGCACCAGCATCTTTGCCCCAGGGCTTACCCCCCCAGCTGGGTCAGCAGGGGAGCACTCACTCCCACTGCTTGAGGATCTGTTTCCACTGGTCTGACTGACCAGGGGAAGGGCCTGCAGGTGCCCACCATCATCCAACTGCTGGGATTTTTCTTTCCCAAAGAGTGGGTTGTGCAACAACCACAATGCAATGCTGTACATGCTTCCATATCCTGCACACCCAATGTCTGCCTCGCCTCTGCCCCACAGTCTTGACAGTGTCAGTGTGCCAGCCCCTAGGCTCCACTAGGAGCCAGGCTAACACCAACTGCTGTGTTCCTCCCCCTTCCCAGAGGAGGACAGATGTCCTAGGGATGCTCAATCCTCCTCTTCCAGGGCCGACCCCCGGAGTACTGCAGTATAATGCAGACAGCAGTGTATTTCAATGGCAAATATTAAATGGGAAAGGAAATTCTTGTGTCCTGATTGGCTGAGACCTGGTTCTAGTCACTGCCATCAGAGAGCACTATCAATGGCTAAAAATAAGTCACTGCCAACCAGGGTAACTCACAAGTCACATATAGAATTCATAAGCCACTTACTACCTGTTTTCCATCATAAACATGGCTACAAACTTTACTCATATATTAAAACCTTCAGCTAGACCCTAAAATAAAAGTCCATTATTTTAAGTAAAGTAAGTAAACACTTGATTTTTGCTTTTATTGCCTCTTGTACTGCTTATTGTTAATTTCACTTGGTAGCAGGTTGATTTTTTTGCTACTTATAAGGTGCTATCAGGGAATTGTTTTGGGGCTGTTGAAAATGTGAAACTTATTTTGGAGTGCTTGAAGTGGGGTTGTTATTTCTTTGAATTAGAAACTTATTGCTTCTGATTTCAAACCTATTTTGGTGTGCTTTTAGTGAGGCTGTTATTTCTTTGCTGTCTTTACTTGCTGCAAATTTTGCCCAACCTCTCAACCCCACCACCACTCTTAATTAAATGCCCTGTTAAATTGGATTGACAGCAGCCAAGCACAGGGAATAGCAGGTTTTGGGGAGTAGGAGAGGCATAAGGGGAAGTAAGTACGATCTCTGCAAAACATGTGTTTTAACTCATTTTTTTGTTGTTTTCCTTCTTTTTACAATTATCTGACTGATCGGTGGCAAGATTTATGGGACAGGGGTTTGATAAAGTTGTATTTGTATTTTCCTGGTCTTTGAAATTATCTGATGGATCAGTGACAAAATTTTGACAAGAAGCTGTTTCTGGGTGTATTTCATTAATATCACAGGAATTTGAGCACACTTACTCAAAGCAGCTAGAGTCCATAATCATAGTAGGAGCATAGTTAAAGCAATTTTGTAAAAGAGGGAGAGAGACAAAAAAAGTTACACTGTACAAAAGGGAAAAAAGTATCAAAGCTAAGGGGGGTGCATATAGGATAAAGAACAGAAGACACCGAAAGGGTAAAGAAAGGATAGGCAAAGAAAGATGATGGGCATCTTGCAATGCAGTGGTTATGGGGCAGCAGTGTTCAGGAAGATCTTCTGGACCCTGCAGTGCTGCCCTATCTGCAGGCACCTTTCTGTGTTGAGGGTGAAGGTTGCAAAACTCTGAGCAGAGTTGGCAAGAATCCAGGCAGCCTCCCCCCCCACACACAGGGACCACCATGTCTATCACCACTCCTTCAGAGGATGCCATGAAGGAGGGAAGGATGAACTATGGTGGGCTTAGGAAGGGTGAGAGAGGAGGGACAAAGGCTTATCCCTCAGCCAGTGACACTTCATAACTCATATGCCATCTTGGCAGAGCAGGAAGATTGCACAGCATCACCAAAAGTGGACAGCAAGGTGGATGAGGGGGTCATTCAGGATGGAGCCCTGAGGGCAACTGGAAGGAGAACACACAGGCAGAGGAAGCAAATCCTGTTTGGGGACTCCATTGTTAAAGTGATAGATATGGGGATAGGCAGTAGTGGGGAAAGGGAGGTAGTGTGCCTACCTGGAGGCACAGTTTGGAAGGAAGGCAAGCAGATCCTAAGGATCACTAAAGCAGTGGCAAAGAGGGGGGAGCTGGACGTCATTATCCACATAGGGACAAATGACCTGGCAGGAGAGGGGGTAGGTGTAGGTGAAGTACAGGAGGAATTCAGGGAGCTGAGGAGGAGTCTTGGGCAAGTAGAACACTCTGTAACCTTCCCAGAGGTTCTTCCTATCCATGGCAAGGGAGAGTGCCAAGACACCTACATCATGGAATTCAACACATAGCTGAAGAAATGGTGCAGAGAGGTGGGGTATGGCTTTATTGGGGACTGGGACCACAACTGAAGGGATGAAGGACCGTATTCACTGGACAGCCTACATCTATCTGGTGTGGGGGGGTAATGGTATCCTCACTGAATAGTTTAAATGCTTCCTCAGCAGGCATTTAAACTAGCCAAGGAGGGAGGCAAATGAAGTCAGGGAGATTAATGTAGCCCCCCTCCCAAAATAGGACATATCTGGAAATAGAGAGAGCCCAATTACTAGATGGACACAAAAACAAAACAAGAAAAAAATTGGTCACACTAGGAAGGAATACAGAAAATATAACTCAAACACATCACAGGGCACAGACAGGAAAATGGGAAGACTGTGTGGGGGAGGGGGTGCACAGGATGGAAGTTAAATGTGCACAAATGCCCTCAGTCTGGGAAACAAAATCCTAGATCTAATAGCATTGATGGCAAACACAAACCTGTACATTGTGGCTATTACAGAAACATGGTACACAGGGAACTATGACTGGGATGCAGCCATACCAGGATACACACTTTTTAGTAAGGATAGGGAAGGGAAGAGGGGAGGGTGGCTATGTATGTGAAGGAGGGGATTAAAGCAATGGAGGGTCAAGAGTTACAGGTAGCAATGGAGACACTGTGGGTCACCCTAAAGGTGGGAAATAAAACTGCCATTCACACTGGAGTGGTTTACAGGCCTCCTGCAAAGGGGAAGGAAACAGATGAAATTCTGGTGCAGACCATCCACAAAATGGCAACCAAAGGGGAACTACTCCTAATAGAAGACTTCAACCTGCCAGATGCAGAGTGGAGCACTCACACTGCAGGTACAACAAGAAGCAGGGATTTCATGACTTTCCTGAAAGGGGCAAATCTAAGGAAGCTAGTAGTAGAACCAACCTGGGAGGGGGAGCTATACTGAACTTGATGTTGACCAATGGGGACATGATCACAGATGTTGAGGTGGGCAGTCCTCTTGGTTCCAGTGACCACAGGACAGTATCATTTATTGTAACCACAGTGGTAGAGGAAAGTCATACAAGCATTAGGGTTCCGGATCACAGGCAGGCCAACTTTAAGGAAATGGAGGGACAGCTTAGAAGTGCCCTAGCATCAGACGGTACAGGAGGAGATGTGGAGGAACAGTGGTCTAGACTCAAAAGAGTCACAACAGAAGTAACAAGACACTGTGTTAGAATGCATAGCAAGAGTAAAAGAAAGAAATAGCCACTATGGTTATCAAAAGTAGTGGCTGAGAAAGTAAGAGAAAAAAGAAAGGCCTTTAGGAAATACAAGGAGACTCTAAAGGATGAGGACAGGGAGAAGTACCTGGAGAAACAGAAACAATCTGGGAAAGCAGTCAGAAGGGCTAAGGCACAGACAGAAGAAGATACAGCATAGGCTATTAAGAAAGGGGACAAAACCTCCTTCAGATATATTAGTGAGAGGAAAAAGACCATGAATGGTATTGTTAGGCTGAAGAAGGGAGGAGGCGGGTGGGTGGAAGATGATTTAGAAAAGGCTGAGATACTGAACAAATACTTTTGCTCAGCGTTCACCAGGGTAGGAGAGGGTGAGGGACCAAAACTCATTAGGATGGGTAATCAGGGGAGGAAGGTTGACACCAGCCCATTCACTGTGGAAAGAGTCCTAGAGGAACTCAGGAAAATAAAAACAGACAAAGCAATGGGGCCAGATGGGATTCACCCCAGAGTATTAAAGGAACCCAGAGATGTACTGTCAGGTCCATTGACTGACCTTTTCAACTCATCTCTAGAGACAGGTGTGGTATCTGAAGACTGGAGGAGGGCAGAGGTAGTCCATCTCCACAAGCGTGGCAGTAGGGAGGAGACAGGCAATTACAGACCTGTAAACCTGACCTCAGTAGTGGGGAAACTAATGCAGTCCCTACTTAAGGAGAGGATTGTAAAGTTTCTGGAGACTAGGATCTAAGGCAACATGGATTCTCCATGAGAAGGTCCTGTCAGACTAATCTAATTGATTTATTTGACTGGGTGACCAGGGTGTTAGATCGGGGGGGGGGCAATGGATGTGGCTTACCTGGATTTGAGCAAGGCCTCGACGCCATCCCACATAGGAGATTGCTAAATAAATTGAGAAACCTAGGAGTGAGCCCTATGGTAGTAAAATGGGTTGAGAACTGGATAAGGGACAGGACTCAGAGGGTGGTAGTGAATGGCATGAAATCAGAAAAGGGAGGTGACCAGCGGGGTGCCCAAGGGTTCAGTGCTGGGACCAGTCATGTTCAATGTCTTAATTAGTGACATTGCAGGGTGTCTGTAGGGAAAGGTATGCCTGTTTGTGGATGACACCAAGATCTGCAACACAGCTGACACACTGGAAGGGGTGGAAAGAATGAGAAAGGATCTAAGCTGATTGGAAGAATGGTCAGGTGTATGGCAGTTGAGTTTCAATGCTAAAAAGGGAAAAATATTGCACCTGAGTCACAGGAATCTAAGACAGGAGTACAGGATGGGGGGGGGGGAGTTCTGGCTACCACAGACCAAGAGAAGGACCTGGGGATCATCATAATCAGATGACCTAAATGCAACCAAGCAGTCTGAAAAAGTGGTGGGAAAGGCAAACAGAATGATGTGATGCATAGGTAGGGTCTTAACCAGCAGAAAGAATGAGGTGGTGATGCCACTGTACAGATTACTGGTAAGGCCTCACCTGGAGTACTGCACCCAGTTTCAGAAACCGCATCTCAGGAAGGACATAGACAGGATGGAGGCAGTCCAGAGAAGGGCAACGGAAATGGTACATGGGCTGCACCAGAAGCCGTTTGAGGAATGACTTGAGGACCTTAATATCTATTCATTGGAGGAGAGGCAAGAGAGGGGAAATATGACAGAGATGTTCAAGTACTTTAGGGGTATAAGCAGGGTACAAAAGGGAAACATATTTCAGAGAAAGCATTGCACAAGAACAAGGGGACATGATATGAAGCTGGAGGGAGGAAGGCTTCAGAGGGAATGCCAGGAAGTACTTTTGCACAGAAAGGGTTGTGGATCCATGGAACAGCCTTTTAGCAAGGTGCTGGGGGTAAAAACAATTGGGGTTCACGATCACATGGGATAGACATAAGGATACCCTGGAGATGGGCAAGGAGGCATGACACAGATCAAATAGGATCTGGGCTGTCAACACTGAGTAAGGAAATGGGCAGACTAGGTGGGCTGTATGGTCCTTATCTGCTGTCAGATTCTATGTTTCTATGTTAATGTAATGTTATTTTCACTCAAGAGACCTCCTACACACATAATGTACACACATTTAAAAATCAAGTATTATTCAGAATTTTTATTGCTGGTGTTTTTTGATGACCATGAAAATCCCACTCATTTCTCTACCAGTTTGCTAAAGAACTCCCTGCTCCTTGCTTAGTTGCCGACAGATAAAATTGAGGTTCTGGCTCTGCCTGAGTCCATATGTGTATATGTGTGTGTGTGTGTGTATAGCAGTGAAACTCAGAAGAATTTTGAATTCATGTATTCCATGTTACCATTTTGTGTGTATGTGTGTGTGGGGGTGGGGGCAGCATTCTACTACTGGAATAATGCAAAGCTTTGAATTCTTCTATTCCATGGTATACAATCTCAAAATGTATTGAATGTGAAAAAAGATAGATGACTGACAAATGAAAACAACTGTGGAGGGACTATTTTACATAATTTATCAAAATGTTATTATATTTTTTGTGGCTTTGAAGACTTTTAGTGTTCATTTTCTAAAAGTTGCCTATGGGCTCATTTTATATAAGCAATAAGGTACTCTGGGGACATTGGTGGTACTAGGTATACCCCAAGGTCAGGGGCAGAATGTACTTGGCTTCACCTGGTGCCTCACTTTGCCCCTGACCATGGGGTAAACCTAGTACCACCAATGCCCCATCGTACCTTATTGCTTAATGAAGCCCTTTTGTCATGCAGTGTTTTGTGACATGTCATTTACTACAAGCTACTGTGTTGCATCATGGCTAGAACTGCTGTGAATAAGGACCATAGTAGCATCCCTCTGGGGAAATGGTACTGTGCCTCCAAACAAGAATTGGTTTCTTATGTTATTTTTCTCTTTGTTTTTTTGTTATTCTTTTGGTAACCAGGTAAGGCTCACTAGGCACAAGGCCTGTTTTCAGGGGTGACCAGGGAGCACTGGGGAGGCTAAGCGATCTGCTCAGGGTCACACAATATACAAGTGGTGGCTATGGAAATCAAACCCATACCTGCTGGATGTAAGAAGCTTAAACACAACTTGTTACTCTAACCTCTACGCTTATACTGCCTGTTAATGCACCCAGATAAAATGTCTATCAGTTCTCTTAATATATGGTGGATGACGCCAGGTTCTGGATATTTATTGGTGTCTAACTCATTTAGTCTTTTAATGTGTCCTTGATACTGATGGTTGTTACAGTATCATTGGAACTGCTACTTTCATATTTATTTAAGTTAATATCCTTCCAATACACAGAACCAGACATATTTTAGTTTATTGCCTGTCTCAACTTCATTACAACAGGGCTTGAAATCCTTTTGTGATAGGGCTCACCCTCTCAATGCTATGTTGTTTGGAACTTGCAAAATGTTTGTTGGCTATTGGCAGAGTCCATTGACATTTTTGTTTCAGCCATTTTTTTCCTGCCTGATAATGTTTTTGCTAAATCTTTGTTAGCAATGTATTTTTCTCCATTGTTGCTCCATGTTCTAACATTCAACATCAACCAAATTTAAATATTTAAATAGTTGATATTTATGCTCAGTACTGTGGCCTTGAAACTCATCCTATCATTTCAATCTGCCATGCAGTCTAGTTCTCCAAACTCTGACTTTTTACAGTAAAGACTGATTGTTTTGCCTGTCTGATCTAATTGGGTTCGCAGGTTACCAAAATGTAATAAATAAGTAAGTTTACTGTACTGTGATCACTATCCCAAGTGATTCCTTTATTTCACAGTCATATATATTTTCATTTAGAATGCTCACAACTATATCCAGGATGTCCTCAGTTTGTTAACCTTTTCTACCAACACTATTATGTAATATCTTTATTGTTTACTGCTATAAGGAACTTTTTGGTTCCGTGGTTCCTTGCTATGTTTGTTATCCAGTTTGTGTCATGGGTTTTTATCATTATAATTGATACTGACAAGGGCCAGCAGCTGGACTTCAACAGAGCTAAGGATAAGAAGTAAACACCAGTTCATTCACAGAGGAGAGGGTCCTAGAAGAACTGACGAAGCTAAAGGTGGAAAGCCATGGGTCCAAATGGCACACATCCCAGGGTCCAAAAGGAACTGACAGCCCTCTGGCAGCCCTGTTCACTGAGTCATTAGACACTGGAGTTGTCCCAGAGGACTGGAGAAGGAAAACATTGTCTCTATTCACAAGAGCAGTAGTAAAGAAGAAGTGAGGAACTAAGGGCCAGTTAGTCTAACCTCTGTAGTCAGAAAGATAAGGAGGCACTCCTTAGGGAAAGAATAGTGGAACACCTGGAAGCCAATGGACTAGTGGATCCCAGGCAACATGGGTTCTCTGCAGGACAATCTTGTCAAACTAATCTGATAGATTTCTTTGACTGGGTGACAAAGGCAGTAGGCCAAGAAGGGGCGTGTAGATATTGTTCTACTCAATTTCAGCAAAGCCTTTGATACGGTCTTGCATAGGAGACTGGTCAACAAACTAGGCAGCCTGGGGTTGGGATGCAAGGTGGTGAACTGGACTGGAAACTAGTAAAGGGACAGAAAACAGGGGGTTTTGTTGAATGGAACCCAATCAGATAAAAGGGAAGTGACCAGTGGGGTACCCCTGGGGTCAGTTCTGGGGCCAGTCCTCTTAAATGTCTTCATCAGTGGCATTGCAGATGGGCTGGAGGGAAAGGTTTGCCTGTTTTTGGATGACACCAAGATCTGCAACAGTTCCGATTCTCTGGAAGGGTGGAAAGGATGAGAAAAGACCTGGAACTGCTGGAGAGATGGTGAGGGACATGACAGCTAAGATTTAATGCAAAGAAGTGCAAAATCATGCATGTGGGGAGCAGGAACCCTGGGGCGAGCTACAGGTTGGGAGGGAGCTGCAGACAGTAACTAGGAGGAGAGGAACTTGGGGTCATAATCTCAGATGACTGTAGGCTGTTAGGCAGACGGTCAAAGCGATGGGGAATGGCCAATGAGATGTTGGGGTGGATTGGAAGGAGAATCACAAGCCGAAGAAGGGAGGTAATAGTCCCACTGTACAAGACCCTGGTGAGACTTCACCTTGAATATGTGTACAGTTCTGGAGGTTACACCTTTGAAAGGCCATTGACAAAACAGAGACAGTGCAGAGGATGGTGACCAAATGGTGAGGATTACATCACAAGCCCCTATGAGGAGAGAGTGAGGGACCCAATTTGTACATGCTGGAACAAAGGAGGGAGAGGTGACATGATAGAAACATTCAGGCACCTCAAAGGCATTAACAAAGTGGAAGGGACAACATATTCCAGATTAATAGTAGTGACAGGACAAGAGGACCACGACATGAGATTGAAGGGTGGCTGCATAAGAAGAAGTGTCAGGAAGTTCTATTTTATGGAAAGGGTGGTGGATGCATGGAATAGCATGCCCCAGGAGGTGGTGGCAGCCCATACAGTGGTGGACTTCAAACATACATGGGACAGAAACAAAAGAATAATAGAGATAGGAGGAAAAAGCTAAAGCCAATGACCAGACAGAGTCACTGAATGCTTCATTTGGCAGATTAAAAGGGCATACTGGATGGGCCTAGTGGTATCTATGTATCTATAAATACTATTGTGCATCACCCATTTAACTAGTCATTGCCAGTCATTTATTATTTCTGTTTCCATTACCTTGTTGGGACAGTGTTGCCTATAGCATATTCCACATAAAAGTTCCACTCGCTCCTTGTTTTCTTAATTTAATCCAAACTTATTCTACACATCCATCTTTAGTTTTAATGCCTTCTGCCATAGTACATATTAGCCAGCTTATTGCATACATAGCACACCTTTTCCTTTTCTCCCTACCCTAGCATGCCTAAACAATGATGCAGCATTTAGTTTCCTTTCCCAATGTTTCCTTGTGTGATCACTACATTTCAGTGATCCCTACAATGATTATACACTTTGTGCTTGTGTTTAAAAGTGTTTGTAATTAAGTTGCCTTCTTACTCGAACTGCCTGTGTTTATCAAGACACTTTTCCAATATTGATTCCTGTTGTTATTTTTACCTTCTTTTCTTCTGTTAGGGATTGTCTGTTTTATCCACTGTTTGTTAAACCTTTCTTGAGCCCCTTTGATCCCCGCATTCACACCCCTTGAATACTACTTTAAATCCTTGTTGATTTTGTTGTGTAATCTTATAGCAATCATGCAATAGATGACTCTTCTCTTCAAGTGCAGATCTTCCTATTTGCTGCAATGCTGCCTTAGTTAAATCTAGAAATCTGTCCAGTTCTCAAATTTCCTGCAGTTTTCCTAGTCTAACCTTTAACTCACTAGTCTCACCCCCAATTGGCCATGTCATTAATGGGTCCAATAAACTTTAGTGGGGGTGCATAGGGCCTTAGTAGCTATGTGTAGCTATGTGATCCCAGCCCCTGCAGGATCCATGACCCCTGTCCAGTGCAATGAGCAGCCACATAGATCTGCACATGGGTGGGGACAGCCAAGGGTGGCCCTGGCCAGACCTTTGGGCTTTCAATTGGAAGCCCAGACCTGTCCCACAGTGTATCCCCTGTTCTGCAGGAGCAGGGAATCATGGGATTTGGTGGCCTGGGTATGAACTGCCATGTCCCTTACAGCCCACCCTGTGTTTTACTTTCTTCTGCAACCTGTACGCTGTAGCGGGCATCCAACCTAGACCTCTGTGGGCACACAGTAGGCAGTTCCCTAAGTACCAGTGATCACCATACAGTGTGGTTTAACATAAGGACAGGACCAGAAGCAAACCACAAGAAGATGAATATCATGGGCTTTAGGAGGGTGGATCATAAGGGAAAGGGGAGACTGCCTCAAAGGAATGATTTCCAAGGAGGGGTAGAGGCACAGTGGGGAAAATAAGTCAAGCATAATTAAAACAACCAATCTTTGCATAAAGAGGTGAGCAAAAGCAGAAGGAAAGCGAGACATTTATGATTTTCCAGGGAAGTGGCAAAGAGGGCGAAAGAAAAGAAGAAGGCATTCAAGAGCTATACTATAAGGAAATACAGGTGGATGAGGACAGGGAGGTATACTAACTAAAGCAGAAGAAGCATGCAAGGTGATGAGGGGAGCTAAGCTGCTGACAGAATAAAGGATTGCCAAAGAGGTCACTTAAGGGGATGAGACTTTCCTCAGGTGTGTAAGTGGGAAGAGGAAAGTAAGGGGATGGATAGTGAGGATTAGAAAGGTGGAAGGGGGATACTGCACAGAAGGGGACAAAAAAATGAGTTGAGGGGAGGACATAAGGTGCCACAGTGTCAGTCAGTGGCTCAGTAGGTAGCACACTTGCCTCTGAGGCCAGGAGATCAGAGGGCTGTGGGTTCAGTTCCCACATCTGGCACTTGGGTTAATATCCCAGTACTGAAACTGTAGTGCAGCATGAGAGGGGTGCTGCAGTTCTGAGGTGCTATCTTTCGGATGAGACGTTAAACCGAGGTCCTGTCTGCCTGGATTGGTGGTAGTTCAGGTGGATGTTAAAGATCCCATGGCACTTATCGAAAAGAGTAGGGGAATTTCCCCAGTGTCCTGGCCAAATTTCCCTC
The DNA here is from genome assembly GCA_016271365.2 of Neoceratodus forsteri. Lineage (NCBI taxonomy): Eukaryota > Metazoa > Chordata > Ceratodontiformes > Ceratodontidae > Neoceratodus > Neoceratodus forsteri. Next base: position 106,409,631 of record CM057459.1, on the reverse strand, counting down.
ATTCACTAAAAAAAAAGAAATACCACCAGCAGCTTAATCTAGTTCAAGGTCAGCTGGCATTCATCTGTATCCCCCTTCTCCTGGGTCATGCCTGAAAATAGGCAGGATTTGTCTAGTGCACTTACCTGGTCAACAAAAACTAAATAAATAAAATAAGTTCATTTTCAAAGGAAAGAGTCCTGAAAGAACCTGCAGCCCTGAATGTGGAAAGAGGCTATAGGACCAGATGGGATATACCCCAGTGTACTAATAGAACTCAGGGAGATGTTAGCTGCCTGATTGACAGCCTTGCTCAACAACTTTTAACAGCTCACTGGTCGCTGATGTGGTTCCAATGAACTGGAAAAGGGTTGACAAGGTCCCTGTATGCAAGAGTGACAGAAGGTAGGAGGCTAGCAGCTATATGCCAATCAGACTTACTTCAGTGGCTGGGAAATTAATGGAAACAAGACTGAAAAAAAGACTAGTAGAGTGTCTTGAATCTAATGTGCAGCACAGGTTCATGGGAGGAAGGCCATGCCTAACGAATCTGATAGATTTCTTTGACTGGGTGACTAGGGAAATAGAGCAGGATTCAGGGGAGGGCAGTGATTGTGGCTTATCTGGACTTCAGCAAGGCCTTCTACACTGTGCCACACAAGGGGAAAATAAAAAAGTTGACCAGCATAGGAGTGCGATACAAAGTAAATTGAGTTACAAACTGGTTAACTGATAGGAGACAGAGAGTGGTGGTTAATGGAACTCACTCCAAGTATGGAAGAGTGATCAACAGGGTAACCAGGGGTCAATTTTAAACTTTGTTTTACATGTCCAGAGCATAGTGCAACTTGACCGTGACTAGTGCAGCTAACCCTTTATGTGTCAATTTTGACTAGTGAAGGCTTTCTTTAGCTGTCGATGAAGTTAAAAAGACCATACTTCAGCAGGTTCTAGTCCTCATACTAATCCCTCTCAATGTTCCCAATTGCCTTCTGTGATTAACAAGGTCTTTATGAGCTGCCATTACTTCCCAGTGTGTAACCCTTAGGTGGCGTTATCCCAAGGGCTACTACCCCTGCCTGTGTGGCTAGTTGCAGGTTAAGGGGCCTGGGTACTGAAACGGGTGCCTCCACCCGGAGGTCAGGTTTGTTAGTGGTCAAGCTAACCTGTGCACTGCCCTCCAGGACACTGCAACCCCCTATTTCCCTTCTAGTGGCCTGAACAATATGCAATAATCACTTTCACAATGACTGTTATTCACCATGCAATTACCCACACTGTTTGCACTTACCACCATGGCTGGTTCCTCTAGCTTGACCCTGAGACCCACTGTAATACAAGGTTATCACACAGCAAATAGCAACAGTACAGTACTTATAGCACAAACTGGAACCACAGTCAGGTTAAATGCAAAAGAGTTACATCTGATTTATTCAGGGGACTTGAACAAGGGCTGAGAATCAGTTTATTTGCTTAAAGGCTATATCAATCAGGCAGTTATGCATGCACTTCAGAGTCCCTACACAGTCACACACTCTGGGTACCCAGGTAGGGAAACAGTGGGCTAGCCAGGAATGTTGCCCGGGGAAGGCCGGTGTCGCAGTTGGTTGGGGCCTTGTGATGGAAGAAAGCAACATGCACAACACATACTATTTGTAGTCTGGAGCTGGAGGGCTCAGTTCTTGACAGAAAAGACAACAAAGCAATCATATGACAACACTTTAGATTTAGCTGTTGTTGCAGGGAGCTACCCTGATGTGTGCTCACAATACCCAGTACAGGACACTGGCAGGACAAAATCAAGACAGCAGGTTGTTGAACTGGAGTGCCAGGAGAAGCAGGGCCCACACAAATCACCGAGGCATCATTCCTGTTCAAAGCATGAGCAGGGGACTGATCCCCAGGCATGTATCTCATTGATGGCTTTCTCTATGCAGTCGGTAGTCTGGCTGGGCCAGTGTGGCAAGGCTCAGGCCCAACGGAGATGAATACGGACTCAGCCCGTGGGAGCTAGATGCAGCCTCCAGCAAACAGAACACAGTTCAGCACACAGTGGGGAATCAATTCACGACCCACTAACAGCATACAGCACATTTACATGTAAGAAATTCTACTGTGCCAGGCAGATTGCTATCCAGTCACAATTACAGAGTCTCTGCACAAACCCGGAGTTCAGAGGTGGCTGGAATCTGACAGGCAGATCACATTCAGCAAATTTTCGGTCTTCTTCAGGTTAAAGCCTAGCCTCAGTTCATTGGCTTAAATCATTCTCACAACTCAGATTCAGTCTGAATCAACTCTATTTTCCCTCTCAGGGATAGCAGGCAAACAGGCAGGCCAAAAGTCAGCCCTTTCACAGTTCTCCCATGCGACTCCACACAGGATTGCTGCTCAACTATCTCAAACTGTTACTCCTTCACTTCCCAACTCAGATATGAACTGAAACTTCAAGCAGTCTGGGACATCCCCAGGATCCAAAAGGTTCAGTTGGCCAAGTCCTCTGTCAGTCACAACAAGGGCTCCCCCCCTCCACATTCATTTAGGCACCAACAGCCCAAAACTACAATTCCTACCGAATTTTGCTCCCACAAAGCCCCTGAGGACAGGATTCATTTTAGAGTCCCCAAAGGTGCTGATTGACCCATTTCAGTAGTCCAGGACCAAGATGGTAGAGATAAACAGAAATGTCCACGCTGCAAAGAAGGCAGGTTAGACAAACTGCAATATTATTACTATTCTAATAAATGATCAGCAAACAAGTACATCTTCTAACAGAGCTCCCTATACGCTAATAGCAATGGCAGAATGGAAGCGATTATTTGGCTGCCCAGGCAGGACTCGAGCATAGAAACACTCAGCCCTGTCCCAGATTAATTTTGACTGCAACCCAGGCAGCTCTTAAAGAGACAGTACAAAGAGGCTATACAGTCACTCTCTGGCAATACATTTAAACTACTAAAATGCAGGACACCAGCCTGGCAGTGAGCATTTAGGCAAGCTCAAGGAAGACTTTCCAGGAACCCCCATCTGTAGGGGGGTTACAAGTGCAAGATGGGAGTCACAGAAAATATTTAGTGTGAGTCATTATCACCCCATTGTTGGGGCTTGCAGCTAGTGTCCAGTCTGTGATCAAAGGTGGAGTGCTGTTAATCACCATCTTCTAGGGTTTTGAGTTTGTCTTCTTTTGTGTGACAATGTCTCCCACTTTATTAAGAGCAGTGTCCATCACTTCCTACATTTTAATTGTCAGTATTCAACATTTCAGTGACAAAATGTTGAGAGGTATAGAGGATCTGCCATACTAGTGAAGGTTTTATTGCAGCCTCACCATAGCTGCTCCTCCCTCTCTTTCCAATCTCCCAGCTCTGTACCTTGCCTGTACACCACTGCAAGCCAATGTCAGAGAAAGACCCTGGAATGACTTGTCCATAGGCCTATAGCAACTGTTACTGGCAGGTGTAGGGGTTCCACACTCTTTCAAGTGCACCACACTAGTCAATGCTATCCACGCACTCACATCATTATCCCATGCATCATGTCTTTTCATCCTAAAAACAATGCTTTGTTGCATGGATGACACAACAATAACCCCTAATAAAATAGGTTGGTATAAAAAAGTAAAATAGGTTATTCAAAATGATAAAACATGCATTTCTGGTGTGTGTGTATAACTTTTTCTAAATAGAAATTGAAGGGTCAGAGCCTTATGTCTTGGGACTGGTTCCCTTGGCAGATGAAAAGGTTTATCTATGGGGTAGATTATGTTAAAATCAATACTTTTGTGCCTGGTGTATAATAATGAAAATGTAGCAAAATGTTATATTCTCTAAGCCTCATAGGATTGTTTAATGCCACATAACCCAAATAAATGTTAGATCTACCCTGCCTCACTTAATGTAGCTCAAACACTTCTGGAAGTGCAGGACTCTCATTGGTCACAGCATGGGGGCTGAGCATACCTTTTCTCCTTGACTCTGTTCATCACACTGAGTGTGGATTAAACATAGAAACATGGAATCTGATGGGAAATAAGAACCTCTTGACCCACCCAGTCTGGGCATTTTTCCTGCCTATATTATCACTGCAGACCCCGCACAAACATTTCTTGAAGTGCAGGGCTCTGGTTGAGTCACAACATGAGGGCTGAGCATGCCTTTTCTGCCTGACACTGTTCATTACAGCGTAGGTGTGGGTTGAACAAAGAACCATAGTAATATAGAATTCAATTGCAGATATGGACCACTTTGCCAGCCAAGTCTGGCCATTTCTTCCCTGCCTATAATGTCATTACAGACCCTACTTGATCTCTGGCTTCCTTTCCCCCTTCCTTCCCACTAAGATTCCCCTGTTCCTATCCCATTCATGCATGAAGCCCACCACTGTTTTCACCCCACCAACTCTGCTTGAAGGCTGTTCCAGGAATCCACCAGTCTTCCAGTGAAGAAGTACTTCCTCACATCTCTCATGAGTTTACTTCCTTCCAGCAGCATTGCATCCCCACTCATTCTTGTGCATCTTTTCCTCTCAGAAATACTCCTCTCATGTACCTTGTTCAACCCCGTGAGGTATTTATAGGTCACTGTCATAAATCCCCACTCCCTTCACTCTTCCAGGGTATACATATTGAGGTCCTTCAGTTTCTCATCTTAGGGCTTCTGATGTATCAAATGAATCACCAATTGGCTGAAGGAAGGCAGCAGAGGGTGGTAGTGGGGGAAGGGAGTCCTCATCACCATGGGATGTGAAGAGCGGAGTGCCACAGGGACCGGTACTGGGACCGGTGCTGTTTGGGATATTCATAGCAGATATCTCACATGGAATCCAGAGTAAGATCAGTCTGTTCACAGACAATACTAAAATGGGAGCTGTGGTAGATGATGTAGATGGGTAGAAAGGGCTGCAGGATGACCTGACCAAACTACAAAATGGTTGGTAACATGGCAGCTGTAGTTCAATGCCAAGAAGTGCAAAGTACTGCAATTTGGAACTAGGAACCAGGGGGAGGAGCTATGAGCTCAGAGGGGTTCAGTTGGAAAGCACCAGGGAGGGGAGTACAGCATGAGGTATCTCTTCCAGGAATAGGGAGGTTATTCTTCCCCTGTACAGGTCACTGGTCAGACTGCATCTGGAATACTGTGTGCAGTACTGGCACCTATTTCTGAAGAAAGACACCAGATTGTTAGAAGAGGTACAGTGCAGGGTGACAAAGATGATCCAGGGTCTGGAGGATACGTCCTTCAAGGATAAGCTGGGTGAGCTGAACATGTATTCACTGGAGGAAAGGAGGGATAGGGGGGATATGATTAAAACTTTTAAATACTTAAAGGGGATCAACAAAACTGGTACAGATAGGATCATCCAGATTAGAAGTAGGATGGACACTAGAGGGCATAAATTGAGACTGGTGGGGGGAAGATTCAGGAGGGAAATCAGGAGACACTTTTTCACTGAATGGATGGTGGATAGGTGGAATGCCCTGACTGAGGAGGTGATAGCCTGTAGTACGGTGGGGGTTTTTAAGAGGGGGTCAGACAGAGTGAGGGAATGGGTAATTAACAGAAGTGGGAAGGAGGGTGGGGCAGCTGCAAATTAAGGGGCTAGCTGCACAATCGACCAGACTCAAAAGACCATTATGCCTGTTTCTGCTGGTGTTTTGTATGTTCGTATGTAGACTCTGCATGATTTTAGTTGCCCTTCTCTGGACTGACTCCACTCTATGTCCTTGCTGAGATGTGGTCTCCTGAACCGAACACAGTACCCCAGGTGGGGTCTCATCAGTGATCTAAACAGTGACAGCACTACCTCCTTCCTTCTTCTGGTGATACCCATAACTATGCACTCCAGCATCCCACTGGCCCTATCCTCTGCCTTGTTACACTGTCTCGTCACCTTGAGATCATCGGATATGATTTCTTCTTGGTCCCTTTCCTGTCAGTAGCTTTTCTTCCATATACAGTTGCAGACATGTTGTGGTCAGATATTTCCAGATATTTCATGATATATCTAAAGAGATTCTCTCTGGTGGCCCACAGTGGTACTGCAGGCAGGCAGCAAATTTCTCCAGAGGTATTACATGGTGCAAAACAATGGTTGGGTGAGCATACTGTGTGTGATTGCATGGCACATCTTTTTTTTTTTGTTTTGCTGTGGCAAGAAGCAGTGTAGGAACAGGAGTAGAATTAATGTGCAATACTGGCATTTTTTTGCCCTGCATTTTTTGTGGTATAAGTGCACACACGTTTTCATTATAATTTTAGACTAGGGCAACCATCTGCAGGCTAATGCAGCTTTGAATCATTGTGCCCTGCTGGTTAGTGCAAAAAAAGGTTAAGGTCAACCCCTGGAGGTACCACAGAGCTTGGTACTAGGACCGGTCCTCTTCAATGTCTTCATAGGGGACATTGTAGAAGATCTGGAAAGGAAGGAATGCCTTTTTGTGGATTATACCAAAATCTGCAGTAGGGTGGACACTCAGGAAGGAGTGAAGAAAACGCACACAGTTTTTGTGGAACTTAAAGAGAAGTAAAAAAAAAACATGGCAGTTGGGTTTCAAGGTCAAAAAAATGTAAAATGATACACCTAGGGCTGAGTATAGGATGGCGTAGAAGTACTGACAGTCCTCAGTGTATGATTTTTGTGCTTTCCAACTGTCAGTTGGCTGGACAAAAAGAGCTTTTACTGAGTTTTATTTATTTATTTATTAAGATCTCAAATTAACCTTTGAGTACAGGCTCATTACATAGATTCCACGTCAATGTAATTTATACCAATTGCTATCCTAGTAGTCATGACTCACTGTGAATCTTTGCCTACACTAGCAGTGCTGTTCCTGGCTGGCATCTAATAAGGAAAAGGAGAAGGAGCTATTGGGTGTCTGACGAATTCTGAGATGGGACCTGTATCGGTCGATATGCTTGTTTTCCACTTCCCAAAGGTATGCTAGCATTGCCTAGGGTCTGGGACATTGGTTTCTTTTCTTTCTATTATGTCCAAAATTACTGCACTCAGTGGAGCGACTTTGTACTTCTTTTCACAGGTGTTTCTATCCTGGAGTTATTGGAGAAAAGATGGGGGAAGAGTGCCTAGAATGCCTGGAAGCAGTGTGGAGAGTGTTTGCTACAGTAAAATTATTGGAGACAAGCAACATTTAATGGCCTAAGAATTGTTTGTGGCTCAGAAAGATACTATGGGCTCCACAGACAGGAGCATGCAGACAGGAGCAGGAGTTGGCTACTTTTTCTTTCCATTATATACTAGAATTTGTCAGTCCTACTTAATGGAAAGTTGGAAAAGCAAAATACAAGTGCTTTGTGGCCAGTGCTACTGAAGACTCCTAGGAATGGATCTGATTGTTTGGAAACCCGTACAGTATGTGCTCATGTTTGGAAACTGTTGTCAATGGACTCCTGATTGTAGAGCTGGTTGTTATGTTCCTAATCTCTGAAGACAATATACCTGTTTCACTGAGTGGCGCTTGAATACTCTTTCTGTTTAAATACATTATTTTAGGGACAAGATAAACTGCTGCTGACTCCATTTCTAATGTGCACAAAAAAATTATTTGAGTGGTGCATAAACACTCTTTTGACCAGCTGAAAATTCTCTTCTAATTTCCCCCACGGAGACATTAGCACTGGCTTTGGCATTTAGGAGCTCATTGTGACTATGGCAGGTTGTGACAAAGAGCTCATTGCAAATTAATGTGTAGCTCTTTTAACGTGCTTTTTGATTTGTATAGATATATTTTTGTATATGCGCCTACTTCAAAAATTCAGCTGGAGTATTACAAATAATTTTTAGGTGTTTAGTAGCAGGACTCTTTCTAGGAATGCGGAGTGTTTCTGCTTAATCCATTTTTTTAGTATGTACCAACAATTTTACTAATGTCTAAATGATATTATTAGCCTATAGTTGAGTTATGTGTTATGTAGTTGTCGGTTATGTTGGTTGGTTTAATTTTATGATAATGGCATTATTTTAAGTCCATTATATTTTGGGGAAATTACAGGTTTTTATAAAGGGATACTTGCTCTAACTGACAGGCTGATTTGGAAATGAATGATGGTAGATTTGCAGTATACTTAGTGGCTACCTAGATTACCCATGGAGATTTACTTTGGGACAGCTGTGGACTTCCTAAGTGGTTATTGCAGGCCTAACAGCAGTGAGACATAGCTATGTTATGTTATTGTGCTTAGAACTGAACTTTGCATTTGTGCAGCTAGTGAAATGTCCTGACTTGTGCTTATGGGCTCAGTCCTTTACCAGTATTTGTGACCCAGATTACAGGCCAGCAGAAAATTCCTGACCCAAGGCTAATATAAGTGGAATATGGGGCAGCCAGTGCTGCGGGATATCCCCCTTGAGACTTAGGGATGGGAATAGCTGTATGGGACAGAGTAGACTGGTACTCCAACCTCTAGATTTGGTATAAGGCCTAATTTTCATGACCTGAGTTCATCTCCAGCTGGGCTAGCAAACAGGCACCTGAAAAAGAGATATCTCAGCTGATACAGTGTGCAGTTCTATGGAAAATCTGGGTTAGACTGTCTATTGCAATACTGCAATCATCCAAAAGCCTGCAAGTAAACTAATTAAGGAACTTACATTGAGAGAAAGAGTTAACAAAAGATCTGGGTACAAGGAAATAGAGAGAAATGTATTGCTTATGATCTATCTATTATAAGTTTATGGATTGATTGAAAGTTTAAAGAAGGTCTGTACCTGCTAATGATAGCCCTTTGGGATATTATATGTAGTTATTAAGAGATGTGGACAATTCCATTGTATTTTAATCTTTTTAAGTGTATGTTGTAATGGTTGTATTACTGATCAACAATAAATTCATTCATTCATAGGGAGTTGTATCTCCAGCAGAAGGAAGAAGGGAGTGAATGTTGCCACAGTACCTCTCACTGGTGAGACACCACCTGGACTACTGTGTCCAGTTTTAGAGGACACAACTCAGAAGGGACATAGACAGGTTGGAGCTGGTACAGATGATGGAAAATAAAGTGGTGCAGATTTTGCTTGAGAAACCCCATGAGGAAAGACTGAGAGATCTTACCAAGGAAACCCTGGAAGAAAAGAGAGAGAGAGAGAGAGAGAGAGAGAGAGAGAGGTTACATAAACTGAGACCTACAAATACCTCACAGGGGTAACAGTGTTCAGGTATGGAGTTTCTTTCTATTGACAATATGCACCAGGACCAGGGGCATGGAATGAATCTGGAGAGAAAGAAGTTCAGGAGGGATGTGAGGAAATATTTCTTCATGATGGTGGATGCCAGGAACACTGTCAGTGGCAGTGGTGAAGGCTAAAATAGTGGGGGGGGGGGGCTTCAAGCATGCACAGAAGAAACATAGGAACCTGCTAGAAAGGAGGCACAGATGCAGGAAGGTCACTGGAGATGAGGTAGGGTCTGATAGAAGAGGCAGGGAACAGCTAGGCAGGCTGGGTAGGACAAGCAGTCATTTTCTTCCAATAAATACTATGTTTCTATATTGCATGGGGGGCAGAGTCCATGGCTGTGGGGGACCATATGGCTGTGGGGATTTTGGTTGGAGGTTTGTGCACTGTTATGGCAGCTCTCTAGCTGGCATAACAGAAATTCACCAGACGCTGGCCTGGTGGAGCTTAATAGATATTGTGCATGCAGTGCTCCACTGGCCCTCCATGGTCACAACCACTCTTTGCCTCCTTCCTGGACCAGCCATGCAGTTGCATGGGACTCAGCATGGATAGCCCTGAGCAGGGGTACTATTCCATCCCTACTGTACATACTGCATCTTTTGGTGCGTAGGACGGTTTTATCACTTTGTACACAGGGTCTGATATGTTTAATCAACTCACACATAGGAGTACAAATAGTTATCAGTTCTGGGAGCTCCCTTAGTAAAGAGTAAATGTTTTTCATTTGATACGTTGTATGCCTTGTATCCCATCCATGGTCATTATTCTTTCCATCCATATATCTGAGCTTTATTCCTTGGAAAATGGATACATTTGCTTATGGTAGGTGTAGCAGAATCTCTGGCCTTGGTGTCCCCATGGTGGACTTCATGCAGACTTTGCCCTTGTCTGTCACCACTCACTGACACTCACAGGGGGCCTTTTTTATAGTTGCCCCTCTGATTCAGGTGCTTCCTGCTACCCATAATTCCGGAAGTACCTTCTGTCTCCCTTGGCTCCAGACTTGATAAACATCTGAAATAAACAGCTCCAGTTAGCCTGGTAGCCTTAATTGGCTTAAAGTGCTTAGGGTTCAATGTGAAATATAATTACTGGGTGGATTACAGTGACCCTCAGAGAGTACTACATGCAGAAGATTCTGCTGTAACAGTTACAGCACACAAGGGACAAAGAGTGAGTATGAACATTTTTCTTGTACATTTCTGTCAATTTGCTTTAGTGTATTAGCCACAAGAAGAGATGACAGAGAGCTTTATCTAAAACTGAGAATGGCTATGCCAGAGAATTCTGACAAATGCTGCCTCTGCCTACTGCCTCCACCTACAGTAGTACCTTTGACTCGGTCCTTCTGCTCCCCACAAATCCTAGAAGTCCCTGCCTACTCCCTCAGTCCCAAACTCAATCAACATCTCAAACAGTTCAAGTGAGCCTAACAGCCCAAAGTAGCTTATAAATGACTCCGCGCAATGTTAAATCTAATCCTCAGCAATTCTGAGACACTGTTTTTATTGACCGAAAGCACATTTGGCCATCCCTGAACTCATCAGCCAGTCAGGATAACAAACCACACCAAAATGCACTTTAAAATCAATTGAAAATGCCTTCTTTCGCCTTTTTTGAAAGAGGCACAGTAGGATTTCGAGAGAGACCTGTAGAGTAGCATGCAATTATACTCACTGTGTGGAAAACAATGAATTGCAGAGGTGTACCAGCCCCTAAAGATTCTGCTGTGAACAGTTGATGGAAGAGAAATAGAGATTAAGAATGAGAATTCCTTTGTATTCTTGTTTACCAGATTTTTCAGTATATCAGCCACTTAAATAGATAACAGAGCTTTAGCTGCAATCCTCCTTCATTCATTCAAACCCCTTGTTATGTCTACTCTGTTGCAGATTATTGTGTCATCTAGGAATGGGCACTCTTTCTCCTCCAGTCCTTCTGCAATGTCATTAACAAAGACATTGAAGAAGACCAGACCTAATACTGACCTCGCGGCACCCCTAGTCTCCTTGCCCTCCCAGAGTGTACCCGATTCCTATGACTCTATCACTCATTTCCAGTCAAGTCATATTTCTACCCATTTACACAGATAGGTAGACTGGGGCACTGAGCAGTTAAGTGATTTGCCCAAGGTCACATAGTGATTATTTGGCTCTGATGGGATTTGAACCTTGATCTCCCTTTCCCAAACCAGTGATTTAATCACTAAATCAAGCTGCCATTTAAGAAACTTAAGAAGCTTTAAGAAGCATAGAGAGTGGTTAATATGTTATAAACTGATGTCTTCAATCACCTCTTACTGGCTGGTCCTGTGTGAATACCAAATGATATCCACATGGGCCACATGGGTTATTTATTTATTTATTTATTTAGGATTTTACCAGGAAGGCATACTGAGAAGAGCACTGCTCGATTACAGATGCATCCTGGGGAAGAGAGAAGATAGGAGAACAGTATACATAGTATAGACAAGAAAATAAATAGTGGGAGAAATATTAACATTAGGATCTGGTTACATGTCAGTAGTAGCTTGAGTGAGACAAATTGGTAACCACAATGCGTCAGGTATGAGAAAGCACTTGAAGTCAGGATTGACAAGTGAATACATTGTGGAAGATCACTAACATTTGGTTCAGAAACCACTACATACAGGATTGAGTGTGGCAGTTGGTAGCACAGTTACATACAGCAAGTGTACAACAAAATTAAGTTTTGAGCCATACGAGATGCAGTATAAGGCAAGTGAACAATAGTTAGATACTGATGAATTACAAATTTGCTAAGTGCCAACATTCCCAGAGAGTTGCCTAGTAGTTGGTAGGCTCCTAGACACAAGCACAGGTACGGATGAAATGATCTTGGAGCATGGAGTTTAGGTGCGACAGTCAGGTGAAGCGACGAATGTTAGCTGGGAAAGAGCTCCATAGTGAGGGAATGCGGTAGCTGAACCCTGATTGCTCAGTGGAGGTAGATTGGTATGGGAGAGCTAGGGACCTGTAGTCTGAGTTTCTGAGGTGTGATTGTGTGCTAGGGTTTGTTAAGATGTCAGAGAGGTAGGAAGGAGCCGCTGAGACCAATGCTTGGCCGTAATTTTTGTGCAGTGAGTTAGCCTGCGATAGTCAAGTGAGGTGAGGTTCATTGCTTGACATAGGGCACAGTGGTGTGTGGAGTAGGGGCTGTTTTGGGCGAAGTGGCAAAAAGAGTGGAAGAGAGGGTCCAGCCTAGCTAATGTGGTCTTTGGGCCGGCACTGTAGACTATGTCCCCATAGTCGAGGACTGGGAGGATCATTTTATTTATAATGACCTTCCTGGCTGGAAGGGGTATGTTGTCATGATTCCAGTAAAGTGCACCAAGCCTTGGGTGCAGCTTCTTAAGTAAGGAGTCAGTATGTGTGGAAAAGTTGAGGTGCTGTCCAAGCCAGACACCGAGGTATCTAAAGGTGGTGCAGGACTCCAGTGGGGACCCTTCCAGGGTGTGAAAAACTAATGGTGAAAGCAGCCTAGAAATTTTCTGCCTCTTCCCAAAGGTTAAGGAGACTGTTTTGCTAGCATTTAGAAGGAGGTTATTTGAGCGGAGCCAGTGCTGGACTGTGATGAAGTCGTGCTGAAGTCTGGGCGCAACTTCAGAGGGCAAGGGTCCAGATGCATATAGCACCATGTCGCCTGCATACATGGATGGCAGAGTGTATGCAGGCAGAGGACGGATCATTTAGAAAGACTGAGAATAGGAGGGGGCCTAGGACAGATCCTTGAGGCACTCCTGACGTGATTGGGAGGGGGTCCGACATGGACGCTCTTATACGGACAGCTTGGGATCTACCAGTGAGGTAGGAGTGGAACCAAGATGTGACCCAGCCAGATAAGCCAGCCTTAACAAGTTTTGTCAGGAGAAGAGAGTGAGTCACTGTATCGAAAGCTTTTGCCAGGTCGATAAAGATGGCAGCAGTGATGTGGCCAGCATCCATCCCTGAGAGGATGGAGTTGGTAATCCTAAGAAGGGATGTGATAGTGGAGTGGGGATTTCCTAAAGCCAGACTGGTAGGGGGAAAAGAAGGAAGAAGAGTCCAGATAGGTGGATAGGCGAGAGAGAACCAGATGTTCTTGTATCTTGGCAAGGGTCGGTAGGAGGTTGATGGGCCGGTAGTTGCTTGGGTTTGAGGCATCACCACCCTTTGGAAGTGGGATTATGGTGGCATGTTTCCACTCAGTGGGGACTTCTGCTAGGACGAATGATAAGTTAAATAGGGCGACTAGTGGTTGAGCTATGGCAGGGACCAAAAGGTGGAGCATTTTGGAGTCCAACCCCGTGGGACATATTCCCTTTTCAGGGTTAAGGACAACCAGTGCATTGTATACCTCATCAGGGGTGACTTGCAGGAAAGAGAAAGGCTGAGCTGCAGTTGCCACAAGATGTGGTGTCAGTGCAGGCATACTGAGCCTGGTGCAGGGTGGCCCTGGGAGTAGCATGGTTGGTAGTGAAGACAGTGTTAAACAAGGTGGCAACTGCTGAGGGGTCAGTGATGGTGTGACCACCAACCTGCAGGGATGGGATTGGTGGTTGTGATGGTGGACATAGAAGTGATTTGACCACCTTCCAGAAATGAGCACGGAGATGGAGGAAGAATTGAATGTGCATGAGAAGTAGTTGGCCTTACTGGCAGATTATTTTAGTACTAAATTGTGGAGCACTCTGTAGGTCTGGAGGTCAGCCTGGGATTTGGAGATCTTACAGGTTTTCCAGGCCTTGTCTCAAGTCGGAGGTGGGCTAGGATATCGGAGAGATCCATGGTAGATGAGTACCTCAGACTCTGGATCATCTGAGGGGGGCGTAGTGGTCCCAGATGGCGATGAAGTTGGACTTAAAGAATGACAGTACCTCATCTGTCGAGGTGAAATGACTGTTGCATGACCAGTCATAGTTGCCAACTCATTTAATAATGAGGGGAGGTCCAGGGATTTGTATGATTTAGAATGTAGGATTCTGAGAGGGGGAGCTTTGGGTTTGTGAAATTGCACACAGTGTAGATCCCATGGTGGTCACTAAGGGCATCCGGAAGGAGTCCAGAGGCTGTAATCCTGTGAGGGTGAGAGATGAGGGATCAATCTAGCAGTGTATGGTTCTGTGTTTTATGGTTTGCCCGAGTAGGTTCAGTGATTTGTTGTGTTAGGATTAGGGCTGTTACTTTGTCAAGAAATTTGGAAAGGGACTCAGCAAGCCAGTTCTGGTTAAAATCCCCTAATATGTGGATCTCACCACCTGCTACCAGGAAGTTTACGTAGCCTAGGTAGTCCAATATGTAAGGTGAGGTGGTGTCTGGAGCGCAGTATGTGCCTGCTATGTAGATTGGGATTCAGTGGGGGATGGAGAGTTTTACCATTAAGGCATTAATGGAGTTCGACGGTAGGGATAGCGCAACCATGGTCAATTTGATGGAGGAAGCAATGCACATGACTATGCCCACTACTTTTCTGCCAATCCGATCATGGCGGAGAAGTGTGTAGCCGGGTATGGCAAATTCTGCGTCGGTGTTATGTGATTTTAGCCAGGTTTCAGAGATAATCAGAATGTCTGGGCTGAGAGACACGGCGAGGGCTTGTAGCAAAGTTATTTCGCAGAGACTGCATATATTTATGTGTATTAGTTTTGAGGCCTGAGGGATTTGGAGTGGGACAGAAGGGTTTTGAGTGTGGGGTGTGTTGGTGCTCGTTGGTTATATTATCCCCTGCAAGGAGAAGTAGCAGGGTGACCATTAGTTTGGTGTGATGGGCTATCCACAGAAGTTTTCTGGTGGTGGTATGTTATGCGGTTCGGTCAGCTTTTGGTCTCCAGGTTTCTGGTAGAAGGACTAGGAGGCTGATTTGGAAAGTAGGTGGGATTAGCCCGGGGCAGGTGGAGAGAGTATGGTAGGGATGGGCGATTCAGCTGAGATAGTGGAGGTAGGAATATTTGTTAGCAGCCTGTCGCAAGATGTGATGTGGGCTGGGAGTGGAGGGTAAATTGATGGAGGGTGGGACAACCAGGGGTGATGATAAAGAAGATTAATAAGTAAAGTTGAGGCATAATGGAGGCTAAAAGAGCAAGGGTCTGGAAAGCAATTGCAAAACCTTGGTGTAGTGGCCTCTAGTGAATGGCTGGTATAACTTGCAGATGGGAAAGTAGGCTGATTGGTTAAAACTGGCATGTGACTTCAGGTACATAAGGGAGTAACTGCCAAGGGTGGTGGTCGGGGTGGTGGGAAGCTGACATGCAACGTCAGCGGGGCTCTAGCTTGTTCAAACTGCATAGTAGTAGCAGCAGCACCACGAGCCATACCTTAGCACTGCCTGTGAATTGCTGTTGGGGGGGGTCAGTCTGCACTCCAGATCCTGGGAGGGCTTCCACACTGCCCTCATGACCGGGGGATTGCCTCGAAAGCTATGAGAAAGACAGGATTTAAATGGAGGGATGGAGGGAGGGGCTTGGTGCAATCGTAAGTAAGCTTTAAACAAAGGGAGTCAGGGCTCAGAGGAGCAGTTACTGCAGTGGGAAAGCTCTAAATAATTTAAACCTTAGCCTGCTTGAAGCGCTGCTCAGAGGTGTCTGAAGGTAGCTGGTAATTCAGAAGTTTCAAACTTCCCTTAGATGGGGAGCTCAGAGGTGCCTTAAGCACATAAATTAAGCACTTTATACCTTTCTTTGTGTCTGCGTTAAGCCTTGTATAGCATAGCAAGGCAGAGAATGAATTAAGCTGGCTGCTAAATCAGTTTTAAACAACTTAAGGTAACTCAACAGGACAGTGAAAAAGCACAGTATTTTAGGAGTTATGAAAGCAGCTGGTAATTCAGAAGTTTCAAACTTCCTTAGATGGGGAGCTCAGAGGTGCCTTAAGCAGATAAATTAAGCACTTCAGACCTTTCTTTGTGTCTACGTTAAGCCCCTTGTATAGCACAGTAAGGCAGAGATTGAAATTAAATCTGGCTGCAGCTAAATCAATTTTAAACAAATTAAGGTAACTCAACAGGACAGTGGAAA
Source organism: Neoceratodus forsteri (assembly GCA_016271365.2). Classification (NCBI taxonomy): domain Eukaryota; kingdom Metazoa; phylum Chordata; order Ceratodontiformes; family Ceratodontidae; genus Neoceratodus; species Neoceratodus forsteri. The sequence goes on along the minus strand of CM057459.1, from coordinate 106,393,448 downwards.
AGCACAGTATTTTAGGGAGTTATTAGCAGACAAAAAACTATCTCCATATGTCTGCCAACTTTAAAATTAAAGAGATGGTGCCTTTTCTCTTGCAGCTTGTTCAAACTGCATAGTAACAGCAGCACCCCAAGCCGTACCTTAGAGCTGCCTGTGAATTGCCATTGGGGGGGTCAGTCTGCACTCCGGATCCTGGGAGAGCTTCCACGCTGCCCTCATGACCTGAGGATTGCCTCAAAAGCATAGCTGCCTGTGAATTGCTGTTGTTGGTGGGGGTTCGGTCTGCACTCCGGATCCTGGGAGGGCTTCCATGCTGCCCTCATGACCTGAAGATTGCCTCAAAGCTTAGCGCTGCCTGTGAATTGCCATTAGGGGTTGATCTGCACCGGATCCTGGAGGGCTTCCACGCTGCCCCATGACCTGAGGATTCCTGGTTACCAAAGAATAAAATAAAAATAAAATGAAACAAAATGAAAAATACATACTACTTGTCATTGGATGATGTAGAAATACATGCATGTGACTCTTCAGTAGGTTTTCATTGTTTTCCCCTTTTTTGTAAACTTAAAAATTGGTTCCACATACTTTACTGTCTTTTATTTTCACAGTAAGACACTCCTGGGAATGGATTACCCTACCAATCAGTAATCTCACTTTCACAGAGAACCACACTCACTACAGCCTGGCCCATGGGGGATACAATTACCTAATGATAACCCCCAACCCCCACCGCTGGATCTGCATCAGGATTTCAAAGCAGGATGCCCATCAGTATTATAAAGCAGGACAAGACCAGTTCCTGTGGGAGAATCACTGAGGGATACACAGCATGAATAGGGATCCTCACTGTGATAAAACTTGGATATGTCCAAGCTCAAATTGGGTATAAGTACTGCCATGTGCCAGAAGGGATCCTGTCATTGGCACATAGATACTGTATGCTACTATAGTATGTTATGTTACAAAGTAAATAAAATTATAAAGCATAACAATCATACCAACACTGTATAACATGCTTTGCAACATGACAGGGTTGGCCTCTGTGGAAAGGTGAGAAAAGATGAGCATTTTTACCCAGGGCAATATCAAACAGATTAAAATGATTATCACCTCCTATATTTTGGCATTTTGAGGAACCTGAGCACACTTAGAGAAAAATTAGTCTAGAGGAAGTGTCTTCTAGTTTTTAATGAGGATGTTCTCCAGGTCATTATCCAGTAGTCCTCTGGCTTCTGTGTTGTGACACAAGACCTACAGGGCTCCTTGTATAAATACAAGAAGTACCCGTTTTAGTTCTGCTAATTAATTCCTCTCTGATAAAGTAGATTTTTCCAACAGTCTTGAAAAAGGCTACATGTGCCCCGTCCTGTAGAGAGATAATGTTGATGTGGAAGTCCCAACCAATAGTTTGGGATCATTGTGAAGAAGGTTGTAGTGCAGTTATACAGTAGATACACTTGGAACAGTATGACGTGTGGATCAGTTCAATCTGCATTCAGGCAAGAGCATAGTCCTAAGACTGTTCTGGTAAGGTAATAAGTGATCCACTCATGGTCAAAAACACAAGGGAATTTTCCATTCTCAAATGTCTTAGTCTTCGGCATTTAATGCATGCCACTGAGTCCTGCTGGAATGTCCAGAGCACTATTAGAGAGGTATGGGAAATTGATTTTACATGGCTTATATTTTTCCTTCCTGGCTGCAGGCAGAACAATGAATCCTATACCTTTGCGATCTTCTGTGTCACCATATTACCTCTAATTGCTCATTGCAATGATCAGGGGAGAAAATATTACACTTGCTCAGATTAAAACTGAGATATGTAAATGTTTGCACTTTATTAGTATGTTGCAATGCTTTCCTTTTCTTGTACAGCAATTTCAGAGTAGAGTTTAAAAAATAAATTAGCACCATACTGGTTTTCTCTGGGATTGATGCAATTTTAGGTTGTTAATATGCACTAGTCTGTATGAACTATAAGTAATGTTTATTGTTTTATCATGTAAGGCATTTTATGCTTGAGAATGAGGTGCAAGAAATCCACTTTTTCACACCAAGTTTTTATACCCCCACCATCAAGGAAGGTTAATCCTTGCTAAGTCTTAACCAGTGCCCTCCCAGTCCTGATAGCCACTGCACAGTACTAACCATGGTACAAAGCTCAGGAATACTGGTGACCATCATTCTGAGACTGGACAAATTTTTCTGCCCATTCTTCCTTGGCCCCCACACTTGGGGCACCAATGCATGACACTCACAGCTGCAATGGTCCCCTTTGAAGAATGTAGTGAGGCCTACCTTTATGGCACACTCTTAAAGTCTCAACAGTATCCCTTCCCTGGTCAGGAAATGCTGTGTCTGGCAGTACCCCAGCCTGGTAGGGATCACATTATTGTATAGATCTGAGAATGTTACCTAATTCAGGTAAAAGCATATGGTGTCATGATGCCTTACTGCTGGGCTCTCAGGATGTCCAAAAATAAAACTTTCACTTACAGTGCAACCAGCCAAAAGAAGGCACTCTCATCACTATTTCTGCAGGTGATATCTAGCAGCATCCTGCAGGAGCAAAATAATCCGATGTGAATTACTCTAATTTGTTGTGCATTAAACAATAACATCTTTGTTCTAGATTGCTTCATTATAGTGGGTGGCAGTTTATATACTGATATTTGTTTACTGTATTAAAACTAAGATACACAAGTGAAAACAAAGTATAACTGACCACATATCAAAGGGGGCATCAGGGAGAGGTTCGTTACCAAGAGGGTGGTACAGTCATGGAACAGGCTGCCAGAACTGGTGGTGGAAGTGGATACAGTAGACAAATTTAAAAGAGCATGGGACACGCACATGGGCCTAGTGGGCTGAGGGCAGACTGGCAAGGGGAGGGGTCTTCCTGGGGGGTTCCAGGCAGACTAGATGGGCCGAGGGGTCCTTCTCTGCTGGCAGATGTCTATGATATTAAAAGGGAATAATGTGCCATAGTAAATCAGAAAATGAAGAAACACAGTCCAAGGAGGGGATGAGTTGTGTCTTATAAGTTTCTTGTTTTCAGGGTGGGGGGATGGGGGGGGTGCAGTGAGACACAAACTGCGTAGGTAAAGAAAACCATTACATTCATGGAAGAAAATCTAGGTCAATCTTCCAAAAATGATGACAAACTACATCTCTCCTGCTTTTTCTGCTGACACCAGCTGCTAAAGCCCCATGGCACCCTACTGTATGTTATGAAACTGACACAGTAAAGCTTTAGCAGCCCCCGCGTAACAAAGGCTCAATTCTAATACATGTCAAAGAAGAAAATCAATACCTACTGCTTAGACAGCAAACAATAGTTTTACAAAAGAAGAACATTATAAACATAAATATGGTGTTCTGGTGCCTGGCAGGGCATTTATGAAATACTGTAAACAATTCTATATTACAATAAAATGCTTACGGCAGGATTTGAAGCATGTTCTTTCCTCTGTTCCCTTTATAACACGTCAATACCTCCCCCACAGTTTATTTGTTCTGCTCTTTCCTTGCACTATCATAAAATTTATTTTTCATACCATCTGTTGTACCAAGATAAGACTTTCATGCAGTATGAAACAAAGGGCTTCATAAATGTGAGGGAAGTCTCTAAATAATAGTCATACAAATAGCACGAAGAGAAAGGCTACAAAACTGGTATTGCACCAATGACATGAGGAATTCCTTTTTTCTAAAATAGGTTAATAGATTATATTTCCTTCATTAGCACTTATGTTGAAAGAAGATTTTATGATTTAAAGTTAGCGTGAGGGGCTACTGTACATGTGCCACATCTAATAAACTTTACAGTGCATTACAAGTAGTTTAGCTTTTAGGAGGCTGTGAGGTAGGTGCAAATGCTGTTCTACATGTCCAACTTTTGGTGCCCATGCTATATACTGTAAGGTATCAGAAAATTATTTGAGTTAGATGTTTTATAGCTATGGCTAAGTTAGAAAAGGCTTTGGAAATTCTCTACATCAAGTCGGTGAACTGCTCACAAATACTGTATGTCTCTGCATGTATGTGATTTTCATAGAAAAGTTACACTGACAATGTGGCCCATGCACAAATGAGCAGAGTGGCTACACACCATGAGTGCAGCCACTCTGCACCCATTGTGCCTCCCACGCAGGATGCATGACCTGTGGAACGCGAGTCTCTATGCACCCAATCCCCAGCCACATGGATAGCAATGCACCGGGTGGGTGGGAGGCATGCCACACTATACACCCTGCACTAAGGTGCTTAGTGCTACCCATGGGGATGCAGTGGAGGTGCAGGTTACAACTGGGAGGACCCTTCTATACCAACTGTATGTGCCCCATGCACAAAACAGTCCACCGTCTGGTCCAGGTGGAAAGCCCATATCCCCAACAACAAAACCCCTGCAGTCATTCCCCACCATCCACCCCAGCAAGCAGCTGTGCCCCATATCCTCATAAGCTGAAACCCCTCCACACACACCTCACACAGGGGCCCAGGATTGCAGACACCTCCCCTCCCTACCCTGACCACCGCTCCTGGCCTCTCCAGGCACTCCAAGGAGTGCAGTGACCCTCAAAGCAATCCATGGTGATCAGTGTTGGCACCAGCACCAACAACACAACACCCCCTTACCCCCATATCTGTCTTCCTCCTTTATATGGGCAGCAGGCTCCCAGCATCACATGGATGACCAGTGGCCAAGGAGGTGTGTGGAGGGCTATGCCACTGGCCATCCCATGCCACCAGAGGACAGGTACAGGGGCTGGGGGGATGTATGTCTGCTGGGACCAAGAATGGGCCATGGCTGTGTGGGTTGGGCTGTAGCAATGCTTACTTGGCAGGGGCAACTGTGTGCCAAGGTGGGGGGGTAATGCATCTCAGAATAATGGACAGGGGCACTGAGTTGGGAGGGACTTATGAAAATATGTGCAGGGGATGGGGCTGTGCTACAGGGAGGCTCAGGCATTCCAGACTGGGGTGGGATTGCCCTTGGGGTGGGGCCTTGGTGCATGGACATGGCCAGGGCCACACCAGGCAATGGGGCCTGGTTGTGTGGATCTGGGTGCACATGAAGCTATTTGCATATCTGTACCGATGCCATGCCACATAAGGGATCCACTGTGGATCCATCTGGTCTGCAACTCCGCCCGGCTGCCCTGCACAGTCATGCACACCAGGGAAGTGGAGCAGCAGACAGGTGGCAACTGTTGATGAATACCACTGCTGAGTACCTGTCCTCAGGTGCAGAGCTACATGTGTGGTATATGCACCTCTGGCACATTTTTCCAGCTGGTAGTACATAGACCCCAATGATTTAAATCACTTTAACCATGAGAAGAGTTCCTAGTTTAGAATGTTTCCAAAAATTACAGATAATATCTACAGACTAGTGCTGTGTAGAATGCAGAATAACACCAGTGGAATACTGGCAGAACAGCTATTCTACTTCCAAACTGCATTTTGGAATTTGTAAGTCAATTTTGCACAATTCCAACAGCATTTTTTGTCTTCTTTGTTGTAACTGGATTTTAGTTACTTATGTGTTTTTTGATTTTTCAGTTCTGCAATTGTAAAACATCAGAAGGGAGTTCCAATGTTACTTTGTTTAATGCAACTGTGGACTAGTGTTCTGCAACTCTTTTTATGATGCAGACTCCAGCTGTTGGAGCAGTATTCAGTGGTTTTGAATGAGAGGCCTATGTAATCAGTGGAATGCATGTTAATCATCAGGTTCTGATTTTGTGGTTTGGGAACATATGCTCATGGATTAATTTCACTTTTCAGAGTGTGAGAGCTGGAAGAAGGGAAAGAGAGTTAGAGACCTTTAGGATCCTTTTTTATAGAGTTTTGTGAGTTATGACTATTACAATGGCTTTTTTGGAGGTCAGTACTGAATTGTTCTGACTGCTTCATTAGCACCAGAGACAGTGTCCTGATGATAGAGGTCTCTGAATATGCTAACCAGCATCAACCCTTGGTGACTGTAGATGTTAAATGTGATATTCTTTATCAAACCTTTGCCTGGCCCTGCCACAGAGGTCACTGCCTGACAAAGCAGGATATTACTTGTCCCCTTACTAAGATGAAGAGCATAGTACTGCTGCACATTTTCTTAAAAGTTATTTCTGAGTAACCAACATTTCACCCCTGGTTGTGCTACCACAATATGTTTCTGCATTATATAGGGTACCTGTGACCAGAAAGTTCACTTCTACCACTGTCAAAGTGTGGAGGCAGTGTAGTCTATTATTTATTATTCAAAAACACATTTGGGGTAATTTTTCCAGAAGTTAGTGCAGAATCTACTTAATAGGGTCCCATTAGCAAGATACATGTAATGGTGTGTAAAGCAGGATGTCATTTTGTAGGTTTTGGGGAAAAAATGGAAGCAAGATGGCAGCCATACAAACAAGGATTTTTCCTGATTAAAAGTATTAGCCCATATGAAAAGGATCCTTTTTAGTATGAACCAAATTCCTTTTTTTCCAAGCAGCTACCAAAGACCATACTGAGCGTTCTCGAACCAAAATTTTAAATATTGTAATAACTTTGGAATGGATTAATATTTTTTTCACCAAGCCAGCAAAGGGCACCACTGTGTCCCAAGTCCTTTCAACCCTGATAATTACATACCAACATTCTAAACAGTCTGGACACTAGGGGATGACAAAAAACAAACAAACAATTTTTTTCACTTTTTTCACTATCCATATCTCAGAATCTGTGCATCCCGACAGAATGAAACTTGACACATCAGAAGAACTACCCCATGATACTGTGCATGCAAAATTTCATGCAAAGTGCAAAGTGTGAGGTTTAACATAGAAACCCCTGCTCAACCTTAACTATGGCACTATCACACCACTACAATGTACACCCGGGAGATGAGAAGTGTGAGTGTGGACATGATAGAAACAAACACTATATCCATGGGATAAACATTGTAAACTGGAATGAGTTGTCCACTCTAAGTGCAAATTCAAGCATACAGATAATCAAATAAATTTGTCTGGGGGAAGTTCAGAAGGGATGTCTAAATGTCCTTTCTCATGGAAAAGTGGTTGACAGTGGGAACAAGACTCTGACTGAGGTTATAAATGCTAAAACAGTAGGATGATTCAAACAAGAGTGTGACAGCCACACGATTATTAAGAACAATTGCTGTGCACAAACCAAGTGGGTACTGGTTACCAATTTATTGATACAAAACTGTATGTACATGCCGGCTAACACCCCTATATTGTCTCTACACAGAGCTTCTGCAAGGCAAGACTAGCTCTGACACCTTTTAAACACCCTCTGTTGTGACATGTGGAAATCCTAAATCCTATTGGATAATATGCTAAGTCTAAAAGTATACAGTATTGGATAGTGTAAAACATCCATTCAACTGGACAGGTAGAAGAGCCTGAAAAGATCAAGGGACATTAGAGCAGTAGAGGGAAACAAGGAGCTGGATGGTCAATAGTTCCAACACAGATGTATTAGGCAGGGTTGAAGAGACTGGGTGGTCTTATGGGTCTTTTTGTGCAATCATATTCTGTTTCTGCGGTTCTACAGTATGGTTCAGAATAAACATCCTACATGTATGCCTCTCACTCACATTGCACTGCTGCTCACACACATTAGTGGCACATACTGGTATAACTGCTGTTGACTCCTCAGCATCCTTCTCCTTAATATTGGGCTGCAGTAGCAGCACATCTTATGGTATGTCTTCTGTACTTACTGTGGTGGACCTTCAGAGCCAGCACACTGGTTTTTATTCTATATGTGCCCTCAAGAAATGCCTTATACCTGGTTTAACACAACAGCTTTGCATGTTGGTTTTTTTTCAATCATACATAAGAGGGACGATATAGTCAAAGCAGTTTGTGATGGTCACCCCAGGTAATCTGCTTCTTTAATAAATTGAACTCTGTTGTCACTGATGCTCTCCAGAGCAGTGTGGGCACTTCCTAATTTGCAGATCCTTCATGAGACATCCATAGTCATTTATATTGTTCTGCAATGCCGCCCAGGGAGCTTCAGTTTCTTCAAGACCAGCTTAGTGTACCAAATCATCATCTAATCTAGGAGGATGTCAGCACACAACACAACACAGCATTGGTTGAGGGAACAGAATAGAGTTTGCATGAGCTGTTCCTCAAGCAGGATATTAGTGGGGTACTGCTGCTCTTGGGCTGTAGCATCACTGAGAGTAGTACAGGTTCTTTCTCTTTGAGAAGTGTAACAAAAACCTGAGCTCCAGTACTGCCTTCCTTAATCATTCCAGCTATCCATCTTGTCAAGTCAGAATTGGAAAGTTCCATGAATGCAGAACTCTTGACTTATTTCCATAAGCTATCCAGGAACTCACTGAAGAGCTTACAAGGGAGCTGATATCAATGTTTTCAACCATACATGACAACACTAGCTACATGTGTGCAATCATGATTGCTCCCCCCATTCAAATGTGAGGCATGGTCCCTTACTAAAGAGCCAGAGAGTGACTGAGCTCAGGCAGCAGCTATGCACTGAACTTGTGGGAACTATAAGGAGAGTGGCCTATTGAAATCAGAGGATACTAAGGACTGGGCTGTGCTAAAACACCAGGGGCCAGATTTTCAAAACTCAGCCTGGACACAAAGGGTGTTTTCTTGTGTTAACCGGGCTTTATGCCTGATTTTTGGGTGGGAACTATATTCAGACACTCCCGCAGCATGGGCAAAATCCATCAGCACCAGAACACTAAGTTACCGTTGCGCCCATGTAAACGAGGGGTCCTCCCCTGCATATGTGTGCAACAGGATAGTGAGAGGTTTCCCAGGCAGTGAATGGGACCTAAATGTGTACAAGTTACTGCCTTTGCAGACACCAACTTAATGGGGCACAAGGTCCTTGTGGCAGGCAAAGGGAATGCAGCCACCCACTTTGGCCTGTTGAAGTAGTGACTTTCCTGGCATCCAGTGGCACCCCCTGCCCAACTATCACCTGCTGCTTTATTAAGAAAGAATTCCTTGGTGTAGGGTGACACCTCCCATCCTCCAATCCCCATCCCCAGAACTGTATTGTTATCCCTTGGTGTCTAGAGGCAACTTCCACCTTCTGATTCCCATCCCAAACACTGTATCTGTATTCCCTGGTGTCTAATGGCACCCTCACACCCTCTGATCCCTGTCCCCAGCACTGTATCAGTGCCCTGGTATTTAGTGGCACCCCCACCATGTGAACACTCACCACTGTGATAATAAAGAAGTCACTGGTGTCTAGTACTACCCCCAGAACTCTGATCCCCTTCAGACCATATATATGAGGGCTGCCATGACTCCCAGAACTTGGAGATAGTCCCATACCTCTCTGTGTGGTCTGCTGATTAGACCTGATGCCAATCTGCAGATGTTGATTGATGTTTCCGCTGTTGGTGCCACCTTGTTGTTTGTTGTGTCTATCACTGTGCCCAGGTGAGTGATTGTTTGTGATGGTGTTAGTTGGCTCTTGGTTGTGTTTATTATCCAGCAGTGGTGCAGAAGGCATTCTATTGCTAATTGTGTGCTGTGCCATGCTCAGTCCACCGTTCTGGCTCTTATTAGCCAGTCTTCCAGGTATGGGTTGACATGCACCCTAGTTTTCTTAGATGTGCTGCCAGGACCACCAGTGTCTTGGTGAATACTTGGGGGGCTGATGCCAGGCCAAATGGGAGACAGGTGTACTGAAAGTGCTGGCCATGGATGTTGAACCTGAGGTAGTGGTGATGCGAGGGTTGGATGGGGATGTGGAGGTAGGCATCTTTGAAGTCTATCAAGGTGAGAAAATCCCCCGGTTGTAGGGTCAGAAGTGTTGACTGCAGGGTTCAATTTTGAATTTTGTGTGTGTCACATAATGGTTCAGGTACATCAGGTCCAGCATGGGTCGCATGCTGCCTGTCTTTTTTGGTACAACAAAGAAGGAGTAGACTCCTTTGTCTCTTTCCCCTGCGGGGACTGGCGTAATAGCCTCATTGTTGAGTAAGTCCGTGTTGCCTCCTGTTATTGCTTGTGCCTTGATTTGGCAATTTGGGAGGGGTGAAGGAAAGGGTCTGTGCTGAGATGGGTACTGCTGAATTCTATCGCATAGCCCTTTGTCACCACCTCTAGTGCCCATTTGTCAGATGTAGTTTGGGCCTATAGTTGTGCATACCACTGGAGTCTTCCTGCTAGTGGTAGGTCTGCAAGGGCTCATGCACCTTCAGTGTTTATTACCTTGTGGTCTGAAGTTTGGTTTACGGCCTGTGTTGGAATAGTTGCCCTGTGTTACCTTTGGGTTTGTTATTGTAGGAACTGTGCTGGAAACGGGGGTCTTTGGTTCCAGTGTTTGGAGGATGGTGGGTTACAGGACTGTGCCTTGGGTTTAAAAAATGTATTTTTGGGATGAAAGGATTTGTCCAAGGGCAGGTAGATGTCCTTGTCTCCTTGCGTTTGTTTTTCACCCCTGTGTTTGAAGTATGGCATCAGCCCTTCTCCGAACAGTGTACCTACTTTGAAGGGGAGTTTCATTAGCACATTCTTGGATTCATTGTCTGCTTGCCAGAGCTTAAGCCACAGTGCCCTCCTTGCCCTGTTGGTGAGCACCGTCATTCTAGTGCTGAACTTAATGATGTCTGAGGAGGCGTTCATAATGTATTTAACTGCCTGTATGATGCACTCTGCTGCATTAGCCTGTGGAGAATCCTCAGGAATGTTCTCAATGAGGATGTCCAGCCACCTGCATAGTGCTCTGGGAAGTGAACCACACTGCTGTGTCTGCCGAGCGTAGCATACCAGAAGCCTCGTGAATTTTGCGGAGGTGCTCCTTGATCTTTCTATCCATTGGGTCTTTGAGGACTCTCATGCTTTCTATTGGTATGGTGGTACATTCAGAGAGCTCAGACATGGGTTGGTCCACCTTGGGAGCCTTCCCCCAGAAATTACTTCTTTCTTGGGCCATGGGGTACCATTTGCTCACCATGCTCTGCTTGGGGAGTCTGGTTGGCTCAGTGGCCTCATGCTCTTTTGTAAGGATTGTATCTATGGTTTTGAAGGATGGGATATGGATTCTTTCCTCTGGTTCACCCATTGAGTGAAGTGGGTCCTCTGAGGTGGATGGTTGTTCTGATTGTTGGGATATTTTTAGAGCCGCCTGTACCATTGGGATGAGCTCATCAATATTGTTTCTGTGGCACATCCTGGTGGACTTGTCTGAGGTGACCTCCTCCTGATACGCCGAGGTTTCGGTTGTTGTGTTGTCCATGTTCCATCTAGGCCATTTGTTGAGGGGTTCTTCTGGGTTCAAACAAAAAAACCAAGTGAATCCGGAGTCTGCTATAACTTGTCAATGCGTTTTCTTTGTTAAAACAACACCCCTACGTTTCGCTCCTATGAGCTTGATCACGGGGCTTCTTTTGGTATCTATTTTAGAAACAAACAAAAACATTATTGTACATCTTAAACACTTACTATAATTTCAATTGATAGACACAACTTTGAGTGCATTCATCTACCTGAAAAAATGAGTCACTATGCTTGTAAGCACATGGCACTTCAAATTTCAAAATCACTCTTCTTCCTGACAAAAAATAAATTGTCATAATATAATATGTTAAACACCGAAAATCAAAGCCGTGCCAAAATGTAACATAAGTATAAAAACTTAATACCCCATAACACATACCTTGGGAAGCTGAACTAGCGTTGTTCTTGAATTTTGTAAGCCTTGAATGGTTCTAAAATATATAAAAATAACTACCTTTAACCCTAAGGTTTAAACGTGTAAAAACTATTGTGCAGGATTATTTTGTTTATTTCAAATGGAGTGCACTTACCCTCTCCACTTTAAAGTTTGCCACTAAGGTCAGAACTTTATGGTGAACCAATAACAATTTGAAATTTGTCTGTAGCGTTTAAATAAGGCTCATACTAGTCCTGCCATTATGCGTCTGTTGCCGAGAGCTAAACGCTGAACTGCTCCCCAAAGCTGCTAGTCCTCTTGAGCAGCCATGAGTTTCCAGGGAATGACATCTCACCGCGAAACTCTCGCTTCTACGCAAAGACATTGCCTAGCAACTGAACACACATTCCCAAATATATGGGAATGTATACGTGCGCCAGGCTGCTCAGAGTGTGGCAGGGCTTTTTATTTCAGTGTTGAAAGCCATTTGATAAAATACTAATGATGATAGAGAACAACACTTTTAAAAAGGCATTTGGATGGCAATAAATAATACTCCATTTTTTTACATTATGAGACCAATGAACAATTAAATACTAGATGTCTAATGATGCTGGAAAATTAACAAACAATGAAGACTTGGCAGTGGAAATATATATAGCATTTCCCTCCTGTACTAACATCATAATAGATTTAATCCAACAGATAATATTAGTTCATAATAATCTAGACACATTTTATATGTATTCTAAAACACACCAACATTCCTTGAAAATTAACAACTATCAACAAAATCAAACTAATTGAATCTGCCTTCAAAATCAATTGCTATATATTTGAAAACTGTTTTAATACAGACTATTAATACCATTCATAGATAGACATACAGAATGATTTGTAGAAATAGTATAAATTATAAACAAGCTTGCCAATTACAATCAATATTCATACCTATCATAGGATCTAAAGTTTTTAAACTGAATATCCATTTCATTTCCGTTTTCTCTAACAATCTTTTATAATTTCCACCCCTAGGTGGTTGTTTAACCACCTCGAGACCCCAAAACCTAAGAGATGCTCTTTTATGCCCTGCCTCATTGAAATGTATAGCTACAGGATTTATCATTTTATTTCTTATATCGCTTTTATGTTCCCCTATCCTTACTTTAAGTGCTCTTTAGTCTGTCCCACATATAATCTATCACAAGGACATTGTAATACATAAATGACACCTTCAGTATTACAATCAATGTGATCCATAATGTTAAATTCTTCATTATAATAAGGATGTTTGAAAGAAGTTTTTCACTGGTATTATTACACACTGCACATTTGCCACATCTAGTCATCCCCGTTGTAGTGGCCCCAGCAATAATTGTGCTTTACTCAAATCATGATGTTCAAATTCAGAATGTACCAATCTGTCTTTAAATTTTTGACTTTTTGGATACTACTATGGGTCTCGATTGTAACGATTTAATACTTAAATTATCCATAGCTACTAAATGCCAATGCTTGTTTATTATTCTTTTAATTTCTGTCATTTGTGATTGTATTTTGTGCAAATACTAGTCTATCCTTCTTTTGATTCTGTTTCTTACTTAAAAGTTGTTCACGTGTCATTTTTCAATTTTGTCACTTGCTTGTGTTAACATTTTTAGGGTTCTTCTGGGTGTTTTGGAGTGCCAGGGGTGGCACGGGCACCTACTTTCAAGGGTTCAAGAAATTGAAGAGGGTTTGTGCTTGGCTGGGCGTCCAATGCGATAGGTGCCATCGGGGTGGGGTGAATTCTATAGCGGATCTGTCTTCTTCCAAGTTCACCGTGCCCCTACGGGAGGGTGGGGGTGTAGACTGAGCATGTTGTGTCATCCTTCTCGAGTGCCATGAAGACTACCCCACATTCACTGCATTTTGTCATGGTACAGCTCAGTCTGTGGAGATTAACAAAAAATTGTATCATATAGGGTCCATGCATGTCAGCAGGCCACATAATAAATTGTTTACTCTGATTACTAGAGAGAAAGGTGGAGATAATACTTCCTGTCCCTATAGATAGGGCTAGGGAATCTCACTGTGCCAGAAAAAACAAGGGAAGGACCCAGGCAAGATGGCGGTGGTGAAATCTCATGGGAACCACCAAGATTTGGAAGTCCTTTATACCTTGCGCAGCCGTAGGCAATATGGCACCGAAATCTTGCAGGAACATGCATGAGATTTGCAGAGTTTTCATTGTTGTGGTGGCTGTAGTCCTTACCAGAGTCGCGGGGCATCATGGGGCTTGTAGGGGATGGAGGAGACCCAGAACATTGCTATGCCTCTCTCGGGAGGCATGTAGCCATGATTTATGGCCCCCTGAGACAAAGGATTGAACAGATTCACACCAAAGACGTCCCGCTGATGCTGGAGGGACTACGGATGAGCTATGCTCTGTGATGGGGCATGGAGCAATCCAAGGACTGCATTTGTGCAGTTAGGGGCTTGCCATCAGGAAAAAAAAACACTCAGGTGGTCTGTGTTTTGAGATTGTTAGCCCTGGATTAATGAGGGGGAGTCAGGCATGAGCAACTGGAGGGAGCACCACTAGCTGTAAGCAATCTGTTCGGATTGTAGGGTGATTGTGTTGCTGACTCTCATGCAGCAGGAGTCACTGCAGGAGGGACCCAGGCTCTGAGCCTTGTCTGGCAGGTGGTGGGTGAAGTGAAGAGGCAGGACCCACTACTGGAGGGGGATATCTGCCAGTTCCCTATGCTCTGTGTGCAAGTTTGGATTTTTTTTTGTGCAGTTCATTGCTGCAGCATGCAGAGTGCCTCCAACCTGGAGGTTGTGGGTTTGGGTCCCACTGCTGGAGGGGGTACCCGCCCTGTTAGAGGTGATTATTTACAGAGATTTCCAGTTTCCTGTGCCACTGTCTAATATATATTGACATTTCCCAGAGCTTATTGAGATGCTCTGTTAGCATGAAGTTGTTAGGTAGGTATAATTAGTATAGATTCTAGCTTGCTACCAGGCTGTTAGATGAGAGTTGGAGTTATTTTAGAAAAAATATTACTGTACCTGTAACAGTAGTAACATTGTTGGGAGCAGTTGGGAATGTGGCCAACCTATCTTGATGTACGAAGAGAAGAAGAGAACTGGACAAGATCTGAGGATCACAGAGGTATGTCCTCACCCCCTTCATTTTGATTGGTTTGTGCATCAGCCTACAGGATGGATGAGGAATACCCACTGGTATTTGCCTGCAAGTACCATAAAGGGTACAAAATATAATAACAATGTCATATGTGGTAACTGTCCTTGTGGCTTTTTGATCATTGCTTTTAAAAAAAATAATGATTTAGGAAATTACTCACACACTGCGTTTTTATTGTTTGTTTTACATTGTAGCAGCTCCTATCATGTAAACTATTTTATACATTTCTATTCTTGTGTAAAACAAATGTTTTAATTGCATATCCATGCTGAACATAAATAAATAATTATAATATTGCTTGCTTCCAGTATGAGGTAATGCTTTACATGTACACAATGGTCTTTACTCTGAGTGCCACTGCCACAACAGCTTCTCATTCTTGTATGTTCTCATTCTGTGCATTTTTTATGTTAAGATTATAAAGGCTGAACAGCAAACACAAATATGAATATTTCCTTCACTGTGCAACTCTGCTTTGCCTTCTTGTCTCCAGACATTATTTCATTTTTATTTCTTTTTTATGTTAGACCTATTCAAGTTGAACATTGAATAGAATGAAATGAGTGCTTCCTTCCTCCATTGTGCAACTCTGATTTTCTGTCCAACAGATGTTCTCTTTAATTTGTTTAAGTTACACCTATTCAAATCAAACATAAAACAAAACCAATGATGTCTTCCGTATCTGTAAAGCTCTGCTTACCTTTCTGGTCTCCGAAACAGAAACATAGAAACATAGACAATGACAGCAGAAAAAGACCAAGGGTCTACCCAGTCTGCAGGAGTTCATATTTACCTTGCTCCTACCATTCCTCCAATGTCTTAGCCCTACACACACACACACACACACACACACACACACACAAACACACATATTCTCCTCCTGATTCTGATGCCCTGAGCAACCACTATACTCTTCATTCTGTCTAGGTCATGTTAGAAACCATTAATGTTTTGGCACCACCACCTTGGCTGCCAGCCTGTTCCACAGCTCCAGCACCCTTTTTGTAAAATACTATTTCCTCATGTCCCTCCTGAACCTCCCTCCTGTTAACTTCCACTCATAACCACATGACCGAAAGCTGATGTTCAGGATAAATATTTCCATGCAGTTCACCCTGTTAATTCCTTTTAGGAACATGAAGGTCTCTATCATATCTCTCCTCTCCCTTTTGGTCTCCAGCAAGTACATGATCGGTGCCTTGAGACACTCCTCATAGAACATATCATTCCGGCCCTGAATAATTTTTGTTACCCTGCACTGCACCATCTTGAGCCTATCACTATCCTTTTTGAGGTTAGGACCTCAGAACTGAGCACAGCACTCGAAGTGTGGCCTCACCAAGGATCTGTATAGGGGAAGAATTACCTCCCTTTTTCTGCTATCTACACCTCCTGATACATCCAGACATTCTATATGCCTTGCTATAAGTCTTGTTGCACTGACTCTATTGCTTTAGGGAGTCATTGATGATAATGTCAAGGTTTCTTTCCTCACTGTGGTACTGAGTCTCACCACTCCCATATAGTTCTCCATCCATGCATTCTTTTTCCATAGGTGCATCACCTTGCACTTTTTGGCATTGAATTTCAACTGCCAAACCCTTGACCACTCCTCCAGCTTTTGCAGGTCTTTCTGAATTTCCTTTATTTCCTTGTCACTATCCTCCCTCCCACAGAATTTTCTGTCATCTGTGAAGAGACACAGCCTGCCCTAGATTCCCTCACCAGTGTCATTCCTGCACCATGCTATGTCATGTTGCATTCCTTGGCAGTACAGACACATCAAGTGGGTCAGTGGCCAACATCTTTTGCCAGCATTGGACACAAAATTGAACGCAGGCTTCCATGGCTCTATCTTCTGACAATGAAGGGGAGTCAAAAACCAAGGAATTTAGTAGAAAGCTTTGTAGAGCCTTGAAAAAAGAAGGATTCACTGGTGGTACAATATCCAAAGCAGAGTTGCTAAGGAGGTGACCTGTTCTTCCAGTGAAAAGAAATATCTGACATAATGACAGGTGTCATTAATTTTTTTATTAGGACTATCCAGACCAAACTAAACGCTAAAACAAATATGCTTAGTAGTCAACTAACACTTATTCCACTGTGCAGCTCTGCTTCAAGTTGTCCTGTTTTCCATCCCCAGTAATGTTCTCTACCATGCTGCATAGCAAGCATCTCACATGTGTGACTGGGGGTGTATTTTATAAGTCAACAGCATTTAATTTATAACTGTACTATGTTATGATCAAATACCCAAATAGTAAAATACCAGAATACAATTGAATACCCAGTGACCAGGCCTGTATTCTATGAATATTCAACAAATGCAAAATTCTCTCTTTTTCACACCACTAACATACATGCATTAGGCAGTCCATGCAAGATAAATGTACTGCCACACACCCAACCCATGCTCTTGGGCTGTTTATAGACCTCTAATAAAACCATTGTTCACTGTAGTCAAGTGAGCCCCCAGCGCAAACCCGAGATCCCTAAAGACCCTGGATGAGCAGCCCAAATTTCCCTATCTTTGCTCTAATCCCCATGGCAGCGTTTTTTGTTTTCAACTTTGCTGATCTTGGTCCCCAACATGACTGCACAGCAGGCTCCACAAAATTACTCTTACTATCTAATGGAAAAAAATTATTTTACACTTAGGAGCATCACACAACTTCTCTGCCTTCTGTGCTGGTAGTAGTTGGCAATGTGAATGGCACTGTATTTTATTGTTTGTAACTTAGTGTGCCATTTACATACTAATTCTACCCCTTCCATGCAGCAGTGCACTTTAATATGCACTGGTGTGGAAGGATTCTAACCCCTACTTGAGCATAGCTCAGGTAGGGTCACAGGTAAGGGACTAGAGGTAAATTGTGTCATAACGATTTACTGTCAGTTCCTTGTGATTGAGAAGTATGTCGTAGGATTTCCTGACTGAAACTGTTAATTTACTTTGGACAAAGGACAGTATCCTTAATAGCCTCCTTATCTGCTTTGCATTTATAATCTTGTGACAAAACCATATCTGGCAAAATGGATGCTTTAAAATCTGTCTATGTTGTATTGAATTTTTATTTTACAATTTCCTGCCCTCATCTGTACATCTCTGCTTCCCTTTCTGGTCTCCAAAACAGGTGCTCTTATTAGTTTCTTCTTGGTAGCACTAGTCAGGCCAACAGAAGCATGAAATAAAAAAGCCTTGCAGTCCACTAATATTTATTCCACTGTGCAACACTGCTTCATGATATCCTGTTTTTAAACCCTAGTAAAAACTCCTGTATATATAAATATACATACAATGTATATACTGTATATATTTGTAAATACTCTTGTTTCACGTATACATGTAGTTTGTCATTTGTTTCCTGCCTTAAGTACACTGTACTACCATCTAACTTCTTTCGTTTACCCTCTTTTTTTGTACCCCTGCCCCAGGGTCATACCTGGAAATGAGCTTCTGGTCATTGTGCCTTTCCTGGTCATCAAATTTTAAATAAAATAAATGAATAAAAAATAAAAAATGTTCTCTACCACGCTGCACAGCAGACATCTCATGTGCTTGCTTGGGGGTATATTTTACAAGTCAACAACATTTTGTTTATAATTGTACTGTGTTATGGTTGAATGCCCAAATACTAAAATAGCAGAATACAGTTGAATACCCAAATACCAGGCCTGCATTCTACATCTATTCAATAAATACATAATTCATGTATTTCACACCCCAAACATACATGCAGAAGCCAGTCCACGAAATGTAATTATCCTGACACCCATCCAACAAAAAGCTGTAGGGGCTGCTTATGGACCTCCAATGAACCCCTTACTATTGTAGTCCAGTGGGCCCCAACACAGATCCCAAATCACCAAAGACCTTGGTAGCATAGTCCAAATCCTCCCTCCCTAGCTCTAGTCTCTCTGGATGTGTGGGTGTTTTCTTGTTTTCAGTCCTTTACTGATCTTGGTCTCTCAATATGACTGTGCAGCAGGCTCCACAGTCTGACATTTCCTATCTAATAGAAAAAAATTGTGTTACATTAAGAAGTATCACACAACTATTGTGCCTTCTGTGATGGCAGTGGTTGGCATTGTGAATGACACTGTGTTTTATTGTTTCTTTGTAATTTAGTGTGTCATTTACATGCTAACTCCACCCCTGCCATGCACCAGTGTACTTTGATATGCACTGGTGTAGAAGGGCTTCCTAACCCCTACTTGAGCATAGCTCTGGGAGGGTCCCAGGTAAGGGACTAGAGTCAGTCTCTTGGGACTGAGAAGTGTGTCCTAGGATTCCTTGACTGAAATTGTTGATTTGCTTTGCAGCAGGGATAATGTTCTGAATAGCCTCCATATCTAGTGGAAAATTTGCATTACTGTTGTGTTGTGACAAAACAATATCTTGCAAAATGGATGTTTTAAAATCAGTTTATGTTGTTTTGATTTTTTATTTTATTTTTAAGTTGTTACAAAAACTACAGCATGATTGAACATGAGTTTATTTTGTCATCTACTTCTGTCAGTGTGTGGTCCTTTTACAGTGTTTTTGCATACTTTTCTTCTTGTGTTTATATTTGCTTTTACTCCTCTGCTAATTGTTCTACTCTTTTAGTACTGTACATTGGGTGTCTGCAGAAACAGCATTGGGGTGGCCTACTGTATATGAATCTATTCCATAAGTCTACTCTTTACATTTTGCATTTTGACTTTGTTAGTACCCTCATACATTCTTCATGGATGAGGGCTGTGAAGCAGAAATGCATTGAATACAGTAGTGCATGTTATAGTGAAAATATTGACCTCTACATGTTTGTGTAATTTTGAATTGCCCTTGTGATGCTACTTGAACTTTGTTATTTAATATTTATTCTTTTACTTTGCAAAATACTGTCAATGAATTTGACTTCCTTGTAACTGTGGTATACTGAATCAAACGGGTTATCATCTCTCATTAGAAGGTCCTGCTAAACATCTCTTTATAGACAAATAAGCACCTTTTACTGAAGACCACCGGTTTCACATGTGAGAGGTAGCTTTGTGTTGTGTGATTCAAATGGTTAGAGCAGAATTCTATACCAACATTTGTACAGTTTGGAGAGAAAAACTGGCAACAGTCCTAGTGAGTCTTTTTGGAATGGTTAACCTCAAAGGAGACTACTGCCACACTTACTCCACCCACATGGCTATCGTTCTGCTGTAAAATGAGAAAAGGGTTTCCTAATTGAGGATGTGGGATTGGTGGACATTTCCAAGCACGTATAATTAAAGATATAAATATAAATAAACTTGTTATACATTCTCTGTGGGTGTGACAGCATCAGATTTAACAACCTCCATGCTAGTCCCAGTTTGACCTCCTTTTCAACCTCCATGTACAGTAAGCATCAAATGTATTTTTTCTCTGTACAGATAGTCTAGTTTTAATAAAGATGAGCTCAGTCTCTTCTTTGATTTATAAGTTTGATAAAGTTGTCTCAGCTGTATCTAGCAATTGAAGTTTCTGTTCAGCACCAATTTGTTCTGGCACATTGACGTTACCTTTCCTGCAACAGAACATTTTATTCACTTTGTGCAGGAATGGTAGTTGCTACTGCTAAATGTGGCAAATGCCCACACTGTTATTTGACTCATGTGGAAAACTTTCCCTTGGCACATTTTGTAAATGTTAAGTAAGCACTCTGAATCATGCTTCAAGAGTTGACTGCCTGGGAGAGATTTATTGCCTAATTAGACACAAGAGGAATATCATTAGTTGACTTAGCTTATCTAATGTTAGCTACTGCTTGTCTTTGCTTCATTACTGCTACAAGTCTATACGATTTTTGTGGTAATCTATAAAGGTTTGTAGATGTGGAGTCAATTTTAACAGGTAAGAAAATAGTACTACTAGAGACATCTGGAACTACATTATATTGCATCTAGTTTCTGTACTATAATTAATACGGTATCAGCTCTATTTGTAACTCATGTAACTGGCATTACAACAACAGCAAAAAAATAAAGTATAGTCTGCTCATGTGTAATAAGCACGGCTAGTACCAATGCACATCTGTTGGCAAAATAAGAAGTGGAAACCATGTTTCTATGACAGTTATTGACAGCACAGGTTTTGCAAGTTACCTGGTTTTCATATTTTTTTAGAACAGCCATAAGCTGGAGCAGCATCTTCCTTCAGTTCTACTGTCCTGTGACTGAAATTAGGTATAACCCAAATTTTCTATACAGGAAGGAAAGATGATATGTCTATAATTCTATGTGTATCAGAAAGCAGTATTTTTTTCTATAATGTTTTTTATATCCTTGATGCTGACCAGCCCTTTGAGGCTTTGGTTCGCTCAACCCCCGCTACACACCATCTCTTGGTCTTATCTCTCTCCTGTTGTTCCCAAGAACTGTACTTCTTGGCAAGGCCATTGCAGCTGAACAGGCCCCACTGGAGATCAATCCAGACTTGTTCTGGAGGAAGTGTCTGGTCGATGGTGCAGGGCCTGCAGTGGGCTGAACCATCATACTGCTTGGTCAGGGTTTTTCACCTGCTTTCGCCCTGAGCTGCCTTATGCAATGACATTGGTGCATGTGCATGTGGAGGCAGGTATTCACTACACAGCTGATGATGATCCTTCCACTTCTGTCTCTTCTGCTGCACTATTACTAGTAATCTGCTTGGTGGCACTAATGAGTAGTGCAGTTAGACTCCCATCCCTGGTGGAGGACAAAAAATTGTGGGATGCTTGATCCTCCCCCATGAATCCCATGCCACTCAGGCCTGCTCCTGTACCTAGGTCACTGACCTAAGTTAATGAATTTGCACTGTAGTAGTGTAGCAGTAAAAGTTTTATTTTTAAACATGCAATTATATTTTATCCATAGGACCTATTTACAGACATAATTCTGTAAAATAAACTATATTGCACAGTTACTGAACAATAAACTATATATATATATATATATATATATATATATATATATATATATATATATATATTTATGAACTGGGATTGTAAATGGAGGAAGCTGATTGGACGAGAGGTTTTTGAAGCCGTGATGATATCGGGCTGCATCATCATGGCTTAAAAACCTCCAGCCACCAGCCTCCTCACCGGGCATCAGATTCTTCAATCGCAACGCTCACTCACATCCAGAGGCCCAGAGCGAGTCACCCATGAAGATAACCAGTGCAAAACATAGAAACATAGAAACATAGACTTTGACGGCAGATAAGGACAGCTAGGCCCATCTAGTCTGCCCATTTCCCTACCTACAGGATAGGCCGCAGATCCTAGTTAACCAACAGCCTTTATCTTCCTGCCCCCCACAAGAATTGCCTTATGTCTGTCCCATGCATTCTTGAAGTCTCCCACAGTTTTAGACCCCACAACTTCCTCAGGAAGGCTGTTCCATGCATCCACTACCCTCTCTGTGAAATAATACTTCCTCACATTGCCCCTGAACCGCCCTCCTTCTATCTTTAAATTGTGTCCCCTTGTTCTTGCAAGTCTCTTTTTCTGAAAGATGCTACCCTCTTGGACTTTGTTGATTCCTTGAGGTACTTGAAAGTTTCTATCATGTCCCCCCTCTCCCTTCTTTCCTCAAGGGTATACATATTAAGCTCCTTTAGTCTCTCCTCATACGGCTTCTCTTGCAGAACCTGCACCATTTTAGTTGCCCTCCTCTGGACTGCCTCTATCCTGTCTATGTCCTTAGGAGATGGGGTCTCCAGAACTGGACACAGTATTCAGATGGGGTCTCACCAACTGTCTGTACAGAGGGATAACAACTTCCTGTTTTCTGCTGCTGATGCCTCCTCTATACATCCCAGTATACCCCGGCCCTCCTACTGCCTTCTCACATTGCTTGCTAACCTTAAGGTCATCTGATATGATTACCCCAGGTCCCTTTCCTGTTTTGTTGTTGTTACTACCTCCCCACCCATTGTGTATTCTTCCCTGGGTTCCTGTTTCCCAGGTGCATTATTTTGCACTTTTTGCATTGAATCCTAGCTGCCATACGTCTGACCATTCCTCCAACCTTGCCAAGTCCCTTTTCATCCTTTCCACGCCTCCTTGTGTATCAACCCTGTTGCAGATCTTTGTGTCATCTGCAAAAGGCATACTTTTCCTTCCAGTCCCTCTGCAATGTCACTGATGAAGACATTAAAAAGGACTGGACCAATACTGAACCCTACGGTACCCACTAGTAACCGCCCTTTCTTCAGAGTGGACTCCATTTACAATTACCTCTGTGTCCTGTTGTCCAGCCAATGTTTTGACGAGGCTACCACCCTGGGACCCACTCCCAGGCTGGTTAATTTGACTATCAATCTTTGTGTGGGACTGTGTCAAATGCCTTGCTAAAGTCTAGGTAGGCCATGTCCACAGCCCCTCCCTGGTCTACTACTTTGGTCACCCAGTCAAAGAAATCTATTAGATTCATCTGACATGACCTTCCCCGTCAGAACCCATGCTGCCTTGGATCCTGTGCTCCACTGACCTCTAGGTACTCAACTATTCTTTCCTTCAGAAGTGACTCCATCACTTTCCCTACCACAGAGGTCAGACTGACAGGTCTGTAGTTTCCTGCCTCTGTCTTGGTCCCACTTTTGTGAAGGGGAATCACATCCGCCTTCCTCCAGTCCTCGGGTACCACACCATCCTCCCATGATTTATTAAAAAGAGTAGCCAGTGGTTTCACTAGCTTCTTCCTTAATTCTTTTAGAATTCTGGGGTGAATTCCATCAGGACCCATTGCTTTGTCCTCCTTCAGTTTTAGGAGTTCTTGCAGAACCCTTTCTTCTGTGAAAGGACTGGGATCGACTCTCTATCAAGAGTGCTTCTGTTAATTGGATTAGGCACTTCCCCCTTCTCTTTTGTGAATACTGAGCAGAAATATTCGTTCAGTATTCCTGCTTTTTCACTGTCCCCCTCTGCCCACCCACCGTTCATTCTATTCAGCCTCACTATCCCTCCCTTTGTCTTTCTATGCTCGCTGATGTACCTATAAAAAAACCTAAAAACCATTCCCACTGCTGAAATGAAAGTACGGCATACATAAATAGAGCACCTGTTCCCAAACAAGAAATGCCACTCAATAGACACTCACATGAAAACACCTGCAATACCACAACGGCCCTTTCCAATCAAACATCTGCCAGCTGGTAGACAAAACAACCTCACCACTTTAGCTGCTGCTTTTTATTACTAAAAATGATTTTGCCAACTTCACCTGCTCCCTTCAGAAGACAATGCAGGCAGTTTACCCCTCTGCTCCATGCAACAATTGCAACACAGCATCTCGGAGGGACAGGTGGTGGTGGTCATGGTGAGGTGAGGAGACCAGAGCACAACCAACATAATCACAGTCCCATGTCAGCAGCACTTTCACGAAAAAAAAATAAAATCCACACAGATCTTCACCGGGTCCCAGACCAAACAGCAGGACTGGGTCAAATACAGAGAAATTAGAGTTCAGGAGTAGTGCTGAGAGAGTGACACTGAGTTCACAGCTGCACTCCTCCATGAACTCCACTTACAACAGCGCCACCTGCTGCCCATACCCTTCAGGAACTATTTATTTTAAATATATTCCTCCATCACTCCAAAAAAGGCATTAAGATATTTTAAAAGTGTATTTTTTATTATTTTCCCTGAGAAAACTATTAAACCAGTTCATAATAACAATAATGCACTCCAGGGTGTGGTATATCATGGGATATCGTCACTTCTTAGGTCATTGGACGCACTCAGCCTATGGCCTCATGCCCAACCATCTGAGGCGTGATGATATCCCATGATATACCACACCCTGTCATGCATTATTGCTTAAATATATTATGGTAGCACGGTAGTGCTACCATAGTTAGGGTTGAGTAGCACTTTTAAGGTTAAAGGGTCAAACTTTGCACCTTAATAACTTTGCCTCTGTTCAACAGATTTGCCTGACACTTAAAATACACACTCAAGAACCATGCATCTTGGGATCTGCCAACTTTTGTACCAGTCGGATATACGGCTGAGGAGTTATTAAGTCAGATCTACACACACGTCTACGGTTTCGGGTGAATTCTTTGCTTGCACCTACAGGTCACACGGTTTGCTTGAGTGGTCTGAAGACTTCAGGGAACATGCGTCCAGAGTGCCTGGTGTGCCTTTCAAAGATTTCATGAAAAAATATTAAACAGTTCAAAAGTTATTTAAAAAACAAGTTCCCATTATAAGTCAATGGGAAAAGTTAACAAAAAGTTCGAAAGTGTCGCAAATGCAGTTTTTACTTTTGCAAATGGCCCTTTTACTTTCGCAAATCCATCATTTTGTTTTCATTTGGTGATCATAAAAATGCTTGCCATTTAAATTTGGGACCCTCTAGCAACCTAATTTTTTTTGTATTCACCTAGGTGGAGCCTGAGGATGCTAGCCATGTCTTTATTTTGGGGTGAAACACCCCAGAAATATGTTGTCTAAATTTCTGCCAAAATAGTGTCGCACATGCGACACTTTCATGTTGTTTTGCGAAAGCTTTCACAAAGTTCGACAGTACTTTTCCAGACTATGACCAAAATGACAGGAGTTCTTCATCACCCTGCTGCAAAAGAACCGTTTGGTCTTTTGGGCTGCAATTTGGAAGGAAAGCAGGGTTTTAAATAATTGATTAGCAGTTTTTTTCTTGGGATGATACTAATTGTACAGAAAGTATTTATATAGATTTTCTAGAAGTGCTATGTTTGTTAAACACAGCGAGGCAAGAGCTATGCACTTTCACAAAGATTTAGCACTTTTATGAGCAAACCGCTAATCAATTTTTACAGTTATATAAAACCCTGGAAAGCAGCCAACATCTCACAGATGTGCCTTTCCATGGTTTGGTGAAAAAATATTGCATGGCTGCCAAGTTACAGTACTCCAAAATTGACATTTTTTCCCATACACTAACATGGTGGCGTATGCTGCACCTTTTGGGGCTCGTATCTCGAAAATGGTGCAAATTTTCATCGTGAGTATGCGTAGCCCATGGCTATGCATATAAAAAAACATAGCCAGGAAGTGCATGATTCATGTGATATTTAAATTTTATTTCTACATTATACGGTTCCTGAGATATAAGCAATTTAGTATTCCAACAGTTCATCTTCTGCGCCGAGGCCCATTGTTATGCATGCATTCTTTGTGCACACTGTGTTTCTCTATGCAGCTGTTGGGGAAAAACAAGGTATGCACTTCTGTTAATGTTACGGTTACTGTTTCCACTTGCTTTTACATACCTGTTGGTGTTTCTGTTCCTGTGTGCGCCACCGCATCCATTGTTTCATGCTCTCGCTAGCGCTATGCTTGCACTACTATTACCATTTGCATTTCTTACCATTTGTGTTTGCATTTCAGTTTGTATCCCATGTGCATTGCCATTTCGCGTTTATGGCAGCCCTTTCATTTGCTTTACCATTCTCTTTGGTTTTGCGTCTTCATTGCTGTTACTGTTACCATTTGCATTTGCAATTGTGGTACTGTGCCCGTATGCATTGTGGTAGTATCTGTTTCAAATGCGCCTTGCATTTTCTTTTTGCATTTCTGCTTCCTTTGCTGGAATTGTTGCTGTTACCATTACCATTTGCCTTTTACAATTGTGGTACTTGTGCCTCTCTGCCGCATCATGAAGCGGGAGAAATTAAGGGCTCCGCTCATTGCATTATTTTCACTATTTCTCATCATCATTTCAAAAGAAGGGAAATTAGAGGCAAAACTCTGTTTAATGCATTAGTTAGGGTTTTCCACAGCGACAAAAGTGAGGAAATCGGTGTTAGGTTGAAACCCACTTGGACCTCTCCAGCCCACCCCCCAACCGACATCAGGGCGATTGACTATCGGTCCCAACTCTCACCCCATTCTCCTATTCTTCAGCTTCTTTACACAGGTGATGGGGTGAGAGTTAGCCGATGACCCCAACACGCACCATGATGCCGGGTTGGGGGTGGCTGGAGAGGTCCAAGTGGTTTTCAATCCCAACACTGAATTTCCTCACTTTTGACACTGTGGAACCTAACTGATTATAATGGAGTTTTTGCTATAATATATATATATATTATATGTATATATATATATATATATATATATATATATATATATATATATATATATTTATATATATATATACATACATATCATTGCAAAAACTCTGTTTTACAAAACCAGGTAGGGTTCTATTACACCTTTGGTAAGTATGGAAATTCAGTGTTTGGTTAATACATGTATCAGCCCAACACCACCAATCTCTGCAAACATTAGAAACAAAACAGTTATTTGATACTGTATATCCTTGTGTCCTTCCACCTAACTCGTGACACCATACAAATATATTGTTCTTTGTCTCCCAGAGCCCCTGCAAATAAAGACACTGACAAGGTTCTTTGTGTGTGTCTTTGGCAATTAATTTACTTAATTTCAATTTTTTCATTCTTATGATGCATGTAACATTTTCCATATTCACAATTCGTATATCTTACACATCTATTATACCATTTTTACAACTCATTCTCTTTCATTTTAAAATCATAATTATTGTTGTTCTTTTCTCTTCTGCCTCACAGATGTAAATCATGAGGGCCGATTTTTTTCCTCTGTCCGAACGGGTGAGTACGAGCATACACCTGTACACCTGTCTCTTGCTGGCTTTATATATTCCTTCTTTTCTATTTTCTTTATTTTGGTCCCCTTTCTGTCCTCCTCCTCCTCCTCAAACCTTTATTTCATTACTCCACCTCCAGCTTCATGGGGACGGTGACTTCCTTTATCCTCCCTCCCCTTCCCTACCCCCACCTCTGCTGCATCCAGACTTCAATGGTGTTGGCCATTTCTTTGTTAAACAATGCCAAACCCAAACCTGACAAATGTACACCATCCCCTATGTAAAACTCATCCACTTGTTCCACTATGTCATGGTGGATGCTTAAACCCCCCATGCCCTCAAACAGTCTGCCCACCCTCACATTCATGTGCTTCCATGTTGTGTCCATTGCCTTGTGACATGTTACATGTCACCAAACCCTCCATGGCATCATAGCAGACCAAGCCAAAGAAACCTCTGGCCACCAACCTTTATCATTTCCAGATCCTCTGATTTGATAAAATATGTCCAAACACGCGTGTCTCAAAGCATTCCATCCCAGGTGGATCACAATCAAGTCTGGCCCGCTGTGGTCCTTCCTTGTCTCTCTCAGTAATGGTAGTAACTGTGGCCATCTCATACCCCTCCAGCCCTTCCATGTCACTCTTATGGCATCAATGTTCAAGTTCAGCTGCTTTCCCCTTTGTCGCTTGCTTGCCCATTTCTCCACCCAATGTATGAAGGAGTGCCCACATAGCCATGCTTCCAGCTTTCTGGATGCCCCTGAGTAATTATAAGCATAGAGTTATTATTATTATTATTTTTTTGTTATCCTCACCCCACCACTCCCCCTTCTTTCATGTGTATCCTGGCCCCTTTGTACCTGCTAAGGAAAGAGAGAGAAAGACAGTATTATTCTTTGCAGTTGTATATATAATTTTATAACAGTTAGAAGCCCACCTTCCCTTTTGTTTGATGGCTCCTGGCATGCCCCTTGTGCAGCCATTGTAGGGTAGCACCTACCCTGAACAAGTATGAAGAGTAACTCCCAGGTTGCACCCCATGAATGCCAACCCTTCCTGAGAATGACCATCACTTGGTATGCTGTTACTGCCATCCCATTCCCATGCAGAAACCTCAATGGACTCCCCTTTGGGCACCTGACAGTGCATGTGCAGGGCCCCACCAGCATATGGCTGCATTCTTACACTGCTTCAACCAGACCATTGCCTCTTGTCCCACTGGATCCATCTTGGATCTCTTTAGTGTCACTACTATGCACTCCCAGTCCAAACCATGTCATCCCAGTGAAGCCCCACTGAGGTGTCCTTCTTCCCATGTCCTGCCACCTTGCTTACTCTGAAGGCCCCACTGTACATGATGGCATACAAAGCTCTGAACATGATAGCCTCACTGGCTGAGAAGCACACCTGCTGCAAGGCACCTAGCAGTTTTTCAATTTGCCCCTCTGTCAGCAATCTCCTACCATCCTTAACCCTCTCTGCCCCCCCTCTGCCAGCCCTGCATCATTCTCCTTACCAGATTGCACTTTGTTGGGTTTTCCCAACCCCTCAATGTGCACACCTGGCCTATGGCAGCTAAATGGACCCCCATGGTCAACTGGACCATGCCCATTCTCCACCCCATCACAATACATTTTATGACCTGTTCCTTGTAACTAACCCACTTACCTGCCCATCATTCAGCTTACACCAACTCTGAAAGGCCTTCCAAGAGGCTTCATATGCCCTCAAGGTCCTAGGGGACCAGAAGTTGCAGAACAGCAACTCTTCTCCCCTAATCCAATCATCCATACATAAGCCGGGATAGTTGTGTGTCTGGCTTCCTCTCCTGGCACGATGGTCCGAAATTTGTCCATCTATAATCAGGATAAGCAGTTAGTGATCACATTATCTACTCCGTCTCTGTGCCTCACCTGAAAAGATAGATTTAATGTCAGACATGTCAGGACCAATGCCTCAACACTCTCATCACCTCTCTGACTTCGCTCTTTTTGTTTAACACATCCACTACCACCCTGTTGCCACTCCAAAATGTGACCTGCCTGTTCCTGAGTTTCTTCCCCAAATCTCCACTACCACCCATATGGGAAAATCTCCAGGAAGGTTATGTCCTTGGTGACTCCCACCTGCACCCACAAGTCACAGCCATGGTTCCATGAACCACTTACCTCTAAAATACACCCCCATACCTATTCCACCTGAGGTATCCATGTACAACTGCAGGTCTGTGTTAAAGACCCACTCCGCCTGCCAAAAGGTCTTCCCATTGTAATTCCTCAGGAACCATTCCCAAACACCAGGTCCTGCTTCGTATCTTTCATAATGTCCTCCCAGTGGTGGAGT
Organism: Neoceratodus forsteri; assembly: GCA_016271365.2. Lineage (NCBI taxonomy): Eukaryota > Metazoa > Chordata > Ceratodontiformes > Ceratodontidae > Neoceratodus > Neoceratodus forsteri. The sequence goes on along the minus strand of CM057459.1, from coordinate 106,363,637 downwards.
TGTTCAGCCCCCTGTGTGGCCCAGGCCAGGCACCACTTGAACATGCGTCCTGGTGCTATGGCCCTACGGGCAAAGTTCAGGTCCCCCATCAACTACTGCACTTGTCTCAGTTGTACCCTATGCTTTTTTATTACTGCCTCTAATATCACCTCCAATTTCTTCACTTTTGCCTGTGGTAATCGAAATAGTTCTTCTACTGTATCAGTTTCTATACCCAGGAAATCTAGGGTTTGGCTAGGCCCCTCCGTCTTGTCCTTTGTCAGTGGAACCCCAAGCTCCTGACACATTCTCTCAGAGTCCTGTAACGTCCTTTTCATCTGTTCCTACCCCTCCCTGATAAGCAAAAAATTGTCTAGGTAGTGGACCACTGTGTGGTACCCATACCTCTCCCTGAACACCCATTTCAGCCAAGTGCTGAACATCTTGAATGTGGCGCATGCCACTGAGCAGCCCATTGGCATGTTTTTGTCAAAATAGTATCCATCCCCCACTTTAAACCATAACAGGTCCCAGTCCTCTGGATTGATCTGCGACAGTTGAAAAACCACCTCTATGTCCGTCTTTGCTAGCCAGGCCACCTGAGTGGCCCTAATGAGTCTAACCGCCTCTTCCAGTGTGGAATAAGTCTCTCTGCTGTTCTCTTCCTTTATGTAGTCGTTCACCAAATCCCCATGTGGGAATGACAGGTGGTGGATCACCCGATATTCCCCCTCTTGTTTCTTAGGGACCAAACCCAGTGGGGAGATTCTCATTTTTTTTAAAGGTGGTGCCCCAAATGGCCCTTTTACCAGTCCCAATTCTACCTCTTTTTGGACCTTTTTCCTTAGTAAGCCCTCCTTTCCCCCTATAGACCTGAGGTTCTTTGCATTGGTCCCCTTATACACCCTGAAACTGCAAACTGAATGTCCCCCAGAAAACCCTCTAATATTGTCCTTGCCACCCTCTGATCTGGATAACCCTGCAACCATTCTTCTAATACTTCTGTCCTGATAGGTGTGTCCGCCAGCCAGAAACTGTTGCCCGTGTTACCCTCAGGCATCTTGTTGCCAGTTGTGGTATGGGTGCCCTCTCCCATTTCCAGCTCCTCCCCTATTCCACCTGCCCATGTCTGGCCCTGAAAATTACCCTGGTTATTCTGAAAATGCTGCTGGGTCCCATTGTCCTGGCTGTTGCTGCTCTTGTCCTAGTTATATCTACACTTCGATGCCGAGTAATACTCCCCGCACTTAGAACAAATATGCTTGAAACAGCAGTTTGACCATGAGCAAACTTCCATGTTGTACCCCCAGCAGGCTTTTTGCCTCGCTCCTCCTTCTTGTCACTCTCCCCTTCCATGCCCATTGGCCCTGTGTAAAGTTCTAACCACAAGTCAAACTGTTTCGCATCCCATTTTACATCCCCAAAATGCTATCCTCTTCTAAACTTCTCATCGACATAAACCAGTTGTGACCCCTTTCTTATAAGCATTCATTATTATCAGGGAGTATGTTAGTAATGGGGCCACCCATCAGGTCATTTATGGCTATCGCCAGAAAGTATGTAAACCCCAGAGATTAATTGTCCCAGGTTTTTCCTTTTAGCGATTTCTCATCCTCCTTTCCCCAGCAGCACTACTGCTGCTGCCATGTCTTTTTTCTCAGAATTTTCCTTCTCATATTTTTCCATGTTATCTACATTCGCTAGTGCAAAAATGTCTACAAACTCACCTTTCCAGACCTTTTCTTTGGTGGCCGTGGGGACATGATCCCTGATTCTGATCCCTGGTGCACCTATCACTCCCATATCCACTTTTGGACTTGTGGCACCTCTAGGCCCAGCCACCACCCACCCAATTCCAGAACCCTTTATCTCCCCCAGCACTTTTTCCAACTGCCCCACTGCATTATCCCCATAGCTTTTAACATTTGTTCAACATACTCCCTCACACTACTCTCCAGTGTGATGGATTGATTACCTGCCACGGCTGTTATCAGTCTGTTGGGCTCTGGCTGTGGTACCAGGGCTGCGTTGGGTCCTGGTGCTGCCTTAGGCATTCGGGGTCCCTCTGATGGAGAAGGTGCTGTTCTTTCTGGCCCTGGTGGGTCCAGCATGGGGACTGGTGCTGGGGTCAGTTTCAGGATGGGTTTGGGTATCGGGGCCACAGGAGAGGGAAGGGGACAGCATGCCGGTTCCAGTATTGGCCTGGTGGGGATTGGGGCCACTGATTGAGGCTCTACCAGCACCTTTGATGCATGCTTCCTAGCCCTATTCCCCCTTTCCTGCTCCCCTTTTCTCTTCTTGCCTTGGTCAGGCTCCTCCGGATCTGCCACCTCCTGTAGTCAGTTCGCCTTCTCCACTAGGCACATGACTACGAGGTAACAATCCTCCTTGCTTGTCTTGTTTCTCCTGGGTGTCACCATGAATGCTGCCCTCTAAATAAGACAACAAAGCATACCAGTTAAACGCAGCCCTGCTTTATTACCCCTTCTCCATGGCCTCCTCCAGCCGTTGGCCTCCTGGGTTTGGGAACCCACCTTACATTTCTTCTTGTGTTTCCAAAATATGCCTGTCTCATAGATCACCAATACATTTTATTGAAACTGTCTGCCCCCCATGCCTGGGCTCTCACCTGGCAGCTGCGTGCCTTGCCATACCTGTTTTTCTTCTTATTCTTTTCTTATTCTTATTCTTATTATTTCTCTTAGCGTCTCACCCTATTGCCCCCCATGGTCCTCAGTCCCCTGTCCGGTGGTAAAATGCGATGCATGGCCTATCACACAGGCCTGGCAGGCAATGCGCCCCAGTCTCTGTAATGCTTATTACTTACTCACTGCCTCCCCAACCCCTGGGTGCCACCATACCTGAAAGGCCCCACTGCTTCCTATGTCTGTGATCCTTGCCCCCTTCCTCCTGCCAGAGAGGGGCCGCTTTCTCCATGATTGTAAAAAGAAACAAACCAAAACTTTTTTTTTAATATATATCCTCGTGCTTAGTCATCCCCAGCCCCGAACTGCAGCCTTTGCCATACCTGCGTCCTGCCAATCTGTGCTTCTCAGCCCTTCACCCTCAAGGTTCCATTACGATCCCTCCCCCACGTGGCGATAATGTCAGACGCCGTCGCCACATGTCTCTCACCATCTCCAGCCCTTGTGCTCTTGCACTAGCATGGTGGCTTGTTTATTTATTTATTTTTCGTTTATATATATATATATATATATATATATATACTCCCCAGCCCACTGCATTGGGGAATCATCCTCCTCGCCCTAGCATGGTGGCCCATTGTCACTTGCCTCTGAATGCCTGGCACACCTCTTGACCATCTGGCACTTAGCTCCCAGGCCTGCCTTCCCAAATCTGCCAAACCATGTGGCCATTCAAGGCCACCTCTGCATTTTCTTTCTAAATTGCCCCAAATCCCTTGTTTCCTACTCCTAGGCCACTTTGCCAGGTGGCTCACCACAACCTTAAGGCCAGCCACACAGTATGCTTTTCCTGATTATGTAACCCAGATAAAACCGCTTGGCTAACCAACATGCATCATACTAGGCTTGAGCTCCCATCTGCAACCACCAATGCTTAAAATACTAATACATTTTCAGATCCAGGAAAACTTGCACTGCCATTTTAAGGCCTTACTTAATCCACCTTCTTTTTTTTTTTAAATACAACGGGCAAACACCTTAGTCTGCTACACTTTGCTTCCACCTCTGGCCTCTCTGGCCGACCACTCACGTGGCTCAAATGACTTACCTCTGTTGGGTCCTTGTTCTCACAATACTCACTTGGTCCTTGGTGTTCTTGAACTGCCACACAAAACTGAGTTAGCATTGCTGATATTAGCCCCAATTCCCTTTTATTTTATTCAGAATTCTATCATATAACCAAAAGCCCACCGACCTGTATCATTTGCCAAAGCTGATGTGCTGCTAGAGAGAAATTCCCAATAGTACTAAATTGTTAGCTCCTCATTCCCTGCAGCAGTTTATATACCCCCTCATTGCCCTGCCCTCCAAGCCTGTCCTGACCACTCACAGGTTCCCACATCATGCCATCTTGCCCCTTCCCCTTTTGTAACCTCAGTTTTGGCCCCTCCTTGTCCTGACCTCATTCTACTCCTTCCTACCCTCCCAAACCCTCCCTCTCTCCTTACTACCTCCTCTACACACCTTGCTTTGCAAGGCCAGAGGACAATGGGGTCTGCCTTTAGCTGGAACCCACTATACAACATGATTAGCAGCTCAAATGTTGTAATGAAGTTAGGTGGAAGGATACCAAGGGATATATCAAATAACTGTTTTGTTTCTAATGTTTGCAGAGATTGGTGTTGTGCTGATACACGTATTAACTCTAACATTGAATTTCCACACTTTTAAAGGTGTAATGGAAACCCTAACTGGTTTTGTAAAATAGAGTTTTTGCAACAAATATCCTTACTTTTGAGATAGGTGGGCAAGAAAATGGCAACAAATACTCATAAGTTTGTAATTTGTTTCACATTGTGACCCCAAGTTTTCGACATTGTCTTCTTATCACCCCATCTCATAGCCCTCATACTGTAGGTGTAAATTTCTTAATCCATGGCAAATGCCATTCTGTGCCCCAGCTGTGGAAACACATTTTGGACAGGATGTGAGAAATGACAGCTGTAGAATTCATGAGGTGCTGTGAAGAAATTACTATGTTCAAACTTTGGAGTGAAAATATAAATGATTGGCAGTTACATGCATGCATAGGAAAATTTCATCGATTCCGTGTAACTCAGGCATGCTTTGTTACTTTTGCTCCAAAATTTCAACTTTGCCTTTTTTGGATACTACGTTATGAACACTGACACTGCCATTTCATTACTCAATCCTGAAAGGTGCTTTTGCACATTGACCCCACCATTCTGTGCCATAGGTGCAAAAGCAGAATGTGAGAAATGCAGCTGTACTGTTAATGAGTTGTTGTGAAAAGTGGCTATGTTGAAAACTTGGACTGAAAATATAAATTGGCAAAGTTACATGCATTCGAAGGAAAATTGCAATGATCATGCATAACTCGGGAGTTTTGGGGTAATTTTGCACCAGATTTTCCACATGGGCTTTTTGGGACCCACCTCAAGCACAATGGCAATTCCATTTCATTACTCAGTCCCAAAAGGTAATTTCTTTCGGCCACAAATAAATCATCTTTCAGGACAGAGTAACAAAATGACAGTGCCAGTGTTCATGAGGTGGGGTCCCAAAAGTTCATGTTGAAAATTTGGTTCATTCCAGAGGGTGTAGAGAGAATGAGGAGGACCTGCAGAAGCCTGATAAATGATCAAGGGTTTGGCAGTTGAAATTCAATGCAAAGAAGTCCAAAATAATGCATATGGGGCACAAAACCCTGGAACAACATATATCATTTGGGGGTGAGGATATCGATGCACCAAGCAGGAAGGGACCTTGGGATTATCATCTCTGATAACCACAAGGTAGGGAAACAGTATGATAAGGCAGCAGGTAAAGCAAAAAGGATGCTGGGATGCATAGGAAGGGGCATCACCAGCAGGAAAGGGGAGGTGATAATTTCAACAAACAAGACACTACTGAGGCCTCACCCGGAGTACACTGTGCAGTTCTGAAGACCTTACCTATGTAAGGACATAGACAGGGTAGAGAAGGTTCAGAGGAGGCAGCAAAGATGGTACAGGGATTGCATCACAAGTTCTATAAGCACAGGCTGAAGGACCTGAACATGTACTTCCTGGAGGGGAGGAGGGAGAGAGCGGTTATGATAGAGTCATACAAGTACCTTAGATTGAGGAACAGGGCACAGGAATGCACTATTTTCCAGAGAAAAAGATGTTCCAGAACTAGAGGGCATGGGATGAAGGTGGAGGGAGGGCAATTCAGATAAAACATGAAGAAGAATTTCTTCACAGAAAGGGTGGTGGACAAGTGGAACACCCTGCCAGAGTAAGTGGTGGGGTCTAAAACAATCACAGGATTTAAGAATGGATTGGATAGACATAAGGCCATTCTGGAGGTCAGGGTAAGGCAACAGACTTCTAGAAAACATAAAGTGAACTTACATGCTCAACTGGGCAGACTGGGTAGGCCATAGACCCTTATCTGCCAGCAGTGTCTAAGTATATATGTAAAATACTTACAAATGGGTGAGATATTAACATACAGTATGTTCAAAATACCATTGACCGCCTCTGTATGGCACTTACCTTTATTCTTCAGTTCGCTGTTCAACTTTGAAGAGTGCAGATGTGTCCTGGTCCACAGAAGATGACAGCTGCCAGCCTCAGTTGGTAAGTATAGGGCAAGGGGGTGTGGGGTGGTTGGTCGCTCAGTGGGATGGTTGGGATGCCAGATGGGGATGAGGAAACAATGAGAGACCTTTTTTTACAGGAGTTTAAAAAATATGTTGTGGACTGTTTTCTTTTTTCACATGAACAGTAGAACCATTTCTCAGGGCACTGGGAGTGGGATTCCCAGTGTCCCACACTGCTCGGAGGGGGCACAGCATAACTGGATACACTACAGTATGTACACAGGGAGTGGGGTCCCTAGAGTCACACACTGCTGGTGGGGGTGAGTGTAGTGCTGACATGTGGATTGGGCACCCCGCTGATGGCAAAACCATTACATACATATTTCAGGACACTGGGAGTGGGTTTGCCAGTGTCCCACAGTGGGGGGGGTGCTTTATCTGGGACACTGGGAGTGGGCTCCGCAGTGTCCTACTGTGCTGTTGGTGGTGGTGGTGTGAGGAATAAGATATTGAAATAGCAAAAAGCACAAAAGATAGTAGCTCAATGGCACTAACCATTTAGCCTTCAAGTATGAGTGCACTTACCAGGGTGTTAAACTCAGTTAAAAAGCATACTGGAAAATCGGCAAAAGGTAAGCACTTCATTCAGTCCTATAATAAGTTTAAATCTCAGTTCACATTGTTGCAGAAAACAAAGCCTGGTAGTTCACCCCAGAGTGGAGATTATGTTTAAAAAAACTCTAGTGGGTTTATGCAGCCTGGGGTGGGGCCCTGGGGCTGTAGAATAGGCAGGGTTGGTTGACTGTTGGTTTCTGTTCCCCTGCTGTGCTGGTTTTGCCTGCCAAAGGGTTAGTACTGCAAAATAGCATCCTTGTTCAGTGTAGATCCCTTTCCATAGGGCTCATACAAAGCAGAATCCTAGTTCAAAGCAGAATCCTAGTTTGAAGTAGAATCCTAGGTTGAAGCACAATCCTGGTTTTTATACTGGGTGCTTATACTGGGTAAAGAATGGGAGAAGGCTGTCACAGTCCATTTTACCATTCCCCATGTTAGTGGGACCATTTATGTTTGTTTTGCGTTTGCCAAACATCAATACCCTTCTTAAAACATAACAGAGTCTGGCTCTGTACCAGTTCCTTTGGCAGGATGTTCCATATTCTGCCTGTTCTATTTATAAATGTACTGTAGAATAGAAAAATAATGTGTCAATTATATTTAGAGCTAGCCACAAAGTGGCCATATTTGTGTAAATTTATTTTCACTCTAAACTAAAAATCTTCCACTCACCTTAATGGAAAATGTGCTAATTAGCATAGTTTTATTTTCATGCTTCTGAGCACTTCAGTGACTATAGTAAAAATTTATGTACAGTGAATATTTCTTATTCTACAATATATTACTGACTATTATTTTTTGCTACATTTACTTTCATTTGCTTGTTGTGACCTCTCAGATATGATGTTTTTTCCTGAATAGATACCCCCCATTTCTTCCATTAGCTTGGCATCTTTCATCATTTTATACATAATTAGGAGGCCCCCCTTCACTCTTCTCTGTTGGAGTGAGAACAGTCCTAACTTGCACAGTCTTTCATCATAGTTATATTTCTTGAGCGAACCCATCATCCTAGTAAATCTCCTTTGTAGTTTCTCAATCCTTTTAATTTCACCAGACGTATAAGAACTCCATATTGTGGAACCATAATCTAAATATGGTCTCACACATGTTCTATAAATTGGCATCGTACAGCATTCTGATTTATTTAGAAAACTCATATTTATGTTTCTTATAATGTCATTTTTTTATCACATTCATCCTATGTTGTTTAAACTTCAGTTTTTGTCAACAATGATACCACAGTCTTTTTCATAAGATAATGTCTTTAATTTATTTCCATTCAACAAATATGACTGTGGCCTGCTCTGTATGCCCAAGTGCATCACTGTGCACTTCTCAACACTGTAGGGCATTCCATCTCTGCTTGACCAATCCTCAATTCTTTTCAAGTCCTCTGTAATACTTGATTTTTGTTCTACTGTTCTCACTGGTCCTCCTAACTTAATATCATCTGCAAACTTTACCATCATGTTATCTATATTGTCATGAAGATCACTTATATATAATGCAAATAGAACTGGCCCCAGTACCAATCCTTGCAACACCCCACTGGCCACACTCACCAGCCTCAATACTCTCCTCTAATATGCACTCTCTGTCTTCTTCCCTGCAACCAGTTCTGGATCCATCCTATTATCCTTCTGTCGATTTTTTATTTTATTAAGCTTATCCACCAATTTATCATGTGGTACCTTATCAAAGGCTTTAAAGAAATCTAGATACAGAACATCCATTGCTGCACCATTGTTTATGTTTTGTTTATATATTCATAGAAACTCAGCATGTTAGTGGTACATCCCTCTATTTTTTGAAACTGTGATGTCTTCTGTCCTCATATCCCAGAAAACCCAAGTTTTCTCCTAACTTTCTTTAAGAATACTTTCTGCAGTTTTACACAATATTGCCATCAGGCTTATGGACCTATAATTTGAAGTTTCTGATCTATCACCCTTTTTATATAGGGTAACAACTGTTGCCAACCTCCAATCCTCAGGTACCTCCCCATTAAAAAGGAATCATTAAAATATTTACCAAGGGTTCCACTATATAGTTCCTCATCTCTTTCAATAATCTGGGGTGAAGAGCATCTGGCTGAGCCTATTTATGTACTTTTAATTTATTTAGTTTGTCCATTACACTCTTTTCTATCTGTTGTTAAGACTAACCCTGGGTATTGTTCTATTGTTACCCCACTGTTAATATTCATACCATGTCCATATACTGAACTAAAATATGTATTAAAATGTTCAGACATTTCTCTAGGTGCTGTTATTTCTTTGTCAGTTACTTTTAATGGGCCCACCTGTTTGTTACTATACCTCTGTCTATTAGTAGAAGCATAGAAGCATTTTCCATTGTCCTTCTTGTGTAAAAGATTAAATTCTAGTTTACTTCTCTCAGCTCTTGTTGATGATTTTACCTTTTTTAAAGCAATTTTATATTTACACTTTTCCTCCAATGTATCACATTTCTTTATTCTTAAATATGCTTTTCTTTTATTTGTTATCAGTTTAAGTACTTTGTACACCATCCTGGGTTTTTTCCCCTCTTTGTATACTTTTTTTTTTATTATGGATGTAATGCTCTTCCATCTGTCTCAGTTTAGTTGTTAATATATTCCATTTGTCCCTTACATTCATGCCCCCAAACTCATACTCCCAATTCCATCTACTCAGTTCTTGTGTAATCATTTTAAAATCTGCTTTATTGTAGTTTTTGACTACAGTTGAACCTTTAGAATATATTAAATTCCTTTCTACTACAAATTGATAATATTATGATCACTATTACCTAGGGTATCTCTTATATGTAGTTTATTAACCATTTCCTCTCTGTTGGTTATAACGAGGTCTAATATGTTTCCACCTTGTTACTTCATTGACTAATTGTGATAAGTTTGTAGTCTGTAATTTCCACAAAGTGATGCATCTTCATTGTTTGTTTCCTCTGAAGTGACTAGTCAATTTCTGGGAATTGAAATCCCCTGTTATAATCACATCACTTTTTCTGCCATATTCTATCTCATTTTCAGTTTTCTTATCCATATCTCTACTTGAATTCGATGTTCTATAATACAGTCCTAAATATAACTTCTTGTCATCTATTCCTTTTATTGTCAACCAGATGGATTCTGTTATAGATTCCTCTAATTCATTACATTCAATGCTCCCAAAATATTTTTATATAAACTACCACTCCATCTCCCTCTTACAGTACCTGATCTGTTTTTCATACAGCTTATAGCCATCAATCTCCTTATTCCAATCTAAGTTGTCTTCCACCAAGTTTCAGATATCATACAGACATCTACCCTTTCTTTAAAAAGTAGGACCTCTAATTCTAATTTTTGTATATTTAAACTTCTTGCTTTTAACGTCCATATTTTTAGTTCTGTTCTGTTTTCTTTTATTATTGCTGTCATTGTTATGGAGTGTTTTCTTAATCCTGTTTTAACAAGTATTCCCTCTCCCCTAGTGTCTAGTTTAAAGAAATATCTACATATCTTTTAAATATGGGCCCAGTTTTCTAATGTCCTTCTTACTAAGATGTAAACCATCATGGCAAAGTATGACTGATCCACACTGAACTCTTCTCAATGTTTAATACAACCAGTTTCTTCTTGTAATGTCCATTTTCTTAGCCAGTTGTTTATCTTTCTGATTTTACCCATATTCCGTTACTTTCTGGGTACCGTAGTATTTCTGAGAAGTATAACTTACAATTGAATTGCTTAGCTTCTATCCAAAAGTTCTCAAATTATCTCTTTATTTCCTCAGCACTCTGCCATCTAATATTGTTAACCCCTAGATGGGCAATTATTGTTCCATTTCCATCCTGTTCCTTTACCTTCTCTTGCAACATTTTCTGTACATCCTTCTGTAGCTCCTGAGAAGTAACTAGTTGTTACATCTTCCTTATTTCCTCTAGATTTGTTACATCTTCCTATTTCCTCTAGATTTAGACCTATCGATGTATTTTAGGACTGAGTCCCCAAAACATATACTTTTTTGTCTGTACTACCTGTTCTGTCATTTCTATTTCAGTTGTTTCATGATTCCTATATTATCCTATATAACACCAGCGAGTCTGCACTTGTATGCTGTAAACTACTTGATTGTGTGCATGTTTTCCCTTTGTCATTTGTACTCATTTCCCCTACAGGCCCTTCTTTCTGATGTTTGTACCCTTCTAACAATTGCTTACTTTCATTCTCTCCATTTTCCTCCAACACACTGTTATCTTCCACTTCTACATTTGTATTTTCACTAGATTTCTCTAACAGGATTAATGGCTCAAATCCATTTTGCAGTTCTGCACTGAATCCCTTCGCTCTTCTTCTAGCTTTCTTAGATATTCTAGTTTCTGTTATCCAGTCCCCTCACTAGCCAGATCTCTGTCTCTCTTCTTTGCAGATCTTTCCTGTTACTATCCCACACTCTGTATCTAGAAATGCCTTCAGTGTGTTGTACTAATGTAGTCTGTTGCATTGTAACCAGCTGCATTTCAGCTTCCATCAATTGTTGCCTTAATTGCTTTATTAGGCAGCATTCCCCACATGTGTAGACAAGCACTTCATGTGCTACTTCTATGCTTATTTTGGTGCATATTATATATCTGATACCAAGTTGGCCACCTTCCAAATGAACTATATTGGTATCCATAATGTTTACCTGTAACATGTACTGGGAATATTATTCATTGAGAGTTCTACTTTCAATGTCACTCTTTTATTAATCAGTGTAATGAGCCTTGACCCCTTCCTCCACTTCGGACACTGTAGACATGAACACAGCTGAGTTATATGCGCTCGAGACCCGGAAGTGCTATGGGTCACATCACGCCCCTGCCTCACAGCACACTGCAGTGCTTGACTACTGGTATTAGCTTTAAAACTTCAGACACAGGTCCCCTCTGCCTGCCTGTAACTAGACTAAACATATAGGTGCCCTGCAATGAGGAGCAAGGCAGAAGCAGGAAACTATAGACCTGTTAGTTTAACTCAGTGATAGGGAAAATTATGGAATCACTTCTAAAGGAAAGAATTGTCGATATCTAGCTGCCAGAGGGCACAGGACCCTAGGCAGCATGGATTCATAGTGGGAAGGTCATGCCAGATGAATCTGATAGATTTCTTTGACTGGGTGACCAAAGTAGTAGATCAGGAGGGCTGTGGACATGGCCTACCTAGACTTTAGCAAGGCATTTGACACAGTCCCACACAAAAGATTAATATATAAGTTAGCCAGCCTGGGAGTGGGTCCCAAGATGACAGCCTGGGTAAAGAATTGGCTGGAGAATAGGACACAGAGAGTAATAGTAAATGGAGTCCACTCAGAAGAAAGGAGGGTTACTAGCGGGGTACCGCAGGATTCAGTATTAGGACCAGTCCTCTTCAATGTCTTTATAAGTGACATTGCAGAAGGACTGGAAGGAAAAGTATGTCTCTTTGCAGATGACACTAAGATCTGCAACAGAGTTGATGCACAGGGTGGGGTGGAAAGGATGAGAAGGACTTGGCAAGGTTAGAGGAATGGTCAAATGTATGGCAGCTTAGATTCAATGCTAAGTGCAGGTAATGCACCTGGGAAACAAAATCCAGGGAAGAGTACACAATGGGGGTGAGATACTAACAACAACAAAAATGGAAAGGGACCTGGGGGTAGTCATATCAGATGACCAAAGGTGGGCAAGCAATGTGAGAAGGCAGCAAGGAGGGCTGGGTGGATACTGGGATGCATAGGAGAGGCATCACCAGTAGAAACAGGAAGTTATTATCCATCTGTACAGACAGCTGGTGAGGCCCCATCTGAGTACTGTGTGCAGTTCTGGAGACCCAATCTCCATAAGACATAGACAGGATGGAAGCTGTCAGAGGAGGGCAACTAAAATGGTGCAGGGTCTGCACCGGAGGACATATGAAGAGATACTTAGGAGCTTAATATGTATAGCCTCGAGGAAAGGAGGGAGAGGGGACATGATAGAAACTTTCAAGTACCTCAAGGGAATCAACAAAGTCCAAGAGGGTAGCATCTTTCAAAAAAGAGGTGTGCAAGAACAAGAGGGCACAATTTGAAGATAGAGGGGCTCAGAGGTAATTTAAGGAAGTATTTTTTCACAGAGAGGGTTGTGGATGCATGGAATGGCCTTCCAGAGGAGGTTGTGGAGTCAAAATCAGTGGTGGAATTCAAGCATGCATGGGATAGTCATAAGGCAATTCTGGGGGGGGGGTAGGAAGAAGTAAGGCTGCTGGTAAACTAGGATCTGCAGCTTATCCAGTAGGTAGGAAATGGGCAGACTAGGTGGGCCAAGCAGTCCTTATCTGCCATCAAATTCTATGTTTCTATGTTTCTATGTGCTGACTGATGTAAACACACCATACAGAGTCAGGCAGTCACTGGCAAGCCTTCTAACTACAGATCCCAGGATCCTTCCTGGCTCTATCTTTCCCTATATGTGCAAAATATAAAACAATAAATATTTCTAGCTGCTGTACTGACATACTCGGCCTCCTGCCTGTACTGTCTCACCCCAGTAAGGGTCACACAGCATAAGCACAGGAGAATTACCGACAGCCAGTTTGGGGCCGAGTTATATGTGCTCAAGACTCAGAAGTGTGATGGGTCATGTCACAGTTGAATCAGAATCCTAGTTTGAAGCAGAATCTTGTGTTGTGTGGGACATATATTTTTTCCCATAGGAAATAATGGGAAATTCAACATGTCATAACTTTAGAATAAATTTATATTTTCCCACCAAATCTTGGAAAGTCACATCTGGGAAGCCAATGCTTTCTACCCTGAAAATGTTGGCCCGAAGTTAAAGCCATTTCCAAGATACAGGTGGACAAAAAGTGTCAACCCCAAAAAACAACTTTATTTTAACACTCTGTATCTCAGAAATGGCTAAAGCTACTGAGATAAAAGTCATCACTAACAAACATTTCCATAGGGTAATTATGCATGCCGGAATTTTGTAGACATCACTTTAACCATTACAAAGTTATTAAGATCCAAACATTGTCCTTTAACATTAATACACAAAACAGCAAAACCCTCAAACATATGTTTTATTCACCTCTATGTGTCTCAGAAACCAAACAAAGGGTTCAAACAAATTTGTCAAGTGAAGAGACCTTTGCTCTAGGCTGATGCTTGTCAAATTTCCTGAAAATCTGTTGGAGTGTTGCAAAGTTATTCAGGTGCAAAGTGTGCAAAACTGGATGACAGTGTGCGAAAATCACTTTCACTTTTATATCTATTTTCTTCCTCCCATAGGAAATAATGGCAAATTCAAGATTTAATAACTTTGGAATGGATTACTATTCTTTTACCAAACCTTCAAAAGGCACATCTGTGAGGCCAAGGCTTTCTACCTGAAAATTTAGCCCAGCACCTAAAGCTGTTTCTGAGATACAGGTGGCCAAAAAAACAGCACAAACCAGGGAAATCTCTGTATATTTAACACTTTATGTCTCAAAAATCTCAAAAGGGATTCAAACCAAATTTGGTACATCAACAGACCTACTCCAGCAGATGATGCATGCCAAATTTCAGGAAAATCTATGAAACCAATTTAAAGTTATTAACCAGGTAAAATTGCACTTTAACATTAAACACTCCTTCACACCATAGCTATACTGTATATATATATATATATATATATATATATATATATATATATATATATATATAGATAGATAGATAGATATACACACACACACACACACATATATACATATATTGCAAAAAAGCTTTGTAAATGCATCATTATGGTTGAGGCATCAAAAGTAGGGAAATACAAACTTAGGGTTCCTAAGTCTAAGACCCCACCCCCGATATTGGCTATCAATGCTAAGACCCCACCCCCACTGTTGGCTTCCAATCCTAAGGCCCCACCTCGACCCTGCATGCAGGAACAGGTGTGAAGGGTATGCCTTGGGGTAGCAAACCCTAATGCTCACCCCATTCTACTATACTGTACCCATGTTACCTTAATTAATCATGGATTGTGGTGAGCATTAGGGTTCTCAACTCCTAAGGCACACCCCCTCACACCTGTTGCTGCATGCAGGGTGGGGGTGGGGTCTTAGGGCTGGAAGCTGACAGTGAGGGTATGGTCTTAGCATTGGGAGCTGAGGGTGGGGGGTTGGATCCTAGGCTGGGGAACCCCAAGTTTGTATTTCCCTATTTTTGATGCCTTAACCCTATTGGTGCATTAACAAAGTTTTACAATTTATTTCCTTACTTTTTGAGATAGTATAATAGTATCCTTATTTAACAGTACCCTCCATAGATGCATATATGTATTCAGATGTGGAAGCACAGGGATCGCTGGCCCCTGTGCTTCCAATAATAGCACAACAGTCACCAAACTGTCACTATAGCCATGGTGTTACCCCACCTCATGTTTCTGGTGCAAAAACATTTTCATTCCCTGCCAAAAATGTAACTCCATGGAATCACAATGCCAATCCACAGCACAGGAGCAAAAACACATTTTGGACAGGATTTGAAAAATAACATATATGACATACATGAGGTGGTGTAATAAGAAGGATATGCTGAAAATTTGGTCTCAAAATATTTTAAATTTCCACACTTAAGATCAGGCGTAGCAAAATTGCAATAAATAATCATAACTCTGCCATCTGCAATCACTCTGAACCCAAATGTTCAGCAACCTTCCTTATGACCTCACTGCATGTACCCAGTGAAAACATTTTCAAATCCTTGCCCAAATGTAATTCTGCACAAATGCAATGCCATTATGCACCACAAGTGCAAAAACACATTTTGGCCAGGATCTGAAAAATGACAGCTGTCACATACATGAGGTGAGGTAATAACAAGGTATATTCAAAATATGGGGTGAAAATATTGAAAATTTCCAAACATACGAGCGTGCATAGTGAGAGTGCAACAAATGCTCATAATGCAGCCATTTTGTGACATTTAACCCCAAATTTTCAACATAGCCTTCTTATGGTCCCACCTCATGAAAAATATGACTGTTGTTACACAAATCCCACCAGAAAGGTGATTTTGCAGTTGGTTGCCAACCAACTGCAAAATCACCTTTCTGGTGAGCTGCCTAACGACATCCATATTGTTCATGAGGTGAGGTCCCTAAAAGGCTATGTTGAAAATTTGTGGGCAAAATCATGACAAATGGCTGCGTTATCAGTAAAAGTTGAACCCACTCATTAAAATACATTAAAGTGCATTTACAGTACCTTAGTTCATATTGGGTTTGCCGGTTCCAGCAGCAAGAGGTGTCTTCAATTGGTAGAGCGGATTTCAAACATGGGACCTCCTTAGGTGAGTGGTGGTGGTCTGTGGGGATGTCACAGTGGGTGTGAGGATCTGGGTGCCCAGTGGGGGATTGGGTGGGGAGTATGGGTGACATCGGCGATGAGTATTATTTTTTACAGCTCACAAATGAGCAAAAGACAACAAGGGACATTTTTTCCTTTTTGGGATGAAAACATAAAGAAGGGGACTATGAGGGTGGATACAGCCATTCCCACCAATGACAATGGGCACATTGAAGGGTAGGGGTACCACTGGATACTAAGGAAAAAGGATTGGGACCTTTGTGCCCCCCCAAAAAAAACACATGGGGGAAAATAAAAATAAAATTAGATTAATAAAGAATTAAATATATAGACATATATGTGACACACAGGGTGGGGGTGCCATTAGACACCAGGGATTTTTCTGTTGGGGGTCACGATACAAAAAATGAAAAAAAGATTAAAAAATCTATAGCCACACAGAAAAGGATCCTTTTTGCCAGGAAGAATCCTTTTCTGCCAGACAAAATCCTTTTTCACCAATACTTTCTGTTGTGGTGGAAAAGGATTCCGTCTGGTGAAAAAGAATCCTTTTCCTGACCAGATGGCTGTGGTTTTCATGACCAGATGGCCATGATAAAATCATTCTTCACCACCCAATTTCCTTTTCCATCATTCCTTGTTCGTGATGTGAAAAAGGAAATCAGCTGG
Source organism: Neoceratodus forsteri (assembly GCA_016271365.2). Taxonomy (NCBI): domain Eukaryota; kingdom Metazoa; phylum Chordata; order Ceratodontiformes; family Ceratodontidae; genus Neoceratodus; species Neoceratodus forsteri. Next base: position 106,346,785 of record CM057459.1, on the reverse strand, counting down.
CGTAAAAGGATTTCCCATTTTGATGACCAGATGTCCCTTTTGATACCAGATGTCCTTTTTGATGACCAGATGGCCCAGCAGGGACATCTGGTTGTGAAAAGGGATATCTGGTCATCAAAATTGGAAATCCTCTTTTTTTGCCAAACAATTTCCTTTTTCGCATCAAGAACATGGAGTGACAAAAAGGAAATTAGTGAGTGACAAAACAGGATTTAAATTGTTAAAAAAAATCAAGGGGCATACAAAAGTCAGAAACCACACAGAACAGCTCATCAACTCCAGATGAGCAAGAAGCATACTGAACTTTGATGTCTATAACAGACATTCCTGGTCAGAGTTATGACAGTTTTGTTTTTTTAAGAAATCAAAAACAAGATAGCAGCTAGCAAAAAGGATTTTTTCTGGCAAACAAGGATTGTCCCCTCAAGAAAAAGGATCCTTTTTCATCAGAGCAAAATCCTTTTTTGTTCCATTCCTTTGTCCAAAAGACTGAACTGAGCATGCTCAGAACCTGAAATTTTAAAATTAAATTACTTTGGAGCAGCTTAATATTTTTTTTTCACCAAACCAATGCAGACATGCTCTGTGGGGCAAGCACTTTCTGCCCTGAAAATGTCAGACCAAAATTCCCAACTGTTTGGCCACAGCATGATGACAAAAAAACTGGAAAAAAGGCAAATTTTAACATTTTTTTCACTATGTGCAGCGCAAAATCTACTAAATTGACTGATCCACAACTTGGCAGGTCAGGGGATATATTCCTGGAGACTGCACTTGCAAAATTTCATGCAAATCCGTTAAACAGTTGCAAAGTTATTAAAGTGCAAAATTTGACATTTAACATTAAAGTGCCTGCTCAACCCCAATAGAAGGGTGCTACCGTGCCCTAATAGATAGATAGATAGATAGATAGATAGATAGATAGATAGATAGATAGATAGATAGGTAGGTAGATAGACAGATACATAGATAGATACATAGATACTGTACATAGATACTGATGGCAGATAATGGCCTTTGCCCACCTAGTCTTCCAAATTGCACATGTAATTTTACCTCTTCAAGCTTCTCTTGAACTGGGCTGTCCCCTTCCCTCAACTGCTAGGATCCCCCAATGCCTATCCATGCATTCTTGAATCCCATAATTGTTTCTGCCCCCACCACCTCCTCTGGCAGTGCATTCCACTTGTCCATCACCCTTTCAATGAAGAAATACTACTTCATGTTATCTATGAACCTCCCTCCTCCAATTTCATCCTTGACCCCTAGTCCTGGAACATCTCTTCCTCTGAAAAATAATGTTTTTCTGAACCTTACTTCCTCCAACGAGGTACTTGTATAGAAACATGGAAACATAGAATTTGACGGCAGATAAGGACCACTTGGGCCACCTAGTCTGCCCATTTTCCTACCTGATGGATAAGCTGCAGATCCTAGTTAACCAACAGCCTACTTCCTTCTATCCCCCACTAGGACTGCCTTATGTCTGTCCCATGCATTCTTGAATTCTCCCACAGTTCTTGACTCCACGGCTTCCTCAGGAAGGCTGTTCCATGCATCCACAACCCTCTCTGCGAAAAAATACTTCCTCACATTACTTTTGAGCTGTCCCCCTTCTATCTTCAAATTGTGCCCCCTTGTTCTTGCATATCTCTTTTTCTGAAAGATACTACCCTCTTGGACTTTGTTGATTCCCTTAAGATACTTGAAAGTTTCTATCATGTCCCCCCTCTCCCTTCTTTCCTCAAGGGTATACATATTAAGCTCCTTTAGTCTCTCTTCGTATGTCTTCTGGTGCAGACCTTGCACCATTTTGGTTGCCCTCCTCTGAACAGCCCCCACTCTGTCTATGTCTTTGCAGAGATGGGGTCTCCTAAACTGCACACAGTACTCCAGATGGGGTCTCACCAACTGTCTGTACAGAGGGATAACAACTTCCTGTTTTCTATTGTTGATGCCTCTCCCTATGCATCCCAGTATCCCCCTAGCCTTCCTTACTGGCTTCAAGCATTGCTTGTCAACCTTTCGGTCATCTTATATAATTACCCCCAGGTCCCTTTCCATTTTTGTCATTGACAGTATTTTACCCCCCAGTGTGTACTCTTCCCCTGGGTTTATGTTTCCAAGGTGGATTACCTTGCACTTCTTTGCGTTGAATCTAAGCTGCCATACCAAAATGGTGCAGGGTCTGCACCAGAAGACATACGAAGAAAGACTAAAGGAGCTTAATATATATACCCTTGAGGAAAGAAGGGAGAGAGGGGACATGATAGAAACTTTCAAGTACCTGAAGGGAATTAACAAAGTCCAAGAGGGTAGCATCTTCCAGAAAAAGAGATGTGCAAGAACAAGGGGACACAATTTGAAGATAGAAGGGGACAGCTCAGAGGTAATGTGAGAAGTATTTTTCACTGAGAGGGTTGTGGATGCATGGAACAGCCTCCCTGAGGAGGTTGTGGGGTCAAGAACAGTGGACTTCAAGAATGCATGGGACACACATAAGGCAGTCCTAGTGGGGGTAGGAGGAAGTAAGCTGTTGGTTAACTAGGATCTGCAGCTTATCTGTTAGGTAGGAAAATGGGCAGACTAGGTGGGCCAAGCGGTCCTTATCTGCTGTCAAATTCTATATTTCTATGTTTCTGTACATCTGACCATTCTTCCAACCTTGCCAAGTTCTTTCTCATCCTTTCCACTCCATATTGTGTATCAACCCTGTTGCAGATCTTTGTGTCATCTGCAAAGATACATATTTTTCCTTCCAGTTCCTCTGCAATGTCACTTATAAAGACATTAAAAAGGACTGGTCCCAGTACTGAACTCTGCGGTAGCCCACTAGTAACCGTCCTTTCTTCACTGTGGACTCCGTTTACTACTACACTTTGCATCCTGTTGCCCAGCCAATTTTCTATCCAGGCTACCACCTTGGGACCCACTCCAAGGCTGACTAACTTGTACATTAATCTTTTGTGTTGGACTGTATCAAATGCCTTGCTAAAATCTAGGTAGGCCATGTCCACAGCCCCTCCCTGGTCTACTACTTTGGTCACCCAATCAAAGAAATCTATTAGATTCATCTGACATGACCTTCCGCTGTGAATCCATGCTGCTTTGGCTCCTGTGCCCCACTGTCCTCTAGGTACTCAACAATTCTGTCTCTATCTTATCCCTCTCTCCCCTCTGTCCTCCAGGAGTACATATTGAAGTCCTTCAGCCTGTCCTTGTAGGACTTGTGATGCAAACCCTGCACTGTCTTGGTTGACCTCCTCTGAACTCTCTCCACCCTGCCTATATCGTTACATAGGTAAGGCCTCCAGAACAGGACACTGTTCTCCAGGTGTGACCTCACTAATTTCTTGTACAGTGGAATTATGAACTCCCTTTTCCTGCTGGTGATGCCCCTTCCTGTGCATCCCAGGATCCTATTTGCTTTACCTGCCACCTTGTCACACTGACTCCCAACTTTTAGGTCATCAGAGATGATAACCCCTATGTCTCTTTCCTGCTTGGAGCATGCTGTATTCCCCCCTCCCCAGCTGATATATTGTTCTAGGGTTTTTATGACCCATGTGCATTATTCTGCACTTTTTTGTGTTAAATCTCAACTGTCACACTCCTGAACATTTCTCAAGTTTCTGGGTCTGTCCTCTTTCTATCCACTCCCTCCAGTATGTCCACGCTGCTAGAGTTTTGTGTGAATATATATATATATATATGTGTAAATATATATGTGGCAGAAATTAGTCAATATGAAAGGCAGTATTAAATTAAAATCATCCCATAATCAAGTTTGAATGCTCACTCTATTCTGTACTCCAAAAAGAGTAAATTTTTCTTAGTCTGTACATTGCCAAACAGATCTCAGTTCATGTGCCAATGTTTAAAAAAATGCTTATTCACTGCTGTTCTTGTTCTAACTGGAAGATTGTTCAAAGACCTGGCTCCACTAAATTTTAAAGCCGTTTTTCCATATTTACTTTTTACTTTGGGAAAATGTAAAAAGGTTTTCTTGATACTCCACAAGGAATACCCTCTATCTGATATTTGCAGTACATTCTTCAAAAACAAGGGATGGGAGTCAAATTTATTATGTTGTATAATTGTGTTAGCCAGATCTTGTTATGACATTCACAAATGTTGATCACATCAGTTCTGCATACATATCACTGTGATGTGCAGAATACGGACAACACAAACTACATCTTGCAATCCTCCTATAAACTAAGTTTAGTCTATAAATTGTAGATATCATTTAGTTGCAAACCTACTGTATGTACTTCAGAATCATAGTCTATAAGAGGTAAGATAAATTGGTTTGCTATTCTATGTCAGATATTTTTTTGGCAGACATTGTGAACTCTTGCTCAGGACCCTACCTTTGCTTTCATTTTACATACTACATTGTCAATATCTGAACTAAAAGTTAACAAAAGATCAATTATTTCTCGTATGTACCAATATTCTTCAACTTGTGCAAGGTGGAAGACCTGAGAGGAGGAAACTGTCTACGTTTTAAAGGTTTCTTTTTATATTGTAATCTATTTTGCTATTTATACACTAACAATTTTTAATATTCTTCACTAGCCTTGTGCTGGTAAACCATGCCTGCATACTGTTAATGTCATCTTTAAGTCCTGTTCCATTACTTTTTTTTGATGGATCTGCCTGTGTAAGAACAGTATCATCCACATACCTGTATAAGTGGACCAGTGTTTTATTTAAAACTTGTGGTAAAATACTGACATAAATCAGAAAAATCAAAGGCTCTGGGGTAATGGCCTCAGTGCCAGTTGTATAGTCAGTACAGGGCACAATGAGACCCACTGCACCTGCATGAGGTCTCCTGTGTTGACCCCAGCTCCTGCTACTAAGGGGTCCCCTGAAACAGCACTCAGCTACACTCACCAAGCAGGCCAGGGATGCTGCCTGTGACACTGTGCAGCCACAGAATCGGTTAACCATAAGCACTGTCTAATCCTCTTGTGCGACAGCAGTGTGGTCAAGCAAAGCAGTGTTGTGGTTCATGGTGAACAGGATGGTTTGCAATGAATCACGGCAGTTTGCCACAGCCTGCACTTGCCTGTCACCTTGATCGACACCTCAGCCAACAGTACCTGCAGCTCTTGTGCTACAAACTCATGGGCTGCCATGGCATACATGTCCTTGTACAATGGGCCAGTATGGAGGGATCCACTCCGTGCAAGTGAGGGCCATTGATGAGGTGACATATGGGGGCTGCAAGGGGTGACAGTGTGTCAACTGTGTCACTCCTTCCTCCTGGGCTGTATGTCACTGGGCCTGTTGGCACCAGAGAACCTGTCCAGTGTGGTTGCTTTCGTCCTTTCTGCTTTGTAACACTAGTGTCCTAGTACAGCTCAACATCCCCTGTCTCTGTGTCTTAAAACAGGAGCAGTGCCCGCTCCTCATCCTTCCAGTCCTCCCCACTGGTGTACAGGGTGGAAGTAAGCTCATCCATCCCTTTGGAGGAACCTTCATCATCACTCCCATCATCATCACCCCCCCCATGATGGATCTGGAAGTAAGGGAACACAGGGCCATGTGTTACAAAAAGCTCCATGGCACAGCTATGATTCATACCAGCACACAGCCAATCAAAACAATGACCCTGACATGTATCCCACAAAAAGTACCCGTGTTCTGCTGACTATAAGCACACCCTGTGAGTCATGCAGGCCCTGACATATGAAGACCAGTGCCAACAATAGTAACACTAATGTGCATTGTGAAAGCCCACCTGCCCCTGTGCAACCCATACCCCAGCTGTACTGCACATGTAGTCACCCTGACAGGTTCGGGTGGCTCTGGGCCTCCTCGGACTGAATTATTGCAGAATTTTTACTTTCCTAACTGTAAGATTTGCTGTATTTTGTGTACTGTATTTGTTTAAAGTGTATCAAATCCCAGAGTTAGGTTTTAAACTGCTTAAAAGCATAGAGCAATGGTGTACTGTTAAATTCAAACTGCACTTTGCATTTGCCTAGCACTGTTCCCCATCTTACTAAGGCCCCTATCCTCGCTCTCTACCTTTTTTTTCTCTCTCAAACCTCTATCCAACTCTAGAATTCTGGCTACTGAGATACCCCTCGATCACTCTCTGTGTTACTTTGACTTTGTGTTTCACTGGTCCCCTGCAGCTAGCCCTCTTGACATCAGACCCACCCCACCCCTTCCCTTTCCAGCTACCTCGCACTCTTTCCACACTTAATCTCTCTTTCATTCTCATTCTATCCATTCACCCCTTGTTAACTGTAACCCTCTCACTCGAACCTCTTTGTCTTTTAATTTCTCCACCCTGCACTGGGTCTGCCACCAGCCCCCTCCCACCCCAGTCCTAGTTCCTTAAAAGTAATCTGTCTCTCTTCACACCTTTAGGACCTCCCACTGAGCAGGTGCACTGGCTGCTCACCATGGCAGCCATCTGGCCCGCTCACAGCTGCCACCCACTACCGCCTCTGTGCAGCTCCCCTGGCCGGTCTTCTGGAGATTCGGCTCGGCCACCCAGCTAAGGTATGACTGCTGGCACTTGATCCTCCAGCACCTTTTTCTCCTGTTTTCCAATTGGTGCGGCTGTCCTGATAGTGGCGCCTGATTGGCCCACCTTGCTGCCTTGCCTTCCTCTCATTGGAGCGCTTTTCAAGCTATCTCTGGGCCTCCTTGGACTGAATTATTGCTGAATTTTTACTTTCCTAACTGTAAGATTTGGTATATTTTGACCCCACCCACCAGGCCTCCTTTAAATATACATTAGCCACTCCCTCCCTCAGTCCTCTCCATACTATTGGCTTACAGTCCACTGAATCTCCTGCACTTGACAGATTAAACATAGATGATCTGACTGATTACTTCTAGCTCTCCTCAGCCACCCCTCCCTCAAGTCTGCTTGTTGCCCCTTCCCAGTGCCTCTATCTTCTAAAACCACCTATCATGCCTATAAATATCTTAATGATGCTACTACCTCTCCCGCTTCTCATCCCCCTAATCCCCCCTGCACCTGCACCACCTCCCCTTACCTTCTTTGCCACCCTATAGTGGGCTAAATGCCTGAGAGCACACTAAGTTACACCTTAGCACACCCCCTTTGCACCCATGAGAGACACCTGGGTTACTAACTGGGTTAACCCCCACTCCTCCATGAATACCCACTTCTCTTGCAGCTTCTCAAACCCCACAATAACACCCCCTATAAAAAACACAAGAAGGAGACAGCATAGGGCTGCTAAGCTCCTTGCCCACTATCTGGCCAGGATTGCACTTTTCCTCCTCCTACTCACTGGGAACATCCACCCTAACCCCAGCTCTCCCACAACGTCCTATCCCTAGCTCAACAAACTAGGCTCACTTAAGCTGGCCACCATTAACATTTGTAGATTGCCACCTAAGCTAGATGCCCTCCAAGTCTTGGTGTCCCAACACACACCAAACATTATAGCTCTAACCAAAACTTGGTTATCACCGAAGGTCCCTGATACTGCTTTATACCGCCCGGTTATCTCCAATTTAGACTGACTGAATTGGTAAGCATGTGGGGCTGTGCAATCTACCTGGAGAGGCACACTCCAAGGTCAAGTCCTCCCACAAACTCCCTCTACCAACAGCTCCCAAATCCTTGTGGTAAAAATAATCCTTGGCTGTCAGGGTAAATCACTCACAGTGGTATCTGAGTACATACCACTGCAGTGAACAAAATACAGGCTTCTAACTGGTCACAGACTTCCTTGAGAACAACCCCCCCAGGGGTGAGACTATTGTCATGGGTGATCTCAACATTAACTGGCTGGCGCCGGATGCTGACCAGTATAAGGATGCCATTGCAGCATTAGACATAACACAAGTGGTCACTTCCCACACTAGGATCAGCTATAAGACTGGCAGTAGCATGGTGCATGATTTGGTCTTCACAACTCATCCCAACAGAATCACCTGTACAGAAGTGCTACCAGACACATTAAGTGATCACGCTCCTGTCATCTTCCTTTGGTCAAACAAAGCACCTAGATCAAACCCACTTTCTCATACAAGCATTCCTAAAAATGTAGCTTCCTCAGTTCCTTGCCGCCCTGACAATGATTGACTGGGCTCCCTTAACTCCATAAACAGCATTGACCTTGCTCTTAACTATTTCATTTCCCAGTTTAATGAAGTCTGCAACAACTTTGACCCCCCCTGAAAAAAAGGAACTCAAGATACTCCATTAACCCTTGGACTACCTCTGAACTAATCACCATGATTCAGAACAAAGATAATCTAAGGTACCGAGCTATAGACTCAGTGCACCAGCCTAACTGGCAGCGCTACAGAATCACCAGGAACCAGTGCTCCCAAGCAATATGCAGTGCCAAACAAGCCTACTATAAGCAGGAGCTTACAGACTCCTGGGGTAACAGCAAATACTTCTGGAATAACATCAAAAACCTTACAGGAAACCTTCCAAATCCTCCCCAACTATGCTTGAAGTTAATGGCACCACTATCCAAGACCCCAAAGAAATAGCAGACACATTCAATATTGCCTTCACTGATCTCAGCAATGTCCTTTCCCTAATTTTTATGATGACCCCACCCTGCCCAGTGATAGACCACACCGCCCTCACAAATACACCTCCCTTCTATTTCAAGAGGATATCCTATGCTGAAGCTAGAGGCTACCTCCAAAAGTCCTAAACAAACCCAGCTAAAGGGTGACTCTCTGGATCTTAAACTTCCTCCCTTGCACTGGACATCATCTTACCCCCTACTAAACTCCTGAATCGTTCTCTCTCCCTTGGCCAGTTCCCTCAACTCTGGAAATCAGTCATTGTCACTCCTGTGCATAAAAGTGGAGACAGATCCCATCTCACAAATTACCGCCCCATCTCTATCCTTCCTCCTCTCTCCAAGGTACTTGAACAAATTGTAACAGACCAGTTGTTAGAACACCTCCACAAATACAACCTGCAATGTCCTCAGCAGCATGGCTTTAAAAAAGCCCACAGTACTGCCACTGCCCTGCTTGAATTCACTACCCATACACATAAGGCCCTCGATGCAGGCAGTCTACTAGGCGTGGTGTACATTACTCTGACCAAGGCATTTGACACCCTGAACCACCAGCTTCTGCTGCACTTCCTCTCTACCCTTGGCCTATAAAATGATACTATCAAATGGTTTTCAAGCTACCTTCTGGATAGAAACCAAAGAGTCAAAATCGCCAACTCTCTCTCACATAGCCTCCCTGTTCGCTCCGGTGTCCCCCAAGGCTCCATCCTTGGCCCACTAATTTTTAACCTCTTTATCAATAATCTTCCTGCTGTATGCAATACTAATATGATACTCTATGGATGATGCTGTCCTCTTTTCCTTCCATACAGACCCCATCCCTCTCTCCAAAGACCTGCAGACGAACTTCAGCCTAGCTGAGTCCTGGTTTAAACAGCACAAACTGTTGATTAACTACAAAAAAACAAAGTCTATGCTGTTTGCAGCATGCACAACAAATCTAATACAACTCACCATCCGTAATGAGACACAACAACCGCTTGACCAAGTACATGAATTTAAATACCTAGGAATTACTGCTGACAGTACGAGGTCCTTCAACTCACATGTCAGCCATGTCTCAAAATCAATAAACTCTTGAATAGGAGTACTCTACCACCACCATCATCACTGTTTGACAACTGAAGCCATGTGTGCAGCCATAACCAGCTCTATCTTGGCCATCATTGACTATGGGCTAATTTTCTATGGTGCTGCCACAGAGACCACCCTTAAGTGAATCAGGATGGGCCTCAACAAGTGCTGCAGACTTATCACTGGTGCAGAGAAATGTTCTCATACCTGTGTGCTCTATAAATGCTCCAACTGGCTCAACCTACATGGCAGGCTGGATTACCAGTCATAGTAAGTAAGTAGTAAAAAGTTTATTTTTATACAGGTAAAAATGGTTTGTTACATCATTGGGTCACAGACCCTTTTTCAAGGTGTACCTGTTTTCTTCATAGTTTTTAAAAATACATAAAGTACACTCCATTCATTTCCACAACATACATTTTTTGATTTCACTAAACAAACATGGTTTTATATAATCCTCCATTTAGAAACATCACAATTTTTTATTATAACATTAATTTCACAGTTTAAGAAATCACAATGTTTCAAACCCTTATCATTTACTATTTATATTCCCTCCAAAGTCTTCTTTCACCCATTACACATACATTTTATTTCCTATCCATTATCAATTGATCTCATAAAAAGTTTGGATTTTTGAATCTGCTTCATTTCCAGGTAAATGGGTGCCCACAAATTTATAACTTTTATACCAAAGGTCATTTCACCATATTTATTATTTATTCTGGGCATTACATATTTACTTCCCTCCTTACCTCTTAAATTATATTGATGGACATGCATTAAACACGGAATTGTACCCACAAGATACTTGGGGCTTTGTTTATGAACTACCCCATGTATTTCTTTTAGCCATTTTTGGTCCCTTTTGTGTTCTATCTGATCCCATTTTAAGTTCTTAAACACTTCACAATGGTCAGTATAATATTCACAATTTAATATAAATCTAGCTAAATTATTATAAAGGACATGTATTGCCCTCAAATTTGACTTATTGGCCATACCATATATGTGAATTCCATATTCTAAACAAGGAATAATCAATTGATTTATTATATCTTTTCTCATTTTATAGTCCAAACAATATTTGGATCTACGGAAAGCCCCTAATTTTTTAATAGTTTTATAAACAAGATGTTTTATGTGAGAGTTAAAACTCAAACTACTATTTACGGTAATTCCCAGATACTTATATGAATCAACCTGATTTAAGGATTCGTTTTAACTGTTTTAATTGAAATTTTGGGAAATTATTATTTCTTCCTTTACCATAAAATACCATTGAATTTGTTTGTTTTACATTCGATACCAACCCTGATTTATATAACCATGTTTCCATCCTACTAAAATCATTCTGAAGGTTTTCTCCACTTCCTGAGTTGTAGCACCTCTGGCCAGCAGTACAGTGTCATCAGCGTACATACTCAAAACTGAGTTCTGTACCACTGTTGGGAGTTCATTTACATACAGTAAAAACAACAAAGGGCCTAAAATCGAACCCTGAGGGACTCCTCTACTTACAAGTGCTGGTTTAGATGATATTTCACCAATATAGACTTGTTGAACTCTACCTGACAAATAAGAGTCAAACCAGGGAAGGGGTTTCTGTATCTATTCCCAGCTCCATCATTCTCCCAATCAATTTACCATGGTCTATGGTGTCAAAGGCCTTGGAGAGATCCACGAACACCGCCCCCACCGATCCTCCCCCATTTAACTGGGAAGCGATGTTATCAATTAAATCGGTGAGTGCGGTGTCCATGGAATACCCTTTACGAAATCCTGACTGGCAAGGAGACAGGAGAGAACTTGTTTCCAAGTATCTACTCAACTGCCCCCTTACCAGTCCCTCCAAGACCTTTGACAAACATAACAATAATGAAATTGGCCTATAATTTGTTGGTTCCACTGGGGAAGTACCTTTATAGATTGGTACAATCTTTGCCTGTTTCCACAGGGTTGGAAATTTATTTTCCGTCAGACTCCAGTTGAAAAGTTTTACTAGAATTGGAGCAATTACCTTGAGAGAATCTTTTAAAAACCTATTCTCTATTTCATCCAAACCTGAGGCTTTATTTAGTTTAAGTTTCCTTAATTCACTCTTTACATCTCTACAGGTTTTGCCTCATGGCAAAATGATCTGCTTAACCTCACACCATCTTCTACACTTGGCTTATTGTCACCTGCTGCCAATTCAAACATCATGCGCAATGCCCTCAAATCACCTTATATCATTCCATTTCTGCTGTACCTCTCAAGCTCATCATGCCTTCTACACCAGGGCCCAATCACTATTGAATAGTCTTCCTCCTGAAATCACTGCTGAGAACAAGCTTGGCCAATTCAAATGTAAACTTCAACAGTACCTCACTGATCTCAGTAATTGTGACTGCCCCACCAAGAACTGCATTACACTTTCTCTATCTTACTCCTCCCTCCTGCTATTCTAGTCTTTCCCACCCTTTCTCTCCCTCCCTCTCCCTCCCTATTCCCTTTCAAGCCCCTGCCCACCTTCACTCTCCTCCTCCTCTCTGACCCTCCCTTATTCCCCTTTCTAGCCCTTGCCCACCTTCCATCCTTTTGTTCCTCCCACCTCTCCTTCCTCTACCCCACTCTCCAATTCCCACCTCCAGCCCCTGCCCTTGTCTCCTCCCTCCCTCCCTCCCTCCATCCCACCTAGCACTTCTCTGACATCATGCACGTGTGACAAATTCAACCCCTGACTGCCTTCTCTTTCAACCCCTCTCATGTCCAACTCCCTTTCCCACTTAGGTCTAGTTCTCTTGTCACGTACTCTCAGCTTGCCTGTTTTACACTCCCTGTACTAACTATATGTTTCCATGATTATTGTGTAATTTTGTGAACTCACTGTTTGTACTGCACCCCCACTGTTTGTTGTTACTTTCCTGCTGACACAGAACCTTTGTAAATGAACTTCTGATTCAAAGGTATTTGTAATCCTAATACTCAATAAATTATAAAATAAATGGTGTTGATGCCCTTTCAACACCCTCCACCTGCTGCCATCCCATGGTGCCTGCCAGCAGTTCCTCCTCCAATGTGAGGACTGTCTGGTGGATGGGCCATCACCTATGGCCTGTTGTAAATGCCATGCCATGATCAGATTGTTTGTCAGTGTATCCCATAGAAACTTTTTGTTTATTTCCTCTGCAGAACACTCCCCACTGTACATTGCATTAACAGTATCTGTCACCTCTTGACACACCACTGCTTGTTGCTTTGAAGGGACAAACCTTCAAAACACTGCCTCACTGGCCATGTATTCATGTACCAGTACCTGTTGGGGAAAGTACTGTTTGAGTAGATGCACATGTCTCTCACCACAAATGGTTGCATCACCTACAGCATTGTCTGAATGTCTGTGCCTCCCAGGATATCTGTATAGCTGCTAGGAATATGTACAGAGTATGGCCTGGTGACAGAACTGGTGCTGGCTGCACACAGTTCCATGAACAGGACTGTGGCCCCCACTGAACCAGGGCCAGATTAAGGCAACCTGGGACACTAGGCCCAAGAGAAATCCAGGGCTCCCTCTTGTTGTAACTATGCCCTTTGCCACAAGGGACCCTATCAGACTTCAAGGCACCTTGGGAATCCATTTATATACAAACTGTATCTTATGTTAGGATACAGTTTATATAAGATATGGGCAACAGAATACAAATCAAAATTCCTACCCCTCTGATCCCCTCTCTCATAGAAGTTGTTGGCAAATAAGGCATGCCTGGCCCACACACAGTAGTTCACCCTATTAATCATGTCTATCACCCCTCCTTAGCCCCCTGTAAGTCCTCAGATTTTCATCATGTTTGCCTTCATGCCTATCCCACATGTTTTTGAAGCCTGTGACATTTTAGCTTCTACCACTTTCACCAGGAGTCTGTTCCAAGCTCCCACCACCCTGTCCATAAAGAAAAACTTATTGACATTCCTCATCAGTCCCCCCCTTCCAGTTTCATTATTGTGACCCCTAGTTCTTATGCAAGTGTTTCTCTGGAAATTACTCCCTTCCCACACCTTGTTCACACCTGTGAGATATTTATATGTCTCTATCATGTCTCCCCTCTCCCTCCTCTCTTCTAGAAAATAAACTTTTAGCTCCCTAAGTCTGTCCTCATAGGGCTTTAGGTGCAGGTCCTGCACCATCTTGGTTGCCTTCCTTTGAACCCCTTAAGCCCTTTCTATGTCTTTTTGGAGGTAGGGCCTCCAGATCTGTACACAGTACTCAAGGTGAGGACTCACCATCTTTATGACTTTCCTTGTTCTGCTGGTGATCCCTCTACCTATGCACCCTAGCATCTTGCTGGCTTTCCCCACCACCTTGTCACACTGCTTATCCACCTTTAGGTCTTCGGAAATAATTACCCCAGCTCTCATTTCTGTGTTGTGACCATCAGTCCCCCCCCTCCCATTAGTATATAGCCGCAGGGTTCCTGTGACCCAGGTGCATGATCGTGCATTTCTTTGCATTAAAGCCCAGTTCCACGGCTCTTGACTACTGTTCCAGTTTGCCAAGATTCTCCCTCATTTGTTTCACCCCACACATCCCTGGAGTGTCCACCCTCTTGCAAATTTTGGTATCATCCACAAACAGACACACCTTCCCTACTAGCCCTGCACCAGTATTGCAGATAACTATATTGTAGAGTACTGGGCTTAGCACTGACGCCTGTGGCATACCACTAGTCACTGCCTTCCCCTGAGTGCATACGATTTACCACAACTCCATGACTTCTACCTTCCAGACAGTTTCTCACTCATCTAACTACCTTCGGTCCCACCCCATGGCTATTTAGTTTGTTCAGTAGCCTTCAGTGAAAATTCTTAGAAAATTCAGACCAAATTTTTCTTTTTTTCATAACTTTGATGATCATTTTCATGACGCTCATTGCCCCCATTGGAACTATGCCATGAACCCTCCTACTAATTTTCCCTGATAGGAGAATTGCATTTAACAATGATAATCCAATTTCAGTCAAGGGGGTGTAAAAATTAAAATATTAGGCAGAATAGCCTAGTGGTTACAGCTCCAAGCCAATAACCTGGAAAACATGTATACACAGAATACATAGATTTGTGAACTACAACCTCTGTCTGCATACTACATGACACAGGGCCATGGCATGTCACAGGACATCCATGTGCTAATGAGAGGGGTCTGGAACTTGGAACAGGCTCTCCAATAAGCAGGCTCTACTGGCTCTTTGATCCTTCCAGTATGAATGCTAGGGCCCCCCAAAATGCATAACAGATGAGACAAGAAGTGGACAAACTGCTACGGGGGGGGCCCATTTAAGAGTTTCACCAGTCACTCTCCCTATCAGGAATACCTGTTTGGGGGCAGGAATCTTTCTAGCTATTTCTTCCCACTTGGGATACCAGGGGGTGCGAGACAAAGCAAAGGAAAAGGGCATGTTTTCACCTTAAAGATCAGTCTGGTGGGAGCTCCACACAAAGCTATCACCTGTACTTAACACCTAATCAGGAGGTGAGCTCACATTCAAGCAGACAAAGCAAAGGAAAAGGGCCTGTTTACACCTTAAAGGTTAGTCTGGTTCCAGACTCCTGAAGCTATCAGCTGTACTTAACACCTAATTTGGGAGGTGAGATTCCCATCACAGTTCAGCTCCTGCCTTGTTCATCTTATTCAGCAGTCAAGTCCATTACAAAAAAAATTCAGCACAAAGAAATGGGTATGTAGTAAATATATTTGGGGGATTGTTGGGGGGCCCCTGGCAGGTGGGGGCCCTAGGCTTGTGCCTATGTTGCCTATGCCTTAATCCAGCACTGCACTGAACATGCATGGCATGGGGATGGACCAAAATGGGTCTATCAACACATGGCAGGGGTTATCCATTATAATAGAGACTGCAAAATCGCAACTGCAAAATCGCGACAATAGTATAGCGAGTTTAATTTCGGCAACCACCACAAAATTTTGATGATGCACAAATAACATTTTTTCCTGCCATTGCACAGACAATAATCACGATCGTGAGAAACTTATGGAATACTAAAGCAACTGTTTTTGCGTGCAACAGATTTACAAAGTAGCTTTCATGGAACACATGTTTACCGGCTGGTCTTTGAAATGATGTTCCTACTTACATTGTGTTTAACACTATCTCATTACAACTAATATCCCTGCAGCTCAAAACTCATACGAAGTCTTGGGGTGAGATAGCGTGACTCTCATGGGTGATCTAATAAATAGTGATTTTAAACATAGATTTAAAATCAAGTGGACAAAAAGAGTATGCCCGATTTCCATTCCTCAGAAATAACAAGCTTGATTTACATGCCACAAAAATAGAAACATTACATACACACAGGAGATCCAGCAGACCTTGTTTAAAGTCCCACACATAAGCTTTTCTCACTCTCATTTAGCCACCAGCAAAGTGAAAGGCCATTGACTGGAAAAAGCCCTTCTTGATCTCTCTCTTAGCCAGCAAAAAAGAAATGTTGGCTTAAAGGGTAACTTACCTGACAAGTCCCATGTATCTCTCTCTTAGCCAGCAAAAAAAAAAAAAAATATATATTGCCATACCTGACAAAGGATTTTGCCTTACTTTAAAAAAACAGCATTTGGATGGATATTGCACCTTCCTAGTAACTAACGTACAGTGACAGAATGCACATCAAAATAACGAAAATTGCTATAAGAAAAAAAGTCTAAGGCAGATACTTATAACTGATGGCATTGAGCAGTGCATTTATAAAAATTGAATGTAACTTGGCCACGTCAAAAGAGTGAAATATCAGAAAAAAAGTCAGTTAATTTTAATTTAGGGCCATTGAACTGTGCATTTGGAAACACTGAATATAAGGAAAAAAACATAAGTCAGCATTGAGACATGCATTTACAAAAAAATGAACTTAGCTTTGGTATACGCATTTAGATGTGCCCATACCTCTCAACTGCTATGAATTCCGCGTAGCGCTCTGATTTTCCCACTCAAATTTACCCTTGCTCCTCGCAAGTTTACCGATGTTCCTCATACTGTTAGTGCTATTTCTGGACACACAAACTATTACATCATTGAACTAAACTGATAGAAACATTCCTTATCACTTACTATATGGGGTCCACTATCTGTAACATAATATTGTTTAAAATAAGAAAGTGTTCCACTTTCTGACCCTTTGCTATGATTTTTGAAGGTCGGTGCTATGATTTTTAGTGCTGAGAGGTTGAGAGGTATGGATGTGCCCCCCCTTAGGAATGATAGCCCCTCTCAAGAACTAAGGCACTTTCAGACTGGCAGTATAGCCTAGAGGTTAGAGTAATGAGGTGTGAATGAGCTTGATACATTCAGCAGACCAGACCTGAGTTTGATTCTCACAATCTCCACTTGCATACTGTATGACTCCAAGTAAGTCACTTAACCGCCCAGTGTCCCCAGGTCGCCCCTGAAAACAGGCACTTGTGTCTAGCAGGCCTTACCCAGTTACCAAAGACCAAAATAAATAAACTTTGTGAAAGGGAGCACTGTATTATTCTTCCCTTATTACAGATATCAGGTACTAATCAGCACTTCATGCATGTAAAAGGTTTAACAAGCACAGAAATTAAAGGGGCTAAAAGGAATAAAACAATTAGCACAAATGGCATGTGTTTCCGTACCCCCCATTGCTAAGATTATGGTACTGCTATTACTATCCCCCCACCTCTCGCTCTCTGTGGTGGGTTTCAAACCCAGTCCCCCTTGTTTCACTGTCACCTAGCCTCTCGCCATTTGGGATAGCGTTAAACCCTATGCAGTTACTCTGCCATAGTCTATCAACAGATTTGGAGGTTTCCAAGGGTGTGCTACCTAGGGCAACCAATTAGAAATATCTTAGTATTCAATTACAACTGCTCAGTTGTTCTTTTTCTCCTATTTGTCTAATTGTCATGTAATTGCTCTTTAATGCCTAATGATCAGGCCTCTGTAACCACTGAATATGTGTATTGTCTTATTGTCCACCTGATGTGGAACCTTTGTAAAAGAGCTCACACTCAAAGGTCTTTCCGAAATACTAATTAAACAATTATTATATGAGGCACTAAACAGACAATGAGCTATTATTGCTCTCGCTATTAAATGTTCGACGATTTGGCTAGTGTGATTTTATAATCATGATTTTCACATGGAACCATGCCAGGCAGCAGAAGTTATGTCCACCCAGGTGTGGATGGGTGCTGCACAACAGAATAATGGGTGTCCCATATTGTAGTCCCCCCCAACCATGGCCATACTGGGCATAATGGCACAGTGGCAGTGATGTACAGAGAACAGGTACCCTGGGCACTGCACTCATCCCTGCATATACCATACATGGTCCTATTGGCCATTGCTGTATGAACATGTTGAGGGGGTACACTGTACCCTGCATTACCCAGTGTATCAGAGGGTTCACACATGGGGTCACCATGCTCGGCTGGTGCCTGGCCTGCATGCTTGCTTCTGTGCAGGATGTACACACATGCAGTGTGTGAGGACAGAGGCAGTGCACACAGCAGTATATGGAAGATGCCAGCACATGTAAAATATGCTATGGAGTGCACGTGTCCCACCCTGGTGGCCATGGCACACTGGAGGGGGAAACACAAGGGCTGTTGTAGAGCTGTGTTCTCCTGTTGTACTGGCTGTACACTCCAGTGGGAGACCTGCATGCCCTACCAGACATGCACCTATGCCTGGTGGTGTATGCAGTCAGCATTTGGTCATATATGAATGCAGCACACTAATGTGCAGACTGCAACAGCTGCCTATCTGCTGTTTCTTTTCACTGGTCTTGTGGTGGTGGAGCATCTCTCTCTCATGCCATGTGAAGAGGAAGCCATCCTGTAAAAAGTGCATTACGTCTGTGTAACAGTGCATGGCACAACTGTGAGGATGTTTACAAAGTGCTAGTTGTGAAAGATGTAACTTATATTTCCTCCTGCTGTCAGTATTCCAGCTACATACAGTGCTGCTGCTTCACTCTGCAATCTTATCAGCATGGATTGTGACCCAGAGGCAGTCCTCTTTATAATCTGCCAGTAATGAGGGATAATGACATGCAAATTACATTTTGTTTCCTGCATGTTTGAGTTGGCTCATTTGCATGTTACTCTCAAAATATGCTGGTTTGCAATGGTTGTCAATGGTTTAACAATCACAAATGATGGTTGCATGCCTCAGTCCTCAATCATGTGGCAGATGTGGCTGCCTGCATTGATAATGACCTGACTGATATGGTCGTTATGATTGGGGGACCACCATCTGCAATCTGCCTTCATTGTGATTGCACACTTCCATTAGTGATCACAAAGAAAATGGAAGTGCCAGACCAGATTGTGCATGCGTGGGTTGTCATGCATGTAGTCACATCATCATGCAATGGTTTTCAGATAGTACGTATGTATGTATCACCATTTGCAGAAGTTACACCTGCAAACAGAACAGTGAGAAAGAGTTGCACAGTGAAGTCTGAAGATGGCTTCAAGAAGCCAACGTGCCAGAACGAGGAGTGTGTGAGGAATAGGAGGTTCACCCTTGAAAAGGTTGCCATCCTGGTCAGTGAGGTTCTCAACAAAGAGTTCTCCCCTCTTTGGGGCCACAGCCAAAGAGGTGTCCAGAGCAAGAAAGGCATCAGATCTGTGAGACAGTAGCCTGGAGGGTCTCTCCACTGCAGGGCCTTGATCGCAGCCCAGCACACTTCCAGTGCCACTGAGAAGATCTGACCTAGCATGAGGAGGAGCCCCAATAACAGCTGTAGGTAGAACATGCTGCTGGAGGGAACCAGGCAGGTATCAAAACATAATTTGATAAGGTGTCAGGGGTCCATACTTGTGCCTGTATTGTTTGGGCTATACATTAGTGATATGGGTGTGGTAGTAAGCAGCGTTATATCAAAATTTATCGATGACATGAAGGTTGGGGGGGGGGAGTGGACACACAAGAAAAATATCTAGCCCTATATTAAGATGTACAGTGAATTGAAAATTGGGCAATATCAAATAAAATTAAATGTAATGCTTCTAAGTGTACTGATCTGCACTTTTGGTAAAAAAAAAATCCTAAACTAAAATATGAACTTGGTGGACAGGTGCTGAAATTATTTAATAGAGGACTTGGGTATCTGAATAAATAATGAACTCTCATCTTTTGATCATTGCAGGCATGCAACACAAATAGCGAACTGATTAATTTAATCAACAAAAAACATTCATTAATAGGAATAGTAATTGCATAATGAAATTGTACAAGACTTATATCATTCCCCATTTAGAGTTTGGATCACCAAGTTGTAATCCTTACCATAGGTGTGACATGAATTTTCTAGAGAGAACTCAGGAAGAGTCACCAAATTAATAATGTGTTTGAACACCATGAGCTATAATGACAGAATTCACTCCTTAAATCTGTTTACATTGGAAACGTGAAGGAAAAGAGGGATCTGTTATTAATGTTTAATATTCTGCAAAATAAAGAACTTATGGGACAGTGTGGCCTAATATATAATCTCAGGAAAACCAGCGTTAGATCGCTATCAAAACAATTGATGATACCAAGAGCAAATATAATCAGGAGACATAATTAATACATGGTCAGGACAGCAAGATTATGGAACTCACTGCCTAGTAACTTGATATATGCAACAACACTTGAGACTTTAAAAAATGGGTTAGCTACAGCTCTTGTGCAAAATAAATCTAAAGCATAAACGCACTATGAGTGGGAGACAATTAAATGGGCTCCTAGCCTACTTTTATATATACTTTCCAAGTTATCCAAGAATGTTTGAAACTCAGCCTCCCCTTCCCCCATTCAGGTATTATCCACTTACAGCAGCGTTAGGAAAGCAATCATTGAATATTGCATTGTTAAATGTAATTGCATTTGACTTTGTGATGTGTTGATATGTTTTTTTAATGTTTGTATATTTAGTCATATATTGTATATTTACATATAATTGCATTGCATGTAACTGAAACTGTTATTGCAAATGAGTGGCAGGTCGGTCCTGAACATGGGTTGACCTAGTGACCATATACTGGTAAATATAGTAAATGAAAATTTCAAATGTCACATTTCACTTTGCATGTGTGTACAGTAGTCCAATTTGTCCCTGGATCTCAGTGCAGTGCCTGACTTATTACTCAAGGGCAGCAGTGCCGTATAAGATCTCATACTATACCAGTATTTATACAGTTTATATACTGTATACCAGCTAAATGACTGTGCTACTTCATGTTCTGTGTGATCATATGTATTTCTTTACCATAACTTGTTATGTTCACTGCTGCAATGTACCTCTTGATCCCTTTTCCTGGGTTTCACTTGGATGCTGGCCTTGGCCCTGTTTGCCTTTCTCAGTTACCAGGTGTTGAATACTTGCATACATATATAACATCTGGTAGCAGTGTTGTTGTGCTGATGTACTGCTGCTGTAGTACTGAATGTACTGCTATGCCCATTTTTTGTATCCACATCCTGTGTGGCTGCCACCTTGCATTCAGATGTGCCCTGCCTATGGACCTCTGTCCCTGTCTGGTCCATGGCCCTTCCCTGCTGTATGTGACAGGGTATTGTGGGAGTGTGTGTATCTCTTGTAGACCATGTGCCACAGTTGCATGCAGCACATGTGTGAAAGATGGGGCAAGCCAGTGTTAGTGCCTGTGCATATATCCATGTGTGCTGTCTATTGCTACCACGTAGTGGTCACTGTACATGCAAATAGTAATACCATGCACCGGTAGCATACATGTATGTTGCTGTGTGGCTTGCAATCCTGGACATGCTCATTACACCCATGGAGCACTACTGTCTGCATCCAGTGCTATAGGTGTTATGGGCCACTTGTGATGATGTGTGTAAACTAAGCTCTTTGTTTATCCACAGGAAAGGTACAGTGCAGGCTCCCCACCCCACTTCCACCCACTGTGATGAATTTAGTGCTGGTAAAAAGTGAAGGACAAAACCCTTGGTTTTTCCACAGGTGCCATGTGGGGCAGACTAAGTGCAAACTTACCCACACTATGATGGGTTTACTGCTGGTAAAAGGTCAGGGACTGATACCACTTGAGCTTTAAACCCTCTGCTTATCCACAGAGACAGCTACAGTGTGGGGGCAGGAACAGTGCCTGGTTTCAACAATGTCTGCATTTAGTCCTGGTGAATGGTGTGGGACTGTCAGCACTTGGGACTAAAGTGTTTTGTTTATCTACAGTGACAGGTACAGTGTGTGACTGGTGAACAGTAAGGGACTGGTACCACTGGAGACTGAAGCCCTCTATAAATCCACAGGGGCAGATGCAGTGCAGAACAGACAGTCCAGGGTTTACACACTGTGATAGATTTAGTGCTGATGAAAGGTGGCAGACTGATAGCACTAGAGGCTGAATCCCTCTGTTTAACCACATGGGTAGGTACAGTGTGGGGCAGGGACAGTGCAGGATTCTCACACTGATGGATTCAGTGATGATAAAAGCTAAGGGATGGGCAACACTGGGGACCACTCTACTGTCTTTGGGTCCACAGTCTCTATTGGCATGTCATTTTAGAAGGCCACCACCCTCTGGGACAAACTATGCTTCCTAATGTTACCTAAACTGCCATCTGTGACCTTCAGAGCATGTCCCTCTGTCCTGTTGGAGAACATCTCCATATGTTCAATCCTGTCAGTACCCCAGAATATGGGAAGACTGAGATCATGTCCCATCTCAGCCTGCTGTTCTACAGGGAGAAGACAGTAACAATTACTAGAAAACAAAAATGTGGATATTATCTGTTAGATCCTTCCATATATTCCTGTTTTGAAAATGTGGCTTCTCCTAAACAGTGATATCTAAACAGAAAACCCACCAGCAAATTTGTTTTATTTTACTACTGAACATACTCTCTTTACTGCTGCAGTACATGTAAACACTAGAGAAATATGAAGAAACTGATAGAGTGAAGCTTACAAAGGATGTCAGTAGGCATTCAATGCAACTGCATTGATATGCAGAATTAAAAATGCTACATATATTCACTGCCATGAAGCAAGTGGCAGACTGGTAGAAAATTTGTCAACATAAAAGTGGAATTGGTCTGCTCTCAGAGGGGTGAAAGTCAGATTTCCTAAGTGGGACAGTGACCCACAGGTAAAAGTTGGGGTTTATTGAAAACATGTTGTATAATAATGGTCTACAGAGCCTATTCTTAAAGCAGCAGTTTTGTCATCAAGGAGAAGAAAATGTGGGTCAGAATTGACAACCATCTGACATTTCTCAATACCCCACTCAAAAATGAATACCGACACGATTTAACTTGGTACAGTATAAACTACACCAAAGAATTCAGCATCTATGCCAAGCTGGTGCTTCACTGCTTGCCATATGTGCTGCATTCTTTTGAACGGTCTTTATTAGTACAGTACCACAGTAAATTTTCTTGACCTCCTCATCCCATCCGAATGCACCATAATCTCTTTCTGCCCTGATATCATGATATTCAGGGCTTGGTTAAGTAAAGCTGCATCCAATTTCCTCCTCTTGGACCAAGTGAAACTTTTTCAATGCCAAAAAGACTAGCAATGCATTTCCTGGCCTTGAATAAATTTAATATGGGGTGGTATTATGGTTTGCACATTCCTGTGTTCTATGATTCTAATATGTTCACCTATTCTCTGCTTTAATGGGCAAACAGTTTTTCCAACATAGTGAGCCCTGCATACACATTCTGCCCTATACAATACACCCGCTGTATTAAACGTAATCAGCTGTCTTATTGAGAACTCTCTCTCTTGGTCTTGCTTGTAAGGGTTTTTGCTTTTATTTAGTCTTTGTCTAAACTGTCTCCCACAAGCATGCTCCACTAATCTACTACTATATGAGGATGATGCTGTCATTTTCTCCCGTCTCCCTGACCCTTTCCCCTACAACAACAACTACACAATGATTTCTCTGCACAGTACTGTAATCACTGCAGCATTAGTTACAGTTGACTCCAGTGTGGTGAGTACACCACATATTCTTTTCAATGATCCCGCCACTCCTAAAAGCTCTCCACAGCTGTATCGGCTCTGACCAGAGGCTGTTTGTATTATCTAACAACTGATTGAAGTTGTCCATATATGTCATGGAGATCTTTTGGATTTATTAATACCTAGATGTTTTAAGCCTGTAACTGATCTATGCTGAAAGAGTAGGTTTAATAGCATATTCAGATCATTGATCCCTAGTGAAAGCAATTAGCTTTTTATCCAATTAATCATATGACTTGAAATCCCACTATACTCTGCTACTATTTTCAGTAAGGCCCACAGGCTTTTCATAGATAGATCAACAAATCATCTGCAAACAAAGCTATTTTATGGACAGTACCACCAGCCCTCAACCCTATAATCTGCTTGTCTTGTCTCAATGTCGCAGTTAGATGTTCTAAGGCCATTACATGCAATAGAGAAGATAGAGGCAACCCTGTCTGGTACCTATAGAAAGGAACAAGGGCTTTGTAAGTTGCCCATTTACTAGTATTTGGACACTTGCTTTTTATATAAAGCACTCATCCATTTTAGCACATTCCCCCATCCCAAGTTCCTTAAGTGCTAAAAACATATATTTCCACTCCACTCTATAGAAAGCTTTTTCAGCATTTAAACTAAGAATTACTGCTTTTCCCTTTTGTGAATTGATCATATACTTCCACACTTTGTTGAGGGTGTGTGTATGTTATGCTTCCCCTGTCTCCCTTTAACAAAACCTGCTTGGTCTGAATGGATAATATCAGTTAGTATTGTTTCCACCCTTCCAGCAATAACTCTGCCTATTATTTTATAGTCTGTTGTCAGCAAAGAAATTGAAAGGTATGAGAAGCACTGCTACGGATCTTTCCCTGGTTTTGGGAGACCTGTTATCATGGCTGATTGTAAGGATGGTGGAAGGGACCCCTTCTCCAGACTTTCTTGGATCATATTCATTAATGGTGTCTGTAACTGGTCCCACAGGACTTTGTGAAATTCTATCGGGAACCCATCAGGGCCCCAGTGCCTTATCCCCTTTGAGGTGTTTAATTGCAGCTTTTACTTCATCCTATCCCAGAGGTGCATCCAACAGGATTTTCTGTGTTTCTGATATTTTGGGAAGTGTGACTTTATCCAAAAACTGCGCTATTTGTTCATCCCCTGGAGTCACCTCAGATGTGTACAAATTTTCATAAAATTTCCCAAAGCTTTCCCTAATAGAAGGGTCATCCCTCACCATTTTACCCTCTTGTGTTATGATTGCTGATACATTTTTTGCACCTTTCCTGGATTGCAGTTGCCTAGCCAAAAGTTTGCCTCCTGCATCCCCCTCAAAACACTGCCTTGCATGCATCAGTAAGAGTGTTCTTTCTGTTTTACTATTGTGCAAAGTGTTGCGTTCCCATTTTAAGTGCTGTAGATGCTGGTGCCTGTCGGGAGTTTGGAGCAATTATGTGTTCCTGCTTGTTCCATGTCAATTCAGTGAAGACATTACAGTGACAACGATTTCAGTGAAAACATTTCAGTGAATGCAATTACAGCACCTGTACAATATGGACAAAGACCAAAAACAGCACATGCTTGTTTTGTGGGAGGCTGTGCCCCACACCCACCTTTGTGGGAGGCTTTGCCACCAAACCCCCATCTAAGATAACTCCCTTACTAAGATAACCAACTCTAGAGTCATAGTGCCTTAAGAAGTGGGAATGCATTATTCACTGGTTGTGGTGTTTGTCCATATGTGCAGATACTGTAACTGCACTCGCCAAAATGACTTTGCTGAAATTGCTTGTAGCTATAATGTTTTCACTGAATTGACGTGCTACCTTTCCAGTTCTGTCTTCTTAATTTTCCCTTTAGGTCAACTAGTTTCTGGTCATTTGTATGCTTTTTAGGTGACAAATGAGATGACAGCTCCTTGAATCACTGCTTTAAGTGCATCCCACATAATTACAGATGAGGTTTGCCCTCCTGGGTTATGTTGTAAATAGTCAATTATTTGTTCATTTCTAAACTACTGGAACTCCTCCCCCAGCAGAGTGGGGTCCAATCTCAGGCTATATTTATTACTAGCTACTATCTCCTCCAACTTTATTAGGACTGGAGCATGGTCAAGTAGTCATTGATCCATGCAATACCTGTAACAGATTTGGTATCAATCTTTGAGAGACTATTATCAGGTCCAGCCTAGCATAGATTTACCCTGAGTGTGAGTAGTGAGTGTAATACCTTCCTTTTGCGTTCTGGTATGTCCATGCATCTATAATAGTGTGGTCCACCATTAAATTAGTTAAAGCTTTAGCAGTCTTTGTTATACTGCCCCATATCATGGAAGTTCAGTCCAATATACCGCCTAGCACACAATTAAAATCCCCACACAAGATCACAGGGCCTGTAAGGTGGCCATCTCCATCAACAGTCTTTGTAAAACTCTGGTGATTCAATGTTAGGACCATAAATGGGTGGATGGCCATCCTCTGATCGAATAAAGCTGTAATTGCAATAATACTACTCCCGAGAGTTACCCAGACTCACATGGTCACTACTCCAGGAAATCTGAGCCTCAAACATATTGCTGCCCCTCTGGCCTTGAAGAGAAATAGGCTGCATGCCACTCCCCACCCCAATTTGTTGCAATGTGAGCACCTGCCTTTGATGTCATATGTATCTCCTGGAGACACATAAACCTTCTCTAATATTTTCCTCCTCTTATTGTGAGTTTTGAGCCCAATTATATTCCAAAAGAACACATTTAGGGAGCTAACCATCCTGACGCTGAAAGTAAATTTATGCTGACCTAATGTCTGAGTGCACAATATATTTTCCACATATTTTGTAAGCAGAAGCATTTTAAGGAAAAACACACAACATTAAAACATGTACCATAACATTTTGTGTAACAAAAAACCTTAAACCTCTTGGTACAGCCATCCCAATTAACTCTAGCCAGTACCAAGTCAACTCAAGCAGGAAAAATATAACAAACAGTTGCAATAGTATTCCCTTGACACCATATTTATTGTCCATTCCTCTAGTTGTAGTTGACTAAGTTCAAACAATTGGGTGCATTCCAGCACCTCCAATAAAACTATTAATTAACTATTCATTTGGTATTTTATCCTTTATGTTTGAGCACCCCCCTCACCCAATCCCCTTCCCTCCACAGAGAGGGAGACACCCTTTGAGACATTACTTTAGCTGAGTTTGGTCCTCTTATTAGGGGTTCATTTGCTGATACTTATAAAAGAGGTTTGCCTGGGTAAAATATTACCAGCCCTCCAGTGCCATTTGTGATCCTGCACCTGCCCCCCATTTCTATATAATAACCTGTAACAAGATCCAGCAATGCTTTATATCCAAAGATTCCGCCATTAGCCTGTATATCATTCAATGTGGACTGAAACTGCTTGTATGTTTGTCTGCCCAAGTTTCTCACATACACTACATATATTGCTATAACGTGGATAGGAGAAGACTGGTACCTGATTGGTACAAAGCTGTCAGGTGACCACTGATTAATCTCCAATATGCATAGCTAGTTGTGAAGGGGCAATAAGGAGAAATCCTGGGTAGACTTGCACTCTTTTGTGCAGGCAAAATCATTTCAAAAGGCAGCCATTTAATTGGTTAGAAGCGAGTGATAATTATAGCACAGAAGAGCATATGCAGCTCCTGGCAGAATGTGCTGTTAAGGCCCCCATTGTGCCCATATTGTCCCTGGCATGCTCAGGGTGGGGGGGGGGAGAGAGAGATACATGTTAATAGTGCCAAAAGGGCACAGAACATTATTCATCATGTCTCATGCAGTGCATTCCATTTCCCTCACCCAACAGACTGAAGAGGCACAGGTGTTGCTAAGAGAGCAGTAGTGATGCCGCTGTCCCTCCCTACCCACCTGACCCACAGGTCTCTGCTTAAAGGAAAAGACAGTGAAGCCCCCAGTGGATCACAGTCCAGTGTCGCTCCCTCCCCCACAGGGCAGCTTGTGCTACTTGTCAGTCTCTGGTTCCTTCTGCCTCTCCACTCAGTAAGTGCAGCAGTCTCATAGGTGTCCATGTAGACAGCCTCATCTCTCCATGTCAGCTCTGCATGCAACCTTTGATTTGTAACAATGTAAAGTTTTTATTGATCTGACTAAGGTATGCAATGTTTTATATAATACTCCTGAACATACTGAGTTTCAACAAGTTATCTGCATCTTGTTGTCCATGAGCACAGTGAGGTCCCCCAATGATCCACACAATGGCTGTGACAGTGAGATCAGGGTCTGAAAAGTCACCTGAGAAGCCCCCCAAAGTACAGGTTGCTGTGCTGTCCTGTGGTCCTATCCCCCCACTGAGTTGCACAGACATGAGTGACAGTGAGTGTGAGAGAGAGTGCATCACACATTCCCCCATCACGTCTTGCTAACCAGAGGCAGCACAGTATTGAAAGTAACCTGTTGTGTGGCGTAAATGAGTCATGCTGTGAGCGACCAAAAAACCTCGGCTCCCCTTCTTCCGCTCACTGACAGTGGGAGTCACAGTGACACGTGTGTGAGTGAGAAAGAGAGAGAGAGTTTGCACAGTGAGACTGGGTCATTGAAGTGACAGCTACAATGTCCCAGGTCTCTCTCTCTTTACAGCAAACTGTTCTCCTGTGCTCTGTAGTGATTGTAGGGTATCTGGGCAAATCTTTTCTTGTTTACAGTTTTTTATAGTTCAAACTGTAACACTTACAGAAGCATGTTCCTGGGGAAGAGAGAGAGAGATACAGTGGGAGTGGGACATGCAACTGAAATTTGCGGCAATCTCCCATGTGTGTTCTCTCTCTCTCTCTACAGTCCTTCAAAGTCACATTCCCCTGTCTCTGCACCAGGATGAGCATGTAAAGTGGTCCCCTTGTGCTCGGTAGTGAGTGATCTTGGACTGGCCATGCAGCCACAGTGCTTCCATAGTAATTTGGCAATCTTCCTGTAACTCCACAGCAATTTTCAGTCACTGACAGGCAATACAGGTGAGTGTTGACCTCATGAACATTGTCCTTCAGCAATGTGCACATTGCACACTACTCCGTTCCATATTATGGGCAGGCCCATACACTGCAACCAGCGTCATGGTGTGATCGCAACAGAGGTAGCCTCAGAGAGACACATACAGTGAGAGTGGGATCAGGACCGATCCTGGTAAATGTGGGCAGTGTGTGTGTGTGACTTTCTCTCTGTCTCTCTTCATTGTGCAGCATGTCTCCACATCTGCAATCCATGTTGAGCAGGCTATGTGTGAATGTATGTGTGCAGCTTGACAATGCATGTGTCTGGGGGGCACAGTACAGAGCTTTGCCAGTGGCTGCAAGTGTTTTATACACAACAAATGTCAGAAATCACGTCAGTAGTGGATTTATCACATTTGCATGTGCATAAAAGCAGTGACAAATGGACTATTTGTTGGGGACTATATTCCCAGGTGGCAGGATACACTCCCTTTTTTGGAATTTAAACAGGGAGAAACCCACTTTATGTTGTTTTCTCCTTGCTTTGCATAGACCCTATGTTATAAGTGCAGTAACCCACTCCTGGGTGTGCAGTTATTGGGGATTAATCAACACCCCGTGTGCTGTGAGGGCACACAACACACCCATGTTGTTGATTAATCCCAAATAACCGCATACCCTGTAGAGGGTTATTGCTTACTTAACATTCCATTTACATTCTATACAGCTGTCCAGAAGTCCAGAACCACTCCTTATGTGATCATCCCTTCCCCTTGTCAGTACCCACAGCCCTAGCCATGTTGGGGGTTATCCTCATTTCCAGGCAGCATCAGTTGTATTACAATTTGTGAACACCAATGTAGGGTAAATCTGACATAATAAGTTTTCATATATTAATCCAACAATTCATTGGGCTTTGTTTTCAGGTGGATCTGAAAAATCCTCAGCAGTTCCCTTATGATCGAGACCTCTGGCCGCCCAGTCTATCATCAGTGGTGAGTGGTGGGAATCGAGACCACTTAGCTACCTCGCTACACCATATGCCCTGAATGAAAGAATCAGAGCATTAGCTAGGATCAGGATTTATTCTAATAGGAAAACATTCTACCTGAACCAAGAAATCTGTGCCTGCACATGTAGTCTACGATCAGTGA
This sequence comes from Neoceratodus forsteri, assembly GCA_016271365.2. Taxonomy (NCBI): domain Eukaryota; kingdom Metazoa; phylum Chordata; order Ceratodontiformes; family Ceratodontidae; genus Neoceratodus; species Neoceratodus forsteri. The sequence goes on along the minus strand of CM057459.1, from coordinate 106,317,036 downwards.
GGGCCATCGGTATTTGCAGTTATTCCCATCCCTGAGTTGTAGCGTGACCATTCTTCCATTAGTGGTGCATAGTATCTCCTGCATGCACACTTCAGAGGCCATTTGAGTGACAGGCTTAAGTGGCACACCTCTCCTCCCATTGGCTGGAGCTTCATGACACATTATGTCATCAGGCCTTACAGATTTCACCCTCTGGGAACTTAAAAACCACTGGCCTTTCAGCCAAGTCAAAGAACCACTCCACTACTAAAACCCTGGGCATTCAACGTGATTCAATCTCCACACATCCTCGCTTGGATATTTCATAAAGTAGGTGGAAAAACACCTGAAAACTTGCCTTCTGTATTGCAGTTGTTTTCTGAACTTAAAGTTGATGTGGGTGTGGAAGACCGCTGTACATTCCCTTAGGGGTTGGCAATAAACCAATCAAGTGCTCATTGAGTGATTGGCATTTCAAATCCTACCAACACACCCACGTAAGCTGAGGGCAATGTTGTTGATCAGCGTATTCAAGCCGAATTACCATCTTTTATTTGCTGATCATGTAGGTCTCTATTTTAATATGACTTCATCTGGGGCTGAGAACTGACTAAATATCTATCTCCTGGCCTCAGTCCCACATCTCGGATACTGCAATACATTCAGAACTACAAAATAACCATACTTAATCATTTCTATTCATGTGGTTCTGACACTACAGTTTTCGGCACAGCAGACTTGTAGCTATTTCCCTACCTAGAAAGCAGAAGCTGTTTGAAAGTTACTATCAGTTTACAGGCAAGCAGTTGCACTCACCTCAGGCAGACACTTTCACCAGCTTTTTATATTCAGTTTAGCATAGTCCAGGCAAGACATTTTTAGTGTGCCAGCAGCTTATCTTAAACCCTGGACCTTCCATCACCGGCCCCTTCCTCGCTGTTCAAATACTCCTCAGAATCTTGTGCCATTACAAAAAAACAGGGAGGACATCCTGGTTTAATGATTTTGAGCTTAGCAGGGTACTTAAGGGCAAAGCTCCAGCCCTGTTGATGCAAGGATGTTTCGACATCTGAGAATTTCTGCTGCTTTGTCTGGAGATCCTTGGTGTAATCCTGAAACACTGAAACTTTGCCATCCTTAATCGCTATGGGACTGTGTGATCTGGCAGCTCATAAAATTACTTCTCTGTCAGGGAATCATAAGAATTTAATGAGGAAATGTTGAGGTTTGTTGCCTGGCTTTGGATGGGAACCAGTGCGATGGGATCTTTGAATTTTAAATTGTTAGGCCATGTCCAGGAGCCCCAGCTTGTCCACTAGCCATTTCAATACTGCACTGCCCCCTTCTTTGCCTTCTATACCTTCCAGCAGACTGAGCAATCTGATGGGTAGCTTGTGATTATGGTGACCATGATCGAGCGCTTTCAAAAAGGGTGACTCAATCACAGCGCCTGTGCACAGGGCTACTGGGCAAGGAGGTCGACCGGATGGAGGGGTCCACGAATATTGCGACGGATGTCGCTATATCTACACGTGTATGAGGGGGGGATCATGCCATGCGATGGGTGGAAGGGGAGGGAGGGTTTGTGGGGTGTAGTGTGGTGGTGGGCTACTGAGCTGGCCATCTGGCATGGTTGGTTGGTGGCAGGCTAAGGTTAGAAGGGTGCCTGGTTCGATTATGGGTGCGCATTCGTTTTTTGCACCAGTCAAGGAATTTTATTTTTTTTGTCTTTTGCACCCCACCCTGACATGCACCTCCCTGAAGCTGAGAATCCTTAAGTGGGGGTGGGGGGTGTGGGGGGAAGCAAAAAAAAAAAAATATCTAAGTCTCCAGCAACCCTTTTGCTGTGCGCCAGGAGTGTACATCGCCAAAACTGATTTTTGCCAATGTACCCTCACCCTAATTGTGATCGCTTTTCTGAGATCGCCATTATCACATGGAATCAGCCTGATGTTGAACCTCCTGGCAATAATTTCTTGGTCCTCTGCACAGTCTAAAGGTCTGTCAATATTTTCTTTCAGGCAGTTTCTTTCTCACTCCATGTCCATTACTCTATCTTCAAGCTCACCTACTCTTTTTTCCTCCACCAGACTATTTAACTCATCCTGTATATAAGAGAGCTGAGCTGTGATATTGGAAAACTATGTTTTCATCTCCATTTGCAAGTTTGTTATAAGTCCTGATAAGGATGTAATCATTGTGTGCTTTTGCTACTTCTGCATTCCAGCATCCATGCTGTTTCCTGTGCCCTGGTACGGGGCTCTGATGGGTCAACCATTTGCTTATTGGCAGCCTCAAATGGCAACAAAGATTGTTTTTTGCTGATTTTTGCTCACTGTTAGCCATTATGTACAAGATGAACTAAAAGGTGTCTTTCAAAACTCAGCTTAATATATTAAAAACTACCAATTAATTCAGGTGCCTCATGGAGCTGCTCTACCAAGCGTCTTTTCTTCTTCCCAGCTTGGCCATGCCCCTTCCAGAAATTACAGTCCTGACATCTCATTTGTAAAAAATAGAGTTGTGATCACCAAGACAGGGGCCTTAATCTAGATCTTTATTATTTTTATGGAAGGAGAAAAAAAAATATTAGACCTACAGTAAAATTGACCCTTTATTTAACTTACTACTAAAATGAGCTGGAGATGTAACTATTTGTTTTAGGCTAAGTGGTCCAAAACTGACATTAGTCTTATTACCTCTGGAATTATTCTAGTCAGCATCTGTGCACCTTCACTTTATTTAATAAGTACTTATGCCTTTCCCCAATGTTGCCATAAGTTCATTATAATTATTGGTACTCTGCCACTTTAAATGAGAGAGTATGCTGCACATGTAAGTGTTGCTCAGCACCGTTGATGAAGCTGATGACAAAACATTAGGCTGACATCGCTGCTGAGTTTGGCAGCATTTATGAGATTGTCCTGCTTTAACAACATGTAAACTGCTGTCATTTGGCAGTAACAGACTGTGTCTTCACTTCAGTTATTATATTTGGCTTATTGTGGCTTAGAAGGTTGTGTTTTTCCTCTGTTGCACATATTTTACAACCAAGACCTGGTGGCTGCAATGACATAGGATGATCTGGACTTAGTGGCAATAATTAAAACATGGTACCCCAGCAACCACAGCTGGGACACAAGTGTACTGGGTTATGCCCTGTACAGAAAATATAGGGAGTGTAAAAGGGGGGAGGAGTTTCCCTCTGCATCAAAGAGAGCACAAAGGCAAGTGAAATTCAAAACAGGCATGAGCAAACAGAGGAAATTTTGGGTCACCCTTAAGCCAGGCAATGGAACAGCCATTCGCACAGGGGTCACTTAAGGACCCCCGGCTCAGGCCGAGGAAATAGACAAGCAGCTACTAGAAAACATGCATGGTATGGCAGCAAAGGGGGATGTACTGCTAATGGAGGACTTTAACATGCTGGAGGTAGACTGGTCCATCACAGTATGGGCCTCAGCTATGACACAGGACTTCATAGACTCCATTTAGGGGGCTGGCCTTAGGCAACTGGTTCAGGAACATGCCAGGGACTGGGCAATTCTGGATCTGGTGCTGATTAATGTGGACAGGGTAGCAGATCCTAGGGTGGAAGGTCAGTTAGGGTCTAGTGACCACAATATGGCATGGTTCAAAGTGGACAAGGGATCCAGTCATCCCATACAAAGGCAAGAGTCTTAAACTTTAGAAGGGTGGACTTTACCAGTAGGGAACTACAGCTAACTGAAACCCTGGAAAAAAGGAGGATAGGTGGGGACATTGAGGAGAAATGGGCACACATCAAGGAGGCCATAGGAGAGGTAACAAAACAATGCATTAGGTCAATTGACAAGAGTAAAAGGAGAAGAAAACCACTTTGGTTTTTGGGGGGTTGGGGGTGGCAGAAAAAGAGAGGTGCATGATGCTAGCCTTCGGAAAGTATAAGGAGACACAAAGGGATAAGGACATGGAAATGTACCAGTAGTGTCTGAGAGAGGCGAAAAGGCAATGAGGAGTGATAAAGTGCAAACAGAGAAGATAATACCTAAATTGGTTAAAAAAGGAGATAAGACTTTCTTCAGGTACATTAGTGAGCAAAGAAAGGCAAGGGGGGGTAGCAAAGCTTAGAGGGGCCATGGGGGAGATAGTGGAGGGAGACAGGGAGAAAGGAGCAATCCTGAATGAATATTTTGGTTGTCTTCACTGTGGAAGTGGATGGGTAGGGCCCACAGCTGGACTTCAAAGAAGCAAAGGATAATGAGGTAAACACTAGTCCATTCACAGAGGAGAGGGTCCTAGAACAACTGATGAAGCTAAAGGTGGATAAAGCCATGGGTCTAGAGGGCATACATCCCAGGGTCCAAAAGGAACTGAGGACTGAACTGTCAGCCCCTCTGGCAGCCCTGTTCAGTGAGTCCTTAGACACTGAGGTGGTTCCCAGAGGACTGGAAAAGGGGAAATGTTGTCCCTCTTCACAAGAGCGGTAGTAAAGAAGAAGTGGGGAACTACAGGCCAGATAGTCTAACCTACTGTACGTAGTCAGAAAGATAATGGAGGCAGTCTTTAAGGAAAGAATAGTGGAACACCTGGAAGCCTATAGATTGGTGGATTCCAGGCAACATGGGTTCTCTGCAGCACGATCCTGTCAAGCTCATTTGATAGATTTCTTTGGCTGGGTGACAAAGGCAGCAGACCAAGGGGTGGTGGTAGATATTGCCTACCTCAATTTCAGCAAAGCCTTTGATATGGTCCCACATAGGAGAATGGTCAACAAGCTAGGCAGCCTGGAGTTGGGACTCAAGGTGGTGAACTGGATTGGAAACTGGTTAAGGAACAGAAAACAGAGAGCAATGATTAATTGAACCCAATCAGATGAAGGGGAGGTGACCAGTGGGGTACCTCAGGGTTCAGTTCTGGGGGCAGTCATCTTCAATGTCTTCATCTGTGACATTGCAGATGCGCTGGAGGGAAAGGTTTTCCTGTTTGCGGATGACACCAAGATCTGCAACAGGGTGGATAGTCCGGAGGGGGTGGAAAGGATGAGAAAAGACCTGCAACTGCTAGAAAGATGGTCAGGGACATGGCAGCTAAAGTTTAATGCAAAGAAGTGCAAAAGCATGCATGTGGTGAGCAGAACCCCTGGGATGAGCTACAGGTTGGGGGTGGGGAACTGCTGACAGTAACTAAGGAGGAGAAGAACTTGGGGGTTGTAATCACAGATGACTTGAAGGCTGCTAGGCAGACAGCAAAGGCAGTGAGAAAGGCCAGTAGGATGATGGAGTGTATTGGAAGGGGAATCACAAGTCGAAGGAGGGAGGTAATAGTTCCACTGTACAAGACCCTGGTGAGACCTCACCTTGAATATGGTGTACAGTTCTGGAGACCACACCTTCGAAAGGACATTGACAAAATAGAGATGGTGTAGAGGAGGGTGACCAAAATGTTGAAGGGATTACATCACAAGCCTTATGAGGAGAGAGTTAGGGACCTCAGTTTGAAAATGCTGGAACAAAAAAGGGAGAGAGGTGACGTTATAGAACCATTGAAGTATCTCAAGGACATTAACAAGGTGGAAGGGGATAACATATTCCATATTAATGGCAGTGCCAGGACAAGAGGACACGACATGAGACTGAGAGGTGACAGCATAAGGGGAAATGTCAGGAAGTTTTTTTTACAGAAAGGGTAGTGGATGCATGGAATAACCTGCCCTAGGAGGTGGTGGTAGCTCATATAGGGGCAGGCTTCAAACATGCATGGGACAGAAACAAAGGAATAATAGAGATAGGAAGAAAAAGCTAAAGCCAATGACCAGATAGGGTCGCTGGACGATTTATTAGGCAACTTAAATGGGCAGACTGGATGGGCCTAGTGGTCCTTTTCTGCTGACAGCATCTATGTATCCATGTAAGCACTACCTCCCTTTATAGCAGAAATTTTTCCTTCTGTATTCTGCTTAAAATGGCAACTTTTTCAAACACCTGTTTGATATTTGTGCTATGCTGTCAGTGAAAGTGGAGCTGAAAAAGATCCTGAAAAGAGTAAAGTATTTAAAGAGTGGCCAAGACTCAATAATATGAAAGAACCTAGCACCTTTGTATGGTTCTCTGGGTACTACGAGTGCTTTGCAAACACTGGGCAAAACATATGACAACTATGGTGGGTCATGCAGAACATTAGATGGGAATAATAGGATGAGAAGCTCCAGCCCTCCAGCTTTGGATACCAGGCCATTTAATAGACATCTGATGAGTGTAAATGGTTTTCAGGTTACAGCTATAAACTCTGTGAAGAAGGAGCATCTTCATACTACTGCAGTTCACTTTACGGTTTGTGAAGCAGAGATTAGGATTTGTAGACACCAAATTACAGAGTATTCCTTATACTGCCAGTAGAGATGGATTTGGTATTGCATAGTATCAAGAACAGGATGAACAAAACCTTGTAAAGCTTACACCAGCAGGGAATCACCAAAGAACAAATTTAATAACTCAACATACAGATTGGAATTATTCATCTTAAAGTGGCAGTACAATAAAAATTTCATCACTACAAGTATGGGACTTTGTTTTTAGTGTTCACAGATAACAGTCCATTGATGTATGTGCTCACAGCTTCCAGTCACAAAACCATAGGATTCTAGTGGCTTGCTGATTTATCCCTTTAACGGTTCGATAGCAAAAATAGGTCAGGCCTGAGAAATCAAGATGCATATAGTCTCTCAAGATACCCCACTATCTTCCTACTGAAGACTATGAGTCCTAACAGAAAGCAAAGGGAATTACTCAGTTCCCATCATCCAGTTTATTTAATCAGTGGCGATATTTGTGTAATAGCATTAGATCCCCACATTCTCTTCCCACTTCAAGTACATTCACTTTCAGATCTGCTAATCTCTCCTCATGTCCTTTTCTGCTGTCCCTTGATCACTTTGGATACCTACTTCTTCACTGCCTCCACCCTGTCTAGGTCCTTCTTCATATGTGGACTTCAAAACTTTATAATGTACTCTAGGTGAGGCTGAAACAGTTACCTACAGTTTACAGTGGTAGCAGCAGCTCCTTCTCCTGCCAATGATCCTTCTCCCTCTGCAGTCCAGCATCCTATCCATCTTACATGCCATCCCACACTGAGATTGCACTGATTCCATGAGTACTGGTACCAGAGTGCAATACTAGGGGAATGCTGTTCTGTCACAGTGTGCCTCCCTTCAGAAAAGATATTAAACTGATGTCCCTTCTGCCCATCACTGGTGCTGTCCTGCTGGGTGTTCATGTGGAAGTAAAGGAACCCAAGGCACTTGGAGTAGGGGATTTTCCCAGTGTCTTGGTTAACATTTCTCTTCCCAGAAAACTGGCTCATGCAATTGCCCAAGGCAGTGCATGCATGCTGATGTGTGAAATGGCTGCCACTTCACATTTACAGTCACCACTATTATTCTCCCATTGCTTGTAAAACATGTTGGGATGCAACTTGTAAGAAACATGCTATATAGTGTATGTGCCAATTATTCTTCTTTTTCTTCTTCTATCACATTGTGTGGAAGTCTTTAAGTTGTCTGACAATATATCTCGCAAGTCCTTTTTCTCCATAGTGCTTTCCACTTTTACCTTCCTCATATGTTCAGTGCTAGGAGTTTGACCCCTATATGTATCACCTTGCATTTTTTTTTTATACTTTTCTTTTTTTTCCTCCTGGTTTTTCCTACCCTCTTGATTCTCTCCTTCAGGACTCTCAATGTTTGCTACCAGATCCCAGACCCATGATCTGCCCCTAGAGTGCCTCCTCCCCTTCTCTGTACAGTGTGGTCTGTCTGGTGTCAGTTGTTTGAGGCCAGTGGAGAGGTCATCATCAAGGAGCGCGAGGGTGATTTTTCCTTGTTTTTTCTGTTTTTTGTCCCACTGTCCCATCCCCCTGGGGATGCCGGCGCTTGGGACTCAGTCCCAAGAGATGACGTGCTGATGCATGTCTAGCCTCTCATGTGCCATAGGATGTCCCCTACTCCCTGATCCCTAGTATCGGAGCAGCCCATTCCTTCAAGGACTGGTGCATCCACTGACTCTCTACTGGAGTGTCGGACGCTGGTGCATCCCGGGTATCCCAACCCTGAGGGAGGAGAGCATCTGGAGGGATGCTCAATTCTCCCTCCCCCTGCCAGCCCCCAGCTACCTGGGTTCGTTTCCGAACCTGGGTCGCCGGCGTAGCGTGAGGTGTGGCGTCTAGCGTCTCAACCCTCAGCGCCACCGGGCCTGCATCACCTTGCATTTTTGGTGTTAAATTTTAACTACCATACCTTCAACCACATTTCAAATCTACCCAGGTCCTCCTTTATGATTTTTGGCCCTCATCACTATCCACCCACCCATGGATCTTAGTAACATTGCAAAAAGGCATATCTTATCTTGAATCAGTACTCCTATTTCACAGATAAAGATATTGAAGAGTATCAGTCCCAAAATTGATCCTTGAGGTATCCTGCTAGTGACTCCCATGACCTCTGACTATTCCTCTTTACTAGCACTTCCTGAGTCCCATTGGTTTTGCCCCATACTCAAGGTTATGCAGCTTCTTTTTTATAATTCATATAGATATATATATATATATATATATATATATATATAATTAGAAAAAAAAATCAATTTAATGCATTAGTTAGGGTTGTTCCACACCAACAAAAGTGAGGAAGTCGGTGTTAGGGTTGAAAGCCCCTTGGACCCCCTCCCACACCCCCAACCAGCATTAAGCACACATTAGGTTGTCGGCCATAACTCTCACCCCATCACATGTGTAAAGAAGCAGAGGTGTAGAAGAATGGGATGAGAGTTAGGACTGACAACCCTAATGCACACCCCAATGAAAAGTCTGTATCTCGCACTGTTTCAGAGATACGGGCCCTGAAAGGTGCGGCGAACGCCGTAATGTTATCCTATGGGAAAAAAAGAGAAGTTTGGAGTATCATAACTTTGGCTTCCTGTAATATTTTTTCACCAAACCACACAAAAGCACATGTGTTGGATGTTGGCTGTGTTCCCTTCCAAATTTCAGCCTAAAAGACCAAACCGTTATTTTGCAGCAGGGCGCCAAAGGATTCCTGTAATGCGTCAGATGCCGTAATGTTATCCTACGGGAAAAAGCATCAACTTTGGAGTGCTATAACTTTACCGTCATGTAATATTTTCTCAACAAAACACTGAAAGGCACATCTGTGAAATGTCAGCTGCATTTCCTCCAAATTTCAGGCCAAAACACCAAACCGTTCTTTTGCAGCAGGGTGCCAAAGAATTGCTGTCATTTTCCCACAGCCTAGAAAAGTACTGCAGAAGTTTAGCTTTCGTAAATTCATTCGGCAGTGTCGCACAAGTGGACAGTACTTTCGAAAGTACTTTTCGAGAATTTGAAAAACATATTTCTGGGTGTTTACCCCAAAATAAAGACATGGCTAGCATCCTCAGGGTCCGACTAGGTGAATACAAAAGAATTAGGTTCATAGAGAGTCCCAATTTTAAATGCCAAGCATTTTTCTGATAGCTAACTGAAAACAAAATGGCAGATTTGCGACAGTAAAAGGGCCATTTGCGAAAGTTAAAACTGCATTTGCGACACTGTCGAACATTTTGTTAACTTTTCCCATTGACTTATAATGGGAAATTGTTTTTTGAATAACTTTTGCACCGTTTAATATTTTTTCACAAAATCTTCAAAAGGCACATCGGGGACCCTGGCTGCACATTCCCTGAAGATTTCGGACCGGTCGCATAAAACTGTATGACCTGTAGAGACGACAGTAAAATTCCAGAAAAGCGTAAATGCACATACAGATCACGCTCAATAACTCCGTAGCCGTATATGTGAACAGTACAAAACTTGGCAGGTCCCAAGGCGAATAGGTCTTGATTGTGTATGACAACTTTCAGGTAAATCCATCTAATGATGGCAAAGTTATTAAGGTGCAAACTTTTGGGTTTAACATGTAAATGGATCCTCAACCTAACTATAGTGGCACTACCGCGACACTATAATATATATATATATATATATATACATATATATAAGACAAAGAACCTCTGTGCACAAACACTGAGGCAAGGGTTACCCCAAAGGGCATTTGGCTGGGAAGCCAAGTTTCAAGAAAATACAAAATCACACATGCCAACACTACCAAAACATCATGGGCTGCATAGCAAATCACCACCAGATATTATGCTGGTTCAGCTTTAAGCAGAATTGCATGGTGCGAAAGGCCTCTCACACAGTTTGCAAGGTGCTAACAGATGTGCCTTTTGCAAACTGATGTGAAGGCCTTCCGCTCATCTGTCTGCAAAATGAACCAGCATAACATCTGTATTGATTGCATATGCAACCATAATGCATTAATGAAACATGTGATTATATATATATATATAGGCATAAAGAGAAATCAACATGTAATCAAACAAGTGGAAAGCAAACACATTACATAACACTTCACCTTTCCAGGGTCATGTCCTTTGGATATACAACACTAATTCATAAAGCATCAAAACAATACATTGAGGTGCATGACATGACTAAAGGGTGATGTAGGCATATTACATTCAAGCAACTATGCTTCAGTTAGGCACACATATGTGATAGGAATACAGAGCTAAGTAAATATTGATCCTTTCATGCTCCCAGCAAGCCATTGCCTATGGGGAAGCATGGCCTTAGAAGAAGTGGAGAGGGGCAGCAAAAATGCAAGACTCTGGGGTGGGTGGGGTGGGGTGGGGAAGAGAAGGTACACTCATGTGTTCCCATTCTATGCATTCTATTGGGTGATCTGTATGTGCACCTCTATGATTGACATTATGTCTTCTTACCAGGTGATAAGGCATGTAGTGTCCTTGTGGTATTTTGCAGAAATTTAAGCTGAGGTATGGTCTCTGAAGTTGCATATATACAGTAAGTCTGTTTTGTTATTCAAAGTGTAATGCACAGTCAGAAAGCAGGCCATTTTCCCTAGTTCTAGAAGCCATTCAGAGTGGTGGGGGACCTACTTTTTCCAGTGCTGGAGGCTAATTCTCTATGCTACAATTAGAGCCCCCAGGAAACATCTTTTCCTCGGGGATTTAATTCTCAGACCCACATTATCCCCACTTGTCAGGCTAAGTATCGTTAGTTTGGGTATCAGTGTTATGCCTGGGCCAGTCAAGTCATTTTGCCTACTCTGGATCTCCTTACAGAAGCTCCGTAAGCCAGAGCATTCCCAGAGTAAGGGGATAATGCTGCCAATGGCCAAGGAGCACCTCCAGCATTCATCTGAACTGATTAGCCCCCATTTATGAGCTGCAGGGGGGTTTTGTTCCAGGGTTGGGGAATTTTGAACAGGGTGAAGTGGTTCTTTGTGTCTTGAGCTGCCAGTTAGAGGCTTCTTCTGGATGCATTGAACTGCTTTCCTGAGGAGGTTGCTGGGTCGAAAACAGTGGGAGAATTCAAGAATGCATGGGAAAGACATAAGACAATTCTAGTGGAGGGTAGAAGGAAGTAGGCTGTTGGTTAACTAGGATCTGCAGCTTATCCAATAAGTAGGGAAAAGAGCAGATGGGTGGGCCAAGCATTTCTTATCTGCTGTCAAAGTCTATGTTTCTATGTTTCTGTTTCTTCAACAGTTGTTCAGTCTAGTGGGGAAATGTCAGATCCTTGCTCAGCACTTCATTTGGACTATGCCAGTGTCACTGAGTACACCCAAAGGCCCATGAGCCCCCTATAAATCCATCAAGCTGTTGGAAGTTGCTCCCGCTGGGGGCTTAGCTGCATGTCCAGGTCATTCTGCTTTCAGAAACTGTATTGGCCACTCAGAATCTCTCCAGAAGCATGCTGCAGCTGAAGGTACTGCCAGTGCCAATGGTTTCTGAAGGGCAAATTTAGCTTGTAGCTGACCAAAGGTTTTCAGGTAGCTGTTGCCTTTGTTGACAAGTGGGATAGCCTGTGCACTCCTTTCGAGGACCAGCTATGTTAATTAACTTTTAGTATCATCCACTTTTAGGGACTGGTGCCACCACAATGGAAAATAAGGTGATGTATGCAGAGACTATCTTGTGGCTTTGGCATAGCGCCTCCATATGGCCATAGTCAGAGGCAGTTTAGGGTGTGATGCCAGTGATGGGGAGATTTTCTTGAAAGAATTCCCCTCTGGAGGTCCTCTTCCAGCAGCTGTGCCTCACAGGATACCCACTTGGGCTGCATATCTACTCCAACAGAGGGGAAGGCTTGGGCCACATATTTTAGGGGAAAGTTGAGGAGGGTAAGGCCCCCTATCTCCAGCAGTTGTACCAGTTTTTGCTGACTAGCCTATCTAGGCCCCTCTCCCAGATGGACTTTAACATCTTCTGTTGAGTAATCTTAAGTAACTCCACCTGAATTCTGACAGGGAGGTTATCCATGGAGCCCCAGGGCAGCCATCATCTTAAAATCATGTGATATACCCCAGTGTAAGAGGTGAAGATGGCTCCATCTTTTCATACCCCTGTCTATTTCTGCCAGGATTGGAGGCATGTTCATCCTATTTAGGCTGGTGAGATCCCATGAGAACTGCAGGCCTAAGAAATTATGGTTGTTCTCTGCCAGTTGAAGCCCCATGGGAAGCTCTGCAAGGCCTGAGCTGATTTCTTGGAGGGCAGAAGAAATGACTGTCACATCAGCCTTGTATGCAGACAGGGTCAGCATCAGCAAGACATCATCAGTGTGCACTAAGTTTTTTATGTTTTCCACCCCAGCTGGCTTCTGTGGATACGATCATGCAACCGGATCATTTGTAGCAGTGGTTCCAAATCTAAGATGAACAGGAGTGGCAAGAGTGGGCACCCTAGCTGGGTTCCTCTATCTGGCAGGAAAGGATTGGAGGCCTGTGCATTTGTCATCCTCAGGGTCGAGGCCCCCTGGTATAGGGTTCAAACCCAGCCAATGAAGGTGTCCCCAAACCAAAAAATCTCAGCACATGGAAAAGGTGTCCTCACTCCACCCAATCAAAGACTTTTTTATTGTCAAGCAAGATAAGCACTGAAGGAGGATGTGTGTGTCGGGGGAAGGGGACTGCCTTCCAAATGAGATTTAGGAGATGCCTGTTGTTATCCATACCTCTGCATTGTGGAATGAACCCCACCTGATCTTTATCAATGAGTTTGAAGAGCACTCCATTGAGCCTAGTGGCCAGAATTTTGGCATAGGCCTTGCAGTCAGCAATAACAAACGAGATCGGGTGGTAGCTTCCACAGTAGTATGGGTCCTTGTCCACTGTGAGGATCATGGAGATTACTGTGGTTCTCATAGAGGGTTGAAGCTTATCATTCTGGTACACTTTTTCCTAATATGGCTGTTAGTGGCAAGAGCAAGACCATTCTAAAGGAGTAGAGAAATTGCACTGGCAGGCTGTCCCCTCCTGGGGCCTTCCCTGATGGCATTCTCCAGAGGGGATCCTCCAGCTCTTCTACTATAAAGGGCTTGTCCAAGGCTTCCTTTAGGGATGGGGCGAGCTTAAGTAAGCCCAGAGGGGATGTGAAGGAGGGCAGATCTCTCTATGAAGACACTATCTCTTGTCTGTACAGAGCTTGGTAAAAGTCCAGCATGACATTATTTATGGCTTGGACATTGCTTTTTATCTCACCACCTTGTGCCCTGTCTCCCAGGATCCTGGACTTCTCCAGATATATATATATATTTTTTAAGCTGATAGGCCAAAAGGTGACCTGGTCTTTCTCTGGCCTTCCAGAAGGATTGTCTAAGGTGGAACAGTGCAAACTCAGCCTTCTGGTGAAGATGAATTTTCATTTTATATCTGGTACCTGTGATGTCAGGCAGAAGTGCACCTGAATGGTCAGGGTTCACCCAATATTTGGCCTCCTGATCTGTAAGCACCTTGAGCTGCTCCTCCAGATCTTTTAGCCTTGTCTTTTTAAAGTGGGAGGCATACCTAATGTATCTTTCCCTTTTGAAGTCATTCAGAGTGTCCCAGGATATTGCTACAGGTGTGTCCCCATGGTGGTTCATATCTAGGAAGGACTTGATGCCTACCTCTAGGGAATTATGGAAGGCCCCATCCTGGAGTAAATATGTGTTGAAATGCCACTGTTGCCTGGATGCATCAGCACAGCCCAATGGCATCCATGTAAAGGAGACTGGAGCATGGTCTGATATGATCACTGTTCATATGGTGGCACCTGCTACTTCAGGCACCCACTGACCTGCTACCAACCAGAGGTTTATTCTGGAGTAGGACTGTTGAGGGGCTGAGTAGAAGGAGAAGTCCCTGCCTCAGGGATGTCCATGAGTCCCACCTTGGTTGATTTTCTATTAAGGCCAGGGATGCAGGGGTAAGGGGGCCTGTGGATGCCTTGTTTCTGTCAGTAAACTCATCCATCACTGTGTTAGTATCCCCTCCCGCCATCAGTCTCCCCTTCATCTGTGTCACCATGATCTGTGCCATAGTATTGAAAAATGTGGCTTCTGTGCTGTTGGGCCCATAGATATTGTGGAGAGTGAGCTGTTGGCCATACAACGTGTATATTAGTATAACATAATGCCCTTCTGGGGCCAAGATCACTTTGTGTGCAATGAATATGGTATGCTTATGAATAAGGATTGCTACCCTTCTGCTCACAGAATTGTAAGTGCATTCTCGCATTTAGGAGACCTAATTCATCTTATGTTTATCCATCACAGCCTGTGAAAGGTGGTTCTCCTGGAGAAAAGTTATGTTTGCCCCCTCCCGCTTTAGATGATCAAACATTTGGCATCTTTTGAAAGGGAAATATACACCCTTGACATTGCTAGACGGTCATTTAAGGGGCCAACCTGTCATATGAGTTCTAAAAGGTTGAGCAGAGGGATCACAGCCATAGAAATGGCTGTCCAGGCAGTCAGTGTGTTAAAACTTGTTTTGTGCACAAGTAGAGAGGTCCATAGAGCCAGCTGCAGGGTGGTTATATGGCTGTCTCCCATCTGCCTGCTGTGCAGTAGTGATCAAACTATGTATGACTGTTTATGCAGTTTCATTTGGCACAAACAAACCTCGAGAACAGTCCTTGTTATCACCATCTCAAACAGTAACATAAAGAATGGTAACTTTATAAGAAAGTCAATATCTAAGAAACTTCAATTAGATATGTAAAACCTTAAACTTGTTACAGAAAACACTCTTTTGGGATGGTGGAGCTTGGACTGTATGGCAGTAGAGGCCCCAAATTGGATCCCCGCCAACCCCCATGCATTCACATCTGGTGTGGATTCTATATGTGGTTGTGGATGTGCCATTGAGCCTTCATTTGAGCTTTCATGATCCTAATAGCACTAACAATGGACATCCATTGCTGGTGCATATGGGAACAGGCTATGTTAGTGCATCCTGGGGAAGGGTGGGGGCAGTAGTGGGGGTGGATCTGGACCTCAGTAAGCCTGGGTATTTTTGAAAGCTGTAGCCCCTCCATCTACATTTTATGGTACTTTGTGGGTCAACATTTGTAGTATACACGAGACAGTGGAGAAGGCTTGGGGGTATGACACCCCATGTGCCAGGTTTTACCACCCTCCAGCATAAATTTACACTACTGCACTTGAGCAGCAAGTGTAGCAGTGTAAAGCTGCAAAGACTGAGTGAGAACTGTGTGGTTTGACTACTGTATCAGGGTGCAGGGAGCTCAGGGGAGCTGACACCCAAGACGTCATCTGAGAGCAGACTTACAGCATTTTAAAGCCCATGCCACCCACTAGCACAAGCAGGAGTGGTGTGAGCACCACTCAGGAAATGTTTTACTGAATAAAGGTTAGCAAAGTTTAAATTATACTTGTATCTTATCTAGTTTATATTTACTATATTTGATATTGGAGTTTTAGAAAGAAATTTGCTGACTGGAAGTACTATAGTATTTTTATGATTTTAACTATAAGTATACTGATGTTATGGAACTAAATTAAAATTAGGTTTACAAAGAAACTATTTTTGTAAGGAAATGGGTTTGTTTAACAAATATAGGGATTACTATGCTAAGAGATATGACCATATATATTTTTGGGAAGCTTTCCAGGATTGGTTTGTTTGTTACAAATAAGTGTTTCAGTAAACATGGAAATTTCCTCTTTAAAATCTCAGAGAGCGATTTCCACTGGTATATTTCACAGTATCCCCTCCCACCATCAGTCTCCCCTTTATCTGTGTCACCATGATCTGTGCCATAGTATTGAAAAATGTGGCTTCTGTACTGTTGGGCCCATAGATATTGTGGAGAGTGAGCTGTTGGCCATACAACATGTATATTAGTATAACATAATGCCCTTCTGGGGCCAAGATCACTTTGTGGCACTCGGGACAAACAAGCAACACAAGCAGCTCACCTGAGGAGCTGAGGAAGCCGAATCTCCAGGCTGATAACTTTCGAGGCAGCCCCCCACCAAGCTAGGCACTCGAGACAAACAAGCAACACAAGCAACACAAGCAGCTCACCTGAGGAGCTGAGGAAGCTGAATCTCCAGCCTGATAACTTTCGAGGCAGCCCCCAAGCTAGGCACTCAGGACAAACAAGCAACACAAGCAGCTCACCTGAGGAGCTGAGGAAGCTGAATCTCCAGCCTGATAACTTTCGAGGTAAAGAGAGCCTCTTCTCTTTGTCTGGACGCCTGCAGGAGGGTGCTACCTGATGAACACTTATATTTTATGAACTTTGTTCCCTGTTCACCACTGGGTGGGCTTGTTAGTTGCTTCTCTTTGTGCTACTAATGCTGAAGTGTAAAGCTAGGGACTCACTGGGTGCCCTAGAGTTGCCTTGCTGATTATACATTAAAGCCAGATATACCAAGCAGCTAATATAGAGCTGACTTGTTTAATATTGTGGTATTGGATCTAATTGCTGATTATACCTTAAAGTCAGATATACTAAGCAGCCAATAAAGAGCAGACTTGTTGAATACTGTGGTATTGGATCTAATTGTGCTTGTAACTAAAGGTATTAGGATAGCTGGGTCCTAGTGTGACCTCATTTTGGAATAGCCCTGTTTGTTTAGAGTGGAGCTCCTTTGTGAAAGTCACAACATATTCTCCTGCTGCATAGTAATAAGAGGCTTTGTTTTCTCCACTACATAGGCAGCCCCCCACCTCAAGCTAGGCACTCAGGACAAACAAGCAACACAAGCAGCTCACCTGAGGAGCTGAGGAAGCCGAATCTCCAGCCTGATAATTTTCGAGGTAAAGAGAGCCTCTTCTCTTCATCTGGACGCCTGCAGGGGGTTGCTAGCCCGACGACTCTTCACGCCGTCTGCCCCGCCCGCCCCAACCACCCATCCACCCAGGGGCGGCTGTCAATTTAAGGATCCAACCCGTGACATCACATCCGGTGACATCACGTCCTGTTGCCCAGAACCTATCTCCCCACTTTCCCATTTGCAGGTTATACCTGCTGGCCACTAGAGGGACCTATGCTCCCTCGCTATTTCTACTCCTACCTGTACAGTACTACTTCCCTTGGATCTTGCTCACCACAATGTATTGGCCCTGCCTCATGCTCTGCCTGTGCCTATCGCCACTAGCAGTGCACTTGCCCACTTACCCATCTGCTACTCCACACTGTGCCCTGGCACCCCTCCCTTCCCTTGCTCCTGAACCTGCTCTCCTGCCCCTTGGGACCTCTGTGTGTCTCAGACCTCCCTGCCCTTCCCCTAGCTTCCTCCTCACCTCAGGCACATCTGGGTGTCTTCTTATTCTTGCCTTCCCTTCCTGTACCACCCTGCCCACCCCTGCTCCTTAGCCTACCCTCCCCCCATGTCAATCGTAGAAAACCTCTCACCATCTCCCAGCCAGGGTGTTAGTCATGCTACTACTCCTGTCAGGGAACATTCATCCAAACCCTGGCCCGGTTCCCAGGAGCTCTCCGACTAGCACCACAGGCCTATGCATGGTCTCCATGAATATCTGTAGCCTCCTTAAAAAGTTTGACTCACTACAATGCCTGGTCACATCAATTAACCCGGATGTCATCGCTCTGGTTGAGACTTGGCTGTCAAAATCCTCCCCTGAGTCCCTAGTCTCCCTTCCTGGTTTCACCTTCTTCCGGTCTGACCGTGTTGGGAGATGGGGCGGTGGCTGCGCTATTTATGTCAAGTAATCTCTCCCTGTACTAGCCCTGCCTGCTCCCATCCTTGACTCCAGGGCCCAGGCGCTTACGCTGAAACTAACCCCTGACCCTTTAAAGGGACCCCTTTATCTGACTACTGCATACGTGCCCCCCAGGGACCAAAGGCAGGCCATTGCCTCTCTTACAGAATACCTTTCCTCACTACCTCCTTCCGCTGATCAAATTCTGGGGGTGACTTAAATGTCAACTGGCTCAGCCCCTCCTCCTCCTCTACCCAAGACTCCTTTTCTGTAATAGACCTAACGCAACTAGTTACCCACCCTACCAGGACTAACCCCAAGAAAGGCTCCAGTACCCTGCTTGATGTGGTAATCACCAACCGCCCTAATCAGATCCCCAATGTACAAGTCCTCCCAGACTCTCTCAGTGATCACTCCCCCATTCTATTCCACTGGTCATTCTCAGTCCCCAAACCCATAGCACAGTCCACATGCTGGCAGTGTCTAATACCTGGTGGACTGATAAAACTTAAGGAACTTCTGTCCCAAATTGACTGGTCTCCTATACAGGCAACTCCTGACATTGACACAGCTCTCTCCTTCTTTACCCAAACTTTTAATAATGCTTGTGATATCTTTGCCCCAATGTTGACCCGCCGTTCTAAAAGGCAGAATGCCCCCTGGGTAACCCCAGCTTTGATCCACCAACTCAAACATAGGGACAACCTATGGCACCGTGCCTTTGAGACTGGCGGCCAGTGACAGGCAGTTATATGCTGCCGCCAAACAAGTGCACTTCGGGCCATCAGAAAGGCCAAGTCTGAGCACTATCGGTCCCACTCACTGCCTCATGGGGAAACCCAGAACCTTCTGGGATAACATTAAACAGTTAAATGGGAGTGCAACTCCTCCCCCACCCACCCAGATCAACATTAATGGCGTGATCTCCTCAGACCCAGCCCTCATAACCAACCACCTCAACACCTCATTCACTGACCTTAGCCCTATCCTCCCTACAAATTTTTTTGACCCTCCTCCCCCAGCACCTGCCATAAATCTTTCTCACCCTTATTTTCTCCTCCACCGTGTTTCTGCCCAAGAACTTAGGCCGCACCTTGTCACTGCCCTCAAGAGTAATAGTACAGGCAGTGACACCCTGGATCCATGTATCCTACGGCTGGTCTTAGACACAGTCTTACCCCGATCACATGCCTCATCAACCACTCTCTTTGCCTGGGGAAGGTTCCAACTGCCTGGAAAGTCACCACTGTCACCCCTATCTTTAAAGGTGGTGATAGGACTGTGGCTGGAAACTATTGGCCAATCTCCATTCTCTCCCCTCTCCAAGGCCTTGGAAAAGTGGTGGCCTCTCAAATCTCTGACTACCTCTCCACCTACAATGTCTTATGTCCTGAGCAGCATGGCTTCTGGGCAGGCCACAGTACCAACACAGCCCTCCTAGGTTCTCCAACTTTCTCACTCCTCCTTAGACACTGGTTCTCTGGCTGGTGCGGTCTTCATTGACCTCTCTAAAGCTTTCGACACTGTCTCCCAACCCCTCCTTCTTGATGCCCTTAGTCTCTCTGGTTTTGCTGCTGGGCCTATCTCCTGGTGCACCAGTTATCTGTCTGACCACTCACAGCATGTAAAAATTAATGGGACCTACTCAGACATCTGTCCCATCTTTTCTGGGGTTCCCCAGGGCTCCATTCTGGGCCCTTTACTATTCTCCCTTTACCTTAACATCCTTCCATGCTCTTGCTTGGGGAACATTCTATTGTACGCTGATGATGCAGTCATCTTTGCCTCAAGTCGTAACCCTATTGCCCTACAGGACTCGCTGCAGAAGTCCTTCGCTGAAGCCAAGGGCTGGTTCAAGGAACATAGATTGGTGATAAATCTTAAAAAAACCAAAACCATGTTCTTCACTCATCCTCAAAACAAGTCCTGCAACTTCAAACTCCTCATTCACTCTGTGTCATTTTTCCCACTCGAACAAGTTTGCTCCTATAAATATCTAGGAATCCATTTTGACCCCTCCCTCTCCTTCCATGGACACATCGCTGCCCTAGCCACTGCCACTAATATCTGATTGGGCATCTTACATCGGTATAAACACTACCTCCCCCCAGATGCTCTTTGACTCGATTCACCTCCTCTATCCTGTCCCTAGTGGACTATGGACTGCCAGGTGTATGGTGCTGCTGATCAGACCACCTCCATAAAATTCACTACTCTAGATAAGGCTTGCAGGTTAATTACTGGGGCACCTAGGCTAACACACACCTGTCTACTGTCACTAAATCGCTGGTACTTGATCTTGATGAGCCCCTTAAATATCTGACCTGTACCCTTACAAAAAAGACCCTCCTTGGGCTATCCCCACCAGGATTGACCACCACCATACGCCACTCTGTCCCACTAGTTCATACTCAGACCTCTGGGAAAACCTCTCTTGTTATCCCTAGAGCTAGGACCTCTCATGGCCAAAGAGCCTTCAGCATTAGGGTGCCTTCCTGGTTCAACACACTGCCCCCCCTCCATCTCCGAAGCTCTAACTATATCATGCTTCAAAACTTCCTTACATAACCACCTTATTGACACCTGAAGCTGTAATTGCCACTAGTCAAAGCCGTACTCAATACTTATGACAAAGCTTACTACTAAGCTGCTAAGGACAAGACAACATAACTCTGGTATTGTTTGAATCAATCCTACCTGTATCTATGTCTTAAGTTACTGTTATACTGTGTTGTACTGTTATACTGTGTATTTTCATTTGTCTTACTGTGACAAGATACCTTTGTAAATGAGCCTATGGCTCAAAGGTTTTCCAAACTGCTGTTTAAATAAATAAATAAAATATCGGTAGCAAACAAACTTAAGTGGTAAAATGGAGAAATGCTTTTAACAAAATAAGAACACAAACAGAAATTTAGCAAATAAAGCCTTGCTACACATTAAGAGGGCATGGAAACCAGGTGCTTTGGTTGTCTTTGATTCTTAGCGGAGATGTGGAAACAAACCAGGGTCCTATAAATAGACCCCTAAAAGTAATGCATGATAATGCAAGAAGTTTAATAAATAAGATGGATTTGTTTAAATGTGGGTTGAAACACAGAAACCTGACATCATTTTTTTAACTGCAAACTGGTTGATTAAGCAAGTGGATAGCAATAAGACTGAATTAAATGAACATTATAATTATAGACAGGATAGGAAAATATAAGGGGGGGAGTACTGATATATATTAGATACACATTGGGACAATCAAAAGTCTTATTTTCTGGAAGTTTGGAAGGGATAGAATCTATACTTGTACATATATACTCACTGAATTTAATAATTGTGTAATATATTTCAATCCAAAAATAAGAACAACAGCATTTGATAAATTTGCACACCAGGTCATGGATCAGACATTGGATAAAAATATGATATTGGTGGGAGATTTTAATGCCACCTGGGGTGGACAGAGGGTACGGAAACTAAAGGAATCTTTACAAGGCCTTCATCTGACCCAACTGATAGACTCCCCTACAAGGAAAGGGAAAATAAGTTGTCCTAGTAATATTCTGTATTTGATTTTTGTTACTACTGAGTTGTCAGTATTGGAGAAGGCTGTTAGTCTCCTAATTTTAGAGACTATAACACCATTTTATGCACTATCCAAATGAACCTTATGGTACAAATTCAACATAACACCACCTATAACATTAGAAGATGTTTTACAAATTATAACAAGCAAGTTTTCCAAGAACAAGTAGCAAATTCAAAATGGTATAGGACAGGTTTGATCCCTGACATGGATTTAGCTGTGGGGGAATTTACCAACATGTTCTTGGAAATTCGTAACAGGTGTGCTCGTTTTAGGAATTATATACAAAAAGTAAACAGACTTCCCTGGTTAAATGATAGGATAAAATGCTAATTAAAGATAAAAAAATCAGCTTTGAAAAAAAGCAAATAAAACATTGAAGAAAGAAACTTGGGACAAATTTAAGCACGTTAGGAATAAGGTAACACAGGAAGTAAGAAAACTAGAAGGGCACTTTTTTAGGCAAAAGGTAAAAACATTATCAGTCCCTAATAAAATCTTCAACAAGCCCAATAAAGAAGTCAAATGAAATTAGCTTTATGGAAGATGGTAAACCTCTACAACCAAAAAGTTGGCTAATATTTTAAATGATTTTTTTATTAATCTCCTTGATTTGGAAGATGAAATAGAAGTAAATCACAATATCTGGGGAGGGTTGAGTAGAACCAAAGAAGATAAAGGAGGAAAGGATGATACACAAACCTGGATTTAAAATATTTAAAGAGAAAGAAGTAATTAATATAATACAAGGATTAAAAACAGACACGGCCCATGAAATGGATCATATAGAAATTAGGTTCATTAAAAGACTCTGCAGCTGAAATTACACAGACATTAACAGAATTATGTAATCAAAGTTTAACAGAGGGTTTCTTTCCTAAAACATGGAAGCAGGCTAATGTAGTCCCTATATATAAAGGGGGAGAAGTTTCAAACTGTGCAAATTATAGACCAATCACATTACTACCTATCATATCAAAAATAATGGAAAGAATTGTTCATACCCAGTTAATGAGTTACCTTGAAAAAAATAATAAACTGATAACATTGCAATATGGGTTCAAGAAGGGACTGCTCATGGACTTTGTTGATTTGGTGGCTACTCTCTTTGGAGAATCATGAGCCATGGGAGTGATGTTTGTGGACTTGTCAAAAGCATTTGATGTGGTAGATCATACCATATTATTGGATAGATTTGTTGCAATAGGAGTTGCTCAGGAGCCCTTAAATTGGTTCCACTCCAATTTGTCAGATCAATACCAGCTGGTAACAATGGGTGGTATCAAATCTGACCTGGTCAAGGTAACACAATGAGTCCCCCAGGGATCAATCTTGGAGCCCTTACTGTTTATTATATATATGAATGAGCTCCCAAATCATATAAACAAAACAAATATAAGATTACATGTGGATGACACCGTGTCAGTGTCAGAAGGAGCAGACCTTAGAGAAGTTGAGCAAAACTACAAAGTGATTTCAATGTATTACAAACTTGGTTCACCTTATCCAAATGACTTTTAAATTCTTAAAAGACCCCGTCCATGTTTTTTAGTCAAACTTTAATGGGTAAAACTATTCAAATAAACAAGTTGCAAATCAAGGCAGTAAATGGACAAGTCCTTACTCAGGTTACCTTTTACAAATATTTAGGAATTCAAGTAGACCTACACCTCTCTTTTGAAGAGCATATAAGTTCTAGAATAGGCACCATGAGAAGAGTATCAAATTCTGTAACAAAAAAAAATGCATATCTGTAACAAATCAGCTTATTATCCCAAAAAAAGATTAGGGTGCTATGTCCTTAGTGGAGCAAATAAAGCAGCAGTTCAGAGATTAAATACTGCATATTAAAGATTAGCAAGGTTTGTGCTAAGAAGCAAACGTGATACCCATCATTGTTATTTATATCAACAACTCAGATTTGTTCTGTGAGCAGGAGTAGCTGTTCTGCTGTGGTAGTACCAGTATCTGCTGGGAGGTAACCTTTTTTCTCTGACCCACTCAAGCATTTTGTTGGGGGAATTGCCAAGTGTGCCTGGTGTGTATGGTTGCTAGTCAACACCACAGGCAACTCAACAGTGCTTAAAATCAATGGAATAGTTCTCTGGGCACAGGTTTTGAGAGTGTTTTATTGCGTTGGACTCTTGCCTTACCTTTTAAGGGCAGACAAATCCCCTGGTTAAGTATTTTAAAAATGGGTTTGTAATGAAGGACTGGAAGCAGGAAGTACAGGGCACTTCTGGTCCACTGTCTTTAATAGGTAGTATGGCAAGCACTAGTGAGAGAGCTCCATAAGGTGACACAGCTAAGGCTTTAGCTGTGTCTGCTGTGCCAGCCAGGGAAGAGGGGAGAGGGGCTAGGACCATTACCTCCCAGCTAGGAAAAGGCATAGAATGCAGTTGTTTACAGGATCTGGTCACTAACAAATGGTTTACATGTATAGAGTGTGGAATGAAAGGCAAGAGGCAGCAAATGAAAAATGAGACATGCATAAAGTGTACTTATATTATTGTACTAGAGGGAAAATTAAAAACACTCCATGAAAAATTAGCCATTCATACTGATATAAGTGAGATAGCATTTATGGAGGAGAAAGAACGAGACCTTGTGACCAAACAAGTTAATATAGGACCATGTATTAAAAGGAAAGAGAGATCAGATGATTCTACTGTGGTTAGTTTCCTGCTTGAGGAGGATAACTGATATACTGTAAAAAGGGTGACCAGTAAACAGAGAAGAGATACGGGCAAACAGTTGGAAACATCAAACAGATATATGTTATTGGAAGTAAAAAGTAACAGTGAGCACCAGGAGGACAATCTTTTTCCTCAGCAGATCTCTGTGCAAGTGATGAGTACAAATAATAGTGAAACATACTGTAGGTCAAAAGGACTCTAGAAATTCACCCAAACAGCCAGCTGACAACAAAACTAAACAGAGGAGGGGGCAACTAGAGGAAATACATCACAGAACTCTGGGGTATTAATGAAAGGAATAATCCAACCCAAAGTGATGAAAGGGGAAAGGATATAGTTATCATAGGGGACTCCATGTTAAGGTTGTGTGATAGAATAATATGTAGAAACAGGAAAGATCAGGTGATGTTATCTTATTTACCAAGGGCAGGAATTGCAGATATGAAACAATTACTACCTGGGCTCTTAGAAAATACAATAGACCCTCTAGTCTTCCTACATATAGGAACTAATTACATTGGGAAAAGAGGTATTACCAATTTACAGAGGAACTTTGATGAAGTTGGAAAAGAGCTTCCGAACAAAAATTGTTCATTAATTGTATTTGAGATTCTCCCCATCCCAAGAGCAGGTCTTCAGAAAATGAATGATCTAGTGAGATTCAACAGCTGGTTAAGAAGGTGGTGCAGACATGAGAATTCTGAGTTTATGGAACATTGGCACAGGTTCAAAAATGCCCGCCAACTGTATGCCAATGATGGGCTTCACTTAAATAAAATTGGGGTTATGGTTGGTGGATAGATTTAATGCTAAAATATCTAGTGCTTTAAACTAAGTGTGGGGGGGGCAGGACAATCTACAACAACTGGCCATATTATAAAGCAACTTAAAGCCCAAGAACAAATAGACTGGAAAATACTATTATTAAATGCCCACAGTTTAAATAATAAAAAGGATTAGCTGGAATTGATATTAACTAAGGAGCATGTTGCAGTTTGTGCAGTAACTGAAACATGGTGGAAAAGGGATGATTGGGGAACTAATGTAAAAGGATATCAGTTATTCAGGTGTGATAGAGAGGAAAGGTGTGGAGGTGGGGTGGCATTGTATGTTCAAAACGATACTGAAGCTTTTGAACTAAATACCCCAAAGGACCCAGAATATGAGCAGCTCCTAATCCAGATAGTTCCTCCAAAGGAAAAGCAGATAATAGTAGGGGTCTATTATAGGCCTCCTTCAATGAATTCTGAAAAAAGCAATGGAATTTATATCCCAAATAGGAAAACTAGATCCATTTAAATGTCTCCTGCTTATTGAAGATTTTAACTTTGCTGGAATTAACTGGAAGTCTGAAATGCCCTCTTCACCAAGTGAGACAACATTTCTCGATGCTTTATTTGCATTAGCTCTAGAAAATCATGTAGGAGAAGGCACCAGAAATTCCAATATACTTGATCTAGTCATTAGTATCCTGAAGGAGCAAATAAAGAGGTGTAGGGTTAGGGAGCCTCTCTCTGGGAGTGCTCAGGATAAGGTAGAGGTGGATCTCGAAATAAAGGGCCATGTACAACAGGGGGTAACAAAAATTAAGGATCATAGCAAAGCAAATTATGATACGATTAGAACTAAAGTTAAAAATTGTGACTGGGAAAAAAAAAGTTTCTAGGTTTAAGAAACCAGGTAATGTGGACTGAATTTAAAAGATTCATGCAGTAAATAACTGAGACTGATATTTTGACCAAAGTCAAATATAAAGTAAAAGGTAAGATTCCAGCTTGGTGCAACAAAAAAATTCATAAACTAATTAAAAGGAAAAATAGAGCCTACAAACAATACAAAAAGGAGGGCAGTATGCCATATCAAAATAAATATCAGTGGAGGCAAAGAGAACTTAAAAAAGAGATTACCAAAGCTAAGCCAACTTTTAAGATCAACTTGGTAGGACAAATTTCTGATAACTATAAGGCCGTCTACAACTGTATAGGATCTTTAAATCAAAATACTACTAAAGTGGGACCACTCCGGTCAGGAAATGGTATTATAAGTAATTGTAAAGATATGGCAGAGGAATCTAACACATATTTTATTAGTGTTCACCAAAAAGGGCCTAAACCATGGATCACAGTTGAGGAAAAAATCTAGGGGTCATTAGAAATAACATCTGAAACTGTTAAAGAGAAGCTAGGGAAACTCAAACCATCCACATCTCCACGACCCAATAATTTGCACCCCAGACTATTAAAAGAACTTGCTCCAGTTTTATGTGAACATCTAAGTGCTATCTTCCAGTCCTCTGTTGATGAGGGAGAGATAGCAGAGGACTGGATGGTGGCTAATGTAGTCCCTATCCACAAAAACGATCCCCAAATCAGATTGTTCAGATTATCATCCCATCAGCTTGACCAGTATTTTGAGTAAAGTTCTGGAGTCCATTATAAAAGATTACCTCAAAATACAAATTCAGGAGAAGGGCCACATGGATATCTCCCAGCATGGATTCACAAAGGAAAGATCTTTCCTAACCAACTTACTCACCTTCTTTGAACCAGTAAGTGCTGCACCGGACAGAGGTCTCCCAGTGGATATACTATGTATAGATTTAGAAAAAGCTTTCGACACAGTGTCTCACCAGGAATCGATTCATAGTTTAAAGGAAAATGAGGTAGATTTATCCATCATTAGATGGATCATAACCTGGTTGGTCAAAAGAAAGCAAAGCATTTGTATTAAATGTTACATGTCTCAGTGGTCCTCTGTTTCCAGTGGAGTCCCACAGGGATCATTCTTGGGCCCTGTGCTGTTTACCATCTTGGTTTCTTCTCTATTCTGTAACTCTGGTGCATGGCTGACAAAATTTGCTGATGACATGAAGTTGGGGGCTATTGTCACACATGAACAGGATGCAAAATCATTGCAAGAAAATATAGATTTACTAACAGCCACTGTAAGGAGAAAGAAACTGAGGTTTAATCTTTCTAAGTGCAAAGTTATGCACCTTGGGAAGAGGATTCCAAAATGCAGTTACAGTATAGGTGAAAGCAGGGTAGCTGAAACAGAAACAGAGAAAGACTTGGGAATATGGATAAATAAAGATTTGGAATTTACTTACCACTGTACTTTAACAACCTTATGGCATCTTAGCTTCCATAAAGAGAACAATTAAAAGTAGGGACAGAGAAATAATAGTCCCTCTTTATGTGTCCTTGATTCACCCACATATTGAGTATGCAGGGAGTCTCTAGAAACCTAGGTTGAAGGCTGATGCTAGGAGAATGGAGGGAGTACAGTGGCATGCAAATAGAATGATAAAGGGAGTTGAGGACCTATCCTATGAGGTGAGATTGTGTGAGCTTAACTTGTATTCATTGCAATATCGAGGCTAGAGGGGCGACATGTGTCTGGTGTAAAAAGTCACTAGGGAGCCAGATCTCTGGGAATGTACAGGTTTGGTGACAAGACCTAAGCTAACCACTAACCGGGATCATCAATACCAACTTAAGGGAGATAACTATTGTAAAAATCAAACAGGAGCCTGGTTCTCCCAGTGTGTGGTGGCGCAATGGAATGTATTGGCAGAACTGGTGGTCTCCTCTGACACTATGAACCACTTTAAATTAGCATTAGATAAAAATAGTGAGGGGAATTGCTTCCAGTTTAAAATATAAATAGAGCAGGTCAATAATGGCCTTACAGCTAAGTACCTGATTTTTTTCCTTTCATTCCTATAAACTCAATTGGGTCTCTTTAGATCAAAAAAGGGACAGGGTCTGGACCAAATCACTATATAGGATGTTTAAAAATGAAAAACCTGTGGGAGTTTTGGAAAAATTAGACTGTACAAATCACCACTTTCAGTTAAGAATAAATACATCAAGAGAAATATTTGTACCAAAAATAAAAAATAGCTTTGGGAAACTTACATTCAAATATAAAGCTGCAATAACATGGCATGAACTACCACCCTGCTGATGAGCACTAGAAATGACTGTTACTTCATTTACGTCAGAAATGAAACAAGACCAATGTCATACCTGTACTTGTAATGTTTGATTAGAGATCATATGTTAAAAATCATGTCTAGGTATGCATAGTCCATGGGCCTTGTCTGTTGTTGTCTGTCGCTGTCTGTTGTTGCAAGATTGTTTGTTGTGAACTGTTTTTTGCTGTAAAATGGTTTGCTGTAAAATCTTATGTAATGTTACTTTCATATGTGTATTTTAGATAATCTTGAATGTGTATCTTTGATAGCTACAGGAGCACCTTGTAAACAGGACATTTTTGTCCTAATGGTGACATTTTTAAATCAGTATGAGCCTGCATAATTACAAATGTTTTACTACTTACTACTACTTCTGCATATCCAACATGGCCTTCATTTTTGAGTGTCATGGGGTTAACCAGGATAAGGGGGAGGGTTACTCATTCCATCCTGGAAGGGGGTGGGGCGTTAGATGCCGTTGGTCCTTGTACTTGCTTGTAGGAGAAATAAAAAACTTTCCTGATGTCTCAGTGACTGCTGTTGCAAGAGGGAGAACTACTGTAGTAGTACCCTCTGAGTTGCTGCAGTTCTATTCAGACATGCACAGTGGAGCGGGGGGGCTGAGTATCTCTTCTCACACTTTCATAGGGAAAGGACTGCCATGCAAAGGTGCACACTTTCATACCGCATGGAGCATCACAGTGGATTCCTGCAGAGAAGGAGAGGTGTCTTCATTGCTGAAACTGTCAGCAGGAGAAGGGGAAGGGCAGGGTGTCCAATCAGAGAGTGAGGCAGGCCATGCCCTCCAGATAGTGCAAGACTGAAGCAAGTCAGCATCTGTATCATTAAAAGCTGAGGCTTTAAAGGCCTGACCTTGGCTGCACCTGTGATGGTATCCAGCGAGGACAGCGACTGAATATGGGCGACCATCA
The DNA here is from genome assembly GCA_016271365.2 of Neoceratodus forsteri. Taxonomy (NCBI): domain Eukaryota; kingdom Metazoa; phylum Chordata; order Ceratodontiformes; family Ceratodontidae; genus Neoceratodus; species Neoceratodus forsteri. The sequence goes on along the minus strand of CM057459.1, from coordinate 106,287,794 downwards.
AAATGGCTACTCATATTCAGCACTTTCTCCATGTGCTACCCTGCAAGGGTAGCAACCCTATGTGAAAGTGAGTATAGGAAGGGCAACCGGAAGGAGGGGTTAGTGAGGGGATGAGGAGGAGAGGGACAGGGAAAGGGTTTTAGGGGCCTGGTGTGCCTATTGCCACTGAGCTAGCCATGTGGTGTGGTGTTGTGGGTGGCTAGCTCTGGCTCAGCAGCTACTGGGTTTGGGGCTGGGACTGGGAGGGTAGAAAATTTGCCACTGCCTGTGGCTGTGGGACTTTTTTTTTTAATCTGGATTGTGCCTCTTCCCCGACATGCACCCCCCTTGAAGTTGATAATCTAAAATCAGTGGTGTGTGGGGGGCAATGCCCCCCATGAGGAGGGATGTGGGGGGGGCAGCCCCTCCAAAAAACACTTTTTGAGTTTCCGGATGTCGGGTCACCACCAAGTGTATATCGCCAATTTGCTTTTTGGGGACATACACTGACCATAGTAGCGATTGCCGTTTTGCAGTCATTATTATGACATGGAACCATCTCTGATTGATCTCCAACCATTTGTCCATTACTCCTTGACCTTTCTGAAAAAGCAGTGCACATTAATTAACAGTGAGACATTCTGCACATTACCAGTAATTCCTCTGATTTGGGCAAAGGGAGGGGGAGGTAAACATGGGGGACTGAGTGAAGGGTACGGTGGTATTGGGTACTGTCCATAGGTTTAGCCAGGAGGGGTGTGGTTGGCAGAGAAGAGAATAAACTCCAGTGAATCCCAGAAGGTTAAATAAGTACTGTAGTAATGCCTTGGAAGTTGTGATGTTAAAACTTTCAGGTGAGCTCACTTAAAATGAAAAAGAAAGATAGCTTTTTAACTTCACTGATCACCATGTCACTTCACTCTCTGAAGATGACATAATTTGTATGTTGAAACTGTTAGCAGAGGCATGACCACTGTTGCACTGGCTGGCATGCATGGATGTGCAGGGACACTTTTTTTTTTTTTTTACCAAGTCTGTTTTTACAAACTTCAAGTTATGCAGCTGAAAGACATAGCACTCTTTTTATGAGACTGCAGTGGTAATGATAAACCCAGCCCTCCCCTTGCAGATGAAGCCATATTGCCCTTTGATGCGCTGTGTAGTGAGGCACCTTTCTTACTGCGTACTGTGTGTATTACTGAGAAATCTGCTAAGGTCACTTTCATTTGATTCCCGCACTTTGAGCCATGCTGTCCCACTACTCCACTGAGTGGAGTTCTTCCTGATCTGTGGCTGTAATTGCACTCTGGAATAGGTGCATGAGCATATTTGATCTGTGAGCTTCCTCCCATTTTTGTACTGTGTTTACTCATTATTTGAGATTGGACAAGGAATTTGAGGACCCTCAACAGGGTTGAAATTGCTCCAGTTTCTGGTATCTGTAGGCTGTTTAGATGCTACTGTGTCTTAATTCAAGATGGCTACTCATCAACAGCAGGCTGCTTTTCCTTTTTGGATGAGATTGGGAATGATATCGCCTATAGTACTGAACAAATTGAGCAACTGTTCTCTGGTCTCCATGCTTCCACTTTGAGTAACCAAGTAGGCATGAAACTTTACATAAAAAGAAGGTTCACTTTGAATTACATGTGGTTTCACTTTTATAATATCTGCACAATGAGTCCATTCTTAGAAAACTCAGCATACAGAAGCCTCCATCTTTTTGAGTGGAAGATAAGGAAGACATCACTGACTGGGAAAATATTTTCAATAAATGTAGCAATGACTTGATGCTCCTCACAAATAAACAAATGTAAGAAGGAAACTAAGAAAGCAGCTGTGGAGCATACATCATTAGTACATACACTCACTGAAAGAATCCCTGCCAGTGAGTTGCGTGCCCCCAAAGAGAGAACAGATGCTCAGGTACAGAAACATAAGTCCTAATGGTGACATTTTTAAATCAGTATGAGCCTGCATAATTACAAATGTTTTACTACTTACTACTGCTTCTGCATATCCAACATGGCCTTCATTTTTGAGTGTCATGGGGTTAACCAGGATAAGGGGGAGGGTTACTCATTCCATCCTGGAAGGGGGGGGGCGTTAGATGCCATTGGTCCTTGTACTTGCTTGTAGGAGAAATGAAAAACTTTCCTGATGTCTCAGTGACTGCTGTTGCAAGAGGGAGAACTACTGTGGTAGTACCCTCTGAGTTGCTGCAGTTCTATTCAGACATGCACAGTGGAAGCAGAGGGGCTGAGTATCTCTTCTCACACTTTCATAGGGAAAGGACTGCCATGCAAAGGTGCACACTTTTCATACCGCATGGAGCATCACAGTGGATCCCTGCAGAGAAGGAGAGGTGTCTTCATTGCTGAAACTGTCAGCAGGAGAAGGGGAAGGGCAGGGTGTCCAATCAGAGAGTGAGGCAGGCCATGCCCTCCAGATAGTGCAAGACTGAAGCAAGTCAGCATCTGTATCATTAAAGGCTGAGGCTTTAAAGGCCTGACCTTGGCTGCACCTGTGATGGTATCCAGTGAGGACAGCGACTGAATATGGGCGACCATCAAAATGGCTACTCATATTCAGCACTTTCTCCATGTGCTACCCTGCAAGGGTAGCAACCCTATGTGAAAGTGAGTATAGGAAGGGCAACCGGAAGGAGGGGTTAGTGAGGGGATGAGGAGGAGAGGGACAGGGAAAGGGTTTTAGGGGCCTGGTGTGCCTATTGCCACTGAGCTAGCCATGTGGTGTGGTGTTGTGGGTGGCCAGCTCTGGCTCAGCAGCTACTGGGTTTGGGGCTGGGACTGGGAGGGTAGAAAATTTGCCACTGCCTGTGGCTGTGGGACTTTTAGTCTGGATTGTGCCTCTTCCCGCACCCCCTTGAGTTGATAATCTAAAATCAGTGGTGTGTGAGGGCAATGCCCCCATGAGAGAGGAGATGAGGGCAGCCTCCAAAAACACTTTTTGAGTTTCCGGATGTCGGGTCACCACCAAGTGTATAGCCAATTTGCTTTTGGGGACATACACTCACCATAATGCGATTGCCGTTTGCAGTCGTTATTATGACATGGAACCATCTCTGATTGATCTCCAACCATTTGTCCATTACTCCTTGACCTTTCTGAAAAAGCAGTGCACATTAATTAACAGTGAGACATTCTGCACATTACCAGTAATTCCTCTGATTTGGGCAAAGGGAGGGGGAGGTAAACATGGGGGACTGAGTGAAGGGTACGGTGGTATTGGGTACTGTCCATAGGTTTAGCCAGGAGGGGTGTGGTTGGCAGAGAAGAGAATAAACTCCAGTGAATCCCAGAAGGTTAAATAAGTACTGTAGTAATGCCTTGGAAGTTGTGATGTTAAAACTTTCAGGTGAGCTCACTTAAAATGAAAAAGAAAGATAGCTTTTTAACTTCACTGATCACCATGTCACTTCACTCTCTGAAGATGACATAATTTGTATGTTGAAACTGTTAGCAGAGGCATGACCACTGTTGCACTGGCTGGCATGCATGGATGTGCAGGGACACTTTTTTTTTTTTACCAAGTCTGTTTTTACAAACTTCAAGTTATGCAGCTGAAAGACATAGCACTCTTTTTATGAGACTGCAGTGGTAATGATAAACCCAGCCCTCCCCTTGCAGATGAAGCCATATTGCCCTTTGATGCGCTGTGTAGTGAGGCACCTTTCTTACTGCGTACTGTGTGTATTACTGAGAAATCTGCTAAGGTCACTTTCATTTGATTCCCGCACCTTGAACCATGCTGTCCCACTACTCCACTAGTGGAGTTCTTCCTGATCTGTGGCTGTAATTGCACTCTGGAATAGGTGCATGAGCATATTTGATCTGTGAGCTTCCTCCCATTTTTGTACTGTGTTTACTCATTATTTGAGATTGGACAAGGAATTTGAGGACCCTCAACAGGGTTGAAATTGCTCCAGTTTCTGGTATCTGTAGGCTGTTTAGATGCTACTGTGTCTTAATTCAAGATGGCTACTCATCAACAGCAGGCTGCTTTTCCTTTTTGGATGAGATTGGGAATGATATAGCCTATAGTACTGAACAAATTGAGCAACTGTTCTCTGGTCTCCATGCTTCCACTTTGAGTAACCAAGTAGATGCATGAAACTTTACAAAAAGAAAGTTCACTTTGAATTACATGTGGTTTCACTTTTATAATATCTGCACAATGAGTCCATTCTAGAAAACTCAGCATACAGAAGCCTCCATCTTTTGAGTGGAAGATAAGGAAGACATCACTGACTGGGAAAATATTTTCAATAAATGTAGCAATGACTTGATGCTCCTCACAAATAAACAAATGTAAGAAGGAAACTAAGAAAGCAGCTGTGGAGCATACATCATTAGTACATACACTCACTGAAAGAATCCCTGCCAGTGAGTTGCGTGCCCCAAAGAGAACAGATGCTCAGGTACAGAAACATAAGATTAATTGATTCAATATAAATAAAGAAAACATATTAAAGATGGGGAAGATTTTAAAAATAGCACAATTTATGTCTGGCAAGGACCTAAAAAAGAAAGAATGCTATCTATAAGAGGAAGAGCCAACTTCAGAATAGATGACCAGGACATATCATCAGATCCTGACAGTGACATTGTGGAGGGACAGAAATATGGAAGAGACAACCCTATGAATAGACAACCTTTTTATTTATTTTTTTATTAGCTTTTGTTTATTGGGTAAGTGCATTAGGCATGAAAGCTTGCCTATTTTCAGGCATGACCCGGGATAGTACAAGACACAAAGATTACAAACAGGTGCAAGAAACATACAATTCATACAGCAATATTAGGTATCCCCAGGGAGAAATAGTACAATGCTAGTAATAATCTGAGCAGGGACGCATAACAAAAAGACAAAACTACTCACATTTGTACAAGAGTGCTTTGACATGACAGGCAAAAAAAAAATGATGAACACAGCAAAAGAAATTATGGGCAATTACATGCCCCATATGCATAAAGGTGAGAGAACAGTGTATTCTTGAAGGAGAAGCAAGATAAGGAGCCTTTTAGGTGGGGAGGTAGGGAATTCCAGAATTTGGGACCAAAGTGTGAGAAGACCTGCTCATCCATCCCAGTAGTGCAGAGTGGGACTGATAATTGGGGAGAGGTGGAGGACCTGAGATACTGGGAGTGAGTTACAGGGTTGGCCATAGCCCCCAAAAAGTCAGGGTGGGGATTTCTGGTTAAGGAGTCAATGAAACAACCCAAGTAATAAGAGCACAGATACTTAGGGGGGCAGCCAGTGCAGGGTGGAGTAGAGCAGACAGTGGTGGGTAAGGCGAGGGGCCAATAGAGCAAATCTGCAGATATTGTTATAAGTAGCGTCCCACTTTTGGAGAGCACAAGTGCTGGCCTGGGAAAGAACAGAGGCAGCATAAGAGAGACCAGGGAGCAGAACACCCCTGGTGATGGAGATTCTGGCAGCAGAGGTGAGGGAGTGATGCACTGTATAAGCAGCACCAATCTTCAAGTTAACAGATTTGCATACATCATTAATGTGGGATGAGAAGTCTAGATAGGGGTCCAGCCTAACCCCAAGGTGTTTGAAGGAGTTTGTTGTCAAGATGCCGGTCTTGTTAAGGCATAAGACCTGATAGTTGGGGAATTCTGTACAGACTTTTCTAGAGACACCAAATAACATAGATTGGGTCTTAGTAATGTTTAGGATTTGGTGGTTAGTGGTGAGCCAAGATTGGGTCTGTTGAAAAGCAGAAGATAGGAGATTGTTGAGAGTGTCCACAGACCTAGAGGCAGCATAAAGAACCATATTATCCGCATACATAATGGTGCGGTGGGGGGGTCAGGGGATGGGCAGATCATTTAAAAACAAGGAAAAGAGAAGGGGCCCAAGTATAGAGCCTTGAGGGACTCCACAATAAATGGGTGCAGGGGAGGAGAGGACTTTTTAAGAAACAGTTTGAGAGTGTCTGTCGAGATAGTTTCTGATTCAGGATAGGGTGGAATTGGAGGCACCTATCTTGAGAAGTAGAGGAGGATATGGACAATGTAGACCCATATCCATTAATCTGATGAGACAGATCAGTAGGGGCTTGGGAAAGAGGAAACAGGAGAGGTATCAGAGGCAGGAGAAGAGGTCACGCTAAGAGGGAAGCAGGAATGGGGACCATTGAAGAGATCATCCAGGAACAGGAACCGAAATTGATGGTCCCGACTGTATCAAAAGTACAGCTCATACAGGCACAACTAAAAGTACTGTTGAAAGGTTTCCCTTTCATGCCAACAAACACAGTTAACAGCTTCAATGTTGAGGTGAACCGTATCAGATTCTTTCGATACCTTTAACTTGTGGAACGTTTTAAAGACAATTCCCCATCCCAATAAGTTCTGCTAGAAGATTTTGATAGCATGTATGCTATGACAATTGAAGACATTTACTTGAGGAAACCTTCAATATTTTCCCTCCCACTAGTAGCCTGCCCTTGCTACTTACTGCATATTAGTCACAAATGAAGTTGAGCGATAGCTGGTGCTACAGCAAAGAATAAAACACTTAGCCATCAAAACATATTGAAAGGCAAGAGGGAGACTCTGAATCAACTCAAAAATCATGACTGAGGTAGTAATACAATCTGCTGACAAAGGGGAGAGCAGTGGTAGTCTAGGACTGGAATGATTATATCTTGGAAGCAAAAAAGACAATTACAAAATTAGGACTTTTATTTGAAATTAAATTAGGATCTGCTGAAGAAATTTCAAAAAGAGCACAGTGGGTTGTTAACATTGCCTTCCAGTCTGGATGGATCACAAAGAAAGATCAGGAATTCCTCATGTTTAAAAGTCCTAGGAAGATGGCTTTTTACATTCTTCCAAAAGTACTCAAGGACAACAGACCAGTTCCTGGTCAGCCTATAGTATCATCAACTGACGCAACAACTGAACCAGTCTCAAAATGTGTTGACTTCTTTATCAAGAAACCTGCCCCAGTATTCCAGTCATATATAAAGGATACACCTGATATTCCATGCATTCTAAGGGCATCTCTGTCACCCCTGATGATCTTCTGGGTGCAATAGATGTGAAGAACCTTTGTTCTAATATTCCACATGAGAAGGGGATAGAGATACTTAACAAGGCATTGTCAGCTAGAGAATACACACACTTGCCTCTGATCCATTAAGTCATTGACCTTTCCCACTTTGCCTTGAAGAAAAATACTTAATTTTTGATGGAACATTTTGCATTCAATGAAATGGGACAACCATGGTGACTACCTTCACTCTAACTTTACAAATCCCTGATATATGATTCCCACTCTGGTAGTGTACTGGTTCCTACATCCATTCAGTAATCTGACTGAAATTATTAGCAGGGGCCCAGGATAGTGAGGGGGCAGAACTGTCTGTTTTATTGATACTGCTAAACAGTATGAGCAATTAGTCTGCCTAGCATGTTCAATAGTGATGGGCAATATTTCTAGTACTCCAGTAAAATTGCACAAAATTCCCAATTTTGGATTTGTGCAATTTTCAAGAAATTCCTAAAAATATAGGGTATTTTCACTTCCTATTTTTTCCAAAATTCTACATTCTTTCCCCAAACTGCATATTTTAAATGGTGAGTTCTGAAACATGCAATTTCAGCAAATAGCATCCTTTTTCACTAAGCTGCACTTTTAAAATGGGAAGTCTTAAAAAATGTGCATTTTCAGGAAATAATGCCATAGGCTGAAACAAACTTTTGAAAGAGTGCGTTTTTATAAACTGTAATCAGCAAAATGTGCAATTCACTATTTTTTCACAAAAAGCTACATAGTACTGTACTCAAGTCATAAAATTGTTCAAAATTACATGAAAAGCGGCACAAGTTTGCAAAAAGCAAGCAACAGATTTTACAGATTCAGCCAGCACTAATCATCAATTACAAAGACTGCTCCCCTTCCTGGTTATACACTCCACTAAGTCTTAGTCAGATGACTGAATGGATCATGAGAGTGGGTGCACTACAGGAGGGAGGAACTATTGAACTAGCCTGGATTTTTGACTGCTGCCTCACCCCTGAAATAGTGAATTGTAGCAACAGCAGGCCTTACAGCTATGTAACAAATTAATTTTCAGGACTGCAGTTTTTTTTGTGCTGGAAATTGGAGTGCTGTAACAAATATTTTTTCAAACATGTCTGGGAGAATGGGAAGGGGGTGAAGGGAAGGAAATTAGTAGCGTGGGGAAGGGAGTATCATATATCAGTATTTGTAGTCTGGTTTACCACCATGCCAATTTTCTACATTGTAGGACAAAGTTTTCAGCAGGTTTCAAAAGATAAACTTTGAAAACATTTCACAAACTGCAGCTAAACTGAACTTCTCTCTGGCCACCTTCTCTTGCTCCTAGGTGGGGGTTCCTTTAGTAACATGGTTGAACTCCATAGCAGCTTTATGTGAAAGGCATTCTGAACAATAAGACAGAGTGAAATGGCCAAACACAATGTTACAAAAGCTTCTGTTTATACTCATACTGTAGTTGCCATTGACCACATGAACAATAACATTAAAATATCTTAGATTTAATAAAACAGATTTTTGAAATATCATCTTAATAAGCCCTACTTTTAAATATCTTTAATATGAACATTGTAATGAGAATACACTAATTAGACCCCTTGCTCTGTTTTAAATTGAACTGGGCTGGCAATATAGCCTAGAGGTTAGAGTATCGAGCTGTAAACGAGCTTGGTACATCTAGCAGACCAGACCATGGATTGAGTCTCACAACCTCCATTGTATACTGTGTGACTCTGAACAAGTCATTTAGCTGCCGGTGCTCCCAGGTCACCCTGAAAACAGGCACTTGTGCCTAGTGGGCCTTACCTGGTTACCAAAGACTAAAAAAAAACCTGAGAAGTCAGGAGCACATAGCACTAAAACTGCATGAAAACTAAAGATTCACTGGTATATCTGATTTATGAACTCATCATTTATTGAGTGATGTAGAATAGCATTCAAGTCACTGAAATAGAACATTTTACTTTTTTAATAGATTTACTTCAGTTAGTTCAAATAAACACCACTTGCTAATGTTGGCTGGTCCAATGGTGTAGAGGGCTAAGGCACCTAACACCTTACCTCTTACCATGCTGGTGACCTGAGGTCAGGAATGAGCTTGGGTTGCTGTGGATTGGCTGGGGGAGATAGGATTGAGCATCCAGAGGACAGCTCTCCTCTCCCAGGGAAGGGAGGGAGGTTTGTCGGCTCAGCCCTTGGCTGCCCCTGGGTGGAGGCCTGGAGGCAACACCAGCAGCTTGAGTGGCAAAAAAAGGGAGGGACCACAATTGCATGGCATGTGTGTAACTCCACACACATGTGCCTGCACAATGCCATGGCCGGGGCATATGGGGAGAAAGGTAAAATGGTTTGCACAGGCTACATGAAGCCCTGCTCACCATCTCCAGCTCTGGCTCAGATCTGGATGAGAGTCTCTGGTTGGTGGAGAATGTCCCTCCCTTCATGCCCCTGCCAATGGGGCAATCCATGGGTGATCTAGGGCTCAGAAGATTGGAAGAGACAGCCGCCCGCGAGAGGAGTTGGGGACAGGGCTGAGAGCCGATGTGCACAGACCCAGTGGAGAAAAAGTTTTATTTAAAAAAAAAAAAACCTTCCTAACTAATCTTACCTTTGCTATTCTCACATACAGTAATATAAATATTTCATGTTGCTGTTGTTTTAATTCACTTATTCCAAACGTGCAGGTTGTCTTTTTCATATCAAGCTGGCAAACAAAATCAGAAGCTTACAGTCTCAGACAAAGGAATATCCACCAAGTTAAAATATCAGTATTTAATTCAGTAAATAATAAAAATGAGCTGCTTTCCAGGTTAAGGCAGGACATGACAGGAAAGGAGGATGGAGAAAGAAAGAAAGAAAGAAAGAAAGAAGGAAAGAAAGAAAGAAAGAAAGAAGGAAAGAGAGAGAGAGAAAGAAAGAAAGAAAGAAAGAAAGAAAGAAAGAAAGAAAGAAAGAAATGTGTATTTTCCATGGAGTAATTCTATTTCAGTGGTCAATTAAATGCTTTGACCTCAAACAGATAGATGTATAGATACCAGTACAGGAATGCAGGAAATTCATTTTTTCTCAGTACCTATTTAAGAAAAATCAATATACTCCAGACATGTAAGGTTAGTAGTTCTCCTTTAAAAAATGTATACTCTGCACAAGTTATTTGAACTGACACAATATCACTGACCAGGACAAGATTAACCCAGTTCTTCATAGTTATTTGCTCACAGACTTCAGAGGTTATTTCAGAATATGAGAGCTATGAACTCAGTCAACAGTCCCACAAACTTTCATCACTGTCAGTTGCTTTGATTCATATTTAAAGCCTTTTATGCAGGGATATTCACCTAGAGTCTGACTTAGTTGTGTACCTACCCTCTTTGATCATTTGCAACTTTATGTCTCACTTTTCCCAACACCTAGTTCATATGGGAGTCCTGTATCTATGACTTCATCATGCCTGTGCTACCACCTACAGAAATGCTTTGTTCTGCCCCTTTCTACACTAAAACACTTTTTCCTAGGAGTTGTCTCTTGTTCTGGAACATGAAAATGTGAGAAGGATAAAATTCCAGCTGTGAATACTTACCTCCCTGTCGTGTTAAAAAGTTCAAGATTCAAAACACCTGGTTTCAAGTAAAATGTACACGAAGATATACGGCAACTAGACAGATTTAATATACCCCATAGGGCCTTAAGGCACTTACTAAATTAAAGACACAATGCAGTTTTCCAAATGAGACTTTACAATTTCATGAACAGACTCTGTGAATTACATCCAGTTGGTTTGAAAGCTATAAGTCCGTCAAGGAAAGAGAAGTAACTCCAGGGCAACGCATACAGATTACAAGACTAAACGTTAGTATTACATTTCTAAAGACCTAATAAAATTGAACTGGAAAATCTATAGGGAAGCATGACAGAAATGCTCTCTCTCTTAAATTCCCCCATCATCACTATTGTAAATTGGAAACCATTCACTGAGTTTTAGTCTCAGGAGTACTACAGTTATTTTAATGAAAATAAAGAGAGAGAAGGTAGAGCATTAAAACTAGATTTTTTGACTTACATTTTATTATTCCCTTATAGAAATATAGATGTGTTGTGTACATGCAGAATGCATGCCACATGCTTAATTGTGCAATGTTTGCATGCAGTTTGCATACACAAAGTGATCCTAAGCTAACCAGGTCTAAAAAGCAAATCAGATTCACATGCTGCAAGTTTGACATGTGCGCAGCAGGTAAGCTGGTATGAACATCGTCTAAAAATTACATCAGGTTCGCGTGTTGCACACTTGACATGAGTGCAGGAGTTAAGCTGGTGTGAACACCATTTAAACATCACATCAGGTTCACATGCTGCATGCTTGCCATTTGTGCAGCAGCTAAGCTGGTGCAAATCTCATCTAAAAAAACACATCAGTTTCTATTTCTTATACTACTGTTAGCAATCAGAATCATTAAAATACATTAGTATTCTGGGAACTAGCGACCATCGAACAGAATGGTTCACAATAAACACAGCAATAGAGTCAAGCCATACAAAGACAAAAGTACTGGACTTTAGGAGGGCTCACTTTGCCAAAATGGGTGAGTGCCTAAGGAATGCACCAGCAAATGGGCAGGAAGGAGGGGTGGAAGAACAATGGGGAATAATAAAAACTGCCATCATAGAGGTAACAAGACTTTGTGTGAAGCAAATAAACAAAACAAAACGATGTAAGAAACCACTATGGTTCTCAAAGGAAGTGGCAGTGAAGGTTCAAGAGAAAAAGAAAGCATTCAGGAAGTACAAAGAATCACAGAAGAAGCAGGACAGAGAACTGTATCAGTTAAAGCAAAAGGAGGCTGGGAAGGCAGTCAGAACAGCAAAGGCCCAAACTAAGGAAAAGATAGCCAACTCAGTTAAGAAGGGGGATAAAACCTTTATAGGTACATCAGGAGTGAAGGAAGACCAAGGAGGGATAGTGAGGCTTAATAAAGTGGAGGGAGGGTGGGCAGAGGGAGACTGTGAAAAGGCAGAGATACTAAACAAATATTTTTGCTCAGTATTTACAAATGAAGAGGGGAGGTACATAAACAAACAGTAGAAACACTCTGGATACAGAAGTTGATACCAGCCCATTTACAGAAGAAAGGGTTCTGAAAGAACTCTTAAAAGTGAAGGAGGACAAAGCAATGGGGCCTGATGGGATTCATACCAGAATTCTAAAAGAACTAAGGGTAGAACTAGTGACACCACTGACTACCCTTTTAACAAATCATGGGAGGATGGGGTGGTACCCGAGGACTGGAGGAGGGCAGATGTGATTCCCCTTCACAAAAGTGGGAGCAAGGCAGAAGCAGGAAACTACAGACCTGTTATTTTAACCTCAGTGATAGGGAAAATGATGGAATCACTTCTGAAGGAAAGAATTGTCGAGTATCTAGAGGCCAGAGGGGCACAGGACCCTAGGCAGCATGGATTCACAGCAGGACGGTCATGCCAGACGAATCTGATAGATTTCTTTGACTGGGTGACCAAAGTAGTAGATCAGGGAGGGGCTGTGGACATGGCCTACCTAGACTTTAGCAAGGCATTTGACACAGTCCCACACAAAAGATTAATATACAAGTTAGCTAGCCTGGGACTGGATCCCAAGATGACAGCCTGGGTAAAGAATTGGCTGGAGAATAGGACACAGAGAGTAATAGTAAATGGAGTCCACTCAGAAGAAAGGAGGGTTACTAGTGGGGCACGAGGGTTCAATATTAGGATCGGTCCTCTTCAATGTCTTTATAGCGACATTGCAGAAGGACTAGAAGGAAAGTATGTCTCTTTGCAGATGACACAAAGATCTGCAACAGAGTTGATGCACAGGGTGGGGTGGAAAGGATGAGAAGGGACTTGGCAAGGTTAGAGGAATGGTCAAATGTATGGCAGCTTAGATTCAATGCTAAGAAGTGCAAGGTAATGCACCTGGGAAACAAAAACCCAGGGGAAGAGTACACAATGGGGGGTGAGATACTAACAACAACAAAAATGGAAAGGGACCTGGGGGTAGTCATATCAGATGACCTAAAGGTGGGAAAGCAATGTGAGAGGGCAGCAAGGAGGGCTGGGGGGATACTGGGATGCATAGGGAGAGGCATCACCAGTAGAAAACAGGAAGTTATTATCCCTCTGTACAGACAGCTGGTGAGACCCCATCTGGAGTACTGTGTGCAGTTCTGGAGACCCAATCTCCACAAAGACATAGACAGGATGGAAGCTGTCCAGAGGAGGGCAACTAAAATGGTGCAGGGTCTGCACCGGAAGACATATGAAGAGAGACGAAAGGAGCTTAATATGTATAGCCTCAAGGAAAGGAGGGAGAGGGGGGACATGATAGAAATGTTCAAGTACCTCAAGGGAATCAACAAAGTCCAAGAGGGTAGCATCTTTCAAAAAAAGAGGTGTGCAAGAACAAGAGGGCACAATTTGAAGATAGAGGGGGGGCAGCTCAGAGGTAATTTAAGGAAGTATTTTTTCACAGAGAGGATTGTGGAAGCATGGAACTGCCTTCGGAGGAGGTTGTGGAGTCAAAATCAGTGGTGGAATTTAAGCATGCATGGGACAGTCATAAGGCAATTCTAGGGGGTTGGGGTAGGAAGAAGTAGGCTGCTGGTTAACTAGGATCTGCAGCTTATCCAGTAGGTAGGGAAATGGGCAGACTGGGTGGGCCAAGCGGTCCTTACCTGCCGTCAAATTCTATGTTTCTATGTTTTTGGATTCCCATAAAAATTAGGTAAACTCATTAATTCTGATCCTTTTTCAAGTTGTTTAATGGCTTTTGAGTTTGTGATTAAATCACCATTAATTTGTAAAGTATTGTTTGCTTACTGCATTAAATGCCTAGGATACAGCTAGTCAACATCCCCCATTCCAGATGTATGAAGAGGGGCCTCTGTGTCGTGAAGCCTTTCCTTTTTGTTTTGGACCATGCAAATCTCTTATGCATATTTAGTGCTACAAATGTGTTTCTCCATGACTGTTTCATCTCACTTACTTTCCCTTTGTCATTCTGTATTGAGCATATACGCTATGACCATGCTCAATACTCTTTGTGCTGAGTAGGGTCTTGGAAGCAAGCACTGTACCTCACTTTTTGTCACTAAAATGAGTGTCATGGACACTCAAAATGAGGGACAATGAGGGGCACTAACCCACATGATGATCAGGACACATCATGAAACATGGAGATACAGTACCTCAGAACACAGTGGAAACCATTGCATTAGCACCTGAGAATAAATTTCTACCATTAAGCAGTGGTGCCATTTAGGTAAGGTAGAGGCAGTCTCCCGTGATTTGTGCCTCGGTTGTTCTTATGGTGTGGCAATAATATCATTAAATTTGGATTTAATCTTATGCACAATAAGTTCCCACCTGGCCTGTGTAAGCTCATGCTGCAGGTACTCTCCAGACTCAACTGTGGCTGTATTGTGTTGTTCACTCTTTCTGCCTATTAGTGGCAGCACAATCACATATGATGTGGATGAGCTCCAGCCAAGAAAGAGTACATGAGTCTTGCAAGTTGACACTGGCGTTCCTGCCACAAGATTGTGCACTACAGCTTGGAGGAGTCGGTGAGCACTGAACACTCAATAGCAGTGTTGTGAAAACATATTTTTGTTGGTCTACTCTTAGTGAGTCTCCATCTCCCCTGGTGGCTGAAGGGGCAGAGGGTTAGCAAGAAGCTAACTCAAGACTAAGCTACCTACTTACTCTACTAGGCTCACCATGCAAAAAAACCCAGCACAGATCCCAATGGCAGCAAGCTAGGCTTAGCAGCAGTGGTGACAGTGGTGTGGGTGGCCTTCATAGGTCTTGATCAGTGCAGTGCAGCAGCAGCCACAGCAGCGACCAAGTAAGAAGCAAGCAACCAAGGCTTGGTGGGTTCGGTTGGTGAGGTGACTGGTTGCAGATCATATTGGGGATCTGGGAAGGTCAGTTCTAGCATCCAGCTTCTAACAAGAGAAGAGAGGGGGACCAGACTAAATACTAGGCTTATAGCACACTGTGCCAGGCTGCAGGTTCTGGCCACATGACCATGTAAGTGAAAGTAAATAATTTGTTTACAGGGGACTTAGGGAAGGAGGAAGGCTGAAATATTAATGTGTTTTTCACGTTTCTTCACCTTTGGGTAGCTTCATGACCCAGATGGGACGGGTATTGAATAGAACGGAGTTGGGGAAAAAAATCAGGACAAAGTTATTTTTTGGGGAGATGGGGCAGAACTTCAACCAGGAAAAAAATTGTTTAGTAATTGGGAGGGTTTAAGCCCAAATCTGATGCACTGCTCCAGGTTATATACAGATGAATCTTATAAATTTAAATTTTTCCTGATTTGCATATCACTTTTCAGTCAAAATAAATACATTGTACCTTTTAGAGATGTTACAGACATTCTAGAGCTGTTCCTTGCATTTACGGACAGTTGAGCGGTATGGTATGCACAGACCACTGGAGCCCCAGTATAGTTAGGCTTATGCCCCCCCCAGTGAAACTAATTTCCACATCCTCATGCTCAGGCACATTATAACAAAAGGCAAAGGAGACTGGAGGATGGTGCACCACTGAAATGAATGGGGGTATTTTTTATTACTATTTTATACATTATTGATGGAGAGTTGGAGATTAATGAAGGCCACTGCTTGACTAACAGGGCCTTGTTAGTAGAACAGTGGCCTTCATTCTCTAACTCACCATCATAACATTTAAAATAGTAACAAAAATAACTCCATTCATTTCAAGGGGGTATGCCCCAGCACTCTGACCTATGGACATTCTCTCTTAAAGACTCCTGCCTCTGGCTCCCTAGTACTCAACTCAGAGACTTTTTACTTATAGCTGCACTTGGTGGATTGTTTGTAGCAGCATGGCCATATCCACTACAGTGTGTGTGCATGGGAGGGGGGACTGGCCATGTAGGGGTGTGTCAAGTTATTGCTACTTTTGTGTGTGCACCTTAAAATCTGTTTGCGTGGAAGTATTCAAAACTATGGAGTGAAAACAGTAGGAGTACAGGCCAGACAGAAGTAATTAAGTAGTTTTGTGGGTAAGTTTGTGTATTAGTGTTGGGAAAAAACACATGTGTTTCCATTGGTATGTGTGCTACAGTTTAACTGTGAAACTGAGATAAGTAAGAGAAGAAAAAGAAAACTGAAAAGCATAACAGTGGCTACAAACATGCCACATGCATGCAGATGTAGTCAGATACAATATGTATTGAAGTACAAGTGAGCCATATGTGTGCAGACAGTATGGCTTAATGGTTAAAGGCACTGAACTACCAGCCTGAGTTTGAATTTCATCAACCCCCACTTGTGTATGGTGTGATCCTGAGCAAGTCACTTAACTTTTACATGTGCAGTTATCAGTGACCTCTTGGTTTTTGCATGCATGCCACATGCATGCAGTCTTTTCCAATTTAACATAAAAATCATGGTTTCCACACTTGCTTACTGCACGCATGCCATATGCATGCAATTGGTTCCAATTTAACATTTAAATCATACTTGCTGCACACATATCACTTAAGTAGTTCTATGTGTGCAGCATGAAAACATTTCATGTAATTATTTCTGTAAGGGTTTTCACTTAACGCAAAACTACATTACCTTCTCATGCATAATATGTAGATTTTTTTTTAATTGAGCTGAGTCCTGCAAAAACTTTACCTAGCTAGTCTTTCTTCATTAGAAAAGCCCAATAGAATCAGTTTGTGGGTTACTAGCTTATGTCTCTATGGAAATGGGGTAAAATCCCAAACATCATTTCACTTGGTCAGCTCACATCTGATTATTCAGATGGAGGACCATGAACCAAATTGCCACTCTACTCAGATGGCTTTGCATGTAAATCTTCAGTAGCTCTTCTGTGCCTCAGGGGTACTTGGCCGGTTGTAAGTGAAATGATAGCTTCATAATGTATATTTGTTATTTAGGCATTAGTTCAAAATCTCAGTCCTGTATTAAATACATGTTGGTGTGCAGGTTAGCATATATTAATTCTTAAAACCCAAAAAGCCACACTCACTATCTGCTAAAACACATGAAATCTCAATTTAAAAATGAGTCTTTACAAAGTACACATGGTGGGTAGCTTGTTGCCGAATGTGGCTTAACAGTAACTATTTTATTTTTTATTCAGAAACATATATTTATATAAAACAAAGATATGAAATTCATGAAGGTATGTATTTGTCTGTCCTCAGTGTGCACTGATTTTATTAGATATACTTTGACATTAGGCTAGAATACAATTCCAGTTTTTATGCAGACTGTAACAGCAGCAGGAAGTTGTGGAAAGCTAGCAATATTGTGTGGCAATGCTGCAACTGTAGGATAGAAAAAGCATGTTTTATTATCAAATTATCAATATTTAATATAATTTATGAGATGAACATATTGCAGGACCTTAATTATGAAAACAACACATTTTTCAATTTGAGTCCACTATTTTCTGACTGCAGAATCACAATATGATATAAAGGCACCAGACCAAATCGATGAACTATGACTGAACTAATCTTCCTGTAAGGGGTGCTCACTTATTGTATCTCTAATGGCCCAAGCCACAGACAGATATGCCCCCTTGGCGAGGTACCTCTGTAAGCCAGTGGTGGGCAGAGATTCTGCTCCACACATGTGGTGATCTCCATGCATGCTCAGCCCTAGATGCATGCCCCCTCCACATCCAATCCTGAGCCACCCATGAGGCTATGTTGGTGGCCAGGCAGGGGTTGGACAAGCCAATAGAAGCATGCATTTGCCAATTCTCAGAGGAATCTCAGTGTTACAGTTGAATGGAATGGCAAGAAGGCTGCACAGCCTGAAGGGGTACTGAAGTTCTTAGATGCCACCATCTGCCCAACAGAAGCACATTCCTTGGTCCCTGATTAGCATCTTCTCACCCAGCCCCCAGAGTTCAGAGCCTGTGCATAGGGCCAGTGTCCTGCTGTCACAGTCTAGTATTTACCAAAAATGGAATCTGTTCCCGATGGGTATATGAAAGTCCTTGGGAGGACTGTCATATCCCACTAGTCCCTGATCAATTTGGAGCTCAGGATCCATTATGGGTCTGGTTTGAGCATTTGATTGGATGTTCTCTATTCAGTGTGGCACATCCCCCTGACCAAAACCATGACCTATCCACATTGAACTTCATATGCAGGTCCTGGGCAGCTGGGGGACATGAATGCCAGCATGTGCACCTGCATCAGAAGGTTTGGAAGTAAGCACCCCAGATACACATGGTTTGCTTGTATCTGGTGTGCTTTTGTTGATTACACCCTAAGTGTACAGTGCACACACATAAACACTTTAATACAACTTTCTACCTTTACTTACAATGGAGAGGTGGTCCATCTAGGTGCAGGTAATGGCACAACTGCAAAGCATTTTGGGTAGATGCCTAATCAGTACTAGCAGTATTTACACTGTATATGACGTGTGGCTAAATAACAATTTTAATTTTTATTAATTTCAGTCTCTCCACCTTTGTCAAAATATTCTCATGGATTTTTTCATTTGTTTTGTTTTGAGGGTTAAAAATTCTATTTTTTTCTATTTGTTTTAAGAATGCTAGTCAAATGTTATAGAACATTACCTCAAACACTTAATAATCAACACCTTTGAATTTTATGATACTGTTAATCTTGTTCTACTTGCTAAATATAAAACTGAAAGGTTATAAAATGTTATGGAATAAAAGCACTGATGACTGAAGCCCAGATAATCAACAGCTACGTTTGACAGCTGGTCCAGAGAAGTCAAGTAACACAAGTATTACGTTTGCATATACTAGATTAATTATTTTCTAACTGGAACAACACAATTTGTTCTTCAAAGGTGTTGCAGCGGTTTAGTACTAACTTCATGAAACAAAATCTGAATCCTCCTTGAAAAGATACAGCATGGGCAGGCATTGTGCTAGTTCTAGAGTTGATAAATGGGCCATGCTGATAGTTTAGGTTTCAAGTTTATGGAGGGAGCTTGGGGCTAGGTAAAACAGGTTTAATTGGGTTCAAGTGTGACAATTTGACATATTGACCTATGACCTCAAGGGGCAGATTTCTTTTTTTCAAATCTTCCTCAGGCAGACTTGCTGCAGTATTTTAGTAATTACAGGGAGTTTCTGGTCTACTGTATGCAAAGCAACACTGTGATAATGCATGGAAACAGTGGGTACACCTTTACATTAGGACAGAGAAAGAGAACTGCAGTTTAGGAGTTGGTAAGATCCGAGTCTATAGTATGAAACAATAACATGGGGAGGGGACTAAAGGTTCAAGAAATATGTAATAAAAGTGGAAAGAGTCAAATAAAAGCAAATGATGGCATACATAATGAATCCAAATAAAGATGATAGATCAAGAGAGTGCTCTGGACCTATTCAAACTTTTTTTTATTCTTTGAATGAGGCACTTATATCCCACAATAAATGCTCCATGATGTGGAGAAGAAGATCCGCTCTGTAGCTGATCCAGGATACCTTTTGGAAAACTAATGTCTGATCCAGCTCTGCCCCCTGCCATTGTGCTGTTTCTGCATTCACAGACTGGGGCAGTCAGAACTTTGAATACTGTTGAGTGTGGAAGCTTTGAGGGTGAAGATCTCTTGTCACCTGGATGCACTCAAATTGCATACATTCCAGGCTGAATGTGGATCTGTTCCTTATTTTAAAGCCATACAGAAAGAAGCAGTATAGACTTCTGGTTAAAGCAATGGCTTGGGAACCAAATGACTCAAGACAGCCAGGTTCAAACCCCACCAGAGAAACTTACATGCTGTTTGAAAATGAGTAAGTCACTAGGCTTGCTAGTGAAGGCACCTAGCTTCACCTAAGCTCTTTCCTTCTAGGTTGCTTGTAAGGACAGAGCAAGGAAAAAGAGTAAGGCTTCTTTTGGCTAGGCAGATTTACTGTGTGCTATTTTCTTTTGTACTCATGGGGGTTGTTACTGTTTGTAGCTAACATGTTACTACTTTATTTTTATCTGATTCAAATTGATGTTGCAAGTTATACTTTCAGCTGCATTATTACAGGCTGTGCCTACAGGTTTGTGCTTACAGATTACTGCTGTAATCTTCTGATTCAATTTGTTTTTTGCAAGGTATATCTTCTGTTACTGTTTAATTTTTCGATGTAGCAAAGTGTTTTTTACAGGGTATATCTTCTGTGACATTATTACAGGTGGTGCTTTACAGGTTTTACAGTTTTATCCATTATTAGGCTAAGCTTTCATGGCTACTGCTTTAGTTGTTGGTTGATTGTTTCAGCTCTTACCTCCTTGTTTCTTTTGTCTGTGTTTCTTCTTTTTGGCAGGGGAAGGGCCCAGCCACCCACCCCCATTCCCAACCGCCCCACACTACACTCCTTTAATAGGGTAGCACAGTCATGACATTTCCTGTAGCAAAGCAGGAAGGGGCAGATCAGTGGGGTATCCACACAGTGACCTCATTTAAAGGGGCACAAATAATTTAACTTGTTATTACAAGTTATACAAAAACAAACAAAACACAAAATCACATTTTGCTTTCATTTTCCTCCTTCTAATTACTCTGACCAGGTTATAAACCCAGCAACTCATCTGGAATTGATATTATTAACAACAGGCACTGTGGGACACTTTTCAAAAGGGCAGTTATACAGGATTTAGGACACTATCCTACATGCTGGACCACTGGATATCTAAGGGCTCAGCTCCAGGCAGCATAAGAAGAGATTGCACACCGCAAATCGCATATTCAGGAGGAAATATAAGAACAGCCCACCATTTCCCCAACATCCAAAAAAAAGCACCTCGACCGCACGGGGTATTTGATCTCGGAGGTTGGCAGGTGGTTAGGAGGGGTAAATCAGGTGCCCCATCACTCAGTGCTCTCCAAAGTATTACCTCCATTACCATATAAAAACTACAAACAGGTATCTGCCTCTATCTCCAAAATCAAACAAAGGGACAGAGAGCACTGTGGAGCAGGACACTGTAGCACAGGAGCTGGCACAACAAAACTCACCCAAAACAGGGACCAACACAAAAAAAGCAAAAAGGAAATCCAAAACACTTCTGATTATAGGAGACTCCATGATTTGGGGAGTTGATACCTACCTCCAGCTGGGGGTAATGGTCAGATGTCTCCCAGGTACATCAGCGTGGAGAGACACTGACCGCATTGCTAAAATCTTGCAGGAAGCAGGAGAAAACATTGATGTCCAGGTACACATAGGGACTAATGATCTCAACAGCTGGTCAATTGTGAAGACCAAGGAACACCTCACCAGGCTGGGTGACAAACTGTCATCCATTTCATCCAGCATCTCTTCTCTGAGATCCTACCAGACTGGGAGAGGTGGGCAGATGGACGGAAGGTCAGAGAAGGGGAGATAGGGGAGCGAAACATGTGGCTCAAGAGCTGGTGCCAGGAAAAAGGATGCAAATTTGTAGGTTACTGGCAACAGTTTTGGAAGTGAAAGTTCTTTAAATTCGATGGACTGCATCTGACTAAGGAAGGAGTCAGTTCATTGGAGCAGAAGTTTGACGTCTTTGCAGAATATTTAAACTAGCAAATGGGGAGAGGGGTGCAGCACCCGATATGTTGAATGGGAAGAACACCCCCCGCCTCAGCAAGTGATCAAACAGGAGTTCAGCATGTTTGTAGTTCATTTGCTTCACCAGGTAAGGAAAAGGTCCAGCTCCCCATACAACACACAGGGGAATCGCCAGACCTCACCCAACAATGAATACACCGATATCTGGCCGATGGGAAATCATGTACACAAATGTTCGCAGTCTGGTAAACAAGATCCCAGACCTGCAGGCAACAATGACACAGGCTAATTAGCGAGATATGGTTCAACAGTAACCACACTTGGGAGACTTCAGTACCAGGCTATTTGCTGTTTACAAGAGACCGAGGTTCAAAAAGGGGGGTGGAGTGGCCCTTTATGTCAATGAAAATATCAAAGCTACAGAAATTCAGAATACACATAAGGAGCCAGAAGAACTGTGGGTTACCCTGGAAACAGGAAATGGGACTGCCATATGAACTGGGGTTTTCTACAGGCCTCCAGACCAGGGGGAGGAAATACACACATTACTGTTAAAAGATACGCAACACATGACTGCTAAAGGAGAGGTTCTGATAATGGGAGACTTCAACACGCCAGATACAGATTGGTCAATACCAGCAGGAACCTCTGCCAGAACTAGACACATAGTGGATTCCCTGCAGTAGGAGGGCCTCAAACAACTGGTAGAACAACCCACAAGAGACAGGGCTATCCTAGATCTAGTACCGACGAACACGGAAAGGATCACGGATCACCAGGTAGGTCACCTGGGAGCCAGTGACCATCACATCCCATTCCAAGGCAAAAATATTGGACTTCAGAGGAGCTGACCTTGATAAGATGGCCACCAGAGTTAAGCCAGCCCTGGCAAGAAGAAATACAGGTGAGGAGGTACAGGCAAAGTTGGCAAGTATTAAGGATGCAATACTTTAAGCAACATTCCATTGTGTTAGAGAAAAAAGCAAGAGCAAAAGAAGGAAACCACGTTGGTTCTCAAGAACAGTAGCAGAAAAGTTCAGAGCCAAAAGACTGGCCTTCAGGAAATATAAGGAAACACAGTGGGATGAAGATAGGGAGGCATACCAAACTTCCCTAAGGGAAGCAGGGAAGGAAGTAAGGCAGGCAAGGCAAACCGAGGAAACACTATCATGAACAGTACAAGAAGGTGACAAGACTTTCTATAGATACATTAGTGAAAGGAGAAAGTCTAGAGGGGTATTGCTAAGAGCAAAGGGGATAAGGAGGAGTGTGAGAAGGAGGACCAAGGAAAAGCAACTATCCTAAATAGATACTTCTGCTCAGTATTCACTGAGGAAAAGGTAAGGCAGGGCCCACAGCTCAGCACCATGGACACGGGGGGGAGGAAGGTGTGCACTAGTCCCTTCACAAAAGAAAGGGTCCTACAAGAGCTCACTAAGCTCAGGGTGGACAAGGCAATGGGACCTGTTGGCATACATCCTAGGGTACTAAAGGAACTAAGGGTGGAACTAGCGCCATTAGCAGAACTGTTTATTGAGTCTCTGAGCACAGGAGTGGTGCCAGAAGACAGGGGAAGGGCTCATGTGATCCCACTCCACAAGAGTGGTAGCAGGGAGGAGGCCGGGAACTACAGACCAGTCAGTCTTACCTCAACAGTGGGCAAGATTATGGAGACACTACTTAAGAAAAGGATAGTGCAACACCTGGAATCCATTAGAGCATAGGATCCAAGACAGCATGGGTTTACAACAGGAAGGTCCTGTCAAACTATTCTCATAGATTTCTTTGACTGGGTAACCAGAGTGGTGGACCAAGGGTGAGCAGTTGATGTTGCCTACCTTGACGTCAGTAAAGTTTCGATACTGTTCCACGTAAAAGATTGATTAATGAGCTGGGTAGGCTTGGTCTGGGTCAGAAGTTGGTCAACTGGGTGGCAAACTGTTTGGCAGGCAGAAAACAGAGAGTGGTGGTAAATGGTATACAGTCAGAAGAGATGCAAGTCACAAGTGGGGTACCTCAGGGAGCAATCCTGGGGCCTGTCCTCTTCAATATCTTCATCAATGACATTGCAGATGGACTGGAGGGTAAAGTTTGTCTGTTTGCAGATGACACCAAGATCTGCAACAGAGTAGATGATCCAGATGGGGTGAACAGAATGAGAAGAGATCTGGATAAACTGGCAAAATGGTTGGAAGAGTGGCAACTGGGGTTTAACGCAAAGAAGTGTAAGGTGATGCACATAGGGAAGAGAAACCCTGAAGCCACCTATAGGTTGGGAAAGGAGTTGCTGGTAATCATAAGGGAAGAAAGAGATTTAGGCATCATTATCACAGATGATCTGAAATCATCCAAACAGACCATTAAAGCAGTAGGTAAGGCTAGAAGAATGTTGAAGTGTATTAGTAGGGGTATCACAGATCATAAGAGAGAGGTAATAATCCCTCTTTACAAGACACTGGTTAGGCCCAATCTGGAGTACTGCATGCAGTACTGGAGGCTGCACCTGCACAAGGACATTAATAACATGGAGGCAGTCCAGAGAAGGGCAACCAAAATGGTGCATGGATTGCATCAGAAAACATATGCGGACAGATTAATGGCCCTCAGTATGTATACCCTAGAGCAAAGGAGGGAGAGAGGTGAAATGATCGCAACATTCAAACATCTTAAGGGCATTAACAAGGTGAAAGAGTTTAACACGTTTCAATATAAGAAAAATAGCAGGAGAAGTGGACACAGCATGAGATTAGAGGGAGGCTGATTAAGGGGGAATGTGAGGAAGTTCTTTTTCACAGAAAGGGTGGTGGATGCATGGAATGACCTATCTCAGGAAGTGGTGGATATGAATACAGTGCAGGGCTTCAAACAGGCATGGGACAGGCATAAGGGAGCAATAAAGATGAGTATGAACAGATAGGCCATTGACAGAGTACAGGCCTATGGCACATTCATAAGGCAAAAAAATAGGGCAGACTGGATGGGCCTTGTGGTCCTTATCTGCTGTCAACTTCTATGTTTCTATGTTAACCAGGGTTTCAGTTCACCAGTAACAAAAATGGATAAAAAGCAGGATACTCTTATAATAAGATATTGGGCTTAATTCATGTCATGACTGCAACAGGGCTTAATTCATGTCATGACTGCAACACTCACAGCAAGCCAGACTGTCCCTGCCTCTTTGGGTGGCAGCTCCATGTAAGTCCCTGAAATGCTGAGAAATAAGTAAAACATGCACTTGAACCATGTTAACGTGCCATGATGGGAGCCACAGTGGTTTCATGAATATGCATTAGATGTTTTGCAAAGGTATCTGTCACCTGATGATGACATAATTGGCCACATAGTGCCATTTTATTGGGCTCCAGTGCACAGTGTGCAATACACCATGATGGTAATGTCCTGGGGGGGATGAATGTTGGGGAATGAGCACAGTAAAAAGGAAATAACTCACCAAATTTAAGGCTAAAGAAACTGAGCTTCAAACTGACTAGGTGATTAAGCACTGCAGATCATTACACAGGCACAGATACTTTTCAGTAGTCAAATGGCAGGCAAACTGGGAGTCCATTATCTGTTTAGTAAATGCCCTGAATGGACAGTGACACACTTATAGAGATCTCACAGTTGTCATGTATCAGCAGTCCACAGGAGTGAAGCAGTCACAGAACCAGACAGGAGTGACACATGCCTCAGTCATTGCTCTCACTGGCCGAGGAGATGCTCCTACCCTGCACTGATCTCATGTTGGTGCATGAATAGAAGGGATGCCACAATAACTGTTGCCTTTAGTCATTTGTGAAGAATGAGGAGAACACCTTCTATGGGGTACATGACCTGCAAGGAGAGCACCTGGTTTGGGATATAAGACCTGCCTTGAGAGCACCTGGCATGGAACACATGGCCTACACACAGTGGGAAGGGCACTTCATTTGGGTCACATGGCTTGAATGGAGGCCTCTGGTAATAAGGATGTAGCCTTCGTGGAGGTGCCTGGGAACCTGGATTGTACTTGTTTATGTCCTACACACATGTGCATTTCAGCCATGTTTATGCATATTCATATTAGTGTAATAGAAATGCCAGAGGCAGAGGCTCCCACATCAAAGAGTGAGAAAGAACATGACAATGGACCTGGTACTCATCCTTTACATATGCATCCCTGTGTACATACTAAATTGATGAGTAGTACTTAAGGCATCTTTGTACACATTTTATGTCTAGTGAGCCTACTGAATAAAAACCTTATGGAGAATGGATACCATGGCAAGCTGGAGCTAGACAAGGACCCCAATGCCTATGCCCCTACAACTGGTGGTCTCCCACTAAAACTCCCTGGGAATATAGTAGATCTGATAGTTAAGGAATAGTGTGAACCAAGTCATCGATAAGTTGGTCATATGTAATAGCCTTGAGTGGCTAGAGCAACAGCTAGAATCGATGTTGCTCCAACTGGCCACTTTTTTATGCACTGTGACACGGATGTATAATACCCAGCATGCCATAGTAACAATTGTGTCTGGGGAAGCAGTGCACAGCATGCTCGCCAGGTGGATTCATGAACTCTCAAGGATCCAGCAAGTTTTGATGTTGTGTTAAGCCCTGTAATCTGGAAGGTTCTGACACAACTGATTCTCTGCAGTACCTCATTCCAGGAGACATCATGGTAGGCATCAATTTAGGCACAGTGCTTCCCAAGGAGGCCTATCAGTTTCACTGGATGCCCATATGCAATGTGTGTGGGATTCTACTGTACATCACTGTCAATCCACATGTGGAGAATACATGCATATAGGTCCATATAGGTCTGCGTATTGTAGTTTAGTTTAGTTTAGTTTATTAGTCTAGGAATTAATACCTTTGAGCCAGGGCTCTTTTACAAAGGTTCCACGTCACAAAGAACATTTAACAAAGCACGATACATTACAGGTAAAACCAGACAGGAAAGTTACATCATAAATTTGCTATTAACAGTTTAAAGGCAGTAACGTTTTTAAGTTTCATAGAAAAACAAGCTATAACAGGTTCAAGCGAGTAGACAATTTTGAGGTTAAGGAAACTTCCAGGGAGAGGGTGATCATTAGGGCCAAAAGGAGGCTAGAGAGGAGGAAAGGTGGTGAGCGGGAGAGTAAGTGAGAGGGACAGGAAAAAGGGGGAGTGAGTTTGGGTGGGAGACAGAAGTAGTAGAGTACCAGAGGTTCATTAATCAGGAGGAAGAGGCCTCAGATGTGAGGATGGACATGAGGAGTAGTAGTCTTTATCTAGCGCAGTCACAGTTGCTAGTGGTGGTGAGGTGGGCATAGAGCATGGATTTGAAAGCTTCAAGCGAGGTTGAGGATAGAGTAGGTGGACAAGCGCATTGAACCATGTCGAGCCCTGTATGCGAAAGATCTTTGTCCCTGTGCAGTCCGGCATCTCGGAACCAGGAAAGGTTGGCATTCAGATCTGGTGGAGGGTCGTGAGCCAGGATTCAGTCGGAGTAAGTTTTGAATACATAATGGAGTCAGTCCCAAGATAGATTTTTTTGCCATTGTGCAGGTGAGATAAATAAGATGATTTGATAGGTTCAACCAGCCTGATTCATAGTACAGATCACACGTGTGAGTCAGTCTTTGAGCCCCTGTGAGGAGCCGGCAGGCCTTATTTAGAGTGATTGAGATACGCCTACAGCAGTGGAGGTAGCTGAGCCATAAATAATAAGGCCATAGTCAATGATTGAGATTATGGAACTCTATAGCTATTCTCAATGCGGTAGATTTAGGAAATTGACGGTTACGGAATAGTATTCCAGCGCTTGGTTCACTGTTCTGTTAGTGTTGTCAATGTGGTTGCAAAGGTGAGCCCTTGGTCAAAAGTGATGCCAAGGTATTTGAAAGCATTTACTTGGTCCAGTGTAATTCCCGCAGAGGTTTGTATGGTGAGTGGGTATGCCTATTTTGTTTTGGTGATTGTAGAAGAGCATGGCTTTTGTTTTATTGTGGTTTAGCACAAGTTTACTATCCAGGAACCACCTTTCAACACTAGAAAGCAAGTTGCAGGCTTTTCGTAGGGAGTTTGGATCCTTGTGGGAAGAGAATTACAGCATCATCAGCATATAAGATTATTTTCTCCTGGCAGATATCTGGGAGGAGTTAAGGAACAGGCTAAAGAGGAGCGGTCCAAGAATTGATCCTGTGGTACACCGAGAGAACTGGTTTGAAGTCGGAGGATTCATTAGAGATTTTACAGCCTGTGACCGTTGGACAGGTAACTTTTACCCAAGCACAAGGACCTTGACCAGGCCTAGGCTAGAAAGTAGGAGGTAAGTGGCCATGATGGACTGTGTCTGAAGCTTTTATAGATCGATAAAGACTTTTTCGATCTTACAAAAGCTTTCGACACAGTCCATCTCTCAGTGGTGGCATTTGGAGCTGAATGTGAATGTGGGAGGGGATACACTGCAGGCTTTGAGTTGTGGGTGGGACCTGGGGGTAGTGGTGAATGCCAAAATAAGCAACTCTGAGCACTGTAGGAGGGCTGCAGCCAAGGCCAATAAAATGCTAGGTTGCATCACCAGGGGGATAACCTCAAGAAGCCTGGATGTGCTTCCCCCTCTGTATAATTGCCTGGTTAGACAACACCTTGAATACTGTGTGAAGTTTTGGCATCCATACTTAAAAAAGGACATTGCACTCCTGGAGAGGGTCCAGAGGAAGTTGACCAGAATGATACAGGGACTAGGAGAAAGGTCCTATGGGGAGAGACTTGAGGAGCTCAACCTGTATTCCCTGGAAGAGAGGGAGACAGAGGATATGATCGATGTCTTCAAGTATCTAAAGGGGTAAATATGGTAACCCTAGATAGGGTGTTCCAGCAGAGGAGGGTACCAGGGGCACAATTTGAAGCTGGGGGTTGGGAGACTCAGGGAAGATAGAAGGAGGCGTTACTTCACTGAGAGGGTGGTGGAACCATGGAATGCACTGCCTGAGGAACTGGTGGATGTGGATTCTGTGGAAGGGTTCAAGAGAGGCTGGGACAGTAATAGGAGGAGGGTGAAGCTGAGTAATGCCAACACTGGGGGGAGACTTCAGATGGGGGATGGAGAGATCCAAGGGGAGATGGGGAAGGCAGAAACAGTGCCCATCATGGGTACTGATTCTCGAGCAGTCTCAATAGACCATGAGGCCTACTCTGCTGACATTTTAGTATGCTGATATGTTAGTAATGAACACATCCTTGAACAAAAGGTAGCTATCATTTAGTATATCTTGTACAATGATATCGGGGAGGGCATTGTACTCCATTCTACTCAATGGTCTCTGCTGGAACAGTTGTGTCACATTCTGAAACCATTCATGAGTGCTACGAAAGAAGTCAGTGCAGAAAAGGCATCCCTTAGCCAAATTATTCCACTCATTCTACTTCTTAAAAAAGGTTGTAGAAAATGAGGAGCAACTTAGATGTGAACCAATCTCTAGTAATTAACATGCTTATCAGACTTAGCAATGATGCGAAATTATCAGGCATGGCACAGAGCAGTGAGTATCTCTTAGCAACATTGCTTGATCCACGTTTCCAGAACAGACACCTTCCTGATGTAGTTTCTGATGATACGGAGGAGTTGAACTACAGCAACTTTTGACTGATGCAGAAGATGAGGTTTCATTAGGAGAATTGGCAAGCAGTACTACCATGACACCACCACAAATTCAAAAGGCTGCTCCAAAAACCAGTACAGAAGCAGACAATGAGGAGGAGGATGACATTTGGGACCAGCTGCAGGACACTGAAATTCCACAAGGAGAAAATGCATGCTCAGTAGTAAGCGTGGTACATGCATATCTGTCTGAGCCCAACATTAGTATTAAGGATGACCCTTTAGTTTACTGGCAAGAGAAAAACATCATGCTGGTCAAAGCTGGCTCCCCTGGCTTGTACAGTAAGTATATTGGATGTCCCCCCTCCAGTGTCTGTTCCAAGCATTTATTTAGCTCTGCTGGGGATGTTGTGACTGATAAATGAACACAATTAACACCAGACAAGGTGGAAAAACTAATGTTCTTGAAGGTTAACTCACCAAACTTTGGCTACATATGTGATGCTGATCTTAAAGAAGATGACACTGACAGCAGTACCTGTGCTGCAGCTGTGGAGTGACACATCAGCGTTCAATTTTGAGACTCACTGGACTGCTTAAAAGTAGAGATCTGGGACTTGCCTGCCTTTTGACTGCATCATCATCGCCCTGGGGTTGGTTGGAAATGCAACCGATACATCATGTTCACGTCATCATGTACTGGTAGCAACTGTGGCAGAAACGTCCATGATCTCACACACAGTCACTTTCTCATTCTGACAAGATCATTTATTTTATTACCTAATGCACCTAAGAATAATTATTTCTTATATAACCATAGCTCTGATTTTCCCCTGATAGTAGTGATAGTAGAAGCAGTGATGAACTGATCACTTTGGACTGTCTGGTGCTCTTGTTCTTTCACATTGCTTCACATTGTGTTCCATACCAAGACCCGTTGCTATGCTAAAATAATTGGCGACATACAAACAGCACACTGACCCCTTCTACAAAAAGTCAGACTCAGGAGACTGGTTTTAAAAAAGAAGAGATCTGGGACTTGCCTGCCTTTCGTCAACATCATCGTCATCCTGGGGGTGGGTGGGAGGTGCAGCCAGTACATCACATTCATGTCATCATATCCTGGTAGCAACTGTGGCAGACAAGTCTCTGACCTCACACACAGTTGCATTCTCATTCTGACAAGATCATTTATTTTATTACCTAATGCACCTAAGAATAATTATTTCTTATAGTCACTGTTCTCACACACACAGTTGCTTTGTCATTCTAAGGAGACCATCACCTAAATGCACACAATTAAATAACCACATCAATAAATGCTGCTAGCTCTGTTTCTTTCCCCTGGTAGTAGTGGTAGTACTACTAAAAAGTATAATTATTTAAACACACTATTATCCCCTTCTAAACAAACTCTGGCCAGAGCTGATAAGGCTGCAGCTCAGAAATTTGAGTTTACAATTACTGAAAATGTTCTTTTTTTATATATTTTAACACCACATTTTCAATACAGCCTTGTTAAGATCCTGCCTCATGAAGAAAAGCAAAGAAAATGTTTAACTCCTGGCCTAAAGGTGATATTGCACTGGGACTATGAAATCAACTTACAGGATACAAAATCACATTTTGATCCATATTCAAAAAATGACAGCAGTTACATTCATGAGGTGCTGTAAAGAAATGGTTTGTGTTTTAAATTAGCACTGTTGGCTGTTGCCTGTTGATACTGTATGCACAGTGGACTTGGAATAAAGATTTGAGCATGTTTCTATGCTGTAAACCAAGTGCTCTTTGAGTGCTGCCATTTTGTTTTTGAAACAATATTACACTTTTCCCTGATGCCCAGTTGTCCCCAACCCCCTCCTTCAAATACCATGACAGTAATTATTATACTTTTCCTTGGTGAGCAGTGACCCTCCCATGCACCCACCTAAACATCTTGACCATCATTATTACAGTTTTCCCAGGTGTCTATAGAAGATAGGGATTTATAATGTCAGCATGGGACTAAGAAGCTGATGAGGTTCTGACATCGTGGAAAGTATCCTAAAGTTATTTACCTTTTATTTTCTCAAGACAGCTGAAATGAGTTGCAAAATATCATTTTCAGTGGAATCCTGCTTCTCCCTGCAGTGTGAAGTACAATAGCTCCTGATACAGAACTATGGAGAAGTCAGCAACAGTTTTGGTTTATCGTGGACACACTGACCATGAATACTTTACAATCACAATGTAAAAATCAAGTATTGCAAAAGTCAAACTTCTGTTAATAATTTTGGTTGCATTAACATAGTACTTTGGCAGCAGTTTTCAAATTCTTCAATTAATCGTCTGTTTGGTTAGTTGGCCATTTAAATCAAAAGGGAAGGCAACACTTGGGATAGGCTGCCAGAGCTGGCATCAAAACAACATAAAAGGCAACAATGGACATGGACATCTGCTGTCAGGATTAAAATAGTGAAAGCAGACACCATGTAACATGGCCACAGTTTTACAGCATGTATAATAAGGAGGAGATGTTTTACCTGGGTCCTGGAGAGCTTGGGATGCAGTTCGAGAGGTGATGCCCAGACGTACCTGTAAAATAGGAACAGCGA
This sequence comes from Neoceratodus forsteri, assembly GCA_016271365.2. NCBI lineage: Eukaryota > Metazoa > Chordata > Ceratodontiformes > Ceratodontidae > Neoceratodus > Neoceratodus forsteri. The sequence goes on along the minus strand of CM057459.1, from coordinate 106,256,024 downwards.
TGGGTCACAAAGAGTCTGCAGCTCTTTAGGAACAAAATAAGGCAGATAGAAAAGGTCAAATATAAAACAGTACTTATTTGATACACAGGACTGATGCCCTGTCAGGTCGTGGATGGCATCTTGTCAGACCTTTAGAAATAAAGGGAAAATATAGAAACATAGAAACATAGACTTTGATGGCAGATATGGACCACTTGGCCCATCTAGTCTGCCCATTTCCCTACCTACAGGATAGGCCGCAGATCCTAGTTAACCAACAGCCTATTTCTTCCTACCCCCACAAGAATTGTCTAATGTCTGTCCCATGCATTCTTGAATTATCCCACAGTTTTAGACCCCACAACCTCCTCCAGAAGGCTGTTCCATGCATCCACTACCCTCTCTGTGAAATAATACTTCCTCAAATTGCCCCTGAACCGCCCTCCTTCTATCTTTAAATTGTGTCCCCTTGTTCTTGCATGCTCTTTTTCTGAAAGATGCTACCCTCTTGGACTTTGTTGATTCCTCTGAGGAACTTAAAAGTTTCTATCATATCCCCCCTCTCCCTTCTTTTCTTAAGGGTATACATATTAAGCTCCTTTAGTCTCTCCTCATACAACTTCTCTTGCAGACCCTGCACCATTTTAGTTGCCCTCCTCTGGACTACCTCTATCCTGTCTATGTCCTTGCGGAGATGGGGTCTCCAGAACTGGACACAGTACTCCAGATGGGGTCTTACCAACTGCCTGTACAGAGGGATAACAACTTCCTGTTTTCTACTGCTGATGCCTGTCCCTATACATCCCAGTATACCCCCAGCCCTCCCTACTGCCTTCTCACATTGCTTGCTAACCTTAAGGTCATCTGATATGATTACCTCCAGGTCCCTTTTCTTTTTTGTTGTTGTTACTACCTCCCCACCCATTGTGTATTCTTCCCCTGGGTTTGTATGAGGAAAAATATTAGTGAGACCAGGGCCAGATATGGTTTCATTGGAATTAGTATCTGATCAGACTGCAGTACAGCTCATGTTGGACTGTCTCTTAGTTGACACAAGGAGGTGACTGCCCCCCCTCCACATTATACCAAAAGGGCTGAGGGGGAAGCCTTGAAGTAACCAGAGAAAGCCAAACAGTGCATGCATGCCCTAGAGAAGGCCCCAAAAATACACTTCACTTGCAGCATTGTCTGTCTTGCTGATATCTTTGTTATGAAAAATCTGTGGTGTAGGTATGCATGAGGAATCTTAGTAGCCAGGACATTCTGTGGTGTTCTGCTACAGTAGTGCCACAACTACTGTGGTACAACAGTTTCCCTACAACACAACTGAATCTGGCAATGCATGGATTCCCATACACAACACTGAACCATATATTAATAATCAGCTGATGCATCATCATGTTTAAATATTTATCTTACCACATTCTTTATTACTGAGAGCATTTGCATGAAAACAAGATATGTGCATCTCAAGCATTATCTCCTTTCTGCCCCCTCCCCAAAAATCTAAATCCTCTATGAGATTTGCATACCCTCAGACTGTGATGTCACAATCAGGCAATTACCAGTGTGTGTGTGTGGGGGAGATAATACAGGAGAAGCAGATTATGTTTGTGAACAAAGGACTTGTTTTCATTCAAATATATCCTATATTTGTATGCAAAGTAGATGGTTGTATGCTCTGTAACTCCTTTTTAAGATCAATGGCAAAGATGAAAATTAAAAAGTTACATTTGAGTATTGTTTGGAGTTTGTTCAACAAACAATGATATGACTAAACCATGATATACTGTGTGTCACAAATTTGCTCAACCAGTCAGCCGTCTACTCTCAAAGTGCCAACCTCTGAGTGTATGATTTGTGGACAGTGAACAGTACAAGGTAACCCTTTTGTCTGTTTTGTGGGTTCGAGTCACCTTAGTCTCAAGTTCTGGAGGGATTCAAACTGATAACCTCTCGTTAGCTTACCCAATTATCACACTCCGATAATTCCATCTTTGGGGGGGGCAGATATCTTTGCCTATGGGTACCTAACCGGGTCTACAAAATGAACCCTTAGAACTCTATGCAAGACTTTAGAGAACTCTATCTGTTTCCCAGTTTGGTATAAGAATAAGTTCATATACAGTGTAACTATACCTTCAAAAGCTTCACTTAAATAAAAAGAAATGTCAAGGCACTCCAGGCAGTTTCTGTTTTAAAAGATATATCTTTACTTTAAAATAGGAAAACAGAAAATATTACACAACAAAATATCCCAACACATAGAAGTCATTAAATGTGCAAACTAAATCTCCTATCCACATAATACTTATCTCTTAACAGTGCTTTATGGTGCTTCTTCCAAGTCAGATAAAAATGTCCCTTTATGAAAACAGAATCATAGTTTAAAGCTGGATTCTCCAGCCCCTTTTGGATGAGGTCACTTTACTCCTCCCTCTCAGGATATATTCAAAAAATATATATCTCCATAGGAAACAGGACATCCTTATAAGGCAGTAAGATTCTGTTTCCTTGAGCATAACACCATTTTCTCAATAACTCTTTGATGTAAAATGGTCTTTCTAATATTCACAGACATCAAAGCCTTTGATTCCACACAAAGTTGTTACAGTCTGCTTCTCTTTCCTGTAAACATTGTAAAAAATGGATATTGTCTTTCCTGTCACTAGGACACTGATAAGTAAACTAGATAAACAGGATGTCCCTGATTTAGGTACCTTCTAGCCCTGTAATTATATGGCATTGCAGGTGTTAGATCTTTATCTAAGTTCCTGTGTGTGTGTGGTCATCTCACATACTGATATCTGGGGTGGGGGGGTGAGAGGGATCACTCCAAGTGCACTGGCATTTCCAGCAGACAATTCTATGCCACATTTTTTTATATTAAGAAAACAAATGATAGAGCACTCAGAACTGGCTGTCTTCATGTCACACTGTGTTCTGTGGTTATTTTAACTACAATTATCCAGCTTTTATTCAAAATGGAACTTAGAACAATGGAGTAATAATTATTCCACAGATAGAAAATAGTAATACCCGCATTTCACATTTGTTGGGGAGGTCCTGCTTGTGCCTAATTTTACAGTTGTGGGGCACAGGGAGGTCAAGTAACTTATCTAAGGTCATACTGGGATTCGAACCTGTGACTGCCTGACTTTGATCAGTGCTCCTCCCCACTGCATACTACACTCATGGGAAACTTGCAGTCTGGAATTAGGTTGCACAAAGTGAGTGTTTTCTTTTTCTTTTATATCACTCACTCCACAGTAACATAGTAATTTAATGTCAAAAAGAGCACAAGGTCCATCATGTCCATCTCCTCTGCCTCAGAAGTATGGATAAAAAAAATGTATTCTGGGGAAAGTGTGTTCTCCATCAGCTCTGAGTGCAGTTTTGTTTTCTCACTCAAAGTACACAGGATGAGTACAAGAACTGAGCAGAGCACACTAGACTTTAGGATTTAATTGATTTTAGAAACAACTCTGCAAATAGAGAGCAACAGAGCAGTGGGTGACACAAATAGTGAAGGGTTTTATAGAGCTGTCCAGGGTTGAGGGGAGGCAGCAGCAGCCACCAATCAGTAAAGCAGCACTGTGGCTAAAGGTGGAGTGGGGAGAAGAGTGTGCTGGGCAGCAGGAGATAACAGTCAGTAAAGCCGCACTGCAGCTAAAGGTGGAGTGGGGAGAGAAGTGCACCGGGCAGCAGGAGCCACCAGTCAGTAAAGCTGTACCACGGCTAAAGGTGCAACGGGGAGAAAAGTATACCATGTGACAGGAGTTGCCAGTCAGTAAAAAAGCCGCGCCATGGCTAAAGATGGAGCAGAGAGAGGAGTGCGCAAGGTGTGCAGGAGCCACCAGTCAGTAAAGTCACACCGTGGCTAAAGGTAGGGTGGGGAGAGAAGTGCTGCCACATGAACCGCCAGTCTGCACAGTGAGCGGCTAGGATTCTTATAAAGTATGCCTGTGGAGGAGTTTGAAAAGAGAGCAGCAAGAAGCTGCTATTTAGTAAAGGTGCTCTGCACACTGCTGTGACAGGAAAAGAAACACAGACTGGTTGAATTATTTAAACATATTAAATATGCTGTTTAGCTTGGTAATGTCACTTACTTCATCTTTGGAGTGAGTGCCACTGGATGAACCGCACACAGCGGAGCTTAAAAAAAAAGTTTCACATTAAGGCCGGATGCAAAGTACAAGAACAGTGTTTTGATTGCAGAGAAAGTACCGGAATGCCATTCCTGTGTGTTCCAGCCCACTTTCATCACTAAGAAAGAAAAAGAAATAACCAGGCACACGAGGTAGTGGGGGTTCACTGTAAACAAACAAACAAAAAAGAGAATTCCTCATTAAGACACTGAGGGATTGGACACCCCCAGTGTCATTGTAATGTTTCTGGGGTGTGGTGGGGTGGGGCAGTAAGTGCTGAGAAACAATAAAAAAAACACGGACCCACTAATGGCAGAAAATGTTTTCCTGCAGGTTAAGTAAAGCGAGCGTGGAGGAGGCAACTTTTGTCATCTCATGAGGTTGTTCACTCACAAGCTGCTTTTTGACTAGTCCTCCCATGAGAACTGCAGCACTCTGCCAATGCAGCCCTAAAAATCAGACTCAGGTGGAGACCATTTATTTACAAACTAGAGATCTGGTCTGGGACTTTCTTGTCATCACAGTCACTTTCTCATTCTTTTCTAAGCAGTCATTTTTGGTAAATTTGCCTTAACCATATTGATTTCAGTACTGGTAGACTACTTCTTGTTTCCTCATGATTGTAGTAGGTGGGGGTAGTAGCAGACTGCAGTCTGGAAGTGGTAGCTGGCTTACTGGCTCTCTCTGACTGGCTACCCTCTGCTCTGGCCTGGTGCTATTTTTGCGTTCCAGGTTTTTCTTCATATCTTAACTGTCTAAAACAGATCTGGTGCCTACCTGTATCTGCTGAGAAATAGAAATCACTACTGTTAATAATATAACTTACACATAGAATTAGTACTACTTTCTTAAATGACAGAAACAGAAGAATGATTAGAGAGCATCCTGTACCACTAAACAGTGGTTTAAATTTTTTTTTTCTGCAGATATGTTGCTTAAAAGCATTTTAAAAAGATGTTTTAACATATGGTTACCATAAAACAATAAATGTTATAAAAGGTTCGGATAAGGTTTGGAGAAGGACCCAACCCTTTTTCTGCTTATCAGAACCTTTTAGAACCTCAGAATCTTTTGAGATTCTCCCATCCCTATTTATCACTCTCCCCATGCAGACGAAACCTGTACCTGAGATCTGCATCTGGAAGATCAAGTGGATGTTGCCTACTGCAAAATATCCATGTCCTTGGTCTACATGGGGGCCAGACAGCTGGTAATCCCCCCTTCTCCACCACCTCCTCAAACAATGCTAGTATAACCGCAGGTGCATCCACCATTGCACTACTTGATTCATACTGATAACAGTTCTCTTTTTTCTCAAGTGAAAATGGATTTTTTGTACTGCTCTTAATAATAAATGGTTAAAAACTTTTAAACCATTGGTTTCTGTCTGCTTTGGTGGGTGCTATTATTTCCAATTTGGTATCTTTGACATTTATCTAGCACCACCAATCATCCTGGTGCTCTAGTTTCTGTTTTTTGTAGTGTGATACTGATAACAGTGCCACTTTCTATCTGAAACATCTGTTTCTTTATGCTTCTGTCTGTTCAGTTCTGCCACAGTGACATACATTTTGCCGATGCCAATTACGGTGTAGGCAAAATGCCGCCTATCATTACGGTGTCAGGCGTTTCATCTCCTGAGAGTTACAGCACCGAGCACCCTCCCAGGAAACAGTGGCACCCTTCAAAAGTAAAATATAACCTTCTCCAGAGCAGGCATACCCAGATGTGGGTAGAAAGGATGGGCTAGGGCAATGATGAGTGAGGCACCAAATCAAGATTGCCCCTTTCACTCTCCCCTTGTTGAAGTGCTTTAATTACAATTGCAAAAATCAGTTGACAACTTGATGAGCTACGGTTCTGAGTGCCTCCTACCACTGTCCATAGCAGCCACATCTGTATGACACAGGCTTCACAACTTAGATGATGTGAATCTAAAGGGATTGTATCCACTTTTTATAGAGACATCTGTGGTTTGAACCAATGGTGCTTCCAATGTCCACCTTACCAGTTCTTGCTGATGCAGAAGTCATTGTTGACTTGAACACCCATAGTAGTGAGTTTAGTTTGGGTATAATGAGCCTGCTAGTTCTGCACGCTAGGCATGCTTAAGCCTTTGAGGGTGTCTGGTTTGCATCGGGGATGTTCATGAACTTGGCCCATTGCATGTTAGCTGGGCTATGCTGTGCCAGTGAATTACAATTGTGAAAATTGTCCTGGGTTGCCTTGTGTCACACAGAGAGTGTGCAATACCACATATGCCCATGTTTCCTTTTTTAAGGCAACAGTGCAATTAATTTTTTTTTTCAGAAATTCTAGTTTCAGCTATAGTTAATACAAATATTAACATAACTGTGAAAGTTACTTTTCTAGGTGTCTCCTATGCTGAGCACTGTGAGTTGTTTTTTTTTGTATTTTCTCAATCCTTACCTTTGCCATTTTCTACAATGTTTTTTCTAAGCCAACTGTGGTGGCCATCTGTTTCCGTGAGAAAAAAAACTATATTAAAACATTTATAAAATGTTCAAATTGTGGAAGAACTAAAAAATGTTACAACCAAATAAAGCAGAAAGACGCATGGATTATTTTATAGTGAAAAAAGGTAAGGTCAAATTTTGTGCCAAATTTTGTTACACTGCTACTTTAAGTTTCCAGTAAAGTGCATGTGATCCTTTTGCCTCATACTCATATGACTATATATGAAATAAGTCACACTGCTATAGGAAGAACTGTAGTTTTCCCCCTCCCAAATACAAATATTATTTGGCTGTTTGATATAATCTTAGTATGCAATCAGTTTGTTAAAAGATAAACCTTTGACAGGATTAATGAAGATGTTTTCCATTGAAGGAAATAAAATAAGTTTACGGTATAATAAATATATAAAACTGGATAAGAAAAGCTGGTATTTCAAATGCAGCTCCTTGTCTTAACTATAGAAGACTGTTTGGCTTATGAGTTCATTTCAAGCCCACATCAGCAGCTGCATTAACTTGCAACTTGTCTCCATGTAGGCTAAATAAAGCCTTTGTCTTCTTTTGAAACTCAAGGAATCATATAAGAAAAACAGTTCTAAAAGGAAAAGGTGATTCAATGAGGAAAAATGGCAGGCCAGACTATGGAAAGCCATAGAAAATGGCAATTATGGTAAGCTTTTATTTATTTACAGTTTTTGATCAGGAAAGGCATGCCAGGCTGTGATTGTGTATTTCTAGGTGTGTCCTGGGAGGGGGGTTACATGAATCCAGTGGTCACGATAATGTTTTGGACTGGGATGCATTTACTGCTAACTTCATCTACCTGGTAGTATCTTCACCTAAATGGTAGTAATACCATCCATTAATTTGTCTCAGACTCTACCCCACCATATCTATAAATGAAGTTTCAAACTTACTGGGTTCCTGCAGTCACTGACTGTTTCTCTGATACTGCTGTGGTATCTTCACATACTTCCCAACTTAGTGCAGTGTAGTGCTATGACCCTATTTTGAACATTTTTATGTGTCACAACTGCCCTTCTAGTCAGCAGTTGAGACAGTTCTGAAGCAGTCTCCTCCACTGTACAGAACTGATGCTGAAGCTGCTTCTGTCACCACCTCTATTATTTACAAGTCTCTGTGAGTGTGTGAATACATAGCTGGTAGCACTGTATGGTGCTGCCAAATATGAACATACACTAGCATACTGTAAATGTGCAGGGTGGGAAACAAATTCCTAAAATCAGAAAGTGGGAGCAAATCATGCAAAAATGTTAGTAAAATACTCCTTTACTTCTCTTATCTGTTCCACTGCATGGACCTGTTTTACTGATGGAGGACTGTTAGAAACATAGAAACACAGACTTTTTTTTTACCCTGTGTTTATGCACCTAATCTGCCTCCTCCTCCACTCTTTCAGACATCTTCTGTCTGTGGACTCTCCAGATCCCATCATGGTTTGCCCCTTGAGTGTTCTGGCTCCACACACACCTCTGAAGATCCTCGGTATACCCCCCGGGGATGGGTGGAGAGGGTACCCCTATGCTTACCTCTCCAAACCAACATACTTGTGTGCATACAGTTGGCACAACGGAATCTACCACGATGAGCCAGGAAATGTCCCCCAGGGAGGCATCATCACCTAGGAGGGACCAAGGTGTTTTTTCCAGTTTCTTTCTACCCCCCGACATCGGTGTGCAATGAGGGGCTATGAGCTAGGAGGCATACTGAGACGTACCTCTTGCTCTGCCCCTCTGTCGACATCCACCCAATGTCCTTACTGCTCTCCACCATACCGTGCCATTCACCTGGGCTCCCCTAGATGGCAGCATTTCAGCGGGAGCCTGCAGTTAACCCCCCCCCTCCTGGAGAAGGAGAGTCACCGTCGGGCACTCTATCCTTCTCCGCCCCGGCCGACCCCCGCAACCCATGCTCGTTCCCAAACACGGGTCACTGGCCTGGTACGAGGTAAGGTGCCAGCACCTCAGCCCTCAGTGCCACTGGGCCAGCTTCTAGAAACATAGACTTTAAGAGCAGATAAGGATAGCTTGGCCCACCCAGTCTGCCTATGTTGGCTATGACACTGGGGAAACCCTCCTACTCTTCTGACTACTGGGGAGGGTGCTGTCTGCTTCCTGCCAGAGGATGGAGGAGCTTGGAGAGGAGGAGGATGATATTGCTGCCGGGGTTGTGGAGAAAGCTACCCTCCTCACCTGGGGTTCTGAGGAAGCTTCTACTGATCAAACTGTTTTTGCTGTTGCTAGTAAGTCTGGTTCTGCGATAATTACAAATTATGCTGTTACCAACTTTGAGATTCATACAATCAATGCTGATTTGAAAGATACAGAGCATGTCTTTCCTGATGTTGCTGTGGTGAACATAGCGATGAATGATGCAGCTACCTCAGTGCTGGAGGAAGATGACAAAATCCAGAGAACCACTGAAGAAGAGTGACTCAATGCTAAGCTACTGCTAAAGAAATAAGCTTTTCTGCACATGGCAGAAGATGAAGAGGAAAGAGTGAAGCACAGAAAACTAGAACTCTGTGAAGCTCAGGGCTCGAGAGGTGTGGCTGATACTGCTATTCAAGACTGTTTCCCCAAATGTTTTTTCATCAAGGCCAGCAAATCCCTTGCTTGATGCTGTCAGTTCTTCTATGACAGTGTCAGGAGGGATGCCAGTAACTTCAAAGGAAGCTTCTGTTCCACGACTCACTAGATCAGCTGTGTGCATACTTCAGAAAATCATATGCCACACAGTAGCAAACAAGACAACAGTGGTCGACAACAGAGAATTTTCTCACAGGAAGCACATATGAGAAAGACTGTGGCTGTAAGTGCCTGTGTAAAAATGAAACCAGGACCTACAAAGCCACCAAGGACAAAACAAGGGTGAGTTCAGAGGGCACTTTCCAGGCTCTACCAACACATGCCACACCAACTTAAGTTCACCCAGGGGATTCAAATGAGATCCACCATGCAGCTGCATTGAGCCTGACTACACTTCTTTCTTCAGGAGACATACAGACTATGAGTTGTAAAGCAGCCAGACCAGTTTCTGCCTTGGGCATGACAGTGGAGGAAGTTTTGAGAAAAGCAGGTTGGAGCAAAGGCAGCACAGATGTAGTTTTGAGCTCCCCAGGACCAGTTTGAGCAGCCAATCTTGGAAAAGATGTGGAAGACCCAAATACATAGGATGACACTGCATCAAGTTTGTACACTCATGGAGCCTTCAGGAGCTACATATGATGTTGAACAATAGAATTTGATGCAGGCAAATCCCTTTTTATGTTTGCTTGCATGCATGTGCAAGAAACATAGTGCCATCATCTGAGTTTTCGTAGGTGTGGCAACCTGTCTTCCAATGCAGTCAGTGTGTTTGCAGGCATGGCCACAGTTCGCCAATGAATGCTGCAGCTGTCTATGAAAGCAGTTGAAAATGCAGTGCCATACAATTCAAAGGAGGAGCTCCGCTTCAGTGAGCAGCGAGAAAATACTGCGTGCGTATGCGCTACCCCCACACATAAGCATGCATATTGCATGCTAATGCGCTCCCCCCCACTCACACACTGTATGGCCGAAGGGGGTGCTCAATCCCCCGCAGCTCTACTGCACCCCCCAACAGAGTTCCAGATGCCACGCTGGGAGCTCACCCAGCATGGCAACAGTCGGTATGGATGATGGGGTGCCCAAACCCCATTTGACTCCAATGAATCCCCAACAGACAACCGGGTGCCATGCTGGGAGCCCATCCCAGCATGGCAACAGTCCATATGGCTGACAGGAGTGCCCAATCCCCCATCAGCTCCACTGCCTCCCCAAACAGCCTTCCAGCTGCTACACTGGGAGCCCACCGCAGCATGGCACAAGTCCCGTGTCGTCAAAGAAAAAAACAAAAATCCTACAAGAAAAAACCTTCCCTTACTGACTGTCCCGACCCCACTCCCCCCACTCACGCTCACCCTCTGTGCACCCTGCCTCCCCAAACCCCCACCTCACCCCATACTTACCTCCAGAGTCTGGCGCAATGATCTGCTGGACCGGGAACACGTCTGCACTCTTCAAAGCCGACCGCGAACTGAGGAAATGCCAGTAAGCTGAATATTGTAATAAACAGGGTTTTTTTCAACTTTGATACATATCTCAGGCATTTTGGGGAATTATTTCACCAAATTTTCAACATGGGGTGTTTGGGACTCCACCTCATGAATTCTGTCACTGTCATTTTGTTAATCGGCCCCAAAGGGTGATTTCTTGGTCACTGTGCGGAACCACCTTTTGAGACTGATTTACAAAATGACAGTGTCACAGTTCATGAGGTATGCTCCAAAACCTATGTTGAAAATTTGGTGAAAAAATTCCCATAAATGACTTTTTTACGAGCATGCATTGCATTGTTCCTACGCATGATCGTAAGTTTGCAAATGTTCAAAATTTTCACTCCAGATTTTCAACATTGCCATTTTGCCACACCTCCTTATGAGCAGTACAGCTGTCATTTTTCACATTTTGCCCAAAATGTGTTTCCGCACATGTAGCACACAATGGTGCAGTTGGTGTGCGAAATCAATGTTCGGGACAGATTAAGAAAATCATAGTGACACTGTTCATGAGCAGAAGTGTTACAATGGCTAAATTAAAAATTTGGTGAAAAAAGTCCATAAAATGACTGTGTTGCAAGTGACCATTGCGCAGTTTCCACATACCCTCGTAAGTTCATGGATTTCTAATATTTTCAGTCCAGATTTTCATCACTGGCATTTTTCCACACTTCCTTATGAACAGTACAGCTGTCATTTTTCACACCATGGCCAAACTGTGTTTTCGCACTTCCAGCACAGAAATGTGTGGTCGCTGTGGGAAATTACTGTTCGGGACAGATTAAGAAAATCACAGTGACACTGTTCATGAGCGGAGGTTCCAAAATGCCTGTGTTGACAATCTGCTGTAAAAAATCCCCAAACTAATTGCATTATGGGTGTGCTGTGCAGTTTCCACACTCCGCTCGTGACATCACTAGTTTTTTATATTTTCAGTGCAGATTTTCAACATTGCCATTTTTGCACCTCCCATGAACAGTACAGCTGTCATTTTTCACATCCTGTTCGAAATGTGTTTTCGCACCTGTGGTGCCAAATGGTGTAGTTGCAGTGCAAAATCAGCTTTCAGCTAATGAACTGATATTGCCACTGTTCATAAGGTGGGGGTCACTAAAACCCATGTTGAAGATTTGGAGTGAAAATGCCAACGAATGCCTGAGGCGTTAGGGTTTCTGACCATAACGCCCCACCCTGCAGAGACTGACAGGCATCAGGGGTGTGACTTGGGATTCTCACCTGTAATGCACATACCATTCCACACCCTGCAGCCAGTGAGAGTCATTGAGGTGTGCCTTGGACTCTTTGGCTCCAAAGTTCACCCCATTCTCCAATACAGCACTCATCTCACTGTATTTCCTGAAGGAATGGGGAGAGCATAAGGGCCAAAGACCCCAAGGAACACCGTGACACTTGTCGGTGTCTACAGGGCAGGGTGTGGTGAAATGGCGTGGCCGTTAAGCCTGACAACCCAAAAGCACACCCCAATGCCTGTCAGTCTCTACAGGGTGGTGGTGGGGTTGGCTTCAGTTCAATACTTCACTGCCATTCCTATTATACAGCTCTCTAACTCCTACACTACTAATGAGCAGACTTGATAGACCTCTAGGCCTTTATCTGCTGGCAAATTTTGTAATGCCAATGCCAGCAAACAAACATTCGGCATTGATAAATGCTTGTTTTATTACAAATTTCTTCAACTTTTATCTTCTCACAAAGTCCTCAATGAAATGGAAAAATATAATTCAATCTGGTGAGCTTCTTTCTCACTCACAGGACACTGTGTCACCACCCCATATGTCAGAACCTGGCATACCTCTCTCCCCTAAAGTTGTAATTCTGTCAACCACAACTAGGGATGTTGGCACAGAACCCTAAGAGAGGGAAGAGGAGATTCATACAGAGGACATAGATGCTTATGCATTGCAGTAGATGGAGGCAATGGGGGGACCAATGGGATGGCTTAGTAACTTTCTGGGTTGCCCTGGAGGATGGAAGTGAGACACTAGACCCCTCCCCCCAAACTGAACCTGACATACAGTAGCAAGTCAGGCTGAAGCACGAGATCCAGAGAATGGTCTATAGATCCAAACTCCCCACAAGACAAGCAATGAGGTACAAGTACTGATACTGGTGTGAGAACTTACAACAAACTACCCCCCTCCAAATGCAGCAGCCTAAGAGGAACCCTGAAGGGGAGAGATGTGGGAATATAACCTATGCCAGACTGTTCTTACACTGGCCAAACCTTCTAAGAGAAGGAGCACCATTAGGATAAATTACAAGGGAGGAATGGATGATCCACCAAAAAGAGTTTTTGTGGCCAGATCCCTTTTAAAAGATATTTTGGGTTCTTGGCAATGGATATATATGCCTTACTACACACCTCAGGTAACTCAATCTTTGATGTGAGCTTTAAAACAACACTGAGACTGGAGAAGTTTTGGCAGGCACATCATGAAGTTAAGAGTTCTCGACTATGATCCCCCTTCTACATCATGCCTCTCACCAAGCCAGCATTCAACACCAATACTGTGTTCTGCAGCAATGAATGAGAGCCAGTTATGGACGTTTGTACTGGTTAAGATCCAGGTGTGCTATTTTGGGATCTCTAGATCCAATAACAGATTCAGAGCATGTATGGACCGGAGGGCTGGAAGATTAAGGGACTCTACCTCAATCTGACACAGGGTAGAAACACCTTCCCAGCTCTTTTTATTTGGGAAGAGCTAGAGGTTTTCTTTTTTATGCTGGACAGCCCAACTCCTGTTTTCATTGTGGTTCCCGCTTCCATTTAAATACTGCCTGTGATCAGGTTAAGTGTTCCTTCTGCTCTGGCATAGTGTACCTCAGCACTCATTGTCCACACCCTGTATGATGCAACTTCTGCAAGGACACAGGTCACTCCTATAAGAACTGCCCATGGACCTCATATAACAAAAGTGATCTAACTGAACAAGCAGAATAAGACTGTTTCATTGCACAATGGCAAAAACAGAAAAGTAGATGAGAAATCAAGGCACAGTGATGGACTCCAGTGGGCTCCAACTTTCCACAATCCCAGTGTTCACCCAGGAATGAAAGAAGCAGAACCACAGGTATACCTACAATCCATATAATCACAGTCTTATAGGAACCTCAGCATGACTCTGAGCACAGGGAGAAACAATCTGAGTTAGCTGAGGCAGATCCTTTGCATCCTGATTCAGTGACATGACCCCAGGCCCACCTTTTGCTAGACCAACCTGTTATGGAAGTAGAAGTTCCCCCAATTTTCTAGAGGAGAGATGTCCCCCCCCCATCTACACTGATTAAAGAGCAATTACAGATGATTTCTAGAAGAAGAAATGGCAGAGGGCCGTCCAAAGCAAAATTCACTAGGATAGAAGACATCCAACTGGAGAAAAGGTTTGAGGCTGAATTCGACATGTCATCAGTGGCTTCATCACAGCCAAATCCATCCACTGATAATGAAGGAGCCACCACAGATTCAAGATCATTCAGAAGGGAAAAGGTGAAGCAGAAAAGGGGGGAGTAAGTTCAAAAAATGATTATGGCATTTAAACTTGTGGTAGTGTTCCTTTTTTTGCTGAGTTTTATGGCTGAACTTGTGGTCCAAATAACAACTGTTTACATCACTAGTATTAATGGAACACTGTCAACCTTTTCTGCAACATATTATTTCTAGTCAGAACCTGCATTTTATGACTACTCACCTTCACTGAAATTCATTGATCTTGCTGGTGGTTTTATCTGCCTCCTTGTTTAGTAGAACTGAAATGCATGTTAATGTATAAGTATACCCAATCTTGTTCTAATTTAAATCCTTGATCTACTCTTACTACATACTTCGTGAACATTAGAAACACCCACAAACTGCTTAGCCACTCATGACACAATAGTCTCCACTACTATGATTGCATAATGAATGGCTAGACTGTGTTGGGATGTTCTCAAATCCAGGAAAGATGCAATGGAAGGAATGTGAACAAACATGTCTTTGTGTACTGGCACTAGGAGAGTGGGCAGTATGCTTCTGACTTTCAAAGTGAAAAATAGAATCAGAATCAAACTATTAGCAGCATTAGCAATCTCCACAGAGTGTAAACGATCATAATATATGTTTTTTTTTTAACTAGAGACACTTTGAGGCCTAAGGGGGTTGATATTGTCCCTTTAAGAATCAGAAAAAAACTACCACATTTTCTATTTTACAGGATCTGCCATGCAGCATTTTTTTCTTACAGGCTACTTGTCTGCATACTGCCAGTGAAATTGCAAAAGCCTCAGGAGATTGGTTCAAAGGTGATCCATTTAAAACACTGAAACTTGGTTTCCCAAGCTACATTTGTCCAACACAATAAGCCTGAAACACAGTTGCCTGACACCCTGAATTTACCTGAGGTGGAGTTTGCTATAAATGTAAGAGTGGGTACAGGGGGCAAAGCCCCCTAAAACATTAAATAAATTCTACCGCTGAGAATTTTCAGTTGTCGGGCAACCGTGCTTCAGGCTTTTCATGTCAGGTTGCTGAAACTCGGGAGACTTGAGTTTCAGCATTTCATAATATATTCATTCAAAGGACCTTCATTTTGGTCTTATGGGATGATGCACTCTCAGGGGTAGGCATTTTGTTTAAATCTGAAAATGTTTTTGTCTCTTTTTTGTATATTTGGTTCCTGGGAGGGTATTAATATTGGATATCAAAATTGGGAGTAAAGAAATTCAGACTTAGTAACATTTATGCACCACAGGCTGAATTTGCTTGTGTAGAACTCTTTAAATCCATTCAGCCTTACTTGTGTTACTGCAACAGGCACTATCTTAGATGAAGATTTTACCTGTTGACTCCCCCTTGAGATCAAAAGTAGGAAATCTGAGAAACTGTACAGTGACTCAAATTTTTTGAATAAAATGTACAATACAGTTGTCTTAGAGACAGCATGGAAACCTCTGGGCATCTCTAGAACATACCTTTTTTAAAGGACACCTCTATTAAAGAACTGATTTTATTTTTTTGTCAAATTAGCTATTCTGTAACAATGGGTTAACTGCCCCAATTGAAACTTCAGATCACAAATTAGTGGGAATACAGATAGACACACCTTCTAAATCCACCAAAAGGGCTGGAGTTTGGTGTTTCAATACTTCCTTGTTGCAGAATGAAAAGACGCTTAAAGCTTTACAGAATTTGTTACAAGCTAGGAAATGTGTCTATAGTTTTATGAGAACCCTAAGGAATGGTTAATAGAAACAAAACAAGATCTGAAGTTTTTGTTTTCCCATCATACAGTGAAGAAAATTAAACATCACTCTTACTTAAAATATTTATCTCTTGGAATCATTTACAGAAATTATTACCTAATTGTACAGAAAGAGGAGACAATTGTACTGCAAAAAAATTAATAGAATTAAATCAGAAATTAAGTGTATACGGTACAACAGCTTAATGTAATTATTTATAGAACAGAAATACAAGACTCAGGAAAAGGCATATTAGGTAAACCTTTTTGATGCATGCAAGGAACAGGTGGAGAAGAGATGCTTGACACAGATTAAGGATACTCTTGGGACTCTCAAGGAGGATAGGTCTTCTATTTTGTCTACAGTTATGGATCATGCTCAGAAATTGTTTGAACACCATCCCATAGGGCTTCAGGACCCTGCTTCCTTATTTCAATCATTTTTTTAATCATTCCCACTTCCATGGCTCTCCTGGACCGGAAGCCATGCTATTAGAGACCCCGGGTCTATAAAGAAGAAATAGTTGAATCTATTAGGACCCTCTGTATGGGGGTGGCTCTGAGCCCTGATGGTCTCTCAGGAGATCTGTATAAGGTGATTGCTAAGGATCTGGCTTAAGAATTGGTTTATTGGTCTTTGTAACCAGAGTTTTCAAATGGTTTGTTGATTTTTTTTACGTAAAAGGGTTCTAAATCTGAACTGGGGAATTGGAGGCCAATACAGTTATTAAATACAGACTGGAAAGGGCTTACTAAAATTTTTGGAAAAAGGCTACCCAAAATATTTCACAATTTAAATATCATACAGTCTCACACATGTACAGTACCTGTTAGGTCTATACAGGATAATTCATGTTTGATATAGGAATTGATAGAATGTAGTAACTCAAATCAGGCACATGCCTTTCTCTCGGCCTTGGATCAGGAGGAGGTCTTTGACAAGGTGACCCATGGGTTTGTATTTTTTTTTACATTTAGGAAATATGAGCATCCTAAACCTTTTATTTAGTGGCTTCATCTATTGTGTTCAGGTATTTTTACTGAATCTAAGTTAAAACTCAATTCTTCTAATACCAAACTTATGACATTTGGCTCAGCCTCTAGACTTAGAAACTGTACACAACTTTTGGTAAGGGACAAAAATGGGACTCCACTAGAATGTATAAACTTCTGTAAACATCGGGGATACTGGATGGATCCAAAAGGTTCAGGTAACACACATGTGGACAAATTGACCATGCAGGTGGGGAGAACGGTTAGTTTGTTGTATCGGAAATGAAATTTTCTTGACTCAGAAACAATTAAAAAATAGTCCAGATTCAGGTTTTTCCGCTGTTTGATTATGTAGGTCTCGTGTATGATTTTGCATCAAGTAATAGGGTACATAAGCTTGCGGTCTTGTACAATCATCTTGCTAGAATTAATTCTTGGTTGTCGTATGGACACTCATCATTGTGACCTGTATATTAGGATAGGATGGATCTTCCTGTCTAATAAAAGGACATTACATAAGTTTCATTTAACATACAAAATTGTTGTAGGCCTACTGCCAGGTTATCTAAGTACTAGACTACAGTATCTCAGAGGAGAGCCGATCCCTCTTTGAGGAATTCAATTTTATGAGAAATGGTGGTCCCTAGAACAAAAATCAAGAGATCAATATATTTTTTAGACAGTTTGTACAGTACTTACTCTGTGGAATCAATGTCCAACTGAATTTAGATTACTGGATTCAGGATTTGTCCCACACTGTCACTAGGGGTGTGCAAAAAAAAATTTCCATCGGAGGAATTTTGGAGAAAGTGCGA
Organism: Neoceratodus forsteri; assembly: GCA_016271365.2. Taxonomy (NCBI): domain Eukaryota; kingdom Metazoa; phylum Chordata; order Ceratodontiformes; family Ceratodontidae; genus Neoceratodus; species Neoceratodus forsteri. The sequence goes on along the minus strand of CM057459.1, from coordinate 106,238,273 downwards.
ATTTGTCTTCTACGAAAGTTTGGAAATCATTTTCAGAACTTTCATGGAAATTCTGCCTTAAAACTGCAGAATAAATATGCAAACTGTGGGTTAATTTATTAAACTGTGGTAAAAAAATCCACAGAAAGGATCACTGCCAGTGGTCAGATCTGAGGCTTTTTTGACTGCAGTTTAATTCATTAATCCACCTCCACTGATCAGGGGTCCCAGTAAATAAATAAATACTTCCAATCCCTTCCTCAGATCCTCCTGGGTTTTAGTGCATCTCCCCACTGATCATTGTCCCCAAAACATGTTATTTCCCTAATATCTAGCTGACCTCCCCTCCCTATCCTGGATTCCTTAATCCACAAAAAAACAGCCAGCAGTCCACAGTCCACCAACTAATCCCCCCTTTATTCCCAGTACTCCCTGGTGTCTAGTGGACCCCCCACCCTAACAGTTCATCCACCACTACCCCACCCCCACCCTGCTCCTGGTAGGCCACCAGCACAGCCCTCCTCTCTCTTCCACTACCAGTGGCCCAGTGGTGTCAGTGAATGATTGCATGGTTGTACAAGCATGCTCTCATTCACTGACAGTTCATTAATCTGTGGCTAGAATAAATTCCACAGTTTGTATGCATTTTTCTGCAGTTCACAAAAAAAGCAGTGGAACTTGGCGAAAATCCATGGAAAATCCCAATTTTGCCAATGGCGAAACTTCCTAAATTTCCACAAAATTTCAGAAATTTTGTGGAAGTTCAGTGAAAGCAATTTTCACCCACCCGTAACTGTCTCCTATGTGAATGGTTTATGTACTATAGTGCATGATGTGATTTCAGGAGAGAACACTTTCAAAACTTTTACAGATTTCAGAGTCCAAGATTAATTTGGGGAAATGTGAAGGATTACCATTTAGTAATTTGCAAAACTCTATTCCTCCAGACATAAATGTGGTGACCATCATAAACAGTCCAGGTGTGAATCTGGGAATAACATTTGTCATCCTGGACATGGCAAGACTCAACTGGTTGGAGAATCTAACACTGGCTGAACAGAAAATGGAAACATGGAAAGCATGGGCAATGTCTAAGAAAAAGATCATTTATATGTTAAAAAACCTTTATTGTTCCAATATTTTTGTTTCTAATTATAGCTTCCCCTTACCACAACATTTAGAAGCTAGGCTCTATAATGTATGTTTAAAAATGTTGTAGGACAGTAGACTAAATCCAGTGAAATGAAATATAACATAGTGATCAGTAAAGGAGGGGGAGCTGTCAATGAAATTCAGTTGATCTTCTTTTCTAAGTATTTTTATTTAGCAACTTTATCCTAGTGATCCATGGTAAATCTCAGCCATTGCTTCCCTACTTTATACAGAGATGTTGTCACTTTTTAGGAACGATGAGATGGGACATGGAAGAGTTTTTTGTAATCTCCCAGAAGATACACTCCAGTATTTGGTGGAACATTTCAGGAAAATTAAACTATGGAAACTGGCAGAAGTTTTGTTCTTTTTAACAGTAGAAAAAAAGTATACCAAATGATGTTGCATACATTCTTCATATTGAACCCAGTTTTATTGTGTGGCCCCCTGGTGTAACAAAACACTGTTTACTGGATCAGCTGATGGACTCCAGGATCCTGCAGAAAATGTGGGCTACCCTATGGCTTCGATGTCATGGCAGAGTAAATGTTGACAACAGCCATCATCACGCAAAAATGTACTGCCTATAGACTGGAGGACAGCAGATCTTAGAGATTATGCAACATTTGTATTTTGAATTTGCTTATATTTGAAACCTATGGCATATGCTTGCACTAAAGTGGGATGAGCCCCTTTTTGCCAGTATGTCTTATAACATCGTAATATATTGAACAACATGGGGTGGGGGGGAGAAGTTCCACCCAGAAACCTTCAGATTATTACTGGCAATTTTTACCTGGTGCATTTGGCAAATTAGGTGCCAATATGTGTTGGAGCAAAACAGTAATATCGCTGTCACTTTTGCTGGAAAAACTACAGACATATTATCAGCTTATAAAAAAAGAGACAGCTTTCCTTCCTCTCTCTATTCTATCTGACAGAGGGGGACATCATGTGCTAACTGGTGATTAAATTAGGTAAGAAGCTGTGTGTTGTCATGTTTTCCTATGGGCTTTCTTTTCTTTGATTTTGCTCTTTTTTCTCTGCTATAATTTATGAATTGCTGATCTTCTGTAAATAAATTCCATAATGTTCTTCCCCTTATATATTTCTTTGGTGGAATTTTCTTTTGTACATGTCTTTTTGAGTTTATGAGTTGTTTATATTATTAATCTGTTTTGTATCATTGAGTTTCCTAATAAAAGCTTCCCGTATTCTTCATAAAACTTTTACTTCCATCTTGACCAGAGTTGGGCAGAAGGGACATTGATTTGATATCTTATCCAGAAGACAGCACCTCTATTGGCAGCGCCCCCTCATACTGCACTAAACCATCTGTTATGCCTATTACACCAAGTTCCTGGTGTGGGGACCATGACCATCTGATGTTTCAGCTCCAGAGGTAAGCATGGGCCACTGGGCCACTGCCACTGCAAACTTAAAAACCTCGCATCATTTTTGTATTGAAAATATAAGCAGGCAATTTTAAGAAGTGTAAACATTACATTTCATTCTTTGTAGAAAAGGTAGCTGGAAAGGGCAATGATGGTACGGTCTAAATTCATAGTGCAGCACCACCCCATCCCCACCCACCCCGCACCAGAACAAGTGCTGGCCAGAAAGGGCCTGCACATTCAAACCATTTCTTCTTTTCCTATTTTCTAGTTCTTATCTTAAGTAAAAAGAGGAATTTCATTGATAGATTTCTGTTGAAACAGGAGGAAATTTGGCACAACTTCCAATCTCCTTTGTCAAGTACTACTCTAACCTAAATGATCAAATGCTTCTGTTAACTTAAAGTAATTTACTTTCTCTCAGGTTATCAATGCAGCCCTCAGAGCTTGTGTATGTTTCAATGCAATCTCACAACTAAATATTCTTATTTTAACTAAGATAAGAACTCCAGAGTAGGAAATGAAGTTAATGTAATGTGCAGACTCTTTAATTTTAATGTTAACTCTAATTTCTCACATTTTAATATTGTATAAATAGCCTGCTCATCTGGGGCTCTTTGTATTCTCATCAGTGCTGTTTATTGTAAATTATTGCTACTCTGTATGGTGCCCAGAGCCTGTGGGATGGGTGACTAGTAAATAAATTGCCTTTCTTTCTGACTAGCACTTATGAGGACAGTGTTGCTGGACTTTGAATTTAGTGCATGCATGACCACTAACCAGTAGACTCCCCTATAAAGAGCAGTTATTACTAAGTTTATTTAAAATCATGAGGGCGACCACCCAGCCATGTTGCCCTCAGCTGTGGTTCTCACTTTTGGCACCTGGCTTACCCTTGGAGCAGGGCCAAATCAGGGTAGGTTTCTCTTCATTAACTGGAGGCTCCCTGTGTGTAGTGATGGGTACAGTGGTCTGCCTCGGACGTGAGTGTGCCAGGCATCATTTTGCAAGTCAGGGCATTTTTATTCTCTTTTTGTCCCTCTGCTGTGGATGTCAACAAGCTAGGGGATCCAGATGTGCATGTGACTGCAGCTGCATGTCGCCACATGGAGCTACCATGCATCTTACCTCCCTTTCAGCTCCTCTTGCATTTCCACCTGGGGTTACTTCAGTGGCACTTCTCTGGCAGTGACTGGCTTCTACTCTCCTCAGAGAAGAAGAGCATCCTGTGGGACTCTCAGTCATTCTCCATGAAATGTTACATTCTCTGAATCGCCTATACCCTGTTGTATTTACCATGACTGGGCCTAAATGTCATGTTAATGATAAGCATAAACACGGCATTAAGGTATAGTCCTGACAAATACAGCAGAGCACTAGAGATATAGAGAATGTTAAATCTCCAATCATAGGACAATGTCTTAGAAGGGGAACTCACACCTCATCATAACATGATATTAACACTCTCGTCCAGTGTGATCTCAGGAGGTGGGTATGTGCACAGCATGAAATGCCTGCCTGCTATTTCTGTAGCTGTGGTTTTTGTGGGGACTCTGTTTTGAAAAATATTATCAGTACTGGAATCGGCCATTCTGGCCTGGTACTTAGTGGTACACTGCCCAAAAAAGGATCCTAAGGGAGGAGTTATGCCAATTTGTTTTAAGTTATCTGAACTTCACAGCTTTCCCGGTGGGAACAATAAGGTCCTTTGAATGTGTGGCTGTTCAAAGGTTTGCAGGTGTAGGTTGCAAGATCCATCTCGTCTACTGTTCTCTGGGGGATGAGAAGGAATTCTTAAAGGAAGTCGCTGACTTCATCATTGAACTGATTTTGGGGTCTCCCAGATGGATAATTCTGGGTAACATCAATGCCTGAGTCGATGATGAACTCTCACAATTTGGTCAAGTCTTCCTACAACTAATGTGTTCATTGGGCCTGACACATATTGTTACTTCTGCAACCCATATACAGTACACATCCACTCATTGGACCTTGTCTGTCTGCTGGAAAAAGAGGTCATAAACCTTATGGTGGAGCCGGTCATTTGGTCAGACCACCATACTGTGAGGTTCTCATTCAAGGACCCTCCTAATAGACCTTCCCCTATGGAGATGGTCCAGTACCATCCGTTAAGGGGTTTGACTGCACAGGGTCTTATGGTGGGTGCTGGATCTATTAGGTTTGATGAGTGCATGTGAGGAGCTGGGGGAATTAGTTTTGACCTATAATAGGGTTATTGCCAGGGCCATTGACTCAATTGCACCTGTCCATGTTCAACCCCTCACCTCACACTGGAGATCAGCCTGGTTTGATTGGACTCTCAGGGAGATGAGAACGAGGGGTAAAAGGTTGGAGCAGCACTGGTGGAGGTCCGGTTTGGAGGAAAAACTTGCATTGATATCTCATTATAGAGACTATCAATCAGCAATCTCCTGTAAAAAGGCAGAATTCCTGTCCAAGAAGATTGCTGCAGCAACTAACAGACCACCTCAGCTCTTCCACACTGTTGATAGGCTGTGTAATCCTGCCCATCTTCAGTCCAGGGAGTTTTTTCACAAATGAGGTGTGATGAGTTCGCTCTGTTCTTTGCTAATAAGATTGCCTCCATCAGATTGGAAATCCAGTTCACACCCTCTAATGGAGCACGCAGTGACAGGCCTGAAGTCATAGGCATTCATTTTGTCTGGTCCAATATTGATCGGTAGGCGGTCACGAATATTGTGAAGGTCGTCCAGGGGTTATGGCCAACCTACTGTAGTTTGGACCCAGGACCGACAAGCCTCTTAGTGGGGTATGTTGATGTTATTGACCCAGTCCTAGCCAGGATGAAACAAGACAGAGCCATCACAGAACATGGTGCTCGCTATATCAGATGGCACACTTCAAAAACAGCAAACTGTGGCATACACTCAAACCAGGAAAAAAGGCATCAGAATGGTCTTGAGATGCTTGAATCCTTCATTTATTAAAATCAGCAGTACCAGCACCTTTGCCTCACCAACCCAGAAAGTCTCAATATTTCGCGCATGCACACTGTGCTTTGTCAAGGGATAAGTGACATAGTGATAGACATTACTTAAATAGTACTCATACACATGTAAAACAAGTGGAATCAATCATAAATCAAATAGACTAGTTATATTAACAGCTATAAATATACGGTACATACAGTTAATGTTCTTATATGAACTATATTTACAATAAATCCATCACATTTATTGTTTTCCTTTGATCCGAATTCATGCAGACTTAAAACAAATACTTGTTTTTACAAACAGTTTGACAGACTGTCAAATCAACCTTCAGAGGTGTGGGGGCAATTCCACTTTATCATTGAGACTGGAGGAACTTGCTGCCTGCAATTTAAATATCCAAAAGTGTTCCCTACATGCTAGCAAATTATTCAAGTCACCACCTCTGGGACCAATTTTAACCTTTTCAATACATGTAAATTGCCACATATGTTGCATTTTATTTTGCATACTGAAAATATGGTAATCTGTGGCATATTGTAAGTTCTCATTACTTACTGCTCATACATGCTCCCACAATCACTCTTTAAACTTTCTCTTAGTGCATCCAACATAATATACACCACACTTGCATGTTGCTAAATAAATGAGGTAGTGACAAAGTTTCATTTATGCACAATCTGAGTCGTCTCAGTGTTATCTGCCAATAATGTCTCTCTAGAGAGACCAGTGGCAAATGTCCTAACCTGTAACACATCATTCTGGCTATACCCTCATTGCAAAAATCTGCTCTCCAGATCATCAGCCCAATGTTCAAATCCTTCTTGCATGCTGCAGTCCCTGCATGTACTTATAAACTGGCTCTTTGGAATCGATTGTATAGTATACCTAGGATGGCAAGAATGTGCCAGTAATACTATATTTTTATCAGTGGGTTTATGGTATAATGTAGTAGCAGGTCCATTGTTCAAATCTTTAGTTATGTAGATATCCAAAAATAAAATGTTTGCTGATTCCACACATACTGTAAATCACATATGAGGATTTGTCATCTCCCGATACAGAACAAAGTCATACAACTCCACCTCAGTACCCTGCCAAATGAAAAAAACAGTCATCAATATAATGTTTATAAATAGAAATAAAATGATAAAATGATGAATTAATCTCTGAATCATAAACATAATGCTCTTCCCCCATGCCCATATATAAATGAGCAAAACTGGGGGCAAAAGATGCTCCCATCGCTTATCCATTGGTCTGCAAAAGATATTGTCCCTAGCCGGCCTGGTGGTGTGGAGGACTGAGGCATCCATGCCTTACCTCTTGCCATGCCTGTAAACCGTGTTTGTGGTCCAAGCAGGTTGCCAGGGGTTGGCCCGGGAAGGAGAGGATCAATTGTCCATAGGACAGCTCTCTTCTCCCAGGGAGAGGGGAGTACAGGCTCGGTGCATCCCTGACAGCTAGTGGAGGCTGGATGTCAGTGATGCATGAGCCTGTCTCCAGCAAGGGGGGTGGAGCAGTCAGCCGACATGCCATGGGCAGAAGGTCGCACAGCATGGCCATTGCCAACATCATACACTGTACCCAGGGGAACAACACAGAATAAGGAAATGAGGTCCAAGATCACACTGGATGAAGACAGCCACCCGCTGCTGACCTCGACTCTGAATGGTGCTCCCCGGAATCTGGATCCTAGTTGAAGTGAGTTGAGCGAGGGGGCTCCTCACCACCCTGCCATGGAGGATAAATCATGGGGGGGGGAGAAGGGGCCAGCTGCCTGATACTGTGGTGTGGGGCTGGATGTATGGCTGAGAGATGGATGCCAACTGCTGGGGACCTGAAAGAGAAATAGATAAACTAAAAAAAAAATATATATATATAGTCCCTTAAACATAAACACATTATACTCAAGAACATAACGGGACAAGTCAACAATAAATTCTGCAGGTGGACCCTCTATGCCCCTTTTATCTAAAAAAATATTGTATGGCCTGTAAGCTACCTTCATGTGGAATGTTTGTATAGTGCAACTCCATGTTGAGGGTAACTAAAAGAGCTGCTTCCTCTACATGGAGCTCAGTCAATATACTTAAGGCATGCTTTGTGTCCTTAATATGTGACCTAAGTTGTAGCACAAAAGGTTTAAAAAAATTATCCACAAATTGGCTGAGTGGCTCAATTACAGAGCCAATACCTGCCACAATGGGACGGCCAGGGGGATTAATCAAACTCTTATGTACTTTAGGGAGTAAATATATGTCAGAGTGAATAGGACATTTGTCTGTTGGATAATCATGAGTATCCTTATCAATAACACCATGTTCAAATGCTGTCTGCAAAAATACATCAATATGTTTTTTAAACATCATAATGGGATCATTGTTCAAATGTTTATAAAACTTTCCATTCAAGAGTTGTCTTTCCACCTTCAATATATAATCTGTGGTGTTAAGCACCACTAACTTGCTGCCACCTTTATTGGCCTGTTTTATTGTGATGGCCAAATTGTTCTCCAATGCTGTAAGGGCCACCTGTTCTTCCCTCGTCATGTTAACAAGTCTTGGCCTGCCTCTTTTTTTGGCAAGCCACCTAAAATCTCTTTCACAAGCTTTATAAAAAATTTGTACTGTCGAATTCTGTGAGGACATCAATGTAGATTTAGCCTAAAGTGTTTACCCAAATCATGTGTATAAGAGGTGGAACATTATGACATACCTTGCATGATGTCAGGTGAGTGAGTTTCATTGATAGAGCTTGAAACATCAATTTGCTCATTTGAAAAAAAAGCATTTTAAATTCAAATTACATACAAACTTATTCAGATCTAAAAAAATATCAAACAAATTAAATGAATGAGTGGGAACGCATTTTAAACCCTTATTAACTACCACTATTTTGGACTCCATCAATGGGTAATTAGATAAGTGGATTACATTAAACTCACTCATTTTGTCAGACAGTGTCCCAATCAGTATCACCTCCTACTCCATCATCTCTGTGTCTGTTAGTGCTGTTCTTGATCTCTTGTTTGGCCCCATACTTGCCCCCATCCTTGATATATCTGTTGGTATCTTTGTTTCTCCTGCCCCTCGTGGTGCATTTGTGTTTTGTAAGTCCCAGAATGCTACTCTGGGGCTGTGTCTTAGAATTAGTATGGGTGTTTATATGGATGTTGTCGTTTGTTGTGGGTCTAATCCTTCTTCCAAACTGTCCTCCAGAAAAAATGATGAGTCAGCATCTGATTCGCTACCTATGGTTTGTAACTCCGAATCATGTGCATTTTTTTTTTTCAAAATAGACATTGGCTGTTTCTTCCAATTAAATATCCAATTACTGGTTTAATTTCTTTCATCCCTGAGGATTATTTTTTGTTTTTGTGCTCTTTATTTGTTATCCAACTGTTCAACTGATTTATTAAGCTTTTTTTTTTAATGTCTCAAACTCAGGAGTATCAGAGAATTTATTAAATCAAGCCTCCTTAACTTTCAATGCTTCTGTTAGCTCTTTCTGTTTCTCAATTGTTTCCTTAATAATCAATTGTATCAAACACAAGGATGATGAGTGTATCTCATTAAGCCAGGAGTCAAAAAAATATTTTTTGTCCTTGCCAAATGATGGCAACTTCAAAATGAGCAGCCCCCTTGGGAGCCGCTTTACTTCCAAGTACCATTCCATTGTGACTTGAGTCCACACTAGTCTCCTAATTTTGAAAGCTGTCTTTTGATATTCTGCATTGGCTGTTGTGATAGTTGGAACAGGATCAATCTCAGCTGCTTCAGCTGTAGTACCCTGGCTGCCATCACTTTGGATGTGAAATTCAGAACAGGTTTCTGTAACAATGTGTGCATAAAGTTCATTCCTGAGTTGGTGGGCTGAACTGGCAGAGCCATGTTCTCCATATTAGCTGTTTCCACCAAAGGTATAGAATGAACTGATACAGACATGCTATAGTTTGAATCCTACTGTATGATCTATACCCAGGGCATTTATCTGGAACATTGCTCAAAAACTTACAATGAAAATCAAACAGGACAGAGCCACTCACGGAATGTGGTACTCGCAGTACCGAACAATACACTTCAAAATCTGCAAAACATGGCACACACTCATGCCAGGAAATCAGGCATCATAATGGTCTCGAGATGCTTGAATTCTTTTTTTATTAAAACCAGCAGTACCAGCACCCTTACATCACCAACCCAGAAAGTCTCAAAGTTTTGTGCAGGCGCACTGCGCTTTGTCAAGGGATCAGTGACATAGTGATTGACATTACTTAAATAGTACTCACACACACATATAAAACAGGTGGACTCAATCACAAATCAAATAGACTATCTAGTTATATTCACAGCTATAAATATTCAGTGCCTTCATTTAATATTCTTATATGAACTATATTTACAATAAATTCATCACATTTATTGTTTTCCTTTGATCCAACTTCATGCAGGCTTCAAACAAATGCTTGTTTTTACAAACAGTTAGACTGACTGTCAAAACAACCTTCAGAGGTATGGGGGCAGTTCCAATTTATCATTGAGACCGTGGTAACTTGTTGCCTGCAATTTAAATATCCAAAAGTTTTCCCTACATGCTAGCAAATTATTCAAGTTACCATCTCTGGGACCAATTTTAACTTTTTCAATACCTGTAAATTGTCACATGTGGTGCATTTTATTTTGCATACTGAAAATATGGTAAACTGTGGCATATTCCAAGTTCTCATTACTTACTGCTCGTGCATGCTCCCCCACCAGCTCTTTAAACTTTCTCTTAGTGCACCCAACATAATATGCACTGCACTTGCATGTTGCTAAATAAATTATATTGCATGTATCACAATTTATGAAATCATCCTAGGCAGAAAAATTTGCTGTTCTTTAGTGACAGGGTTTTTTCCTGGACCCTTGAAGGAGGCGGTTGTGAGGCTACTCTGGAAAAAAGCTTCAGTGGACCAGAAATGCCTGGCCAACTAAAGACCAATCTCTAACCTCCCATTTGTGAGTAAGGTTATTAACAAGGTGGTTGCCATTCAACTGGAGACCTATTTATCAACTGATGACATCTATGACCCTTTCCAGTCGGGTTTCAGGAAAAGGCATAGCACTGAGACTGCCATAGTTCAGGTGATAAGTGATCTCCTGCTGGCAAGGTATCAAGGAAGACGTTCCATCCTTATTCTTGCTGATCTCTCGGCAGCATTTGACACCATGGACCATGGGGTACTGATGGATTGTCTGTGGGTTTGTTGTGGTCTGGCTGGTACAGTCCTAAACTGGTTTCAATCTTTCCTCACTTGCAGGATGCAGTGGTTGGTATCTGGGATTTTTTCCTTGCCACCTCTGCCCCTGCCATGTGGAGTCCAGCTGGGTTCCATTTTGTCCCCCATGTTGTTTGCTGTGTATATGCTATTGGTGGGGGACATAATAAGATGTTAGGGGTTGAGTTTCTACTGCTATGCAGATGATACTCAGCTATATATGTCATTTGCACCCGAGCAGCAGAAGACGGTCTTGGTATTCAATTGTTGCCTTGCAGAGATCCAAGACTGGATGAAGGCCAACTGGTTGAGGTTGAATCCAGACAAGACTGAAGTACTGGTGGTGGAATCTGGTCACCAGAGGGCGAGGGTGCAATCTGGTCAATTCTCAGGGCTGAGGCAAGTGGACTCCCAGTTGCTCACCTCTGATCGGGTACAGAATTATTTTTGGACTATAGCTTGACACTTAAATCACAGGTGTCAGCCATGATCCAGACCTCATTTTACCATCTGAGAAACATTGCCAGGATCAAACACCTGATACACCCAGATTATCTGCCAACACTAGTCCACACCTTTGTGACTTCTCTCCTTGATTACTACCTGGGACTCTTGGGGGTTGATCTTTGCCACCTGCAACTAATGCAGAATGCGGTGACCAGGTTGATGACTGACCTATCTAGGTCATGTCAGATTATACCTGTGCTGTGCTCTCTACACTGGCTGCCAGTTAGGTGGCAGATCTCCTTCAAGTTTGGTTTGCTGACCTATAAGGCACTTCGCCATCAGGGGCCTGGCTACCAGCAAGACCTCCTACAACCCTATTTCCCCTCCCACCCCCTTTGCTCGGCAGATGAGGGACTATTTGATGTTCCTTGTGTTTTTCTTAAAACATCAGGTGCCCATGCTTTTTTCTTTGTGGCCCCAACCCTATGGAACTCCCTCCCTCATCACACGTGAGAGATCCCAACATTGAATATATTTAAACGGGAGCTGAAAACATTTTATTTAAGCAGGTGTTCTCTCTTAATTAGTTTAGTTGTTTTAATTAGTAAATAAACATGAATTATTTATTGTCACGTTATGTATTTTAAATGTTTTAGAAACGTTCTGTGTACAGCACCTTGATTCCAAATGACAAAGTGTGCTATACTAAATAAAATATGAATGAATGAATGAAAATTCACCCTGCATAGGTGATCCGGTTACTGATACCCCAATCTATGCAGCAGTTGCTTGGACTGATGAGCCAGTGCCTGTCCTTTTTCGTACCCCAGCATTTTGCTTGCACTACTGACAGCAGCTGTGTACTGCTTGCCAAATTTAGCAACTTGTCTATTATAATTCTCTGTTATTTTTCCTACTCCACTCTAACAGTGGGAGTTACACACAGTGTGTTGGTCCTACCTCTGCACTTCCTCCCCATGTATAGTACCTTGAATTTATTTATTGATTTAAAATCTTGGAATTATGACCTTTGAGTCAGAGACTCATTTCCAAAGGCTCCACATCAATACACAATACAGACATAGGTAAATACAATAGACAGTACAATACAATATACAATGCCAGGGCAGTTTGATGGCAAGGATACAGCATGAAACAGTATACTGAGATGTCTAATACAGAGTTTAGGTTGTAGTCTATGGGCAACACTGTAAACAGTATGATACAAGGTACAGTGCCAGAGCACTTTGACTTCCGGTTACAGCATGACCATTTTACAAGGATGTCTTGACCAGTTTACAATGATATCTAATACATTGTTGTGGCTGTTGACAGAGCATAGGATAAATCTAACAGTAAGAGGTCAGTTAGTGGCCAGAGAGTGAATCTGGGGACAGTGCACATGCCTACTATGCTTGGCTGGAGCTGAGTAAACTGGGTAAGTTAGGGGAGGCAGGTAATGCAAATTCTAGAGCAGTCTGTTGGGAGTCTTTGTCTGAGTGCCTGAGTAAGAATTGCAGGCCATTGACTGTGAAAGAGGTTGTGTGGCTGTTCTGAGAGGCTGGTGAAGGTACTGGTGGTGGTGGGCTTAGCGTGTGCAGGTGCAGGTGTTGCTGGCAAGGAGGTGAGTCTTGAATGCCTTTTTAAAGGGACCAAGTTTTTGATGGTTAGAGACTGATGGCAGGAGGGCGTTGAAGTAGGAGAGAGCCCTGACCAGAAAAGAACTCCGAGCGAGTGTGGTTCTGACTCTGGGAATGGCCAGTGCAGCTTTGGTTGAGCTGAGTGTGTACACCGTGGGGGAAGAGGAGATAAAGGAGGCAGATAGGCCTGAGGGGGGTCAAGTCAAGAAGGGATTTTTTGGTCAAGAGGCAGGACTGGTAGTGGACCTTCTCGACAAAGTTCAGGATCTGGGCAATGGAATAGAGCGTGCATGTGTGTGTCATGCAGTCTGCAGCAGTTAAGAGCCTGCAGGCTTTGTTAATGACCACTTTTATTTTACTGATAGCTGTTGCATCTGTAGCAGCATAGACCAGCAACCCATAGTCAATCAGAGACATTACTGAGAAGGTTATGGCTAGTCTCAGGGCTTCTGGCCTAAGGCAGTCCTTATGGCGCTAAAGGAGACCAATGCATGCATTGGCAGCAGATGTGAGGGTGTTGATGTGTGTATGGAAGGAGAGGGCAGAGTCAAAGATAACCCCTAGATATTTATAGGACGAGATCTGCTCCAGAGTGTAGAGTGACTGTGCTTGAATATGCAGTTGGGCATTTTTTAATTTGCTTTGGTGATGTGCAAAAAGTAGGGTCTTGATTTTTTTCAGGTTCATGACTAGTCTATGCTTGGTAAACCAGAGTTTGGTGACACTGGATGTAACGGAGACTCCAGGAGCCTTATCTTCAAAAGATGTTTTCCAATAGGCAAAGGAGAGATGTGTATTTAAAAAAAAATGCTGTGCAGGAGTCCAACCAATTGAACAACTTGTTCAGGTCCCACTGAAGTGTAAATAGGCCAGCTTCTGTGTATAGTTAATTACTGATTAACAAAGCACAAACTGCTAATGAATTACAAAAAAATGAAAGTCATGTTATTTGCAAATCCACTCAATAAACAAAAGTCACATCAGTTAACTAGTTTGAATAGCCACAAAACCCCACTCATATAGGTTAACTCATTCAAATACCTAGGAGTAACCCTAGACAGTGTCCTTTCTTTCACCAACCATGTAGACAATGTTACAAAAGTAGTCAATGCTAAAAATAAGCATCCTATACAGGCACAGACGGTGTATGATCACCGAAGCACTCCTGCTTGCAGTGAATAGCTCCATTATCTCCGTTATTGACTATTGCCTGGTGGTGTATAGTGCAGCATCAGACACGGTGCTCAAAAGGATCACCACTGCACTGAACAAAGCCTGTAGGCTAATAACAGGTGCCAATTGATGCACCCATACTTGTGACCTGTACACTATGACTGACTGGCTGCACCTAAAGGGTAGAATGAAATTGAAATATCAAACCTGCTTCTTAACATGGAAACATAGAAACAAAGACTTTGACAGCAGATAAGGACCACTTTGCCCACCTAGTCTGCCCCTTTCCCTACCTAGAGGATAAGCTGCAGATCCTATTTAACCAACAGCCTATTTCTTCCTACCCCCCACGAAAATTGTCTTATGTCTGTCCAATGCATTCTTGAATTGTCCCACAGTTTTAGACCCCACAACCTTCTCAGGAAGGCTGTTCCATGAGTCCACCACCCTCTCTGTGAAAAAATACTTCCTCACATTACCCCTTAGCCATCCCCCCCTCTATCTTCAAATTGTGTCCCCTTGTTCTTGCACATCTCTTTTTCTGAAAGATGCTACCCTCTTGGACTTTGTTGATTCCACTGAGGTACTTATACATCTGTATCATGTCCCCTCTCTCTCACTCCTTTCATCAAGCGTATACATATTAAGCTCCTTTAGTCTCTTCTCATATGGCTTCTCTTGCAGACCCTGCACCATTTTAGTTGCCCTCCTTGGAACTGCCTCCATCCTGTCTATGTTCTTGTGGAGATGGGGTCTCCAGAACTGGACACATTACTCCAGCTGGGGTCTCACCAACTGTCTGTACAGGGGGATAACAACTTCCTGTTTTCTGCTGGTGATTCCTCTCCCTATACATCCCAGTATCCCCCAGCCCTCCCTACTGCCTTCTCACATTGCTTGCCAACCTTTAGGTCATCTGATATGATTATCCTCAGGTCCCCTTCCATTTTTGTTGTTGTTCCTACCTCCCCCCCACTGTGCAATCTTCCCCTGAGTTTTTGTTTCCCAGGTGCATTATTTTGCACTTCTTTGCATTGAATCCAAGCTGCCATACTTCTGACCATTCCTCCAACCTTGCCAAGTCCCTTCTCATCCTTTCCACGCCGCCTTGTGTGTCAACCCTGTTGCAGATCTTTGTGTCATTTGCAAAGAGGCATGCTTTTCCTTCCAGTCCCTCTGCAACGTCACTTATAAAGACATTAAAAAGGACTGGACCCAGTACTGAATCCTGAACCTTAGCCAAGAAAATCTGCTTAGGCTTAACCCCCAGCAATCCAGAACCTCCTTAATCAAAAACAAACCCCCTCTGGACCTGAAGTACTTTAAGACATTCTTATCAGGTCCCCACCTGTACTCTTAAGGTCAATGATCTTTTGTGTACGCGCCCCTATTGGCTAAATGCCCTCCTAGGGATCACTTGGATGAACTGAAACTAGGTCCTTTCAAGAGACAGTTATGCCATCACCTAGCTGCACTTAGTAGCTGTGATTGCCCTCACTAAAGGGAACTCCCCCAGTCATGATTATGCATACTCTACCTCACCCTCCCAGCACTTAGTAGCAGGTCTGCCACCCCAAGTAACATCTCCATCCCTCTACACCTTTATCCTACCCCCTACCTCCCCAAACATCTCTCCCCCTTAATCTTTCACCTTCCCTTGTTGCCTCTGTACCATATGTTACCCTCTCTCCCATTTTTCCTCTCCCCCACGCCCCCACCCACCTTTTTGCCCATTACTCCCTACATGCCATAAAACTTGACAAGGCCAACTTTTGGCTGTTTCAGCATTGGCTGAACTATTATGATATCCACCCCCACCTCTTTGTTTTCTATTACTTTTTTGGTAGCACCCATGTAGAGTGTGTATTATTGAGCACTACAATTTGAGTGACTCAATAATACCACTCTCACTGAGATTGAGTGCTGAGTTAGGTCGCTATATCCTGTAGAGCAAGGATAGCAAGGAGCAATCTTTGCTAGTACGGGATATAGGATCCTGTGTGCCAGGTTCCTGCTGAGCTGGCTTCATAGCAGAGTGGTATACACTACAGCTTGCGATGCCAGTAGACCCAGTTTTGGGGCTGGCTTCGGACAGAATAATTTTTGTTTATAAAAAAACAATAACTTGCCCATTGGTCTGCACCTCCCTTGGAGTTGATTATTTTAGTTTGGGGGGTGCAGGGGGCACAGCCCCCTGCATAAAAAGCATTTTTTGTATGTGAAGAATGTAAGTATTGTAGTGACCATCGCTATTTGCGATGGTTGCTACAATATCAGGCATTCCTTTGACCATGGCCTGTTTTGTGGTCACTTCATGTGATGGGAGGTCTTTCAGATTCACCTTTATCACATAAAACCACTTTTTTAATATTATTGTTGAATTACCGCTCTATGTTGTCAATTTCAAAGCTGGCTGTTTCTGTAGCCTGATATTTACATATTTCACTATTGCCTGTTTAAGTCTATGAATTGTCTGAATTGTATGTTATGTGTGTTGTCAGATGTGGAACCTTTGTAAAAGAGCTTCTAGCTTAAAGGTATTGTAATCCAAGACAATAAATAAATAAATAAAGGGTGAGTCAAAAGTAATTTGACAATCTGATGACCACAATTTCTGTTGTGTAATTAGGTTCTCATTAAGAAAAGCTAGTTAATAGGCTTTAGAAATCATTCCTTTGGTTTCAAGAACATGTATCTCTATTTCACTAAGATAAAAATCTAAGACATTTGTAGGTCACAGATCTTTTAATATCATTAGGACAACTCTTGAGTACCGAATCCTTTATTTCTGTAATTGAATTCAAAGCAAAATATAGTTGAGTGTCATCAGCATGAAGATGATAATTCATGTTCTGCATCTTAATTAGTTTGCTTACTGATGATGTATAGTATAGCTATTAAAAAAAAATGTTTTAATATGGAACCTTGAGGGACCTTTGAAGAAATTGCAAACATTGTTTATTTGAAACTTCAAACTCTGGGAATACATTTGTGAGAAGCAAAGTAAGACCTAAACAATGCCAATGCTGAATTTAAAAAATCCAGTCATCTTAATATCTGCAACATAATGTTCAGAGCTGTACCACTGTCACACGAGATATAGAAATCATGGATGCCATGATATGTCTCATCCTTTATAAAAATCCAGTGAATCTGGAACTTTTCATGTCATCATGATTTGCAGTGTTTTCCATGAAATACTTCAGTGTTTGGCATTTACCATAAGAAGCCCCAAATTTTTGTCTTACCTACAGTTTGTCCTGTACTTGTCCCCCAGCCATCTCCACTGTGGAATTCAGAACCTCACACACATCCTAGTCTCTCAGGTGGCAGCGCAACAAACCTTCATCAGTCAATGAGCCAGCCCCAAAAGGGCATTTGTAAAACACTTGAAAGGGGAGTAGACAATGAGAGGGGAGAAGGATGATGACTGGCCAAAGGAGTGACTGAGAGGGTGAGGTTAAGGTTTTTTTAAGGCAGCTGCACCAGGTCCCTGACCTCACATTTGCTGCATAAAGTTTTGTTACACTCTTTCAGCACACCTGACTGGTAAACTAATTTGGAATTTGATATAAATTCATTTTCTATTCAGATATTTAGAATCTCTACTGATTGTATTCTTTTAAATCCCAGCTTATAATATAGTCATTTTGATAGAGCTTGATTGTAAATTTGATCTACATTTTAAGAAATTTTGGCTTGAAGATTGCCCAGCAGGTCGTGGAGCATTCCAACATGGTGAGCAATTTGAAAGAGAAAGTGATGTCAGCTGAATTCATGGCAGAGAGTTAGGTTGCATTGTTGTTGGTAGGCACGCTGTACTAACTCATTTTCGGTAGCCTTTTTTTACTTTCACGAGGTACCGCACCAAAGAATTGAACTGTGGTGCCAAATGCTGGTGCAGTACTCATGGGACCATTTGTCTAAGGCAGCAGCTATGGTCGAGTGATTTCTTTCATTGGCCTCAATGTTGGGGAGCAAAGGTTGTTTTTTTTAGAAAAAAAAGATAAAAGAGGACAAGTAGTAAAACTGCCCTGGATATGGGCAGAGGAGGCAGGTTGGGGGTTGCGGTACAATGTGTTTAACAGTCTATGGCAGTTCCCACATTGCAGGCTGTGATTGATCTGACCTGTGTGGTTTGTTAACAGAGCCTGGTCTGCAGTTGGGTAGATGCTCCGGTGATTGGCAGGACAGGTGGGGATGGCTAGCCTTGTGGTTGTTGCTACCATTGTCATTTCTTACAGAAGAATATTCCTTCCATGGGGCTCCTCATCCTCATGGCAGATGAGGGACAAGAAGGGGCAGTGGAAAAAGTGGGACAGAATACAAGGGAGCATGGCCATGGGGTACCATGCAACCAAGGATGGACCAAGCGGCTTGTGGGGGAGTGACATTTGGCTGCGCCGGCCTCCCTCTTGTTACCACTTGCGGCTATTTGTTTTGGCTGCTGCATCGGGGGCTATAATAAAGGAAGCAGTAGGTTTTCTTAGGAATTAACGCATTTCTAGCTGTTGGGTCCAGTCAGGGAGTGGGGCCTCGATTACAAACTGGGTACCAGGATGCCATGTGGCTCAGTGTGGGCCAGGTGGCACTGTGATAACTATGCACTCGTCTGAGCTGTGCAAGTTGGTTTTAGTGTGGGAACCTGCTCACAGAGGACATTAATAATTGTAGGAATCACAGCTTTAAAAATAATAAAATAAATAATAAAGAGGTAAAAAACAACTATGGGAACACTTTTGGGAGGTATTCACGGGGGCAGTGTGTACTGGTCTAAAACCTATGGGAAAAGCAACTACCATTACATAGAGGCTCTGTGGGGATACAGAATACTATGCACAAAGAACATTGCAGGCTCTAGTTGTGATGTGGCTGACTAGATGATAAAACAAAACAAAAATAAAATAAAAAAAAGAAAAAGAAAAAAGCCTGAATGGGTCAGACAGATAGATGCAGATCTTTATGGAACATGCGGCACTGTATGAGCCAGCGCTCTAAACTGCAATATAGCCATAGGTTTGAGTTGTTGTTTGAACTGGGAGGGTGGCAGTCATTATCTTGTTGCAGGATTCGGCAGCCATTTTGGGATGAGGCACTAGGCCAGATGGGCCACCATATTAAAGGTGAATGGACCACGGCCAGTTTAAATAAAACAAAAACAACAAAAAAAGAAAGAATAAATGGGAGAATTAGGAGTCTTCTAGCAAAGTATTACAGGGCAAAGGCCCAGCTTCATAAGGGAAATACATTTATGCAATAGGCATGGACATAAATCCTATGTGATAAATCTGAGCTACTATGAGATAAATTCAAAATGTTACATTTATACACATAGTAGACGCATCATCACAGCTTTACATACATAGTAGATATGTCACAATCACTCCAGAACTCATTTAAAATGTTCAGCCTCAGTACCAGAACTAACTATATTCGAATGCAAATAACTTTAAAATGAAAAAGATAGTATAGTGCTGTGAGCATGAAAGTTGTGCAGCACAAAATTATCTACAAAATGAGTGGTATTTCATTTATAGATACCTTATAGATTTTTTTATAATTAGCAAAAAGAGCATAAAATGCCATTTTGGGTTCACTTTTTTGACAAACATATGCAAAAAAGATAAACAGTCAAAAGCAAATGTCCCTGCACTGACAGAAAGCATCCCTATTGCATAAATGAAATATACAATGGTGAGCTGTCAGATAATTGACTTATCTACACTTGTGCCTTTTGACCTTGGACATCTCACTCGTGAGGTTACCTGAGGTCAAACAGCACTTGTGTAGATAAATCATTTATCTGACAGCTCACGATTTATATCACATATATAATATATATATATAATGAGGCAAAAACTACATTTAATGCATCAGTTAGGTTTGTTCTACAGTGACAAAGTGAAAATTCGGTGTTAGGGTTGAAAACCCCTTGGACCTCAGTCCAGCCCCCAACCAGCATTGGGTGTGCATTGGGGTCATTGTCTAACTCTCACCCCATCACATGTGTAAAGAAGCAGAGGTATAGGAGAACTGGGTGAGAGTTAGGATCGAAGACCCCAATGCGCACTCCCAATGCTGGTTGGGGGTGGGCTGGTGGCTCCCAGGGGTTTTCAACCCCAACACCGAATTTACTCACTTTTGTCAATGTGGAACAACCCTAACTGATGCATTAAACAGAGTTTTTTGCCTCTAATTTCCCTTGTTTTTGAGAATGATAACGAGAAATAGTGAATGTAATGTGACAGCGGAAGCGCGGGGTCCAGAGAGCCCCGGGCTCCTGCCACGTAATGCCTTCTGACATAATAACAGGAACAGCAACACAAAGAGAACCGTTAACAGTGATGCACATGGTAACGCAAGCGTAAATGAGAACAGAAAGGGTAACACACACGGTGGCATAGACGGGAACAGTCCACCACGTGATGTCTTGTCACATAGTAACATGGTGTCTGCAAACGCAAATGGTAACGGGCATGGTGACGCAAAGTGAAACAGAAATAGAAACAGTACTGTAGACACAAATGGTAAAAAATAATGGAAACGCAAGCGCAAATGAAAATACAGGATAACGCACATGGTGGCGTAGACGTGAATGGTAAGTGAAACAGGTACAGAACCGCAAGCGGAAAGGGCAACGGTAACAGTAATGGAAGTGCACAGGCTGGTTTTCCCCAAAAGCTTCATAGAGAAAGATAGTGAGTACAAAGAATGTATGCATAATAATGGGTCCTGGAGCAGAAAATGAGGAGTTGGAATACTAAATTGCTTATATCTCAGGAACTGTACGACGTAGAAAAAAATTAAAAGTCATATGATTTATGACTTTCCTGGCTAGTTTTGTACTTATCCTTTGTTAGGGGGCTAAGCATTTTTTGATGAAAAGTCCATATCTCGCACCGTTTCCGAGATATGGACCCTGAAAGGCGCGGTGAATGCCATAATGTTATCCAATGGGAAAAAAAGAGAAGTTCAGAGTGCCATAACTTTGGCTCCCTGTAATATTTTTTCACCAAACCACTAAAAGACACATCTGTGGGATGTTGGCTGTCTTCCCTCCAAATTTCAGCCCAAAAGACCAAACCATTATTTTGCAGCAGGGCGCCAAAGGATTGCTGCAATGCGTCGGAAGCCATAATGTTATCCTATAGGAAAAAGTGTCAACTTTGGAGTACCGTAACTTTGCTGCAATGTAATATTTTTTCAACAAAATACTGAAAGGCACATCTGTGAGATGTCGGCTGCGCTCCCTCCAAATTTCAGCCCAAAACTCCAAACCGTTCTTTTGCAGCGGGGTGCCAAAGAATTGCTGTCATTTTCCCACAGCCTAGAAAAGTACTGTCACAATTTGCGAAAGCTTTCGCAAATTCATTCAACAGTGTCGCAAATGTGAAAGTAATTTGTGGAAGCACTTTTTCCAGAAATGTGAAAAACATTTCTGGGGTGTTTTACCCCAAATTAAAGACATGGAAAGCATCCTCAGGGTCCGACTAGGTGAATACAAAAATAATTAGGTTGCTAGAGGGTCCCAAATTTAAATGGAAAGCATTTTTCTGATCACCAACTGAAAACAAAATGGCGGATTTGCGACAGTAAAAGGGTCATTTGCAAAAGTAAAAACTGCATTTCCGACACTGTCGACCTTTTTGTTAACTTTTCCCATTGACTTATAATGGGAACTTGTTTTTTGAATAACTTTTGAACCGTTCAATATTTTTTCACAAAATCTTCGAAAGGCACATTGGGGAACCCGGCCACACATTCTCTGAAGATTTCGGACCAGTCGCGAAAACTGTGCAACCTGTAGGCATGACCGTAGAATTCCAAAAAAAGTGTTAACGATGCCGAGATCACGCTTAATAACTCCGCAGCTGTATATCCATCCAGTATGAAACTTGGCAAATCCCAAGGCGTATGGGTCTTGATTGTGTATTCCAAATTTCACACAAATTTGTCAAACAGTTGCAGAGTTATTAAGGTGCAAAATTTGGGGTTTAATATGTAAATGGCTCTCAGTTCTAACTATAGTGCACTACGTAATATAATATATATATATATATATATATATATATATATATATATATATACATACATATACACACACAGAAAACAGAGGAGGAAGCTATATTCAAAGGATATAAGAACAGCAAGGGAAGAGGTGCTAACCAAGACAGAATAATGTGACTGCATGACTGGGGGTCCTGTATGTTAAGAGGACAACTATGCTCATAGGCCCTGCAAAGGCATTTGTGGTTATTGGCCTAAGATGTCTAACTTTCTGAATTTGTGATACAGCACCAGTACCATTTGAGGTTTAAGATGGCTCCTAAGAAGAACAAGATGAGCAAGGCCGATGTCTATAAGGCCACTGTGGACCTGGTGAAAAAAGCCAATAACATATGGGAACTGATGGAGGGTTTGAAGACTAGACATGGGGAGAAGCAAAAGGCAGAGAAGGGGAAAAAGGACAAGGGCAATAAGAGGCCCCCAAGTAGCCCAGCCCCCCCTGCACCCAGGGACCCTGTGGTGCAAGTGCCAATTCCTCCAGCGCAGGTGCCAGTGCCGCTGCCAGTCCCTGAGCCTGGTCACAAGCCATTGCTGGGCATGTTGCTCCCACAACCTGACAACCCCATAGACCCTCTGCTGCACCTAGGTCCAGCCGCACCCCCGACACTACCAGACAATAACCTGCCAGCCAGACCTGCTGCACCAGGGCTGGTCCCAGTTCCAGATCTGGCTCCAAAACCAGGTTATGAATCCCCCAACATTGGTAGTAGTATTAAGTAATACATTGAACTCATGCTTGGGGCTCTGGGGGGATAGTGGGATGGGGCAATTTGAGAAGGTACTGGCAGAAATTTAAAAAGGTGGAAGACTAGGTTTGCTGGCCAAGGCACCTAGCTTCACCTGAGCTATTTTCCTCTAGGTTGCTTGAAAGGACAGTGCAAAGAACCTTACCAAAGCAAGAAAAAGGATTAAGGCTTCTTTTGGCTAGGCAGATTTACTGTGTATTGTTATTTTTATTTTGTACTCACAGGGATTGTCACCATTTGTTGCTAACATTTTGTTGCTTTATTTTTCTGATTCTGTTGTTGGACATACCTACTGCTGCATTATTACAGGATGTGCCTTCAGGTGTGTGCTTCCAGATTACTGCTGTAATCTTCTGATTCAAATTGTCTTTTTGCAAGGTGGATCTTCTGTTACTGCTTTATTTTTCTCTGTAGCAAAGTGTTTCTTACAGGGCATACCTTCTGTGAAATTATTACAGGTGGTGCTTTACAGGTTTTGCAGTTTTATCTATCATTAGGATAAACTTTCAGGGCTACTGCATTTGTTGCTGGCTGATTATTTCTGCTCTTACCTCCTTGTTTCTTTCATCTATGGTTCTTCTTTTTCAACAGGGGATGGAACCCGGCCACCCACACCCATACCCAAACACCCCACACTACACTCCTTTTATAGAGTAGCACAGTCGTGACATTTCCTGTAGCAAAGCAGAAAGGGGTGGATCAGAGGGGGTATTCACACAGTGACCTCATTTACAGGGGCATTAGTAATTTAACTTGTTATAACAAGTTATACAAAAACAAACAAAACACAAAATCAAACATTTGCTTTCATTTTCTTCCTTCTAAGTACTCTGACCAAGTTAATAACCCAGCAACTTATCTGGAATGGATATCATTAACTGCAGGTACTGTGGAACACTTTTCAAAAGGGCAGTTTTACAGGATTTAGAACACTATCCTACATGTTGGGCCATTGGAAATATAAGGGCTCAGCTCCAGGCAGCATGGGCAGAGATTGTGTGCCTCAAATTGCATATTCAAGAGGAAATATAAGAACCACCCTCCATTTCCCCAACATCCAAAAGAAGCACCTCGACCGCAGAGGGTAGTTGGTTCAGGAGGTTAGCAGGTGGTTAGGAGGGGCAAATCAGGTGCCCCATCGGTGCTCTTCAACATATCACCTCCACAAACCATATAAAAACTACAAACAGGTATCTGCTTCTATCTCTGAAATCAGACAAAGGGGTGGTGGACACTGTAGAGCAGGACACTGCAGCACAGGAGCTGGCACAACAAAACTCACCCAAAACAGGAACCCAAACAAAAAAAGCAAAAAGGAAACCCAAAAAACTTCTGATCAAAAGAGACTCCATGATTCGGGAGTCAATATCAAGCACCAGTCAGGGGTAATCATCAGATGTCTCCCAGGTACATCAGCATGGAGAGACACTGACTGCATTGCTAAAATTGTTCAGGAAGCAGGAGAAGACATTGATGTCCTGGTGCACAAAGGGACTAATGATCTTACCAGCTGGTCAGTTGTGGAAACCAAGGAACACCTGACCAGGCTGGGTGACAAACTATCATCCATTTCATCTGGCATCTTCTTCTATGAGATCCTGCCAGTCTGGAAGAGGGTGGCAGAAGGACGGAAGGTCAGAGAAGGGGAGATAGGGGAGCTAAACATGTGGCTCAAGGGCTGGTGCCAGGAAAAAGGACACAAATTTGTAGGGAACTGGGAGTTTTGGGAGCGAAAGTTCTTTACATTTGATGGACTACATCTGACAAAGGAGGGAGTCAGTGCATTGGGGCAGAAGTTTGACATCTTTGCAGAATATTTAAAGTAGCAAATGGGGAGAGGGGAGCAGCACCCCATACGTTGAATGGGAAGAACACCGCTCCTCCCTCAGCTAGTGGTCAAACAGGAGTTCAGCATGTTTGTAGTTCATTTGCATCACCAGGTAAGGAAAAAGGTCTGGCTCCCAATATGATGCATAGGGGAAATGCCACACCTCACCCAACAACTAACACACTGAAATCTGACCAATGGAAAATCATGTACACAAATGCTTGCAGTCTGGGAAACAAGATCCCGGACTTACAGGCAATAATGACAGATGCTAAACTGCATATAGTAGCCATTAGCTAGACATGGTTTACCAGTAACCACACTTGGGAGACTTCAGTACCTGGTTATGTACTGTTCAGAAGAGACCGAGGTGCAAAACGGGGTGGGGTGGCCCTTTATGTCAATGAAAATATCAAAGCTACAGAAATTCAGAATATACATAAGGAGCCAGAAGAACTGCGGGCCACCCTAGAAACAGATAGTGGAACAGCCATACGAACTGGGGTTGTATACAGGCCTCCAGACCAGGGGAGGACATAGATACATTACTGTTAGAAGATATACAAAACATGACAGCTAAAGGGGAGGTTCTGATAATGGGAGACTTCAACATGCCGATACAGTTTGGTCAATACCTGCAGAAACATCTGCCAGAACTAGACACATGGTGGATTCCCTGCAGGGGGAGAGCCTCAAACAATTGGTACAACAACCTACAGGAGACAGGGCTATCCTAGATCTAGTGCTGACTAACAGGGAAAGGATCATAGATATCCAGGTAGAAGGTCACCTGAGGCCAGTGTCCATCACACGGTATGGTTCAGTTTGGCTGCAAGAAGTATTCCAAGGCAAAAATATGGGACTTCAGAGGAACTGACTTTGATAAGATGACCAACAGAGTTAAGCTAGCCCTGGCAAAAAGAAATACAGGTGAGGGGGTATAGGCAAAGTGGGCAAGCATCAAGGATGCAATATTTGAAGCAACATCCCATTGTGTTAGAGAGAAAAGGAAGTGCAAAAGAAGAAGAAAAACACTTTGGTTCTCAAAAATAGTAGCAGAAAAGGTCAGAGCCAAAAGGCTGGCCTTCAGGAAATATAGGGGAATGCAACAGGATGAAGATAGAGAAGTATGCCAAACTTCTCTAAGGGAAGTAGGGAAGGCAGTAAGGCAGGCAAAGGCTCAAACTGAGAAAACAGAAGCACTAACAGTAAAAGAAGGTGACAAGACTTTCTATAGATACATTAGTGAAAGCAGAAAGTCCAGAGGGGGATTGCTAAGATCAAAGAGGATAAGGGGCATGTGAGGAGGAGGACCATGTAAAAGCATCTATTCTAAATAGATACTTCTGCTCAGTATTTACTGAAGTGAAGGTAGGGCAGGGCCCACAGCTCAGCACCATGGACACAGGGGGGAGGGAGGTGTGCATTAGTCTCTTCATAAAGATAGGGTCCCACAAGAGCCTGGATAAGCTCATGGCGGACAAGGCAATGAGACCTGATAGCATCATCCCAGGGTACTAAAGGAGCTAAGGTGGAACTAGCAGAGCCATTATCAGTACTTTTAGTGAGTCTCTGAGCAGAGGAGAGGTCCCTGAAGACTGGAGAAGGGCTCATGTGATCCTGCTCCACAAGAGTGGTAGCAGGGAGGAGGCCGGGAACTACAGACCAGTCAGTCTTACCTCAGTAGTGGGCAAGATTATGGAGGCACTCCTTAAGGAAAGGACAGTGCAACACCTGGAATCCATAGGAGCACATGATCTAAGACAGCATGGATTTACCAAAGGAAGGTCCTGTCAAACTAATCTCATAGATTTCTTTGACTGGGTAACCAGAGTGGTGGACCAAGGGGGAGCAGTTGATGTCACCTACCTGGACTTCAGCAAAGCTTTTGATACAGTTCCACATAAAAGATTGATTAATAAGCTGGGTAGGGTAGGCTTGGGGTGGGTCAGAAGTTGGTCAACTGGGTGGCAGACTGGTTGATGGGCAGAAAACAGAGAGTGGTGGTAAATGGTATACAGTCAGAAGAGATGCAAGTCACAAGTGGGGGACCTCAGGGAGCAGTCCTGGGACCAGTCCTCTTCAATATCTTCATCAGTGACATTGCAGATGGACTGGAGGGTAAGTTTTGTCTGTTTGCAGATGACACCAAGCTCTGCAACAGAGAAGATGATCCAGATGGGGTGGGTAGAATGAGAAGAGATTTGGATAAACTGGCACAATGGTCGAAAGAGAGGCAACTGGGGTTTACCGCAAAGAAGTGCAAGATCATGCACAGAGGGAAGAGAAACCCTGAAGCCACCTATAGGCTGGGAGGGAAGTTGCTGGCAGTCACAAGGGAAGAAAGAGACTTGGGCATCATCATCACCGATGACCAAATCATCCAAGCAGACCACTAAAGCAGTAGGTAAGGCTAGGGATGCTGGGGTGTATTAGTAGGGTATCACAAGTCAGAAGAGGGAGGTAATAATCCTCTTTACAAGACACTGGTTAGGCCCCATCTGGAGTACTGCGTGCAATACTGGAGGCCACACCTTCAAAAGGACATTAACCAAATTGAGGCAGTCCAGAGAAGGTCAACCAAAATAGTGGAGGGACTGCATCAGAAAACATATGAGGATAGATTAACAGAGCTCAATATGTATACCCTAGAGCAAAGGAGGGAGAGAGGTGATATGATAATAACATTCAAATACCTTAAGGGCATTAACAAGGTAAAAGCATCTAACATATTTCAATACAAGAAAAATAGCAGGACAAGAGGACACGGCATGAGATTAGAGGGAGGCTGATTAAGGGGTAATGTGAGGAAGTTCTTTTTCACAGAAAGGGTGGTGGATGCATGGAACGGTCTACCTCAGGAAGTGGTGGATATTAATACAGTGCAGGGCTTCAAACAGGCATGGGATAGGCATAAGGGAGCAATACAGGTGAGTATGAATAGATAGGCCATTGACAGAGCAAAAGCAGATGGCACATTCATAAGGTAGAAAATGAAATTGGCAGACTGGATGGGCCTTGCGGTCCTTATCTGCCATCAACTTCTATCTTCCTATGTAAGAGGTAAGAAAGAAGAGGTTAAGACTGATCAGTGGTCAACAGTGGGGGAAGGAATGGGAACAAGGGTGACAGGGTCGCCGGGCATGAGAATTGGGGAACATGTGCCTTTAGCCACGAAAGAGAAAATTTGGAAGGGGGAATATGTGGACATATTTGATTTGGTGAGTAAAGAGGCTGTTACAATATACAATGAAAACAAAAGCCTAGGAAAGAAAGACATGGCAGCAGCAGTGATATAGCTGGGCAAAGGGGAGGAAGAAAAGGCTGACAAGAGTAAGATGTGGGATTCATTGTTAGTGGGTTTCACAATTTATTCAGCAATAGTCATCAAAAAGAAACCAGAGCTAGTGATTCCACTGCTCCCCTACTCTCTAATAATCAAAAAGGCTAAGCTGAGGGGTGGGAATAACTGGGTGCAATATGATGAATAGTTTTGTCAGCAAATGGCAAAGTTTGTGGATGTTAGATAGGATACAAGGTAATCTGATCTGTGGTTAGATTGTCTGATGAGCAATGGGAGCAATGACAGGCAGGGGGAAAAGAAGCAGAGCCTGGTCCAGAAATGTTGCTGGGGCTATAATAGGCCCTTTTGCTTATGGCCTCAGTGCCACTTCAGACACTTTTGCTCAAAATACAGGGGCAACAACCCAGCCTCAAAATGTAGGACGAACTGATTCAATACTGGTAACAGGAGCAGCCAGCACTCAAAACAACCAGTCCTTTTGGGGGGCCAAGGGGGATACTGAGGTCAGCATTCAGGTAGAGGACACAGGGGGAAGGGGTACGGAACAGGACAAGGCTACAGTCAGTATAGGGGCACATGGATAAGAACAGCAGCACAGTTATCAAGAACTATTGTATGGCAGTAACCCCGATAAGACTACATGTATTGGAGGCATGGGTAAGAGGATATCCCGACTAGTGGTGGGTGAAGTCCCTAAACTTGGCTACATGGAGTACTTCAAGTATAGCTCAGAATTTACTCCACAGGGCAAAGCATATAACAGCGTCTTTCTGTTTTAACATGAAGTTCCATTGGTTATAATGGACTTCGCATTAACTTCACCTTTCATATTTATTCACCCTTAATTTTAAAGTGAAGTTCCTTTGATATAAATGGCTTCACGTTAACTTCACCTTGTTGTTGCTCTTTAAGGAGAATTTTGCAGTGATTCATGGGATGGTAGGTCACATGGGCTCTATATTGCACAGCCTCAGTTCATCGTAGTGTGCGTACTGGAAAGCTGGAGACAGTTTGTTCTCAGAGCTCTGAGATTCAGACCCTCTAAAAACCATTAAAAACATCTTTTTGCTATAAAAGTTTGTGTCTAAATTTAGTACATCAATTGTAGTAAACCCTTACATTGTTATATCATTGGGCATTTATTGATTTTTTGTAAATATTGAATGTTAATTTTATTGATTCAGTCTCTATACTGACAGACACTGTAGAAGTGTGCTTCATGGGGAGCATATCTGTGGTGAAGGGAGATTCACAGTGAGAAAGGCAGTCTTTCTAACTGTTGTTGGGTAGCTAGTTTGTTAGTATTTGTGTGTTCGTGTACACACAGTAATACTAGTAGTAATTTTTGATAATGTTTTGTTGTTTGTTGTGGTGCAGTGCATTTTTTCAGTCAGTTTAAAAGATCTGGTTATAGTGTACTGAACTGTTAAATTTTCTGTGCATTACCTATAGTGTGTGTGTGAGTGTGTGTATGTCATCAAGTCAGACACATTTTATTGTGCCACATTGTAATTTCAGTACTTGAATCTCTTGTCTGTCTGCAGTATCTTTTACTGCTTCATTCTATTTATTTAGTGGCCTGGTACTGCAGCTGTCCCCCCACCACAAGGTATTATTTTTCCAGTTTTGGATTTGTGACCACTGGTTATGGTGTTGTTGTACCTGTGTGGCTGCATCTCTTGAGTGTGCAGTTGCCATCTGTCTGTGCATCTGCATCTGTTTAGGGTTCAAGCTCCATCTGTAAGCCACAGTTGTTGTTTCTTGGCTTCCCTTCCAGCCCAAAGTTCAGAAATCTAAATCTGTTGCTAATTTTCTGTGTAATCCAAAAAAATGCCTGCAAAGAGAAGTGCATGCAAAGATGTTTCTGGTCTTGGCACCGCTGCCAGTGGCAAGAGTGGCCATGGGCATGGCAGTACACAGCATAAGGGCATAGCTGATGGCAGTTAAGGGATTTCTCTATGTTTTTCACAGCGCAATCAGTTGCTTCAATGATGGTTGGAGATGCTGTTGTCTCTGTCTCCGCTGGTGGTGGTAGTGAAGTTGCTGATGGCATGATCATTGTCCCAAGTTGAACTCATGACAACAGGTTAACAGGTTGCCAAAATATTGTGGAGCCTAAAGACGTGAGTCAGAGTGTAGTTGATGCCACACTCCCCGTCCCCACAATAGTTGAACATGATTCTACTCCTGACGATGACTCACAGTCACAATCTCATGTTTCCATTGCTGTTGAGGTTATTCCCGGGCTATCCAACGATTCAAATGTTGAAGAAAAAATAGTGGATGATCATAATGAGGCTGTGGTTGTTACATGTTCTCCACAGGACAGCATCCAAGCTGCAATTGTGGATGTGGATGGTGATCATGATGATTCAGTGACTCCAACTAGGAACTGGAGAAAAAGAAAATAAAGGTGGCTGTGTGTAAACAGTCTGTTAGTAAATCACACCCTCCTCAAAGTTGTGATGTAGCTGTGTCTGTTGATGATGATGACCCAGTAATAGTCATAGATTGTGATGGCCAGGTAGAGTCCAAGTGTGCCCAGCAACAGAAATCATGTAGTACACCCCCCCATTTCAGTGTCTGAAAAACTGGAGTCGAATATGCAGCATCAGGGACATGTGAAAAGTAGGGCATCAAAATCCCTCATTTGGGATTTATTTGAACAAGATGCAAGTGACGAAACAGTGGCAGTCTGCCAGCTTTGCCAAGTGCGTGCGAGGTGCAGTAAAAAGGGTAGCCACCTGGACACCAGGGGGCCTGCATATGCAGCTGAAGCAAAAAGCAAGAACATATGAGCACACCTGCGATTCTTCAAAGCTGAATTAGCTTATTTTATTGATGCCAGAACATCCATAGCCAGGAACCCTGCACTTCGGCTGAATAGCCTTCAGGGGGGTTTGGCTATGTGTGAGAACACAAACATTTTTAAACAGTGTCTGATGTCATCAAAAAGTGATGTGAAATTTTAAATACACATACCACAATACTCCCAATTTTAACATATGAAGAGCAGGCACATGGCACTGTGGACTCAGCACCAGAGGGGAGCTAATGCCATAGTGGGGCATTCATCCTCATCCACCTTATTGAGCATGGTAGCCCCTTCCTTGACTATAAGTATCCCAAGTAGCCATGTCTGTAGTAGTGGTGAAATAACACCTGAGGATTACTACAGGCATGAGGAGGAGGATGGTTTTGAATTGTTAAGTAGTGATCAGAGTAGCAGTGGCAGTGGTCTATACAGTATTTCTAGTCCAACATCAACTCCTGTGCTTAAAACAGGGAAAATAACATAATTTGTTGACTTGTCCCCTTGTACCCCTCAACAGCACACTGAAAAAGCACCCCACCCATGGCAGTTTGCAGAGCACAGCTATTTTGCATGCCACTTGCAAAACGGGTAACAATGCAGCCCACGTTGCTCAGTTTTTTTACCCAGAACAAGAAATACCCACCAAATCATGTGGTGTCATGTGAACTGAATGCTGCTGTCACGAAAATGCTAGCAATTGACCCTTTGCCCTTCTCCTTTGTGGAGAATTCTGGCATTTTATAGCATGTGCCTGTCCCAAATGGAAAGTCCCGTCCAGGACCTACTTTTCTACCCATGCTGTCCCTGAGTTATACCGGACTTGACAGAGTCTGTAAAACATGCCCTTCAACATTCCTCATCACCTTACATTCACTTAAATATAGATATATGCACAAGTGGCAAAATGGTGGGTAGTTCCTATTTGTGTATTACTGCACATTGGGCTCAGGGACTGGGGGTTGTCTGTGCTGGCGGGATTGGAAAGCAGTGTAATAAGGCAGACTGTCATGGTAGCAATCTTCAGGGAATTAGACAACATGTGACGCTTGCAATGCATATTGTTGCAGGGTCCCACACAGGTGAAAACATGCTAGACTTGCTTCTAACAGAAACTGATTAGTAGCTTTATAGCTAGTGACAATGGATCAAACATCGTTAAATGTATCAGCAGTGGTGGCTTTGTGAGGGTTCCCTGCATAGCCCACTGTTTAAAATCTTGTGGTACAGGAGGTTCAGCAGCCTGACGTCAAGCAAATGCTGACAGTTGCAAGCCACATCTGTGCACACTTTGCATGCTCTGGAAAGGCCCGTGACCAACTTAGGCAGCTGCAGATTCAAAACAGCGTCCCTCAGCACCGCCTCAAGCTGGAAGCTGTCACGCACTGAAACTTAACACTTTACATGGCAGACCGGTTGTATGAACAGCACAAAGCCATTTTGAAATCCCTAGTAATGCACACTAGCCATGACAGTTCAGGGGCCTCAATGTCTATGACAACTGAACAGTGGCACCTCATGGACTCAGTGATATCTATTTTGAGGCCGTATGAACATGCAACACAGGCAGTGAGATGTGACACTGCATCCATTAGTCCAGCCATTCCACTGCGGCAGGTGCTGAGGCAGACTGTGTTGAATTTGTAGCCTAGCCTTGATGTGTCCAGAAATAGGTCAAACAGTGCATTACTAAAACACATGTTTACAATATTCGACCACAATCGCCACATCACCATTAATCAGCAAAGTGCAGAATTTAGAATAGCAACAATGCTGGACTCACAGTACAAACATAGCATTGCATCCTTACTGGAGTGAGGGCCTGATCAGGTTCAAAACCTTACTCGACAGCTGGTGTGATTAGTTCATGGGGCACAGAAGTCACATGCAAAGTTCTGCAAACCACAGCAAAACAAGGCTGAAGGTCACTGTGGAGTAAACACATCCACTAAGCTGGCTGCAGGGCAAGGGGATTGTCAGCAAAACAGTTTGCCATTAACCCACTTTGGGGTGCCTTGTCTCAAGTAGGAATCTGTGACTTCGATGAATCCTATGAACAGGTGGATGACTCATCATCAGGACTGCGTGCAGCACAGGGAATGGTTGATGCCTATTTGGCAGAAAACATGCATCTGTCAGCACTTGATGACCCTCGGCTGTACTGGAGTGGTAAGGTGAATGAATGACTACAGCTGACTTCAATAGCACTGAAGTACCTGACCAGCACACCCTCCATTGTAAGTGCGGGGATGGTATTTAGTTCTGTGGGGGTTATAGTGCGTGACTGTCTTACTAACCTCTCACCTACAAATGTCAGCATGCTGACATTTATAAAAATGAATGACAGTCACATACCAAGAAGAAATACCACATCTGTGTTTGTACCCCGTCACGCTGATGGTTGTGCTGATGATGTGGATGAAGCAGACCATCCTGGTGGCAGCATCAGATGGTCTACAACTGAGGCTGATGATTAAGTCATGGAAAAAGAATTCCCAAGTGGGCACAATTCGGACCTTGATGACTGAGGACAGCTTCATCTTTGATCAGGAGGATGAGGATGATGTGCTGGTAGTGTGTAACAGGTTTAATGGCTGTCACATTACTGTAATGTTATTTTTTTTTCTTTTATAAAAGAAAAACAGTGTCCTTGACTCTCATTCCATATGACAGATATGTACAAATAATCACCCATCATTCTATTTTACCTTCCCATTGGTAGATTTTCAGAGTACACTTCACAGAATGTGTGCTGTGATTAGCAAACACAGTCAGCATCATAAACACAACTGTCCAGTAGTTGTGGCCACTTAAATCCTGCTGATTAAATGACAGACATCCTTCTCCTGACACTGAAAAACTGTAACACACCATATCCAGCCACCCACTTTGAAGAGAGTGAGAGACAGAGAATGTGTACTTGTACCCATGCGCCAAAGAAACCCACAGCCAGCCGCAGCCATCCATCTACATGGGAGTGAGAGGCAGAGAATGTGTACCTGTACCCATGCCCAGTGAATGAACCAGCAGCCAGCCACAGCCACCTGTCAACATGAGAGTGAGAGACAGGGAATGTGTACCTGTGCCCATGCCCTAAAGGAACCTGCAGCCAGCCACAGCCACCCATCTATATGAGTGAGACAGAGAATGTGTACCTGTGCCCATGCCCCAAAGGAACCCGTAGCCAGTCACAGACACCCATCTACATGAGCGTAAGGGACAGAGAATGTATACCTATGCTCAAGCCTGAAGAAAACCACAGCCAGCCACAGCCACCCATCTACATGAGAGTGACAGACAGAGAATGTGTACCTGAGCCCATGCCGAATGCATGAACCAGACTAACAGCCAGCCACGACCACCCGTCTACATGAGAGTGAGAGACAGAGAATGTGTACCTGTGCCCATGTCCTGAAGGAACCCACAGCCAGTCACAGTCACCCATCTACATTAGAGTGAGAGACAGAGAATGTGTACCTATGCCTATGCCCAATGAATGAACCCACAACCAGCCACAGCCACCCCTCTACATGAGAGTGAGAAACAGAGAATGTGTACCTATGCCGATGCCCAATGAACAAACCAGCAGCCAGCCACAGCCACCCAACTACATTAGAGTGAGAGACAGGGAATGTGTACCTGTGCCCATGCCCTGAAGGAACCCACAGCCAGCCACAGCCACCATGCTTCATATTATCATTAGTTTACAGTGAGTATGTACTAATTTGTCATAGTATGGTTTTTCCTTGAACTTTGTGAATGCTTCCTTAACCATTTTATAGATGACTTTGTCACCAAATACCAGCAACTGATTTTTTTTTTTTACAGGTTCCAGATACAAACAGTGTAACAGAGGTGGACAGGAGTACTGTAGTACCACAATCACCTAAATGATATAATTTTGAGGTAAGTATCAATCGTATTTCATCTGTTTTTTTTTGTCTTTCATTTTTTCAAGTCGGTGTAAAGCATACAACGGAGGTGACATATAGGCCAGATAATATATTTTTCATGCACGTCTGTCACTGGCTTACATCAGCATGCCATGATTGTACTAAGTTTTATCATGGTCATGACAACACGTCATGTAATATAGCTTAAGTTAAGACAGTGGGCCAGGGCATGTCACATGCACTAAACTTCTTAGTTGGTCTTGTAGTGGCTTACTAATAGCTTGGTATCTAAGCTGAATATAACAGACTGGAGCAGCCACACTTGTAACAGAATGTTTCAGTGCAATGAAGTCAGAATAATTTCTTCATCTTTTTGCAGGTAACATTTAGGTGCTGTGTGCTGCTATCGGTGCTTTCTTCAAATCAGAACACATGCAACTTGTATGAATCTGGAGGATACACAGAAAACCTGTAAAGAAGACAAAACCATTATTGAAACTTGTTTTCAAATGATGTCCCCACCCCTCCCCCAAAAGAAATACCTTCATGGCTTGACAGTTTTCATAGAGTAAAAGTCAGCAGCAAGATGAAATGTGCACAGCCAAAGTAGGACTCATAACCTGTGAGAGAAAAAATAAGATTACACACATATATATATATATGCTGTATATATGTATACTGTATATATATATTTATAAAATGGGTAGAGAAATTGCAGCAATATCATTAGCTGAGCAGCATCACATGACCGTGCGTATATTAGGCGCATTACACCTGCTCTTTTACCACCCTCCAAAACAATTTTGACATTTTATGAGATAGCTAAACCACTCTGAGGTGGTGAGTCTCTGATATACATGACGCCTTAGGAAGTTGATGCACCGCCCTTGCGCCTCGCAGCGATATCAGAGCGCAACCACACACCTCAGAGTGGATATCTATTACGTATTAGATATAGAAAATAAATGTCTGGGTCTCTGAAACAAAACATGAACATGAAACATACAGTAACTTATCAATGGTGGTATGAATACATGACATAGGGCAGTATGTTTCAGTCAGTGCAGCAGATTAATGGTCCTCCAGAACATCACAGTATGGTTCACCCAATGGTCATCTGTGGCAATTATCATTTGGCAACACACTGTGCATCAGCTCTGTCAGTGGCAGGAGCAGAATACAGAAGTACAACAGCAACAGCAGCAGGTGCCAGAGTTGTGGCTGTTGGTGCACGCTTTAATCAGTGTGTCCTGAAATAAGTGTGACTTTTCAGCACATTTTCTCATGTGACTGTTCTTCATCTGGGGTCGGGACTCTAATACTGCATGCTGAATGATGTAGCAAGTTAGCAGTATAAGCATGCTACATTCACATGTCATAGTGATTTTTTTTTTCTGGGTGGGTGTACAGTAATTGTGTTGGGTGATGGTAGGGTATTTTGATTATGGTTGTTGTTGGTATGCTAAGAAAACAGAACACAGTCAACAGGAACCAAAAACTTATATTGCATGACAACTACCACAGCAGTGCAATAATCGGTTGAAAAATTTTCCCTGTACTTTTCTAACGATATTCGGTAGGTAGTAGTTATCTACTGACTTGTCTATATGATACCCTTATTTCCACAATTTACATCTGCTGGACCACATTTTTTCACATATGACATAATAAACAGAGCTCCTTTTAATCGTGCTTGTGACAGGTTTTTATCAGTATTCACACCAGTGTTTGTGCATCTATCATTTCAAATCCTTTCTGTTGGGACTACAACGGAGTACCATGCAATCCCATAGGACATGGTATACCACCATTATATTACAGAGCAGTAGGCGTTCAAAAACAGCTGGGTAAACTGATTAAAACAACAGTTCAGAACAAGATTTGAAGAAGCACTATTGTTATTTCATATCTGAAAAAAGGGAGTAAGCACACTACGAGGAACCCACCACAGAACATGGGTGTGTCAAGGCATTAATGCATGTCCTGTGTGTGACGTGAGGTAATAAGGCTTGCCAGAGTGACTTACACCAGCTGGGATGTGCAATAATGCCCTGATACACCCATTGGCTGGAGTGGGTCATATTGCACTTATAAAATGGGATGGCTAACTGCAAAAAGCAAAAAATTAAAACCTTTCTACCATAAGCATGCCAACTGTTGGTCGAGAGGGGCATTAATGAATGACCAGGTGACACTTCTTGCCAAATGGCAAGTCGTCACATTTGAACTTTCATTGATGACCTTTTTATAATGCAGAAGAACATTAATTGTGGAAGTAATGGTATCATACAAACAAATCAGTAAATACAGTACAATTGGAAATAGAATAAAACTGTATAAGTCAAAATTATTCAAGAGCAGGTGCGCATTGTCAGGTGGTTATTCTTACCCAGCACCCCTCAAACATATATGATTGCTGATGTGCTCCAGTGTTGAGGGATATTAATAATATCGTGTGGTCCGGTAACAAAGTTAGAGCACCCCGAATGTGTATGTACCCACAGAAAAATACAGCAGTGTCTGAAACTGGCTGACATAACACCCAGGCAGGCACACCCATGTTAATTCGGGGACATCAATAAATGAATTAAGAGTATGCACTGCACTGATATGTATGGGCATGATTTTTCTACAGCGTCTCGTACTACTTAGTGTTGCTTATTGACAGAAATCAAAGCGACCGCAGGAGTGGAGTAACAGACACTTTTACTACAGCAGTCACTTTCCTTTTTCTAAATTGCAGCTATAAATAGTACTATCAGCTAAAGAAAGATCACGCCCATACAGGTCAATGGAGTGCACACTCACCATTCATTTTCTAACATCATAAAATTAACATGGGGGTGCCTTCCTGCATGGTGGCATGTCAGCAGGTTCAGCAAATGCCTCTGTTTTTCTGTGGGTACACATTCGTGGTGCTATAACTGTTTGACTGAAAGAGGAAGACCAGTTAGTACGGCTTTCAGTCACTGTCCATTGCTTAATGATCCACAATCATTGCAGTAGGATAAATTCCACATAACATTATTTACCACCTCAGCTTTGACACAGCATGGGTGCTGCACAACAATGTTCGGATTGCTATGTGGGAAGGGTAACCTCTGTCTGTGTGCTGGTAAAATAAACTTTCGGGAAATTTATTCTATTACAATTGCTGTCGATTGTTAAGCTGTGGATAGGGGACTGGGAGCCGTACTGACTGTTCATTCTTAAATAGATGGGACTGCATGGTATATTATTAATACCATCAACACTGGACAAAGTCATCTATCATATATGTTTGTAGGAGGCTGGGTACCTGACAGCACACACCTGCTCTTTAACAGATTATTGCACTGCTGCTTTAACACAAACAACACAACAGGAAGAAAACATTATTGCCAAAAAAAAAAAAAATGCTGTTGGTAAACAGAGATTATTAACTTGGAATATAAGGAAGGGAAGGACAGCATTTTTTAGGTTGCTTTATTTAAACTGATTTTAGGGGGTGTTTTTAAAATGTTTTGGGTGGAGGAAACAAGGTTATGACTGAGAAAGAAAGAACACAAAATAAAAATTATGTACCAAAGAAAACCTCTAAGGTTTTAAGTTATGGTGAGACAGCAGTAGTTGGAGCATGGACACAATCTGCAGTTGGTGACCCTCCATACGCTGCAACCACTCCTCAAGGTTCTCCACCCTGTTGGTAAGGTGGTCTACCACACTGCACATAACACCCAAATCAGCCTGTGTGGCAGGCTTTGTTGCAGGGTTTCCAGATCCAGAGTCATCACGTGCAGGTGCAGGTTCTGGAGCAGCCACTTGCTCTCTGGCCCTTCTGCACTTCACACCATATGCAGGCAGAAGCTGTGCTGCCACCTGTTGGCCAGCAGGTGCATTCCATGTATGTTCTGCAGCCTTGGCCTCCCACTCCACACAGTGGTGGTTTGCAAGGTGCATTCTCTGCCCACCTGTCCCCAGATGAGTACCCTTGTGCCCACACTGCACAAGCACATTGCAGATCTTGCACTTCACAACACTGGGGTCACAAGGCAGTGAAGTGAAGAATTCCCACACAACAGAGCTGCAGGGAGGACCAGGCACTGGCAGGGGGGCCTCAGGTGTTATGGTTATGGGCTGCTGGTGCACAATTGCAGGGGCAACCTGCTGCTGCTGAGACTGCTGCAGCGGCTCCTGCATGACAATCCTGCTGCTGCTGATCCGCAGGTGCCATGCCAGGTGTTGGGAGGGCAGTGGTAGGTGCCATAAGTGGGGGTGCTTGCATGGCATCAGTGTCTCCTCTGCCTCTTCCAAGGATGGCAGAATTACAGATAGTGCTGCGATTGATACACATGATGCCACTGCTTTTACGTGGCCCAACACACTGTCCTCTACATGCCAACAAACCCACCTCTCTCCATTTTGCACACAAAAATGAAAAAAATTAACTATTAAAAACAACTACTGGAACAAAAAATAAAAAGAGGTAAACTAAGGAATCAGGATGTGGAATATGACCTCAAAATCAAAAGGGGCACAACTCAAAACAACAAATAGGCAACTAAACTACCAAGAAAATCTCAAAATCCGATTGAAGATTTGAAATATCTCTCTCTCTATATACCACACCAAAAAGCTCCTTCTCCAAGACTAATCAAGATGAATGTCCCTCTCCTAACCTGTCCTGCCCCCATTGCCTCCCAGTAGTAGAGTTCAGGAGCTTAAAGCTATCTGTCCCCCCAACCCCCTTTGTTGATCTCCCTCTCTCTGTCTTAATCTCTTAATGCTTCTCCACTGGTCTGCTGTTCTCTCCCAGCACTGCTTACGCTAAAGTTTCCTAGACAAGCATTTTGGAATGTGACCCTTATTACTCATAGGCCTTATGGCCAATTTTATGCCTTTTTCATTAGCTCCCTGCATAGGGACTCATCCTTCATTTATGCAATGTTCTTTCATGTCCTCATCTTTAGCCTACCCTTTTCTGCTGCCATGGCACATTGGGACTTCATCACTGATGTTTGATATGTGCATTGGACTTTGCAAATCCCAATACCTATAGCTCCCCCCAACACACGGCATCAGGCCAGGGTACTTCTACATGCAACCTTTGGAGCATTGGCTTCTGCTTAAACTATGATATGCCTTGCCCAACTCATCATAACAAATGGGTTCAGAGATGATCCATTAAGCTTTTGTTAAGAGCCCTTAAAATTATACTATGCATGCTCCTACTCTGTTCTGGCAGCTTCGAACTGAACCCAGGCCCCCCCCCCACCTATCTCTGCTCTTTGTGACCTTATCAACCTAAAAGGTCTAAGTATCCTCCATATTAATGTGTGCAACCTCCTAAGTAAGTTAGATGCCATTCAGGTTTGGATTACACACACAAAACCTGACATCCTGGTGGTTTCTGAGTCCTGGCTCAAGCCTACTACCCTGGACTCTGAGGTCAACTTACCTGAATACAATATCTTTCATGCAGACAGATGAACTAGAGGTGGGGAGGGGGGTTGCCATCTACATATTGGAAAAATATAACGTTTCTATTTCCGATGCCTCATCCTTGCCAAAAGAGTTTGAAAGCCTCACGATCAAAGTCCAACTCTCAGCCACCTTGGCCTTGCACATCATAGGATACTACAGGCTTCCCTCTGCAGGGCTTCAACTGTTAAGTCACCGTTCCCACTCTTTTAGTGTGCTGCAGTCAGAAGTCATAATCCTGGGTGACTGTAACCTGGATTGGCTTTTGGACTCCTCAAAACCCTTAAAAAACTCTATGTGACTCATTCGGACTTACTCAAATTGTCTCAGAAGTGACCCATCCAAATAAAAAGAACCCAAATAAAAGCTCCCTACTAGACATTATTCTAGTAAACAAGCCACACCTCTTCTCCCATTCTGGAGTCTTCTTCACTGATGTCAGTGACCACTGCTCTATTGCTTGCATAAGAGCTGCACCCAAGCCTATTTCTAATTCCAGGTTCACAATCAGGAGATGTTTACATAATTTAGTGCCACAAGTCTTCCTTTTGGACTTACAAAACTCCTTGCTATGGCAGGACTTCTACCTAGCCAAGACAGTAGAGACAGCATACGAGACCTTCCATACTGTACTATTGTCTGTGGAGCTATTGACAGACATGCCCCCTTAAGCAAAGCATGTACCAAGAAAAAGACTCTCCCTTGGTTTACACATCAACTGAAGTCAGCTTTGCTCAACAGGGACAAGTTCTGGAAGAAAGCACATAAATCAAAGCTTCAGTCAGATTGGGCTGATTTTAGGGCAGCCAGAAACCTCTGCACAAAGCTTGTCAGAAACACTAAGGCTAACTATTTGGAGTC
Source organism: Neoceratodus forsteri (assembly GCA_016271365.2). Classification (NCBI taxonomy): domain Eukaryota; kingdom Metazoa; phylum Chordata; order Ceratodontiformes; family Ceratodontidae; genus Neoceratodus; species Neoceratodus forsteri. The sequence goes on along the minus strand of CM057459.1, from coordinate 106,197,282 downwards.
AACTCTGGACTCCTCCACCAAGAACCCTGCCAAATTCTGGCGAACCCTTGAGATGCTCAAGGACATGCTTCATCAGGTTCTCTCCCTACCAAGATCTTATACGAAGGATCCCTCATTACCGAGAAGGCAGAAATCCTTGACTGCTTTAATAATCATTTTATTACCACAGGTATGGCCTTTGACATTTCACCTGCAAATAACCTACTTACCCAGTTCTTATCACAAGGACCAGCAAGCCCTCCCCCTGTCCACAGTACTCTTGTCATGGGTTTCTCCTTCCAACCGGTAACTTACAAGGAAGTTGATGACCTGCTCCTTCAGCTGGATGCCAGAAAAAGTGCAGGAGCGGACCTCATTGGCCCTTTTTTCCTAAAGTTCAGTCAACAAGTGGTGGCAGCTCCATTAACACACCTCTTTAATATGTCCCTCAGCTTGGGTAAACTCCCTTCTATCTGGAAGACTTCCCAAGTTTTACCACTCTTCAAATCAGGAGATGCCAGAGACCCAAATAACTACAGGCCAATCTCCTTACTTCCCATCCTATCAAAACTGCTGGAGCAATTAGTGAATTGCCAACTTAGAAACTACATTGATGCCTCAGATCTGCTAAACCCTTCGCAATCAGGCTTTAGGCCATGCCATAGCACAATCATAACTCTGGCTAAAGTCACAAACAACTGGCAGAGAGCCCTTGACTTGAAGTATCATGTATGCGAGGTATTCCTCAACTTAAACAAGGCCTTCAATACCGTGACCATGCCTTGCTCTTAGCTGCTCTCCACAACATTGGTCTGGATGCACCTTCCCTAAAATGGTTCTCATGCTACCTGGCAGAGCGGATGCAGCAAGTAAAAGCAGTAGGAGATCTCTCCACTCTAAAACAGATTAGCAGCGGTGTACTTCAAGGCTCCATCTTGGGGCCCTTACTTTTCTCACTTCATATTAACAACATTGACCATGTAATCAGACTTTCCAGTGTAAATCTCTTTGTGGATGACATGACCCTTTACACAGCCAGGCCTACTCCTGAAAGTGCCTGCTCGGACTTGCAAGCAGATTTCCTTATGCTGCAACAAAACCTCCTGAGTCAAAAGCTCCTATTGAATGCCAAAAATAGCAAAGCTATGCTGGTATCCCCAATGACCAAGTCCAAAAACTCCCTTAAGCATGACAATATTCCCACTATCACCACCCTGCTTGGTGAGTCACTTGACTATATGACCAAGTTCAAGTACCTAGGTTTGTGGATTGACAACTGACTTTCTTTTGCTGATCATATAGATGATCTCTCAAATAATCTTAGATAGAGGCTTAGACATTTTTTTAGAATCCAAGATCTGCTTACCCAGGAGGCCAGAAAAAGCTTAGTTCAAACCATGTTCCTAGCTATCTTGGATTATGTAGACTTGCCTCAGATCTGCTAAACCCTGCGCAATCAGGCTTTAGGCCATGCCATAGCACAATCATAACTCTGGCTAAAGTCACAAACAACTGGCAGAGAGCCCTTGACTTAATGAATCATGTATGCAAGGTATTCCTCAACTTAAACAAGGCCTTCAATACCGTTGACCATGCCTTGCTCTTAGCTGCTCTCCACAACATTGGTCTGGACACACCTTCCCTAAATGGTTCTCTTGCTACCTGGCAGAGCGGATGCAGCAAGTGAAAGCAGTAGGAGATCTCTCCACTCTAAAACAGATTAGCAGAGGTGTCAAAAAGACCAAAGCTATGCTGGTATCCTCAACTACCAAGTCCATAAACTCCCTTAAGCATGACAATATTCCCACTATCACCACCTTGCTTGGAGAGTCACTTGACTATATGACCAAGTTCAAGTACCTAGGTTTTTGGATTGACAACAGACTTTCTTTTGCTGATCATATAGACGAGCTCTCAAATAAACTTAGAGGCTTGGACTTTTTTTTAGAATCCAGCATCTGCTTACCCAGGAGGCCAGAAAAAGCTTAGTTCAAACCATGTTCCTAGCTATCTTGGATTATGTAGACTTGCTGTATGGCCAAGTCCCAAAAACCACCCTATCTAAGCTTGAGACCCTTTATCATAGGGCCTTACATTTAATCTCAGGTGCAGCATATAATACCCATCACTGTGTACTCTATTCCATGGTAGGATGGACCTCATTTATGTTTAGGAGGTAAAGGAATGTTATAATATGGACCTATAGATCTATATCCAAGATGCTACCCTCCTACATTTTTTGACTGTCTGCCCTCCTGCACCTTACAAAACTATGCCTTAAGAAGCTGTTCGTACATCTCACTAGCTGTGCCTAAAGTATTTTACCATTTTGGCAGAGCCTTCTTCAGCTATGTACTGCCCAGCTGTGGAACAACATCCAGAAGTCCATAAAATTGGTGCATCCTATTGGTTTTGCCGAATTCAAGCTACTCTATTTGAGATACTTCTAGGATCATTGCCAATGCCCTCCCTATCGCTAAACTCTAGCCATACATTGCTATTTTTACAGTCAACCCTATACACTTTCTATCCTCTCGTTAGAATTACCCTAAGCCATGTTCCTGGATTCATCCTTGCTTTCTACTTGCTGCTGAGCCCCCAGCTTGCACTGTCAATAGCATTAACTCTGCTCTACTAGAGCTATAAGTGTCTAAAAATCACTGGTTCAGCACATTGGTGCTGACTTGCTTCCACCTCTCTGCTGTACTGTTTACTGGGATGCAGCGTCACCTTATGACCCGGCCTCACTTATTATCCATGTACCTTGCTTTTATGCTATGTATTGTATTACTATGCTCATTTGTGCTATATGTTCTTTTGTGCTACTGTATTATTTATTCTGTACCTACCAGGCCCTCCTTGAAAATGAGGTTGCTCAATGGAGTTTCACCTGGCTAAATAAAGATTGATAGATAAATTGATTGATTGATTGAATGTGAAACTATCTTACTGTCTTGTCTGATTAACTTCCTGCCTGCAGCCTGTGACCTGCAGATTGTGAGTCTGTGTGACTCATGTGATCTGTGGGCTGTTTCAGTTATCACACACTTTGCCTTTGTGTGAAAATAAGGTGAAGTGAACGAGAAGTCAGCAACGCAAAGTCATTCATTATGATGGGTACTTCGCATAGCCCAAAATGGACATGAAGTGGGCAAGTGGGAATTAAAACTTAGTTGCATCTTTAATCCCAGCAGGCCAGCAGCCAAGTCACTAACAGATGGTTTCAGGGAGGGTTTTAAACTGCAATTTAAGGGGCCTTAGGTGAGCAAGCTGGCAAAAAAACTGTGATCAGTTAGGGGGAAGGAGGAATTATTGGAGCAAAAAATAATAAAGGAGCTAATAGGGGGTAGGGCCAAAGGACTATTCTAGGTAGCTCCTTTGGAGAATTTCCAGGTGTCCTCATTGGGATTGGTCCCAAAAAATCAACTGGGAGAATTTTGGGTGATACACCATTTATCTTTTCCTGAAGGGGAATCGGTAAATTACTATATCACAGATGACGACAGTAAAGTTACCTATGCAATGTTAGAGGAAGCAGTGCAGCTCATCTGGGTTACCCATGGGGCATGGCTGGCTAAGACAGATATAGATTCAGCATTCAGGCTGCTGTCAATCCTCCCAGATGACTGGGATTTACTGGGTTTTAAGACAGGGGAGGTCTACTGTTTTGACAAGGCCATGCCTACGGGTCGCTCCACTGCCTGCGCAACTTTTGAGTTGTTTAGCAGCTGACTCCAATGGTCTTTCCAAAGCAGATATGGGTACAAAATGGTAATTCACTACCTGGACAATTTCTTGCTGATAGGAAAGGGCAAAGTGGAAATAGAGCTCATGTTGTCATGTTGTCAGGAAATATGCCAGGAACTCCCAGGGGTCCCACTAGCCCTGAACAAGACAGAAGGGCCTAGCTAGTGCATAGAATTTCTGGGTATAGAAACAGGTGCAGAGGCAGATCTATTTCACTTCCCACATTAAAAAGTGGACAGGTTGAGACAGTTGCTACAAGCCTCTGGAAGATGGCGGAGGGTACAGTTGCAAGAGGTGCAACAGCTCATGGGGCACTTGAATTTTGCCAGCAGGGCAAAAGGTCCAGGATGGGCATTTACACAGTGCCTAGCCATGGTGACAAAAGGTACAATGAAGCCACATCACTGGGTGGACATATCCAAGGGGATCATGGCTGATATAGAGATATGGGAGAATTTTTTGAGTGATTATAATGGAAAAACATTTTGGCAGGATGACTGGCTGTTTAACACGGACCTGGAATTATACACAGATGTGGCTGTGGGCTTAGGTATGGGGGCTTATTGTAGGGGAAAATGGTTTTCGGAGGCATGGCCAGTGGAATGGAGGGCAGCGGGTTTAACAAAAGACATTACCCTGCTTTAGACCATGCCTATTTGAGTCAGCAGGCTACTGTTGGGAAAGGAACTACAGAACCAGAAAGTCACTTTCTGGTGTGACAATAGGGCAGTAGTGGAGGTACTTGACAAAAGGGGGGTCCATGTCAGAGACCTTCATGAGAGTTCTACAGCAGTTGGTACTACAGGGCCTTAGGCTTAATATGTAATTTAGGGCTAGGTGCATCAAGGGGGCACAGAGTGACATAGCTGACAGCCTCTCCTGTCTGCAACTGGGGCCATCGCTCTGAGAGCAGATGCACAGAGCACAGCAGTACCAGCATTCATTTAGGAAATTGGCTAGAGGGAGCAGAGTTGCTGTTCTATAACTCCTGGTCGCCTATGACCTTAATGACATATGAGGGATCTTGACGAGTTTTTCAGGCCTTCAGGGAAGGCCAAAAATGGAGGTAAGTGGGACCTTTATGGAAGAGCAAGTAGGAAAATTCATAGTGCATGGGTGGCAGAAGAGGATAGCCCAAACAACAATGGGGGTGCATCTGTCTGCCATCAGCTTAATTTGTAGCATCAAAGAGTGGGGAGGTCCCACAAAAAGCTTGCTGGTGAGGAGAGTGATGCAAGGGTGGTTGCACATAAAAGAAAGAACAGGGGATACTAGGAGGCAGATTTCAGAAACAATGTTAGAAGTCTTACTAAAAGCCATGCCCCAGGTGTGTAAATCAAAGCATGAGGTGGTTCTGTTTGCAACAATATATGCGGTAATGTGGCACGGGGCTTTTCGAGTAAGTGAGATAGTAGGGTACAGCAAGTGAGACAGATTAAGGGGTTTGCAGTGGGAGGACATGATGTGGGGAAAAGTGGGGATCGAGCTGCTTATTAGAAGAGTGAAGACAGATCAGATGGTGCAAGGGGCCAAGGTTGTACTAAAACAGCACCAGAATCCAAACATCTGTCTGATACAAGGTCTGTGGGCATACATGTCAGTGCATGGGATGAGAGTGGGTTCCCATTTTAAATATGGAGATGGTACAGCAGTCACAGGCTTGCAGGTGGTTGCTGTATTAAAAAGGGGAATAGAATTCTTAGAGGAAATTCCTAAAAGGTTTTCCTCCCACTCATTTGGTATTGGGGCAGCCTCCATAGCCAGAGCAAAAGGGGGATCACTAGAGGAATTGAAGTCACTCGGCCATTAGGCCTCAAACTGTTATAAAAGATACATGAGATATGTGAGACCAATACATGACTGATACTTTAACTGTGTTTCTGTTCTCTTTTACATGTGTAAGTGTTAATGGTAATAAAGGGGGTCAGGTAGGGGCAGGAGAAAAGGGGAGATATCTGATTCATTTTCATGATTACTTTATTGTCAACAGGGCCCAAGAGAAGCTTAGAGATTTGGATTTGCTGGCACTCATTCATATTCTGGGCAGAAAGGAGAGCAGTAAGGAGACTGGGGGGGGGGGTGACAACTATATCAGGATCCCAGGCAGTGTAAGCTGACATGAAAAGGAATCAGAGGCATGAGATGGGTGCAGCTTTTGCAGACACTCAGGGAGATGAGGGAGACACATCCAGAGCTGGACATGTTAGTCATCCACCTTGGCGGCAATGACATTGGTTCCAGGCCATGTCTGGACATTTTTTATGATATAAAACATGGCATTGAAAGAATTAAACAATGGTGGCCCAGAGTTACACGGGATTGGTCAGGCATTGTGTCCAGGATGGTTTGGCGACATGCCCATAGCCACAGGGCAATAGACATAGCCAGAAGGAGAGCGAATCAGAGGGTGGGTGCATTACTCTTAAGCATGGGGGGGTTATTAGGAGGGGGACTGATGAGAAGATGATGAGTTTTACAGGTTGGACAGGGTTCATATGTCAGGATTAGGGAATAATATGTTTAATTCTGGGATTGAGGACTGCATTGTGGGGTGGAGGAAGGAAGGGCCACAATAGAAAGGTGGAAAGACCTGCCATTCTTTGCAAGCTGGAAGCAGGCAGATGGAAGGCAATAAGAAATTTGGACTTGGAGGGGGGATGGGGGAAATGGGAAGGGGGACAGGCAGACACAGAAGGATGCAAATACAGATAAGGAAAAAGGGCACTAGTGCCTGGAGAAAAAATGACCAGAAGGAGAATGGTTCCCCAGGTATACATCAGGGGGAAGAAAAGGAAGAAGAATGGTGATTAAGAAAAAGAGATAAAGAAAATGATTGATGATGCTTTAATGACTATGTATATATACTGAAAAGGGAATAATAAAAATTGTTGCATGGAAAAGGTGAAAATGTAAATATATGAAGAAATGATGATGATTATGATGATGATGATATGATGATTGTAAAATTGAGTAATTTATGTAAAAAAATGTTTGTCAATCTGGGCACCCACAACAGCTTTCTGATATCAGTTATTGGCTGGGGTCTCAGGGGACAATGAAAACTGTGTGTGGCATACATTTTTATAAGAAAAAAACATGTTACCTTGCATTTCAAACCAATACAAGTACTGTCTTTTAATTGAGCTGAGTTATACTATGTCATGGCACTTTTTTTACTATTGAATGACTATGAAGAAACCTAATTTGAAATTTGTATGATGTTGCACCTTATCTAAAGGTACAATAATGTAATGTGATAAGATTGTATTATATTGTTTTGTCCCCTTTACAGCTGTTTTTTGTATTTTTCTGGCTTCTTTTCTGAAACTGTTTTGCACCAATCTATGTAACATGTATTCTTCTTGTTCCCCTTACACTAAACCCTTTGAAAATAGGCACAGCCTAAAGGGTTTTATGTGTAACCAAACCAAAACTAAATGTGTTCAAAACCTTAAGCCTACCAGGTTGCCCTTTTTTAGTGGGGGGGGGGGTAGATTTCACTTGAAAATACCCAAATATGATTCAAATGTATGTGCTTTTCTAAAATTCAGGAAAATACTTGAACATTTTGGGTCTGCCTCTGCCTCTGTAACTGTGTTTCCCACCCTTTCTCTTTGTTTATGAATTATTATTGCCTACTTTCTTCATCCTGTTTTTTTCTCTGTCTTTCCCCATGTTCAAGACATAAATGTTTACCATGGGAAGTTTTTACCATGGGATACAGGGATGCAGAATTCTGCTCAGTTCCACTGGCAGAATGTTTCTCTCTAACATGCTGCACACACACACACAACAAAGGCCTCTTCTAGAGCCAGATACTCAGTTATCACACTATCAGGGCAAGCAGAAGAGGTTTCTCTGATGAGCAGGTAACAACAGAAGGAAGATTTTTCATTGTCAGCTAAGAAACAGTTGTGATGAAAACTATGAGCAATTCTCAATGTTTCTAATTTATTTATGTGTATAAGGAGGTGTGATGATCAGGAAACAACATTTAATTCATTTGCTTTATATTTTATGCAAGGTAATTTTATTTTTAAGGCCCTGTAGAAGGTTTTAGTGTAAAGGTGGCAACCATGTTAGACAGAAAAATCAGTTCTGGTTGTAGGGGAACTGATGGAAGATAGTTCTGGTTGTAGGAGGACTGATTTGCTTATTGTGTGATGTGGTTTAGCACCAGGATGACTGTGCATTATGCTCTATTATACAATGGGGTATGAAAATCCTGTAACCTCATTGGTCAAAACACATCACGTGACCATGATAAATCCTCCAGTATACCCACTGTAAAAGTTTTATATCACTATAAAAACAAAAACAACAACATTGTATATAGCAATATACCATGACAGGAAGTGTGTATATGGGTGGATTTACCACTTCTGGTGTGGTTAAGTCACTCGGCTGTGCCTCGTGACCGAACCACACCAGGAGTGGTAAATCCACCAATATACCCACTCCCTGTCATGGCATATTGCTTAAATAATGCACTGTTACCTGACTGATTTTAATCAATTAAAGTTATTTGATTTTTAGACCCATTTTATACCACAGCATAATCACCCAAAAGGAATTGTCTTGTTATACTTACAAAATGTTCAGTAATGTTATTTTTGTAGCAGTGTAGTAGTGTTGTAGTTTTGTGCTGTATATTTAAATTGATCCCTCTAGAGCATTAGGTTGCATCTGGTATACTGCACTAGCTGGGTGCAGTTGCACTACAAGGAAGTGAGTTATTTTGTTACTTTAAGTAGGTATTCCTGACTTTTAAATTCCTATACTTCCCATGTGATTTGTGAGGCTAAGCTGGAAACTTGGGCTGTGTTTCTTCTTTCCATGTGATTTTAGTCCAACCCTGTAGCCCAGGCTATTGATTAGATCTCATGCAGCCTCATTCAGGTGCACTGCTGGGCAGCTGACATTCAAGGAGGCAGACAGTTTGAAATGTCCTTTGTTTCTAGGTATGCATATATTTTGTGAGCTTTAAGATCTATGTTTACAGAAGTTTTTTTTTGTTCTTTTTTGTTTGGTGATTTAATGATGTGTGTATTCATGTTTCTGTTGCCATGTAGAATCATAGGTTTGATATATATTTTGGCTTTTATTAGGTGTTTGTAATGTTTTTCTTGTGTGAGCAGTACTGTGACTTTGGGGATGTGGATTTGTGAGTAGGAAGCACTGTATATTTCTTCAAAGTTGTTGGATGGATTTATTTTACAGTTTGTGATTCTTGAGCAGTGTTTCTGTGTGTGTATGGGGGTTCATGTAATTTATTTTAAATTTGTATGATTAGTTTTTGATTTGGTGGTGGTGTTTGATTTTCATAGTCACCTTTTTGACCCTCAAAATATGTAATTAGCTTCCTGACCTTTTTGACCTGACTGCTTGTGCCCTTGGTTAATGCAATCCATCATGACTTCTGATCAGGAGTGTATGCATGCTTCCGCTGCCATGTAGAATCATAGTTTTGAAATATATGTTGTGTTTTTATAAGAGTTATAAAATGCTTTTTTTTTTATCTTGCATGAGCAGCACTGTGACTTCTTGGGTTTGGATTTGTGAGCAGGAAGGTCTGTATGTTTTTTTTTTTTCAGAGTTGTTTGGTGAATTTCCTTTACAGTTTGTGATTTGTGAACAATGTTGCTGTGTGTGTATGGAGGCATTTTTTTTTTAAATTAGCATGATTTGTTTCTGATAGTGCTGTGTTGTTTGATTTATATTGTGACATGTTTGACCCTGAGGATAAGTAATTAGCATACTGACCTTTTTGATTTCAACTGTCTGTGTTGTCAATTAATGCACCCCATCATGCCTTCTGAACTAGAGAATATGTTAGGTTATTGTAGTACCATATGAGAGGGTCCTGGCAAATTAGGAATCAGAATTGACGAGACACCATTTTATAAAACTTAGTAGAAACATAGAAATATAGAATCTGATGGCAGATAAGGACCGCGTGGCACACCTAGTCTGCCCATTTCCCTACCTAATGCATAGGCTGCAGACCCTAGTTAACCAACAGCCTACTTTCTCCTACCTCCCCACCCACTAGAACTGCCTCATGTCTGTCCCATGCATTCTTGAATTCCCCCACTGTTTTTGAGTCCTCTGCCTCCTCAGGAAGGATGTTCCATGTATCCACAACCCTCTCCATGAAAAATACTTCTCACATTACCTTTGAGCCATCCCCTCTATCTTCAAAGTGTGACCCTCGTTATTGCACATCTCTTTTTCTGAAAGATGCTAACATCTTGGACTCTGTTGATTCCCTTGATGTACTTGAAAGTTTCTATCTTGTTCCCCTCTCCTCCTCTCCTCGAGTGTATACATATTAAGCTTCCTTAATCTTTCTTCATATGTCTTCTGGTGTAGACCGTCACCATTTTAGTTGCCTCCTCTGACAGCTTCCATCCTGTCTACGCCCTGAGGAGATGGGGTCTTCAGAACTGGACGTAGAACTCCAGATGGGGTCTCACCAACTGTCTGTACAGAGGGATAACAACTTCCTGTTTTCTACTGGTGATGCCTCTCCCTACACATCCCAGTATCCCACCAGCCCTCCTTACTGCCTTCTCGCATTGCTTACCCACCTTAAGGTCATCTGATATGACTACCCCCATATTCCTTTCCCTTGCTCGTGAAACAGTTCACATGTATTCTGTGAACTGTTTCACAAGCATGCCTTTCAGAACTTTGACCAATTTCAGAAATTGGAATCTGGACAGTAAATAGCAAAATTATGTAGATCTTTAATTTTTTTTGTTTTTATTTTTGTTTTGTTTTTAATAATATTTTAAACCATAACAGTTTTAAAATCCTCATGCACGGTACTAGAAATCTTGGATTACAAAAAATAACATGTTCTAGTGCAGAAGAACATTAAGACAGCATTGGTACATGTTATGGATCCAAACACCAGTTAGATTTGTTAAAGGGATTGTAAACCTTAACTTTTTAATATTTTTTTATATGATTAAAAATGTTGTCACGTGTGAAGTCTGCTTACAGCCTTAAGTGTATTGCTTGATGTGTTTGAAACAGTCCTGTTTTCCTTATTTAGGATTCATTATTAATGCTACCTTTTCTCACCCAATATTTGTTCTTTAATTATAGGTGAAGGGAGGGTTCCTCACCTATCTGACCACTTCTTTCCTCTGGGAGTGAGGCACTCTTGTGCTGTAAAGAGCGTCTCACATGCATGTGCCATGGAAATGGCCATGTTTGGGAGGTTTTCTTAATTTTAAATATAGTATTGATCATCTTTGATCAATGTGTACTAATGAAACCACTAATTTATTTATTGATTTATTGATAAGTATCAGATAACACCTTTGAGTCAAAGACTCTTTTACAAAGGTTCCAAGTCATACATAAGAAGTGACAGCAGTGTACAGAGTAACAAGAACATAATACTTAAATGCAGTGGTTACAGAATGGTTGCAGATGATTACAGAGAATACAAAAAAATACAAAAAATAGCAGCTGTGAATAAAGGTTGCAGGTATATGCATAGCATACAAGTTATTTGATGGCCAAGGCTGGACAGAGATGTCCATTGTCATGGTATAGGCATGCTCAGGGGCAGTGGACCAGAGTTAGGTCCGTAGACATGGGGAGATGGGATGTGGTCAATCACATACTGACCCTTGGGTAATAAGGTCCCTTAGCTGGTACTTGAACTGACCAAGTTTAGGTTCAGGTGGAGAAAGGAGTTTGGAAGTGAGTTGAGCCAGGTTGGGGCCATGATATCGAAATGTTCTTTGCCAGGTGTGGTTTTGCAGCAAGGTATCCTAAAGTGGGTGGTTGCTGACTGCTGTGTGAAACAGCTGCACAGTAGGGCCTGAAGTAGTGGGGAGAGGGCTGGAGGGAGTAATCCTGAGATGATTTTCTTTGCAAAGAGGAAGCCTGGTACTTTAGCCTTCCATCAAAATCGAGTCAGTTTGCTGAGGCATAGAGGGTGCATGTATGAGTGAGTCTAGGACAGCCTGTAGTAAGTCTGTAGGCCTTATTGAGGGCAAGTCTAATCTTGTGTAGGTGGATGGTGTCGACCACACCATAGATGATGATACCATAATCAATTAGTGATAAAATAGATGTAGAGACGACTAGGCGGAGAGATTCAGGAGTCAGGCAGTGCTAATAGTGGTGAAGGAGACCAATGCGTACATTGATGGCGGTGCTTAGTAATCGGTTATGGTCATGGAAGGTGAGATCTGTGTCTAGGGTGATGCCAAGGTATTTGAAAGTGTTAACCTGCTCAATGGGGTCATTTAGTGAGTTCAGAATGTGCTAGGGTTGTCCTAGATTCTTATTTTGGGGTGTGAAAACATCATGGATTTAGTTATTTTGTAATTTAGCACTAACCTATGCTGAGTGAACAGGATTCAGCTTCAAAGAAGGATTTCTGGATGCAGAGCGGAGGGCTGTGGGTCAGTGTGAGAGTTGTAGAGGACTGCATCTGCATACAGTAGCATTTTCCCTGAGCAGGCTTTGGGCAGGGTGTTGAGGTATAGGGAGAAGAGAAGTGGGCCAAGGATACAGACTTGAGGGACCTCAGCCCTAACTTGGTGGGGGAATGACAGAGAGTGGGCAATCTGGACTGTCTGGGTTATCTCAGACAGATAGCTGGTGAACCAGTCAGTGGTCTCATTGGAGAGAACTAACTGAGTAAGGGAGCCCAGGAGAAGCGAGTGGTGCACGGTATCGAATGCTTTTGAGAGGTCTATAAAGATAGCGCCAGTAGTGTTTCCAGTGTCCAGGGATGTATGGAGGGCGTTTGTAAATTCCAAGAGGGCAGTGGTGGTGCTATGGTTCTGGTGGAAGCCGTGTTGTTCAGAACACAGAATACTATATTTAGTGAGGTAGTCTGTCAGTTGTATGGCCACGATTTTTTCCAGGGTTTTGGAGAGTGGGGGCAGGATTGATATTGGGCGGTAGTTCCCAGGCTGGATGCGGTCACCACTTTTAAGGATAGGGGTGATGAGGGAAGATTTCCATTTGGATAGGCACTGTCCCAGGGAAAGAGAGTGGTTCAAAAGCATTGTGAGGGGGAGGAGAACTTTGTTGAATGTGAGCCTAAGCAGTTTTAGATCCAGAAAGTCACTGCTGAAATGGGATTTGCTGAGAGCTTTGAGTAGGAGAGGGGCAGCTTCACGCTGGGAAACTGCTAAGTAGAATGGAGGGGTTGGTGAGGGGCAGTGGGGGTGGGGTGGGTAGGGGAGAAAAACTTTGGGAGAGGACACCAGAGAGCTCAGAGAAGGTGTCAGCGATAAGGGCTGGGTCAGAGGTGATAGATTCATTGATCCAGATATGGGTTGGCGGGCAATGGGGCTTTGCCACTTAGTGTTTTTAGTGAGTCCCAAAACTTGTGACCTGCACCTCATGTGTTGGTGAACAAGGTTTTATAGTACTCAGCCTTTGCTTTACGGATATCCCATGTACATTTATTGCACACTTCCTGATAGCGCTGCCTGTCAGAGGGTTTTCTGGTATCCTGTGCAATGTGCCACAGATTGTCTCATTCATGCATCTGGTCCAAAAGGGCTTGGGACAGCCAAGGTGTGTTGGCACCTTTAATTGTTTGTTTGATTAGGGGTGCAAACCGTTGCAGGCAGTGTAGAACATATGAATGAAATAGTCGAGTGCAGAGTCAATGTTCTGAGCATTTCTTATGGGGGACCAGTCAGTAACTAGGAGGTACTGTTTAAGTGATTGGAGTTTGCCAGGTTTGAGGTGGCATAGTAAGACAGTTTTGTAGGGGGTGCTTGTTAATGCAGTACAACCATTGACATAGTACTGGGGAGTGGTCGCTCAGAGCATCAGGTAGTACCCTGATCTGTGTTGCTTTATGTGGGGAGTTAGTGAGCACTAGATCTAGGAGGGTGGCAGTATCAGTCCTCTGGTTTATTCTTGTGGCAGTAGTCACAAGCTGGGTCAGGTTCCGGGCAGTTGCAGCATCCCTAGCAGGGGCTGAAGTGTCAGCCAGCCAGTTTGTATTGAAGTCTCCGAGGACAATGATGTCAGCACTGTCAGGGAGAGTCTGGAGATGGTTGAGGACGGAGAAGAAAGTGGTCTTCTGATTTTGGGAGGATGTATACAGAGGAGAGGAACTGAGGGGCCTCACGGGCAAGAATGATCTTCAGTGTGAGGATTGGGCCCTGTGCTCTAGTGATGGGGAGGGAGGGTGAGACACTGTAGTGATTCCTGGACATACAGTGCACAACCACCCCTCTTTGAGGTTCTATCTGCTCAGTATAGTGTGAAGCCAGGAAGTGAGACCGCAGAGTCGGGGTGTGGCTGTGGGCCAGGTTTCAACTACTGAGATGACATTGAGGTGATTCTGGGCAACCCATCCCTGCAAGGAATCAAATTCTTAAGGAGGCTACATATATTGAGAGAGGCTATTGTGAGGCTCTTGGCTGTAGTAACCCTAGGGTGGGATGGTAGGTCCTGGGATGCGTGTACGTCTCAGAAAGAAGGAGTAGTAGTAGTAGATGCGGAGGAGGCCTGCCTTAAACACTTCTTCATGAGCTTAGGAACCATTAGGGAAGGGGAACAGCACTGTGAAGAGGTGAGAGTAGCTAGGTCCTGTAGGGAGGGAGAGGCCAGGCAGAGTAGTGTCCATTGTGGTACCACTGTAGAACCAGTAGGATGATTGGCGCATAGGGGATGCATGGTCCAGTGGTGGAGTGGGAGGTATGGGTCCGTGGCCGGGGTGGGTAGTGTGGCTAAGGTGAGGAGCTTGGTGCTAGGTACTGGAAGTGTGCGTAGGAGGTGGGCTATCATGATGTCAAGGGGTTGGGTACCTGGTAGAAAGGCAGAAGGATGAATAGGGGGTTGTGGTCTGCGGGGTATCAAGGTAGCTATACAACAAGTACTGCATGTGGGGGGGTTGAGAACAGGCGCTGATAGGAAGTATGCGAAAGTGTGGTGTAGTAGCATGGAGTAGGTGGGTTTGGGGGTTAACAAGACTGGACAATACCAGGTAATTATGTATTGGCCAGCAGAGTGGCTGTTGTTTAGTGTTAGATCCTGGGGTGGGTGGGTAGATCCATATGGGGGATCATAGAGGCTATAAGGATAGCTATCCAGTGAAATGGTAGCATATTTATTGTGGAGATGGTTAGGTATTTAGGATTGAGAAGAGTGGCCACTAGTGGGGAGCCTGTATAAGCTGCAGATGGAGAAGTGGGTTGATAGATTAAATTCGCACCACGTGACTGCCTACTTCACTATATAACTAAAAGCAAACCAAAGGTGGTGGTGGGGGTGGCGGGGAGCCAAACTCATAGCTGTGGAGCTGTCGTGATCAACAAGCAGGGTGACCTCTTAGCTGTGTAGATGCTGTACCTGGGAGCTTTCTCTGCTGTTGGCTGTACAGGAGGGCTGTAATCCAGCCTCATGACCTCCTGGATCGTCCGGGGGACAGCTGGGAGCTTTCTGCTGTTGGCTGTAAGGAAGGCTGCAATCCAAGCCCTCACGACCTCCTGAACTGTCTGGGGATGGCGGGGGCTTTCTCTGCTGTTGGCTGTGGGGAGGGCTGCAAGGCTGCAATCCAAGCCCTCATGACCTCCTGGATAGTCGTGGAGACGGCTGGGGAGCTTTCTCTGCTGTTGGCTGTGGGAGAGGGCTGCAATCCAAGCCCTCACGACCTCCTGGATCATCGGGGGGATGGCTCGGGAGCTTTCTCTGCTGTTGACTGTGGGGGAAGGCTGCAATCCAAGGCCTCATGACCTCCTGGATCATCGGGGGGCTGGCTGGGGAGCTTTCTCTGCTGTTGGCTGTGTGGGAGGGCTGCAATCCAAGCCCTCACAATCTCCTGGATCATCAGGGGGACGGCTGTGTCACTCTTGCTGATATAACAGAGGACTCACTTACATTTTAACAGTAGGAGGACCACACACCAAATGTGCATAAGACCACACTTACAAGAGTAACAGAATGGACTCATCAGCAGTTTAGCATATAATACTTCTCAGTTCCTTAACTAAGTGACATCAGTTGATCAGATGCCATGTATGCCCATGCTTACCCCACTCCAAGCACTTCTTTACTTTACTTTCTTTTCCCATGCCCAACTTATGCACTCACCACTGCACTGTCTTGACAAGGCCATCTATACAAGACACTAGTGAGGCTCCACCTGGAGTACAGCGTACAGTTCTGGAGACCTTACCTACGTAAGGACATAGACAGGGTAGAGAAGGTTCAGAGGAGGGCAACAAAGATGGTGCATGGATTGCATCACAAGTCCTATGAGGACAGTTTGAAGGACTGAACATGTACTCCCTGGAGGAGAGGAGGGAGGAGGGATATGATAGTGACATACAAGTATCTTACAGGGAGGAACAGGGTGCAGGATACACTATTTTAGAGAAAAAATGTTCCAGGACTAGAGGGCATGGGATGAAGTTGGAGGGAGGACGATTCAGAGGAAACGGAGAAGAATTTCTTCACAGGACGGGTGGTGGACAAGTGGAACACCCTGCCAGAGGAAGTGGTGGGGGCTGAAACAATCACTGGATATAAGAATGCATGGGATAGACATAAAGGAATTCTGGAGGTCAGGGGTAAGGGGCACTGATTATCAATGTGATCAAACACTGCAATGATCAGGTATGACATCATGCCTAATCATTACAGCATTTGAAACACTCATGCTTCACTTTTTCTTTCTCCAGTTCAATTGCCATAAACTTGATTCACACAGACCTTCTTGGCTGTCTTCTTTTTTCTGCTTATGCCTCTGCACCAGTTATAAAAACTAAAATTTAAGTGACTGTGTGCTTATGAATTTTTCTACACACCCTTGGTGTATAATGTCCACATAAATCTCTCAAGCTTCTCCTCAAGGTTAATGGGATGGAGCATAAGACACATGGGTTGTGCAAAAAACCTTTGTCCCCTGAAACCCAGCCAAGAATTATGGACACCACACCAAATTTACTTGTTGGTTGCTCATTGGCAAACTTTTATTAATGGCACAAAAGACTATATTACACCCATATACTTTGAATTCACAATTCAATTTTACATCACATTCTTTCCAATTTTTTCTGGCTCTGGCCTCTGTCCTTCTTCTGGTCATTTCTTCCATCTTGCTTTCAGGGCCTGGACACTGTGAATCCGGCCCCCTCCTCCACACCAGAACCAGGCTGTTCCACTTCCCCGGACACTTCTAAAACGGCACCTGGACCTATCCCTCCCCGCTTTACCACCACATCTGGGTTCTTGTCCCCAGCCGTGTATCCTACCCTCCCCTTTCCCCAACCCCGCTCCCCCCTTTTCCTTCCTTCCACTGCCCCTCCTCCAGCTTGCAATGGATGGAGGGGCTCCCCTCCTTGTGGGTTAGTATCTAAACCCTCTCCTGGCCATCTGGTGCACTAGCTCCCCAATAGGTCATATGAAGAGGCACATCCCAAACTCCAACTGGCGGATGCTGTCTGACCTGAACACTGCTGGTTGGGCAAAAGAAATGTCTCTGTGCTGCAGGTGAATGCCCCCCATCTCTATTACCATCCTAGCTACCCTCCTGTTCAAACGCCTGACCCTCTCTATCAATCTGACCTCCTGCACCCTCTCCATATCCACAGGAAGGTGATATCGGACTGACTGATCGATACCTCGCCACCACCCTTCAATCTCTCCAAGTCTCTCATGATGTTTTGTCCCAATACTCTCCATGGCAGGCTCCTAAATCATTCCCCCAGGTGTATCACAATGCAATCTGGGGTGACCCATTGCACTTTCATTCTTCCATCAAAGGCGAGCTGGGCCCACTTCATGCCCCTGATGCCTTTCCATAGCACTGTTCTATGCTCCGTTAAATCTCAGCTTCGGCCTCTGGAGGTGGCTACCACAAACCTCTCAGCCCAGAACACGAAAGAATGCCCCACTATCTAGATTTTTTCTTGGAACCTGCCATGGAAGCAAAATACACAGCTTGAGTTGTTGTCATCATTTTCTCACATACTTCCTATAGCTGATGGACCTCCAACTCCCACCCCTTGCATCTCTGCTGCTGCAGCCCCTCTCTCTGCTGCCTCCATGGCTGCCCCAATCCTAAATGAGTGGGGTGAATTTTCTGGGATCCTCACCCAAAAATGCCATCGCCCTCTTGAGGACCACACACCTACCTGGAAGCCTGTGTCAGGGGACCTATCCCCATGCTGGAAGAGCATCCCCCTTGCCCTTTCCCGACTACTCCTGTACTCCTCTAGTGCACTTACAGCACTACTGGCTTACTGAGGTCATCTCGCCAGTGACACCTGTGTCCCCCTCCCTCCCTGGTCTGTCTTGGACCCGGCTAGGATGATGACAACCCTGTCATGCCCCCAGAGGATTTCCTTATACTGCAAAGCCTGCTCTGAGGCCGCTTTTCTCCGGGCCACCATTTCCCCCACCTGAAAAGCCCCCACAGCCATCACTGCAAATATGGATCAGAACAGAACCCCTTCATAGGCTGACATACATACCTTCTGGGTGGCCTCCAGACCCTTATCAGCAATGCTCCCTTATGGGTTGCCTTCCATCCACCCCTGACCCCTGCCCCTATGCCACCCTGCCATCATGCATTTTATTCTACTTGCCCCCACATCAGGCCATCTCCTGTCCTGGCATACCCAGCTGATGCCAGCCAGGTGTACAACCATCGTGGAGTGGGCCAGCCCTGTCTCCAACAATTCTACCACGAACCTCCTTACCTGTTCATCCTGGAACGGTTCACCCTTGTCCCCTCCATGCCTCTCCCTGAAGGTCTGGAACTTTGTCCATCCTGTTTCATAGACCCTCAGTGTGTTCTCCACTCATGATCCTTGGTACAATGCCCTGGCTGTGCTCCTCCAACCTCCCACAACCGGTGTGGGACCATGATCCTGTGTGGCACTGCTTGTGGCATTAGCTCCTGAAACCTGTCGAGCTGTAAATGGGACAGACTGTCAGCTCAGCCACCTTGTTCTTCAAACCTTCAATATGCCATGCTTTAAAGGACAGGTTCAGGTATAGTCCCAGTAGAACCATGTGCCTGAGCAGCCTGCCCACCGATCTGCCTTCCCCTTTCTTAATTACCTCTACTACTCCTTTATTATTGCACCAAAACAAAATGCTTCCTCTTCTCCCCCATACTTCCAGGATCACCCATATCGGAAGATCTCCAAGAAGGTGATGTCCTTCCAGTGTCCCTCCACTGCCCAAGGCCAGGGCCTTGGTTCTGACATCCATTACCCTTGAAAGTGTGCCCTCATTCCCAGAGCTCCTGAGGCGTCCGTGAACAGCTCCAGGTCCGTGATCTGCTCCCACTCATCTTGCCAGAATGTCACCCCATTGTAGCTGTCAAGAAACTCCTCCCACACCCTGAAGTCTTCCGAACCCTTCAGAGATGTCCACCCAGTGAAGCGGACATTTTGCTTTTCCTGTAGCCATCCCTAGTCTTCTTGTAAAAGCTCTGCCTGGGTTGATGACCTTGCAGGCAAAATTAAGGTGCCCCAGCAGTTGCTGTATTTGTACCAGTGGCACCCTCCTCCTCCCACCCACCTGGGCCAGTAAACCTTTCAGCCAAGCCACTTTCCTCCCAGGCAGCTGAGAGCAACCCTCTTCAGTGTCCACCTCTATGCCCAAGAATTCTAACTTCCAAGCCGGGCCCTCCGTCTTGCCCTGTGCCAGAGGGATCCCTATCCGCTGGCACATGCTCTGGAAGTCCCTCAGCATTTTGTGCCTCTCCATTCTTGTGTCTCCAATGAGAAGGAAACCATTCAAGTAATGAACGACTCTCCTGTGCCCATACCTGGCCCTGAAAACCCACTGTATCCAGGTACTGAACATCTCAAATGTAGAGCAGGCCACCAAACACCCCATGGGCATGGATTTATCAAAATATATGTGCCCTTGGAATTGAAAACCCAGCTAATCCCAATCTGCCGGCCTGACAGACAAGAGTCAGAATGCTAACTCAAGATCCATCTTAACCAGCCATGCTCCCCCCGATTGCTTTAATTAGTGCTACTGCCTGCTCCAACGAGGCATATGACACTGCCCTAGGGTGGTCTGGAATGCCATCATTCACAGAGGAGCCCTCCGGTATGACAGCTGATGTATTAAATGGAACTCCTTCTGCCTTCTTGGGCACCATGCCCAATGGGGAAATCCGGAAAAGCATGCACGGTGGGCCCTCTAATGGGCCCTCCACCCGGCCTGCAGTGATTTCCTTCTCTATCTTGGCCACCACAATCCCTTCTTTCCCTTTCACTGACCCCAAATTCTTGGCCCACATTCTCTCCCGCCCCCCCCTCTTGAAACCCCAGTGGGAAACCCATCCAGAAACCTTCCCAAAGCAGTGCACCTGCCCCTTTATCCAGGTATTCTGTGGTCCATTCCTCCACTGCTGCTAGGGAAATGGGAGTATGCAACATTGCATATCCCCACCTCCCTTCCTCCGCAGCCTGTTACTGCCATCCCGGGGAGTGCCATGCTGTCCCTGGGGCTGCTGCCAAAGCCCCTGCTCTGTCCCCCAGGAACCCGAAAGGGCTGCTCATAAAGGTGCCCTCATTCTGCCCTCCTCTATTGCCATATTGTTGGCATCTGGAGGCCAGGTGTGATCCCCACATTTTGAGCAGACATGCCTGAACTTACAGTTGCCCCATGTGCATGTGGCCTTGTTGTAACCCCAGCACGCCTTTGTCACTGTGCTCAGAGTGCTTTTCCTTGTTTGGTCCCCAACCCCCGGATAGGGTCTTCACTCATAACTCTGAGTGGTGCAATCCCATCTCAGATCCCTTTTTGCCACCATTCGCTTACGGAAAGCCTCATCATATTTGAACCATCCATACCCAACTTTTGCCTTGTACGCTTCCCTAATAATGGATGTGTACATTAGCAAAGGAATTATGAGTTCTGATTGCTTCTCCAGCATCAAAGCACTATATATTATGAAGCCACCCTGCCAATTCTCTATGGTCTTCTCCTTATACTTTGCTTCTTCCACCTTGTGACCTACCACTGCCAATGCCACCGCCATTTCTGATTTCCCCACTGACTCCTTCTGCTCGTACTTTGTGTCTGTGCCCTCGTCCACAAGCCCAAAGATGTCAATGTATTCACCTTTCCATATTTTTTCTTTGATTGAGGTAGGCACGTGGTCCCCAATTGAACAACCCGGTGACCACTTGTTCAAGTTCTTGTTAGCTGTGGCCCCTCCCTTCCTCTTCCCTGCCCCAGCCCCTTTTTCTTTTAAGGCCTGTATGGCCTACTGCATCTTCTCCTTTCCAGTGTCCCCCATGCTGCCCAGCAGCCCCTCCAGTAATCCCTTAAACCGCTCTCATCTGAGAGGTCCACATCATCCTTACCCCCATCCAGGTTGTCTTCATCTGGCCTCGGCATGGGCAGGGGTGCTGGTATTGAGTCAGAAAGGGCTCCTGCCTGGGCCTCTTGCCCTCTGCCCTCCCAGGATACTCCTCCCACTCTTGCACTTCCTCTGCACCTCCTCTTTTGCCTCTTTTTTCTTTGCTGCCTCTAATAGCTCTGACATCTGCCCCATCAAGACAGACACCTGCTGTAACATCTTTTCACTGGTCAGCTGGGCTTGCTTTAGTGCCATGCCTGGTCCTCTGCCCTTGCAGTCTGGGGGCCAAAAGATTATATGTTCAGTCATTCACCATCGCCCATACCTCTTTCCACGGCTGGGTGGGCTGGTAAAACTGCCCCACCTCCTGCTCCTGTGTACCCATCCCATGCCCTGCTCGAGGCCTCCTATTCCCATGTTTGTTTGCTCACCAGCGGCACAGTCCACTCCCCCTTTGAGGTGCACTCCCTGTTGCTGCTGGTCCCAAGCCTGCCCTTGCTTGGCTACCTCCAAGGGGGGCACACAGTCCCTTTGTCCTCCCCCCATGGCCTGCCTTGCTGCTGCCCTTTTTCCTGTTGAGCCCCTCACCGAATTGTGCCTGTGGCCCCATCTAGCAGGCCAGAGACTCCAGGATTCCTCCTGCAGGATGTCACTCAGCCCTGCTTGAGAGCCTCCACTTCTTTGTGGCCTGTTCTTCTCTCCAGGCCCAGCTGCTCTCTTCTGGCCCACTCCACCTTAGTCTGCCATGTGACGAACCCCCCCTTACCCTGGGGTCCATCATCATGTTTACTGCCCTCATCCACAAGGGAAAACTTTTGCCCCAAAACCCCCCTCCTCATGGTACACCCTACCTGGATCACATGGCCTCCAAGCCACCCACAGAGACTGACAACCAGAAACGCCACCTTATGCCCAGGCAGACCAGAGGGATAGTCTTTGTTCCCCCTCCCCCTGCCACACGAATGGCCTCCTTCCACACTTTCTCAGCGCCCGAGCAGTTTGGTGGGCCTACCCCTGCTATGCTTGGGGTTGTGGCCACTCGACCATCCTTGCTAGGCCACCATACGACCAGCCAACTGATCATCCTGCCCTCATAGTCGCTCCCTCCATCACAAGGGCAAAACATCCACATCCAACCACAAAACCTTGCAAATTCAATGCCAGCCGCCTCACTCTCCCCATTCCATCATCCATATTCTCCAGCTTCTTTATCCCCTTCCTGTTCTTCTTTCCTTCCTTTTTTTTTCTAATTTTGCACCCCAGCTTCTGCAGACTGTGTACACCCAGCTCCAGCTTTGGCCTGTCCTCTGCAGGCCCCCCCAGCCACACCACTGGTTGTGCCTTAATATGAGGCCCCCCGGTGGTGCAGATCCTCTCCTTGTCACTCCCTGACCCTGTCATTTCATTTTCTGCCCATTCTGCTCAAGGAAACAATGGCCTACCTCGGCTCTTGGCCGTCTGTGCCACGTGGCCTCCAGGCCTACCCCTGTTTCAGCCCAACCGGGCGGGCCCTCTCTTTCAGGCCACAAAACTCTGTCATCCACACCTTGCTGCATGGACCCTGAGCCTGCTTGGTGGCCCTACCACCTCCAATCCCCATCATTCCCAGCTGTAACAAATGCTACGGAACATGCGCGAGTCTGCATCTGGTTCCCCCAATGAGCTCCACCCTCCCTGCCCCCCACCTCACAGCAGAGAAGCCAAATGGTGTTTTTCTCAGTGTGGACATGACTCTGAGCTCATACCCCAAGATCCCTGCAGTTTCTTTCTCAGTTTCTTCCCATTACTTTGAGAGCAGACAAGGAAAGCCAAAACCTGCCCGCGATGTCCTCTCGCTCATGCATCACGCTACACCAGACCTGGCAAGCCCTATGGTCCCCTTCCAGCGACAAACAACTGCTTCCCCTGCACAAGCTGCCCTGTCCATGTGCCCCTGGCCCCTGCGCCTCCTAAATACTGCATTTTCTTCTTTTTTTTTAAAAACAGTAACAAGTGAACATGCCAGTGAAGACCCTGCTATTATCTACCCAGGCTTTTGCCATTATATCACAAATGCTAACCAGCCAGAGCAGCAGGTTCCCTCTCTCTCTCTTCTCCTGGTTATTAAACTTTTTTCAGTAACATTGGACCTGCAATGAACTAGCCACATCAGCCATGCCTACCACCAGAAACAATATGCTTCTTTTTTTTTTAAACAAAGCCTCAAAATACATTTCAACATATTAGTACTTATGAACATAAAGCATGAAAACAAAACTCCATCTTTCTTCAACTACATGAATCTACATAAACTGAGATAAACCTTCAATCCACAGTGCTAGCCAAATGCATCATATGGCCTTCTAGGCCTAGAAAGCCCTATGTGCCTTACCTGTGCTTGCCAAACAAATGTGCTGAGTTCTCAGAAGAAAAATTCCCAGCAAAAGAGGTCGTCCTGCCTGAGCCCTGGCTTCTTATACCCCTGATGGGCCCCCTGGTCAGGATCGCCTTTGAGCTGTGCCCCCCCAGCCAATTCCTGAGGCACTGGCTTGCCCTTGTCATATTACCCTTTCCTGCCTGGTGATGTCAGCAGGCCCCTCCCCCTCTATCCCTCTGTTCCATCCCCCCTCCCCCTCCCCCCTTTCCTCACTTATGCTCTTTTTCCTGGCTGGGTTCACTGGACAACCTGGCCTGCCTTTTAATGGCAAGCCCCATTATAACACAAAGTCACCTAAGAATTATTATATATACCACATCAGTGGAGAATAAATTGGGCAAATAAATCATGTTATTTTGGGATATTTATTTCACTTAGAGCATCATTTATTTCACTCAGAACATGTTATTTCCACTTAGAATCTGGAAATAGAACTCAGAGAACAATGGGCCAGATAGAGAGTTTACAATGGAAAGAAAGGCAGTTTTAAGCTAAAATGAGGTAAAACACCAGTAAAAACATTACATATGGTATAGTATATATCAAATACATAATGGGTTGCACTGGAACAACACATTTATTTTTTTTTCTATTTAATAAACTATATTGGGTTTTCAAGAAGAAACAAAGAAGTAGCCAGTTAAACAGACAAACATCACACTTGAAACAATGGTAAAAGTCAGTAATACAAAAGGAACATCACAACAAAAGAATGCCCCCCCCCACTTTCTTATTACCCAACCCACCCACTCACCCACCCAGAGCAGACCTACTACTAACTTAGACAAATAAAGAAAGGAACATAAACATCACAGAACCCATGACACATCAACAAACTGGCAAAGTGTCAATTAACTGGCACCAATCTGTGGACCTGCCAAGACTAACAGTAGGGTGTACAGTGGTTTCTAGTTGGACCTAAACCCAGGGTATCTATCATGATGGAAAACAATGTGTTTTTTGGTCTCCATGGCTTGCAATATCTCAATGCCATTCCCTATAAGAAGGGATGGACTCATCTAACCAGTGACAACAAATTATCAGCTTTGCTGTGATTGAGATTAAGGACATACAGTATAGGTCCTGTGAGGACCAAACAACTCCATCAGGTGATGCCCAATCAAACAAACCTGAGGGGTGAAGAAGGTCTCAAGTCCCAACAAAGGATTGAGGGGAATCCTGAATGGAATTCCAAAAGGTGATCACTTTCTGGAAATCCCAAAGGATTGTTTAAGATTTCCCTCGGTACACCCACAGCGCGAGCAGGCTGCTGAAGCACTTTAACCATATTGTAGAGTTAAAGAGAAGTATAGTACAAGTTATATAAAATATGACATTGTAAAAGGCAATAACAGTTCTGTTTAACAAACTTATAAATACTTTTCCATATTAACTTATACGTACACACAAGTGAAAGTTCTCTAGTACTGGATAGATTCCCAAAAGAATGCATTGTCTGCATAATAAAACTATCTCTAGTACCATCAAGGCCACTGAGTTTACAGTGTTCAACTGAGAAAAGGTAAGCATTTAATAACTTGATTGTCTGCACACCTGCAAAATCATGGAATTTCACAGAATTTGGGATTTTATATCAGAACAGTAGATCTGCAGTGGTCCCAGCCAGGATGCAATGCAGTAAGCTGCAGTATAATGCAAAATGCTTCAGTATACTGCAGGAACAATGTAATTCAATAGCAATTGAGCCCTTTTGTCATGCAGCATGTTGTAACATGTCACGATTGCAAGTTACTTTTTGCATCATGGTCAGTTCCATTGTACATTACGTGTATTTTGTTACAGATCATTTTCTGTACTTTTCTTAACTTTGCTTTATTTAACTTTCTGCATATCTGGAGTTTTTCTTAATCTATATTTATAATGATAACAAATGTTAGACTGTAGGATCCCAATTAAATCCAAAAATTAGACTAGCAATTACCTGTGCTGTCCTAGAATTTCAAATCACGAAAGTAGAATTTGATTACTGCATTCCCTTAAAATCATCAATAGCTCTGAAGTAGTCCTTTCTATAGGTGAGTTGTACTGAGGACTGTGTAGCAGCTTGGGCTTAATGGATGTCTGGAATGATGATGATGACAGTGTACTGATATGGCTGAATGAGTCTTTGATTCATAGGGAGTCTCCCACTCAAAAAATAAAGTAAGTACATTAGATTCACTCTCAATCAAAGTTCTATCCTTTACTTGCTGGTGGAAAGACATGGAGAATTGAATGGTATGAATAATTATACAGGCTCCTTGACCAGCACAGTTCGATATAAATAATAGCAGGTTTCATGTTTACCATCTCACTTGTACAGCATGTACTTTATTTTGAAAGAAAGGACGAGATAAAAGGTAGGGACAGCTATGTCCTGATTGATGTAAATTGCAGAGATGACCTTTGGTAGAAATTCTAAAGAAGGTCGGCATACTATTTTATCTTGAAAGACTAAGAAAGAAGTGCAGCCACTGACTAATGCACGTAATTTACTGATTCTTCTTGCTGTGGAAGTTCCTGTCAACGAGGCTGCTTTTGATCTTAAGATATTAAAGAGAGGCAGGTGACATGGGTGTTAAAAGGCAGGATGTTAACTTGAGGGGGGGTGTAATAGCTTGGGAGTTCACCAAGGTAAAATTCCATATGCATTTTATTTTATGTACCACTTAAAATGTCTAAAATGATAAGTAAACTCTAAGGAAATGAATTTCAAATACTTACAGTACTTGGAGAAATGAGGATATCAGGCATTGTGTAAGAAAACTGAATATATATGTATATATGCAGTATATATGTATCCTCATTCAAGTGTTCCTCAATGGATTTTACAGTTGTGCTACACAAGAATAAAAATATTTAAAAATGTATCAGCCAAACGGTAACATAGTATCATCATAATTTGAGGTCAGAAGGGACTCTAAGTTCATCTGGTCATTCCTTGAAGATAATAAAGGAACTCTCAGATATATTCTTGAAGAAATGCATAAAATATAATGCCTCAATTATGTAAACTTAAAATAAATACAACAAAAAGGGTGCTTCACATTGTAATAGATCCAAAGGCATGTTTGTACACTCAGTTAGAAATAAAATAATTGATAAGAAATCATCAGTAAAAGGGTTTGTAATTCCACTGAGGGATCCCAGTGACATCATTAACAATGACAGCGACTCATGAGTGGTTAATGATGTCACCAGAAACCCTAGGTGGAATTACAAACCTAGTAACTGATGATTGCCTGTTATTTATTTTTTTTTAATATATAGAATTCTCAGGACATTCCATTTGATAATTTATTTTATTCTCTTCAGGGTCATACCATCTAATGAGCTTTAGCTCAGCATGCCTTTCCATGTCAAACATTCTAAAATAAAAATAAATAAATACATGCCATTATTCTGAAGTTAGATGATGGTATTATGAGTTTTTTTTATGTCACAGATTGCCTTTGGGAAACAATTACTGTCTGTCCATTACTACCTGTTAACTCTAATGTGTTATAGTTGTGGATCCTTGGAAATTTGTTGAGCTGTTAGAAACATACTAATGCTCATGGATTAGTCACATAAAGGTTTCTACAACTGAACCAGATCGGTGAACATACTTATCTGAAGTGAATGTCTATGCACTGCATAAACCTGGATAAAAGTGATATAATCAAACAACAGTCTTTAAATGAGAAAATATTTATCCACATTTTAACCCTAGTATGATCAAGCCATGACAACTCTCTTGTCCTTCTGATGAAAAAAATACCACCTGCTGCAGAAATTCTTAAAAAAAGTTCACAGATTATCAAAAATCACATCTCTATGAAAGCTATTATTTTATTAAAAAATAAAGTCTTATTTCTATCTAAAAAGGTTAAAAAGATTATACATTTTACAATGAAATACACTGCCTGCCTCTCCAGTCAGGATTTTCTGACATCACCATAGAAGGATTCCATTGGATTCATTTTAGCAGTAGTTGGCACAGAAAACAAAAAATATATAAAATGTAAAAGATATGGAAACAACAAACACATGAATTTAAGTTATTACTAAAGCATATAATGACACGAACCACAATTCTTTAATACTGTATATAACTATATGGGCAATATGACATGGGCTGACATAAGATATAATGTTTTTCTTCATAAGAGGGGATTGGTCTGTTTAAATCTCACTAGTGGTAAAGCCACCTTTGAGATAGCAATAGACCAATGCCCTCAAATGAAAATAAAGATGATATCTTAAGTCAGCCCATTTGATTTATACAACAGGTATTAATGTAGATTTATGATAGAAATTGTAAAACCTACAAAAGAAAACAAGGTAATATAAATTACTTACTACTGTATATTTCATCAAACAATACATGGCATCTCACATTTTACTTTTTATTGAAAGTGTTTTACCAGGAAAGTCCTAATGAGCCATAAACTCATTTTCAGTGGTGTCTTGTGAGAAAATAAATGAAGTTGGTCACTCAGAAATGTGTCTTTACATGTGAGAAACAATTACTGAGCATGCTCAGTACGGCCACAATGAGTGTGACAAATTTCTGAGCATGCACAGTAACCAGCTTCATTTATTTTGCTCATGTTGCCCAAGATAACATGTTTGTTTTGGCAAATGTATTTTCACACATGTTGTATAAATATATATAGCTATATGTCCTTACTAGATGTCAGCTAAGTTGGTGCAAAGTAAGGCCTGGAAGCTGAGGGACTATGTCTTAGGGTAAGCTTAATGGTTCGCACAGTGGGGTTTAGACAGCACTGGAGTTTAAAGCTTGAGGGTGGGGACAAAGTTCAGATCCACTGCACTGACGGGATAAGTGAATGGGGACAAGGAGTCCTGCCTTTTTTATTTGGTGTAGGTCAAAGTTAGAACAGCGGTATGGACTGGTGACTAGTTTGTGCACTTTGCAATGTGGAGTGTCACTAGAATAACAGAAATAACATTTTGACTGTTCTGGTTAGGAAACCATGTTGAAATGGGCCCTCCCTACCACTCTATCCCTGCCCTGGATGGCAGACATCACTGGTGAAGTGGCTAAGGCATCAGACTTCCCAGCTTCAGTTGTTTTCCCATGCTAGTTATACATTGATCAGTGGACTACACAAAGTGTGAACACTTTCTATAGTTCTCCAAGTCCACTATTTGTGCTGTACATATCAAGACAGGACCATGTCACCCAGCTCTAAGGCTTGCTATACAGGCACATGCTCCTTAAGGACTCATATGTGAGGAGGTGGACCTCATTTAATAAAAAGTCCTGTATGGCTTAACTGTCTGATTGAAAACTGCATTGAATACATTATTTAAAAGGTTGGGCTAATACTTTGGTGGCACTGATGGCTGTTCATTCACTTGCAGTGCTAAACTGTGTGGTGTTTGTTATTGTCACTGTGTGCAGTGTGACCATGCCACTTAAGTACTTATAATTACTGGTTGCAAAAATGTAACATTTTTAACCATCTTCAAACTTCATTATACAAGTCTTCTACTATACCTGTTTCCTTACCCATGTGTTACAGAGTTTTTTACATTTTTTCAACTCCATGATAACTTCACCAATTGACTACTCTTGCAGGGCACAGGAAGGGGCATTGCCCTGGCACAGCAAGAAGTGACCAATCACAATCACTCAGCATCAGACTTCTTCTTTGGAGTGATAGTTTCAATACGTTCTGTGAAAATAGTTGGATTGTATATGGGAGAGAGAAAAAAGCCATGCAGTTCTTTTTTTTTTCATAACATAGGTCATTCAGGTATGTAGGATTGGATGGACTTGTGACTCAAAGAGCGGGCTTCACATTTTGAAAAAATGGCACTCCGCAGAACAACTAGAACTTGTACAGTCTGCTAAGAGCAACGGTGGCTGTTTCATATCAGACACTAAAACAGTAATTATAAAAAATAATATTAGAACTGCTATATTATTAGTTTTTACATAAATTCAGTGTGTAATGTTTGAACTCCACTGTCAAGGTTTATGAACACTACAGACCTCAGGTAGAGATGCAGCAAATTTAAAATCACGGCAAGTGAGCGTGTAGTGACCACTTCACGTTAGCACTTGACTACATGGAGAGTGCCCATTAGAAAGGCTCACTTTGCCTTGTTATTATAACTCTCAGGATTGTCATTCCGCCTTAAACGCCGGGGCCACAGTAGAGAGGACAACAAAATTGGCAGCACCCCACCCACACAGTCACCAGAATTAATGTGCATCCCCAAAGTGCTACTGTCTTGTGTCCAGAAAACTCCCCAGTGCTGATGAAGTGAAATGAAAGCATAACAAGAAATGCAAAGTTTCCCAGAATTAATGGCACACTTAGTCATACACGGAGTGGTCACACACAGTCATCAGAATTAATGTGCATCCCCAAAATGCTACTGTCTTGTGTTCATAAAATTCCCCAGTGCTGACGAAATGCTACTGTCTTGTGTCCAGAAAATTCCCCAGTGCTGATGAAGTGAAATGCGAGCATAACAAGAAATGCAGTCTCCCAGAATTAATGGTGCACTGCAAACACACAGAGAGATTAAGACCGCGCAGCGCACTGAAGGAATGCATACGGAAAGGCACAACACCTAACCAGTGCTAACAAGTCACAAATCCAAATCTGGAAAGGAATACATTTTCCAGTTGGGAGATTAGTGCATGGCGGTAACAATCCACTACCAGTAAAGCTACCACAAAGTAGTATAAAAAATTCATGCAGGTGCATTGGATAGCAGGTCCATACTGCTGCAATTAGTCTGTGGCACAACAAAAGGTGTCTGATTGAATGGCATGCATCACACACACACTCACACACACACACTACAAGTAATGAGTAGCAAACTGAAAACCTTTAGTAATATAAACAAATGTTTTAAACAGGCAACTTATACACTGCTGCACCACAACAATCATCAAAAAAATGTCCAGAATTACTGAAAGTATTACTGTGTGTACATTAACACAATTATACAAGAAAATATAACCAAAACAGACAGACTGCCGTTTCTCCCATTAATCTACCTACACCACAAATACATCCTCCCCAAAGCACACTTCACAGTACACAGACTGACTGCTCTAAATTAGCATTCAAATCCACACACAACAATAAACACTTCATGATATGAGCATAGAAGGGTTCCCTACAATTGATGCACTAAATTTTGAGAAAAGAAAATGACTCAAAAAGGCATTTGAAACAGTTTTTAGAGGTTTTGAATCATAGAGCTCTGAGACCAAACTGTCTCCAGCTACCACTACACACACACTAGCCAGGCCAGAACTGAGGCTGTGCAGAACAATCTAGAGCCCAAGTGACCTGCAATCCCATGAATCACTACAGAATCTCATTTGGAGCTTAATTACAATGTGAAGTGAGGTGAATTACATTGATTTCAATGTACTTCACCTCAAAATTGGTGGAGAAGTGGTTTGGGGAAGGCGGAATAACGCAAAGTCATTGGTTTCAATAGACTTCGCATTCCTCATTATGAAGCGAAGTATTCGGTTTCACATTGTGGAGTACTTCAGGGATTCCACGTTACTCCGTGAATCACTTTGTGGAGTGAATTGGGGCCACTTTGCCCACCACTACTTACAGTAATGTAACTCACATGCTGTACAGAAAGGAACGTGAATGACTATGGCTGTACTTCCCTGATGAACTCAGCCTGTATCATAAAACTCCCCAATTTAAAAACTCTTGTTAATGAGTATAGTGGTGGGGTAGTGAAGCTTGGAGAGATACTACAAAACAGGCTTACAATACATCCAAGTAACTAGTTAAAAAATGAGTGTTGTAATTCGTGACATGATCATGAATCGTGATTTGTGACTGCATTTGTGACCGTGATGATGAAGAACGTGATTCGGTGTCGACGGTGTGAGATAACCAATACAGAGTGGTACTGGGAACACGAATGCCTACAGCTGTACTTCCCCAATGAGCTGTAGCACAAAACTCTCTGACTTAAAAACTCTTATTAATGAGTAAAAAAATGTATGTTGTGATTCGTGATGTGATCGAGAATTGTGATTTGTGACTGCATTTGTAACCGTGATGATGAAGAATGTGATTTGTATCACGAGTGACTTGTGATGATGGTCTTGACTTAAAAACACATATTAATGAGTACAGTTTATGCAGAATTATGCACCACACCAGTCCAGTAAGGGAAGCCAAAGAAACAACTGTAACTTAAATTACAGATGCAGATTGAGCCCTAAAGAGATGCAAATGCAGACAGATTAAGATTGAGCTGCACACTGAAGAGATGCAGATGCAAAAGCACAACGCCTAAACAGTGCTCACCATCAGAAATTCTAATCTGGAAAAGAATACCTTTGCCGGTATGGACAGGCCGTGGGGGGGCAGTGTACTGCACTGCTGCAGTAACAGTCACTAGTACTAGTACCAGTAAAGATGCCACAAAGAAGTATAAAAATCACACAGCTGCAGTGGATAGTAGGTTCACATTGCTGAAATTATGATGTGGCACAATAAAAGGTGTCTTATTTGATGACACGCATCACACACATGCTCACACACCCACTAAGTAATGCATAGCAAATTGAAAACTTCAGTAATATAACCTGCATCTTTAAACAAACTAAATTATGCACTGCTTCACCACAACAATCAAAAAAAAATGGCTGAATTATTGAAAATATTAGTGTGTGTACATTAACACAGTTATACCAGAAAATTATCACCAAAACAGAAAGAACTGTCTTTTTTCCAAGTTAATCTACCCACACCACAGATACACCCTCCCCAAAGCACATTTCCACCTGCCTCTCAGTACACAGACTGAATGTCATATATTAACATTCAAAATCCATACACAAACAATAAACATTTGATGATATGAGCACAAGAGGGTTTCCTACAATCAATGAACTAAAGTTTCAGCAAAAAATACTCAAAAGGCTTTTATTAATAGCTTTAGAAGGTTTGAATCACAGAGAGCTCTCAGAGCAGACTGTCTCAGCAGCTTCCACACACCCTGCCCCAAACTGAGGCAGTAAACCACCTAGAAGCCTATGTGACCTGAAATCCCATGAATCACTGCAAAATTCACCTTTGAGCTTACAAACAGCAGGAAGTGAGTAAAGTACATTGCTTTCAATGTACTTCACCTTAAGAATTGGTGGAGTAGTGGTTTTGGGAAGGCTGACTGACGCAAAGTCATTGTTTTCAATGGACTTCGTGTTACCCATTATAACACGAAGTACTGCGCTTCACGTTGCGGAGCACTCTGAGAATTGTCTTTCACTTCACAATCCACTGGATGGAGTGAATTGGGGTCACTTCGACCATCTGTAACCTCAGGTGTGTTATAAAAAAATCATAATACATCATTTTCCGAGCATTATTCTCTGTATAGTTTGAACCTTTTAGTACAAGAAGTCGTGCAAGTTCATCCTCTCCTCTGACTCTTCTGTCCATTATTGCCTGCTGTATGACCAGAATAACTGATCAAGTCACTCAAGCAGACACGACTACATTTGGCTTTCTTTGCTGCTTTGTGTTCAACCGTGCACAAAACAGCCCTGATTATCTCATAGTTCACCTTACACAATCAAGCAGTGCTTACTCATTCCTTTCAGCAGCAACATTTACTGTCTCAGTTCTGAAGATGGAGTATGAATTTGGTAGAAAGGCTATTGTATTTGCAGCACAAGACACAAGAAACAAACTCCCTCTCCATCTGCACCATGCTTTAGACTTGTAAGTGTTCAAATCCAATCTCTCCAGCCACCTTGAAGTCCTTGCATTTATTTGGTCCCGAATTCCCAACTCTCCAACCATGATCATGTTGCATTACAGTGTTTATGCTTTTTGTCTGCAGTCACCCCATTATATTAGCTTGCTTTTGTTACTTTTTGGATGTTCTTACCTCTACAGTTTATTTAATTTCTTGCATGCAGTATATTTTAGCTTGTACAGTACTTTTCCTGATGACTATGTTTACTGATGGACCTGCTGACTACTGCTATCCTTCCTGAGAGGGACTCACATGAAAATGAGATGCTGCATCTCATAGGGTTATCCTGGTTGAAATAATTTCAAATAAATACATAATAAATATAACTGGTAAGTTGTGATTTTGATAATTTTTTATAAGATGAAGATTGCTGTAATACACACATATAACATAAAAAGTCATTCATTCATTATTGTGACATCATTCCTTTGATTACGGAAATTTAGAAAGTTAGAAATGTGTCTCCTGGTTCTTCATGCATTGTTTCCCATCTCTCCAACCACATATTCAGTATTAAATGCACCCCTATAAAATTCCCCATCCATTTGTGGCTCATGACACACTGAGTTGTGGCAATTTGATTCCCTAATATGTTTTTCTTCTTTTTTGAAAAGTAACAAAATATAAATTATTTAATTGAATTAAATATGCAGAGTGATGTAAACTCAATCATTTACATGTCCTCAGTCTGTGATGACAAGATGAACCTTTTGAACTTCACTGTCACATTTTATGAGGGTGTTTATGAAGCACTGATACATAGCAGTTTAAGGCTGGAGAATAGCCATGGGTTATCATGTCCAAAATCCTGCATTATAAGTATGTATGAATGAGTATGCTACATAATCATGTATACATTTCAAGTGGGTCCCTAACCACAGTCTAGGATTACCTTAAACTCTTAACTGTCTCTTCATGTCCATTGTCTTCACTGGTAGGTTGGTCCATAGATTAACTACCATCTGGCAAAAAGTGCTTTTAGTGTTCTCTAAATTACTTTTGTTCAGTGTTCAAAGTGGAAGAAAAAGGAATGGTCCACAAAAAGTAATAAGAGCTCTGAAAAGAGGGAGGTAGACATTGGTCCTTTTCAGAGGAGAGAGTGTTAATGGGATTTGCTAATCTGGAAGAGGACAAAACAATGGGACCAGATGGGGTACATCCTAGGTTATTGAGGGAGCTAAGGGAAGTACTGATTGCACTTCTGACAGTCCTGTTTAACAGATCACTGGAAGCAGGAGTGCTTCCAGAGGACTGGAGGAGAGCAGATATAGTCCCACTACACAAAAGTGACAGAGGGAGGAGTCTGGCATTTATAGACCAGTCCACCTAACGTCAGTGGGTAGGGAAGTTAAAGGAATCACTGCTGAAATAGAGGATAATGGAATATCTTGAATCTAGTGGGTTACATGACCCATGACAGCATGGCTTCATGGGTGGGAGGTAATGTAAAACAAATATGATAGATTTCTTTGACTGGGTGACCAAGGGATTAGATTATGGTGGAGTGGTGGATGTGGCCTACCAAGATTTAAGTAAGGCATTTGACACGGTTCCACATAGACTATTAATCAAGTTGAAAAGCTTAGAGTGGGTCCAATGGTGGTAAACTGGGTAAGTAATTGCTTAGGTGATAGGATAGGCAGCAGATGGTGGTGGTAAATGGAGTTCAATCTATGGAGGGGAGAGTGACCAGTGGGGTGTCTCGGGGATCAGTTCCAGGACTGGTCCTCTTTACTGTCTTTATAGGTGACATTGCATGTGAGCTGGAGGGGAAGGTCTGCCTCTGAGCAGAGACTTGAGAAAATTTGAGGCGTGGTCAAGGGTATGGCAGCTGGTTTTCAATGTGAAAAAGTGTAAAATAATGCACTTGGGGCACAGAAATCCAGGCGAAGTGTACCAAATGGGGTCAGTGTTGTGCAAACTGTGTGAGAGGGCCTTTGGCACCCATCCATTTCTGCTTAAAGTTGAACCAGCATAATATTCTGTGGTGATTTGCATATGCAGCCCATGATGCTTTGCATTGTGGGGGCATGTGTGACTTTGTATTTCTTTGAAACTTGGCTTCCCAGCCAAATGCCCTTTGGGGTAACCCTTGCCTCAGTGCTTGCGCACAGAGGTTCTTTGTCAGTGTTATTGACCACCAAGCAAGAGAGAGATCTGGGGTAAGAATCTCTGATGACCTTAAGGTGTCCAGGCATTTAGACAAGCCAGTTGAGAGAGCTAGTGAGATACTGGAGTGCATAGGGAGATGTATATCCAGAAGAAGGAGGTAGGTGGTGCTGCCTCTATATAGATCACTGGTAAGACCTCACCTAGAATACTGTGTAGAGTTCTGGAGGCCATATCAGTGGAAAGTCATAGAGAGGAGCTACTCCAGAGGAGGGCAAATAAAATTGTGCGGGGTCTGCATCAAAAGCCCCATGAGGAGAGCCTAAATGAACTCAATATGCACACCCTGGAAGAAAAGAGGATGAGGACGGATATAATAGAGACCATTTTTTTTTTAGCTTACTTTTTCTCCTCTGGCACCCTTCTTCCTGGCATTATTACCTCTGACTGCTGTCCATCCTGCACCTGTACTCCAACTCCCACACCCATAGTCCAACTTGGGCCATCACCTTGCCACCCCCACGGCTTACCCCCGCATGGTGGGGGGTGGTGGGGAGACCCCTAACTCACCCACTGGGACTGGATTCAGTATAGGTGATGCCCTCAGGATGGTGCATTGTGTTGGATGGTCCTCCAGCCTCTTGACCCAGGCTGCTATTTTCTGCATTTTCTTTTTGGCGGCAGAGCATGCAAAGCTGACAGTGGACATGCCACATGCACATCCACCTGCCGGCTGCTCCATCTCCATGCCCCACTGTACTTCCCCTAGGTGTTAGGCAAATGCTGGCCTCTATCCCCCACTCTCCCCAGGAGAGGAGAGCTGTCCCCGGCCAGCCCCCGATGATCCGCTCATTCTATGAACACAAGTTGCAGGCATGGCAGGAGGTAAGGCATCGCTGCCTCAGTCCTCTGCACCACAGGGCCAGCTCAGTGATGGAGACCTTTAAATACCTCATGGGGAAAACAAGGTACAGGAGGAGAGTGCTTTTCAGAGAAAAGATGCACATGAAAAAAGGGTCATGCTATGATGCTGAAGGGTAGGTAGATTCAGGACAGAAGTAAGGAAGTACTTCTTCAAAGAAAGAGTGGTGGATTCAAGAGAAGCCTACCAGTTGATGTGGTGGCAGCAGAAACAATGGTGGGGTTCAAGAATGTATGGGATAGGCATAAGGGAATCTTACTGGAAAGGAATGGGGGTGGAGAAAGAACCTGAGATTAGGTAGGGTCTCTGGTTATACTGTAAGTAGGGAAAAATTGGCAGACTGGGTGGGCAGGCAGTCCTTATCTGCTGACAGATTCTGTGTTTCTATGTATCTATGTAAATTTGCCACCTCTGAGTGATGGAGCATCACCTCGTCTCCTGTTGAAAGACACCAGATTAATTGCCTGTCTGTTTTTTTTTTATTTACTATGCTTTTTGTAGCACCTGGTCCATCGGTAATCTGCCCTGGTCATGGCCCCCCCGTACCTCCACCTGCGATCATAGCCAGCGCCTCCCAGTTACTCCTGGCTTGCCCCCAGAGAGCAGGGTTGTGGCGCCAGCCCAAGCGCCTCAAATCCAGCATCTGTCTGGGGAGCCTGGTATTGGAGGCTAATAGAGGCCCAGAGGGAGGGATCGTAGTGAGGACCAGGCCCAGGTGTTTCTTCCTTTGTAGGCAGGGGCAGGGACATGCAGCCAGTCACCCAGCCCCTGAGAGACACAGGCGTGCGGTGTTCATGTGGCATGCCCGGACTCTGCTGGGTGTCGTGGACACTGAACACACATGCCCACGAAAGAAAGCAGTTTAAGGATGCTCTATCCTTCTCCCCTCAGCTGGCCCCCCGATGACCCAGGTCCGTTCCTGAACCCGGGTCACCCGCATCGCCCATCTGTTTAATCTTGTCACTAGCCTTGAGTATGTAGTTAAGTATTGTTAACATTGAATTTAAGATGCCTCACTTGGGGGGGTATGTGTTAGTTACATTGTTAGAATTTGCAGAGTTGTAAACAGCTAGTTATCTTCATATGAATTTTACTTACTAGAGTGTATTGCAAGTGGTAATGTCTGTAGACTGTTTTACATTGTAACTCTCTGTGTTTGTTTCTGTCTGATAAAATCTCAAATAAAAACAGAAATTTTTCCTCTCAGCATCCTTTCTCAGCCTCGTTATCTTTCACATGAACATGTTAAGGGCCATCAGTATCTCCTGATAGCTTTTCTCTCTCAAACCCCTTAACATTTTGGTGGCCCTGCATTGCACCCTCTTGATGACCATAATTTTCTTTTGGTGCTGTGGAGCCTAGAACTTCATGCAGTACTCCAAGTGGGCCAAGTCCAGAATCTTGTAAAGAGGCAGGAAAATCTTTTTTGTACTGATGGTCTTGTGCCCATTGATGCACCCCAGTATTCGAACATCCCTTTAGACAGTGGTTGCACAATGCTTGGCCTGCTTTATCCCCTTATATTTACTTGTTAGTGTTGTTTATCAACTGCTGGCAGTGGCTGTCAAACTCCGTTATTCACATGTGCGAATAACAAACCATGAGTAATGGAGTTTGCTCATGCACTCTCTCAAACAACCTGCCAACACACCCAGGGGAGTGCTCTCAGGCACACCAAAACACAGAGAAGTCTGATCGCTGTGGTGTTATGAGGGAGAGAGGGAACACAGGTCAGTAACAGTAGTTTAACAACTTACCTGTGGCCCACATCTTGTCCCTTGGTGCTGACATCAGGTCCCATTCAGTGTGGTGGTCCAAAAGTTGTGCGGCAGTTTCTGCTTCCTTGCTGCAGTGTGGGTTCTCGTCAGTCCCTTTTGTTATTTTACTGCTCTTTTTTTTCTTTTTTTTTTTTAATTAAAACTTTCTGGTCCCCTAGTGGTGGCATGCTGAAGAGCCGCATCTCTGAGACAGAGTCAATCCTGGAAGAGTGTGCCGCAGTAGCGAGCATTCTGAGGCCCCCTTTTGCCATCCAGTCCATTGCCTGCAAGTCCCTCCCTCTGCCAGCACCTCCCACCTCCCACCTCCTAAAGCAGCCTCCTTCACCCTGGGTCAGGGCGGTGAGTTAGTGGCAGCACAAGAAGAGTGCAGTCCGCCTGGCACTTTTTAAAGAATAAATACAGTTTTTTTGATTGGTTAACAACTAGTAAATATAAAAAATAAAACAGGGGAAGTGTGTTTAAATTTGGATTTTGTGTCCTCTGAGTTTATGAGGCATTGCACACCTTGGGTGTGCTTAAAATCCTCATTATACACACTTCCCCATATGCATTATTCTATACATCTATTATGACCCCAGGTCCTTTTCCTCCTCCACTGTAACAGCAGTAACCTTGTACATCATGTAGATCTCAACATTTTTATACTGTCCAGGTGTAGCACAATGCATTTGACCATATTGAATCTATAACTCTAGGCATCCACCACTTATCCAGGTCCTCCTGAAGTTTGTCCCCATCTTCAAAGGAGGCCCATTATCCTGGCCAGGTACAGGTATGTGTCATCAGCAAACTTAAGTAGCCTGCTTCAGACCCCAGCCTCAGATCATTGTTAAAACTGTTGAACAGCAGTCGCCTTAGTCTCTGAAGGCATCCTCTGAGTGCCCTCCTTTACTTAGGGAAGTGCACGTCCATCACAGCACTCTACTTCCTGCCCCCAGGCCAGTTTGCAATCTGCCTCATGTATGCTGTGTGTACAGTGGTGTCCAGTGTCCATCTGCCTTGTGTCACTCGGTATCTTGGGTGACAGTAGGGGATATTCAAGGCTGTCAATTAACAATTGCCTGTTTCCTTGCAGTTT
Source organism: Neoceratodus forsteri (assembly GCA_016271365.2). NCBI lineage: Eukaryota > Metazoa > Chordata > Ceratodontiformes > Ceratodontidae > Neoceratodus > Neoceratodus forsteri. Next base: position 106,158,147 of record CM057459.1, on the reverse strand, counting down.
GCCTGTCTGTTAGAGTCCACAGGATAAAGGGCCTGATTTTTTATGGTCAAGTGTGGCCATCACTGTACTATAGACCAGAATCCACCATCATTTGGATTTACAAGCCTGAGATACTTCTTGAGCAGATACACCTGTACCCATGCACCAGCATCCCGAGTTCATTTTGGATAAAGTCTAATTTATTCTGACACATCATTGTTTCACCTTCTTGATGTAATCTTACTTTGAGCACAACAGTATTCCACACTGCTATGAATTCCTCTGATGTTTTTATGTAACACAGTGCCATATACCATGCTTAAGTCCAAACAGACTGTGTCTAAGGCCCTGATCCTGTCCAGCTTCCTAGTAATCCCCTAAAAGAAAGTAATTGGGTTGGCTTAGCATGATAGGTACCTCATGAAATCATGCTAAGAGGGGCAAGGATTTTTCCTCAAAGAAGTACTAGAATCTGTCCTTAATAATCCTTCCAGGACCTTGCCTAAGTAATGCTGACTGGTCTATAGTTGCCAGAGTTAGACCGTATCCCCATGTTGAAGAAAGGAACCTCATTGGCTCCTCTCCAATCCTCCAGCACCATATCACACCTGTCCAGACAGACTCCTGACAGATAACTGCATAAGGTCCTGTTAATTGTTTCCTTAGCTCCACTATCATCTTGGGTTTATACTGTCTACCCCTTGGAACTTACCTGACTTGATGTTGGCCAGGTGCTAAGGGGGCACTGTATGACCTTTTTCTATTATTGATTACAGGAATACAGATCTCTGCAGCTACTTTGAATACCCTCTTCAACAAATTCCACATATGTTCTCATTATGTGACTCATGCAGCTGCTTCAGGACCTTGGACACCAGTTTGGCCAACTTGGCAAAGTTCACCTTTTTAATGTTCCAGGCTGTGGTGGCTGAGGCATGGCTAGTCTTTGCTGTTACCAAGGAGAGAAGAATACCCATTTTTAGTCACTGACTTCTCCTGGTTTCTTGACATTAACTCTGGATATGACCTAATCACCACTGCTGACAACAGTGTCAAGGGTGTTCTCAACCTAGCCCTCTACTCAACAAGCTGCTCTAGAAAGAAGTCATTGAAGGTAAACAGAAAGTCTTTCTCAGCCTTGCTATTATATCTCTGGAGACACCAGCCACCATCATATAGTTAGGTAGTTGAACCTCCCACCCCCCACCTCCAGGATCAGCACTTTATCTAATTTGGCTACTTTCCTTATTTTTTGAACCAGCTGGGCATCATGCTCCACTGAGCTGTTTAGTGGCCTTTAAGAAACCTTCAAGGTGATGCTTTCACTCTCCTTTTAACCTAGCATGACCTAATTGAGCTCTGCACTGTGACACTGTTTGCCTCCTGATGTTCACCTTGTCCTACAAGTAACTCGATTCTTTGCAATGTGAGCCACCTACTCTCTTTCCTGACAGGCCTATCCCTTCATAATAATCTGTACCCAGCTATTCTGGTGTCCCAGTGAAGGATGAGAGAAGTGGACCAGTGGCAAATGTGTCTGGCTTTGAGTTGATTTACTAAATTTGGCTCGTTTTGATAATTTGGCTGTACAAGTACTGTAATTGGCATGGGGTAAAGAAGATTACAAATGGACGGGGAGTAACAAAAACTGTAAGATCAAGCTGGCCCAGTGGCACTAAGGGTTGAGGCACTGGATGCCACACCTTGAATTATGCCGGTGACCCTGGATCTGGAACGAGTTCAGGTTGCCAGGGGTCAGCAGGGGAGGGAAAGGATCGAGCGTCTGGTTGACAGTTCTCCTCTCCCAAGAAGGGAGGGAGGGGATGTTGTCCCACTCCTAGGTTGACTCCTGGTGGTGGCCAGGTGGCAGGGCCAGAATTAGGGAGGCAAGAACATGGTGATGGGGTGTGTCCACACCTCCACACGCTCACAGCCACCGAAGGGTAGGGACAAAAATGCAAAATGGAGGGATGTTGGTAGGCTGCATGATGCCCAGCCATGCTCCCGTTCCATGGCTCAAACTCCCAGCAAGCTGGATTGTGTACCAGGGGACAGGATGGCCCTCCCTCTCTGACCCAGACATGGGAGAAATCTGTGGGGATTGGCTGATATCTGGGTTTGAGATTGGGAGACACATGCGGTGCCAGGGTGGATGTGAACTCTCTAGAGAGAGCTGGAACCCACCTGCCAGCAGCCCAGGGGAAGAAAACAGAAGCTGAAAAACAAAAAATGTGAGATCTGGAAATTGATATACACAGGTGTATTGATATAGCTTCTTTGTGGCAGGCGTGTTAGTGGATCACTGCTGATTCTCTACAGTATGCTTGCAGTGTCCTGACAGTCTACAACCTACTAAGACTGACATGGCCCACTATAGAGATTTAATAATTGTTAATAAGTATTACTGACCTCAAGGCTTATTAACCCCTGTTATTTGTTGCTTAGCATCCATGACAATTACTACGTTCTGCCTGGCTCCATAGATTTTCACATTATATAATAATATCTTAACCCCACTAAAAATATTTCATCAAGAAATATAAAAACAAGTAAAAAGAAACTAAAATTTAGGGGATTTCCTTAACAATATTTTGCAATCCATGGATGGATGCACTTTTTCTTTGTTTTTGTATTTAAAACTTTTTTATATGTTACACTTAAGTGAACACAGCTGCCAGCTCCTGCAAGTGAGTGTTGTATACAACTGTGTACATATGAAGTGTGTTCTTGCGAACAGTCACTTATCCTGACAAGTTCATGGAGGGGGTCTTGCTTTACTGATGATGACTGTGTGAGTGATAAACAAACACATGACCATACTGAGCTAGTTTACACAGTAATGATAATGGCAATGTTGTGATCTCATTAGGAGGATGTGCAGTGGTGGTGTGTGGCTGATAGTGACATCTCTGGCTGCAGCAACTTGATCAGCTCCTTTCTCAGGTTCAGCTCGGCATAGCTTCGGCGCATCAGCATGGCTCCAGAAACTCCCCATTATTTAGTCATTTGGGCACAGGGCAGTGCTGCACTGAGGAGAATCCACCGGCTAGGTCTAGGGCTGTACTGCTGCATGGCAACTTCCAACACTGCTGGTCAGTCACCTGGTTGCAGAGGATGTGGTTCCAGATCCTCACATAAGCTGTGGCAGTTTCATAAGTTTGTATACCTTCAGGTCTGATGCAAGCAAAGTTTCCCAGCTGGCACTGCAGAACAAACTTCCCTAATAAATCATACACAGCTGTAAGACAGCTCATCCTGGCAACCTGTCTCTTTCTTTGATCAAACTGCACATCTCAGTTTTCTGCACTTAGCAATCTCCTTCTTATGGCTGTTCAAGCAGTGGTGCATCTCTAAGCTCTCTAAGCTCAAGTGCAGAACTTACACAGATCGGCATATAGCAACTGCTGACAAATGTATGTCTCTTCACTTGAGAAATCAGATCTCTTTGCTTAGTCCCTCAGTGGGAGAGTTGTCTGCCTGTACTCATCATTCCGTTGGCTCAGCAACAGATGAGATATCTCATAGTCCTCCAAAAACCCATGATGTTGTAGGGACTTCTCCAGACTCCTCTGAACCTGACTGGCTGTTACTCTGACCCCCTTTGACCCTGGTACCAGGATAATTAAGTTCAGAGGTGACAAACATAGCTGCTCCTATGGTGTTGAATGCTTCTTAGCTATAAAAATGACATATGAACAGACAGCGTAGCTAGCAGAATAAGGCCAATTGGTCTGTCGAGTCTGCTTGTATTACAGGGTCCTTATCATAAGCTTCTGACCCTGCCTCCTCCCCCTAAGTTACTTAATTAATGGCTGAGTCCATATATACAACTGCAGTATCCGTTTTTGGGATGCATTAAATGTTTGGTAACACTGGGGCATATAAAACTGGGCCCCTATTGTATTGGATGAACTACACTGTAACCACAAACCTTCTGGATTTCAATTCCTTTTATTTAAAATGCACACTTGAACATTCCACACCCAATTACTATTTCTCATTCCACAATTAATCCCACTTAGATCCTACGTTCCATCTCAAACTGGAGAATCCTGCTTCCCTCAATGTTTCCTGTCTCATATGGCTACTCCTGCACTCTGCTTCTAATCCTAGGGAGCCAAGACTAGAAATAGCGATTGGGAACGGCCAGCAGATCTGTACCTTTTGAAGTGAGACTAAGGGAACACAACACTATTTTGGGCCTGATGAAGTGGTGATGACCACAAAACTGTTGCCCAGAATTTTCAAGTGTGCATTTTAAATAAAAGGAATTGAAATCCAGAAGGTGCGTGGTTACAGTGGAGTTCATCCAAAACAATAGTGGATTTAGTGGGATGTTCTTCATTTTTTGGATGACCCATAACTTTTACATAAGTTATAAATATTGGACAGCCTGAACCACATAGAGGACAATACTGGGGCCTGGCCCAGAGGTTGCAGGCATGCACACTTGGTCCTCATTAGCTTTAATGGCTGTCTGTGGCATAAAGCCATTGTTTAAACACATACTGCAGCTGCAATGAAGAACACCCATGTTCTTCCTTATCTGCCCTCTCTTACAGGCGGTATAGCTTAGTGGCTAAGGGCACTGATCTGCAAACCTGGAGACCTGGGTTTGAATCCCATCAGCCCCCACTTGCATACTGTGTGACCCTAAGGAAGTCACTTAACTTCCTTGTGCTCCCATGTCACACCAGGAAACAAGCTCCGACTTAGTGTGCCTTTCCTAGTTAAACAATTTCCCCTTTCCCATCCCTCCCTTACACCAAGCCAGCACAGTCCAAGTCCCAGAATGGGGTTCATATTTAGTGATGTGATGGCACAGGCTAGAGATATAACTATTAAGGTAAGCCTCCACCGAAGGGGTGTCCCACTGCTGAATACTCTATGATCAAGAATACTGCTTATCAACCAAGTCCACTAGCAGAACATATATTGTACTGTACATGGCTACCTAGTAGAGCTGTGCAGAATTTTAAAATTACAGTGGAATGAAATTGAGGAATTTTGAAATTCTGCTGAAATTCCATAACATTTTATCAGAAATGGAATGGCAGAATTCCGCTGCAGAAAAATGTGGAATGAGTTCTTCCACAACATTTCTGTGGAATTTTATTACACAAATCTAAATACTTTCCCTGAAAATGGTTGTGGAATGATTTTCCACATATAAAATGTTGTTCTGTAGAATATTATTCTGCAGATCTCAATATTTTCCGTGGAACTGGTTGTGGAATGATTTTCAGCATAAAAAATGCTGTTCTGTGGAATATTATTTCGTGGATCGCAGCAGGTGGAAATCTACAAAAGAACCAGTGAAATTCCCACAGAAATTCCACTGGTAGAATGGTCATTACACATTAATTTCACCAGCGGAATTCTGTAGTCCGTACAGCACTACTATCTAAACAAATGCTTCATTTGTTAAGTTCAGAGGTTTATATGTTCGCCATTAGATCATTATCAATTGACCACAGTAACAAAAATAGATGCAAAATACATACAGAATGCTCACACAGGTTAATATAGAGAATAATGGATAGGCAAGGTGTGTTATAAATATTTTTTCACACCCTAAGGTGTGTGATGACCATAAACCCTCGAAAGCTAAGCTCCAGAGGTTTATAAGGGCATCATGCAATCGGGGTGTGAAAAATATTCATAGGCACACACTTGCCTATGTGCTATTTTTTATAATTACTGGTGCATGGACTTTGTATGTAAAAGAACTTGAGCAAGAGAGAGAGAGAGAGAGAGAGAGAGAGAGAGCCTGGCTAAGCGGTGTTCATTTCAATAAATTACATGTCCCAAAATACACAAAAGAAGTGCCTTGCATAAAAATTATCACCTGTAGGTACTATGCTAATTTTTTCTTAGTTTTAGAGATACAGAAGCTGCCAAGTGTAGACTGATGAGAGCAAGTGACTCTGTGGTTTAGAGGTTAGATTCAAGCATGATTGAGTGTTGCTATAGTAACACTCATTCACACTTCGAATCTTGCCTTCTGAAGTCTACCGAGTCACTCATTTTCCTAATCTACACCGTGGCTTCTGTATCTCAAAACTAAGAAAAAATTAGTGTAGCACCTACAGGTGACACTTTTTTTATACAAGGCACTTTCTTTGTGTGGATTTTGGGGTACTTAATTTAAGGAAACGAACACTGCTCAGCCATGCTACCAGGTCAGAGAAAAGTGAAAGTGATCATCATGGACAGTGTAAAGGAGAGGTGACTCAGAGGTAGTCAAACACCGTAAAAACCAGATTTCGGGTTATTACGGCATTTGAAGAGTATCTGAAATCAGGTTGCTAAAGGGGGTCACCAGTAATTATAAATATATAATGCACAGTAATACACAAAATCATGGACAAGCAATTGGCAGTCAATGCTTCCCACTATCTGAATCATTTGTACCAATCGTCAGGGCAGTTCATCATTTCATTATTTTTCCATGCCCATGATTCTTACACAGGCATTATTGTAATCCCACTAGAGCCATTTAGAGCTTCAGGAGAGAAAGAGCTTACCCATGTTTGCAATCAGTCAAACAAGGGCAGACCTCCAGGGCAACAGGAGCTCCAGCAGAGATGCCCATTGTTCAAGTGCAGTACCTTCATTAAACACACATCTGTGCTCAAAATACTGTTTACTTTTCTGTATCATTTCAAGAGTACACTTTTGTCAAAGTGGCAGAATGTGTAATATTGAAGCTACAACCGTTATGTTGACCCACAATATACTGGCAGGGTCAGCCACATTATGACGCTTTAACTCCCATTTCCAGTATACTACCAATATAGGCCAACATACTAGTGTACCCTGTCTAAAAAGAAACTTAGGCTGATATTCTGATTAAGCCATGAAAAGTACCCAGCTGCCATTTTAGGAATAAGCATCCGAAGAGCCCATATGCTACCATGATGCAGGACAATGGCTGATCCCATCCCAGTGCATACTTTATGGCCACTTAGACTCAGTGCTTTACCCTAAAACATCCATACTAAGTAATACATGATTGGAACTTATTAGTATTCAACAAAAGGTACCTCTTTAGTTTTAGGCCTTCACACCAAGGCCCTATCCCAAAAGGCTGCTCGTGAAAGTGAAAGAACAAATCAAGCAGCAAGTTCAATCCCAATGCACAGTGAACCAAGCTGGATTTAAGCTATCAGGTTATTAGGATACTTACTACCTATAAAGTCAGCAACCCGAATAGACCTATTAATATTTAACATTCCATTGTGTGCTAGAAAACTACTAAAAAGCTCATCCCTGTGCCTAGCCTTATTAAAGTGACATGAGAACATCACAAAAAGAGCATGTAAAAGGTGGCTGAAAAATAATATCAACGTCTTGAAAACAAGTTGTAAACTGTGAGTCATTAGGATTCTCCTTCTTCAGTGACCCGAAGTCTGAATGGCCTCTAAGAGAATTCAGTGCAAAGGACACCAAGGCAGTTTGAAGGATCAATCCAATAATCAGCACAAGAGGAGTATATGAATGTATATCTGATGCTTTGTGGTAGAAGAAGTAGGGTCTTTTCTTCCACTCTGCCCCACTCTCTTTAGAGTTCATATCAGGTACTAAGATAGCCCACCATTCTCCTACCTTTCCATCTCAAGAGCCAGAAAGGGGTTCACCATTTTCTTATCCTCTCTAAGACATCCAAATAAAGCTTTGCTGTTTCTGGGAGCTTACCCCATTTAAAATGGTATTTACATATTTATGTATTTATTTATTTCTTTATTTCTTGGATTACAATACCTTTGAGCTAATAGCTCATTTACAGAGGTTCCACATCAAAGTAAACATCATACAGATAAATAGTACAAAAAGTTGATAGTATGGAACAGAAGAGCTTCTAACAAAAGTAGGTACAGTAGACTATGTCTTAACAAGTCTGGAAGCAGAAACAGAATAATTTGTTTTACAGTCAGACAAGCTTTTCCTCACAGGCAAGTGCTGAAATCTTTGAGGCTATGCAGATAACTTACAATGGGATAGCATTACTTGGGGACAAAGAAAATACAAGAAAAATGCTTCACTGATCATAATAATATTGGGAGCATAATTCAAAAAGCCCACTTTGGCACTCCTAGGCAACAATATCATACACTTATTTAATGTACTGTATAAGCTGCTTTACAGCACTTATAGTACAGCCAATTTCCCCAACAGCTGCACGGGTCTCCATATACCTTCTCCTTTTCAGCAGGAACCTGGATCCAATCCTCACCATCTCCACAATCGTGTGTTCTCACACTCCATAATATAAGGCAAACACATGTTCATTTCATAAGACAATACAATTATCACTAGGTAAGCTGAAGAGCTGACAAAAAAAAAGAAACACTCAGCACAGCTACAGTCCAGCCTCGCTATGCAATATTTACATGGCAGCAGGTGTATTCCATATAGTTTTAGAAGGAAATCACCACTGCAAAGGTTCCCAGGTGATAATGCCACAAACCTGACAGTGGAGATTCACCCACATTTTACTAGTCAGGTACTTGCTGTTCCAGATTGCAATCTCTGTTTATGTCCAAAAATTCTTATAAAGGTTCCATAAAATTTGTAACTTCCCTCAATATCAGGATTCAGAATTCAGGGACAAGTAGAAGAAAATATCTGCTGGTTAAGAGAGACTTTTAAATAAACTAGCCATTCCACATAACAAGTCATTAGTTACTCCATCACATTTTCAAAGTTCAGCTGTGGCCTTGAGCAGCAATATGCAGTGTTAGTGAGCAGGGACAATTGCACTCCTGACCATTCTGACCAAAAGCAGTCAAAGCTGTCCCAGTACTCAAAACATGCAAATACGTAGAAGTTTTTCAGGCATGCACTAACATTTTGCCCAATAATAAAAAGTCTGTTTTTATTTTCTAAAAGATAAACTGAATAATGAAAATAGAAAAAACTTACAGAGCAAATCTTTGGAGCACAGCAGTGGCACAGCCATCTTGCTGTGCCACCCCACCCCACCTCACCTCTCTCAAGGCATGCCAGTGTGCCTCTTTATATGTGAATATTGTTTAGACATTCAACAGTCATCCTGTTTAGACAAATTCTTCCTATCTAAGCATTTCAATCCTGATACACAAGACTGTAAGCAGTAATCACCTTTGATACTGATTAGCCTTATTCACAGATAATTAAAGGTCCTAATGAAATGGTAATTGGTTTGACAATGGAAAAAAAATCGAGCATGATTCTCAGGATATACGGTACCTCTACATATTATGTGAATAGGAGGGTTGGTGGAGTCATCAGGAAAGTCATGTATAAGGTGAAAAAATAGCTTAACGTCTTTCTCAGGGCTATGAAGTGCAACTGCACTTCTTCCTGATGATTTGAATGACGCCTGCCAGTCTCCTCATCCAGTGAAATGCATCTTCAGACAAAACAGTTTCCTCTCTCCCTCTGTTCCAGTGGGTCTCCATCTCCTCCTCAATGGGAATATCCTGGGGTACAGTTGCTTTACATGAAAGCACAAAAGGTTCTGTACTGAGATCAAATTGGGTCTGCAAGGTTGGACACATTCAAATGTATGCTCAGGGATTGTTGATTGGTCTGAAACTGCACACAATGGAATTGCATTGCATAAATCCAGCTCATCATTTGAAATGTTCTGAGCTCTTACTTGGGAGTTAGGATGAATTTCAACATTTACTTCTAGTGCTTTGCATCTGTTGGTGGTAGCTCTGGTTACGTGTTGCTTTGGTGATTCTGCAGCAACAGTGTCTGAACCTCAAATGATTTATCTGATTGGTTAAAAAGGATTCCTGTGAATCACCTTGGTGAGACCTCAATTTTCTGTGGATTTGAGCTTTGTAAACAGGTAAATTATGGAGCTGTTCAATTGCACCATGCAGAATTGCTCCCCAATCATCAGCAATTTACCTAGCAGTACTCAATTAATGGACAGCAGTTCTTGACATCTGGCTCTCTTATCATAGAGGTCCTTGTTTACTTGATTCCTTTCAGCTGCAGTCTCTTGGTGTTGTGTGAACACTCTGGGTCCCTGAACTTCTCTGTGTAGGAGCTTGCTCTACAGTGTAAGTCTGTTTCATTAATTCAGAAGCAGTGAAGTATCTATGTGAATCAAAGTCACACGTGTCTCATCCCATCCCTCTTTCAAGGCAACAAGGATGGTCTGGGTTGTTATTTTCAGATGAGTTAGACTGGTGTAGGCAACTAGTTTCATTCCTTCTGGGTATGTTGGGGAAGTACTGCTCCTAAGCCATTAAGGTTGTCATTGGTATGAAGAGTACATGCTCTAATGGACATCATATACAAGTACATGCACAAAAGTCGATTGATAATCTTTTCAGTGCTTTTTCACAAGATCTATCCCACTGAGGTCCAAATGTGTCATGTACTTCATAAAACACATTGGCCCAGATATTCAAAAGGGTTGCACATGGCACAACGATGTTGCACCATGCACAACCCACTGATGCGCCCCGGTGCAATATTTGCAAGGAAAAGTGTGTCACGCACAACCCGGCGAGCCGGGTGCATCAGTAATGCACGCAGGCACAGGTGGGGGGCGTGCTCCATGTGACAACCGCACAGCCCGATATTCAGCCCGGGCAGTCAGAGTTATGAAGGTGCAACCCCTACCTGCACCTGCACAAAGTTAAGCTTTCAAAAAGAACAGTCCGAGGCCACCCACAGGTGTGCTGCTGCATTGCAGGGCACAACACAGCAGCTGTCACCTGTGGGTGGCCATCCACATGTTCCCGCCTGCTGCAACTCTGCGGTTGCCCCCATGCCCTAAATCATGGGCATTACCGATCCCCCTAAAGTATCATCCTCTGAGGTCCAGTGACCACCTAGCAGTCTCAATCGCGGATTATTGTATGCCCCAACGTCCTCATCCCTGGTGGTCCAGTGGATCGCGAGTAGCCCCGATCACGGTGGCATTCTTCTATCTCAAGTCCAAGTCCCTGGTGATCTCATGGACTTCCCTCATCTCCTGCTTACTGAGCTTACCCCTCCCCCCCCCGGCCGGGCGGGTGGCAGCACCGAATTCATTCATATCTGGACTGACTAGTACAGTATGGGCTGCACGCCCATTGGATCATGCTCTGAACCAATGGGCGTGCAGCCATGCCAAGCTGTCCGTCAGTGGGTGGTGGGCAGGTGGGTGGTGCTGCTGCCCGCCGGCTGACAGGGGGAGCAGGGTGGTGGGGCTCAGTGGGCGGGTGGGTTGGGGGTCTACTAGATCACCAGGGATTTCGGACTTGGGGGATAGAGAATGCCACCTCAGATCGGGTTACTCGCGGTCCACTGGACCACCAGGGATATTGGACTTTGGGGGATACAGTAATGCCCCGGTTGGGCTACTCACAGTCCACTGGACCACCAGGGATGAGAGACATTCTTTGTCCCTTACAGGACGTCCCACGATCGGGCTGCACGGGGCGTCGGTCCCCAACGGCTGCTGCCTGGCAGGGCACCAGGTGCAAGTCACTGGGGATCAGCGCACCTGCATGTTAATGGCATGCAAATGGGGCTGTAATCATATGCAAATGGTCCCCATGCGCCTTGCATAAATTATGTCCCCATTTGCATGTCACCCTTTGAATATCGCTGGTGCTGTGCATGGCACAATGGAACTTGCACCACTGCATCTCAATGCTCCACTCTGACCACTTGCACTGGTGCAGTTCCACTGCGCCATGCACCCTGGGAGTGGCCAGGGTGCGATATTCAAAGCAGTTGCGCCATAGCGCAACTCCGTTGAATATCGCCCTGGCCACACCCCTGCACAACTAATTTGAGCGGCGCACAGGCTTGCGCCACAGACTGGTGCAGTTTGAATATCTGGGCCATTATGTTTAGTTTCTTTCTAGGTTTATTACTTTTGTTTGTGTGTAACAGACTAACCCTGGGACAGATTTAATGTTTGGCATTCCACTCTGGTATAATCCTTGATAAAGCTTCGGTAATAGCTGCAAACCAAGAAACTATTGCAAATTCTTTATATTCCAAAGTCCAGGTGAGGTGTTGTTTGCCTTTACTTTTCTGGGATCAGTGCTGATATTTGCTTTTGACATATACTGTATATACCACATAATTTGCTGCTATCTGGAAGAACTAACTCCTATCAAAGAAACATAGAAACTGATGACAGATAAGGGTCACTTGGCCCATCTAGTGTGCCCATTTTTATTGTGGTCACTTAAGCTGCAGACCCTGCTTGATCTACGGCTCTGTCTCTTCCATCACCTTCCTTATCCTATGATTCCCTTGTGCCTATGCCAGGCATTTTTGAACCTCACCACTGTTTTCACCCCCACTGCCTCTGCTTGAAGGCTGTTCGAGGCATCTACCACCCATTCTGTGAAGAAGTACTTCCTCACATCTCCTGAATTTATCCTCTCCAGCTTCATATCATGAACCCTTGTTCTACAGCACATCTTTCTCTTAAAAATACCTACCATCTCTACTCTATTTGCCCCATATCAATGGAGAGTTTGATCCCCAAACTCAGCCTATCAGTCCAGAAAATTTAGTAAACAAGTCTCCTGCTCCTCTAGCACTTCCCAAAAATAATGGTATGTAAGTATATGAGGCACAAAAATAGATTTATGTCTCCATCACTTGTGAGTCACTCCATCATCACTTGTGAGTCACTTCATCAGATACTGAAAGTTGCCGTGGTTGTCAAAAATCCACCCTGTCCTCCACTGGAATTCATAGAAACATAGCGGGCAGATACTGCTAACGTTGTTTTCTCTTAGTCTTCCTTGATCATCAGCATTTGGCAGTGTTCATTTCAAAAGTCAAATATTTAAAGCCTGGTTGCTCCCATTCAGGCAATAAAAGGCATCCTGTATCCTTGGCATTATGCATTTGTCTGAAATGGTTATTTTATCTAAGGCTCAGTAGTCCCAACACATTTACAGCATCTACTCCCATTCTATTTCCTAATAACAACAATGGGTGAGGTACAGTATATGGGCTTCTTGACTCTTTAATGATTGCAGCTGCTAATAAGTCCTGAAAGTAGTATCTCACATGCTGTATATGGCTGGCACCAGCTTCTAAGATTTCTTCAAAGGGTTATAACTTATGAAATCTGAAATTATGTTTTTCTCCTCAAACAAATCCAACATTCCATTCATGCAGGGAGATAGTCACAGCTCTCTTTTAAAGCGTCCAGCTATCTGATGCCTTTAATTCCTCTAACATAGGAAAATCTCCAAAGTCAAACTCTTCTGGATTAATCAGATAACTTATGTATCCAGAGGATTTGGGGCTGATTATGGTATCCACACAGTGTACATAGGCCAAGATTCTTCCTCATCCAACAATGAAGCCTCGGTCTGAAACATTCTTTACATGTATGGTGATCTTCCACAAGTATGTGTGACCATGCCCAGGTAACACCCTGGGTTTCACCCATATGTCCTTCAGGCAAGCAGTTCTCCTGGGCTGTCAATCATTTTTATCTGATTAGTCATAGATTGGCACTATGAGTGGGATGGGATGGTCAACATTTTGTCCAATGCTCAACCACTCTGTCCAGATTTCAGTTACTTTGCTCTGTGGCGTTTCTTCATCTGGTAAGCCTGCCCTGTGAGGACATGTATCATCAAAACTCTTGATCAGGTTTTTCCCTCAGTTTCTTCCATAGCGATGTAAATCATCCAAACATATGGACGTTGGTTACCAAAATTGCAGGAACGTTGTTATACAGTCCAGATTCTGGACACACCAGTGCCAGTGTCTCTACCAGAACCTCTCTTGCTGTCACATTATGGTAGAACCTTATCTGTATTTTCACTTATCTAGATAAAGGCAGGTAGACTCACTTAAGTACAAGAGTGGTAGCAGGGAGGAGGCATGGAACTGCAGACCAGTCAGTCTTATCTCAGTAGTGGGCAAGATTATGGAGGCACTCCTTAACAAAAGGATAGTACAACACCTGGAATCCATAGGAGCACAGGATCCAAGACAGCATGGGTTTACAAAAGGAAGGTCCTGTCAAACTAATCTCAAAGATTTCTTTGACTGGGTAGCCAGAGTAGTGGACCAGGGGGGAGCAGTTGATGTTGCCTACCTTGACTTCAGCAAAGCATTCGATACTGTTCCACATAGAAGGTTGCTTAATAGGCTGGGTAAACTCAGGGCGGGTCAGACATTGGTCAACTGGGTGGCAAACTGGTTGACAGGCAGAAAACAGAGAGTGGTGTTAAATGGATACAGTCAGAAGAGATGCAAGTCACAAGTGGGATACCTCAGGGATCAGTCCTGGGGCCAATCCTCTTCAATATCTTCATCGGTGACATTGCAGATGGACTGGAGGGTAAGGTTTGTCTGTTTGCAGATGACACCAAGATCTGCAACAGAGTAGATGATCCAGATGGGGTGGCAGAATGAGAAGAGATCTGGATAAACTGGCAAAATGGTCAGAAGAGTGGCAACTGAGTTTAACACAAAGAAGTGCAAGATCATGCACATAGGAAGAGAAACCCTGAAGCCACCTATAGGCTGGAGAGGAGTTCCTGTCAGTCACAAGGAAGAAAGAGACTTGGGCATCATCATCACAGATGACCTGAAATCATCCAAGCAGACCACTAAAGCAGTAGGTAAGGCTAGGGGATGTTGGGGTGTATTAGTAGTGGTATCACAAGTCGTAAGAAGGAGGTAATAATACCTCTTTACAAGACACTGGTTAGGCCCCATCTGGAGTATTGCATGCAGTACTGGAGGCCACACCTTCACAAGGACATTAACCAAACTCAGGCAGTCCAGAGAAGAGCAACCCAAAATGGTACAGGGACTGTATCAGAAAACATTTGAGGACAGGTTAACGGAGCTCAATATGTATACCCTAGAGCAAAGGAGAGAGGTGATATGATCGAAACATTCAAACACCTTAAGGGCATTAACAAGGTGAAAGAGTCTAACATGTTTCAATATAAGAAAAATAACAGGACAAGAGGACACAGCATGAGATTAGAGGGAGGCCAATTAAGGGGTAATGTGAGGAAGTTCTTTTTCACAGAAAGGGTAGTGCATGCATGGAACTACCTACATCAGGAAGTGGTGGATATGAATACAGTGCAGGGCTTCAAACAGGCATGGGATAGGCATAAGGGAGCAATACAGATGAGTATGAATATATAGGCCATTGACAGAGCAAAGGCCGATGGCACATTCATAAGGCAGAAAACGAAATGGGCAGACTGGATGGGCCTTGCGGTCCTTATCTGTCGTCAACTTCTATGTTTTTATTTAGCACTTCACAAAGTGGCCTGACTTCAAGTAGCATAATTACTTTGCACAGTTCTTTGCCTGGTATTACAGTGTTTGCCCGGCAGAGACTACATGAAGTTGCACTTTGCAAGTGAAGGTGTCACTTTCTGTAGTGCCACCAGTATGAAACTATGTGTGATGTCAACATTGCAAACCATGTTCTTCTATGCATGTATATTTTTTAAAATGTCCTTTGTCATTAAAAAAAAAACACACCCATGAAGCATAAAGCATAAAACTAGCACCACCCATACTGCCAGTTTGCAAAATGTCCCACCCTCCATTATAAAACCCACCATCACCCAATTTTCTGTTTTCCAGCAAAGTTTTTGAATAATTGTTTCTTTGTTTTCAGACTATTAGCAAAAAACTTTTCCTTCCACTCCAGTACATACTAATTCCAATTTAAATTTCTTTCCTCCCATCCACGTTAGTTCCATTCTAATATGTAGTATACCCCCACCACACTACCCAGTGGCACCCAACACCCTCCTCCATCCATCAATATAGAAAGGATACTGCTGAGTGAAGACACCTGTAAAAAAAGTCCCTTATAGTGGTTATCAGCCACTGTTGCACATTCATTCACAGTGAATAAATTGATGATGATGTGTTAACAGCAACAGCTGATTGGCTGACCCCACTGACCAGTCAGCTGTTACTACTAGCACATTATCACCAATTCATTTATTGTGAAGGAATCATTGATGATGGCTGGTCATCACTGCAAGGGAAGGTTTTCTTTTCTACAGGTGTCTTTGGCTGTATCCTTTCTTTTGGTGATCAGTGGTGGGAGGAGGGTACTGGGTGACAGTGGGTGGTGGGTTCAGGGTATACCACATACTAGAATGGGACTGGGTGGGAATTTAAATTTATACACACTGGAGTGGGGACTGTTTTTACTAATAGTCTAAAAATTATTAAAATAATAAAGAAACTTTGCTGAGAAATTGGGGGAGGAGAGAGGTGGAGTCTATAAGAGTGGGAGAAGGTGGTTTTATGCTTCACTACAGTAGGGGTATTTTTTAAATGCAATGAAAATTTAAAGAAAGTAAATTTGCCAAATGTAGTTGAGGCAAAGCTGGAATTTCATCCAGCTATGCATAGTGCTAACCTCCCAACTTCACCTCAGTTACACAAGAGAATTAAACATTTGCACCACCTCTATTTTCACTGAGTCCCTACATGTTCAGTACGTCAAATGTTTTATTTTACAATTTTGGTCCAGGAAAGATGCACTAAGTTGAGGTTTGTTTCCTAGAGCATCCTGGGAGTACAGGGAAGTTAAGTGACCTGCTTAAGGTCACACAGCATGTACATTGTGGCTGTGGGATACAAACCCAGTTTTCCAGGATTGAAGCTCAGTGCTCTTAATCACTGCGTTATACTGCTGTCGCTTTGTGCACTGGACCCAGGTGCCAATGTGCATAGGCAGGTACTACCTCAACACATGCACAATAGAGGAGAAATACAAGCTACTGGGACCACATTTATAGACTAGATCAGGTTGAAGCCATGCACTGGAGGTGCAAACGTGTATGCTGATGCCACTGGCCTACTATAAGGCAGGTACCATCAAAAGCATGACAGGGATCATGGCTGTTATGAGCCAGTCATTCATCAGCAGGGTCCTCTGGAAGGTGCCCTATGTACTGTTGGCACACTGCAGTGACTACATAACATTTCTAGAGTCAGAGCAGGACCTGATGGAGATCAAGGCAGCCTTCTATGCTGTGACAGGATTGCCCAATGTCATTAGTGCCATTGACTGTACACACATTGATATCATAACCCTGGCAAAGGTGGAGGAGGCATACAGGAACTACAAGGCATACCTCAGCATGAACATGCAGTTCACTTCTGATGCTGCAACCATGGTTATGCATGTCTTTGCCAGTCACCCGGCTCTACACAGGAACCATACATACTGGAGAATTCCTGACTGTGGGAGCTGCTGCATGCCATGTCAACCAACCAGGGAGGTTCATCTGTAGGTGCAGATGGGCAGTGATGCTGGGCACTGGCAAGATACACATGCAGCATACATAATGTCTCCCACCCCCAGGTGAAAGTGGACACCCATTATGCACATCCCTGCAAACTCCATTCCTGAAGCCTCTAAATGAGGAGGAGCAGAGGTGCAATGAGGCACATCGCCTATCACAGGGCATCACCAAGGGGGTGCTTGGCCAGCTAAAGATGTGCTTCAGGTGCATCTACAAGACAGTCATCATCAAGTAATACAAACAACATACAACTGTTTCCAGATTACACAAATGCAGTAGCACTGATGTGCTACCTTTCTGGAATTGTATCTGTGGTACACCCACCTCATGGTATATAAACTCATTTCCGGCTGCGGATAGAAATCCGCAATAGGAAAATTACAACACTGCATATTTGTGCAGAATCACAGACCCCTACAGCCGCAGATACAAATCCCTGATATCCAAATTACAAGAGTTCTATCGACTGCAGAAGCACTGGGCCAGCGCATCTGTAGCCACAAGTAGTCTTGTACACTGAAAGACACGTATACAGTTCTGTCTGTAGAAGTGCAGGCCCTAAGGGAGGATGGCATACAGAGACTGACCTCTGGCTGCAGAAGTGCAGGCACCATGAAATCCATGATACCAAAATTGAAACAGTAATTCTCTACATAAGCACAGGCCTGTGAGGGGTAAGCACCTCTTCAGCCACAGGTGTAAGACATACACACTGACTTGAACACGCTACCGTCTTAGGATGGCAAAAGTATCTGTTTTATTTGAGGTTTTAAAAGGTAACATTTTACTTTCTTAGGGAAATTGCTACCTCTAGACAAAATCACACTCTCCTTGAAAATTTTCTAGATCCATGGCTGAAACCATGATATCTACATTGCAACAGTACCATGGGGTCTGTGCTTATGCAGCTAGAGATACTTAAGCAATACGACAAAAGGGCAGGTGTGGCTGCAGAAGCAGAGGGGGCATGTGGACCTGTGCTTCTTCAGATGCAGATACTAATCCACAAAGGTAACACATCAGTGCTACTGCATTTGTGTCATTTGGAAACAGTTATATGTTATTTGTCTTACCTGATGATGGCTGTCTGTGGTTTCCTGTGACTTATGGTCCTTTTGCTGCTTGGAGGTAGTTAGGGTTGGAAACCCTAACATCATATTTCCCTATTTTTGTGGCATTAATCCTAAATGGTGGATTCACTCAGTTTTTTGCAAAAAAAAAAAAATCCTTTTTTTAAGATAGTATAATTATATCTCAGTTCACGAAGGGTTCTTTAGGCCTTGCATCAACGGAAGCGTCCATCTCCCTACACTTCCATGTGGCAATGGAAATCAAGAATTTGTGGGGATGTCAGGCAGTCTCTTGTTCCTGTGCTTTTATGTAGCTATAGATACAGATATATAGGGTAAAGAGTCCATTTGTCAGCCAAAGTGCAGGGCCCTCTGGCAGCCATGGGTGCAGATATGCAGGGCCATATGCCAAGAGAAGATTTCTCTTCCAAATGGTAATTGAGCCCATACCGCAACCCTGTAACTTCCCTTGCAAGGCTGGGAGGTGCCACATGACACCATGGTCACCCTAGCCTCACCTAATCCAGCTGGCTCACTGACCATGCCCCTGAACTCAGCTCACCTGGCACAGGATCATCAAGCAACACCCACTAGGCCAAAGGCTGGCACCACAGACACGAGGCCTGACTCCAAAAGGGTTCCACCTGATGCAAGATGCTTGTGTCAAACAGCAATGACACAAGTTGCACCTTGCATCATTTGTTGTGGCTTTCCCTATTCCGGTACATGGTCTGCATCGGACAGGGAAGCTGCTGCACCAAATGGGCACTGCACCACCCTTGCGACCTGCATTTGGGTATGCAAGGTTGCAAGGGGGGCTTGCGCCATGGTGGGGCTTACATTTCCGATTCCAAAAGCCCTGCTGTGGATGTCACAAATGGCTCCACTTAGACCTGCCAGGAGGTGGTCTAAGCCCTTTGCATCTGAGTAGGACACTGTTGCAGGAGGGCTAAGCATGGGGTCCACGAGCAGGAGGGACACAGAGAGGCATAGGGATGGTGGGTGTGCTAGCGGGGATGTATGAGTTTGCTTTGGCACCCGGCAGGGTGCATATGCCTCTGTATATATTATACATAGGAATATGCACCTCATCTGGTTCTAACACAATCCTATACTTCCCCACTGACACACCAACCATCCCCATGCCTCCCCATGCCCCTCCTGCCCTTGAATCCTTCTGGTATGGGTTACCCCCTCACTGCCACCACCAATGCTGGCCCATCCAGTGTTGCACCGGCGAGTGGGAAGCCAGAACCTTGTGGCATGTGCCGCAGATGCACTGATGGTTGGGTGCTTTATTGCACTTGCAGCAATCCCGGGGAGTTTGGTGCCAGGACTCTGCTTTTGTGTAATCTGGCACAGGGTTTCTGGCACCTGGTATTGCTGCAGCCCTGAGCAATGCAACTTGTGCTTCTAAGGCCTCCTTTTGGTATCAGGCCCAATATTCTTAATTTTTGTTTTCAAATTTTGATCCCAAATTTTCAACATAGTCATTTTATAACTCCACCTTATAAACATGTGTGGCATAGAAACATAGAAACATAGACTTTGACGGCAGATAAGGACCGCTATTCAATTTAGTCATTCCATTTCTACCTAGAGGATAAGCTGCAGATCCTATTTAACCAACAGCCTATTTCTTCCTACCCCCCACAAAAATTGCCTTATGTCTGTCCCATGCATTCTTGAATTCTCCCACAGTTTTCAATCAATCAATCAAAATCTTTATTTATCTAGGCGGACACCATTGAGCAAGCTCATTTGCAAGGTGGACCTGCATCTCACAAGTCATAAATGATACAAAGGATCATACATCAATACAAAAGGGGAAAAAAAAAAGACAGATAATGCAATGTAATACATAGGAAGAACAGCAGTGAAATGAGCGAGGAGTGCATACATACTAAATAAAACCACACACAGTTACATGCAGTAAGGAATACATTTGGGTAAAAAAGAGGGAGAAACCAGACAAAGATGCAAAGAAATGGTGAATGCAGCCCTATAATTCAGGAGGATCTGTATAAATAACTAGTTATAAGCATAGCAGGTTAGGAGGGTGGACAGGGGAGTGAGAACATGTGGAGTTTAGAGTACAGGAGTACTTGGGGGTGCGCTCGGCAAAGGCGCTCACCCTCAGCGGTTTACAGCTTTACCATGACTTTGCTGAATTTGGATCTGGCTTAGTGGACTTGGGCTGCCGGTTTCAGGCGCTACCCAGTAAACGCGGTATAGTACGGCGTCAGTTATGATTCTGGCGGGTGTGGAGTCGTGAATCATAGATCATTGAAGCAATGATAGACCTCTTTGATTATTTTGCATATAAAGTTTTAAATGATGAGACACTTACTGGGGTTTAATTTTCAGTAATTTTTGTATTTCGTTCCAGAGGGTTGGCAGCGAGATGCTTATGGTCGCTCTCCCAATGCGTGTGCTGGCCCTGGGTATCTTTAGGAAATTAATGAGCAGCTCCTTAAAGCGAGGTTCGAAGATCACTTTAGAGGTAAGAGGTCGGAGATATAGTGTAGTAGTTTTGAGGTAATAGCTGTTAAGGTCCAAACTGCGCATTCTTTTTCTTCTGTATTGCAGAGAGGTCAACCCCACAGCAGTGTATAGAGAGCAGTGGTGGGTAGAGGAGGGGAGGCCAGTAATGAAGCGCAACACTCTGTGGTATAAGATTTCCAGTTTGTCCAGGAAAGAGATATTGCAGTGGCTGTAGATGAAGTTGGTGTAGTCCAGCAAGGGGATGAAGGTGGTCTGGACGAGCTGTTTTTTTGATACAGTGTCAGGAGACGGTTTATTCGGTAGAAGAGCCCCAGCCTCTGCTTTAGCTTTTTTACCATGTCCTCCAGGTGTTCCCCAAAGGAAAGTTTGTGGTCTAGCCAAATTCAAAAATATTTGAATTTGGGGACATACTTCGGTTTTTCCCCCAGTAAGGTGGTGATAGGGTGTAAGGTGCCAATGGACTGGTAAGGCTGAGTGTTGGTGGGGGAAAGGATCATTGCCTTGGTTTTTTTAGCATTCAGAAGTAGCTTTTTTTCCAGTAGCTGGTATTGGAGGATGTCAAAGTCTTGTTGCAGGTCTGTGTGGGCAGTTTCTGGGGTTGACCGACTTAGGTATAGAACTGTGTCGTCCGCAAGCAGGTGGATACTGGCTTTTTTCATGCCAAGGTCTATGCTGTTGATGTATATGGTGAAGAGTATTGGGCCCAGGATGGAGCCTTGGGGGACACCTCTTACTAATGGTTTAGAGAGTGATAGCTCCCCAACTGCTTTAACCTGCTGGAGCCTGTTCATGAGGTAGTTCTGGAACCATCCAAGGGAAGTAGAGTCAAGACCTAGGGCTTTTAAAGAGGATAAGAGTAGAGAGTGATCTACGGTGTCGAAGGCCTTGCTTAGGTCAAGGAACACAGCGCAAATGAATTTTTGTTATCAAGGTCGTTTTGCCAATCATTGTTACCTTGACCAGCGCTGTAACTGTACTGTGTTTTGACCGAAAGCCTAACTGTAACGGATTTAGGAAGTTTGAGTTTTCCAGGAAGGCTCGTAGCTGTGCATTCACTATTTTTTCTAACAATTTAGATAATATAGGGAGTAACGAAATTGTTCTGTAATTGTTTAAATCACAGGGATCCCCAGATTTAAATAACGGCCATACAAGGAGAGACTAAAGGAGCTTAATATGTATACCCTTGAGGAAAGGACCTGGGGATAATCATATCAGATGACCTTAACATTTCAATATACATTCATAACTTTGTTGCTTTTTAATATTTTCACCCAGAATTTTGAACATAGTCTTCTTTTAGATCCCACAACCTCCTCAGGAAGGCTGTTCCATGCATCCACCACCCTCTCTGTGAAAAAAAATACTTCCTCACATTGTCCCTGAGCCGTCCCCCCTCTGTCTTCAAATTGTGTCCCCTTGTTCTTGCACATCTCTTTTTCTGAAAGATGCTACCCTCTTGGACTTTGTTGATTCCACTGAGGTACTTAAACATTTATATCATGTCCCTCCTCTCCCTCCTTTCCTCAAGGGTATACATATTAAGCTCCTTTAGTCTCTCCTCGTATGGCTTCTCTTGCAGACCCTGCACCATTTTAGTTGCCTTCCTCTGAACTGCCTCCATCCTGTCTATGTCCTTGCAGGGATGTGGTCTCCAGAACTGGACACAGTACTCCAGATGGGGTCTCACTAACTGTCTGTACAGGGGGATGACAACTTCCTGTTTTCTGCTGGTGATGCCTCTCCCTATACATCCCAGTATCCCCCCTGCCCTCCCTACTGCCTTCTCACATTGCTTGCCAACCTTAAGGTCATCTGATATGATTACCCCCAGGTCCCTTTCCATTTATGTTGTTGTTACTCCCCCCCCATTGTGTAATCTTCCCCTGGGTTTTTGATTCCCATCTATGGAATACTGGGTGAAATGTCATTTCATGCCACAGGTGCAAAAAAGACATTTCAACCAGGTTATGAAAATGACATCTGACATGTTTATAAGGTGGTGCAAAAATTGTTATATTGAAAGTTTGGAGTGCAGATATCAAAAATTACCCAAATTATTAGCAAGCATAGAAAAATGTCAATGTACATTCTATAACTTTGTTGCTTTTAATATTTTGACCTGGAATTTTGAACATAGTCTTCTTTTGACCTTATGTAATGAAACTGGTAGGTTAATGTTTTCAGATCCAGCCCTAAAGGCAATTTCATTAGCGACTGCAAATCACCTTTCAGCATGGATTAGAAACATTTCATCTGCTTGTCCATGATGTCGTGCCCAAAAGGCCATGCTGAAAGTTCAGTGGAAAGGAATTGAAAATGAGCAAATCTATGAGTGAAAAATTAAATATTTCAACATTCACTTGCGACTTGTTAATTTTACCATATTTTTCCCACCAGATTTTTAGCATAGTCTAATTATGACTCCACCTCATGAGCACGTCAGGAGAAAATTTTCAAATCCTATCTGAAAGGTGATTTCTAGGAGCACCTGCAAAATCACCTTTCAGGACGGATTTGAAAAATTTCACCTGCCTTGTTCATCAGGAGTGTCCCAAAAAGGCCCTGTTGAAAATGTGGTATAAATATATTTAATAAGCATTTGTCAATGTTGAATGTTGCTTGCTTCTATGTGCTGTTTAGGTATTTGGAAGTCATTGGAGTGCAAATATTGAAAATTTGCGAACTTACGAGTGTGCGTAGGAACTGCGCAATGCAGGCTCGTAAAACAGTCATTGTTAGGAAATTTTTCACGAAATGTTCAACATAGCCATTTTAAGGCCTCTGGTCATGAACAGTGTCAGTGTGATTTTGTTAATGTGTCCCATACATTGAGTTTGCACACCGACTGCGCCATTGTGCGCTACATGGGCAGAAACATGTTTTGGGCAGGATGTGAAAAATGACAGCTGTACTGCTCATAAGGAGGTGTGGTAAAATGGCAATGTTAAAAATCTGAAGTGGAAATATTGAAAATTCGCAAACCTACGAGCGAGCGTGGGAACTGTGCAACGCACACTCGTAAAACAGTCATTTTTAGGAATTTTTTACCAAATTTTCAACATTGCCATTTTAAGATCTCTGCTCATGAACAGTGACACTGTGA
The DNA here is from genome assembly GCA_016271365.2 of Neoceratodus forsteri. Lineage (NCBI taxonomy): Eukaryota > Metazoa > Chordata > Ceratodontiformes > Ceratodontidae > Neoceratodus > Neoceratodus forsteri. The sequence continues at coordinate 106,134,208 of CM057459.1, read as the reverse complement.
TTTTCTTAATGTGTCCCATACACTGAGTTCGCACACCGACTGCGCCATTGTGCGCTACATGGGCGGAAACATGTTTTGAGCAGGATGTGAAAATGACAGCTGTACTGCTCATAAGAAGGTGTGGTAAAATGGCAATGTTGAAAATTTGGAGTGAAAATATTGAAATTTCATGAACTTACGAGCCTGTGTAGAACCGCGCAACGCACGTTTGAAACAGTCATTTTTGATTATTGACCAAATTTCAACATGAGTTTAGACTCCTTCATCGATCGATGTTACTGTCATGGTAGCTCAGGCCCGAAGGGTTATTTCACAGTCACTGACAGTCACTGCAGCGAAATCACCCTTCGGGCCTGAATAACGCCATGACAGTGACATCATTCATGAGAAGAGGTCCTAAAACACCATGTTGAAAATTTGTGAAAAATTCTCAAGATGCCTAAGATATGCAATAAAGTTGAAACCCTCCTATCTAGTTGATTATACAGCCACCGGCATTTCTCAGTTCGCGTCGGCTTTGAAGAGTGCAGACGAGTTCCCGGTCCACCGAAGATCGCCGCCAGAGTCCGGAGGTAAGTATGGGTGGGGGGGGTGGGGAGGCTGGAGTGCAGCGGTGGGTGCGGTTGTGGGAGGGGTGTCGGGAGACGCTGACGGGACCGCTTTTTTGTTTTACAGGTTTAAAACAAAAAAAGACATCGGGATATTTGCCATGCAGGGGGGCTCCCAGCATGGCATCAAGGATGGGGGGTCGCCTCAGCCGATGGGGATTGGGCACCCTGGCCGGGCCAAAGAACTGATTGCCATGCTGGGGTGGGCTCCCAGCTGGCACCAGCTACGGGGACGACAGCGCTCAGCCAGCGGGATTGGGCACCCCATCTGCTACACAGGACGCGGCGGGGCATGCACACCTGCATGTGGGGAGCTACGCTTATCGGTGTTCACTGAAGCCGCATCTCCCCTTTCAATCATATGCCACTGCATTTTGGAGCGTGTCATAGACAGCTCCAAAATGCATTGGCTTACAGGGGCCGCGCCTGCCAGCTCACTGACTGAATTGGAGGAGGAGGTGACACACCTCCGAAATCTCCGATGATGGCACTATGTTTCTTGCACATGCATGCAAGCAACATAAAAATGACAATGTTATGAGTAAAAGTTCAAAATACATTGAAATACATTAACCAGACTTATCTTAATTTCTCATATCACAGTCATGGTTCAAGCAAGAGGACATCTTTCCAATCAAAGAGTGGATCTATGAAGTGGGACCATTGTAGGTGAATGAGGCAGCATGTGGGAGAGTATGGAGTCATGCTTGCTGATTGGGGATCACAATGGATGGGAGTGTGGGGGACTGATACTGGCGAGGGACAGTTTTCTTCTTTCCAGGTTTAAAATTAAAAATACAAACACAAAACAGCAACGAAAACAATAAGGAAGAACCAGATCTGCCACTGGGAATTGGGCACCCCAGTGTAAGCATGTGCTGACGTCAGCACAAGGTGTGCACCACTGTAACATCTCTTATTTATTGTGAGGGGTGACATGGATATAATGTTTCGTGATATAATGCATTTTTTTTTACTTTACCTACTTGGCTTCTGTATGTTTTGTTATGCCCCTTGTATTCCCCACCTCCTAGTCACATCTTTGTAAATGAGATTTATTGTATCTCTGTGTGTTTGCTAGTTGAATCAATTTCAATAAGTAAATAAACTAAATAAGAATGTTAAAATTAAAATAATAATATTGGTATATAAAGGTCCAAGGGACTCACAAAATGAAATGTTTTCTTCTCCATGAAGGGAAAACCAGCTGGTGTCAAATAGCACAGATACTGTGGGACAGATCCCAAACTGAAACCTGACTCCATTCCAAGACCTTCACACTCATCAGGAAGGTTTCAGAGTACACAGGGATAAGGTAATAGTATTCCTGTATATGGAGGATACCCAGAACTGTACAAAATACATAAAATATCATGCAAATTGTGAAATAAAGGGTCCCCACCCAAATACATGAGGTTTGCAGAGCACTCTATATAGTAAGGAGACCTAAACGCTAATAAAATGCTGGAGATATGAATGGCGCTTTGTCATTTCATACAACATGGACTGTCCCAGCCATCCTTGTTGCTCTGTTTAATGCTGCCAGTTGAGTGCCAGGAGACTCAAATTCTAACACTACTTTATGAGGCAAGAAGTCAATAGCTAGAAATATGGGAAATTATGTTTTCAATTAGGATTATGGATTTCAGCAATTTGCATAAAAAAATAATACCCCCAGAATGCATAAATTTTGTTTTTCTTATGCAACTTCTAGTTCTGGAAAAATATTTAAGAGGGACTGCTACACTACATATGTTCAGTTCCCATGCTGCATTGGTTTCAAACTCTACATTCAGAGGTTTTCAGGTGGTCATGAGCTGCTTGGCGTATCTTTGCTATGTATAGAAACACACTATAAGGCAACTGGCATAGCATATAAATTTCAAAACAAACTGATACTATATGACTTGTTGATTATTTTCTAGGACAGTTGGTATTGCTCCAGTAGAATCCGCATCCCAGCTGATGAAACTGGAAAGACCCCCTGGCTGAGCCCCCAGATCCTCATGTGGCTAATCTGCACTAAAAAATCTGCCAAATAATCAACCAGGAATGAGGAAGGAGAGAGAAAATAAATAAAAATAAATTATGTCATTGGAAATGGGAACACATGAACAAAAACCTGGGTAGATTCACAAAACGTCTGAAATTCCTGCCTTGGGAAAATCCTGCTGCAAGTGGGTTGCCACTTCTGGATCCACAGGTTTCCATTGTTCTCCCACACCTGTGGGTATTCACAAAGGAGGAGCCAAATTAGTAGCCAAATTATGACCGGCTCCACGATTTATGGCAACTTTCAGGTGGTGTAGCCTGAGAAATCCCCGCAGCCATGGGAAACTGTTATGGCTGATGGGACCAGCTGTAACGTCTCCCACAACTGCTGTGGCTGTGCATAGCAATCCGCTCAGCTGTCGGAGATTTTGGTTCACAATTGGAGTTACAGTGTGGGACTTAGCCAAATCCTTTACTGAAGCCAGTCCATATTTTGCATGCTGCAGGCAGCTGGAAAGCTTGTTTTGTGTTTTTGTTTCCTCTTTGCAAAGTTTGCAAGTTGGAAAAGAATTAAAGGTGGTGGTTGCTGCCTGTGGATGAAGGAGTCTTTGGAGATAGATCATGTCAGGTGGTTTACCATGGGAGGTAAGGATCCAGAAGACAGGGATGAGATTACTCCACTCAACTATGCATAACTCTATCTTCTGGCAAGCAGGATACAAAATATTATATTTGTCCTGCTACCCCTGCAGGATGCCTTGACTGGTGGGAAGTAGAAATCAGCAGGATGCCACTATCGGGCCAGGGGTGGGGAACAGTTAGATACCACAACCCGGGGGGGGGTATACCATCACCAAGTGAGAGGGGAGAGAGTCAGATACTGTGGGTTGGAAGACTAAACACAGGGAGATAATGAGTGATAAATGCAGTGTTTAACAAGTAACCAGCATCTACAATAAGTTTGTAACCCAGTTGCTGGTTTAGGGTTTATAATACTGAGAATAGTAACTGTATGACCAGTTTCAATAACTAAAATGGAAAACAATGTGCAATGTCCTTAGGTCATACATATAACTTTTGAATGTCCTGCATTAGGAGGGACATCCCTCGTTTTACCACTTGGAAAACCTCAGTTTAACATAGTGATGGTGTCTACCGAGATTTAAATTGAATTTACACTATTTGATATCAAATAACATTTTTTCTGTTTTGAGCGTTATCTTGTCAGATTTGATGAAATGTCCCACTTAGGTGACAAAAATTTGATTGGTGTGTTAAACAGTGCATAGTAGATGAGCATTAACTTGTAAGCCTTCTTGATCACTAACTTTTCCAAGCAGCTTATACAGCAAGCGATCCAGTTCCCTGAACCCAAATCATTTGAATGCAGAAGTCTGTGTAATTCTGCTTCATCCCAAATAGCCAGCCATTCACACAAAAACTCATTCATGCAATTGCCCAAAGCTATGTGAAGGTACTGATGTGTGAAATGGCTGCCACTACATGTTCCGTCACTTCACTACCAGTCTAGCATTGCTTGCAAAGTGTTTTGGGATACAGTGTGCATGAAAAGCACTATATTTAATGTTGATTCTTCTTCATCTTCTTCTACTTTTAAAAGCTGCTCATTGATGTTATAAAATGGTTGTCAGGCACTAAACAAAGTGAAGGAGTGATAGGGCTTTGACTTCCATGTTGTTGAACTTGCTCAGGTACGGCAGTAAGGGAGTTGTCAAGTGGGAGAGTGAGGAGGGAAAGTCAGTTACTGCAGATGTGCAGCTGTCCATAACCATTACACACACACCCACATCTGGAGCAAGGTGTTGCACTACTGTTAAAGATATCACAATCAGATTTCCAACAACGGTGCTTCTCATGGTGGTAAAAAAACAATGGGCAGGCAAATAATGGTGTGAGCTGATTTAGGAAAACCTGTATCAATATGTTAATATTAGTAATAATAAACTTTGTCCCTAACCAAATTTGTCAAACTAAAACATGCCTTTACTTGTAACAATCTGCTATACTAAGAAAGGACATGAGTTATGCCACAGTTTTATTCTATGGAAAAATAATAAATAGATATATCATAGTGGTGCTGTAGCACCACTATAATTATAGTTCAGCTGGGGTTTCTATGTTAAACCTCAAACATTGCATGTTAATATCTTTGCAACTGTTCAATGCATTTGCACTAGATTTTGCATGCTCAGTCACTGGTGACAGATATCTTAACTTGTCAAGTTTTGTTCTGGTCAGATGTTTGGATTCTGAGACGTGAATAGTGAAAACAATTAAAATATTGCTGCTTTTTGCTGTTTTATTGTTATCACCTAGCACCCAGATGATTTGGAAGTGTGGTGTGACATTTTCAGGGTAGAAAGGGCTTGGCCAACAGATGTGCCTTTCACTAGTGTGGTTAAAAAACTATTAATCCATTCCAAACTTATTAAATTTTGAAATTTTTGTTCTGAGCATGATCATTACAGTCTTTTGAATAGCTGTTTGGAATGAAAAAAGAATCTGGTTCAAATTAGAAAGTTTCCTTTTTTGTATGGGGAGAGACCTTTTGTGAGGAAAGAAATATTTTTTGTATGGTCACAATCTTGTTTCCATTAAAAATATCAAAACCCACAAAAATGACATCCAGCAGATGAACCAACACATGTATTATTCTCATCGGGACCCATATTTGTATTTTTTTAACATTTAAAAATCCTTTTTAGTGAGCTAATTTTCTTTTTTGTATAGGCATACAAAAAAAATTGGTCCATATGAAAAAAGAATTTGGACTTCATTTTTTTCCAATTCTTTTTTTGTAAGTTCAAGTTCAAGTTTATTGTAGGAAAATTCCATTGAGCAAGCTCATTCACAAGGAGGTCCTTTGACACAGACAGGTAGTTACAGACTGCACAATCGAAAAAACAGTACTAATTCAAGTACAGAATTATGGGCAAGCATTAACATGATGCACAAAAATGACAATGACATAGAAAAATACAAGTACAGAAAAAAGGTACAAAGTGCTTGTTTCAGAGTATCAAAGCAGCTAATTTCTAGGTAAGTAAGAGGAAGCAGGGCTAGGGTTAGATCAGTGAGCTAGGATTTAGAAGCAGCTGTACATATCTTTTATTTTGCTGCAGCTAACCTTTTAAATAAGCTGAGAGGGACAGTACAAGCTTCAGTATGCCTTGGAGCTGGTTCCAGATAGTTGGGAATATGCTCGATATGGCCCGCTTGCTGAGTGAGATGTGAGTTCTCAGTACATTGAGGAGGAGGAGGTCATTTTTCCTAAGAGAGTAGGTGTTATGGGAAATACAGAAAAGGGTTGTGAGATAGTTCATGAGCTTTTTCAGGAGTAGCTTAGGAGTCCAGATACCAGCATGAAGCATGCATCTAGTTGAGAGTGATGTCCAGCTAGCGGCTAGGTACAAATCGCAATGCTGGGTTCTGTAGGGTAGGTTTGTCATGAACCGTATGGCATATGGTGGTGGTATGAAGGTATTCTTTTTTCATATGAAAAAGAAAAGCATGCAATAAAGGATGACTTTATATGAAAAAAAACTGGGAAAAAAACAAAGTCCAAATTCTTTTTTCATATGAAGGCATTCTTTTCATATGCTTTTTCGTGCATACAACAACATCATACAAAAAAGAATTTAAAGTTATTTTTTTCTCATTCTTTTTTTGTATGAAGGCATCCTTTTTCATATGGCTTTTTTTGTTCATATGAAGAAAGAATGCCTTCCTATGAAAAAAGATTTTGGACTTAGTTTTTTCCCCCACATTTAAATGTTAACAAGTCATAACTCCCTCAATATTCGGACTTATGGGACTATCTATATATCAAAGCAAAGCTCTTAATGAATACTACAAGAATAATACATCATCCTCCAAAATAAAGTTTAGGGCCCACATAAAAACCATAAAAATTAAAAATAATGGAAACTCTTGTAGGATAACATTGGCAATTTAATAGGCCATAACTCCCTCAATATTTGGATCTAAGGACAGTCTCTATATCTAAACAAAGGATTTAATGCATATTGCAAGAATAATACATATCCACCCAAACATTTATGGGTAATATAAAAAATAGAAATTGAAAATTTCCATAGCATAACATTGAACGTCAACAAGCCACCTGAACTCCTCAAGATTGTTGTGGCCCTAGGGTGGGTTTGTAACCTGTTGTTACCTCTGCAACTCATCAGCATGGTCATATCCAGGCTGAACGCTACTCTGTGAGGATGGTTGTAGCAGGGTGCTGATAAGTCTGCTTTCTACCTAAAACAGGTATGCCACTGTTGCCTGAACTGTGAAGGATATTTTTGGTGGAAAAGTAAACTGTAAATCAGTTTTAAATATTTAGCACTTTTCTAGTCTAATTTGTGCCATGGTTCTGGCATGAGACCCTGCAATGGCTCTGTGACAGGGACTTGAGTCTGGGCAGTGGCGGGCGCACCAGCCACAGAGAAGTGGCCCCAGCCTTCAGATGGCTGTTTAGCTGGGGTATCCTCGCTGAAAATATATTGAAACTCCAGCAGCAAGGAATGTTTTATTTTTTTTTCCCTCATTCACCTTTTGTGATCCTAAGAGAGAGATTGAGTTTGATATTTTATTATTTTATGAAATCTAATGGGTTTTATTATCTTTTCATCTTTAAATTCATTTACTTTTATTTTGTTTGTCCATTGTGTTTTGTTCTGTGATTGGGCTCTTGAGTGGATTTGATTTTAGATAAATTGTGTCCCGTTTGCTGGTGATTTCATTTTTGTCCGACAATCTTTGTTTACATGAACTGGGAGATGGTGATATCTGCAAAAAATGAAACTATTATACTATTATATTATTATATTAGTTGGCAGGCAGATAGTGGACTTTTGGTTGATCTACCAATTTACTGAGTGATTGATTTATTACTCACTTAATTGACTGATATTGGTATCCCTCTGTGCCTCATCTGCCTGCACGTTTTGCATGCATCGCACACTTCTTCTTGCACTCCGGTGTAATTGGAGTTGCGTTATTCAATTTACATTATCTCACCTTTTTCCCATGTACCTTGCTTATTTAGGTCCTTTATATACTTGGGGATATTGAAGGAGATTAGATCTCTGACTGCATATGGCACTTTGGTGTTCTTAGGAAGCAGCTTCTCCTGTCTTTGGCTCTGGTTCTGGAGATTTTTAAGCTTATTTAAAAGATTTTATCATTTTGAGCTTCAAGCCACATCGATTTACATTAACACTGTGGTCAGTTTACCTGTGTTCGAGCTGATTTGAGTAACAGTCGTCTCTTTTTAAAAGCTATCTAGAGTTCTTTTCATAGTTACCTAGATATCTTTTTGTGAAGTGATGAAAATGACAACTGGGAATCTTTTGGGAAGAGTTAAGAGCTTTTCAAATTCCTCAATGAGGGCTAAATATAGAATGTTTTACCAACTCAAGTAAGAATATTATAAGTTTTTTTCTGTACTTTTGTTACCTCTATTAATTGAGTTTGACTGAGGTGTTTGGGGGGACTCTGTGTTTTGGCAACATTCTTTATTTTATATGTTTTTTTTAGTGAAACCGGAGTATGCTGTGTTGATATATATGAAGCTTTCAATGTCTTCAGTCCCTATATTGTCTACTTCGATTACATTCCACTCAACATCATTATTTTTGGATTTGTCTTTACCATGAGAGTGATTCTTTATATTGAATGCTCGGAAAGGGAAGAGTCATGGCTTCAATACTTGGCTATCTGGTTATAGTTACAGCTGCAGCATTGGTCCAGGTTTAAAAAGGAGAATATCACTGACTTCTGAACTTTTCTTGACTCTCTGGGTCTTATCTTGTTATCGCAGCTTTACTTGAGTTGGAGAAGAATCGGTGAAGTATTTATTTATTTGTCTGATATTTTTTGCTGCTCTCACCAATTTTCTCCATTGACTTGTTTTGCCTCGACAATTGGTTACTTTGCAATTGATAACATTGCTTTAATTATGGTTATTGTTTAAAATTTTACTAACATTTCTTATAATATCCTTTATTGTTCTATTGTTTTACTGTTTTACTGCAGTTTTGCTTATTTTATTTTGCTTTGTATTTTGAGCTTACGTGTACCTGTTTTAGCTGCAATGATGGTCACTAGAAATGGCAATGGCAATTTATTAAATCTTTCACTAGGTGAAGTGCAACCACTCATTAATAGAAATACCTGAAACACAGGATGTTTTCAAAGAAACCACATCACAGAAAAAAAAATGGTTAAATATAGAGGAGGCAAAAATATAATAATAAAAATGGCAATAAGCAAACAAGGCAATTTCAAGCAGGAAGTCTTCATATAGACAAAGAAAATGTTAACTCTTGTCCTGTTCCCTTAGGTAGCTTAGAAGAAAGGAAACAACAACTAAAGATTACTGATTTTTGGTCTGATGGAGGAGTGGGGAATGGGCCTAATCATAGCTCCACCCCTCTATCAATCGCAGTCAAGCTGCCCAAGATACCAGATCTCCCAGTTGATCTGGGTGTTCTTTCTGAGGTACCTCAGGGGGATTTGTATGATATAGACCTGGACATGGATGAGTCTGTACACCTTGTTGAATCCATTTCATATGATCAATATATGTGGGACACATTTAGGACCCATAACAAAGAGCAATTTTGCTCTGAGCCTGGAGCCGCATTGTCCCTTCCCGAGACCCTTTCTCCCTGTATGTCTCCTTTCCAGGAGAAATCTTTTCCTTTGAGGAACACCACAGGGTATATCCTTAGGCATAAAGACCAGTCCACTGAGACAGGTAATGCCCAGTCTAGTTTTCAAAATTTACCTCTAGACAGGATATAAAGTCTGGTGTAAATCCAGACCTAAAATCCATAATTAGAGAATTGAGTGTTACCATAGAAGGATTAAAGAAGGTGGATATAACTCATAAAGAAGCCTTAGAAATAGAGGGAAAATACACTGCATGGGAGGTCAGCTCTCATTGTAAGCTAAGTCAATGTATAGATAGGTTGCATATTGTGGCTAGTTCTACTATTTCCAAGCAAACCCTAGAAACTATGAAGGATAGATATTCAGTGGATATAATGCTGCTAGAGAATATCACTATCCTCAAAGATGAGATAAGTAATCTTAGAGCGGATGTATTTCATAATAGAGTGCTTCTGAATCGAATTATGGGTACTAGTAAACTTCAGCCTTCAGATACTATTGTAGATGATCCTACTAACATAGCTATGGTAACTAAGGTAACCAAGGGAATAAAGGTTCAACTCCCCCCCCTTTTTGATAAAAATAAGGTATGTAATTGTTATATGCAAACTCATGTACCAGAAAATCCTGAAAAATTTGATAATAGTGAGTCTGGTAGTTCAACTCAGAGACAGCTAAAAGTAAAAAGGAGACCCAAAGTGAAAAAAATGAAAAAAATTAAAAAAGGTGTGCTTCTACCTAGCAATCAAAATCAAATAAAACAAGATGAACATGTTAAATCAGTAAGGCTTGTAGCCCAACAGTCAAGGGATGAACAGGTGTGCAGTGGGATGTTAATTTTGGAAATCTATCTCCCTCATAGGAGGTGATCTCTTATTTGAGTAGATCTTACATCTGCCTTACATTCTGATAGCAATTTCACCACATGTCTGCCTGATGCAATGACAGTTCAAGCTAATGTATATAGCAAAGAAGCACACCACTACCCTTTCAGCAAGCAAACAGCAGTTGTTTCAGACAAATATAAGTTAAACTAAACTTTATTGCTTTTCCAGGGACAAAATTAGCTCCTTAAAATAGTACAGCCTGGTTACACTGTAGAGCTCAGAACCTGTAGACCCAGGTTTGAATTCTTCTGTTGCCATTTAGTGTTCATGTTACTAAGAGAATTTCACATGACTGATCTGTGCTTAACCTCCTTTTATTTCTCAATCTGCTTAGCCTTCCTAAATTTGTGATAACCTACTGCTCTCACTGTCCTGGCCTCTCTATGCCTTCTTAATTGCAGATGTAACAATTCAAGGCTTTTAACGTGTTTTCAGATTCAGGTTATATTCACGACACCCACACTACAGTATATATAACTAAAATGCCCACCCTTCATTTTATTTCCTTTCCTCAGGCCCCTATGTCCTAGCCAGCCCTTATTGGCTTTTGCTCATTTAATAAGATAGTATATTTACAAGTCAAATTTAAACACTAGTATATTTACAAGTCAAATTTAAACACTAGTATATTTACAAGTCAAACTTAAGCATGGATGAAACTATATGATCTGTAGCTCTAGGTGGCAGACATATATCACTTTTAATCTTAAGTCATTCCTTCTAAGCAGTGTACTAAGCCATGAAACAAAATGGTATTTGAAATGGATTAGCAAGGAATGCAATTTGTTAGTCAGTCTTCATTCAGTAATGAATGGATATAAGGTAGCATTTTAGGAGTGATTAGCAGCCTTCCAATTTTGAGTCATAAATCACTATGCTAATCCAAGTAATCCTCTCTACTTTTCTTTCCTTGGGTCACTACTAAACAGGCTTTTCCTTCAGTTCATTTCAAAAGCTAACTTTGTTTGTTTGAACTGTGGTGATCTTTGTTTTGATTCCCAAGTGGTTTTGCCATTACTTTGACTTCAGTATCCTGACAGCCAATAGTTTCTGTTTAAGGCTGTTACCATCAGTAGTAGTACAATATAGGCACAGCAGAATATATTTTGCAGTGCCTGCTTTAGTCTTAGCATTGAAAACTAGTTTTGACTGTTCTTAAGGAATAAAATCTAGACAGATTTCCTACTTGTTTTTATTTAGTATGCTTTTTGGGTGCCAGTCCTCTGAGAGCTCAGTCCTTGACTCCTCCAACCTGCACCCACCCACAGACTTACTCAGACCGGTGATCCACCCAGGCTCTCCCTCTGAGCAGGGCCATTGGACAGGCATGGGCCCCATGGAAGACTATACAAGAGTCTCAGAGGAAGAACAACTGGGAGGTCTCCTGGCTTACCACCGAGGTGGGGCTGAGAAGCCAGGCTGCACTGATGGAGACTCTAGCTCAGTCACCTGCCAAGCATCACAAAAGGTGGCATGGTAGCCAGAGATGGGCATCTGAAGGGAGCTGGCAGCAGCTTTTTTTCTGATAATGGGCTTTCCAGAAGCCTTGGCATGCAATGATGTAGTGTGTAATATGCAAATGTCCAGCATGCCTCCCTGGCAGCTTGGCTCCAGCAGCTGTATTCCCCAGCCACTGCCAGGAAGTCAGTCATACACCAGTTACTACCCCCTTCCCCACCCTACGGAGAAGAACAGTCCCAAGGACACTAAAGCATCCTTCCTCCAGACAGCCCTCCAACTTCCCAAGTCTGGTCTCGAACCTGGGTTGCTGGCATTGTAGATGAAATCCAACCTCTGCTCCAAATGGCCAGCCCAAAATTCCTACTTGATGTGAGAGTAGTATGAAACTACACCCTTTTAGGTAAAGGTGGAGAACAGTGTTGCCAGTATTACTGGATGTTTTAGGTTGTTTTCATTGTGCTCCATTCTCCATTTACTTACACTAAAACACTAGATCATATTCTAAAACACTAGATCTTTGGATCTGTGGATCTTTTGAGTCATTACTTCACTGTTTTATATATATATATATATATATATATATATATATATATATATATATATTAGAGAAAAAAAACTCTGTTTAATGCATCAGTTAGGGTTGTTCTAGCGACAAAAGTGAGGAAATTTGGTGTTAGGGTTGAAAAGCACCTTTGGACTCCCACAGCCCGCCCCTCCAACTGGCATTGTGGTGCGCCCTAGGGTCATCGGTCCTAACTCTCACCCATTTTCATACACCTCAGATTCTTTACATGTAATGGGGTGTGAGTTGAGGCCTAACCTTGATGGTGCACCATGATTGCGAGTTGCAGAGTGATGGGCTGTGAAATCAAGGAAGTTTTCAACCTTAACACTAATTTCTCACTTTTGTCACTGTGAGAACAACCCTAACTGATGCATTAAACAGAGTTTTTGTCTCTAATATGTGTGTGTGTGTATATATATATATATATATATATATATAAAACAGTGAAGTAATGACTCAAAAGATCCACATGGAGGCATGCTTGCCAGTAGAGTGACTTTAACCTCTGCCACAAGAAGAGGGTAACTTTTGAGAGAAGGAGGTGATAGTGCCATTATATAAAGCTCTGGTTAGGCCCCGTGTTGAATGTTGTGTGCAGATTTGGGCTTCCTGAAGTAACTTATGTATTAGAAGATAGGATGGTCTGCAGAGAAGGACAGCTGAGATGATTAGAAGTGTAGAGAATATGAGTTATGAGGACAGGCTATAAGATTTGGACATGTACTGTTTGCAGTATAGAAGGTTAAGAGGACTTGTCTATAAAGCCCAAAATAGGGATCTATGGGAAAGTCAGGAAAGAAAGTAGTACAGATATCCAAGGGCATGATTTGAAACTCAGGGAGAGAACTGCAAGGATAATGTCAGGGGCCACTGGTTTAATCAGAAGGCGGTGGCTGAATGGAATAGCTTGCCGGATGAGGAAGTTCAGAGCCCTAACATCACCTAGTTTAAGAGAATACTGGGTATGGTCATGAAGACTAGGGGTAGGGTGGGTTTTAATATTTAGAAAGATAAGTAATTATAGCTAACAGCTGCTGACTTGTCAACATCCCTATGAATCTTATGAGCGTCCTGTGTTTTCACTGCAAAGGTAAGCCATTCTTCTAAACCGCGATTCCTTAATCTGTAAGAAATCAGTTATTGAAAGTTGTCATGCACAAATAATTTGGATAATACCTGTTACACTGCAGTTCTTGGTAGCAGATGTGATGTATATTGGTGACTTTATGTTACAATGTTATAGAAATAAAGTGTTCAAGGAAAGGGACTTGATGTGGGTTGGGAAGCAGCTTATTAATATCAAAAACTGCTCTAAGATTGTTTGACAGTGATGGTTTAGGTAAACAAGCATTTGTCAATGCCGAATGTTGCTTGCTTCTATGTGCTGTTTAGGTATTTGGAAGTCATTGAGTGAAAATATTGAAAATTTGCGAACTTCTGACGTGCGTGGGAACTGCGCACTCTCGTAAAACAGTCATTTTAGGAATTTTTTCACCAAATTTTCAACATAGCCATTTAAGACCTCTGCTCATGAACAGTGTCACTGTGATTTTGTTAATGTGTCCCATACATTGAGTTTGCACGAATGCGCCATTATGCGCTACATGAGCAGAAACATGTTTTGGGCAGGATGTGAAAATGACAGCTGTACTGCTCATAAGGAGGTGTGGTAAAATGGCAATATGAAAAATATGGATGCAAATATTGAAAATTTGCGAACTACGGCGCTGCGTAGGAACTGCATAGCGCACTCTCGTAAAACAGTCATTTTGGGAATTTTTCACCAAATTTTCAACTTAGCCATTTTAAGACCTCTGCTCATGAACAGTGTCACTGTGATTTTCTTAATTTTCCCTTACATTGATTTCACACACCGACTGCGTCATTCTGCGCTACCTAAGTAGAAACACATTTTGAGTGAGATGTGAAAAATGACAGCTGTACTACTCATAAGAAGGTGTGGTAAAATGGCAATGTTGAAAATCTGGAGTGAAAATATTGAAATTTCGTGAACTTACAAGCCTCGCGTAAGAACTCTAGCTAGCGCCATAAAACAGTCATTTTGAATTTTGCACAAATTTTCAACATAGGGTTTGGGACCCCTTCTCATGAATGATGTCACTGTCATGGCAGTATTCAGGCCCAAAGGTGATTTCACAGTCACTGCAAAATCACCTTCGGCCTGAATAACGCCATGCCAGTGACATCATTCCGAGAGAAGGGGTCCCAAAACCCTATGTTGAAAATTTGGTGCAAAAATTCCCAAAATGCCTGAGATATGCAGCAAAGTTGAAACCCCTATCTAGGCCATTATACAGCTTACCGGCATTTCCTCAGTTCGCATTCGGCTTTGAAGAGTGCAGACATGTTCCCGGTCCAACGAAGATCATCCGCGCCAGAGTCCGGAGGTAAGTATGGGGTGGGGGTGGGAGGCTAAAAGCAGTCGGTGGGTGCGGGTTGTGGGAGGGGTCAGGAGATGATCCATGGACTGTTTTGTTTTTCAGGTTAAAAAAAAAAAGACTAGTGGATGGTTGCCACACTGGGGTGGGCTCCAGCATGGCACAAGGACATTGAGGGGCGTTCAGCTGATGGGGGGATTGGGCACCCCGTCGGCCAAAGGACTCATTGCCACGCTGGGGTGGGCTCCCAGCGTGGCACCTATGCTGGGGGGGACGCGACAGCATCTCCAGCCAGCGAGGGTTGGGCACCCGTGCGGCTACGCGGTAGGTGCGGGGCACGCACTGCATGTGGGTGGAGAGCTACGCTCAGTGGGCTTTATCTCAGCTCACTGAAGCGTAGCTCCTTCAATCAGAGCAGCTATTGCATTTTGAGCAGGTCATAGACAGCTCCAAATATGATATCAGGACAGCGCCTGCCAGCACACTGCCTGAATTGGAGGAGGAGGAGGTGACACACCTCCTAAATCTCCGATGATGGCACTATGTTTCTTGCACATGCGTGCAAGCAACGTAAAAATAACTAATTCTAAGGGCTAGAACCTTGCACTCACTACCTCACAATCCATAATCACTAAACTGCTTTCAGGTGAAAAAATATTTAGTGTAGAATTCTAGCTCAATAGTTAAACACATATACAATAAAGTGATGTGCAAAAAGCAGTCAACATTTTAAAGCTATACTGATGCTTTTCTTTGACAAAGCAACATGTAATGTAGTTGCAAAACGCTGTATGTTTTGCACTCTATTTTCTTGTATCTGTATTTTTAACTCTGCCTGTCTCAGCAGGTAGCACACTCACCTCTGAGGCCAGGAAATCAGAAGGCTGTGGGTTCTAGCCTCACACCAGGCACTTGGGTTGAATCCCAATACTGACACTGTAGTGCTGCATGAGGGGGTGCTGCACTCTTGTGGTGCAGTCTTCGGATGAGACATTAAACCAAAGTCCCATCTACCTGTTCTGGTGGTAGTTCAGGTGGATGATAGATTCCATGGCACTTCTCAAAAACATTAGGGCATTTTTATTGAAAATGTAATACAAGATATCAGTAAGTACATTACAAATCATAACAGTCCAAAACCACCAACTTACCATAAAGGAAAATACATCAACAAATACATAAAACACATGGGGGGTAATACAGGTAGGCACAATTTACACTAGGAAAGAAACACAGAAACTCTGACAGTACATGTCTTAAGGGCTCCTTTGTCAAACCTAAAAAGGAGAAAAGAAAACACAAAAACAGCTCCAGCATAAGCCCACAAGTTTAGAAAAGAGAAGATTATAAAGGTAACTTCAAGAAAAGAAACCCTTAGAACAATGAATAATATTCCTCTTATGTTTTTCCCTTGTTTTTCTCTAAAAAAATATAATAATACAAAACCAATAAAAGAAAATAAAAAAATAATATAAAAGAAAATATTAGGGAGAACCACAAAGGTATACTTTACCAACCCCTAAAATCAAAAATTAAAAACATAAACCCTTCCCCAAGATCATCAGGAAATCACACATTCTTAATCTAACAAAATTCTTCTCCCTCCAACCTCCTTCTCTTCCAAATTCTCCCTTCATAACTTCCCCAAATATACATTTCTATATACAAGACTGCTGTTCCTTTATACATGGTCACTATAGTATTACTGGCAAGATTTATGTGACCTGTAAAACATGAAAGAGCCCCACCATTTAGCTTAGAACCCTATATACAGGAAACATCTTAAATCATGGTTATACACCTCCAGACAAGCTGATTCTACCAATTTGCCAACAGCCAAATACAGCATTCTTTGTTGTTGTGGAACATATCTACTACAAAGCCTGCCAGAGATAAAATTTTAAAGAAGTGAAAAAAAAAAAAAAACAAGTGTTCCTGAGTCAAAGGCTACCAATCTGCCATGAAATTGACTGAGAACCAATTGTGCATATGTTAAACACTCTAACCATGGTAATTTCCAGTGGTGTGATAAAACAGCCACATCTGTGTGGAAAAGACACATTCTAATAAGAAATGCTGCATCGTCCTTCCAGTGCTGCACCTCTATATAGGGACAAGTTCATTCTTCTACAGCTTTATGTTTTAAATTACCACGGACATTCAGCCTTCCATAAATACTCAACCACAGATCATCCCACACCCTCAAGGGGATTCTAGAATTATTCAATTGGGCTATTGCCAGAGGAATCTTTACTGGGTCACAACATTTAAAATCAGGTAGTTGTGGACCAGTTGTTTGAATAATTTCCACATATAACTACTTCAGGGTGCTTGCAGCACTCTTGTTTTGATATACTCAATTGTAGAATTTTAGTAAAGTGGGTTTGAAAACCAGGTAATTTCATCTTCGGTACTAGTTTTACAGATGCATCATGCCACATGCTTAAGAACCCTTGTAACAAGGTCCTTGTCCATACTGTCTTCTCATCCTGAGATCCGGTAATTGTATTACATTTTTAAGGTTACCTACCCAAAGAGAGTATGAAAAATACAAGTGGATTTATCATCCCACTCCACCTTTTTGTTACAGGCAAATAAGTAAAATGCCTCTTAATTGGGTTCAACCTACTTCCCCATAACATATGGAAGAAAATGCTGAACAATTTTGTCTCAAGGAAAACAGTATGGGATATACCCAGCACGTGTAACAGTAGAGGAATCAAAAATTTTTTATCATAAAAATTCTCTTTTGTTTCGATAAAATCCAATTTTTCCAAATTTCCACCTTCCATTCACATTTTTGTAGAACCAACAACCCATTTTTTTGTAGCTGTATCTCCCTCTCCTATGTAGAGGCCCAAAATTTTAATAGGATCCTGGGATATTCTAATATCATACACCTCCCTCTCTGCCATAGGTGGTCCTACACAAACCCCACACTTTTACCCAAATTCAAGCAAGCACTTGAAATCTTCCCATATTTATGAACCTCCTGTATCACCAGGTTAACACTATCTGTGGTATCTAGAAATAAACATAAATCATCTCGCGAGGCAGTGACTTTAAGATAATTCTCCTGATCTGGTAATTTAATCCCACAAATATGGATATTTCTTGCTGTATGTCTAATACAAGTGTCAAAAACCAATGTGTATAATAGATGACTCAGTGGACAACTTTGCCAAACTCCTACTATGATGAAAAAAGGTGGAATAGATTGGGCTCCAATAAGAGGTATTACTGATGCCCTCCCATAGAGTGTTTGAATACCTCTAATAATCCCTTTGGCCACTCCACAGTGTTCCAAAACTCACACCAGAAATGTATTGGAAACTCTATCAAATGCTTTACTCTGATCCAAGGAAATCAACAGACCTGATATTTTATTTTGAACACAATGAGTGGGATATTCAGACTGCGCTAGGCTGTGGCGCAACCTGGATGCAGCACAACTGGCATGTGCCAGGGCACTGGCAGGGTGATATTCAATGGTGTTGTGCCATGGCTCAGCACTGTTGAATATCTCTCTGTAACCACCGCATTGTGCATGGTGCAGTAGCACTGCACCAGCGCAAGTGGCAGAGAGAGGCAGGGGATGCTCTAGCACAAGTGCCATTGCGCTTAGGTGCATCAACCGTGATATTCAAAGTGCACATGCAAGCGGGGCCATAATGCATGCAAGGCACAAATGGGGCCATTGCAGGTCATTATGACCCATTTGCAAGCAGGTGTGCGATCCCCTGTGACTTGCGTCTGGTGCCCT
Organism: Neoceratodus forsteri; assembly: GCA_016271365.2. NCBI lineage: Eukaryota > Metazoa > Chordata > Ceratodontiformes > Ceratodontidae > Neoceratodus > Neoceratodus forsteri. Next base: position 106,115,828 of record CM057459.1, on the reverse strand, counting down.
GCCAGGCTGCAGTCATCAGGGACCAACACCCCTGCACAAGTGGCAAGTGCCCCTGCCCGACCGCGAGCATATATATTAAAGAAAGGTCCCATATCCTGGTGGTCAGTGGACCTCTCCCAGCCCAATCATGGGCATATGCATTAAAAGAAAGGTCTAATATCTCTGGTGGTCCAGTGGACCACTCCCAGCCTGATTGCGGGCATATGTATTAAAGAAAGGTCCAACATCCCTGGTGGTCCAGTGACCGCATCCAGCCCGATTGCAGGTGTAGGTATTAAAAATCATATACCAGTCCATCCCTGGTGGTCACTAAGTACCCCCTCCCCACCCCCACTGGGTCCCACCACCCTGCTCCTCCTGGTTAGCGGGTGGCAGATCCCCACCAAAGCTGCCCCACCACCCACCGACGACGGCATACAGTAGAGCTATATACCCATTTGTCCACAAGCGTGGGCCAATGGGCATGCAATTCATACTATACTACACAGTCAGATATGTGAATGGATTCATTCACATTTCTGGACTATGTAATAGTATAGTCTGCATGACCAATAGCCCATGCAGTGGACAAATGGGTGTACAGCCTATTGTACACAGTCAGTCAGCGGGTGGTGGGGCAGCTTGTGGTGGGGGATCTGCCACCGCCGCTGACCGGAAGCGAGATGGTGAGGCTCAGTGGGCGGGTGGAGGGGACCGCATTAGACCACCGGATGGATTGGTATATGATATTTTAATACCTACGCTCATGATCGAAGTTGACACATGGTCCACTGAACTACAAGGATACTGAACCTTTCATTTTAATACATATGCCCATAATTAGACAGGGAATGCTACACTGACCACCAGGGATATTGGACCTTCTCATTTTAATACATATGCCCATGATCAGGCTGGGAGCAGTCCACTGGACCATCAGAGATATAGGCCTGTTATTTTAATACCTATGCCCATGATCAGGAGGGGTGCTACCATGACAGCCAGTGCTGCGGGCTCGGTGGCTACCCACAGCTGGCAGCTGCTGTGTTGCACCCTGCAATATGGCAGCTCACCTGTGGGTGGCCAGCTGTTCTTCTTTCTTTTTCTAGCTCAACTGTGTGCAGCACAAGTGAGTTGCGCCTCCATGGGCTCGCAAATCTGGGCTGAATATCGGGATATGCGGAAGCATGCATGGACATGCCCCACTTTTGCTGCATACATTACTGATGCACTCCGCACATCGGATTTGTGCCAGCACTTTCCTTTTGAATATCAAGCCAGGGAACATCAGTGGGTTGTGCATGGCACAACCGTGTTGCACCATTCGCAACCTTCTGAATATCCCACCCAATATGTATAACAGTCTCTCACCAAAATAAGGTTATCCTGTATTTTCAAGCTAGGGACCCCACAAGCCTGTGCAGGATGTAATCAATCTGATAAGTGGTTCTGTAGTATTTATGAATCAGTTTCCCAATATTTTCCAATCCATATTTAAGAGGCAAATTGGCCTCCAATTTTCCAACAGTAATTTATATCCCGATTATAGAGAAATTTCAATTTTCCAATGGCAAAATCATCTCTAATTATTTGTTTGTCTACTATTTCATGGTATACGGAAGCAACATTTCCACCAGTAAATCCTGAAATAGTATGTAAAATTCAAAGGCAATCCATCATGACCTGGGAGACATTTTTCCTCATGTGTTTAAAACTTCAACAATTCATCTTTAGTAAAAGCAGTATCAGGCACGATATTTTCAGTACCTCTGTAACTAGGGGTAACTCTGAAATATAGGAATCCATGTCTTCCCTGGATCCTACCCTCCTAGAGGATAATGAAGAAAAATACTCGTACTATTTGTCTAAGGCCCTGTGATCTTGTTTTAATGGACCCATCAACATCCTTTAAAGCTGTGATATGTGAATTTTCAAGTCTAGTTTACATGTTTGGCAAGGGTCTCCAACAGGTGTTTTTGTTGTACCATACTGCATTGCTGCCATCAATGTGGCTGCTCAGTCGTATTGATACACTTTCATCTGTTGCTTTATCTGAGTAATTTGAAGACTATAATCATGTGCAGTAGTATAAGTGAGTGAATAAAGATATTGTAATTGCTGCTGTAAGGACAAGTATTTTAAGAATTCAGAAGTTTTCTGTCTCGCCCATGCTTTTTAAACAGTTTTGCAATTCCTTCTTCGTATCTGCCCACCATTCACCAGCAGTATCATACAAGCATGACACATTGCCTCTAGCATGTAAAAGGGTTCTAATCTGGGCTTGTATTTTAGGATCCTTTAAGATGGCTACATGCTACATTGGGGGTAGGAAGAAGTAGACTGCTGGTTAACTAGGATCTGCAGCTTATCCAGTAGGTGAGGAAATGGGCAGACTGGGTGGGCCAAGCGGTCCTTATCTGCCGTCAAATTCTATGTTTCTATGTTTCTATGTTTCTATTCAATCTCCATTCTCTCATACCCAGTGATGGACAATAGTTTGAAAATCTACTCTTAATTTAAGTAGAAAGTGACCAGAAAATTCAAAGGAATAACCTGAAAATCCACTAACCATACATTTGATTACATGAACCAAAAATCTGTATGTGTTGCCACCTCCCTCTAACATAGGTATTACTAACCTGCGGAGGAAACCAGTCTAGCAGCATCCTTCATATTTGTCATATTTAAACATTTTACTAGAGCATTTGTATCGCAATACACCTTCCTACCAGTTGCATGTATTCATGGTATATCCAGGGGCAATGAAAATCACCCTTGAAACACTTGTCTGGAGGTGAATAAAAAGGTTGCAGTTTTGAAAACAGCTCTACCTGATCAGCTTTACTTTGGGGTGCATAAACCGATATCAACGGCATGCTGTTCTGTGAAATATACCGTCTAGTATTAATAGGCAGTCAGGTACAACATCAATCAGTTTCTGTAATTTAAAAGAAATCCTTGAAATAAAATCCCCACCCCATCCGCTCTGTCTAGCCCAAAAGACCAAGAAGATGGTCCCCATCTCCATGCTTTTACACTGAGATACAGCCGCAATGTATTTGACCATGTTTCCTGTATAAAAATCACATTTAAGTCGTGTTGATTCAAACAGGAAAATATTGCTTCCATTCCCACCATTCAACATACTGCACACGTTTAAAGAAGCAAAGAAGCCTGCCCCATAAGATGTTAAGTGACTCTAGATTTCTTGAATGTTTTTCTTTTTAGTCTGTTTTCCCTCCTGCATGTTTCACAAACGGGAGGGAATGCGAGAAAGGTCTGTATCTGACCCATCAGTTTCCATCTCTCCCCAGTCCAGCTGCTTACCTAATTCTTCATGTCTATTATTTGTGTTAACCTCATAAATTACAGGTGTACATAATCTAGCACTTCTTCTGGGAACTATAGTAGTCCAAGGTTTGTCCCCTGGAATTGGGGAGGAGAGGTGAGACCGATACCTGAGAACCCATTCTGTCTATAATGGGTTGTTCCTTTTCCTTTACCAATACAGGATCATAAGGAATGTCATTGTGATCCATAGACATCTGTAACCTCATGGATCCCTGTTGTGGTAGCACAATAACTTGCTCCTGGGTGTTACAGTTTCTGGTACCTTATCTGTTGGAACCTCCTCTTGAGTGGTCATGGCTTGTCCTGTAGTAGATGAATCATTCGTTTCAGAAGAAGTCGAGGCGGGGGTGGAGGTGATGGAAAACGGGAGCCTCAGACTGTCCTTCAGTCTTTCTTTGTACTGCCCTAATGATGATGCCTTGATAAACTGTATCCTGCCTATTATGAGCCACATAAGGACACTTGTAGAACACATGTCCTCTGGCATCACATGGTTCCACTTCACCAGATTCCTGCACTCTGTACTTACATGATCATATTCCCCACATAAGATGCATTTCAGTTTATCACAGGAACTGGCTAAGTGAGTGTAATCCCCACATTTATGGCAGGCCTTGGGCTGTCCAGCATAAAACACACTCCACAATTTTTCCAATAAAAAACTATTTGGCAGGTGGCTGGAACCTGCTTCAGTTTGTCAGAGTTTCACTGTGACATGCCACCCCACTGTCCAAAAAGGCTTGAGTCTATAATCGGTTCTGGGCTCTGAGAACACCACATCGCTTCTGCAGCCAGTGGTGAATGTCCCCAGTATGGAAAGTTTCAATCCTGAAAATTATTGTAATTTTCTTTATTATTGGTTTTGTCAAAGGAATTACAAAGAATGGAGTCCACAAAGGGAGAATTTCCTTTGATTATATAATGTCCAGAATTTATCCAATCCAAAAGCAGTATGAAATCTCACAACAAAGTTTTTCTCACCACTAATGTGTATCAAAGCATGGACTCCTGATGGCGAAATTGTAAGGATTCTTTAATAATTTTTCCCACGTTTTCCCTATCTGGGAACACATCCAAACCTCCTTTATAACGCAGTCTAACAGCTTGTTGGTGTGGTAGGTGGGGACTTATTAAGAGGTCTGAAATCTTAGTGGTTCTAGGTCGAGGTCTAGGTTTTTGCTGTGATTGAGCATCTTGATTTGGATCCTCATCAGTTGTTCCCACCTATGTCCTCTTGTCCTGAATCTATGTGTGAGTGCTCATTTTGTTTCCTATCTCCAGATGTTTGGCCTGCTTCTCAACCAGGTCTTTCATATCCATAGTTTCTTTCTCTCTCTCTCTTCCCAGTTTCTGGGGTTTCCTGCATTATGCTTAACATCCTTGTCTGTGGGTTTGTAGGTGACTACCCCCATTCTAATAAGTTGCTTCTCCCTGTTCCCAAATTGAACTCTGTTTGTTCTCATTCAATGGCATGGTCCCCACTATATTTTCTAACGGTCTTCTCTATCACCATAGGTTCATTTGCACAGGCCAGCCCCAGATTCTACTTGACACCCCTATGTTGCCCTGATAGTTTGTTGTTTTCCCCTCCTGCCTAGTATTCATATCAGGTCATAGGACTATGTAGCACTTCAATACTTACGTGTTCCCCGGTGGCTACGGACCTGTGAAAAATCAATCATTGTGTCACTGACTCACTTACTGACCTCATCCCTTCACCATCTGGCTTGTTCCAGGGCCAAGTCAGGCATCCATACCTCTGGAGGAACTTCGGTGAACCTACACCAAAATCCTCCTTTACTCTATCTCTTGCAATCTGTTGCCTTCCTGAAGTACTAGGGTGCCAGACACAGATTCTTTTTTTTTTTGCAATTTTTCTTTAGTCATATCTCTGTGCTTATTTTGGAGGTTTGTTCTCTCTGTCTCCTTGTTTGTACAGATTTATCTCTACTTTTGATCTGCACCTCTATGCCATATTCCCCAAAGGTCGCTCACCATCAGGTTACTGCTCTTCAATTGCCATTGAGAATTCTTCCTAATCGGTGTCTAAGACTCCTTACTTTGTTCCTTCATAAGTGGGCCTGGTTGTTACTATATTCCATTTGCACTTTACTATTATGCTTCATCGCTGCTATTCTCCTCGATTTCCATCTCCATAGCATGCTCCATTTTGTCCATTTCTACAACTTGCTATCAATAATCTCTCCTGGTTATCATGGCTGGGAGGAAAGCAACTCTCAACCCGTAGCTTTCTTCACCTTCTCTGCAGCTTCAGGAACCCCATCTTGTATTCTGTGCCAACAGCACCCTCTATCAAGAGGAAATTTTTATTTAGGAATACAATACATCACAGCAAAATTAAGTTGGAAAGAACAACACAGAAAAACAAATAGTCCTACCATAATATTACATTGTCTGAAACATCACTTAAAAAGGAAAAGAAATCTTAAACTCTAGAGGAAAACACTGTCACTGGAGTAACAAATAATATACACAGACAGCCCAAAAATTGTAATATCCAATAGGAAAACAAACAAACTCTACATAAATCACAACTAAAAGATATGTTTCCATAAAATCAAAATTTTGGAAGAGCAATGAAAGAGTTCTTTTGGAGTCCTTCTGTTGTCGGACTCATCTTCTCTAATTTGTGAAATGACTATTAAGGTCGATACATTCAAGCGTAAATAAATTGACATCTCGGCCAAAAGAAAATATTAAATACCGCAAACAATAAATTTAAAGTACTGGGTGATATGCCAAAAAGCCCTGTTTAATTCTCTAAAATCAAGCTTCCTCATTAACCCATGTCACTGGACCCCAGTGCCACTTAGAAGCCAGATCCTGCCAAATTGTTAGGCATATAATAGGCAAAGAAGAAATGTTCCATGATTTCTTCATTACCTTGACATTCCATGCAAATGCATTGTCTTCCAATACAGATTTATGTTTCAAATTCCTTTAAGCCCAAGTCTACCATGGCAGCAAAGCCACTGCACATCCTACATGTGAACCAGAATCCATTTATCTCTTAAAGTACGTTAAGGCATAGGTCAGCCGTGAAGGAACACATCTTGGAAAATCTACACGATAGGCTGAATTTTTGTCTCATAAGATCAATATATAAGTGCTTATGAGATAGGAACTTAAGATGATATTTCTGAATTCACCATTGATTTACTTACTTTAAAGCTGGAATAGCAAATTCTGGAAATTTTAGAGTGGTACAGAGTCTAGGCATAAAGTCTTCCCACCTTAACACAAATTGTTGAAAGAGTAAATCTGTCCAACCATCCCACTGGTGTCTAGTTTCCTTTCATTGGAAAGTATGGTAAGGAAAAATGAAAAAAGAAAACTGCAGGCTGTATCATTCCCCAGACTTCAATTTCACAGGCAAATAAGTAAAGTCCTTTTAACTTGGTTAAAGCGATCCCTCAAATCATTTAAAAACACACTATATAATCTGGTTTCAAAGAGGTTGGAATAGGGAAGAAAGCAGACATGCAAAAATGGGGAGAAATGAATTGTTTTTACAATTAACACCTCTTTTGTTTTGTTACTGTCCAAGATTTTCTTGTTGAACTTCATTTCTCCATCTTTAATCTGTGTTTCCAGTTTAAGAAAGGGTTATCCCGGAACCAAAAATAACACCCTAAAATTTTAATCTGTTCCTCTAAATAGAATATGTCCCATCCTAGAAGTGGGGACTCCATCTCCCACTCCCACATATGCCCCTGTACTCTTGGTATAATTAATAGCTGCACTTGTAAAGTAGCACATCTATCCAGGATCTGTATGGCTGCCTCTCCTGATCTAGAATCGGGCAGTGAGAACTAAATCATCTGCATATATGGCTAACTTCTGTTGTTCTAAACTAGGAGGGTGATAAACCCTGACTGTCATGTATATTATTTAAGATCTCCTAATAACAGGGTCTAAGACAAATGTATAAAGAGGGCTCAAGGGGCATCCTGCCAACTCCTCTATGTAATATCAAAGTTTCACCCAATTCCTATTTACTGTAGGAAAAATTTTTACTTCATGTAATAGAGACTAAGCCAAGACCGAAAGTGACTTGAGAGCCCATAGCGTCTAGCACTTCCTAAAGGAACCCATGGGAAACCCTATCAAAAGCCTTGGTCTGATCTAGTGCTAAGATATAACCTGAGAGGTGGCCTTGTCACCCAAATTCACAAACATTTCACAAAAACTTCAAGTTTTGCTGAATATTCCTCCCTGAATTGGAACAAGTCTGCCTAGGATTTATCAAATGGGATGCAATCCTTTGCAGTCTATGACAGAGAATAGCAGACAAAATTTTGTAATCAATGTTTAATAAACTAATGGTTCTCCAGTTTCAAATATCAGTCCTATCCCCTTTTTAAATAAATTTAATAGTATTGCAACCAAAAAGTCCTGAGGCATAATCCTGTATCTAAAATCTCATTATAGACACCCTGTAACACTTCACAAAGATGATCCGAAAAAATTTATAAAATTCATTGGTTAGGCCGTCCACCCCTGGAGATACTCTCAAAGCCAAATTTGAAATCTCTGTCCAAATTTCCTCTAATGAAATAGGCCTGTCCAACACTTCAGTATCCCTCTTCAGAGAGGCTAGGTACTTCACAAGAAAACACATCATCCCACCATTCCTGTGAGGAATACGTAGTCCCTTGAAGATTATAGAAGATTATAAAGGACTGTCTAATAACCTGAAACATCCTAACTTTAGAAGTGACTACTACTCCATCTGAGTTTGCAAGGCCATCCATCAGAGTTGTAGCTAATCTAGTTTTGCATGCCGCACAAGGGTCAGCAGAAGGAGCGACCTAACAGTGCCATACTGCATTTCTGCTTTGAGAGACACTGCTCGATCATATTGATAAGTTCTCATTTTTGTTTAATAGCATCAGTCTGTAACTTTACCCTAACATCTGCAACATTAGGTAAAGAGGTTAATCTATAGAACTTGCTGTCGAGATCCAAATACTGTAGGTATCTTTTTATTTTGGCAAGACTTCCCATGAAAAATGAGAAAAGTCCTAAAAGTCTCTTTTAGTGTCCACCCAACAATCCACCAGAATATCATAGAAGATCCAAACTGAATTTCGAGCTTCAAAAAAGGACTGTAATCTAACCTGCATCTCTGGCTCTTGTAAACTGAAGGGTTCAGTTTCCACCTTGTAATTACCCCTAAAAATCTGAGCAGGAAACTGAGACATGCCAACAGTACATAGTAAACCACATGGTCTGAGAATTCATGGGACGAAGAAAAAGACATGGGAAATAAGAATGTAGACAAAAAGAAAAATCAATCCTAGTCTAAAAGTACTAATTCATGTAAGTAGGCCCTTATCAGCATGGAGTGCTTGATATGCATCTTTAAGAGAAGCTGTCTGTCAAAACTTCAACAGGGCATGGGAATCACAATATACTTTGGTCTGAATGGTATCTTTAAATTTAATATCCAGCCCACAATTCATATCCCCACCCCAATATAACCTGTGTTCTGGTAAGAGAGGTATGGTAAGATGCTATGAAATAAATCAATTCATAAAGTCTTTAACTTGAGGTATATACATTGCTAAGACGCAGTGAAAAACTCTTATAGACACAATCCAAAAGCAAGGCCTTCCACGGGTGGATATCTACCAGCCTGAAAACATGAACAGAGGTATGGTTGAACAGAATACCAACCCATCAGTGTATCATCCCCATAAGACCAGAAAGTAGGCCCTAAAGTCCAAAGCTTGGAGGCCTGCCGAATATCTGAGAGACAATTAAACCTGGTATCCTGTAAGAAAATGACATCAGCTTGTAATAAAAACAAAATGCATACAGGCTAGTCCTTTTAAATGATTTATACTACAAGTATTTGAGGAAACCAGTTTTAGTTCTGCTAAGTTAGTAAGAATAAGAACTACACCAGGATGGGAACCTCATCTTTTTCCCCTTTTTTTACCTATTTTTCTTCCCTGCCAACTGTCCCCACCCACCTCCGCTTCACAATCCATGTCAGAAATAACCCTAGATTTGATGGAAACATCTGACCTCAAACCTCAGGAGTCTGCAGGAGCTGGAAAAGAATTTTCAGTAACCACTTCAGTTGGTTAGACCAAAGATCAGCTAGAAGTCCTAGTCACTCTCTTTATGGGGAGGGTATTTGGAACTCTGAAGTGGAGGGTAGTGCCAGGCTTGTCACCTTGGTGGAAGGAGGTTCTTCAGAAAAAGAAGTTTCCAGGAATTCAAACAGGGTTAGGCCCTTATGCAGGGTAGAGTCAGAGACAAAGAGTAATAATATGGGAAGCTTGGGGTGGTTCTGAAAAACTGGAGTGGTAGTAGGAGAGGCCTTAGAAAAAGTGGGGTCAGTATTTGTAGAAGCAGGAGTAGAGCCAGTATTGGGGCAGGATCCAGATCAGATCTTTTCCTGGAATGAAATCTATACTGAGCATTATTAATGAGGTCTTCCTTATTAATCTCCCTTGCTTATTTTGGCCTGCCTAAGGACACTGGTGATAAGCGTGGCCTTGCTCATCACATAGATTACAATGAAACACATTTCTACAGGTGTTGCTATCATGGTCCAAAGTCTCCACACAATGCACATTTGATTAAGCGTCGAGAGCACTACTAAGGTGCTGCCTGCTGCTGCACTTATAACAAGCTTTTAGGTTGTCCAGGGTAAAAAACATACTCCTTATCTTTCCTAGAAAGAAACTGTAGGAATATGCAGTACCTCATTACTACAATATTCGATTTTACTTTAAAATTTCCAGCTCCTGTCCGAATACTCTTCCCCATCAATAACAGCTTCAGGAGGCCCTAAAACCTATATCTCTGTTCCATCCAAAAGGATATCCCCACATTCACTCCTTCTGCTCCTGAACATAACATGTACTGTACCACTTTGTAGAGGGGTTTTAATAGGATAGCCCAAAAAGGTAACCATAAAGGCAATGATTTACAGTGGTCGAATGATTCCAAAATCTATCTAAGCTGCAAACGTTTAAAACTAATATCGAATGTGTTCCCCGTAACATTAATTAGAGCACAAATGTCACTGGCCTGAAAGCCCATAGAATCTTTTAACAATTTCCTAGCAATATACATTCTTGACTGGGTGATCTTCTAAACCACTTGTAATGAAGGTGAACTGCGTCCACCTAGGTGCCTGTTCCAACATGTTATTTTTAAACAGATCTGAAACCGGGCCCCAGGTTGTCATTGTTCTCTAGGGGAGAAATGGGAAATGCTCAGGAGAAACCCCAGGAATGTTGTCAGTTTTCAGCATTTCTGCTCCATCAGTAATTAGGTTGTTATGTACCTCTGTAGTTGGACCAGGCAATAAGTCCTCACATTGTCCTAAAGCGGCCATACAGACTCCAGAGTAAACATCTCCCAATTAGAATCGGGATCCACTTGCCATCAACCAAAATCCAGCCAGCCTCGGTGAGAATGCTGTCCTTAGACCAGTACTTATTTGGAAAAGAATTCTTATGAACTGACGCTTCCACATTCCGGAGTAGAGACGATATCTGGGTGCTCACACTGTCAGAAGCTGCCGGAAAGTGCAGTTCAGAGTGTACCTCTGACGTTCTGCCCTACATATATGAGCCTTCAAGGTAGTAGCACAGTAGAATCCAAAATGGGAGCCTCAGGAATATCTGTCCAAAACAGGTGTCATAGAAGCTTTGGTGTTAGGCATCAAAATAGGAGACTCGAATACTGACATAATCTCTCCAGTGCATGGCGCTCACCATTCTCCACAGCAGAAACCTCCACACAAGCACCCACAGCACTCATTCCATCCTGGTCTTGTTGCCTCTCAGAAAAGGGTTGCTCCACTGATCAGCATTCTGGACCTGTTGCTCCTTCAGAGTCTCAGGGACGCCTGCCATACTCTCCCACAGCAGCTTGGCCCCTACAGCAGAGATGGGGAAGTTCTGTATTGTGAGAAAATCCAACAATACTAGGGGGCAGTAATTTTTTAAATCTCTAAGACTATTCAGGGGGCTAATTTCTCTAGGAATTATCTCTAACTAGACTATACATTTGTATAAATTATATCAATCTAAACCACTAGCTTTCTAACCTTCTCAATTTTATCTATTTGAGACAGAGCCTCTTTAATATGTGAAGTTCCCTATCTGTAGACTCCATATTACAGACTCAAGGACCAGCTGGATTGGACCCTTGCCCTTAGTTCATCCTAGTGTATGACTATCCAGTTTCTCCTTTTTCTTTTTTTTCTTCCTATTTTATCCACCCCAAACAGTGTTTCCATACACATCTATCTGCTGATCATGTTTCAGGTTTTTATCTAACTTGTAGCTGTGTATAATGTGTCCTAATATAATTCTAACAAGCTCTTGCTGAGAGTTGTACTGTTTTGTAGTACCCAATGGCATCTAGCTTGCCAAATGTGATATTTCAAAATCCACATATCAGCCTAAGGGTACTAACAGTGTATTTCTTCAGGGACCATTATATATATACCTAAAACTAAAACCGTGTATGTCATAGTTAAAATGTTGATCGAATCATAAAACTTAATGAATTCAAAGAAAACCACAAAATGACATTCAAAAAAAGGTGCTTTTGTGATTCCAGGATCATGTTGCATGTGTCTCCTAAGGCAATACTTCTCTTCTACTTTCTTGTGTTTGTGGTTATTTCTTACCCCAGTCTTCCATGACATGCAACCATGTAGTGTTCCAAAAATATTTGGGGATTCTAACATCTATTAACTGTCATGTTGGTAACCTCCACCTCCTGTGGAGTTCCTTTTGAAAGGAGAATGGTTCTGTGAAATATGTTAGCACTAGTCTTGAAAGGGATGTTAAGTCTGTTATGGTAATCTTCAATTTCTAATTTTTGCAAAGCAAAACCCATGTAAGTAGGGATACCTGTATTCTGTAACTTACAGGTCCATTTATTGAGGGACTAGATTGGCAGAATCCTTTTCAGCCATTCCTGTCCCAGCCCATCCAGATTCGTGTCCTTGTTTGAGACTGGGGAGTAAGTTCTCATACCAGAAAATGGGTGAAAAAATACCAATGGGTGGATCATCCCTATGCCACCCTGTGTATTGGATCTGTATGTTATGTTACATTTAATCGGGTTCAACCGACTCCCACAAATAACCCTAAAAAATACGCTATACAACCTAGAATCCAATGTGTCAGGTAAAGGGAATATAGATCCACAAAGAACAGAAGTGGAATTATAAAAGTTTTATCAGATACCTCTTTTAAGTTTAGTAACTTGTAGCCTTAGCCATGCCCTAATCCAGCATCACATAATGTTAATTTAGATTCTCAATTTACTTTCTCCATTTCCCTAGGGACCAAATTTAATGCCAAGAATGACTGCTTCATGAGTTAAAGGCACTCCACAGATTTGGTCTGTAAGTGCTACTTGAACCAACTGTCAGAGCTTTGCTTTTATGAAAATTAATGCTAGCTCCTGTTGCACTGAATAATCAATCAGTGCCTTATGTGCTATCTCTCCTTCCACTTGTGAATTTAAGAAGAGGCAGAGATCATCTGCATACGCCTAGTACCTTTGATAGCATGTGGATGAGAGTCCTCATGCCTACAATTTGCCCAGAATACCTAAAGTGTTTCACCAAAACATCAATATAAAAGATGTACAGCAGGGGTTCAATGGGCACCTCTCCTAAGCTGTATTCAGTGACTAACTGTACCATTCAGGAGCAAGTGCAAGTGTGCTGAGCTATATAGTACCAAAACATGCAACAAACTGCTGGGGATACCATACAAGGCTAAGATCTGAAACAGTATATATTGCGACACCCAATCAAAGCCTTTTCTTGGTCTAGTGTAACCACATACCCTGTAAGTAACCCCAAATGTCCTCATGGAAAAAACCTCTCTTAGGCAAATCAAATTATCCTTCATAGTACGTCCTGGGATTGCACAACTTTGAGAGGATGAAATAACTAATTTAGCTACCCACTAAAGGCAGGTTACTTAGGATAATTGAAAGCAGTTTAAAATCACATTCAACAATGAAATGGGCCTCCAATTATTCACATCCAACCTATCCCCTTTTTATATAGCAAGATCAATAAAGCTTTTAGAGTCGGGCATATCCAAGTTACATATAACATCATTAAATGTTTCTACCAATAGGGGATAAGGGTATCCTGAAATGTTGTATAGAATTTGGGGCCCTAATCCATCAGTCCTGGGGCCGTGTTGGTTTTAACTTTTCATAGCTGTACAAATTTCCTCCTTAGATATCGGGGGTTGTCAATTTGAGGTTTCACTTGGATCAAGTGTTGGACTTTCAAAATCAGCTAAAAACTGTCCCAAATTATCCTCAGTCTGGAGTGGGGTTCCAAATGAGGAATGCAAATGTGTCTGTACTACTTCCATGATCTTGTGAAAATCAAATTAGTACCACACCTGTTTTGTCTTTAACTGCATCCCAAATCTTTCTCCCCACCCGTGATTGGCAATCCTTAAATATATCTAATGATGCCATTGTACCTTGAATCCTGCAAATTATTCCATCTGCAAGGATTTGATTTTGAGTATAAATAGGTTTGCATGTCTTTTTATAGCCTGAATCTGCATGGAATGGTCTATGTTCTGTGCAGTAATTAGTTGATAAAGAAGCTTTCAGTGCTTCAAGTATGAAAAATAAGCAGATTTGCCTTTCTGCCTTCCCCATTTCTGAAATGACTGACAGAGGAACACTTTCGTGTCCATCCACCAGTCAGCAACTGAATCATACCAGGCCACCAATGTAGCTGTGGCCAGAGATGTTCTTTACCTTATGTACCATGTGGGGGCAGTTAAAAGAGTATTATTCAAGTGCCAATAACCAGGTCCTATGTTATTCCTATGCAACTGACAAACTTATCTGCAAACTAAAGTGGTCTGATGAGGCTGAGGAAAAGGTAGCCTGCAGACTGTATTGACCACTGTTTAGACACAAATACATGATCAGTCCTGGAGGACAATGAAGCCCCTATAATATGTGTGTCCCCGTGTTTGTAAGGTTCTATAAGTATCCTGTAAGTTTGCTATGTTTAGGATTTGTTTTAACATATTGGCATCACAATACATCTTAGATGTGATTCCTGTCTTGTCTTTTAAATCCAATAGGCAATTGAAATCACCCCTAAAATGAGTTTACAATGGGTGAGTAAATAAGGTTAGAGGATTTGAACAATTGCACCTAAGCTTTCTTGGTTTGTGGTGCATACACCACCCCAACCCGTAGATCCTGTGCCTGGTAGGTAATATCAATAAATAATGCTCTCCCCAGCACTCTCTCTTTTATTTTAGACAATTGAATAAAGCCTTTAAATAATATCCGTCTTTCGGATGGGGCGTTAAACCGAGGTCCCATCTGCCTAGATTGGTGGTAGTTCAGGTGGATGTTAAAGATCCATGGCACTTATCGAAAAGAGTAGGGAATTTCCCGTCACTAGACAAATTTCCCTCATTCACTAAAAATACCACCAACAGCTTAATCTGGTTCAAGGTCAGTTGGCTTTCATCTGTATCCCTCCCCGGTCGTGGCCTGAAAATAGGCAGGATTTGCCTAGTGCACTTACCGGTCAACAAAAACTAAATAAATAAATAAAATATACCTACACCTGAGACACCTCTGCCCCAAAGACCAGAGATGAACCCCAACCCAAGCTTTTTGCTTGATAAATATCTGCCTCTGAGCGAAGTCTAGTATCTTGCAAAAGGCAGATATCCGCCTGTGTGTCCTGTAGAGCCTGAAAAGTGATACACCTACAGTTGTAATTTTTATGCTATTGACATTTAAGGAATGGACCATAATACAATTTTCAGCAGAACCGGCATTAAGACTTAACACAGAGGAAGGGGTATTCAGGATGGTTTCTTCCTGGTTCGTTTCATATTCTAGGCCTCTCCCCACCTCTCCTTCCATATCCGAGGTTTCTTTTTAGAGATGAGGCAACCGAAGAAGGCTTCAGAATCCTCCTCTTCTCTATTGGATCTTTCAAAGCTTCATATTTGTTGGAATCCACAATGAATTCTGTTCATGGTAGCTCTGATTTAGGGATATTTCTGGCAGATCTCTCTTCCTGTCACAGATTGAAGCACTCCTCCAAAAGGGGTGGTGGGGGTGGGTGGCATATCCCCAGGCTGGTTTTCCACAGTAGAAAGCCCTGCCTGCTCATCTGCAATTTCCACTGTAGCCTGCTGGATAGTTATGTCCTCTTCAGGCTGCTGGCCCTGAGTAGAGTGATTGGTAGTAACTTCTACTATCACTTCCTGAGAAATTTCAGGCAGTCCACTGTTGCTTCAGGCTCCTTTTCAAAGCTTAAGTATTGCTGTTGACCCGACTGTTTCTCCTGGACTGCATACACTATGATGTCTTGATCCCAAAAGGAGCCCTTGTTATGCACTGCCCAAGGGCATTGTAGAAATAAGTGTCCATGATTGTCGCATAATTTGCATTTTGGAGGGTTTTAACACTGGTTGCTAGGATGTCCCATTTGTTGACAAAACTGCAAATGGAGTGCCTCATATGCATTGCTGAGATGTGAGAAGGACCCACATCTGTGGCATGTTTTGGGCTGGCCTGGATAAAAACAAAACCTTTATCCAATCCTAAGTAAAAGCAACTAGAAGATGACAGGGCCTTCCTCTGCCATTGGTAACTTTACTTTGATCTTCCAACTCCAGTCCATATACGTGATTTTAGTCAATCAGAAGTGACGATGCACTTTGTCCATTTTCTAAGAATGAAAGTGATCACTTTCCTTTTGCTTTTTAATTAATATTTTCAAACATTCTAATTCAGCAGTTTATTATACAGAAGATGTAACTCACGATCATCTTCCTGTTTAGATATATAATTTTAGACAAGTGAGATGGGAAGGGTTCCTTTCTAATCACAGGATGGGTCTTCTACACTTCGATCAAGCCTTGGATGCAGCCAATAAGGTTTTCTCTGACATTCTTGCTGAGAATAATTTGAATTGTGTATATTTCTTCCTGTCTATTACCCTATTTATACAACCCCCTCTTAAAGCATACATGTTTAATCTACTTTTGGATAATGTTTTAGTAACACATAGATTGCAACCATATTTATTTATGATTAGAAACTCAGTCAAGGGAAAGATATTTCCTGCTTTTATGGTGGGTATAAACAAATGCGAAGTCACCAAAAATAGGTAAAAGAAAATCCCTGGAACCACTCTAAAATGTGCTGTGATTATAGGGCTTGTGGTACTGATATTATTAATGCAAAGTGACTGCTATATTGTACATGTTATAGTACAAAAAAAAAGAAAAACATGTTTGAACCAATTCTTAAAAATGTATTTTTTCCACAAATGTAATGGTTATAGTGTTATTGGACTCAGAGGTCACTATAACAATAGAATAGCACATTTTCCAAGTAACATTATAAATTTAAGAGACAGGAGAGGCCAAGGAAATTTCACATACAGGGAAATTTAAAGATACAAGTTGGTAGTCACTGATACTCTAGCCAGCCTGGTGGCACTGAGGGTTGAGGCACTGGACACCACACCTCGCACCACAACGGTGACCCAGGCTTAGCTGGAGAGGAGAGGATTGAGTGTGTGGAGGACTGCTGTTCTTGGGAGGGTGGGTTGTGGTTCCCCAGCATCCATGACTCCTAGTGGAGGTTGGGTGTGCTACAGCCAGAGATCATGTCAGGAAGCAGTGGAGGCAATGGCAGACATACATGGGCTGGGTGTGGGAGCACACCCATCTTGCGCTAGACATCATTGCACTTCCACACCTCTGGGGATAGCATCACACTCACAGAACAAGAAAGACCCATCCCCTGAGTGGATGATGATGCGCCATGGCCCACCACCCACCACTGGATCCTGCCCACCTAGTCCCCAGTATCCTCTGACCCATGCCCTGCCTGCAGAAAATTTTATTTCAGGGAGTATTGATGTAAAGTGGTGGTAGCCCTGCCTTGGGGGATGTAAGCCAGGGGGTTCACTGCAGGTAGATGTGGAGGATCCAGAGCATTGGGATGGACTCAGGTTGGGAGGCTCACAGACTGGGTGGGAGAAAGCCAGGCAACATCTGAGGGAGTCTCGGGAGGCGGTTACAGAGGAAACAAAGTTTAAAAAAGTCACTGATGCTCTGCAATATTTTTTAATTATTGATAGCAGAATGTATAATGAATGATATTTTAATACGTGTATGTATTTTCTATGATGATTATATATTTGTATTTAGGTTTAATGTGCAATGGCCAAAATCATGAATGAGTAAACTAATACTACTACTAGAAGCCAGAATATAACAGGCATTATAAGGACTGTCAGTGAGTGAAAAAGAGGTTACTAAAGGGACCACATATACCAGTCATGCATACCAAATGAATTCCTGTAAGGAAAATTTCATTAAACTCAACATAGGCAGGAAGTTCTATAATAAGCTCATCTTAAATGAAAAAGAAACCCATAGAATAAATTTGTGACAAAATCTTCAGAATGCAGTTCAGACAATGGCTGCAGCTAGTAGGTAGGAGTACATGTCAATTTAAAAGTAACATTGCCCCACATATTACCTCAGATATTTGGATGTCTTATTATTCAAAAATATTTTATGATTATGCTAAACCAGCTTCCCCCACTGCCCTCTGTCTCCGACCCCATCAGGGGCACCTGGGAGTCATCCCTCTGCATACCACCCTACCAAGGCCTGCCCTGCACCCCATGGAGCCACGTCGATTTCCCCCCCCAGGTGGGGAACAAGATGGGGCCT
Source organism: Neoceratodus forsteri (assembly GCA_016271365.2). Lineage (NCBI taxonomy): Eukaryota > Metazoa > Chordata > Ceratodontiformes > Ceratodontidae > Neoceratodus > Neoceratodus forsteri. Next base: position 106,097,721 of record CM057459.1, on the reverse strand, counting down.
GTACGCCCCATACACTTACATTTCATTGGGCAAGGCGGCCTGGGTGGGCGGTGGCACATCGAGGGAATGCTCCTGGTGTCCTGTCTTCCCGGAGATGAGAGGGTGGTTTTCCTCTGCTTTTTCCTCCCCGCGTGTGGTATACACCCAGACATTGAGGCAGTACAGGCCGACATTCACTGTGCATCTTGGCCAGCCCCCCATTCTGTGAGCAGGGCTTGCTGTACCCAGAGCTTCCGCTCAGGGTCAGGCAAGTGGCAGGCAATGGCTCCCTCCCTCCCTCCCCTTGGAGAAGGTGAGCTGTCATGAGACGCTCCAGCCATTCTCCCCCGGCTGTCCCTCCAGCGACCCAAGTCTGCTACCAAACCTGGGTTGCTGGCATCGCAAGTGGAAATCAAACCACTGTGCTGATGGGCTGGCTGCTAAACCAGCTTTATCAGAGTCATCTTTTTTGAATTATTTGAAAACTCACCCCAGTATTCTAACTATTAGTGAGGAAGTCCTCATAGCTATACTTTCAGTTAGGTTAAATAAATCTGGCCAGGACAAAATCCCACTTGAGGTTTATATACTCAGTCCCAACAGGTGGACTGAAATTCTAACTTAGTTTTATAATCAGTGCATACATCAAAATTTTATTCCTGATGTCTGGAGGGGGAATGTCATCATTCCTATTTTTGAAAAATGAGATACAGTGGATCCAGCAAATTATCAACCAACTAGCCTAATTGATTGTTTAGGTAACATTTTGTCAAGAGTTTTCATGAATAGATTAAATTATTGAGTGGTATATAATGTATTATGTCCACCATTCAGACTATTTTCACAGAAACATTTCTACAACTGGCCCTTGTTTAACAGTAAATCATTTACAGTATATGAGAAGTACATAATTATCAGGAAACAAAAGTTATATAGAGCATTCATGGACTTTAAGGCAATAAGATTACATTTTCAGAAGCCTTTTTATGGCACTAATATCTAAATTGGGATTGATCAAATTTAATCCAAATAATATGAAACCTATATGATCGTAAGTGATCAAAAGTGGTCTAAATTTAAACTTGGATTAAATGAGGACCTGATCAAGAAACTTTGTACTAAAAGGGGGTCAAGCAAGGTTGCATCTTGGCCTCTTGTTATTCAGGCTTCATAGAATAAAATTCTTAAATATAGATGATTCTGATTTTTACTCTGCAAAAATGACATTACTTCTGTTCACACCTTGCTTATGCTGATAACATTGCTGTGTTTTCATCAATACCAGTTGACCACAGCATCAGATGAGTGCACTAGAAGTAATATGCAGTAATATGAAATTAGTTAATATCTGATAAAATATTGATCTTTCAGTCACAGTCTCCAAAATATCTATTATATCTTAACTCTGAGAATTAGACATAGTCACAGAATATCAACCTACTCTTTCATGTAATGGTAAATGGTTCAAACATATTCATAATACTTATTTGAAGTTGCCCCAAACAGCAATGGGTTCAAACCAATTTAATTGATTGCATGGAGGTAATTCAGTTGAAGACATAGTTAAGGCTGGTATTGAAAAACTTGATAGCCAATCATTCTATTGTTCTGCCACATGGAGTAGATCAAATCAAGAAAAAATGGAAAGACTAGTTATTATGCTGTATGCAAAGTCATGTTTTTGACTTGTCTGTCTCCTTCCCCTTATCAGTGTCAAACTTAAGTTAGGAAATTTACAATACAAAGCTTAATTAAGAGTATTACTCTATTAAACAAAAGGTAAATTCAATGCTTACATTCAGGATTCCATCTAAATGTTTACAAGGGACACTGTCAGAATCACATTTCTTTCCCATGGTTGCAGTATATCAAACAAATATTTCAGTAGCTATCTTTTCAGTATTTGTGAGACACGTGCTTGCAAGGTATAAAATAAGTAGAAAATGTAATATTCAGGAAAAGAATATACAGTATAATGTATTAAAACAGAGTGACATGTCTGTGGTTTCAAGAACAAAATATGGCCATTGGCTACCTCATATTGAAACAATCCGCAAATTGGAATGCTGACTCAAAATCCTAACTAACCCCAAAGATCAGAATGTGCTTACAACCTTTGGATTTCAAACATTTGCAAGTAACATGCTGGTTGCAAGGATGCACAGCTAGTGGCTTGAAAATGAAGTGTAGGGTCTGTTGAGGATCTTAAACATATACTACTTGCTGTATATTCCCCTGGCATGAATCCATCAATATGAAATTGCTAGCTTCTCTTCTCACTGATATTTATTTCTTCCCAGTACATAGGTTATCATATCTCTTCAATATAGAAGACACATAGTATTGTAAAGGTTTGTGGAGGCATGACCAGCTGCCGAGCATGGAGCAGCAGCTCTGAAATGCTCTGCAACTGCAGGTGACAAAAACTACATTAAACCTTATTTTAAATTCTCCAAAGTGCAAAAGGGTCAACAGCCTCTGATAGTTCAAGCTGAGATGACTCTGGGAATGCTCTTCTTGGAGCTGTAGAGTGACGGGATCAGTAGAAAGGTGGCACTGAACAAACAGGGAGGTGGTGTAGCAGAGGGAACCTGGCCAAAGGAGCAGCACCTCAGGCACATGCAAAGACAAGCAGTAAGTCCAGTTGCAAAAAATTCCCCCAGCCCACCATTACTGCCTTAGTTAAGGCAATCCAGTCACTAGGTAAACAGAGGAGGAATTCTAGATGTAGCTAAAAATATTGACATTAAGATTGATGTTCTAACCTCTGAAACTCAAAAAGCAACACAGAGTGCTAAGAGAGCCATTCGGTCTCCACAGGTCTCACTAAAGAGAAATCACTGGTCAGAACACAGTTTGAAAATCTAGAAAACATCAAGAGGATGACCCACATGAGAGTCTTGGAACTACCAGAGGAAGCAGAGAGAGAAAACCCAAGAAAATTCATTAAAAAGTGGCTATGTAAACAGTTTTAGCTAGTAGGAAAGTGTAGTCACCAAAGTGTTCCATATTACTCCTCGTAGGGGTTGCAACTGTTATCCCACCAACTAGTCTCTCCCTCACACACTTCTAGTAGTGCTGGGGTTAACATTTGACAGGGACAATATTTTTTTAGAAGCAAAACCAAAAAGTCCTCTGGAATGGAAAAAAAAAAATAAAACATACATCTTCCCAGATCTCAGTAACAAAACCCATCAAAGGTGGAAAAGCTTTTCTTCAGTTTTCTTTTTGCAATTCATACTACACTTTTCACTTCTGGAACTCTGCTCTGTGATTTTCCAACATGCTTCCCTACAGCATAAGGGGTCGTGCTTTGTATCACTTCACTAATTAGAATTAATGTATTTTTTTCCTCCTTTTTACAATTGTTAATGAAAGCAACATTGAAAGGATATTTTTGAGAAATTGGTTATGTACTCTGAGCATGATCTTTTGCATCTTGATTTGATCTGCCCCAAATTCTCCAATGAGAACAAATGTATCTTTATTCTGCCATTATAATTTGACAACAAAAGAAGTACTTAAATGATTTTTTGAGAATTTGGTTATATACTCTAAGTGTGACCTTTTGCATTTTGTTGTGACTCCCCTATACTTTCCTCTACATTGGGCTGCTTTTTGAAATTTTTTATGAAGTAAGCTGTCATTGGAGTGTTTGCTATTGATTACATTTGTCACTTCTCCATTTTCATAAATCAAAGATTTGTAACATATAGACACATCTTACATAATTAATCCCATATATGAGTTTACTGGTACCACAGAAATTTAGACAGCCTAAAGTAATTAATTGTGAGTGTTTTATGTTGCTAAAATAATGTTTTTAAACATCACGTATTTGTAATAATGAGCACTTGACTGTGGACTTGATTGCATGTTTTCATTGAGGCGTTTGAAATGTGTTTAATGAATATTAAGTGAATAGCTATATAAAAGGTGATGTCTTTGTCACAGAAGCCACACACCCCCTTAGGAAGGGTCTTGTGACCTGAAGCACCGGGGAGGGAGTGTGGCTGGAGACTTGCCTTCCCTCCAACTTGCTATCATCATTAATTCTTTTTTTTTTTTTTAGTTAATTTCTTTCTGCTCACTCCACCAACTGGCTCCCTTCCACCAGCCTTCATCCCAGCCCCGTTATCCCTGGCATCCACCAGACTCACCTCTTGATATCTCTGAGGTGCCAGCTGGCCGGGTGCAGCACCTGCAAGGGGGCTGGCAACATCTCACTGGTTGGTGGGATTTTTGGCCTCCATTTTTTCTCCCCATCCCTGAGTGCAGAGTGGCAGTGTGAAATGACACCAGTGGTCAAGCCACGCATGCTTCTGCATGTGGCACATCGGGCATCTGCTCCTCCTCCACCCCTATGTCAATGGAGCTATTGTGCCAGCCTCCAGCTGCTGCTAGGGGCCATGTATGCACAGGTGTCCAGTTCCACCTCCCTGGGAGAAGACAGCCGTCTTCCAGATGCTTAATCTCTCCCTCCCCGGCTGACTCCCAATGACCCGCTCGCAGCAGGAACATGGGTCTCTGGCATGGCAGGAGGTAAGGCAGTGATACCTCAGCCACCCACACCACTGGGCCAGCTATCATTTATTCTTTTGAAATAAATTTGGATTCATATGTAGTTTAACTGGGCTGGTGTTATTCTGTTTCTGATCAGTTTTGGAATGTTTTATTCATCAGTGGAGTCTAGCAGCCCAGGAAGCAAAGGTGGAGGATTGTTCCATGGGAGTGGAGATTTTCTGAGTCTTGATATCACAGTTTGGACTGTGTGTCTGGATGGCAGAACTGTTTAGACTGTGAGGCATGTCCGATTTCTTTATTTTAGGATGAACTGAGCTGCCTGCAATGCTGTCAGAGTCATCCGAGATTCACCCCATAATGAACTCTGATTAAATGGACTCCACCGTTATGTAACCTCTTTGGTCCAGGGATTATGCTGCTAATGTGACTACTGTGGTCCTGCAACAACGTACTATTTCCACACCATTTAGTGTTGTAACTGCTCCATGGAGTGATTTGTTTGGATGTTGGATCAAGTTATTAAAGTGAGTCCCATTTGTTTCTGCAGTACAACAGTTGTCTCATTTATTTGAACTGTTTTGGTGTTAACCTATGTCTACCCTCCTAGCCCAGCACCGTAGGGTCAGTGGGCATCATGGTTCAGCTATGGCCTGGTAAACATAGGCCACCAGGAAGTTATTTATGCTCCTGTGGTCACCCCCCCCCAGATATTTATCACCATACCACTAGACACCGGGGGAGGGCTACAATGTGGGGGCTCATCTGGGATGTTATTTTAGAGGGTCAATGGCTCCCCTGGACCCTAAATTTGGTGCTAGGTGAAGACATTGGATGTGCCTGAAAGTTTCTTTCAAGTACGGCGCAGCAGTCATGGAATTTTGGACTGGGACAATTTGCACCTTTTGGGTGGTCTGTGCGGTGCCAGAGAGTCTGCTGGGTGGGATCCTGTGTCCCGTCCATTTGAGTACCATGCAAATGGACTGGGATGAGATTTTTGGATTGGACTGCCTGTTTGGGTGGAGTAGCATTTCTTGTTGTTTCTGCCTGCTCCCTGGAGTGGAGCACAAGTTGGACTTGGCTGGGGCTTTGTCTGCTGTGGTTGTATTTGCCAGTACCAGTGAACCAGTAAGTGCTAACCTGTTGCATGATGGCTCAAGCACCTGTACCACCAGGTATTACTGAGCCCCCTGAGATATTTTCCTGGATGTGGAAGCAAGTGGAGAAGATGCCTGTGCAAGCAAAATGTGCCCTGTGCCACGGCAAGGGACCAGGAGTAGCACTGCTGCCCATATGTGCTGTTTGCAGTGGCTGTAGTCTAGCTGGTTTGGGACCTAGTTGATCCAATGCCTCCCTGACATCAGAAGATACCAGCTTGGGAGGATGGGAAGATATGGGCTATTGCCCTGGCCATGCTGCCAAAGAATGCTCCATTGGAGAGTGAACAGTGGGGCCATGGTTATGGAAGAGGTTGCGCAACCCCACCACTTACCTCTGCAGAATGTTTGACACCAGCAGATTTTGGTGCAGCCAGGCCCCGAAGTGAAACCACCCATACTGAGCCCACAGAGACTATTTCCACCACACAGACTGTGCCCCAAGGTAAAAGTGGGGAGGCAGTGTTGCCTAAAGTGCTCTCCTAATCTAAAACTTCACAGATCCCATCATCCCACTGGCAAACAGACCAAAGATCCAGAAGGCTGGTGAGAGTGAGGAGAGCAAAGTTCAAGCTGAGATCGAGGAAGAGGATGTCTGGGACACCGAAAGGGGCACTGCACCCCTTTATTCAGCAAAGATCTTATCCCCTGCTGAGGAGTCAAGTGAAGAGGGCACCCCCAAGTCCCAGCCAAGGGATCATCGTAGGCTGATAGAACACCATTGCCAGGATTGAGAATATAAAAATGGTGTGTGGCTGCCATAATGTCAAACTCCCAGGATGACTATTCAGAGCCTTACCTAATGGTCACAAGCTGAGTGGCATGTGAGGCAACATGTAGAACAGGAATTTCCTCAGTACAATTATCCATACTTGCCAAAACATGTGCGGGACAATACTGAGCAAAACAGATCGGACTAAATATTCCATGCTACCCTTGGCAAGGTGTATAGGAGGCATAATTTATATTCCAGCAGCACCACATATCAGCTGCAGCAAGCCCAATGTATTGGAAAAGGCATATATGCCAAGAATGCTCTTGAGGGGGCTAACTTTGTATAAACATTATGCCATGCTTCAGAACATAAATGGTGGCTGCACCAAATACAGTGTACCTGCAGTGGATTCTTATAGTTACCTCTGCACGAAACCCCATCTTGAGTAACACTTCAGCTGTTGGGAACGAAGCCATGATAAAACTCCCTACTGCTCCATAAACTTTGACTTAGGTGAGATATGCCCTTTTCAATGACTTTGCTGTTCGGTTTTGGGAATATGAAGTTATGGGGGGGGAATTGTATCTCATGTTTTGAAAATCACTATGTCCAATGGTTAATTTTTAGTCAAAATGTTATCGTGTTGGGATAGCAATGAGTAAATATTGTTCCAAAGTGCATGCCATGATGTTACAGTTTCCTTGTTAACTGCAAGTTTTACATCTGTTATATCTTGTCCTCGAAGGTAATGGCACCCTGTTGCAGAGTGCCTTTTGAGTCATGGGGGAACTTTGCAAGTCGAAAAGATGGAGTCCAGTTGGGCAGCAGGCAGTATAGGCAGCTGGGTTTTGTAGTGTTTAGTTTGGGTTCCTAGGACACCATCATTGGGCTTTTGGCAAACCGTCCATCGGGTCTAGTCTTGGGTTGCCAGGGGAAGTGGTCCCAGGCTTTGTGAGAGAGCTAGGCTAGGTAGCATTTGCTCTTTAGATTTCTTTACCACCATCTCAGTGATGTGCAGCCTTAAGCTCCTCAAAGGTCTGGGGGCAGGGGAGTGTGCATACCTCACCTGCTGGGGCCTCTGGAGGCTGGTTTGCAGCTGCTTTTTGGCTCATTGAGGATGGCAAGCATTTGGATGGGGGAGAGCTGTAACACCCTTGTGGATTATGGCACCATTTCTTTGCACTGGGACATGCACAGTTTAAAATAATTGTTTTTGGAACTTCTCTGTCCTGCCCTGAAAAAACAAAGAATTAACAGTTTTTCACCTTTGGGACTGTCCATCAGAGGGGCAGGCCTGGGGGGTTAAGGGGCTGCATGGGAAGGTTGAGATGTGGTCTGAGGTCCGAGAGAGAGGAGAGCAGTGGATATGAATTGAGCTGGGTGGATTCCCTGCTCGAGCATTGGGGCAGTTTTCCATCGGCGATTATGGTAATGGTAAAGGCTGGAAGTGGCATGATGGCAGCCGTTTTACAAGAAGCCCTGTGTTGGGAACCCAGGTAATCAATTCCTGATCCTTTGCTAATGAAGATGAAAGTGCCTCGTGGGGACTGTAGGTAGAACACAGTGCCAGAGGAGGAGAATGGGTCCTGGGTGCATAGGGATTGGCACCTGGGAATATCGTCCAGACAGCAATTATGTTTGGAGGTGGCGGGAGGTGCCAGAGTTAGCCCCAAGGAGAAGGGGCATTTGGACTGTGGAGCTATGGCCCTAGGGTGTGTAGTGGTAGCCAGGCCTGTGAGATTGAGAGCAGGAAGGGGACAGTTAGCCCGAGCTGTGTGGTGAGCTGGACAGCCCTGCAGAATGAAAGAGCCCTATAGGACATAGTGGAAATGGCCCCGATTTGAGCAGTCACAGCCAGGGAGAGTAAGAGGAGCAAAACTGTTTAGACTGTGAGGCATGTGCTGATTTCTTTATTTCAGGGTGAACTGAGCTGCCTGCAGTGCTGTTGGGATTGTCTGGATAATGTCCCGTAATGAACTCTGATTAAATGGACTCCACCGTTATGTGACCTCTTTGGTCCAGGAATTATGTTGCTAATGTGACCACTGCTGTCCTGCAACAATGTACTGTTTCCACACCGTTTAGTGTTGTAACTGCTCCATGAATTGATTTGTTTGGATGTTGGATCAAGTTATTTAAAGGGATCCCATTTGCTTCTGCAGTACAAGAGTTGTCTCATTTGAACTGTTTTGTTATTAATTTGTGCCTACCTCCTAGCCCAGCACCGTAGGGGTCTGCAGTCACCCCAGCTTCATCTATGGTCTAGGTAAATGTAGGCCACCAGGAAGGTGTTTTTGCTGCTATGGTTGCCTTCCTCTCCATAGACTTTTACCACATTCCCCTAGACACTGGGGGCTACATTCTAATAGCGTTGTATGAAGTCCGAACTATCCATTGCTTAACTTGATACAACATGGCCGCCCAGGAGCTAATGAGTTAAAGTGAAATAACAGATGGGCTCAGCAAATAGTGCAACCGCTACCATCACTATGACTATGAGGCTCATAACACATATGCTGATTCAGAGGATTCTGTAAAAAATCTAAACAAGAGTACAAAGCATGCTACTCTGGTGCATTATGCATAAAAGTTCCTTCATTTCCAACTTGAGGCACACAATTCCCCTGCTACAGCCTTTAAAACAGCTAGGCAGACATAATGATCAGTGCCTAGAGTCCAAGAGCACATAAAATATGCTGTGTTGAAAACAGTTCTGTATACCTTTCTTTAAAGTGACAATCCATCATTCTGTGACCTCTCCCATTTGCCAGGTCAGGAGTGGGCCAACCAAAATGGCATGAGAAGGGTCCATGGCAAAAGTCCCCATGAAAAGAGAAAAAGGGATAGCATAATTTTACACCAGTTCTTGGTGACTGGGATCTGGTCCAGCATGCCAGGACCAGCATGACAACTAACAACAACTTGTAGCTCCCAGCAGGGATGAAGAATGTTGAGTTGCTCCCATTCTTGGATGCTAAAAATAAATGGTGCTCTAATTTTGGGAGGACAGAAATTAAGTTGCTCCATTATAGAATGCAAAAACACAGTAGTAACGCACTTCTGGGACAATGACAAAGCGGGTATTTCCTGTGAGACACTGAAGACTGTTAGTGGTGATGGCCCATGGGCAGTAGTGGTGCTGGCACAGCAAATTCAGCAGCTTTGGGCCCACTCATAGCCCCAGAGTTGCTTGGCTATTCTTCTTCCTCCTCTTGTCTGATCACAGCTTCCACCACTGCTGCAGGCACAGCAAAGATCGGTGAATCCTGGTACAGAAACTTAGCCATCTGTCCCACAGTCATATCCAGGAACACACAATGGGTGGGTGGTACTCTAGTTTGTTCGTAGACTGACTTCAGGAAAAATTTAAAGATTTCTGCATTCAAACATCACATCTGGAAGGTGGTTGTATGTTTTCTTGCACTATGGACATCTGGATACCTAGCAACCCACCACATGAAGGCGCTGGCAGCCCAGGCACACAAATACCAGTGGGTGACGGGAACAGCTGATGAGCTGCTGTTGACTCTGATCCAGTGCCCAAACAGATGTGGCATATCTGTGGCATCAGGCACTCTAGTCTGGTAGATAAGGACGGGGTTCCTTTTTCTCCATGCTCCTCCTTTCACACCAGGGCAAGGTAATAGTACCCAGTGCAGTTCGAAGGTTCACACAAACACTAACACCTCACAGAACTCCTTTGGGGGCAAATGTTCCTCAAACAGCAAGTCATTCAGGTTGAAACTTGAGTGTACCAAAGCATTCTCACTCTCGTTAAGTCCAGTTCTGGACCACAGGTCTGGTGGCACATGTCAGCTTGAACATGATCCTGAGGCCTGTTATGAGCACCAGTCACTGCAACCTAGCTTAATGTCTTGAGGAATGCAGGCAAGTCCATCACTAGCACCAGTCTCTAGGACAACAGGCACTCCTCAGCACTCAGTGTGTACAAGCACTGTTTGATTCCTGCAAAAAACAGTCTCTGAAATGCATGTGGTACATTTTTTGGTGCAGTCCAATGAAAAACTGCAGGTGCCACTATAGCAAGATACTTCGTGTTGAAATGAAATTGAGTCGCCCATCAACAGTGCCCATAATCAGCCATGCACACTGTTCTTTCCATTCCCAGTTTCAGGACTTTCTCTTCTCAGCGCAAATACATGGTCCCCAGGGCGCATAGCAGGGCATGCCACTACATCCCAGTGGTGCCTCCATTAAATGTGGGCTCCTGTTAATGGGGAGTCTGGTAGTCCATGGTACCATATCGAGGCCTTAGAAACATAGAATTTGTCAGCAGAAAAGGACCGCTTGGTCCTCCCAGTCTGTCCAGATGTTTCCTGCCTAATCTGTGTCTTCAGATCCTAAATGGACCATGACTGGTCCCTGGCGATCCCTCTCCTCCCTGCATGTTTGCTAATACACCTATATGTGTATCTCACACAAGCTGGAAGCCCCCCACTGCTCTTATCTGCTGGCAGTCTTTTCCAGGCTTCCACCACCCTTTCAGTGAAGAAATGCTTCCTCACATCTCTCTTAAACTCCCCCTCTCCAGCTTCATCACATGCTCCCTGGTCCTGGTGCTTCTTCTTTATTTATTTATTTTTTTGTGCCTCCCATGCTCCTCGACCAGCCACTCCTTCGGGTCACCCAGGTGCACCCCACTGCCACTCCTTCCCCACTGCTATCCACCACCACACATTGCAGCCCTCTGGGTAATGCGACGTTTCCCTTTGTTGGACGGTTCCCCCCCCAGGGGAGAAAGCATTGGTGGGGGCAGCCAGTGCAACTACTTGGCCCAGGTGCTGCTGGGGTCAATACAGGTTGTCCGTGGCTCCGTGGTGACGGGGGACCGGCAACCATCATCTGGCTGTTCAGGAAACCTTTTTCCTGGTTTTCTCTGGGAATGCAATGTGCCAGGACGTCGAGGTGTAAGCCAGCGTCCATCACGCTCCCTCTGCAGCATGGCACGACATTCTGCCATGCCTCTGGCTCTACCAGAGGTTGACAAACACTGGGACGTGTACCACCCTCCCACCCGGGAGAATGTGAGCCATCGTAGGAAACTTCAGCCATCTCCCCCTCCCGGCCAGCCCTCTGACACCCGGGTCCGTTCCCGAACCCGGGTCATCGGCATCGCAGGTGGAAATCCTGCTGAAGATACCCTTCCCTAGGTATACCCCAGTATTCCACTAGCTCTATCCACTGTTTTGCCATGTTGCCCTGCCAATTTCAGGACATCAGATATGATAACCCCAATTTCCCTTTTCTGTTTACTGATTGTCGATAGCCACACTCCACTCTGTACTCAGCACCTGGGTTCTTATGCCCCAGGTGCAAGATTTTTCACCTTTTGGCAATGAATCCCAATTGCCATGATCTTGTGTTTCCCCTGATCACATTCTCTCCACCCTCTCCTGAGTGTCCACCCTATTGTAGATTTTGGTATCATCTGCAGAAAGGCATACCTCCCCTCCCAGTTCCTCGGCAATGTCACCTATGAAGACAGTGAAGAAGATCAGTTTCAGTACTGAGCTCTGTGGCACCCTACTGGTCATTCTTTCATCATTTTAAGTGAGTGGCATTTACAACTACCCTCTGTCTCCTATCAGTTATCCAGTTTCTAACCCATCTCACCACTTTGGAGATCACTCCTAGGCTGCTCAGTTTCTTTATCAGCTTCCTGGGCAGTACAGTGTCAAAGGCCTTGCTGAAGTCCAGATAGGCCACATCCTGCACTCCTGATACAGTTTCCTAGTAACCCAGTCAAAAATAACTAGAAAACAACTATCAGATTTGTTTGGGATGACACCCCCATGTGAATCCATGCTGCCTGGTCTTACAGCTCATTGAATTCAAGATACTCTGCAAGCCTTTCTTTTAGCTTGGTTACCATTAATTTCCCCACCAATGAAGTAAGACTGACTGGCCTATAGTTGCTAGCCACCTTCTGCTGCCAGTCTTATGTATAGGGACCATGTCAGCCCTTCTCCAGTCCTCCAGAACCATGCCTGTTGCCAGTTAGCTGTTGAATAAGGCTATCAGTGGGGCAGCTAACACATCCCTGTGTTCTTTTAGAACCCTTGAGTGAATCCTGTCCAGTCCTACAGCATTGTCCACAGCTTTGTCCACCTTCAGAGCTGCTAGTCCATTCTGGACTCTTTCTTCTTAAAATAGCCTTATGTCTACCTCGTCCCACTCCTGCTACTCCCTGGTAGTCTGTCCCCCCTCCCTCCCTCCACTGTGAAGACTGAGCAGAAGTACCTGTTTAGGATGTTTGCTTTCTCTTGGTCCTTTTCTGTGCAGTCTTCCCCCCTCTGCCCTTTTAATCTTCACTATCCCTCTCCTTGCTTTTCTATTTTTATGTTGCTTGCACGCATGTGCAAGAAACATAGTGCCATCATCGGAGATTTCGGAGGTGTGTCACCTCCTTCTCCAATTCAGTCAGTGAGCTGGCAGGCGCGACTGATAAGCCAATACATTTTGGAGCTGTCTGTGACAGCTCCAAGCTGATGTGCCTCTGATTGAAGGGGGCTACGCTGGTGAACAGAGATAAGAAGAGTAGCTCCCCCACCACGCTGGGCGTGCGCCCCGCACCTACTGTGCAGCCGACGGGGTGCCCAATCCCGTCAGCTGAGCTGTCTCCCCCCCAGTTGTAGGTGCCACGCTGGGGCCCACCCCAGCGTGGCATCAGTCCATAGGCCGACAGGGGTGCCCAATCCCCGTCGGCTGAATGCCCCAGCGTCCTTGTGCACGCTGAGAGCCCACCCCAGCGTGGCAAATGGTCCCACAACGCTCTTTTTTATTTTAACCTGAAAACAAAAGCGGTCCCACGGAGTGTTCCCAACCCCACAATCCGCACCCACCCACTGCGCACTCCAGCCTCCCACCCCCTCACCCCATACTTACCTCCGGACTCCGGCGCGGCGATCTTGGTGGACCGGGAACCGTCTGCACTCTTCAAAGCCGACCGCGAACTGAGGAAATGCCGTAAGCTGTATAATGGCCTAGATAGGGGTTTCAACTGTTGCATATCTCAGGCATTTTGGAATTTTTGCACCAAATTTTCAACATGGGGTTTTGGGACCCCTTCTCATGAATGATGTCACTGTCATGGGTGTTATTCGGGCCGAAGGGTGATTTCCGCAGTGACTGCGAAATCACCCCCCGGACTGAATATTGCCATGACAGTGACATCATTCATGAGAAGGGTCCCAATGTTGATGGTATAAATTCAAAAAAAACTGACTTTTTCTGAGCGTACGTTGCAGTTCCTCACGCGGGCTCGTAAGTTCGCGAAATTTCAATATTTTCACTCCAGATTTTCAACATTGCCATTTTACCACACTTCTTATGAGTAGTTAGAGCTGTCATTTTTACATCTCACCCAAAATGTGTTTCGCCCATGTAGCGCACAATGCGCGAGTTGGTGTGCAAACTCAATGTATAGGACACATTAACAAAATCACAGTGACACCGTTCATGAGCAGAGGTCTTAAAATGGCTATGTTGAAAATTTGGTGAAAATTCCTAAATGACTGTTTTATTTAGCCATATGCTATGCAGTTCCTATAGGCTCGTAAGTTTGCAAATTTTCAATATTTGCACTCCAATGACTTCCAAATACCTAAACAGCACATAGAAGCAAGCAATATTCAGCATTGACAAATGCTTGTTACTTATGTATCTGAAGACAGTCTTGTCCCTTTTGCTGAACCCTTCGGTGATTATTTCCCTGGTCTGCAACTTTGCTCCCCTCACTTTCTTGCTAGTTTCACTCTGCTTTACTAGGTACACCTCCCTGTCCTTCTCCTTCTGTGTTTCATTTTACTTTCTGAATGCTGCACTTTTTTCCTTCACCACCTTTAACACTTCCTTAGAGAGCATACTGGTCTCTTTTTCCTTCTGCTTTTACTCTTTTCCTTCATGCAGAGGTTGGTTGCTTTCATTATACCCTCCGTTGTGTAAGCCCCCCAACCTTGTCGGGCTTACCATGGGTGGCTCCCGTTTTCTCCGCGGTACCGCCAGTGGATTCTTGCTCTTATGTGAGGCGGCGATCTGTGCATGCCCAGTAGTGTGCTCTTGTGTTATCGTCATTGCTGCAGCACCTCAAGTGCTTCTTCCATGCCCCTGACCCCCAGGATTTGTAAAATGGGGTCCAGAGACACAATGAAGCCACCTGAGACACCCCAAAAGCATTTGGTTTAAGAACGCCTATGAGCACTAGTAAAGAGGCATGGATAATTCATGACAGGCTCATGAATATTAATGAGCCGGCTTGTTCAGTATGGGGGCAGTGTTCTTGCATCTGTGATAGTTTGTAGGGTAAATAAAAACTCTGCAGTGGTATAATGGTGCAGAGGGGTTGCTATACATTTATGGGGGAAAGGAATGTAAAAAATTTTAACTGTGTCTGCAGATGAACGGTGAATGTGAGGACTGTACTGAAAGTCAGCAGCCATGATGTTCCCTTACCCCTATACAGCCAATCAGAATGCAGGGATTCTTTAGAGGACTATGGGACTAGAGAAGGGATATTTGAGAATACAAGGAGGGACATTTCTAGGTGCCAATTTAAGGACCAATAGGGCATCATTTTCTGTAAGGACAAGTGCTTCAACTAATCAGGGCTTCAGAGATCTCCCAAAACTCATAGACTTTCAGGACTGGGGTTCAGTTCAGTGGGCCCCCTCCTGAGGGAGGGTCTCCAGCCTCATTGCAGAAAGATGTGGCTTCAAGTCTTGGAAAGGGCCTTCCTGGGGTTGCCAGTTACCTGTCCCCAGGGCCCAGGAATCTTGTGAAACCTTCAGTTGTGAGAGCTGTGGAGCCCGCAACATACAGCTGTGAAAGCTGCACTGACTACAACCACAGTGGTGAGAGCACTGTGGGGACTGTGACTTCATAGGGTTTAAGGTTTCTGAAGACGAAGAATTCTCTGAATTTTAAAGGACTACCAAAGAGACTGTTGTCTGCCAAAGAGGTCTATGGTTGGTGGAGTGAGCTCAGCCAGGATTCAGAAGAGAGTGCTTGGGGCTTGCTAGCCCTGAAGGTCTGTGTGTTTGCTCCTCGGTTTGCGTAGCCACAGCACAGGACAAATGATCAAAGACTTTGTGAAGCTGTTGCAAAGCCAGTGACAGCTGCTGCTCAGAATGGAACCTTCGGTTGTGAGAGAAGGAAGTTTGCACTAGTGAGAGAGCCAGTGAGACTTGAACCTGTGGCTGAAGAATGTTGCTGCAATGAGGATTTTGCTCCAGAGAGGGAGCCAGCGCCTGTGAGAGGCTGTGTGGAAATTGGGCCATGTGGTGACGGTGAGAATATCATCCAGAATGACCATGTGGTGACGGTGACAATGTTACCAGGGCTGATGTGTGAGATTTCTGAGATTGTCCAAAAGGAATTGGACTATTCTGCAGGGCAGAAAGTGTTGTGGAAGAGATACAGTTGGACTTCAGAGACTGTATAGGTCACTACCTAACATCCGCAGTACTCTGCTGGCTTCAAAAATATGATTTTCAGGGTGTTTCTCTTAGTTGGAGAGAGAGAGAGAGAGAAGTTGTACCCGGACAGAGGGATAAATTTGTACCCAGACCAGGAGATAAGTGTACCCCCACAAGGAGAGAATCTTTTCAGAGAAAGAGTTAGGAGGCTTACCAGGTGAACACTGCATACAAAGGCCCCCCCAAGGGTGAAGATGGGAAAGGCTTGGCAAGTGAAGACTGAATTTCATCATTGTTTCAGTCAGTGGCTTCATGTCGCACCAACAACACCTACTACCAGCATGGTATAGTGATTTCAAGTATCTGCAAAACCCCTTGAGAATCAGCAGAACTGTAAGTACCCTGAGCTGCGGCTTTGAGGAAGCATTCATCAATTGACCAACTAGTCAGAATAAAGGGGGTTAAGCACCGGGCAGGACTGTGGCAAGATCAAAAGTGTGTCCAAGCTAAAATGTAAAAGTTTTGCATTTGTTTGAAGTTATTTGGGCCCTGACCAAAGATTCCTTGTGTCTTCTGCATCTGCAGTGTGGTACCCACCCCTTGGACTTATAGACACTCTGGGCAGCTGCCAGTTAGAAACCAGGTGCACCCGTGGGTGGGAGGCAGAAATAAGTGGGGCAAAAGTGATGCAACTGTATTAACATTGTTATGCTATTTTTCTCTTTTCCCCCTCCCCAAAATAAAATGGGTGATTGTTCATGTTACATTCTGGTACAGTGAAGTATTGCTAAAGGTGGACATTGGTGTGTGGGGAAGGTACAGTGTTGGCTACTACTATATTTTCTTGGAGAGTGTACCTTTAATTTATTTTCAGGTATTCCCAATCACTACCCCAGGTGGAGGCACCAAGTGCACTTACTGGTCCAGTACCCCGTACTCCAAGAACCTAGGCCAGCCCCCTTGAGGTGTGTCCAGAGAGGAACCGAGGGCCTCAGAAACAGCCAAGGTGAGTCCCAAAACCCGACTGTTACACTTGTTCTTGCCCACTGTGCCCCCACCCCCCCGGCAATCCCTCCATTTGAGGCAGTTTCTGAGGCAGTCTCCCATTTCTTTACAATCTGCCTTCTTAAAATACAGGACCCTTGTCCTCATGTGGTTAGCCTCTGTTCCTGTCTTAATGTTAAAACACACACTACGGTGATCACTGATATGCAGGGGACTGCCCACTGTGGCATTTGTAATATGGTCCCTATTTGTAAGCACCAGGTCCAGCACTGCCCCATCCCTAGTGGGTTCTTTGCCTAGCTGCCAGAGAAAAGCCCCTTGTAGGGAGCCAAGGATGGCCCTACTCCTTGCCAACCTGCTGCTGGAAGGCTCCACTCCATATCTGGCAGAATGAAACCATCAAATAGCAGCACCTCCCCTTTAACTCACCATCCTGATGATGACTTCCCAAGTGCCTTATCCAACTTCCCTCCTGTGCTGGAGTTCTGTACACTACCCAGTACAGATAGTAGCCCTGGAACTTGTATCCAGGGTGACCCTCAGTTCCTCTAGCCCTTCCTTTTCATCATGGTGCCCCTGTACCTTTGTGGCCTTGATTCCTTCCCTCACATATAAAACAGCCCCTCCTCCCTGCCCTATCTCTCCTGTGCAGAGAGTAGCCTGGTATGGCCATGTCCTAGATATGGTGCTTAGTGCAGGCTCCTTCAGGGTATACTTCCCCTTATACCAATGGGGGGGTTGGCCTGGATTATTAGTGTTGTAAGATACTGGGTAATCACTTTTTCACATGACTCAACGCCACTACTTGGGGAAGAGAGTTCCCAGGACACTCTATGGCTCAGGAACAACTCAGCAGAGGGTTTTGTAAGAAATAAACTTTGGCAGGGGATGTCCCTGGGGAATAGGGGCTAGGCACAGCCACACAGCAGGGTGACTAGCTTTAACTTTATTTGGACTCTTTATTTCCCAACAACAATTCTTTTTTTTTTAACTCAGTATGCTTCTTGTTGCATAATCACTGATACAATTTGAGCAATCACTGTTCCCCAACATTAGGCTGTCGAAACAGAGCACTTCAGTCATAATCCTTAAATCAACAAACACATTTATTTGCAAAGTTTCATTGCACATGGGCCCAAGTTACTGCTTGGATGGAATGCAGTACTTGTACAGTAGAGCATCCACAGTTGCAGAGTAACTTGCAGTAAATGACACGTCACAAAATATTGCATGACAAAAGAGCTTAATTGCCATTGAATTTTGATGTTCCCTGCAGTATACTGCAGCATACTGTGATATACTGCAGCATTACTGCATTGCATTCTGGCGGGTATTGCTGTATGTTCACAGGCATCTATTAGTCATCAGAAAGAAAATAGTTGCCTTGAACCATCATGTCATGTCTGGTACTTGGTCACATTTGGCAGCTCACAGAGTGATCCACCTGCAGTCGCAAAGTGGAACAGTGCAAGCCTCAGAGGGTCTTAAGCTCATGGACCCAGAAAAGGGAGCCTGTAAATTATATACATGTTAAATGAACTCCCTGAGGTGCTGGCCCCTGTATGATATTGTAAAACCAGGCAGTACATGCTTTGGTACCTATGAAGTAGATGGTTTTCTGCATACCCTTACTGCTGCTGTCCAGAAGAGTAGTATGGGGGCACACAGTGGTATGTTGATCTGAGTATAAGTGCTCACTGCTCCTGCTCGCACATAGTGGGCCCCTTCCATGGCTAGTCTGGGATATCCTGTAGATGCCATCAGGCTGATCCCCCAGAGGGGACACCTTTAACAGGCCTCCACCATCATGTTGATGTCTTTGGGTGTCAGTTCATATATTGGGCATCTGGAGACAGCTGGAGGGGACAGGTGCCACTCTTCAGACTGGGGACCCAAGTGCCACTTCCTGAGCCTGACACATCCCCTCCAGCCCATTGCAGCCTGAGCCACAATGGGGCAAACACCATTTCTTAACATGGACCTCTTACTCCTCCAACTCCCATTTCCCCTACAAGAAGGGGTCTCACCTTTATACCACGTAGGGCAGGGTACCCCAGACAGGATGGAGCCTCTTGTTTACAGGAAAAAAAATCATACAGCAATGTGATGGACATTTGACCAAATTAATCTATTCTTTTCTTTTTTTAGTCTAATTATTGTTCTTTTATAAGTTCTCGCTGTTTGGAATGGACACCAAAATGGCTTCCAGGTCACATGTCCAGGCAGATCATATGAGAAACACTGGCCAACTGGAAGGTGCTAAGTCTCCCATGAGCTCATCTAGCAACAGACCCAGGCAGATGTGAGGGTGCTATTTCTGGCACAGAGACATCGTGTAAGAAGAATGGAAATATGGTCATAAAACTACTAGGTGAGAATAAAAAAGCCACTGATGATGTTACACACACACACACACATAGATGGGGAATACTGGGGGAACTATCACTTAAGGGAATGGTCACCTCCACAGCCCTGAGCCCATAAACTGGAGAACTGGACCCCCAGCTCTCTCTCTCTTTCTGAACTTCACAGCCTGTGAAGAAGGCCGGACTCTCTGAGTGAGTGCTCCAGAGAAGGGAGAGCCCTGCTCCTAAAGCTAGTCTATCTGTGTGAGGGAAGGACAGACTTTAGTGGAAGTCCTTTCAGGTTAGCTTACAAGTAAAAATAGACTCTAGGAGAGACTAGATTTTGAGATTTATTTCATTTTCATTTTTTTTTTTATTCATTGAAGTCTAGGATTACAAATACTTTTGAGCAGGAACTGCTCATTTAGAAAGGTTCCATGTCGAGCAAATGGAAGATAAATATACATACAAAGGTCGACATAATTATACATAGTTACACAATAAAAAGAAGCAAGAGACTGAGGCTTAGTTAATTACAGTACCTCAAAATGTGCCATTGTTAAGTAGAAAGACACAACAACCAAGGGAAAACTTAGAAATAAACGTAGAAATAAGCGCTGCTGGCAAGAGGGTAAGGAGGGCGGAGGTGCATAGGCAGGAGGGCCATTGTCGTAGTGTATGTGGTGGTAAGAGCACCTATGGGAGGGCAATTGTCACTAAGTGCCAGGAAGGGGTGAGGAAGGGGAGTGGTGGGGGGGGGGGGAGGCTGGAGAGGGAGGGCATGGCAAGGGGGAGTAGCTGGCCTGTCTAAAGTAGGGGTCAGTGAGTGTGGGGCCCCAGATTAGGCGAAGCAATCACAGTGACTAGTTGAGCTGAGATGAAGTCAGAGTTGTATTTTAAATGGGCCAAGAGCAGCAGCTGTAAGAGTTTCTTTGTTGAGTGTATTGTACCACTGTGGAGCTCTGTGAGCAAAAGCCCTCTGTCCCATTGTAGTCCGGCATCTGGGGACAAGGAAGGTTTGTTGTGAACTTCTAGTTTGCTGGGTGCTATAGTGGTCTATGAGGAGCTTTTCAACCCCTGGGGGCATGATCCCGAGGAGGACTATTTTGGCTAAGAGGCAGGTTTGATACTGGATCCGGCTGATGAGAGGAAGCCATCCTGCCCGAATGTACAGATCACAAGTGTGTGTAAGTCGGTCAGCCCCGTTAAAAGCCTGCATGCTTTGTTGAGTGCGACTGTAATTCTGCGGAGGGCAGAGGCGGAGCCGTAGATTGCTAGCCCATAATCAGTGATGGAGGTAACAGAGCTGTTACTAGTCAACTGGAGTGTGTCTGGATTCATGCAGTGTTTGTGCCTGTACAGCAGGCCTATATGGATATTGATGGCTTTGGTGACAGAATCAATGTGCCGATGGTAGGAGAGGGAACTGTTCAATGTAACGCCTAGGTATTTAAATTTAGGAACGTGTTCAAGTATGGTCTCTGTTTGGTTTTTGATGGTGAGGTCATGGGATTTGTACTTGCTCCTAGTGTTGTAGAAAGTCATTACCTTGGTTTTGCTGTAGATCAGGACCAGTTTGTGTGTCTTGACCATTTTTCGATGCGCATGAAGTCAAGATGCAATTGTTTCTGAAGGAGCTCCGCATCTTGGTGGTTGGTGAACAAGACTGCGTCATCAGCGTAGAGTAGTAACTTCTTATGGCAGACACTGGGGAGGTCATTCAGAAAGAGGCCGAAGACTAGTGGTCCCAGAATGGACCCCTGTGGGACCCCCGAAAGGACCAGTTTATCTTCCGAGTGACACCAGCAATCCTGACCACTGGACCCTCTCCCCAAGGTAACTTGAAAATCAGAGCAGCGTTTCTTTGGAGAGCCCAATGTTTGATAGTTGCTTGAGTAGGAGTCGGTGGTTGACAGTATCAAAGGCTTTCGATAGGTCAATGAATACTGCCCCCACACAGTTTCCTTGATCGAGAGTGGTATGGATGAATCCAGTGAATTCTAATAGTGCAGTGGTGGTGCTGTGTCCTTTACAAAAGCCATGTTGCTTGGGACATTGAATGTTATATTTTCCCAGGTACTCGACTAGTTGGTCTGAGGCAGTGCATTCCAGGGCCTTAGACAACGGAGGGAGGATGGAGATAGGTCTGTAGATGGAGTGTAGTGACTTGTCTCCACTTTTGTGTACTGGTGTGATGGTCGCCTGCTTCCAGCAAGATGGGGACTGGGACATCCTTAATGCTAGGTTGAAGATCATTGTCAGGGGTACAAGGATTTCTTCAAGGACCAGTGCTAGCAACTTCAGGTCGAGAGAGTCACCACTGTAGCCTGTGTTGCGAATGGCCTTCTGAATATTTATTTATTTATTGAAATGTTTCACTAGAACCGGGGAGTAACAGAGGAATACAGGATACATGAATACATGATTATACAGTGACATTGGTACATAAAATATGCACTATTACATTGTGGGTTTACAGATTTAGCTATAACAGGCATGGACTATCAACAACCAGTACACAAGATCAGAGAAGACAGAAACATAGACAATTCGAGGACAAATAAGTGCCAAGAGGGCAAGTGCAAGTGCTTATCTGGGAGTGCTCAGCTTAGGAATTGTTGCTAAGCCGTAGGCTGGCTGGGTGGGGAGAAGAAGTGGCAGTCAGGGGATAGAGCAAGAGCAGTTTACCATGAAGTAGCTTGTGAGGGTGTTGGAGAGGGCATTAACAGAGGAGGAATGCTGGATTTGTGGGGGCCGCTCATTCCAGATTTTGAGGAAATTATGAGAGAAGGCTGTTTGGCCAGCTGTGGACTTACACCAAGGGATAACAAGTTGGCGGGAGTCCATGGATCTGAGGGCATAAGAGGGTGGGGGGGGGTAGGAACGAACAAGGAGGAGAGGTAGGAGGGGAGGGTGCCTAGCCAGAACTTGGAGGTGAATTTAGTGCAGTGAATAAGGAGTTGGTTTTCTTTTTTTTATACTTCAAGTTTATTTATTTTTGCATCCATTCAAATAATTCACAACCATGTATTAACAATTAATCATGGCACTGTTTTAATACTATATAGCGAATTTTAAAAAGTAATTTTCCCATTCCAGCATTACATTTTAGAAAAACAACTCTTTGCTTATGTATCTTCTATTCAGCATTTTTCTGTTATCATATCCAAAACAGTGTCTTTAAGTCAGTATACCACTATTAAAGAGAAATCAAAAATTAAACTGACATTCTCTGTCCCTTATCTTATACCGACATGTTAAGTTATTTAACCTATACTTATGTTCAAATTATTTAAGTTTTTGCATCAAAAAACTATTACGCTCCCATACAAATACTAATATAAACAGTGTTGTACCAGGAATTACAAACGAACCTATCTATCTGGATGTTCTTACACTATCTATTGTCTCCCAGTAACTATTCACCCACTTCCCATTTAATGATGACTCTATTCCTATATAACTCATTATGTTAGTTTCTTACTCTTCTCCTTCAGACTTATTTCTATTAAGGGTTAACCATATAAGCTAGGACCTAACCTAATCTAATTAATCTGAATGCTGTATCCCTTCATAAAGTAACCATCTTGTCCATCTATTTTGGTATACTGAAGTTTGCTGTCTTAGATCATAGGTTATTTTTTCCATTCTACACACAGCCTCCATTTGCTGGACCCAGTCATGGATAGTAGGGGCATCAGTCAGAAGCCATCGCCTTGTCAAAGACCTCAGTGCTGCAGCTATCATAACTAGCCACAAATATCTCTCATCTTTACCATTCAGATCTTTGGGAATAAGACCCAAGATCATGTATTCCGCCCCAAATGATATTTGGACTTGCACAATTCGTGCCATTTGCTCTGTAATTACCTGCCAAAATGGCATAATCTTTGTGCATGCCCAGAAAACGTGTGCCTGGGTGGCCCTGATCTCTCCGCAACCCCGCTAACAAGCTGGGTTGGCATCTGGTGTATAATGTGCAACCTGTACGGGTACTAAAAAATATCTTGCTCTTATTCTCCAGCAAAAGTCTCTCCAGGTCACCGACCCAGTTGTTGCCCAAGTACGTTTCCAAACTAGGGACCATTGTTGTGTCAAGATAATTATATCTAAATCCTGTTCTCACTTGCTTCTAAGGTATTGGATAGTGTTTTCTAAGTCTACTATATAGTTCCTGTACAATATTGAAATTGCTCACTCTACCCCATCTATGCCCCACATTCTCTGAAATATCGATGTCTCAGTCAGTACCCCCTGTGCCTTTGTAAGCCTATTTAGCTGTTTGTATATGTAGTCTCGCATCTGATAGTATCAAAATTTATCTATGCTGAGTAGTCCAAAAGCCTGTTGTACAGCTTCAAATGACAGTACATTATAACCTGATAACATTTGATAGGGAGAGTGAAATCCCCTCCTAGCCTGTTTTAGGCACCAAATATCAAGCTGGGCAGGCTCAAAACATGGATCATAAGCCCACCATCTAGATTTCCATATCTGTCTATATGTGGATCCTCTCCTTGTACCTCTCGTCCAGCCCTCTAGCACTGCATGTGTGCCTGAGTGCCCCTGTATCTCTTTAATACCCCCCTCTTTAAATAGAAGTGCCAACAAAGGAGGATTATGTTGCTCCATTAAATCTATTTTTTTCCAATGAGAGCCGTATCCTGAGTTGCCCCATAATAAGGCGATCCACATCTGGGCTGCCACCCAATATCCCTGTAAATGAGGCACCGCCAATCCCCCATCTGATTTACGTAGGTACAGTATTGATCTCCGAATTCTGGGTCTATTACCCCCCCCCAGATAAAATTAAAAAAATATGTTGTGCCAGGCCTCCAATTGTGCAATTGGCACCTTACATGGCACACATTGAAATAATTATAGTAGATAAATATAGTAGATGTGGGAGGGCATTCATCTTTAACCCCTGCATCTTAGCCGTCAAAGAGAGAGGTAATAGTTGCCATCTTTGGAGGTCTCTTTTGAGCTGATCCACCATCTGAGGGTAGTCAAATTCCCATAGTGTAGTACAATCTGTTCCTATTTCAATACCAAGGTATTTCAAAGACACCAGATACCACTTCATGAGATATAAAGCTTTTATTTCTCTAGTAGGGTTATGATGCAGGCATAACACCTCCATTTTGGCCGGATTCAGTTTAAAACCTGCCAGTATGGAAAATGCCTTCACCTGTTGCATTATTCCCGGCAATGAAACCTCTGGTTTTGAGACATAGAGAAAGACATCATCGACGTAAAGGGCCAATTTGTGTGTATCTCCCCCCAAATTAATATCCTTAATGTTAGGGTCCTAGCTAATACTTTGCGCTAATGACTGTATGTAAAGTGCAAAAAGTAGCAGAGATAAGGGACAGTCCTGCCTTGTGCCCCTCTCCAACCTCAATGCTGCGGAAATATGTCCGTTGGCTCTGACATAGGCTCTAGGTGGCTCGTATAGACTAAAAAGGATCATAATAAACCGCTGCGGGAACCCAAGCTGGGAAAGGACACCCCCCAGTAAGCCCACGAGACACAATCAAATGCCTTTTCAGCATCTAAACTCATAATTAAGGAGGGGATTCTCCATTTATTTATGTGGTCAATGATATGGGTCGTTCTCCTAAGATTATCTTGGGCCTGCCTGCCCATCACAAACCTAGACTGGTCCGTATTCACAAGGGAGGA
Organism: Neoceratodus forsteri; assembly: GCA_016271365.2. NCBI lineage: Eukaryota > Metazoa > Chordata > Ceratodontiformes > Ceratodontidae > Neoceratodus > Neoceratodus forsteri. The sequence goes on along the minus strand of CM057459.1, from coordinate 106,072,880 downwards.
TAGATACTGTTTTAACCGTTCTGCTATAATTGAGGTAAATATTTTATAGTCCGTGTTTAATAGGGAGATCGGTCTATATGAGGCACACCTAGTGGGGTCCTTCCCCGGCTTGGGCACCACAGATATTACCGCTTCTGTCCAAGAAGGAGGTACCTTTACGTCTCCCCTCATCACTTCTGCAAATACCCATGACAATAGGGAGTAGAGACGATTTCCCATCGTTTTATAAAACTCGGATGGACAACCATCTGAGCCCGGACATTTCCCGATCTTCAACCTTCCTATTGCAGTTTTTATTTCTTCCTCTCCTATAGGGGTCAACAGTCATTCTCCCTGTTCTGTAGTCAGTCCTGGTAGTTTCAATCCTCCCAGATAGTCTCTAATCTCTTCCTGTCCTGGGTGAGTCTCCTCTGCATATAGCTTACTATAAAAATATCAAAAAACCTCCCCCACATCATGAACCCCCTGCACCAATCTTCTTTTTTGTGGATGCCAAATAGCAGCAATCATAGCTCTAGCCCTCTGCGCTCGTAGGCTACTTGCCAAGAGTCTAAAGGAATGTGGACCTCCCTCATAGTATTTATGTCGCAGATACATAGATACATAGACAGTGTCGGCAGATAAGGGTCTATGGCCCACCCAGTCTGCCCATTTGAGCTTGTAAGTTCAGTTTATGTTTTCCTAGAAGTCTGTTGCCCCTTACCCCTGACCTCCAGAATTCCTTTATGTCTATCCCATGCATTCTTAAATCCCGTGATTGTTTCAGCCCCCACCACTTCCTCTGGCAGGGTGTTCCACTTGTCCACCACCAGTTCTGTGAAGAAATTCTTCCTCATGTTTCCTCTGAAGCATCCTCCCTCCAACTTCATCCCATGCCCTCTAGTCCTGGAACATCTTTTTCGTTTAAAAGTAATGTATTCCTGCAGCCTGTTCCTCCCTGTAAGATACTTGTATGTCTCTATCATATCCCCTCTCTCCCTCCTCTCCTCCAAGGAGTACATGTTCAGTTCCTTCAACCTGTCTTCATAGGATTTGTGATGCAATCCATGCACCATCTTTGTTGCCCTCCTCTGAACCTTCTCTACCCTGTCTATATCCTTATGTAGGTATGGTCTCCAGAACTGTACACTGTACTCCAGGTGGGGCCTCACTAGTGTCTTGTATAGCGGAATTATGACCTCCCTTTTCCTGCTGGTGATGCCCCTGCCTATACATCCCAGCATCCTATTTGCTTTACCTGCTGCCTTGTCACACTGTTTCCTACCTTGAGGTCATCAGAGATGATAACCCCAAGATCCCTTTCCTGCTTGGTATATGCTATATCCTCACCCCCCAATTGATATATTGTGCCAGGGTTTTTGTGCCCCATATGCATTATCTTGCACATTCTTGCATTGAATTTCAACTGCCAAACCCCTGACCATTCTTCAAGTTTCTGCAGGTCCCTTCTCATTCTGTCCACACCCTCTGGTGTGTCTACTCTGTTACAAAGCTTTGTGTCATCAGCGAACAGTGAAATTCTGCCTTCTAGGTCCTGCAGAATGTCACTGATGAAGATGTTGAATAGGACTGGTCCCAGCACTGATCCCTGTGGTAGCCCACTGGTCACTCTTCCCTCTGTGGGTGACAGCCATTTACCACCACACTCTGTGTCCTGCCACCCAGCCAGTTACCTACCCACCACATTACTGTCCTGCCCACACCCATATTCCCCAGTTTGTGTAATAGTCTTCTATGTGGCACAGTGTCAAAGGCCTTGCTGAAGTCCAGATAGGCCACGTCCACTCTCCCTCCCTGATCTGCCTCCCTAGTCACCCAGTCAAAAAATTCAACGAGGTTGGTCTGACATGACCTCCCCCTGGTGAAACCATGCTGCCTTGGGTCCTGCAGTCCACTGACAACCAGATGTTCCACCAATCTCTCCTTCAGTAGTGCTTCCATGATCTTCCCCACTACCAAGGTGAGGCTGACTGGTCTGTAGTTCCCTGCTTCCTCTTTGTTCCCACTTTTGTATAAGGGGACTACATTTGCTGTCCTCCAGTCTTTGGGTACCTCCCCTGTTTCCAGTGATCGGCTAAACAGGATAGCCAGAGGTTCAGCCACCACCTCTCTTAGTTCTTTAAGGACCCTGGGGTGCACCCCATCTGGCCCCATTGCTTTATCAACTCTTATTACTTCCAGTTCCTTCAGGACCCTTTCTCGTGTAAAGGGACTGTGTCCGTTCTGCACCATCCTCACCTTGTACTCCCTTTAGACCCATTACCCTCCTCTTCCTCAGTAAAGACTGAGCAGAAATACCTGTTCAATATGTCAGCTTTACTGTTGTCATCCTTCACGCGCCCCCATCCTCCCCTTCAGTCTCACTATCCCTCCCTTTGTCTTTCTTTTTCACTTATGTACCTGTAAAGGTTTTGTCCCCTCTACCCACTGATTTTGCAATGTGTTGTTCTGTCTGAGCTTTGGCTTCCTTTCTGACCTCCTGCCTCCCTTTGCTTCTCCTGGTACTTCTCCTATCCCTTCTGCCTGTGTCTTTTTGTATTGCCTGAATGCAGTCTTTTTGGCTTTCACTTTCTTTGCTACCTCTTTGGAAAACCATAACGGTCTCCTCTTCCTTTTCCTCTTGCTAACCTGCTTAATGCATAATTCTGTTGTTCTTGTAATCCCCATTTTAAATACTGCCCACTGTTCCTCAAATCCTGATTCCTGTCCCATTCCCCTTAATGCCTCTTTCAAGTATCTCCCCATTTTCCCAAAGTCTGCCCCCCTAAAATCCAGGATACGTGTTTTTGTTTTTTTTAACTTCATAAGCTGCCTAGTCTGTTCCCTATCAATCTTCTGTTTCTGAAGCTGCTCCAAATCTTGAATTTCCCTTATTAATCTCTCCCTACGAGCTTCCCTCTCTCTTTTTTTCTTTGAGGCTACTTGTATAAACCTACCCCTAAGCACCACCTTTGCAGCGTCCCATATCAGTGAATGCGTGATATCCTGGCCTTGGTTATCCAACAAATATGTTTGATATGCCTGCTCAATAGTCTCTCTCACCTCCCTATCTCGCAGCAGTGACACGTTTAGGCACCAGAATGTATTTCTACGTATCTCCCCTAGATCCAAACTAATATATAGGGGTGCATAATCTGACAGTAGAAAATCCCCATTCCAGACATCCCGAACTCTCTGCAAGGAGTCGGTTTTCAAGGGATGGTAAGGCCAAGGAGCGGTATAGCTCGCAGTGATGGGTGAGGGGAGGGCATTGAGAGCAAAGTGGCAGAAGGCATTGAATAGGGTGTCAAGTTTGGACAGGGAGGACTTAGGAGCCACAATGTATACTATATCACAGTAGTCAAAGGAGGGGAATCATCTTCTGGATTAGCTCACGGCGTACAGTTAGAGGGAGGCTTTGGTGGTTTCTGTGCAGAGCTCCAAGCATGGGGCGCAGTTTTTTTTATAGTAGCATCAATGTGAACACTAAAGGATAGATGACAGTCAAGCCAGACCCCAAGGTATCGGAATGAGGGGACATCCTCGAGCTCTTGCTCATCGAGAGTTTGGAAGGTGGGAAGGGAGTCTGGACAGGCATTGTCTCATGCTGAAGGTCATTGTGACATTTTTTTTTTGGTGTTCAGGGAAAGCTGATGGGAGCAGAACCAGTGTTGGATATTGACAAAGTCAGCTTGGAGGGTGGAGGCTACCGCTTCTGGGGAGGTGCCTGAGGAGAAAAGAACATGTGTACATGTGTATGGCAGAGGACTGACAGACTAGAGGTAGGTCATTCAGGAAAATGGAGAACAGTATGGTTCTGAGCACCAAGCCCCGGGGGATGCCAGTAGTGATGGGCAGGGGCTCAGAAATGGCGTTGGAGATTCATGTGGATTGGGTTCGGCCAGTGAGGTAGGACCAGAACCAGTTGGTGGCAGAGGCAGAGAGACCTGCTTCAGCAAGGCTGGAGAGAAGTAAGGCATGTGAGACAGTGTCAAATGCTTTAGCTAGGTCGACGAAGATGGCAGAGGTGATCTGTCTACTATTCATGTTGGTGAGAATTGCATCAGTGAGCCTAGTCAGGGAGGAGGCAGTGGAATGACCCTTTCTGAACCTGGATTGGAAATCTGTGTACAAATTAGAGTCAGAGAGCAAGGAGGTAAGTTGTGAGAGCACTAAGTGCTCTTGCAATTTTGCTAGCGTTGGGAGGAGAGAGAGATTGGGCTGTGGTTTGAAGTTGCAGTAGGGGGGCCACCTTTAGGCAGGGGGATGACTATGGCATGCTTCCATGCCTGGAGGATTGCTGCCATAGCAAAGGACAGGTTTAGGAGGGTGGCAAATGGAGCAGCTATGGCAGGGGCTGCGAGGTGGAGGAGCTTAGGGTCCAGATCGTCCGGTGATTTGCCTTTAGATGGGTTGAGAGAGAGCAGGGCTGTTAATGCATCGGTTGGCAAGATATCTTTGAAAGAGAAGGTGCGGGGCACATATTGCTTCTTGTGAACCTCGGTGGGACAGAATGGAACAGGGGTGGGCAGAGAGGAGAGGAGAGAGGCTGTGCAAGTGGAGAAGTATGAGTTGAACTTGACGGCAACAGCACGAGGTTCCGAGAGAAGGTAGTTGTTAATGTTTAGGAGCAGAGTGGAGGTTGCAGTGGGGGGAGAAGAGTGAGTGAATGACCTTCCAGAATTTAGAGGGATTATTTAGATTTGATTGGAGGGTGGAATTGAAATACTCAGCTTTGGCCAGCTGGGTTGCTCTAGTACACTTGTTTCTAAGCATCTGGTATACAGAGAAGTCTTGTGGGCGATTAGAGGATTGTGGACACTCCAGGCTTGGTCACGGGCCCTTTGGCATGCTAGGAGTCCAGGGGTGATCCAGGGCAGATGGTTGCCACGTAACCTAGTGCGACGCATAGGGGCGTGTTTATCCCAGACATTGAGAAATGTGGTTTTGAAGTGAAGGAGGGCAGCATCAATAGAGAATGCAGTAGAGGATTGGACCCAGTTGGCTTGGGCAAGGTCATTGAGAAGGGGAGTGATGTCAAGGGACTTGTAGGAGCGTTGGACCAGAAACTTGGGGGTTCTGGCTAAGTGCACTGGGATCTCCTTGAAGTAGAATCATGGGGCAGTTGTTGGAGAGAAGCAGTGTCAGGGGGTTACTACCAGAGGGGGCATTGAAGAATTCAGATGGGAGGACACTATCCAAGTTGGAGAATGCATTGTTGAAGGTATTGGTGATTGTGTAAAGGTCAGATGTTGGTGTTCCATTTATGTTGAGCATAGTGGGTGGTGACTTAGGATCCTTGCCTATAAGGTCTTTTAAGTTACTCCAGAATTTTTTCCCATACCCCAGGAGCTGGAGAGAGCCTCCTTGTAATATTTGCTTTTGGCTCTCAAAATTGCCTGTGTGCACTCGTTTCTGGCAGTTTTATATTGATGAATATCCCCAGGTGTGGATGTTGCTCGGGCACAGTGCCAGAGGTGATACCTTTGTTTGGGTAAAGTGATTAGTTTGGGGCTTATCCAAGGGTTAGCTCTTCCCTTGACCTTCAGCTTTTTGAGAGGTGCAAAGATATTGCAGGCCGCAGTGAAGTGCCTGATGAAAAGGTCCAAGGCTTGGTTAACATCTTTGGTGGAGTCAATTGATGACCAGTCTATGTGGCTTAAATGTGTTTTTAGTAGCCCAAGGCACCCCTGCTTTAACACCTGGCATGGATTATTTGAAGAGGGGGCTTAATGAATTTGTTTGTCCAAATACAGGTAACAAGTGAATGGTCACTGATAACGTCAGGGAGCACTGTGACTTTAGAAATTCATTCAGGGTGATTAGAAAGGATCCAGTCCAGAAGTGTATGTGACCCTGTCCTATAGTTACATCTAGTGGGGGTGGCAACGAGCTGGGTGAGGTTCTGTGCTGTGATGGCATCCTTGTAGGTGCCGGCCTCCGGTGAGAGCCATTTTATGTTAAAGTCGCCGAGTATTATGATTTCAGAGTTATGGTGTATTCCCCTTAGGTTTTCCATGATGCTAGCAAGTCCATTGACCTGGTCTTTAGGGGTAGGTAAACAGAGGCTATGGTGAACTCCTTGTTGTGCGCCCCGTGTAGAAATTTGATAGTGAGAACCTGTGAGGGGAGTTTAGGGTTTGAGAAAGGAAGGACATGACCCAGATAGGAATTCCTCAGGTAGATGGCACAGCCCCGACCTCATTTAGCAACCCTTTCCTGCTTGAATATAGTGTATCCAGAGACAGTGACTGCAGTGTCTGGTATCTTGAGGTTAAGCCATGTTTCGACAACAGAGAGAACATCAGGGTTATGTTGCTGAACCCAGGTTTGCAGTATGTCAAGTTTGTTGAGAAGGCTACAGACATTGATTGAGGCTAATGTGAGGGACCCCTCACCTTTTCAGGGCATGGGGGCTAGGCTAGTAGGTCCCGGGTTGGGATGAACGTTTCCAGATAACAGAAGTAGCATGAGTAAAATCCTGAGAAGGTACACTTTAATCATTTTGCAGACTAGCTTTGTTGTAGGGCATCTAGACCTCTTGGCCCTGCTGGTCCGCATTTGCCCTGTGAAACTGCAGAGAACAATATATATTGCAATGTTATCAGGGGTGCCACATGACTGAATATACAGAAGGTAGCCAAGGTGCCACATTGGGGTGCAGTGGAGCAAGGTACAGATGGTATGGGCCCCAGTGGTCATGCCTTGCGTGTAGTGCAAGAAATATACTGGTACATCACGGTGAGGGTTATGGTTGCTAGTGTCTATAGGGGCTGTGGGCCTGTGCAGCATGATCATTCCCAAAATTATCAGCAGAATGGCCAGCTTAGCAAAAGTCATGATTGATCTTTAGCGGCGTTACAGCACTGTAGAAAAGAAAACTTGTTGGAGTAGGTCTACGCTTTTTATATTTCTTATGTCTAGTGTGACCTGCACAGACAGGTGGGTAGGGCTTGTAGCAGAGAAGGCTAGGCCAATAGAGAGATAGAGGAACGAGGAGGGAGGGACGAGTGTGTATTTAACGGTGGTCTGGGAGGAGGTGTGGGGGGGAGGGAGAAAAAGCAAACAATATTGTGGACAGAAATAGCAAAACTGAGTACAGAAAGTCAAAATAAAGTGCAGTTTTCCTCAGCTGAGAAGCGCCCCAATAGGAAAGGAGCAAGAGCAGTCAGGTCCAATCACGGTCCACCCAGAAAACATCCATACCAATCGGAGGGCAGCCCAGGGCTTTCAGACAACTGGTAGTTCTTGCGCTTGTACGTGTAGTACAGGATCCAGCTTGGAGGACCAGGCGGTCAGGCAGAGTGGCCCCTGTGAGTCAGGGCAGCGGCCAAGGTAGTGGCCATAGAGCGCCACTGGCCACAAGTGATCCTCGTAGCAGGCGCAGTCCCCTAGAAGAAAGCAGAGAGAGAAACAGTATTTAGAGGGAATTTCTACAGCAGACAAGGAGGGGCGGAGGTGCAAAAAGGAATACAAAAGAATGGCCTTGGGAGGTAATGGGATGGGTGGGGGAGGACAGAGAGTTACTAAGGAGTGAAATCACGGAGCACAGGATGGAAGGGTAGAATGCTGGGGGGGGGGGTAAGATAGTGTGGAACCAGGGGAGGGTATCCGGTCAATATCGTGCAACCGAAATAACGCGGCATAATATAGCGCATAGAAATCAGTGCCGAAATATACAGTATTAGCATGAACACACTAACGCGCATGACCTAAAGAGCGCATGTCAGCACTAATCCACAAAAAACCTGTGATACCAGTCCGTACCTAGATTGACGTTTTTTGAGAATAGAAGTTCAGTTTGTCACCAGTCAGGAGGGTGGCAGTCTTGCATCCCTTGATGGGTCTCTTTTCAGAAAGGAACGTACTGCTGCTAGCAAAACCTACTGGAAATGCTTGCAATATGATAAGGGACATTGTACTGCATGGATACACCTCGAAGGGAACATTATCTCAAAATGCATTGGGGAACATAATCACGTCCCTGACCCTGCAACTTTTGCAACTAAGGTGGCTATTGCTGGCATGAAAGACTGCGCTGCAACCACTTGCGAGTCAACTCATCAAATTGTTGCATCAGGGATATTTGAGTTAACACCATCTGTGGCTTGCCAGCTTCCTGCTATACCACTGCTAAAATGTATAGTCAGGAGACACAGGCGTGCCACAGCCCAGCCACCCCCAGTTCCTTCAGATGTACTATCATTAGTACTGCCACCAGAATATGCCATTACCGAAGGAAATGAGCAATTTCTAATGTTTGATTATGGTGCTAGTGCTGACAGATTCTTAATTTTCTCTATAAGAAAGGATTTACAGCACTTAAAATCATCAGACCATTGGTTTGCCGATGGTACCTTTAAATGTTGCCCTTCAGTCTTCTCACAGTTATACACCATTCATGCTGTAAAATATAGCTCTGTCATCCCTTTTGTGTACATCCTTATGGCCAACCACTCTGCTGCTTCTTACAATAAAGTATCTGTTGAGTTGAATTGCTTATGTGGGACACTGCAGCCTGAAACAATACTAATTGATTTCGAGCAGGGTGCCGTAAAGGGATTCAAGCTAGCCTTTCCGACTGCTAAAATGCGTGGTTGTTTTTTTCACCTATGTCAAGCGTTGTGGAAAAAAATACAGGATATACCCGCATGATGCCAACAATATACTACAGACCCTGATTTTGCATTACATGTATGATATATACCTGCCCTTGCATATGTCCCACTTCAAGATGTCATATCAACATTTGATGAACTTTTGCAATATGACTTTTACACCTCAAATGCAGAATTCGTTTCCCCCTTGATTGACTATTTTGAGGACACCTGGTTAGGTAGGCCACTAGCCAGGGGTGAAAGACAGCGACCAATGTTTGCAACTGACATGTGGAACTGCAGTGATGCTGTGCAACAGGATTTGCCCTAAACAATTAATTCTGTTGAGGCTTGGCATCGGAAATTTAACCACTTCGTGGGGGCTCACCATCCTTCGATTTGAAGGTTTCTGGACTTTCTAAAATCAGAGCAGCATTTCAATACAACCGTCAAGGAGCAGATGATAGCGCATACAGCAGTGTCTGAAACACACAAGAAGTACAAAGGTACAGCTCGCAGAATCACAGACATCATGGCACAGTATGAATCAAGACCCAGACAGGAGTTCTTGAGGCGAGTTGCTTATAACTTCCAATTGCAGGCCTAAGAAAATGTCATACAGCTTGTACGAGTACTAACTTGATTAATTTTATCCAAATGCTTCCCTTGTCCCAGTTTGAATGATCAATAAAGTTTTGGCAAATATAAGTTACCTTTTCTTCATTTTGCTTGGATTTGGGATTGGTGTGGGTGTGGGAAAGGATGGATTAGGCAGGGTTCACATGATGACTGAAGGTAGGAACTAAATGTTGCATTCTCAGGGACAACTATAGATGAAACACTGACACGGTATGACTATGCAATCACTCCCTCAGTTTGCCAGTTCGTTAGCACTCCACTCCACTCAGAATAAGAATAAGGTATGAGACACCATGTGACATTGTGCAACATTATGTAGCAACACTATTAATGCGAAGCGCTGTTTTGTATGCGCTTACATTTACCACACTAATAATACTACACTATTTTGACATTAAACCCCAGGGAGATAACTGAGGAAAAGAAAGGAACAGGTGGGTGAAAGCTAGCTATCGCGTTCAGGCTGCAGCCACATGGGAGTTAGCCAAAGAGTCGGGTGGGCTAGGGACTGCAGAAACAGTTGCAGCAGCAGAAATCATTAATCAAACAAACTTTGCCAAAGAGAAATATCATTCAAACAGGCTAGCTGCACACAGTACAGTCACATTAAAGTTTGGCTTCATCTAACTTTCTGGCTAGCTGCACACAATACTTTAGAAGATCGGCTGCCTAGCTACCCATTGCAACAAATAGTTTACACAGTTCAAAAAAAGCAAACAATACTGTGGACAGAAATAGCAAAACTGAGTACAGAATGTCAAAATAAAGTGTGGTTTTCCCTGGCTGGGAAGCACCCCAATAGGAAAGGAGCAGGAGTAGGCAGGTCCAATCACAGTCCACCCAGAAAATGCCGCACCAATTGGAGGGCAGTTGAGGGCTTTCAGACACCTGGCAGTTATAACGCTCATACCTGTAGTAGGGGATCCGGCTTGGAGGACCAGGAGGTCAGGCAGAGTGGCCCCTGTGAGTTGGGGTGGTGGCTGAGGTGGTGGCCATAGAGCGTCGAGGGCCACGAATGATCCTCGTAGTAGGCACAGACCCCTATTTTTCCAACTATTATCTGTCTGTGCAACTGAAGTTATTTTCCTTTCCCAGTAAATGTGTAAATATTTTGCCTCGCTCTAATGTATCCTCTTTATTTGTTAATACTTATAGTATTTAGTAGTAAAGAATCTATTTTTATAGAACCAGTTACTGTGCCTCATTATTGAAAAGTAATTTAATATTTCTACTGGCAAATTGAGAAGTTTCTGTTTCCAGTCTGCAATCTGAAATACATGCTACCAAATATTAGTGTGTTTGACCTTCCTAGCCCTGAGCAGGACAAAGGCATTTTCCTCACCTAATGAGGTGGTGGCAGCAAAGTGACCCAGAGATACCTCATAAACTGCACTGTAAGCTGGTACAATCCAAGGGGCAGTTTATCACGGCGACACCTCAAATCAAATGGCTACATGACAACTCGTGTTGGTCATGTCACTGTGCGACACCTCACCCTGGACTCTTCACTCCAGCATGAATCCTCACCCTGCACAATCTGTCCCCAGTTAAGTTTGTTTTCTAATATTTATGCTGGGGGTGAATTGTCTGGGGATGAATTGTGCAGGATGCCAATTCATACCACAAAGAAGAGTCCAGGGCAAGATGTTGCACAGTGAGATGACCAACACGAGTTGTCATGTAGCTATTTGTCACAAACTGGTGGTAGTGGTATGGATCGGTGCACAGATTTAAAGCCAAAATTTGTGTGCAGTGTGCTTTCCTGGGGGAACTAGGAACTCTGTGAGAGAGGTCAAAGCCTTACCTACCACATGTGAAAACAGAGAGTGCCAGTAGAAAGTTACCTTAACAGTCACAAGACAGGATACACAAAAAGACTACATCATTCACTACTGTTTTTATTTTTTATTTTTAGAAACAGCTTAGTTCAGTGTAGTTATCAAAGATGAGCTCCTCAACATACAGCAGATTTAAAGAGCCCCAGCTCCATGAGCTGTGCAGAGATGGGTGGGGGGGGATTGTCTATGAAGTCCTCATGATGGACTCATAGAATCCTGGCAAAGCAGGACCGATTGCAGGGGTGGCAGCCGGTCCCTGGGGCATATAACCAAATGCCCGAGGAGCATGCAGTCACACAGAAAAATGACCAAAGTAGCAAGACTGAGGGCACAAAGGTTGAGCCAGAGGGAGACCTGATGCCACAAGCTGGTGCAACAGTGCAGCTTAAGCCTGAGACAAGAACCAGGGCAGCAGAGTAAAATCAGCTTGAGCTCATGAAAATGGAGCCTGTGCTGAGAAAGGCACAACTGCAGAGGTAAAGGCTTGAGGTTATGAGGGAGAGAGTAAGGCTGGAGGCTGAGGAAAAAGAGGGCACACTAGCATGAAATCATGATGCAGCAGGAGAAAGAGCAGCAGCATCAGCATGAGATGTGCATACAAGAAGCAAGAGAGAGGGAATTCCAGCAACAATAACAGGAAAGAGAGAAGGAACAACAGCACAAGAAAGAGATGGTGAAACTGCACCAGAAAGCACTCAGCAAACCATAAGTAATGATGTAGAGGGTCAATGTGTACCTATCTAGACCACTGTGTGGATGGGGCCAAAGCTAGAACTGTAGAGCAAATGAAAGATTTGATTGTAAGGGAACAATTTCTTGAAATTGTACCTGAGGACCTGCATGTATGGCTACAGGACTGGACATTTATTTATTTAATATTTATTTACGAGATTTACCAGGAAGGCATACTGAGCTAAAAGCTCGATTCCAGGAGTGACCTGGGGGCCGAGACCCAATAACAATACTTGAATATATACAATAGCAGAGCAGTAAGGGAAGCCAAGACTTGTAAACATTTGATTTAGAGGACAGACAAGGGTACAATAGCATTTTTCAGAGTGTCAAGGTCAATACACATTTCTTATACACTTGTATTGCAACAAGCAAAAATAATTTGGGAAGTTAGTCATAACAGGAGCAGCTGGAAGTGAAGTGGGTACTAAGAAGAGGGTTTCATTGGTAAGTGTTCTGTGCCTCTTATGGAGGCAGGCAGTGTATTCCAAATCTGTGGGATTCGGTAACTAAAGGCCGCATGGCCTTTAGCAGATCTCGTAAATGGGACATGCAGCAGTCTGGGGTCCCTATTCCCGAGGGAGTAAGCCGGAGGGGACTGTTTGGAGAGTGTGGAGGCCAGATGAGGGAGGGAGTGGGACCAGAATTTGGCAGCGAACCTGGCGCAGTTTGTTGTCTACGTTCATGTAGGGACGGCAGGAAGTGGAACTGTATAGGTAGCAATGGTGTGTGGATTGTGACAGTCTAGAATGAACTGGCAGAAAGAGTGGAACATGGTGTCTAGGCTGGCCATAGGCGGACACGGGGGCTGTGGAATAGACTATGTCACCGTGGTCGAAAACAGGAAGAATCATTTGTTGGACAATTAGGTACTGGCTTGCATAGAGAGCATTTTTGTTTGAATAGAGCACCGAGTTTGGGTAGGAGTTTCTTTTGCAGTGAGTCAATATGAATGGTAAAATCTAGGTGCTGGTCTAACCAGACGCCTAGATATCTGAAGGAGGTACAGTTGTCCAGGGGGGTCCCGTCCGAGGTTAAGAAGGGGGGACCGGTGGATTGGCGAGAGAGTCTTTGTTGGGTTCTGAATGTTAGTGATACTGTTTTTTGGGATTTAGGAATAGCTGGTTTGTCTGCAACCAGCACTGGATACTATAGAAATCCTCCTGTAGAATGGTTGCGACACTTTAGTGGAGGGACGGAGGCATACAGAACAGTGTCGGTCCGCATACAGTTGGATAGATGAGTGGGAACAGGCAGAGGGGCGGTCGTTTAAAAAAAAAAAATGGAAAAAAGTAGTGGGCCTAGGACTGATCCTTGGGGGATGCCGGTAGTGACTGGTAGAGGGTTTGAGATATACGAGGCCAATTTGACGGATTGCATCCTGTCTGCTAGATAGTCATGGAACCAACCAGTGGCTGACTCAGAGATCCCCGCTCTGGAGAGTTTTGAAAGGAGTAGTGAACGAGAGACGGTGTCAAAAGCTTTTGCTAGGTCTATGAAGATGGCTGAGGTGACATGTCCCTTATCCATGCACGTGACAATGTCCCCAGTGACACACAGGAGGGAGGTGGTGGTGGAGTGGGATTTATGGAATCCTGATTGGAAAGGGGTGAAGAAGGAGGAGGATTCTAAATAGGGGGTGAGCTGTGACATGACTAGCCTTTCCTGTAATTTAGCCAAAATTGGGAGCAGGGAGATGGGTCTATAGTTTTCTGGGGAGGAGGGGTCACCACCTTTTGGTAGGGGTATGACTGTAGCCATTTTCCAGGCCAAGGGTACCTTGCCCAAGGAGAATGAGAGGTTAAAAAGGGCAGTGAGAGGGGCAGCTATGGCTGGTACAGATAGGAATAGCATTTTTGCGTCCAGGGAGGTAGGGCACTTCCCTTTGTTTGGGTTTAGGGCCTGTAGCGAGCGGAGAACTTTGGCTTGAGTTACTGGCCGGAAAGGGAATGGTAGGACTGGGGGAGTAGGTTTTGTGGGGCATGAGCTAAGGGAGGAGGCCAAGGGGAGAAGGACTGAGGGGGTAGGTTTAAGGGGAGATAAGCTATGGGATAGGGCTGGGGGTAGTGGGTTTGGGAGGGAGGATAGGAGTTTGGCTGCACAGCTGTAGAAATATGTATTAAAGGCTTCAGCTACACAGATGGGGTTGGAGATGTGGGAGCCCTGGTCTGATAGTACGGGGGATGGGGGCGTGGTGGGGGTGAGAGCAGGGATCTGAGTGATTTCCAGAAATCAGTCGGATGGTTAATGTTCTTACTAAAAGCCGTCAGAAAGTATGCCTTTTTTGCTTGCCGGATGGAGTTAGTACAAGCATTTCGGAGTTTTCTATATATGGTAAAGGCTGTCTGAGTCCCTGTTCTCTTATAGTTTTTCCAGGCACGATCTCTGGTGTGGCAATCCCTGATTATGTCAGCTGAGATCCAGGGGAGATGTGCTTCTCTAACTCTCTTTGTCCGTAGTGGGGCATATCTGTCCCAGATTTTTAGGAAGCGGGATTTGAAACCTGCATAAGCTGCGTCAATGGAGGGAGACTCAGGTATGAAGGATCAATTTTTGTGGCCTAAGTCTGACAACAGAGATATTAAGTTGAGTGAGTTGTAGGACCTGGTACGAGAGTCTTTGGGGGCTGGAGGACTGTACACCTTCCTAACCAGGAAGATCATGTGGTGGCCGCTTATAGAGTCAGGTAGTAGGCCTGCGCTTAGGATCCTGTGGGGGTGGGAGATGAGAGCCCAGTCTAGAAGAGAATGGTTCTGGGTCTTACGATTTAGTCTTGTGGGATCAGTAATGAGTTGAGTTAGGTTCAGAGCCTTTATTTTGGACTTCAGATGGGCTTTGTCGGTACCTAACCAGTTTGTGTTAAAATCGCCGGTGGCGTATAACTCTCCTCCTGTAGCTAAGGTTTGAAGTGAGATTAGGTGGGAGAGGATGTCCTCTGGTGATGTGCAGGGGGGGGCAGTAGGAACCTGCTGTGCAGATGGGAGAGGAGCAGAGGAGGGATAACTTAATGAGAATAGCATTTATATTTGCAGGGGTTGAGGGGATGCCCACTAAGGAGAAGTGGAGACCGTTTTTGATATAAATTGCAGTGCCACCACCGCACTTTTTTTCTGGACGATCCTGTCTGATGATAGCGTAGCCTGGTATGGAGACTTCCGCTTCTGAGTGATGAGGTTTTAGCCAGGTTTCTGAGACCACCAGGATGTCAGGATGTTGTGTTAGTGCAAGAGGTTGTAGAATATGGAGTTTGGATAAAAGGCTGCAGGTGTTTAGATGTAAGATTCTGAGACCTTTGGGAAAGAAGAAAGGGGAGTGGGAAGTTATGCGGTTTGGGCCAGGGTTTAATTCAACATCCCCTGATAAGAGAAGAAGTATGTAGATGAGATGTTTTAATTTTGTCGAGGGTAAGGATAGGGTGTGGAGAACCGGGTTTTGAGAAAGGAAGGGCAGCGACGGGTTATGGTGTGCAAAACTGCATGCCTCATGAGAAAGGATGGTGGAGTGATGTTGGCACTAATAGTTGCGTAGTGGTTTTGGGGCCAGGGCGTGAACATGAGTGTGTGATAATTCAGGGTGGCATAGCTGGGGTAACCTGAGGGGTAGGGGCAGTGGGGTTCAGTGATTGGGAGGTGGCGGGGGTAGGGAGGAGATAGTGGCCAGTGAGAGAAGAAATAAGGATGAGTACAGCAACATCCTTGCTTAGAAATCCCTACTTGAAGCTACAGTATTTAGTGTTGAACCCTCTGGTGGTTGCAGCTGATAAGCTGCAAATGGAGAAGTAGGCTGATAGGTTCTGGCAATCATGTGACCTCAGCCTATAAGAGGAGAAGCTCACCAAGGGGGGTGGTGGGGAGCCGGTACTTGCGCCGGCGGGGTAGAACCTCAGCGCCACAGAGAAACACCAATGGCCTTTATCTATGTCAGGACTTGTGTTATTGGACTTGTAATGGCGCCAGAAACAAAACGCTTTCTTTTCCCTCCGTTTTTCTTTCAAAATTACCTGGGAACTTCGGGGGTGGGGGTCGATTGGCGACAAGGAGCGTCCGGGGAGGGCTGGGCAACCCTCACGACCCATTTGGTGGCCCAAACAACTTTATCTGGGAACTTTGGGGGTGGGGGTTGGTCGGCGGCAAGGAGGCGGCCAGGGGAGGGCTGGGCAACCCTCACGACCTGTTTGGTGGCCCAAACAACTTTATCTGGGAACTTTGGGGGTGGGGTCGGTCGGCGACAAAGGGCGTCAGTGGAGGCTGGGCAACCCTCCCGACCTGTTTGGTGGCCCAAACAACTTTATCTGGGAACTTGAGAAAGTCGGTCGGCGACAAGGAGCGTCCAGTGGAGGCTGGGTAACCCTCACGACCCGTTTGGTGGCCCAAACAACATGCAGCTCTGCAGAGAAGGCAACAGAAAGTCCTGATGGCCTGAGACCACATGTGCAGCATACGAACAATGCAAGGGCAGCAAATGGTTTCAAGGGGATCCAGGGAGGGTGGCCTAAAATGACATGCACCCAAGACCAAAACAGAACCCACCGGTCCTAAGGGAAACAAGAAGCCTGGGGCAAAGAAGTTCTTTATTTGCCAGAAAGTGGGCATCTGTGCTATGACTGCCCTAAAAACATGAACAAAGGGCAAAAGCCTGGGGGAGGGGGCAGGGGCGGATCTAGGAGTCCTATAGATGGGGGAAATCAAGTCAGATAAAAAAATAAGAATAATAGGCTGTGGGTTTGGAGGGCCGCTTAGGCCCCCAGAAATTTTTTAACATTTTGGTGCATTTTGGAGGGTATTTCTAATGCAATTTCTACTCATTTCCTCCCTCCCCATGCTTTGTTAGTTGCACCCTAGCACCATCCCCAGAGTCCCCATAGTCCACATGACAGTATGTTGCCCAAAATACCCTACCCCCACCAAAAAAAACAAACACAAAATACCAAAAGACTGCAGCTGGGCAGCAGCACATCCGAAACACATAAACATGAGACAAGTTGAAAGAGACTTGATGATAAAGACAAATTGCAGAAAAATTAAATGACAATCCAAGTAAACAAGTTCACAAATGTCACTCACTCAGGCACATTATGACATTACCATAAAGCTAACCCATCCCAGTTTGTCCTGCAGTACAGATTAACGTATCCCCCAACCTTATCTCAGTAAAAAAAAAAATTCAATAACTATAGAAATATGGGAACAAAGTCACTTTGCTATCTAGTTTCTGAAAATATAATTTGAAGTCTGCTTGCTATTTTTGCAAAACATATTTTATTCTATAGAACAATTTATTCCAAAGAAAATATATTTTTAAATAAATAAAATATTTTTTTATGGTTTTAAAATGTCCTTTACTGGGGTAACCCCATGGTATGAGGCATCTCATTTTTATGTTGCTTGCACGCATGTGCAAGAAACATAGTGCCATCATCAGAGATTTCGGAGATGTGTCACCTTCTCCTCCAGTTCAGTCCCAGTGTGTTGGCAGGCCCTGTAAGCCAATGCATGCTGGAGCTGTCTATGACAAGCTCCAAAATGCAGTGGCATACAGTTGAAAGAGACTACGCTTCCAGTGAGCAGCGATAAGATATCGCCTGCATGTGCAGCTCCCCACACACACCAAACACGCATACATGCCATGCTGCCCTCCCCATTATAGCCATTAGGGTGCCCAATCCCCGTTGGCTGTGCCCGGCGCTCCCCAAAGCCTTCCACATGCCACGCTGGGTGCCCACCCCAGCGTGGCAACCCATAGAATAGCCAACGGGGTGCCCAATCCACCGTCGGCTCCACTGTCTCCCCGAGTACTGGGTGCGCAACTGATCATATGGCCGATGGGGTGCCCAATCCCCGTCGGCTCCACAGCCCCCTCAGCCATCCTTGTGCCATGCTGGGAGCCCACCCCAGTGTGGCAAGCGTCCCACGTTGTCTTTTTTTTTTTTTTTTACCTGCAAAATAAAAGCGGTTCCAGGCGCTTCTCCCAGCCCCCAGACCCTCACCCACCCACTGCGCACCCTGTCTCCCCACACCCCTCACCCCATACCTCACCTCCAGAGCTCGACACGATGATCTTGATGGACCGGGGAACATGTCTGCACTCTTCAAAGCCGGGCCCGCGAACTGAGGAAATGCCCGGTAAGCTGTATAGTGGGCTAGATAGGGGTTTTCAACTTTATTGCATATCTCAGGCATTTTTGGGAAATTTTGCACCAAATTTTCAACATGGGGTTTTTGGGACCCCTTCTCATGAATGATGTCACTGTCATGGCGTTATTCAGGCCGAAGGGTGATTTCGCAGTCACTGTGCAGTCACTGCATGAAATCACCCTTCAGGCCTGAATAATGCCATGACAGCGATATCATTCATGAGATGGGGTCCCAAAACCCCATGTTGAAAATTTGTGCAAAACTTCCTAAAATGACTGTTTTATTTAGTGTCGCTATGCAGTTCCTACGCATGCTCGTAAGTTTGCGAATTTTCAATATTTTCACTCCAGACTTTCAACATTGCCATTTTACCACACCTTCTTATGAGTAGTACAGCTGTCATTTTCACATCTCACCAAAACATGTTTCCACGATGTGGCGCACAATGGCGCGGTCGGTCAATGAGATCAATGTCAGGACAAATTAAAGAAAATCATAGGACACTGTTCTTGAGCAGAGGTCTTAAAATGGCTATGTTGAAAATTTGGTGAAAAAATTCCTAAAAATTACTTTTACGAGTGTGCATTGCGCAGTTCCTACGTACGCTCGTAAGTTCGCGAATTTTCAATATTTTCACTCCAGATTTTCAACATTGCCATTTTACCACACCTCCTTATGAGCAGTACAGCTGCCATTTTTCATATGTCACCCAAAATGTGTTTTCGCACATGTAGCGATCAATGGTGCTGTTGGTGTGCGAAAGCAATGTTTAGGACAGATTAAGAAAATCACAGTTACACTGTTCATGAGCAGAGGTCTTAAAATGGCTATGTTGAAAATTTGGTGACAAAGAGTCCATAAAATGACTGTGCAGTGAGCATTGCGCGGTTCCGCACCCTCGTAACTTCATGACTTTATAATATTTCGGTCCAGATTTTCACCAGTGGCATTTTTCCACACTTCCTTATGAACAGTACAGCTGTCATTTTCACAACATGGCTGAAGTGTGTTTTCACACTTTAAGCGAGCTGCGATCGTGGTCGCTGTGGGAAATCATTGTTCGCACAGATAAAGAAAATCACAGTGACACTGTTCATGATCGGAGGCATCAAAATGCCTGAGTTGACAATCTGCTGTAAAAAATCCCCTACTTAATTATATTACGGTGTCGTTGCACAGTTTCTATGTCGCTCGTGACTTCACCATTTTTTAAATATTTTTACTGCAGATTTGCAACATTGCCATTTTTTACACCTCCCCATGAATAGTACAGCTGTCATTTTTTACATCCTGTTTGGAATGTTTTTGCACCTGTGGTGCTAAATGTCGTAGTCGCTGTGCATAAGCAGCTTTCGGCTAACAAACTGATATTCCCCCTGTTCATGAGGTGGGGTCACAAAAAAAACATATTGAAAATTTGGAGTGAAAATACCAACGAATGCCTGAGGTATTAGGGTTTCCAACCATAACGCCCAACCCTGTAGAGAATGACAGGCATCAGGGGTGTGACTTGGGATTCTTGCCTGTAATGCTCATACCATTCCACACCCTGCAGCCAGTGAGAGGCATCGAGGTATGCCTTGGACTCTTCGGCCCCAAAGTTCACCCCATTCTCCTATATCGCACCCATCTCACCATATTTCATAATGAAATGGGGTTCGCATAAGGGCCAAAGACCCTAAGGAACACTGTGACACTTGTCAGTGTCTGCAGGTGGTGTGGTGAAATGGCGTGGCCGTTATGCCTGACGACCCAAATGCACACCCCAATGCCTGTCACTCTCTGCAGGGTGGTGGTGGGGTTGGCTTCGGTTCAATACTTCACTGCCATTCCTATTAAGCAGCTCTGTAATTTCTACACTACCACTGCCAATGCCAGCAAGCAAACATTCGGCATTGACAAATGCTTGTTATAATAGGCCAAATAAGTCAGTAAGCAGACAGAAAAACAGTTTTTAAACAAATATAAAAATGCTTTTTTTTTTTTTATTAGCAACAGCACTTGCTTGGGCACATCACAAGTTGCCGACCCCCGGCCCCCTGCTTCAACACATAGAACTACACAAACAAAATATTTGATTCTATCACTCTTTTTTTTTCCGGTTTTGTAACTGCCTGTGTCAATGAGCCAAACAAGGTCTTATGACTTCTGTTGGCAATTTTGCTCTCCAAGCATGCAGAAAATCCTGCACATGCCATAATATACACCTTCAAAGTTGCTATGTCTGTTAATTCCCTCTGTGCTCATTCACACTGTAACCCACGACTGAAAGACAACACAGATTAGACATACAGTACATGCTGAAGTTTTACCTCAATTCAAAGGTCTTATGTACCAGTTTCTGCCTCTCTGGTTCATACTATCGCTGAGACCAGACCTGCCCCAGCATTAGTTTTGTACCATTCCTAGCACGGTACAGGAGGGCACTACTCTCAACTCCTCTCCTGCAAATCCATACCAAAATCAAATTGTCATATGAGAACAAAACTAGCAGTGACCTTAAACAATTTTAATGTCATGAATTTAAGGTTTCCATACTAGAAATTAATACCACTAGTACTACATTTATTACACACCAGTTTGATAGAACACTAATGTCCTGTCAATCCCAGCAGCGCCCCTGCCAGTTTAACCAGCATCTTTTAATTAGTGCCATTGACTGCACTGAATTATTTGACTTCAGCATTGGAAATGAATCTGACTGAGGCTGGAGCAAAAACTTTAGTAAGTATGGTACTACTACCGTATTCACTTCTGTAAGAACAGAGACATCATCACTGGACACTCACACCTCAGATACTCTGATTTGCAAACAAGTTAAACAACTTAACTTTTCTGGAGGTGTGAGTGAGAGAGAATAGAGAGGATTATCATGGGACACCAGTAAGATTGCCATCTGTCAGTTTTTTTACCTGGCGATCAAGTTTTCAGGGTCCCTATCAGAAATCTGGTTTTGCTCAGTGCTGGTCAGGTTTTAAACCATTTTGAGTGCTCACATGCTTTTGAAACATATTTTGTCATATCATTCATTGTTTCACCTACATGTCAGGTTACAAGCAAGTTATCTTGTCAGTATAGCCCTTTGTTTGTGAAAGCAGTCAGCCTGGGAGGTGTAAAGTATAGCCATTAACACCCTTAGCACTTACTTCACCTAATCCTTTTCCACTGCAGCAAGCTGCCCCCACCTTTGTAACAGTTACAGAGCCAGTTGTCTTCCACTTTCATTTGCTGGCAAACATTTTCATCTCTAACAAAATGTAGACATTTTTAAATGTTTAAATTATTTTTCCCCTCAAGAAAAAGCATGGGCCCAAGGTGCAGGGGCACGGTTGCACATAGCTAAGGCCAGCTCTGCTGGAGGACAGGTGTGAACCTATGTGGCTCAGGCAGCTTTCATGGAGGCATTGGTGCATACTGATAAAGAATGCAGCACAGTGTGTTACTAATTGAGGAGCTCCATGATGGGGAGCTATAGCACCCTCAGCTCCCTCTAAATCCGCCTATGGGGGTGACTAAGACAGTACCCAGCAGATAGCAGCCTGTGCACAGCTTGTAGTGCCACCTAACTCCCCCATGCATATGCACCCTATTCTAGTTAGTGGGACAGGACAGTAACATAGGGATTGAGGGACACTGGCACCTCCATCTACATAGTGAGGAAGGATCTGATTCAGGTGGAGCAGATTCTTCCAGGGCAGTTTTCTGAGATTTGGGGAGTCATGGGTGCAGCAGTCCAAGTACCAATGGCTCAGGTCTTCCTGATCTGGGAAGGCGGCCATGGGGTATAGGAGGTGGGAGTTGTACCTGATCTCCCCCGTGGATGTCATCATGGGGAATGATTTTTGACCACAGGGAAAGTCTGGTGTGTGATACCACCCACAGTCAGGCAAAAGGGCGAGCTTCTGAGGGTGAGGAGGGGTGACACAGCCTGTGCTAACCCCTCCCTTAGCAACGGAGAAGGCTGCTAGTGATGGTGAGGGACTAGCTAGGAGTAGCCACCCTAGTCGTAGCTGCAAGCACATGCGATCCCAGACATTGGCAAATTCCTTCTGAAGGGAGTTGTGGAGGTCAAACAGGAGGCTAGGCAAAGCTCAGCCAGCTGATCATACCCTACAGAAAGTGAGAGACAGAAGATAGTGTTGAGGACTCTCAGGGAAAACAGTTAGTTTACTGGGAGAATAGGCTGCTGTACAGGAGTGTGCACCACAGAGGGGGCCTAGAGGAGAGTACTCTGGCAGCTGATAGTTCCTTGGGCTTACCACAAGCAGCTTTTGGCCCTGGCCTGACCCATGACATCCCTTTTTCAGGCCACCTAGGTACCAGCCACACAAACAGGCAGCTCATGAACAATTTCTTTTGTCTGAGTATGTACACAGATGTGCAAATTACTGTTGGACTTGTCCACCGTGCCAGAGGGTGAGAAAGGTTGGGGACAGGGCAAAGGCAGCTTTAGTGCCCCTGCCTATTATTGATGAACCCTTTAAGAGAGTAGCTGTGGACATAGTGATTCCACTGAGCACCCCGAGTCACACAGGGAAAAGGTACATACTGGTTGTCGTGGACTATGCAACCCAGGTACCTTGGCGAGTAACCATGTCATCCATTAAAGTGGAGAAAGTGGCTGACGAGCTCCTGGGAATCTTTGAGTGAGATTCCCCAGGAGATTTTCATACTGAGGATGAATTTTATGTCACCACTAATGACTAGTCTGTGGGAGGATGCGAGGTGAAACAGCTCTGTGCCTCACCCTATCACCACAAGACAAATGACCTGGTTGAGTGGTTCAACAGGACCCTCAAAACTGTGCTCAGGACATTTGCTGACCAGCACAAGAGGGAGTGGGACAAATATATAGTTCACAGGGTTCTCACCCTTCAAGCTCTTGTTTGGTCGCAGGGTGAGGGGGCCCATTGATTAAGTTAAGAATGAATGGGAGGGGGACTTTGCCTTCCAAGGGGAATCTGATGTGGGGCACATCCTGAATTTCAGGGCATGGCTTAAGGAACTCCTGGTGCTCACCCAGGAGTACTTAGTTGCTGCACAATAGAGGCAGAAAGCCTGGTGCAACCATGGGCCAGAGTCCAGTAGTATGAAGTCAGACAGTGATTGATGGTACTCATCCCAGTCAAACAAAATATACTGCAGGCAGCATGGAAGGGCACATTCTCCATAGTCAGGAAGATTAATGAGATCAGTTTTGTGAGTGGGACTGCCTGGTAGGAGGTGCAGGCAGAGAGTATGTCTTGTAAGCATGATGAAGCTCTACTATGATAGGGAGGAAATGGTCCTCGCTGTGTGCTGCATGCCAGAAGAGGAAAATGAGGCTGATCCACTGGTGGACCTCCTCAGAGAGGTGCAGAAGGGATCTTCATTGGATAACCTCACCCTCTCAGAGCAGCTGACACCAGCCCAGGCAGAGAAGATGAGGGGGTTGTGTGAGCATTTGGGAAATGATCAAGTAGAAACTAGGGTATACCACGATGGCTGAACACCACATGGACACTGGGACCCAAGTGCCGCTGAAGCAGTCTCTCACAGGGTACCAGAGGGAGTTAGGCAGACCATACAGGAGAAGCTCAGAGAGATACTGACTCTCAGAGTTATCTAGGAGTCCAGTAGTCCCTGGGCCTTGCCTGAGGATCTGATCCCCAAAAGGACAGGCGCCACACGGTTTTGCTTTGAGTACCGAGGCTCAACAGCTGCACAAAGTCAGACACTTGTCCCATGCCCAGAATGGATGATACCTTAGAACTGCTGGGAAGCCCAGTTTCTGACAATGATAGACCTGACAAGGGTTACTGGCAGGTATACCTAACCCCTGCAGCCAGGGAGATGTTGGCCTTCGTCACCCCATTTGGCTAATTCAAATTCTGAGTGATGCCATTTGGGATGAAGAATTCACCCGCAATCTTCAAGAGGCTTGTGGATAACATTCTGTCTGGGATAAGTGAATATGCACTGACGTACATGGATGACATAGCTATTTACAGCCAGGCATGGGAGAATCACATCAAGCACATGAGGGAGGTGTTCCATTGACTAAAAGCTGTGGGGCTGACCGTTAAGGTGGAAAATGCCAGATAGGCATAGCAGAAGTGTCCTACCTTAGTCACCTAGTATGCAGTGGATACATCATCCAAAGCCTGCTAAGGTTGAGGCCATCCAGGCCTGGCCCACAACTGCCACAAAGAGACAGGTAAGGGCATTTCTGGGGATAGCCGGATACTACAGGTGTTTTTTTTCCTCATTATAGTGATGTGGCCAGGCTCCTGATACACCTGACAAAAAAGAAAATGCTGGAGAAAGTTCTCTGGATGGAGGTCTGTGAATCTGCTTTCTAGCAGTTGAAGGGGACATTATGTGGGCTGCCCATACTTTCCATCCCCAAGTATGATCTCAGATTCATCATGCATTATGAGAAACACTGGCCAGCTGGGAAGTACTGAGTTTCCCATAGCTCATCTAAGCAACAGACCCAGGCAGATGTGGGGTGCTATTTCTGGCACGGAGACATCCTGCAAGAAGGATGAAAACATGGGTGTAAAACTGTGCTAGGTGAGAACAAAAAGTCACTGATGACAGTGCACACACACAGATGGGGAATACAGGGGATCTGTCACTCAAGGAGAAGTCACACCACCACAGCCCTGAGCCCATACACTGGAGAACTGTCTCTCTCTCTCTCTCTCTCTCTCTCTCTCCTTCACAACCTAAGAAGAGGACCAAACTCTCTGGTGACTGTTCCAGAGAAGGAGAGCCCTGCTCCTATAGTTAGTCTATCTGTGTGATGGAAGGACAGACTTAGTGGAAGTCCTTTCAGGTTAGCTGGCAGTAAACATAGACTCCAGGAGAGACTAAATTTTGAGATTTTCTAACACTCATCTGTCTGTGCAACTAAAGTTATTTTCCTTTCCCAGTAAACATGTAAATCTTTTGTCTTGCTGTTAACATATCCTGTTTATTTGCTAATACCTGTAGTATTTAGTGGCAAAGAATCTATTTTTGTAGAACCAGTTACTGTGCCTCATTAATGAAAAGATAATTTAATATTTCTGCTGGCAAATTGAGAAGTCTGTTTACAGTCTGCAATCTGAAGAGCACTCTACTAAATATTAGTGTATTTGACCTTCCCAGTCCTGAGCAGGACAAAGGTACTTTCCTGATCTAATTAGGTGGTGGCAGCAAAGTGACCCAGAGATACCCCAAAAACTGTCCTGTAGGCTGGTATGGCCCAGGGGGCAGTTTGTCACAACCATGCTCTGAAGTTTACAAATTTCCTTGACAGGAATTTGCTGGATCAGTAAAAAACTTAAGTGCCTAGGCAGGAGTCACACACCTTAACTTCTTAATGCCTAGGGGAAGGATAGCCTAGATCACCAAAAGCTATATATATATATAAGCCTCTCAACAGCTTGTTGGGGGGAGGGGGTAGATCATGAAATATATATTGTGGTAAGCTCAGTAGCTTATTTTCTTTTATATTTGATTAAAAATCTGCAGCCCCATACATAAGTTGCAGTTTAGTGGTGCAGTGTGGTTCAAATGACACCTGCTCTAATTGTAGTCCTTTATGACATACACAGAGGTCCCAAGCCCTTTCTTGGTGGTGGTGGTGGTGGTGGTTGGTGCCATAGCAGCTCTTGCTGGTGGGCAGGGAACTTGCTTTCATAGCAGCAGTCTACTGAATTTGTTCAAGGCATTCTTCATCCACTAGGCATGCTGCTAGGAGGAGGACAGCCTGGGGAAAATGGACAACCACATTAAGATAAAGGCTCTGCACTTGGTAGGTTGCACACCACTGACCACCGTTCCTGTCTCCCTATGATCTGGACCCTAGGAAGGTGTGTGGAAGACCCTTCCAGTTAGGTGAATCATGATGGAGGCAGGGTAAGACCTTCAGAAGGTGGGCATGGAGGCTTGGTGTGTCAGTCAGATGGAGCAGTTTACCACAAAGGAACTTGATGCACTCTAGGAAAAGGGACAGAAAGCACAAAATACCAAGTGGCTATTGTTCTGCAATTTATTTTAGCTTCCACAGAGTGTAATAGCAAAAACAGAAGCACAGACCAACACCCAGCACTTTGACCTTGTCCCAGGTCTTCCTCAGGAACAATTGGCTGAGAGGATAGTAAGAACTTCTATAAAACTTTGTGAAACAGATCGAAGGGGGCATCACATGCAAGTGGCAGCAAATGGAGAAGTTATTGTGGGACTGAGATCAGTGAGGGCCTGTCATGTAATAGTACATAAACAGGTGAAAGGGGCTTGGGGGCTCTATGGGACATCAGAGATAGTTTTTAGAGACAGGACCACCTGGGAACCACTGGACACCAGGGATAGCTTTCAGACAATGTACCAATTGGGGGCTATTGGGCACCAGGGTTAGTTTTCAGATACAGGACTACCTGGAGGCCATTGGACACCAGGGATCGCTTTCAGACAATGGACCAACTGGGGACCATTAGACACCAGGGATAGTTTTCAGACACAGGGCTACCTAGGTACCATTGGACACCAGGGATAGTTTTCAGACACAGGACCATTCAGCGGGGAGTGGGCCACAAGGGATGATCAATGAGGGATGCACAAATTCAAACAATCCCCTGCCCCCAAGGGGGCATAAAGGTATATGTCAGAAGAAAGAGCACCTGAAGTGGTAGAACCTCAAGTGATGACAGCTGGGTATGGCAATGCACCATGGAACTGGCACAATGCCTTGTTGAGATCTCCTTGGTGGCCACAGTGTTCATGTTTGCATCCAACCACAATAATCTGGAGACCATGATTTGCAAGACATATTTTGCTTTATCAGTCCTGTACTATTTGCTACCTGTACTGTCTAGTATCTATTTGCACTACTGTACATCGTTGCCTGTATTATTTTATGATGTCTGTATTTTTAGCCTTTCTACCCCCCTTGGGGTCTCACCTGGAAATGCGTCTCAACTCAGTATGCCTTTTCAGGTCACCAATTTTAAATAAATAAATTTACCCTGACAGGGGAGACTCATCCCTGGGTGGCTATGTCTGAGCTTTGTGAATGCCAGGTTTTAGGTATGGATGAACGGGGGCCTCATTGCACCCTAAAATGTTGCCACCTCTGACTGTGGCTGTGTATTGGGCATCTACAGTTTGACTCATCTAATGCCTTTCATTAACCTCAGTTTCTAATTTCTTTATGCTGTATTTCCCAAGTATTACAGGACTTTGACTTGGGCTCTGTGTCAGTTGTGTCATTGAATTTCTTCATGTAAACCCTAATGACATTCAATGCTTCTTTGTGGAATAATGTTGGCTGGTTCCACATTGTGCTGAGCATTATCCATGTAATGACATTCAGAGCTTCCAAGTTAGCACTCCTCAAATAAGGAGATCTCTGAGTTTGACTACTAAAATCAGGGAGATTTTCAGAGGGCCCTAATGTGTATGCCTAACTGAATCTAAGGTGAAATAAATGCATTTCTGAAGCCATTTAAAGACAGGGGGAACAGTCTGTTAATTCTGATGGTTTTAGGGGCATGGACTGGTGCTATAAACAGCAGGGGGAATGTCAGAAAATATGGCAAACTCAGGGAGACTCCATGAAATTAGGAAGACTTGGAAGGTATGCAATGTTGTTTTTGGCCCTTGGTGATTTAGATCTCAAAGCTGCTGTACCCCAATTTGGAACTACAGTGGAGTCCACCTAAATGCGGAACACTTTGTTAAAAAAAGGTTCCATTAAAAGAACAGTTGGGTTGCACAGACATATTTATACCGTATCTGTCCCATAAATACAGTTAAGGCTATGAGGCTTATGGTAAGTCTGCTCATTACACTTACTGGAAGCTCCACCTCAGAAATAATAAATCAGTACCTAATGAACTGGAGCTGCTAAAGGAATAAATAAGGCTCTTTATAGAATTATAAAATACAGTCGTCTTCTAATGTGTAAAGATAATAGAGCTTTGCAATTTTTAAATTTGTTTCACATATTTGTTTTCCAACACAGTGTTTTCAGTGATGCCTTCTTAAAGGAATAACTGATAACAGAAAACTCCCAAGGAACAGATTTTATACGCACAAGGACTACGTGTTATTACTGTAAAGCAGATGGAGAGTTTTAATGGCTGTGGTCTGTGTTGTTAATACATTTGAATCTGCTGAACTGTAATTGCAGCAATGATTAGTTATGAGATTTTCCTTGTTGATATGAGACAGTTACTGTGTGGCCAGTATAGCAGTTCCTGCTAGGATGAGTCCAACCCACAGTTTCTTGTTCTTTAAAATAGAGAAATAGATGTCCTGGGGTCCATTAGTGACAATGGTACTGCTGGGACATGGCTGCTTCCTAAGGTACCAGATAAAATCAAAGCATGCTGAGTCCTGAAACCTTTAGACTTAAAGCATACCTGATAACATTTCACTTTTCTTTCCTGTTCTCTTGGCTGTGACATTTCTTTCACACATCTTTCGGGTATTCTGTATTTTCAGCCATGGTTTGATCAACAGGGGGTCTCATTTGTATTTTATTCATTCATTCATTTATTATAGGGGCACAGTAGCACCCCTATAGTTAGGGTCAAGTAGGCTGTTTAATGTTAAACCCCAATTTTTGCACCTTAATAAATTTGGTCTCCTTTGACAAAATAGCCCCAAATTTGGCATGCACAGTCAGACTGTCAAGACATGAAACGTTTCATCATTGCATCTTGTTCAGTTTTCAAGATATGGGCACCAAAAATGAAAAAAAAACAAAATATTTGTTTTCCTTATACATAATATTGCATATTTATTGCTTTCACCTACAGCCTATATGGTGTGGATTTTTCATGAAATTTTAAGAGCTGAAGGGGCTCATATAGCGGTATGCCCTTCAACCAAGGTTTCTAAAACCTTCAAAAGGCACACAAGGTTGTGCCTTTCGATGGTTTCATGAAAAAATAATATAGGGTTCCAGAGTCATAAAGATTTTTCAGTTAACTGAGAAATGCAAACAGTTACAAAAAAAAAAAAAGATTGTGAGTGCTTATTTTCATTATTTACTTGTCATGTCGTGTAGAAAACATACCGATCAAGACAATGGCCATCTTTTTAATTTTTTTCACTCACAAACATTGAAACTACATAAATATATTTTCAAAAAGCAAACACCTGAACCTAGGTAAACAGGAGCTGTTTACCTAGATTCTGGTGCTTGTTTTAGGAAAATTGCCCTGGAAATACCTTTTCTGGGCAGCCCAAAAGCCAGGGTACCCAGCTTAGTGAGAAGAACTTTTCACCCGCATTCTCTATATGAGAACAGCAAGACTTTCCTCAGTGCTGAAGCAGCAGCTGGAGTCCTGCTGCCAGCTTCAGTTCAGGCAGTAAGCCACCAATCCCCAATTTTCTCTCTGTCTCTTTCTGTCTCTCTCTTGTCTATTTGTCTGCCTATTTCTTTGTCTGTCTATCTGTCTTGTCTGTCTGTCTATCTATCTATCTATCTATCTACAGTATCTAGTTATCTGTCTGTTGTCTGTCTGTCTGTCTATCTATCTATCTATCTATCTATCTATCTATCTATCTATCATGCAGACAAGGTGCGACCCTGGTATCACTTCTTTCTCCTCCCCTCAGGTCACCTACCTGCCCTTCCCAATGTTTAATTAAATAAATCATATATATTATATGAGCAGACCAGGGTGCCCACCCACAGTACCACTTCCCTGGACCCCCAACCCTCCAGGTTGTTCCCCCTGTTCCCACTATATAGGTGGCAGCACCGGGGTGCCGACTCCCAGTGCTGCTGAACAGTACCTCGACACTGGAGTGCTAATACCAAGTGTTGGAATATCCAATGAAGTAAATAAAACTGTCCCTCACTGTTCTTTTTTTCTTAGCCTGTAAAAATGAAAACAGTCCTTTACCGATCTGACCCCCACACACACCACCCACCCCACCCAGACCTCCATCACTCAGCACCCACCACTCCACACCCCCCCCACACACCCTAACTCACCTGAACATGTCCCATGGCGTTGATCCACTCTCTGATCAAATACACATCTTGCTGCTGGAACCAGCAGCTGTGATACAAGAAAATCAGGTAAGTTCAGTTTAATGTATTTCAATGGGGTTTGAAGTTTGATTCATAACTTTGTCATTTTTGATATTGTGACTCCAAATTTTCAACATGGCCTTTTTGGGATACCCTTGTGACCAATGGCAGTGGAATTATGCAAATCTGGCTTGAAAGGTGATTTCATGGTCCTTTTGTGAAATCACCTTTTGGGTGCGATTTGAAAATTTTCACCACCCTTGTTCACGAGTGTCATTGAATCATAGGTCAGGAAACATAGGAAAACTAGGAGCAGTTGGTATGTCTCATTCTAAGTTTCAGTCTCTCCCCTCTCACAAACATAGTTGCTCTTTTTATAAAAAGTCTCTGCCTGGAAATTAATTTTGACATCCTGAGCTTGTTAAGAGATATCCTGTTTTCACACAAAATGTATCAGAGTTCTTGTGAGTTTCTTTCCTGCAGGTGAACAAAATAGAAAATGGTATCCTAAAACTAATCTGTTGACAACCTGCAAGTGAGCTTGTGCTGCATCTCAGGTTTAACCCCCTGAGTTCCAAATAGCTTTTTGCAATTATTTCTACAATACAATTATATACTTTGGCAAACAAAGGAATCCCAATTTCACATGCAGATTCACATATATTTTTACAACCACAGATAAGCAAGGAGAAAGAAAAGACAGAACCATCAAGTGAAGGCAGAAATGCAGAGGGGAGACATTGAATCACAAGACTGTCAGAGTGATCAGTTCCTAGGTCTCACAAGAAAATTTGATTGTGCAAGCAGATAGACAAGAGACAGAAAAGGAGAGGATAGAACAGATCCTTGTGTTTAACTCTTTTAACGTAACAAATAGGACAGGGCCTTTTTACATAGAAACACAGAAACATAGACAATGATGGCAGAAAAGACTAGAGATCCATCCAGTCTGCTCAAGTTCCTCTAATCCCTGGAACCTACTGTTCCTCCAAGAACTAACCCCCCCTCTCTCTCTCCTCTCTCTTCTCCTTCTTGGTCCTGTCACCCCCGGTAACCACTATTCCCTCCATTATGTCTCACCTTGCTTGAACCTCCCTGACTGTTTTCGCTCCCACTACTTCAGCCGACAACTGTTCCGAAGTTTCCGCCACCATTTCCATAAAGTAGTACTTCCTCACATCTCTCCTGAATCTACCTCCTGTTAATTTCCATTCGTGTCCATGTGACTGCAAATTGGTATTCAGGCTAAATAGTTCCCCACAGTTCACTTTTTTAATTCCTTTAAGGAACTTGAAGGTCTCTGTCATATCTCCCCTCTCCCTTCTTGTCTCCAGTGAGTACATATTTAGCACCTTGAGGTGCTCCTCATAGGATCTGCCCTGCTGACCCTGAATCATTTTTGTTACTCTGTGCTGCACTGTCTCCAACCTATCCTTATCCTTTCTGAGGTGAGTACTTCTAAACTGGGCGCAGTACTCTACGTAAGGCCTCACCTGGGATCTGTAGAGGAAAAGTATTACCTCCTTTCTTCTGCTATCAATACCCTTCCCAATACATCCCAGCATCCTGTTAGCCTTGCTATAGGCTGTGTTGCACTGACTTGATTGCTTAAATGAGTTGCTAATGATAACTCCCAGATCCTGTTTCTCAGCTGTAGTGCTAAGTCTCTCTCCTCCCATACAGTATTCTGTCTTGGGGTTCTTTTTCCCTAGGTGCATTACCTTGCACTTTCTAGCATTGAATTTTAACTGCCAGACCTTTGACCACCCTTCTAGCTTTTGTAGGTCTCTCTACATTTTCCTTATTTCCTTGT
The DNA here is from genome assembly GCA_016271365.2 of Neoceratodus forsteri. NCBI lineage: Eukaryota > Metazoa > Chordata > Ceratodontiformes > Ceratodontidae > Neoceratodus > Neoceratodus forsteri. The sequence goes on along the minus strand of CM057459.1, from coordinate 106,041,132 downwards.
CACTATCCACCCATGCAGTTTTTTTTTGTTAATTACTGTTTATGAGCCTGTCCCAGCCTGCTGCCACTGACCCATCAGGGGAGACATGGCAGACATCCCACTGCCTGGCACCCTGCCCAGAATGGACCCCAAGGCCCCATGGAACTGTGGATTACCCCGCGGGTGGGGACGAGGTGGGGGTGTGGACAGGCACATCGTGGGCTCATCTTCTGGCTCCCCATCTCCCCGGCAGTTGCAGGCTATTTTCTCATTTTCCCCCTCCCTCCCCATACAGTGTGCAGCTGCCTTATGTCATGGTGCAAGGTGCTGATGTCCACGCTGTACTGTGGCTGCCCATCCCCTGCAACTGGGGCTTGCAGTACTCCGAGCTTCAGGCAGGTGCGTGGGCATCGGCCTCTTCCCACTCCAGAGAAGATGAGCTGTCGTAGGACGCTCAAGCCTATCTACCCCCGGCTGACCCACCAGTGACCCAAGTCCACTCCTGAACCCAGATTGCCAGCATGGTGTGAGGTGTGGCATCCAGCACCTCAACCCTCAGTGCCTACAGGCCGACTACCCACATAGTTTTGTGTTATCTGCAAAAGACACAACCTGCCCTGGATTTCTTTTCCAATGTCACTAATGAACATGTTGAGAGGACTGGACCCAGGACCGATCCCTGTGGAACCCTGTTTATAACCTCCCCTCCTCTGATTTAACTATTGACCACCACCTCTGCCTCCTCAGCCAGTTACCCACCCAGTTCACAACTGGTCTAGCTGCACCAGGTCTTCCATTTTCTTGAGCAATCATTTGTGAGGTACCAAGTCAAAAGCCTTGCTGAAATAAAAGTGAGAGACCCAAAGCATGGCCCTTGTCTAATTGCTTTGTCACCCAATCAATGAAAACTGTTAGGTTAGTCTGATAAGATCTTCCTGCCACAAAACCATGCTGTTTACTGTCCTGGAGCCTGTTGCTATTCAGTCCTGCTACAATGAGGTGGCATCATAAGAAGGCAATGTTGAAAATTCGGGTCAAAATATGTAAGAATGATAAAGTTATGAGCATGTGTTGAAACTTTTCTACACTCATTCATAACTTTGGTAATTAAATATTTAGATCGCAAATATTCTTTTTTTTATTTCCTGTATATTTTGCCAGCCGGCTAACTATCAGTCAACTTTCACCTGCCCACTCATCCCCAGGACTACCTCTACCTTCTGGAGTGCACCCAGACTTACCCCCTGCCCACCCGATGATGGCCTGAAACTGATCTGGGAGGGTGGGGTATGGTGAAGCAGATGTTTTCATTGCTTGGACTGGCTTTTTGGGGGCTGAGTCCCTGTGGGTGGGTGGGGCATGGAGGCACGCCCTATGTATATGAGCTCCCGTCTGTCTGTCACCTCTAGGTTCTGCTAGGGGCCAGTAGAACACCGGTGCTTCTCCACCTCCCCTGGAGGAGGAGGAGAGCCATCTGTAGGATGCTCAATCCTTCTTCTCCCCTTCATCTCCTGGGCTCACTTCTGAACCTAAGTTGTCGGTGCACAAGGGCAATAGTGCTACAACTGCACCAGCCAGTCCTAACTGCAAATTTTCAAAAATAGCTATTTTTCAATCCACCTCATGAACATGGTGTTGTCAATTTTCAAATCCTGACCAAAATGTGTTTTGCACCTGTGGTGTAGAATGACATTTCAGTGATGTGGAATACCATTTTGGTGGGATTTGAAAATGTACACCTATTACAGTAGGTCCATGTGGTGGGGTAATAAGAGAGCTATGCTGAAAGTTGATGTCCAGATACAGTAAAATGCCCATGTTATGACTGAACATTGCAGTATTTCAACATTCTCTCATAACTTTGCTAATTTTCAATATTTTGACTCTAGACTTTCAGTATGGCTGTTTTACCACACCACCTCATAACGGTGACAGGTATAATTTTTTAAATCCTGGACAAGATGTGTTTTCACACTTTTCATGTGAAATGACACTTTGGCCGATATACTGTAAATACTATATGTCATGTTTATAAGGGGAGTCATAAAACAACTATCTTGAGCATTTGGGGTCAAAATTAAAAAAACAAATATATAATTGTTAAGAAACTTTGTGTGTAGTGCCAGCCTTGACCCCGGCAGTTATGCTTTGTGATCACATGCTGGTGAGATGAGTTTGGGGGTGAGCTCAGTGACCCAGCTGGATGGGGTGAGGGTTGGGGGATAACAATGTTATGTGACCCCCCAGGCCAGGGAATGAAAGACGCAGGGTTGTCTGCATGGGCCCAGGTACCATATAGTAAAGACAACTGTCCTCTTGGCATAGGGCCCTGCACCTGTGAACCTGTGGGTAGCAGAGGGCCCTGTATATTGGCTGACAGATGGACTCTTTGCCCTGTGCGTCTGTATCTACGGTCACATGAAAGTGCAAGGACCAGAGAGCCCTGCACTTCTGCAGCCAAGCAGACAGCCCCGTGATTTCTTGACATCTGTCACTGTATGGAAGTGCAGGGTCCACAATTTTATTTATTTAGTTATCTATCTATCTATCTATCTATCTATCTATCTATTTATTTATTTATTTATTTATTTATGTTCTTAGTAACTGGGTGAGCAAACTGATGCAAAGGACCATTTTCAATTGCGACCAGACCGTACAGTGGCACAGACAATAGGAACAAGTTATAATACAGTAGGTACATATAATACAGTGAGTACAGTGGTATCAGAAACAGTGATACATAAATATCATATCTTAAAAATTGGGGTTAAGGACGTAAAAAAAGTTCATGACAAATAAAGTGACACTTCTCTGCTTGCAGAGAACTAGGACATACACTTACAGCAAATCAAGACATTATTCAGCCAGTCCAAGGTTTACAAATAAAGTGCACAAGGGATTACACTGTAGCAATCAACATTTTCACAATGGAGTCAAAAACGTGTCTGTTATATACGTAGTAGCTAGTACTTAGGAAGTAAGGCAAATGGTACACTGGGCTCCTAAGGTGGATTTCTGGTGAGGGTGTTTCCAAGGAGCAGGCACAGGTGGACTGAGACATGAGTCTATCTCTTAGCTCGATTTGAAGGACTGATGAGAGGTAACACACAGATAGCAAGTGGTATTCTGTTCCAGAGGGAGGGCAGAGACAGAGAAAGCCTTGCTCTCCATGACAGTAGATACGGGGGACTACCGGGGGAATGGAAGAGACCCTGAGACACCAAGTTACCACCCTGTTGGTGAGAAGCGAGAGTGTGGGAACTTGTGTGAGTTCCTGAGAGGGGAGTCGACTAGACAGCCTATAGCATATTCAAAATGGCCCTGCAGAGTGAGCCAGCCTAAGGACTGATACAGAGAGCAGTGATGAGTGGAGGAAGGGACCTGTAGGGCAAAGTGACAGATAGAGTTGTATGTGATATTTACATGAGAAAGAACTGAGGAGGACATGGAGGAGAACACTGGGGAGCAGTAGTCAAGTAGGGGCAGTAGATTTCCCTGGGCAATTGCAACAAGAGCCTCTGGGGTCAGGAGGTGGTTAGCATGGTAGGCTGCCCCCAGCTTCTGCTGGACTCTCTTCATAGTGTTAGAAATGTGGTCACTGTAGGTAAGGGAGAGATTAAGAGTCACTCCTAGGTATTTGAAGGAGGATACAGTGTAAAGAGGAGGGCCTGCAGGGGTGACTATGTGTAACGAGGTTTTTGATTTGGTGGCCTTTGCAAGGTATGGCTTTGAGCCAAAGAGCATGGCCTTCATTTTTTTCTCATTTACAAGAAGTTTTTTTGGAGTGGAACCAATGTTGAGCCAATGGTCTTGCACTTTTGTAGGTGGACAGTGTTCCTTTGGCGTGGGCCTATCTGCATCTGTGGGACCTGCATGAATGAGGATACAATTCCACTATCTCATAAAGAGAGAAAATTCTTTGAAAAAAACTACATTAATGCACCAGTTAGGATTCAACTTAATGTCACAAAAGTAGTGAAATGTGGTGTTAGTGTTTACGGTTCCGGGTGGTGAGGGCACTGGTGTTAGAACACCTGCAATCAGGGTGCCAGGTAGAGGACACCGGAAAGGATGAAGCCGCACCACAAAGCAGCAGGGCAGCAGGAGCGCAACCTGACCAAGTGGCACAAGGCACAGCAACAGCCGACACACCCAGAAACCCACCCAAGGAATGCCCACAGGGCACCATCCCAACAGTGTTCCAGGGTTAGTGGCCCCATGTGGACCATGTGAATGGCAACAGGGCACCATGGCAATGGCAAAATTGCCTACACACCAGCCCACATGCACAGTGCCACTGGGCAGAGGTGTGCAACACCAGTGAACCCACTCGGCCCAGGTGGGCCACCATGGTTGTGGAGGCATGGACGGCACAACACCCAACAGGAAGGTGCAGCACCACACTGCCAAGGCACTGTAGGGCTGACATGACACACAGCACAGGCTCTCACACCCAGTGAACACCGTGGCAGTGGGCATAAGATGGCCATGACATTGGGTGCCATGCACACAGTGGTGCACAGGGATACTGGCCGCCAGCAGCTGCGTGTGACCCAGCACAGGTCAGGCCCACTGACACTGCACAGGCACATGGAAGAAACAGGCGTGAGACGGTACTGCAATTCATGCACTTTACTGATTGGGGGGATGTGTTAAACTGCACACATCACCAGGGGGTAGGGGCCCATATGTGGGACATGCCAGCATTGCCAGATGCTGGGTCATGTGGACTAGACCTGCAGCTGAAAGTGCATGGCGATACCCTTCAAGGTAGTCTTGGATGCTGGGTCCTCGATACTGCTTAACAGGCTCCATCATCTGCTGGCTCCTGCCCCTGAACCCGCAGAGGGATGGTGCAGCAGGTTCCTGGCCATGAATTTCTGCACCTTGATGTCATTCAGTTGCTGTTCGGAACGTAGGCAGTTGATGAATGTCCAGATGCTGCCGCTGGTATGTTCCGCACCCAGCAAGGAGCTGGAGCCCCGATGCCGCCGTTTGACTGCATTGATGGTTCGTGGCAGTCCAAACCATGTGGTGTCATAGCAGTTCCAGACCTCAGCTGGGAATGTCAGCTTATGCCTGTGGCCACTGTGGATGGTCTGCCCCAGCCAACTCTCCTCAAGTAGTCCATGAGGGTGCAAGCATTTCCTCCCACTCCATATAAAACTCCCAGGTCTGCAGCTCCTCGAACATTGCCTCGACCTTGCTGGGCGGCACATATGCTGAACTGGAAGGAGCCAGATGTACATGGCGAGTCAGGGTCACTGGTGTATGCATGCTGGACGTCTGGCACATGCTGCATCTTCCACCACACCGCCTGGCACAGGTGGAAGAAGCAACCCGCAGGGTGGTTCTGGGGATGACAGTGTTGAATGCCTTGTAGCAGCCAGTTCATAATCCACCATGATGGTGTGAGGTGCCAGGCCAGGTTGCAGCTCCAGCCGCTGTCAGACGGATGGCTGTAGGTGGCCCCAGCGCTATGCTATCAGGACATACACTGTGGGTATGATGTTGCTGTATTCGATACCGTGGATAGTGTACAACTGAAGGAAGAGGGTGGGCAGCATTTAAATGTTCCATCTGCATACCAGTGGTCACAGCACTCCATGTACTGCAGGCTCTTTGCAGTACTGCATATGAGAGTACCTGTCTGGGCCTGGCCCTGGAGTCCCACAGTAGGAACTACTCCCCTCTGTATGAGCATGTATGGCTGGGGCACCACCAGTTCCATTAGTGACACTGGTGGGGGTGTTGTGGTGCTTGTGGACCTCCTGGTGCACCTCCACAGATCTCCATAGGTTCTCCAGACGTGGTAGGTGGCCTCCAATGGATTCTGGCATGGCACTGCAGCATGCAGCCATCACACGTTGGGGTTTCAGGTGTTTGCTGTGCCCTCCGCTTGATGTCAGCCCTGACTGTCCGCACTGTGATGTCTGCACAGTCGGGGACATGGTTGTGGGTCCCAATGTCTGTTATAATCTCATCCTGGGTGCTGGGGGGCTCGCACCTTGCAGTGTCCACCCCGGTACTCCAGACATTTCCAATATGTCTTCTCACCCCATGTCTGCTCCTTTCCTGTAGAGGTATCCCCTTGTGGCAGCAGTCTGTTGCCTCTTGGACTGTCCATGAACTCCAACAGCATGGCTTGTTCAGCTAATTTGCCTGTGGCAGCTGTGCTGTACCTCTGCTCTTCTGCTCTGCTGGGTGCACACCATTGGCCGCCTGTTATGCAGTGCACCTGGACACCCTGACAACCTGCCTCCCTGTGGACCCCCCTTGTTCCATGCACCTTGCCTTCCCATGTTCCAGTCGTTGTGCTCCCCTCTGTGTGTTTATCTACCCAGTGTGCCTGTGTGTGCATGTTTCATGGCAGCACTCACCACTGTCACCACTGTGCTATGAGTGTGTGCACCAACATCCAAACACGGCCCATGCCTACACTGCTGTGCCCTTCTTGCTTTGCTACCTGATCAGTACGTGTGGCTGCCCTACCTTCTCTCTCCTCCAGTCGCTAGCCCAGCTCCGCTGCTCTGCCGGGTGTGTCAGTATTGCCATGGCGCATTCCTAGGCACTCCAGCAATTGCCTCATTGACACCCTGCACACTGGCCTGTTATTGGTTGCTGTAGTTACAGTGCAGCCCGACGACACCAGGTGGCTCCACTGATAGGTGGCCTGCATTGCCATGCCTACGTGGAAACCGGTACTGTCAACTTTTCCATCATTGGTCTGCACAACGTCCCCTTCTGGCTGTGCACACCTTTGCCTGCCATCTGCCGCTTCTTGTGCTCCTGCCACCATCTGCTGTGTTGCTGCATGCTGTGCCCACCTGTGCACTCTTTCATGTCATTCATGTTTCCTGTCGCAGTCCAGACATTGTGCTGTTTGTGCCTCAGGGCACTGCCATTGCGGCTGCCACTGCTCATGCCCTCCTGGATGTCACCTATCTGCTGCCATGTCCTGGGGCTGCTCTGTTCCCATTGGTGCATTGCTGACGGTCACCATGGTTATGCCGATGCCATCGTGTGCCCTCATTGCCATGCATCACTTCCTGGTGCCATGCCTTCCGTTACAAGGTGTGGCTGGATTGGCTGGGTTGCCATTTTCTCCTGGTGCTCTGCTTATCGGGCGCATCTGCTGCATTCCGACTCTCACTGGCGCTGTGTTTGCGGCACTCTAACACCGGCGCCCTCACCCACGCAACCTGTGTTTACACCCTAACTCCTCACCCCATACTCCAGGCAGCAAAAGGAAAAAACATTAGGATTCTGGGTCTCTGGAGTCTTGGTGAATCAGTGGTGGGGCCTTCCTTGGGGTTGTCAGCCCTAATGTCCACCCGTTCACTGAGCAAACAAGGTGAGATGTGATCTCCTTTCCTCACTCAGGGCCCTGCATGAAGAAAGCTACAACAGATTGTGTTGGCAGCATGTGGTGAGATATGTTTCTCTACCTTTGAAGAGCATATCACTATGAGGCAGTGCCTTGGAGCCGTACCATGTGCTTCAGACAGGAGGCTTTGGACGGGGGAAGGGAGGGGTGACCATTAGGGTTGACAACCCCATGGAAGACCCACCACTGATCCTTCAAGTCTCTGCAGATCCAAAACCATAATGCTTTTCTTTTGCTGCTTGGGGTGGGGTGAGGTGGGGAGTTAGGGTTGGAAACCCTAATGCCACATTTTCATACTTTTGTGGCATTAAGTTGAACACTAACTGTTGCATTAACAGTTTTTTTTACAAAGAATTAGAATTAAAATTGTTGTGCCCAGGAGTGCTTTTAAAAGCCAAAGCCTTGTATGTAAATGGTCCTAGGGCAGAGGTAGCATGATACAGTACACTGATAAAATTCCTGGGTAAAATTATAACATCGGTGCAACAAGTGCAAATACAGCATAAATATTCATCTTGGGTAGAGGAAAGCTATCTAGTAACAATTACATAATGTGGCTGACAGGTCACAAAGCTCCTTCTTAAACATACATAATTTAGTAACTGATTTTATATTTTTGTGCAATGTATTCCAGTTTGACAGTGCACTATGACCAAAAGATTTTCTCTGTAGATTCCTTACATTTGGGGACTTCCAATTAAATCACATCCTGCGGATGTAGATGGTGTTGAGAATAAACTATTTTTAACATATTAGTGAAATACTCTGGCACCTAATCATTTACACATTTCCATAACATCATTAGCCAGTGCATTTTTCAATGACTGTTAGGGGATAATATGCCAAGTTTATTATATAAATCACATCTTTTTTTAACTTTCTTTATTGCCCGGTCTTTGGGAGGGGAATGTACTGCCTCATCAGCACCTGAACCTGACCTCCTGGCATCCCCCCAGGCCACCCAGACTGGGTGGCCTGTGATTGTCCCCTATGGCAGGGCTCCCCAGGAGAAACTGAAATCCACCAGAGGCCTCAGCCGAGCTTATGCCTGGGGTGTCATTTGGGAGGCAGTCCAGAGGCTTCACGGTGCTCCATGCCCAGGGGTTTCTCCTTGGTTCCCCAGGAGGTATGGTCATGCAATGACATCAGTGCAGGTTGAGCACACTTTCGCACCGACCCACAGACATCCACCAATGCCTCTGTTCACTGCTTGGTGGTCCTGGCTGATACACATCCAGTCTCCACTGGGTGTCGCTGGCATGCCGAACCACAACCCTCCACACCAGAGGAGGAGGCAGTCCATGGAGCAGCTCATCTACCTCCCACCAGCTGACCCTCTGGCGTCCTGTGCTTGCTTTCAAACACGGATCGTCAGTGCTCCCGCTACCTGCGGGCCAGCTATATATAAATATAGAATAAAGTATGGGGTGGTGTGTTTAATGAGAATTTACAGACACCCAGGGGTTGGTGCTACATAAACTCCAGAGCTTTGTGCAAAGCATCTAACCCCGAGGTGTAATGTAAAGTTCAAGTTACACACTACCCATATTTTATATTATACTAGGACTCCCTTTTGTGCACAGCAATTATATAAAATAGCAGCAGTTTTAGTGTGGCCATGCTCCAGTTTACTTTTCGTCCAGTTGGCAGATTTTTGTTTTCAGTGGTTTCACTTTTTTCTTTTAAATATTTTGCTATCCTCCATCTATAAAAACAGTAGTTCTTTTTTTATGTATAACTTTACTTACCGTCATGTTTCTTTGGTGGATGGGTTGCGGGCAAGAAGGAAGTGGCAAGCCAGGATGGGAGATGCTGCAGCGGACGCATGTGTAGAGAGGAGAATCATGCATGTGTTTGCTGTTATAAACACTCCTTTATAAAGGAAAATTACATACGGTTTTCTCTATGGCAAAGGGGAGACCGTTAATTATGTCTCATTAGTGTACATCTATATTACAATTAAAACAAACCTACACCACTTATTATATGGTTTATCAATCCTAATTGACAGTGTTTTCAAACTATGCTAACTGACAATGTCACGCTATTACAAGTAACAGCTGCTGTTTCCTTATTTTTCTCCATACTTGTTGATTCAGACAGACACTATTCTTGGGTTCTTTGCTCCAGAGTAGGCAGTATAGCACAGTGGTTTAAGGCTCTGAGCTGATAACCTGGAGACTCTGAGTTTGAATCCACAGCCCCACTTGCATACTGTGTGACCCTGAGCAAGTCACTTAACTTCCTTGTGCTCATAGATCACACCTGTAAACAAGCTTTCAGCTTAGTGTGTCTTGACTGGTAAAACCAAAAAAACAAAACATTCCTGTATAGGGCACCCAGTTTAGCAAATGTACTCTTAATTACATGATCTTCAAAATGTAAATTGGTGTCAGTTGTTAGTCCCAAGTACTTGGAAAACGTATTTGTACCTATTTAATGTTTTCATTTTCAATTCTGATGCTTGTGATTTTGCAGATTTAAAAAAAATCAAACATTATTTTATTTAGTTAGTTTTGTTGACTGGGAAGGAGGACTATACAGTGTTTTGCCTATTTTTAGCCTCGTCCCGGGGGGTGGGGATACAGATTGATGCCAACTGACATTGAATCAGATTTTAAGCTGTTGGTGGTTTTATTAGTGAACGGGGGAAATCTGGCCAGGACACCGGGGAAATTCCCCTACTTGTCTGTAGGAGGCTCTCTGGCCATTGAAGCATGGCTGGTTCAGTCTCTGTGTAAACTGTGATGGAGCAGGACATAAGCATGGCTGAGGAGTTGGTCTCCCCTTCAGCTGTGGGTCCACGGAGACTGAGGAGTTCTTTGATGCCACAGGACTCCCAGAACAAGTCTTAAAATCTACTGAGGAAGAGGCTATCCAGCAGACTCAGGACATATTGCCATATTCAGAATCAGTAAATGGATTTAAGGTGCAAACAGCAGAAACCACTGCAGCTATGTTAAAATCAGAGGAAGACCAATTTTTGAAAATGAAAAAAGAGCTATGTGCAGCGCTAGACATTGCGCAGGTTGTAGCAGTGGAAGACGAGCATCTAGATATCCAGGTTGCAGCTGGTGGGAGTTGCCTAGTGATGGCAACGGAGAAACAAATGAGTGCAGAGGCTGACGTGGCACCGGTAAGCCTGAAAATCATTTTTCAAACTAATTCGGGAAGTCAGGGTAGGGCCAGAGTCTTCTCCTTCTTGACATAAAGGAAAAAATGAGTGAGTGAAGAAACAAGAGGTACCAACTAAAGCGTCTTGTGCAGATCAAGTGGACATTGAGAATGAACCTCGGTCAGTAGACAGTTCTCTGAAAGCTGCGGGATGTGCCTGTTCCCCAGCATCTGGACAATGGATCTCAGGTTTGCATCCATTTGGGTTCCTGGGTAAGCCTGCACAACCCTTCTACCTAAAGTATAAACAAGGCTACCGCCCCTGTATCATTAAGCAAGGATTCAGAGGGTATCACAAAACAGAGATACAGATGCTCTTGCGGTCCCACAAGAACTGTCACTTACACATAATCTGACATTAACTTTTACAAATGTAACCCCCCTGCAAATGGGGGTTCCCAAAAAGTCTTCCAGGAGCTTGCTTGAATGCTCCAAGCCTGAATGGTGTTTGGCGTTTAAGCCGTTTATCTGTGAGTGCTTTTAGAGCCTCTAGTACTGTCTCTTTAAGAGCTGTCTGCTTGCAGATATAATTAGTTTCTATGGGGGGACTGTGTGTTTCCCTGCTTGAGTCTCACTAGAGCTGCTGCCAAATCGCTCCGTTTCTGCTGTCGCTAAGTAGGTAGAGTGAGCACTTTTCAAAGATGTAACTGTTTGCCAGACATCATTTAGAGTAATAACGAAAATACAGTTTGTCTAACCTGCTTTTCTTTGCAGTCAGAACTGTGTTTGCCTAGTCCCCCATTCTAGTTTTGAACTGCTGAATTGGACCAATCAGTGTGGATGGACTTTTGAAATGGAGCCTGCTGCTGGCAAGTCAGAACTTGGACTCTCATTGTGGAGCCAGCCATCTACAGGATGTACTGTATGGCCAATGCTTCTGGGAATTGTAGTTTGGACTTCGGTGCCTTTTTTCCACCAACAGGGGGAGTTTACTGTGAGTGACAGCCAAACCAGCCAACTGAACTGGGAGGAACTCAAAGAAAATGCCCGGCTCTGTGTACTGGAAAGATCAGATGAGTTGGGGCAGTGAAGAGACAAGGAACTGTGTGCTTCTTCGGTGTGTAGTTTTAGCGTGGGAATGACATGTAAGGCCCTAAGTTTCGGTCTGCAGCTTGTGCAAGCGCCTGTTCGGACTGAATCCGACCTGTGAAGAGAATCAAGGTGATCTGAGAGAAACCAGGCTCACCCTGTAGAAGACTGGAGAAATTGCTGAATCGTTGTCGGTCTGTTAGGAACTGAATTTGCTGTGTGTTCTCCGGGTATTGTGCAGTAATTGCGATCAGGATACAGAAGCAACCTGCCTGGTATAGTACTTTCCTTTTACATATAAATGTGTGTAGTGCTTGTGGGGAATCTCATTTCAAATCCCCTGTACAGTGAATTGAGTGCATGAAGCTGGAAGCAAACCCCAGCTTAATCCAGACTACATCCATTTGCTCTAAACTTCAGTGGGGCCCAGTCACAAGGACCTTATCCACATGGTCTGCGCCTCCTGGCAATCCAGGACAATCTGCCTTCCATCCAGTTCCCAGCCTTGAGTTTGTGAGTACAAAGCAGGGTAGCCCCTGCCATCTGTTTATCGAATTGCAAGTGTATCATCTAATTGTTGTTTTCATTTCTTTACAAACTGAGCCAACCAGCTCAGGATTACAATTGGGTATTGTGCCAGTGTTTTCCATCATAGGGCCCCAACCAGCTGCACTGATCTGGCTGCGCCCCCATCCTGGGTACCCAGTGAAAGTGACAATTTGGGACTCTGAATATGAGCACAGTACTTTGATTATTAATGTGTTTAACTTAATTAACTTGATTTCCCCCTTCCTTGTTACAGCTCCTTAAATAAATCAGATCTGTTTGTTTCAGCAAAGTTACACTGTCTGAGGTATTCGTTTATGTTAACGTATTGTACTGTGGATTTTGCAGTGTATCATCTTGTTTTACAGGGGATCCCCAGCGTCCAGTCGACAGAGCCAGTCCTAGGGGTAAGTGTACACTGTGAAAATATTCCTGATGCATTGTGTGGGCCACTAGTGGGAAGAAAGGGGGGGTTACAGTGTCCCAGAGGGCTGTGACCAAGTTAGTTTAACTACTGCAAACCCTGACCTCTGGGTGGAGGCACTCGCCATTGGACCTAGGCCCCTCAACCTGTCTGTAGTCAGTCAGGCAGGGGTAGTAGCCCTTGGGATAGCGCCACCTGGGGGTTACATCTTGGAGGCTCACTGCTGGGATTGTGTGTCCTCTAGTGGCCACATTTATGAATTACTGTTAAAAATAAATGGGTACCCCAACAGAAGCGGCTGTACACCAGTTGGTGAAGTGGTGTACTGGGCAGGAGATCGACCCCCAGAATGCTGTACTTGTCTTGGATATCCCGCTGGGTACCAGTACGGACAGTGTAGAGGGAATACTTTCCAAGGTCGAATGTTACAAAACCCTGTAGTGGTGGAGCGGCTGGCTGATCTGCTCGCCCAAACTTTCATGTCTCTAATAGAGTGTAAGGACCCTATAGACAGTTCTAAAGTGCCACAGACCATTACCCCAGAAGAAGCCCTCACTGCCTGGAAAGTAATAAGTAAAGACAGTAAAGACCCTGGGGAGAACGAGCCCCCCCACTGTCTGAAACTTTTGAGGAGAAATTTGCTAAGTTGTTGCTGGAGGAAGGGAAAACTGTGGAGGATTTAAAGAAACTATTATTGCCACCTGAGAACGTTCCTCCACCAACACCTCTCCTCCTCCAGCACCGTTATTGCCCTCCTTCTGTGCCAGTGCAAGCCCTATGTCTGTACCTGCCAATAGTCATGACTTACCGCAGGTTGAATATTTTCTCCGGCACCTCCCACCCCACAAGGGAGGATGACTGGGAGACATGGATAGACTATGTTGCCCTCAAGTGCTAGAATGGCAATGCTCAGAAGCAGAAAAGTGAAAGAGGATAAGTGAGAGCCTCCGAGGTCCTGCCCTGGCTACCATCTGTGCCAAATGGGCCAGTAACCCTGAAGCGACTGCACAGGACTATCTTGAGGCCTTGTGTATGGGAGCCCAGATTCCGATGAGGACCAGTGGTGGCGAGTAAGAAATGCACAACAGTATCAAGGGGAGTTGTAGTCTGTGTATGTATCTTGGCTGGAAAAATTGTTGCAAGAATGCCTCAGAAAGGATAGTTTGCCAGCGATTGAATTGGACCGAACCAGGCTGGACAGGATCCTTAAGTCTGCCCCCTTCTCAGAACTGCTGTTGCTTCAGTTATGCCTGGCCAATCGACTGGAATCCCCACCCTCCTTTGACGAGCTAATGAGAGAAATTTGAGGAGCTGAGAAAAGGTGACCCTGGAAGGGACTTGCACCAATAGCTGCTGCTTCGACACGAATGACTGAGGGTGACCCGTCAAGTGAAGTTCAGGGGCAAGGGTTGGCAGTTAAAGAGTGTTCTGAGAAGGAAAAGGGTGTGCCGCCATGGGGTGAACTGCTGAGGGAGATTAGGAAAGCAACAGACAGTCTCATCATGAAGGCCGCTCCTACGAGTACGGGCACTGACACTTGCCTGACTGCTTCTGCTATGGGGGTGGGGGTGCCCACCCAGGCACCTCATGTTGACGACAGTTTGAAACTTGATGCCTTGGCCATGGAAGTGAGGGAACTGAAGAGATGTCTCCAAATGTCCACCCCACCACCGGCTGAGGTGGCACCAAGGTTTTCCTTTGACAGTACCAATGCCACAGCCCCCAATGTGATGCTTCAGTCATCCCAAACTTCAGTTGACATATTTTGCCATAATTGTGGGAAGGATGGGCACATGAAGAGGAATGCTGGTCTCAGAAAGACTTGGAGAGAGTGGTGAGCGGCTACAAGGAGAGCTTTGGAGCACAAAACAGTGGTTAAGAGGTGCACAGAAATGACCACAGTGAAGGTCCAAAATGTTCCTCCGTCCCTTTGCAGCAAGGTCATTTGTCCAGGTCCCCACTACCGCCTCTCAGACTGGTCCAGAATAGTGGGTCCCTCCATGGAGACCACTGTAAAGCTGAATGGAGTGTCTACAAGAGCTGTATTAGACAGTGGCTCCCAAGTGACAATTATGTTCCAAGACTGGTATCAGAAGCATTTGTCTGATGTACCCTTACAACCGTTAGAGGGGCTGCATGTCTGGGGGTTAAGTGAGAAGGCCTACCCCTACTCGGGATATATCCGAATTTAGCTGTCTTTTCCCACCTCCGTGGCTGGGGTGGCAGAGCAAGTAGAGACCCTGGCCTTAGTGTGTCCCCCTACTGGACTGTATAATGGGGTTCCTTTACTAATTGGGACTAATGCACTTATGTTTGGATGGCTGGCAGAGTTGTGTTATGACAAACAGGGGTCAAGGACTAGTAGAACTTTAAGAATTCCGGCCTTGATCAAGAAGGCCTATGAAGGCCTATGAGGCACAGAGAGATGCTGACAAAGTGGAACCAGAGGAACTGGTTGGAGTTGTCTGGAAAAAGGATCCTGAGTCTCTGATCCTGGCACCAAATGCCCAGTGTACCTTATAGGGAGAGGTCTGTATCAGAAAGGATGTCAAGAATAAAATATTAATGTTGGATGCACCAGGCGATGGAAAATTGTGGGTAATGGTTCAAGTTCATAATGTGTCTGACAGAGAGATTCGAGTAAATAGAGGTTGCACCCTGGCTAATGTGCATTGTGCAGACACTGCAGTGCTACCCAGTAGCAAGAGTTCAGGGAAGAATGACATAGTAACGCCTGACTTGTTTGATTTGGTGACTCCCCATTGCCAGCTGAATGGAAAGTGAGGATCAGTGAAAGCTTGCCCAGAGAGACCAGGTGTTTTCTTTAAAGGATGGGATGTAGGATGTGTGCAAGTAGCTGAGCACCATATCTGGCTGCATGATGAAAGGCCATTTCATGTGAGGTCTCGACGCCTGGCACCTGCTGATATAGATGATGTGAGATGGCATCTGCAAGAGATGCTAGCTGCTGGTGTAATACAAGAATCCAGAAGCCCCTATGCTTCCCCCCATTGTGGTAGTGAGAAAAAAGAATGGGACAGTAAGGATGTGTGTGGATTATTGCACTTTGAACCAGCGGACTATCCCTGATCAGTATACAATGCTCTGCATTCAGGATGCTTTGGACTGCCTAAATGGGAGCAAGTGGTTCTCTATGCTGGATCTCTGCAGTGTGGATACTACCAGATGCCGATGACCCCAGAGGACCTTAAGAAGACAGCCTTTATCTGTCTGCTTGGCTTCTATGAATTCATGAGGATGCCTCAAGGGATTTCAGGTACCCCAGCCACTTTTCAATGATTGATGGAGCGTGCAGTGGGGGACATGAACTTACTAGAGTGCCTGGTATGCCTAGATGATGTTCTTGTGTTTGGCAGCTCACTGGAGGAACATGAGAGCAGATTACTCAAGGTGTTGGACCGGCTGGAAGACTTTGGCCTTAAACTGTCCTTTGATAAGTGTCAATTCTTTCAAACATCAGTAAAGTATGTGGGACACATAGTATCCACTGAGGGAATAGAGACTGACACAAGTAAAGTCGAGGCCTTAACCACCTGGCCACAGCCCAAAATCTAAAAGAACTGCAAAGATTCCTGGGATTCTGTGGTTATTATCGGCATTTCATCAAGGACTATTCAAAGTGATCCACCTTTACCTAACCTTGCTGAAGAGTATCCCTAACCCAAAAATACAAAAGTCAGCATCCCTCAAGACTGAAAGACTGTATTTTCATCCAAGTGAAGTATTTGGGGCCCGTTGGACTCCTGATTGTAAAGTTGCTTTTCATGAGATCAAATATCAACTTACCACGCTCCAGTGTTGGCCTATGCCGATCAACAAAACCTTATGTCCTGCACACTGATGCTAGCTTGCAAGGGTTGGGGGCTGTGTTGTACCAAGAGCATGAGAATGGCCTGAGACCAATGGTCTTTGCCAGTAGAAGTCTGACCCCATCCGAAAAAAACTATCCTGTATATAAGTTAGAGTTCCTAGCTTTGAAGTGGGCTATTGTTGACCAATTCCATGAGTACTTGTATACATAATATGCTTATAAGGCCTATTATCCCCCCGGAAGTAGAGCATTCAGTGTCTTCTCTTTGCACCGAGAAAGCTCTGGGTAAAGACGGGCTTACGACTGAGCTATACAAATTCACAGGCCCTGAAATTTGTAAAGAACTAGCAGCAATATTTATTTATATTCTTGTTACAGATAGCATCTCACTTGAAATGTCAGCAGGATTAGTAACTTTTAAAAAAAAAGTGGACAAAAAATGCCTAAATAACTGGAAGCCTATTAGCCTTCTAAATACAGACTTTAAAACCCTTATGAAGATATTAAATGCCAGGTTATCACTTACAGCCACTTCTTTGGTATCTCAGGCTCAGACATACACCATCCTGGAAGATCTATGGTAGATCATTTGCTGTTATTACGAGAGCTAATAGAAACAGACAACTTAGTAGACTTAAAAGGCTATATTTTGTCCTTGGACCAAAACAAAAGCTTTTGATTCGGTATGCCATAATTTCCTATGGCATACACTAATTTGCTATGGGATATCTGCCATTTTTGTTGCTTGGTTAAAAAGCTTATATAGAAATGCAATAATCACTCCATTAATCGATTGTACTTTGGGATCAATGGTTCCTGTACATAGAGGGGTGAGGCAGGGGTGCCCCCTTAGCCCATTGCTTTATGTATTTAGCATAGATAGGTTACTAAGATTTTTAAATGATGCACTTTTTTTACTCTTATAAAAATGCCACAACAAAGGCTTCTATTTACCGCTATCACCAATGCTGATGATCTGTGTTTGTTGTTAACTGATGCACAAGCTGTAGAGACAGCGATACAGTTCTGTAGTCTTTACGGTATGGCCTCCGGAGTAGTTTTGAATGTTATGAAAAGTATAGGTAGAGAGTTAAAGAAAGACTATACATTTGTTATGCGGGTCACAGGAATTTCTATGACTAAAGAGCCAATCAAAATTATTGGAATAGAATATGGGTCAGATCGGATGGAACTCTTGAAATGGGACAGAAAAATACAACATGGAAGGGAAATGGTTTTAAGATGGAACAAATGGGGTATTAGTAAACTCAAACGGGTTTAGCAAGGAAAAACATATATTTTGCCTATTTTTCTGTTCATCAGTTCCATCTACCCTCCCTCCTAAAGACAGGGAAACTACCATTCTTAGTATTTTCTTTCAAGCCATTTGGAAGAGTAGGCTTACCCAATAAGAGAAATATACTATATCTACCTGTACAAAAGGTGGATTAAACATGGTTATCCCTATCCTGTTTTCTTTTGCCAATTTCTATATATCAATGTCAAACCTTTATGTACAGAGAAGAAGATAACTTTGTCGAGTTTATTGCAACATGCTACAGCATCATGGTTTCGAGGTTGGGTTGCAGGTACACAAAAATCCTTCAAAATTGTAACTTATGCCCCACAATACAAGAAACCTTTGTAAAATTAAAACAATGGCATCACTGCCGGACCTCATTCTAGGGATGTAAGTTTGTCATGGATGAGGGTTTTAATGACCCATCGGTTGTTCATGAAATCATTAATAAACATTAGCAAGCGTGGTGCACTATCATCATTGCTACGTTTGTTGACAATAGTGAAAGTCATGGAAGTCCTGAACAAAGTCCAAACATCATGGAATCCATGATGTTTATGACTATCATGACAAACTTACATCCCTACTCATTACTAAAACAAAAAAACTAATTTATCAACAGGTTCTAAATTTCTTTTTACTGAACTAGAAACTTTTCCAAATTGTCTGAGGGAATGTTTGCCAGCCTTACAAACCTTAGTTACAAAACAAAGGGTACCAAAGAAATTTCTAGATGTTCAATGGTTATGCTGCCATGAGTGCATAAACGTAAATTAAGAACATAAAAACACGGAGGAATGAATATGTTCAAGTCCAAATTGTATAGTAGAATTAGAGACAATTAAGCATTTGTTTTTACCTGTAGTTTTATAGTAGGATTTTGGGATTATGTTGCACTACAGTGAGTTTCCTATTTTTCTCAAGTCTCTTCTCAAATCTTAATTTATGGAAGGTACTGTACTAAGTGGGGTAGATGGGAAAAGAGTGCATTGAATATTATATTTGCTGTACTAAAGTGGTACAGTTGGAATGCTTGTTGTCTTTTACACTGCAGCAAAAGCAGATCTCTCATGTAGAATTATTGGCAGAAATTACAAAGAATTGTAGTTCATTTATTTTGCTGAAAAAATAATAAAACTACACAATTTATAACAAGAATGTGGAGAATCTGCCCTGGATTATAAATTCTGATGTACTTGTTACATGACTGAAATTTCTTGGAATACAGAAATATGTTATTTTTAGTTTATTCATGTATTTGTGTTTCAATATTTTCCTTTCAGGTAAATATTATGTCTCAATTCGTACTTAGACAATAGGCAGTTCCTTTCACAACTTTTAAGGAGACCGCCCTAACGATTCATGCTATTACATGTTGAAACCTGGTCAAACATTGTCTGCACTATTTCTGATTATAAAGCAACCCTTTTTATACTAAAATTCCACAAACTATTTACAACCCTAATATCGATATTCTTGTACCTGTCTAGTATCCTATAGACAATTATATCTTGCTAACATGTTGTTTATTGTGTGAGATAATTTCCAGATGGAGTCCCTCTGACTTTATTCTACTCCCTTATGACACAGACCATCAGAGACATAGGCCACATTCCACCCTCAGGGTGTCCTCCCCCCTCATGGTCCAAGTGTGTTCATTATATACTTCCTTAGATGTCTATGCAGATAACTTCCAATCACTTCAGAATTTTGTGTATCACTTGCCTGTGAACTACTTCAAAGACTCTGTCCACACCTCAGGTCCTTTCCTCAGCTCAAAGGTATCCCTCCTACCTGTCTCTGCATATCCATGGTGTCAGTCTTCTTTTCTTATGTTCCTAAGGGAGACAGCAACCCCAGGGAATTCAAGTTATTCCTTGTCTCAGAGCCATTGTTTCCCCTACAGGCAATGAGTTGATGTATGTCCCCATAGCTCTTCCTTCCCATACCTTTGGTATGTCAGCCTCTCAAGCGCAATTATTAATCACCATGGTTTCCACTATCCCATGGTTGGGCTGACATAAGATACTCATGTATTCTGTATACATTGTCTCGCTATTGTCAAGAGAACCCTTACTGTTCTGGGGTACATTTCCATTCCTCTTCCCCAGTGCCTCCATCCCAAACAGGAGGGAGATCATGATGTCCGCCACCAATATTTGCATAGCTCTTGATATCTCCTGTGCTATCTCCATCCAAAAGGGTTGCAGCTCCCCACACTCCCAAAATTAGTGTATATATGTACCCCTTGCAGAATTACATCTCCTGCACACTGGCGAGACTGCTGGGTGGAACTTGTTGCTCACCACTGGGGTGCAGTACAACCTGTGCAGGAATTTAAATTGGCACTCTTTAAATCTATTGCACATCAGCAATCCCATATGGGTTTGGAGGACCAGGGCCCAATTCTCCTCCATAATTTGCATCCCCAAGTACCTTTCCCACAGTCCCTTAACCTTCAGGGGCCTTTCTGGTAGTAGGCCTCTGTCCTGCCATATTGCTTGAGCAATGAGGCCCTTGGAGTTAGACTGCACAGTCCATATCAGTTCCTCCAGTGACTCCAACCTGTTGACCTGGCCGTCCTGTCCAGTTCTAGCTATATTAAAGGCCCTGATCTGGAAGTATTTGTATCTATGCATAGGCGAATGCCATTCTTCTCCTTTAATTCCTCAAGGTTCTCACCCATCCTCCCCAGTAGATCCCGGAGGCGCACCCCTCCCTGTTCCCATAGCTCAACCCTCCAACCTCCCTCTAATCCTGGCAAAAGGCTAGGTTCCCTACCACTGGTACTAGCCCTGTGACTTCTCTCTCCACTTTCCTTCTCTTCTGGCCTGTTCCCATGCCTCCGGTGTCCATTCCACTAATGGGTTTCTATTCTGCAGCCTGTGGTAAGCTCTTCTACCTCCCAGATCAAGGTACACTGTCAAATGGACTCACTCTAAATCTACCCATCCTGCCTCTATCTCCCCAGTGTATCCAGTGCTGGATATATCTATTCTGCATAGCTAATGTGTACTCTTTCAAGTTTGGGAAGTTAAGGCCCCCTTCTCCGTTTGCCTTTAACCTTAATAGACTTATTCTGGGTCTCGTGTTCTGCCAGTTGAATCTTGAACTCTTTCTCCATATCCTTGTAATCCTTATTTGTCAAGCCCATTGGGAGCATCTGTATTAAATATAAGAGTCTGGGCAAGACATTCATTTAGGGATTAATATGTTGCAGACATGAGATCTGGAGTGTCCTCCACCTCTCCATGTCTTCTTTAAGTGTCTGTAACAAGGGTCCATAATTAATTCCATACAGTCCCACCAGATCCTTACCCACCTTAATCCCTAGGTAAGTGAAGTCATTCTCAACAATCTTAAATCCCCATGTATTCCTGTCCCTGCCCACAGCCCTAAACATTTCTGATTTGGATAGGTTGAGCCTATACGAGAATTCTGGAAACTCCTGTACTGCCTCCAATAGGGCTGGGATGGTAGTATCCCGGCGTGTGGTGAACAGCAGCAGGTCATCTACATATAGGGTCAGTTTGTGGTGCACTCCTGATTCTCCCACACCCCTGAATCCTAGCATCAGCCCTAATGCAAATAGCCAGTGGTTCAATAGCTAGGGCAAAGAGCAGGGGGACAGAGGCACCCTGCCAAGTGCTCCGTGCAAGTCAAACATATCGAGTCCCCAATTAACCAATACCTGGGCTTTCATTTTTTGTAAAGCATTTTGACCATATTTATATAGCTGTCCCCAAGTCCAAATTTCTTTATAACCTCAAAGAGGTAGGGCCACTCTATATGGTTGAATGCTTTTCGGCATCCATGGATAGCACCACCACCTGTCCCAGATGTCGACTACCCCATTGAATGACATTTAGAGTTTCCTCATGTTATGATAAGACTGGTGGCCTGCATGAACCCGATTTGATCTGCATGTACCAGCTGGGGTAAAGATCCCTTCTACTGTTTGGGCCAGTACCTTGTAAGATTTTAACATCACAATTCAGTAGTTATGTGGGGTGGTATGACCCACACTCCTCCAAATCCTTGCGAGGCTTAGGAAGTATACAAATCATTGCCTGCAGGCAAGTTGTTGGTACTCCATCCTCCTCCTCCCCTGCCTCCTCCAACATATTTATTTTTATTTTATTCATTTAAAATTTGGTGGCCAGGAAAGGCACACTGAGCTGGGGCTCTTTTCCAGGTGCGACATATCAGCAATGGCTCCCACCAGTTTCTTTCTTAGTTCCTTATAGCATTCCATAACAAATCCGTCTGGACCCCCTGCTTTCCCATTTTTCATTGACATTAGAGTCCTGCCTATCTCTCCTGCTGTAATATTTTCTCCTGGCTTCTCCTTCTGTTCCTCGGAGAGTTCTGAGATTCTCAGTCTTTCTAAAAACTGTATCATCTGGGGTGCTGCATTCCCGCACTCTGTTTTATATAGCTATTTGTAAAAAGCTGCAAAGGCCCCCCGTATCTTCTCACTGTGAGCATGCAAAAGCCCACCTCCATCTCTCACTCCAGTTATTGCAGTTATTCCTCTTCTACCCCATGACAGTCATGCTAGTATAGCCCCAGGTTTATTTCCTCATTCGTGCAGGCATTGTTTGGCATAAAATAAGGATGTACTCACATCCCCTGTAAGTAGTAAATTAAGAGCTCCTCTAAGTGCCAGCCTTTCCCCCCCTAAGCTGTTCTGAAGGCTGATCAATCATTCTCCTTTCACTATCTTTTAATTGGTGTTCTAGCATCTGTCTTCTGAGCTTCCTCTGTTTTTTATATTTATTCACATATCCTATGATGACTCCCCACATATATGCCTTCCCTGCTTCCCAGTATACCCCTTTCATCAGAGCAGTGTCCTCATTTGCCTCCTTGTATTGGTCCCAGTGCTATTTCAGAAATTTCCTAAATTTCTCTGATGTCAGAAGATATGTGGGGAAGCACCAGCCTGGGCATGGGTGTGCCCCTTCTTCAGGGAATCTCCTCATCACCACCATAGTATGGTCTGACATGCGGATAGGCCCATGTAGGACATCCCGCACCCCTCCATAGCTTTATCTAATGACACAGATTAGACCAGCCTGTACCATGTCCCATGTGGGTTGGAGTAGAAAGTATATTCCTTAGCTCCAGGGTTGGCCGCCATCCATACATCCGTCATATCCAAATCCACCACCACCTGTTTCCAGTGGCTGATTGCCCTCTCGTGTCTATCCGTTCCCTCCCGAGTGGTGCAGGCTGGGCTCCATTACACAGTTTAGGTCCCCCTCCCAGACACAGGTTAGGGAATTGCTCACGCATCATCACATCCAGCACTTTCTTATAGAATTCAGCTTCAAACACCGAGGGAGCATATATACTGGCATATGTTATCATGTCCTGTCCCACCCTCCCTTGCACAAATATATATCAGCCACCATCCGGGTCCACCACCACTTTTTCTACCACTATTGGGAAGTTTTTATGAGAAAGTATAACAACCCCCTGCTTGTGTGAGTTGTATGCCACAGCATGACATGTCCCATACCAGCCCACTACCAACTTCTTGTGCTCCTCCACATTAAGGTGGGTCTCTTGCAGCAGTGCTACACTGGCTTGGTGGTGCTTTAGGGCTTGAAGGACTTTTTTACATTTTTATGGGATTATTAAATCCATGAATATTCCAGGATATAATCACAATTTTGCTATCCATGTCTATGTCTATAATTTCCCCTGGCTCTCCACCCTGTCCATGACAGTCTTACATCTTTACACACCACTTCAATTTGATACCAGTACAGTATTACTTTTACCTTCATAAACATTCATGCACTTCCCCCAGAGCATAACGCCCCTGCAACAGGCAGGTAGTCAACCCAAACATCAAAGTAATCATTAACAGAATTGTGAACGTTATTGTCCATGTACATCTTTAAACTACATCCCAGTATACATTCTTCCTTACCCGGCATTATCCTAGTTTGTCCCATATCTCCATTATGGGCATGGAGGACAGAATACAATCCACCCTACCTTTCACAGCTTAAACTGTTTTTACTGATCATTGGCTCTCAAAAGTTTCACTCTTTCCAGTTAAACCTTGTTTGGGTCTGCCCTGTACATTAGCCCCTCTTTATTGGCCTCTTTTCTGTATTCCTCCCCCATACAACATCATTAGAGCTCTGTCATCCCTCCAGGCCCTTCCTCTTGAACCCTCCCCCCTTTTATTCTTTTAACCCTCCATTATCCTGTTAGTAACAATTTCACATCCCCCCCAACCCTGTTGTTCGCCATCCAGCTGTACAGGCTGTGATGTGTGAAGGAGGCAGTATAGCGCAGGGGTTTAAGGCTCTGAGCTGCAAATTTGAAGACCTGGGTTTGAATCCCACAGCCCCACTTGCATACTGTGTGACCTTGGGCAAGTCACTTAACTTCTTGTGCTCCCAGGTCACACCTGTAAAGTTTTCAACTAGTGTGTCTCTCCTGGCAAAAACAAACACACACAAAAAAACATTCACCCTGTGTATATTTTAAATAAGTTCAAGACAAAAGGAGGCGATGTCGAAATAGCAGCTAGACCACGCTGCTCAGCCAACCATGTAAGTCCACACTTACTGGAGATCACAAATAGCGGCAGGCCTTCCGCCTCAGTGTAACCTCTCCAGAGTCTCTTGCCCAGTGATATCTGCTTCCCCTGATAGTCATGTGATGCCCTCCCCTGGGCTTAGGGTATGCTGTTCCTGTCTTCACTTTGGGGGTGAGTACCAGGCCAAATGTGCATCTAAAAAGCAGGCATAGTTCAATTTTACCTCCAAACCCTTCAGAAAGCATGACCCCAACAGGATGTATCACCTCCTTACAGGCAGTCTACTCCCCTCTCCCAGGGCCTTCAAACTGACAAAGCCCCTCCCAAACAATACACGGTGGTCCAGCTGGAGTGCGGTGGTGTTCTGTTCACTCAATTTGAGGCAGCGTGTTATAAAACCTTCCCAACACCCCGCACAGCATCCACCTCTGCCCAACATGAGAATGCCCTTATGTGGCACCCCAGATCCACAAAATCTAATTAAAGTTCCTGTTTGCATAGTTTGACTTGACCTGGGGTTTCTCACTTATCTGAACTCCAGAAGTCCCTGGTGATGGTCCATGCCGTCGGTTCCCCTCAGTTCTGTCAGAAATTGTTGTATTCTCTCCACTAGGTGGAGCGTGAAAGTCACTCCTTCTCTTTGGACCTTCACAGTAGCTGGATACAGGAGTGGAAGTCCACCTTGTTGGCTCTTAGGGCGTCCAAAACCGGATTAAACATTCTCCTCCAATGCTGCAGCAGCTGTGAAAAGTCCTGATGCAAAAAAAGTGGGCCCTTGGTAAGTCACTTCCTTCTGTTTTTAAATGCAAACCAGATGGTCTGCCAGTCCCCAAAGTTATGCAGGCAGAAAATCAACTGACATGGCAGTTCCCCCACCAGAGGTTTTGGTACCAAGGCCCTGTACGCCCTTTCAATTTTAAATTGTCCACCCTTTGGATCCAGTCCTAACAGCCATGGCAACACTGTGCTACAGAGTTCCTCTGGTGAGTTCCCCTCCTTGCCCTCTGGGAGGCCACAGAGATGGAGGTTATTCCACCATTGGTGATTTTCTTGGTAGTCCAATTGTTCCCGAAGCTCCCCCAGCTCCCTCCTGAGATCTTGCACTGTGTCAGGCAGTTGCTCCATTCAGTTCTCCAGACTGGAAATATGGACCTCCGTTTCAGCTATCTTTGCTGCCTGTCCTGTGAGCTGTTCCGAGAGCTCCAAGATTTTAGTAGTGATATTATCAAATTTCGGGAAAGGGCCGCCATGACCTGTGCTGTTAGATCCTTCCTATTACCTCCATTTCTGGTGGGGAAAGCGTGATAACATTTAGGCCCTCTGTCACACTGGAAGTCGCTGCTTTCTTTGTTAATTTTGCCACATTACGTGATGATTTCCCCAGCGGAATGAGATATTCATCCATCGTACCTTCCTCCACCTGAGACTATCAAGCGATTTGCTTTATTTTAACTTTTAAACCCTCTTTTTACATAAGCGTCCTGTGGAGATGGAGATGTTGAAAAGAGCGTTGCCGATCCTTAGCTGCTCATTAGGGCCCCCTCCCATTCAATGTTTTGATGTATGTTTTCATGATTTTCAATAAAAACAAATTCCCCTACTCTTTTTGAGAAGTGCCATGGAATCTTTAACATTCACCTGAACTACCACCAGAACAGGCAGGTGGGACTTGGTTTAACATCTCATCTGAAAGGCGGCACCCTAAGGTGCAGCACCCCCTCATGCTGCATTACAGTGTCAGTATTAGGATTTATCTCAAGTGCCTGGAGTGGGGATAGAACCCCAGCCTTCTGATCTTCCAGCCTCAGAGGCAAGTGTTCAACCTGCTGAGGCACTGACACTTAAAATATTTTAGATTTAGTGTTGTTAAGTATCCAGTTTTGACTCAAGAAACCAATTATGTTGATCCTTAAAATGGATTGTATAGGATAATTGCAGGAACAAAAAAAAAAGATAAGAAAAACATATTTCAAGTGATACCTTTTGTTGGATAAACAAAACTGTTTCTGAGACTAGCTTTTAAGAGTCATACTCTCTTTATCAGATCAGTGGAAACCAGGTTAAACTACCTGTCAGATATGCAAGTTGATTCAAACGAGATATGGTGTAGCCTGTAAAAACATCAAATACACTTTATTTGTGGTGGTGGGAGGTGAGCTCTCTAGCAGCAGGGAGATAACCAGTGGTGTCCCACAGGGCTCAGAGCCTGGACGGTGCTTTTCAGTGTCTTCATCAATGACGCTGGGGATGGCATTAAGGGCAAACTCTGCCTATTCATGGATGACACCAAGTTCTGCTTCTGCACATTCAGTCACTTCACTACCAGTCTAGCATTGCTTGTAAAGCGCTTTGGGATACTGTGTATGAAGCGCTATATAAATCTGATTCTTCTTCTTCTTCTGGAAAGGTGGACACAGCTGAAGGGTACAAGACCTGAGGGAAGATCTAAAAATGCTGGCTAGGTGGTCAGCAATTTGGCAACAGCTTCAATACAAAGAGTGTAAGGTTATGCACACTGGAGCAAAGAACACAAGGACTGAGTACAGCCTGGTTGGGGGGTCTGCGTAGCTGTATCGAGGAGGAGAAGACCTGGGGTGATGATCACTAGTGACCTGAAGCACTGTACAAAATGTAGGAAAGTGGCAGCTAAGGCAAATAAGTTGAGCTGCACTGCCAGGGGATCAGCAGTAGGTAAGAAGAGTAATACTGCCTTGGTACAGGTCATTGGTGAGGCCACATCTGGAGTATAGCATGCAGCACTGGTGCACATACATGAAAGAGGACATAAACCTGCTGGAAATGGTTCAGAGGAGGGCTAGCAAGATGCTCAAATGCCAGCAGGGTATGACGTACAAGGAGAGATTAGAGGTCTTGGAACGTGTACTCCCTAGAAGAGAGGCGAGAGACAGAGGGGACATAATGGAGACCTTTACGTATTTGAAAGGAATAGGAAGGGTGCACAAGGAGGGCCTCTTCAAGCTCAGTGCAAATTGAAACACAGACTCAAGTTGGAAGTGGAGGGTTAGGAGAAAGGCTAGGAGGCACTTCTTCATGAAGAGGGTGGTGGTGGACTGGAATGGTTTTCTTGAGGAGGTGGTTTCACTGGAAACGGTTGGCAGCTTCAAGCAGGGCTGAAATACTGTTAAGGGGAAATAAGGGTCAAGGGGGAAGATGGTGGGGAGGGGCTGGTAGGGGAGGGAGGCAGAATCAGTAGCTGACACCAAAGACCCTGCAATACAAGCGGACTCGATAGACCTAACGGCCTTAGTCTACTGGCTTTATTGTATGTTCATAAATAGTAAACATGCACTATTTGGGCTGAGTATGCCCTTTAATGTTAAACACCAATTTTTGCACCTTAGTAGCACAGCCATCAGTTTACCAATTCATTTAAGAATTGGCATGTGCGGTATTAGTTCCAGGGTCTCTGGATCCTGTAAATTTTGTTGCATTCAGTTCAGTGGGGGTGATCCAGAAGACTGAAAAATGCAGTAGTTCACCAAAATTAAAACCTTTTATTTATTCATCCATATCTCAGAAATGATTGGAATTTGAAATCTGAAATGTTCATGTTTCATAGAGTTTGGTCTAAGGGTGAAGTATTGCTAAATAATGTTTTCCTAACTTGCACCATTTGTGTGATATTTGCAAAATGTGTTCTGTTTTCTGGCATGTATAGTAGCGGGAAATGAACATTCTAAG
Organism: Neoceratodus forsteri; assembly: GCA_016271365.2. Classification (NCBI taxonomy): domain Eukaryota; kingdom Metazoa; phylum Chordata; order Ceratodontiformes; family Ceratodontidae; genus Neoceratodus; species Neoceratodus forsteri. Next base: position 106,013,197 of record CM057459.1, on the reverse strand, counting down.
AAAACATAGAAACACAAAGACATAGAACTTGGTAGAAAAGGACTGCTTGACCCACCCAGTCTGCCAGATGTTCCCTGCCTACTCCTTCTCAGAAGACACTAACTGCTGTCTGGCAAACCTCACTCCTCCCGCTTATATACTAATATTCCCCTATATCTATCCCACGTGTGCTTGATGCCCTCCACTGTTATCGCCTCCACCACTTCCACTAGCAGTCTGTTCCAGGCATTTACCACCCTTTCAGTAAACTAGTATTGCACTTCCTCAAATCCATGTTAAACATCCCCCCTCCAGTTTCATTGCATGCCCCTAGTCGTAGTGCTCTTTCTCATTTGAAAGAATCTCCTCTCATGTACCCTGTTTACCTCTGCAAGGTGCTTGCATGTTTGTATCATGTCTCTCTCACTCTCTTCTCTTTCAGGTGTACATATTGAGATCCCTCAGTCTCCCTCGTGAGGGCTTTGGTGTAACCCCAGCACCATTTTAGTTGCCCTCCTCTGGACTGCCTCCACCCTGTCTATGTCCTTTCTGAGTTGCAGCCTCCAAAACTGGACACAATACAATACTCTAGGTGGGGTCTAATTGCAAGTGATACAGTGGCAACCCCACCTCCCTCCTCCTGTTGGAAATACTCCTCCCTATGCACCCCAGCATCACACTGGCCCTACCCACTGCTTTGTATCCCCATCCTGCCACTTTGAGGTACTAGCTAACTCCCCCCTTATAGCCACCCCCCAAGTCAGCTATTTTCAGTCCCTATCCCTGTTACCAGGACAAAGCCTGTACTATGGGCTGCTGAGGTCCTGGTCTCTGTATTTCCCTGTAAGCTCATAGTTGTACTCTGTTTAAGGTTTTTGGCAGTAGCTTCAGTAGCTGGTTACATGTTATTCTGTACTTATATTCTGTATTATATCTCTCTGTTTGCATTACCATTGCACTGTTTGTTTAAATGTTCCCAGAGTTGTTTTTACTGTGTACACTCCTTCCCATGAAGTGTGAACCGCAGTGGTGGCAATCCCCTTCTGTTGTACTATTTATGCTATGTACTTGACGTAGAACCTTTGCAAAAGAGCTTTCACTCAAAGGTTTTTTTCCCAAACAATGAAATAAATAAATAAAGTTATGATAACCCCAAGATCACTTTGCTGCTTAACATAGAAACATAGAATTTGAAAGCAGATAAGGACTGCTTGGCCCACCTAGTCTGCTCATTTTCCTACCTAACAGATAAGTTGCAGATCCTAGTTTATTTATTTAGCTTTTGTTTACCGGGTAAGTACACTAGACAAGTATTATGCCTATTTTCAGGAACGACCCGGGAGAGTACAACATGAGGAGCAACAGTCAAGGAGACATGGCAAAGAGAGTACAGTTTTTTGTCACAGTAAACAAACGTGGGAAATACATCATTTGGCCTTAGAAACATACAGTAGTAAGCACATTTCAGATTATACACTCTAGACTAGCTAGTTCAACTGACAGATATAAACAGGTCATCATACATAGGAGTGGAGCATAGCTCAAGGACTGGATTGGTCATAATATAACTTATAACATTGTCGTATACACCCCCTACGCTAGTTGGATCGCGGACAGGTATATACAGCTCATCACATTTTTCTAAATATGCACATGTTAGACAGAAACAGAAACACTTGGTAGTACAAGTTTCTACCAAGTGACCAAGGTGCAATATGTCATGGTTAGCCTATGACCGTGGAGCAATAATGGGTGTAAAAATGCCCAAGGCTTTTTAGGCAGGGGTAGTCAGAAGTCATTGATACAGTGGGGAAAATATCTCCAGGAATTCAATGGAGACACCCTGGGGAAGTTCAGACAAAACAATTTGACACTTTACTCTAGGGAGGTTTGGGGCAGTCACACTCTGATGCTAGTTTTAGGAAACCCCACAGGGAATTTTGAAAACTCAGATAGGGAGGGGCAGCTCGGGATATCCACAGGCAGTGAATTCCAGAGTCTGGGGCACTTATGGCAAAGTCCTGATTCCCCATGAGGGTCCGGGTGGGAGGGACTTTGAGCATCCCTGATGTGAGAGACCTAAGTTGGTAGGGGTGGGATTCAGCTTAGGCAGAAGCCGGGCCAGCCCCTGGGGGTGCTAGTTCTGATCACTTTCCCAGAGGGCATCCCAAACCAAAATCAAGGTATCTAGCTGGTGAGAGCCAGCAGAGTTAACCAACAGCTTACTTCCTCCTACCCCCACTAGGACTGCCTTATGTCTGTTCCATGCATTCTTGAATTCCCCCACTGTTCTTGACTCCATGACCTCCTCAGGGAGGCTGTTCCATGCATCCACAACCCTCTCTGTGAAAAAATACTTCCTCACATTACCTCTAAGCCGTCCCCCCTTCAATCTTCAACTTGTGCCCCCTTGTTCTTGTGCATCTCTTTTTCTGAAAGATGCTACCCTCTTGGACTTTGTTGATTCCCTTGAGGTACTTGCAAGTTTCTATCATGTCCCCTCTCTCCCTTCTTTCCTCAAGGGTATACATATTAAGCTCCTCTAGTCTTCCTTCGTATGTCTTCTGGTGCAGACCCTGCACCATTTAGGTTGCCCTCCTCTGGACAGCCTCCACTCTGTCTATGTCTTTGCGGAGATGGGGTTTCCAGAACTGCACACAGTACTCAGATGGGGTCTCACCAACTGTCTACAGAGGAATAACAATTTCCTGTTTTCTACTATTGATGCCTCTCCTATGCATCCCAGTATTCCCCAGCCTTCCTTACTGCCTTCTCACATTGCTTGCCCACCTTTAGGTCATCTGATATAATTACCCCAGGTCCCTTTCCATTTTCACTGTTGTCAGTATCTCACCCCCATTGTGTACTCTTCCCCTGGGTTTTTGTTTCCCAGGTGCATTACCTTGCACTTCTTTGCATTGAATCTGAGCTGCCATACATTTGACCATTCCTCCAACCTTGCCAAGACCCTTCTCATCCTTTCAACTCCATCTTGTGTATCAACCCTGTTGCAGATCTTTGTGTCATCTGCAAAGAGGCATACTTTTCCTTCCAGTTCCTTTGCAATGTCACTTATAAAGACATTAAAAAGGACCGGTCCCAGTACTGAACCCTGCAGTATCCTACTAGTAACCCTTCTTTCTTCACTGTGGACTCCATTTACTACTACCCTTTGTGTCCTGTTGTCTAGCCAATGTTTTATCCAGGCTAACACCTTGGGACCCACTCCAAGGCTGGCTAACTTGTGTATTAAACTTTTGTGTGGGACTGTATTGAATGCCTTGCTAAAATCTAGGTAGGCCATGTCCACAGCCCCTCCCTGGTCTAATACTTTGGTCACGCAGTCAAAGAAGTCTATTAGATTCATCTGACACGACCTTCCAATCATGAATCCATGCTGCCTTGGGTCCTATGCCCCACTGGCCTCTAGGTACTCAAAAATTCTTTCCTTCAGAAGTGATTCCATCATTTTCCCTATCACTAAGGTCCAACTAACTGGTCTGTAGTTTCCTGCCTTTGTCCTGCTCCCACTTTTGGAGAGAAATCACATCCGCCCTGCTCCAGTCCTCAGGTACCACCCCATCCTCCCATGATTTGTTAAAGAGAGTATTCAGCGGTGTCACTAGTTCTACCCTTAGTTCTTTCAGAATTCTTTGGTGAATCCCATCAGGCCCCATTACTTTGTCTGCCTTCAATTTTATTAGTTCATTCAGAACCCTTTCTTCTGTAAATGGACTGGTATCGACCCCATCTTCAGAGTGTTTCTCTTGTTTGGTTTAGGTACCTCCCCTCCAATTCCTATGCGATACTGAGCAGAAATATTTGTTCAGTATCCCTGCTTTTTCACTGTCACCCTCTACCCACATTCCCTCCCCTTTATTAAGCCTCAGTATGCCTCCTTTGGTCTTTCTTCACTCCCTAATGTACATATAAAATGTCTTATCCCCCTTCTTAACTGAGTTGGCTATCCTTTCCTCAGTTTGGGCCTTTGCTATTCTGACTGCCTTCCCAGTCTCTTTCCGCTTTAACTGATAAAGTTCTCTGTCCTGCTCATTTTGTGTTTCCTTATATTTCCTGAATGCTATCCTTTTCTCCTTAACCTTCCCTGCCACCTCTTTTGAGAACCATAGCATTTTTTTCCTTTATTGTGTTTTGTTGATTTGCTTTACACAAAGGCTTGTTACCTCTGTGATGGTTGTTTTGATTACTCTCCATTGTTCCTCCACCCCTCCTTCTTGCCTTTACTAGTGCTTTTCTGAGGCACTCTCTCATTTCCCAAAGTCTGCCCTCCTAAAGTCCAATACTCTTGCTTTTGTATGGCTTGATTGTATGGCTGTGTTTATCGTGAACCACACTGTTTGGTGGTCGCTTATTCCCAGATGGCCACCCACTTCTAAATCTGAGATTCTTTCTCTGTCCCCATTTGAAAGTACCAGATCTAAGATCGCTTAGTGACTATCAATGCTTCACCCTTCATTCTATACTTGGCACCTGGGTTCCTATGCTCTTAGTGCATGATTTTGCACTTTTTTGCATTGAACCCCAGCTGCCATGCTATTAACCACTCCATGAGTTTCTTAAGATCCCTACCCATTCTCTCTACCCTTCTGAGAGTTCACATTATTACAGATTTTGTTATCATCTGCAAAAACATAACTAGATTTTTGTGAAAGCATTTTATGCTGTTGAATGTTAGAAATGCTTTCATGAGGTAAACAGCCTAGCTTTCTTTCCAGTGAGTTAGCAGTATGAAGCATAAAAAAAAAACAAAAACTTTTTTTTTCACACTGAAAACAGAAACTGTAGGTAGAGGGGTGGTTTGTTGTCAGTGTGGGTGACACATTAGCAAAGAATCCCTGGTATTATTTGGGGGTAGGTATTGTTTTTTTTTTTTTTGCTAGAAATATGAATTTGTAAAAAAATCACCAGCAAGGAATGCATAAACATTTTATGATTTTGTAAGTATGCTTTGTTGCTCGTGTTTATGCTTTCATATGTTATTTTTTTCTTTTGTGACAGTTTGAAATACTGGCAATGTACTGCGCAGTAACAGTTTGAAACTAGTTGAATTTAACAGCTGTAACTTGTATGTTTGACAGTTTAAGTAGTTTGTGGGATTCTTTTGAATCTGTTTTGTTTAAAAATGGCCCTTATGTTCACTAAAAATAAAAAAAATATTTGCTCATTGACTACTAATAAAGCCGAAAACATATTTATGCATTCACAAGGTAAGGTGTCATGACATATGGAAATGCCTTTGTGAGGTTTATTTCCTTTTGTGAATGTTTTTGAAAGGAATTTTTGGAAATGTTTTGATTTCACAACTGTTCCTTGTGTGTTTGCTGTAAGTTGTATGGGGAATTCCATTTGATATGTTTTGTCTAAAAATGGCCCTTATTTTAACTTTAAATTGAAATTTGCTGAGGCACAACAGATGAAACCAAAAATAGGTTTATGACTTTCTAAGATAGCTTTGGTGATGTATGGACATAGTTTCTTGAGGGTGTGATAGTGTAGGTCTGCACTTTGCCCCCCTTCATCTCTTTCAGGACCAAAGAGTGTTTTGTCAGGAGCTCTAGTGGGAACTGAACCAGAATTTGGCAGTTGCCTTTTTGGAGTTGACATTAAGACTACAGTGTAGGGAGACCTACAAACTTGCAGTCAGCCCTTAATTGGATAACTGGGGCCAACTGCAAGCTGAGGCAATTGATAAACTCTGGTCAGAGCCAAGACAGCTGCTAATGCATTATCCTGATACGGGACACAGAATAATGTGTGGCTTAGTTGTAATTTACTTGTTGTACAATATTATTGTGAAAAATCTTGCATTTACTGGAGAACAAGGAAAAAAATTATGGGTATGTATTAGTCTGCCCTCCGGGAGCTACTTGAAATGGGGGGAGGGGTGCCAGGCAGCTAGTATGCAATTCACTGACCTACACAGCCAGTATAGTGTTATGCTTGTGTAACTGTGTTAGTTTTGGTTGTGGCCGTTCGCACTTTCTATTCCAGAGGAATTACCACCCTGTAGGGGTACGAAGCAAGGAACTCTCGGAGAGGTTCTGCCCCTAGAGGTGCCACGGGATGGTTCCCGTGGCTAAAGGTACTTAGGAATCCCCCTAAGGAGAGAGTGCTGCCACTGGAGGAGGAGGGGAGGATGGTGGGGCAAAGACAAAATGCTTCACAGTGAGGCTGAGAGGAACTGCTTATATAGCTCAGGAAGTGGGAGTGGCTGGCTGCTTGGCTACTGAATTACAGGCAAGCCTTTCAATTCACTGACCTACGCAGCCAGTATAGTGTTGTGCTTGTGTAACTGTGTTAGTTTTGGTTGTGGCCATTCACACTCTCTATTCCAGAGGAATTACCACGCTGTATGGATACCCGAAGCAAGGAACCTCAGAGAGGTTCTGCTAAAAGATGCCGCAGGATGGTTCCCGTGGCTAAAATCTGCTAAAGGAATCCCCCAAAAGAAAGTAGTATCATCCCCAAAGGAGGCAACATGATGCGATGAGCAAGCAGTAACAGTGACGTAGAAGCAGTAACTGGAACATAGAGTAGAGAAGAATAGTGATGGCTTGCATTGAGAGAAGGGGATCCTTAAGGAGGAGCGGAACGGCAGGACATCCTCCACCTCCATCCAACAATGGAACCTACCTAAGGAAACTAGGAAACAACTATGCTAACTAAGTGTTATGACCTGAGGCAACGGAGGAAAGAAAACCCTATGAGGAGAATCTCTGGGGATCCAAGGCCTCACGTCTCCTTCCCTCCAGGCTTGGAAAAAGTATTTAGTGACGGCTCTGCAGCTGCAATTTGGAAAACACAATTAAAGGGAGGTGGAAAATACTTCAATTTGGAGGAAGGCTCTCACTTAAACCCTCTAGCGGGAACATCGTGGAAGGTTGCGAGAAAACTCTGCAACAATATGAGCATCCAAGGCGCAGGAGGAGAGCAACAACTGCTGAGGCACTCACCTGGCCTACCCACCCTAAATCAAACCAGGTGAACCAGAGGCAGTCGTGGGAAGAATGTGGTGAAGGTGCCTTGCTAGGGAAACCACTAAAGTCAATGGCCAACCGTTATAGTGGATCACTAGAGCCAAAGGAAGTTGTCGTAACCACCCTTCACCACTAGTCTTAAATTCTACACCAGGAGCTGCTGTTGTGTAGCAGGCAGCTAAAGCCAAGCCGGGCGAGACATGCCCAACTATGGGCCAGGTGAGAAGGATTCCGCCCCTAAGTTGGACACGCCGATGATGCGGACTAAATGCAGAGCGAGACCATCGGCTGCAGGAACCTGCGCCCAGATTAGAATGGCTGGCATGCCCCAGAATTGATTGAGAGCTGTAAAGCTGGTGAGTTGAATAAAGCACGTGTGCTGAGATCGTAATGAGCAGTGAGTGCTGAGACCTGCAAGGTCGAATGCAGATTGAGAGCAGGAGAATCTCAGGCCAAAGCTGAGGGGATGGCACTAGGCATAAAGCAATGGTTTGTGTAAGCAAGGAGCAACGATTGTGTTAAGTAGCGTGGACCTGATAGGTCAGTAAGCAGAAGCAGTAATAGGTGGACCTACATAACAACTGTATAGCAAGTAAACAGCACTGAGTTAGGGGCAAGCCAGCCAGACATGAATAGCCAAATCAAGGTGACAAACTCTGAGGATTTTCAGGCGAAGACAGGATTTAGAACAAAATTAATTAACCAAATAGGCCACGACCCCCCAAACACCTCCCAGTCCCGCCGTAGGACAAACAAGGAAGCGATGAAAGGCCGAGAACCATATGCAGATATAAAAGCTAGTTTAATAGCCTCAGCAGGAGCTTCAGCTAACCTCAGAGTAAACAAGGTAGAATAGGAATGGGTGTAAACAATGCAGCAGCAGGAAGCAAGTGGGCCTGTACAGCAGTAGTTAAATGAGTACAGCGTGAAAACACAGGCACTGGGTACAATAGTAATTAAAGTAAACATTCAGCAGCAGTGGCTGAAGTTGTAGGTAACTGAAAGCAGCAGCATGAGCTCTGAGTAGGTTTGCAATTGCAGTGCAGTAAATTGAGAGTTGTAACTGAAAGCAAGCATAATGAGCTCTGTAGTAGCAGTATGCTAGGAGTTTTAAAATAAAAGCCCCAAAAGAAACCAAAACACAGCAAAATAGAAACCAGGAAAAGGCCCTCCCCAAAAAAAACAAGAAACAAAACACAGGGAAGCACACAGCCGGAGGAAAATACAAACCAGAAGCGGAAAACAAACACTGAAGTCCAGCAGAGACACACAGAAACAGCAGGTGGGGGCTCAGCCAGCTCAGAGGACAAACCAACTTTGCCTCCAGCTGCAAAGACAAAATGCTTCACAGTGAAGCTGAGAGGAACTGCTTATATACTCAGGAAGTGGGAGTGGCTGGCTGCTTGGCTACTCAATTACAGGCAAGCCTTTCAATTATATAGATTCATATGCAGTCTATAGCATTGCAGCTGTGCTGTGGTCAGCACCCCAATAACTTTTTTCCTCAGAGGGTTAAAACAGCAAATTTCACCTTTTCTAGTTTTGGTCATGTCCAGTGGACTACTAACAAGAAGTCTGCTTTCGGGGTAGGAAATAATTCACTGACAGAAACCATGACCTTTGATCTAGTATCAAACAGATCTGATAGGTCAGGGTATATGTTTCTTCATTATACAGTATGTTGAATTTTTTCACTTTATTTAGTCAGTTTTATGCATTTAGGGGTGTGCTTTTTACACAGAACCAGTGCTTTCTCATTTTACTCCTGAAACTGAGTAAGACATTTAATTCCACTCCCAGAATGCAGTTCCCCGGTTACCTCCTATCCACTACTGTCTTCTTTAAGATTCACTAAGCAACCTTAGAAATGTGATAGAGGGATGGTGTTGGGGTCTAGTGGTTAGATACACATGCTTGGGGACCAGAAAGTTCAGGTTCAAAATCCCATCAGAGCCACTTACTCACTGTTACCGAGCAAGCTGCAGTAAATCTAAGTGTAGAGCAAGGTTCACGAGATATCAAGAATTAGTACAGTGTTTTGCAGTTGATTAATCTGGGGTTTGCTCTGCTTCAGTTTTTTTTTTATCTTGTCTGATGTAAAGTAGTGACATTACTTGTATTCTGGTCTGAAATTGACAATCGTTGACTGCATCCTTCCCTCTAAATAAGAGGTAAACCATCTTAAAGCACCACCTGATAGCCCAATGTCCCTCAAACACAAAAGAAGAGTTTAATGATCCACCATGTCAAAGGCCTTGGAGAGGTCAACAAAGATGGCACCAGTCAAGTACCCCTTGTCCATAGCTTTGTTGACATCATCCAAAACCATCGACACGGCGGATTATGTCATGTGATTTGCGAAAACCTGACTGATATTTATCATACAACTCATTATAATTCAAAAAATCAGTCAATTGTTTTACCATAAATCTTTCCAATAACTTTGAAACTTGTGACAAAAGTGATATAGGTCGGTAATTGATAAACTGGTCCCGGCTCCCCCCTTTAAAAATGAGGACAACCCTAGCCATTTTCCAATCCGATGGTATTATTCCCTCAGAAATAGACCAATTATACAAGTAGGTAAGAGGAGCAGCAATCTGTAGAGCTGAAATTATTAACAAATAGGGAGTTAGACCATCAGGTCCACCACTTTTAGCTGTCTTTAGATCCAACAGATCCTCTACAACCTTGTATTCCTCCAGCCTTTTAAATGAAAACAAATGGGGCAAGTCTGTAGGAGACAAAAGACGTTTAGTAACATTACAAGGATCAGGGTCACTAAAAAAGTTCCCTTAATTTACAAAGTAGTCATTAAACCCATCTGCAATAGACTCCTTCCCCACATATCCTGAAATATCAATTTTATTAATGTCACTCTGTTTATAATGGCCATTTATCTCTTTAATCATATCCCAGAAAGGCTTAGAATTCCCTGCAGAGCCCTCTAATTTAGTATTATAGTATGTTCTTTTACTTTCTCTAACGGCAGCTACATAGGAATTTCTAAGGCTTCTATAGTGTTCCTAATCCCTTTTTAAATTTTAATTATGCCTCCCTGAGGCCTGCCCTTTTGTCTCTTTAACTTTCTCAAAGCAGATGAATACCATGGAGCAGAAGATTGTTTTATCTTCCTTATTTTCATCGGCATGTGATAATTTATCACCTGCATCAGCTCCATAAGGAAATAATTCCAGGCCAGATCAATATCTGGGATCAAAGTTATTCTATCCCAATTTATTCTGACTAGATTTTCAATAAAGGCAAAATAATCAAATGTCCTAGTAGCTCGATAGAAAATAAGCCTAGAATTCTTTGGAGAAAAAGATTTTCCTCTAACACAATATATTGTATTGTGATCACTGTTTAGGTCTTCTATAACCCCTACATTCGGATAGTAAAAGAGGGCACTAGTCAGAATTAAATCTAACAAGGTTGAGATGGCTGGATTTTTAGTATTAACATGAGTAGGATCTTTTATCAATTGTTCCAGGCCCAGAGAAAGTGCCATACTTATCATTACTCCAGAATCAGCTGGGTGCAGTCAGCTATCATTAAAATCTCCTATAAGTAATATTTCATGGGTGTCCATAAAGGGGGAAAGTATGTTTACAAACTGCTGCATATCTGCACATTTTAGAAATGACCCCTTGAGTTAAAGGGGACAGGAATTGATTACTTATGTGCAGCTGTTTGAGATGTCTCTAGTTTTACAAATTATATTCATACCTCTAAAGGATCCCTGTTTTAACTGTTCCTGAATAAAAGCTGAAGCTGTCAGTTGTGTCTTGTTTTGGTTTTAGAGTTATAGAACTGTTATTTAATACAACAGCAGATTAGGTACATATGGGCACATGTTGATACATGGACATATTAGGATAACAGTATTTCAATTACAAGGGGTCTGTGTTACATTTGGGTTTTGAATGTACATACACTAGTCACTTATTACAGAATTGCAGATATATCATGTTTAAGATAGCATATGTTTGACTATTCATGAGTAATATGGACTTATTGTACACAAAGTTTAAGAAAAATGTATCTGAACAGTACACTGTGTAAAATTTGATTGACACCACTGTGTGAAACAGCTGGTGAATGCTTAACTACAGTAGGGCAGGTTGTCTTCTGACCTATTTTTACTAACACATATATATTTTCATATTTATAAGACTTTTAACATTATTTACTATGTATTGCTGAAAGAGCTACTGACACCTCAAAGAAAACTTTGAAAAACTGAATAATTAGGTACAATTCTGCTTGTATTCCATATATATTCTACATTTCTCCTCCCCATCATTTATTACTGAGAAAATGTGCATGGATACATGATTTTATCCCTTGCAGTTACTTTAAAGTTAATCTGCTTCTAAAGCTTACTCCTACTTCAGGTCATAATGCTCTGTTGTGACATCACAAAAGAACTAAGGGTAGAACTAGTGACACCACTGACTACCCTTTTAACAAATCATGGGAGGATGGGGTGGTACCGAGGACTGGAGGAGGGCAGATGTGATTCCCCTTCACAAAAGTGGGAGCAAGGCAGAAGCAGAGAAACTACAGACCTGTTAGTTTAACCTCAGTGATAGGAAAATGATGGAATCACTTCTGAAGGAAAGAATTGTCCAGTATCTAGAGGCCAGAGGGCACAGGACCCTAGGCAGCATGGATTCACAGCAGGAAGGTATGCCAGATGAATCTGATAGATTTCTTTGACTGGGTGACCAAAGTAGTAGATCAGGGAGGGGTTGTGGACATGGCCTACCTAGACTTAGTAAGGCATTTGACACAGTCCCACACAAAGATTAATATACAAGTTAGCCAGCCTGGGAGTGGGTCCCAAGATGACAGCCTGGGTAAAGAATTGGCTGGAGAATAGGACACAGAGAGTAATAGTAAATGGAGTCCACTCAGAAGAAATGAGGGTTACTAGTGGGGTACGCATGAGGTTCAGTATTAGGACCGGTCCTCTTCAATGTCTTTATAAGCGACATTACAGAGGACTAGAAGAAAAGTATGTCTCTTTGCAGATGACACAAAGATCTGCAACAGAGTTGATGCACAGGGTGGGGTGGAAAGGATGAAAAGGGACTTGCAAGGTTAGAGGAATGGTCAAATGTATGGCAGCTTAGATTCAATGCTAAGAAGTGCAAGGTAATGCACCTGGGAAACAAAACCCAGGGAAGAGTACACAATGGGGGTGAGATACTAACAACAACAAAAATGGAAAGGGACCTGGGGTAGTCATATCAGATGACCTAAAGGTGGGCAAGCAATGTGAGAGGGCAGCAAGGAGGGCTGGGGATACTGGGATGCATGGAGAGCATCACCATGTAGAAAACAGGAAGTTATTATACCTCTGTACAGACAGCTGGTGAGACCCCATCTGGAGTACTGTGTGCAGTTCTGGAGACCCAATCTCCACAAAGACATAGACAGGATGGAAGCTGTCCAGAAGAGGGCAACTAAAATGGTGCAGGGTCTGCACCGGAAGACATATGAAGAGAGATGAAAGGAGCTTAATATGTATAGCCTCGAGGAAAGGAGGGAGAGGGGGGACATGATAGAAATGTTCAAGTACCTCAAGGGAATCAACAAAGTCCAAGAGGGTAGCATCTTTCAAAAAAAGAGGTGTGCAAGAACAAGAGGGCACAATTTGAAGATGGGGGGCGGCTCAGAGGTAATTTAAGGAAGTATTTTTTCACAGAGAGGGTTGTGGATGCATGGAACGGCCTTCCGGAGGAGGTTGTGGAGTCAAAATCAGTGGTGGAATTCAAGCATGCATGGGACAGTCATAAGGCCATTCTAGGGGGTGGGGGTAGGAAGAAGTAGGCTGCTGGTTAACTAGGATCTGCAGCTTATCCAGTAGGTAGGGAAATGGGCAGACTGGGTGGGCCAAGCAGTCCTTATCTGCCATCAAATTCTATGTTTCTATGTTTCTATGTTGCCATGAGAGTAACTGTGATATTATAAGCAGTGCATTGTGACCTCAGGTAGGAGACTGCAATCGAAATAGCTGAACCCTTCAGGAACAAAAAGCTTGCTTTCCTGCAGATGACCTCAGCAATAAATAATAGGGAGGAGGAATAAAGAACTAATGTGAAATACAAGCAGAACTTTATCTAAATATTATGTTTTGTTAAAGTTCTCTTAAAGGTGTCAGCTACTCTTTAGGCTTATTTTTCCTTGTGTTTTTGATCATTGTCATTTACTAATGTTAGCACAGACACACACAGAATGTTTTAAAATTAAACTTCACTTGATTTATAGCTTGTGTCAAGGAGTGAACTTTCAAGTCAGTGAAATTTGACCTTGGGATAGTTTTCTTTTGATGGAACTAATCCTGTCTTGGCAAAGTAATTTGCAGAGCTGAGGCTGTTTAGAAGTATAGGAATTATGCTAAACAAATGTAAGTATCTCTAAAAGTATACAATTTACAGATAACAAACCTTATGAATGTTGTTCAACACAAGATGACCTTTCAAATGAGACTATTCATTAAGCTGCAATAATTATATTTTTTAAACTATGGCCATCTGGTTACCTGAATTTTCATTTTTCATCACAATGTTCACCATTTGGATGGCTATATTTAAAAAAATCTAATGAATTCAGATTAGTGACTATCCTCATTTGAAAGGTAATTTTGTCCTGAACAACTTTCAAGTAATTGTATATTGGTAAGTTGTATACTTTCCGAGATATTTACATTTGTTTGGTGTGACTCCTACTGTGTTCACTCAGAAAAAATGCAAGTTTTGAAGACCATATTTTACAATATATAAAGAATTCAGATTAGCGACTACCCTGATGAGAAAGGTCTTTTTGCCCTGAACAACTTTCACACTGGTTATTTTTGTGCACCTTAAATAGTTTTAAAGATATTTAGATTTGTTTGAAAGGTGTGCACATTTGCTCTCTGAGAAAAGTAGCTTGGAGTTCTGTGTCCATCATTCTAATTAAACAGAAAGACGGGAGTATTTCTTTAACTGCCATGGAGATTTGCAGAATGGAAGGATGCATTGAAAACTCCTAAAAGATGTGTTCCATGGAAACACCTTTTTTCAAGTGAAAGCGGGATGGCTGTAGGCTCCACCCACAGCCATAAAAAGTACATTTTTATTAACTAGTACTGCTGATGTAATGCAGACATTAGAGTTGTAGGATGCAGAATTCACAAAGTATGGAAAGGACATAACAAGGGTTTGGAGTCTCAGGAGTCTTGTCAAATTGGTGATATGGTGTTCCTTGGGGATTTCAACCCTAATGCCCATCACCTTCCCCACCTCTTGCATTGTGACCCAAGGACAGCTAACAGGTCTGTGGCATTGGTTACTGTATGAAGAAAGTCATGATTGATCTGCTGCTTCTTGTAGAGGCTATATTGCCCAGTGCAAGAAATTATACATGATCTCCTGGTTTGAAAGTTATGAATGATTCTATGGGCATCATGTAGAGAGCCATAGCTGTCTAGCTCTAAAGACTAAACCTGTGGGTCATGGGCTTGGACTTGTAGCCTGTGTTTGTGTCACAAGGCTAGGGGCTGGGATGGAGTGGGCTTTAGGGTTAAAACTACAAGGAACACAATGGCACCAACATTTCAAGACCTCTGACACTCCAAACCCGATATACAGATATAGATTATAGTGGCTCAATGTAGTGCCTCTATAGTTAGTGTTGAGTAGGGTGTTCACTGTTAACCCCTAACTTGCTCTTTAATAGCTTTGGCAACATTTGATGAAATTAGCTGAAATTTTGCAAGTGTTGTTTAGGAGGCAAGGTCTAAATTGTTATGGCATCTTGTGCTATTTCTGAGATCGGCATATGTCACTTTCTTGTAAATGTAAATTTGTTTTCTATACTTAACATAGGATTTGGGTTTGCTCTCATGTACAGCCTACATGGAATGGATTTTATTTCTGAAACTTTCAGGGTAGAAGGGTGCTGTGCCAAGGTAGTGCCATTCGAAGGTTGGTGAAAAAATATTAAACGGTTCCAGAGTTATAAAGATTTAAAGTTTTGTTTGTTTCTGTTCTGCGCATTCTCAGTAGGGTTTTTGAGATAACGTTCTGATACAACACCAAAAATTCTGTGTTGCAAGATCCTTTTTGGTTTCTCACTGCTTGCTTCTCACAGCACCAACAATGTTTTTTGTGCTGTGAGAGCCGCCACTTTGTGTTCCCCTCAAAATAAAAAACATTGAAAATAAATAAAATAGTGTAGGTTTAAAAAATAAACACCTGAACCTAGCTAAACAAACCTGTTTAGCTAGATGCTAATGTTTGTTTTTATTAAATAATGGCCAGAAATACCTTTTTGGGTACCCCAAAATCCAGGGTTCCCAGCCTAGCAAGAGGAGCCATTCGCCCATGGTCTCTGTTTGAAAACAGTGGGACTTTCTTGACTTTTGCAGCCGCAGCTGGAGTTCTGCTATGAATTGCAGTAACAGCAGTCAACCATGATCCCCTGTTCTGTCTACCTGTCTCTGTCTGTCTGTCTGTCTGTCTATCTATCTATCTATCTATCTATCTATCTATCTATCTATCTATCTCTGTCAGTCAGTCAGTCTGTCTATTTGTCTGAAACATAGAATGTGTTGGCAGATGGGGACCTCATGGTCCATCTAGTCTGCCCGTAGTTTCAACCCCTCCCTTTACGTTGTTATATTCTGGAGGATTCCCTATGCCCATCCATGCCCTTTTAGCTCCCCACTGTCTTTGGTCCTCGACTCTCTGGGGCAGCTTGTTCCATGGTTCCAGCAACTGCTATGTGAAAAACTACTTTCTGGTATGTGCCCTAAGAAGCTGCCCCCACCCTTGAGTCGCATATCATGTCCTCTAGTCCTGTTACAGCTGTGTGCTAGAAAAAAGGTCCTGTGCTTGGTCCCTGTTGATACCCTTCAGGTACCTGAATGCCTGTATCATATCCCTCCAATCCCTATGCTGTTCCAGGGAGTATAAGTTGAGTTTTCTCAGCCTAGCCTCATATGGCTCTCTATGCATACCCTGCACCATCTTTGTTGCCCTTCTCTGTACTGTCTCCAGTTGATTAATGTCTTTATTGAGGTGTGGCCTCCAGAACTGGATGCACTACTCAAGGTGTGGCCTCACCAGTGATCTGTACAGTGGCATGATTACCTCTTGTCTCCTACTTGGATTCCCCTCCTATGCATCTCAATATGCCACTAACCTTCAGTGATGCCTCATCACACTGTTCCTCTTAAGTCATAAGAAATGATAACCCTCAAATCCTGCTCATGCTTGCTGACCATTAACACTTCCCCACTCATAAAGTATACTCTTTCTGGGTTATGTTAAACCAGGTGCATGACCTTACATTTTTGCATTGAACCTCATCTGCCCGTTTCTTGAGAACAGTGGGACTTTCTTGACTTCTGCAGCCACTGTCTGTCTTCTTGAATTCTGCTGCAGGTGCTGTCTGTCGGTCTGTCTCTGTCAGTCTGTCTGTCTATCTGTCTGTCTGTCTATTTGTCTATCTATCACCCACCCTTCTCAATGTTTTATAATATTTTTAATGTATTGTATAAGTGGACAGGGTGCCCACCCCAATATCCTTGTCTTCACACCCCAAATCACCCACCCTGGTCCCATTTTCTAAGTGGCAGCACCAGAGTGCCAAACCCAGTGCCACCAAACAGTTGCCTGACACTGGGTGCCCAATCCCCTAATATCATAAGGTCAGAGTCCTCTGCAAAGAAGAAAACTGCCCTTCATTGTTTTCTTTTTTCCTGCAAATATGAAACAGTCCTCGCTGATCTGCACCACACCCTGATCTCCCACTCAGCATGCACCACCCCATACTCCCATCTACACACCCTCACTCACCTGAACATATCAAAGGCAAAGATCCACTCTCCAATCAAAGACACATCTTGCTGATGGAACTGCCGACTGCAATATGAGACACTAAGGTAAGTGCAGTTCAATGTACTTCAGTGGGGTTTTGAACTTGAATGCATAACGCTGTCATTTTTGCTTATTGTGACCCCATATTTTCAACATGACCTTTCTGGGACCTCACCTCATGACCAATGATGATGGAATTACGCAAATCAGGCCAGAAAGGTGATGTCTCGGTCACTTGGTGTGATCACCTTTTGGGCAACATTTGAAATGTTTCACTGCACTTGTTCATGAGGTGGAGTCATAAGAATGCTATGTTGATAATCTGGGGTCAAAATATGTAAAAATGGCAAAGTTATATGCATACATTAACATTTTTTATGCTCACTTGTAACTTTGGTAATTTTAAATATTTTGACCCTAAATTTTCAACACTGCCATTTTTCACACCACCAATGTGACAGCTGTCATTTTCAAATCTTGGTTAGAATGTGTTTTCCACCTGTTGCATGAAATGACATTTTGGTGCAGAATGAGATTTTTGGCTGGGATTTGAACATTTTCACTTACGGATTCATGTGGTGGGGTAATAAGAAGGCAATGCTGAAATCTGGTTGTACAAATACAGTAATGCCCAGGTTATGAGAGAACATTGCAGTGTTTCAATGTTCACACATAACTTCACTAATTTTTAATATTTTGACTCAAACCCTCGATATAGCCATTTCTCCATGGCACCTCATAAATGTGGCTTGTGTCATTTTTAAATCCTGGATGAGACATGTTTCACATTTCTGTTGTGAAATGACATTTCATCCAGTATACTATGAATGGTACATGTCATGTTTATAAGGTCAATCATAAAATGAGTATCTTGAAAAGTTGTGGTCAAATTTATATATATATATTTATACAATAAGGGTGAGGTGATATGCTATGAAGTAACGGTGTTATTTTCACGCCGTTGTATAACCACTGTGATGACATCACCACTGTGGATTTATTTCCTGATAAACCCACAGTGTCTACATCATCAGCAAATATACAACAATGGTGATGTCACCAGAGTGAGACCGTCTACACTGCAGCCTGCATTTAATAGCTTCACAGTTTCTCTTTCTCACTGAATCCTGCAACTAACTCAATTAGCATTGTAAAAGACAATCACCCGTGACCCATAGTTATTCTGACAATCCTAGCCCATTACTGTGCTGCTCTAATCTTCAAACCAGTCTCCTTCATAAACCAGATTCTCTTTCTGAGTGCTGACTGCAGCAGTGTCTCTGTCTCAGTGAAGCCTGCAACTTACTGAATAAACAGTCTGTTTCTCACTCCTAGCTGCAGGTAACACAATTATCATTGCAAATCACATGCACCTGTTTCTTATAGTGTCTAACAGTCTCAGCCCATTCAGAAACACTTACACACACACATTCAGGCCACACACAAACAATGCTGTCAGTATAGCCTAGAGTTTAGAGTAACAAGCAATGAACACACTTCCAGCAGCCCAGACCAGTGTTCGATTCTCACAACTTCCATTTCGATACTGTGTGACTCTGAACAAATCACTTAACTGCCCAGTGCTCCCAGGTCCCCTCTAAAAACTTACCCAGTTACCAAAATAAAAAGGAGAAAACACAGAAAAAAATGTTCCCAATGGATACTATCCCTATTGCTTATCGTCGAACACATGATGTGTGACTTGTGGAATATAAGACATTTGCCCTTGTGCAGAGTGAACTGCAATAATATCCCTCGTGCCTTCCAGCACTCGTGATATTATCACAGTTCACTCTGCACTCAAAATATTTTCCATATTCCACAGTCGCCATCATGTATCCCCTATATATATATATATATATATATATATATATATGTATATATTATGGTAGCATGGTAGTGCTACCATAGTTATGGTTGAGTACCCTTTTGCGGTTAAATGGTGAAACTTTGCACCTAATTACTTTGCCACCGTTCAACGGATTTGCCTGAAATTTGGCAGATATGGGGTGTCGTGAAAAAAAATATATATACCCTTAAACACTTGTTTAAAATCAGGCTCAGGAACACTGCGTGTAGTAAAAGAAAGTTTAATACATATGCATATGGAGTTCATTGTCTCTGGCATCACCAGAACTCAGAACAATACAACAAACTCCCATAGTTACAGTTGCACAAAAGCTTATATACACTGTTGCTTGTCATTTCTATTGGTTACATTTTGCTGCAGTGGGCTGGCATAATTTCTGTTTGTGTCTATCTCTGATTGGGCAAGTTACTCTTAAGTTTGTTACATAAAAAACAAGAAATGTTCACATCACTCCAGGGAAATGCTTGTCTTAGGTTTCATTCTTTCCACCATTTTACCTCTTTAAGTTTCGCTTTCGCCACAGTACTTGTGGAGTCTCTAGGTACTGCTATTTCTACAACATTGTCACTATATTTTTTCCTTCACACTCCCCCCTTTTGATACTCTGTATCAATCTTACACTATGTCATTATAAAATGGCAGTTGTGCATTTATTTCCTGGTTGGTGAGCAAAGGGGCCATTACTGGGGTTTTGGTTTTAGGTGTAGCCCAATAGCTGCAGAAAATGGGGAGTATGTGCACACATAACAATCTGACATATTTGCATTATTTAGCATGCAATTTCATTAAAGTCCACCAAGTATTTGTAACATGCAGAGGTTCAAGACTCGGCTGTATCTTACAGTCTTGTGGTTTTGCTTTAACAGTCATTTGAGCCAGGAGAACCATAAGCGGTTCCCAGTACACACGCCACCCTGCAGTAAATAACACAGTCTTTATATTCATCTTTCCTCGGGAGCCGTCACCAACACAGCAATGGCAAGCATGGATTTATGTGTCCTTTCGCTATTTTGACCGCTGTGGCTGTCGTGAGTAACACTTGAACGGTCCTTTCCACCTCGGAGACACACCACTTCTTTTTCCAAAAGTCCTTTACCACAACGAAGTCTCCTGGTCTGATGTGATGGAGTGGTCCCTCAGAGGGTACAGGTAAATTTGCTTTGACCCTAGGATAGAGAGATCTCAACACAGCATTAAGGGATAAACAATAAGCAATCATTTTATTGTCTACACCATGCAATGTCATTCTGTTTTGGGGAAATGGAACATTTGTCATTCTGAGAGGCCTTCCCATTAAAATCTCATGTGGTGATAATTCCACGTGTGTAGGCCTCCCTCTCATGCTCATAAGTGCCAGAGGTAGTGCCTTCACCCAGCTGAGACCAGTTTCTGCCATGATTTTGGTCAACTTTACCTTAAGGGTCTGGTTTGCCCTTTCCACAGCTCCTCCTGATTGGGGGTGGTAGGTACAGTGCATTCTCAGATTTATTTTCAATGCTTCACACAGGGTTTTAATTACCTCATTTGAAAAATGCGACCCATTATCACTAGAGAGTCTGGTGGGGATACCCCACCGGGAATGATTTCCTTATTAGGGCCTTTGCCACCATGTATGCTGTGGTTTTCCTAACCGGGAAGGCCTCTACCCATTTTGAAAACATGTCTACAATTACTAAACAATATTTGTGCCCTTTAGATGGATTTAACTCAATAAAGTCCATCATTAGGTGCTCAAAGGGTCCTGTAGGAGAAGGGTGGGAGAGGGTTACTTGGAGTCCTCTGCCGATATTATTTTGCATACATATAACACACCTCTTACAAAATTCTTCAGCATATACAGTGAATCCTACAACATACCAGTATTTATTTACAAGGTTCACCATTCCACTTTTGAGACATGATCGCCCATGGGCCAACAGCCAAAAGGAAATACTGCGAGCAGGCAAAGCCTGCGTCGGGGGCTATCCATATCTTAGCATCAACATCATATTTACAATTTGCCTGCCAGTTCCGCTTCTCCTTTGCACTGCGACTGTTGCAATGTAACAACATCCTTGGCTGAAAATAAATCAAGTTGGTTAGTGGTAACAGACAACATTAAGAATTTTGGAACATCACCAGAAAGGGCTGCCTTTTTCGCAGCTGCATCTGCCCCTCGATTACCAGCAACACTAAGTCTGTATCAGGCGTATGGGCTTGCATTTGATAATAGCAATTTGCTTTGGTTTTTGTATAGCATCCAGTAAGTCTTTTACCAAGTTCGTGATGCTAATAGGTTTTCCTGCCGCTGTCAGGAACTCTGTGTTCTCACAAGGTGCCAAAATCATGAGCTACCCCAAATGCGTACCGACTGTCCATGTAAATATTGACAATTTTCCCTTCTGTAAGTATGCAAGCTCTGGTCAATGCAATTAATTCGGCTGCTTGAGCCGACGTTCGTGGAGGCAGCTTAGCACCTTCCACAAGACTATCTTGTGTGCACACAGCATATCCCACTAAGGGGTTTCCCTTGTTATCTCTTTGGGCTGACCCATCCACAGAAAAAAACTCCACATCAGCATTTACTATTGGCACATCAGTAATGTCAGGTCGGGGTTTACAGTCCAGATCTATTACCTGTCCACAGTCATGTTCCTCTTTACTTAGAATACTAGTTTTGCAATAGAAAGTCAAATTACATGGTTCACTCTTGGTGTGCTTTCATGAAAACATACATTTTGTGTGAAAAGTTGTGCTTTAGATATGGAATACACATCAAGTTTGAACTGGTAGTAACATAAAATGTTAAAACACAAGAAGGTCAAATAATGTGCAAAAGGTCACAGTGTATATGCAAGGGTCATTCAAACCCAGTTATTTTTGTAGTGTCCTTGAACACTACTGATATTAAAATATCTTTAAATAATAGAGCATACAATAAAACTGCTGGCCAAGACAGTACACATACACAAAAAGAAATGCTTAACAGAAAATAAGACTGACATCATTTGACACCAATTTGCTGAGGTAATGCCCATAGTTTCATTAGAAAACTGTTGTTTTAGATATATGTGCGGCCTCCTGCCTGTCTTGTAACACTGACAATTTTTTAAACTAACACATTTATACATATCTCCATGCCAAATCTTTTCAGAACAAAACACTTTTTAAACACCTTCCAACTCCTTTAAAATACAGCACAACATACCATCTGTAAGTGAACACATCTAGTATAACATAGCCAAAATGTGGCACTCTGCCATTTTGCAAAAGTTTCTGGTTTTAACTAGAGTATGATAAAGCCATTCATAGCTGTTAACACATTACATTTTCATCTAGCAGTGGCTTGGCACATTGCCTGCAAACTACAAATCTTTCTGCACATTGCAATCTATGACGTCGTATCTCTTCACCTTCAACACTACCTGCTCCAACCAACAACTACATACAAAAGTTCTTTATTGACCCTATCTAGGCAGCACAAATGTTTTATTGAAAATAAACCAATTAAAACAGTCAGATATGAAGCAAAGAAGCTTCTTCTTTTTTTACTGTAACATGTTGTGCAATCAAGGCAGTCAATCCTATCTCAGAACCTTGACAACAGAACATAATTACAGAACACAGATATACACTGGAAAATATGCACAAGAGAGATGGAGCATTACCTTCTTTAGTATATGTATCACAGAAATAAAACAGACAGACATAAAAAAAACTTAAAATAATAAAAAAATTCAGACTTACCAAGGTATTTTTCTTTTTCTTTTCTGATACACTGGTCCGATTGAGAAAACCGACTGCAGGACCTTTATGATAATTTCCAAACGCTGCAGCTATTAACCCTTTCAAAGGTTTTCTTTTGGCCATTTTAGTAACCTGCCAAACCAAGTCTTTTCCCAGAGCTCTGGTTTGCAGTTTAAAAACAAAACAAAAAAATCTGTAACAGTACTAGGTATTAGGTTGACATCCATGTGGTGGAGGTCCCCAGTACCTGGGTTTGGGATCAAATGTTTCAGCCTCTATAGGAGGCAGGGGAACTTGAAATTGATACAAAAAAACTTGAAACTACACAGATAGGCAACATTTTCAATTTCAATTTCAATTTTATTTATAAGCGCCTTCAAGACCAAGGCTGTACAAAATTTAAAATAATGAAATCACAACATTTAAAAGTCAGCCACAACTAGCAGAGATACTTAATCCAAAAAGATATGTTTTTAAAGCAACTTGAAAATTTTAGACGGTTGACATTCTCTCAACCAACGAGGTAGAGAATTCCACAGGGTCGGTGCTGAAAAGCAAAGGCACGAGATCCTGATGACTTCAATCGAACCCTGGGAATCTCCAGCAATCCCTCGCTATGGAACGGAGAGGGTTGAGGGGGCAATAGGGAATCAGAAGATCTTTCAGGTAACCGGTCCCTGGTCATGTAGGGGCTTTAAAGGTTAGTAAACCAACCTTAAAGGTGATCCACCACCAAACCCGGCAGCCAGTGCAGTTCATGGAGCATTAGGTGTAATATGACTGGTTCTAGAAGTCCCAGTCAATCAGCCTGGCTGCCGCATTCTGCACCAGCCAGAGGCGGCAGATATCAACCCCTGGTAGCCCTAGGTAGAGGAGCTGCAGTAGTCAAGACGGGTAGTGACAAAGGCGTGGACCAATGTTGGAAGGTCCTCCAGGGAATCCGGCTTTCACCCGGGCGATATTCCTCAGATGGTAAAAGAGGACTTGACAACAGCTGACACCTGAGATTTCAGGGTCAAACCATCATCAAAAATAACACCCAGGTTTCGCACCTGTTTAGAGGTAGAGAGTGGTACGCCACCAAGTAATAAACCTGATGGTTGCCCAACTCCCACACCCATCCCCGGACGACCCGGATCTACAACCAGCACCTCAGTCTTATCCGGATTGAGTCTCGACCAGCTCAAACTCATCCACAGTCTGATCTCATCAAGGCAACTATTAAGTACAGAGAGTGCATCACCTTGACTGGGGAGAAAGGACAGATACAGCTGAGTATCATCTGCATAACAGTGAAAACCCAGACTGTATCACCTGATGATTTCTCCTAATGGCAGCATATACACTGCAAACAACATGGGAGCTAAAATGGAGCCCTGTGGTACCCCACAAGGCAGGAAGTGAGTGTCAGAGGAATAAATTCGGTGACAACTCTCTGAAACCTGCCCGTGAGGTAAGAACGAAACCATTTGAGGACTGTACCAGACAGTCCACAAAAGACCCGCAGGCGTTCCAATAGCACTCCATGGTCTACAGTGTCAAATGCAGCAGACAGATCGAGAAGGACCAGAATGGTACATGCCTTTCGATCTCTGGCCATTAGGAGGTCGCTCAATACCCAGACAAGGGCAGTCTCTGTACTATGCCTTTTCCTGAAACCAGACTGGAGAGTATCGTAGACGTTGTGAGATATAAGGTGATCATCCAATTGTAACGCAACTGCCTTTTCAATAACCTTACCAACAAGTGGCAGGTTAGAGATAGGCCGGTAGTTAGCAAGACAATCTGGGTCCAAGGAGGATTTTTTAAGAAGTGGTCGAACTACCGCCTCCTTAAGGGGGTCAGGAAAGACCCCCTTTCCAAAGACATCCAGACAATGTCTGCAAGGATTGGGTAGATAACTTCTACACAACTTACTAAAAGTGGTGTAGGACCCAGATCCAAACTACAACTAGTTGGTCGCATTGTTTGGATGATCTTCACAATGTCCCCAAATTCCGGCCGGTGAAAATCTAACCAGACAGACTGAGGGCAGGCCACTTCCAATCGACCACCGCAGTCCCCCATAGGAGGGATCGGACTGATGCCGGACCTAATGCCAGCAACCTTATCCGCAAAAAACCGAGCAAACTCCTCACATCTTAACTGAGAAAAGGCTTCTCTAGACTGAAGACAGACTGGATTGCACAGTCTGTCCACAGTCCGAAAAGCTGAGCCGATCGATTATTGTTGGCAGAAATCTCTCTGGACAGGAATTCTCCTTTCTTGATTGATTTCTGATTGATAGCTATCATAATGAGCATCAATCTAAGCCTGTCGGCATCAAGGCCCGACTTCCGCCAGACTCCCTCCAGCCTTCGGCCCACTGCTTTAACTCCTTCAAGGAGCCGTCAAACCACGGACTTCTTGGACGGAGAGTGAGAGCCTGAACACGAACAGGAGCAATTTTGTCCAGAGCATCTCCCACAGCCTTATTATAGGCCAATACAAGATCATCTGGACTCATGCATTCACCCGATAAACTCGATAGATCCAGCACCGCCATCAGGTCATTGGGGCTAACACCCCTTAAAGGGCGGTACTGAACCATCTCCGTAGGGGCAGACCTATTGAAGGGGGCCCTAAAGCTGAACCTTATGGTGTAATGGTCAGACCAACTGACTGGTTCCACCCCCAAATCAGTGATCTCCATACCCAAGAGAAACACCAGATCCAATGAATGACCACCTATATGGGTAGAGGCGGTAACAACCTGTGTCAGGCCCAGCGTATTCATCAACTGGAGGAGATTTTGCCCAAACTGAGAGAATTCATCATCGACCCAGGCATTGAAGTCACCCGGAAGTATCAGTCTGGGAAACCTCAACACCAGGTCGATGATGAAGTCTGCAATCTCCTGCAGGAATTCTCCACCGTCACCTGGTGGACGGTAGATGAGGAGAATCCCACAACCTGCACCCTCACCCAAGATATATTCAAAGGAGCTGGTGCTTCCCAATGGCACATCCACAAGGCCCAGCTCAGATTTAAACATAATAGCCACACCTGCCTCACGATCCAACCTTGACAGTGTATCACCGAGAACCCGCTGGAGTTACCGAGGCCAATATAGGGCCTGGATTTTCATCAACGTTAGGTCTCGGTGATGCAAGTCAGATCAGATGAACTAGCAAGATCAGCAATAATAGCTGTCTTGTTCTTAATTGATCTGGCATTGCATAACACCGCCAAGGCAGGATGAGTTGTTGGGGAAGACCTCGGCACCTGTCCGATTTCTACGGAGCCCTTGGGTATGGGAACAAGACAGGAGCAACCTCTACCCTGATCCTATTTCACCCCAGGGCGACTTCTGGACCCTAGAACCCCAATCTGCCTTCCCCCTTCCTGTCCCCCACCAGGCCCAGCTCTCCACCTTCGTCCACGTCTCCTCAGGATGCCCAATGCACGGCACCTAAAATAGGTGAGGGGGGAGGATTTTCAAATCATCCCGTCTGTAGTCACACCTACTGTGCGTACATCCACAGTAGTTTATTTTCTTTCTCTAAATGTTGCTTATCTAACGTTACTTAATCAGCCGCTGCTTTTCTACTAAAAACAGCCTGAACTGTGAAAGCCATTATTGGCTCTAACAGTATATACTTGTAGCAAGCACAAATTACAAGGGCAAAGGGCAGTTGCCCTTGCTTGTTTGAGAGAGACTTTTCCTTAATACATCTCTCCACATATCCTTAAACCTGGGGTCCTCAAACCCCCACATAAATATCCTTAAACCTGGGGTGCTTCTCACTCATCTCCCCTCTTTCTACTTTCACTGTTACCTTTGTTTTAATTACATATTTTGCACACCTTCCTTTTTCTGATGTCCACTTGTCTCCCTGACACACCCAGTCGTCCACCTGTCTCACATACTCTATTCATGGCCCCAACTCCTTCCAGGGAATGGAGGGTCCCTAGCCAGTGATATGTGTGGTATGACCTGGGAACTTGGAACACCTTCTGTTGTTTTTGGTTAACTCACCCTCGCTGCTGCGCAGCGATCTTCAGCCACATATATCTTGGAAATGTATATGGTCTGCTCCACTGGCTGCCTTCCCCACTCCCCACATTCGTACTCGCTGTCTCCTATCCCTATCGAGTATTGTGTAGTGCAATGCAGATCTGTCTGTACCTGTAGGGTATGTCTAATAGCCTCTGCCCAGCCCAACAGCCACTCTTTCTCTGTTTCTGCTGTCAACGTCCAGCAGTACAGCCAATCACTACTACTCATTTCAGCAAAGGGATACAACCCGGCTACTTGGGACTTAAGTTCCAGCCCCCCTTTTGTACAGATTATGTGGGCATTGAGCCTGGCCAGGAGATCTCTTCCCATGAGGTTCACAGGACAGACTCCACTATACAGAAAGGTATGCTGTATGACCGCTTCCTTACATTTTGCATCCAGTGGCTGGGTTAATTTTTCATGCATTACAACCCTGAGGCTCCTACAGTTTCGATAGTCTTCTCTGTTGGTTTTAAGTTTATGTCGGTGTCTCTGATCAGACATTGAGGCACCCGTGTTTATGAGGAAAGAAAGTTTTGCCATTTACTAACAGTGTCATTTCTGTTGATCAGCTAGGGTGCTGCGGTGGTCAGAAGTATCTGGTGCTGTTTCATTAATTCCTAGCTGTCAGCGTCCCACTGTTGATCCTGTTGATCATAATCACGGGCCCTCTGGGGAGGAGGGTGGTGGATATGGTTGGGCTGTTTGTCTTTGGTTATTTGGGTAGTACAGGCTATGTGGCCTCGACCTCCACAAGTATAACAGGTATAATTGCATAGTCACCCCACTCCTTCTCTCTGGGTCTTCCTCTAGCCCGTGTCCTCGTCCTCTTCCCTTCCTCCTCTTCCACCTCTTCCTCCCTGCCTCCTCCTCAAAGTACATTAGCTGGGCCTTTCTAACTTCTCCTTGGTTTTCTTTGGTCTCCCACTGCTGTCTCCTCAGCATGCTCAGCAAAAGGCATGGTTTCTGCCACTGTCTTCATTTCCCAGCCTGTACACACTGTTGTGACCCCAGTTCTTATTTGCTCTCTCAGTCATAGAAACATAGAAACATAGAAACATAGAATTTGACAGCAGATAAGGACCGCTTGGCCCACCCAGTCTGCCCATTTCCTACCTACTGGATAAGCTGCAGATCCTAGTTAACCAGCAGCCTACTTCTTCCTACCCCACCCCAGAATTGCCTTATGACTATCCCATGCATGCTTGAATTCCCTCACTGATTTTGACTCCAACCTCGAAGGCCGCTCCATGCATCCACAACCCTCTCTGTGAAGAAATACTTCCTTAAATTACCTCTGAGCCGCCCCTCTATCTTCAGATTGTGCCCTCTTGTTCTTGCACACCTCTTTTTGAAAGATGCTACCCTCTTGGACTTTGTTGATTCTCTTGAGGTACTTGAAAGTTTCTATCATGTCCCCCTCTCCTCCTTTCCTCGAGGCTATACATATTAAGCTCCTAAGTCTCTCTTCATATGACTTCCGTGCAGACCCTGCACCATTTTAGTTGCCCTCCTCTGGACAGCTTCCATCTTGTCTATGTCTTTGGAGATTGGGTCTCCAGAACTGCACACAGTACTCCAGATGGGGTCTCACCAGCTGTCTGTACAGAGGATAATAACTTCCTGTTTTCTACTGGTGATGCTTCTCCTATGCATCCCAGTATCCCCAACCCTCCTTGCTGCCCTCTCACATTGCTTGCCCATCTTTGA
Organism: Neoceratodus forsteri; assembly: GCA_016271365.2. NCBI lineage: Eukaryota > Metazoa > Chordata > Ceratodontiformes > Ceratodontidae > Neoceratodus > Neoceratodus forsteri. Next base: position 105,985,003 of record CM057459.1, on the reverse strand, counting down.
GTCATCTGATATGACTACCCCCAGGTCCCTTTCCATTCTTGTTGTTGTTAGTATCTCACCCCATTGTGTACTCTTCCCTGGGTTTTTGTTTCCCAGGTGCATTACCTTGCACTTCTTAGCATTGAATCTAAGCTGCCATACATTTGACCATTCCTCTAACCTTGCCAAGTCCCTTCTCATCCTTTCCACCCACCCTGTGCATCAACTCTGTTGCAGATCTTAGTGTCATCTGCAAAGAGACATACTTTTCCTTCCAGTCCTTCTGCAATGTCGCTATAAAGACATTGAAGAGGACCGTCCTAATACTGAACCTCGTGTACCCCACCAGTAACCCTCCTTTCTTCTGAGTGGACTCCATTTACTATAACTCTCTGTGTCCTATTCTCCAGCCAATTCTTTACTCAGGCTGTCATCTTGGGACCCACTCCCAAGCTGGCTAACTGTATATTAATCTTTGAGTGGGACTGTGTCAAATGCCTTGCTAAAGTCTAGGTAGGCCATGTCCACAGCCCCTCCCTGATCTACTATTTTGGTCACCCAGTCAAAGAAATCTATCAGATTCGTCTGGCATGACCTTCCCGCTGTGAATCCATGCTGTCTAGGGTCCTGTGCCCCTCTGGCCTCAAGATACTCGACAATTCTTACCTTTAGAAGTGATTCCCTCATTTTCCCTATCACTGAGGTTAAACTAACAGGTCTATAGTTTCCTGCTTCTGCCTTGCTCCCACTTTTGTGAAGGGGAATCACATCTGCCCTCCTCCAGTCCTCGGGTACCACCCCATCCTCCCATGATTTATTAAAAAGCGTAGTCAGTGGTGTCACTAGTTCTACCCTTAGTTCTTTTAGAATTCTGTGATGAATCCCATCAGGCCCCCTTGCTTTGTCCACCTTCAGTTTTAAGAGTTCTTTCAGAACCCTTTCTTCTGTAAATGGGCCGGTATCAAAATCTGTATCCAGAGTGTTACTACTGTTTGTTTTATGTATCTCCTCTTCCTTCGTAAATACTGAGCAAAATATTTGTTTAGTATCTCTGCCTTTTCACAGTCTCTCTCGCCCACCCTCCCTCCCTCCCTTTATTAAGCCTCACTATCCCTCCCTTGGTCTTCCTTCGCTCTCTGATGTACCTATAAAGGTTTTATCCTTCTTAACTGAGTTGGCTATCTTTTCCTCGGTTTGGGCCTTTGCTGTTCTGACTGCCTTCCAGCCTCCTTTTGCTTTAACTGATACAGTTCTCTGTCCTGCTCCTTCTGCGATTCCTTGTACTTCCTGAATGCTTTCTTTTCTCTTGAACCTTCACTGCCACTTCCTTTGAGAACCATAGTGGTTTCTTACGTCGTCTTGTTTTGTTTATTTGCTTCACACAAAGGCTTGTTACCTCTGTGATGGCAGTTTTTATTATTCCCCATTGTTCTTCCACCCCTCCTTCCTGTCCATTTGCTAGTGCATTCCTTAGGCACTCACCCATTATGGCAAAGTCAGCCCTCCTAAAGTCCAGTACTTTTGTCTTTCTATGGCTTGACTCTATTACTGTGTTTATTGTGAACCATACTGTTCAATGGTCGCTAGTTCCCAGATGGCTACCCACTTCTACATCTGTGATCTCTCTCCATCTCCATTTGAGAGTATCAAGTCTAATATTGCTCCTCTCGAGTGGGCTCCAGTACTAGTTGTTTAAGGCATGCCCCTGTAGGGCATCTAGAATAACTGCACTCTTCGAAGTGGCAGCTGCAACTGCACTCCAGTTAACATCTGGCATATTCAGATCACCCATCAGCAGTATCTCCCCTTTTTCTGCCATTCTAAGTATACTTTCTATCATTTCCTTGTCCATTTCCTCCCCCTGAGAAGGGGGTCTGTATACAACCCCTGTGCGGATTGTGGTGCCATTGCCTGTCTCCAAATTTATCCACAGTGCTTCTTCTCCTCCTGTTTACCCTTTTGTTCTGTTGCTTTTATTCCTTCCTTTATGTAAAGAACTACTCCTCCTCCTCTTTACCCTCCTGTCCCTCCTGTAGATAGTATGTATCCTGAGTATGTTTACGCCCCAGTCATGGTTTTGTGTGTACCATGTTTCTGTGACTGCCACAATATCCAGATGTTCCTCCTCCATCAAGGCCACTAATTCAGGAAGCTTGTTACCTAGACTACGGGCATTGGTACTCATTGCTCTCCATTTTTGATGGCTTTACCTTCTGTTGCAGCATCCCCACTAACCGTTCTTCCTTGGTCTTTTCTCATTTAGTACCTTATTTTGTAGGGAGAGGCTGGGATTTTTCTGCTTCTTGTCAGTGCCTCCTTTGACTAGTTTAAAAGCTTGCCAATGAAGCATTTAAACTGATTGCTCAAAAGACTTTGTTCTTCCTGGACAGATGCAGACCATCCTGCCAGTATAGGCTGTTGTTCCTCCAGGTGGAACCCCAGTCCCCAATGAAGCTAAACCCTGTGCTCCGCACCATTTTTTCAACCATTCATTAAACTGCATGGTGCCAATTACCCTCGCCTCACCCATGCCTTTGACAGGCAGCACCTCTGAGAAGGATACTGTGTGTGCTACTTGTCTTAGGCCCCTCCCCAACTCTGCAATGTCCTCCTGCACTGCTCTAACCTCATGATGAGCCAAGTCATTTGTCCCTAGGTGGACAATTACATCCAGCTCAGAATCCCTTGCAGCTGTTGTCATGATCCTGAGGATGCCTTCCTGTCCCTCCAAGCCATGGCACCAGGCAGGCACCTTACTTCAGTTTTCCCAGCTCCTCCCAGTTCTATCCCCTATAATTGAGTCCCCACCAGGAGCTGCTTCCTTTCCTTGTGGTGTCCTCTGCTCCTTCCTGTGGGCCTCCCTGTGACAGCTGTCCTCAGCCTCCTTAGTCTCCTCTGTGGGTGCATCCATAGGGGAGCTATGCTCCCCCAGAATGGTGTATGGATTGTGGAGTGGAACAACTGACTGGGTGTGCCTCCGTTCCACCATCCTCACCCTTCCTGAGCCCACTGTGTACCAACTGCTGTGTTTTCTTTGCAATCTCTGAGGTAGTGGTGGTGGTTGTGGTGCTCCCTGGATGGGGGAGGTTCCCTTCCTACTGTCCAGTGTGGCCTGGGGGAAGGTTTCCTTACTACTGTCCAGTGCACCCTGAAGACGGGCAACTTCCTCCCTCAGGGCAGATAGTTGTCTGCAAATAGGCCAGCATCTCAGCCTCCAGAAAGACTCCTGGAAGACTGCTGCCCCACAGCCATTACATTGCACTACTCCCCACATTTTTTTTTTTTTGTGTGTGTGATTGGTTTGTAGTATAGAAATATATATTTATAATATACAATGTGTATGCTTATATTGTCAGTGCAGTGTGCTAGAGAGATATGACAGTGGCATGCACCTTGCACCTTGAGGAATGATGTCAGAACCCCAGGTATAAAGGAACTATTTCCAGGGGGGTGGGGTGAGGGTGGGAAGGGGTTGGGCCTAAACTGTGCCCTCAAAACAAACAGCTAAAAGCTCTGACCCACTGCTGCAATGAGTGCCTTCCTGTCAGCAAGATGCCCTACACAACAATTTGATAGAGAAATACCCGCTAATCAAACAGAGAAAAATCCACACATCCAAGTCAGACACAGGTAAACCTTCCCAGCCCCAAAACAGGCCTGGTGGTTTGTGCTCGAGAGCTGTCAGCCCAAAATAAGTCAGCTGTGCTTTAAACTCTTCCTGCATTGAAAATCTTAAGAATTGTAACAAACAAATGTAAACCTAGATCCACCACCTCTGTTGCTTGAAGAGCGGCCTTTTCCTGTTTCACACTGCAGGTTTTCTGTGACCACTCCTTAACCCCAGTAACTCTGTTAAAAAGAGTTTAACTATCACAAACTCCTACGCACCAGTAAATTATTTAAAAATAGTTTCTGTCCCAAAATCCTAGTAGTCAATCCAGCTACCCCAAGGACAACCAGAATGCAGTATTCAAACACTTATGAGGTTACTTCCAAGATAAGCAGAGTTTGCAAGTTTCTTTTCAACTCCTCAGCCAACTGTAATTCATTTAAAATAGTTTAACTGTCAGCAAATCCTAGTAGACAATCTATCTACCTCCAAGGACCAGAATGCAGTATTTAAATCCTTCTGAAGTTACTAACAAGATAAACAGAGTTTACAAGCCCCTTCTTGGTTAAACACTAAATAAATGTGAATAAAAGCAATTACCAAGGGTGGTTAGTTTCACCTCCTACAGAATTAAGCAAAAGTGCAGCTTGTTGCAGATATCAAGTGCAATACAGAATTTCTCACACAGCTTGCAGTTGAAGAAAGTAGTGTCCTTCCAGCTCCAGAAAATGTGTCCTGAGCAGAACACCATTCCAGGCTGGTGCTCGTATGCCGGATTGCCTCTGTCAATACCAGAATACTGTTTAAACACAGTCTCAAGTCTCTCCTTGTACTCCTGCACTGACTCATGTGGTCCTTGCTTGGTGTTCTTTATTCGGGGCCAATCTGTGACTTTTTTAAACTTCTGTCGTAGGGCCACGAACACTGCATATACTTGATCACCTATCTCGTTATAAGGTTTTGCTGGGTCCCAACCACCTTTACCTCTATATAGGGAGTCTGTGCCACCGCTGCCCCATTCGGGTTGGGATACTGTATTAGAGGCATTTGTGCTACCACCTGTCAGGGTCTTAATTGATAATGGCTCCTGCCTACGTTCTGCCTCTCTTTCCCATCTGCAAAACCTTGTGCAACCAATCTTTGGCTTTTTCTTTGTTTTTGGTTTTTTTTCTTTCTCTTCTAGAGTGATTCTCACTTCCTTTAACATGTCTATATTAAATGTCCCCGTTAATGGAAATAAGCCTCTTGTCAGGGTATGCCAACGTCCCACCTCCAAAACTGAATCCTGCTCATATTTTTCCAACATGCATTTTACTGGACCAGCACATATTACCTCGTTCCCTGATTTCTAACTCTGACCTGCACCCATTTTTTCTGTTTTTGTTACTCTGTACTTACTTGGTCGGTTTCAAACTCTGGGAGTTACTTTTGACTTGCCCTATCTCCTGCTTAGTTTTAACTCCTCTCATAGGAGGGTGCTCAACCTACTTAAAGGTTCTTTTGCCCCCACAAAGTTCTTTTCCTAGACAGACTCAAACCCCTCGTTTCTCTTAACCGAACCTATCTTATGGCGCCTAGTCCCTTTGCCACTTTTTCAGGCTCAGACTAATAGTTACTTTTGCCACTTTTCAGGCTCAAACTATCCTGATATCAGTTACAACTTATACAAGCAATTTTTTCTTTTCATTACATGCAGTGGCCTGAGTGCAGGTACTTACAGTGATCATAGCGCCTGGGTCTGAAGAGTCCTCTGTGATGGGGATGGTCCCTCCCTGGCTCCGCTTGCCGTAGGTGGATTTCCCTCTGTCTTTTTTTTGGTACTTTCACCAGAAGTCTTGGGACTTTGTCCCCGACCGGGACTACTCCGGGTCCAGTCCGTGCTGATCCTGCCAACTATGCCAAAATTGTCGTGGAAAAAAAAATATATATCCTTAAACAGTTGTTTAAAATCAGGCTCAGGAACACTGCGTGTAGTAAAAAGAAAGTTTTAATACATATGCATATGGGAGTTCATTGTCTCTGGCATCACCAGAACTCAGAACAACACAACAAACTCCCCTAGTTACAGTTGCACAAAGCTTATATACACTGTTGCTTGTCATTTTCTATTGGTTACATTTTGCTGCAGTGGGCTGGCATAATTTCTGTTGTGTCTATCTCTGATTGGGCAAGTTACTCCTAAGTTTCATATATAAAACAAGAAATGTTCACGTCCACTCCAGGGAAATGCTTGTCTTAGGTTTCATTCTTTCCACCATTTTACCTCCTTAAGTTTCGCCACAGTACTTGTGGAGTCTCTAGGTACTGCTATTTCTACAACATTGTCACTATATTTTTCCTTCACAGGCATAACCATTGATCTTGGGATCTGGCAACTTTCATGACTGGTCAGATATATGATCATGGAGTTATTAGCGACATTCGTGCGTGCAATTATGTTTTATGCATTCTTTGCTCGCATCTACAGGTCGTGACGGTTTATGCAACTGGTCCAAAACTCACTGAATGTGCGGCTGGGTCCCCAGATGTGCCTTTTGAAGATTTTGTGATAAAAATATTAAACGGTTCAAAAGTTATTCAAAAACAAGTTCCCATTATAAGTCAGTGGGAAAGTTAATAAAAAAGTTCCAAAGTGTCACAAATGCACTTTTTAGTGTCACAGATGGCCCCAGTAGTGTCACAAATCCGCCATTTTGTTTTCAGTTACTGATCACAGAAATGCTTAACATTTAAAATTGGGATCATCTAGGGACATAATTATTTGTGTGTTTACCTATTCAAGCCCTGAGGATGCTAGCCATGTCTTTATTTTGGGGTTAAACACCCCAGAAATATGTTTTTCAAATTTCTGGGAAAAGTATTGTAGCAAAGTAGTGTCGCACTTGTGACACTTTCGCAAATTTTTGCGAAAGGTGTCGCAAATCATCACACTACTTTTCTAGACTATGGCCAAAATGACAGGAATTCTTTGCCACCCTGCTGCAAAAACACGGTTTGGTCTTTTGGGCTGAAATTTGGAGGGAAGGCAGCCAACATCTCACAGATGTGCCTTTTGGTGGTTTGCTGACAAAATATTGCACAGATGCAAAGTTACGGTACTCGGAAGTTGACTTTTTTTCCCATAGACTAACATGGTGGCGTCTGTCATGCCTTTCTGGGCTCGTATCTCGGAAATGGTGCGAGATACAGAATTTTCGTGAAAACCTAGCCAGGAAACTCATTAATCATGTGAAATTTTAATTTTTTTTCTACATTGTACGGTTACTGAGATATTACCATTTTAGTATTGGAACTGCTCGTTTTCTGCTCCAAGGCCCATTATAATGCATACATTCTTTGTTTTCACTGTGTTTCTCAATGGAGCTTTTGGGGACAAATTTGGTGTGTGCTCCAGTTACTGATACACGTAGGCTTTACACTTGTATTTCATTGCCCGTTTGGGTGGCGTTCCATGTCGCCACCGTGTGCGTTATGCTTTGCGTTTCTATTTGCATTTGCATTACTGTTATCATTTGTATCTCCACTACAGTTTGTGTTTGTCTTTCACTTAGCATCACCGTCCACATTACCATTTCTGTTGGTGGCCGCCCTTCCGTTTGCGTTTGTCTTTCGTTTTGCATCATTGTTGTTCTTACCGTTACCATTTGTGTTTCCAATTACGTTCCCGTGCCTGTGTGCATTACGGTTTGCATTTCCATATGTGCTTAAGTTTTGCTTTCTGTTTTCTTTGGCGTTATTGTTGCTGTTACCATTACCATTTGCATTTACAATTGCAGTACCGTCTGCATGCGTTACGTTTTGCATTTCGTTGCGCTGCGTTTGTGTTTCCATTTCCTTTCACGTAATTGTTGCTGTTGCATTATCATTTGTGTTTACAATAATGGAACCATGACCATGCGTGTTGCCAGTTGCATTTCTGTATACGCTTGCATCTCCATTTGCGCCACTGTTCACTTTGGCATCACTTTGTGCCTGTGTTTCTATTAACGCTTGCTTTACAATTTACGCTTGTGTCACCATGTGTAACCATTACCGCTTGCATTTGCATTGCTGTTACCATTACTATCTTACAAAAAATCATGTGGTGGGAGCATTCCATTCACTATTTATAGTCCTCATTCTGAAAAGAAGGAAATTAGGGTAAAAACTCCATTTAATGCATCAGTTAGGGTTGTTCCACAGCGACAAAGTGAGGAATTTGGTGTTAGGGGTTGAAAACCCCTTGCACCCTTCAGACTGCCCCAACCGCATCGGGTGTGTGGTGTTGTTGGTCCTAACTCTCACCCCATTCTCCTATGCCTCAGCTTGTTTACGATGTGATAGGGTGAGAGTTAGGACCGATGACCCCAATGCACACCCGGTGCCAGTTGGGGGCGGGCTTCGGGGGTGCAAGGGGGGTTTTCAACCCTAACACCAAATTTCTTCACTTTTGTCGCTGTGGAACAACCCTAATTGATGCATTAAACAGAGTTTTTTTCCTCTAATATATATATAGATAATTGTTAACAAGTTTTGTGTGTAGTGCCAGTCTTGATCTCAGCTGGTATGCTTTGTGATCTCATGCCAGTGAGCTGACGTCAGTGGTGAGCTCATTGACACAACTGGATGGTGTGAGGGTGGGGGATGGCACTGTTATGCGACCCCCCCAGCCAATGAATGAAAGGTGCAGGGTTGTCGGCACAGGTCCGGGTACTATATAGTGAAGACATCTATCCTCTTGGCATAGGGCCCTGCACCTCTCCACCAGTGGGTGGCAAAGAACCCTGTGCATTGGCTAACAGATGGACTCTTTGCCCTATACATCTGTAGCTGCAGATGCATAGAAGTACAGGGACCACAAGACCCTGACCCAAAATTTCTTCAGATCCGTCATTACATGGACGTGCAGGGCCTGCAAGCCACCTGCATGTCTGTAGATGGACGGAATCTTCCCTTGGTGCAGGGCATCTGCATCTATTCACACAGGTCTCAAAGGGACCTGCATGAATGAGGATACAATTACACTATCTCAAAAAGAAAGGGGATTCTTAGAGTAACTTAATGTCATAAAAGTAGGGAAATGTGACATTAGGATTTCCAGCCTTAACTCTCCACCCCAACCCCTGTAGACCTGGCAGACCTGCTCTCCCTAATATGGACTAACATTTTCTATCATACAACATAAGGTATACCAGTATTTACTGATGTTTTACTGCTGCTTGCTCTGATGTACTTACAAGCTACTACTGTATCTAGCAGAGATATATTTGTGGTCTTAGTGCACCACCTACATGTATTAGTCATAATGCTTATGATCAACACAATATAATGAATCATTCTATTGTAACACGATGTAGCTATAGTCAGCATAATACTTATCACTGTGTATATGCAACATATAACAGCATTGGGGTGAGTCGCCCACTATGTACACCAATAGAAATGTTTTGCCTTGCATCTCTACTATGCCAGTTAGCCTGCTACCAGGTAACATGACTCTCATATCTCTGAGTATATAACTTTCTGTAAGAGTATTGTTCTCTGAGTTAGTTTCTAGTTTCATTATGTTGACACCTGGTGTGCAGAGGTTCCAGACTCCCAGCAGGTGCTATTGCTCTTCTTTTTACATGTTCTAGAGAATAAACCTTTATTCTGTACACCTGTCTCCTGTATTGTGTTTTGCCATCGGGCTTAGCTCTACCAAATTCAACAAATGGCGACTGTGGCATGGACCTGATTGGTCAGAACCGACCTAGTTGAGGAAAAGGTGTACAGGCAAGGGAATGGGCATGGGAACCACGAAGGTTATCAAACCTACATCCACCAATTCAATCAATATGGACTATTTTACAGGCCCTCCATGCCCGAACATGATGGGAACAATGAAGGTGTTCAAACCTATGCCCTGCATTCAACAGCAGCACTGGTCTGTGGGACTCTGTATCCCAAACATGTAACTGTCTAGGTGTGGAGCAGCAGAAAGAGAAGGGGAACAACAGAAAAAAAAACAGCAGTCCAATCCTTCATACATAGAGTTGGCCAAGGAAAACAACCGGCTTTGGGAGTTTGAGGCCAAAGTCCAATCGCTTTCAGCAGCCCTTCTGCACAAAACCATAGCGGCTATCCTGCCTGCACCGCCAATGAAGGATGAGCCCAATGGGGACAGACAAGCAAAATCTCCAGACTCTGAGTGCATTCAAATGCTATGAGAATTAGACCCTACCCCCCCATCAGAACAAGATGGATCGGATTGTTGGTGTCAGGCCCCGGTTCACATCATCACCACTTTGGTGACTGATGATTCTGGATGCCTATGTATAAAAGCACTGGTTGGGGCCACCAGGTTGAATTACTTCTAGATATGGGCATTGCTGTTTCAGTGGTGTGTCAAGAAGATCCTCAGCTATCTTGTTGGTCAATGGGGAAGGCCACTTCTGTGCAGACTTTTGAGCGGATGGTAGTTACAAAGTACTTGTCCAAACCCATACCAATTATCATTGGTACTTTGGAAGTGACACACTGTTTTGACCTCAAAATCTTACATCACCACCAGAGCATCCGGGGGACTGATTTTCTTGCACGCTACAGATACATCCTGGATTTAGCCTATAGGCTGTTACTTCAGATACCTGGCCAGTACCACATGTTTCTGACTCACTTGTGATAGCAGCAGTAAGATCAACGACATGGAGTATGACGTCATCCTCATGCTCCAATACCATGAGCTTTTTCCTCAACTAAGGCCAATTCTGGAAAGACATAGCAATGTCTTTGCTAAACACAAACATGACTGTAGGAGGATGGACACCCTTCTACAAGTCATTGGTGATGAACCACCCTGTCAAGAGCAATACCCATTTCCAGCAGAGGCAATGCCCTCTCTGAGAGTCACTACTGATTCCATTTTGAAACAAGGGGCCATTAGGCCTTGTGTGTACACAGTCAACTCTCACATTTGGCCTGTCAAGAAGCCCAACAATAGTTGGAGGCTCACCATTGATTATAGCAGACTTAACCAAGTCACTCCTAGCTGTGTACCAACTGTGGCCTCGTCCCTGAATGTGCTCAGATCTCTGAAGCCTGAACACAAGTGGTTCAGCACATTGGACATTTCCAGTGATTTCTGATTCCTCCATGTCACCCCAGAGAGCCAGTACAGGTTTGCCTTCACTTTTGAAGGATGTCAGTACAAGTGGAACTGCCTCCCACAGGGATTCCACAACAGCCCTTTCCTATTCCACATCCACATGAGGGATGCCATACGTGGCTTCTTTATACTAGGATGCCTCCTGCAATATGTGAATGACCTTCTTTTGGCCACAAGAGGCCTACAGAAACACCTGGAGCTCCCAGATGAGCGTCCAATGCTCCTACAGAGGGCAGGCCTCAAGAGCAATCTTGCAAAAGTATAGTTATGCCTACCAGAAGTTTCCTTTCTGGGCCTGTGCAACACTGGAGAGGGTAGGAGCCCCACCTTGAACAAAGTGCAAGGCATCCAGGATTTGCCACTACCTACCACTGTGGCTACCCTGAGATGTTTCCTGGGAATGGTCAACTATTCCAGGAATTTTTTTTTAATTATCTATTTATGCTCCCCTATGTGCTCCTGAGCTGCCTCTCCTTCAGGCCACCATTACCCACAGACATTCTCCTTACTGTCTCCTCCTCGGCCTCCTACCTCAGATCTGCAGCCTTCCATGGGGTAGCCCGTGTATCCCTTCACTGGTGGGTCCTCCTCTGAGGGAGAAGGCACCAGCAGGAGGAGACCAGCACATATTCATTTTCAAGTCCTGGGTGCTGCTGAGGCATTTTGTGGGTTCCGAGGAGTCTTCAGAAGTGCCCAGGACCAGCAGCCATCATCCGGATAGTCTTCAGAGTGGTTTCTGGTTTCCTAGTTCCCCATCGCGCCGCTCATGTAGTGCCTCCATTCTCCACCGGAGGCCGCTCACGAGTGAGGCTATCCCCAATTCCACCCCAGGATAAGAGAGCAGTCCATCGGATGCTCAATCCTATCCTTCCCCTGCCGACCCCCAGCGACTCAAGTCCGTTCCCAAACCAGGGTCACCACGTGGGTCAAGGTAAGGCACCAGTGCCTCAATCCTCTATGCCACTGGGCTGGCCATTCCATTGATTTTAATTGCAATTTTGCACAAAAGGCCTTAGACCTGTATGAGTTGATGTAGAAAAATGTCCCCTGGCATTTGGGACCAGAGCACTCGGCTGCTGTCACTTCTCTAAAAAAGGCTTTGGCCTCTGCTTCAGCATTGGTCAGTCCTAACCCAGACCTTCCATTCCACTTAGAAACTGCCACCTCTGAGGTGGTCATGTCAGCATTCCTTGTACAATGGCACCCAGTGGCCTATTGCCTGTGCCATACAAATGCTCTCTTTAGCAGAGCAAAGTACTCCCTATGCAAAAGAAATCTGCTGGAACCTTTTGGACCATCAAACACTCAACCTACATCACAGAGTTTCCCCCTATTGTACTGCACACCAACCACACCCCTACCAACTTCCTGTTGACAGATAGAATCAAGGATGGCAATGTGTCTAACAAAAGACTTACACATTGGTCTCTCCTTTTACAGGATCGAGACATCACTGTGCTTCCCGCCAAAATGCCCTCCATTTTAGCACATGGTCTCTTATACCAAAGAGATTCATATGAGTATGGCCTAGAGCCACCTACCCTGCCAGAACCAGGCTCTTTCCTCCCTGCCACAGAGAGCAACCTTAAAGACCCTGCATTATATCACATTTTTACAGATGTAGCCTCCTCCTACCATTAAGGAGAGCAAACTGCAGGCTTTGGGGTCCTGGTCCTTCTTCCAGCAGGAGAAACCTTTGAGGTGTCCAGGAAGTGCATTGTTAAACTTCACATTACAAAATATTGTTGTAGTTGCCTGTGCCTGAAATCATCCATGGCCAAGGAGAAGAAGATGCCACCCTCTTCTCAGATTCTTCCTGGTGTGTAATTCCTTGATGGAGTTCCTTCCTTCTGGAATGCCCATGATTTTGCTTCTTCAGGAGGTACCCCTGTGAAATACAGGGACATACTCATTCACATTTTCAGCCTTGCTGAGCAATTCTATTTCAGGCTGTATATACACAAGGTTAGGCCCACTTCAAGACTGAACCTTTACATGAATATAACGATCAAGCAGACACCTTAGCCAAGGATGGTGCTCAAGGGGGTATGGACCATGCCTCCTCTCATTGCAACACTGCACACAAAAACACAGGTGGTCCCCTGGATCTAACTGTAGTACAACTGGCAGATCCAGAGATAAAAGAGGTATATGAATACCTCTCCAAGGGACACAGAAAGAAATGTCTGTGAATAACCCATTCAAAAGACATTCTGACAACCTCCATCTTTCCCAGGATCAGAAGTTGGTCCTGTATCACTCAGGTGATCAAAACTTTGGGTGATTTCCCAAACGCCCTATCAGAATTAGGTCCACAACACCCCTATGGGCGGACACCAAGGGGTGGACAAGACCCGACAAAGACTGAAAACTGTGGGATGGTGGCCTGGAATAAGAACAGATGTCCAACAATATGTGGACAATTGCATTACCTGTGTACAGAACAACCCTATCCCAGGCAAGAAAAAATCCAGACTGCTTCCTGAAAAGCAATCAGGCCCCTGGAATGCAATTCAGATTATTTCATCAGACTATTGCCAATCACTAGAAGCTGTAACAAGTATGCACTTGTGATCACTAACCTGTTCTCAAAATGGGTAGAAGCCTTCCCATGTAAGGCTGCTATGGCAAAAGCCACTGCCAGAATCCTGGTGGATCACATATTCACTAGGTGGGGCCTACTTCTCAAGGTGGACTCTGACAAATGGATTAGTTTCACAGGAGAACTAATGCAAGAATGTTTGGAGTTATTGGGAGTTAGCCAAACGTTTCACATAGCATACCATCCTCAGCCATCTGGACAGGTGAAGAGAGCCAACAGGCAAGATTGATGTTGTGTAAGTTTGCAAATGCAAAAATTTGGGCTACTTTGTTGCCTTTACTCCTAATGTCAATTAGAGCTACCCCAGCTGCAAGCAACCTCACCCTTCGAGGTGATGACCGGCAGGCAAATGAGATTACCAGAACATCTGTGGATTGATCTAAACACCCACACTGTGGGCAAAGTGTCAGCAGATGCTTATGTCACGCAACTGAAGGACAATAAATATTGTCCAGACCTACCTATTTGCTGCCAAAAACTTGGGCCAAGCCCAACAGGAGTCCAAAATGTACCTTGATAGAAATGTCAAAGAAGCCGACTGGCAAGTAGAAGACCAAATAATGGTACTAAAATTGTCCACCCCTGCCCACCCATTTGCAAACAAATGGACGGGCCCCTATGACATCATCAACAAATTGAGCCCTGCTGTCTATCAAGTGCGTATCGCAGAACGCAAGAAAACCATAGACAAATGGTACCATGCCAGTCAGTTGAAACTGTACAAAGGTGATTAAATGCACAGATAATGCTCCTTCCCCCGGCCGAGGAAGGGAGACCCGTATTTTTATCTTTTTGTTTTCTTTCATTTCAGGAAAATGCTGATTCTTCTTTACCTTCTGCCGTGCGTGTTGGCAAGAGTGCCAGACAAAGAGTACCAGGCACATCTTCATGCATTTCTTCATGCCATGAATCCTTCAGATCCAGCTACTTCCTTTCTACTCCTGCCATACCTCCTCCAGGCACAGGGTAACCTTCACCATCCCATCCACACATATGACTGTCCATCAAGGAAAAGATGCCTATCTTAATGCCATGGTGGTATCTTCAGAACACTCCACTCTACAGATTGAATGGAAAACTGACACTCTTGCTGGACAGCAGCTTCCAGTAGCCCGCATTGCAAAGGGAACTTTCCAGGGTTGGCCTAACACTCATATTTGCCCCAATAGGACTTTGCCCATATGCCAAGTTACCCTGCAAAATACTGGACTTTACAAGCTTACAGCAAAGATCAATAAAGACTTTTGCGTTCAGTTTCATAACACCACCATGCACAAACTTTGTTTCAATCACACAGTTGCAACTGCACTTTTTCTCACAGTCAGTCCAGTATCAAAAGACGAACCACTACAATGCCCCACTCTGGAGCCAGGCCCAGACAGTGGCCTAGCAGCAACCTCCATTCCTGGGACTCTGATTAATAATGTATAATTTATGCATGCTCCTGTTGTTTTGAACCTCACACACTGGAACATGGCTGAGTTTGCTCATTGTTCATCCACTAACATGTCACAGTTTCATACTGTAATGTTCTTAGATTTAATAGCAGCATATCAAGCACATGTACAGGACCCTGTAGCTGGGCATCACATAACTGAACACAGAGGGGTGTTCCGGCCTAAATGCCTAAAAAGGAGTTTAGGTATAGCTGGCGTAATAGGCATAGCAGGCACTGTTACAGGTATGTTTGGAACAAGAATGTCAATTTGGAATTGAGTCAATTTGGCCCATATTCAAAGACATAACATTTTCAACAACAAATTAGGCCAGGATGTGGTTGAGCCCATGCTAAAGAGCCCAAATAGCACCAAGCCCTGCGGCACACCACTCATCACAGGTCTAGGTGTCGAGAGCTCCCCCCAACGCTACCACCCTTTGTAGCCTCCCCTACAGCCAGTCCCTTATCCAGTTTCTCAGCTTTGTCCCCACCCCCGCAGCAGTCAGCTTCCCCCCCCCAGCCTTCCATGAGGCACTGAATCAAAGGCCTTACTGAAGTCCAAGTACAGGACATCTACAGCAAGACTCATATCCAGGTCTCTTGTTACCCATTCATAATATTCAATTAGATTGGTCTGACAAGACCTCCTGAGATGAACCCATGCTGTCGTCCATCCTGAGGTCATTACCCTCGAGGAACCACACCAGCCTATCCTTCAGTATCATCTCCTTAAGTTTACCCACCATGGAAGTGAGACTGACAGGCCGATAATTTCCTGGCTTATTCCTAGGGCCACTCTTGTGTATGGGCACCAGATGGGCCACCCTCTAGTCCTGAGGCACCCATCCCATGTCCAGGGGGTGCTAAACAGGTCAGCCAGTGGCTCGGCCAACACCTCAGCCATCTTCCTCAGCACCCTGGGGTGGATGCCATCAGAACCTGGTGCCTTGTCTACCCTTAATGCTCTCAGACCCTCTAGTACTCTACTCCCCCAGATCATTGCATCCATCATCTCCTCCCATCCCACCTCTACCTTCCCAGTCCATGGTGGTAGTGGACCATTCTTCTCCTTTGTGAAAATGGAGCAAAAGTATTCATTTAGTACTTCCGTGTGTTCCTCTCCCTTTTCCACCAACTCCCCTCCCCACTTTATTGTCACTATATGGTCTCTGTACTTCCTCTTTTCCCTGACATATCTTAAACAGTCCTTCTATCCTCCCTTGATGCCCTGCACTAACCTTAGCTCCCTGGAGGCCTTGGTTACTCTCACTAGCTTGGTCACCTCCTTGGACCAAGTCACATAAGCCTCCCTGTCCTCTTCCTTCCTTGTTCTCCTGAACTTCTGTGGTACACAATTCTCTTCGCCCTCACCCCCTCCAACACTTCTCTGTTCAGCCACCATAGTTTCCTGGCTCTGCACTTCTTGCTCTTAGTCCTGGTGCAAGCTTCTGTAGCCTCAGTTAGCCCAACTTTAATAATTTCCCACTTTTGCTGTGCATCTGTCTCTGGCCTAATACCCTGAAGCCTCCCTTGCAGTATTTCTCTCATCCTCCCGAAGTCCACCCTCCTAAAATCCACCACCTTTGTTATTGTGCCTCCAGACTCCCTGCCCAACTTGAGAGTGAGCCACAGTGTTTAATGGTCACTACCAGCTAGTGGGTCTTCCATCCTTATTTCCCCTCACTGCCTCCCCCATTTGACAGCACCAAGTCCAGCGTGTTACCTAGTTGTGTTGGCCCACTGACCAGCTGTGTCAGGAGACCATCCTGGATCATGTCCAGGAGCACCTGCTCTCTGACACTGGAGGTGGCAGGGGTGTTCCAATCTACGCCCCAGGCAGATTATTTTCTCCTAATAAGGGAAATTTTTTTTTTCCCTGCTTGTTTCTAGTTTCTAGTCTTTTCTTTGTAAGTTTCTTCTGGTATTTCTGTATTCCTTTTATGACTATCAGCTCTAGTATTGCTGTCTAGATCTTCTACATCTTTCTTCTCTTGGTCAAGTACAATATTGATCTCTTCTGCTAACATTGAATCATTATTATATTTTGGTTTTTCTTTTTCTTTTACTTTTTATATTTCCTCTTATTTTTCAGATTGTGTACGTGTTGTTTCTTTGATTTGATTTTCTTTCTCTGCTCTGTTTGAGAGCCTCCTTTTGGGTTACTATTTGATTTCTCTGCATTCTTTTATTTATCTTCCTTGTTTTTTATTTCTGTGTTGTGTTCATTCGATTTTAATATCCTATTCCATGTTTTGGATTCCTCCACTTCAGAATTGTCTTCCCTATTCCCACTCTGCATCTGTTGTTCCCATTTTCCCCTTTCTCCCAGAGTGTGTGATTAGCTAATTTAAGTTCTTCACCTACACTAGCATATCTCACCCTTTGTGGAGAAAGCATTATTTTAGCTCCATATTTGAGATCTGGTTTGTATCATCCATAGTTATGTTTTCATGACTTTATGTCATGACAAATGATGTTTCTATCATATCTTTTTTAGTGTCCTCATACTGTCTTTTACTATGCTTTTCTATTTCTTTTTTATTCTCAACTGTGGTTCCTTTAATGAAATCCAGTTCTTGTTTGATTTTAGTTAATTGTTCAAATATTAATACATTTGATGTATATGGGTCCTTTAATGCCACTGCTAGGTCCCTAGTTATTAAATCTAGGTCTGGAATAAAAGTAGACCCCTGACTCATACATAATGTACCCTCCTTACATACTTCTAACAGATTTGTATTGTCAATAACTCTTCATTCCCTTTTTCTGTTAGATTATTACTTTCTATCTTTTGTAAATCATTAGTAGTAAACTGGAGATGGTTGATCACCTCGCTTAACTCTGTAGATCTATTGTCATTATAATTCTTCAGCATACTTTTCTCTTGATTCCTTTCTGAAGTATACAAAATATAACCTTTTGTTTTCATCTCTGGTACCTTGGGGAGTGAGAAAAGCTATGTGAGCTTTCTCTATACCTCCTCTGTTGTTATATAAGTTACTTTCATTTGAGCTGTTGTTATCTCTTGCTCCAGTTCCACTGTTTTTCTCTTTTAGCTTATGTGATCTTCTTATCTTGTCTTTTTCCTTTATCTGTTTATTTTCAGTCTTTCCTTTAATATTTTCCTTTTCCATTTTCAGTGGCGGACAATTAGTCCCACTTATTAGTGTAGATGTTTTAGTTTGATTGACCAACATATTTTCATCAATTATATTAATTATGTTACCACTATTACTATCAATACATTTAGGAATAAATGCTATAATCTGGGACTTTTTCTCCTTTATCGTGCCTTCAATTTTTCCCTTTTTTAGTGTTTTCTCTTTTATTACCCTTCTTTGATGTATGTTTCAGTTTACCCATGTCTAATATATTTGGTATATTTGTAAGTTCTGGAACTGACTGGCTTCTAGTAGAAACTGGCATTATTGTTTAACAAACAAACAAACAAAAAAAACAGCATGATGTAACTTAATACAATGCTTGCCTTATATTCCTAGCAAACTCTAGGTTTGTCATAAATAGATACAAGCTAAACATTTACATAAATGAATTAATTAACCTGTATAACTTGTATAACAATATAAAACTGTCATGTATATATGGCACAGTCCTATGACAGTCTCTTATCCCAAGGTCTTCTAGAAGTAAACATTCAAGTACGTTAGTAAAACATTTTTGATTAAATATTTTAGATAGATTGTTATCATGTCGATCCCTTTGTAATGTTCCAATACTGCTTATTTGCTCTCTCTCTGGACACTTTAAATATCTCTGGTCTACCTTCACTTGCACTCATAGAACTTGTTCAAAACTCCTGCTGATCCCCATGTCCAATGACCTACTATGCCCCAGTGAATTCTGCTGGAACAATTGTATCTCCACTATTGCAAACTGTTGTTACCAGTCTACAGTCAGTAATATTCAAACACCCAGATGAACACAATAAGTTCTTCACTGGCCTCTTCTAAACCAGTCCCCTTTTATTCTATCCAGTCTCTTGAATTTCTCCAGGCCTCTCCAATTCCACCAACACGTATGAGGCATAATCAAATCAATTGAGTTCGGCTAAGAAGGGTAAGAGGAGAAAGGAGCAGAAGTAAAACTGTATAAACAATTGTGCTCCTCCTCCTTTTCTCTGCCCTCAATTTATAGAAGATCTAAAAATAATTACCAAACTCACTTCCTAGATTCAACTAGACTGGTTTTAATTGAATCCATATTATTGGGTTATAATATAACACTTCTATTCTAGTGGCGTACTGTTTTAGTTAAGAATTTACTTAATAAAACACCCAGTGATGGTTAAGCACAGTTATGAACTGAGGATCGTAAATAGAGGAATCTGATTGGCCAAGAGCTCTTTTAAGCCGTGATGATATCGGGCTACATCATCACGGCTTCAAAAGAGTTCTGGCACCACCAGCCTCTTTGCTGTCTACTGTCTGAGAACTATTTTTTCAAAATGTACTCCTACACCACCCAATAGCTCATTCATAAAATGTTTTAAAACCTGTTTGTTTTATTTTTTTTTGTTTATAAAACTTCAAACTCAGTTTATAATAGCAATAAGTCACTCCAGGGTGTGGTATATCATGGGATATCATCACTTCTCAGGTGGTTGGACGCACTCGGCCTGTGGCCTCGTGCCTAACCACCTGAGGCGTGCGATATCCATAATTCCACACCTGTCATCTATATTGCTAATTATACAATGGATATGAAAATCCTGTAACCTTACTGGTCAAACACATCACATGACTGTGGTATATCCTGTAATAACCCACAGCTGAGAAATGGCATTTATAAAAAACATACCTAAATACAGTTAAAATTTATTCTACACATGGGTCCATTGTATAATCACAATAACACACTCCAGGACTTGGGTTATTGGGGGATTTACCCACTTCTTGTGTGGGTAAGGCACTCGGCTGCACCTCGTGACACACCACACAAGGTGTGGGTAAATCCCCCAATAACCCACACCCTGCCATGCCTTATTGCTTAATTACTAAATACTCAACTTGATACCATCAAAGATTTAATAGTAGTGTAGTAATATATAATACAGGCAGTGCAAATAAAAACAGTGCAAATGTTGCAAATAGTGCAAATCTATACCTACATATTAGCTTGTGAGTTCACCGAGTATAACCAGGTTATACCAAATGCTGGATGTCCAAAACCACTAAATGTGGAGATCCAACTCCACTTTCAATACTTGGTTCAGCAGTTAGTATCTAACATTAATGGTTATTGAGTGCAGCGTTTTACATTTAGAGTTTTGCACTTTGCATTTTGCGATTAGCTTCAGTAGTGTTCTCTACAGTATACCCCATGCTTGCGTGTACTTATATCAGAGGAGACTATTTTTTAGCCAAAAACTGTAGACTAGAGTTTGCAACTCGTCACAACTTTGTCCAACCTTTGGCGATATGATAAACTTCAAAATTTGAAATTTCTTAACTGCATTTAAGTGTATTGTGTCAGCCTTTTCAGGACGGCATAGCAGGCAGATCTCTAGAGATGCTTAAGTATGCCTATTAAATACTAGCACTGGTGTGAAGTTTAAATTACATCAGGCATTACCATACCCAATCAATGGGTTATTATTAGACACTACTAACCACTAATTAAGCAGTATACCATAAAAGGTGCGGGTGATGTCAGGATTTACCACGGCTGGTGTGATGTTTGGTCATGAGGCCACAGGCTGTGTAAGCAAAACACACTGGCCGTGGGTAAATCCCCATATCTTCGAATCTTGATATTGTGATAATACAATGGCCCCTTCTATTTTTGTGAGAAGAAAATAAAATAATTATTTTTCATTTTAAATTATTTTTATTTCTTTTATTGTTGCACAGGAAAAAACAGTCCTCAGTTGCAGGCTGTGGCAAGGACACACTCACACACACACACACACACACACACACACACACACACACACACACAAAGTGTTGCTGAGGTCCACAGCTGCAGTCACACAGACAGTGCAGTACAATTTCATTTTTTATTTTTGCTTTAATTTTTGCCAATATAACCACATTTTAAAGATGGTTGCTGGCAGAGATGAGCGGCTGAGAGGGCAAGAGACACCGTGTGTCCTCCTTTCAGTAGGTATGAAACACAAGTCTGAATGTTGTTTCCAAGGTTAAATATACTGAAGCTAGGATGGAGGGGGTGGGCCATGTTTGCAGCTTCGACAGCAGGTCCGAGCGGTTGTTTCAGAAAACCGGTACCCGGTGTCTTTAGCCACACAGAGGAAGACAGGGATCAGGAGTTCCTCACTGCAGTGCAAGTACTTGTTGTGGATATGGGCAGAGGCAAACAGAAGGGCTAATGAGCAGCTGTCTTAACCCGGGAGTAAGAGGAGACAAAGCTGCAGTCTCACTGGTCTGAAATTCTGTTTCTGAGGTACGCTATGTTTTGGCAAAGTTACATGTATTTTACTAAGAACAAAGGTTCAGTGTCATTTAGAGTGGGTTTTGGGATTGGAATAGTGTGTATCTCATAAGGGTGTGTTACTTCAGAAGAGCAGTCAGTGTTTGAATCTCCCGCTTTATTTTCCATCGTGGTATAGCGGGAATGGCTGTTTGTTATTTGTGGGGTTGGAGTGTTTTGAAACGGGGGATCCACATGTGGCTGGCTAGCATTTCTTCTTGTGGAGTGATAGCATGATTTGCACGTTATGAATCATGCCAGCTAGTCAATCAGGAACCAGTATTTTTTATGCCATTGTATAATTACTAATAATCGGTATCCTGTGATGTGGGCAACCACAATTGAGCGACCCTCAAAAGGGCAACTCAATTGTGGCACCATCAGGGGCTACAGATGAGGAGTGACCGGATGGGGGTGTGGGTGACCTGTGGCGACAGGAGGTCGCTACATGTACGCGATGCATGGGGAGGGGTGGGAGTGAGCATGCATGGTGAGGGGTGGGAGGGATGTAAGGGGTGGTGCTGTGGTAGGCTGCTGAGGCGGACCTATGGTGTAGCGGGTCAGCTCATGGCTTCGATGGTTAGGGTCCGGGTGCAGGTTCATTTTGCTGCCCAGCCTGAATTTAGTTTTTTACATTTCCCCCCATCGACATGCACTCCCCCTGATAAACATAAAAATACAAGTCCCTGGTGCTGTTTTGTTATGCTGAGGAAGTCAGAGCACAAAATTGATTTCGGCACTCTGACTTCACCGTAATGGCGATCACCCTTTGGCGGTCACTGTTATCACATGGAACCCTAATAATCACTTAGGGTAAAACAACTTTGACTCTGGGTCTCAAATCAGGTTATTTTAGCCTTTTAAGCTAAGGACTAAAAATATAAATTAATAAAATAAATAAAAACATTCCAGATTGTGCATTTAATCTGGTTCAAAGTTAACCTGTTGTCTATAGAAATACAAAATCACACATGCCCCTACAATGCAAAGCATCATGGGCTGCATATGCAAATCACCACAGAATATTATGCTGGTTCAACTTTACGCAAAAATGCATGGTGCTGAAAGGCCTTTCACACAGTTTGCAAAGGGTGCCAACAGAAGACATAGACACGTGTTTTATCCTACCAGGACTCGTCAGTATGCCTTGTCTGTTTGACACCCCAGTGGGATGAACCAGCTACCCTAAGATGGTCTATCTGGGTTATGTTGTGGTGAACCCAATTAAAACCAAAAACTATTTAAAAGACAAAGAACCTCTGTGCGCAAGCACTGAGGCAGTGGTTACCCCAAAGGGCATTTGGCCGGGAAACCAAGTTTCAAAGAAATACAAAATCACACATGCTCCCACAATGCAAAGCATTATGGGATGCATATGCAAATCACCACAGAATATTATGCTGGTTCAACTTTAAACAGAAATGCATGGTGCCGAAAGGCCTCTCACACAGTTTGCAAAGGGTGCCAATAGAAGACATAGACACGTGTTTCATCCTACCAGGACTCATCAGTATGCCTTGTCTGTTTAACACCCCAGTGGAATGAACCAGCTACCCTAAGATGGTCTATCTGGTTATGTTGTGGTGAACCCAGGTCATCAATTTTAAACAGCGCCGTTCTTCCTTATCTTTTTGCAAAGTTGTGATAAATGCTAATGCAATATGCAGGCAATGGTGGTTTACCTGCCATTTGGAAGGAGATAGCCTTATACTGTTCCATCTCCTTCTGCTCCCAGCAGTGTAGCATATAGCTGTGTAGTCGAACCTTCATCCTTTTCCACTGTAGAATTCAAGCTTACTTGTGTATAGTTCCTTGACTCATAGTCTGTAGTTTACATATATATATTGTGTCTAACTGGGCTCGTCTGAGCTCATAGGGATAAACAGCAATTTAGTTCAATAAATAAAACATACAAAACATATAAGCAAACATAAATATAAACTATCAGAAAAGGCACAGTTGAGTTAAATGTGCTAAATAAAACAACTTCAGCCATACTTAAGAGTGTACCATAGTCAAGCAGATATTTGTAGTATTTATACTATTATAATCCAACAATTACATACATATATATATATACATTAGAAGCGGAAAACACGTAGAAAGCATTAGGTCACCTGTGCTAAAAGCAAAAATAAAAACAAAATAATACAAATCCCTACCTAGTGGAAAACTGAAGAACAATCTAGTAAAATATTGAGAAAACACACAAACAAAAGCAGAAAAACAATAGTAATGTAGACAACATACTACAAAAACAAACTAGAAACACAACATCCCTCTGCAACAAAACAAAAAAATGAAATTGAATATTTCAAAACACATTCCTAACACAGCAAATAAAAACAAACAAGAAAACACAAGTACTAGATATAGTCCCTAGCAAACAGCCCAACCAGGTAGAAACCTAAGTAAAAATCGTATCTCTTCCACCCAGCATATGTATGGCTTCAGTCCTGACCACTTTCATCCACGGTTTCTTGGATGGCCTGACTATGTAGTTACTATGGTTGCCCCTATAATCCAAAGCACCCTAATCCATCTTCAGGAAATACTTATACAGGCCTAAGGCCATCAGGTGGCACCTTAGGGGTACCCTAGCATTCCTTCCCTCTCCTGAGGATCTCTAACTGTCCCAACTACACAGGACCAACAATGCTTGAATCCCACCACCTGTCTGTGTTGATGAAGTCTCAAGTTCCGAGGTCTGACCTTGCACACATCAGGCCTGAAGATGCACTGAGCAACCCCTCGCAAGTGAGATGTCTAGACCATATGCCACCCTCAGAGATCGAGGATGGTCTGGCACTCGCATCCACAGATGGGAGCCAGCAATAAGAACTGTGCATCCCTAGAGTGTCTCCTGAGTCAGCTACCTGGCAAGTCCCATAATGTGCCTATCTTTTTGAGAACAAACCAGAATCCCTAGCACCCAGCTGCAATACTGGTAATGCTTGCAATGCTTCCCCACCTGCACTCTAGCATAAGGCAGCCCCCCAGGCAAGGGCACCTGGGAAATGATGTCACCTTCCCTGGCTCATGGACTGTCTCATCCTTGGCTGTATAGCCCTTGTTCCCCACTTCTCCTTCCTGGGCCACAAGGGCTTGTCTTGTATTGCCTATTCCCTCCCATAACAACTGTCCCTCAGTCTCTGTGGTGGCTCCAAGAGGGAGTATGGAAGGTCGAAGCCCCAAAACATGCAGTTTTTTCATTAAATGAGGCAATTTTTCATGACCAATAATGATTTTTTTGTGAACTTAGACCCTCCCTTCTTCTTTAGGTCTAGAGCTTCCCCTACTCAGAGGACAATGTGCAGGTACCTTATCTCTGCTGGCCCAAACTAGTACTAATCCAAGCCCCTGCTGTAAGGAAGGGTTTGTTATTGTAACATCCCCTGTTGGCGTGTGTACATAAACTGAGAAAATGTTCAGTTTGGGACATCAATTAAAGGGTTAAATTGCCTTTGCTGTGCTGGTGGGAGCTCCACTACTCAGAAGTCACCACTGGTGCACAAGATTATAAATTGGGATTTTTGGCACCAAAGTGGGAAGTGCATAGAAACGAGGGAAGTAGCCACAGGAAGAGTTATTGGGAGGTGGTGTAGGAGATCAGGGTTGTTTGCCTGCTCTGAGTCAGCAGTTCTGTGTGTACATCCAAAACCAGTCCAGCGGTGGACGTGGACGGGCCATTGTTTTCAGCCATCGGGTTCCCTCTGGAAAGTCACGCCAGGGAAGTCATCGACAGAGGCATTAGAGATGGAGGCAGCATGGCTCCATTAAGTGCTCCATGATGTTGGAAGCAAGAGAAAGAGAGAACAGAGAGAAGAACTGGAACCAAAGAGAGAACAGAGAGAGAAGAACTGGAACCAATGAGAGAACAGAGAGAAGAACTGGAACCAAAGAGAGAACAGAGAGAAGAACTGGAACCAAAGAGAGAACAGAGAGAAGAACTGGAACCAAAGAGAGAACAGACAGAAGAACTGGAACCAAAGAGAGAACAGACAGAAGAACTGGAACCGAAGAGAGAACAGAGAGAAGAACTGGAACCAAAGAGAGAACAGAGAGAAGAACTGGAACCAAAGAAAGAACAGAGACAGCTCTATCCCTGGAGCAGAATTGCCAGCCTGGTTGTGGCAGCTCCATGGGGTCGAAGTGAGGGGCAACGAGAAGTATGTGGGTCACAGCCATTTCTGCATGTCTCTGGGAGCCAGTTCCAGTGAGTGAATGAGAAGCCAGTTCAGCCAGTGGGTCTCGTGGAAGTCGAGGCTAAAAGCAAAAGCCCAGACTTCAAATGCCCTCCCAAAGGGTGCAGACCGGTGGAGACATCCACCCGTGTGCTCAGGGTGGAGTCACAAACTGTAGCCAGCCTATTTAGAGATCCAGTGGTTAGGATGTAGAAGAGTTTTGACCCAGTATGAAGGGAGAGAGAGATCCAGTTTTAGGAGTCAGATTAAAAGAAAGAAAGATTTGCCTGCTGCAATTTAAGGGCCTGATTCAGCCATATAGGAACTGCTGCCAAACTTCACTTGCAGTCAGCTCAGCATAGAAGAAAGCCACCCAGGATTAGTTGGGCTATTTCAGAGACAAAATACATCCACTAACCACCCTATAAGGACCCCCATGGTCCAGATGTACAGAAAAGTTGTTAAATGACGCAGTGAAGTTTGTTCATTAAATGGGATCCCCTGTTGACATTTAAGCTTCTGTGGATTTCATTTATTTTTATTGGGACTGTTTAGGCCTGCTAACCTGAATTACCTTACAGCACAGCACCAGAAGACAGTACCCCTGCTGTGGACCCAGCCAATGCCAGCCATCCTGTAGTACAGCTATCTTGGTTTATGCTGCTGTGAGTGCCCCTTCCCATGGAAACTATCACTGCATACCCCAAGATGCTGGGATGGGGGCTTGCATTATATTTTGCAGGACCTATAATGTCAAAAGAAATATATATATTACATAAAGTTGTATCATACTGCAAAACTATTGAAAAGAAGAAGTTACATATAGAAAAATAATATACCTCAACAGGGAAGAAGGGATATCTCCGTACATTTGAACTATGTGCAATACTGAAACATTTTTAATGATTTTAAGGGGACATTGTCAACCTGTTTTTCATCATATTATTTCTAGTTGAAACCCTACATTTTATGATGGCTTACCTTCTCTAAAATTCACTGATGTTGCTGTTTGTTTTGTCTGTCTTCTTGTTTAGTAGAACTGAAATGCATGATAATGTACATTTATAAACAAAATTGCTTTGTTTACATTCCTGTATCTGTTCATACTACATACTTACTGAGCATTAGAAACACACCTAAACAGTGCAGTCACTCATAAGGCAGTAGCCTCCTAAACTCCCACTGCATCATAGGGGCTAGACTGTGTTGTGGGTGTTCCCAGGTCCAAAGACATGTACATTTGAGTTGATCAAGAAATGTAAACAAACATGTTTTTGTGTGGCAACACCAGTATGTTAGGCAGTCTGTTTTTCATTTTTTACAGAAAATAAAGAGTCAGAATCAAACTACCAGCTACATCAGCAATCTTTACAGAATGTTGGCAATCATAAAATGTGTTTTTTAAACTAGGGACACTTTGAGACCTAAGGGGGTTGACAGCGTCCCTTTAATAATGGAAATTCATTATTTCCTTTTTCTTGCGTGGTTTTATTCTTTATGGATGTAGTTATTGTTGTTGTATATGTAATGACCTAAATTTAGGTTGAACAATAAAATTAATCTGAATCTGAATCTATATTTTGCAGGACCTATTTCCACTGGAGTTTTGCACAGAATCAGTGTCTGCATCCTGATTTTCATTGTGCTCATTAACACTATGCTTTGTCACCCTTTCCATCCTGACAGTCACCCACCTACTGATTGCCAAAAAAGTTTCATTCCCCATAGGCTGAGTGTTTTGCTTAAGCTTTGGAGCGGACAGCCACTCTGCCTTTCCAAGTGCTTGTTGGAAACACATAAGTAGGGCATCATCAACCTCCCTGTCTATGCCACCTCTCTTTTGCTTGTGTTATATGCAACATATGCGGAAGATAGGCTGCATTTAAGGAAGGAGAGCACGGGGGTACTGAAACATAAATTGGAGGAATATGTGTCCACTAAAGTTAGTTTAAACTGAAGGGGGGTTGTGGTAGTGTGTGTGCTGCAATCAGAGCCACCAGGATAGGGAGACCAAATGGCCTCCCCCACCAGTAGGTCAGGGATGGTGGGGAAGGGGAAATCAAAAAGGGGAGAGTGGTGTACAGGGGTCACATTGAAGGTGATATCCTTGAATGCAAGGAGCCTGCTTAATAAGATGGTTGAGCTGCAGGCACTGATGGTGGAGGGAGAGGTAGACATAGCAGCCATCATGGAGACATGGGCCACCCAGTACCATGACCTGGGCCTCGTGATCCCTGGGTATAAGTTGTACCGAAGAACAGAGAAAAGGAAGAAGGGGAGCAGTGACTTTATTTGTAAAGGAGGGATCTTATGCACTAAGGTGGAGGAGAAGAGTACTGGACTGAAGCCTTATGGGTACAGCTCCAAAACTCTAAAGGAGGAAGGTTAGATTGGGGTGGTATACAGACCACCCTCATAGAATAAAGAAATGGAAAGGGAGCTGGGGAAAAAATTAGAAGGCTAGTGGCAAGGGCAACATTGTCTTGACAGAGGACTTCAATCTGCCTGGGATAGACTGGAGCACCCCAGCTACCTCCTGTTCTAGGAAAAGGTTCTCCTAGGTGCATTCCAGGACTGTTTCCTGGTACAGGGGGTCACAGAGCCAACCACAGAGGTACCATACTAGACCTGGTGCTGTCAGATGGTGAACAGTTCCAGGACATAGTAATTAAGAACCCCCTAGCAGGCAGTGATCACCATACAGTGTGGTTCTCCTTCAACTTGGACAAGGAAGAAGCCAAGACCAGGATGAGGGTAGTGAACTTCAGGAGAGCAGACTGTGGAAGGATGGGAGACATCCTAGTAGGACACATGAACAAACTCAGCCCAGAATTGGATGCAGACCAGAAATGGTCCATTATCACGCTGGGACTGACTGAGACCACAAACACATGTGCTAAGACCCAGACTAAGAAGTCCAGGACCAAAAGACCAAGCTGGCTCAGCAAGGGGGTGGCAAAGAAAGTGAGGGATATGAGGGCAGCATTCCATAGACACAAGAGATCTATAAGAGAAGCAGACAGGGAGGAGCACTCGAGGAAATCCAGAGAGGTGAGCAGAATGGTCAGGGCAGCTAAGGCCGCAAGAAAACTAAAGGCTGGCACAAAGGATCAGAGAGGGGGGGAGATTTCTTCAGCTACATAAGAGGGAAAAGAAGCTGCAAAGATGGGATTGTCAGGATTAAGGGAAGGATGAGTGGAAAGTGTGGTGAACCAGGCTGAGGCACTAAATGAGTACTTCTGTTCAGTGTCCACTAGGAAAAAGTATAATCCTATGCCACAGGGAATAACAGGGGTGGCAAAAGGGGGGAGCAGGGGTTACTGATGGGGAAATCCCGGAGAACAGGGTTTTAAAGGGCCTTAAGGCCCTATAGGTGGACAAGGCTCCGGGACCAGATGGCATGCACCAAGAGTCTTGAGGGAATAGGCAGAGGTTCTGGCTGGACCTCTGGCAGACCTGTTCAAAACCTCACTAAAGTCAGGTCACATGCCTCAGGACTGGAGAATGGTGCATGTGGTGCCTCTCCACAAGAGCGGACCCAGGGATGAACTGGGTAACTACAGACCAGTCAACCATGCCTCCATCATAGGGAAGTTAATGGTGATCATTCTGAAGAACAGACTGGTGGACTTTCTGGAAGTCAATGGTCTCCAGGATGAAAGACAGCATGGGTTTGTCTTGGGGAGATCCTGTCAGACAGATCTAATAGACTTTTTTGATTGGGTCACATGAGCACTTGACAGGGGCCATGCGGTGGATGTCCTGTATGTGGACTTCTGCAAGGTCTTCGACTCAGTATCACATGGTAGGTTGCTCAGTAAACTAGCAAATCAGGGAGTCCAGGAGAAACCGGTGGGGTGGGTCAGTAGCTGGCTGCAGGACAGGATGCAGATGGTAACTGTGGGGGGGGGTGCTATCGAAACCCAGACCTGTAACAAGTGGGGTCCCACAGGGCTCAGTACTCAGTCCAGTGTTATTCAACATCTTTATTGGGGACATAGCAGAAGGGATCAACAGTACAATCTGCCTATTTGCAGATGACACTAAGATCTCTGCAAGAGTGGACAGTGAGGAAGGGAGGCAGGAGCTCAGGGAGGACTTGGCTAAGCTCAAGCATTCATCTGGCATCTGGCAATTGGGGTTCAATGCTAAGAAATGTAAGGTCATGCACCTGGGAGCCAGGAACCCTGGGACTAGCTTCTGGCTGGGGAGTGAAGGTAGCCATGACAGAGGAAGAAAAGGATCTGTGGGTGATTGTCATGGGGTATATGAAACACTCTGTTCAATGCTGAAAAGCAGCTGCCAAAGCAAACAAAATGCTGGACTGCATCACCAGAGGAATCACCTCAAGGAATAAGGAAGTCATCATGCCATTGTACAGATCCCTGGTTAGACCACACAGGGTACTGCATGCTGTTCTGATACCCATATTTGAGGAATGATATCAAACTGCTGGAGGGAGTGCAGCAAATGGCTACCAAAATGATCCAGGGCATAGGGGACAAACTGTATGACAGGAGACAGAGGGAGCGCAACGTGTACTCCCTGGAGGGTAGGCAGCAGAGGGGGGACAAGAAAGAAACCTTCAAATACTTGAAAGCTATGAATAAGGCTGGAACAGAGGGCATTTTCAAATTAATGAGGGAGGGGTCCACAAGGGGGTACAGACTGAAACTGATGAGAGGAAGATTTAGAAGGGAAATGAGGAGGCACTATTTCACAGAAAGGGTGGTGTAAGATGGAACAAACTGCCAGAGGAAGTGATCTCACTGAAAACTGTGGGCAATTTCATGAGGGGGTGAGAGAGGGTCAAAGGGAAGTTGAATTCTGTGGGTAAGTGGGGGAGAGGGAGAATAGGGTTGGGGAAGATAAATCTTGGGAGGAAATGGGTGTGGGGCAGCTACAGCAAAATAAACTGTGTGCTAAACTCAAGTAGATTTGATAGACCAAAATGGCCTGTTTCCACTGGCATGTTTGTACTTTTGTATGTGTTGGGGATTAACATTTGATCACCATTCAGTCATTGTCTCTTTATACAGTAGTTCTTCTCACAACCGCATTTAAATACTGGAGATGCCACATAGACAAGCCACAGATGTGAGAGTTGCTCTTGGCTCCATAAGGCCTCTAAAAGTTTTACCCAATCAAACAGAAAAAAAAACTGGTGTATTTCGCCATGGCTACACCCTGAGGGGCAAGGGAACAACCTCTTCTATATTTAAGTGCCCACAGATGTGCCCAAATAAGCAACCTTTTACAACATTGTCCCAGTTAAACAATAAAACATCCCACAGAAATTCACTGGGGAAAATTGGTTCCCACACGTCCATCCCAATTAATAAGCAGTCCCAATGTTTGATTAAGTGGTGTATACTGTATAAAAAGTACACTCCACTTAATTGGGACATGGTTAATAGAGATGGTACGTTTAATCAGAACAACACAGCAGGAAAATAAACAGCCCATATTTAAGACAATGTAATTGCCATTGGTTGATAGGGAACTATAAATGCAAGATAATGGGGTCATTTAAGCTTGCAATCAGCCTGCAAATTATTCCATTAAATGTGTTTAACTGTGCTAATTTGATCTCAAGCCAATGTGGATTGTGTAAATGTTTAAAAGTAAATGGCTGCTTTCAATTGGCCAGAGTCATAAACCCATCCAAGCAAGTAGCAAAAGCAGCAACACATTTCTGCTGCAAGCTCCTGGTTACAGTTTGAAGAGTGCTGAGATAAGTACTGGAGATAGCCCAGCCACTGATTGTGCTTGAGATTGCGTAAGTACTGCCAGCAAGGAAGTGCAGGACAGTTGAATGGTATGAATAAAGACTTCATAAAGAGAGCCACAGTGACCACATATAACTCAGCAAATGTTTTTCAGCACTTAATACTGTACCACATACAGCCTCACATTGCTTGTTACTTTCAGACTGTGACCCATGAACTACACTTTACGGACACCTGCTTAATCGGGACAATATGCATTGTACCAGGCCACCCCAACTGAGTATGTCTACTGTATATTTTATGTTTTTACCATATCTGTCCAAACTAACATCTCTTTTGCAGTGGGACACTGCTTCAACACTTCTTAGAGTTTGGTCAACTGAAGCCCCGTAGAGTTAAGTGACTTACTCAGGAGTAAGTGGCTGTAGTGAATTTGCAGCCTGTGCTCTACTCACTAAACTATTTACAAGAAAGGCTTCCCTAGATTCAGTTATACAAACCCGTTGGACTAGATCATTTAGAAAACACCCCATAGAGCCAGCCCAGTGGCACTGAAGGCTGAGGTGCTGGTCGTCATCTTACCTCATTCCATACTGGCGACCTGAATTTGGGAATGAGCTCGGATCCCTGGGGTCAGCAGGGGGGAAGGGCCAGAAGTGGATGCAGCAGCTGACAGGCAGTTCTCCTCTCCTAGACTGGGGAGACTTACCAACTTGGCTCTTGGCTGCCACCAGGTGGAGGTCCGGTAGCAGAACCAAACGCCCGAGTGACAGACATGTGTCACTGGGGGGGGGAGGGTTTACAGGTTCTGGGTCACATGCACACCTCCGCATGCATGTGCCACTCATGTTGCCTCAGTTTGATCAAGGAAAGCCAGAAAATGGAAAAAGGGACCCAAAGGTTGGCCCCACACCGCATGCCTCTCCAGAGCTGCACCACCACTTCGGCACATCATGTGCTATCTGGTTATGCTTACTGAGGGGGGGAAGACAGCCCTCCCCTCACAGTCATGCTACGGGAGGATGAATCTGTAGAGAATCTCACTCAGGAGGCAAGCCCAGGACAGATGGTTGCCACTCTGGCAGAGGTGGGGCCAGAGCAGTGGGCAACCCGAGGGGTAAAAAGCTATATTAAAAAAAAAGAAGCAAAAAATAAAATACCCCATACATAGTTCAGCTGAAATGTCTGTGATAAGTTCTTAAATATTTTTCATAACTCATGATCTGATTACCAGTGCACTGGTATTTACTTACCTGGTAAAGGTGATTAGATGAGTCCCCTTCATAGTACTCTGCAGTAATAGTACTCTGCAATAATCACCAATAAGATAACTCTCATCCATCCAATAGGTTGAAGCTTGAACCAGAGGAACTCGAGCTGGTTGGAGGCCAGCCCTTGGTCCATTCGAGAAACTCCAGTGAGACACTTGCGTAGCAGAAAATGAAAAAGGAAAACGTAAAATGACCAAGGAAAAAAATAACTACCATAACATATTGAATTGCATGCCAACATCCTTTGGGCTTGTGTATGAAAATAAACAATGCCTCATACAGTTTTTAATGTGATATTTTACTATCAGCCAATACCCATACCAAAAAATAACAAACTAACAAAGATCAGACTAATCAAAATGATACAATGCTCTTCTGCTTTGTCTTGTAACTACAACTAGCCCATAGACAATGCTGTGCTATCATCAGTCAGTCTGCATTGGGAGGATCTGCAAACTAACTATAAAGGGGGTTCATCTAATCACCTTTACCAGGTGAGTAAATACCGTTACTTATCACCTCCTTTACGGTATTCCTCAGTCATCACCAGTGGGATCTTTGTGGAAGTGCCAAAGTTACCTAATTTTGATGAGATAACGTAGTCACTGATTGGGGTGGATCTATAGCAGTTTTAAGGACTGCCCTGCTGAAGGCAGCCTTATCAGTTGATGCTACATTCAGTCAATAATGAATGGTAAAGTTGTGCAGCATAAACCAGGAGGTTGCTGAACAAATGTCCTGCAATGACACCTGACTTATTTTGGCCCAGGAGGAGGCAACTACCTGGGTAGAATGTGTCTTTATTCTGAGTACTGGGTCAAGACTAGCCCCTCAGTGTGCCTTGGGAAACACAGAGCAATCATGTTGTTAGATGCTCTGTGGCCTGCTATCCTGCCTGCTGCAAGAATGAACAGTTTATCTGACTTGTGACTTCTCTATAGCAGCCAGGTAATGCCTAAGTTGCTCCCCACATCCAACAGATGTGGAATGTTAGTGAACGGACTGTGATCAAGAGCTGAAAGAGGGGAAATGGATCTCCTGCTTGAGATTTTATTTATTTTTTTTATTTTAGTCTTTGGTAACCGGGTAAGACCCACTAGGCACAAGTGCCTGTTTTCAGAGGCAACCTGGGAGCACTGGGCGGTTAAGTGACTTGCTCAGAGTCACACAGTATGCAAGTGGAGGTTGTGAGAATCAAACTCAGGTATAGTCTGCTGGATGTACCAAGCTCATTCACACTTCGTTCCTCTAACCTCTAGGCTATACTGCCAGCAGATGAAACCATATTGCCACCTTGGGGACAAAGGAAGGGATAAGACTAAAAAGGGCTTCTTAAAAGACAGAGCCTGTAGCTCTCCAATTCTCTTGGCTGAGCAAATGGTGACCAAGAAAGCTGTTTTTAGCATAACTAAATAAAGGGAATCCTACTGGAAAGGGAGTTGTTGAAGTGCGGCCAGAAAAAGGTTCAGTTGCCAGGGTGCAGAAGTTGGTCTCATGCAAGGGGAAGCTATTTGGACCACTTTTTTGAGTCTGGCAATATTGGGTGTGCACCAGTCTGGCCTATGCCTGTTAGAGGACCTCTAACGGCTGAAATAGCTGACATCTATACACAGAGGGAAGTGGGGCTTAGCACCTTTTCTCCCCAGTCATATAAGAAATCCAATACAAGTGGAAGCCCTGCGACAGATGGAGAAGTCCCTTTTTCTATATCTCTTAAAAATCGACCAGTGTTTTTGTTTGTACTGTTTTTGGTTTGCTGTCTTGACTGCAGCAGGTGATCAACTACCCTAGAATGGTAGCCTAAGGCAAGCAGTCTGTCCCTGTCAGTAGCCTTGTTGTCAGGTTGAAGACTGATGGTTTGTGGTGAAGTACTGGCCCCTGGCTCAGAAGATCCAGTTGAGATGGGAGGCAAACAGGTGTTTCTGTTGACATCACTCATATGAGAGAGTACCAAGCTTTTCTCAGACACTCAGGTGCCAACAGCACTACTGTTTACCTTGTGGCTCAAATCTTGTGCAGGACTTTTGGAATCATAAAAGTGGGAGGAAAGATGAATGTTCTCTTGAAGTATCATGTCACTCTGACAGTGTGTCCACCTCTTGTGCCCCCTGATCAAGGCCCCTACTTTTCTGCAGCACATTGGGACCAAGTTCTGCGGCAAGATTACCATTCACCACAGAACTTCTGCAGCAGTGGTTTGTAACTTCTGCAAAAGTTTTGCGGCACTAACAAACTACCACATCACAGAGTCAGCTTGTCATCCTGATTTCACGTCTATTGCAATGGTTATAGCAATCATGATGGGGGAAAGCACAGTAACACTAGTTCAAACAAGCACTTGTCAATGCTGAATGTTTGCTTGCTGGGATTAGCAGTGGAACTGCAGGAGTTAGACAGATGCAGTATAGGACTGGCATTGAAGTATTGAACTGATGCCAAGTCCACCCTCACCCTGCAGAGATGGACAGGCATTGGGGTGTGCCTTTGGGTCGTCGCCCATGACGGTCATGACATTTCACCTCACCCTAGTCTTCAGACACTGACAAGTGTCGAGGTGTGCCTTGGGGTATTTGGGCTTTACATTCACCTCATTCCATAAGGAAATATGCTAAAATGGGTGCAGTGTAGGAGAATGGGGTGAACTTTGGGGGTAAAGGGTCCAAGGAGCACCTTGATGCCTGTCACTGGCTGCAGGATGGGGGTGGGGATGGAATGGCATGAGCATTACTGTCGACAATCCCAAGTCACACCCCTGATGCCTGTTAGTCCCTACAGGGTAGGGCATTTCTTGGTATTTTTACTCCAAGTTTTCCACTTGGGCTTTTTGTGACCCCACCACATGAACAGTGACACTATCAGTTTGTTAGGCGAAAGGTGATTTTGCACAGTGACTGCGCCATTTGGCACCTCAGGTGCGAAAACACATTTCAAACAGGATGTGAAAAGTGACAGGTGTAACTGCTTATGAGGAGGTGTAAAAATGGCATTGTTGAAAATCTGGAGTGAAAATATCAAAAAACTGTGAAGCCACCGAGTGCATAGAAACTGCGCATTGTACACCCGTAATGTAATTAGTTTGGGGTATTTTACAGCAGATTTTCAACACAGGCATTTTGAGACCTCCGCTCATGAACAATGCCACTGTGATTTTCTTAACCTGTCACGAACACTAATTTCCCACAGCGACCGTACTATTCTGCGCCGGAAGTGCAAAAACACATTTTGGACAGGGTGTGAAAACTGACAGCTCTACTGTTCATAAAGAGGTGTGGAAAAATGTCAATGTTGAAAATCTGGACTGAAAATATTACAAATTCATGAACTTACGAGGGTGTGTGAAAATTCCACAATTCACATTCGTAACACAGCCATTTTATGGACTTTTGTCACCAAATTTTCAACATAACCATTCTAACACCTCTGCTCATGAACAGTGTTACTGTGGTTTTCTTAATGTGTCCCGAACATTGATTTTGCACAACAACCACGCCAATGTGCACTACATGTGCGAAAACACATTTTGGGTGACATGAAAAATGACAGCTGTACTGTTCATAAGGAGGTGTGGTAAAATGGCAGTATTGAAAATCTGGAATGAAATTATTCAAAATTCTCAAAGTATGAGCATGCATAGGGACTGTGCAATGCAAGCTCATGAAACAGTCATTTTTGGGAATTTTGTTACCAAATTTACAACATAGGGTTCTTGGGGGCCTACCTCTTGAACCATAACACTGTTGTTTCATTAATCGGTCCAAAAAGGTGGTTCCACGCAGTGACTGCAAAATCACCTTTCAGGACTGAATAACAAAATGACAGTGACTGAGTTCATGAGGTGAGGTCCCAAGAGCCCCATGTTGAAAATTTGGTGAAAAATTCCCAAAAATGGCCGAGATATGTACCAAAGTTGAAAAAAAAACATTTATGCCATTATACAGCTTACCGACACTTCTTCAGTTCGCAGTTGGCTTTGAAGAGTGTAGACATGTTCCTGGTATACCAAAGATCGTCACACCAGCATCCAGAGGTAAGTATGGGGTGAGATGTGAGAAGGTGGGGTATGCAGAGAGTGGGCGCGGATTGAGGGAAGGAGGCGAGAGAGTCAATGAGGGACCATTTTTTCTTATAGGTGTTTTTTATTTAAGAAGACGATGCGAGACCTTTACCACGCTGGGGTGGGCTCCCAGCACGGTAGCTGGAAGTTTGTTTGGGGGACAGTGGAGCCAATGGGGGATTGAGGAGCCAATGGGGGATTGATCACCCCCATCAGCCATATGGACTTTTTCCATGCTGGGGTGGGCTCCCAGCATGACAGCTGGAAGTTTGTTTGGAGGGGCAGTGGAGCCAATGGGGGATTGGGCACCCCTGTCAGTCATACAGACTTTTGCCATGCTGGGGTGGGCTCCCAGCATGGCACCTGGAAGGCTGTTTTGGTTGGGGGGTTACAGTGGAGTTGACAGGGGACTGGGCACCCCCGTCGGCCATATGGACTTTTGCCATGCTGGGGTGGTCTCCCAGCGTGGCACTTGGAAGTCTGTTTGGGGGGGCAGTGGAGCCGTCGGTGGGTACCCCATCAGCCATACAGTGTGTGGGGATGGGGAGACATGAGCATGCTGGGGTGGCCCCAGCATGCTACTTTAGGTGTTTGTTGTGGGGGTCCAAAAATAAAGCAGAGCTGTCTATGACAGTTGTTCAGATGCAGTGCTAACATATAGACACTTTGCATACTGCCAACTGCAGTATGTAAATTGCCTACACATTACCACCACTCATTGTAGCGGTCTTTTGCTTTGAACTGTATGCCACTGCATCTGAACTGCTGTCATAGACAGCTCGGACATTTATTGGTGGAGTGAGACCGCGCCTATAAGAAGGTGCAGGGTATTGGAAGCAGGGTGGCACACCTACGAAAATTCGTATGATGGCACTATGTTTCTTGCACATGCGTGCAAGCAAACATAAAAATAACACACTTATAGAAATAATTGTATGCCTAAAAAAGCAAAACAAATATCTATCTCTTAAGATCCTAGCCTATTGTATAAATAAAATATGCAGAGGGGACCTTATGTGATAAATAAGATATATCTATACTTATGCTGTCTATCAATTCATGAGGTCCCCACTGTGTATCACTTATATATTTGTATGCCATCTATAACAGACATACAAATATGTGTGTGTGAGTGTGTCTGTATGTGTGTATATATGTATATATATATATATATATATATATATAGTGAAACATACTGTATATATAGGGATATGACATGGCTGACTGAAGATATCATATTTATCTTCACGAGAGGCCAATGATATCATACGATGTCATTGGTCCCTGAAAGAAGATAAATATGATATCTTCAGTCAGGCCATGTCATGTTCTGTTTATATAATGTATGTTTTGGGCTGCACTCAACAAAAGCTCCAGATGTCCACTTAATACAATCCTCTACATAGAGGTGATGGCTATTTCAACACAAAACTGTAGTATTCTACCAACACAACAGATGCCATATGTTGTTGAAAAATATACATGTGATTGATCCTGCTACTTTAAAATTATTATGAAAAAAATTGTTTGGTATTAAGTTTATGTAGTCATGGCTACCCCCAACACAACTCTCCATACCCCTGCTCCAAAACAGCAGATTACATATATTATGAAAACATCTGGTATGGCCGCTTAAAATTATTTTCATAATATTTGGTTGATCCTGCTCAGAGTCTAAACAACAATTATTGAAAACACATGAGCTCAGTGATCTTGCACTTTTATCCACCCGCACCGCACGGGTGATTGTTACGCCCCGAATGGGAAGCGCGATCGGCAGCAGATTCAGTCAGAAAGCACTGTAAGACATTATTGAGTTTGCATAATTGTGGTCGCAGCCCTTTTCGACAAACAGCTTGCGAAAGAAAGCGCTCGGAATAGCGGAACGGAAGCCATTAACACCAGACAGAAGCGCGAGCATGCGTTGCTATGCAACAGACATGCGCGCTTCTGTCTGGTGTTGTGAAGCTGCCGTCTCACTCGCTATTCCCTCAGTACTGTCGGTAGCTTCTTTTCACAAAATACAGGCAGCATTCAGAAAAGAATGCATTTTTTTCAAGTTTTACAGCACAGGCTCCCTAATTGAAAATATCTTACAGTGTATCACATTTGAATCTGCCTAGCGCTCGGTCACGCTACATTTCAGGGCATAGCGCTCGGTCATGCTACATTACAGTTGCAGGTGGATAAAAGAAAGTTGCAGGATCAACCAGATAAAGTAAGTTTTTCAATAATTAATTTGTTTGAAGATGCAAACAGGATCACCGAGATCACAGAGATGTTTGTGTTGGGGGGGGGGGGGCAAGCTCATAAAGGGACACAGCAAAGATAGCTGGATGATGGAAAGTGAAACACTTTCACTTTCATTACGATGATGTACAGGAATGTGAAGATATCAGTGATATCTTCACATGTGAAGATATCATTGATATCTCCATGACCTGGCAGAGATATTACTTTTTATCCTGCTATTTATCCCAAAACATACATTGTATAAATATATATCTATATATAATATAGATATATATTTATTATATATAGTGAGAGAGAGAGAGAGAGAGAGAGAGATATTGTGTGTGTGTGTGTGTGTGTGTGTGTGTGTATATATATATATATATGTATTTTTTTTAAATGTCCATGAAATTGTATCCTCATTCATATAGGTCCATTTGGAAATGGAATAAACAGAATAGAGAAGATATTGCAAAACTCATTTTTTATGCCAACCCGCTTCCCCTAACACACTACGTAACACCATGAGGCCATGGCATGCATGTGAACCCATTGTGAGATAAAGCTCCCCAGCCCATTACAATGCGCCCCCCACATGACAGAACACTGCACCATACCTTCCCAGGCTCAGAGCAGTGATGTGTTCCCCCAATCCTTGTACTGCCCAGCCAGCTCCCAGAGCTAATCTCTGAATCTGAGTTGCTGGCATGGGAACACAACATGCTACCTTCTGGCCCAACAGCTGGCCCTGCACACAACATTTCTCCATAACTTTTAGGTGATTCTATCGACCATTGACAATATGTAATCAACAACCCTGGCAAAAATGCATACAGCACAATTATTTATTTAACAGGTCTATTCTTTCAACAGGTCTACACGTTATTATATTCCACTTTTCTGGGTATAATTACTTTATTTTTCTTAAAAATGACAGGTTACTTTGTTTTACCAGCTATTCATTTCAAATAGCATCTCTATACCTTAAAGGCAGAAATAGGTTTGTACAAAGTAAGGTGTGGACTTAACAGGTCTATGCTATTGTCAAAGTTTCGTTTAAGCTGGCCCTAGTGTAATAGCGTAAGATTGAAAATTGCATTAGGCTGTAGTGCAGGTTGAGGAAATATCATTCAGCCTGATGTGTTGTGCCACCACGTCTGGCAGAGGGAGCTGTGGTAGATAAGTGACCATTCATTTCTCTGGTAGAATACAGCCATTTCATTAGCCAAAGTATGATGTTATAGCATTGATAACATCACATTGTGAGCATAGAGGGGTTTCGGATATGAAAAGAGGGGAAGGGAACCAGGTTCCATGGATAAACAGAAATATTTATAAAGAATTACCATGAACAGTGAATTCTGCAGTACTGCAAAAGTTCTGCGGTAGGTTGCAAGTTCTGTGCAAAATTCCATGGCCTCGGAATTCTAGGGGCCTTGCCCTTGATTGCGAAAGCTAGAATGATAGCATGGGAGTTGCTTGTTCATGTTGGACACCATGGGATCCTCTTGTAGAGGTCCCCACTTGACACTGAGGAGCTGGAACACTGTGAGGCGAAGTTCCCACTCCACCTGATTCAATGTCTGCCTTCTGAGCCAGTCAGCCATAGTGTTCTATTTCCCTGCTAGGTAAGATGCTGATATGACCTACAGGTTCCATTCTGCACACCTGAGTACTCTCATGGATTCCCGGATCATTGATCTGCTGTGCATTCTCCACATTGGTTGAGGTATGCCATCATCACTTGGTTGTCTGTCCTGGTTATGACTGAATGGCTGTGTGGCAAACTACTGCAGAGCATAGTAAATGGCTTGCATTTCTAGAAGACTGATTGGGAGTATGGTTTCTGCAGGTGACCAAAGTTATTTTAGCCACATGTCACTGGCATACTGCCCTCTATCCGTGGAGACTGGCATCTGTGGTCATAGTCTTGGCATATTGTTTATCCAGTACTGTGCCTCTCTGTAAGTTGTGTTGCATTGACCACCATGTTGGAGTTGAGATAATCTTGCCTGGCGGAATTATCCTGTAGTGGAAGTTCTGGGATGTCTGGTCCCAAGCATCCAATATGTACCTCTGTATCAATGTCATGTGCAGTCTGGCCCATGAGACTGTCTCAATTAGTGCTGCCATGAGACTCACCAATTGTAGGTAGTCCCATACCTACCTGTTTGGCTGCTGTATGATCTTTGACATGTGACATACTTGTATCAGATTGGTAACGTTTTTCTCTGGTGGCATCACTAAATTGAGATGAGTATCTATGATTGCTCCCAGGTGGGAGATGGGCTGTGTCAGCAATAGCGGACTCTTCTTCATGTTCAGGTCCCAGCCATGTTTTTATTTATTTATTTAATCTTGGATTACAAAATACATTTGAGCACAAGTAGCTCATTTACAAAGGTTCCACATCAGTGGGAAGGGTTACAAACAGACATAGGAAGGACTAACAATTGAATTACATAAATACAGTAACAGAGTTAATTACATCATAAAAATTGGCACTATGCAAAATAACATAAAGGAGTGAAGGTAAGAAGAAAAAGGAGAGGGGAGTAGGATTTTAGGACGAAACAAGATGGGTAGCAGCCAGAGGCATTGTCAAAGTTGCTGTGGGAGAAGGCAGGAATGAGGGGGTGAGAAAAGGGAGAAGAGGGGGAAAGGGGTAGCAGCCAGGGGCCTAGTCAGTTTATTACATCATGTAATCGGGAGGGGTGAGCAGGGAGCAGTTAAGGGGGTGCAAGTTGCAAGACAGACATACCTTTGCTCAGGTGGCACAATCACAGGAGCTTTCAGATATGAGATACTGTCAGAGCATGTGCTTGAACTGGTCAAGTCTGGGTAGATTAGTTAATACATTGCTCAATGCATTGAACCAGAGTGGAGCTTTATAAGCAAAGGAACGCTGACCTTGAGTTGTTCAGCACCTAGGAACTAGGAGGAGTTGGGTGGTAGAAGTGCGAGTGCATTGGGTCTTTTGAGATTGGCAAAGAAGTTTTCCACACCCGGAGGCAGGAGCCCAAGGAGCACCTTTTCAGTTAGTAGACACATTTGGTATTTGATCCTACTACTTAACTGAAGCCATCCAGTTTGAGCATATAGCTCACAACTGTGTGTGAGACTTGACGCGCTCGTAAGAAGTCTTCATACTTTGTTTAAAGTGACAGTATGCCTTTTAAGTGAGGTAGCAGTGGCAGATCCATATATGACCAGGCCATAATAAATGTTTTTGGAGGCATTGAACTACTAGTTCCATACTGCTCCATGCCTGTCCCTGTGTCCTAGCCCTGATGAACCAGTCATGCAGATAGGGAATGATGTGCACTCCCTCCCTGCGAATGACCACTGCCAGAACCACTAACATCTTGGTGAAGACTCTGGGGTCCAATGCCAGGTCAATTGGAGGATAGTTGTACTGGAAATTACTGTCCCCTGTGGCAAATCTGAGATACCTGTGATGTGTGAAACAAGGCAGGATGTGTAAGTATGCACCCTTGAGATCTATGGACATCAGGAAGTCCCCAGGGTGAATGGCCACACGAGTGGAGTGTAGCATCTCAATTTAAAATTTTTTGTAAGTTACAAACAGGTTGAAGTATTTCAGGTCCAGGGCTAGACACATGCCTCTTGAATTTTTTGGGACCATGAAGAAAAAGGAGCACACCCCCTGGTTGATTTTTTTCTGGTAGGACAGTAAAAATAGCATTGTTGGCTATCAAACTGGACATGGCTTGCTATAGCACTTCTCTCTTGACTGAGCAGCTTGATATTGGAGAGGACATGGGTCTATGTGGTACAGTCTGGAATTCCAGCTCTATGGCATACCCATGGGTCACTACTTTTCTGACACATCTGTCCATCATTGTTTCGGCCCACTGAGTGATGAACTGTTGAAGTCTTCCTGCTACTGGTGTGTGGTTCGCCAAGCCCAGCTCATCTCATTACTCACAGTTGTTGCAGAAAACCGGTTTGTTTCTGTAAGGGGTGAAGTTGTGATTACTGTTCAAACGTGATTTATGGTAAGGCACTTTATGGGTGAATTTAGGTTTAGAGGATCACTGTCTTGAACTTTGATTGAACTACGGATGTGCCTTTGGCTTGAATTGTCTGAAATGGGCCAAAAGGAATGGTTTGTGGGCAGGTAGAGGTCCTTGTTGCCTGACACTTGCTTGTTTCTTCCCCTATCCTTGAGAAATGCTGTCAGGGCCTCCCCAAAAAGGTGACCATCTTTGAAGAGCAACTTCATAAATGTTGTCTTTGACTTATGATCAGCATGCCACAGTTGTAGCCACAGAGTTTTCTGGACCTATTTGCCAGCATAGTGACTCTGGATCCAAATCTAAGAGCATCCAAAGAGGCGTCTATGAGGTATCATGCCACTTGTAGGGCACAATCTCTAGCATCCTTCAAGGGGTAGCCATCTGGTATGTTTCATGCCATGATCACCACCCACCTGAGTAGTGCTCTGCTAGTGAACCAGAAAGCTATGTCGGTAGACAGTAGTAAGCCAGTGGCTTCATGAATCTTTTTTAAATGCTCCTCTGCTTTCTTACCCATAGGGTCTTTTAGTACCACTGTGCTCTCAATGGGTATAGTAGTGTGCTTCAAGAGAGCTGAAAGTGGGGATCGACTTAAGGTACCCTTCACCAGGCTTTCCTCCTGGATACAGAGACTGGGTAAGACTTGTCCACCACACTGTATGTCTCTCTGGTAACTTTGCTGGCTCCAGTATGTCATACTCCTTCTGAATGATCATATTGATCACCTCATTTGAAGGAAAATGGGGCCTGTCCATTGGCCAGCCTGAAAGTAAGAGTGGGTCTGAAGATGTAGTGGGAATGGATTCTTCATCCGCTATTTGAAGGATGTCCCTCACCATTCTAATGACCTCAAAAATATTTTCCCCATGACAAAGTCTGGCAGATGTCTTATCATAATCACCATTCTCAGAATCTGACATGTGAGGAAAGACTTCTGGGGATCTTCTGGGCTTCTTGGTCATAGTAGGGTCCCTCACTCTTTTCTCCAGTGACTGAGGTGACTTTAATCTTAGCTCTACCAGGAACTGAAAGAGCAACTGCCCTTGCTCTGTGTCTGAGACAAGAGGCACTGTTGAAGGCATGGGTCTGAGCTGACCACACCATCCTGCTGGGAGACATATCCATCCTATGCACCTGTACCCTTGGTAATGGTGCACACTGAGCAGATGCGCTTTCCCACATGCATGTCTAACAGCGGGGTCCCACATTCCTTGCATTTTGCCGTAGCTATTACTCTTCTTACCAGCCTGTGGAGAGATGCAGAAAAAATTGGATGACAAAAAGAGTTCATGCCCATTCAACAAACATGCCTAACTAATTGCTGAGAAACAGTCTCCCTCAATATGCTCTGAATGTTGCGTGTTCTTAAAACCCTCCAATGGCCTGGCTACCAGGCAGTGTGTATTGCAAGCTGGCTGCTTATTCCAGGGGGGAAAAGGGTTCATCCCTTACAAAATGGGCACTGGAAATATGAATGTTCCAATTAAGATGGCCACTGAGAGGAGCACAAT
Source organism: Neoceratodus forsteri (assembly GCA_016271365.2). Taxonomy (NCBI): domain Eukaryota; kingdom Metazoa; phylum Chordata; order Ceratodontiformes; family Ceratodontidae; genus Neoceratodus; species Neoceratodus forsteri. The sequence goes on along the minus strand of CM057459.1, from coordinate 105,940,780 downwards.
ACAAGATGGCCACTAGGTTAGCAAGGCAGAATGCACACTCATAAAGAGGGCCACTGCTCTCGCAAGAAGAGATGATGCCTGCCTCCACTGGGACTGAGTCAACCTTCTCACCAATATGGCACCCATTTCCATGAGACAAAATCTCAGTAGCAGGGTGAGAATCTCAAGCTAGAATGCAAGTGCGTGCCTGTGAGGATGGTGCCAGATAACAGTGCCCCACTGCAAACAAATAAAACCTGTCATTTTTTGGTTTCCCCCAAGGATTGGGTATTGTGTCAGATGGCAAGGGAAGAGTGTGGTCAGGTATTCCTGCCCAGCTGATGTGCATGATGGCCTGAGGCAAAGCAGCTTTCCTGGAAACACATCGATGACATGGGCATGATCTGGGCAGTCCAAAACAGTGTTCTCAGCCTCATCAAGTAAGTGTCCCTCCATAGTCATGGGGGGACAACATGGGGACTGGAAGCAGATACTCTGGTGTATTGAGAAGAAGCCTGGCATCTGAGTTGCTGAGGCAGGTGGGACACTGTAGGAGGGTCCATTCTGCCTGCACAAAAACCATATCAGGTGCAGAAACTTAGGCAGCTGTGGGGTTGATCCCTGGGCCACTCAGGAGGGATTCCAGGGAAATTAAGAGACTGAGCTGCCATGGTAGGAAGAATGCTGCCAAAGGGTACTCTGTTTGTGGAAGCAAAACAGCAAAGCCGAGTTAGGTGAAAGTAGACAGCTGAGAGCGAAAGTTGATCCCTGGGTTGCTCAGGATGGACTCCAGGGGTTTTATGGAGCTGAGAGGCTGGTAGTGTGGATGCTGCAGGAGGATCCAGACTGCAGAGCCAAAAGGGAATTAAGAGGGGAAACTTTTAGCCAGCCAAATGGATTGCTTCCTGGGTTGCTCAGTAGGGATCCCAGGGTGCCAACAGAATCACTATACTGAGTGACGTTGAACACACTGAATCCATAGCACATAGCTATCAAAACCTACTGTAGCTCCTGTGAGACATGCTTTCCAAACCAACTCCTGTTGCTAATGTAGGAAAAGACAGGAAGAGAAAAAGCTGCTTTTTAAACAAGAGTAGTAGAGTTAAATCCCTTACAAGTTGGCAGCAGTCTGGGATCATGACCAACCTGTAGGGATGCACAAAGTAAACTAGAGTTTCTAGGAAGGACTTGGGGCTGGCCTCCAGCCAGCTCCAAATTCTTTGGATCATACATTGACCTATAGGATAGAAGAGGGATATTCCATTGGGGATGATTGCAGAGTACTATAAAGAGGGCAATATATAATTGTGCTTCTAACTCCTGCTTGGCACCTGGAAAGCTCCTGCATCCTGTGTTTGAGGGTTAAAACCTGTTGCCATGGAAAGGATTAGCAGGTCATAAATAAAGACACTATGAGCTCCTACAACATCAAACATAACTCAAACACTGATTTCAACTTGGCAGAGGAACAAAAAAGTGTTTCAAACTACAAAAACATTAAATGCATTTCGCCTGCAGGCTTTCTCAGAGTTGTACAACAGTCACAGTTCAGTAGAAGATAGTGTTACACTCAAAAACAAGTCCTTCTCTTTTAAAAAATGTTGTTAGTCCAATAAAAGGTTTCACCTACAACATTTTATTTCTTCGCAATTCAGTAAAATATTTCACCACTGCTTACAAAATTAAAATGCATGTAAGACACCATTCGAAGACTTACAACTAAAATGTATGCAGGCAGGGGTATAGGCAGGCATGTGGCACTTTTCAAGTACTGCTCCATATCTCCAACTTGCAATCCTGTACAACTTTATTATTAAAGTGACCATGCTATAAGCCTTGTCTCATGTAAGGACAATCCAGTGATGAACTGGCCTCCAATAAATGTGCCAAAATCTGGTGTTTTGGCCACAGGCAAAGCAGGTCCGAAGGCATTCAGTTTTCCTTAGTCAGTTCGGCACTTCAACACCATGATGCAGTACTTGTTTACAGAAAACTGAGCATGTCCAAGTTGTTGGCAATCCACATGACCTGCAGTAAACAGCAGTGCTGGAGATTCAGAGCTCCCTGTGGTATGCAATTCTTGGAGGCATTTCCATTTCTCTCACAGAGGAAGGATTTGGCTGTTGAAAGGAGCTCATGTTATGTGTGTAAGCCCCCTTTGGGAGCTTACTAGTTAATTTATATTAGCCACAAGGTCTGGAATTGGGGCCCTGCTTGCCAGCAGTGGAGGCCTCAGCCCAGTGGTATAAATGGGAAGGTTTTGGTGCAAAGTGGGGAATCCTGGTGAGAGTGAAGAGAGAGGAGGTGGCCCGTGGAGTGCTCTGCTGTGAGGGCCAAGGATCGGGGCCAGGGTGGGCTGCTTGCCACCCTGGCCCTCCACCCTCGAAGACCAGTGGAGGAGTGTGGTGGTGGGGAGTCCATGTGGAGTCCAGAGCTTGTACTGAGACCACCTGTGCCTTTGGGGAGCCAGAGCACAGGTAGAAAGTCAGTGGCCCACCTTGTAATCTCTGGCACATTAATAGGGTGGCACAGGTGGGTCCCTTGTATCCTTGTCCATGGGCGAGAGCAAGTAAAGCCCATGCCAGGTCATTGGGGCAGTATGGGGGTGGCAGTCCGTGCTGTTGGAAGCACAGTGGTGGTAGCCTATCTCCGTTTTCCAGTGGCACTTCTGTCTGGCCAGGAAGTGCTTGGCAGCCCATGCAGCCTAACAGCGGAAAGTGTACGGGTCTCTGGAATCCCCATGGCCCTTCAGATGTTGCCTGGGATGCTCGGAACTGCACTTCTTAGGATAGAGGGGACTAGGTGTTTCCTGTGGGGACTTTGTTTGCTAGTAGCAGAGACCATCCAAGTGGGGGCTCTGTATTCAAACCACCAGTGCTGGGAGGTACCGCACAATTTTCACAGCTACTCTACATCCTGTAGCTGCTAATGTGGTGTGCGCCAGTGTGTGTGTAGCATCAAGAGAGGAAAAGAAGTTATGTTTGTGCAGGAGAGACGTTGGGAGGAAAGAAAACCTGGGAGGCCTTGTTTCCGGCCCATTATTGTTGCTGCTGCCAGGATTAGAGGAGCCTGTTTGGCCCTAAGGGAGCACTACAGTATAAGAGCTTCTGGGACACAAAAGTTTGCTGCAGACTGTATTGGGCAGCTTGCACTACAGGTTACCTACCATGCGATTTGCACCCCACACTCCATGGAGTGACTTAATCAAATGTATCCAATTAAATAATTTTTTCTTCTTCTTTTAACCCTGAGTGGACAATGGACTTTACTTATGGCCTTGTGTGATCGTACTAACCACATTGGCCCCCACAGCTTCTGCCACCACTCATTAATAAATATCACCTGTACCCCCTCTGAAGATATCTATTAGGAACCCAGTTAATGAAGTGAATTTTCTGGGTCTGTGTTTCTGGCTGCAAGTGCCCCCCTCCCTGTAATTTAACATGGGTCATACTCCTAGACATGGGGAAGGAGGCTTACAATGTGTGGGGCTTGACTGGGATTTTAATGATCATTTTGGGGTGCAAGAACTCTTCCTGGACTGTTATCTTGGTGGTACAGCGGCGTGGGAGATATCTCTGCTTTTGGGCACCATTTTAGTCTGTGAGATTTCACGCCTTCATTGCAGCACCATTTTTTTGCCAGCATGGACTAGTTAGCATACATTTAATGTATGTAGAACTTTGGGGATAGGTATGCCATTGACTGGAGGCAGCAGGGCTGGGACCAGAGGTCACGGAGCATGGAGCGGGAGTGCCATTTTCTGAAGAGCCACAGTGAACTGCGTCATAAGTATTGATAGCTTGAGAATAAATCTGCTAGCTAAAGACTCTCTATATTTTGAGCGGCAGCAGAAAAAAGAACTAGGACTGCAGAAAAGGATGGCAGAAGAATCTAGCGATGGGAACAAGATGGTCCCTGTTCCCACTTCGCTCCTGTCCTGGTTATGGAAGGTGGCACAACAAGGGAGCACCCAGAAGAAATGTGTGGGCTGCCACAGAACTGGAGGTCATGTAAAAGTGTGCCAGTCTGCCTAAATTGTACCAGCTGTGAAGCACCTCCTTCAGCCAAGTCTGCACCTCCCTACCACCCTGCCTGGAGTTGAGTCACCACCTCAGCCATGGTGAGCATGGACACTTCAAGCCTTGGAGATTAGGAAGAGGTGGAAACTGCAACTAGTGAGGTAGTTTCTGGGGAGAAGGGTGCTAGTCATCTACCCTGTCCTTCTCCCCATCAGTGCCTGACCCTCTCCATGACAGATGTATAGGCCATGGGGTGGCAGGGAAGCCTAAACCCAGAGAGTTCCCTGCCCATGGCATGCTCCCCCTGGTGGCAGGTTCCAAGAAGACCACCCAAGGATCTCCCCCTGTTGCTGTGGGTGCTGCAGGCACAGAAAAGCTCAATGCAGAGGTGGAAGAGGTTATTACCGAGGGAGACTCAAGCACAATACAAGACCCAGTGGGAATGGATGCGGTATCTCAAGCTCCAGGTGTCCACACTAAGTCCTTTATCTTTGATGATCTTCTTTGGGAGAGAGAGAGAGATTACAAGGCCTTATCACTTCCCCAGCTTACTTTTCCAGAATACCATCCTTCTGGCCACAGCAGGTCTGGCAAAAATGGAGGAAGGACATGGACACCCTCCACACATTTGACCCCTGCTACTCCCAATACACCTTGGGGAGTTGGCTGTTAAAGGGAACTGCCCTGAGGACCAGTGTGAGGAGCATGCCCAAGTGGTCTCAGGCCAAGCACTGGGTAAGAATAAGGATCAAAAAGGAGTACCCAGGAGAGAACTATCCCTATCCGTGTGAGCGTATATGTGACATCGTCAAGGAAAGAAGGGAAGACGGGTTTTCCAAGGAGCTCTGGACAAAATAAAGCAGCCAAACAGAGTAAGTGCCCTGGATTTGGGAGGCCATGAGCAGGAAGCCATCAGAAAGGCCAAACAGATGTGTACCTCAATGGTGTAGACTGGTGTGACATTGTTTAGGACTTTTGCAATGGTTCAGGATTGAGAGAGACAGAGGACAAAATACTACATCATCTGAGAAGACGCTTTAAGAGAGGAGGTCATCAAGCCTGCCACCTGATGCAGGCCTTGGCATCAGATGAACTGGCAGGAATGAAAAATTATGGACTCTCACTGCTGGATGCATGGTGAGATCAACTCCTTTTATTGTTATTTGTTGTTTAACATGTTTTGAAAGTATTAAGGGGTTGACTCACCAGTTGGTTAAAATGTGTGTTGCTTTGTTTGAAAATAAAGTTCTAGTTGGTAACCATTTAGCAGGAGAAGGCTGGACTGGAATATATCTCTCTGGGACTGATAGGTAAGTCTTAATGCTGTGAGTGAATATGTAAGGCTAATGTGAGTGGGTATGAGTGGAATGTAGTGTAATGCCCGTGTGTGTGTGTGTGTGTATGTATATAGTTGTGTGTGTGTGTGTGTGTGTGTGTGTGTGTGTGGTTTGTGAGCTAAAGGTGAGAGTGGTTATCTGACATTAGAAATGTTGAAAAGTTTAAGTATCTTATACATTTAAAATTGCAGTGTACGCTGTTCCAGTTCGAATGGCTATGTTGCTTATCTGTTTAATTAAAGGAACAGTAAATATTGCAGGGATTGCTCAAACTGTGAAAGACCATGAAAAGTTATTTTGAATGAGGTATCTGGTTTCCTCTAGGTGTAAAAGTCCTGAGATATGAATATTTAAATCATCTGTAAATCAAAACAAGGCAACAGTCATTTCATGTAATCTTAGAACCTGAAAGTACTGTCACTGAGGGGCAAGCTGTAATTAACAACATACAGGTTGCCCCTCAGTGGCATCACTTCCTGTTTTAAGACTACATAAAATGGCTGTTGCTATGATTTGATTTACACATTATTTAGCTATTCATATCTCAAGATGCCTGTGTTCTACAGGTAAACCCAATTCCTCATTTGGAATATCTTTTCATGGGCTTTCAAAATTTGAGTAACCCCTGCAATGTTTACTGTCCCTTTTAATCCTGGTATATATGCCTTTGAGGAGCCAAAGCCTGGGCAGCACTTCAGTGGCCCACCTCGTGATCTCTGGCACCATGGTGTGGTGGCACAGGTGGGTCCCTTGTATCCTTGTCCATGGGCAAGAGCAAGTAAGCCCGTGCCAGGTCATTGGGGCAGTGTGGTGGTGGCAGTCCGTGCTACAGGGAGCACAGTGGTGGCAGCCTGTCTCCCTTTTCCAGTGGCACTTCCACTTGGCTGGGAAGTGCTTGGAAGTCTATGCAGCCTAACAGCAGAAAGTACGCAGGTCTTCAGGATCACCAGGGCATTTCAAATTTTGCCCTGGGATGCTCGAAGCTGACTTAGGATAGAGGTGACTTAGCATTTTCTGTGGGGACTTTGTTTGCTAGTAGCAAAGACCATCCAAGTGGGGGATCTGGATTCAAGCAACTGGCACTGGGAGGGACCACTCAATTTTCACAGCTACTCTACATCCTGTAGTTGCTAGTGTGGTGTGCACCAGTGTGTGTGTGTATGTGTGTGTGTGTGTGTGTGTGTGTGTGTGTGTGTATAGCATCAAAAGAGAAAAAGAAGCCAAGTTTGTGCAGGAGAGATGTTGGGAGGAAAAAAACCTGGGAGGCCTGGTTTTCAGCCCATTTAGTTGCTGCTGCCAGGATTAGAGGAGCCTGTTTGGTCCTAAGGGAGCACTGCAGTGTAAGAGCTCTGGGACACAAAATATTTGCTGCAGAATGTATTGGGCAGTTTACCTTAAAGCTTACCCACCTTTGATTTGCACCCCCACATTCCATGGAGTGACAATCAAATTAATGCAATTAAATAATTTTTTCTTCTTCTTTTAACCTGGAGTGGACAATGGACTTTATTTATGGCATTGTGTGATCGCACTAATCACGCTGCTGTCACCCCTTGCTGCTAAGTATCGTCTGCACCCACTCTGAAGACATCTACTAGGAACCCAGTTAATCAGCTGAATTGTCTGGGACTCTGTTTCTAGCTGCAAGTGTCCCTCTCCCCCTAATTTAACATCGGACAAACCACTAGACATTGGGGGGGAAGCTTACGTGTGAAAGGGTGACTTTTGAGCAGAAAACTTTAGAAATCATAGAATCATGCATTATCATTCCAGTTAGCTAATTCACTGCTTTCAAGTGTAGTTTCAGGCAGGCTAGTTAAATTATGCTGCAAAACAGAGAGTGTACAGTGTGAGCATGCACTGGCAGCTGCAAGCCTGGCAACAGCATCAGGCAGAATGAATTTAGTAGACTGGGAAAGATGCAGGTGGGATTTGTGGGAGATTTATTTGACAAATATTCATTACTAACTGCTGGTGGTGCAGAGAGCACAGAATTCCATCATTTTATTATTTTGGTTGCCCCTCTGCAGCAGAAACGGGGCAGAAACAAATTTAGTAGATTGGGGAGGTATTAAGTCTCTCACTACTTCCTAGTATCCAAAAAATCAGGGGGCATGCACCACATCCTCGATCTCAGAAAACTGAACAAATACAAGGATGGAGAAAAATTCAGAATGGTTTCTCTAGGTTCCTTGCTACCCTGCTTGAAGCCACATAATTGTTTAGCCTCTCTGGATTTGCAGGATGCATTCGAGCACATATTGTTGCACCCCAGCCACCGCCAAGTACCTGCAGTTCTGCAAGGAGGAGCAACATTACTAGTTCAGAGTCCTGTCCTTTGGGTTATTCTCAGCACTGTGAGTTTTCACAGAGTGCTCCACATTACTCTCTTCCCACCTCAGAAAGCTAGGAATGCAGGTCTTCACATACCGGGATGACTGGCTCCTGACAGGTTCACCCAGGCATGAGAGAGAGCAGGCAATGGCCACTGCCTCACAGTTTTAAACGTGCATGGGTGTTCTACTGAACCTTTCCAAATCTCAGCTAGTGCCCTTCCAAGTATTATTGTTCATAAGAGCTGTTCTGGACATGACCTGTCACTGGGCCTTCCTTCCAGACAACAGAATGTGAACAATCTTGCAGATGACATGCTTTATCATGGAGAGCAAGTCTGTGCCAGTTCATTCCGTGCAGCGGATGTTGAGACTAATGGCATCTTTGGCCTCCTTGGTGCTCACAGTCCCCCTAGCAAGCCTGCACATGAGAACAACTCAGTGGATGATCAATGCCCAGTGGTCCCAAGCACCACATCCTTGAGCCAACCCCATTCAGGTTCTAAGCCTCTCATGAGGTCCCTGCTGTGGTGGTCAGTAGAGGAAAGCCTCCTCCTTCTCTCCACCAGGGCCAGAAGTGACCCTCACCAAGAATTTCATTTTTCATTTCATTTTCATTCTTGTTTTGTTAACCCTGTTAGTACACTGGTGATATCAAGATGCCTTTTTCAGGCATGACCCCAGCACCAATATGGTACAATATACAAAAACAGATACATAAATTCACTAAAAAAAGTCTTACAATAAAGCTATGAAATTGTGCAATGGTTAAAATATGTTACAAAGCATACAACCAAGAGAATTAAGCAAAGCAAACACAAAGATTATTACTCAGTAAATAATTTTTGTAACTGTCTGAGAAAAGCACTGGATGTAGTGAAAAATCTAATTGATGGATTGTATTCCATAATGAGGCTGCTCAGTATCCAAGAATTTTGCATCCTTACTGGGGTGAACAGCTCACTGTCAGGGTCTCCAGACACAAGGAGTCAGGGTCTCATCATATATGCATCTCCCACATAAAAGAGCTTGAGTTGCATGCAGTCTTTATAGAGGCTGTGCTATTTACACCAGAACAAAATTTCAACCACTACTGGTCCCCCTGCCACCGCTGAAACACGGGGGCACAAGCAGTCACAATCAAAGCAACAATTGGATCCCAAGGGAAACCACTATACATAATGTCAGTCTACATACCCAACAACCAAAAATTAGCCTTTGACTCCATACTGGCCAATAGAGCACTGCTCCCCCCCCCCCCAGAAGTGAGCTCATAATCATGGGTGATTTCAATATAAACTGGTTATCTAAGACATCAGACCCCTTCAAAGATGCAGCAGTAGCGCACGATCTGACCCAAGTAGTCCAGACCCCCACGAGGCAAGACCCTAGGACAGGTACTCTCACTCTCATTGACCTCATTCTGACAAACTCCCCCAAACACCTCTCTAACATCAAAGTTCTCCCTGACATCCTCAGTGATCACTCTCCCCTCTTATGTTTCTGGTCAAACAAGAGTCCACCAAACCATCCCAAAATATCCCACCAAAGGCACCTCAAAAAAGGCACCATAACCAAGATAATCCACTGTCTCTCCACCAGTGACTGGTCACTAGTCCATACCGCCCAATCCGCCCGATGAGGCCCTCACCTCCTTTATTAAAATCTTCAACACAGCCTGTGACAAACACACCCCACTCTCAAAAAAGATTCTAAAAACAAGGGACACCCCGTGGATCACACAGCCCCTGCTAGACCAGATGCACCACAGAGATAACCTCTGGTATAAGGCACTCAACTCCCAAGTTCCACACGACAGACAACTCTATAGAGAGGCGAGAAACAAATGCACCAGGGCTATTCGCTAGCTAAGGCCAACCATTACAAAAAAGCCCTCACCTCGACCTGGGGCTCAGGGAACAAGTTCTGGAGCAACATCAAAGAACTATGTGGTAAAACCATTAACCAAACACCTACCCAGATAAGCTATAATGGTGCCCACTCACAAGACCCCACCATAATAGCCAATGTCCTGAACAATTCCTTCACAGACCTCAGCCACATTCTCCCATCAAATTTCTTTGACCCACCCCCTAGGGCCCCAGATACCCTCCACCCCAAGCACACCATCCCACCACTCCGGCTCAAAACAATCTCCTGCAATAAGGTCAAACACTACCTGTCAAAAGCCTTACGAAACAAAAAGTATAGCAGTGACTCTATAGATCTCAAGATCCTCCAGCTAACGCTTGACGCAACCCTCCCACACAACACCAAAATATTCAACCTGTCACTACACCTAGGGCAACTCCCCACTCTCTGGAAAAAGGGAATTATCACACCAATCCTAAAAAAGGGTGACCCAACCTATCCCGGCAACTACAGGCCTATCACGATACTTCCCCCACTCTCTAAAGCTCTCGAAAGAATAGTGTCAGACCAACTCACTGAGTACCTGACATGCCATTCCCTGCTCTGCCAAGAGCAACATGGTTTCAGAACAGGACACAGCACCACCACGGCACTCCTCGAACTCACATCCTACATACATGAGGCACTTGACCAGGGGGAAATCGCAGGCGCAATCTTCATTGATCTAACCAAAGCATTCGGCACAGTCAGTCATGACCTACTGTTACATCTACTTCCCTCCCTCAACCTAGCCCCGGACACAATACACTGGTTTAAGGACTATCTCACAGACCGAACACAAGATGTCAAAATTAACACCACCCTATCCACCAAGAACTCAGTTCAGTCCGGTGTGCCCCAAGGATCAATCCTAGGCCCACTATAATTCACACTCTTCCTTAACTCCATCCTGAGAAGGTGCACTGGTAAGCTTCTGCTCTATGCAGACGATGCAGTAGTCTACTGGAAAGACAGCACCCCTAACTCCCTCCAACACAAGCTTCAAATCTACTTCCATGAACTAGAAGATTGGTTCATGAAGCACCGATTAATTCTAAACTATACCAAAACAAAATCCATGATTTTTGCGCACCATCAAAACCTCTATAATAGCGCCCACCTTAACATCTCCAACTACCAGGGCTTCAAAATTGACCAGATCACTCACTTCAAATACCTAGGCATCACACTTGACACATCACTCACCTATCACACACACATCAGCCACCTCTCCTCCTCAGTAAACACCAGACTAGAGATACTCTATAGGCATAGACAATGCCTCTCACAGCAGGCCCTACGACTGGCAGTGAGCAGCTCGGTCATATTTTTGGTAGACTATGGTGTAATAATATATGGGACGGCTGACCCCATGGCCCTGAAATGAATAAACCTTGCCCTCTACAAAGCCAGCTGTCTGGTCACAGAAAGTGACCGACTTACCCACACCTGCGACCTATACAAAAAAGCTGCCTGGCTGACCTTCAAAGGAAGGCTAAAATACCATACCTGCCTCCAAGCCAAGAAAATTCTATTGAAGATTGCACCCACTGGCCTTCACTCCCTAATACAACCTAACACCCACAGGAGCACCCCAAGGCACCTAGCAATTATGACCATTCATGTCCCCCACCGAAGGACCACACTAGACCAAAGGTCCTTTAGTTATCGGGCACCCAACTGGCTTAATGAACTCCCTTCTCCCATCTCCCTGGCTCCAAGTCTAGGCCAGTTTAAAAACAGCATCAAGAGACACCTCCTAGTGTCAGAGACGTGTAGCTGCAACTGAGCGCGCTACACCACCTAGACGCAGAGTTGAAAACCAACCCCTAGATGCTACATAAGTACTGCAAATGTTGTTACAACTTATTGAAGGTTCTAACATATCACCCTTAAGGGGCATGTTCAATAGACCCAGTGCTGTTAAGCAAGCCTAATTTGCAGGGACCCTGGTTTTCCATTTTTACCGGTAACACCGGTAACAATCACGGGAATCCTGCTTGGTTTGCGGATTTTGAATTCTTGTACCAGTGCCTCACGGAAATTGCATGTCACTGCACAGAATCTCTAAGATTTCAGTATTTTTTTTATTTTCTCTTTCTTTGTCTCCTTCTTACAGCATCAGTCTCCACTTTTCAGGCTGAGTATTCCTTAGCTTCACCCCCAGGTAATGCTCAGGAGCTCCTGTGGTCCTGCCCTATCCTGCCTGGGTTGTACCCCTGCCAGGTGGAAAGGAGGAACAGGACCCTTTCATACTCCCTTAGTGTGTATCGGGCAGCTCAGTGGGTACCTCATGGAGCCTGGTTATGAAGTCTGAGGCACCTGGGTCCCTTCTGCCAGTGGCCAATGTGGGGGGTGATCGTTCCTGATTTTCTGGTCTCTGTCCCTGAGGGCACTGCCACTAGAGGAGATCCAAGGAGGGAGGGCACATAGAGACATGCCACTGCTCCACATCCTGGCTAGGGTCCTCCCCTCCTGATCACTCTGCAGCACCATTGTACCACCACCCATGGTAAAGCAGCAGGACCTGCAGCCCAACCTCCCTGGAGGAGGAGGAGGAGGAGAGCAGTCCCCCAGGTGCTCGATCCTACTCCCATGGCCAAACCTTCAGCAACTCAAGTTCTCTTCTGACCCTGGGTTGCTGGCATTGCAAGTAATAGAGCTACTACACTGCCAGCAGGCTGACCCAGATTTCAGTATCTTAAAATGAATGCTGCTGTGCTTTGCATTCTTTCTGCTTTGCTGCATATAGAGTCAGTAAGGAAATCACCCGCTCTGTTTTGTTGTAATCAGCCATTTAGTTTAACCACCCATGCCTAGTGGTTAGAGTAACAAGCAGTGAATGAACTGGGTACATCCAGCAGACTTGGGTTTGATTCCCAAAACCTCCACTTGCATACTGTGTGACTCCAAGCAAGTCACTTAACCTCCCCAGTACTTCAAGGTCACTCCTGAAAACAGACAGTCCTGCCTAGTGGGCCTTACCTGCTTTCCAAAGAATATAAAAAATAAAATACCAATATATGTTTACTACATTATAGAATAGTAGTCAGGGTACCATGTAATTTGACTGAGTTTTACTTGGGCAGAAATGATTTTGTATAGGTAAAGATAAATGTTCAGATACATTTTATGTATTTTATAAACTTGTTTTTAGATTTTAGTCAGGTGTTGATTTTTTAGGTGAAGACATTTTATTTCAAAGAAGCAAATTCAAGTATTTTTTACCCTGGCCATTCACTCCTTCAGGCCTGCCAAGGCCCCTACCATCCTGCTGAGTGCCAACCACCATCCACTGCCTCTTACTGCTGTGCTGCCAGGTAACCCAGGTAACCCTTCATTGGTGGGCCCCTACCCTGTGGGAGGCTACCAGGGGAGGAAAATTGCCCTAAAGAGCTTCCAGTGTATCCTGGGCATGGCAGGGGTCAGAACGGACACATGTCTGGGGATTCTGGCTTATGGAGGGACCAACAGCTGTTCTTCAGTTGGTCAGCAGGTGTTTTCCCATTTTCTGGGAAGCGTGACAGGCCACACAATGTCAAGGCACAAGCTGATGTCTGTCATGCTCCCTCCTGCAGTGAGGGCTGACATGTTGTCGTGCCTCTGGCCTCCACCACGGGCCAGCAAATGCTGAGCCGTGAACCCACCCTCCCTCCCAGGGGAAGGTGAGTGGTTGTTGGGCACTCAAGCCTTCACCCACCAGCTGGCTCTCCAACACCCAAGTCTGCTTCCTAACCCTGGTCAGCAGTGTCACAGGCAGAAATCCAATTTAGGTAGGTAAATTATAGATAGGACAAAACAAGGTAGTCCACCTTAGTGGTGATGGTTCAGATTAATTCACATCCGAGTTATAACAAGCAAAGAGACCAAGTCATTTGTAACTTGTGCATGTGGAGTGTGGGTGCTGAAGAAAGGGATCATAGTGCTGTCACTACTGCCATCATCCCAGAGGGATGTGGACTGCATTATTGCTACTGGCATCACACCAAAGGGTGGGGACTGTAGTACTTCTGCCATCACCACTGGTGGATGGAGAATGTGTACTGCTGCTGTCCCACCTGAAGAATGGGGGCCACAGTGCTGATACTGCCATCACACCGGAGGAATGGTGAATGTAGTACTGCTGCCATCACACCCTAAGGGATGGGGGCCACAGTGCTGCTGCTTCTGTCACACCTGAGGGAGGGAGGTTGTAGTGCTGATGGTGCTGCCGTTGCACCTGAGGGATGGGACCATAGCGCTGCTTCCATCACACCTAAGGGATGGTGGCCACAGTGCTGCTGCTTCTGTCACACCTGAGGGAGGGAGGGAGGGATGGAGGGAGGGAGGTTGTAGTGCTTTTGCTGCTGCCATCTCACCAGAGGGATGGGGGCCTGTAGTGCTGTTGGTGCTGCCATCATACCTGAGGGATGGGGCGTAGTTGCTTCATCACACCTTAGGGATGGGGGCTGTAGTGTTGCTGCTGCCATCACATCTTGTACCTAAAATAACTTTAAATTGGTACAAGGATGGAAGGATGTGTGATAGTGGAAATCAAAATTGCTAAAATGCATGTTAGCAGAGTTAAAAATTGTTAAATAAAGTACACAAAACCAAACACCGGTAAAAGCGGATTTGGGCTTAGCCAGACACCGGTGACAGTACCAGTTTTTACAATCTGCAAAATGGAATATGCCTTTTCTCAATCCCGGTAAACCAGTGTCCCTGCTAATTTGCGATTATTCAATATATGTATATGTATGATGTCTCTATGTAAGCACCATTGTATAACACTAAGCAATGATGTATGTTTTCTTGCATCATCTGTGTGTTTGTCCAGATGTGGAGCCTTTGCAAAGGAGCCTCAGACTCGATGGTTGTAATTCCAACACTTTAATAAATAAATAAATATAGCCTGCAACCTCTAGCAGGCTTGGTTAACCAAAAGACTGTCCTCCTCCAACGGACTACAAATCTGCCATGTACTATATCAACAGACAGGGAGGACCACACTCTTGCACTTTCTCCAGGGAGCAGAAAGACTGTGGGAATGGTGCCTGGAACAGGGAACTCTGCTCCTGGCCATCTATCCACCAGGGGTCCAGAACACTGTAGCTGATGAGCTCAGTCAAACAACAACAGATTCTCATAAGTGATCACTAGCTCTAGATATCTTGATGTAACCCCCCTACAAATGGGGGTTCCCGAAAAGTCTTCCTTGAGCTTGTCTAAATGCTCACTGCCTGGCTGGTGTCCTGCGATTTTGCAGTTTAAATGTGATTGCCAGAGAGTGCCTATATAGCCTCTGTGTACTGTCTCTTTAAGAGCTGCCTGGATTACAGTTATAATTAATCTAAAAGGGATCTTTTTAGCTGATCATTTGTTAGAGTACTAATAATAGTAATAATATTGCAGTTTGTTCTAACCTGCCTTCTTTGCAGCATGGACAGTTCTGTTTGTTTCCATCATCTTGGTCCTGGACTGCTGAAATGGGCCAATCAGTACATTTGGGACTCTAAAATGGAGCCTGCCTACAGGGGTTTGGTGGTGCCAAAACTTGTAGGAATTGTAGTTTTTGCATTTTGGTGCCTAAAATAACCTGGAGAGGGAGCCCTTGTTGTGACTGACAGATCAGCCAACCAAACCTTTTTGGGTTTTGGGGCAGTTCCAAACTGCTTGCAGTTTCAGTTAGATCTAGGTTGGGAAGTGAAGAAGTAACAGCTCAAGGTAGTTCGAGCAGCAATCCATAGTGGATTTGCATGGGAGAACTGTGGAAAGGCCTGAGATTTGGCCTGCATGCCTGCCTGCAGTCCCTGAGAGGGAACTTGTGCCTTTTTTAGACTGAATCCGAACTGAGAGAGCAAAAGTAAGCTACTGAATTGTGACCAGGCTCCTACCTGAAGAAGACTGAAGATTTTCTGAATGCGATTGGCCTGTCTGGAACTCTAGCCACCTCTGAACTCCCAGATTGTGCAGACTCTGTAATTGCGACCGGAGAGCCTTTTGCCTGGTACAGTGGAATTTCCTTACATGTAAATGTGTTGTGTACTTATAGTGGGTCGTGATTTGGTTCCCCAATATGGTTTGAATTGTGTTCTGCTTGCTGGAAACTGCATTAGAATTTCCTTACGTGTAAATGTGCTGTGTGCTGCTAGTGGGTCGCGATTTGGTTCCCCACTGTGGTTTGAACTGTATTCTGTTTGCTGGAAGCTGCATCCAGTCCCACGGATTGAATCCAAAATCATCTCCATTGGGCCTGGGCCTTGCCACACTGGCCAAGCCCAACTACCCACTGCACAGAGAAAGCCATCAATGAGAGACCTGCCTGGGGATCAGCCCCCTGCTCAACACTTTAACAGGAATGACAACTCAGTGATTTGTGTGGGCCCCGCTTCTCTGGGCACTCCAGCTCAACAACCTGCAGTCTCAAATTCGTGCTGCCTGTGTCCAGTATTGGGTATCGTGAGTAAACATCAGGGTAGCTCCCTGCAACAACAGCTAAATCTAAAGTGTTGTCATCTGATTGTCTTGTTGCTTTTTCTTTCATGAACTGAGTCCTCCGACTCTGGATTACAAATAGTGTGTGTTGTGCATGTTGCTTTCTTCCATCACAGGGTCCCAACCAGCTGTAACATTCCTGGATAGCCCATTGTCTCCCTACCTAGGTACCCAGAGGTGTGACTGTGTGGGGACTTAAAGTGCATGCATAACTGTTTGATTAATATAGCCTTTAAGCCAATCAACCTTATTATGCCCCTTCCTTGTTCAAGTCCCCTGAATAAATCAGATCTGACTTTTTCTGCATTTAACCCGACTGTGGTTCCAGTTTGTGCCATGAGTACTGTACTGTTGCTATTTGCTGTACATAATCTTCTTTTCCAGGGGGTCCCCAGGGTCGAGCAAGAGGAACAAGCCCTGGTGGTAAGTGCAAACTGTGTGGGTACTTGTATGGTGTACAAGGGGTACTGTGAAAGTGATTATCGTATATTGCTCAGGCCACTAGAAAGGGAAGAGGAGGGTTACAGTGTCCCAGAGGGCTGTATCCAGGGTAGTTTGACCACTACCAACCCTGACCTCCGAGTGGAGGCACCTGTTGCAGAACCTAGGTCCCGTAACCTGCTAATAGCCAAGCAGGCAGTGGTAGTAGCCTGTGGGATAGCTCCACCTAGGGGTTACATCTTGGAGGCTCACCGCTGGGATTTTGTGCTTTCTAGTGGCCAAAAATGATGAATTATTGTTAAAGATTAATGGCTTCCCCAGTAGAACTGGCTGTACACCAGTTGGTGGGGTGGTGTACTGGGCAGGAGATCGACCCCCAAAATGCTCTGCTTATACTGGATATTCCCCTGGGTACCAGTAAGGACGCTTAGAGGGAGCACTCTCCAAAGTTGAATGTTTAAAAAACCCTGTGGTGGTGAGTCAACAGGCTGATTTCATTGCCCAAACGTTCATAGCCTTGGTAGAGTGTAGTGACCTCGTGGACAGCTCTAAAGTGCCACAGACTATTGCCTCAGAAGAGATCCTAGCCGCCTGAAGAGTGATAACAAAAGACAGTAAAGACCCTGGGGAGGATGAGCTCCCACCATTATCTGAGATTTTTGAGGAGAAGTTTGCTAAGTTGTTGCTGGAGGAAGGGAAAAACATAGAGGACTTAAAGAAACTGTTCCTGCCACCTGGTGGTGTTCTTTCCCCAACACCCCCTCCCACTTCAGCACCTGTTACTGCCCCGCCTTCTGTGCCCATGCCAAAGCTGGCCCCCATATCTGTACCCACCATTAGTCACGACTCCTACTGAAGGCTGAGAATCTTCTCGGACACCCTCCCAACCCCCCAGGGGGAGGATGACTGGGAGATCTGGATCGACTGTGTTGCCCCCTTGGTACCTGAGTAGCAGTGTGCAGAGGCTGAGAAGCAGAAAAGAATCCTAGAAAGTTTGAGGGGCCCTGCAATTGAAGCCATTACATTTTTGAGGTCCACGAACCCTGATGCATCTTCTCAGAAGTACCTATCTGTACTTGAAGGCAATTTTGGGAGCATTGAATCAGGGGAGACTTTGATGTGGAAATTACAAGGTACCAAACAATGGAAGGGGGAAAGTTTGTCTACATATGTTAGTCACCTAGAAAGAGCTCTGCAGAAAGCTTACCAGAAAGGTGGGGTAGCCACTAGTGATTTGAACCATGTGAGATTGGGGCACATACTGCAACATGCCAAGCATTCTAAACTGCAGATCATCCAGTTAAGGCTCCAGGATCGGAGAGGTAACCCACCTGACTACTGTGACTTGATAAAAGAACTCCGGGAGGTAGAAGATGAAAAGGGAGATTGTAATTATGGGGTGAGTGCAGTCCAAGTGATCATGGCACTGGAAGGTCCTTCCAAAATGGAGACCACTAAGAGTGTCCCACCGTGGATTAAACGGTGGGGGGAGGAGTTGCTGAAGGAAGTCAGAAAAGTACAACTGGGTGTGTTCGCTGAGGTATCCCCTGCTGACAGAGACCCTGGCCCCTGTCAGGACGTGACTGTTATGGGGTTGGGGGTGCACCCTCAGGCATCCTGTACTGAGGGTGGCTTCTTGGCTGAGCTCAAGGAATTGACTGCTACCCTAAAGGAACTTTTGAGACATGGTACACTACCCGCAGAAGTCAGATCACAATCTCTCATTGATGCTTCAGCATCCCCTGCTACATTTTCCCCAAGAATGCCCCGAGAGCATGTAATTTGTCACAATTGTGGCAAGGGTGGCCATATGAAGAGGGAATGCCAGTCTTAGAAGGACTTAGAGAAAGTGGTGAACCAGCTTCAAGGAGAGCTTCAGAAAATGAGTCAGCGGTCAAGGGGTGCACGAAATTACTGCAGTAAAGGCTTGGCCATCATAACTCAAACCCCTCTGTGGCTAAATCATCTGTCCAGGCCCCTGCTGTTGTCTCTCCAGACTGGTCCAAGATAGTGGGCCCTACAATGGAGACTAATGTGGCTGTGAATGGTATTCCTACTTGGATTGTGCTTGACCATTGTGTTTCAGGACTGGTATGACAAACACTTATCTGATGTGCCCTTACAATCCCTGGAAGGCCTACATGTATGGTGCTGAGCGACAAGTCTTATCCCTATCTAGGATATGCTGTCTCTGGTTGTCTTTTCCTGTAACTGTTACTGGCCGTAGTGTGTCCCCCCACTGGACTGTATGATGGGGTTCCCCTGTTAACTGGAACGAATGCCGCCATGTTTGGAAGACTAGCACAACTCTGCCATGAGAAACAAGGGCAGCTGACTGGATGGGCCCTAAGAAATCCAGCCTTAGTAAGAAGGGCTTATGACTGGCAACAGAGACCTAATGAAGTGGACCCAGATGAGCTAGTGGGGATAGTGTGGAAAAAGGAACCTGACCCCTTGATATTGGCCCCCAACGCCCGGTGCACAATCCATGGAGAAGTCCGCCTAAAGAGAAATGCAAAGAACAAAATATTAATGTTGGATGCACCAGGAGATGGAAAGTTACCAGAGGGATTATTGGTTAAACCCAGCATCTTGCCTGCTCGTGCCCATGCCTATGCATGATGAGTGATGGTCCAGATTCAGAATGTGTCAGATCGGGACATTCGGGTGAACAGAGGGTGCTCCCTAGCTACAGTACACTGTGCCTACACTGCTGTATTGCCCAGCAACAAGTGCTCTGGTGAGAAGAAGAGAGTGACCCTGGACTTATTTGACTTTGGTGACTCCCCGTTGCCAGCTGAATGGAAGGCTAGAATTAGCAAGAAACTCGCTCAAAGGGACCAAGTGTTTCATTAAAAGAATAGGATGTGGGGTGTGTCCAGGGTGCACAGCATCACATACACCTGCATGATGACCGGCCATTTTGAGAGAGAGCCTGACGTCTCGCCCCAGCAGACATAGATGATGTGAGGAGACACCTGCAGGAAATGCTCGCTGCTGGTGTGATACAAGAATCAAGGGGCCCATATGCCTCTCCCATTGTGGTTGTGCATAAGAAGAATGGGTCATTAAGGATGTGTGTTGATTACTGAACCCTGAACTGGAGGACCATCCCCGATCAATACACCATGCCCCGTATACAAGATGCCCTGGATTGTTTGAATGGGAGCAAATGGTTTTCAGTACTGGATCTTCGCAGCACATACTACCTGATCCCGATGCGATGGCTCAGGAGGACCATGAGGAAACAGCCTTCATCTGTCCTTTGGGGTTCTACGAATTACTGAGAATGCAACAGGGGATTTCAGGTGCCCCGACCACCTTTCAGAGACTGATGGAACGTGTGGTGGGAGATATGAACTTGCTGGAATGTCTGGTGTACCTAGACGATGTCATTGTGTTTGGGCGCACATTAGAAGAGCATGAGATAAGACTGTTCAGAGTCCTCAATCAATTGGAAGACTTCGGCCTCAAGCTGTCCATTGACAAGTGCCAGTTTTTCAAGCCTCCGTTAAGTATGTGGGGCACATAGTATCTGCAGAGGGGATAGAGACTGATCCCAGTAAGGTTGAATCACTGACTACTTGGCCCTAGCCCCATAATTTGAAAGAACTACAACGTTTCCTAGGATTCTGTGGCTACTACCACAGGTTCATAAAAGACTATTCAAAGGTGATTTGCCTGCTCTTGAATCGTACCCAGGGTTACCCTCCTACCAACTATAAATATAAAAAAGGGTCCCTCAAATAACCAGAGAAAGTGTACTTTCACACAGGTGAACTTTTTTGGCCCCGCTGGACACCCGAATGTGAAGCAGCCTTTCACGAAGTAATATACCAGCTCACCCATGCCCCTATCCTCGCCTATGCTGACCCCACCAAGCCCTATGTGCTGAATATGGATGCCAGTCTGCTGGGTCTAGAAGCTGTGCTGTATCAAGGCCATGAGGATGGTTTGAGACCAGTGGCCTTTGCCAGTAGGAGCTTGACCCCGTCGGAGCGAAACTACCCTCTGCATAAGCTGGAGTTCCTTGTGCTAAAATGGGACATCGTTAACCAGTTTCATGAATACCTCTATGGGGCAAAAATATTGGTGAAGATCGAAAATAACCCGTTAACCTATGTACAGACTTCAGCTAAGTTAGACGCCACTGGGCACCGGTGGCTCTCTGCCTTATCAACCTATGATTATGCTGTTGAATACAGGCCAGGACTGAACCATATTGATGCTGATGCCTTGTCACAAAGGCCTGTTTCCAAGAGTGATTGGGTCAGGCTGTCTGAACCTGACATCTGAGCCTTGTGCCAAAAATTTGACTGAGATGAACAGATGTCTGCAGACACAGTGGACTGTTTAGTAGATTGCTTGAGCCCTCCTGATACCTGCATACCGGCTGCCTATTGCCACTTTTCTGCTATAGATATTAGTACACTACCCCAATTTGACAATGGCAGCATTCAGTGGGCTCAATCCCAAGATCCTATGATTCAGCCTGCACTTCATGCCCTGCGTGTGGGGAAAGATGTGTCCAAGTTGAATTCCCCTGACTTGCGAACTGCTCTATTTTTTAAAGAAGGCCCCAGGTTAAAGCTACTCAATCAGTTGTTGCACAGAGAGACAGTGGATCATGGCAGTCAAGTAAACAGGCAGCAATTGGTCCTGCCCACTGCCTTTAAAGATTTGGTACCGAGGTCCCTCCACAATCACATGGGACACCTTGGTATTGACAGAACGCTCGACTTGGTACGATCTCGATTCTACTGGCCCAAGATGGGGGCCGATGTTGAGCATCACGTAAAGACCTGCAGTCATTGCCTGCAAAGGAAAGCCCTGCCTCAGAGAGCTGCCCCCCCTTGTCAATATTACTACCAGCACCCCCATGGAACTAGTCTGCATAGACTTTTTGTGTTTAGAACCTGATCAGCGGAATATTGGCAATGTGTTAGTGGTTACGGATCATTTCACATAGTATGTGCAAACTTTTCCAACTAAAGATCAAAAGGCCTCTACCGTGGCCAAGTTGCTAGTGGAAAACTTCTTTGTCCACTATGGTGCCCCTCAGCGGATCCACTCTGACCAAGGCAGAGATTTTGAAAGTCGGCTAATCAAAGAAATGCTCTCTGTATGGGGGGGTGCAGCAATCAAGAACCACCCCTTATCACCCACAGAGGGACCCTCAACCAGAACGTTTTAACCGCACCCTTCTAGACATGCTGGGCACCCTGTATTCCAAAGACAAGCCTAAGTGGAGCCAGCAGATTAGCACCTTGGTCCACGCATACAATTGCACAAAAAATGACGCTACTGGGTTCTCCCCCTACCGCCTCATGTTCAGGAGGGAGGGAGGTCTGACTGCCCGTTGATGTCTGCTTTGGGGTCTCTCCAGATGGGGTCCAAGCTGCAAATTACCTACAGTATGTACAGAAACTGAAAGCTCAATTGAACCATGCCTATCAACTGGCCCAGACAACGGCCGCCAAAAGAAATCTCGCCAACAAAGAGAGGCATGATAAAAACGTAAAGGTTCAAGAGCTTCGGCCTGGAACCTGTGTGTTGTTACGCAATTTGGGACTGCATGGCAAACACAAAATTGTGGATCAGTGGCATCATCTTCCCCACGTAGTAGTTGGAAGGTTGAATGATTTACCAGTGTACAAGGTGCGCCCAGAGAATAACTCCAAAGCTATCAAGACCATGCACCGTAAAAACTTGCTACCTTTCGGCTGAGTCATAATTGAGGCTAAACCATCAGAGATTGATTCCCCTGGGCCAGTGACTCATGCCGCTGCAGAAAAGAGACAAAGTCAACCTGCCCCAGTAGTTACAGACTTAACGTTTCCCCCCGCAGCAGGCCCAAAATGATAGTGACTGTCAGTCCACCTCTGACGAAAGTGAGTGTGGCAATGCCTATTACCCTTCCTATGAATTGAGTCAGCTGTTTCAAGATAACCCTATGACTAACTGTGGGGATGAAGCTGGGCCTTCTGGACTGCCTAACCCCCCAGCTTTGTCCTTGGAGCCAATGCTCCCTGAAAGTGAAGTGCAAAGTATTACAGCTGGGGTTGCGGAGTCTCTGTGTTTTGTGGAACTGTGTGAACTGCCCAAAGAAGGGGCTGATGGTCTGAGTCTCTCTGGTCACACACCAGAACTTGAAGAACAATGTGAGAGTGTTGACAGCCCCCTTCATTGCCACAAAGCCTAATTGTGCCAGAGCCTCCTCAAAATGAGCAACCTGGGCCTCCATCAGAAGATAATGAGCAAAGTGTTGTGAAAAAAGAACCTACAGAGCAAGGAGCTGACAGTGCTCCAAGTCTGGACATTCCCATCCAAGCAGAGGCACCCCTCACAAGTGAAAAAGCTCCAAAGTTAGTGCTGAAAGTACAGAGACTGTGGCTGCTCCCCCCAGAAAGACTGGCCGAGCTGTCAAGCCAGTGCTATGCTTTAGTTATGATTCCCCTGGAAGGCCAGTGGATTTGCCTCTCAATATGGTTCACAAAGGGGTTTATGTTTCACCAAGATCACTACCCAAATTGAGCTTGATGGCCAACTCCAGGTTACTTGTTCTTCCTTCTCACCATGGTGCCCCTGCCCCATCCAGTCCCAAGTTAGCAGATAGGGAAGGGACCCCTCTTACATTGTTTAATGTACAAGAAGTTATTAAATGAATCAGTATTACTTGTATGAAACATGCATAAGTATTGTCAATATGGATGTAGTAATGTGAAGTATATTGAAAAGTATAGTAATGTAACAAGCTAATCATATACATATGTGTCTCATTTATATTGCATTTTTGATA
This sequence comes from Neoceratodus forsteri, assembly GCA_016271365.2. Lineage (NCBI taxonomy): Eukaryota > Metazoa > Chordata > Ceratodontiformes > Ceratodontidae > Neoceratodus > Neoceratodus forsteri. Next base: position 105,917,481 of record CM057459.1, on the reverse strand, counting down.
TTCTGATGGTACAGACTTGACTCGGACGTCAAGCTTTCTCCAGGCAGGTAAGGGTATAACCCCCTTACAAATGGGGGTTCCCGAAAAGTCTTCCTTGAGCTTGTCTAAATGCTCATTGCCTGGCTGGTGTCCGGCGTTTTTGCAGTTTAAATGTGATTGCCAGAGAGTGCCTATATAGAAGAAGAAGAAGAAGAATCAGCATTTATATAGCGCTTTTCATACACAGTATCCCAAAGTGTTTTACAAGCAATGCTAGACTGGTAGTGAAGTGACTGAATGTGTGGTGGCGGCCATATTGCACATCATCACCCACACTCAGCCTGAATAATTGCATGAACCAGTTTATGGGAAGGGGAATGTTAGCCAGGACACCGGGAATGTTCCCTGCTCTTTTGCGAAGAGTGCCCTGGGTTCTTTTACTTCCACCTGGACACCCTCCAGGACAACACCAGGATGGGCAGAAGGGACCTCGGTTTAACATCTTATGCGAAGGACGGCACTCCCCAGCAGTACAGCACCCCCCAATACTGCACTCAGATGCCAGCGATTTTTAGGTGCAAGTCCAATCCCTGTGTGGGACGAGAAACCACAACCTTCTGGTCCAGAGGCGGATGTGCTACCAACTGAGCCACACTGACATCTCTGTGTACTGTCTCTTTAAGAGCTGCCTGGATTGCAGTCATAATTGATCTAAAAGGGAGCTCTGTTAGAAGATGTGCTTGTTTGCTGATCATTTGTTAGAGTAGTAATAATATTGCAGTTTGTTCTAACCTACCTTCTTTGCAGCATGGGCAGTTCTGTTTGTTTCCATCATCTTGGTCCTGGACTGCTGAAATGGGCCAATCAGTACATTTGGGACTCAAAAATGGAGCCTGCCTACAGGGGTTTGGTGGGGTCAAAACTTGTAGGAATTGTAGTTTTTTGCATGTTGGCGCCTAAAATAACCTGGAGGGGGAGCCCTTGTTGTGACTGATAGATCAGTCAACCGAACCTTTTGGATTTTGGGGAAGTCTCAAACTGCTTGCAATTTCAGTTAGATCTAAGTTGGGAGGTGAAGAAGTAACAGCTCAAGGTAGTTCGAGCAGCAATCTATAGTGGATTCGCATGGGAGAACTGTGAAAAGGCCTGAGTTTTGGCCTGCATGCCTGCCTGCTGTCCCTGAGAGGGGAACGTTTGCCTTTTTCGGACTGAATCCGAACTTGGAGAGCAAAGTAAGCTATTGAATTGTGACCAGGCTCCTACCTGAAGAAGACCGAAGATTTGCTGAATGTAATGTACCTGTCTGGACCTCCAGCTACCTCTGAACTCCCAGATTGTGTAGAGACTCTAATTGCAACCGGAGAGCCTTTTGCCTGGTACAGTGGAATTTCCTTACATGTGAATGTGTTGTGTGCTTATAGTGGGTCGTGATTTGGTTCCCCACTGTGGTTTGAATTGTGTTCTGCTTGCTGGAAACTGCATTAGAATTTCCTTATGTGTAAATGTGCTGTGTGCTGCCAGTGGGTCACGATTTGGTTCCCCACTGTGGTTTGAACTGTATTCTGCTTGCTAAAAGCTGCATCCAGCCCCACGGACTGAATCCAAAATCATCTCCATTGGGCCTGGGCCTTGCCACACTGGCCAAGCCTGACTATCCGCTGCACAGAGAAAGCCATCGACGAGAAACCAGCCTGGGGATCAGTCCCCTGCTCAACACTTGAATAGGAACAACGCCTCGGTGATTCATGTGGGCCCCGCTTCTCTGGGCACTCCAGCTCAACGACCTGCCGTCTCGATTTCATCCTGCCTGTGTCCAGTATTGGGTATCATGAGTAAACATCAGGGTAGCTTCCTGCAACGACAGCTAAATCTAAAGTGTTGTCATCTGATTGTCTTGTTGCTTTTTCTTTCACGAACTGAGTCCTCCGGTTCCGGATTACAAATAGTGTGTGTTGTACATGTTGTTTTCTTCCATCACAGGGCCCCAACCAGCTGCAACGTTCCTGGTTAGCCCATTGTCTTCCTACCTAGGTACCCAGAGGTGTGACTGTGTGGGGACTTAAAGCGCATGCATAACTGTTTGATTAATATAGCCTTTATGCCAATCAACCTGATTACGCCCCTTCCTTGTTCAAGTCCCCTGAATAAATCAGATATGACTTTTTCTGCATTTAACCGGACTGTGATTCCAGTTTGTGCCAAGAGTACTGTACTGTTGCTATTTGCTGTGCATAACCTTGCTTTATACGGGGTCCCCAGGGTCAAGTCAGAGGAACCAGCCCTGGTGGTAAGTGCAAACAGTGTGGGTACTTGTATAGTGTACAAGAGGTACTGTGAAAGTGATTATCGTATATTGCTTAGGCCACTAGAAGGGAAAGAGGGGGTTACTGTGTCCTGGAGAGCTGTGTCCAGGGTAGTTTGACCACTACCAGCCCTGAACTCCGGGTGGAGGCACCTGTTGCAGAACCTAGGCCCCTTAACCTGCTACTAACCAAGCAGGCAGGGGTAGTAGCCCGTGGGATAGTGCCACCTAGGGGTTACATTGCGGTCATAGTAACATAGAGACATAGAAGTTGTCGGCAGATAAGGACCTCTTGGTCCACCCAGTCTGCCTTATTTTCCCTATACAGTGCCACCACAGACCCTACTTGGTCTCCGGTTTGCACACACACACCACCTTACCTCTAACATACCCTTGTGTCTATCCCATGTATTCTTGAATCCTGTAACTGTTTTAGCTCCCACCACCTTCACTGGGAAGCTGTTCCAAGCATCCACCATCCTTTCTGTGAAGTACTTCTTCACATTTCCTCTCAGGCTCCCCCCCCCCAGCTTCATCGTGTGTCCCCTCGTCTTCAACCATCTTTTTTGGGGGAAAATGCTGTCTTCCTGTACCTTATTTATACATGTGAAGTATTTGTTTCTGTCATATCCCCCCTTTTCCTCCTTTCTTCTAGGAAATACATATTTAATTCCTTATGCCTTTCCTTGTAGGGCTTCTGATGTAGGCTCTTCATCATCTTAGTTGCCCTGTGTTGCACCACCTCCACTTTATGTCCTTTCACAGGTGGGACCTCCAGAACCAAACACAGTACTCTAGGTGTGGTCTCACTAGTGATCTATAAAGGGGTATTATTACCTCTGTCTTTCTGCTGGTGATACCCCTGCCTATGCATCCGAGCATCTCTCTAGTCTTTCCCACTGTCTTGACACACTGTTTAGCCACCTTCCGGTCATCAGAAATGATTACTCCCTCCCCCCCCCCGGTCCCATTCCTGTTTTGTGACTGCTAGAACTTTTTCCTTCCATTTGATATGTTGCCCTTTGGTTTCTGTGCCCCAAGTGCATGACCTTGCACTTTTTTGCATTGAAGCCCAGCTGCCAAACCCGTGACCATTCTTCCAGCTTTTTTAGATCTTTTCTCATTCATTCCACCCCCCAGTGTGTCTACTTTGTTGCAGATTTTTGTGTCATCCACGAACAGACATACCTTCCCTTCCAGTCCATTTGCAATGTCGCTTATAAAGACACTGAAGAGGACTTGGCCTACTACTGATCCTTGTGGCATCCCACTGGTCACTTTGCCCTCTCTAGAGTCGACGCCATTTACCACCACCCTCTGACTCCTATTGTCCAGCCAGCTCTCTATCCATCTTACTACTTTAGGACCCACTCTCAGACTTCTCAGCTTGCTCACCAGACTTCTATGTGGAACGGTGTTGAAGACCTTACTGATATCTAAGTTGACTTTGTCAACTGCTTCTCACTGATCCACTACCTTGGTTACCCCATCAACGAGCCCGAGCCTGGCAAGACTTCCCCCCTGTGAACCTATGTTGCTTACCATTAGAAACAAGGTATTCCCCAATTCTTTCCTTCAGTAGTGATTTCATTACTTTGGCCACTGTTGAAGTCAGACTAACAGGCTTATAATTTCTAACCTCCTCGTTGCTATCATTTTTATGGAGTGGGACTACATCAGCCCTCCTATAGTCTCCCGGGACCGCTCCCATTTCTAGTGACAGGTTGAACAGAGCTTTCAGAGGTGCTGCCAGTTCCTCCTTGAGCTTCCTCAGTATCCTGTTCGACAAGTGGGGAACACCAGACATGACATGGACCTTTGTGCACCCCTGCTTAGTGCCAAACTGCCTTGATTCTGCACCACAAGTCCAGGACCTGGCATTTTCTGTCAGGGTGCAATCAGACTGCAGTGGACAATCTGTTTCTATGTTGATTGCCTCCAATTCCTCTCATTGTGAGTACTGTTCAAACTGGAAACACACAGGGGCAAGCTGATTCTAGTGTCACCCAGTAGACCACAGCAGATATGGTTTCCTCTATTAAATCGACATTCAGTCAGCAAACTAAGGGTTCTACCGCTCCACATGGACTTGTTGCCCCAAGTTCAGGGCCAGCTGGTCCATCCCAACCTTTGCTCCCTTCATCTCCAGGCTTGGCTCCTGAAGTGGACAGGTTCAAGTTATCTCGGAGGGTTTCTGAGATACTATTGGTTGCTCATGTAATCCCCCCATTCTCCAATCATCTAGGGGCCAGCTGTTCCAGGGGAAGGGGACCCACAACAGAGAACTACACCAGCTTCTCTCAAAAAAATTAATAATTTCTTCATTTTCTCCACTGGTCCCCAGAGCAGGAGGGTGCAGGATCACCTCAGTGCTTCAAACCCCCCTTGGAAGAAACTTATGGGAGACTCTAAAAGCTAAGGATTAGATTTCTTTAGTATCCTTATAGCTAAATCAAACACAGGACTCCAAGTTTCTCCCCAGAACAGCTCAGGCTTTATTCACCTGAGCACTTAAATGATTAGCAGGGCTCAGGGGTCCCAATAGCTTAAGGAAAGAATTAAATTACCACTCCATGGGGCTAAACCATTTTACAAGCATTAGTGAGGGAGACTCCACTAAGGCAGAACTTTTAGGAAGAGCAAGAATTTTCCCAAGCACAAACTTTAGCAGCAGTTCTTTCACCAGGAAACAAGAACCTTTTTAAATACTCCTGAAATATGAAGCTCCAAACAACCCTCCGGCACTGGGAAATACCTTACTAGCTTCACTCTCTTTACCTCAGGACTCTCTTCAAGCTATTTCCCCAGTGCTCCCCTCATACCTCTCAACCTTTTGTCCCCCGAATGTGGAACATTGCCTGTCAAAATGTGGAACAAATGGGCAAAATGTGGAACATTTAATCAAATCTTTACCTAAGAAGCTTGAAACACTGTTAACATGTTGCATTTATGCTCACAAAGTCTGTTATGAATTGAATAATATATTTTTGCATCATTTACTATGGATTTTTGCTTTAAAATGTTGACTTTGACTGTGGAACAAGTCCTCACAATGTGGAACAGGGAGCTTTTGAGAAGTAAAATGAGGAACGTTCCTCAAAATGTGGTACAGTTGAGAGGTATGGCTCCCCTTATAGACTTTTCTACAAGCACTGACCTGTGCAAAGAGCGATAGACTCCTCCAAGCCACCCCCAAAGTATTCCATTTGTTACAGGGTGTTCCCTCTGCAGCCCGCTAATACCTCAGCTGCCAGTCCTCCTGCCATATGAACTAGCCCCAAATCTTCGCGCCTGGACCCACCTGTTCCCCAGATTACTCTGGCTCTTATTTCCAGCATCTGGTACCCTTTTTAGCAGTTCCAGTGGCTCCACTACCTAAATTCATTACTGATGACCCAGGAAACCTGATCCACAGACCAGGACCTACTGCACCCCAAGGGGTCCTACTCTACACACCCTCCTGAATACTTGGCTGTTGTCACCAACCAGCTCCCCCCCAGGGCTTGGACCCAAAATGACCGCAACTGCCTCCACTGATGTCTTCCAACAGATGCCCACCCAGGGACCTGGTGCATCACCACTGAAGCTACCGACCCTCCCTAAAAGGGGTTGGGGGAACCCCCCTTCTGACTGCCTTGCTGCTGACTACCCGCTGGTCTCTCTCTCTCTCACCAAAGACCCAGAGTTTCTCTGCTTCTTTCTATATATACTCTTCCTAGCTCTCCCTCCGCTGCCCCAAGTGGTGGCTAGCAGAAATTGCTGCCCCCAGAGCATTAAAACCTGCCTAAACCCCAGGAGGAGAGGAGGGGAACCCTAAAGTGAGCCATAAGCACCAAAATGAGAGGGAGCTTACACTCTCCCCCTCCCAAGAAATCATTCCCTCCTGGAAATGATGGCAGAGTGCCCACACAGGCATCCCCCACAGCAGACCAAGTAATGTGCACCCCCTGGACTGCCAGAAAGAGTTTCTGCAGAGGATGGACCCAAGGGATAACCCTCCCTGTCACTACGTTACCTATAAACTAAACCCTACCTTACCTGTGCCAGGAGGTTCTATACTTTAAGGTACAAACTTTGAAAAACAATGCAAGCAATTTTAAACATACTTAGGTCAAGTATTTATATATCTTCTTGAGGTAGATACTTGTTGCAATGAACCCTTAACCCCATAATTGTACCTCCCACCAGGTTGCAAAACAGATCAACAATAATAAAAACTATTACACTACACTACACTCTCCATGCACACCCACACACACATTCATACTCACACCAGGCAAAGGCAAAACACCTTAGCCCTCCACAATAGAGACAAGCACTGTCTCACATATAACTGTAAATCTAAAATCAAGTCTTTCGATGTTAATAGAAATTATTATTAAGAACCAGCCTTTTATCCATTAGTACAGTCTGTTACCATACAGCTACCATAACCTGCTCTGCAGAGCAGTCATCCTGGTATAGTCCATACTGTAGGTCTCTGAGAGGCCTAAATGGCAGGACCGCTACCAGGCAGGAAGTAGAAGTCTGGGTCTGGTTTGCTGGTGATGTCTCCAAAAGAATTCCATGACACAACGTAATACTTCATACGGCATCCTGTAAGGTCCTGCACCAACACAAAGTTCTTCAACAATGTTATCCCAGACCAAGGCGCAGAGTGGCACATAGCCTGTGTCTTCTGGAACAGTTCTTGAGACTGACGTCCTCCATATCTGGCAATGTTTCAGTTTCTCCAGCTGCTCCTTATACACCCAGTCCTCTCTCATTTCCTTGATTATATCCCAGACCCTTTCCAACATATATGGATAGTCTAATGATGGGTATTCAATTTGCATCCTCCTTTTAACCCATCTTTCAACTTGACCATACTCTGGCAAGTCTCTAACATAGGTCATATGAACCACACCTAGCTTCAGCCAGATTCCCCTTCAGTAGGAGTGATTCAGGGGGTCACTTCGATTTAGACCATCCATTCTTGTCCAGAAAGCTTTTGCATGGATTGAAAAGCATAGGGTGCGATTGGCCAAGGTAACCACAGGGTGGTGTAATGGCTTGGGAATAGCTCTATAAATTTTGTAATCTGAAAACTGGAATCTTTTTCCAAGTGGCTTCTCCTCACCAAAGTCCTCATCATCCACTGAAATCTCATCTCTCTCTCTCTCTCTCTCTCTCTCTCTCTCTCTATAGTCACACCAGGATCTGAACCAGGCACTCCCAGCTTGATCACAGCTCTGGTCTTTACAGGTTCTGAGGCCTCAGACTTTGATGACAGGGATGGTGGGCTGCCTCCAGACAGAAACTGTGGTGGGGATCCCCTGGGCCCTGTGGGGTCAATCACAGAACTTCTTAGACCCTGCCCCTCCCTCTGCCGTGGGGAGAGTGGACAGCTGGTGGTGAGAAGTGGGGCAGATGGCTATATTCCTCATCACCCCCTGGGTTCACCACCTCAGCAGCACCCTCTTCCACTTCTTCCTCCACCATCACGTATGGAGAAGGGTCCCTGAGCTTCTGTTCCTCCTGGGCCAGATCCCTAAATGAGAGCTTCTCCATTCCTTCAACCTCCATACTTCCCTATGACCACAATGATTGAGGCCCCTCCAAAATGCTGGGAGGATATCCCCAATGGAAAATGGGGGAGCACAGTCAAAGATCCTTCCAGGAGCAGAACTGGAGCAGATCGGACAGGCAGTCTCACAATTCCCTCTCCCATATAACCACATTGGATACAACACTCATTACCTTGCCTTTTGCCTCCTGCATTCCATAACCAAGCAAGGAGTGAAGTGGAAACCATGGCTAATGGCTCCTCTGGTGGAGAAACATCCTCTGATTTAAATCCTCTTCCTGACATCCTGTAATGCGAGCTCATTCAATCCCCTCCCAACTTTTGTTCTCTCTCTCAACTGTTTTCCAGCAAGATGGGCAATTGATAGTGGCTTACTTTCTTTTTGGACAGTCTTCCGAACTCTTTTGTTTTCTTTTTTTCACCCCTTTTCTCCACTCTCCAGCAAAACCACCATTCCCTCTGATCTACTACTGCAAAATGGCACCGATCTCACCAGTCTGTATGTTTCTCCATGAACCACCAGCCAACCAGTGAGTGGGACAGCATCACATGACCCACCAGTCACGTGCAAGCACCACATCAGGGAGAGCTGAGGCCTACCATCATTTCAGGCCTAACCCCACAACACCACTGCAAATTTTACTTTGTCACATGGCTTAAAATGGCAGAGAGATCCCACCAGCACCTCCGCTCTGGGAACTTGACTGCTTGTCCACCTTCTGGGGGCAAGGAAAATCCCAGATGATCCCCCGCATGGAAGCCCCCCTTCCCCAATCATCAAGGGGCCAGCTATTCCAAGGAAGGTGACCCACAACACAGAACCTCACCAGCTTCTCTCAAGAAAATTCATAGAGTAAATATACCCTACCTTGGGACATCTTCCAATCATTTAGACTCAAAGTTCCTCTCGAAGGTATTCTGATTCCCCAGAAGTCACCAATGGGAGTCTCAGAGAATTCATCTTCTGGTGCCAGCGTCGTTTCTTCATTTCCCCCACCAATCCCAGGAGCATAAGGGCACAGGATCACCTCAGTGCTTCAAACCTCCCTTGGAAGAAACTTATGGGAGACTCTCAAAGCTAAGGTTTAAATTTCATTATTATCCTTATGGCTAAATCAAACACAGGACTCCAAGTTTTTCCCCAATGTATTCCATCCTTTATGGGGTGCTCTCCCGGCTGCAGCCTGCTAATACCTCAACTGCCAGTCCTCCTGTCTTATGAACTAGCCCCAAATTGTCATGTCTGTACCCACCCAGTCCACAGATTACTCTGCCTCTTATTTCCAGCATCCAGTACCCTCTTTAGCAGTTCTAGTGGCTCCACTACCTAAATTCATTACTGTGTTGCCCGAGCTGTGCAACAAGATAGGAATGGGCCTAAAAGGCCTTGGCAACTGGGACTGGAACCAGCAACCTGATGACCCGCATGGGGATTCTAACCCCAGGCCCTAGGACCTACCCCTCCAAGCAGACCCCACTTTAGGTAAAGGCCAAACCCACTTCCCTCTCTTAACTCCTGAGCCACCTTGCCATGCAAGGTATGGACCAGGACCACTCTCACCAGGCCCCCAGGCCCTGCAGCAGCCTTGCCATAGCCTGCTACAGCCCTGATGACTCAGGAAACCTGATCCACAAACCAGGGCCTACTACGCCCCCAGGGATCCAACTCTACACACCCTCCTGAATACCTGGCAGCTCTCACCAACCAGCCCCCCTAGGGCCTGGACCCAAAATGACCATAACTGCCTCCACTGATGTCCTCCCATGAATGCCCACCCAGGAACTGAAGCTGCCGACCCTGCCTAAAAGTGAGGGGGCCCCCTTCTGACTGCCCTGCTGCTGATTACCCGCTGGTCTCTATCCCTTCAAAGGCCTAGCGTTTCTCTGCTCCCTTCTATATATATTGTTCCTACCACTCCCTTTTTGCTGCCCCAAGTGACGGCTAACAGAAATTGCTCCCCCCAAAGCACTAAAACCAGTCTAAACCCCAGGGGAGGGAAGGGGGAACTCTAAGGTGAGCCATAAGCCCCTCTCAACATGAGAGGGGGCTTACACTCATAAACCTTTCACCAGGAAAAAAAACAGCCAAGTGGAAACACTTTTCCATCTGGTGTTCCAAAACCTCCCTGGACCCTTTTAAGTGTCCACCTGAAAAGGCTTTGAAATACAATACCTACTAGATCATTTTGATGCAGGACTGCAGTATTTAAAAGACTATGTCTGTAGTTTAATGGGCAGGAGCAACCAGCCACATCCCCTTCCATGAGCTATTTAAGCCAGCTTCCTCCAGCCTCATTCAGAAGCACTGTTTCTTTGCTCCCACCATCCTCTGCTCTACTTCTCCTGCCTTGGGGCTCCTTCCAAGATACTGTACCTTTAGCCTAAAGGAATTATGTTCCCATAGCACTTCAAAGGGTGGAGCCCTCCTTTGTTTTCATGGTACCCCTAACAGGGTGGTAGTCCCTTAGGGGACAGCGAGTGCAAATGGCCAAGGTATCCACATAGCAAAGTCAAACAACTCACTCATTCAGCTAACCTCCAGACTAGCAACATGTTGCCCAAGTTCAGCTCCTTACTTAGGTTGTGTACACCCACTGAATACACAGTTAAGTTCCATTTGTCTGCTTTATCAGCATACTATGAGCCTGTAGGCACCCACTTTCTGATGCAACTGCCATGGTTCAAGATGTTCCACAGGGGGTATATTGCACATGAGAAGACCCAACCCCCCCAATTAGGAAGCCACTGGCTCCTTGGGACCTCAGTCTTGTGCTAGACATGCTTACTCGCAAGCCCTTTGAGACTATTGTGAACTGTGCCATGAGATATCTGACTTGGAAAGCAGCATTTCTGGTGCCCATCACCTCTTCGTGGGAAGTGTTTGAAATCCATGCTTTGGACACAGATCCTCCATATTTTTTCCATAAAGATAAGGCAGTCATCCATATGCAGCCCAAGTTCTTACCTAAGGTGGTGCTGGAGTTTTACTTGAATCGGTCTCTGATTCCACTACCTGCCTAGTTTGTCGGTTTTCAGAATGAGGGAGAGAGAACTCTGCACTCAATTGATATGAAAAGGGTCCTTTGGATTTACCTGGACAGGGTCAAACACTACAGAAAAGCAAAGCAGCTCTTTGTCCATTTGATCCCAATTGAAAGAGACTCTTTATCACAATCAAATGCTTGTTTGTTTATTTGCTTAATGGGTAAACCATACTGGAATGAATTCCATTTACAGATGTGATCCACAAGCAGGGCCCCTAATTTTCTGCGGCACAGTGGGACCAAGTTCTGTGGCAAGACTACCATTTGCCGCAGAACTTCTGCGGCGGTGGTTTGTAATTTCTGCGGAAGTTCTGCAGCACTAACAAACTACCACATCACAGTGTCAGCTTGTCATCCTGGCTTTATTTTCATGCCAGTGGTTACAGCAATCAGGATGGTGGAAAGCACAGTAACACTAGTTCAAAAAATAAACTTATAAAAATAATTTTATGCCTAAAAAAGCAAAACAAGTGTCCCTTAAGTGCCCTTAAGGTCCTAGTCTGTTGCATAAATGACATATGCAGAGGGGATCTTATGTGATAAATAAGGTATTTCTATATGCATGCTATCTAATCCACTAATGATGTTTCCACTGTCTATCCCTTATATATTTGTATGTGCTTTCAACACCACTCATGAGGTTCCCAGTGAGTATCACTTGCATATTTATATGCAATCTGTAACATACATACAAATATGCATATGTGTGTGTGTGTGTGGTGAGAGAGACAGAGATATTTTGTGTTTGTGTGTGTGTATATATATATATATATATACATATTTTTATTTCCATGAACTTGCATCTTCATTCATACAGGTCCCATTGGAAATGGCATAGAAGAGTTATTGCAAACTCATTTTTCATGTCAGCCTGCTTTCCCTGACACACTGCGTAACACCATCAGGCCATGACATGCATGTGAACCAATTGTGAGATACAGCTCTCTGGCCCATCGCAATGTGTCCCATCGCAATGTGTCCACCATGCAACAGAACGCTGCACCATACCTTCCCAGGCTCCGAGCAGTGATGTGTTCCACCAATCCTTGTGCTGCCCAGCCAGCAACCAGAGCTAATCTCTGAACCTGAGTTGCCGGCACGGAAACACAGCATGCTACCCTCTGGCCCAACAGCTGTCCCTGCACACAGCATTTCTCAATAACTTTTAGGTGATTCTATCAACCAATGACAATATGTAATCAATAACCCTGGCAAAATACATACAGTGCAATTATTTATTTAACAGGTCTATTCTTTCAACAGGTCTACAATTATTATATTTCACTTTTCTGGGCATAATTACTTTATTTTCTTAAAATTTAGACAGTTAAATTAATTTTACCAGTTATTCATTTCAGATAGCATCTCTATACCTTAAAGGCACAAATAGGTTTGTACAAAATGAGGTATGCACTTAACAGGTCTGTGCTATTGACTAGGTTTTCTTTAAGTTGGCCATAGTGCAATAATGTAAGACTGAAAATTGTATTAGGCTGTAGTGCAGGTTGAGCAAATATCACTATGCACGATGTGCTGTGCCACCGTCTCTGGCAGTGGGAGCTGTGGTAGATAAGTGACTGTTCATTTCTGTTGCAGAATGCAGCCATTTTGTTGGCAAATGTATGATGTTATAGCAATGATAACATCACATTCTGAACATATAGGGGGATTTTGGATATAAAAAGAGGGGAAGGGAACCAGATTCTATGTATAAACAGAAATATTAATAAAAAATCACCAAGAAGAGTGAATTCTGCAGCACCGCAGAGAGTCCCTGCGGTAGATTGCAAGTTCCATAAAATTCTGCAGCCGCAGAATTCTAGGGGCCTTGTCCACAAGTAACAAAGGTACATACATAACATAACTTTTAACATCTAAGACACAATTTGTCAGCATTAGCATATTTAAAAAAGATTAATTAAACATACTGTACATATTCAGATAGAGTGCCAAAATGCTCAAGTGCCGCCTTTGAAGAAGCCCCAGCAGAAATTACCTTTCTAATATCGAAAGGAATCTTATTCCAGTATTAGGGGCACAATACCCAAAAGCCTGTTGCCCAATTATTGTTTTCTTTAAAGGAATTTTCAAAGACTTATTATCAGCCCTGTAACTAGTATGCAAGACGGTATCATAAAACAATAAAATTCTGGCCAAAGATTCAGGAATACCTGACTTAAGAATTCTAAATGTAAACTTGACCAGCACATATTTAAACATTCTGCTGGACAGTCAGCCATCCCATCCTCTTTAAAACCTCACAATAATAGGTGGATTTAGGAACAGAGAGTGCAAATTTACCAATTAATTGTAATAATGCTGATTTTCTTGAAACAATGCTAGCAGAAACATTATCTGTAATCACAGTGGCATAGTTAACAACAGGGATCAAACATTGCTAGGCAATCAACATCTCTGAGTCATCAGTTAAGTAAGAGTGTTATCTATATAACAATACCACCTTTGAGTGGATCTTATTAGTTACTTTAGTAAAATGTCATTCATAACTTAATGTGGGATCCAACAATACTCCCAAATATTGGAAACTCTCCACATTTTCAAGATATGTTCCATCAACAGAATTAACTAATGAATCCTGGTTCACCCCCTTAAGCCTTACATTTGTTCCAAACATTGTTGTCTTTGTTTTTGCCTTATTTACAACTAACCTGTTGGCTAATAGCCACCGCTGCATGTTACCCATCTCTTTAGTTAGTATCTAGTTCAAATCAGAAACTGTAGCACTTTGACAATAAATCACTGCATACAGTGTGAAGGAAGCATTCTCTAGAATGCCAGAAATTTTATCAACGAAAAGAGAAAACAAAACAAGTCCTAATATGGAGCCCTGTGGTACTCCACACATTACAGAAGTAGTCTCTGATACAACATTACCATATTTAACCTTTTGAAACCTACCACTTAAATAATTTTCAAACCAATTCAGTGCAGATTGCCATATACCTAATGACTCAAGCCTTTTAATTAAGAGACCATGGTCTACAAGATCGAATGCCTTGGTCAAGTCCACGAACATGGCCTAGTAAAGCAAACACTCTCCATACCCTCCAGGACTGCACTCTTGAACTTGACCAAGGAAGTGTCTGTCCCATGTCCCCTTCTAAACCCATGTTGACAATGTGAGAGTAACCCACATTCATCAATATAGTCAATAAATTGATTACAGACTATTTTTTCCTGGACTTTAGCCAAAGCAGATAAAATAGAAATGGACCTGTAGGTCTCAAGATCACTAACTAAACCAGATTTATGAACCGGAATGACCAAAGATTGCTTCCAAATATCTGCCACCTGGCCCAAGCAAAAAGATAAATTAAAAATAATACTAATAGGATAAACCAATACTTCAGTGGCATCCTTTAAAAGATTAGAGACCAGGCCATCAGAATCACCAGAACTATCTCGCTTGATGGTTTTTAATCTTGGATTAAGAATTACCTTAGCCACTGCTATACCATTGCAGGGGTAAAGCTAGAGGGCAAAGTGCATGCCTACTCCACCAGAGAGGTAGCCACTTCCTTGACAGAGATACTCTAGGTGTTGATTCCAGGCATCTGCAGGGCTGCAACTTGGAGCACAGTGCATTCTTTTACCAACCACTATGCCCTGGATGCTCATGCCAGGCAACATGCCTACTTTGGCAGGACCACTGTGAATGGATTATTATCTTGAGTGAGGTCTGAGCTCAGCCTCCCTAATCTGGGGGTCTTTCTCTGAGCTTGGTACTCTGACCAATTAGTGGAATCTGTGGAGAAGATTGATTCTTCAAAGATTTGAAAGTTAATGTACTTACCATAACTGTTGATCTTCCTGAATATCTTCTCCATAGATTGCCATGTCCACCCACCATTCCCTAGACTCACTGTAGTATTGTTGTGGTATGGTCTTCCACCCTTTTGTGTTGGTTTGGGCTCTGGAGACACTGTGTTACTCTAACTGGTGTCCCTTCTTACATGGCCACCAGGGCTAGTGTATGCCCTTATTGTAGTTAGTGCATGGGTTACTTCTTAGGTTCATTCTGGTCAAATCCTCTGTGCCGATGTTTGGAGCTGGTGTCACTGTATACCAGCAGGCATGTGTCAGCCTGTGAACACAAGGCTACTCACATCACCAGCCCCCACCAGAAAAGTTTTTGGTCTTGTGGTGCCCTATTGCCTCCAGCTCAGACCCATTAGTGGTAATCTATGGAGAAGATATCCAGGAATATCAACAGTTTTGGTAAGTATGTGATTTTTATTTTCAAGACAACTGGTGATATTACCATGCCACATGACTCCAGGCTAGATTCTGACAATACTGAATTCGTAGCCTTTCTGAAACTCAACTTACCACAGATCAACTTCAGATATCGATTTGATTATTCACTTGTCCAACAAGTCACATCTACTGATATTCCCACTCCTGTTCTTCCTGCTTGCTTGTCTCTCCAGACTCCCACTGTTAACACCACAAGCCAGCTTACCACTCCCAGCAGCACCAGCAGTGCAAGTACTATGAGACACACCTCCGCTTCAAGTCTTCCTGAAGACAGTACAACGTTCAAATGTCATCACCAGCAAGCTGGATGTGATCCGGTGTTTTGTACTGCTCACACCAAGTCATTCTCAATTTAGTAAGACTGTTATGTCACCCACCCCACTGTCAAGAAATGACAACAATGTAACAGCATCCCCAACGCCAAGTGAGTCATCAGTAATGACCGCACTGAGCTGTTCAGCTTTCTTGGTCTTGTGACCTCATGAAGTCCATTCACTACAGCAAGCCTGGCTGCCAGTGGGCAGTAGCTGCCTTAATTTTTACTTTAGTTCAATCAGTACAAAATAAATACAAAACAATAACCCACCCAACCAAAAAAACAGAAAAGTAAAAACCAAACAAAATAAAAACCCTGTACAATATATCTATGCATGATAAAACATTGGGAAGATAAATGCAATGCCATAAATGTATTGCCCTTTAATTTGTGTTTATGTTCTTGGATGCATTACATCTTTTTTTTGGGGGCTGTTATTTTAAATTTTAAAATATATGAGACTAGTAAGAAGATAGTAACTGGCATGGAGGTAAAACAGAGACCGCAGGAGATTAAGCCATGAGGTCAGCAATGAACACTAACAATTACTACAGCTCAGAACTGGGACACAGCAGTCATACTCATTTGTGGGCTGTATCACATCGCCACAAACACACCAGTCTCCAGAAATGGCATGCAGATACCACCTGCGACAAGGAAACTATAGTAATTATTATTCATTGCTAACCTCAAGGCTCCCTTCTCCATTTTTCGTTTGTTTTGCCCCATATGAATTACTGCATTGAGGGCCCTATGCAATACGCAGCCTGGTACACATTGGTAGGGGTGTGTACCAAGCTGCACAACTGCACACCATGCAGCCAGCACCATGAGATGTGTGGGGCCAGTATGCATGACTCCATAGGTGGCCTGAGTGCAGCCGCATAGCTCCACACCTGGGAGCAGAGACAGCTTGGGGGTGAATATAGAATGGACAGGGGGATTTCTATCAGAAGCCACAGTGGACCTCCGGCTCCATGAGAGCAAGGAAGCATGGGACATGGCAGCCCACATATGGGCTGCCATGTCCCCAACAACCCAAAACAAAACTATTGACATATGGAATTCAGTACTCCACAGTCTGCCACCACCCCTAGCCCTCCAAGACATTGAGGAGGCAGGGATCCATGGCTCTGGGGTGCCATGTCACCCGGTGCTATCTGTCAGGCAGCACAGCCATTATGGCAGTGCTCAGGCTGGCATAGTAGACCCCCCCTGGCAATGGCCTGGCAGAGCACAAAAGGCATTGTGCATGCCTCGCTTCACCAGCATTCCATGGATATGCCCAGTCCCCAACCCCTGACCAAACTGGCTGTGTAGTTGCACAAATTCCCCCATGCATGGTCCTGGGCAAGGGTGCAGAGTGGGTGCATATCATTACTGCATACACAAGTGCCCATCAGACATCCAGGATGTGAATATCCCAGCCCTATGTGCAATGTAACAAGGTACGT
This sequence comes from Neoceratodus forsteri, assembly GCA_016271365.2. Taxonomy (NCBI): domain Eukaryota; kingdom Metazoa; phylum Chordata; order Ceratodontiformes; family Ceratodontidae; genus Neoceratodus; species Neoceratodus forsteri. The sequence continues at coordinate 105,900,542 of CM057459.1, read as the reverse complement.
AAGCAAAGGATACCTTCATGCATAGGGCTCTGACTGCTGAAGGGAGTCAGAAAAATTGATGAAGCTGAACCAAAGTTTCATCCCCATCTCAAAGCTGAACCAAAGATAACTTTTGCCCACTTCTGTTACACTCAGTCTAAGACACTGAACATGGATGGGCACAAAACAAGTGACCAGAAGTGACTAGTACATTAGGGTAAGAAAGTATTAAACAATATTGCAAGATGATGCTAATGTTTTCTATTTATATGGCATTCAGCTGGAGAATTCCACTCATTAGTACAAAACAGAGCCAACGGATGGAAAATCAACAGTAAAACACTTGCAAAGAAAAAATAACAGTGTCAACTAACAATAAAATATATGACATTCAATTGGAAAGTTCTACTCAGTCACAAAATAGAGCCAACATATGGAAAATCAGCAGTAAGACTTTCTTAAAAATAATTACTTAGCATTAACTAGCAATAAAAATTATTCTAAGGCTTCTCAAAACAACCATGTTTTCAAATGGGATTTTAACAGGCACAGAGATCAGGCTGTTCTTCTGATACTGGCTGGAAGTCTATAGCAGCAGTCCGCAGGCAAGAAGGGGGAAATCAACAGATGCTGAAGATTTTCAGAAGGCAATGATCTCACTGGGGCAAATGGGACAAGGAGATCCAGAATATAAGCAAACCCCACTGCAGTGTGTTATGTAGTTCATCATTTATATCTGAACCTCACTTGGTGGGAATGGATCTCCTATCATGACTTTCCATCTCTATGCCTCATACCTTTTCAGGTAGAGAAGAAATGTCAGGCTTGAACACCATCCATTAAAGAACTTCCAGCCATTATATACAGCAGCTTTTTGCTCTTCCAGAGCCCAATCCTCCCTCCCACCCAACCATCCACACCAACATCTGCATATTGGGGGAGTAGCACTGTCACCCAATATCCAGAGTGGTGGTGGGAGGATCAGATTTACCAGTCTTGGAGCTCAGAATAAATCAGCTAGGTACCTGGGATACTGAGGCATCATCCACTAGTTGCCTTGTCCCTTTCCCATTCTGATTATTCTCCACACCTTGAGAACACAAAGATACAGCTACCAACAACCCTAGTACACCATCCATGTGTCCTTCCTCTTTCAGCACTTCTTGCTTCACTGCCATCCATGGTTACCAAGGTGCTAGTATCACAGCACCCTACGGATTTCCATAATGCAACCTGAATATTGCTCTTTTTTTTTTTATGAAGACTGCTATTTCTCACCTGCTGCGGTGGTTACCAACTGGGGCATCCAGCCACTGGCCCTGCCTGCCAGGAGAGCAGCAGGCTCACTCATATGATGGGAGATCTGGTATGGCCATCAGCCAACCCGCTGGAGGGCCTCCCCATACCCTACCAAGCTGGACCTGCTCCAGACCCCCCCCCCCCCAGTGCAATTCCAATGACAGTCCTCCCGGCAGTACAAGGCACTGCCATCAAGTTGCATGGTCACACCCAGCCATTTTCCTCTTTATCTCCCCACTGGAGTGCAGACATGCAAAGATGTCAAGATACTGCGTGCCGACATCTGCTGCGCTCCCCCATGCACACCTGCACTAGTAGAGCCCCCGGGCATCCCCAGGGGCTGCTACAGTGCAGTGGGTTTCCCCAACCCTCCCCAGGACTAGGAGAGCAGTCTGTGGATGCTTGATCCTAGTCCTCACCTGCCGACCCCAATGACCCAAGCTCATTCCCGAACCCAGGTCACTGGTGTGGTGCGAGGTGTGGTGTCCAGTGCCTCAACCCTCCGCGCCACAGGGCCGGCTGCTCTTTTTTTTTCAATGTGCTTTCTGAGGCATGTTCCAGCTGATGGAATGTTGGAATGGAGGCATAATACCCTATTTAGGTTTTTGGTATTGCACCTCTGGCATCTTATTTATAGAGCGATTTCTATCCCTGAAGTGAAAAAAAAAAATCTTGCTGTAACAGTCTAATTTTGTTAATGATAGACTGGATCCCTACCACAGCATCTGTATTAAGTAAGGAATAAGACACAATGAGAGACGCAACGAGATGTGGTTTATGGCCTGATAAGAGCATGCCCCAGATGTGTAATGAGGAATTAGGCACTTGCGCTGAGTGCCTCTAGCACCTGGGAAGTGCTCTTATCAAGCCATAATCCATGCCTCAGTGTGCTTTATTCCTCATGTAAAATGGGTCCCCCAGTAAAAAAGTTAATTAAAAAGTGCACATAAAAAGTGTACATAAAAAGAGTAAACAATATGATGATATCATAGAAACAAACAAAAAGTAGTCCTTGTATTGTATTGTAATGGAGATATTTAATTAAAATCCAGTAGAGGGCTGTGGTGTATGTCTGTACCCTCCCCGCAACACACACACACACAAAATCATCCAGAATATGCTTTTTTTTGCCCTACATGTTTTTATTTTGACAGGTTTTTTTTCTCTTTTTCCATATCACTTTTTTCAGTTTTTCAGTTTTCTCCCCATACACCCCCTCCCCCTCGTGGCGTGAACCTGCTTGTGTGGAGGCACGCGCATGTCATGTCTCTGTGCTTCTGTGTCACCCAACCTCCAACACTGCCCTCTAGCCTCACTAAGTGACAGCCAAGAAGTGGGACGACAACCCTCCCATCCCCTCCGTGGGAGAGGAGAGCAGTCTATTGAATGCTCAATCCTCTCCCTCCCCTGCCGACCCCCGGCAACTCGAGATCGCTCCCGACCCCAGGTCACCAGAGTGGCGTGAGGTGTGGCATCTATCACCTCAACCCTCAGCACCACTGGGCCAGCTCGACTGTGTTTTTTGATGAGCAAGTAACTGCACAGGGAGTTTTCCTCAGTGGAGCAGGAGCGAACATGTCCCATGCCAGCTGTCATAGTTGGTGCTTTTCTTCATGGTGTTTTGCTGAAGTTACTGATGTTGAAAGATCTTCCTTAATAAACACATTTCAAGTGTTACATTTAAAAGACATGAATGAGCTAATACAGGTGAGATTAAGGAATTAAAGAGCTAATGAATGAGTAGATCTGGGCCGCAGTTTCAAAGCCATGTCCTGGCAGTACGCGCATCACTCATTTCATTGCAGCTGGCTTTGTTTTTCAAAGCAGCATAGGTTACAATTTAATGTTAAAATCTTTTGGCTGAAACTGATGTCGATTAGATAATGCTGTGCATTTGTCTCTGTGTGTGTGTGGGGGGGGGTGTACTCCAGGTTGCTCAGGCAGGTCCTCTTACTTTTAGAATGTAGACATTGACACATTGATTTCCCTTGTGAAATATCATGACTGGCACAATATGCACTGATAAGTACATGGCCAAAGGTACCTCTCGGCCAATCAGAATGCAGAAAACTCCTGACCTATTTTATAAAAGTAGGTATTGAGGTGCATGAATGCACACAACTGATAGGAGAGTGTGCACACAATTGGAATTCATGTCTTAACACCCCTAACACAGGCTGATATCAGCATGTATGGTATTGTTTGTTCAAGGTTCACTCTGCATATTTAATGTTCCTGTTCCTTCTGTTCTTTGCTTTGTACATTTTCATGCTATGGTTTTAACTTTAGCATTACTATTCATTTCCACGGTTTAGATTGTTTTTACTGTCTCCTTTCCATATGTATACCCTTCCCCCAGGTAGCATCCAGGTGAAAATGAGCCTTGGCTTAGTGTGCCTTTCCCAGTCAATCAATCTGTGAAAAAAATAAATATAAAAGCAATCTGAGGCCTGGGGCACTTGACTAATCTATCAGCACCCAATCACCTAGGAGGGAACTGCTGAGACTTGATAAATCCAGTCCTCCAACTCCTTGTCATAAAATGGCCAGTTCATGGCTAAAATCCAGCTTCATTGAAAGTGGTATCAAAGCCAGAACGTGTGAATCACACAAAGGAGCTAGAAGTCCCTCAGGCAACTGCCTTTTTTGCCTGTGCATCAATTCAACCTTAGCTTACAACTTCATAAATAAATCTGGAGGCAGCGTATCCTGGTGCTTAGAGGGCAGAACAGCAAACCAGGAGGCTCAGGTTCCAATGACCCACTGTGCCAGGACCACAGCTAAATTCTGAGCACAGTCCCTCCCCTCTTACCTTGCGGCCACCCTAGCAGCTCTTCCCCCACCTGCTTATTCGCTCAGGAACATGGATTCCCAGCCTCTCTTCGTCCCTCACATGTCCACCACTACTGGCCAGGCTGCCTTTAAATACCACATGCCAAAATTATGGAACTCTTTGCCGGTAGACATTAGGCATACTACCAGCACACAAATGCTCAACTCTCTCCTCAAGACGCACTTCACCACTACATGCTCTTGCAACTTGCACGGCTGTGGTCCTAAAATCATGCCCATCACCAATTTCTGCCCAGTTTACTGAGCTGCACTGCTCCACACTTGCATTTTCACAGATCCCTATCTATGCCATAACACAGTGTACTCTGTTCCACACCCTAGCACTGCAGATACTGATATGCATTATAGGCCCCCTCAGCTAGTTGCTAGTGGTCCAGCACAACTGTACTACTGCTTTCATAGACACATGGGCATTATTGCCCTTTTTTTCTTTAAAGCAAACCTAAGCTGTACATTCTGTATATTTACTCCATTGTATTTTCTACTGTTGCCTAACTATACATTCAATTGTATTTCTATTTGTGTTTCTACTGTATTTTTTCCCTCCCCCACCCCACCCCAGGGCACTTCTGGAATCAAGTGGCACCCAGCTCAGTATGCCTGCCTGGTAAAACTCCTAAATAAATAAAACCCCTTACTCACTGTGGGATCTTGGGCAAGTCACTTGGCCTTTCTTTTGCTTCAGTCTTCCCAGCTGAAAATTGGGTAGAAGGTAGACACCACTGAAAACAAGATGTTGCATCTTATCTGGACAAGCCTGGGAAAAACCAAACTGAAAACTGAAGATCTAGGGCCCCATTCTCAGCGACTAATGGTGGTGCTCAGTGACCATATATTCAGTGGTCACTGTGACCCGTTAACTCAGCCTCTACCATCACAAATTTATCAAGCCTTGCTCAATACAGGGCCAATCACAAAGGCATGGCAGGCCTCACAGCTCAGTTGCAGCCACCTGCATCTCCATCTTGTTACCACCTGTAAAGATAAGGTGGTAACAGGGGACACAGTGCTGTGACTGGGCACACAAACCCAGTAAGTTGACCATGTTTTGGGACCACCAGATCACCAGGTGATGGTGGATACTATGGCTAGGAGGGGGAGGAGGAACCACTGGTCTACCGGGTTAGACAATGATTGGGGGCCACTGGATCACTAAGGAATCCTATAATTAGCTGCAAGAAGGGGACCACTGGGCCACCAGGGCCCTCAAGCCTAGAGTCTGACTATGAAAGGGGGACATATCTGGGCACAATGTCATGCTGCAGTCTGACTGCAGGTGCACGCTGGAGTGCTAGTAGGTGCTCAACTGCTAACAGCTGGATTTCTGATTTGCAATGATCTTCTGTCATAAGGTACATTCTTCTTCCTGACATATGCACCAACATCTGTGTATAGTGCATTCAGCTGGCATGATGGTGCATTCAAAAAGCATCCACATTGTGTTATCCTCATATTGACTTAGAATCAGACCCCTGAAGTTCAGTCATGGTCACTGGTGGGTGGACAGTGTTACCTGCCAGCTGTTTGTCATATATGTCTTCACTGAAGGAGTCAAACCTCCTGCAACTTGCATTGAAAAACTGAAGTGTTTTCCAGGTAGTGAGGGGCATGGGGGTGGACACAGACAAGGGACATTGATTACCTACTCCAACATAATTTTATTTTGGCCAGGAAAGGCACACTGTACTAATGATCCATTCTGTGTGCATCCCAGCAGTACACGGATGTTAAGAGACATGCTATGGGTAACACAGTTTGTATAGTAAGTGGCTTGTGGGTTCAAGCCCAGGTCTGCTGGCTTGCCAGGTTAACAGCGTTATGCTTTACCCTTTAGGCTATAGTACTTCTGAAGTACAGGTGGCACTGATATCACCAAATACAATTTTTCAGTATTTTCCAAGAAAAGAAGTAACACATGTAGAATAGTGGGTGGGTGACCATCCACAATAAGGCTGTGTTTCCATCAAGGGAAGTGATGACATTGTAGAGATCTTGATAGCAAATCTCAGATAAAAACACAGCTTTAGTTGTGGATGGTCACCCATCCATTGTTTTATATAGTGTACGGTTTGAGACAGAAGATTTACAGAGAAAAAAAAGACAGAGATAAGGTTTGTTTTTGGGTAGTAGCTGTGTTAAGATGTGCAGTGGGGCAAAAGATTACACAAGTTAACAGAAGTCAAACATTAAAAAACGGGATTCAAACAACAAATGACAGCTCATTGGTCAGTTCTTTTTGCACTTTTCTGGGACAGCTTTTGAAAATACTGTGGCTGCCATGGTGTGTTTCTTGATGCATTTTACTTGAAGTGGGACCATGAGTAAGTCTATGAGAACCACGAGTAAGTTTGTGAGAACCATAACAGATTCTGTCTAGAGGCTGCAACGTGAGGAGATAGTGCAGTCATGCAGTTTAAATTGAAAAAGTTGCTATGGTATCATTCTGAGGTCAGAACGATACCATAATAACCCTTTTGAACTGTTCCTTAACAAGAAAATTATGTGTATGGCAATTTATTTATTTTTTTATTTATTCTTTGTTGACCGGATAAGTGCACTAGACAAATTCTGCCTATTTTCAGGAACGACCTAGGGAAGGGGGATACAGATGAATGCCAACTGACCTTGAACCAGATTAAGCTGTTGGTGGTATTTTTAGTGAATGAGGGAAATTTGGCGAGGACACTGAAGAAATTCCCCTACTCTTTTTGATAAGTGCCATGGGATCTTTAACATCCACCTGAACGACCACCAATCCGGGCAGATGAGACCTCGGTTTAACGTCTCATCTGAAAGACGGCACCTCAGAAGTGCAGCACCCCTCTCATGCTGCACTACAGTGTCAGTACTGGGATATTAACCCAAGTGCCAGATGTGGGAACTGAACCCACAGCTCTCTGATCTCAAGTGTGCTACCTACTGAGCCACTGACACTGCTAAATCCATACACAAAGTGGCTAACCATACATTATAATACTTATGCCATATCCTCGATTTGTTGGAACATTGCCTTACGAATGCTAGAATTCATTTCTGACAGATATAAAAGGATAGATCTTTCCTACTTGAGGCACATGTTTGAAGTAGAGATTGCAAAGAAACATTTTGCTACAAAATACATTTATCTACAATTGTACAAAAATAAATTGCTACGCCCTGGTGTAGCTTACATATTCACAATATTCAAAAGGCAAAGTCTTGTAACTTTACCTTTTGAATGCAAAAAGTCCTAATAGATTGAATTTCTTTAAAAACATAACTCTTCCATCAGTTCTGAAAGTCATAACAAAGTTACAAAATTTCCAAAATTCTACAAGATTTTTTTACTGAATACATTGCAGCGCTTTTTTGAAGAATTGAAGTGCTGTGATATTAGGAGTTCATGTACCATCACTGTGTTCTGTTGAAAAGCACCCTATTTTTTTAAGTGTGTGTTCAGTGCTGGTCCTTAAGGCAGACTTGACAGAAATAAAATGTAGTATGAAAAGTGTTTACAGACAACCTATTACTTTATATAGCTTTCTGAACTAAGGAGGAACATTCATGTAACAGTGACCCACATTGTCTGAAAGCCCATGAAAAGGTCTTTAAAACAGGGTACAGTGCTCACCTGTAGCTGGCCACAGTCCAGAGATATAGCTGACCACTAAAACATCTTAAGTCTGCATTATATTTGCTACTACGTGCCACCATTTTATGGAACCTTGCAATATCATATAGGAACAAGCTGTGCTTAACTACATGTGGTTAGACAAAAAAAAAACAAGGTGCAGCATCAGCGTGTGATTTGAAAACAAAACAAAATGGTACTATTAAATGCAAGCTAAAAATGGAAAATCAAGTTAGTTGGTGATTTGTAGTTAGCCTCAGTTTGTTCCTCCATGACATCATAATGTTCCACAAAATGGTGGTAGTGTCATGTATTGAACAGACTTACTCATCTATATCTCTGGAGTGCTTTCAGCTACAGGTTAGCCCAATACCTCATTTAAAACAACTTCTTACGGGCATCCAGACTATGTGGGCCACTGTTTATGAATATTCTACTATAAGAATACAGTACAGTAGAAAAAGGGTACTGTGCTTCCACCTGGAAAATCTAGGTTTGCGTGTGATCCACAGAATCCCAAGTTGTGGCTGGATGGAGGTAAATCACATTGTGCAGGGGTGGTGCTTTGCTCCCAGGTAAGGAGGATATGACTGGACCACCATTTATGAATCCCTGACAGATGACCCTCAAGCAGCATTGGCATCATCTGCGAAGACAGCTGCTCACCTGCCCACCCTCACAGCTGATGGAGGGGTGCTGCTGTGATCATTGGGGTGGTGGACATGGCAACCAAATGGGACAAATGAGAGGAAGAACAATAATATAAAAAGAATACAGTACATATGAATAATTGGTATGGTAAGAAATCCAGCAAGGAGACTGAGAACTTGAAAATGTTAATGAAAATGTCCAAAAGAATTTCCTTACTGTAATGGGGAAAAATACTGAGTAAATCACAGACAGAGTTTACTTTTTAATTTTTTTCTATTTTTAACCATAATATCTTAGCTAAGATGCAACATCTCATTGTCAGTGAGGTCCTGCTTCTGGCCAGGTTACCATCTGAGAGGATCACCATGGTATCAAGTAAGTAAGTGACTGTAGTGTGATTCTGAAACTGGATCTTGTTTTGGGTCAAAGGAAGGAAGGATTGGCTTATAATTTACAATTTACCCCAAGAGTATAGGGATGGGACACAATACTACTGTACATGAGTAGCGAAGTCCAGCAGTGGAGATAATATGCAATGAAAAATGGTTGAAAGAAAATTGCTTAAATTCAGTCTTGTTGGTCTAATCATACTCTATGACCATTGTTTAACCCACATTATAAAATGGGTCAATATAATGGTTCAAACTGATTGGCTGAAAGGACCTTTCACCCGTGTCCTTATCAGCCGATATCTATGCCAACCGGCACTTTTCTTCCCTGGCTGACCTCACAACCTGAAAATATCAGTAACCTGTGATGGCTTCAAACTGCTTTCACAAGCGAGCAAACACTGCACAGGGCATGTACTGCCCTGGCCGACCTCACCCCCCTAACCATGTACAAGTGAACCCAACTAAAACATTAAAAGCAAAGTCTGACCTGCAGTACTTGAAATTAAAAAAAAAAACAAAAGAGCCGCTCGCAATCCCCACTTCAAGATAAGCCGTTCGCAGTTCACTGAGCCTCGTCGCGTGCTCGAAAAAATTCATTTTAAATTAAAATTGACAGTCGCGCCTCAAGAAGTCTTCTCGCCACAAGTATTGGAAATATTCATTTAACTGCACACACTTGGGCACAACTCTGACTGCCGTCTCTTTCAGAAAAACACAATGCGAATAAAACCGCTATGTATGGAAGCCGCTAACGGACATACTTACTCCCGATCCAACTGGAGACAAGTAAATACTGTAAGCACAGAAAAAGCAGTGTGTAATTTTACAGCCTGGCAAAAACAAAATTCAAGAGAAACTCCAGGCAGGCAAAATACAATGAAATGTATATGTGTCTGTGAGTGGTGGGGAAGCGTGGTACTAAAATGGAAAATCATGATAGGCGCACACACACTCACTATTACTACCAGTTGTGCTGGCCACTCCGGCTACTGACAGCTACTAGACAAAATGAGAACCTGGAAAACAAATAAAACAAAACTAGAAACAAATCATTAAAAAAAATGAAGTGTGACAGGGCCAAAATTTAGAGAACAGTTTCCCCAGTGCTCTGTAAAGTATTCCATGGGAAATGGGAGAGGGGAACCCCCTGCCTCCTACCTGGAACTATGCAATGATCTCAGTAATACTGAAGGAAGGGAAAGGTCCTGTGCATAGCAATTTGTACAGATCTCTTTCAATCTTAAACATGGACTACAAGCTGTATACCTTGATAATGGCAGCTACAGATGATTAAATACAGTGCTACCACCCAGTATACAGTAGGATCAGACTGGTTTCCTACAGTCAAGGCAGGCACTGAATAGTGTCCTTCACACTGTACATATAAGAGACTACATAAACAAAGACCAGTTTAAAAACTTCTTGGTTAGTCTCGACACCAAGAAGGCCTTTAATAGGGTTGTGTGGCTTTTTCTGTATGATGTTCTGGGACAATTTGAGTTCCACAAGAAGTATATAGAGGGACAAGCCATATTTATAAATCCCCACAAGCCTATATTAAAATGAATGGAAGGATTTTGCCACCAATTGCTTTGCATAGGGGTACCAGGCTGGGGTGCCCCTTTTTCCCCACTTTTATTTGCCCTATATATTAAGCCACTGGCCCAGTGGATTCAATGAAATCCTAGAATCACTGGGATACCTATGAAGAGAGGGGAAGGGAAAGTCATTTTGTATGCAGACAACATGCTACTCTATTTGGCAAACCCAAAAGTTTGTCTTAAAGAGGTATGGCGAGAGCTCCAGCTATTTGGGCAAGTAGCAGGATACATTCTGAATACTTTAAAAACTGAGGTCCTTTCCATTTATTATAAAGCTACTCAAGAGTTAAGCGCCTCAATGGACATGAACTGAGTCAAGAAATCAGTAGAATATCTAGGGGTAGACAGCAAAAGACAGTGCTAAACTATCTGAACTCAATAATGCCCCTTCAGAAAATAAGCTGAAAATGAATTATGCTCAATGGTCTCTGCTGAAACTACCAATGTACTCAGGAATACATAGAATGATAATGAATGTCTTGTTACCGGTACTTGTTTCAGTTTTTGCTGGTGGCTATTGCCAGTACCCAATTTAGAGACTGGCACAGGAATATGAGTAAACTTGTATGGGCAGGGCAGAAGCCAAGAGCCCACCCCAAGTTACTGTAGGTAGGTAAGGTGGGGGGAGGGCTTTGCCCAATTTGGAACTATACTATGGAGCCATTTACTTGAAAGTGATTTTTATTGATGCTTAACCCAGCCTATATGGCATGTTGGAAAGAAATTTATGTAGCTCAATTGGATATAGTTCACCAGAGCATGTCATTTTTGGGTGTGCAAAAATACCTTATTTTAAATACTCACCCAAGTAGTCATATAAGGAGCCCCAAATATTCTTCATTCATGCTTCATTATTCATTACTCAGCTGCCGAAACTAGTGTTAGACTTACAGATCTCCTGTGTCTTCCTATCCAATCAGCTGCAACTTTGGAAGCACATTGAAGGTAGCCAATGTGACCCAGAAGCCACAGGCAAAAGAGACAGACGTCTGAGCTGCTGTGAAGAGCAAGACTGACTTACATCATCTTGTTAAAATTAGCCAAAAAGCAAAAATATTGACTGTTTTTGTTTCCTTTCTAAGTCAGAAGCTTTGGGTGCCACTTTGTTAACACTTGTAGTGTAAAAGTTAGTATTTTTATCAAAACTTCTAGGAGGGTTTTTTCCTAATAGTGAAAAAGAAACTATTAGTACTGCTAGGCCTGTTTGTGATCTGCAAGCAAGAAATTAGTCACGGGCATACATTAAAAGAACACAGATTGTGACCGTTTTCTTTTGTGCACTGTTCTCTACAAGCAATCCACCACTGGTGCACATTTAAAAACACAGACTTTTTTGTCCATTTCCCACTAAGTGGCAAGAGTTGAGAACTGAATAAAATAGGTTGCTTTTTGTCAGACATTTGTGCGACACACTCATCTCCTTAAAGGAGTGTTTTTTTTTCCTACCGAGCCTTTTCTCCCCACCTTGATAGCATCGAGCAGCACCTCACTGACCAGCCCCATCACTGACCTTGCTCTAAACAGCCTTACAGGTCATCCATGACAGTTATCCACATCAGGACCACTATGCAGTTGGTGACCACTGCCCAGCTGTGTTGCTCGTGGGAGAACCTGCTGGTGTGTGTGTCAGTTTTGCTCTGAAGTCGTGGTTTTCTCCACCTGTGGTGCGGTATACAATGATGGTCAGCTACAACCAGTGGCGAGGGTGGGAGAAGTGAACAAGAATGGGCAGAGACACCAGTAAGGTGCTGGTCTGGAAACATTACTGTAGTATGGTAATAACTTGCATACAGTGTGACCATGAGCAAAGCAAGACACTTAACCACCCTACGGTACTAGGCAGACCTGAAACTAGTTTCAGCTCAGTGTGTCTTTCCCAGCCCAAAATTGTAAACTAAATTTAAAAGGGGCAGATTGCAGCTGGGCAGGCAAGTCAGTTTTGGTTAGGCCTTCTTCTGTTGACCAAATTCTATATTTTTATATTTCTGACAGGGTAGGGAAGGTGGCTGCAATTTGCCACCACCTGATGTTTGTCACTTACGTTCTTCAGTTCTCTCTCTCTCTCTCTTTCGGATTCTTGAGTTCTCTTCTCTTTCTCTCAAATTCTTGAGTTCTCTCTCTTGGATTCTTTAGTTATCTCTCTCTCTCTCTCTCTCGTTTCCTTTTCAGTGAGTTTGGATTTAGTTCTGTTTCCATATGCTGCTGTTTTATGGTTTGCCTTCTTAATGCTGTTGGGTAACACTTCCATTCTGTTCCAGGTCAGAACTATACAGCAACAGTATCTGTCATCACCCATGTGATCTATACCTGCGAGAACAAGAGACAGAAGGAAAAAAAAACATGTTTAAGAGGCTGACAGGGAAACTGTACAATTAAACGAAACCTTACCCACCTGTAGCTCCACTTGCCACCACTCTCCCCAGTAAAAAAAAAACTTCATTTTGAGTACTTACCTTTGCTGTTACATCACAATGTGCAAGTCTTTCCCACCTATAGCCCCTCCCTCAAAAAAAAAATATCTACAAATAACACAGAAAATGGTATTTGAAGATCATCACTTGATCCTATCTGGGCATCTGTGGGATAGTGGCAGCAATCCAAGCCTCATGAAAGTGAGGGTCCTGGACTTCAGGTGGACAGACTTTGCAAAGTTGGGGCTATGTCTCAGGAAAGCCCTAGCAGGGAGGAAGGGAGGACCGGTGGGGGGGTGAGGACCAGTGGGCCCATCTAAACGGAGCTATAGGGGAGGCTACAAACCTTTGCATTAGGCAAATAAACAAAGGCAAGAGAAAAAGAAAACCATTATGGTTCTCAAAGGAATGGCCGAGAAGGTAAGAGTGAAAAAGCTGGCTTTCAGGAAGTACAAGGAAACACAGAAAGCGGAGGACAGGGTAGTGTCTCTGGATAAGCAGAGGAAGTAGGGAAGGCAGTCAGGAAAACAAAGGTGCAAATGGAGGAAAAAATAGCCCAGGTAGTAAAGAAAGAGGACAAGACATTGTATAGGTACATTGGTGAAAGTAAAAAGACAAGGGATGAGATTGTAAGGCTTAAGGGAGAAGAAGGGTGGTGTGCAGAAGGGGATTTGGAAAAAGCAACAATCCTGAACAAATATTTTTATTCAGTATTCACGGAAGTGGGAGAAGGTGAGGAACCACAATTAAGTGACAGGAGCAATAAGTGGAGGGAGGTGGACACCAGTCCTTTTACAGAGGAAAGGGTTCTAAAGGAACTTGCAAAACTGCAGTGGACAAGGCAATGGGACCAGATAGGATACATCCTAGAAAAGTAAAGGAGCTTAGGGAGGTGTGGCAGCACCACTGGTGACCCTGTTCAATGAATTGCTGGAAACAGGAATGGTTCTGGAAGACTAGAGGAGGGCAGATGTAGTCCATCTACACAAAAATGGGATCAGGGAGGAGGCTAAAAACTATAGACCAGTCAGCCTGACTTCAGTGGTGGGGAAAATATTGGAATCACTGCTAAAAGAAAGGATTGTGGAACATCTTGAATCCAGCAGAGTACAGGCTCTGAGGCCACATAGATTCATAATGGGAAGATCATGTCAAACAATTTTGATGGATTTCTTTGACTGGGTGACCAGGGAAGTAGATAAGAGGGTAGCGGCAGATGTGGCCTACCTGGATTTCAGCAAGGCCTTTGACACCATTCCACAGAAGAGGCTTGCAAACAAGCTAGGCAACCTGGAAATGGGTCACAAAGTGGTAAACTGGGCTAGAAACTGGTTGAGGGGTAGAACACAGAGGGTGGTGGTAAATGGAGCTCAATCCAAGGAAAGGAGGGTGACTAGTGGGGTGCCACATGGATCAGTTCTGGGGCCAGTCCCATTCAATGTCTTCATAAGTGACATTGCAGAAGTGCTGGAAGGAAAGGTATGCCTCTTTACAGATGACACTAAGATCTACAACAGGGTAGACACTCCAGGAGGAGTGGAAAAAAATAAGGGAGGACCTAGGTAACCTAGAGGAGTGGTCAAGACTGTGGCAGATAAGATTCAATGCAAAAAAGAAGTGTAAAATCATGCATTTGGGGAACAGAAGCCCAGGGAAGACTTACATGATGGGAGAAGAGATACTGATGGCCAACAAACAGAAAAAGGATCTGGGAGTAATCATATCAGATAACCAAAAGGTGTCCAAACAATGTGCCATGGTTGTGGGGAGAGCCAGTGGGGTACTCGGGTGCATAGGGAGAGGTATCACCAGCAGAAGAAAGTAGGTGGTGATGCCTCTGTACAAATCACTTGTGAGATCTCATCTGGAGTACTGTGTCCAGTTCTGGAGGCCAAATCTCCTTAAGAACATAGACAGGCTAGAGGCAGTTCAGAGAAGGGAAACAAAAATGGTGCAGGGTCTGCACCAAAAGTCATGTGAGGTGAGACTGGAGGACCTCAATATGCATATGCTGAAAGAGAGGAGAGAGGGGGTAGGGATATGATAGAAACCTTCAAATATCTCAAGAGCATAAATAAGCTACATGAGGGTAACATCTTTCAGAAAAAGAGATATTCTAGAACAAGGGGTCATGGCACAAGGCTGGAAGGGGTGGACTAAGGGGTAACATTAGGAAGTATTTATTCACAGAAAGTGTGGTGGATGCATGGAACAGCCTCCCAGCGGAAGTGGCGGGAGCAAATTCAGTAGAGGAATTCAAAAGTGCATGGGATAGGCATGGGCAACCCTAGCGACAGGAAAGAGAACAAAGGCGGAGATCAAGTAGAGTCTGTGGTTTTTGCAGCAGGTAGGGCAGATGGGCAGACTGGGTGGGTCTAGTGGTCCTCATCTGCCGTCAGTTTCTATGTTTCTATGTCCAGTAATATGACTCATCTCATCATCTATCACATAAGTGGTGGTGGCTTGGAGCTGGACTTACAGAGTACATCAAATGCAGTGGAAATCATAGGTAACAGTAAGTTGTATATAGCAGGAGGACTCAAGCTATTCCACTTCTGAAAAATGCTGCCAGACTCATACCATGACCTTGAGCTCCAGCTGCCACTTGAGTTTTCAGAATTTCTGCTTTACTTTCCCTTTCCAGCCCCTGAAGCCTGCTTTTGTTTTTTCATGCTGTCTAACACTATGGCATACAGGTTCATGCTATTTAAACATTGGGGCATATATTAATAGTTACACAAAAAATGTGCATACTAATGACAATTATAAATCAAGACATCATTCTTAGTCAAACACAACTATTTATTTCTAAACATTCCGGGTATTATAACCAGAAGACGGTGTCTCATGCATATAGTTCTTAAGTTCTGAAGTTCTAAGTTTGGCCAGCACAGTTAATTTCCCACAAAAGTGATTCTCTAATATTCTGTAAAATAAACTAATTAAAATTCATATATTTTAAAACAAAGGTATTTAACATGATTTACAATATGTTTGCATGTACAGCTCCTGTGTCTCTTATGGTTATATAAGTTTATTCTCAAGTCCTTTGTGTGCCAGAAATACTCAACATAACTTTGCAGTTCTCTCACCTAAAGAACTCCAGAAAGCTGTCTTACAACCATAAGAGGCATAGTAGCTGTACGTATAAACATGTATAATGAGTGTGAAAGGTCAGGCTAGCCCATGAGAAAAAGGTGTTTTATGTGCCAATAATATTAGTGCCTAGCTGCAGCCAAGTCAGAAAGTCAGATGGCACACAAAAAGGCTACTTGGACATAAGTTAATGAGTACAAGACACAGTAAATGAAAAAGCAAGACACCAGTGCAAATAAGACAAGCTACGTTTGTAAATCCTACTTGTTTTTGACATAGTGATAAAGAAGATTGGTAATCTAAGAGGTCACTCACTCAGCAGTTGCAGTTTACATACAGACAAAAAATACAGAACAGTTCCAATATCAAAGAGAATAGGTAGGGGGGAGCACATGGGCAGTGGTGCCTGTTCTGATGTGGCTCAGTGGATTCAAGATGAAGGACGGTACTCACCACTTGTCTGTTTGCACAAAAGACACTCAAAACTCAGAGGTCATCTATATAAGCCCCTGATTGGTCAGGGTGAAATGTTAGGGTGACAGACGCAGAAGCATCCGTCGCTCTACACTATCCTGATGTTGTTGAATTTATGCGCACTTGTCTAAGACACTTTGAAATAAAATTAATTGAGGGGAAGCTTTTCTGTTTCAAGTGTTTTTTGTATGAACAGACAAGCGATGAGTGCCATCCTTCATTCTGAATTCAATTCCAATATTAAGTTGTTACATTTTTAGTTGTTACATTCTTTCAATTAAAACCACATATAAAGTATTAATTACAATGTTTCACTGATAGGGCTTTTTTAGAGGAATGTTTTTATTAGGATCATCATTTTGATATCCCTGTCTTGCTTGCAATTATGTATCATACAAATAAAAAAAGGCTGCCTGCTTTTATGGCTGTTTTTTACATCCTTTCATTTTATTGTTAACAGGGCCCAAGGGCAAGGCCTCAGAGAAGATTTTTGAAAAGGAGCCGTGTTCATCTCCTTACAGGGATCCCCATCCTACTAGGAGACCAGCATGGCACTATCGAAATGTTTTGGTTGTGTAGCCAGCAGCCACCCAATGAGACAGGTTTAGGAGAGGAGTTGGGTGCCATGTAGGGAGATGGGCCTGACTGAATAAAAACCTTCCTGCTGTCTCAAAGACACCTCATAGAGGCTGAACAGGGTATATCTCATTCCCTGCCTGATCTGAGGTACATCTCTGTCTGATTACAGGGTATATCCCTGGTGTACAGCATGGAGGAGAAAAATAACAGATTAAAATAAATGTTTTGGTTAAAATCAAAAGAATTTGCCCATAGCGCCATGGTACTGTCAGTACTGCTAACTACTCTGGTGAACCAAGTTTCTGAATGGACCCTGGTTTCTTGGGGACCAGCCAAGGGAGGGAGGATTAAGCATCTCATGGATGGCTCTCCTCTCGGAAAGTGGCTACAGGCAGTGTCCCCTTGTGGGACTGCAGCACCCCTAGCATAAGCTGGGTGGCAATAAAGTGGATGTGTGAAAAAGAAAAGAAAAGAGTAGAAGCAGGCAACCTTTTTATGTTCGTTGCACATGCGTGCAGCAAACATATTTATTTTATTTATTTATTCATTGAGAGAATCGGAATTACAATCCTTTGAGTCATAGACTCCTTTGCAAAGGCTCCACGTCAGTACAGGAAAGCATAAACATTACATTTAATAACAGTTATACAGAGGTCACACAGCACAGTGTATTTACATTACATATTAGTTACTGCCTCAAGGGCATAAGAAGACCCTGAGTCATAGCTGTGAGAGAAGTCTGGTTACAGATTTGGTAGGTCATTAGCAGAGCCCTGAGTCAGAGCTTATTTACAGCTGGATTGTGGGACCTAAGGATGTAGTCATAGGATAAGCTAGACCTTTATCCTTAGCTTTGCCTTTTTTTGGGATACGGACAAGGGGGAGTATTGGCTATGGCCACAAGCATCAGAGTCAAGGAGAAGGTTCATGATACCAGTTTTGAATTGTCCAAGACTAGGAGCCAGGGAGATGGAGGGTGGTAGGTTGTTGAGCCAGAGGGGAGCAAGATAACGGAAGGACCTGTGCCCTAGTGAGGTCCTACAGTGGGGAACTGGGAGGGAGGTGCTTGCAAGGTGTCTAGGAGCCCTCCTGTGTGGGACTGGCTGGATGATGGGGTGGAGGCCTATGGGTGTTAAGTTCATAAGTATTTTTTTGGCTTGGAAGCAAGTGTGATACTTAAGTCTCCCTTCGAAGGTCAGCCAGTCTGCCAGCTTGTAGAGCTCACACGTGTGGGTTAATCTATCACAGCCTGTTGCCAGATGGCATGCTCTGTTGAGAGCTAGGTTGATACAGTGTAGGGCAGTTTGGTCCGTGGTGCCATAGATTACAATCCTGTAGTCCACCAATGAAAGGACTGAGCAGGATACAGCGAGACATAGGGCCTGAGGGGGTAGGCAGTGCTTATGTCTATATAGAATCCCCAGCCTAGTGTTTCCAGCAGAGGTAAGGTGTTGAATGTGTGTGTGCTAGGTGAGGGACATGTCCAGAGTGACAACCAGATATCTGAAGTTTGAGACCTGTTCGAGAAGGAGGCCCTGTGAGTTGGAGATGGTTGGGGGGCACTACTGAGAGGGCTTTGACGATGTGCAAAGATCATGGATTTCGTCTTGTTGTAGTTGAGTACTAAGTGATGCTCAGTGAACCAGGATTCTATTTCTCTGAAAAAACCTTGTAGGGCAATTTGGAGGGAGTGAGGATGGGGGTGTTTCCAGAAAACTACTGCATCGTCCACATAGAGTAAGTGCTTCCCGCTGCAAGATTGAGGGAGGGAGTTTAGGAAGCAAGTGAAAAGCAGTGGCCCTAGAATAGAGCCTTGCGGGACACCAGTTAGGACTGGTTTATTGGAGGAGAGGGTTGTGTTGATTTTGACCTGTTGCAACTGGCCGGAGAGCTAGTCTTTGACCCAGGAGATGGCCTCGGGGAGAAATAGAAGGAGGGAAGGGATGGAGAAGTAGAGCATGACTGACTGTGTCGAATGCTTTTGTCAAGTCGAGATAGATTGCACCTGCTACTGACCCTTGTTCCAGGGCCTCATGTATGTATGATGTAAATTCGAGGAGGGCAGTGGTTGTGCTGTGACCCCTCCTGAAGCTGTGTTGTTCTTGGCAGAGCAGGTTATGTTTAGCTAAGTAGTCTGAGTTGTTCCAATACAATTTTTTTGAGAGCCTTTGAAGGGGGGGTAGGATCGAGATGAGTCAGTAATTACTAGGGAAAGTGGGGTCACCACTTTTCAGAATTGGTGTTATAATTCCTTTTTTCCATAGAGCAGGGAATTGGCTGTGGTGTAGCGACCAGTTAAGTATTTTGGTAAGATGTGGCAAAGTCACATCCAGCATTAGTCTGAGTATTTTGAGGTGGATAGAGTCACTGCTATAGCACGGGTTTGCCAAGGCTTTGGAAGGGTAAGAAATAGCCTCCCTGCAGGAGATGGTTCACAGCTGGAAAGGAGGGGGGACCTTAGTGTCTGAGGTGCCTGAGGGGCAGCTAAGGACCAGGTCAAAGAAGTTATGTGGGAGCATGTAACTAAGATCTGAGAAGGTGGTGTTTATGGTAATGGAGGTGGTAGTGGGGTGCTGGGATAGGACCACTTCGACTTGAAGCTGCGCAGGTGCAGGGGAGATGGTTTTCCCACAAAGTTCCTTAATATTGTTCCAGAAGTTTTTCCCTGAGCCCCATGTGGTTGTGAGGGCTTGCTTATAGTAGTTTGCCTTTGCTTGCTGGATGGCCCAGGTGCATTTGTTTCTGGCTGCTCTGTAGAGTTGTCTGTCCTGGGGTGACTGGGAGCTTAGGGTCCCATGCCAGAGGTTGTCTCTGTGGTGCATCTGATCAAGCACAGGCTGTGAGATCCATGGGGTATCCCTGTTTTTTAGGATCTGCTTTGTGAAGGGGGCAAAGATGTCACAGGCTGCGTTAAAGGTGTTAATAAAGGAGATGAGGGCAGCGTCTACCGATTGGGCAGTGTGGATGGGTGACCAGTCACATGAAGTGAGGTACATTTTGCGGTGTGAGAGGGCACCTTTTTGAGACACCTTTGGACTGTAATTTTAGGGATGCTAGGTGGGAGTTTGTTAGACCACCAGCAGGCGACTGGGGAGTGATCACTTATTGTGTCCGGAAGTACTTTTACCCTGGAGAGGTTGTTGGGGTGGTTAGTAAGGATGAAGTCGATGAGGGTGGAGGTGTCTGGCAGGGGACTGGACAACCTGGGCAAGGTCATAAGCAAGGATGGCATCTTTGTACAGTAGGTAGTAGATGTGGGGGATAGCCACTTCACGTTGAAGTCACCCATTATAATTACTTTGCTCCTGCAAGGGAAATGGGTGATGCTAGTCAGTATAGAATCAAAGGCTAGCTTTTGGTTCATGGGGGGATGTATACTGACATAATGTATAGTGTTTTACCAGGATTGCCCCGGGTGACCTTTACAACTATGGCTTGGGCACCATGGGCTGGTGGGGGAAGGGGGACTGAGAGGGCATGCAGAGATTTTTTAACATAGATGGCACATCCACCTCTCCGCTTGCCTAGCCTGTCCGTTCAGAAGATGGAGTAGCCATTGAGGGTGATGGAGGCATCAAGGATGTTTTTAGAGAGCCAGGTTTCTGATGAGGCAAGGATGTCAGGGTTGTGATGCATGATCCAGCCCCGGAAAGGAGTGGATTTCCTGAGTAGGCTACAGATATTGAAGGAGGCCAGCAGCAGGCTGCCACATCTATCCCCCTTGGAAGCTCCAGCAGGAGGAGGTCCTGGATTAGGATGCACATTACCTGAAAGTAGAAGGAGGAGAAGAGTATGCCAAAGAAGAGCTATCTGGTGCAGTTTGGGTGCAGAGTGACGGAAGCAAGGAGAAGAGTGTTTTTTGGTGGGCCAGATCAGTATTGGGAGGGTGCAGACAAGGTGGTCTGTCAGAGCTGGAGCCATTGCAGAATGTGGGCTGCTTAGGGGGAGTCTGGTGGCGTGAGAGAGTGAAATTTCCAGGTGGTCCTGATGATAGTACAACTTAGGTGGTGGGTATAATTGTTGCTGACTTAATCTGGGATGACAGGAAATTGAAAATACTATGGGGTGGGCACTCTACAGTGGCAATTTGTGGACCAGGCTAAGGGATCCCATAATAGAGGGTCTTCCACTATGGGAGTGGGAGAGGGAGAGAAAAAAATGGTAGCATTGAAGTACTTAGTATAAGCACTGGAAGGTGGGTTTTCATGTTTTTTTCCTGAGTGAATTATTAAAGGCACTTGGATGATATGGTGGTTTCTAGTGGTGAGCGAGTATAGGCTGCTGATGGCAACGTGAGCTGATAGGTTTTGGTCGATCATGTGATCCTGGCTATATAAGCGAATGCTGAGCAAGGGTGGTAGTGGGGCTGGTGGGGCAGCTGACGCACAGCACTGGCAGGGCCAATAGTAGAAATCAAAGCTTCTAGGCAGCGTGCGAGCAGTAACTCAGTCAGGCTTCTCCAGGGTTTTGTTTCTGCAATCCGTACCTGCACAGTTTCGGCGTGGTGGAGGGCAGCTTCAAGACCCTCGTGACATCACAGTAACAGTGGTCCAGCTGTTGACAAAGGATAGGCAAAACAGGACAGGGTTATATAAGGTAGGAGACTGGTGGGTGGGCTAACAATTCAGAAACACTTCAGGAACGCACCAATTGCTGGAGGGTGCCACAAATGAAACCGGCGCAAAGCTCTGGGTTGCTGAGCTGCACTTACTTACACTCCCAATTTTTAATTTTAATTAAGACAGACTTTACTTCTGGCAAAAATAAATGTAGCAGCAACTGTAGAAAGGCAGACCTGAAGCCTTGATTTAATTATGTGAATTTAATTAACCTAAGAGCAAGTTTGGGCTGGTGGCAGGCTGTTTAAATTTCAGTCAATTTAAAAGGCAATTAGAACAGGCAGCCCTTGTGAAATGAGGTGAACTATATTGAATTTAAGATCAGGCTTCGGGCTGGTGGCAGACTGGGCTGCTTATCTTTAAATTAAATTAAAGGCAGGTGGAACAGGGAGGTTGTGAAGTCCGTCGGGCAGGATTTACTATGGGCAAGTTTTTAAACAGGGTCTTGGCGCCAAAAATCAAACTACTTTAAATGCAGCTATAGGCAACTGGCTATGGAGGGGTTCTGGCAGCAAAAGAAATACAAAAAGCTATCTCCAAATGTATGGGGACAGAAAGTTAATCCCCTTTAACAATTTTTAGCCTTAAAGCCCAACAAACAACAAACAGTAGAAATCAGAGCGTCTAGGCAGTGTGCAAGCAGTAACTCAGTCAGGCTCCTCTAGGGCTTTGTTTCTGCAGTCCATACCTGCACACTTTCAGCATGGGGGAAGGCAGCTTCGAGACCCTCACGATCTCACAGTAACAGTGGTCCACCTGCAGAGTTTCTGCGTGGTGGAGGGCAGCTTTGAGACCCTCGCGATCTCACAGTAACAGTGGTCCAGCTGCACAGTTTCAATGTGGGGGAGGGCAGCTTCGAGACCCTCACAATCTCACAGTAACAGTGGTCCAGCTGCACAGTTTCAGCAGAGGGAGGGCAGC
Organism: Neoceratodus forsteri; assembly: GCA_016271365.2. Classification (NCBI taxonomy): domain Eukaryota; kingdom Metazoa; phylum Chordata; order Ceratodontiformes; family Ceratodontidae; genus Neoceratodus; species Neoceratodus forsteri. The sequence goes on along the minus strand of CM057459.1, from coordinate 105,878,057 downwards.
TTTGAGACCCTCATGACCTCACAGTAATAGTGGTCCAGCTACACAGTTTCGGTGTGGGGAAGGGCAGCTTTGAGACCCTCGCGATCTCACAGTAACAGTGGTCCAGCTACAGTTTTGGCATGGGGGAGGGAAGCTCTGAGACCCTTGCGACCTCACAGTAACAGTGGTCCAGCTGCACAGTTTTGGCATGGGGGAGGGCAGCTTCAAGACCCTCGTGACCTCACAGTAACAGTGGTCCAGCTGCACAGTTTCAGCATGGGGGAGGGCAGCTTCGAGACCCTCGCGACCTCACAGTAACAGTGGTCCAGTTGCACAGTTTTGGCATGGGGAAGGGCAGCTTTGAGACCCTCATGACCTCACAGTAACAGTATTGCTATGATACTGACTTTTGAGGGCTGTGACACTGTTGGTCCAATGCAGAGTGGTCTGAATGGGGTTCATCAGTGCCTCACCAGTCATCAACCAGGCTGATCACGATGTCGTTTTGGCTTGTTGGGCAGAAACTTTGTGTATTTCAAAAGAAAGAGCCGACCCAATCATAGGACAGCTTTTTCCTTTGATCTGCATGACACCGCCCAGCAAACAACTAATCAGTGTCCTGATCGGCCTGCCTCACATCACCCACTTTTGGTTTGTAAGCATGTAAAAAAACAGAAAAACGTCCATCGCTGTTGCTTGCTGCCCTACCTTAACTGCCACCTCCAAGCTCAATTGGAGGGCTTTGCCCATGGTTCAACCCCCCTTCTCTTCACATGGTGTCACTGCTTTGGCTATCCGTTCCCTTCCCCCCACCCCTACTGCTGTCTGGCTGCTCTGAATGGTCTCCCATTTCTGTCCATTCTTTCAGCTTGCTGAAGCTCCCCCCATCCCCTTTTCTTTGTGCTCTCTGTGTCCTTCATTCAGTTCCTGTTCTTTCTGTGTTCTGTTCTGAGGTCGTGGGAGGAGGTGGGTCCTGAACTCCATCCAGATCCCTTCACCAGTGGTCCCGTCTTGTTTTCTTTGTGCCCCCCATGACAGACACAGACAGAGAGATAAGCAATGCTACATGGGCAACTTCTATTGATCAGTGTATCTTGGCTTATGGTAGTACTGTACAAGGACAATGACACTGCTACACCACTTGCCAACAACTTCTGTGGACACAGACACAAATGAGCAGGCCATACTGCAGAACAACACACTGGGACACACTTGCCAGGTAGCAACCTCCTCAGACATTTTCCTCTTGACAATAGGTTGCACTGTCTGTCTCACTAATCAGCCCCCTACCTCCCCCCCCCCACACACACACTGTGATACATAGGTACATGCTTGGCCACAGTAGAACACGGTGAGCATCTCGCTCTGTTGCTCTCTGACTCTCTCTATACACACCACCCTGTCAGCTGCTTGATCGAACAGGAAATGTATTTTTTTTTTTTTTATAAAATTTGACACTTAGGATCCTCTGAGACCGTCAACAGAGAGACAGAGTGAGCAGCACCAGAATATTCCTTTGATGCGTAGGACCCCCCCCAGACAAACAGCAAAACCCCTCCATGCACAGGCAACTATTGGTAGGTATACAGAAAGAGTGAGAGAGGGGACACAACAGCACAGTGTCAGGAGAACTCTCTCTCTCTCTCTCTACACACCACGCTGTGAGGCATACGGAAAGAAAGAGAGAGAGAGAGGACAGAACACATTCTGATTTAAACCTTGCCATTCACTGGCTCCTGTCTCTGTCTCTCTCTCTCTCTCTCTCTCTCTCTCTCTCTCAGTTGCTCGCCCATGCTGGCCTGACAGTATCTAGTCAAAATGTGTACAAGCAAGACCTGGTTGAACAGCAATGCCAGCGGCGAACATTTGACATTGACAAATGCTTGTTTATTTGGGAGACAAATAACTGCAACCAAAAAAGGATAGCAAAATGATGACAACAGTAAGAGGCAATCTCCTAACCAAGCGATATCAGCAAAACATTGGGGCCACATGGGTCTTTAAATAAAACACAACGGTTTGGGGGATGTTGTTTTTGTAGGCTTTGCAGAAAAATTGAGTGGTGAATGAATGTACTGTGCAGTGCACCCAGTTTTACAACCTTATTGTTAGGAAGTCATAACATGAGAAGCAAATACCCACTAAATTTTGACTTTACCTTGTGGCTATTATAGCTGTGTTCTTGCTCAGCATCCATGCTGTTTCTAACATACATGATAATAACATGTATTAAAGGGACACTGTCAACCCCTTTAGGCCTCAAAGTGTCTCTAGTTTAAAAACACAAGGTATGATTGGTCACATTCTGTAGAGATTGCTGATATAGCTGATACCTTCATTCTGATTCCTTTTTTCTTTTCAAAAGTCAAAAAACTGATTGCTCACCATAACAACTTCCACTGAATCCATCTGGGACTTGGAAGTGCCCTTAACACAATCTAGCCACTCGTAATGCTGTGGGAGAAAAGCAAACTATTGTATAATGAGAGGCTGCACTGTTTGAGGGATGTTCCTAATGTTCAGGATGTGTTTAATAAGAGTAGATGAAAGATTTGAAGCAAAACAAGACTGGGTATAATGGCACCATTCCCACTCATTTCAATTCCACTCGAAAAGGAAGCAGATCAAACAACCAACAGTTTTAATGAGTTTTAGAGAAGGTAAGCAATCATAAAATGTGGGGTTTCAACTAGAAACAATATTACTCAAAAAGGGATGACAGTGTCTATTTAAAACAAGAAGAGAAGTGATATCTGGTTCAGAAAAAGTTATTTATGTTTTAATAAAGGTGCAACACTGCAGAAAGGAAGCATAAGGGGTAATATACATTTGAACTTTACAGAGAAAACCATTTCACAAAAGCAGGCTGTTTCTAGTTTTTTCAGGGATAAGTCACATTTGTACCCAAGTAATGGCAAATTAAGCTTGATGAAAACAAGCTGCTGGACATGTTCATGGTCTAACGTTGAACGAGAAGCCTCAGTATCATCACCAGCTATGCTAAATGTCCTCTCGGATTGCACACTCGTAGGGGGGCAACTGATGTATCTCAAAGCCAGTTGCGCCAAGTGAGGTGGTGAATGCATCTTCTGTGCCCAGTAGTCTAATGGAGCAACCTGAAATGGCTCAAGACACTCAGCAAAATAGATGTTCAAGATATTTTCCACAGAAAAACAGCTGTGCCTGTGTTCACTTCTGTTGCTCCTGATGTAAGGATGTGCTGGGCAGTGACCACTCACTCTCATGAATGCTGCTGCCAGTACCAGGCATTTCTTTCCCACCTTCACCAATGGAACCAGAACCAGACCTGCCAAATGTCATTCATTCTCACATTCATTATCTCTCTCTCTCGCTCTCACTCTCACTCACAGTTGCACCAGTCCCCACATACAACTAGTCAGGTCAACACTTGGTGAAAGTGAGTCATTTCCTTGGCTATTCATAGCCATGCATAGGATCTCACATCTGAACTGGGGATCCAGCATGGTTGCAAAAATGTGGCTGACACTATCCAGCACTTTTGGAAACCTTGCATCCAGCTCCTCCTGCAGGTGCTCAATAAGTGCAGCTGTCCCATTTGACATCTCCCTGTGTTCCTCTACATATCTCTGCATGAATGTTTTCACCAGTAATGTTTTCAGGATATGCACTGCTTGCAGCACCTGACTCCAGGTACTAGTGAATGAAGTTAGATCACAGGTGCTCCTCTCAGATAGCCCAGGTTCTCTCACCATGGTATCAGTGACCACTCATGGTGGTCTAGTACTCCCCCAATGTTGCACTCCACTGACATGTCATAAAGTATGAACTTCTCTTCTAGAAGTCTAGACTGCATCAGGTATGATGAGGTCCTTCTGGTATTCACATCCTGTATCAAGATGTGTTAAGAAAGGCCAAGGTGTTGTTACACTTCTCTTAATTAGTAAGTTGCCTTTACGGAGTGATAAAAATGAGCACAGATGGAGTGTGCTGGGGAGACAGTCTTGCTAGCCTCAGAGCTATGATATAGTGCAGATGTGACCACTAGATTTAAGATGTGGGCAAAGCAGCAAATGCTGATTAAATTCCAATCACCGACTGCTTTCACCATATTTGCCCCATTATTCATAATGAAAAAAGAACATGAAGATTAGTATCAACAGTGCAAGACTGCAACATGTCTTGAATGAATGCCAGGATGTTCAGTGATGCATGTTTTTTCTCCATTAGGCCCACATTTAGAAGAGCAGACCTGGAGTTACAGCCAGATTGTGGAGAGATGAAGGGACAGCCAGTGACACAAGGGGAAAATGAGAAACTGGAAACAGGAGACAGGCTTTTGCACACACCGGTGTACAGTTAAGGGGAGACTGGCATGCACAGAATTTGTACTGCTCCAGATGTCAGGGGTGCAGTGGATAACTCCCCCACAGCCTCCAAGAGTAATATGACAACTGCCATTCTCACACCCTCATATGTCTTTGGCACCACCGTCTGTGAAAATGTAGACCGTGATGGGATCCGCTACCGTGGCTGCAAACGCTACACAAGTGTCTGAAAGCGAGTCTCTTCCAAAACAAAAAAGGGTTGCAGATCCAACACCATCATTTCACCTATGAGCTGTGTGATGTACTGAGCTGTTGAATGGGAAGACTGGTGCATAGTTCTGGCCTGAGATGCTTCCACTATTGGCATTGATCATGGGTGGGGGATGTTCCATGCTTGCCAGGTGGTGTGGAAATACCAGGGGGCTGGTGCTTGGGGGTGGCAGGAATGCTGGGTGTGCATGGACTATTTGATGTTGATGGGGAATGAGTGATAGCACCAGGATTTTTTTGGAGGTAGAATGGTCTGTGTCATTGCCACCAGTATCCAGTGATATAGGCGAAGCAAACTGAGCGACTCAAATTTAGGCGACTCAATGTGCGCACCCACCAGAATAGCTAGTTTGTTAAAATGTTGATGGGAGAGAATAGCGATGGTAAAGGAACAAAACAGCGAGGGCAAATCATGAGGGAGGGTGTAGTGATGTGGGTCAAGTGAGGGAAAGAAGCATGCTACTGCCAAGTTGGTCACCCAGAGTGGTGGATACAGCCAGTGCTCGGGATGCCAATGGTCCCAGGTTCAGAACTGCCTGCAGGTACGTCTTTTGTTGGGATGGGTGTTTTTTATTTTTATTTTTGTGTTGGCTGCCCCCTGGTTCCCCCTACTGTGGTGCCCCAATCAGCGGTAGCCCCCCCTCCCATGTAACCCCCTTTCTCCCAGTGTCCACCCCTCTGAGTTGATTATATTAGTATGGGGGTGCAGGGTGCATAGCCCCCTGCATTTATTGTTGGAGTATCATGTGCTGGGCCTCTATTGTGTACTACCATCGCTGTAAAGGGGATTGCAGTGGTTGGCATGTGGCAGATTTTGGAATCTTTGAAATGTGCTCACTGTTATGAGAGTCGCCATTCCATTTTCGCTATTATGACATGGAACCGGTGCCACCAGCACCATTACCTGCATCACCACCAGTCTTGGATAGAACTAGAGGCACAGACTCTGATGCTTTAAAAACCTCAGGATTCTTTACTTTTAGGTGGCGCAGTAAGGAGGTGGCTGTTAAATCTGCCAGAGATCTCCCCCTGCTGATAGACATGCTGCACAATGTGCACACTGTCTTTCTGTTATCTTCTTTTAGTAACGGGAAATGCAGGGATACCATGCTCTTACCAGCCCTGACACTACTCTTTCAGCTCGTGTCACCACCAGTACCAGGGCCACTCTTTTGGCCCACATTAGTCTTTCTTGCTTGGACCAGTTGCTCTGGGTTTTCCCCTTCCACCACTGATGCTTCTGCACCTACTACACTTGGCAGTTTAGGCTGGAATGGAACCTGCTGAACAAAGTGCTGTGGGGTAGAGTGCTGAGTTGTTGGTTTTTATGGGGAGCCATATCCTCCTTACTCCTGTTAGTGTAACCTTACGTGGTTGAGTTTTGTTTTGGGGTTTTTTGCTACCCAACTTTCTTGCTTTACACCTGTCAAGGTACGCCCCACACTCTGCCTCATCATTAAAGCTCCTTAAGCTAGCCTCTTCAGAAGATGTGTTAGTGGGCAATTCCTCTGCTCATGGAAAGTACTCAGACCCAGAGGAGTTCCCCTCCTCATCTGCACAATCAACTTCTACAGTACTGGAGACAAGACAAGAAACAAAAGGTGTCACAGCAGAGGTGGACACAGTACTGGAAATACTTGTGCAACTGGCTGGGCCCACAGTGGTAGTAGGGACCATTGTCACCGTAACAGTACTGGTGATCATCATGGTTACAGTGGCAGCACTAGTCTGGGTCACAGTGGCAGAAGTGATCTAGAGTCAGTGGAAGGAGTGTTCTGGGTCACAGTGGCAGGAGTGTTCTGGGTCACAGTGGCAGGACTGGTCTCTGTCACAGTGGCAGGAGTGGTCTGGGTCACAGAGTCAGGAGTGGCTGGCAGGGCCACTGTTGCAGCAGAAGTAGGGATGCTAGTAGTCACAGTGGATGCAGTGTGGTTATTAAGGGATGAGGTGATGCTGGTATTTGTGGCAGTGGCAAGAGATGAAGAGGACACATTTACATAGCTGGTATCAAAATTTCATAGATTTGGTATGAATCAATAGCTTGGGCCAAAAGAGATTCACCATTTTTCAGTAGAAAAGGTCCTGCCTAGGTGTAGATCTAGTTTATGTTTGATGCTAGTTATTGTGTCACTAGTTACCACTTCTTCAGGGAGTCCATTCCAATAGGTAATCACTCGTTGGTTGAACCAGGCCCCTTGTTTATTTGTTCTGTAACAGTCTTCTCTTAGCTGATAACTATGACCTCTAATATATTTTTCTGTAACCCTTTTCTCCAAACCCAGACACTCCCATAAATCCATATTCAGAAATGCTGCATAAACAAGGCAGGGGTCACCCCTTAGGCAGCAATATTCAAGGGTATATAACCCCAACTCTTCTAGTCTCTTTTAATCTTGATATATATATTTTTTTCTCTGGACTCCCTCCAACCATTTAATATCCCCTCTGTGATAAGGGCTGCATAACTGAGAACCATACTCCAGCAGGAGCCTCACCAGAGATCCATACAGTGGCATTAATAGTGTACTAATCCTGCTCTGAATATTTCTGAATATACAATTTAACATCTTATTTGCTCTCTTGGTAACCTCGGTGCTGTGTTGTATGAATGTTAAATATCTTGTGAAAAGTACACCCAAATCTTTTTCGCTGCCTGTACATCTAAGTCCATGGCTATTTAGTACATATTTTGCCTGCACATTTCTCTTTTCAAAATGCATAATGCAGCATTGATCAATGTTAAAACTCATCTTATGATCCAATGCCCATCTACCAGTATGACTTAGATCCTCCTGTAGGTTGTAAGCATCTTGTGTATGGTGTTTCCTATAGTACCTTTTTTGCTGTCATCAGCAAACTTGGTAATCCAAGATTTGTCTGATGTTTGTAAGGATGATACAAATAGGTTAAATAGAACTGGGCCCAGAACAGAGCTCGGATACCGCACTAGTCACCGGTGGAAGTTAATGACAATGTCCTCCCAGAAGCACCACTAGTGGTTCTGATACTTTTTCCCTGGTGTCAAACAATGCCACACTCATGCTGCAGGGATGAGACTCTGACAGGGTAAAATATAATGGTGTGCCGTGAATGTGCCCTGAGCATCGTTCTGCAGTACACTCTCCCTCATCTACTGTTTGCTCCTTCCGATCTACTGCAACTTTGCTGGGGCTGCTGGACCAACTACATTTTCTGGTATGTCCCTTGTCTGCCATGGTACCTCACAGTAAGAGATGGGCAAAGTGGCCTCAATTCGCTCCATGAAGTGATCGCGGAGTGAAGGTGATTTCGCAGAGTGCTCCGCAACGCGAAGCAGAGTACTTCACCTTATGATGGGTAATGTGAAGTCCATTGAAAACAATGACTTCGCATTACTCCGCCTTCCCAAACCACTACTCCACCAATTTTAAGGTGAAGTACATTGAAAACAATGTACTTCACCTCACTTCGCCTTGTTTTTAAGCTCCAAAGGCGATTTTGCAGTGACTCATGGGATTTCAGGTCACATGGTCTCTAGATTGTTCTGCACAGCCTCAGTTTGGGGTAGTGTGTATAGGAAGCTGTAGTAGACAGTCTGGTCTGAGTGCTCTCTGTGATTCAAACCTTCTAAAAGCTATTAAAAAAGTCTTTTTGAGTAATTTATTTTTTTTTGATGAAACTTTAGTACATCGATTTTAGGAAACCCTCCTGTATCATCTAGTGTTTATTGTTTGTGTATGGATTTTGAATGTTAATGTACAACATTCCGTCTGTGTACTGAGAGACAGTGGAAGTGTCCTTCGGGGGGGTGTATCTGAGGTGTAGATAGATTAACTTGGAGAAAAAGTTATTTCTGTTTCGGTGATATTTTTCTTGTGTAACTGTGTTAATGTACACACAGTAATATTTTCAATAATTCTTGACATTTTTTTGCTGATTTTTGTGGTGCAGCAGTTTGTTTAAAATATGTGTTATATTACTGAAGTTTTCAATTTGCTACGCATTACTTAATATGTGTGTGTGTGTGTGAGCATGTGTGTGATGCATGTCATCAAATCAGACACCTTTTATCGTGCCACATAGTAATTTCAGCAATGTGAACCTGCTATCCACTGCAGCTGTGTGATTTTTGTACTTCTTTGTGGTATCTTTACTGGTACTAGTACTAGTGACTGTTACTGCAGTACACTGCCCCTCCCCCCCATGGCCCGCCCCAACTGGGAAAGGTATTCTTTTCCAGATTTGAATTTCTGATGGTGAGCACTGGTTTGGTGTTGTGCCTTTGTGTCTGCACCTCTTCAGTGCACAGTGCAATCTTAATCTCTCTGTGCATTTGCATCTCTTTAGGGCCCAATCTTCATCTGTAACTTAAGTCACAGTTGTTTCTTTGGCTTCCCTTCAGAGTACTGGACTGGTGTGGTGCATAATTCTGCATGAACATTGTACTCATTAATATGCATTTTTAAGTCAGGACCATCATCATGAGTCACTCGTGATACAAATCACGTTCTTCATCATCACGGTCACAAATGCAGTCACAAATCATGATTCGCGAGCACATCACAAATCACAAAATTAATTTTTTTACTAGTTACTTGGGTGTACTGTAAGCCTGTTTTGTAGTATGTCTCCAGGCTTCACTACCCCACCACTGTATTCATTAATAAGAATTTTTAAGTTGGGGAGTTTTGTGCTACAGCTCATCGGGGAAGTACAGCCACAGGCATTCGCGTTCCCATATAGTTCCATATTGGTTATCTCACACCGAATCATGTTCTTCATCATCACAGTCACAAATGGAGTCACAAATCACAAAATTAATTTTTTTACCAGTTACTTGGATGTATTGTAAGCCTGTTTTGTAGTATCTCTCCAGGCTTCACCACCCCAACATATGGGGCTTCATCCCCCACACCTCCTGGACTTATCATAATTAACTCTGGGGGATTGTGGACTTCAGGGAAAGGGGATGCCTCAGAGTGGGGAAAAATATTTTTTTTTAAAAAGCTGCATTATAGTGGGACCTGGGGAGAACCAAACTGCAGCCCCAGGTCCCCAATGCTACCGGAGGCAAGTGCTCGAGCCACTCCACCACGGGAGCAGCTCAGCCAAGCACAGCCCCGGCAGTGTCCTTCATGTTCCATAATGGCAGTCTACAGCAACAGGGGTAGCAGTTCTTACTGCATGCTGAAACAACCCCTGTTGCTGTAGAGCCATTCGCGCTTTCTATGTGTGGTTTTGTCAATGCTATTTTGACCCCGGTATCATTGGCCATTTGTTGCAATAAAAATATTTTACTTCACCTCTAGCAGTAGTGTGTGTGTGCCACTTTCTTCTTTTTAATAGTTTGAATCCTGGGAGGGCTAATTTGTGAAGGTAAATCACTTGCTGGAATTAGACCCCAGTTGGCTGTTTACAGATGTGAGATAACATCTACATCATAAGAATTGCAACTCACTAGCCTATAGCTCAGAGACACACACTGAATGTTTGTTTGCTTAACAGGCAAGGAATGGGAAAGGGGAAGTTGTTTAACCAGGAAAGGCACATTAAGTCAAAGCTTGTTTCCAGGTGCAATCTGTGAGTGCTGGGTCACATGAGCTGTCATCAGTGAGCTTCCAAACTGGCCTCTGATTGGACAGGAAGTCTCAGGAGATCTTGAATGCCAGCTGAATAACAAAATGTTGGATAGCTAGAAATAGCACTGAGTATTCATTTTTCTTCCCAAATAATTAATAGTCCATTATTTGTGGTAATCTGTAGAGGTCTGCTGAACCTGCGGGGGTGAAACCAAGCCATCCTGAACACATACGGCTCAGTTTCCATGCTTCCTAGCTCAGATCTCTGACTTTTTTTTCTTCTTGTTCAGCTCCTGCCTGTCGTGTGACAGGTGAGAACTGGTGAGTTGGTGGTTCAAGTGGAGATACTCGAGTTTGTGCATTCTCAAACCAGAGTATAGCTGGAAGAGCTCTCCTCCTCGGTGTCCTTTGAGTTGAGCAACTGAGGAGAGAGGAGCTCTTTCAATTCTTGAGCAAGTGAGCAGTCAGACTGGAAGAGAAGGGCCTCTGACAGTGGTCAGAGTGTGTGGAGGAATCAGACACTCGTCAGCAAGAAAAGATAAAAACAGCATAAGATAATAAAAAGGAAAAAAAACTCTGAGAGGGTTGGTTCAGGACACAACAGGGATGTGGGCCAGGGATTGGGGAGCAGGGGAGCAAGTGGCCATGTGGGAAGGAAGGGAAGGGTCTCCATGCCTGGACCAGTTTCCACCCACACTACCAACAAAACAGAGAGTCAAAAAATTATAAAATAATAAGAAAAAACTGAGACTCGAGACAGGGACCAACAATGTGTGGGGGAGGTGGGAAGTGCTGCAGTGCAAGAACCTTGTGTGCTGTAAATGAACTTGGTGGGACAACCAGCAGCAGACAATTCCAAATTTCCCAGTGCCTCTATTGCATACTGTGTGACTCTGAACAAGTCATGAGCCACACAGCACCATGACTGAGAATTAATAATCCCAGGATACAAACTGTACAGGAGGGACAGAGAAATTGGTAAGGGAGGAGATGGCTTTATTTGTAAGGGAGGGGACAGAGTGCAGCAAGGAGGAGGGTGAGGACAGAAAAGTGGAGATGTTGTGTGTCACCATACAGGATGCTAAAGGCAGGAGGGTCAATCTGGGAGTAGTCTATAGACTGCCATTCCAGTCTGAAGAACATGACAGGGAACTGGTGGACAACCTAAAAAGTCACTGTGGCAGGGGCAGGACAGTGGTGATAGGTAACTTTTACCTGCCGGGGCTGACTGGAATACTATGACCTCAGCAACTGCTAGGGAGCAGCGGATACTGGACACATTCCAAGATGTACTCCTGGTACAACAAGTGGTTAAGCTGACCAGGAAATGGAACCTCTTGGACCTGGTACTGGCAGATGGTGACCAGGTAAAGGAGTTGGTAGTAGAGAACACACTAGTGGGGAGTGACCACTGTATGGTGTTGTTCTCCCTTGACGGGGAGGGAGGGAGGAGGAAATCAAGCCAATATGAGGGTAGTGGACTTTAAGGGTGTGGACTTGGTGGGATGGCAGTCATGCTAGAAGGGCACTTACAGAAGATCACCCTAGACATGGATACAGAGCACAGGTGGGAAATCCTAAAGTTGGGCCTGTTAGAGGCCACAAAAGAATGCACTAAGATCCGTAGCAAAAACATATGGTCAAGGAAACCCAGTTGGTGGACCAGGGAGGTGCAAGAGACAGTAAAGGAGAAAAGGCTAGCCTTCTGAAAATACAAGAGAACCCACAGGGGAAGGGAGATAGACAGGGAGGATTACATCAAGAAATCGAGGGAGGTGAGAGGGTGGTAATGCAACCAAAGAGCTAAGGTTGCCACAGGTAATCAGAGAGGAAGAGAAGGAATGTTTAACGTACACTAGAGAGAGAGGAGGAAGTGTAGGGACCAGATCACCAGGATAAAGAAGGAAGGTGGGTGGGCTGAGGAGGGGGCAGAGCAGGCAGAGGTGCTAAACGAGTACTTCTCATCAGTCTTTATGAGGGAAAAGGAAGGGAAATTCCACAGTGGTATGGTAGTGCAATAGGTGGGGATGAGGGGAACTGACAGATGTAGAAATCCCAGTGAAGAGAGTATGGGAGGGCCTTAAGTCCTTGAGAAAAGACAAGGCACTAGGAATGGATAGGATCCACTCCAGAGTCCTGAAGAAGTTGGCATGGGTCCTGGCAGCACCTTTGAAAGAGTTATTCACTATCTCCCGCCAACTGGAATGTGTACCAATGAACTGGAGGATGGCACATGTGGTGCCCCTCCATAAGAGTGAACCTAGGGATGAGCCTGGAAATTACAGATCGGTCAGCCTTATATCCATAGTGGGGAAGTTATTGGAGACCATCTTGAAGGAAAGGCTGGTGGATTTCCTGGAAGTAAACAGCTTTCAGGATGACCGGCAATACAGATTCATCAAGTGGAGATCTTGTCAAACTAATCTGGTCAAGTTTTTTGACTGGGTGACAAGATCTCTAGATGGAGGTAGGCCGGTTGATGTCCTGTATCTGGATATTGCAAGGCATTCGACTCAGTGCCACATGGGAGACCGCTGGGCAATCTGAGGAACTTGGAGGTGGGGGCTAAGACAGTTAAGTGGATTGGGAACTGGCTGAGCAACAAGCAGCAATGGGTGGTGGGGGGGAGCTCTCGACACCTAAGAGGGTCACTAGTAGGGTCCCAAAGGGATCTGTTCTGGGTCACTGCTATTTAATGCTTTCATAGCAGACATTGCAGAGGGACTTGTGAGTAAAATGAGCCTGTTCACTGACAAGTCCAAACTGGGAGTGGTGGTGCACAGTGAAGAAGGGAGGAGGAGGAGGATACTCCAGGAGGATCTGGAGAGACTGGCACAGTGGTCAAAAACATGGCAATTGGGGTTCAGCGCTAGAAAGTGTAGTGTACTGCATTTAGGGGCTAGGACTCCAGGGTACAGCTGCCATTTGGAGGGGAATAATTATACACCTATGAGGAGGAAAAGGATCTGGGGGTAGTGATCACTGCTAAAATTAATCACTCTGAACAATGTAGGAAAGCAAACAGAATGCTGGATTGCAATGTTAGGGGAATTACGTCCAGGAGAGAGAAAGTTATCCTGCCACTGTACAGATCCTTGGTGTGGCCTTACTTGGAGCACTGTGTGCAGTTCTGACATCCATACTTAGAAAAAGATGTCATGCTCCTGGAGAGAGCCCAGAGAAGGGCATCTAACATGATCCATGGAATGGGGGAAATTCCTTATGAGGAGAGACTGAGGGAGCTCAATATATATACACTCTGGAGGACAGAAGAGACATAGAGGATATGACTGAGACCTTTAAGTACATGAAGGATATTCTCATAGTTAACAATGAGAGTTTATTTCGATTGAAGGGGGAAGGGACCATGAGGGGACATAGCCTGAAACTGGTGGTGGGGGGAGTACAGGAGAGAACTGAGGAAGCACAACTTCATAGAAAGGGTGGTGGCACCATGTAATGTGTTACCTGAGGAGGTGTTCTCACTGGAAGCAGTGGAGAATTTTAAGAAAGGATGGGATAGGTACATGGGTAAGATACAAGTAGGGGGGAAGTGAACAGAGGGGGACTCAGGGAGGCATCCTAGGGAGGGAGGAAGGGGACAGCAGCATTGTTTTAACTGTGAGCTGCATTCAAACAGATGCGATAGATCTTATGTCCTAAATCTGCAGGCATTGTCATATGTTCATAAGTCACTTAACCTCCCCAGTACTCCTGGGTCACCCCTGAAAACAGGCACCTGTGCCTAGTGGGCCTAAGCTGAGAGTAGAGCACTGACTGAGATATTCAGCTCAGCAGAGATAGTGGCATAGTGGCTGAGGAAGTCACTTGTGTAACCACCCTAGAGCTCTGTTTGCAGTGTCACCAGCCATTTCCCACACAAGCAGGAGTCAGACCGGATGGATCACAAATTTTTTTGTGTGTGGTCTGTCAGATTAAGGCTTGCATGTTGTATCAGGTGTGAAATGTTTCGGAGGAAGGGGGCAGCCTGTCAATTGAGTAGCCTCTGTCTGTACAGTGTCACCAGTCATTTCCCATACAAGCAGGCACCAGGACAGGAGGATCATATCTTTTTTGTCTGTAGTCCTATCAAATAAAGACTTGCATCATGTGTGAAATGTTTTGGGAGGGGACAGCCCAGCAGTTGAGTAGCCTCTGTCTGCACAGTGTCACCAGCCATTTCCCACACAAGCAGGAGTCAAGACAGGAGTACCATATTTTTTTGTGTAGTCCTGTTAAATAAAGGCTTACGCCACATGTGAAATGATTTGTGGAGGGAGCAGCCTTGCAGTTGAGTAGCCTCTGTCTGCACAGTGTCAACAGCCATTTCCCACACAAGCAGGAGTCAGGATAGGAGGACCATATTTTTTTGTGTAGTCCTGTCAAATAAAGGCTTACATCACATGTGAAACATTTTAGAGGTAGGGGGGCAGTTCTTGGCAGTTGCATAGTAGCCCCATCTTATAGAAACTGAAAAGGAAGTTATGCCTGGCTTGCCTGTCTCCTCTGCTGAGAACAGGCCTCATACCCAATCATCCAGTAAGGACATTGAGGAAAAATTTCAAAATATAGAAATTGACATAGACATGCCGGATGATGATTCAGAGGTTGTAATGCTGGGGACAAAACCAAAAAAGAAAACCTCTTCCATTTGGAGTTTTTTTCACCTTGACCTAAAGAACTGCATGCATGCATTATGCTGCTTATGTAAAGCCTCTTTCAGCAAAGGAAGACAGGCAAGCAACCTTGGCACATCAACTTTAATAAGACACTTACGATGGATACATCCACTTCAGTGGGCCAGGAATAAGTCACAAAGTGACATGGCAGAGAATGTACAGGTTAACACTGGTACTTGCACTGGTGGTATAGCTAAATGTTTTCATATACAGTACAATGAATCCCTCAGACACTGAGCAGGATTTGACTATGTCACCCCTTTATCTGCTAGGTTTTTATCAGAATTAAAAAGCTCCCCAATTGATAACAGAATGAGTTCTTCTCTGCCTCCTCCAGCCTGTTTTACTGTGCCAGTCGTACCTCAGAAACAGTTAACGATGCAGCAGACTGTTGAATGGAGAACTAAATACGACCAAAGCCATCCAGCTGCTCAGTAGTTAACTAAAGCAATATCTGCAATGATTGCGCTGGACATGCACCCATGTTCTATTGCTGACTCTGCTGGGTTCTGGAAGGTGATGAAACTTGCTGCTCCTCGATATCAGCTGCTATCATGGGCATATTTTTCCAGAAAGATTGTGCCAGCTTTTTACAGGGAACTGCGCCAGAAGATAAACAATGCCTTGCAGTCATCATCTGTTGAAGAAGTACTGTACATTTAACAACAGATATGTGTTCGAGTGGCCAAACAGTAGACAACATGACTGTCACCACTCACTGCGTATCATCTTCTTCATCCTGTGGCACCACCAGTGACTAACAAACTCCTCACAAACAGGCTGCCTTCTGTTTTGCAAGCTTTGACAATGAAAATCACACTGGTGTGAATATCTTACAGGGGCTAAAGAAACAGTTCTCAGAATGGTTTTCCCCTAATAGCCTTTCCCCAGGATTTGTGGTTGCAGGCAATGGAGCTTACATTGTGAAAGCATTAAAGGATGGAGGGTTTCTGCATTTACCATGTTTGCACATACACTCAATTAAGTGGTACAGGTCTTCCTTGGTGAAGACAGGAATGTGCAATCACTTTAGGCACTCTGCAAAAAATTGTAACACTTCGCAGGAACTTCAAAAACAGAATAACCTACCAATTCACCAGCTAAAGCAAGAAGTTGCCTCTAGGTGGAACTTCACCTTTTATGCTACAGAGGCTCCAAGAACAACGCAAGGCAATGTACTAGTACACCATGGACAATGCAGTAGAGAAAGGGAATGTTACACTCACCTCTGGGCAGTGAACTCTTATATTTATGTCAGTTGCTACAGCCATTTGAGGAAGCCACATGGTGAGCGAGTGCTAACCATGCTAACATAAGTCAAGTCATTCCACTGATATGTCTTCTCGCTCAGAGACTGGAAAGATTCTGAGAAACATTTGAAGAGCAAAGTGCAAGCACAGGTGTCACTATTGCTGAAAAGTTGTCTTTGGAAACAGACCGCAAGATTGCCATGATTTTGGGATCTGAACATTACACGATAGCAACAATATTGGATCCATGTTTCAAAATTCAAAACCAGATTGCCAGGTCTTCTCCAATCTGGTAGCATAGACAGCGACCATTATAAAGAACTGCTCATTAATAAAGTTGCTCTAAAAATGACAACAGAAACTCCGGCTAGAAGTGCTGCAGCTGCTGACCATGAAAATGGCTGTACTCCCTTCCAAGAAACTGATCCCAGTGAAGGCAGAAGAATTATAGGAATGGACACCACTGTTTTTTTCTTCTTTGTGTTCTGTATTCGTTTGTATGTTATTTTGGTGTGTATACTAGTAAAAATGTTCAAGGGTTTCTCTCCTTTTTTGGATGCAAGTTAATCAGGTACTGTGGGTTCGAAGAGGCATTTTATGGTTTTTATAGTAATAATGTGTGTGGTCATGGAATGCTCCCTCTTAGCAGTCATTTTGTTATTATTCATGTTTATGAGTTATTGATGTGGTGTGTTATTCTATACTTATATGCTATACTTATATGGGTTATTATACTTACATGGGTTATTTACTGATACTCTGAAGATGCCTGATACTTTCATTGTAGCTTAGAAAAATTTTTAATTGGGAAAAAAAAACTTGTGTAACCCCCCCTGCAAATGGGGGTTCCCAAAAGTCTTCCAGGAGCTTGCCTGAATGCTCCAAGTCTGGGCGATGTTCGTCGCCTGAGCTGTTTAAATGTGGTTCCAAGTGAGTGCTATTTGAGCCTCCACGTACTGTCTCTTTAAGAGCTGTCTGCTTGCAGACTTAATTTGTTTGTATGGGGGGACTGTGTGTTCTAATGCCCGAATCCCACCCGGGCTGCTGTCAATTCTCTCCATTTCTGCTGTTGCTACATGTGCAGAGGGAGCCTTGTTGAAAGATATAACTGTTTGCCAGAAATCATTTAGAGTGGCTGAGAAAATGTAGTTTGTCTAACCTGTCTTCATTTCAGCACGAACTGTTTCAGTGTAGCTCTTTCATTTTGGTTCTGAATAGCTGCCTTGGACCAATCAGGATGATAGGGAGACACTAAAATGGAGCCTGTGGACGAATCGGAGCTTGGACTCTCAATTTTGAGCCAGCCGAAGGGGATTGTATGGGCAGTGACTCTGGGAAATGTAGTTTTAATCTTGGTGCCTTTTTTCTACCAACAGAGGGAGTCTTATTGTGAGTGACAGCCGAACCAGCTAACAGAATGGTGTGGAGCTAAAGGAAATGCCCTGCTCTGTGACTGGAAAGATTAGATCAGTTGTGACTGTGAAGAGAGAAAGAGCTCTGTGCTTCTGCGGTGCGTAGTTTCACGTGGGAAGTGCATGTGAGGCCCTAAGTTTCGGTCTGCAGTCTTTGTGAGTGCCAGTTTGGACTGAATCTGAGTTGTGAGGAGAAAGAAGCACCAGAAGTGTGGAAACCAGGCTCACCCTGTAGAAGACTGGAGAAACTGCTGAATCGCGCTCGGTCTGTCAGGAACTGAAGCTGCTGTGTGTGATCTCGGGTATCTTGCAGTAATTGTGATTGGGATCAAGAAGCAGCCTGCCTGGTATAGTAATTTCCTTTTACATATAAATATGTCTAGGGCTTGTGGGGGATCGCAGTCTTATTTTCCCCTGTACTGTGAATGGTGTGCTGAAGCTGGAAGCAGAACCCAGCTTGATTCAGACTGAATCCGCCTGTTTTCAAATGCAAGTGAGTCCTGCCAAGAGGGCTGGGCCAGCTATTCTGTTTCTCCTGACAATCCAGGACAGCCTGCATGCATCCAGTTTTCAGTACTGAGTCCGTGAGTACAAATCAGAGTAGCTTCCTGCAATCTGTTTATCAAACTGCAAGTGTGTCATCTAATTATTGCTGTTTCATTTCTTCACGAACTGAGCCCCAGGGCTCCGGATTACAATTGGTGTGCGCATGTGTTTTTCCATCAAAGGGCCCCAACCAGCTGCACCAACCCTGGCTAGCACCCCACCATCCTAGGTACCCAGAGAGTGACATTTTAGACCCTATATGCATGCACCGTACTGTGATTTGAATATTTCCAAACCAAATCAACCTGATTGCCCCCTCCTTGTTACTGCCCCCTCTAATAAAGCAGATCTGTTGTTATTGAACTATATGCTGTCTATGGTATCAGTACATGTAGAAAAAGCATTGCTTTGTGTTTGTGTACGTTGATTAACCTTGTTCTACAGGGGGTCCTCAGAGATGTGCTGCAACATCAGTCTTGAGGGTAAGTGGTACCTTATGAGCGAACAGTGTGTATACGTGGGATATTGGGATTGTAACTCCTGTGTACTGTGTGAGCCACTAGAGGAAAGCAAAGGGGGTTACGGTGTCCCAGAGGGCTGTGACCAAGCTAGTCTAACCACTACAAACCCTGACCTCTGGGTGGAGGCACCCTTCAGAGAACCTAGGCCCCTCAACCTGTCCGTAGTCAAACAGGCAGGGGTAGTAGCCCTTGGGATAGCACCACCTGGGGGTTACACTTGCATTATGAGTCAGAACCCCGGCCAATTTGTATGGTGCCTCCACGGGCAACATTTGGGCAGGACTGGATTACATAGAGAAATACAGTGCTGTTACTTCTCCCATCACAAGCTAGTCAGCAAGCAGTATGGTGGATGACTTCTTAAAGGATCCCAAACAGATAAATGTTTGAGATGACCCACTTCACTAGTGGTATGTAAAGGGTGCGATCTGGCCAGCATTACAAAAAGCAGCTCTTTACTATTTAAGTTGCCCAGCAACAAGCGTTTATTCAGAAAGAATATTTAGCACTGCTGGCAATGTTGCTAGTAATGGGAGGAGAAAACTCCTTCCAGAAAACATTGAAATTCTAACTTTTATTAAACTAAACTATGGTGTATTTGCAAGATAGTCAGGGGTACTTCCCAAACACTGCTCAGACAGTAGTGATGATGAGCCTATTGGCAGTGATCTTGAAGAAGAATAGTAGTACTACTGGCCCAGTATTGGGGAAAGGGAACATTGCATTAGTCTGTCTCTCATGTAGTTTGTGTCCTGTCTCAAGCAAGTCACCATTTTATTTCTTTGATTGAACTACTGTCTAGCAAGACCACAAAAGCTAGGGGCTACTCTCTGACTCTATGGATCATATGAAAGAATGTCACACTCACACATTTTTTCTTCGATCTTTTATTTGTAAGGTTAACTTAAATTTGTAAATGACTGCATTGATTTCTGGTAGATGCCTCCAGTTATGTACCCTCTGCATCAAGTCTCGATCTTGGATAACATCTAACCCCATTATGACTTCTGACTGATCTTCTGCTCTTGAATTGATAGTCATCTATGAAAGAAAAAAAATTACAAACACTACATAAAAGTAGGTATTCTCTTTCACAAATCACAGTGCTACCTCAGGCTGACTTTTCATGGCATTGTACTATAAAAAACATTGTAGCGTGCATGCATTTCCTAACTGAGTACAAACAAAGATTGTCAAAACTGTGGGGGGGGGCCCATCACTGGCAACACAAACAAAGTTGACTTGTCAAAAAACATCAGTTCGAAAGGGTGGGTGGTGGAGGGTCCAATATATTCTGTGTGTGCATGCTGCTACCTTTTAAAAAAAAAATATCTCATCTCAGACCGTCACCTGTCAGTTACTGTGTCCTCCAGTCCTGTTACCAAGTCACTTTTGTTAGCAGTGCACACCTTGCTTTAACAGACTAAACAAGGTAGCCAGGGGTTATGTGTGTGTGTGTGTGTGTGTGTGTGTGTGTGTTATTCTTTGATAACCAGGTAAGGTCCACTAGGCACAAGTGTCCATTTTCAGGGGTGATCCGGGAGCATGGGGGGGGGGTTAAGTAGAGACTTGCTCTGAGTTGCACAGTATGTCAGTGGAGGCTGTGGGAAATCAAACCCAGGTCTGCTGCACCAAGCTTAGTCACAGCTCATTACTCTAACCTCTAGGCTATACTGCCAGGCTATACTTTTACTCAACTGTTACATTGCCTCAGCCTATGTCCCTGTATTCAATGTATCTTGTCGCCTGTCATTTATTGCTAGGAATTTAGACTGCAAGCAAATTAAACTATGTGCTTATTCAATTTTAGTACTGGCTTAAAATAATGCATAATTTCCTGTGAACTTACTAACAACTGGGCCTTGCTACTGTAGCTGCCATGCTATTAAACTGTTTTTCTACAGAATTTAACCTGTTTTCCTTTATATTATACTTTAAAATGAAGGTACAGGCCACATTTTATGTTGAATGAATAGTGGTCATGAATCCAGAACCAAAACCAGAACCAATAATGGGGATGATTTGGCAAAACCAAAACCTCCCCAGTTTTGCACACCACTGGCATTTGGGATATGCTGTTCATCATTCACACACTCCTAACATCTCTGGGTCTAGGCCACCATTTAAATGGGTTGAAAAGTACTGAAATAACTTCATTTATTTCCCAATCTGTAGACTATTGGATGGTTCATAAGGGTTTCCACGTTTCCTCCAGCCCATATGTTTCCACGATTTAGGCAATCTGAAAGAGGTGGCTGTTGTTATCCACAGCAGTTGCTGTATGAAGGGGTATGATTAGCATGGAACAGGCCAGAGAAAAATTCAGATGGGTCTATTCAGATCTGTTTAGATATTTGCAGTTACAAGATTATGTACATACTCAACTGAGGGCAGCACAAGACACGACCCAAGTCATCCTGTTTAAAATAACACTACAGGAAGTAATCATGGGAGGTATGGCAAAGGGAATAATCTCTCGCATACATAAACAAGATTTACAGGACATTAGCCCTACACAAATTGGAGAAAATACTGAAATAATGGGAAGAAGAGAATGAGATGACTCAAACCACTGAGGAATGAGAAGACAGCTTGACTAGCACGCACAAAATTACTTATTCTTCCCAAAGGCAGGAGTTTTGCTGGAGGGTGAGAGTTATGCTATTTTATACCCTACAGATCACACATACATTACGACATTGGAGAGAATGTGATGAAGGGGTCATGACCCATGCCCATCTATTTTACAGCTGTGGTAAGCTTCGCCCATTCTGGGACAGGGTTTTCAGACCTCTGATTGAGCTATTTGGGAACACCCCCCCCCCACTGGACATTAAGAGGCCATTTCTGGGCCCTCATCAGGTGTGGTTACATGGAGCAGAAGTCCATCACTAAATGAGGCTTTTGTTGGCTGCAACCTGTAACGTAGTGAACCATAACTGGCTGTAGAAGTCCCCACCAACAGCTGAACAGTGGGAATAGACAGTACAACAGAGACAGGAGATAGAGAATATAATGTTTGCAGTTAATCTTTGGACTGAGAAGTTCCAAAATAGATGGCTGAGGTGTGTAATGTACTGGGGAGATGGAGATGCAGTGTTTGTCCCATAGTTAATCACATTCTCCTCTGGAAAAAAGCAACATAATTGGAAGTGTCTGCCAATCGTAGGAATGACCAATTTAAACTGAAGGGGGAGGGGAATGCTCCCAACTGGCACTGGGAATTAGAGTGTGAAGTCATGTTTAATAGATATGGTTAAATGTTGTTGAAATGTATGGCATGCTTCAATTTCCTATTGTCATGTGTTACACCTCCACTGTGTGGACTTACCTGGACTCCAGTCGTGCTACCCCAGAACTGCTCCTGCCTGTTTTCTGGCTGTCTCCAGCCCCAAGACTGCAGATGAGAAGGGGACCAGAGAAGCTGTTATGAAGGATCACTTCATTTGAGCACAGTCAATGTGCCCACATGTGAGCAGTCACCTGTTTGAATGTGTGAGAGGAATTCTACTATAATATTTTCAGCACTAAGAGCTCCCACCAGCCTCAGGCCTTTTTACTCCACATCGGTGGCCAACCACAGCACCTCCCCTCATGTGCACCAGTCTTGGAGACCACAGTGGACATCAGGGGCTCAGAACCACTAGGAGGGGATAGCAGGGAAAAGGGGACAATATGACTTCAGCATGCTGTGCCTTTAAGAAACATAGTGGTTGCCAGCTGTACAAAAATTGCCTGCACAGAAGGGGGAAGTAAAACATCACAGCTCCCAACTTGGAGCATAAATTCCTAAATGTCTCCACAGCACCACAAGACTAATGGGCACAGGTGTGCCTATCAAGCCAAGGGGCCAGTGAAAGTAAGAACATGGTAGTTGCCCATAAAATAAACTTTTAAGTGAAAGCACTGCGTACACAAAGATGTGGCCACCATTTTGTCAACCCCTGACCTTGATGCCAGCCAATCAGAGGTCAGGGATTTTGACAGCTGAGCATCACAGGGGATTGTGGGGAATGATGCAGAAAGGACCATCTCCAATGGACTGGAGAGTTTTTGAGCCAATCAGAGGGCAGAAGGTCTGATGGACAGCTCTACCTGTCCAATAAGAGATGAGATGGAAGGAAAGAGGTTGCTGGGCTATCGTGGAGCAGGGGAAGTCAGAGAAGGCCTGAGAGGTGTTTGAACTTGTTGCTCTAGAAGGAAGCCAGAGGCCTAGCCAGGTCAAATTTCTTGTAAGCCCTCTCAAGGATTTTCAAACACACAACTCTCTTGTGAACTTTTCTCTGGGTTCACCTTATCCAGAGACTATTTTAGACTAGCCCTTGTGTGGAAGAACCTATTAAGAGTGTGAGCCAGTGGGCCAATTCTGCATTCCAAAGCTGCTGAGCTGTACCAAGAGAGATTTGCATCTTGCCCAGACTACTTCAGATCCAGGTAAGAGGCCTGCTGGTCCTTATCTAGTGGGGTGGATCAGGGAGCCGGGAGCCATGAGTGCATGCCTGAGTATGAGTGTACCCTTGGCCCATTGGGGAGTCAGAATGTGGGGTCGCTCCTGGGTCTATGCTCCTTGGGAACTGGGAACCCGTGCTCCTCCATCATGAGAGCTGAGCCAGAAGAGCTGTAGTTGGAGAGTTGAGCAGAAAAGGCTGTTTTCAGAGAGGTGTGAGCCAGAAACAGCTGTATCCAGAAAGATGTGAGAGTCCGAAGGGTTGTGCAGCTGTGGCATATTCAAACATCTGAAGCTTTTGATCCTGTTGCTGTGTACTGTTCCCAGCCTTATCTCAATTGCTCCATCTGTGGGTCACGTGAGTGCTGACATTGCTGGTGGGGTCCTTGTATTTCTTCACCTGTGGATTACAGTTTTGGTTTTCCAGCTTTTTCATGTTTGGAAGTGAAGTTCTCTGCTTTGTGCTAGCACATTATGGCCTGTTGGGGAGTTAACTTGCAAGCTTGCTAACTTCTCTCAAGTGCACCACTGACAGAACCTGGGCAGCGTAGCTACTAGGCCTGCACTGTAACTGTAAGTGTGACTCCTGGGTACCCAGAGTTGAATACATGTGGGCCATACTTGAATCTATGTTTTTAGTATTGGTACCAGTGGAAGAGTTTACTGCCTATGTAAACTAGCTCCTTTCAGTGGGTCCCTTGTTTGGGTGGGTGCATCTTCAAACTGTGTGGGGTTTACATGTTCTAAGGGGTTTGTGGTGTACTAGGGTCAAACAAAATGTTCATGGCCAGACACAGAAAAGACATGCACTATGAACCTAGTATTATTTTATATTTCAACATAGTCTCCTTTCAGGTCACTACACTTAGTCCAGCATCATTCTAGCATTGTTATCCCCTCAAGGAAGAATTCTGTGTCTTGGCCCCTCCAGAAACCCCTATACAGCAGCTATCACCTCTTTTGTCATCAGCAAATGTCTTTCCACTGAGTTTAGCCTTCAGTTTTAGGAACAGTTAGGAGTCTGACAGAGCAGAATCTGGTGAGTAGGGTGGGTGAGGAACCAGTTCATACCCATATTCTGTTGCCGCAGCCACTGCAACCTGTGCTCTGTGGGGTGAAGCATTGTCTTTGCAGGGACAAAACACTGTACCTCAATTTTCCACAGCGTTTGGCTTTGATGGTTTCTCTCAGCTTGCGCAGTTGTTCAGCACAGTACTCACCAGTTATTGTTTTTCCTTTTTTAAGACAATCAATCATGATCACACCTCCAGAGTCCCAAAGACCGAGGCCATGACTGTGTCACTTGAGGCGGCCTGCTTGAACTTCCTTAGCATTGGAAATACATGATGTTTCCATTGCTTACGTTGCTGTTTAGACTTCAGATCAAAATGGTGAACCCAGGTTTCATACATTGTTACAACTGATAAAGTTTGCTGGATCCCTCATGTATTGTGCAAGAAGCTGGCTTGAAATGTCCCTTCTGGCTCATTTCTGATCTGGTGTCAACACTCTTGGCACCTGTCTTGCTGACACTTTGCTTATGCCCAGGTTTTATCATAAGAATCATAAGAAAATATCAGGTACTTCAGCCATTAGGCCATTATTGACCTGCACATTTATATTCTTAACTGATATGCCTTATCTTCACTGTGCTTGTCAAGTGCTAATCTAAACTGGTTCATAGTGACACAGAAAACCACTCCTTCAGGTAATACATTCCATTGTGCCACTACACGTCGAGAGAACCAGGCCCCTCTCTGATTTTTATTACAATTCTCACCCTTCAGTTGGTATCTATGGCCCCAATTGGTAACGAAGTTTGATCTTTTCTCTAATCCTATGCATTCCTATATGTCTGGTTCTTTACAAGCTTTGTACACTAAACACGTCATCTCTGTAACCCCTATATCGCAGTGAAAAAGATCAAGTTTTCACAGTCTCTCCTCATAGGACAAATCCTCCATCCCCCTTATCATCCTAGTCACTCTTCTCTGAACCCCCTCCCTTCTTCTAACATAGTCCTTCAACCTAGGTCTCCAGAAACTCCCAGCATACTCCATATGCAGATGGACCAATGACACATAGAGAGGAACAATTCTCTCTCGCTTTCCCTGCTTTTTATATTCCTCTTTATACAGGCCAAAATACCATAGGCTTTTTTTTATCTTTGTAGTACAATGGTTAGTGAACTCCAAATCATTGTTTATCCATATTCCTACGTCTTTCTCAACACCTGTTGGGAGGACATTAACCCCATTTATATAATATCTATACCCTTGATTCTTTTTCCCCAAATGCATAACCTTACACTTTGCTATATTAAACTTAAGCTTATTTTCCATTGCCATTCCTGCTATTTTGTCAATATTTTCCTGGAAGGATTTTGCATCTTGTACATTAGTAATTTTCGCTCCCAACTTCATATCATCTGCAAATTTTGTTAACCATGTATTGGAATTACAATATAGGGATGATACGTGGATATTAAATAGGACCGGACCCAGGACAGATCCCTGAGGGACACCACTGGGCACTGAGGACCAGTCAGACACGTGGCCCTTTATACACACACGTTGTTTTCTTTTAACCAACCAATCAGTGATCTATCTGATGATGTCCCATGCTACCCCTATTTACCTCAAGTTGTTAATCAATTCCTGGTGTGACAGTGTCAAAAGCTTTTTCAAAATCTACATATAACACATTCATTGGTATATTTTTGTCAAGGGCAGCACTCACTGTATCAAAGAAGGAAAGCAGGTTTGTTAAACACGACCTTCCCCTTGTGAATTCATGCTGTCTGATGTCCATGTGACCTTTTTCCTGTATATGCTTTTCAATATGCTCTTTGATGATGGATTCCAAGACTTTACTCAAAATACTGGTTAAACTAATGGGATGATAATTGGAGCATTCAGATTTGGAACCCTTTTTGTATTGGGAATACATTAGCCATTTTCCAGTCCTAGGGTACCTCTCCCTCATTGATAGATGATTGGAAAATAACTAGTAAAGGGTCGCATAATACAAGGGCTAATTCCTTTAAAAATCTAGGGTGCAGGTCATCAGGTCCTAGTGATGTACTGGGTTTGAGGTTAGTCAGCTTTTCCTTAATTGTTTCTGAAGTTATTTTGGGGGAGCTATACGATTCTTTTATTGGGTCAATTTGAAGTTTAGGCCCTTTTTGGTGGGCACTATTAAAGTAAATATTAAATTTGTCTGCCATTTCTTTACAGTCAGTAATTATCTTACTCCCTGACAATAGTGGCCCTACTTTTTTATTGTTTTTATTTAAGGATCCTATATAACTGTAAAAGGCCTTGTAATCATCATAGACCTTATTTACCAAATTTGACTCAAATCTTTTTTTTTTGCTTTACTTATTTCCCTTTTGACTTACCTTAATCTCTTTTGATATTTCATTTTATATATCCCGCTACTGTCTTTCTTGTACTGTTTATATGCCCTACTTTTCTTTTTAATTAACTCATGGAGTTTTATATTGTACCAGGCTGGAATCTTGCTCTTTAAATTATATTTTGTATTAGTCAGAATGTCAGTTTCTATCAATCCATGGAGAAAATTATTTAATTCAGTCCACATTGCAGAGGTTCCTAATCCTGAAAACATTCTCTTCCAGCCCCAATTTTTAACTTTCTTTCTGAGGTTGTTGTAATTTGCCTTACTATAATTTTTAATTTTTGTAATCCCCTGTTGTATATAACTTTTAATTTCTATGTCTACTTCTACCATATTATGATCACTCCCTAACAAGGGCTCCCTGACCATACACCTCTTAATTTGTTCCCTCATATTACTGATGACCAGATCAAGTATACTAGAACCTCTCGTGCATTCCTCTACATAATTTTCTGATGCTAATACATCTAGTACTTCTAAAAAAGCTGCCTCACTTGGAAAAGAGGGGAGCCTGGATTTCCAGTTAATTCCAATACAATTAAAATCTCCAACAAGCAGCAATTGCTTAGATGGATCCAATTTTCCAATTTAGGATATAAATTCCAATTTTTTGGAGAATTCAGGGAGGGCGGTCTATAATAGACCCCCACTGTAATATGTTTTCCTTTAGGGGGGCTATCTGTATTGAAAGTTGTTCATATTCAGAATCTTTTACAGTATCTAATTCATATGCCTCAATGTCATTGCGAACATAAAGTGCCACCCCTCCCCCACGTCTTCCATCTCTCTCACATCTAAATACTTGATAACCATTTACGTTTGTCCCCCAATCATCCTTTTTCCACCATGTTTCCATTTTGGGGCACAATTCAATATTGTCCTTATTTAATATTAGCTCCAACTCATATTTTTTGTTATTTAAACTGTGAGCATTTAGCAACAGCAAGGTCCAGTCAGTGAATACAGTTAGTTTACATTCCTTTTTATTATGTTGTTTTAGTCTAGTTCCACCTCATCTCCCTTTGTCTAGTTTAAAGTGTTTATTATCTTGACATTAAATCTATCTGCCAACACTCTAGTTCCATTTTTGTTTAGGCGAAGCCCATCTACAGTATATAGATGGTGCGCATTTTCGAATCTATGCCAGTGTTCCATGAATTCAGACTTCTCGTGTATACACCTTCTTTTTAACCAACCATTAAGTCCATTCCATTTGTTTATTTATGTCCCTTGTTTTCTGCCTACCTACCTGCGGGACAGGTAGAACCTCTGACACAATTAGTGAATAGTTTAATTCTAGGAGTTCCCTATCAACTACTTCCAAGTCCCTATGCATATTAATAACATCACTTCTTCCAATATCATTGGTTCCAGTATGAAACAAGCATTTGTCAATGCCGAATGTTGTCTTGCTGGTTTTGGCATTGGTAGTGCCGGAGTTAGAGAGACACATAATAGAAGTAACAGTGAAGTATAGAACCGACATCAACCCAACCCCGCCCTGCAGAGAGTGACAGGCATTGGGGTGTGCGTTTGGGTCGCTGGCCATAACACTCATGCTATTTCACCTCACCCTACCCTGCAGAGTCTGACAAGTGTCACGTTGTGCCTTGGGGTCATCTGGCCTTATGCTCACCTCATTTCATAAGGAAGTACATTGATATGGGTGCAGCATAGGAGAATGGGTTGAACTTTGGGGCTGAAAAGTCCAAGGCACACCTTGATGCCTGTCAGTGGCTGCAGGGTGGAGGTGGAGGACCAATGGTGTGAGCAGTACAGCAGACAATCGCTCATAGCACAGTCATTTAATGGACTTTCATCACCAAATTTTCAACACAGGCATTTTAGGACCTCTGCTCATGAACAGTGTCACTGTGATTTTCTTACTCTGTCATGAACACTGATTTCCCACGGTGACCACACTATTCTGCGCTGGAAGTGCAAAAACATATTTTGGCCAGGATGTTAAAAATGACAGCTGTACTGTTCATAAGGAGGTGTGGAAACATGCCAATGTTGAAAATCTGGAATGAAAATATTACAGATTCGTGAAGTTATGAGCGTGAGTGGAAACTGCGCAATGCACACTCATAAAACAGTAATTTTTTTTTATTTTTTTCACCAAATTTGCAACATAGGCTTTTTGAGAGCCCACCTCATGAACAGTGGGACTGTCGGTTCATTAATCAGTCCTGAAGGGTGATTCCACACAGTGACCGCAAAATCATCTTTCAGGACCGAATAATGCCATGACAGTAACTGAATTCATGAGGAGGGGTCCCAATAACCCCACGTTGAAAATTGGTTGGCAAAATTCCCCAAAATGCCCGAGATATGCACCAAAGTTGAAAACCCTATTTATGCCATTATACAGCTTACCGGCATTTCTTCAGTTCGCGGTCAGCTTTGAAGAGTGCAGACATGTTCCCGGTCCACCGAAGATCATCGCACCAGGCTCCAGAGGTAAGTATGGGGTGAAGGAGGGTGTGGGGAGGTCGGATACGCAGTGGGTGGGCGCGGGTTGGGGAGAGGGCTTCAGACTGCGAGGGACCGTTTTCTACTTTACAGGAAAAACATTATGGGAAGGTATTTTTTACAGGTACATTTGACATGCTGGGGTGGGCTCCCAGTGTGTCACCTGTTTTTTTGGGAGGACTGGAGCTGATGGGGGATGGGGCACCCTGTCAGCAACAAAAAGAGTGTGGGGGGGATGATGCAAACGGGGATTGGACTCCCCCATCGGTAGATGAACTGGGGAGGGGGACATGATGATGATGCCGACAGGGGGATTGGGCAGCCCCTTAAGTTGGCTTTTCTGGGGACTGTGCGAGGCGGACGGCACAGCCACTGCCATGTCACACTGAAACTTACACCAGGAAAGGCACACCCTGCAATAAGGTGGAGCTCCCTCATTGCAGCCGCTAAAACCTTTCAAGGTGGTGGACACGCTTTTGCACTGCTGTCATAGACAGCATGCAATCTAATTCATGCCACGGAGCCCAGCCCCAAAAAGCAGTGGCACCACAGGCCACAACAGGATTGCGCCTCCAAAACCTGCTATTCCAAAGGTACCGCAACATGTTTCTTGCGCAGGTGTAAGACATCATAAAAAGACTAGTGGGTCTATAGTATTTTCTAAAAGTCCTGGGAGTCATTTTTTGGCATCAGATATCCCTGCCCCATGTAGGCAGGATAACATGACCTGCTCATTCCTATTTTCACATAGAATCCTGTCAGCTGTCCTCAGCATAGAGTCTCCTATAGTAACTATGTCCTTTTGTTTGCTGGGTACCTTTTTAGTACTTTTTTGCAATGTTCCAGGTTGGGGTTAAGTAGGGCAATTTTCAGCAGGTTCTACCCCCTCTCTTGATTACATTCCCATTCTGTTTGTTTATTTAGACTAGTGGGGTTGTCATGTCTTTCATTACCAGATGATGCATTTTATTACAGCCTGTTATTTGCACTACAGATGGAGGAATATCCTTCTCTGTGTGTGTGTGTAGTGTCTTCTAGCTCCAAGGTTTCATATCAGTTTGATAAAACTAATGGGGATTCTTTATCCCGCCTCCATTTACTAGGCTCTCTTTCTTAATGGTGTACCAATTATCCTCATCGATGTTTGTGGCCTCAGGAGTTGAATCATCTATCCTCTCTTTTCTTTTATTACATGGGCCTTTATTAACTTGCTTTATCAATAGTTCTCTTTCTTTTTCTTCTATCATAGATTTACTTTCTTGCACAAACCTAGCAATCTCATTTGTATCTGTTTGTATCTCTATCTTTTCTTGAAGATTGTTTAATGCTCCCTCTAATACCTTTATATAAATACAATTATTGCACACATGGCTGCCCATCTGATCTCTCTGTCCCTTCATACCACACCCTGTACAAATGTGCTATCCAAATGCATCTATTTCAGCAGTATTGTCTTGTCCTATACCTTTACCTACGTGTGAACCATTCTTCCTGATTCCCTTCTCCTGCTCCCCAGCTAACATGGTAGACACAGCTAAAGCCTTAGCTGTGTCACCTTTGCTGGGCTCGCTGGCACTCACAATATCTCTATTTAAAGGGAATGTGAACCGGAACTTCCCTGGACTTCATACTTCCAGTCCCTCGATACAAGTCCTAGATTAAAATTATTACCCGGGGGTTTTGTCTGCCCTTAAAAGGTCAAGCAAGAACCCCACACCTATAAAAGAATATAATTCAGTGCCCAGACAAAAACTACTGTGGATATTCAGCAATACCCAGGTGGACTGTGGTGTTGCCTAGCAACCATACACACAGTATCCACTTGGCAGGTCCCCCCACAAAAGCACTTTAGATATGTAGCAAATTTACCTCTCAGTCAAAAAAAAACTGGTACTACCAGATGTAGGCTGCTGTCCCTGTTCACAAAGGAGTTATACAAATGCAGGAATGCACTGTTTTTATAGCAGGCGACCAGAAGTTCCCTGGACTTCCTACTTCCGGTCCCTTGCTACAAGTCCTGGATTAAAATTATTACCCAGGGGTTTTGTCTGCCCTTAAAAGGTCAAGCAAGAGCCCCACATCTATAAAAGGAGTATAATTCAGTGCCCAGACAAGAACTACTGTGGATATTCAGCAATACCTGGGTGGACTGTGGTGTTGCCTAGCAACCATACACACAGTATCCACTCAGCAGGTCCCCCTGTAGTTGTTGACTTCTTCTTTGCTTTTGCCCTTGTGGAGAGGGATCACATCCACTCTTTTCCAGTCATCTGGAACCACCACTTCCTCTGCCACTCTTAAATTCAGCATGCCGTTTCTTGGCAGTTGAGTAAGACGGGACTTCTGTCCCAAGTGTGTTGACCATATCCTCATGGATTTGCATTGAAGTCATTCCTTTGATATGGAGGTACTTGATGATTGCGCTGATCTTAGTTTTCTCCATTCTCAAATGATCATCACCTATCAAATTTTGTACAGCATGTACCTACAACAGAAAACAGTTGATCATTATACCAGTAGGTCTTATTCTATTCATACTAATGTAAATATACACATCTGTGTCAGGCCGCAAACTTTTTGATCGACCCTCGTATATTGGGGAAGTGTTTATGGAGACTTGCAACTGTTTAACTTCCTTTTCTTCTCCAGCTGCCAGGCCTGTGTTGCCAATTAAAAGCCCTGTTGATTGCTTGAATTCCTGTCCTGAGCGTGCCCTCAGTTTGTATGCACTAATTGAAGTGTTATTGGTGACAGTAATTTGTTGTGGTCCCCATGGGGTGGTCCAGTCCAGTGTAGTGAGGTGGGTAGGTACCGCATCCCAAAGGGTGGTACTGTACATATCTGACCTGCTTATTCTCTCTGGGTGGAGACACAGCACTACTTATTAGCTGTTCTGGGATGAACCCTTCCTACCATAGGAGAATGAATGAACCAAAACCACTCAACCAGGTGTGCACTGTACAGGCACCAGGCAGGGGTGTGAACCTGGTCACTGCACCATTGGGGTCACACATGCATAACTGTTATGTTACAGTACAAATGGTGTGCAGTATACAT
This sequence comes from Neoceratodus forsteri, assembly GCA_016271365.2. NCBI lineage: Eukaryota > Metazoa > Chordata > Ceratodontiformes > Ceratodontidae > Neoceratodus > Neoceratodus forsteri. The sequence continues at coordinate 105,846,136 of CM057459.1, read as the reverse complement.
CTCACTAATAAACAGAACTTTCTGAAAAATAACAGAGCCTGAAAAATACAAATGCTGTTAACTTCTACTTTGAACACAAAACTAGAAAGCCTGCAGTTTCTCACAGAAAGCTTGAGTACGCCTCTGAAATACCACTTACCGGAACTTTTCTCTGAACAATTATTCCCTATAGGAAGCGGTCTTCCATTTCAAATGAAAAATTCTTTATGTTTGCTACAAAATACATTGTTAAAATGAGGTTAACATGCTTACAGGCTGTGCACAGCAGAGAAATGATGCATTCTCAGGGATCAAATACAAACTCCAGGGTGCAAAGGCACTCGGCTGAAGGCTCTTGCCTCCTTAGCACCAGGAATGTGCAGTCCCTCTCTGGATCATACATCATCCCATAGCAGTGCACCGCCTGTAAATGTGTTAACTCTTTTTGAGCCCATAGCAAACCATTATGGATCGTGTTTATACTGCAACATTTGTGTGACTATTTACTGGTTTTCTCTTGCTCTAAATTGTCATTTAAAAAGAACGGCTGCTCGGAACAGTTCTTTGAAACAGATCTGCAGAGTGGCCCCCTGATGAATAATCTGTGAAAATAATGTTGTTTCCAAATACCTTCATTATACTTCTAGAAATGCTATCAGTCCAAATCTGTATATTTACTTATACACAGGCAGACATACGGACATACACAGGTATGCACATACATACATTCACACAGACATACTGTGCATACATTCATACATATATGCATGCATGCATACAGTTGGTTACAGTGCAGTTTTCATTTTGTTCTTGACCCCTTTTTTAATAATGTTTATTGTCTTCTCGCTGTCACAGCATGTCAGAAATGCATTCAATAAAGTATAGTATGCATAGGATAGACAGAAACATTGTACAAAAGAAGAGTAAAGAAAATGTACAATAATACAAATACACAAACTACAGAATCAGGTCAATAAAAGCATAAGGGCACTGCGTGAAAAAAAGCAGATGAAGCTGGCTTTAAATTGGTGACAGTCTAGGAGTGGTAGGATAGACCGCAGGAGGAGGTAATGGCTCCATACTGTTCTTACCCTTTAAAAACTTTTCCAGAACAGTAAATGGGCTCCTCAGCACGCCAGCTAATTGGTTTGTGGAAACACTTCCACTAATTGCTTTCTATTTTTGTTTAATGTTTTTTTTCTTCTAACCACGTGTTTGCTTTTAGGCTACATACAGTATACAAAATGTAGCTTAATAAGCGCACCATATTTCAGTCTCCATTTCCCTTTGTTATGTAACTAAAACAGTAATTCAGAGTGCTCCTAGACATTATTGCGGTTCTCTTTTCTACAGCCAAAACCTAAAACTTACTGCTTTGGTGCTTGGGCACTTTTCACATTTTTTAAGACTCCGTAAGAATGACAGAAAAATATTAAAGAATAATTAGGGACATCAAAGATCCTTTGAACCTGGGACTCATACTGTACCTATCACGTCACACTCCTAGATTTACTGAAATGTGTGTAACATTGTGTTACTATAGATACTTATCTGATTGTGATTTAGAGCAAATGTTCCTCAGGAAGGAGAGATTTATGGGACTGCAGAAAGAGTTCACCCCTTCAGTCCATTTCCCTGCATTGTGAACTGGAGGGAACTTTCTCTTACTCTCATAATGCTCAATACTTTTCTTTGTGGGTGGAGGGGGGTAGGTTCATACAATAGTGAAGGCCGTAATCTGCTCTTGACCCACCTCAGTTTTTCTGGCTCTGACATTACCATAAGAAATGTGTGTTTTTGTTTTGGGAGGGGGGGGCAGACACACAATAGTGAAGGGCTTACGCTGGCCTTGACCCACCTTGATTTTCCTGGCTCTGACACAGTCACAAGCGAGCAAGGTTTTTTTGGGTTTTTTTTTTTTTTGCTAGAACATCTGGAAATGTACAGTAAAACAATATTAGTTTTTACCTAGCCCTTGTGAAAGAAACACAGTTTCACTTTGTGCAGTGATATATGCATCAGAACAGAACTTAACAGTCCACTGAAGTTCTCTTTAATATGGCACTTATGAGAACTGTTTTTAAAGTCCCTGTTTCTCCTCATTTCTCCCACCATAACATTCTCCTAATCTGAAGAAATTCCACTTTAAAAGCACTCACTCACTTTTTGGAGGGATAGGTTTTGAGGCACCTTTTTATGGCTGCCTAGCAGAGCCATGCTGATGTATTGCCAATCAGAAAATGAGGGCTCAGTTTTCAAAGACCTGTGAATACTGCAAGCCCCTAGTGCACCAATCATTTGGTGTACTGGGCTGGCGGCATTCTCCCGTCCGGCGATCAGGATTTTTAATCCCGTGAGCCAAATGTCACAAGTAAGATCAGCTTTTACCTGGTCTAATTTGCAACATTCGGGGGACCCTTTTTACAGGGCTTGTGCCAAATATTTGGAGCAATCTGTCATAAACTGAGGGAGCTGTTGCAACTGCACCCAACAATATACAATTGGGTGCTGTTGTGTCAAAGGAGTTTAGCAGTGCTGCACCAAAAGATGGCTTTGACACAGGACTTGAGGCATGCCCTGTATCAGCCTTTGAAAACTGAACCCTGGGTTTGAGAAACCCTGCTCCCTGATTTGTCAACAGATTCCACCACCTGTGCAGGTATTAGACAACAGAGACTAGTAAATAACTAGTCCCTGTGCCAGCCTGCCATGTTACACAGATTAATGTGCCTGGCAGAATTTTCAACTCCTGAACGGCCACTATTTTTTTTTAACTTGCTTAGTGAGTCATACCCTCCACCACCATCTCATCAGCTATTCACCATAACTGGCCCACTTCCCCTGTTCTACAATCACCTGTAAAAAAAATGAGATCTAAGTATTCCTTCCTCTCAAAAGTGTCATCACACCAGGTGCCATCTCAGCCATCCTGTAATGTCCCGAGTGAGTGGTGCTCTGCTGATGGTAGAGAGATACTTCTGTGGCCACATGCTGCTTACATTAGCTTTTTTCACTCATGCAACATTTCTAACTGGCAGCAGACCTTTCACCCCAATTAAGTAATTCTTAGAACAAGAGCATAGCAAACCCAGAATACTAAAGCAGGCTCACAAAAATCGAGCGCTTCTAAGAGTTTTCAGTACAGCAGTACCTTTACCTTGTACTGATATTTGTGAATCTTGTCAATGTGCCTGATGTCACTTAGGCTCTCAGCCTTAAATTGCACTCCCAATACCAACTGTACTGAGCTGCTGCCACTTTACAAAAAAAACTTTACCATTTCAAATGCACCTTTACTTGGGGGCAGGGAGATGTGAACAATCTAAACAAAACAGACTGCTACTTAGAGGGAAGTAAATCATGAAGGGTGGGGGACAAGGAAAATAAATACAGCTAATTAAAAGAACTAATAAAGTGCCCTCTAGTAGCAATTTTAATAGTGGAATGACTACTTTACAAAGAAGTGTTGTTTTATTATTTTTTTTTAATTTTTACTAACACATTCTTTGATATACTAAACAGGTGACCTATTTTCTAAGCACAATAATACCCTCCAGGGTGGGCAGTACTGGCCTATACCAGACCTTCCAGGGGGGGTAATGAGACCCTCTACCTGCAGCATTGGGCCTCATTGCACCCCTGGGGCAGTCCGGTATAGCCCAATACTGCCAACCCTGTTGGGTATTATTGCTTACTGAGAAGGAGACAGAGAACAGCTGAACAATTTTACATTTTCCCTCTATGCAGTGGAGCTTCATCACATCACTGGTATGCTTGAGATCCCTGTACATCCTCTGTAACCTTCTTCCTTTCTCTTCAACTTCCCCTCCCCAACCAAATTTACTTTTTCTTCACTTCCCAATCTTTATTCTCCTGTTTTCCACCCCCCCAGCAACAGAGCTGTGCTCAGCTGCGCTCCCTCATGCTCCCCCTACAGCAACAGAGCCACGCTTTTCAGCAGCCTTCCTTCCACTCCCCAACCCCCATAATGGAGATGCAATTTTTCTGGTCCTGCCCCCACCCCACAGTGAAATGTCTCAAAACTCTACTCACAGATTTGTGTAAAAAAATTAAATCAAAAAGATGATTTGAATTCAGCTGCTGTGCACTTAGAGTGAACAACTCCATGCATGGTGATTTTGTCCAGAATAGGAGGTGACCACTGTATCCTAAAATAGATATTTCATTTGTTTCCATCATCTGGTGCACACCCACTCTCCACCGGCACTGATATGACTCTCTGTCTTTCACCAGTAATGCTAGCCATTTGGTAGATAAAGAAACCAAAGTTGTGTCCTTACTTCTTCTAGTGCTGACAGTTCACTTGCATTCTCTGCTCTTCCTCCCTCTATGGTTGTGGATCCTGCCAACATGGGAGAACTGAGTTGTGTGCCCCCAGTCTCTGACACTGGCATGCCAAACCCTCAGTGCCAGCTAACACACCTCCAAATAGTATGTGGCACTGTGGTGCCCACCCCCTATGCCACCAAACAACACGTGAACACTGGGATGCCCAGTCCCCAGTGTCAGTACCTGAAACAAAGGAGCCTGTCCCTCATAGTCTTATCCCTCATTGTCCTCTTCTTTTAAAAATAAAATGTAATAACAACAGGTTCCTTTCTTCTCCTCCTCGACCTGATGACCACTAAATCTGCAACCCTACCTCCTCTGAGCACCCACCACCCCCACACCTCTCACTTACCTATCCAGTCCTGCTGCTCCAGAGTCCAAACATGGCTGACTGAAAACAAGGTAAGTTTGGTTAATGGCGTTAGAATGTGTTTTGAACTTTTACTCATACTGTCATTTTTAAAATATTTTCGCATCAACTTTTCAACATAGTCTTTTGAGACCGCATCTAATAAAGAAAGTAAGTGACATTTTTCAAACCCCCCACCCACCTCCAAAACATGTTTTTGCAGTCATTCTGCGAAACCCTTTTTTCAGATTGTATTTAAAAAATTCCACTTGTCTTGATCATGAGACAGGGTCAGAAAAAGACGATGTGGGGTCAAAATGTAAAAAAACAATACATTTATGAAGCAGTACAGTAAAAGTTTATTGATCGGTCAGACAGACCTTTACAATCATATACATAACCAACATTTTTAAAACATCATATAGAAATACATAGATAATTACATTCCTTTAATACATCACTGACAGGTAAAGTGCATATAAGTAAATTCATACTGTTTTTCCCTTATTGACCCATATCCTGTTTAAAAGCAGCCAACCACTTTTTTGATTTATGAAGAAATGTTGAATGTTTTCAATGTTTACGCATACATTTGTGTTTTTTGCAGATTTTTTTCCCAGATGTTCAACATAGCCCTCTTGCTACCCCACCTCATGAACATGACACGTATCATTTTTCAAATCCACTCCGAAACATCTTGATCATAAAGTGGGTCATAAAAAGACTATGTTGACAATTTAGGGTCACAATGTTGAAATGCAACAAAGTTATGAGGAAGCATTGAATTTAGTCAATGTTTACTCATAAATTTGTCATTTGTGCAGAGTTTGGCCCCAAATGTGCAACATAGCCCTTTGTTACCCCACCTGATAAGCATGAGGGGTGTAAGTTTTCAAATATCCTCCAAAACATGTTTTCGCAGTCACTCTGTGAAATCCCTCTTCAGATGGGATATAAAAAATTCCACCTGCCTTGATCATATGTTGGGGTAATAAAAAACTATGTTAATACGTGGAATCAGAATGTTAAAAAACAATGAATTTATGAAGAAACATTGCATTTTTCCAATGTTTACTAATAACTTTATTTTTGCATATTTTTACTCCAGATTTTCAACACATCCCTTTTGTTATCCCCTCATGAAAATGACAGGTGTCATATTCAAATTCTGCCAAAAACGTCTTTTCACAAATGTCACCTGTCAAGTTCATATGGTGGTGTTATAAAAAGATGATGCTGATAATTTGGGGTTAAAATCTCAAAAAATAACAATGTTACAAACATTGAAATTTTTCAACATTTACTCATAACATTGCCATTTTGTTTTCACTTTCTTGAAACACACATTTTTCAACATAGCCATTTTTGAGTTTGTCGTGCGCGCAAGTGCAGATGAACTCGTTGAAATGAGAGTTGCTATAGAGAGGTGTGAGAGGGTGCATCCACTGGGGGGCTCTGTTCCAAGGGGCAGGTCTGCAGCAGGTGAATCATGAGGCAAGCTGCTGATGACTCACTTTCTGCTTTGGGGCCAGAGTTAGCAAAGTTTTCAAAGGACAGAGCTGAACCAATAGTGGTGAGGCTTGGTCCTTTGATGTGTAAACAGCCCTGCATTACATTAACTTCCTGGTTATGCATTCACACTGCCATAGCACTGACTGCGACAACAGCTGATGTGAACACTCTGAGCCTGTGTTAAGACTGTGTTAATCTGGGGCTCCTGCCCAGAAAAGTTTACCCTCCGGTTTAGGTTTTCATCTAGGAAAGCACTTTTTTCTCGCCCCCGAACCGATTTAATTTTATGTAGTAAAAGTCCACGACCCAGAACTATAGTGGACACTATGAGGACTCCATTTACTGTAAAGTGTGGCACCACACCTTACAGTTAATGGAGCCCTCGTAGTGTCCGCCATACTTCGGTCACTGGACATTTACTACAAATTAAGCTCTGTTTGGGTGAGAAAGCACTTTCATAGATGAAAAAAGCACATCAATCCCTCCTGCTCATTCCCACTGTTCCTCTCTTCCATCTGCTCCCATTTGAGCCCCCCTCTGCTAGCAATTCACTCCCTCCCACTCTGCTATCCTCCCTGTTCTCTCCATTCTTGTTTGAGCCCCCTACCAGCAAATTAATCCCTCCCACTCCCTCACACTACTGCTGTCCTCCCCACACCCTCCGTGCTGTTCAAGCCCCCACACACTTACACAGCAAATCCCTCCCTCTTCCCACCACTGTTGCTGTCCTCCCCACACCCTCCACTCTGTTTGAGCCCCCACACTTACACAGCAAATCCTCCCTCTCCCTCCCACCCACTGCTGCTGTCCTCCCCACACCCTCCATTCTGTTTGAGCCCCCACACACTTACACAGCAAATCCTCCCTCTCCCTCTCACTGCTGCTGTCCTCTCCACACCCTCCATTCTGTTGGAATCCCCACACTTACACAGCAAAACCCTCCCTCTCCCTCTCACTGCTGCTGTCCTCCCCACACCCTCCATTCTGTTCGAGCCCCCACACTTACACAGCAAATCCTCCCTCTCCCTCCCTCCCACTGCTGCTGTCCTCCCCACACCCTCCATTCTGTTCGAGCCCCCACACTTACACAGCAAATCCTCCCTCTCCCTCCCTCCCACTGCTGCTGTCCTCCCCACACCCTCCATTTTGATTGAGCCCCCACACTTACACAGCAAATCCTCCCTCTTCCTCCTACTGCTGCTGTCCTCTTCACACCCTCCATTCCTGGCCCCCCTGGACACTGGGGATCCCACTCCCAGTTCCCACACATGTAAACATCCTGTTCTGTGTAAAAAAAGAAACCGTCCCCAATGTCTATTTTTTTAAACCTGAAAATAAAAACAGTCCATCGTTGTCTTCCCTGTTCCCCTCCCCCATCCCAACCTCCACTGTGCCCACCTCCCTGCACCCCCCTTACCCCCATACTTACCTCAGGAGGTCAGGAGCAATGATCTTCTGTGGACCGGGAAATGTCTGCACTCTTCAAAGCCAACCGGCAAAGTGAAGATTTCAATGTAAGCCGAATAATAGGAATCAATGTGGGGGGGGTTCAACCAAATTTTCAACATAGGGTTCTTGGGACCCCTCCTCCTGAACACTGTCACTGTCATTTTGTTACTCAGCCCGGAAAGGTGATTTTGCAGTAGCTGTATGGAATCACCTTTCAGGACTGATTAATGAACCAAAAGTGCCACTGTTTATGAGGTGGGGTCCCAAAAAGACCATGTTGCAAATTTAATGAATAAATTCCAAAAAATGACTGTGTTATGAGTGTGCATTGCACAGTTTCTACACACGCTCCCAACTTCACCAGTTTTTAATATTTTCACTCCAGATTTTCAACATTGCCATTATTTCACACCTCCTTATGAACAGTATAGCTGTCATTTTTCATATCCTGCCTGAAACATGTTTTCGCACCTGTGGCACAGAATGGTGTGGTGGCTCTGTGAAATCACTTTTCAGGATGAGTGAACAAATGACAGTGGCACTTTTCATGAGGTGAGGTCATAAGAATGCTACATTGAAAATTTGGTGTAAAAATATTAACTAACAACAAAGTTACGAGCATGCACTTAAATTAACAAATGCAGGCTTGTAACTTTGATACTTTTCAATATTTTGACCCCACATTTTCATCATAACCATTTCTCCACTGCACCTCATAAATGTGACAACTACCGTTTTCCAGATCATGGGCAAATTGTTTTTTTGCATCCCAAAAAGTGATTTTTCAGCCATTGTGTGAAAAGTATCTTTCGGACAGGAGTTGAAATTATACTCTTCCTTTCTTGATGAGGTGGCATAATAAGATGGCTATGTTGAAAAGGTGGTATAAAAATATAAAAAAAACAATGAAGTTATGAACCTGTGTTGAAATTTGCCAACACCAGTTCGTAACCCCCCCCCCCAAATGGTACCAGAGCACACAACGAACTTTCTGCATTGACAAATGCTTGTTTACCCCACCTTATGAACATGGCAGGTGTCATTTTCAAAGCCTCCTCTAAAAATTTTTTTTTTTTTTTTTTGCAGTCATTTTGCAAAATCACATCTTGGGTGTCATTTGTTGAATGACACTTGTCATGTTCATATGCCGGGGTGCTCAAATCACTATCTTGAAAATTCAGTGTCAGGACCCCACTGCAAATAAGATATTGCCTTTCAGCTGGGCTTCCTTATGTAAACACATTTTAAAAATGGGTAAAATATGGAACTCAGTACAGCATAACCCCAAAAGAAAAGGAGATATTGCATCTCAGCTGCTCTGTCTTGAGAAAAAATACATTGGTAAAGTAGGACCCAACTGAAAATGAGATACTGCATCTCAGCTAGGCTATCCTAGGTGAATACAATGTAAAAAAAAGTGTAAAAGCAGGAGCCCCACTGTAAATAAGATATTGCATCTCTGCTAGTCTGTCCTGGAAAACATACACCATAAAAGCAGGATGCATCTCTATGACCCCACTGGAAATGAGATATTGCCTCTCAGTTGAGTGATCCAGAGTAAATATATTGTAAAACTGGGTAAAAGCAGAAGCCCACTACAGAAGGACTCCACTGAAAAAGAGATGCACCAACTCAGCTGGTCTGTTCTGGGAAATTAAATTGTAAAAGTAGGACCCCACTAAAAACGAGATATTGCCTCTCAGTGGACCTATCCCAGGTAAATACATTGTACACATGAGTAAAAGTTGGACCCCACTAGAACTCCACTTAAAAGGGAGATACTGGGCCATCAGGGCCACCATCCCTTCCCAATCAAAGGCTTCCAAACTTAAATGGGAACAGGCTTTACAGACCCACATTACAGACCAGGAGTGGAGGTCATGCCTGAGGATTGCCCACGCAGCTTACTCTGATACCAGAAGTCAATTAATACAGAACAAGATCCTGCACTCTTGGTATAGGACATCTTTGGTCCTCCAAAAGGCTAAGATGATGCAATCTGATCTTTGCTGGAGATGTCAGGAGGCCCCAGGAGACCCGATCCATATAGTTTGGCACTGCAGGTTGATCCAGTCTTTGTGGCAGGTGGTATGCAGGATGGGGGCTGAACTACTACTACAGAAACCCATACCTAAGACCCCAGACGTGCTGATATTAGGTATTCATTCTTCAGCCCCTCATCTTCGCCCTTCAGACTTAAAACTTCTGCCGATCTTAAGTATATAGTTAAAGAGACTCCTACTGTGCAAGTGGAGAACACAGAAGATCCTTTCTGTCACAGAGGTGCTTAACTCCCTCGTGCAGGTCACTAACTGGTCCAGAATGTCGCACACAGTGGCTGACATCCTCCCTAAGTATGGCAAACTTGTGGCAACCCTGCATTCTTTATTTGAAAGCTAGAGAGGGAATCAGCTGACTATGTCAGCTGCAATCACGACCTGATACCCAGGGTTCACTGTGGCTGGCCTAGTGGGATTACCACTCCATCCAGGTTTGTCCCATAAAAAGTATTAGTGCTGATTACAGCATGCTGTACTGTATGTGTTCCAAATATCAGAGTAGTTCTAGATAGTTCTCTTTGTGTGTGTTCTCTTGTTCTGTTGTAGGTCCTGCCTTGACTTTAGTTGCCCAGGATCCTTTCCAAACTTAAAAGGGTTCAAGAGCCACAGCTACCACCAAGGCTAGCCCAGGTAAGTCCAGGTACATTGCTCTCAGATAGCAAGAGTAACAGATAGCATGGTCTCCCCTTCAGGTACTCCACAGGGTAAATGTTGTAAACCCACTCAGGGAGAACCTTGTTAATACAGGACCCTGCATGTACTCCTCAAGCAGTATAGCGTTAGACAGTCATCGTGATTTTTACAGTTCACTGTAAAGCTCTATAACTTTACATGTATTGTAACTAACTGCTTTTTCAATGTACTGTACCAAAAGTTAAAACAATAAAAAGTTTTAACCACGAAAAAAAGGAGATATTGATTCATCTGATTTGTCCTGAGAAAAATACATTGCAAGAGCAGGACCCCATTGAAAGTGAGATATTTCCTTTCAGCAGGACTGTCCTGGATAAATACCTTGTAAAAATCAATAAATGTGGGACTCCACATCAGCAGAACCCAAACAAAAAGGAGTTGTTGCATCTTAGCTGGTCTGTCCCGGGAGACATACATTATAAAAACATGTATCTGTTGTGTGTGTGTGTGTGTGTGTGTGTGTGTGTGTGTGTGTGTGTGTGTGTGTGTGTGTGTGTGTGTGTGCATGTGTTTTCTTATTTCCAGAGCCAACAGCTGCATTATCTTGATGTTTAATGTTTTCTTTTTTGTTACTGTCATGTAAATCTGAAATTGTAATATTACAATAATATAAACAATTAAAACCCAAGCCTCACTTTAATTCTGTATCTTTTATCAGGGTAATGCATTACTAGCCATTCTGGTTTTGGTCAGAGTTTGTTTTAGCAGTGACATGATGATACGACCGGAACCCCCTATGCTCCTGTTCAAACTTAGAGATGCTCTCGGACCATGCTGTAATTGGGGACAGCTAAAATAGTTTTGGTTTGGTTATAAAGCAATCTATTCCTTGATTTTTTATATATGTCTTAAATAAAATGGGAGCAAATGTCTCTGAAACAATGAAGCCCAACAACTTAAGAGGAAGTGAGTGTTGGTCTGTGTAAGTTATCAGGAGATTCCAATTGTAGCCACACGTTTAGACTGGGCACTTCCTATTGCCCATTAAAATCCTACTCATAAACCAGGATTCATCAGTTTGTGTTCATGTCATGACGTACGGACAAACCAAAATAAATATGTGTGAAGCAGCAAAAATCAAAACCAGACTGGAAACAGCTAGGAATGGACATCCATCTTTTTCACAGAAAAAAAAATGTGCAGAGTGAGATATGTAATTTAAATTCCTGTGCTTGTTATAGCCAAATGGTCGTTCGTCACATTCATTAAAAAATGTCAAAACCCACAACCAGCTGCAGACCAATAAGCATGATGGCTTTACAGCTTCATCCTGAACAAACCTATTGTTGGGGATTCAAAAACACATGACAGCATGTCTGCCTGGTGCTGATAGCACAGAGATTCCATAAATGGTAAAGCACTCTTGTAAGTTAAGCAAGGAAAAGAGTGGTGGGAAAAAAGGGACACACACTCTGCACTTCCTCTGGATACAAGTGCTAGTACTCAGACTACACAATAGACTGCCCCGGCACTACAAAAACACTGAAGTCTGCTCCTGGGCTCCAAATAAGCTGACTTTTTACAGGGCTCCAAACACAATGCCCTATTATTGCATCACAGAATGACACCAGTCCAACTTCCAGCACTCCACAGAGGTCGTCAGTCCAAATGCCAAAAAACAGTGGCCTGTACTGTATGTACAAGCTCCCCATGTACTGTGACTAATTCTGTTATGAAGTGCTCTCAGTACTGGATTCTTGTTCATTAAACACCCAGTGGATGATTACTCTGCTTCACACACACACACACACACACACACACACACACACACGTAAAAGGAGTGATCCAAACTCCTTGTAGTTGAGCACATTTAACTCAGATCATCAGCATTACCAGTTTAAATACTTCAAGTGGTCTTTAAGATGTTTACATAGAAACACGGACTCTGTCAGCAGAAAATGACTGCTTGGCCCATCCAGTCTGGTCAAGTGTTCACTGCCTATTTCACCTCCGCTCCGTAGTCCCTATCTGGTCTTTGGTGACCCTCCCTCACCCTGCCTCTGCTCTAATATACCACTGTGTTTATCCCATGCATACTTGAAGTCCTCCATCATTTTAACCTCCACCACTTCTGTTGGCAGTGGGTTCCATGTTCCTTTCTGAACCTCTCCCCTCCAGCTTCATCACGACTTCTCGTCCTGGAATCTGTTCCTCATACAGAAGGGCTCCCTTTTTACACCCTGTTTACCCCTGTGAGGCACCTGTAGGTCTCAATCATGTCACCTCTTTCTTCTCTTCCAGGGTGTACATGTTGAGATCCTTCAGTATTTCGTCCTAAGGCTTGCCTTGCAAACCCTGTACCATTTTAGTTGCCCTCCTCTGGACCACCTACACACTGTCTGTATACTTCCTGAGGTGCATTCTCCAAAGCTGGACACAGTACTCCAGGTAAGAGCGTACCAGGTAGTGATACAGTGGCATCACCAGCTCCCTTCACCTGCTGGTGATGCCCCTCCCTTTGCACCCCAGCATCCTACTAGCCCTGACTGTGGCTCTGTCACACTGCACTGCCATCTTGAGGTCATCTGATGTAATAATCCTAAGGTCTCTTTCTGTACCGTGACTGCCAATGCCTCCTCCCCCATCCTATAGTCAGCACCTGGGTTCCTGTACCCTAGGTACATGATTTTGCACTTTTTGGCACTGAACTCCAACTGTCATGTTTTTGACCACTCCCCAAGTTTCCCTAAACTCGCTGTGCATCCACTTCTGCGTGTCAACCCTATTGCAGATTTTGATGTCAACAGCAAAAAGGCATACCTTCCCCTCAAGTTCTTCTGCAATGTCTCCAATGAAGATATTGGAAAGGACTGGTCCAGTGTTGAACCCTGTGGCACCCCGCTGGTCACTCTCCCATCCTTAGAGTATGTGCCATTAACCTCCACCCTATGTCTCCTGTCTGTTCATCAACTTCCCAATTAGCCTTTGGTGGCACAGTATCGAAGGCCTTGCTGAAGTTCAGATAGGCTACATCCACTGCCCTCCCCTGGTGTATCTGCCTGGTCACCCAGTCAAAGAACTCTATCAGATTTGTTTGTCATGACCTTCCCCCTATGAATCTGTGCTGCCTGTGGTCCTGTAGCCCATTGGGTTCTATATGCTCAAATAGTCTCTCCTTTAAACTGCTGCTACATAGCTTAGACAACGGTCTTTTAGCTTGATGTCACAGTGTAAAAGTGTCACTTTCTACCATATCCTGCATCTTACCTCCAGAGTCCTCTGTGGACCTGTGGTCTATCTGCAGAAGCCCTTCAGACTTCCCCAAGTCAGATGTCCCACTCCTGCTCTGCGCCACACATGCAATGGGCCAATAGAATGGAAGGCTCTTTATCTCCCCGATATCAGCTTTGTGATGTACTGTGATTGGCCACATGGTATTCCGCAGTTCTCCAGAATCCTAAAGCTGGTAAACCTTCCAGGCTTAAAAGATGTCTTCTGTCTTTCATCACTGATACCAGCTTAGCAGTTGGTGCACTTTTGTTGTCAGCTTTCCCCCTCCAGGATGAGTTTTTCTCCCTTCTGCCAACTTCTACTTCAACTGGAGGCATATATTTATATTTATATTTATATTTATATTTTTACAGGGGTTTTTAGTTTGTTTTTTGGGGGAAAAGGACACTGAGCAGAAGCTCATTTCCAGTTGCAACACAGGAGCATAGAGATATTAAGAGACTTTCTCAGGGTCACACAGTATGCAAGTGGAGGTTGTGGGACTCAACCCCTTGTCTGCTGGACATACCAAGCTTGTTCACAGCTAGTTGCTGTAACCTCTAGACTATACTGTACTGCCAGCCCTATTGGGCAAATGGCTGCCATGATTCAGTGTAAGCTAGGTCTCAGCAAGGTGAGATTCAGCCACCCCATTCATAGTCCTCTATAGTCCCCTTTCCTAAACTGCAGTTGCACCTTTCTTCTGACCCAAAGACCCAATGGCCATCCACCTCAGTAGCCAGTGTCCATGTACTTTTACAGTTAAACTTTTTACTGAACATTTTCTAGTACGTAAACTACAAAACCAAACATATGGACTAACAGAGCAGGGATGACGAGGCAATATATCATACAATAGATTAGCGTATAGAACAAAACAGAAGAACAGGTATTATGTAACACTCTCACCAGGTTCTTCTGCAGTTGAATTCAGGCATTAAAGCAAGTGGTGTACAAGGCAGCCTTAACCCTACAAATGATATAGAACAGAACCACAAAGAGCCAAACCCCCAAAAATATAATACACTACTTACTTACATAAAAATATTCAAGAATAAGATCTAGCAGAACTGTTTATCAACTGTCCAGTGAGAAGTAACCTTCTAGCTAAAAGGTGTGGTGGGAGTTTAGGCTTTGTGCTTCAGCCAATCCCAGTCCAAGGTGTTACATGGAGCACCAGCAGGCCTTATAGGTGGGTAGTGTATTTTATAGCTAGGTGGGAAAGGTGGTCAAATGAGGTTAACTGTGTAATAGAGGACATAATCTCCTGTAGAGAGGAGATGTCTGGTTTCCTCCATTTGCATAGGATCAAACGTTTAACCTGCATGGAAAGCAGAGCCACCCATCTGTGTTCCGGTCCGGACAGGTGGGGGGCTGTGGATTTCATGCCAAGTATCAGGAGTGGGGCTGAGAATGGGATGTTCTTACCTATCACTTTAGGGCCCAATCTACAGACCTGTTTCCAGAGGGAGTGCAGTTTGGGACATGCTCATAATATTTGTAAAATATCTCTCAATTGTGACTGGCAGCTCCACCAGTGGTTGTGACTTAGAATACCAGCTGTGTGGAGCACAGCTGGGATCCTATACCATGAATGTAGGATTTTATTTTGGATTAGTCTGCTGCTTGCATTTTTAAAAGCTGTGTGATCAAACCTCTAGCATTCAAGCTGCTGCATGTCCTCCATTGATAGTTGCAGTGCTTGTTCCCATTTGATATGGGTGGAATCTGATTGTGAGGGTAGGGTGTCCCTGACTGATGAATACATTTTACTAGCTAGATTCTTTTTAGTAGACAGCCATATGGGTAGCACTGTAGTGTGTCCTTTGTGGGAAACATTCTTGATATGGGCATGGAAGGCACTGCGGAGCTGTAGATATCTCTAAAAATCAGTAGCTGGGAGCCCCCAGAGGGTTTTTAAGTTTTGGAAAGTGTCCAGATGTGAGGATCTGGGAGCCATGATATCTCCTATAGTGCAGATCCCAGCATTTGACCACCTTGTCCAGATAATGGGCTTTTTGTCAACTAGAATCCCTGGGGGCAGTAATCATCTTAACTGTGTCTTTTTTCCCTGCAATGGTGAGTTGCAGCTTTCTCCACCTGTCCAGCTCAGTTGAGATACTGGCCAGCATTAGATGAAGGTTGATCTCCCATATCTTCATCAGTGCCGGGACTATCCTAATACCTAGATAGGTAATTCCACCTTCGCCCATCAGAGTCCTGATCCTGTTTTTGAATTGACCATGCAGCAGTGGTTCAGGGGGAGCACTTCTGTTTTGGACTGGTTGCTTTGTAGTCCCAATTATGATGCAAAGTCTTGAAGTAGCTGGGGGGGGGGGTCGTTTATGTAGTCAGATCGGACAGGGGAACTAGTAGGTTGTCAGCGTACATGAGTGTATTAAATTCTTTTTCTCTGACTGGAATCCCTCAAACACCTTCATGCTGCCTTATTGCTATGGCCAAGGGTTCCGCCACAAGTACAAAGAGGAGAGGGAATGGGAACACCCCTGCCTGGTACCTTTCTCAAGATTAAAGGACTCTGATAGCATGTAATTTGTCAGGATATGAGCTGTGGGGGTGGTGTATAAAAAAATGCAGCAGAGATCTAAATCTACTACCAAAGCCCATGTGAGTCATTACCAGGTGGAGATAATCCCACTCTAGGGAATCAAACATTTTTTCAAAGTCTATTGCTATGGCTGCTGCTGGTGTGGGGAGGGATTTTGCATCTGAATTACATTAACCAGAGATCTTATATGGTCTGCACTATATTGGCTCTGCACAAACCCAACCAGTGCTGGATGTATAAGCTGTGGGGGAAGCGGGTTAATCCTGTGTGCAAGCACTTTTGTATAAATTTTACTGTCAACATTAATTATGGATATTGGCCGACAGCAACCAAGTAGGATAGGGTCTTTCCCTTTTCTGGGCAGCACCATTATAGTGGCTTCTCAAAGCATTGGGAGGAACATACCAAGTGTTTCAGCCTCCTCATATTCCTTCTTTAGGATGGGGGATATTAATGGGGCTAATACTTGCCAAACTTTCACAGGGAATCCATCTGTTCTGGGCACTTTGCCTGAGCGGAGGGACAAAAGGGGTTCCTTTATTTCATCACCAGATAGCGGGGCATCCAGGAGTTCTGCCTGGAGGGGGGAGATATTAAGGAGCTCTACAGAGTTCAAAAAGGCCTTGATAGCTACAGGATCCAATTTCCTGAAAGAGGCATATAAGGAAGTGTAATATGACTTCGTTATATTGTTTATTTGTTCTGGTGAGGTGTCTACCTTCCCAGCCATGTCCATCAGGCTTGCTATATGCCTTTCAGCTTGTTGTTTCCTATGCCTATAAGCTAAAACTTAACTGCCCCATTCCCTCTCTTCCCTGTATTTATGTTTCAGTCGGCAGATGGCTACCTCCACCTTCCTAGACAGAAGGGTACTTATTTCTAGCCTGAGCCCTAGAATATTTCAGTCTAGGGGAGAGTGTGGGATGGGGTGAGCCAAAGCTTTAAAATTTTGCTCTGCCTGTTTTAATTCCTGATCTAGCTGTTGAAGTTGTTTTTCCTTTTCCCTTTGCATATTGACTGAGTATCCAATAATCTTCCCCCTCATGTTGGCCTTGAAGGCCTCCCAATGCCCTCCTTGCCAAAGTGTTGGTGGTAGAGTTCTAATTAAAAAACAGAGTAGTCTACTTTTTGGCCCAGAAAATTACATCTGACTCTTTCATGAGGAGGGGGTCTAGTCTCCAAAACGGTGAAGTGGATTTTGGCACACTCCAGGCAGTTTTGAGCTGTACAGGCACATGGTCCAAGATTACCATTGGGAGAATTGTGGAGTCTAGAGTGGCCTGAGTGATGGGAGGGGAGGTTCACTATCAATTCAATTTTATTGGAGAGCAAACTGAGAAAATTATTTCTCATTTGCAATTGTGTCCAACACTAAAACATGACAATTATACAACATATACATAGTTACTATAAAACATACAAATACCATTATTAAAATTGTCAGCAGTATACTGTATATGTGATCACAGTTAAGTACAATACTTTTATCCCAAAACAACTACAGTGTGTGTAATACACTCCGGTGTGCGCTAAAGAGCACACAGCCAATGGCCTTGAGCCTCAACGAACGCCTAAGGAGTGCCTCTGTCTCCCAATGAATGCACAACTTGTCGAGAATATATATATATTTTAATTTTTACAATTGATTTACTCAAGATAGCCCAGCTGATCTGCAATATCCCATATCCCCCAGACTAGTATATCCTGGATTTCTCAGTTTGGCTCCAAGCTTAAAGAACCATGGACCACCAGACCCTTGACTCGATGAAAGTCCCATGTCAAGACAAAGAGACCTGGGAACTGGTTTGGCCTCATCACCGGGCAGCCTCCATCCATTCTGAACACAAATGCAGCATTTGGAAATTTGACCAACTGAAACATTTATACCAGTGACTGATCATCCTTCCTGGTCATCTTAATCTTTCTATGACCGTGCTTTAAAGAGAAAAATGGACACTGCAGCATTCCCAATTCATATGTACTTACACCCTGTTGTCTTTCTGTACGTCTCATTTTTTTTTGGTTTTTTATCTCCTTGATTTTTAAAACCCACTCTGCATATAGCCCCACTATTTCGCAACTATAGGTGGTCAAACTAGAGTCAATGATACCTTTAGATGCAGTTACTGAAATGTGTGACTTTTCACACAGATACTACTACTTTCATAAGGACTGCCACTTTAATGAAAGGTGAGCACATAATCATTCAAGTAGCAGCTCATGCGAGTGGTGGTATCAGCATCAGAAGCCACTGCAAATTCTAGCAGCTCTTCAGGTGGTTGTTGAAGATCCCATGGCATTTCGCAGAAAGGGTAGGATTATATTTTTTTTTTTTTTGCTAAAAGAATAACAATTACAAACAAGGCAACATTACTCAAAAAACATTTGGTTCCTCCTCACTGACCCCAAGTAAAGAAAATTAGACAACCAAAAAAGAAAAAGAAAACAAGTAGAAAAGAATTACATAACCCTCTTAAAGTAGCAGCATTTTTATTTAAAAGAAAATAACGTATGTATAGCAAACATAGGAAAACATAATCAAACACAATTCATCAGACAAGCAGCCAAATAGTAAATAAATGTGATAATACTGTATGTCAATAGTGCATGTCAAAATGTGATAAAGAAAAAAAATCAAGTCATAATAATCATAAATTCCATGAAAAAAAAATGAAGTAATTAATAGAAAATTGAAATGTACATTAGGTAAGGTAAACAATACTTTTTTAAACCTCTATGTTCTCCTTTACGCTGTAATCATACTTTGTTTTTAAAGAGCTGGTGACACATTCAAGAGAACTTTAACAAAACCTAATATTTATGCACAGTCCAGCTTACATTTCCCATTAGTGCTGTATTCCTCCTCCTCTACATTATTTATTATTGAAGTCATCAGTATGAAAACAGGATCTTTGCTCCTGAAGAGAGTGTCTGTTCCTGCTGCTTTCTCCCTGCCTGAAGTCACAGAGCACTGCTTGTGATATCACAATTACTCCCATGGCAACAGATTGTGATATCACAACAGAGGATTAAGACTTGAAGTAGGGAGTAAGCTACAGAGGTAGACTGACTCTAAAGACACTCTAAGCAATAAAGATTATATTTCCATGCAAACGTCCTTAGTAATAAATAATGGGGAGGAGAAATATATACTGTAAACTATAAATGGAATGCTGGCAGAATTATACCTAATTATTATGCTTTTTAAAGTTTTCTTTGAGGCATCAGTAGCTCTTTAAACATTTATATGTTATTCTTCAAAACCATCAGCTTAACAGGAACCATAAACAGTTTCTCCATAGTTTGGCCACCTTGCTAGAAAGCTGTTTAGAGCATTCTGATCAATATATTTTTTCAAACAGGTCTTTATCATATCAATTACAATGTTTTTTGGCGTACCTTTCCGTTGGGTGGTGAGTGCATATCATGCTTGCTAGCGGTAATATTTACATACTGTGGATCATAGCTGCAGAGTGCTTTTGCCAAATTTTCCCCATTCATTGTGATAAATTATGTGTAGGAAAATCTCCCCAGTGCTCTGGCCAAATTTCCCCCACTTGCTAAAATACCACCAACAGCTTCATGTGGCTCAGTTTTAGCTGATTTTCTTTGCACGTGATCCCCGCCACCACCCTGCTGAAAATAGGCAGCATTGTTTAGAACTCCATTCCTGGTCAACAATAAAATAACAAATAAATACATTTTACTTTTCACAAACGTAGATGTGACTTAAGTATGTCTCCCAAATGAGGCAACAGTTCATTTATACGGTAAGTGAGAGAAGGTTTTTGTACTTTTGTAACTACAGAGGGTTCAGTTTTAAATGGGTGGCCTGTGATGCTGCTTGCAAAAATCCAGTGCATAATAGACCACCAGAGACTATCTAAGCCCACCTTCATGGGGAATGGAGAAAAAGGTGTCCCCAGTGTGAGCATGCAAAGGACCCAATCAGCCATTCTCCATCAAAACTACCTGGGAGCACTAGAGTTGTGCGAAATTGAAAAATTTCATCCAGCGAAATATTTCACGTAATTCACACATTACACAAAATATTTTGCAGGGCGAAATGCAAAATATCACCCCCGGAGCAAGCAAACTTTCTCCCACAAACCAGCAAAAGTTCACACCCATGGGTGAAATTTAGCCACCCATGGGTGAAATTTATAGTTTTCAAAGTTCTCCCTGCAGGTCCCCTTCCCCCCCGGCTGATTACTGGACATAATTGAATAAAGCTCCCCATAATCCTGGCCTCTCATGTCCATTTTAATATTAAAAAAAATGAAACCCACACACTCTGGTATCTAGTGAACCCCCCCACGGCTACTCATGGCCCAAATTATTTCCCCTGGTGTCTAGTGGTCCCCGGCCAATTACCATCTGTAATTGAATAAAGCCCACCCCCAGTTACCCTTCGCCCCTCATTTCCTTTTCTTACATAAATAAATAAAACCTCACTCCCTGGTGTCTAGTGGACCCCACCCTGTTATCATGAGCTAGCGCCCACCCACTCACCACCAGTACCTCGATTGTGCCACCAGCAAGCCTCCACTCACCTCCACGTCTACAGCCCGACTGAGTGCTTGAAGCAGTGTGCTTGTAGCACATGCTCATTCATTCAAGCGCCCAGTCAGGCTGTTATGCCATGGAGGTGAGTGGAGGGGAGTAATGGGGTGGGCACTAGCTCATGATGACGGGTGGGGTCCACTAGACACCAGGGAGTGTGTGTTTATTTATTTATTTATTTATTTATTTATTTTAAAGAAAAGGAAATGAGGGGCCAGGGTAACTGGGGACTTTTATTCAATTATGGCAAGTGATCAGCTTGGGGGGACTCATTAGACACTAGGAGAATAATTTGAGCCATGAGTGGCCATGGGGGACCACTAGACTCCAGGGAGTGTGAGTTTAATTTTTTTTTGTTAAAAAGGACATGAGGGGCTAGGTAACTGGGGGACTTTATTCAATTATGGCAAGTGATCAGCTGGGGGGACCATTAGACACTAGGGAGAATAATTTGAGCCATGAGGACAAGTGGGGGACCACTAGACTCAGGAGTGTGAGTTTAATTTTTTTGTTAAAAAGGACATGAGGGGCCAGGGTAACGGGGAGGCTTTATTCAATTACACTGGTGATCGGCGCGAGGGACCACTAGACACCAGGGAGAATAATTTGGGCTGGTGAGAGGCCGGGGGACCACTAGATGCCAGGAAGTGTTTACATAGGAATGGCAGGTCGGCGAATTGCGTGGGAAATTTGCCACTTCCTCAGCTGCAATTCTAGTGAAAACTTTCACACAGCGAAATTGCCAATTTTGTGGCAATTTTGCTGCCAAAATTTAATTTTGCAACATCTCTAGGGAGCACAGGAGGCTATAATTAATCCCTACTATCCCCCCACACACACACACACACTCATACACTAAACAGTTACTGTTTTAATCAAATTTCTTTTATCAAGGGCCTACAAGTCCATGTGGAGCTTGTACTAGTCCTGATCTAAGAGATTCCTTAGATCGGGGACAGTACAAACCCCATAAAAATCTTGTAGGCCTTAGAAAAGGAAATTAGAAAAGCAGGTGAACATGGAACAGAAGCCTGCATTGCTGTGCCTGGGAAAATTCCCATCCAACGCCTAAATTTCTAGAGTAAGCTTCCAACCCCACTAGCTTACACCCCACCCCACCCCCATTGCAGGTTCCTGCCATGCCTGAGTCAACCTCCCACTTCTTTCTGCTTAATAGAGTCAGGAGTTCCTGAGGTGTCACAAGCAGTGGATAATAGCTGTGATGAGGTCCCAAGCCACCTGAGATTATCCTATGTGAGATAGGCACTGTTTCCTTGCTTCTAGGTCCCCACCCAGTGCATTGGTGTGTTAGTGGTTCCAGGCCTGCACACACAGAATGTACTCAAGTGGAGCCTAGTCAAAGTCCCACCCCCCACCCTGCCACTGTATTGCTACGTTTGTCTGTGGTCAACCTGATGGCAACATCTATCTTGCCTCCCCAGAGGAAAAGAGTGTCATCCATCATATTTGATCTTCCTCCCTCCTGCCAGTTCCCAGTAGCCTAAATGCATCCCAGAACATGGGTTGCTGGTATCCCAGGTGGTAACCCTATCGCTACGCTGACAGGCTGGCCTCAACTCATCTTTCAACACAGAAATGTTTTGTCATTTTTATCAAAATTTTTTTACCTGGAGTAAAGTTGCTCAAAATCCATCCAGAATCAGATATATCAGATTCCAGCCATTTTTTCAGAACTAGGATTTTCAGTATTGAAGGCCAAAGCACTGAATTCCAAAAAATGATTAGATGTGGACTCAGAATGCCCTTTCTGCATCTGACTGCAGTATATACAGTGTGAAGTTGCAAATATGGCTAAATCAGACATGTACCTGTTGCCCCCCCCCCATTTGCCCTGTCCTTTATGTGGGGGCACTGCTGCAGAACCGCTTGGCTCAGTCGGGAAGATCCTGCTCCTTCCAGCGACATCACGTTCCAGTCCAATCTCCATACCATGTCACCAGACTGAGTGACTGACCAGTGCCACCACTTCAGTGATGACCAACAGGGTCAGAGGGCCAGGGGCCAGTCTACTAGTATAGTCCTGTGATAGCCCCTCCATGCTGCTGCCCACACTGTCCACTTGAGTCGTACTTCTTCTGTAGTCCAATTAAATCCACTCCCTCCACAGTGGCACATCATAACCAGGCAATAGTTTGTCTCTCTGTAACCTCATCTCCAACCACCAGCCCTGCCAAAAAAGCAGTCCTCAGTCTCCCCTTCTACTGCAGACTCCCACAATGCCTGTTGTATGGTTTAGTCCAGCAGTGGGCGTGGGCGTGGGCCGGTGACTGACCGTGATGCTGGCTGCTCGCTCAGTGCTCATTCTATGCATATGGGAAGGGCAGAATATTGGGTGTATGGCTTATATGCAGTTAAACAGTGCACACTAAAGCAATGCTGGCTATTCTGACTGGGTCCTGGGAGGTGGTCTACTACCACCAAATCCTGGGGTTAGCCAAATGCCATCCTAATGCTGGACTGGGAGAGGACTGCTGGGTTACCAAGGGGTTGTTGCTACTGAGCCACCTGCCAGTTGATGAGTGTCAGTGTGTGTGTGTGTGTGTGTGTGTGTGTGTGTGTGTGTGTGTGTGTGTTTGTGACAGATGAGTAACCAGGACTGGGTGGGGAGGGGAGCAACTGGGTCAGCAGTACAGCAAGGACAGCAGTACTTGGTGGCTTGGGGGGAATCCTCAGGGGCCAGGGGTTACCACACTAGTAGTAGCTCACCCTCTCAATTACATGGGGGCTAGGGGTTCAGAGTAGCAAAACTTCACAAGTCCCTCCAGTCCAATAGCCAGTGTAGCCAGCCCGCTAGTCATGGCCAATGGTGGAAGAGGTGGTTGACTGAAGACTTGGGGAGGATGATCGGGTCACAGGTCTGGTGCTTGGCTGTGAGGTTAGTAGTTGAGGAGGGGGGCCAAGAGGAGGCAAAGGACAAGAAAAAAAGAGACAGAGGATCAGCACAGCAACACATGTCATTTCTGTGACCACCACCAGCAGAAGGAAGCATTACGGACAGGACCCCCCAGGATCCAACTTAAAAGTTAAGGACTAGGAGCTGGGAATCAGAAAGGTTAGGAAAGATCAAAAGCAGGGTGAGGGACTTTTTATACTTTTTAGAGTCAGTTGTTAGGATCTAGAATGGGAAATTCTGACTCTGTTTCCAGTTCCATTCAGCTGCCGTGAACAGAATCAGATTAGATTCAGAAGTGGTATTTCCAAAATTCTGACTTTGCGCTTATGGAATGGATTCCATAGAATCCGTTCACCTGAGCTGGAGTAGCCCTACAGTATCTCTTTTTTTTGGTGTCCTGCATCTACCCATTTTTTTCATTTAATTACCTGGTACAGCCCAGCTGAGCAACAGTGTTTCATTTTCTGTTCAGTCCTGCTGCTACCCTTTTTTACCTTTAGTTTACCTGCCGCAGCCTTGCTGAGATGCATTATTTTGTTTTCTATGGAGCCTTGCTTCTTTCCATTTTTACAGTTTATACACCTGGGCCAGTCAAGCTAAGATACAAAATCTCATTTTTTTGTGGGGTCCTGCCTTTACCCCTTTTACAGTTTAGTTACTGGGACAGCCCAGCTAAGATGCAATATGTTGTTTTTTGTAGGGTCCTACTTTTACCCATGTTTTCAGTTTATGTCCCGCTTCTAGCCATTTTCAAAATGAATTTACATGTGGCAGCCCAGCTGACATGTCCTAGCTCATTTCCTCAGGGGTCCTGCTTCTACCCATTTTTACAATTTAGTTTCATAGGACAGCCTAGCTGAATACAAAATCTCATCTTCTGTTGGCTACTGCCTCTGTACATTTTTACAATTTATTTACAGGGACAGCCCAGCTGAGGCAAAATATTTTGTTTTCTGTGGGGTCTGACTTTTACCTGTGTTCACAGTTTATCTGACTGGTAAAGCCCACATGAGCTTCAATACTTCATGTTCTATGGGCTCCTGCTTCAAACCATAAGAATGTATTTACCTGGGCAGCCTAGCTGAAAGGCAATATCTTGTTTTCTGCTGGGTTCTACTTCTGTTCATTTCAAAGTATATTTACCTGGATAGCCTAGTAGAATACAGTACCTTGTTTCTTGTTAGGTCCTACTTCTACCCATATTTTTACCTGGAATGGCCCAGCTGAGATGAAATATCTCATTCTTTGTGGGGTCCTGCCTTCAAGAAGTATAGGACCCAGTGTGGCCTTACTTCCCTAAATTAAAAATAAAACACTGGGAGGCGTATGCTCCAAAAACTTCTAAAGCTAGTAGACAATTGGAGTCATAGACCCATGCACCAAATGTTTTTTTTTTTCTTGAAAGTAGTTTGTACATTTTTCAGCTTTTTTCCCTGACCCCATGTGTCCTGGTGTCGCACGCACATGTGGAGGCACACACACACACCATGCACTACAGGATGCCCCACTCTACCTGTCATGCCATTACCACCTGCGCCTGACCTCCATCCAATGATGGCAGGACTATGGGTGGGCAACCCCCCCATGGGAGAGGAGAGCCAGTGCTCAATCCTGCTCCCCCGTGCTGGCACCCCAATGACCTGAGGTAGTTCCCAAACCCAGGTCGCCGGTGTGGCGCGAGGTAAGCCATCCAGTGCCTCAGCCCTCGGTGCCACAAGGCCGGCTCACACCAAATGTATTTTAAATGTTTCCCTATTTACAGAAAGTAAATAAGGGAGAGGACTGGAAATGTGGTGTCTATATCCAAGAGCAGTGTACCGGATGCTAAATAAAGAGCAGTACACAACACTCATCTTAAGCAATAATGACTCCAGAAAAAAAGTCCTCTTATTTCATTTATTGCCGGTGTCAAAACAAGTGCAGAAATGGGAACGTAAATCCAGAAAGTAGAGCCTGACGGATGCTTCTGCACCCACAGATCTAACATTTTGCCCCAACCAATTAGGAGCTTCATCAGAGGTAGCTCTAGCCAAACCATAAGCAGATATTTAAATAAAATAAATTTCCTTATTCATGTGTAAGAAACTGGGACTGGCTGGGCAGTGTGGTTCAACTAAACTAAGCAGCCATAAAATGAGCACTATGTGATTACACCACCCCAGTGACTAACAATATGAATGAAAAGTCCCTGTTCAACAAAAGTGTCCATGTAAGCATTAAGCCATGATGAGGGAGGCATCTAATGGGGAATTAATGCATGGTTGGAACTGTTGTGGCATGAGGCCACAGGCCAAGTGCCTACAATGGGCCAACTATGCATTAATTCCCCATCAGATGCCACCTTCAGAGTGGCTTAATGCACTTGTAACATGGTCTGTGCATAACTAGGACTGTCAGAAATGATTGTTCCATTCTTTAATAAATTATTCACTCACTGTATTTCAGGTACAAACAAAACTTTACTGTACTTTTGACACATGCAACAGACACTTTCTCACATACAGATGTATCCATTTAAAACTTTTGCATGCAACAATACTGTCTAATTCAACGAAAAATATTACTTTTTTTCACTTCGCCAAGGCTATTCCTCTTGTAGCCTGCTCAGGAGGACTGCGGCATGTGACTTTTGTTCTGTTGGCTTCTGCGCCTCTACATAATTTGCATACGAACTGCCCCAGCGTTAGTTTGCTGCTTGACAAACATTGCTCGAGTTTACATTTTCCCTTATTTGTATTTACTGTCTTGCTAATGCAGATCTCTGCTGCCACATCTATTTCTACTGTTGGCTGGGAGTCACTGGTGCATGGTAATTAAAGTTGACGGTTCCGTGGATAGTGACAGACTGGACTTGATAGGGATTTCCGGTTCCTTCCTGTGCCATGGCGCGACCACGTATCAGCTCCGTGGCAGCATTTTCTTCTCCTGCACTTCCTTCCACACTTATCGCTGGCCTCAGTCTGCACTTTTGAAACACTGCTACTTTTTCCTCCATGCCTCATTTTTATACTTCACGAGCAACACGGCATTAGTGCTGGAATAATGCTGTGTTGCTCTTGTACCAGCTCCTGCAGTTGCACCAATTGTTTCTGTTCCCTGCACTCCTCTTATTTTAGCCATGTTGCAAGCATGTATTCTTCCCTGACTCAAACCTATTACCACACTTCTATAGCTATACACACACACACACACACACCATGATATGTATTTGAGATATATAGTGACATTTCTGGAACGCTGCAAGTGTTACGAGCATTCGGGTGGCTGGGTGGGAAAGACCAGACATCTGCTTGTCACTGACTTGGTGAGAAAGGCAACATGTCTGCTTGCCACTGTCAGTATTTTGACACACTACTCTTGACTCCTCCGTGGTTGCATCCAGTAGTTCACTAGCACCACGGCATTATCGGTGGAATAATGTCATGTTGAACTAGTCTCACGTGACCTATTTAGCCCAGTTGTTTCTCTCACTTACCGTGGTGTTCATTTTGCCATGTTACAAAGGCGCTTGTTACTGTTCACAGGTTTATCAGTTCAGCACAACAGTTCTTAATATCATTCCACAGCTTCAGATCATGAAGCAAGATCCAAAATAAACTGATAGTAGCAAATAAATGTCCCGTGGATCCAAGTATCATGCAATTTTTTTTTTATGTCTTTAAAATAATATTTATAAGGCTGTGCATAAATCCATTATATATACATAGGGTTGCATTTCATGTCATTTACTGCGGTGTCTCATCAGAGAGCCTATTGCAAACAAAAAATTGTGTATTTCCCAGGCAATCCATTACACATTTGTTTGAGTGTATAGACGTGGCAATACACTACATATAATTCAGATATTAAACTCCTTACACAAAGTCATACTGGTAGCCAGTGGACCTCCCAGATATCCTGAGACAAAGAGAATACAGACAGCATGGCATCCAAAGAACAACAGAATCAGTGAATGAGATAGACTGAAACTCCTTACTTACATTTAGAATACAAAACAAGGCAGAAGGGAGCCCACATACTTTTGTTACTACTGTACCTATGGGGGAGGAGCAAAAGAGATTGTAAACACTGTTGGGAAAAATGTGAATATTCTGCGAGGGATACCAGGGGTCAGCAACTACCTTGAGAAACCACTTGGGATATCATATAAAAGAAGCAATAACCTAAGAGACGTACTGGTGTGAAGTTACTTACTACCACCACAAAGACACTCCGCGAATCCCAAATGGAGCTGTAACCCCAGTGGTAAATGTAAGGTATGCCACACTGTTACAAAAGGCGATTCTTTTATTAACCCAAAGACAAGTAACAGAGAAAAAGTCAGCGGGCACATCTCGTGAGGCAATCAGGGAGTTGTACATCTATTGACTTGTTCCTGCGGTAGTTACTATATTGACCGCACTGAAAGAACTTTCAAAACTCGACTCACTGAACACATTTAAGCTATCAGAAACAAGAATCAGGGCTATGCTATGGCAAGGCATATCGATAGTGCACGTAATAGAAATGACCACATAACAAAAGCCATAGGGACTGAGCATGTTCAAAGAAATGTCAGGGGTGGTGATTTTGACAATCTACTTAACAGAAAGGAACAGGAGTGGATATATAGACTGAGGGGAGTGATGAGACCAGGGCTCAGTGGAAAACTTGAACTAGCTCTGTTTCTGAAAAAATGATTCTATGCCTTTTATCTGAATCACTGAAGTTAGACTGAGCTGAGTATACTGTAATGAGTATTTAAACTGTTTTAAATGTAACCCCCCCCCCCATGTCTCCATCTTTTGAGATTTGGGCTAGCCCTATGGTACTCCCTAGGCATTAGTGAGTCGTTTGGACTACTGATATATAATTGAAGCCCCTTCCCGCACACTAATGAGTAATGATCATATCATTTTTGTGGCTACCAGTATGACTTTGTGTAAGGAGTTTAAATATCTGAATTACATGTAGCATCTTGCTGTCTATGAGCTCAAATGAATGTATAACAGGATTGACTGAAACACAGAGTAATTTTATTTATTTGCACAAGGGCCTCTGATGAGATACCCCAGCAAATGACATGAAATGCATCCCTATGACTGTATAATGGGTTTACAGTATGTGCAGGATTAGAAATATATATATTTTTTTTTCATACAGGTTTTTATTCCTCCATGGCAGGCTGGGCAGCTGTGTCAGCCCGTCCCACATAGTCCGGCCGTCCTGAGTCTCCATTCTCTGTTTTTTTTCTTCCGCCAAGACAGGGTCGGCCATTGGTGCTCACAGGTTGGGCTTCATGTAGCCCAACCTCCAATTTTCCACCTGATTTTTCTTCCCCGAGCTGTTGCCTGTAGCCGTCCACATGCAGTAGTGTAACAGACGAGCTCAGCCTCCACAGAAACATCCTCAAATGCCTGTGTATGGCTTGCTTGTGTGTGCCCAACTGCACTACCACCTGGACACCTCCAGGTGGCAGGAAAGGAGTGGGCGACACAACCTCCTCCTCCCCGAGGGAGGAGAGCTGTCTGTGGGACATTCGATCCTTGGATCCTCCCTCCCCTAACCAGCCCCTGAACAACCCAACTCCGTTCCTGAACTCGGGTCACCAATGCAGCAGGAGATAAGGCACTAAGTGCCTTAATTCTTCATGCAATGGGGTCAGTGTAGAAATATTATTTAAGACATAACAAAACTGCATGATAATTGGATCCGCAGGACATTTAATTTGCCACTCCGTTTATTTTGGATCTGTTTAGATATGGATCTTGTTTCGTTATTTGAAGCCATGGAAAGATACTAAGAACAGTTGTGCTGAACTGATGAATCTGCACAGTAACAAGTGTCTATGGACACTTTTGTTAAACACAAACCTTTCATTCAGATTGTTAGTCACTGGGGTGGTGTAATCACGTAGTGCTCATTTTATGGCTGCTTAATTTAGTTCAGACATTGCCCAGCCAATCACAGTTTCTTACATGTGAATATGCAAATTTATCTTATTTAAATATCAGCCTATGGATTGACTGCTGCTACCTCTGATGAAGCCTCCGATTGGTTGGGATGAAACTTATGTCTGCGGGTGCAGGAGTGTCTGTCGCTCTCTAATTTCTAGATTCCCTTCCCTATTTCTGCACTTGTTTTGACACCAGCAATACATAAAATGAGAGGACTTTTTGTGGGGTCATTATTGCTTAAGATGAGTGGTGTGTGCCTTTCCTTATTTTGCATCCATGTTTCACTATTTATTTTGTAAAAGGAAGGAACACTGTCTTGTGCAATAACCATCATTTTGAGAAAATATCACTTCTTCAGGGTACCACTATATATTGTATCTTTCTTCTCCATTTAGAAACATAGAAACATAGAATTTGACACCAAATAAGGACCGCTTGGCCCATCTAGTCTGCCCATTTCCCCACTCAACGGATAAGATGCAGATCCTAGTTAACCAAAAGCCTACTTCCTCCTACCCCCCCCACTAGAATTGCCTTATGTCTGTCCCATGCATTCTTGAATTCCCCCACTGTTTTTGACTCTATGATGTCCTCAGGAAGGCTGTTCCATGCATTTACAACCTCTCTGTAAAGAAATATTTCCTCACATTACCTCTAAGCCTTCCCCCTCTATCTTCAGATTGTACCCCCTTGTTCTTGCACATCTCTTTTTTTGAAAGATGCTACCCTCTTGGACTTGGTTGATTCTCTAGAGGTATTTGAAAGTTTCTATCATGTCCCCCCTTTCCCTCCTTTAATCGAGGCTATACATCTTAAGCTCCTTTAGTCTTTCTTCATATGTCTTCTGGTGCAGACCCTGCACCATTTTGGTTGCCCTACTCTGGACAGCCTCCACCCTGTCTATGTCTTTGCAAAGATGGGATCTCCAGAACTGTACACAGTACTCCAGATGTGGTCTTACCAACTGTCTGTACAGAGGGCCAACAACTTCTTGTTTTCTACTGGTGATGCCTCTCCCTATGCACCCCAGTATCCTCCCGGCCCTCCTTACTGCCTTCTCACATTGCTGGCCCACCTTTAGGTAGTCTGATATAACTACCTCCAGGTCCCTTTCCATTTTTGTTGTTGTCAGTATCTCACCCCCCATTGTGGACTCTTGCCCTGGGTTTTTGTTTCCCAGGTGCATTACTTTGCACTTCTTTGCGTTGATTCTAAGCTGCCATACATTTGACCATTCCTCCAACCTTGCCAAGTCCCTTTTCATCCTTTCCACCCCACCTTGCGTATCAACCCTGTTGCAGATCTTTGTGTCATCTGCAAAGAGACATACCTTCCCCTCCAGTCCCTCTGCAATGTCACTTATAAAGACATTAAAAAGGACTGGCCCCAGTACTGAACTCTGCGGTACCCCATTAGTAACCCTCCTTTCTTCACTGTGGACTCCATTTAATATTATCCACTGTGTCCTGTTGTCCAGCCAGTGTTTTACCCAGACTACCACCCTGGGACCCACTCCCAGGCTGGCTAATTTGTGTATTAATCTTTTGTGCAGGACTGTGTCAAATGCCTTGTTAAAGTCTAGGTAGGCCATGTCCACAGCCCCTCCCTGGTCTACTACTTTGGTCACCCAGTCAAAGAAATCAATTAGATTCATCTGACATGACCTTCCCGCCGTAAATCCATGCTGCCTTGAGTCCTGTGCCCCACTGGCCTCTAGGTACTCAACAATTCTTTCCTTCAGAAGTAATTTCATCATTTTCCCTACCACTGAGGTCAAAATGACAGCTCTGTAGTTTCCTGCCTCTGTCTTGCTCCCACTTTTGTGAAGGGGAATCACATCCGCCCTTCTCCAGTCCTCAGGTACCACACCATCCTCCCATGATTTATTAAAAAGGGTAGTCAGTGACGTTACTAGTTCTTCCCTTAGTTCTTTTAGAATTCTGGGGTGAATCCCATCAGGCCCCATTGCTTTATCCACCTTTAGTTTTAAGAGTTCTTTCAGAACCCTTTCTTCTGTGAAAGGACTAATATCAACCCCCCTATCCATAGTGCTTCTATTGACTGGATTAGGTCTCTCCCCCTGCTTTTCCATCGTGAATTTCCACAACAAAATGAGCTGAATAGCATTAGCTGTAAGAAAGTGCTTGATCACAGAATTGCACATGCAGCCCAGAGAAACAGTTACTGCCATGTGCTGGACATGAAAACAACTGTTGTTAAATTAGAGAGGAAGATACAAGAAATCATAGTACCCTAAAGAAGTTGCTTTCACCAATGGTTGGTTATTCCATTAGGCATCTCTACCTTCTTTTACTAAATAAAAAAGTGACAATTACAAAAAAAATTTGCTGAGTGGGTCTATGACTCCATTTTCTGCTAGCTTTAGGGGTCCTGCCTTTATCGACTTACAGGTTATTTCCCTGGGACATCCCAGCTGAGATGTACTTACTCATTTTCTGTAGGGTCATGCCTGTACTCATTTTTGCAGTATATTCTTCCTTGACAGCCTTGCTGAATGCAATGTCCCATATTTTGTGTGGTCCTGCTTCTATCCATTTATACAGCTTCTTAAGCTGTGATACCCTAGCTGAGATGCAGTATCTCAGTATCTGTAGGATCTTGTACCTGTTCATTTAAAAAAAATAATTTATCTGGGACAGCCCAGCTGAGATGCAGTGACTTGTTTTCTATGGAGTCCTGCTTCTACCTTTCTTTACAAAATATTTGCCTGGGATAGGCTTGCTGTATGCAATATCTCATTATTTGTGGAGTCCTGCTTCAATCCTTTTGTACAATTTACTGTATTTAGTTGTGTTAGCCCAGCTGAGATGCAATATCATATTATCTGTCTGGTCTAGCTTCTACGCATTTTATGAAGAGCGCCATACCATAGTCCATCTATTGCAATACCTCTGTGAATTTTTCCCAGAAGGAGATGAACTCTGAGGAACTGTTTGATACAATCATATCTTCAACATGGAAATAGAATGTTGGCAAAACTGCTACATACTTTTTGCCTTCCGCTGTCCCCATCAGAAGCTTCCAGAATAATTTATTTGACTGGTGTGCAGTGATAACTTGTATTTGCCCTGGCTAGATGGCCTGAGGAGGAAAGAGTCTGCCATTTGCCATTTGACTGCAATAAGGGGAAGGATAAAGCAAGGGAAAACTTTTCTACACCTCACTCACCAACCCCTGCTGCTGCTCCCTTGTCCAAAAAAATCCCTACCAGCTAGTTCTTTTGTGTGCTCCCCCATCATCAACCTCATTTCACAACCATGAGCAGCATCTAAGTGACCTTGGTCAGGCCTCCTCTAGTGCTGCTGATGGCAGAACCCAGCAGACTCTGATCACCCTTCTTCACTATCACCAGTGGTAAAGCCTCCCACTGTCACCACCAGACCACCACCTGTTGGGCAGCTGTTAGTCCCCCAGGCCTGGCAGGGACTTCTCATTTTGCAGCACTGCTTTTCCAAGCTGGCAAGGATTTTTCTTAATGCAGCTGTGCCACTCAGTGTCCCTCAGGCCTAGTGGGGACTTCCGTTAAAGTGACTGTGCCACTCTGTGTCCCTTGGGCCTAGCAGGGACTTCCCTTAATGTGACTGTGCCACTCTGTGTCCCTTGGACCTAGCAGGGACTTCCCTTAATGTGACTGTGCCACTCTGTGTCCCTTGGGCCTAGCAGGGACTTCCCTTAATGTGACTAAGCCACTTTATTTCCTGGGCCTGGCAAGGACAGCTTGTTTTGCGGCTCTATGCTGCTCTGAGCACCCTGGCCCAGATATGGACTTTCTGTTGTGCACTTGTACCACTGCATGTCCTCTGGGCCTGGCAGGAACTTCACAGATATTTGGTTCTTCTGCACCATATCTTCTGGGCCTGACAGGGAGTTTATATCTAGTGGTTATACTGCTCTATGTCCTCTGTGTCTGGTAGGGACTTTTCATTCTGTGGCTGTGCTGCTCCATGTCCTCTGTGTCTGGTAGGGACTTTTCATTCCGTGGCTGTGCTGCTCCATGTCCTCTGTGTCTGGTAGGGACTTTTCATTCCGTGGCTGTGCTGCTCCATGTCCTCTGTGTCTGGTAGGGACTTTTCATTCCGTGGCTGTGCTGCTCCATGTCCTCTGTGTCTGGTAGGGACTTTCATTCCAGTTGTGCTGCTCTATGTCCTCTGTGTCTGGTAGGGACTTTTTATTCTGTGGCTGTACTGCTCTATGTCCTCTGTGTCTGGTAGGAACTTTTCATTCCATGGCTGTGCTGCTCCATGTCCTCTGTGTCTGGTAGGGACTTTTCATTCCGTGGCTGTGCTGCTCCATGTCCTTTGGACCAGGCAGAAACTTTTGGTTTTATTGTTCTATGTCAGTCCTTGCGCCCCAGGCCCAGTTGGGATTTTTCATGCTGTGGGATTGCCATTGTCAAGTCTCCGTGACCAATGGGGACGTACACCTTTGCTGCATCACTGCTCCATGTCCCCAGACCCCAGAGGACTGTTGATTTTGATGTGTTAGCACTGCTGAGTCTCCAGTCCTGACAGGGACTTTAATGTTTGCAGATTGCTTTCCTTATTCCATGGAATGTTGCACATTTTAACATCGGGATGATTGGAATCTGATTCCTGGAACTGGATTTAATTAGATTTGTGTGGGTTTTTTTTGGGGGTGTGGGATTTAGGATTTTTAGTATTCAAGGGCAAAATCCTAAACCTGGAAAATGGTTGGGATCAGATTCTGCATCTGACTCTAGCTTCATTTCTGATTTAAATTCCTAATTTCCATCAGATTCAGAATCATAACCAGAATTAGAATTTCCAATGATCCAAGAGATGCAAGCAGACTGGATTTCGTGAAGTGTGATCAACCCTACTTTTTGCAACTCTGTATGACTTTTCTTGTCATCCGCCTGGCCAGCATACCTCAGCCTATTGGTCTGAGATCCACTGGAGACAGATATGGGAACAGCAATTCTGAGGGCCAAAATGAGGGATGTCTCTAGTAATGTAATACAGCTGAGAGGTATGCTGGCCAAAAATGTAACTTTGGGGCTGTACCGCTTTCCTGACTTTGGCCTGGCTGGTCAATTGTCACCTTTTGTGGATACGAAGGACCTGAACAAGTCTGGTGGCATTGTCAAAATGGACCTGCACTTCAGGGACAAAGCCATTGACTGAATAGAATGGTAAACAAAAAGTTATTGCATATGTGTGTGTGTGTGTGTGTGTGTGTGTGTGTGTGTGCGGTATTTGTATTATTTGTACAACATGTAGTGCTGTGTATGTGCATGTCTATGTATTGTTTGTGTGCATCTATGTAGAGTTGTGTGTATCTATGTACGTTGTGCTGTGTATGTGTGCATGCATATATTTGTAGTGCTGTGTGTGTGTATGTGTGTGTGTGTGTGTGTGTGTGCATCTGCGCATGTAGTGTGTATGTTTGTTGTGCTGTGTATATATTTGCATCTGTGCATGTAGTTCTGTGTATGTACGTGTGTATGTATGTTGCGCTGTGTATATATGTGCATCTGACCAGATAGTGCTGTGTATGCATGTCACGTGTATGTTTGTTGTGCTGTGTATACATGTGCATCTGTGCATGTAGTGCTGTATATGTCCATGTGTATGTTTGTTGTGCTGTGTATATATGTGCATCCAGGTATGTAGTGCTGTGTATGTATGTGTGTATGTTTGTTGTGCTATGTGTATATATTATAGTGGCACGGTAGTGCCACTATAGTTAGAGTAGAGTACCCCATTTAAGGTTAAAGTGTGAAATTTTGCATCTTAATAACTTTGCCACCATAAGATGGATTTGCCTGAAACTTTGCAGGCACGGAGCAGCACCATAGATCTCTGGATCTGCCGTGTTTTGTAATGGTCGGATCTACGGTTGTGGAGTTATAAAGTGACATTCCATAGCACATATACACTTTTTGCGCATTCTTTGCTCGTGCCTACAGGTTGCACGGTTTGCGCGACTGTTCTGCAAACTTCAGGGAACATGCAGCCAGGGTCCCTGATGTGCCTTTCAAAGATTTCATGAAAAAATATTAAATGGTTCAAAAGTTATTCAAAAAACAAGTTTCCCATTATGGTCAATTAGAAAAGTTAACAAAAAGTTCAACAGTGTCTCAAATGCAGTTTATAGTGTCACAAATGATCCCTGTAGTGTCGTGAGTCAGCCATTTTTTTTTCAGTTAGTGGTCACAGAAATACTTGGCATTTAACTTTGGGACCCTTTAGGGACACAATTCTTTTTGTGTTCACCTAGTCAGACCCTGAGGATGCTAGCCATGTCTTTTTTGGGGGGTTAAACACCCCAGAAACATGTTTTAGAATTTTTTGTAAACTGTGGTGTCACAAAGTAGTCGCACCCGACACTTTCGTGACACTGCAGAAGTGTCGTGATTTGTGACACTACTTTGATACACTATGGCCAAAATAACAGGAATTCTTTTCCACCCTGTTGCAAAAGAACAGTTTGGTCTTTTGGGCTGAAATTTGGAAGGAAGAAAGCCAACATCGCACAGACGTGCCTTTTGGTGGTTTGGTGACAAAATATTACAGGGATGCAAAGTTACAGTACTCCACATTTGACCCTTTTTCCCATAGATCAACATTACAGCGTCCGCCGTGCCTTTCAGGGCTCATATCGCGGAAACGCTTCGAGATATGGACTTTTCATCAGAAAACTAGCCCCCCACTTAGGGGGTTAAGTACAAAACTAGCCAGGAAAGTCATAATTTATATGAAATTTTCATTTTATTTCTACGTCGTACAGTTCCTGAGATATAAGCAATTTAGTGTTCCAAGTGCTCATTTTCTGCTCCGAGGCCCATTATTATGCATACATTCTTTGTATTCACTGTGTTTCTCTATGCAGCTGTTGGTGAAAAAAAGGGTGTGCGCTTTCGTTACTGTCACAGTTAGTGTTCCCACTTGCATTTCCATAACCGTTTGCATTAGCGTTCCCATCTACGTCACCGTGTGTATTACCCATTGCATTTTTGCTTGCACTTGTGTTTGCATTACTGTTACCATTTGCATTTCCATTACTGTTTCTGTTTGCATTTCTTTTTGCATCACCATGTGCATTACCATTTGTGTTTGCATACATGCTTCCATTTGTGTTTCCTTTGGAGTCATCATTGCTGTTACCATTAGCATTTGCATTTCCTACTGTGGTACCATGACCATGACCGTTACCATTTGCACTTGCATTTGCATTTCCATTCCCGTCTACGCCACCGAGTGCGTTACCCTTTGCATTTTCATTTATACTTGCGTTTGCATTACTGTTAACATTTGTGTTCCCATTACTGTTTTTGTTTGCGTTTCCTTTAGCATCATCGTTGCTGTTACCGTTAGCATTTGCATTTCCTATTGCAGTACCGTGACTGTATGTGTTACCAGTTGCGTTTCCGTACGCACTTGCATTTCCATTTCCATTTGCGCTACTGTTCCCGTCTATACCACCGTGTGCATTATCATGTGCGCTACCCTTTGCCAACAACTGACAACCCCAACGCACACCCCGATGCCTGTTGGTTGGGGGCGGGGTGCAAGGGGGATGGAAACCCTAACATCGAATTTCTCACTTTGTTACTGTGGAACAACCCCAAAGGATGCATTAAATGGAGTTTTTGCCATGAATATATATATATATATATAATATATATATATATATATATACACACACACACACGCACATATATATGTGCATCCGTGCATGTAGTGTTGTATATGTCCATGCGTATGTTTGTTGTGCTGTGTATATATCTGCATCCATGTATGTAGTGCTGTGTATTTCCGAACGTATGTTTGTTGTGCTGTGTATATATGTAAATCTGTGCAGGTAATGCTGTGTGTGTCCGGTTGCATGTTTGCTGTGCTTTGTATATATGAGCACCCATGCATGCAGTGCTGTGTATGTCCATGTGTATATTTGCTGTGCTGTGTATATATGTGCATCTGTGCATGTTGTGCTGTGTATGTCTGTGCATATGTTTCCTGTGCTGTGTATGTATATATGAATGTATGAACATATGAAAAGTGCCAGCAGAAGGCCTACCGGTCTATCATGGCTGCTCATAAACTAAGGACTCCTTCTTCATCCCCAACTGCTAATCCCACTTTTTGCCCTCTCCCTTTTTGGCCCTGACCTTATCCTTTACCCTGTCTCAACCCCGTTCGAAGCCCTCCATTATCTCCAGTGATTTGCTACCCCCCCCCAGTCACACCCTTTTTGGACCTGACCTTACCCTTTGCCCTGTCCGACCCCTGTTTGAAGCCCTCCACTGTTTCCAGTGATTTTCTACCCCCACTTTCTGCTCATACCCTTTTTGGTCCTGACCTTGACGTTTTCCCTGTCTCAACCCCATTTGAAGCCCTCATCTCCAGTGATTTGATAACCCCCTTTCTGCTCACACTCTTATTGGCCATGAACTTACCCTTTACCCTGTCCCAACCCCATTAGAAGCCCTCCACTGTCTTCAGTGATTTGCTACCCTTCCCCCTTTCTGCTCACACCCTTTTTGGCCCTAACCTTATCCTTTGCCCTGTCCCAACCCCATTTGAAGGCCTCTACTGCCTGCAGTGAGACCACCTCCTAAGGGAGGTTGTTCCACCTTTCAGCCACTCTCTCTGTGAAGAACTGCTTCCTGAACTCTCTCCTAAACGTCCCTTTCTCCAGCTTAAGGCAATGTCCCTTCGTATTTCTATTACACCTGAGTCTGAGGAAGCTCTCCTTTCTCACCTTGTTAATGCTCTTCATGTACTTAAAGGTCTCACTCATGTCCCCACCCCATGAGAGTATATGTTCAGGTCCTCCAGCCTCTCCTTGTATGTCCTGTCCTGCTGACATTTAAACAGCTTAGTTTTCCTCTTCTGGACCACATTTAGCAGGTTAATGTCCTTCTTCAAGTATGGATAGCAGTACTGTACACTATACTCAAGGTGTGGCCTCACCAGTGATCTGTACAATGGCAATATGACTTTCTTCCACCTGCTACTCATCCCTCTTGCAATGCAGCTTAGCATTCTGTTGGCTTTGCTTCAGCCTTCATGCAGTTTGAGGAGTGCTTTAGGTCACCAGTAATTGTCACCTGCAGGTCTTAGTCCTCATCAAATTTGGTTACTAGAACCCCCAGGCTGCACTCTGTCCTTGGGTTCTTGGCTCCAATGTGCTTAACTATGCACTTCTTCACATTGAACCTGAGTAGCCATACTCTGGACCATCTCTGAAGCTTGATCAGATCTTCATTTAGGTTCCATATCCCCTTCTGCTGTATCCACCCACCCACAGAGCTTGGTGTGGTCCATGAACAGGCAAATCTTTCTCTTTATGCCTTTACCAATGTCATTAATGAAGACATTAAACAACACTGGCCCAAGCACTGAGCCATGTGGGACCCCCCCCCCGGGTGACTTCTCTACAGATTGGGAGCTCCAAGCCACCACCACCATCATCTGGGTCCTCTCTTTCAGCCAGTTAGCTACCCATCCAGAGAGTCTCTCACCCACTCCAAGATCCTCCAATTTTCTGATCAGTCTCCTATTGGGCATGGAGTATAAGGCTTTGCTGTAGTCAAAGTATAGGAGATCCACCACATGGCCTTCGTCTACTGTTTTTGTGATCCAGTCAAGGAAATCAATCAGGCTTGTTTGGCAGGATCTCCCAACCATAAACCTGTGCTGTCATGCATCCTGGAGACTGATTTCCTACACATAACTTACCAGCCTTTCCATAAGGATGGCCTCCATGAGCCATAAGGCTAGAAGGGGAAGGAATTAGATTAATTTCAGTACAGTAGCTGCTCCTTGCTGCTTTTAAATTGTTCTTGTCGATTTCACTTGGTCGCAGGTGATTTTTTTTTTTTCTTCTTAAAAGGTGCTAGGAATTGTTTTGGGGTTGTTGACATATTGAAACCTATTTTGGTGTGCTTTAAGTTGGGCTGTTGTTTCTCGTTGTATCACTTGGTAGCAGGCTGAGTTTTTCTTACTTCTAAAAAGGGGCTAACAGGGAACTCTTGGAGCTGTTGAATCTTTGAAACCTATTTTGGTGTGCTTTAAATGGGGCTGTTATTTCTTTAAATTGGAAGCCTGTTTCTTTTGATTTCAAAACTAATTTGGTGTGCTTTTGGTGGGGCTGTTTCTTTCAACTGGAAACCTACATCTTCTAATTTCAAGCCTATTTTGGTGTGTTGTTGGTGAGGCTGTTGTTTCTTTGAATTGGAGACCTGTTTCTTCTGGTACCAAACCTATTTTTTTTGTGCTTTTAGTGTGGTTGTGATTTTTTTTTTTTGCTGTCTTCACTAGACACAAAGTTTAGTGGATAGTGGGGGAAGGGTGCTAATTGTCTGGCCAGGGGCCTCAGCTACCTGATTGTTTCTGGAGGGCACAGGCTTGGTCCCACCCACCCATCCTGCCTCTCACCCCACCTGCCACAGGTACATCATTTCATTTATTCCAGAGGTTCTGTCATCACTTTCCCATAAGGGCAAAGGACATGCAACTATCATAACAGAAGCGGATG
This sequence comes from Neoceratodus forsteri, assembly GCA_016271365.2. Lineage (NCBI taxonomy): Eukaryota > Metazoa > Chordata > Ceratodontiformes > Ceratodontidae > Neoceratodus > Neoceratodus forsteri. The sequence continues at coordinate 105,806,028 of CM057459.1, read as the reverse complement.
TCCAGGGAAGGAACAGCAGCGAGTGAAGAGGTGAGTGCTATCTTCGAGGAAGGGAACTAACTGCAACATGAAACAATTTCATTTTTACTTGCTTGCATTGGTGTTTGCATATTGAAAAGGAGGGGTAGGAGTTAGAGGGAGGCTGTGTAATAGTTGACTACAGTTTCTTTTTGGGTGTGAACAGGAGGGATAGGAGCTTAAAAGGCAGCTGTTCAGTCTGTCTAAAGTGTATGACAAAGGGGGTAAGGGAAATTGAGAAAAGGGGAAGAATGATTTGCAATGATGGGGGGAGAGGGGAACTTGGGGAGCATTGGGTTTTCTTCATCTGGAAGGGTGGTGGGTCACTGGTGGGTGACAAGAGCAATGGGTAGGGCTGCAACAACTGTGGTGCACCAGTCTTTCTAAAAGTTGTGTGGAGGGTGGGGGGATGCTTAGTGTGCAACCAAATAGTGAAACTTAAAATGGAGATCAAGGGTCTGCAGGAGGAGCTAAGACAAGCAAGGCAGACTGGAGAGGTTATAGCCCAACACTGGAGGGATGGAGGAGGGGAGATGAGGAGGGAGGTCAATTTGAGCCAACGGGGGGAGGAGAGAGTCAGAAGAAGGGAAGCAGAGACAGGGGGACCCAGGCCAAGGAGAATGGCATCGGGGGGACCCAGGTCAAGGGAAAAAAGACAATAGAAAGGAGGAGAAAGGGACATATGAGGGGAGGAGGAGAAGTGGCAACAGTCATGGAGTCGAAAGGAGGGAACAGGCTAGTATGAGGAGAGAGGAAGCAGGCATAGGAGAAGGGTCTTCAGAAACTTGTTTTGCAGTGCTAGAGGGAAAGGAGGAGGAGGAAGATGATGAGATTGCAGAAGTAACTGATAGAAGTCCAGATGAAACTGGAGAGGGGGAAGTTCTGCTGGGGGAAATACAACTGGGGCAGAAGGGGGAACTACTGTGCAGGAGGAAGAGGAGGAGCTGGGAGTGAGAGGTGAGGAGGAAGGGAAGCAAGCAGTTGATAAGAGGGGTGGAATCTTTGTGCTGGGGGACTCAATACTAAGAGGAGTCAGGTGGGGTAGCTAGAAGGAGATGCATAGCCACATTTGGGTGGAGGCCATGCCGGGAATGACAGCGGAAAGGGGGGGGCAATCTGTTCTAAATAATGCTAGAAGGGATAGGGAGACGTCTCATTTAATTATACATTTGGGGACAAACAACCTGGCTGACATGACAGTAGATATAGTCCAGAGGAGGTCTGAGGAACTAGGACAATTATGTGAGGGAGCAGGAAGATCAGTAACTTTCTCAGAGATCCTTCCAGTGCCCAGGTTAAGCACAGCAAGAAAGCTAAAAATAGAGGAATTTAAAAGATGGCTAAGAACCTGGTGCCATGCTAAAGGGTATGGGCAGGGTGGGGAGGTGGGGAGGAATCTGGGAGGACAGTAGTCTCTATGCCAAGGATAGATTGCACTTGAGAGAGGAGGGAAAGAAAGTGTTGAAACAGAGGATGGAGGAGTACACAGAGGTAGTTGGGAATTTAAACTTGGAGTGGGGGGTGGCAAGTGGGCAAGGGACATGCAGATACCACAGGTTGGGAAGCCATATGTGTTTACCCCCCATAACAGTGACAAAGGACATAGGGCAAGTACTAGTTGTGATTATAATAAAGGAGGGCAGGAGGGGAGGGAGGAAGGGATGGAAGGTGGTCACCCTGAATACTAGGAACCTTGGGAAGAAAACTGCAGAGCTACAGACTCTCATGGCAGAGGGGGAGGTGGACATGATGGCCATCACCGAAACATGGGCCACCCAATACAATGACTGGGACCTGTTAATGCCAGGGTACAGGATATTTTGAAGGGAAAGAGTGAATGGGAAAGGAGGGGGATGGCACTATATGTGAGGGAAGGACTGAAATGTGTACAGAAGAAAGGGGGGAGGGTAGTACAGAGTCACTATGGATGCAAATCCAGGATTCCAAGAATAGGACTCTCAAGATGGGAGTGGTGGACAAGCCACCCTCTCAGACAGAGGAGTTAGACAGGGAACAAGTGGGACAGATCAGGAGGACCTGTGAGAAGGGTAGTGTGGTGATCGTGGGGGACTTCAACATGCCAGGAGTGGATTGGTGTACCCCAACAACCAGGAATAGAAGGGAGTTGGTACTGTTGAATGCCTTCCAGGATAGCTTCCTGATGCAAATAGTGAGTGAACCAACCATGTTAGGGAATATCCTTGATCTCATGCTGGCAAATGGGGAGTTTGTGAGGGAACTGAGGTGGAAGAACCACTGGTGGGGAGTGACCACCACTCAGTATGGTTCACATTGGATATGGGTAAGGAAGGAGTGGAATCTGGCAAAAGGATGCTGGACTTCAGTAGGGCCGACTTTAGGAAGATGGGGGTAGTGCTAAAAGGGTACCAGACCAGAATTCAACCTAGTATTGGGCACTAACCAGAGGAGGGAGCTCATAAAGCTGGGGACAGTGGAAGCAACCAGAACCTGCAGCAAGGCCTAGAGTAAGAAGACTAGAGCAAAAAAACCTAGCTGGGTGAGCAAGGATGTCATGGAAAAAGTAAGGAGAATAAGATCTGCCTTTAGGAGGTACAAAAAAACAGGCAGAGGGCAGAAAGGGAGGAGTACCTGAAGGAATTAAAGGAGGTGACAAGGGCAGTAAGGACATCCAAGGCATCTATGGAGCTCAGGCTGGTGCAGGGCATTAAGAAGGGGATGAAGGACTTCTTCAGGTACATCAGGGAGAAAAGGAGCTGTAAGGACCATATAGTAAGGATTGAGAAGGAGGGTGGGTTGGTGGAAGCAGAGGGTCAAGGCAGAAGCACTAAACAATTATTTCTGCTCGATATTTACTAAGGAAAAGTGTGGGGGGTGATACCCAAGGGGGGAGAGAGAGCAGAAATGGAGGGGAAGGGGGTGACAGATGGGGAAATCATGGAGGGCAGGGTTCTGAAGGGTTTGAGGGCACTGAGGGAGGACAAGGCACCAGGCCCCGACGGCATCCACCCCAAGGTACTGAAGGAATTGGCAGAGGTCCTGGTGGGACCTTTGACAGACCTATTCAATGCCTCACTACACTCAGGGTGTGTACCTCAGGATTGCAGGATAGCTCATGTGGTGCCCCTCCACAAGAGTGGCCCCAAGGATGAACAAGGGAACTACTGACTGGTGAGCATCACATCCATTGTGGGTAAACTGATGGAGACTATCCTGAAAGAGAGGCTGATGTCCCTCCTGGAGGTCAAAGGGCTACAGGACAGCAGACAGCATAGCTTCATAAGTGGCAAATCCTGCCAAACCAACCTGATGGAGTTCTATGACTGTGCAACTCGGCAATTGGACAGGGGCCATGCAGTGGATTTCCAGTACCTGGACTTCAGTAAGGCATTTGACTCGGTGATGCATGGGAGGCTGGGAAGTAAGTTAGATGGCACAGAAGTGGGTGCAAAGCAGGTGAGATGGGTAGGGAACTGGCTTCAGGCTAGGCAACAGAGGGTAGGGGAGCTCTCATCCCCAAGGGTAGTGATGAGTGGCATTCTGCAGGGCTCGGTGTTGGGACCAGCATTGATTGGGATATTCATTGGAGACATATCATTGGGCATCGAGAGCAAGACCAGTCTGCTTGCTGATGACACCAAGATGGTAGCGGTGGTGAATGACCTAGGGGGATGGCAGGGGTTGCAGAAGGATCTAGCAAAGCTGGAAACCTGATCAATGGGTTCAATGCCAAAAAGTGCAGGGTGCTGCATTTTGGGGTGAACAACCTAAAGAGGAGTTACCAGCTGGGAGGAGTGCATCTAACCAAGACAGAGGAGGAGGAGAAGGATCTGGGGGTGCTCATTAAGGGGTCAATGAACAACTCAGCACAATGTAGGAAGGCAGCTGCAAAGGCTAACAAAATGCTGGGTTGCATTGTAAGGGATATATCCTCGAGGAGTGGGGAGTTGATTCTGACACTGTATAGATCATTAGTTAGACCGCACCTGGAGTACTGTGTGCAGTACTGGTGCCCGCATCTGAAGATGAACATTAAGTTACAGGAGGGGTGCAGTACAGGGTGACAAAGATGATCCAGGGGCTGGGGGATTTACCATATGAAAGGAGGCTGAGGGAGTAAAACATGTACTCGCTGGAGGAGAGGAGGGACAGGGGGAATTATTTATTTATTTATTTATTGAATTTTGATGACTGGGTAAGCCCACTGGGCCTCGAAGGTCCTTTTTTCCAGGGGCAACCTGGGAATAACAGTACAAGAGATAATAAACAGTAGAAAACATATGGAAGTACAGGTTATCATGGGTATACAGTATTCGGCTGTTTACACATAGCAGACATTACATAGGTTTGGTATATCTGATTGGACAGTGTTGTTCATTACATCATCCATTGACAGAGACATTAGTGAGGCAGTACTGTAGATTTCTTAGGTGACATAGTTTAAGGGTATACAGTATTCGGCTGTTTACACATAGTTGTTATATAGGTTTGATATATCTGAATGGTCAGTGTTGTTCATTACATAATCCATTGACAGAGACATTATTGAGACAGTACTGTAGATTCCTTAGGTAACATAGTTCAAGAGCATTATTAGGTTCAGATTGGGGGAGGAGAGAGTTAGTGCAATATTGTTAGGGGCTAAAGATTATAGTTAGGTGAACAGGCTGCAGAGGTCACTGCAGTAGCGTCAAGGGTGGAGGCATTGGCATATGCTTGTTGATAGAAAATGGGTCTTGAGTCTTGTGCAGAAACACAGCAATGATGGGTGTCTCATATCTCCAAAGAGAGGTTATTCCACTGGAAGGGGCAGTATGAGAGAAAGATTTTTGTCCTGCCTTAGTCCTGACCTTGGGGACCTCCAGTAGCGTGTGGCCCAAGGATCTAAGGCTGCGCTGGTTTATTTTGTTGTGAGGAGTCCCCAAGACTCGGGGAGGTGAAGGCCAATTATCTTCTTCGGCCAGGCAGAGTACAGGGTAACCGAGGTGAGATCTGAAGATGGCCAGTTAAGCTTTGCCAACGCCCCACAGTGGTGGCTCCTGGAGGGATATGGTGGCAAAGTGGGCCACCTTGTTGTATAGGGTCTGTAGTTTACCGAACTCCAGCTTTGCAATACCCTGAATGACCGGGGCAGCATATGTTAGAGTTGGAAGTAGGACACTAGTTGCTATAGCAGTCCTAGCTTCTGGGGTCAGCAGTTCCTTGAGCCGATACAGTAATCCGAGTTTTGTATGGATTACTCTCGTGACTTGGTCCACATGTTGTTTGAACGTGAGACCTTGGTCAATAGTAAGGCCAAGGTACTTAGTAGAAGAGACCACTTCGAGCTTGTTACCCTCAAGGGACGAGAGTTGGAGTAGATGTGTTCTATCTAGTCCAAGGGCTCTTGGTTCTAACAGCATGGCTTTGGTTTTGCTGGTGTTAAGAACCATTTTATTCTTGATAAGTCACTTCTCCATGATGTGAATATCCTTTTGGAGAGAGGTGCTAAGGTCATCCAAGTTGACCGAGGTTTTGTAGATGACGGCATCATCAGCATATTGGATTGCATTGCTGCTTCCGCAATGATTACGCAGTTCATTTACATACAGCGAGAACATTAGTGGCCCAAGTTTAGATCCCTGGGGTACACCGTCTTTTAGGGACAGTGGTTTGGAGAGTGTCTCCTGCCACCTGACCCTCTGTGAGCGACCAGAGAGGTAGCTTTCAACCCATTTGAGGGCGTGGGCATCGAGGCCTATGTCGTAGAGTTTTTGGAGTAATAATCCGTGATCCACCTGGTCAAAGGCCTTAGAGAGGTCTATAAAAACTGCCCCTGTAATGGAACCCGAGTCTAGGTTTCTGAGTACGTCTGTAGAGAATTTGGTTAGGGCAGTGTCTGTCCCGTGTTTGACTCTAAAGCCATGTTGGGATGGGGACAACAGCAAGTGTGCCTCCAGGTATTCCTTAAGTTGGGCATAGACGAGCTTCTCCTGGATTTTAGCCAGGGCACACAGCAGGAAGATAGGCCTATAGTTCTCTATGGTTTCTACAGGCCCACCTTTATGAATCGGGACCATATGCGCCTGCTTCCACAACTCCGGGACAGATCCTTCAAGTAATGACCTATTAATCAGCCAGGTGAGTGGTAGCGCGAGAGCCATAGCCCCATCTTTTAGCAACCTGGCTTTGAGTCCGTCCGGGTCCTCCTGAACCTCTTGTTTTAAGGGTATTTAGAGTGGCCAGGACCTTGTTGACCTTAACCAGCCTTAAATGGAAGGGTGGACTGTCGAGGGTAGAGGGATCCAATGGAGCAGACTGGTAGTTGGATACCGATAAACCTGCCTGATGTTTATCAGGGTTTATGAAGTAGGAATTGAGGGTCTCAACGATTAGTGTGGCATCATGTAGTACCTGTCCATGAGCTGTGATAGGGCCCGTGACCGTCATTGTATTCCCCTTAATCAGTTTGTTGATGTGGGACCAGAAAGTCCTAGGGTTGCTGAGGTTTGCTTTCTGGAGGTGGTTTAGATACTTCATTTTTGCTACTTTGGTGGCCTTTTTACATTGGTTTCGGAGGGCTCTATAGGTAACCTGGTCAGCTAGGAGAGCCGAGTCTTTGGACTTTTCCCAGGCTTTGTCTCGGCTGGTCATCAGGGCCTTTAAGGGGGGGGAATCCACTTATAACAGTGGCATTTTACCCAGTAGGTTTTATTAGGGGCCCACATGGTAGACCTATTAAAGAAGTCCACTGCCCCCTCCAAGGTAGGAAGACTTCTTATTGGGCTCCAATCCAGGTTGCCCAGGAGACTGTTGTAGTGCTCCAGGGAGAACTTAGAGAAGTCCCAGGCAGTGAGTATTCTAGGCAGGACCTTTACTGCTCTGTTTTTCCAGACACAGAATATTGGTGAGTGGTCGCTGAGAGCATCTGACAAGGTGCCAGCAGCTTGAACGTTTAAAGGGTTGGACACCAGTACCCAGTAAATGATTGAGTGGTTACCCATTTTGTAGTTCAATCTTGAAGGCAGGATAATTATCTGGGAGAGGTTAGCTTCTTGTAGCAAACCTGTTATTGAGGACCTTGCCTCTTTGGCCCAGTCCAAGTTAAAGTCTCCAAGGATGATGAGTTCAGTTGCAAACTCAGCTGTTAGAGTTCTTGAGAGTGTCTCGAGGGATTGGAGAGCATCCTTTGGTGGAATATATGCACACCCTACGTTTAGGTGTTTGGCACCGCCGAGGGTGATGCGTACAAAGATAGCTTCAATTTCGGGGGGCAGAGTAACTTGCAGGTTAATTTGTGAAGAGATCAGGGAAGCCTTCATGTAGATGAGTGCCCCACCCCCTCTTTGCAGGAGTCTGTCCTTCCTGTAACAGATGTATCCTGGGGCAGCAAATTCATGGTCTAGGATCGATGGTTTTAACCAGGTCTCGGAGACCACAAGCACATCCGGGTTAAAGAGGGCTAGCCATGCTTGTACTTCGTGAATTTTTGGCCTAAGACTATAAATATTCATGTGAACTAGCCTCAAGCCCCTGTGTGCAGTCCAGTTCAGGTCTTGAGAGTTGGAAATAGAGGTGTTGACAACACCAGAGCCTGGGTTAGGGTGAATGTCTCCAGCCCTTAATAGCAAGGCAGTTAGCAGGAGACGGAGAACAAAGGTTAGAAGTGGGAACCTAGTTTTTTTAGGTTTGTGGATCATTAGGAGGATAGTCCTGTAGCAAATCCCGCTCCTACTGAGCTTGGCGGCAAGTAGGATGGCTAAGTTGTCAGCCAGGGGTGGGCTATAAGAGTACAAGTTCTGGTGAGATGCTGGTCTGTTAGGAGGCTGCTCAGCAGGTCCTTGTCCACCAGCCAGCCAGTCGACTTTAGAGTATTGTGGCTATGAACAGAGCCACGAGGAGGAGATCTTGTTTGGCTCTGGAGTAGGCTCAAAGTACCGGTCATCTGGGACCCTTTGACTGGCATTATGACCTTATTTGGGGATATTAGGCAGCGAGAGCCTGGTCTCGTAACAAGGAGATGAGAAGCAGTCTATATACTGGGGGTACCAGAACAGACAACTGTCTGGAGCCACTTAGGATAGTAGAGCTTCGATAACTTTTGCTGTCTACGTTTATAATCGCCAGAAATCATTAAACCGTAGGCTTCTTAGCAGTGTTAGTTAGTAACGCTGATATGTAAGAGCACTAAAGTAGTAGCACAGAGTAAAAGTCAGCTAGACATAACCCCGAGACTGAGTTACTGACTGGACATTATTCATTGGCATTAGTCAATTAGGTTGCTAAGGGTACTCATTTCAGTATATAATGTCATTGATCTAGCAGACTATTAAGGATGCACCTTGCAGTATTTTAATATTTTGGGAACATTTAGTCTATATGTGATCTATTAGGTGGATATTTCAACCTTGGACAAGTTAGTTCATCAATAAACAACCTTTGACAAGTTAGTCCATCAATAAGCAGTCTGTCCATAGATGTTTCAGTTAGGTAGTAGGCAGAACACAGTGGGAAACGCACTTAATTGTGTGAGCCTATGATAGTTACAAGTAGAGATACAAAGCCACAGGCATTGCTCCTCCCCCTGCACTTCCTATTGGTGTAGGGCTCACCAAGGGCGGAGCTACATTCTACTTAATGCACCCAGCAGCTGGGTGGGTGGGCGCGATTTTCAAATCTGCAGCTGTTGTCCAATTGCAACGGGGGAGGTCCGCCAGACAGATTAAGCTGTCGGCGCCTCAACCACGCGGTTTCAAGCTTGTCCTTGGCGGAGGAGTGGGGGGGGCCCCGATGCCGTCTGTACACCACCCCGGTCTTTTCAGTCTATGTGAGGAGCTGAGAGGGGGGAAGCAGCCTATTTCATCTGGCTGCACTCCTCATCAGTCTCCCTCTCAGCCAATAGGCTCTGGTCCTGTTCAAGCTAGGAAAAAAGGCGCCAAGCGGGAGCAGTGGCAGAGGAGCAGGACAAAGGCATCAGCAGGTACAGGGGCCGAAAGGAATGAAAAGTCCTGCAATCTCCATCTCAGCGGGCGTTAATGGTGTCCGGCGGGATTTTCAAATCTGCAGCTGTTGTCCGATTGCAACGGGGGGAGGTCCGCCGGATAGATTAAGCTGTCTGCGCCTCAACCCCGCGGTTTCAAGCTTGTCCTTGAGCGGAGGAGTGGGGGGGGCCCCCGATGCCGTCTGTACACCGCCCCGGTCTTTTCAGTCTCTCAGGTTTAGAATAAGGAACACTGCAGAGGTTCACTGGTCTAGGCTGAGGGTGCTAGATTTCAAGAGAGCAGATTTCAGGAAAATGGGGGAAGTAGTGGAGGGGGTGGAGGAGTTGACAGATGTGGAGTTGATGTGGGGAGAATAAAATAAGCTATTGAGGAGGCCACTGACCTATGCGCCAAGAGAGCATGATTGAAACCTTCAAGTACATGAAAGGAATAAACAAGACAGGTATGCAGGGGCAGTTCAAAGTAAGGGAGGGGAGGGACACCTAAGGCCATGATATGAGACTGGAGGGATGAAGGTTCAGGAGGGAGATGAGGAGATACTCTTTTATGGAGAGGGTGGTAGCTGGGTGGAATGAGTTACCGGTGGAAGTGGTATCCAGTAGAACAGTGGGCTGCTTCAAAAGGGGCTGGGACAGGGCAGGGGAGGGTCAAGGGAGGGGAGGGTGGGAAGGAGGAGCAGCTGCAGAATAAGGGATGCTAGCTGCACATTCGAGCAGACTTGATAGACCACTAGGCCTTTATCTGCTGGCAAATTTCATATGTTCGTATGCTCGTATTGAGGTCAGGCTGACCAGTATGTAGTAACCCATGCTATGTGTGTCTGTGTATGTGTTGTGTGTGTGTGTGTGTGTGTGTGTGTACATGCACACGCACGTGAGTGTACGAGTGTGTGTTTGTAGTGCTGTGTATTCTGTATATGTGTGGCTGTGTATGTAGTGCTGTGTATATGTGTGTGTATGTTTGTAGTACTTTGTATATATGTGCATCTGCATAGGTAGCGTGGTGTATATGCATGTGTATGTTTGTAGTGCTCTGTATACTGTGTATATGCATCTGCTTATATAGTGCTATGTGTGTGTGTATATGTGTGTGTCTGTGTATGTAGTGCTGTGTTTGTGTGTGTATATGTGTGTGTGTTTGCAGTGCTGCGTATACTATATATGTGTGTCTGTGTATGTAGTGGAGTGTATAGGTGTGTGTGTATGTTTTAGTGCCGTGTACATATGTGCGTCTGCATACGCAGTGTGGTGTATGTGCATGTGTATGTTTGCAGTGCTGTGTATACTGTATCTGTGTATGTTGTGGTGTGTATGTGTATGTGTGTGTATGTTGTAGTGCTGTGCATACTGTATATGTGTGTCTGTGTATGTAGTGCTGTGTATGTGTGAGTGTGTTTGTAGTGCTGTGTATACTGTATGTGTGTGTCTGTGTATGTAGTGGTGTGTATATGTGTGTGTGTATGTCTGTAGTGCTTTGTACATATGTGCATCTGCATATGCAGTGTGGTGTATGTGCAGGTGTATGTTTGCAGTGCTGTGTATACTATATCTTTGTATGTTGTAGTGTGTGTGTGTGTTTGTGTATGAGTGTGTATGTTGTAGTGTTGTGTATACTGTATATGTGTGTCTGTGTATGTAGTGCTGTGTATGTGTGTGTGTATGTTTGCAGTGCTGTGTATACTGTATCTGTGTGTTGTATTGTGTGTGTGTTTGTGTGTGTATGTTGTAGTGCTGTGCATACTGTATATGTGTGTATGTGTATGTAGTGCTGTGTATGTGTGTGTGTATGTTTACAGTGTTGTGTATACTGGATCTGTGTATGTTGTACTGTGTGTGTATGTTGTAGTGCTGTGCATACTATATATGTGTGTCTGTGTATGTAGTGCTGTCTATGTGTGTGTATGTTTGCAGTGCTGTGCATACTGTATCAGTGTAAGTTGTACTGTGTGTGTGTGTGTTGTAGTGCTGTGCATACCATATATGTGTGTTTGTGTATGTAGTGCTATGTATGTGTGTGCATATGTTTGCAGTGCTCTGTATACTGTATCTGTGTATGTTGCACTGTGTGTGTGTATGTTGTAGTGCTGTGCATACTATATATGTGTGTCTGTGTATATAGTACTGTGTATGTGTGCATATGTTTGCAGTGCTGTGTATACTGTATCTGTGTATGTTGTACTGTGTGTGTATGTGTGTGTATGTTGTAGTGCTGTGCATACTATATATGTGTGTCTGTGTATGTAGTGCTGTGTATGTTTGTGTGTATGTTTGCAGTGCTGTGTATACTGTATCTTTGTATGTTGTACTGTGTGTATGTGTGTGTGTATGTTGTAGTGTTGTGTATACTGTATATGTGTGTCTGTGTATGTAGTGCTGTGTATGTGTATGTATGTTTGTAGTGCTGTGTACATATGTGCTTCTGCATATGCAGTGTGGTGTATGTGCATGTGTATGTTGTAGTGCTGTACATACTGTATATGTGTCTGTGTATGTGTGTATATATGTGTGTTTATGTTTTTAGTGCTGTGTATACTATATATGTGTGTCTGTGTATGTAGTGCTCTGTGTGTATGTGTGTGTGTGTGTGTGTGTGTTGTAGTGCTGTGTACATATGTGCTTCTGCATATGCTGTGTGGTGTATGTAAATGTGTATGTTTGTAATGCTGTGTATACGGTATCTGTGCATGTTGTGGTGTGTTTGTTGTGGTGTGTGTGTATGTTGTGCTGTGAATACTGTGTGTGTGTGTGTGTGTGTGTGTGCATGTGTGTAGTGATGTGTACATGTGTGCATCTGTGTATGAATAGCTGTGTGTGTGTGTGTTTGTAGTGTTGTGTATACTGTATGTGTGTGTCTGTGTATGTAGTGGTGTGTATATGTGTGTGTGTATGTTTGTAGTGCTTTTTACATATGTGCATCTGCATATGCAGTGTGGTGTATGTCAGTATCTCAGACCCAGTACCGGTGTCTGCACTGGTATATAGCCACACCTAGACCCAATTTTTAGTACTGACCCCCCCAGCTTGCTCCTCACCAGCCTAATTGTTCTCTCTCTCTGTTATCCCCCTGTCTTATCAACACTAGGCCTGTCCATCCAATTATTTTTCCTTTCCCAACCTCGGATAGGAGCTCACTACGCTGGGTTGTGACTTCCTACCATGCCCCGTACTTCATAGCATTCAATCCCAGGGCTCACACATACTCCTTTTCTCCATCCACCTTCTCTACATCCCATTTTACCAACTCCTTTCTGTGCACCGTGCCCTCCTAGCCTTTCTCCTCCTACCTCCCTCCCTTCCCCCCACCTTCACCTCTACCTGGTGTATATTTTTTTTTTCTTCCATTACTTCCTCCTGCAACCTTAGATAACCTGCTTTATCTTCCTATAGACACTTCTATGTATGTAAATACATGTAATCTGTACAATATCTGTATAATTCTATGTACATATGAACTTCTTTTTCTTCCTCTCTGTAAAGAGTATTATCTGTATTGCCTTGTAAATACCTGTGTTGACCTGTATATACAATTGTTCATGCTCCACCCAGGTCCATCTTGCAAATGAGCTTCTGCTCAACGATGAATGCCTGGTTAAATAAAGACTTGATTGATTGAGTGATTGATTGATTGATTGTATGTGCTGGTGTATGTTTGCAATGCTGTGTATACTATATCTGTGTATGCTGTAGTGTGTGTGTATGTTTGTGCATGCTGTAGTGTTGTGTATACTGTATATGTGTGTCTGTGTATGCAGTGCTGTGTATGTGTGTGTATGTTTGTAGTGTTGTGTATACTGTATATGTGTATGTTGTACTGCGTGTGTGTGTATGTTGTAGTGCTGTGCATACTGTATATGTGTGTCTGTGTATGTAGTGCTGTGTATGTGTGTGTATGTTTGTAGTGCTGTGTATACTGTATCTGTGTATGTTGTACTGTGTGTGTGTGTTGTAGTGCTGTGCATACTGTATATGTGTGTCTGTGTATGTAGTGCTGTGTATACTGTATCTGTGTATGTTGTACTGTGTGTGTATGTGTATGTATGTTGTATTGCTGTGCATACTATATATGTGTGTCTGTGTATGTAGTGGTGTGTATATGTGTGTGTTTGCAATGCTGTGTATACTGTATCTGTGCATGTTGTGTGTGTTTTGTGGTGTGTGTGTGTATGTTGTGCTGTGAATACTCTGTGTGTGTGTGTGTGTGTGTAGTGAGGTGTACATATGTGCATCTGTGTATGAATAGCTGTGTCTGTGTGAGTTTATGTTTATAGTGTTGTGTATACTGTATGTGTGTATCTGTGTATGTAGTGGTGTGTATATGTGTGTATGTTTGTAGTGCTGTGTACATATGTGCATCTTCATATGCAGTGTGGTGTGTGAGCATGTGTATGTTTGTGTTGCTGTGTATACTGTGTCTGTGTATGTTGTGGTGTGTGTGTGTGTGTGTGTAGTGCTGTGTACAAGTATGTGTATGTTTGTAGTGCTATGTATATATGTGCATCTGCATAGGTAGCATGGTGTATATGCATGTGTAGGTTTGTAGTGCTCTGTATACTGTATATGCACATCTGCCTATATAGTGCTATGGGTGTGTGTATATGTGTGTATGTGTGTGTGTTGTAGTATTGTGTATACTGTATATGTGTGTCTGTGTATGTAGTGCTGTGTATGTGTGTGTGTTTGTAGTGTTGTGTATGCTGTATGTGTGTGTTTGTGTATGTAGTGGTGTGTATTTGTGTGTGTATGTTTGTAGTGCTTTGCACATATGTGCATCTGCATATGCAGTGTGGTGTATGTGCTGGTGAATGTTTGCAGTGCTGTGTATGCTATAGCTGTGTATGTTGTAGTGTGTGTGTGTGTGTGTGTGTGTTTGTGTATGTGTGTGTATGTTGTAGTGTTGTGTATACTGTAGATGTGTGTCTGTGTATGTAGTGCTGTGTATGTGTGTGTGTGTATGTTTGTAGTGCTGGGTATCCTGTATCTGTGTATGTTGTACTGTGTGTTTATGTGTGTGTATGTTATAGTGCTGTGCATACTGTATATGTGTGTCTGTGTATGAAGTGCTGTGTATACTGTATCTATGTATGTTGTACTGTGTGCATGTTGTGGTGCTGTGCATACTATATATGTGTGTGTATGCAGTGGTGTGTATATGTGTGTGTGTATGTTTGTAGTGCTGTGTACATATGTGCTTCTGCATATGCTGTGTGGTGTATGTGCATGTGTATGTTTGCAATGCTGTGTATACTGTATCTGTGCATGTTGTGGTGTGTGTGTGTGTGTGTGTGTGTAGTGATGTTTACATATGTGCATCTGTGTATGAATAGCTGTGTCTGTGTGAGTTTATGTTTATAGTGTTGTGTATACTGTATGTGTGTGTCTGTGTATGTAGTGGTGTGTATATGTGTGTGCGTATGTTTGTAGTGCTGTGTACATATGTGCATCTGCATATGCAGTGTGGTGTATGAGCATGTGTATGTTTGCGGTGCTGTGTATACTGTATCTGCGTATGTTGTGTGTGTGTGTGTGTGTGTGTGTGTGTGTGTGTGTGTGTGTGTGTAGTGCTATGCATGTCCAAGCATCTATTTATATAGTGCTGTGTGTGCGCATCTATGTAGTGCTGCACAATGTGCACGTCTGTGTATGTCATGTCTCTGACTGCAGTGGCATGCGTATGTCTCTGTATGGAGTGCTGTGTGTTTATGTATTAGAGTAGACTTCTGTCAGCAGCCTGCCAGCCCACACTGACATTACCATTGTGCCTCTCCCCCAGTTCTTCAGTCACTCCTGCTGTACTCATAATATTGTTTTGGTGCTCACTGTCTAATGCTCTTTTGTCTGTTCCGTAATGTACTGTATGATATTTAATGTATGGTAATTCTATTCTTGAAGCGTTTCTTGGTAATTGTATATCTTGTTATACTTATTTACTGTATTATTTTATTATTTTTGCACATTGTACTTGGTATCTGTTTTGTTCTCTTCTCTTCTCTTTCCCATCTACCCAGGATGCATATGGAGATGAGCTGATACCACCTCAGTATAACATTTCTGGTAAAACTTTTGAAATAAATTACTACATAAATAAATGTGTACATATGTGCATATATTTTTAAAAAATCCAAGGCACTGTACATGCAATAACACATAAACTAACAAATGTTAAAATACAAAGAAAGAAATAATTAGCAAGAAAATAATTGTTTTAAAAATTATTATTTGCATCTGTGTATGTAGTGGCATGTCTACGTGTGTACATATTTGTGTATGTTGTACTCATGTGCATTAGTCTGTGTATAGAGTATTGTGTGTCAATGAAGTGACTGAATGTGTAGTGGCAGTCATTTTGCATATCAACACCCACACACAGCCTTAGGCAAGTTCATGAACTAGTTTTAAGGTAAGTGGAACATTGGTCAGGACACCGGGGGATCCTCTACTCTTGTGAAAGTGCCTTGGGTTCTTTTACTTCTATCTGAGCACCCACAAGGAAAGCACCAGAGGTGGGTAGGAGGGACCTCAGTTTGATGCCTCATCTGAAGGATGGCACCCCGACAATACAGAACCCAACAGTACTGCCCTTGGGTGCCAGCATTTTTTTCTATACAGATTTTTATCTGCTTTTTTTCCCTCAGTTTCTCCCCATCCCCATGCCCCAGGCGTGTGAACGTGTATGGAAGCACATGCACGCCATGTCCCAGGGCACTCTCCCACTACACTGCCAGCCCCTTCCACCTACACTACCCACAGAACCTCCACCTGGTGGGATCAGGACTATGGGGGGTAATGATCACCCCGAGAGAGGAGAGCTGCCTTTCAGCTGCTCAATCCTGCCCCCCCATGCCAGCTCTCCAATGACCCAAGGTCATTCCCAAACTCAAGTTACCCATGTGGCATGAGGTAACGCATTCAGCGCCTCAACCCTAGAGTGCTAACATTTTTAAGGTATGAGTCCAGTCCCAGTGTGACACAAGAACCCATAACCTTCTGGCCCAGAGGCAGATGTGCTACAAGCTGCACCTCGCTGGCATCTGTTTGTTCTGTGTATGTAGTACTATGTTTGTCTCGCTCAGTAATGTTGTCTATTTGCATCTGTGTCTGTAGTACTATGTTTGTTTCACTCAGTAGTGTTGTTTATTTGCATCTGTGTATGTAGTACTATGTTTGTCTCACTCAGTAGTGTTGTTTATTTGCATCTGTGTATGTAGTACTATGTTTGTCTCGCTCAGTAGTGTTGTTTATTTGCATCTGTGTATGTAGTACTATGTTTGTCTCTCTCAGTAGTGTTGTTTATTTGCATCTGTGTGTGTACTGCTGTGTGTGCATATGTATGTGTGCCTCTGTGTATGTAGTACCATATATCTGTACATGCACATCAGTGTACAGTTTGTAATGCAATGGTTTGTGTGCATTGATATATGAAGGGCCATGTGTGTGTTTCTGTGTATGTAGCATTGGTGTGTTCACTGATGTGCGTGCATTTGTCTCTACATGTTGTTCTACGTATGTGTGCATGTCTTTGTATGTGGTGCTGTATGTATCATAGTAGTTCTGAGTGTGTTTGTGTATGTAGTGCTATGATTGTGTACGTGTGTGTGTGTGTGTGTGTGTGTGTGTCTGTGTGTGTGTGTGTGCATCTACAGTATATACATAGTGCTGTGTATTTGTCTTTTTCATTTTTTTTGTATTTTATAAGTTTTCAGAAGAACCTCTGAGCAATTATGTGCCTATTCTCAGAGGTAATCTGCGTCATGGTAACAAACACTAATCATACAAAATTGTGTTCATCAGTCAGTGAAAAAATAAACCTCTAATAACAATTACAACATATACAACTTTCATAGAACAATTTCAAACTTCTTCGAAAAATCATAAGATTAGTAGTTAGCTTAATCTCAGGTGTAAGATGGTTTCAAATGTTAGTTGTACAAGGAGCAAAATATCTTTGACCTAGGGCAAATTTTCTTTAAAGGGGAAAGCAATCCATGTACAGTTCTATCATAGCGTTTGTACCATACTCCTTATCGACAGGATTAAAATTCAGGAATGACGGGTGCCAGACAGAGGTGCAGCAGCAAGGCGTCCGCTTGCAGCGCTGATTTCCTGGGATCGAGGACAAACTCGAGAGTCAGAGGGCCAGCCGTGGGGAGAAGAATCGAGCATCCTCGAGATGGCTTTCCTTCTCCAGGGAGAGGGAGGTAGCGTGTTCAGTGCCTTAGGGATGTGTCCAGCACCATCCATCATGGGGGAGCAGTGCAGACGTTGGGCTTCAGCCCCTACATGTCATTGCATGCCCCACCCCCAGGGACCAGCATGTTAAAAATGGCTAGTGACCCCCCCATGATGCCCACCCCCGGTCCTGCTGTACCCATTGTCCCTCCTGGTTCCAACTGAGACGTGTGTTCCATCGGTTGGCTCATCCCCATGGCCCCACCCAAGGGGGAAAGCCCAAAGAGCCCTGCCAGCGGCAGTGATGATGCAAATAATCTGGACGCAGTTCTGTTGGGGGGGTCATCTCAACAGCCCCACCTTGTGGGGGTAAGCCAGGGTGGTCAGCAGCCTGGGTGGTCATGGTGGGAGGTGGAGACCGGTGGGATGTGTGGAAGCTAGGAACACCGCCCCCCCAAAAAAATTCAGAAATAAGCATAACAGTGGGATAGAGATGGAAATGTTACCCAACCTGTCTGTGTAGTGCTTTGGTTACCACTTGTGATGCCGGTAACCTGGGTTCTGGAATGAGCCATTGTCACTGGGGGTCAGCGGGGGTTAAGCATTCTACAGGATGCTTTCCTTTTCTGTGAAGGAAGGGTACTCTCCTCCTCTGCAATTTTGCTCCCTGGATGACCCCAGGTGGTAGTGCAGTCAGAAGGAGAGTGGGTGAGGACACTGCTGTGCTGGTTTCAGAGTCCACCTTGTGTGCACTACCTGTGACATACTGGACAACCATGTGCCTTGGGGATGGATAAAACTGGATCAAAAACACACCACCATTGCAGGATGATTATCCCAATATGCCCAGGCCCTGGGTTTCCTCCCTGCCACCTCTCACCTGGCTGAAAGTTTGGGGAGGGTCTTTTCCTCCCCTTGATCCTTGAGGGGCATACCTAGAGGACTGCCCAGCATAACTGGGCCACAGATGCCAAGGTAAGGAGAGCAGTGGGTGGGAGTGATGCAGCTGGGTGGATGTGAGGAGACGAGATAGGGGCCACAGAGGCAACAAGTGGAGAAATAGAACAATAGCAAAAAAAAAAAAAAGAAAATCATCTTCATGCATAATACAGAATAATACAGTAGTCTCAAAGTCAAAGATATCCATAAAAAGGAACTGTATAAAGTGCAATGATATGATGAGTCAATGTATATTAGTGTGTGTGAGTGTGAGTGTAAGTCTATGTACTTAGTTATGCATTGTGACAGCATTTAATTTCTCTTGCAAGGTCTGTGGACCTGTAAACAAACTAGAGACATCCCATGAACAAACCATTTTCTAAGACTGTAGCAACAGCACATTTCAAACTTTTCCTTTGCTGTTCTCTATTTTCATTTTCTGGCTGTGGGATGGCCAGTCACAGTCATCTCTTCTCTCTAGTCCTTTCCCTTTTTCTTTCTCTTTCCTTTGCAGACATGTTCTTTAGTCTGCATATTGGTGGTTTGAAAACATGACTCCCTCCCTCAAAAAATTAAATAAACCCTATGCAAAGGACCTTGTGGTCTGAAACACAGTCAGGTGGTTGTATAGCCCGATACTGCTGCTGCTAGTAGTGTTATCAGTGTTAAAACACATACTGAGCAGTGTGTTGAATCCTTGTAAGTTAAGTTGTTTTCTGGCCTGAACAAACAGTTAAGATGCAGTTACAGACACTTGTGCCCCCCCTCCCCAAAGTTTATAGTGGAGGACGGTGGAGCATCCCAATGGATGCTCACCTCCTTAGGTGAGGGAGGGCTCTCATTCTTTGGCGCAGTACTGCCACAGGTGTCTGTGCAAGCTGTAGCCCACAAATCCAGGGAGGGGAAGCATCAACATGCTCTGACGCATGCTGCACATCATGCATGTATCAGCCACGTGCTTCTCTTGACATCTGTAGGCAGGGAGCAAAACAGAAAACCCTGACTACTGCAGAGTGTTGCCCAGCTCCTCACTGAGGGTCCTATACCACTGCCCACGTTCCATCAGCGACACTGAGCTTAAACTCCACTGGAGGAGCTGGCACCAACCTCTGGTGGCCCCACCCTGGGAGGTAAGCCAAGGAGGAACATGGTGAATGGGTAAGCCCTGGGGAAGGGGGTGTGACCTGATTGGGTAACGCAGCAGGACTGAGGAAAGGCCGGTCAGTGACAGGGGAGAAAAGCATACTGAATTAAAAAAAAGCCTAAAGTAGTCCCACGACTCAAAGTGTGAAATAAAAACAAAATGTCTATCGTCACAACTAACATCTAAAGTATTGTATAAGTAAACGAAGACTTGTGCAATTGCATATGGACATCCTTGCATATTTAAACCATCCAGAACCGAGTTAAAGTACTGCAGTACTTTCTTTTCCTGCCCCACTAGAAGGCATCGCATACTAAGAGATTTGATTTACATCGCATCCTTTAATATACAAAACACTATTGGAGTTGATAAGTATATGTGTCCTTTTGCATACATATTTCCCAAATGTATTTATTAGATACCCCTACACATAACCTAACAATGGAGCATACAGAAAGGCAGGGGGTCACCACTGAATAGGTCAGCAGAAATGCAGCACCTCAGCCCGGAGCATAGCAAAAATAAATACCTTCTTAAATGTGCTTCCTACCTGGCTTTTTATCATCCTGAAAGTCCACACATTTTTATGCATAATCCATGGTTTACTAAAAGAAATGTATGGATTATTCATGATTATCACAGCAGAACAGGGTGAGGACACGCAACTTTTAGACAGTTTTGAAAAGAAAAAAGAGAAGCCCAAAATCTGTACAGTGCAACCAATTCAGTAGTGAAACAAAATGTAATGTAGTATAATGCTCTTTCACAAAAATATACTTTCTGTCTGGATTCTCTTTGCACCTTAAGTACAAAAACAGTTTAAAAGCAGGTTGCCAGTTGTCCATAGAGAATTGCTGCCAGCGTCATTACTACAGCCTTTTCCAAATGAGGACAAGCTCTGGGACTAGGGGCATGTGATGAAGCTGGAGGGGGAGAAGTTCAGTAGGAATGTGAAGAATTATTTCTTCACTGAAAGGGTGGTAGACGCATGGAACCAACTGCCAGCCAAAGTGGTGGAGGCTAGAATGGTGGAAGTCTTCAAGCATGCATGGGGTAAACATAGGGCTATATTACATAAAAAGCAAGGAGGGGAGGCAGTTTCCTGGAGACCAGACGTGGTCTGCGGAGGTAGAATAGGCAGGGAAAACTTGGGAAAACAGGGTGGGCCAAGTGGTCCTTTTCTGCCAACAACATCTATGTTTCTGTTAAATTACTGCTGCTCCACTGTGTGACATTTGTGGGGCAAAAATTATGTTTTTTACCTCCTAGGTACAAATGTGAGGGATCTCCTGACCCCCCCAACCCCCCGCTCCTCTACCTCTGGAACCAAAAACAATATCTTGCCATGAGATCTACTTCTGGCTGTACATGAGTATAAATGTATTGCTCTACCCTGATTATACTATTTTGAACACTTGGGCTGCTGCAGCAGGAAGTACTAATTGCTTTCTATTAGCATCCAGGATCAGTCTACTACTCTTGCTGGATGTCATTCAGTGGGAATACTCCATCTCACACTCATATATTCAGAGTCTGTTGGGTTGTGTCATTGATTAAAAAGGATGCAACCAAATTAAAATTCTAATTTTACTTTTCAGGTTTTATTTATTAACCAGGGTCAACTCATTGAGCAAAGGCTTAGTTTCAGTGACGTCCTGGGACAGTCACTGCATACGTTACAGACAAATTACAGTTTACAGAATACATAGAATAATGTATGGGCAACCTTACACAACAAGGCTGTGTTTCCTCTCAAGGGGTGAGATGAAATCACACTCGAGAGGACTCCATGATGTCATCTCATCCCGAGATGAAAACATCAGCTTTGTTGTGAACAGTTGCCCCGTGTATTATTTTGTATAGTATAAGTTTGTTTTAATTCCTTTACCTTCACATTATCTTGGTCTTAAACTGAAGTCAAATAAACAGGAAAAAGCAAACAACAGAATGCAATTTAAAACATTTGACTGGATTTAAAGAGCCCCTCACACCATAAGAAAAACTTGGAAATAAAAGTGAGATTTAGATACAATTTAGTTCATATTTTATATATTTTCTGTATTACCAAGGACAGTTGTATGAAAGAGGATTACTGTCTCTTAGACTTTATCTGCTCTTTCTGATATCCTACATATGACATCATAATCCAGTTTATGACATCATAATTATCTCCCTAGCAACAGATAGTGATATCATAAACAGAACTGCAATGTCAGGTGTAGGCAAGCAGCCAGAACAGACAGGGCAGTGATTTCTGTTTACATGCAAATGGCATTAGTAGTAAAGAAGGGTGGCAAATACAAAAAGAAATTAAATATAACCTGAATTGTGTCTAAATATTACATTTTTGTAAAACTGTCCCAACAGTGTCAGAGGCTCTTTTTTAACTAATAGCATCAGTAGCTGGCAACATTTCTGGTAGTAGATCATCTTTTAACAGAGTTCACCTGGGGTGATTTCATTCATGCTCATGTTTTTATGATGAATCTGTAGTGTAGATGAGTGTGATGCATCTTGACAGACACAGGATTCCATGCTGTTGTACCACAGTAGTGACACAGCTATTGTGGTGCAACAGCATTCTGACCTCACTACTGTGGTACAACAGCATCTGGAGATGTACAGAGTTCAACATACAAAAACACTGCAACATATACTGTGATACTTAGTAGGCCTACCAAGATCAAAGGTCTCATTTACACAAGCAAATAAAGCTTATTTTAATCTGTCATCACAATGCTCAGAGAAAGCTCTCCCCTCACACTGAAAAATGTTCTTTTTAAACAGCACTTATTTGAACTTACGATGATAGAGAATACTGAAATAGAAGAATATGATTACAGTACTGAAACTGAACATGGCAGCATTAAAGTATCTCACAGTATGTGCAGCATTCTAAATTTGACCTTAAAAGTGCCCAAATAATACAGTCAGAAACTTAACAACCTTAAAGAACTCCAGCGTTAGCATATTCAAGGTTGTTCAGGCACTTCAAATTATGAGAGCAAGCTTTTGGAGCAGTGGTAAACAAATTCTTATTGCATTTGTGGTACTCTTCTGCCACCTGCTGGACATAGTTAGCAATAGAATTTCAGAATGTGTTCACCTGCAGGCTGGAGTGGCTTGTTTACCAGATCATTCTGTTCAAGATATTCCATCAAAACATAATGCTTTAGTACACAGAATTAATAAATCCACTAAAAATGCACAAGATTCATGCTTGCCAGCAAAGATGTAGCTTGCATAAGAATTCAGCTATCGGAAACAGTGCTTTTCAATAGCCATTTAATGACTGCAGTAATTGTACAAGCATGCTGCTGCTGTTGCTGCAGCTAAGCATAAACATACTCACACTTGCAAATTGTCATAAGGTAATTCAGATTCATTGGAAAGATTTGAACATGGCAACCAAATGGTTTAATAGTAAGCAGTGTGGCTTACCCTGCAGGCAACCTAGAGCTGAGTTGAAGCTTGGGTTCTCACATTTCAGTGGTACTCAGTGGTGTCACCATGTTACTCTATTCAAACAGTAATCTACGGTAACTGCAGTTCAAAATAAACATATTAGTTTTAAATGCATTTTAAGCAAAGGGATTCCTAGTGATATAGCTAATTAAGACTAGGAGCATCATGATAACAGTACATATCAGGGTATCATCAGTTATCTGTGCTCCATCTTGCACTCTGCATATTTCCACATTTATTATTTTATTGCTAGATTTCATAGTTATTGTTATTATATGTTGTACTTGCACTGTACTCGGTTTATTATGTACATTTCCATTCTCTCAGACCTTGTTGTCGAATTGATTGTTTTATCCTCTTCCCTTTCCCCAGTTACCCAAAGATGCATCACCATAGGAACATAGAAACATAGCATCTGTCATTAGAAGGAGGCCTGCTTTTCCATCATGTCTGCCCATTCCTAACTAACTAGTACTGAATAAGAGAGTCCAAGAGGCTACTCACTCCCCCACTGTTCCTGGTATCGTCTTAACCAAGCCCTTGTATCTCTGCCACCCTTATTTGAATCCTCCCACTGATTTCACACAGACTACCTCATCTGGCAGCCTATTCCACTTTTTCACCACCTTCCCTGTGAAAAAAATACTTCCTATCTCACTTAAACTTGCCCTCCCCTCCCCCGCTTCTTGGATTTGCCCCTTTTGCTTGTGTTCCCACTCAGCCTGAGCAATTCCCTGCCATCACCATTATTTATCCCAGGAAGGTATTTGTACATTTGTGTCATATTCCCTCTTTCCCTTCTTGACACAAGTGTATACATGTTCAGATCTGTTAACCTCTCTTTGAAGGTCTTGGTTACCCTCCTCTGCACTGCCTCCAGCCTGTCACTGTCCTTCTTGAGATACAGACTCCAAAACTGCACACAGAACTCCAGGAGAGTATGTCCATCCTGGCAAACTTTTAAATTAATCAATATCAAGAAATAAATCAATAACTAAATAACTAACAGACCCTATCACTAAACACAACTGTATCAGATGACTAAGGCAGAGCCAGTTAGACATCTGTTCTGGACTGCTACTGCCTCAATCGGGGGGGGGCTCCTAAATTTATACTATACCATTCCCTTGCAGAAGGCATTCTGTGAGCAGGAATATATGACTCCAGATAAAGTAGTCATGTCCTGCTGACAGCATGATACAATACAGGGTGCTGACATACAGTATATGATGCAGTGGTCTCATGTGCCCAGCACTGCACCAGTGTGTGTCAGTGTGTGCCAGTCATAAAGTGGTGGATCACTTGGTCTCAGCCCACATCTGACACTCCAGAAAGGTTCTACTATCAGGCTGTTAGTATCCCAGTAGTGTGGAGGCTGGACACAGAAATAAAAAACAAGTAGAAACACTGGTAACACTCAGACAGATGATGGTGCCCCAGTGTTCCAGTAGTGAAGAGTGTGAGGGAATTTTTATACATCCTAAAGCTATATTTGCTATTATATGCCTTGAAGCTGTGCTTGCTTTGAAAGCCATGCTGTAACAAAGTCATAATGGATGTAGTAGAAATTTCTGAGTTCATGTTTTTTACAGGGTTATAGAATGATACTGAGGTTACTTGAGGTACATTTGTAAAAAACAGAAAGCAAGATAAAACTGAGCAGAACTGGTTGTACCAGCCTGAATAACAGGCTCGGACAAAATATAAGATAACAGCATGCTTGGGCAAAATATAAGATAACAGCACGTTGAGGCATTGAAGGCAAGCTGTACGTTGCTATGGTGTGAGTGAAACTCATTGTCTCACTCAGGTCAGATTGACCCAGGCATATGTATCAAGAAGTATTGGGAAAGAAATGGAATAAGCAGTGGAAAAGTACCTCATACATGGGTATCAAGTTGTTTTTCTGTTACATTGCTGAAAACTTGTTATGCTGTCTTATGATTGGCTTATACTGAAATGTTGGTATTTTTTCAAGATAAGAAGTGCAAATTCTAGCTTATAAAAAGCTGCTGTAAACTTTAATCAGGGAGCTTTCTCCTTTGCAGAATCTCCCGCATGCATGTGTAAGGTTTGATCAAATAAAGCGACGTTAAGACAAAACCCAGTGGTGTGGTTTTTGCCTGCGATTTCACGGGAGCGGTTGCTCAGGTAATACTTACAGTGAGAGAATTTGCGATCACAGTTTTGGCGTAGTCGGCAGGATGAGTTCTTCAGTCCGTGTCACCTCGTGATCGGGTTGTTTCCCTTGGACAAAAAGAAGGACATTTTTGTGGAACCCCATCAGGACGTGACACCTAGGGGCCGGCGACACTCATCATCACTGTAAGTACATAGTATACCTTGGAGCGAGTGTGCACTATAAAGAACAGGCCTAGATAAAATGGGAAACAAGGGAACAAAAAATAACCTAGGTCCAGAGTTAGTATTATCTGGACCAGCAAAATGTATGGTTGATAAGTTTGGCCAGGATTCGGTCTCTGAGATAGGACAATGGCATAAGTTGACCAGGGGAATATTTCCCCTTATAGGTACTTTTAGTATAGATGTACTAAAGGAAGCAAGGATAGCATTGGAAGAAAAGAAAGAGCAAACAAAAGGGTGCAGGGTAGAGTGGTCAAGGTTTAGAATATGGGAAGAGAGGCAGAAAGGCGACATGAAAATCAAGTAAAGGGATTAACGGTAAAGCAAGAGGAGGAAGAAACTGAGCAACGTGGGAGGGTGTTTCACCATCACGATACCCCCACCATATTGCCCCTTCCACCAACTGTTCCGCCGGAACAACAGGCAGGGATGGCGCCAGAAGGGCCACCAATACAGGGAGTAGTGCAGCCTGTACAACAGGCTGCCCCAGCTGTGCAGGCTGCCCTTCCTGCTCAGCAAGTACAGGTGGCCCAGCCAGCCCAAGCAGTACAACCAGCGCAGGTCGTACAACAGGCTGCCCTACCAACTCAGGTCCCACCAATTCAGAACCAGCCTGTTCAACCTCCTGTGACTCCGATGCAGGAGGTTGCAGTCAGAACCCCCCAATGGTCCCCCACACCTGTTCAGTTGGACACTGACTCGGATGAGGAGATAGAAATAGAGGGGACGGAAGAGGACCTGGTTGAAGCAGTGGAATCTATGTCACTGGTAGGGAAGGTACAGGGCAAGGGAGATGGGAAGGCTTGGGTGTTTAGGCAAACTGATGCAAGGACTAAGGGCCCAAAACAGGCAGGGGAAGAAAGAAACTAAAACAGCAGTTGCCTTTGACATGCTATCCCAACCCACACCCCGAGGCAGGGAGACTGGCTGCCAATGACCAGCCTGCAGTCCCTAAATACATTGAAGTGGACCGCCCATGGAACCCTGAGGAGTTGAGAGAGGCCCTGAAAGATATACCAATGCCTCAGAATAACATAGAAGAATATATCAAGAAGTTAACAAACTTAATCAAAATGTATGAACTATCTACGACTGAGGTTGGAGAATGTTTTAGACGAACATTAAAGGGCATGTGGGAGGAAGTAAAAGAGGCCTGGGACCCAGAGAAGCCAAGGGCCGAAATTATGCCACAATTTAATGCTGTGTGCATAAAACTACGGGAAAAATACAGGGATGTGACATACTGGCCTCGCATCCGGGATACGAGACAGAAAGATGAGGAATCAGTACGCGATTACAAGGAAAGATTGCAGGGGGTTTTTAGGCAATTTTCCGGTATTGGACCAGATAATCCCGCATACCAGCATCAGTTGGGTATGGCTTTTTGCGCTGGACTGAGTGAGCCAATTAGATTGGATGTTACCACAGTGTGCATTGGATGGGAGACAATGAAAATGGCCGACCTAGTGCCGTATGCTGAACATGCTGAGAGACAGCAGAAGGAGATACAAAAGGAGAAGAAAGAAAAGCTGGAAAAGGCTCAGCTAATGTATTTTGAAAGAGACAATAAGCAGCCCCAACCGGGAGGTGGAAATGGCAACAGAAGAAGACAGAGAGGACGAAATAATGGAGGTTATCCACAGGGAGGAGGGGAAAAGGGCAACCATCGGAAGGATCGGCAGGACAAAGACCCGGACCAGGAGGTGGTATCATCTGCTTTGCTTGTGGAGAACAGGGACACATAGCAAGAAATTGTGTAAAGGCAAACCAGTGGCAGCATAATCAAGATTCCAATGCCCTCTTGCCTCCGCCACCACCCCTCCTGCTCCACAACAGTGGCAGCCAAATCAGCAGCAAGGATGGAGTGGAAGTCCTCGGGATCCTCAGTTCTGTACTAATAATTTTGGCTTTGCCAATGACAGCTGAAGGTTAGAGGAACACTCCCCTCCCTTTTCACAAATGCTATGTGCTTCAACAAGCCTTAGAAGGTAGTCCAGTAATAGACTTAATAATCATGAACACCAAGTTGACCTTCTTGATAGACACAGGTGCCTCGATGTCAGTAATTCAAAGAAGCAAGTTAAATGCACCTTATCCAGTCGAATGGTGACAACAATAGGGGCATCAGAGTACCACAAAGAGCAATTGACAATCTCATTACCGATTCGGTGTGGAAAAATGGAATTACAACATATTTTCCTCAGTAGCACGACCTATCCTCTGTGAATTTATTGGGAAGGATCTCCTGTCAAAGGTAAATGCACAAATTACTTGTACCTCAGAGGGGTCAATATAGAAGCACCAGGAATAGGCTTGTACCCATGTATAAATGAAAGAACAGGGATTGGCTGTATAGCTGGGAACTGACAGAACCAAGGGAAATGTGTTGGTTACAAGGGTGGGCAGAAGAAATAACACATCGTAGGTTGCAGTTACAAACAGATTTACATTGCACTACACACTATGCAGTAGGGGGTCGGGACATGGATTATGAGTGCAAAGAGTGGGGAAAACAGCCCGTAGAGCAGACCATCTGGGTGTCAGAGATATATGTGGCAAAGAATCGTTGTGCAGCCTCAGGCTAAATGTGGAGCAATTGAAAGTATTCCAAGTGCCAAGGTCATATCCGCACATTTCTTTGGCCAGAGAACCCCCCCTTGAGTGGAAGGAATTGGGGCCATGGGTAGCAGAAATGGTACAGTTGCGTGATTGGGAACATGTAGGAAGCAAGCTAATATCAAAGGCTGGAAATTGTGAAAAATACATAATCAACAGAAAAGTTCAGGTACGAGTGGATGAAAGAGAAGTGAATGTGCGAAAGGTTTGTGAAGCAATAGGCACGCAGGAGAGTGTAAGTTGGATAAATGAGTTACCAGCAAAGCTATGGGCAGAATCAAAGTATGATGTGGGATTACTGAAGAATGCACAACCCCTTATGGTCAAGCCAAAGTCCTCTTACAGACCGAATAGGCATCAATATCCACTGGGTAAAGAGGCGGAGGAGGGAATAGCCCCAGTGCATGCAGCATTAGTGGAAAGGGGAGTAATCATCCCCTGCCCATATGCAACGGTAAATACACCAATTTTACCAGTGAGAAAGCCAAATGGAAGTTACCGCTTTGTGCAGGACCTGAGAGCGGTAAATGAAGCAGTACATGTACGTACCCCAGTAGTGCCAAACCCGATTACAGTATTGTCATCCATTCCACATAACAGCTGTTATTTCACAGTCATTGATTTAGCAAATGCATTTTATAGTATCCCCATAGAACCCAGTAGCCAGGAATGGTTTGCATTCACCTACAAAGGGAAAAGTGGACCTGGACTCGCATGCCCCAAGGCTATGCTGAGTCTCCAGCAGTATTCTCAGCTCAAATGAGAGAGAATCTATCCACTTTTGTGCCCCATTGGGCAGTACCCTAATACAGTATGTGGATGATTTATTGCTTGCTAGCCCCAGTAAGGAAGCAAATGAATAGAATACAAAAGCTTTATTACTTTTCTTGGCTGAGAATGGGCATAAAGTGTCTCGAGAAAAATTGCAATTGTGTAAAGAGCAAGTGAAATATTTGGGTCATGTGTTGTCTGGCAGTGGTAGAAAGTTAGACCCTGAGAGAATTAAAAACATAGCAGCATGGCCACACCCAGTTACAAAGCAGCAAATGATGTCTTTTTTGGGTATGGTGGGCTATTGCAGAGCTTGGATCGTGGATTATGCTATGTTGGCACAACCCTCCATGAAGCCATATATGGCACGAAAATGCAGATGAATGAGGAGATCAGGTGGACACCTGGTCTAGAGACCAGTTTTGCAAAACTTAAAAATGTATTGATCACAAGTCCCTGTTTGGGACTACCAAATTATGAGAAGGGTTTCAATTTGTTCGTAAATGGTAAGGGAGGTTACATGTCAGCTGTATTGACACAGGAGCATGGAGGGGGGCAGAGGCCCATAGCATATTACTCGAAGCGTTTGGACTCAGTGGTATGTGGGATGGTGTCTTGCTTGCAGTCAGTGGCAGTGGCTACTGAAGCGGTGTTGGCATGCATGGATCTAGTAGGATTCTGTGCTTTGACAGTGCATGTGCCTCATTCTGTACATTCTATTCTGCTACAAGCTCGCACAGCTCATTTAACGCCTGCACGATTGCTTCAGTATCAAAATGTGTTACTAACCATATCTAACATAACTTTGAAAAGGTGCACCATTTTAAACCCAGCGACGTTGCTCCCCACCCCGGAGGAGGGGGAGGAGCATGACTGTGGGCAAGTAATTGACTTAGACTGTAAGCCTCGACTGGATATCACTGACGCACTCCATACAAAACGCAGACTTAGAATTATTTGTTGACTGCCTCAGCACAAAGAGACGAAAAAGGATCCCCTTGGTAGGTTATGCAGTGTGTACTCAAAACTATGTCATGGAAGGAGCAAAGTTACCCCCACGAACGTCAGCCCAAGCTGCTGAACTTATAGCTCTGACAAGAGCTTGTATAATAGCCGAGGGTAAAACAGTTAACATATACACAGATAGTCGATATGCATTTGGGGTAGCTCATGATTTTGGCACCCTATGAAAACACAGAGGTTTTTTAACAGCAGCTGGGAAACCTATTGCGCATGCGAATTTAGTAAAAAATCTTTTGTTAGCAATCCAGAAGCCAGAAAAGTTAGCAATTGTAAAATGTCAGGCCCATACTTCTAACCAAGATTTTGTTTCTGCAGGAAATGCGAGGGCTGGACGGCTGCAAAGGAAGCAGCTCTTTCTGGGAGTGTCCCGAAATTTCAAATGTCTTTGACTATAACTAACCAACTTGATTTATTCTCAGTAAAGGATGTTGCAACTTTACAACAGTCAGCCAGTGCAAAAGAAAAACGTAACTGGCAAACATACTGTAAATTTGATGCTAGCACTAAGGTGTGGACAAACCCCGATGGCAGGCTCTGCCTGCCCTCGGCAGTATTTCCCTTTTTGGCAAAATTGGCCCATGGGGCCGATCATGTTCCAAAAAGTGGAGTAGTCGATCTTGTAAATAAACATTGGTATGTTATTGGCTTTACCATATATGCTGAGGACTTTTGTAAAAAGTGTGTAATATGTATGCAAAATAATGTTGGCAGAGGACTCCAAGTAACCCCCTCTGCCCATCCTTATCCTACAGGACCTTTTGAACATTTAATGATGGATTTTATTGAGCTAAACCCGTGTGAAGGGTATAAATATTGCTTAGTAATTGTAGATATGTTTTCAAAGTGGGTAGAAGCGTTCCCAGTACGGAAAACCACGGCCTGTACAGTAGCAAAGGCCCTGATTAGAGAAATCATACCAAGGTGGGGGATTCCCACCCGGCTCTCCAGCGACAATGGCTCGCATTTTGCAAATGAAGTCATCAGAACCTTGTGTGAGGCACTGCAAGTGGATTTACGAACGCACTGTGCATACCACCCACAATCGGGAGGGGCAGTAGAAAGGGCAAATCAGACATTAAAGCTAAAATTGACCAAAATTATGGCAAATACTGGCCTTAGTTGGGTAAAAGCACTACCAATAGCCCTAATGAGTATGAGGGGGAGAGCTGGCCCTATGGGTTTATCACCTCATGAAATTTTGATGGGAAGGCCCCTCAGAATGACAAATGTCCCTTCCCACAAAACCGAATAACATTGCACGGTTTAGATAATGAAATGATTGCCTATTGTTTATCTCTTAATGCTGTTTTAAGATCTCTATCCTAGGGTAAAGGCTGTACTTCCAGTTCCCTTGAGGGACGCTGCATAGGATACAGCCAGGAGACTTTGTGGTTATCAAGGACTTCAAGAAGAAAAGTGGTGCGCCCGAGGTGGCGAGGAACCGTTTCAAGTGCTCCTGACTACCGCCACTGCCATAAAGATTGCGGAGAGAGAAACATGGATTCACGATCTCATTGTCGCTTGGTGACAGCCTCTACAGTCGATACCATTGCACAGTGAACTGAGCAACCATGAAAATTGTTATCGTTCTGTTTTCGTTCGGACTATCGCTGCTATTTTTGCTATGGGGCTCTGGATACGAGGAAGGCAACTGCTCCCGTCGCAGCACAGAGCCATTGCACATTATGAACACTTGGTGGACTTTAATGAACTTACATGCTAATAATGCTAATGTCTCCAATTGCTATGTATGCACTAGCTCTCCTTTCTCTGCAGCTGTAGGGCTCCACCTAAAACCCAAGCCTGTAAATAGCACTGAGGCCAGCGAGATTCTCGGTGCCATCAGGGGAAGAAACATCACTAATGCCCCAGATTATGCTACAAACAAAATAAAGAACCTAACTGTGTTTCGGGGGCATGATTTTACTGCATGGTACAGCCCACCGAATAATACAAATGTGTCCACCCCATTGTATCTCGACGTTAGACAGCAGAATATATCAGCCAGGCTCTGCCTGTGTAATAAACAATTAACCGTGAGTTTAGCGCCACTGGGATGGTCCACGTGCCAATATTGTAGGCACTACAACAGCACCACCAAGTCCGAATCCACCATAACCAACTGCTCTCAAGCAGATGCCCACACAGTAAATCCTGATTTCACTGCCGTGGGCAGTCTGTCAGGTCTATACTGGGTATGCGGAGATTGGGCCTATCTTTTTCTACCTATGGGGTGGACGGGCTGCTGCTATCTAGCCACACTCCACCCTGCGGCCCATGTATATATGTACAATGCATCTGCTATACATCAGCGTGTAAGCTATATAAATCAAATTCAAAAAAGGGAGGTGCCGGACGTGAATAAACGTGTCCCAGTGGGAGAACAATTTGGGGCGGGAATCTTCCCATGGTGGGGTGTTGTTCAAAACATGCATTACATTGACCAGTTAAGCTATGAGTTAGAAACGTTAATTAATGATACCTTGAAATCAACTGACTTGCTGACAGCTGAAATTAAAGCCCTTAGAATCGTAGCTTTGCAGAATAGAGCCGCACTTGATTATGTATTAGCTTCGCAAGGGGGGGTGTGCGCCATTATAGGGGAAGAATGCTGCACCTATATACCAGATAATTCCCAAGAACTGGAGCAAGTAATTGAGGGAATACAAACGCTACAGCAACGTGTTCTAAGTGAGCATGCACCTGTATCACAGGGCTGGGACCCCTGGTCATGGTTCTCAAGCATATTTGATGACTGGGGTGCTACCCTCCTCCACTGGGTGGCAGTAATCGTGGTGGTAATACTGGCATTATGGCTCCTGACTGTGTTGCTCAAATTTCTCTTGCGACGACTGTGTAGCACCGTGTCGCCACATGCCATCACCCAGCTGCACCCCTTATTACACCCCAAGGACCAAGACCCTAGCGAATTAGTCGGGGTGTTCTCGTTCTGTAATGTACCAGATGTGATGAAAGTATAATAGTTACCAAGTTGATACAAAGTATCAAAAGGGGGGAGAGTGTGGGGGAATTTTTATATATCCTAAAGCTATATTTGCTATTATATGCCTTGAAGCTATGCTTGCTTTGAAAGCCATGCTGTAACAAAGTCATAATGAATGTAGTAGAAATTTCTGAGTTCATGTTTTTTACAGGGTTATAGAATGATACTGAGGTTACTTGAGGTACATTTGTAAAACAGAAAGCAAGATAAAACTGAGCAGAACTGGTTGTACCAGCCTGAATAACAGGCTCGGACAAAATACAAGATAACAGCATGCTTGGGCAAAATATAAGATAACAGCACGTTGAGGCATTGAAGGCAAGCTATGCGTTGCTATGGTGTGAGTGAAACTCATTGTCTCACTCAGGTCAGATTGACCCAGGCATATGTATCAAAAGTATTGGGAAAGAAATGGAATAAGCAGTGGAAAAGTACCTCATACATGGGTATCAAGTTGTTTTCTGTTACATTGCTGAAAACTTGTTATGCTGTCTTATGATTGGCTTATACTGAAATGTTAGTATTTTTCAAGATAAGAAGTGCAAATTCTAGCTTATAAAAGCTGCTGTAAACTTTAATCAGGGAGCTTTCTCCTTTGCAGAATCTCCTGCATGCATGTGTAAGGTTTGATCAAATAAAGCGACGTTAAGACAAAACCCAGTGGTGTGGTTTTTGCCCCGTGACGACGGGAGCGGTTGCTCAGGTAATACTTACAGTGAGAGAATTTGCGATCACAGGGGGTAGGACACGAGAATAAAAACAAGTGGAAACACTGGTAACACTCAGACAGATGATGCTGTCCCAGTGCCCCAGTAGTGTGGAGGCAGGACACAAGAAGAAACACTGGTGACATTCAGACAGATGATGTTGCCCCAGTGTACCTGAAGTAAGGGGGTAGAACACAAGAATAAAAACAAGTAGAAACACTGGGGACATTAAGACAGATGATGCTGCCCCAGTGTCCCAATAATGAGGGGGTAGGACACAAGAATAAAAACAAGAAGAAACACTGGTGACATTCAGACAGATGATGCTGCCCCAGTGTCCCTGTAGTGAGGGGGTAGGACACAAGAACAAGCATTTGTCAATGCCGAATGTTTGGTTGCTGGCATTGGCATTGGTGGGGTGTGCCTTTGGGTCATCAGGCATAACAGCCATGCCATTTCACCACAACCTACCCTGCAGACACCGACAAGTGTCACGGTGTGCCTTGGGTCTTTGGCCTCATGCTCACCCCATTCCATCAGGAAATATGGTGAGATGAGTGCAGTATAGGAGAATGGGTGAACTTTGAGGCCGAAGAGTCCAAGGCACACCTCGATGCCTCTCACTGGCTGCAGGGTGTGGGTGAGGGTGGAATGGTATGAGCATTACAGGCAACAATCCCAAGTCACACCCCTGATGCCTGTCAGTCTCTACAGGATGGGACATTATAGTCGGAAACCCTAACGCCTCAGGCGTTCATTGGTATTTTCACTCCAAATTTTCAACATGGTTTTTTTGTGACCCCCCACCTTATGAACAGTGGCAATATCAGTTCGGTAGCTGAAAGTTGACTTTGCACAGTGGCATTTGGCACCACAGGTGCAAAAGCACATTTTGAACAGGATGTGAAAAAGCGGAGGTGTAAAAAAATGGCAATGTTGAAAATCTGCAGTGAAAATAGTAAAAAAAACTGGTGAAGTCACGTGTCAGAGTGAGGAGATCTGCAGGGGTCCAGGGTACTGCATCAAACAGACAGATCACTTCTTGCAGTCTTTTGGGACATCTAGTAGTGACCCCTCAAAACAGAACTACAGTATTGACCACGTTTTGTAATGGTGTGATTGGGGATAAACAAAAGGATCCCCACTCAAGTCTTTACACTGAGAATCATGATATGAGCCCTGTTTTTTCACTGGAAAATCCTTTATACAGAGTTGGCTTAGTTGATATGGTTCAAGGCAGTGTTTTCTGACTTTCTGTGATGTACTGTATAAACATGTTGTATGGAAAATATACATATTTTACCATACCCTTGTGCCCCGATGAGTGGGGTGGCGGGGGGAATCCCTATAAATCAGTATGTTTGCTCAGCATACTTTTTGGTCCCTGCTTCAGAGACTGAAAGGCAGAAGGCAGCCTTGTTGAATCTAGAGTCCCTGTTGACTTCAAATTGTAATGTTTCTATGCATTACTGTTACCAGTAGTTCTAAGAGGTCCTGGCACTTCAAACAGCTAACATGTCAAGCACCTCTTCTGTATTATTTGCAATACAGCTGCATTTGCAACGTACAACAGAACGTGGTTCCTTGATCATAATTTGAATGCTTGATTTTCCCCTACTGTGTCTGAACCATAAAGTGGGTTCCTGCAGAACAGCATCATGCTAAGCTCTGTATAGAAAGCAGGACCTCCATTTCCAACATAATAGCTTCCTTCTGTGTTTTCCCATCATTTGAAACTAATTGCATTCATCTTACCTGTAATTTTCTCAAGTATTGCACTTGTTAACTTGCCTTTGTCCCCTGATGTGTAGGAAATTATGTCATCATGTTAAGTACGAAAACAGTAAAAGGCTAAAACTGAAGGCAGTTGAGATGTAAGATATGAGGTTGCCCATTATTTTATTTTTGTTGAATATTTTTATTCGGGACCCAGCCCAGCCCAACTGAGGTACACCATTTTAATTTCATGGGGGTCCTGCTTCTGCCTAATCTCACAGCTGGGAGGAATGAAATATGGGAAAACAAAAGTGATTTTCTCA
Source organism: Neoceratodus forsteri (assembly GCA_016271365.2). Taxonomy (NCBI): domain Eukaryota; kingdom Metazoa; phylum Chordata; order Ceratodontiformes; family Ceratodontidae; genus Neoceratodus; species Neoceratodus forsteri. Next base: position 105,770,813 of record CM057459.1, on the reverse strand, counting down.
AGGTCACATCTGGCACTTGGGTTAATATCCCAATACTGACACTGTAGTGCAGCATGAGAGGGGCGCTGCACTTCTGAGGTGCCGTCTTTCGGATGAGACATTAAACCGAGGTACCATCTACCTGGATTGGTGGTAGTTCAGGTGGATGTTAAAGATCCCATGGCACTTATCGAAAAGAGTAGGGGAATTTCCCTGGTGTCCTGGCCAAATTTCCCTCATTCACTAAAAAATACCACCAACAGCTTAATCTGGTTCAGTTTCAGTTGCTTACCATCTGTATCCCCCCACCCAGGTCGCCCCTGAAAAAGGGACTTCTAGGCCCAGTGGGCTAACCGGGTCAACAAAATTCAACAAACAAACAAACAAACACCCAGGGAGCCTGCAGCTGTGATAGGATGCAAACCTGGCAACTTTCTGGGTCACAGTTCTATGCACTGCTCACTAAACCACACTGCTTTCCCCTTAGGTGTAGCATAGTAAATTGAAAGCAACACACAGACCCAGGCCAAAAAATAAGTATCACATTTATTGACATTTATACAGGATAAGGATCTCTGGCATGTCTGCCCATTTACAGGATCATCCTGGTTAAGCGTGGCAGCAGTAGTGTCAATGACAAACTGTCAGATCTGAAGCAGAATAATACCGACTGGAATTATAGTAATGCTGCTGCAGAAGCTCAGTCCTAATGAAAATCCTAGACTGGATGCAATCAGCACTGCAGACTGTCAGACCAGCTTAAGCAGACCAGTCATGCTGGCAGCAGGATATTTCTCAGTGCTTTGCAAGACTGGCATATTAATGCCGTGCTCTGTTTGTACAGTGTATGTCTTTGTTAACAAACTGCCACATTGCTTAAGGTCCTGGGTCATTTAGTAGTCATATCTGCTGGGAACTGCACAAGTTACCTTTTTTTCAAATTCATATACTCATATATTTACAGGGACACAGGAGGCAGGATGTTCAAAGCAGTTTATTTGGCTCAAGTTCCCCTTGCGTCAAACTTTCTGTGCAAGATACTTGCATTCAGCAATTGAGAGTTTCCATCAGTGCAGCTTAAAGGCATCCTGTTAAACTATGTTTCTGTGATCTACAGTGCATCTGTAACCCCCTATAAATGGGGGTTCCCAAAAGTTTTCCTTGGGTTTGCCTAAATGCCCACTGCCCGGTGGTGTTCTGTGTTCTAACCATTTAAAAATAAGTGCATGAGAGTGCCCTATTAGCCTCCATGCCTGTCTCTTTAAGAGCTGCCTATCTCATAGTGTATAATTAATCTGGGTAGGGGCTGAGTGTTTCTAAGCTTGAGTCCCGCCTGGGCTGCCAGATAATGGGTCCATTCTGTCATCACTAATTGTGCAGAGGGAGCTCTGTTAAGAACTGTAATTGTTTGCTGAGTATCTGCTTTCTTAATAATGATATCATAGTTTGCCTAACCTGCCTTCTTTGCAGTATGGACTTTTCTGTTAATCGCCATAATCTTGGTTCTGGACTGCCAGTATGCACCAATCAGTACCTTTGGAGGCCCTAAAATGGAGCCTGCCCCCAGGGATCTTGTGGGAGTGAATTTCTGTAGGAATTGTAGTTTTCCCTTTGGCACTAAATGGACCTGGAAGGGGAGCCCTTGCTGTGACAGACAGATGAATCAACGAATCGAACCTTTTGGATCACTGGGAAAGTCCTGAGCTGCCTGCAGCAGTGAGTCAGTGTGAAGTAGAAGTTGAGAGTGAGAGGAGCTCAAGAGATTTGAGCAGCTGCTCCTGCATAGTGCACAGGGGAAATCAGCAGGAAGGCTGTGACTGACCTACCTGCTTTCATCTTCCTAAGTGAAGAGGACTGAGAACCGGAAACGGACTCTATCCGAACTTGTGTCTTTGTACCTAATTGTGACTAATTTACTAATTTCGCCTGAAAAGGGACCGAATACTTGCTTTTGAGTGATCGGCCTGTCAGGACTTCCATCATGACTGCAGAGCATATAGTTTGCACAGAAAACCCTGTGTATTACAACCAGACTATCATCCAAACTGTGGTACTTCCTTGCCTTTACTATAAGTGTGCTGAATGCAAATGTGGGTCACGATTTGGTTCCCCACTGCTTGAATGTGTCACGCTTACTAGAAGCAGTATTCAGTAACTCTGACTGGACTGAATCCATTTCCTTCAACCTGTCTGGGCCTATACACTATGGCCCTGATTGCCACTCGCGCTGCAGAGAACCACCAAATGAGAGACCTGCCTGGGGATTCGGCTCCCTGCTCAACATCAACGAACAGGAATGATACCACGGTGAATTGCGTGGGCCCTACTTCTCCTGGCAAACCAGCACTTTGTTCTGAGGTCTCCACCTCATCCCTCCTGCAACCTGGTCTGGGTATCGTGACTAAATCACAGGGTAGTTCCCTGCAACTACCTCCTAATAAAAGTGTGTCATCTGATTTGTTTGATTGATTGTCACAAATGGAGCCCTCCGGCTCCGGAATACAAATATTGTGTTTAAGTGCATGTTGTGTTTTATTTTTCCTAAGGGTCCCAACAACAGTTGCAATGCCGGCCTACCCTGGGCAATGCTTCAGGCTAGCCTGTAACTCCAACTGGGTACCCTAGGCGTGTGTAACTGTGATAGAGGGTCTCTTAGGGGCATGCATGCTTAAACCTGATTTAATCAGTAGTAGAATCAAGCACCAGATTATGCCCTCTTCCTTGTTCATGCCCTCAAATAAATCAGATCTGAATCTTTTTGCACTTAAACTGTTTGTGGTGCACCTCTGTACAGACAGCATTGAAATACTGTTGGTTGTTGTGGTAAATCTTGTTTTACAGGGGGTCTCCAGGGCTGAGCCAGCTGATCTAGCCCTGGTGGTAAGTGCAACAAGTGTGGGGTTAAATCTGTTGTCAGGTGTTAATTGCAATTGTGTATTCAGTGAATCATTGAGGCCACTAGAGGGAAAAGAGTGGGGTTACAGTGTCCCAGAGGGATGTACTCACGGCAGCTATGCCACCATTGACCCTGTCCTCTGGGTGAAGGAACCCATTCCTAAAATTCAGGCCCCTCACCCTGCTGTCTGTCACGCAGGTAGGAGTAGTATCCCTTGAGGTAGTGCCACCTAGAGGTTACACATCACTTTTGGGGCCTCTTGCATGCATCTTCCAAGTTGCTTGCATCTACGGTTTGCCACATGCTCCAGTTAATCACTTCTATGTGCTGTAAAATCAGATAGTGTTTAAAAATATAGGGTGCAAGCATGTCACTGCCTTGGGTGCACCGGCTGCACCAAAGTCCATGGCTACACCTACAGCCACAGGCCTTGCATCAATGTTTGAAAATCCTGCACTGGGTGTCTTTTTCAGGGATGAGTGCCTCTTCATGTGTCCTTGGGTTACAGCATAGAGAAGCAATGTCAAAATTCTGCCATGGTACCTATATTTCTTGCAGTGACCTCGGGGATGCCATATATTCTTAAATTGTTTAGATGACTTTGTCCCTTGAAGTTATCCAGCTTTGAAGTCACTTTCCTGTCGCTCACCAGCAGGTACAGCAGCAGTCTACTGTGCTTGTGTGACATGTCCTTATGCTTCCCAACCTTTGCCTCCACTACTGGGACTCTGCTCAATTTTATTGCAGTCCTGTCATATTGGTCTCAGAGGCTTTTCTATCCTGGCAATCACGAGGGCTCTCTGCTGGATCACCTTAGTCAGATTGAGAGGGGCATTATGTTCAGAGGCTTGGGCATCCTCATCCTCCGAGGATGGTGCCCAGGATTGTTCCCACTTTTGCCACAGCTTTGTTTTCAGCTCCTCTGCTCTTGTCATCTCTTTCAGCTTTTGGCTCAAAGTGGTCAAGTCCTAGAGTTTACGTCCAGCTGATCTTGGGCTTCTAGCAGGTGAATTTATTCTTTAGACAGGGTAAAGCAACTATATTTTGGGAGTATGGGCAAAACAGACAAATTGTTCAGCCATGCAGTCACTGACATCACCTGAAGTCCATAGCTGTATTTTTCTAGTACTGGGAGAAGGGTTTAGCATGTGTAGCTCTAGCAGACACACACACACACACACACACACACAGACAGCAGATAGCCAGATTGATTGTGATTTTTTTCCCCAGTCTGGTGGTGACTGAGTGTTATCTGTTTCATTTTTTCTAGTGCTTTACTGCGATGTGTTCTAATGCTGTGCTGCTGCTTGCCCAGTGCTTTCAACCTAATTTGTATGCAGTAAATTGATTCTTCTTTCAACGTGAAGAAGAGCAGCACAGGCACTGGACATGAGCAGGGGACTGCACATTGGCACTTTTTGGAAAAGCTCAAGTGAAGGGAAGCCCATGTGGCTACTCGTTCAGCGGCAGCATTTGATGTGTTTGCTGTACAGCCCTCTATAATTGAGAGGCTGGCAGCAGTGCCAGTAGTTCCATCTGTGGCTGGGGAAAGTATCCTCATGGGAGTCAGGAGTGTTCGTTTTATTAGCTTCATGACAAAACTGCCACTCCTGTAGGAGCAATGCTAATGGAACAATCACTGGTCTTCACACAGGCAGTTGCCACCAGAACTCACCAGTTGGTCCATGCTTTGGACCTGGTCTTTTCATTGGGTGCTGACATTTGCAATGTCAGGGTAGACCCAATCAGTTGGTTGGATCATCATGAAGTTCATTTCCATTGTGGGGCCTCTTGTTTAATTTCCCCTCTTGTGGAGATGATTTGTTACCATCCAAATGGAATCTGGAGCCCTGCAAACCCCTGGCAGAAAGTGGATCCTTTAGCCATGTTAACAGCTTGTGATGAGAGACTCAAGAAAACTGTGGAGATCTATAACAAGGCTTTCACAGCATCCATAGACATTCTCACACCTTACTATGTTTGCCACTTGATTTCATACTGCAGCTGGCCATGATTTTGTGATAAGCTGATGTGGTTGAAGAAAAAGGGGTGGAGGTTGGAGCATTCTTGAATGAGATACCACTCTTTGAAGGACAGATTGGTACTGAGGACTCATTACCAAGAGCATCAGCAGGCAATCACCTGAAAAAGAAAGAGTTTCTGTCAACGATGATTGCTGCTGAGAAAAACAGACCAGCTCCTCTCTTCTGCACTGTGGACAGGCTGTTACATGCACCCTACCCACAATCAAGAAAGTATTTTTCAACAGATGATTGTAAGGCATTTAACCTGTTTTTGTCTGGGCAAAATGTCCTCCATTAGGAGTGGGATTGCCACAAGTAGCCATGGGCCAGTGATACCAAACTGGGCATGGAAGGTGACAACCTCTATCCTAAGAAGGAGTTTGAGCCAGTGCTGGTGGATGAGCTGATCAAGGTGATCTCAGGGCTACACTCCACCTACAGTTTACTGGACCTGAGGCCAACCTGGCTGCTGTTAGGCTGCTGGGAGACCCTTGGACTGGTTATGAATAAGATCATCAGGTGCTACCTGAAGGAGGGTGTTTTCCGATTTGCCTTGTAATTGGCAGTAGTGAAGCCCTTTCTGAAGAAACAAGCTTTGGACCATGATGTCCTCCCAGAATTACAGATCTGTCTCAAACCTTCCTTTTTCCAGGAAGGTTTTGAGAGAGGGTGATGGTGGTGCAGCTCAAGATCCAGCTGGTCCTTAGCCTTTCTGCTGTGGAAACTACATGCCACAACAGACATACTGAGCAGTGGGCCCAGTCCAGCCTCTTCATATATGTGTGCCACAGCACACAGGGCACAATTCCCCAAATGCTGATGCTGGTTAGCCCTATCAATCCACTTCATGCCCAATCACCCCTTGCTAGTGTGTATCTGCAGGCCACACTCAGCATGAGTTGCATGGATTATGTGCAGGACAATGCCAAACAACTAAGCAGAGCTGAATAATCAAATTGAGGAGTGCCTCACCTGTCATGATTTGAAGTTGGGAGTCATTACAAGTGACAATGGTAGGAAAGTGGTCAAGGCCACTAAGAATGGTTCATTTTAAGATATGTGCTTTGCCCACTGCCCTGATTTACTTTTTCAAGACTACCTGAAGAAAAAAAGATAGGCAACATTTTGGCCACTGCTTGTTGCCTGTGGGGACATTTCAGTTGTTCCACAATGGCTAGAAACCAGCTGAAGAATCTCCGGGCTACAAAATGGAATTCCACAGCTCTGTTTAAAGTAGGAAGTGGCCACATGGTGGAATTCTACTTTATATATTCTTGAATGCCTATCTGAGCAGGACAAGGCACTCACCAGCTTCATCATGTTGCAAAGAGACCATGAAACATCATCCGCCTTGCTCAGTATGGACCAGTGGCAGATGATGGACAGCTTGATCCAGATCCTACAGCCATTCTAAGATGCTACACAAGCTGTATGTGCAGTAAATGCCTGTAGCAGCCAGGCAATACTGCTGATCTGAGTACTGTGCCAGGCACCTATGAATATCCAGGAACATTTTGAATGCAATGCAGACAGATGTACTGTTGGTTAACCATTATACATTAATTCAGTTATTCAGTAACCCCAAGCTATACATGGCTCTTATTAAAATAATAAAAAACACTTACTCTGTCTTCCGATTCTGGCGCTTTACTTCTGCCTCTTAAAAAAGAAAGGGTCATTCACACACAGCGAGTTTACACAGTTTGCACAGTGGAAACAGGAGAGTCACAAGAGGAACTGTGATTTGCTCTTCTCAGCTAGCTGCAGCGATGGCATCTGAAGATATAGAATGCCGGTGCCTGCACCCTTTAACTTAAAACCTTACATGATTTAATTGGTGTGAATCTCGTAAATATGGTATGTAAACGTACAGTAGCTTTACTAAACATATTTGAAGTATATTAATAGCCATCAACTTTGCTGAAAATGTTTTAAAGAAGGACTTCTCATATGTTAAACAATGGACAATAAACAGCTCCATGAGCTACAATTCACTTATAAAATTGTGACAGAATAAGTTATAATACAAATTATGAGCTTGATCTGAACAGCTGATTAGAGATCACCCTATTCCCCACTCTCCTATTACTTTAATATTTCCAGTCTCTTTTTATCATTATTTCTGCTGTCCAGTTGTGTATGATGTTTATCTTTTGATAGCCCTGTCCATAGACTTTAGTAAATTGTTCGTCAGTTTTCTGTTCCTCTGTTCCATTCCACTGCTCCAACTGGCCACTTTTACAATAACTCACTTGTTTATCAGCTCTTTTATCATCTTTTAGTCTGCTCTTTCATGGTTCCTCCAAGTTTCTCTGTTCAACAATAAACATTCAGTGTGACACGCTTCAGTGCTTGCAGCCCCGGAAGGGCTCTCTGTCCAACTCCACTATTCCAGCTCCACCACCACTTGGCACCTTCCTCCTCATGGGGAACAGAGCAGTACACACACACACACTCCAACAGAAGCCACACAAGATGTACTGGAAAGGTTATCAGAATAAACATACAGGCAGCAGTGGCATACCTGTTAAAATTAAAAGCAAGCCTTCACATAACCCTGCTTCTGCTGTTCCTACTTAACAGTCAGAGCATGCAGCAGTCATATTAGACTCCAGTTCCAACTCCAACAGCATCAGTTTTGTGTGATGGGTTTGATAAAGGAATCTGCCCGCATTTTGAATGAATGGTGACATCCCAGGCAGTGATCTGATTAAGAGGATGCTGGAACACATCCACAGATGAGCATTTGTGCAGTACAACAGAGTCCAAGCTATATGTTCTCGTGACCATGTTACATCCCCATCACAAGTATGCAATTATGCCATTTGTTGATGGTGGAAAAGCAGAGGGAGGTAGATAGGCAGTTTGGAGTATTGACAGGATTAGTACATAAACATATGGTGACAATCCAGCAAGGAAATGTAAGCAACCAGCAACCTGTTCCAAAAATACTTGGATGGCAGCATCATCCTCTACCTTCTCCATAGTAGGTATCCAAAAACCAACTACTAGCATTGGCTTAAACCCTCTAAGGGATTTTCTGTATCAGGTGGGTATAGCCAGCAGTAAGGTGGTTCCATTGCATTCAGATAGCCATATGCCTGCAGCTTCTATGGTGCAGGCATAAATGGATGATCTGTAATTGCTAGGGCCCAATGATGAACCTCTGATGTATTGGTAGAGTAAGTTTGATGTGTGGCTTCCACTGGCTACTTCAGTCGCTGTTCAGTACCTCCTTTGCCCACCAGCTAGTGTGAGTTCACAGAGAATCTTTAGTGCAGCTGGAGCTATCATAAGTGGCCATGGAACTTGTTTATTAAAATAAGAATGTGAACATGGTTACATTCATCAAAATAAATAAGCAACACATTCCACTAGACTGTAGAATAAATTCCTAAGCACATCCCTGCTAACATCAGTAACCGACTAATGTCCAACTAACCAATGTCACATGGACTTGTTCTATGTATTAATATTGGCTGTCCAATTTTCTTGTTGTTTTGAATTGCTGATACAATCTGAGCCACTTAATTGGGCCATGCTTAAATGGGACTTCCACTTAATTGGGATCTCCCATTGGGTACCAACTAAGTGGCTATGCATTTCTATGGGAGTTCCATCTGGTTAAATGGGATGGGGCTGTCCAGGGGCCATACGCTTATCCAGATGACGTGTCCTGTTTTACTGCTAGTGTACTCCTATTCTCTGTCAGCTCCACCTCCCTGCACTCTAATCACCATCCACTGTACTTCCCTACTGTCCACTCTGACTCCCCTTTAATGTTTAATAAAGCCTTGTTTTTAATCCTTGTTTTAATCATTTAAACATTTTAAACTCCTTTTTGAATGCATTGATATTTAGTCTTTGTGGCTTCCCTTACCCACTCTCTGGGTCGACATGTCAGCAGCGTGTTGGTGTGTCGGCATTTCCATGGGCAGGGCAAGACAATGGCTCACAGCTTGCATTTAAAATAATAAAAATGTTGCTCTAAACACTTTGGCCCGGATATTCAAACTGCGCCCAAAATGTGCGCAACAGCAGGAGCAAGCACAAATCAATTGCGCATATGCGCAACAGACGCAATATTCAAACATGGAGCAGAACAAAGTGCGCAAGCAGCCAACATCTGAATATCGCACAAACTGCGCCATAGCGCAACCAGGAAGGGGGAAGCTGAGCAGAAAGGTTGCGCCATAGTGCAACCAGGAAGGAGAAGCTGAGCAGAAAGGTTGCGCTATAGCGCAACCAGGGCAGCCCAGCTGAGCAGTCCAGAGGTGCCATAGCACAAGCAGACCCCCCGCAGAGCAATGGAACTGCACATCCAGGGAGGCAGGCTGGGGCCCACAGCAGCCATGCCACACATGGGCACAGGAACACACTGCAGAACCAACAAGACACCTGCACACCCCAAGCACAGCATCACTGGGGGTGGGACGGATGATCCACTGGCCCCTGGGGACAAGCCAACAAAGCACAGCAGGGCCATGATGCCCCAGCACAACCACTGGCAGGCTGAGGCTGCCACACACAGGGGGATGACAACCACAGTGCACATCAGCCCCCCCCCATACGCACAGCACACCCTGCACCATGACCCCAAGACACCAGCCATGTGCAGTGACTGGCACTGCAGGAAACACCATGCATCCCGCCCGGCACACGTCAACCCCGTGTAGCAGAGAAGCATACAAGCCAGACGCACCCTGTGTACCCAGCAGTGGGCGGCAGCAGATGGCAAGACCAACAGAAAGACACTGCCACACTGGAGATAGCTCCCCATGCACACGCACGCACACACACACACACACACACACACACACACACACACACACACACCAGGACCATACCACCCCAGATGGCATGCACACCACTGCAACTGAGCAACCATAGCCAGCTGCAAATCAGAGACCACCACAGTATTCATAACAAAATATATATATTTGTAGAAACAATAAAATACAACAACAAGAACAAGAACAACTATATACAGTCATGTACAAGACAAGGGGGTGGGGTACAAGGTAGGGGTGGGTAAGGGTAGGGGTGAACAACTGGGAGAGGAAGGCAGGGTGGGAGGGATTGAAGTGGGAAGGAAGCACAATCATGGCCTGGCAGGCTGGTCTGCCGCTGCCTGCCGCCATCACTGTCCCTCCGCCCGTCTCCGGATCCCATGGCGGTAAATGTCGGTCAGCATCCCATGTGTTGCAATTGACACACATGTAATTCGCTGAAGAGCATGCTCCATCCTTCTTAGGATGCTGAGACCAAGGAAAGGGAACAGTCAATGGCTGTGACTGTCCAAACCCTGAACACCACCCATCCTGCAAGGCATAAAGCCTAGTGCCCCGCACCTGTGATAGTATGCACCCACCCACAGTGACCATGCACATGACACGCCCAACCAGGCAGCACCAGCTATGTGCACCACTGCACACACACACTGGCCATGTACATCACAGCACAAACAAGGCTGTCAAGTGACATGGCAACGTGGTGCAATGCCAGTCCCACAGCCATGTGCCCAGTGCATGCATGGACCACCAGTGACACATACACAGATGTGCTGTGACACTGGACAGTGATGAATGTCGCCTGTGTCGTGCATGGTTGTGTTGTGCATGGCTGGTGGTCATGCCCCAGCATGCAATAGCATCCATGAAGTAATGATACTCACACTCCTCAAGCAGCTGTGTCTGCCGCTGCTGCTGCTGCTGCTGCTGCTGCTGGGCGCACCACCCACAGCACCACCGACTGGCACTGGGGCCCTGGCACGGCCCTCCTCACCCCGTGCCTGCATCCTCTCCGCCCGTCCTGTGGGAGACAAATGTTGAGAAAAACATCAGTGTGACTCCAAAGCAGACTGCCCCCTGCCCCAGTGAGAGTGCCTGCCCACACAGCCAGACCCATGCATCTCACACCTGCACACACTGACACAGCCAACCATGGTAGAGCCATCACCTATGCACAGCCACCAAAACACACTCACACCCCTACAGAGAATACAGGTGCAGAGATGGGTCACCCACCTGGCCTGAGGCACCACGCCCCTCCTGGCACATGACCGTGGCCGCTCATGAAGCTCAGGATCCCTCTCGCGGAGGTCACTGTACAGTGCCGGCACTGCTCTCAGCTGACCGGTGCCGCCCAGTGACCCCCACCAGGTCATAGGCCACTTGCAGCCAGACCTGTGTTCTAGCTATGGTGAGGGGCTCCTCACCATACAGTGCCCCATAGTGGGGCTCTACCAAGGCCACCAGGTTGGCCACCTCCACTGGGCTCCATTGCACTGCCCTCCTGCGTGCCATGCTTCCAGGTTAACAGCAGGCAATATAGCGCCCCGCAGTGCGGTAACCCCACGTGGAACTGTTGCGCAATAGAACTCGCGCTGTTCGTACAGCGCCGTTAGTCCACATAGCGCTGTCACTAGGCAGCGCAATAGGGGCGTACACATGGCAGCTGAATAGTGCAAGGGGGCAAAGGTTAGGCACCAGGTCATGGGGCAATGACGCAAGGCCACGCAGAGCGCTATCGACATCACGCATCCTGTGCGACTGACCACCTGCGTGACAGTGCCACAGTGTACTATTGCACAGTAGTGCCACAGCGCCATATAGTGCCCAGTGCTGTAGCGCCACTGGCACAATGGTGGCCATGGCCTGAATTGCCGATCGCGCACAGCACGTCAGCAGCGCGGCAGACATCCGCGTAAGCTACTTGGGCATGCGCAATGCAGTGTACCGCACAGTCACAGATCTGCGCTATTGGCTCAGCTGGCTCAAACAAATTGCGCAAAGCGCAACGGCGCGATATTCAGACGACACATGCAAATCATCTGATCAGCCATTCAAAGGCGCAGTAGCGAGATTAGCATGTCATTAAAGTTTCGCAACACCTCATTTACATGCATTGCGCTATAAATAGGTGACATTGTGCTGCGCTGGCCAGATTCGGTTACTGCAGGGAGAGGTGAGTTGCATGCTGTATGATGTTCTGGACAATGGTCATGGGAAAATGCTGTAGACTGCACAGTGACAGGTGTCCACTTCCCCCCATACAGATCACCATGACCGAGCAGAGACAAGGTGAGGGTGAGGATGGTGGGCGTAGGAGGAGGCCCAACTTTACCCCAGCAGAGACAGAGGCCCTCTTCCAGGCCTACCTGGAGGAGGAGCCACTACTGAGTGAACGGTGGGGCACCCCTCAGTCCCGTGCAGCTGCATGGGAGGGGGTAGCTCGGGCCGTGAACCTGCACGGAAGCCACCAGCGCTCCGTGCAGGAATGCAAGAAGAAGATGGGGACAGACCGCAGGAGGTGAAGGAGAAGATGGCAGCCTTCAGGGCGGCACGTGCTGGCACTGGCTGGGGCCAGCCAGCGGTGTTGGAGCTGACCCCGGCTGAGGACAGACTGGCTGCATCAATGCAGTGGAGCGCTATTGAGGGCGTACCAGGAGGTGGATTCCAGACAGGTGGAAGCCCATCACTGCACGGTATGACATGGTGGTGGTGTTGGGGGGGAGGAAGGTTGTTCACATGCACTCACATGTACTCTCTTTCTGTTACAGATCCTGTTCATCTTCAGGAGATGGTGGTGGGTCAGGCAGTGATGATGACCTGCTGGACATGGAGGAGGTCCATCCACCTCTGTCACCAGCCAGCATGCACTGCAGCAGCATGCACGCTGGGCCGCCAACTCTGGTGTCGGTGATTCGGTGTGGGGTGCACAGCCTGTGTCTCAGCAGTCTGGCATGCAAGCATGCCAGCGCGCTGTGACTGTGGCTGTAGCACGTACCTGCACCATTGGTGATGCAAGGACTGCAATGGGCAGTGATATGTGTGTGTCCTATGACGGACACACAGCAGGCCAGCACGTGCCCCTGGGCCTTTCTGGTTCCAACTTGTGTACCAGCATGTTGGCACAGTCCCAGGCTGTGCCTGTCAGCACCGGTGGGGCAGCACCGGTGGCTGTGCAAGTGTCTGACACTGTTGCAGCCACAGCGGTGGAACGAGTGGACCCTGGGGCACAGCGGTTGGAGGGGCAGCAGCAGTCACCCACCAGGTCTGGGGGTACAGTGTCAAGCGGTGGCACATGTCCGCTGCCCTTTGATCCGCCCATTCCTGGTCCTGGCGAACAGCGCCCACCCTCAAGGGGTGTTGAGCATCAGGATCTTCCACACCCTGGGGGACAGGATGCTGTTGGGGCACAGTACCCATTGGACAAGCACACCCGCCTGCTGCAGGAATCAGTACAGCAGCAGAGGCGGGTTGCAATGTCTGTGGAGGCACTGTCTGTGGCTGTGGAGCGGCACAGCAGGAAGTGTGCTCGGGACCGTGCAGAGCTTGTTCGTATGTGGACGGATGTGACCGCCACCATTGACAGGCTGACCCAGGCAGTGGTCTCTGTCGTGGATGCATTGGGCACACAGTCAGGTGCCCCTGTACCGCACACCCCACACAGTTCACTCTCCACTCCCCGTTCCCGGCGTCGTGCGACACCAGGCCTGTCGACGCCGGGTTCTGCTGTGGGCATCCCGAGCAACCCTGGTGCAGGTTTGTTCGGCATGCTGCAGACCCCTGTGCGGGCAAGGTCGCGTTCGCGCAGTGGGACCCCTGGTGGTCCAACAGTGCCACCCCATGTGGCCCCTGCTCGGCCTGCCAGGGCTGTTGGGTCATGGTGGGGCTGCCCACGCATCCATGGTGGCCGTGGGACAGTGCTACATGACTGACCTGTCTCCCAGTGCGGGCCCTGTCTGGTGCTGCCCTGTGTGCAATGTGTGTCATGGTGGGCAGTGCACTGCTGGGTGCTCTGCTCAACACGCCAACACACGGACCACCTGCACACCCTCCCAACTGCTGTCCACAGGTGCATGTGCATGATGATGCCTGCATTGTACTGTACACCAAGGTGCAAGGTGCCCAGCATCTGACACATGTGCTTGGACAGGTACAGGTGGTGGGGTGGTCGGTGGTTCTGTGTGTTAACAATGTCGAGTTCTGCTGTGCTGTGCATCTGCCCATATGCGCTCTGTGCCTGGTGTGTGTGTGTCCCTATGAGTGTTCACCCCTCCCTGATGGTATGTTTGTATGCCTGGACCCTTCCACTCCCCTGGCAGTCATGCACTTCTGGTGTGTTACCCTGTGTGCCTGTGGTTTGCGCATGGACAGTGTTGGTTGCACATGTCCCCTTGACTTACCTGTGTTGTGCATAGTGCTCCTCTGTGATGGTGTCCCGGTGCAGCTGGGCCTGCCAGATCAGTCGGGGGTCCCGCTGTCCTAGGGGGGGCTGCTCATCACCATCAACACCGGCGCCACTGTCGTCCCCATAGCTGTCCCCCTCTTCAACCTGTAGGGCTATCCCACAGTCTTTGGCCATGTTGTGCAGGATGCAACAGGCCAGGAATATCCCACAGGCCTTTTGGGGGCTGTACTGTAGGGCACCGCCGGAGGTGTCTAGGCATCGGAAGCGTGCCTTGAGCATCCCAAACACTCGCTCTATGATGTTGCATGTGGAAGCATGTGCCTCATTACAGTGTTGCTGTGATGGGGTCATGGGGCGCCGGTACAGTGTGAGCAGCCAGGGACAGAGTGGGTATCCACTGTCACCTGTGTGGAGATAGTGGAGATCAGTATCATGTTCAGGTCCATATTGCCCATATCCCTGTGTGCCACTACCATGGCACCTGTGGCATTCCCACCCTTACCCCGAGTTTGCATTCCATACATGCGTACTCACCCACTAGATGGCCTGTGGGGATGTCCCCACTCTCGAATCGATGGCACAGTGCGGACTGATACCATATGAAGGCATCATGTGCTCTACCAGGGTGTGTGGCACAGACGTTGATTATGCACCCAGTGGCATCACACACCACCTGGCAGTTGACACTGGAGAAGCCCTTTCTGTTCCTATATGCAGCCCCATTGGGGCCAGGTGGTGTGCGAATGGCCACATGGGTGCAGTCTATGGCCCCTAGCATGCCAGGCATACGTGCTACCCTGTGGAACACCTGCATGTTTGCTGTACGCTCTGCCGCGGTGCTGGGGAAATGGATGTGCTCCACAGCATGTGGCAGCAGTGCGCTGAGGAATTGGGTGAGGATGCGTGACGTGGCCAACTGTGTGATGCCTGTGGTGTCCCCTGTCAGCCTCTGGAAGGTGCCCGTGGCAAGCAGGCACATGCAGGCTGTCACCTTGGTCTCCACTGACAGGCGTGACTCCGTCGTGAGGTGCCTGCATCACATCACTGCACAGCTCACAGAGCCGCCTCAGTATTGCCCTGTTCAGGTGGTACCAGCCCACGATCTCTACATCTGTGTACAGCTCATAGCTGATGAGACGCGGTACTGCCTGTTGGGGGCGTACCACCGATGGGCCCTTCCACGGCCTCGTCCCCCTGCAGCTTGCATTCTCACCCCCCTCATTACAGCTTCCATGTGGAAGCTGGCACTGTCCATCTCCCTGGCTTCTGACCCCCACTGGCTGGTGTTGCTGTGTTACCCCCGCTGTCCTGACTGCTACTTCCACTGCACCGGGCACCCCCTACTGGCCTCTGCAGCCTATGGCCCATGCTTGCCTTGCCTGCCCTAGCCTGTCACTGTCTGTCTGTCTGTCTGTCTGTCTCTCTCTCTCTCTCTACCCCACTTGGCATCCTTGTAGCGTTCTTGCGCCGCTTCCTTGAGCCTTTCTATTTTGGCTCATTTCCGCTAGTGCACAATTTCCGGCAGTTCCGCTATTGCGCAATGCGCAAGTCTTTCAATTTCGCATTGCGCTCTTTATGCATGGCTCCACCCACGTCGGTTACGCATGCCTTCCTTTGCATTGCGCTGTTGCTCAGCATGTTTTCGGTGGCACAACTGCCTCCTGGTGAATATCGCAAAATGGCGCACTTTTGGACTTGCGCATGCGCAACCCTATTGCGCATGGCGCAACCCTTTTGAATATCCCGGCCTTTGTTTAAAACAGTTTAGCATCCAATAACATTTAAACCTTTTCTGTAGTCTGCTCACTTACTTCCTGATTTCTCAGCATGCCAGCATCTGTGACAAGCATTCAAGTTTGTGTAAGAGATTCGGCATTGTGGTAAAAGCATACATTACAGTATTGTATAAATTGTGCTCACAGACCGCAAGCATTGTAGCTGCACTACTTGTGTGCCTACTATAGGAAAAAACTTTTTATATCATTTTTAGTAGTACAAAAATATTTTTTTTCTGTTACTTTAATTCTCACATACATCCTTTTTTTTTCCCACCTTTCCCATCAGATATGCAACAGAGTCAACATGTTTTAGAGCTTTAACGTAATTTCCAAATTATTACCATGTTACCAGCAGTTGCTTTCAGGTCGTCTGTTTCACCCTTCCATTTTATTTTCTCCCTTTCATGGCTCAATTGACTATTCCATTTTCCACGAGTGTTACAGCACTTTTAGTGCACTATACTGTATTCCTAACTAAGCATATTCTTCTGTACATTTTTTAAAATACTTTTTTACTTTATGTAAAGTACAGTAATTTAAATAACTCTGCTCCTGCTCCCCAAAAATAATAGGCAATATTGCCCTTGATGTTCATCAGGCTATCAGGTGGATGTAGGAATGGGGAAGAGATTTACAAACAGAAAACATTGACTTCTCTTTATAGGGATGACCACTTAATTGGGATGAAAGGGCATCCACCAAGGTGTCCTGATTAAGCGGTTTCAACCGTATCATGTTTAATCAATCATGCCATTTGTGATGGTCATGCACACTCTAAAGTCTTTTGCAAAAAAATGTTATGCTATCGCCATGGGATTTTACCATGAGGGAATGGTTTGGCAAACAGTCTTTCCCATAGAGTTCAAATATATACTAGAGAGGGCTAGAGGGTAGATTCCAATGGCTCAGTGAAGCCACGTGTCCACCATATTAGAGGGGGGTTAAAGTGCCAGCAGATAACAGGACTCTTCTGGAAACCTATGATAGCAGTACCAGCACACTGTTTTGACAAAAAATGAGTAATGCTCTGCTTATACAAGCAAAGGACAAATGAGCATACCTTGTTTTTGTCACCACAGTGTGAGTCTGCTTCTTCACTTCCTTGCTGTCAATGATGCTTGTTACCCAACTAGATCAGCAGATTTCTGTCAAAACAGTGTGCCAGTGCCACCATCTTAAGTTTCCAGAAGGGTTCCTGTTATCTGCCAGCACCTCAGCCCTCCTCTAATATGGTGGATGCGCAGCTTCAACTGAGCCATTGGAGTCTACCCGCTAGCCCTCTCTATTATATATTTGAACTAGATATCTTTCCTTTTGACTTTTACCCATATGTGACCTTATGTGCGCACCATCAGGGTTATGGTTCACCTGCATTTAAGTTGCTCAGTGATATCCTAGAACTTCTCTCCTCTACATGCACCAGTCTATCTCCAGTAGTTGTGTCTTCAGATGGAGTTATAACTGCCTTGACTATGGAATTCAGTACATACATATGTAGAAAGAGAGAGGATATAAGAAATAATATACTTTTCAGAGAAATGTAAAATTACACATAGCCCCATAATGCAAAGTATCATGGGAAGTATATGGAAATCACCATGAAAGACTTTAGTCTGGTTCCACTGTACTTAATATGATTGGTTCATCCTTCCCCATGTCTGTTACAGATGAGGCACACTGATGATTCCTGTGTAGGATGAAACATGTGTCTGTGTCTCCTGTTTTCATCCTTTGCAGAGTGTGTGAGAAGCCATTTGGCACCATACACTCCTGCTTACAGTGGAACCAGTATAAATGCTTTCATGGTGATTTGCATATACTTCCCATGATGTTTTGCATTATGGGGATATGAATTTTATTTTTGTGCTGTTCCTACAAGTAATCACCCAATAGCCTCTGTGTATTCAGTGGAGGAGTCCTTGATGGAATCCTGGAGAATTTTGGTTACTGGACTGCTCTGGGCCAGTGAAGTTACTACATAAAATTCTCTTAACTACAAATGTTTTATTTAACAACCCCAACACTTTGCCTTAACAGGTTTCTTCTGTGGTAACTATAGACAAATTAAAAATATAATTTTTAAAATACATTCTCATAATTATAACTTTCATAAACTTTCTGAACTTCTGATGTAATAAAACCAAAT
Source organism: Neoceratodus forsteri (assembly GCA_016271365.2). Lineage (NCBI taxonomy): Eukaryota > Metazoa > Chordata > Ceratodontiformes > Ceratodontidae > Neoceratodus > Neoceratodus forsteri. The sequence continues at coordinate 105,752,795 of CM057459.1, read as the reverse complement.
GTCACATACCATTACTGATTATTTCTATAATATACCATGCTTCAATGATGCTTTCTTATATCCTTTATTCAAGTGTAAATATATACATACATATTTATTGTGTACAGGTTATTATATTAAGGTCAGTTCACTCCCTTCACCACACCAGTATACTTTAATAATGTGCTCTAAAAATGTCCACCACCTGTCTCACCAACCTTGCAGCCCTCTTGCTGTTATTGGACTGCTAGTGCAATTCTGTAAATTCTGCACTTGTATCATCTAAGTCAAATAACAGAAAGGTGTGAATATATATATAGATTGTATTTTCTAGGCCCTGGTGATTTTTCATATTTACATTAAAACCTATAAAACTTTTTTTTACCATTAATTAGGTCATACTCCATTTAGTTCTGGGGAGGAAAAAATATTTAAAGATTCAAGATGTTATTATAATAACTGGTCAGCAATTTTTTTCCATAGACTGACTGAGCTCAATTCAATTCAATTCAAATTTATTGTTGACAAATATAATTGTCGTCACAGTTAAAAAGACATACATAAGTGAGAAAGAAAAAAAAACTACACAGTATCCAATAGTTTCCATAGAAAAATAAGGTCATAAATATATCTAAAAGTGTAATACAGATAAATAATATACAAGGAACATATATCAGCTTATACTGCACAATAATATACCATATTTTCCCCTAGGAATGTGTCTTTTTCTGCATTCCAAAATTCTACCAAACCTTGCTACTTTGTCCACTATAACTTTTTCTTCTGAATTCAACAGATAGTTGATTTGGTACAGTGGGTCCATATCCAGGGAGGCAAGAACATCCCCAAGGATTTGTATCCTCTCTTTATTATATAGGGGCAGAACAGAAGCAGACGAACTAAATCATCTTTACTTTTGTGACAGGTACACAATTCCAAATCTGATTTCCCATAAAAACTCCTCAGAGTCTGGCTATCAATATAGCCAAATCTGAGTTTAGTAAATACCTTTCTTAAATTGGGGTTTTGTATTAAATATAAGTATTTTTTTATCACATACACTCTCGTGTTATTAATTGACAACCAGTCACTTAGTTTAAAGTTCTTACCTAAATCCGTTTCTCTCTGGGCATGAATATCTCTAACTCTAGTTTTAATTACTTGTTTAATTTCTACTATTGGTTTTACCAAACTCTCAGCTATGCACTGCAGGAGTCCATAGGGCTTAATGAGCTCCTGCAGTGCATATAAGCCAGGACACTTAAATCCTAGATGATTATAGTACAGTATCTCCTCCAAGCACATCCTATGTAACCTTTTACTAGGCATATTATATATTTTCAACCAATATGTGCATAATCTTTGTTCGATATCTTTTCTTAATGGAAGCTGTCCAATTTCAAGTCTTGTTAATACAGATGCTGCACTGTTTGGCAATCCCAGTAATTTTCTATAAAATTTATTCATGCCAGATTCAAGCCCATTCGTGTTATACTGTCCCCATATTTCTGATCCATAAAAGATTTGTGACTTTATCTTTGCATTAAACACCTTTAAAGAACCTTTAATGGACTGACCACCATGTTTATAGGAGAAAGACTCAACTGACGGGGTCAAGCATTTAATTTTCTGTAACAAAGTAGACATATGTTCTTGCCACCCTAAATTGTATTTAAACACTATACCCAAATAACAAAATCTTTCTACATACTCAATCTTATTATTTGAACAAAATACATTTGGTATTTTATTCAGTCTCAAGTAATTTCTATTAAATATAATTAACTTTGTTTTTTCAAAGTTGATTACTAAGTCAGCTTCATCACATTTTTCATGAAATTTCATCAAACTTCTTTTAATGCCCAAAAAACTAGTCGCCATTAAGACGACATCATCAGCATATGCCAAGTAGGGACACCGCCTGGAGCCCAACCTAGGCATCTGCAACCTTGGGTCATCTAGATCTTCCAGAGTATTGTTTAGAAAGAGGATAAAGAGTATAGGTGACAAAACACAACCTTGTCTCAGCCCGATATTTGATGGAAATCTAGGGGTATTGTTACCTTCCTTATTATATCTTATAACTGTGTGATTATCACTATAGAGCAGTTTAAGCAAGCAAATGATGGAGTCATCCATCTTATATTTTCCCAAAGTTTTCCATAGTTTTTCCTGATTAACTCTGTCAAAAACTGATTTAAGGTTGATAAATACACATAAGAATTTTTGTTTCTTAACGTGAATATATTTGTGTACCAAATGGGACAATACAAAGCATTGGTCTACAGTTGAATGGTCTGGTTGGAAACCTGCTTGACCGTCATTCAAGATTTCTTTTTCTGTCAGCCAGATCATAATTCTGCTATGAATTATTTTAGTGAATACTTTTTGCATTGTATCTAATAGGCTTATGGGCCTGTAATTGCTTGGATTAGATTTTTCACTTTTTTTGTGGATTGGAACAATGATATTTTCTTGCCATGTTGGTGGAATCCTTCCTCTTTCATTTATAAGGTTAAATAACCTCTTAAGAACTGGGACCCAGAGAGCTGGATCATCTTTTATAATATCAACTGGATTTTATCTTCCAATGGTTTCCAATTTCCCTCAAATAGAATCGCTTTCCTTGTTTCTGGAATATGAAAGAGATTTTCATAATAACTGAGCCACAAAGTTGGCTCAATATGATTCTCTATTGTATAAGGTGTATTGTCCCATCCATAACTTGCCATTTACCAATACTTTTTGTTGTCTTTTGCCCAAGCGGCCTTCTCAAACTGCTCCCATAATCTCTTTCTATAGATTTGTTTCTTTTTTCCAAAAGTTTTTTGTACTCTTTCCTTAATCTATTTAACATATGTTTATTAGTTTTACTTGGATGTTTAAAGGTATACCTTACGTGACTGTTCACCCTCTTTTTTTGGTATTTACACTCCCCATCATACCATTTACTTCCCCTTTTTCCTTAAATGTTAACGTTCTAACAATGATCTTAGAAATTCTTTCCATAACCTTTATATATGATTCGAGGAATTGCTCATAGGACATACACTGTAACATATCTGTGATTTCATTCCTTATCCCATTATCTTTTAGTAGTTCTATCGATTTATAATTCTGTAATAAATCCCATTTTATCCCTTTCTTAACCCTTTTAATACCTTTATTTTGTTTATTGAAGAGATCTTTACCTTGTTTAATTTGAAATTTGATCTCTAATGGATTATATTCGCTCTCCGATTGTTTACCGAGAGAGAAATCCACAAAGTATTTTACTAAATCCAAGGTTATCCAACAGAAGTCAATTATGGAAGCACCCCTTACCCCCAAATATGTAAGTTCTCCAGATCAATCTCCAGTAGAACATTCATTAATTAAAAGCATATTACTATCTTCCAATTCGTTTACCAATTTTTTCCCTCTCTCACAACCTTTCTTATCTTTTGTCACCCTTCTCATTTTTAAATTATGTGTCTCCTGGGCCGCATAGGCCTACCACATTTCTCTGGTGGGCTCCAGGCTGTGTCCCACCCTGGCATTAAAATCCCCCATGAGTATAATTCTAGCTTCCAACTCATTCAATTTCCATTTTTCTATTACAGAGATAAGCATATCAACATTGTTCTTATTTTCATATTTTGATCCAACGGGAGGAAAATAGACATTGACAATAAGAGTTCTCTTATTTTTTATTACTGCAACAACTGCTAATATATGGTTGAAATTCATTAGGAATTCGTCATACCCAATTTGATTTACAACATTTCCACAAATTATGAGGCCTCCTGATAATCTACCAAATTTGCTTGCACTGCTTGCCCCTTTATTGAATATCTTATAACCATCAATGTTTATTTCCTTGTTAGTCCAGGTTTCTTGCAAGCAAATAATATTAAATTGCTTTAAGTAATTTATAAATGTTGGATCTGCCAACCTTTCCCCTAATCCAGTAACATTCCAAGATAGGATATTAAAATCTGGGTTTATGGTGGGATTGGAATTATTTCTTTCTGGCTGTCAATCATCATCTATGTCTTGTACAATCTGAAACCTATTTGCCATCTTGATTAAGTTTAACCACTGAGGATTATCTCTTCTTTCCATATTATCCCATGGAATCTCATTTTCTGCTTTTAAATTTATGTCTAATTTATCCAACCTTTCTGAGTTGGAAAGGAGAAACTTATAATCTTGCTCACTCTTTACCCAAATTGTTATTTGCCCTTGATTTTCCCATTGTTTTGCTTTCAATATAGTTTCATGTAATTTATTATCCTTTAACAGCTTCTGTAGTAGCACACTTGCCTCTGAGGCCGGGAGATCAGAGGGCTGTGGGTTCAGTTCCCACATCTGGCACTTGGGTTAATATCCCAGTACTGACACTGTAGTGCAGCATGAGAGGGGTGCTGCACTTCTGAGGTGCCGTCTTTCGGATGAGAAGTTAAACTGAGGCCCCATCTGCCTGGATTGGTGGTAGTTCAGGTGGATGTTAAAGATCCCATGGTACTTATCGAAAAAGAGTAGGGGAATTTCCCCAGTGTCCTGGCCAAATTACCCTCATTCACTAAAAATACCACCAACAGCTTAATGTGGTTCAAGGTCAGTTGGCATTCATCTGTATCCCCCTCCCCCGGGTCGTGCCTGAAAATAGGCAGGATTTGTCTAGTGCACTTACCCAGTCAACAAAAGCTAAATAAATAAAAAAAAAAAATAGTAAATCCACAATCTTAAATCACAAGTTATGTGAAGTTTCATTTATGAAATTACCAATCCCAAAAACTGAGATTGGATATTCCTTCTTCATCATTACTTTATTCTCTGCAAAGTACTCAGGAAACATAGACTTCATAGTTCCCACACTATCTATTTCAAAGCCTAGATCTTTTATTTTCTTGTTTTGATTTTCTATTACTTTGTGTGCATAGTATTGGCCAGAGAGAAGAAAAAACAATTCAGTATTGGGTAGAGGTCTAATGACACTCATCGTATTTGTTACATCCCTATACCTTCCATTCCCTTGTAATACAGCCTCAAGCAATTTCTTCAGATGAGCATTAAGTTTAAAATCAGTTTTATCGGGCATTATTGAAATTTTGTATATGGGTAACATGAAGTCAGTTTCAAGGGTCCTCTCCAGAAAATGTTTCAACCGAGACTCTGCCTCAGTGGCTTTCTTTGTGCTATTTTCAACCTCTGATATCTGTCTCTTACTTTCTATATCATCTGTATCATCTATTACAGTATAACCAGTTGTCTCTGTATGCATACTTTGAGCTTTATCTTCCCCTTCTTTTTATTTTTATTTTTTGTCAGCATTTGAGCCTTTGCTTTGCCTTTTTCCCCAAAGTTTTAGCCCCTAGTTTTTGAATGAACTTCTTGTTGCTCTATTTTTATTTCTTCTTGACTTACTTCAGCTCCCCTTCTTTTCCTTTGTTTTATCTATATTAATTTCTACAGTTTCATTACTTTTATCTACACTATCTATATTTAAACTTTCTGAACAGTCCCAGTCATGTTTTTTTTTTCCTTTAAGTTTCACTTTCTTCTCTTTTTCTTGGGTTGTCCCCTTTTCCCATAATTCAAAATTTCCTGCCTTCATTTCTTCTGTTATGCTATCTGGGGCTTCATAACCCCTAATTAGTATGCATACAGAGAAAACTGGTTATACTATACTAGATGATACAGATGATATAGAAAGTAAGAGACAGATATCAAAGGTTGAAAATAGCACAAAGAAAGCCACTGAGGCAGAGTCTCAGTTGAAACATTTTCTGGAGAGGACCCTGGAAACTGACTTCTTGATGCTGGGAGGCTTGGCAGAGGACACCAGAAGGAAGGAGTGCTGTGTGACTGGACTTCTCTACTGGGACTAAAGAAATAGAACTCTTCTACTGGGACCTTTAATTTAGGGTAAAAAAACAAACGAAAAAAAAATAAGCATGTTTGTCTCAGTTAGCTAAAGTGGTTATCTGAACAGTTATCTAGGTGTAAATCTTAGGTGGCTGAAGGGGCTTGATTGCTGTGCAGTTTAAATTACTTGTAGAAAGATCTAGTAAGTAGGGGGAGTGGCTTAGCTAGAAGGAAACTAGATTTAAACACTGCCTTAGAAAGATTCTGTCAGAGGCTTGGCAGAGGACACCAGAAGGAAGGAGTGCTGTATGACTGGACTTCTCTACTGGGACTAAAGAAGTAGAACTCTTCTACTCTCTACACTCTTCTAAAAAACTGTATTGCCCACCTTCCCTCCCCTCCACCTTCCCACACAAATCTAGTTCTACTTTTATAGGCACAGTATTTGACTGACAACAGGAACTTCCTGTTTGGGAGAAGGAAGTGAGTGATCACAGAGCCACCAAAGATGCACCATCCTAGAAGGGCAAGAGTAGCTCCTGGTGGGGGACTCCATTGTTAGAAAGGTAGAACTGGGGGAGGAAGGGGAGAGGGAGGTAAGGTGCCTGCCTGGCACCATGGTTTGGAGGGACAGGGAGCGAATCCTCAGGATTGCCGGAGCAGCTACACAGGGGAGGGAGCTAGATGTCATTGCCCACCTGGGGACAAATGACCTGGCTAAGAAAGGGATCAGAGCAGAGCAGGAAGAGTTTGTGGAATTGGGGAGGAGCCTTAGACAAGTAGTACACATGGTAACCTTCTCGGAGGTGCTGCCTGTCTATGGTGTACTAGATGCTAGGGTGCTCCACACCATGGGATTCAATCAGTGGTTGAAAAACTGGCACAGAGCTCATGGATTTGGCTTCATTGGGGACTGGGGGTCCACCTGGAGTGAAGCAAGCCTATACTGGCATGATGTGCTGCATCTGTCCAGGAGGGGAACCAGGATCCTAGGTGATAGGTTTAAATGCTTCATTGGCAAGTATTTAAACTAGTCAAGGGGGAAGGCACTGGAAAGGAGTAGGGAAATCCTAGCCCCCCAAAAGAAGTCACGGTAGTAAGTGCAGTAAACACCAACATAGAGATGTCGATAGGGAGAAGGGAAGGGGTAAATGGAGAAAGTGACAAAGGCAAGAAGGACAGGGATGGGGCAAAAAGGAGTAAGGCCATCAGGAAATGGAGGATAATGAGTACCAATGCCCGTAGCCTGGGCAACAAGCTCCCTGAACTGGTGGCCTTGATGGAAGAGGGATGCCTGGATAATGTAGCAGTCACAGAAACATGGTACACAGAGAACCATGACTGGGATGTTAACATACCAGGGTACGTAACCTACAGGAGAGACAGGGAGGGGAGAAGAGGGGGAGGAGTAGCTCTCTATGTAAAGGAAGGTCTAAAAGCAACTGAACAAAAGAGTAAACAGGGAGGAAAGGAGGCACTGTGGGTCACCTTGGAGACTGGAAGTGGCACCACAATCCGCACAGGGGTTGTATACAGATCCCCAGGTCAGGGGGAGGGAATAGACAAGGATATGATAGAAGGCATTCTTAGGATGGCAGAGAAAGGGGAGATACTGTTGCTGGGAGACCTGAATATGCCAGATGTTAACTGGAGCACACTTGCTGCAGCCACATCCAAGAGCAGGGCCATTCTCTATGCCCTACAGGTGGCATGCCTCAGACAGCTAGTTTCAAAACCCACTCATGAGGGAGCAATCTTAGACCTCATACTCTCAAATGGGGACAGTGAGAGGATCTCAGATCTAGAAGTGGGTTGCCATCTGGGAACAAGTGACCATCAAACAGTGTGGTTCACGTTAAACTCAGCTACAGAGTCAAGCCATACAAAAGTGAGGGTACTGGACTTCAGGAGGGCTGACTTTGACAAGATGGGAGAGTGCCTCAGAAAAGCACTAGCAAACAGGCTAGAAGGAGGGGTGCAGCAACAATGGGGAATCATCAAAACTGCCATCACAGAGGCAACAAGCCTTTGTGTGAAGCAAATAAACAAATCAAAATGAAAAAAAAGCCACTATGGTTCTCAAAAGAGGTGGCGGGGAAAGTCAGGGAGAAAAAGATAGCATTCAGGAAGTATAAGGAAACACAGAAGGAGCAGGACAGAGAGCTGTACCAGTTAAGGCAGAAGAAAGCAGGAAGGGAAGTCAGAATAGCAAAGGCCCAAACTGAGGAAAGGATAGCCAACTTGGTTAAGAAGGGGGATAAAACCTTTTGTAGGTACATCAGGGAGTGTAGAAAGACAAAGGGAGGGATAGTGAGGCCGAATAGAATGAACAGTGGGTGGGCAGAGGGGGATAGTGAAAAAGCAGGGATACTGAACGATTATTTCTGCTCAGTATTCACAAAAGAGGAGGGGGAGGTACCTAATCCAATTAATAAAAGCACTCTGGATAGGGGGGTTGATCCCAGTCCTTTCACAGAAGAAAGGGTTCTGAAAGAACTCCTAAAACTGAAGGTGGACAAAGCAATGGGGCCAGATGGAATTCATCCCAGAATTCTAAAAGAATTAAGGGGAGTACTAGTGAAACCACTGACTACCCTTTTTAACAAATCATGGGAGGATGGTGTGGTACCCAAGGACTGGAGGAAGGTAGATGTGATTCCCCTTCATAAAAGTGGGACCAAGACAGAGGCAGGAAACTACAGACCTGTCAGTTTGACCTCTGTGGTAGGGAAAGTGATGGAATCATTTCTGAAGGAAAGAATTGTTGAGTACCTAGAGGCCAGTGGGGCACAGGACCCAAGGCAGCATGGGTTCTCAGCGGGAAGGTCATGTCAGATGAATCTAATTGATTTCTTTGACTGGGTGACCAAAGTAGTAGACCAGGGAGGGGCTGTGGACATGGCCTACCTATACTTTAACAAGGCATTTGACACAGTCCACACAAAAGATTAATAGTCAAATTAACCAGCCTGGGAGTGAGTCCCAGGGTGGTAGCTTGTAAAACATTGGCTGGACAACAGGACACAGAAGGTAATTGTAAATGGAGTCCACTCTGAAGAAAGAGAGGTTACTAGTGGGGTACCGCAGGGTTCAGTACTGGGTCCAGTCCTTTTTAATGTCTTTATAAGTGACATTGCAGAGGGACTGGAAGGAAAAGTATGCCTTTTTGCAGATGATACAAAGATCTGCAACAGGGTTGATACACAAGGAGGTGTGGAAAGGATGAGAAGGGACTTGGCAAGATTGGAGGAATGGTCGGAAGTATGGCAGCTAGGATTCAATGCAAAGAAGCGCAAAATAATGCACCTGGGAAACAAAAACCCAGGGGAAGATTACACAATGGAGGGGGTAGTAACAAAAATAAAAAGGAAAGGGACCTGGGGCTAATCATATCAGATGACCTTAAGGTTAGCAAGCAATGTGAGAAGGCAATAGGGAGAGCTGGGGGTATACTGGGATGCATAGGGAGAGGCATCATCAGCAGAAAACAGGAAGTTGTTATCCCTCTGTATGAGACAGTCGGTGAGACCCATATGGAGTACTACGTCAGTTCTGGAGACCTCATCTCCGCAAGGACATAGACAGGATAGAGGCAGTCTAGGGGAGGGCAACTAGAATGGTGCAGGGTCTGCAAGAAGCCATATGAGGAGAGACTAAAAGAGCTTAATATGTATACCCTTGAGGAAAGGAGGGAGAGGGGGGACATGATAGAAATGTTTAAGTACCTCAGTGGAATCAACAAAGTCCAAGAGGGTAGCATCTTTCAGAAAAAGAGACATGCAAGAACAAGGGAACACAATTTAAAGATGGGGGGGCAGTTCAGGGGCAATGTGAGGAAGTATTTTTTTTCACAGATAGGGTAGTGGATGCATGGAACAGCCTTCCTGAGGAGGTTGTGGGGTCTAAAACTGTGGGAGAATTCAAGAATACATGGGACAGACTGTAACGGTGTGGGAATATTAAAGATGGACAAAAACTGCTGTAAGGTGCAACCCACCTGGTTAAGTGGGAATTTTATTAAACAAATATATATATAACTCAGTCTTATGTCTGGCACCTTCTTCAGTATTCACTTCATCTTGAACCAGCTTGTAAAAAAAAAATACAGTTTTTCAAAAAATGAAACAAAAGCAAAATGCATAAATGGCATACACTCAAAAACAGTGGAACCTTCCTCCACCACTGATCAGAAGTTACTGACCTAATCTAAACAAGCATTTGTCAATGCCGAACATTCCCTTGCAGGTATTTGCAGTGGTGTTTGGCATGTATGGTGCTTTACCCTAATGCCCTGTGCGATTGCTGGTATTTGGACAAAAAATTTTCAGCATGACCTTTTTGTTACCCCATTGTGTGCTACATAGGCGGAAACACGTTTTGGGCAGGATGTGAAAAATGACAGCTGTATTGCTCATAAGGAAGTGTGGTAAAATGGCAATGTTGAAAATCTGGAGTGGAAATATTGAAAATTCGCAAACCTAGGAGCGTGCGTGGGAACTGTGCAATGCACGCTCATAAAACAGTCATTGTTAGGGATTTTTTCACCAAATTGTCAACATTGGCATTTTAAAACCTCTGCTAATGAACAGTGTCACTGTGATTGTCTTACTGTGCGCCATACATTGATTTTGCACACCGACTGCGCCATTGTGCACTACATGGGTGGAAACACGTTTTGAGCAGGATGTGAAAAATGACAGCTGTATTGCTCATAAGGAGGTGTGGTAAAATGGCAATGTTGAAAATCTGGAGTGAAAATATTGAAAATTCGCAAACTTACAAGTGTGCGTAGGAACTGCACAACGCACACTCATAAAACAGTTATTTTAAGGAATTTGTTCACCAAATTTTCAACATAGCCATTTTAAGATCTCTGCTCATGAACAGTGACACTGTGATTTTCTTAATGTGTCCCATACACTGAGTTCACACAGCGACTGTGCCATTGTGCGCTACATGGGCAGAAACACGTTTTGGGCAAGATGTGAAAAATGACAGCTGCACTGCTCATAAGGAGGTGTGGTAAAATGGCAATGTTGAAAATGTGGAGTAAATATTGAAAATTCGCAAACTTGCGTGCATAGGAACTGCGCATGAACACTCGTAAAACAGTCATTTCTAGGAATTTTGTCACCAAATTTTCAACACAGCCATTTTAAGACCTCTGCTCATGATCAGTGTCACTGTGATTTTCTTAATGTGTCCCATACATTGATTTCGCACACCAACTGCGCCATTGTGCGCTACATGGGCTGAAACTGCGTTTTGGGCAGGATGTGAAAAATGACAGCTGTACTGCTCATGAGGAGGTGTGGTAAAATGGCAATGTTGAAAATCTGGAGTGGAAATATTGAAAATTCGCAAGCCTACAAGTGTGCGTGGGAACTGTGCAATGCACGCTCGTAAAACAGTCATTTTTAGGAATTTTTTCACCAAATTTTCAACATTGCCAATTTAAAACCTGTGCTAATGAACAGTGTCACTGTGATTTTCTTACTGTGTCCCATACATTGATTTCACACACCGACTGTGCCATTGTGCACTACATGGGCGGAAAGATGTTTTGGGCAGGATGTGAAAAATGACAGCTGTACTGCTCATAAGGAGGTGTGGTAAAATGGTAATGTTGAAAATCTGGGGTGAAAATATTGGAAATTCGCAAACTTATGAGCGTGCGTAGGAACTGCACAACGCACGCTTGTAAAACAGTTATTTTTAGGAATTTTTTCACCAAATTTTCAGCACAGCCATTTTGAGACCTCTGCTCATGATCAGTGTCACTGTGATTTTCTTAATGTGTCCCATACATTGAGTTTGCACACCAACTGCGCCATTGTGCACTACATGGGCAGAAACACATTTTGGGCAGGTTGTGAAAAATGACAGCTATACTGCTCATGAGGAGGTGTGGTAAAATGGCAATGTTGAAAATCTGGAGTGCAAATATTGAAAATTTGCAAACGTATGAGCATGCGTAGGAACTGCGCAACGCAGACTCGTAAAACAGTCATTTTAAGGAATTTTTTCACTAAATTTTCAACATAGCCATTTTAAGACCTCTGCTCATGAACAGTGTCACTGTGATTTTCTTAACGTGTCCCATACATTGATTTCTCACACCGACTGCGCCATTGTGCGCTACATGGGCGGAAACACGTTTTGGGTGAGATGTGAAAAATGACAGCTGTACAGCTCATAAGAGGGTATAATAAAATGGCAATGTTGAAAATCTGGAGTGAAAATATTGAAAATTCGTGAACTTATGAGCCTGCATAGGAACTGCGCAACGCACGCTCGTAAAACAGTCATTTTTTGGGATTTTTACACCAAATTTTCAATGTGGAGTTTTTGGGACCCCTTCTCATGAATGATGTCACTGTCATGGCATTATTCAAGCCTGAAGGGTGATTTCGCACAGTGACTGCGCAGTGCCTGCAAAATCACGCATCGGGCCTGAATAACGCCATGACAGTGACATCATTCATGAGAAAGGGTCCCAAAAACCCCAAGTTGAAAATTTGGTGAAAAATTCCAAAAAATGACTGAGATATGGAATAAAGTTGAAACCCCTCTATCTAGCCCATTATACAGCTTACCGGCATTTCCTCAGTTTGCGGTCGCCTTTGAAGAGTGCAGACGTGTTCCCGGTCCACCGAAGATCGTCGCGCCAGAGTCCAGAGGTAAGTATGGGGTGGGGGGTGGGGGTGTGGGGAGGCTGGGTGCGCAGTGGGTGGGTGCGGGTTGTGGGGGGGGCTGGGAGACGCGCCACGGGACCTTTTTTATTTTACAGGTTAAAAAAAAAGACAACGTGGGACATTTGCCACACTGGGGTGGGCTCCCAGCGTGGCAGAAGATGGCTCGGGGGGCCGAGGAGCTGATGGGGGATTGGGCACCTCCGTCGGCAAAAGAAACGGAACATTTGCCACGCTGGGGTGGGCTCCCAGCGTGGCAGCAGGATGGCTTGGGGGGGCCGTGGAGCCGACAGGGATTAGGCACCCGTTGGCCAAACAATGTTTGCCACGCTGGGAGTGGGCTCCCAGCGTGGCACCAAAGCTTTGGGGGCGCGTGGACACGCTGGGGGGTAGCGCCGTGACGCCAGTGGGGACGCCCATGTGATCGCTGTGTTCGTGATGGCAGTGGTGTTTACTTCAGCAGAGGAACACCACTGTCATATAGAGCCCTGCACCCATTGGTGCAGGACCGCCACGCCTGCTCAAGGGCAGAGCATTGGATGGGAGAGGCACACCTCCAAGTGTGCTACTCTCCCAAAAGCGTTCCTTAGCATCTTGGCATAATGACGATAAAGTAACAGAAAGAGATCATATACCCTCCCACTTGATCATGTGATTTAGTTCCACCTTTTACAAACATATAACTTCTAAAAACAGGAAGAAACACAAATATAAACATAACAATACATAACACAGTGATTATAATTTCTTTTAACATCATAATTAAAAATAAACATCCTAAATTCTTGATTTGATTTCTTTCATAACCATTCCTTGGTCCAGACAGAATAAAAACAGCCCACAAGGGGCCGACAGTCCCCTATAGCCCAGACATTGGAAGCCGAAAACACTCCTCACAACTAAGTCTCAGAACAAGAACTGAGTTCAACTTTAAATTCTAGGCTTAAGGTAAAGTCTGCCATTTTGTTATTAACTATATCTAAAAATCCAAGGAATCAGTGTGGCTTTTGGTGAAAGGACTTCTTATAAAAAGAAGAGGGGGGGGGGGAGTTTATAGCCTTTCCTGCAATTTATATGACAGGCTCATAGCCCTACAATAAGGCTAAACCCATTGATGCTGCTTAACTAAAACAAGTCCCTGAAACCATTTGGATTTAACCCAGCCACAGTAAACAGCGAAGCCCAAGTGAAAAACGAGTGAGGAGAGCAAACACTGCTTTAAAGAGACTGTCTAAGCCGTCGGCTGTTGTTTTCCAAGCCATCGGCTTAGCGTTTCACCACCAGACTGTAACAATCTTCAGGGAGCTACCTGCTCTCTCAGGAAAGGCTGAGAATTGCGATTTTGGGCAAAAAAACATCTTTTATAACAAGGGGAACAAGCTACTAACATAAATTTTGGAATTCTGAGATATCATTGGAGCAGCATGAACGTGCGCACAATTGCACAGTCGTGCAGCTTCTGCGAGCGTTCGAGCAGCAACAAACAGATGGCATAGCTGCTCACAGGGACTAAATGTAAACTGGAGTCTGTTCATTTATCCCTTAGAACTACAAGGGGCATTATTCTATAAAAATAGGGAGATAGTTCATACATGTTCTTGCCTTTTCCTGAGAAGGATTACTTCCCTATTTTAAACAGATATAACATTCATCCAACAGTATTTATACAGTATAAATCTTTCTCTCTTCCAGAAAGTAACTTCTAAATACTCCAGAAAGGGGGGGGGGTCTTATTTTCCTATTATGTGTACCAATGTACCGTTTTGAAGGAAGGAAATAAGGAGAGAAAGGAAAGAATATAGAAGGAGATGGGGGGAGTTATTCACTGATAAGAAGGTGGCCTGCCTCCTTATCAAGAAAAAAAAAAGGGACAGCTCCAGAAGAAGGAAAGAAGGATGGTTGCAACCTTATCTAAAGAAACGGTACATTAGTACGTGACAGGCAATAGCCCTGTCACATTTACCACCCCTTAAAGAAAAGAGGTAAGATTTCCTCTTTTATTTTGCAGCAAACTTAACTTCCCCAGAGGAGGATGGAACTCCCGCCCACCCACTCTCAGGAGTTCCATCCCAGGGCCCCCTATGACGTCAAGACACTGACATCAATTATGTCAATTCCGAACTTGCCCTGGGATATCAATACCCTAGTACTATGTTCCTACTATCTCCTTTAGGAATTAGTATAGTGTCCATATGGTCCAACCCTTAAACTCTGTGGGATAGAGAAGCTCCGGCCCACCCTCTTCCAAGAAGCTCCATCTCAGGGACCCTATGACGTCACACAATCCATCATAAGACAGATCATAATCACAACATATACTAATTACTACAATTTCCCTGAGATCCATATAATACTAAATTCTACATTTCCTGTAAATATTCATTCCTTTGATAATGTTCTGTTTTCCACATATGTATTTTCAACTTCCACCCCATATCGGGATAGATAGTCAGCGTTCTTGTGTTCACTCCCTTTCCTATGAATGACTTTAAAATGGTATGATTGTAAAGCCAAATACCATCTCATTATTCTGGGGTTTTTCTCTCGCATTTGGTGTAACCAGCATAGGGGGTTATGGTCTATAACAACAGTAAACTCTGATCCCCAGAGATAATATTTCAAAGCTTCTATAGCCCACTTAAGGGCCAAACATTCTTTCTCTACTGTTGCATATTTACATTCCCTTACATGTAATTTCCTACTCATGTATACTATCGGATGTTCTTCCCCCTCTATAACTTGTGTAAGTACAGCTCCCAGACCTACACCTGAGGCATCAGTCTGTACAAAAAATGTTTTTTCAAAGTCTGGACTTCTCAAAACAGGATAGGCACATAGAGTAGCTTTGATCTTTCGAAATGCTTCATCGCAATCCTTTGTCCACTCTACCCTATTCGAGTACTTCTTTTTAGTTAACTCTGTTAGGGGTCCTGCTATAGCTGAAAATCTAGGGATAAAGCGGTGGTAATATCCGGCTAACCCTAGAAAAGTACGAACTTGTTTTTTTGTTCAGGGAATTTCACAGTTGGATACTGCTACCACCTTATTAACTTCAGGCCTAATGACTCCATTCCAAATTATGTACCCCAGGTACCTTGTTTCAGTCTGTCCCAGGCTACATTTGGTGGGATTTATGGTGACCCCTGCCCTTTTTAATGTCCTAATGATCTCTTCTAGATGGCTTATGTGTGATTCCCAGTCTGGACTAAATACCACTACATCGTCCAGGTAGGCTGCAGAGAAGGTTATATAGGGCTGATTTGATCCATGAAGCGCTGGAAAGTGGCCGGCGCTCCGTGCAGACCAAACGGCATCATTAAGAACTCATATAGGCCCACCGGGGTACTAAAAGCAGTAATCTCCCTAGACTGAGGGGTAAGGGGGATTTGCCAGTATCCCTTTGTGAGGTCTAGGGTAGAGATATACTTGGCACCTCCTAAGCAGTCAATAATATCGTCTATCCGGGGCATAGGATATCTATCAAAGAGGGAAGCGGCATTCACCTTTCGGAAATCCAAGCATATGCGAATACCACCTTCCTTCTTATTAACTATTACCATAGGTGAGGACCAGGCACTATGGGAGGGCTGTATTATTCCCAGTTGTTCCATGGCCCTTACCTCCTGTATTACCTCCTTTCTGACCTGTACCGGTAACTAGTATGGTTTCTGATGAATAGGGTTTTTCTGGGTTAACCTGATTTCATGCTGTATGTCTACCGCTCGACCAGGTACACTGGTAAATGTGTCAGCATATTTATTTATCGATTGCTGTAACTTTGTGTGTTGTGATGTAGTTAGGAAAGGATTTATCTGCATCTCCTGTAGTTGACCCTTATATTCCAATCTTTCATAAGCTATGTCTAGCTCAGACTGTTGGGGTTCTATTTGTATATAACCACTTAAATTCTCTTCTTTGGGTCTCTCATGCCATAGCTTTAACAAGTTGGCATGATATATCTGCTTTTCATTTTTCCTATGGGGCATCTGTATTTCATATGTTACAGGGCCAACTTGTCTAATCACACTAAAAGGCCCCTGCCATTTCATTAATAACTTATTTTCACTGGAAGGTAGGAGTAGTAATACTTGATCACCTGGGACAACTTTTTTATGTCCTACCCCTGCATCATAATGTTTCTTTTGTTGGGCCTGTTTATCACTCAACGTCTGATGAGCTAAAGTGATATATCTTTTTAGACATTGCCTTAGAGCTATCATATACTCTAAGACCCCTTTCTTTCCTATCTTGGTATTTTCTTCCCAGGATTCTTTAATCACATCCAAAGGTCCCCTAGGGTTACGACCATACAGAAGGGTAAAAGGGGAGTAACCTGTGGAGGCCTGTGGTACCTCTCTATATGAAAACAAAAGATAGGGTAGGAATAGGTCCCAGTTCTTACCTTCCTCACTAACATATTTTTTTAACATCTTTTTTAGGGTCTGAATAAATCTCTCTGTCAGACCATCAGTTTGGGGGGTGATAAGGTGAAGTTTGAATCACCTGAATGCCCCGTAATCTATATAATTCTGCCAATAGTACTGAGGTAAAGTTGGTTCCCCTATCTGTTAGTATCACTTTAGGGATACCCATTCTACAAAACACCTTTGCCAATTCTTCGGCCACTCTTTGAGCTGTAACTAATCTCATTGGAATTGCATCTGGGTAGCGGGTGGCATAGTCACAGATAACCAAAATAAATCAGTTACCCTTAGAACTGGTTTCCAAGGGGCCTGCTATATCCATGGTGATTCTAACAAATGGCTGGTTAACTATAAGGATATTCTGGAGAGGTACCATATATTTTCTGCCTATTTTGGCAACCTTTTGACAATCAGGGCAACTCTGAATGTATTCAGCTACCATGTCATGTATTCCAGGCCAATAAAAGTGATCTAATATTCTTTTTAAGGTGGTATCTCTCCCAGAATGCCCTGCTAGGGGGATATCATGAGCCAATTGTGTTATCTCTTTCTGAAATTTCTGTGGCACAACCAATTGTAATACTCTATCTCAATTTTTGGGGTTAGTACACTCTCTGTACAAAATATTATTCAAAAGTAAATATTTGTGAGTCCCATCATCTTTTCTAACCTGTAAAAAAACTGGTTAAGTGATTCAACAATTTTTTGTTCTTTTGCTATAGTCTCTGGTCCATAACTCCTAAGTCCATTGAACTTTTGGTCTTGCCAGTCCTTTTTATTTCTTCACTTTTCTGCCTTCCCTTTTCGTGATTTTCCCGGGACTTCAAATAGTTTGTCAGAAAAGGGGAATACAGTCTCCATCTGTTCATTAACCTGTTTTGTTTGTGATCGCGTGGTTACTGCTACCATAGGTGCTAGTTCATTTTTTTCCATCAATTTGGAAAACTCAGGATGGTCTTGACTAATGATCATTGGGACAGGCAAACGAGGTACCACTCCAAATGCCATTTCATTAGTGCTACCATTAATAGTGACTTTCATTGGGGCAGTTGAGTAATAATGGGTGTCTCCATGGACGCAAGTGACCATAGTCCCACCTTCCATTTTCTCCATCCCTTCCACTAGGTCAGCTCTCACCAAGGTTTGCCGACTCCCAGAATCCAATAGTCCTATGATCTTATGGGGTCCCATTTTATCTGTGGTAACATATGGAGCCCAATTGGCCAAAGCCAAATGTCCAGAATCCTTCTTAGCTATTTGGCAATTTCTGATCACATGTCCCTTCTTTTTGCAGCCATGACACACTACCTCTGACAGGGGTATTCTTTCCCTTCTCTCTTTTCTTATGTCAGATCTATTTCTATAAGAATCAGAGGTAAAGGTGTTTCTTACCGGAGTAGTAGCAGTAGGTGTGTGGACAGATCCCCCTGTATATCTTCCCCATGATGGACTTGCTGCCAGGAAGTCTTCAGCTAATTCAATAGTTTTTTCAGCTCCTTCAGTTTATGTTCTCTGACCCTGAGTTGTACATCCTGGGGAAGTATTTTGATAAATTTCTTGATGGTAATGACCTCCATTATTTGATGAATGGTCTTACTTTCAGGCTGAAGCCATTTGTCGCTAAGGTCTTTTAAGCGGGCATATACCTCTCTGGGGGCATCTGCAGGCTGCATCTTTAAAGAACAAAACCGCTGTTGCTATGTCTCCATGTTTATGTCATACCTCTGGAGTATCTCCTTCTTTACATAGTCGTAATCATTAGCCTCTTGTATAGCTAAACGACTATATACAACCTGTGCTCTTCCACTCAATTGTGGGGCTAGTCGCACAACCCACTGTTCCTTCGGCCATCCACATGGTTGTGCCACCCTTGCAAATGTTGTCAAATATGCCTCAATATCATCAGAGTCTTGCAAACGCACTAGTTTAATATCCCGTGGGCCTTGAGGTCGTTCAGCATGTTCCACTCTGATAGCCTGCAATACTCGCATAGTGTCCGCCCACTTGGCATCTTGACGCCTTCTATCCAGTTCTCTCTCTTTATCCAACTGGACCTGTCAGACACACAGCCATCTTAATAGTTCACCCACATCCTCCATTGGTGCTTGCTCCATATATGAAGTGTACACCTCCTTCTCGATATCCTCTGATTCCAGCAAATGTTCCATTGGAAAGTCATCTCCAGGATCACCAGGTTCCTCCTCAGACCTCTCAGACAGTTTTCTTTTAACTTTGGGATGCACATCAGGTAATCCAGTCAGTAATTGGGCCCCGGTCTGAGCTGCCATCTGTCTCATAAGGATACCCTGTGGTTGTCAACCAGCCGCCATGTCCACCTTGGGTATCCAGACAAATACCCACCGCTTCATCTCTCTTCCTTATCCTGGACAGTAATACGGCAAAGATATCCCACTTCTAACACCAAATGTAATGGTGTGGGAATATTAAAGATGGACAAAAACTCCTGTAAGGTGCAACCCACCTGGTTAAGTGGGAATTTTATTAAAAAAATATATATATAACTCAGTCTTATGTCTGGCACCTTCTTCAGTATTCACTTCATCTTGAATCAGCTTGTAAAAAAAAATACAGTTTTTCAAAAAATGAAACAAAAGCAAAATGCATAAATGGCATACACTCAAAAACAGTGGAACCTTCCTCCACCACTGATCAGAAGTTACTGACCTAATCTAAAAAAGTAGCTTAGAAGAGGTCATTTATACCCTCCCACTTGATCATGTGATTTAGTTCCACCTTTTAAAAACATATAACTTCTAAAAACAGGAAGAAACACAAATATAAACATAACAATACATAACACAGTGATTATAATTTCTTTTAACATCATAATTAAAAATAAACATCCTAAATTCTTGATTTGATTTCTTTCATAACCATTCCTTAGTCTAGACAGAATAAAAACAGCCCACAAGGGGCCCGCTAGTCCCCTATAGTCCAGACATTGGAAGCCGAAAACAATCCTCACAACTAAGTCTCAGAACAAGAACTGAGTTCAACTTTAAATTCTAGGCTTAAGGTAAAGTCTGCTATTTTGTTAGTAACTATATCTAAAAATCCAAGGAATCAGTGTGGCTTTTGGTGAAAGGACTTCTTATAAAAAGAAGAGAAGGGGGGGAGTTTATCGCCTTTCCTGCAGTTTATATGACAGACTCATAGCCCTACAATAAGGCTAAACCCATTGATGCTGCCTAACTAAAACAAGTCCCTGGAACCATTTGGGTTTAACCCAGCCACAGTAAACAGCGAAGCCCAAGTGAAAAACGAGTGAGGAGAGCAAACGCTGCTTTAAAGAGACTATCTAAGCCATCGGCTGTTGTTTTCCAAGCCATCGGCTTAGCGTTTCACCACCAGACTGTAACAATCTTCAGAGATCTACCTGCTCTCTCCAGAAAGGCTGAGAATTGTGATTTTGGGCAAAAAACATCTTTTATAACAAGGGGAACAAGCTACTAACATAAATTTCAGAATTCTGAGATATTATTGGAGCAGCACGAACGTGCGCAAGATTGCACAGTCGTGCAGCTTCTGCGGCGTTCGAGCGAGCAACAACAACAGATGGCATAGCTGCTCGAGGGACTAAATGTAAACTGAGTCTGTTCATTTATCCCTTAGAACTACAACAAGGGCATTATTCTATAAAAATAGGAGATAGTTCATACATGTTCTTGCCTTTTCCTGAGAAGGATTACTTCCTTACTCTAAACAGATATAACTTTCATCCAACAGTATTTATACAGTATAAATTTTTCTCTCTTCCAGAAAGTAACTTCTAAATACTCCAGAAAAGGGGGGGGGGAGGGTCTTATTTTCCTATTATATGTACCAATGTACAGTTTTGAAGGAAGGAAATAGGAGAGAGAAAGGAAAGAATATAGAAGGAGATGGGGGGAGGTTTATTCACTGATAAGAAGGTGGCCTGCCTCCTTATCGAGAAAAAAAAAGGGACAGCTCCAGAAGAAGGAAAGAAGGATGGTTGCAACCTTATCTAAAGAAACGGTACATTAGTACATGACAGGCAATAGCCCTGTCACACAGACATAAGGCAATTCTTGTTGGGGGTAGGAAGAAATAGGCTGTTGGTTAACTAGGATCTGCGGCTTATCCTGTAGGTAGGGAAATGGGCAGACTAGGTGGGCCAAGCAGTCCTTATCTGCTGTCAAAATCAAAGTCTATGTTACCCATATACAAAATTTCAATAATGCCTGATGAAACTGAGTTTAAACTTAATGCTCATCTGAAGAAATTGCTTGAGGTTGTATTACAAGGGAATGGAAGGTATAGGGATGAAACAAATCAGATGAGTGCCATTAGACTTCTACCCAATACTGAATTGTTTTTTCTTCTCTCTGACCAATACTATGCACTCAAAGTAATAGACAATCAAAAGAAGAAAATGAAAGATCTAGGCTTTGAAATAGATAGTGTGGGAAATATGAAGCCTATGTTTCCTGAGTACTTTGCAGAGAATAAAGTAATGATGAAGAAGGAATACCCAATCTCAATTTTTGGGATTGGTAATTTCATAAATGAAACTTCACGTAACTTGCAACTTAAGGTTGTGGATTTACTATAGAAGCTGTTAAAGGATAATAAATTGCATGAAACTATATTGAAAGCAAAACGATGGGAAAATCAAGGACAAATAATGATTTAGGTAAAGAGTGAGCAAGATAAGTTTCTCCTTTCCAACTCAGAAAGATTGGATAAGTTAGACTGAGTTATTATTTGACGTTATAACCCACGGGTTATAAAGGCAAGCATGTGCCAAGTCACTGAGAAACAGCTACTCCCTGACTGGCTGTTGAGCTCTGCTGGGTGGGTTAATCAATTCTAGAAACATGGCAGCTCCATATCCTCTGTAGCGAGGAGCCACCAGACCAGGAGTGCTCATCTCTACCAAGAGGAAAAAAACTGCATCTCCGCCAACAGTCCTTGATGGTTTTTCTTTTGCGTGCACTTCAAAACTTAAAAATAAAAATCTATCTGGTTGATCCTGCCATTCGGAAGCTGCACCGGATGACAACTGCCATCAGGAATGGCTCCAATCCGATGTGCCTCACCAAGGTAATCGTGATCACGATGTACAAATGACTAACAAAGTAAACAAAAATAAATAAATAAATACAAAAAGCAGCTAAAAAAAAGAAAAGAGAAAGACTGTCTGTGTGTGTGTGTGTGTGCGTGCGTGCGTGCGTGCCTGCCTGCATGAGTCAGACAGCACCAAGAAAATCAATGTGGTAAAAAATTGCTAACCAGCAACTAAAAAAATAAAATATGGGAAAGTGTGCTTTTAACTAGAATTTAATGGTTGTCTTCAGTGTGGGATGCTTTAATAAATGCCTCGGGCTTTGCCCTCAGGGTTTATGTAGCATCCCACACCTCGGGCAACCATTAAATTCTTGTTAAGTACACTTCCACATCCATTATTGTATATGTAATGCCTAGTTATTTTTTAATGTCCATTATTCATTAAAACTTTTTCCTTTTTGACAGGTGTCAAGTATTTTGTGCCATAAGGATATAAGCAAGCACCATAAAGCATGGTATAAGATTATATAAATAATAAGTAATGTATGCGACATTTGGTTATATTGCATCAGAATGGCAGAACATTTATGAAAATTATAATACTGAGAATTGTGTTAAAATTGTATTTTTAATTTGTCTACAGTTTCCCAGAAAAAGTCTTTTAAGGCAACATATCTATTTTTTTAAAGGGCCAGATATTCAAAACTTTGCCCCAGGCTAAATTTAGCACTGCCCGGTGTGCAAAAATAGCCCAGAATCATTTGCAAGTTATAATCAAAGGAATAGCACAGGGTCTAAATCAGTTGAATATAGCGTGCAAACAAAGGTGTACAAAAAAGGGCAAAGAGTGCAGTGCAGAAATAGCCTGGCAAAATAGGACAACTCTGAATATAGAAACCGGGCTATGTACACTGCAACAGCAACCCCGTGTACACAAAGGTGGAGTAAGGCAGAGTTGAAGTAGGTAGCCAACCTGGGTGATAGCAAATAAGTGGTACACAACAGCTGCAAACAACATTGTAGGCCAAACACTGCAGAACAGAGCTATGGTTCTTACAGGTTAGCCCAGGTCTAATTCATTTGCCTGGCACTAACACATTAGCCCGGTGATAAATTTTGCTATCTTCAAACCTCCTATGCAAATTAGCCTACTTAGGCAATCTGGGGGGGAACAGCCACATTTGCTTCTCATTATGGCCTGATCTGCATGCATTACCATGTGGATTGCCCAGTGCTATTTGATGGTGCACACAGCTCCACCTGTATGTCAGTCTGAAACTACAGGTCGAAAGCCACAGACTAGGGTTGCTCACAGTTCCACCTGTATGTCAGACCTGGCAACAGTTCGGTAGCTACAGGCTATGTTTGTACACAGCAGCAGCAGGGGAGTAGTACCATAGGCACGGGTTGTGGTGGTGCTGCATGCCATAGACATATTGTTGTTACAGCAACAGTGGGTAACAGATGCTACAGTACACAGTGGCCGGTATTGTGAGGGACACAACAATGCCTATGGTGTGTCAGGCAGCAATGACTGCTGCAAGCCACACAGTGACAGGCAGATATGTTCTGACAGTGAACACCACTATCATGCTGTCCTGTGCCCCTCTACGCAGCGTCAATGGCATGGTTGTTCCACAGTACCATACACATGGCTGGCCATGTGTGACATGGTGTCTGTGCAGGTGTGCGGTATGTGCCCAGGAGGGGCAGACACTTACCATCAGACAGGCACACTAATGTCAGGAGCATTCCCGGCACTGGAACATGTGCACTGTGTGGGAGGCCCCAGCTGTGTAGCAGCCCCTACTATGTCTTGCAGCCTGGCAATCTATACACCCTCCGCTCAACACCCTCCATCCCTCCAGTTCTGCATGTGTACTATTTTACACTTTGGATGTACAGTGCAATTGTTGCACATGTAAACCTGTTGTCATTTTTTTTACCTCGGTGTGCTGCTGTTTACATTAATTGAGCTTCCTGACCTGTACCCATTGCTCACCTTTTCTTTGTGTTTCACGCAACGGGAGTTGCATGTTATGTTTGTGAGCCCTGATCTGGACTCATGCAGACAGAGCACCCCTACTTTTGTACAGAGTGTAGGTTTGTCTCACATTGTGGATTTATGCCTTGTAGCCTGTTATTGCTGTGTCCACCCCACCGCATCCTTGGTTCCTTGGTTTGCTCAGAGTTAAGACTACCTTCTTCTGGGTGATAATTTGCACAGAGCAAAGTGTCATGCAAAGTCATGCAAACACACTTTGTGTGGTGCTAATGCGCTGAATATAGTATAGCACCTGTATTCATTTACACGCCCCATCTCTTTGCACAGTGCATACATTATAATTTTGCCCGGTGCTAATGCAGTATGCCCGCGCTATTTGGTCTTTTGAATATAGGGGACCCGTGCAAACTCGACGCAAACAGTTTGCACCCAGCACAAAGATTTTAATATCTGGCCCCAGAATTTAAGAGCATTTTATGTAGTGGCCTCACTGGCCCAGAGTGACCCAGTAACTGATATGTGTTTTGTTACATTTACATTTCTTTGAAACCTTGCTTTATTGCCAAATCCCTTTCTGGGTAACCCTTGCCTCCGTACTTTTGTGCTGAAGTTCTTTGACTTTTAGATACCTTTCAAAGGGCTGTTTCTAGTACATGTTTAGAAAGTAACAGGGGAAACAATGTATACGCTGGTCACCTAAGCTGCATGCACACAACACTGCTGTTCCTACCTCTGAGTATGTGACAGCTTGTCACACTGTTGCTTTCACATTGTCACATTGCATCTCCCTGTGACACTAAAGAATGTAACATTTTGTGTTGCTGCCTGACCACGAGCAGCATTTTCCCATGTATATTGTGCAGCCACGATGGTACCTGTACTTTATCTAACAATGCCAGCTGATGTGGCCACTCCTTCTGACCATCCCCGGCCCAATGATGGACAGCGTGTTGCATTAGGAACAGTCAGAATGAATCAATATAATAGATAACAAATCATAGCCTATGACATCACTCAGAAGTCAGTTGCACTCCAAAGAATACAAGCAAACTCTTTCAAGACATAAAGAATGCAGTTCCAAAAATTTATGGATGGAGCCATTATCATGGTCATCGTCATCAGGATGGTATTACCAGTCTTCATTTAAACCAGGTTCTCCTCCACCCCTTGCATGGGGTCCTTCTAGTCAGGGCATAGCCATCACTAGTGTAATAATATTTGTTCCCTTTTTTTCAGGTGACATTGGTGTTGGACTCTGAATGAGGGTGGCTTTTGTCTGCATGTGTGTATAAAATCTTTTCTACAATTCTCTTCACAGGTTTGTCTCCCATCATCCTTGCATTAATTATTTCAGCTGCTGCCTCCTCCTCCGACTCCACCAGGATGTGTGCTCTAATCATAGGGTCCTTCTCACTATTGACACTGTCATGCACGAGTCGGGGCATGGCCATTAGTAGTATGATTTTAAGTGTAATTTTTTCAGATGACACTGGAATTGGACTCTGACAGTACAGAATGAAGGAGGCTCATTTCTGCATGTGTATTGAAATATTTTTATTATTCTAGTCAAATATTTGTCTCCCATCATTCTCACATTAATTCTTTTGACTGCTGTTTCCTCCACACCAACAGGTCTACTATGACCAAGTCATGAATCCCTTTGATGCTCTTGCCACCGAAGAAGATGCTTTGTTTTCAACTGGCTATGCTGTCCAGTGGTACCAAGATGTGAGTTAGGTTTCTCTAGACTCACTAGATCCTGTAAAATTCAGTATATTACAACACCATCTCCATTTTTGTCAGTGACATAGAAGGCCCATAGAGATTTGAAATGACGAGGGTTGATGCTTAGCAGTTGTCTATCCATGGGTGGGGGGTGCTGGACTCATGCTTCTACCTCTATCCTCTGTACCCTCATATGTATCCCATACATATAACTGCACCTGTGACCACGTCCTTGGCCTGAACTGCTCTTCTTCACTGTCTACTGATATGAACCAACAATACTGGGCACAAGAAATGCTTTTGTTGCAGCAGTGAACATACACTAAAATAGTTCTCACTCTCACCAGACTGCAATAAATTAGCTTTAAATACCCACAGAGCTTCAGCTTCAGTGTGTCTCGCAAGTGCTGGCTATTACCAGGCTATGTACAGAGAGTCCAATCACCCTAACCCCACTACACAAACACAACAGCTAGCAAGTACAAAACAAATATCAAATACCAAGACTGAAAAACTAATAAGAGAAAAAATAGGAAAGTCTTTTTAAAGCCTTGAAGTCTGTGTTTTTCTCTGGATGATAGTTGAACTGTGGAGCGTGCAAACTAGTTTGAGACCTGCACACACTCTCCCTCCCCCACACTACAGCAACTACAGTCTAATAGATCAGATTAAAATGAACAAAATCTAGAAATAAAAACAAAAACAATAATGATATATCTGGCATGTTAACTACAAGCCTATACTGTCTGTTCTCCTTGTACCAGACAAGTTTGTCTTTTACAAAATTGTCTGGTGTAGCGGGTGTCGGGATTAATGCGACTGACTTTTTTGGGCATGGCACAGTAAAGTACAGGTAAAATGCATGGTCAGATTTCAAAGCAGCAAATATTAGACAGGCAAACAGTAAACATTTAAAGAGCTACTGATGCCTCAAAGAAAACTTTAAAAAGCCACTGATGCCTCAAGAAGAACTTTCAAAAATATAATATTTAGTCACAAAGTACCTTATATTTTTCATTAGCGCTGTATGTCTTATCCCCATTATTTATTACTGAGGTCATATGCATGAAAACAGGACAGTTGTTCCTTTGAGGGTTCATCAGCTCCTGTTGTATCTTTCCAACCTGATTTCATAATACTCTGCTTGTGAAATCATAGTTATTCCCATGACAACATATTATGATGTCACAACAGAACATTATCATTTCAGGTAGGGAATAAGCTACAGAGGCAGATTAACTCTGAGGGATAAAAACTTATTTTTGTGGAATTTCGTCAGTAATAAGTAATGTAGGGTAGAAATCTGTAAAAAAAAAATTATATATATATATATACATGTATATGAAATAGAAGCTGAATTATGTCTAAATATTACATTTTCCAAAGTTTTTCCAAAGGTGTCAGCTGCTCTTTTAAAAACATAATAATTACAGTGGCGTGAAAAAGTATTTGCCCCCTTCCTGATTTTCTCTATTATTGCATATTTGTCACACTGGATGTTTTCAGGTCTTTAGACAAAATATAATATTAGATAAAGGGAACCTGAGTGGACAAATAACACTTTTTTTTTTACTTATTTCATTTATTTAATGAAAAAAGTTAACCAACACCAACTGGCACTGTGTGAAAAAGTAATTGCCCCCTAGTTAAATCAGCCCAATTAAAGGGATAATTAGAGTCAGCTGATTGAACACAGCCAGGCTTGATTACAGCCAGCCCTGTTCAATATAAACCTCACTTATTTTGGCCTTACCATCAGAGTCACATTGCCAGCACAAAGATTCAACAAGCACATTATGCCATGATCAAAGGAAGTTCCTGAAAAGATCAGAAAAACATTTTGTTGCCCTCTATCAGTCTGGAAAGGGTTACAAAGCTATTTCTAAGGCTCTGGGACTCCATCGAACCACAGTGAGAGCCATAATCTCCAAATGGAGAACACTTGGAACAGTAGTGACCCTTCCCAGGAGTGGGCGGCCTGCCAAAATTACTCCAAGAGCGCAGTGTAAAATCATCCAAGAAGTCTCAAAGGATCCTAAAACAACATCCAAAGAACTGCAGGCTTCTCTTGCCTCAGCTAAGGTCAGTGTTCATGACTCCACAATCAGAAAGAGACTGGGCAAAAATGGGCTTCATGTGAGAGTAGTACAGGAAACCACTGCTAACCAAGAAGAACATAAATGCTCATCTCTCATTTGCAAGAAGCACCTGGATGATCCACAAGCCTTTTGGGAAAATGTTCTATGGACAGATGAGTCCAAAGTGGAACTTTTTGGACAACATGGATCCCATAATGTCTCGCTAAAAGCAAACACAGCATTCCACAGTAAGAACACCATACCAACAGTCAAACATGGTGGTGGTAGTGTGAAGGTGTGGGGATGCTTTGCTGCCTAAGGACCTGGATGACTTGCCATAATTAAAGGAACCATGAATTCTGCTCTGTACCAGAAAATTCTTAAAGAGAATGTCCAGCCATCCTTCTGTCAGCTGAAGCTGAAGCGTAGTTGGGTCATGCAGCAAGACAATGATCCAAAACACAAAAGCAAGTCCACATCAGAATGGCTAAAAAGAAGTAAAATTAAAGTTTTAGAGTGGCCTAGTCAAAGTCCAGACTTAAACCCAATAGAGATGCTGTGGCAGGACCTGAAACGAGCAGTTCATGCTCGAAAACCTACCAAATGTTACTGAATTAAAGCAGTTCTGTGAGGAAGAGTGGGTTAAAATTCCTCCACAGCGATGTGAAAGACTGATATTGAATTATAGGAAGTGTTTGGTTGCAGTCATTGCAGCTAAATGTGGTGTAACCAGTTATTAAGTGTAAGGGGGCAATTACTTTTTCACACAGTGCCAATTGGTGTTGGTTAACTTTTTTTCATTAAATAAGTGAAATAAAAAAAAAAAACAAGTGTTATTTGTTCACTCAGGTTCCCTTTATCTAATATTACATTCTGTCTAAAGACCTGAAAACATCCAGTGTGACAAATATGCAATAACAGAGAAAATCAGGAAGGGGGCAAATACTTTTTCACGCCACTGTAGGTACCATTCTGCTTGCATTCCATTTCTATATTTCTCCTCCCATAATTTATTACTAAGGAAATGTGTATGAATATATAATCTTTATTCCTTAGAGTTCATTTTGAGTTCATTTGCCTCTATAGCTTACTCCCTACTTCAAGTCATAATCCTGTATTGTGACATCACAATCAGTTGCCATGGGAGTAACTGTGCAGTCACAAGCAGCAGTGCTCTGTGACTTCAGATAGGAAGAAAGCAGTAGGAATAGCTGATCTCTTCAGGACCAAAGATCTTGTTTTCATGCAAATAACCTAAGTAATAAATAATGGGGAGGAGGAATACAGAACTCATGAGAAATACAAGCTGGAATGTGCTTAAAATTCTGTTTTGTTAAAGTTCTCCTGAACATGTCACCAGCTCTTTAATAGTAAAGTGACTTAGCGGCTTTTTTGG
The DNA here is from genome assembly GCA_016271365.2 of Neoceratodus forsteri. Lineage (NCBI taxonomy): Eukaryota > Metazoa > Chordata > Ceratodontiformes > Ceratodontidae > Neoceratodus > Neoceratodus forsteri. The sequence continues at coordinate 105,723,597 of CM057459.1, read as the reverse complement.
TGATGGATTGTTTTTGGCTTGCTTTTGTTTAGTATAGTACTTTATTCAGTTCCAAATCTCTGTCAAAATTTCTCTTAATAATCATGTTTTCACTTCTTTCTCTGTGCCTCTGCCATGTCGCCTGTTATTTGTAACTGGTGTATTTTTGAAGCAGTGTATTTGCTCCACAATGCCTCCATTTGGGCAAGATCAAACCAATCAGGCTGAATGTCATCTCACTGTTACATTGCTCTCCTTAATGTAAGGATCATAAGTCAGATGTCTTTTGGTGTCACTGGAAGATTTTCTCCTCCTTCAGTTTCCTTCTCCTTTTCCTCCTACTCCTCTGGTACTGTATGTTAGGTGAGCAATTCTACAACTGACTGGATACCATCTTTTTCAGCAATGTCCAGTGGCATCTCATACAGCTGTTTGAACTTTTCTGGTATAATTACGTCCAGTGGGGGGTCCTTACTGTCTTCTGGCATGTTGTCAACCAAGTCAGGGGTTTCAGGTAGTGCAGCACCACATATAAAGCCACTTTTTTGAAAGGACACACAATTTTCTCCCGAGAGAAATACTCTCACTTGGTATGTGGAAGGCAGACAGCATCCAGCAAGCTAATTTTTTTTCACACATGTCACAGCATTGAGATCCTGTTCAGGATAAAGCAAGTCTAAAATCGTTACTCTCATGTGCCATACATATCAACTTCTGAGGCTATAGATAATCCTCTGGACCAGGTGTTGCACTATATACATTGTGGATGACATTAAGAACATTAGCCTGATGTTGTGGAGGCCTGAGATGTGTTAGTTAGACCTTGCTAGTTGAGTGGTGGCCTTGATTTGATATAATCAGAACTCTAAAGAATAATAAAAAGCAGTTAAAAACTGTCCCTATTCTACTGTATGGCGCTCACCCCCATGCTCTCCATTTACTGACATCACAAAATGTACAAGTGCGTGGGCGTGTCTCAACAATAGGGAAGTGGCAGCATTCTGGCTGTTGGCTTTACAGAGCCAAATATGATCTCTTGCCTTATTAAATACAGACAGCAATAAATTAAAAAAAAACATGTTGCAGTCCACATGGTGCCAGGTAAGCAATATTATATGTTGAGGTGGGCTGTACTAGGAAAGTAAGAAGCTGCTTTTTAACATTAAGGCAAGAATAGAAGCAAACCACTTGAGGACAAGGGCTCTGGACTTTAGGAGGGTGGATTTTAAAGAAATGGGAGACTGGGGGAGTGTGCTGAACTTCGCACTGGCATGGACTACTACTATACTCTTCCCAGTCTCTAGCACTGCTTAACAAACATGTACTGCACACACCAGAAATGCAGCAATTAAAAATGCTTTATTCTGCACACAAAAAATCCATACAGAATACCCCAGTGCTTTGAGGGCTCACTGTCTCTTCATCAGGGCATGGGTTTGTGTGTCCTAACACTGCATGAGGCAGTTTTCAACTGCAATTTTGGACCGAGGCTGTGACTTTTTTAACACTACCTACAAATGAATATATCAGACTGAACTTTGTATCCTGAACAGGGACAGTTTTTGATTTCCATAGCCAGACAGGAGCAGTTGCCAGGCCCTGGTGGCTGAAAATCGCATCCATGTGTCCACATGTGACATGCAACTTTAGGGACATAATTTATTTGCCGAGTTATTTGAGCTAGTGTGTTTGAGTTTTCATTACTTATTCTTATGTTCTGCATATTATATCTGCTACCTTTGAACAATTTGGTATCCCAAAATCGAAACTGTGTAGGAGCAGTAGTGCTAGAGGTCAACATTCAAAGAAAGCTTGATCCAGGACAGGTTATAGGTTCTTTTTTCAGGATATTAATAATACAGTTTTTTGTTTTCTCACACTGTCTACTCTCACATCATAACTGTGAGAACTTTAAAGCTCACTTTCTGCCAAAAGCATTCAGATCTGAATTGCTTGCCAGAGGGGAAGGACGTCTTGCAGGCCTCTGCAGCCAGGATTTTAAGTATGAAATTGGGGCCATGAATTCTTCACTAACCCCTTCTTCTCTCCTGCTGCACCTTTGAGACCACACTTTTTGAGAGTGGCTGAGTTAGTTTTTCTGGTTGGGATTACTAAGGCCTTGTACATTTACATACTATCTGGGATTTAAGGTTTTATTAACTTTTTATGTCTACAAGATTTTCCAAGTTTGTAAATTAATTAACTCAATAAGTATTTAGTGCAATTGCTAGCCAATACCTTGGATTATTTACACTCTTTTGGTTAAATCTTTATTTTATTTTACTATATAAATTAACATAACACATCCAGATTTTGCATCTATAACCACTTTTTATTTTCAGGATGGTGTTTGCTATATGTATTTGCTATTTTGTTACTGGCATTCTGTTTTCTTCTTAAAATTTCATCACAGGGTGGTGTGTGGATTATCCAGTTCAATAAAGAACAGAATTTATGATGGTAAAACTGAAGATTTGTTACTTTCACTAAAGAGATCACTGAACCAGAAAAGAAAACTGCTACCCACCAAGTTACACGTAATTGCTTCATCTGAAAGACTGTACTGAAATTGTCCTTACAGACTACCCTTCATTAGATGAGGGTCACCTTTTATCTTTGCCATATTTAAAACTTTTCATTGACATTTTTCTATGCTGCCATTATTTATGAAAAGACTATGGCTACATTATAATTGCCATTTATACATGTGGAACTTGAAGTCTTTTTAATTTAATTTCTAGAACTGTATTAAATTTGGTATTTTAGTGATGTGTACTTTTGCTTAATTAGTACATTTGTGTGGTTTTAATGCTTAGCCCAAATTGGACAACCAAAGAAAACAGGTGTAAACAAACCAGTAAAAAGTAAATGAAAAAAGAGTGACACAATTCTAAATATGTTAACAGTCCCCGGTACCAAAAAATGATCAACTACTTTTGGTCTCCAGCAGGACACCGGGAATTAAGAGGAATTAACTAAATCATTAAAGGTCCAAGAATGATCTCATCTCCAACATGTAAAAGACCAGCCTCACAAAATTCTCTGTTATAGCAAATTAGGGCCCTAGAGGAACCAAGCACGTATAAGGAACATATAACAGTCCAACAGAATATTAAATCAAAGCTAAATTTGACATCAAGTAACTTAATAGAAACATGACAAGGTTTGTGTTGCTCAGACCTTTTATGCCCAGAAAACACCTCAGATATCACATCCCCTAAGACTATAGTGAATAATAAAACCCTAAAACAAAGACTATTTGGTAAAGTGGAATAGTAACCAAAATAATAGATCTGTTCATCCTCCAGTGGTTCATCTAGTAAATAAAGATAAGGAAAAGGTGACTGATGGCAACGTTTTTACTAAAGTCCTTCCTTAGAGACTTTGACATTTTTATTTCCCCTTCTATTAAAAAATTAAGTTGGAATCCATCCTAAAAATAACACTGAATATCCCACATTTGTGGTTGGGGTTGGGTGGTGGGGTTGTATATCCAAAGACTAACAGTGCCCTTTAGGCACAGAAGACAGACATTGCAATTCTACTTATTTTCTTGTTTAATCCTCCATTACTATATACAATTTATTAGGATCCATGGGGATTGTTACTTCTCAATTTACTACATTTTTGCAAGAAACAAAAGTTAATTTTCAAAGTGGAAAGAAGGGATTAAATATAAGTAAAAAAGCATGTGCACCATAAGGACTGTATAACTTAAAGTTCTGCTACCTCACAGTCTGTTGATATTAAGTGAAGCAGTTAGAATTAAATGGGCTTGTGCTTTACTCAGGCAGTCCTTCATTTTTATTGGTCTGCATTTTTTCATGGGCATCATTAAGGAAATCATTTTTATTAGATAGTGGTGTGGCTAGTATGAAGTAGTTGTTTGTTTCTATGATAACTGTTTTCTGAACTGATACAAATGTACTTGTACCATGGCAACTGATTATTAAATGAGGAATTTTAACTGATTTGTATAACACCTGATTATACTGAGCATTCCTCACATGTGCAGAAATGATATAAAATGTGATGTTTGCCTGTAAGAAACAGATCCCTTGATAAAGATCATGCAAGTGGTTGAAACGATCATCGAGTGTTTCTTTTTTACCCTGAGGGTTTGTACCTGTGCCCTCTATAATAAAGCCTGCTTTTTAAATTGAAGTATATGGCTTGTGGACAATCCAGTCCTTTTTGTACTTGAGCGAGGTTTTTCATACTTTTGTACACAAGTTGTTTTGACCTTACGCTCTACTACCTCCAGGCAGCGGCTCTGTTTTGGATTTGTGAATTTTCAAAGTAGAATATAAGTATCAACAATCTGATTATGAACATATACAGTTTTTCAGTTTCAATGTCTTGTATGAAATATATTCACCATTGTCTGTTAAATCCAGCCAGTGAATACTATTTTCTTCTGTCAAAGCCTTTCTCCATTGAGAGGAACCATTAGCTCTTCTCATTGTTCCTTATGAAATAGTAAACAAGAGCTCAGTAAGCAATTCGTATTTTTTGTTTTCTTGATCCAGTAATGACAGACTGTAGCCACACCCCTAATTATCAGATTAATATCTCCAGACTGAAAATTTATAGGTTATGGAATATTGTCTTGAATCATTATAGATTGATATGTTGTGCTGATCAAATTATGTGGCAAGGAGACATAAGAGCCATTGGCATTTATATTATAATTCTTTTTATGTTATCATCTAAGTGCTATTTTATTTGCACATTTGACAAACTAAGTGCTATTTTATTTTGTTTGAAATGTAATAAAAGAAAGGTTCCAGGCACTCCATGAGACCTTGTTTCCTTGGTGTAATTAATTTATACCAGGCTATAGGTGATGAGGCCCCACAGGTGTTTTTTATAGAGCTGTTTAACCCTGATAGCCACCTACTACTGCCATGAGGCCCATCTGCCAGTCCCCAGCCTCATCGCTGCTCCCCTGTCATCAAGCCAGCAGGGATCTGCATGGTGTGGGACTATGGGGCCTGGCACTTGTGATGGCCACGCACAGTCAACAATGGTATAAATACTTTTTATTTAAAGAGCTGCTGGGCCCTGACCACAATCTAGTCCTGCCATTGGGCCCACCTGCCAGTCCCCAGTCCTGTCGCTGCTCCCAGCGGCCACAAACATAGGTTTTTTCCTTTGTGTTCCCATCTTGGTTCTGCCCTCCACCCCAGATGTCCAGCAAGTCACTGCCTGTTTGTATTTTTCACTTGCTGAGTAAACAAATTAAACTCCACCTGAGTTCCCAAATTGAATTTGAAAAACACATATAGTAATAAATGTAATATACACTATGACCTCACATGAAATAATTTTTTTACTTGATCTTTCTGTTATGGTTGCTGGCCTTCGTCCTCTGAAGTCAAAGAAATAAATCATTAAATTAAATATTATCACCGTCGTCTTGAAACACCACCAAAGAAGTACCCTTATTAGGAGACACCAGTTGCAGCTGTTCATCATCATCACTTTTATGTTCCTGCCACTCTTCACTGAACTAGGTAAGAGAATTTAATCAGATTGACTTTTAGGAAGGTAAAGCACTGTACATTTTCAGGTGTAAGCCTTGTGCAGTTATCAGACACAACATTTCAGCTGTGCTAAATAAACACTCACAGTAAACACTAGTGGGATGGCAGTTAATAAGCTGTGTAGCAAAGGCAGATAGTGCAGGTCAGATGTTTTTCATTTTCAGCCAGTACTCAAAAGGATCATCAGTAATATTAATGAGTAGTTCTCGTACATAGGCATCCACAATATCAGACAAAGACAAAGAAGGTGGCTGCATGACAGACACATCTGAATTATCAATTTCCATGAGTTTTCACCAAAAAGTGTCAAGAGTCATCTGTGTGCTTTTCAGAATGACATGCCATTTTCAAAAGCTGTGAATGAGGGCATTGGTCAGGACTATGCTGATGGAGTACATGGTGGCACTACGTGGAAATTATTTCTGTCAGCACCAGTCGATGTTGCATCACCAGATGCAGCATCCGCATCATGTGATTCACTTGTATTGTTAGCTACAGTTCCTTGCTTTTCCTGTGCAATTGCTGAAATCAGCATGTTTTTGTATTCCAGCTAAGAGTCACTGAGATCTGAAGGAAATAGTTGTTGCAACTTAAACAAAGGGTCAAGAAGAGTCAAAAGAAGAACATTTTTCTGCCACAATATTGTTAAGTCTTCTGCAATTTTGGAATTGCTGTATCAGTCAGTCTGTAAGGGATACACTTGATTTGTTTCCTTTTTGTTCAAAACCTCTGCACAGCCTTCTGAGTTCCTTGTTCAGTAAATTTATGATGGAAATAAACTGGATTAGAGTAATATTCTCTTTTCTAATCTGTCAGGTTAAGAGCAATGTAAGATGCTTCATGAGGCTCTACTGGAATGAACTCAGCACAACACCATCTGCACATTGTGCTCCATGGTATATTCATGGACTGCCTTCTTTTGTGCGAGAAGTGTCTCACACATATAAAATGCTGAGTTCCATCTTACTGGAACATTTTGTTTTAGTTGCTGTATTAGCAAGTTGTTTTTTTTTTTTTTCTGGAGGTCAGCCAAGATGCCACGTGATTTTACAGAGTGACTAAAATGGCCACAGATTTTCTTTGCAGTTCCCACTAGTGTTACCATATTATTGTCACTGGAAAGCAAAGCTCATACTAACAGATTTAATGAGTGTGCAAAGCACAGAATGTGAGTAAAACCATCACACTTCAATACACTAACAATATTTGCACCATTGTCTGAAACCACAAATCCAGTATTGAGTCCCAGGGGCTCTTATCACTCAGAAATTTTTCATGCAACTCTTCCAAAATATTGTCAGTGGTGTGATGCCTACCAAACATGCTAATGCAAAGGGCTTCCATTCTTTGTCTTCCTTCCTGTACACTGCTGCTTGTGGTGGTGTTTGAAGATGATTGTAACACCCAGTGTGTTCTGAGGCACATATAAGTGATATATGCAGTGGTTTGACAACTCGTCCACAGGTCTGTGGTCAGGTGCACAGCACCACATTCACTCTCTTTAAAAACTAATTACTACCAATAGCTTCGTATGAAGTCTGAACTATCCTTTGCTTAACCTGACACGAAATGGCTGCCCAGGAGATAATGAGTTCCAATTTTATTTTACTTTGCATACATTTGCACATTTTGGGAATGGCAACAGTTGCAAAATATTTATAGCCTAGTATGTTGTAACATGGAGAAAAATATTTTAAAAGGGCTCTAACACTGTCTTTCTCCACCACAGAAAATGGCTGCATATCCTTAGCAATAAATTCAGCTATTAACTGATTAATTTTTAATGTTACTTGATGTAATCTACTGTAGGCAGTTTTTTGTTCAAGCATTGCAGTAATGGTCTGCTGTTTAGTTCATGCAGGGGGGCAAAATCCACGGGATTGTAGTGGCAAAGCTGTAGCTTGTCCAAATACTTTTGTCAGTAAAGTCGAACATGTTTTTTTCTGCCCTGTCTCTTGGTCTTTTCACCCTCACCATTGTGTGTAGGATTATTTTCATCACAGATATTTCTCCATTGCTCAAGACTGCTGCCCAGCTAAATGGTTGGATGTACTCTTTGCAAATGCCTTTTTATGTTTGCTTGCACGCATGTACCTGAAACATAGTGCCACCATATGAGAATTCGTAGGTGTGCCTCCCCCACTTCCAATGCCCGGTCCCTTTTGTAGGCATGGCTGCACTGCACCAATGAATGTCCAAGCTGTCTATGACAGTGTTCAGATGCACTGGCATGCATTTCTGAGGAAAATACTACCAAAATCAGTGGTGGTAATGTGCGGGCAATTTGCATACTGCCAGCGACAGTATGCAAATTGCCTACATCACGTCTTCACTGCATCTGAACTGTCATGGACAGTTTGTTGTAACCTCCCCCCACTTACATAGCATACTGGGACCCCACCCCAGTGTGCTCATGCACTTCCCTCCACCCGCGTACACTGTATGACCGACAGGGGTGCCCAATCTCCCGTTGGTTCCACTGCCCCTCAAACAGACCTCTAGTTGCCACTCTGGGAGCCCACCCCAGCATGGCAAACATTGGTATGGCCAACAGGGGTGCCCAATCCTCTGTCAGCTCCACTGCTGCCCCCCCAAAAAATAACCTTTCAGTTGCCATGCTGGGAGCCCACCCCAGTGTAGCAGAAGTCCCGCGTCATCTTTCTGCACCCACCCTCTGTGCACCCACCTCCCCACCCCCCATACTTACCTCTGGAGTCCAGCATGACTATCTTTGGTGGACTGGGAACACATCTGCACTCTTCAAAGCTGACCACGAACTGAATAAATGCCAGTAAGCTGTGTAATAGCATAAATGGGTTTTTGTTTAACTTTGGTGCATATCTCAGCCATTTTGGGGAATTTTTTCACCAAATTTTCAAAATGGGGTTTTTGGGGCCCCACCACATGAACTCAGTCACTGTCATTTTGTTATTCGGTCCCAAAAGGTGATTTCACGGTCACTGCGTGAAACCACCTTTCGGGATGGATGAACGAAATGATATGGCACAGTTCATGAGGTAAGCCCCAAAACCTAAGTTGAAAATTTGGTGAAAAATTCCCAAAAATGACTGTGTTACGAGTGTGCATTGCGCAGTTCCTACGCACACTCGTAAGTTCGTGAATTTTTTATATTTTCACTCCAGACTTTCAACATTTCCATTTTACTACACCTCCTTATGAGCAGTACAGCTGTCATTTTTCACATCAATCAATCAATCAAAATCTTTATTTATCCAGGTGAACATCATTGAGCAGAGCTCTTTTACACGATGGACCTGGTTAGAACAGGGTCGGGTAACATCCATCATAAAAACATATAAATACATGTAAATAAGTATATAAACACAAACACAATGGTGCAGTAATAGGGGAGTAAAATGATAAAAGGAAGACAAGGCAAGCCATAACAGAGGAGGATTCAAATACAAGGGGGCAGGTCCACCATTGAACCATGCAACTGTATATAAGCCATGTTCTCTGTATAGAAGTACCAGTTAGTTCATTTACCAGGGGCAGTCACTAGTACTAGCCATGAACATGGCTTGGAGAACCACCAACTAATGGTAGATGGGGTACCAGAGGGGTATGTAATATGTGTTTGCTGATAAACCACTGTGGAGTGAAGTCCCAAGGATAGGTTCAGAACTGATTCGGCGGTGGGGGCCTAAGGGGAGAGGGAAAGGGGAGTTAGGACTTTTATAGTATGATTGCATGTAGATTGTGGATGAGTGCAGTATAGAGTTGTGAAAAGAAGGCTGGAGAAAGTGAGAATATAGACCAGTATCAAAGGGAGGACAGAGGCATCAAGATGTTACATGAAAGCATAATGACAGACCAGGGCTAGGAGGAGACAAGCACTAGAAGTAATTCATTCATGGTTAAATGGTACAGGTTAGCATGATGACAATTCATGGTCATGGGAAACAATTGCACTGATCATTTCTGAGACGTGAATATAAGAGCTTGAAAGTTGAGATGCCGATGGGTGACCTCAGTTTCAGTTTTTTTTTTGCAATTTATTCCACCAGGAGGACAGTGTAAAGCTTATAGCAGCCCTGCCAAAGTGAGAGTTAACTTTGGGAACCATCAGTAGGAGAGATTTGCAGCTTCTCAGGGCATAATTGCCTATTGGTTTTATAGGAAGACAATCTGTAATGTATTGGGGCAGTTTTTTGGAAACGGCTCTCAGAGTCCATAAGGCTGCATTTTTATCATGCCTGAATTGAAGATAACTCCACCCCACTGATTGATATAGGGAGCAGTGGTGAGTGGAATAAAGCAGGCCTGTGATGAACCTCAAAGCTCTATGATATAATGTGTCAAGTTTGGTGTGGTAGGAAATGGGACAGTGACTGTAGAGGATGTCAGCATAATCTATCAAGGATAGAAAGGTTGATTGTACCAGCTGTAGTTTGGCATTTCTAGTTAAGAAGCAGGCTATCCTAAAGAACAGGCCAAGTCTCTGTCGTAACTTTTTGAGTAATTCTTCAACGTGTTCTATAAAGGAGAGCCTATGGTCCAGCCATACTCCCAGATATTTGAATTTAGGGACAAATTCCAACTTCTCGCCAAGAATTGTAGTAATCTGTGGCACAGGATCTGATAGGGCTGAATTTACCATTTGGGCAGAGGAAGAAAAGAGTATTGCTTTTGTTTTCTTGGCGTTAAGTAAAATTTTTTTGTTTAGGAGTTGGTGTTGCAACAGGTTGTACTCAGACTGAAGGTCATTACATGCAGATTGTAATGACGGGCGGCTTACGTAAAGAACTATGTCATCTGCAAACAGATGAATGTTGGCCTTAGCTATGCTTTCATCAATATTGTTGATGTATATTGCAAATAAGATCGGTCTTGAGATAGAACCCTGGGGAACACCTCTTAGGAGAGGTTTGAGAGTTGAGAGATCTCCTTCCGCTCTCACCTGCTGGAAACGATCAGGAGGTAGTTGTTGAACCACTGTAAAGATAATGGGTCAGCACCTAGTGAGGTCAGGGAAGAGAGTAGCAGAGAATGGTCAACAGTGTCGAAGGCCTTGCTCAGGTCCAAGAACACGGCGCAGGTGTAATTCCTGTTGTCTAGCTCTCTTTGCCAGTCATTAGTCACTTTGGCAAGTGCTGTGATGGTGCTATGTTTAGCTCTAAACCCTGATTGGACTGGATTAAGCAGGTTATTAGCTTCTAGATACTGCCTTAGCTGGTTACTTATGACTTTTTCCAGTAATTTTGACAAGACCGGGGGAGAATCGAAATTGGTCTGTAATTATTTAGATCACAGGGATTTCCGGACTTGAACAGGGGTATGATGTGTGCTGTTTTCCATATTGAAGGAATGGATCCTTGAGTTAATGATAGGTTAAATAAATGGGTTATGGGCACGGCTAACACATGGATGGCCACCTTCAAGAAATATGGGTCGAGGGTATCCGCATCAGCACTTTTTTTTTGTATCCAGTTTTAGCAATAGGTCTTCAACTTTTTTCAGAGTAGTAGGATGCAAGGAGAAGACTGAATCAGTGACGCTAGGATCTGCACCTTGATTATCCACCTGAGAGCATATCAGATTTGCAGGGGGTATTGTCAAAGGCTAAGCCTGCAGTCGCAAAGTGATTATTGAAGGCATCCAGAATTTCCAGTCTGTCACTAATGGTGTTATTGTTTAAGGAGATTTCATCAGGTAGTGAGCCACTGGACACATGACTAGACAAGTCCTTGATGAGTTTCCAAAATTTTGTAGGATTTGTGGAGGAAGAGAGAAATTCAAAATGATAGTATGCAGCTTTTGTATCTCTAACCATTCTAGTACATGAGTTTCGTGCCCTTTTGAACTTGCACCAGTCTGCAGCTCACTGGGTTTTGCGTGCTTTTTTCCATAGGTTATCTCTTTCAGTCAATGCTGATTTTAATAATGGTGTGAACATTCTACATGCATTTTTTGCTATTCGCACCTTAACTATAGGGGCGTATTTATTTAGGGCATCTAGGATAATTTTGCTGAATATGTCGAATGCTGATTGCATGTTTTTTGCCAAATAGAACTCTTGCCAATACAAGGAGTGTTTCAGTTCGTTTACGTAGGCAGTGAGATCAAAGTTCCGTCTAGATCTCTTGGCAGCAAACTTCAGTGAAGTAGTAGGTTTGTTGCTTGATCTTATGCAAGCAATAAATGAGTGATCACTAATATCACTGAAGAAGGTGCCGCCAAAGGAGAAGAGATGTGGTTTAATCACTAGGATAACATCTAGCAGGGAGCTGTTATCCACATTCTTTTTATTTACCCGTGTTGGTTCGACAATAAGTTGCAATAATCCATGGGTGTCACAGAAAGCTACGAGAAGAGCAGTGGTGTTAGATAGCCAGTCTAAATTAAGATCCCCAAGAATAATTATTTCTGAGGATTGTTGTTCGATGATATTACTCAGATGAGGTAACAACTGTAGATCGGCAGAAGGAGGTCTATAGCACCCTATGATACATAATGTTGAAGTGTGCGAGATGGTGACTTGAAGAGACAGACATTCATAAGCATTTGCAACAGATAAAGCACTCAGCAGGATGCAGTATACCTATCCTTGACATAGATGGCAACCCCTCCACCCCTGGAGTGTCTGTCTGCTCTAAATAGTAAATAGTTAGGGATACTGACTTCCCTGTCAGAGGTGGCCAGTCTAAGCCAGGTTTCTGAAACCACTAAGATGTCTGGTCGAGTATGGAGGACCCAGGCCTGGATCATGGAGAACTTTTTTAACGGACTGCATACATTAATGTGGAGGAAACTCATGCCTTTCAGTGTGGCAAGGTCACATGTGATTGCAGCTGGTGGCCCCGGATTGAGCTCCACATTTCCTGAGCACAGGAGAAGAAAGAGTAAAAGTTTTCTTAGAGTGGCAATAGTAAGCTTCGTACTGGTAACCCCTTTACGTCATTGTGGGCCATCGTCCTGGGGGGGCACGCCTCAACATTTTTTGCCCTTCCCAATAAGGGTGGCATATACGAGTACTCTGACTGCTATCTGTAGAGGTGACGCCTCTATGATGTTGGTGGAAGTCATAAGCTGAGGTGGTAATTCATTTTGTGTACCAGCGTTAAAGATAATATGAAAATAGTGTTGAAGAATTGGGGAGTTGAAAAGGCTTATATCCACGTAGGGACAGGAACTAGTTACAGAGCAGATCAGATTAGTATCCACAGTAATAAAGTCTTGAGGTGGCATATATTGGGCTTGCGATATGAGATAGAAGAAGGACCAGAACAGGATCCACGATTTGACACACATAGTGGAATAAGGATGGGGGGAGCTAGAGAGGAGTGAGCTAGAAGCGGGTGGGATTTACGTGTATTTTAATCAGGACTGGGGTTGGGCAAAAGACCGGGGGTGGGTGGGTGGGGAAAATGTGTTTTGTGCATGTAGTGCACAATGGCGCAGTCGATGTGAGAAATCAATGTTTGGGATAGATTAAGAAAATTGCAGTGACACTGTTCATGAGCAGAGGTCTTAAAATGGCTATGTTAAAAATTTGGTGACAAAAGTCCATAAAATGACTGTGTTACGAGCGAGCATTTCGCAGTTTTCACGCACCCTCATATGTTCATGAATTTTTTATATTTTCAGTCCAGATTTTCAACACTGGCATTTTTCCATACCTCCTTATGAACATTACTGCTGTCACTTTTCACACCCTGGCCAAAATGTGTTTTGGCACTTCCGGAGCAGAAATGCGTGGTTGCTGTGGGAAATCACTGTTCGGAAGAGATTAAGAAAATCACAGTGACACTGTTCATGAGTGGAGGTCCCAAAATGCCTGTGTTGACAATCTGCTGGAAAAAGATTCCCAAACTAATTACACTAGGGGTGTGCATTGCGCAGTTTCTGCACACACTCATGACTTCATCAGTTTTTTTATATTTTCACTGCAGATTTTCAACATTGCCATTTTTTACACCTCTCCATGAACAGTACAGCCGTCATTTTTCACATTCTGTTTGAAATGTGTTTTCCCACCTGTGGTGCCAAATGGTGTAGTCACTGTGCAAAATCAGTTTTCAGCTAAATGAACTGATATTGCCACTTTTCATAAGGTGGGGTCACAAAAAACCCATGTTGAAAATTTGGAGTGAAAATACCAATGAACGCCTGAGGCATTAGGGTTTCCAACCATAACGCCCCATGTTGTAGAGACTGAGAGGCATCAGGGGTGTGACTTGGGATTGTCACCTGTAATGCTCATACCATCCAACCCCCACTCACACCCTGCAGCCAGTGACACGCATCAAGGTGTGCCTTGGACTCTTCAGCCCCAAAGTTCTCCCCATTCTCCTATACTGCAACCATCTCACCATATTTCCTGATGGAATGGGGTGAGCATAAGGCCCAAAGACCCCAATGCACACCATGACACTTGTCGGTGTCTGCAGGGAAGGATGTGGTGAAGTGGTGTGGCCGTTATGCCTGACGACCCAAAGGCACACTCCAATGCCTGTCAGTCTCTGCAGGGTGGTGGTGGGGTTGGCTTCAGTTAAATACTTCACTGCCATTCCTATTATGCATCTTTCTCATTCCTACACTACCAATGCCAATGTCAGCAAGTAAACATTCGGCATTGACAAATGCTTGTTAGTGCTGTTGTGCTTAACTACCCTCTCACTTTCCCCTGCTAACTTCCCAATGACAAAAGGTGCAGACAGCAACACATTCATTTTTGGGATGTATATGAAAATAGCTCCGCACAACTGAGGTGGAACGTTTTGTCATCATGCCAGGAACTGCAGCAATTTTGGTGGCTGGTGTTTCTGGCCCTGATTCATGCACACTGTGGCTGTCCCCGGAAGAGCTACCATGATTATTGATTGTTTTTACACTACTGACTGTGACTAGTGATGGTGCTTGCTGAATGTGTTTTTGTTTTTTCTTTTTGGGTTCAGGAACCCAGGTAGCATCCACTGCCTTATCGATATCCCATTCTGATTCATCACCTTTGGAGGAACATAACTGTGATACACTGTGCTTGTGATCTTGTTCTTGTACATTTACAACCTGTTCTTCATCAGAGACGCTGCCTTCTGATGAAGGAGCCCAATAAGCATGAGCAGCATATCATGGAGTGCCATGTCTAGTGGTACTAGATAGAGCCTTTTCCTTAATCATTGACTTGCTAGGTCTAACGGTTTTGGCTTCCTGTTTTTGAGTCTTACTTTTATCAGATTTTTCTCTCAGTACCAACAGTGCTGCATTACTTTGATCAGAGGATTCCCCAACATTTGTTTCTTTTTCTGGTTGTGTTGCTTCATTATCAGTTGTATTGTATCTTCGGTAGTGAATTCACCTTTTTTTTCTGAATTTGTTTTCAGGAAATATTTTTATTGTTACATGTATCGATTTCAGCCATACTGCTGGTGTTGGCCACACGTTCCTTTTCCATAACTGACTCTGATTCTGAATCCATTTTTGGGGTCCACTTAATTAGTAGTATTAGTTTGAATGCAGATGTGGGTAACGCAGAGTCTGAGATGTGACACCCCCTTCACAATATGTGAGGCACTATGATCTAGTAGTTGTTCAGATGCAGAAATGGGCAGCACAGAGTCTGAGACGTGACATCCCCCTCTCAAAATACACGAGGCACTATATGACCTAGTAGTAGTTCAGGCACAGAGATGGGCAACACAGAGTCTGAGTTGTGAGTGACACCCCCCCTTCAAAATCTATTCTGTATGGCACTATAAGGCCCCATCAAAATCATTGAGGCACTGTGACCTTCAGACAGAGTCTTCCTGTCCTGTCCTGTCTGCTCCCCCTATTAGTTCTTACTTTCTCAATATTTTTTTTTACAAAAGTATATTTTTTCAAGAAGAGAGAGAATTATTAAGTTGCTGGATGCTGTGCACTAGTGATAGTCATGCTTTTTTTTTCAGTTTTGTAGACTTTGCATAAAAACAGACTGAGTTCACCAAACTTATACCTAACTTATTCAGGCACAGAGATGGGCAACACAGAGTCTCAGATGTGACACCCCTACCTTCAAAATCTGTATGGCACTATGACCTAGTAGTAGTTCAGGCACAGAAATAGGCAATGCAGAGTCTGAGACATAGATGACACTCTTCCATCCTTCAAAATCTGTATGGCACTATAAGCCCCCCTCAAAATTACTGAGGCACTATGATCATCAGTCAGAGTCATCCTGTCCTGTCTGCTCTCCTCATTGGTTCTTACTTTCTTAATATTTTTTTGTAATTTTTTATACAAAAATATATTTTTTAAAATAAAAAAAAATAATTATTAAGTGGTTGGATGCTGTGCACTAGTGATATTTACACTTTGTAATCAATTTTGTTTATTTTACAAGAAAAAAGACTGATTTTATCCAACCTATACCTAACCTATTCAGGCACACAGATGGGAAACAGAGTCTGAGATGTGACACCCCCTTTCAAAATCTATACGGCACTATGACCTAGTAGCAGTTCAGGCACAGAGATGGGCAACACAGAGTCTGAGACGTGATGCCACCCTTCACAGCCTGTATGGCAATATAAGCCCCCTTCAAAATTAGTGAGGCACTATGACTTTCATACATACAGAGACCTCCTGTCCTGTCCGCTTCCTTATTAGTTCTTACTTTATTAATATTTATTTTTGTAATTGTTTTACAAAAATATATTTTTCAAAAACAGCTTAATCTGGTTCAAGGTCAGTTGGCATTAATCTGTATCCTCCTCCCCCGTGTCGTGCCTGAAAATAGGCAGGATTTGTCTAGTGCACTTACCCGGTCAACAAAAACTAACTAAATAAAATAAAAAAGAAATAAAAAAGAAAAAGAATATTTTTTTTACTGTGGAGTAACATACTCTTTAACATCTGCATTCTGCTGTTGAATTCTGTTGGTCTCTCTCACTCTCCCTTTCTCTCTCTTTCTAAGAAAGAACGACATTGTTTTGTGTTTTTTTTTTTGTTTTGTTTTTTGTTTGCTGTGGAGCCTCCACACACACAGCTGTCTCCTTTCAATGCAAAGCCCCAAATGAGCTGGATACACTGTTTCCTATGGGATATCCTGTGGTGGCTGATAAACAAGATTGGCTAGAACATGAGTCAATCACAGACAAAAGACCCTAATTGGTTGGCTCCCTTCAGTGCCAAGATTGTTTGCCTTTGTTGGTCATGTGACAGTCCAGGGACTTGGGAGTATTCAGTAGAGATCAGGAAAAAATATATTTTTTTTTATTTCTGTACCCTGCTCTGCCATCCATGGAACAGGCTGCTGCTTGTAATCCACTGGACTGGACTACACTTCTGAACCAGGCCAACTTGGCTACTTGGGCCAAGCTACAAAAGGCTCAGTATTCTTGAACAGATCCGAGTTGGCCCAGTTTGGGGAGGTTTGGAAGTGTGGCAGAGCCAGTTCACCCATCACTAATTCCAATCTCCTCCCAATAAAATATTACAACAGTTTAAAGCTACAGTTTCTTTCCCAAGTATATTCAAAAACTTGTCATATTGTAAAAAAGGCCCATAAAAGGAACCAGTGACTGTTTCCTGCCTATACAGTTCCTCCTTAACTAATATAAATCTGCCTTCATTGTCCTTAATCTGTTTGATTAACTTGAAGTCTGTCCCCTTTGCAAGAAGAATAGCAACTCCTCGTGATAGATAACCCCCTATCTGATGAATAAAGGACCACAACTGAATCTCCCCCATGTCTGTTGCAACAGTGTCTCTAATTTCTATTTTTCACTACAGGTTGGCCACCTGTAGTATATCTTTATACCATGATTTCTATCTTTATTCTTTCTTCCCTGAACTCAGTCCCTCAAAAAAACTGTATGGAACTGCACCAAATAGACAGCCTTGCCTGGCTGGAGCCATTTGTTATATGTGAGCTGATGCTGGAAATGGTTAGGAAGCCATTTTCTATAAATATTTAATGAGGTTTCCCTGAGCTAATGGAGACTGAAATAAATGGGGTAGTTATCTGCTCACAAGAACTTGTAACCCAAAGATAAAGAGCCACTCCATTTAAACAAAACTTTTGTCCAGTTACAAAACGAAAATGAAAATGAGTCCGATATGTTGGAGTCCCTCCTTGATAATATTAAAAAAGAAATAAAGGGAGAAGTACATTTTCTTCAAGCAAACTTCCCTTCTAAGTAATTGTGTGACCGTGCTGGGTGGTTGCCTCAGAAATAAACATATTCTTGCACCCGCTGCAGCCACTCACATTAACAAGAACAACTAAGTAGTAAAAATATTGCATGAAATGTTTAGCAGCAGTAAAAGTATTGTTAAATGTTCATTAATGTTGAGAGGGTGGAAAGGGAGTGAAATGGGAAAGCTCACCCTCTTATTCACATCCTTTAACACCCTATTCAAAATTAGTTAAAGTTATGCAAGCATAAGTTCTACCGAAGTGGTGCTTATCAGTCAATGTTGGTAGTCTGGTGGGCCAGGAAAAGCAGGCCCAAAATCAAACTATTATTTATGTAAGGGTCCTCTTTAGGGACAGGCAGCCCAGATAGACAGCCTGTTTTTGCTAGCGACAGAGATGTGATGTCATGAAAGAAGGGGCTTAGATCAATTATGGTGATAATATTGTTTATTTTACTTATGGAAGAAAATAATGTTTAAACCCTTATGCCTATCAATGACACACTATATTATCTTGTATATACAAGGTTTTATAGTAATAAAATGCCCTCCTAGACACTTTTACAAGTAAAAATGTGATAACAGATGGGTCACATGTTCATGAGGCCACAGGCTGGCAGGTATTAAATCCTGCCTTCTGGAAGACTTGTTAGCTAGGTTGGTCAGTGGAGAGCTGACTGTGTTGGAGGAAGCATCGAGGTGTGTATGCAAGTTTTCATATACTGGGAATTCTGTTGGCTGAAGCTAAGCCTGATAAGTGTACATTGAAGGAAAGGTGTACTGTTCTTGGAACTGAGAGACTAACCACTGATTTCTTTTCTGTATATCTGCATTTTTTATTATTTTTTTTATTTTGGTAAAATAAATATCGCAAAGTGTGTTTTAAAGTAAATTACTGTGTCTGTGCATCTGTTTAACCCTCAGCCCTTCACACCCCTCTACTGTTGTTTGTTTCAGTAGAAAAGTATGTGGATATGATGTTCATTTGTCTGTTTTAAAATTTGTAAAGGGTTTTGAGATTTGGAAAGGCGATACATAAATAAAAAGCTATCCATCTACATGTCATATTCTTTTCAAGTCCCAGGACAATAAACCTGTGACTCCTCAAGAAAATAATATTGACCCAAACAGGAAAACAATAAACTGCTGGTGAACTTTCCAGCTATTTTTATTCAAGGTTGGCCCAGCAGACAACTAAGTGCATAGGATGCTTGTGCAACATGGTAGTGCTGGTCCTACAATGGAAGAGGTTACGGTTAGATATGTGTGTGTCCTTTCATGCTCTTCATTCTGGAGGAACTACCACTCTCTCAGGTTGTGATGGCACGAAGCCCTCTTGATGAGAGTTCCACCCCTAGAAGTGCTACAGGAGGTCCCTTGGCTGTTGGTACTATAGTGAAGATGCCCAGAGGGAGAACAGTGAGCCAACAGAGAAGATGAAGTGGATGGCGGGAGCAGCAGAATGAGCATCCAGAGTATGCTTGGTCATGCGTGCTTCTTATAGTGCTCAGTGGGGGGGCGAGGTCACCCACTGCCCCCCCCAAACCCCAGGTAAGCCTGCCAATTCACTGGTCCAGCAAACAAATTAAGTGTGTAGGTTGCTTGTGCGACACGGTAGTGCTGTTGCTACAATGGAAGAGGTTATGGTTTGATACACGTGGCATTTCACGCTCTCTGTTTCAGAGAAACTACCACCATTTCAGGGTATGATGTCATAGAACCCTATTGAAGAGGGTTCCAAACATAGAGGTGCCACAAGAGCGAGATCCCTTGATTGAAGGTAGCGGAGGGAAGATACCCAAAAAACTCAGAGCTGAAGGCACAGAAAACCATTGGACCATCATTCAACTGAGCAGCAAAGGTAGACCACAGCCACACCAAATGAATACATCATCATCTGCATCCCAGCTCGACCAGTGGCATAAACAAAAAATGCAAACTGCAAGCAGCTACGCTGCTGAAAGGCTAACAGGGGTGCAAGAAGCAACAAAATGTGAGCTCAGAAACCAACAAAAGCTGCAGCACTCACCCTCTGTGGCTGTGGACTGAAAAGATGGAAACAAATTCTCCAAAGTGCTGAAAGAAGGCTTTATTTGCACAAAGAAGCAGATGATACAACAGGTCCAACCTCTGCAACAATTTCAGATGCCAAAAGTCAGTGGTGCTGTCCCCAACATTTTGCGCCTGTACCTGCGCTTGGCGCTTTTTCAAGAAGATCCTCAAGGAAAACTGGGCAACTCAAACAGCTTGAGTTTTGGTAATCAAGGGAAGGGAGAGGGGGACTGGCATACTTTGGAGGAAGTAGGAACTCACTCCATCTATCTAATGGGATGATCATCCTTGAAGGTGTCACAGAACTGATATCATATGACTAAAAGGACCAGAGGGAAGGTCACACACCTGGAGGAAGGAGACTCGGTTCTCATAATAAGGAAGATTAGCCTCTTGTGAGGAGCTTAACCCTGCAATGGAGGAATGTCCACCTTGCACACCCATAGGAAGCATAAACCTGGTGGGTATCACAGAGTTGCAGTCATGTAACTAAAGGAGCCATAAGTGCGGGGGCTCCATCCCATGGTTAGGGAGCAAAGTCCCTGGGAGCAAGGTCCTACTAAAGAAAGGGGCACGAGTAGAGACTGTGCATGTGCATAGCAGGTGCAGTGGGCAAATTAGTGCCAAGCAAGTGAGCTGCCCAGACAACTCCTGGGTTTGATGGGTTGAAGGTGTCACAGAGTTGCAGTCATATGACCAAAGGAACCATTACAGAAGATTCCACTCCTACACTATGCTTAAACTACAGGACACCAAAACAACCACTTGGTCTACAGAACAGCTCTGGCTATACCTATGAACTACAGCACAGAAAAGAAATCTATCTGACTACCACTAGTCCCTATCAAGCTAGACCCTCAAGCTACTGTACCTTAGTCAAACTAGGCCCTAACTAATCCCAGAAGGAGTGGTGATACCTCTAACAGGAAAACGTGCAGACAGAGACAATCCAGGCAGTTTGGTCAGTCAGTACGGAGCCATGTTGGCAAGTGTAGGATGCCCTGGAGGGGCTCAGGTAGCTGCAGTATGATGCTAAGGGGGTAATGCATACTTAATCCTGATGTTATCCTTGGGGTGAAGCCCTAGTGTCATGGGGCATGAGCTAGGTGGAGGGGGAAAGTGGTCCAGTAGTCATTGACACATAACCCCAGGTGACACCTGTTTGTCAAGGGGGTGTGATCCATGTAGAAAAGGGGCATAAGCCCAGTAGTCATGGGCTGTAAGCCCAGCTGTGTTGGGGCATAAGGCCAGATTCATTGTGGCGTGGCCCCGATTGTTGGTGGGGCATAAGTCTGGTAGTCATGGGGCAGAAGCCTGATGGTGGTTAGGGTGTAAGCCTAGCAGTCATTGGGGCATGAGTCCTACAAAGAAGAGACAGGCAAAGGCCATGGCAATATGGAGGAAGGCACAAAAAGGGAGAGAAAAGCATGGCCACAGCAACAGCTGCACAAAGGCGGGAGCCCTGTAATAGCCAGGATGAAGAATGGCAAATGCAGAAAAGAGCCAAGGTCAGGAAGAACCCAAAGGCAAGCAATGCAGGAAGCATGCAGCAGGCAGAACGAGGGAGCCCAGCAGCACTCTCCCCAAGCAGCTGAAAAGGGAGGAGCAGGCAACAAAGCAGGAATGGAGAGAGCCCCCAAAGGAGGTCCAAGGAAGGAACAGCCCCAAGGACAAAATAGCACTGAGAAGGGCGCAGGACACAAAGGCAGAAGTGCACAGAAGACAGTAGTACTGAAACAGGAGCAAATGTAACAGGGCTGGTGTGGTGCATGGGAGTCAGCAACACTGTAACACCATTGCAACAAGTTAGAGCTGCATCTCAACCCATGAGGCTGTCCATAAATATCACCTGCATAACCTGTTTCAACTGGTGAACTGCAAAGGACATATGAACCAGCAAAACACTGATGTACTGTAATGCGATGCCGCTAGGCACAGCAGCAGGGGAGGACAGATGCTGACAGTACGAGAAGACAGCAGATCACAAACTCATAAGTACAGGTAGCTGGGAGTGTGGAGCCATGGGTACTAAGGACCTCAAGCAGAGAGTGCCAAGTGCAGCGCCAACTCAGGCCAGGAGGGTCAACCAGAGGCAAGCCAACCACATTGTATGAACGCAAGAAAGCAAGGGGACTGGAGTTGACAAAGACTGCTGCAGAGAGGAAAGCAAGCATGTAAGGCAAGAGACAAAGGTAAGCACACAGCAAGCATGCACAGACACAGCCACAGCCATGGAGGATACATGGGCAGGGTAGAGGCAGAAGTGTTGAGCAGCAGCCATGCAGCAGCAGCTAAGGGAATGGGACAGCAGACAGAAGCAAGCTGCAGTGACAAGAGGCAACAAAATGAGCATCCCGAGGATACTAGGACATGCATGCTTCTTATAGCACTCAGTGGAGGCGTAGCAAGGTCGCTCGCTACCCCACCAAACCTCAGGCAAGCCTGCCAATATTTTCACAACCAAAAGACAAGTTCTTGAAGTTGAGATCAAATTCATTTAAAAAAATGTTCTAACAAGGCAGAAGTGGCACATCAGTCAATATGTTATGTTGGGAACTGGGGGAAGGGGGGTTGGGCAAGGGAGGGGTAGGTTCAAATGACGTTGTTGACTCCTAGCATAGTGCCAAGAGCCAGCAGCTTTGGAGCCCTTTTTATGTTTGCTTGCACGCATGTGCAAGAAACATAGTGCCGTCATCTGAGTTTTCGGAGGTGTGGCACCCTGTCTTCCATTTCAGTCAGTGTGTTTGCAGGCACGGCCACAGTTTGCCAATGAATGCTGCAGCTGTCTATGACAGCAGTTGAAAATGCAGTGCCATACAGTTGAAAGGGAGAGCTATCACATGCTCATGCGCTCCTCCCACACACACACATGCATATTGCATGCTCATGCGTCCCCCACGCACACACTGTATGGCCGACTGGGGTGCCCAATCCCCCGTCGGCTCTGCTGTGCTCTCCTCCCCAACAGAGTTCCAGGTGCCATGCTGGGAGCCCACCCCAGCGTGGCAACATTCAGTATGACTGACGGGGATGCCTAATCCCCCATTGACGCCACTGTTTACCCTCCCTCCCCAAGAGACTACCAGGTGCCATGCTAGGAACCCATCCCAGCATGGCAATAGTCCATATGACCAACGGGGGTGCCCAATCCCCCGTCAGCTCCGCTGCCCCCCAAACAGCCTTCCAGCCCACCCCAGCATGGCACAAGTCCCACGTCGTCCTTCTAAAAAGAAAAGCACCTGAAAAGAAAAAACCTTCCCTTGCTGACTGTCCTGACCCCCATCCCCCCACCAGCACCCACCCTCTGCACACCCAGCCTCCCCACACCACCCCCCACATCACCCCATACTTACCTCCGGAGTCTGGTGCGATGATCTTCGTTGGACCGGGAACACGTCTGCACTCTTCAAAGCCGACCGCGAACTGAGGAAATGCCGGTCAGCTGTATAATGGAATAAATAAGGTTTTTTCAACTTTGATGCATATCTCAGGCATTTTTGGGGATTTTTTCACCAAATTTTTAACATGGGGTTTTTCGGACCCTCCTCATGAATTCTGTCACTGTCATTTTGTTAATCGGGCCCAGAAGGTGATTTCGCGGTCACTGTGTGGAACCACCTTTTGGGACCGATTTATGAAACAACAGTGTCAAAGATCGTGAGGTAGGCCCCCAAAAACCCTGTGTTGAAAATTTAGGAAAAAATTCCCAAAAATGACTGTTTTACAAGCATGTGTTGCGCTGTTCCTACGCACACTCGTAAGTTCGCAAATTTTCAATATTTTCACTCCAGATTTTCAACATTGCCATTTGACCACACCTCCTTATGAGCAGTACAGCTGTCATTTTTCACATCTCGCCCAAAACGTGTTTCCGCACATGTAGCGCACAATGGCGCAGTCAGTGTGTGAAATCAATGTTTGGGACAGATTAAAAAAATCACAGTGACACTGTTCATGAGCAGAGGTGTTAAAATGCCTATGTTAAAGATGTGGTGAAAAAAGTCCATAAAATGACTGTGTTATGAGCGACCATTGTGCAGTTTCCACGCACCCTTGTAAGTTCAAGGCTTTGTAATATTTTCAGTCCAGATTTTCACCCTGGCATTTTTCCACACTTCCTTATGAACAGTACAGCTGTCATTTTTCATACCATGGTCGAAATGTGTTTTCGTACTTCCAACGCAGAAATGCGTGGTCGCTGTGGGAAATCACTGTTCGGGACAGATTAAGAAAATCACAGTGACACTGTTCATGAGCGGAAGTTCCAAAATCCCTGTGTTGACAATCTACTGTAAAAAATCCCCAAACTAATTGCATTACGGGTGTGTGTTGCGCATTTTCTACACATGCTCATGACTTCACCAGTTTTTTTAATATTTTCACTGCAGATTTTCAGCATTGCCATTTTTCACCTCCCCATGAACAGTACAGCTGTCATTTTTCATATCCTGTTTGAAATGTGTTTTCGCACCTGTGGTGCCAAATGGAGTAGTCACTGTGCAAAATCAGCTTTCAGCTAACAAACTGATATTGCCACTGTTCATAAGGTGGGGGTCACAAAAAGACCCATGTTGAAAATTTGGAGTGAAAATGCCAACGAATGCCTGAGGCGTTAGGGTTTCTGATCATAACGCCCCACCCTGTACAGATTAACAGGCATCGGGGGTGTGACTTGGGATTCTCGCCTGTAATGCTCGTACCATTCCACATCCTGCAGCCAGTGATAGGCATCAAGGTGTGCCTTGGACTCTTCTGCCCCAAAGTTCACCCCATTCTCCTATACAGCACCCATCTCACCGTATTTCCTGATGGAATGGGGTAAGCATAAGGGTCAAAGACCCCAAGGCACACCGTGACACTTATCGGTGTCTGCAGGCTAGGGTGTGGTGAAATGGCATGGCCATTATGCCTGACGACCCAAAGGCACACCTCAATGCCTGTCAGTCTCTGCAGGGTGCTGGTGGGGTTGGCTTCAGTTCAATACTTCACTGCCATTCCTATTATGCAGCTCTCTAACTCCTACACTACCAATGCCAATGCCAGGAAGCAAACATTCGGCATTGACAAATGCTTGTTTCTTTAAAGTCTGGTACCACAAAGAAGGGTGAGGTGGGTGGGTGCATGGGAAACTACTGGAAATAGGGTGGGGCAGAAGACTAGCCCTGAGAGTTAAGGTTTTTTAGTTTTACATTATTTAGGTATTTATATTTATTTCCAAATACTGAGTACATAGCTAGTTAAAAGATTAATTATTCAGCCCTGAATATTTGGGAACTTTAACTGTAACAGGATGCTCGTCAATGGGGTATAGGGCAGTCTATGGTGCCATACTGGGACCATCAGAAGACAGATCCGTTTACACCAAGGGAGACAGTCTGGGTTCTTGGACTTGTATCATACTGGGTAATGAACTTTTAACTGACTTGGTGCCTCCACCAATGGGAATTGGAGAGTGCTCAGGGCTATCGTGGCTACAACAAACAATCTTGGTGGGATGGGTCCCTGGGCGGAAATGGCACCACCTTTAAGAGTTAATGATGGTGTCCATAACAGCATTAGTCAGGCACCTAAAAACAGTAGGGTGACTGGCCTCAGCCTTATTTAAACACTTAGTTTCCCATTACCAGTTCTGGTTGCAAAATCATAGATATCAATTGGATATTCTCTATCCCCAGCATTCAGCAGGGAAAATACTGTAGAGTACTTAGATGGAAAAACTGAATTAATAAACAATATTAAAAGGCTGTGCACAGCCTGGGAGTTAGCTCTGGATGTTCAATGAAGCAGTGTTACATACGGGCATCTAGATCTGTCATAATGAATCCATGCCCAAGGGAAATCGGTCACATTTGATAGTCAAGGTGGACATCAGTTGTCATTTTGCAATACAACTGCAGCTGCGGGGTGAAAGTTATGGGCCCCAAAGAGAGAGTCAGGCTCAAGGCCTCTGAAGGGTGCTTGCAAATACTTATACACAATTTATTTCCAACCCACAAATTGGATAATACCACTCCAAAAAGTAGGTGCCTGAGTATTAATGAGGCAGATGGTTTCCTGTATATCTTCAATGCTCCTGCATGAAAGGTAATATGAAGGCAGGTGCCAGACACTGGCATGGTGACCCAACATGAGCAAGCTTCACTTCTTTGACTTCTGCTATCAGCTTGTGAGCTACTTCTCTGGCCCAAAGGGGATCTAGGGTTGGACACAATCAGGCAGGACCCCTTAAGGGGGAATCAACAACAGGCCCCCACCATAGTAAACTCATATGTGTAAGCCACCCCTTGCAGGGTGGGCTTACTAACCTGGCTTAGCTTAGGTTCTTCCCTTCTGGTAGGGCCCCTTTTCTTAGTTAGCGAGGTGGCTATGCCCACTTCTGCCACCAGGGGGCAGAATCCATTACTATTTAAGCCCTGGGTTTTCCCCCAGGTGGGAGAGATGGGAAGGTGGTAGTGTTGAGGAGGGAAAGGTGGCCGGGAGGGGGGGCATCAGCCTCTGACCCCAAAAGAAGTCAGCTGGCAGCATCGGTGTGATGCGGTGAGGTCTCCAAGGGAGGGCTGCTAGGAGCTTGGTGGACATGAGGGCCAGGGAGTATTGACATCAGCTGCTGCAGGAGGAGGAAGAAGGTGAAAAGGTTGGAACCTGTTTGAAGGCAAAGTAGTCCTAGTAACCAGAATAATGTACAAGGTTTTTCAGCAGTGGAGCTGTTGTGGTAGTGGCAGGACCGCAGCAGGGTCTACCAGAGGTGGCAGGTCTGATGGGATTTTCCTATGTGGCATGCTGCCAGGAAGGTAAGACAAGGAAGGAGAGTCGCATCCTGGGATACACCTTGGGGCCTGTTCTGCCTGTGTCTGGGGCAGGCCCATCAGACCCATTAAGGGTCGTGGCTCTGGGAACCAGTATTTGTGTAAGGAGGAGCCGTTGCTGCAGGCTCTGGTTCAGTTATGGATGGACTCAGAGGGAAGGAGGATATTTGGCACCATTTGGCTCAGTGGATGAGTGGATAACTGGTTTGGGAGCAGCCATAGAGACTTTAAGCTGCATTGTCCCGGGTTCCACTTTGGCCCGGCTGGCAGGGAGGAGTAATGCACTCCCTTGTTAGGAGGATCAAAGGTACATTCAAAGGAAAAGCGAACTTGGAAGGTATTTAAAAATCTCTGCCCAAGGCAGAACATCCAACTGTACTGTTTTGACTGGTACAATACCAGATTTCTGACAGTGGTACCGGATCCCGGCTAGTTCTTAGCGTGTACCAAATTTCGGTCGCCTGAGAAATTACTTTATTATTCAGTTGTCCCTGGCAATCTTTTCTGCTTGCTGCAGTGTGTGAATGCAACTTCAAGCACAATGACCCAAGTGGGAAAATATTGAATTTTTTATTGTAGTTTTCCACAATCTTAATGTCTGCTGCAGTGAGTGAGTGCAAGCATGGTGGTCCAAGAGGGGAAAGCGTCTGTCCTGTCCCCTTGGTAACCACACTGACATGCGCCAGCGCCAGCTCACCTGTGACCTCCAAAAGCAGCTGAGCTGCTGCAGCCTGGATGTTTCCCTTGAGAGACTTGGTGGGAGTGTTAGTCAGCAGTAAGAGTCATCTGTCACTGAGCCGATGTGCAAAATTGAATTTATTAATTACTAGTGGCTTGTCGGGTGTTGATTATGACTGTCCAGACAGCTGCAGCACTCAATCCATTGCACTGTGAAAGTAAAACGTGGCTCAGCTTGTTTAATTCTGCTGAGCACTTAATTAAAATTAGACTTAGCTGATTAGTCTGTAGTAATATCCATTGGGTGAGGCCGTGACCATCTGAGAGACATCGAGATTCCCTCATTGTAGTGCACTCTGAGCCCTGGCTAACAAACACAGAGCTGCTGGAGGTAAGTTCACTTTTGTCTTAATTCTATATGTAACTCTGTTCATCTCTCAGTCTCTCACAGTTTTTATCACAGGATGGCAACGACTGATCTGGAGTGTAAGACGGGAATGAGTCTTTGATAAGTTGGGAATTGGTGATGGCGGTCAAAATGGTACCATGCTCATCTGCTGATAGAAGGTGCTGCTAATTCAGACTTCAAAGCAGATGTATAATATTATAAAATGTTAAATAAAATGTAAAATATAAACAAAGGGCAGTGATTTCTATAATGTTCAAACTTGTATCTACATGATGTTTGAGGCTGAGTACCACGACATGGGCAAAGTGGAGTGCCCCCCGCAATGCAAAGTACCTATTTTCATCTGTCAGATGTTGGAGGGTCTTCCAAGGGAAGTTCTGTGTGGAGCTAGAGGGGTCTATACTTTAGGCCTTTGAAAACTCTTGGTAGCTGTGACCATTGCTCATGCTCTCTAAATGCTGTCTGTACTCATTCCCAGTCTCTCAGCCCCATGGAGCTGCTCCCTTTCATTTAATTTTTGGACACAATCATTTCCCATCCAAAATAAGGGTTTTATGTTTCTGTGATTTTGCTCGTGTTGTGTGGTCAATGAACTAATCCTCTGCACAACTTTTATCCTTGCCTTTTGAGTAAGGTTCCAGACCCTCCTCCCCGTTTCAGGATCAGCAGAATGCTGCTGGCCCTGAGAGTCAGCCAAGGGTAAGGAAAGGCCTTGCGTTTGAAAACATCTGTCAGGTGAGGCCCTCTTATCACTTCCAATAATGTGGAAAATGCCAGGAAGGTTTCTGGTCTGTGCCCCCGCTGTAACACCAGGACCCCTAGACAAAAGATGAGTCAAGGGGGGTTACAGATGGATGAAGCAGTCAGAGACTCAGCCAGGAGACAATTAGTGCCACTGCCAGACTCTAGACCCATCTGCCTCCTCTTAAGCCTGGCAAGTCCAGTTGCAACCAGAGTGCAATGGGGGTGAACAACAGTCGCAACAACATGCATTTCTTCTTTCCCTGAATCAAACTCTAAATCTGCAGGGGTTGGAGTACCTTATTTTTAGCCTTTAGGGCACAGCAACCCAGACAGCATGAAGTCTCTTGTTTAAAGGGAACATAAGGCAGTGGATGGTCTTGAAAGTAACACAATTCCTGGAAAAGGATTTTGCTGTAGCAGTAAACAGCTTATAGCAGTTGCACTTTTACAGATCTGCGCTCTTTAACCCATTACTGGCTAGGGAGGAAGCCTGGACCAGCCAACACTAAAAAGTGTAAGCCTTCCCCCCAAGCTTCTGGTAAAGGGGGTTGTTATACTACCATTCATGATATTCAGGAATTAATATTTGGTGGTTCACACCCCTAATATCTGTGCTGTTTGAATTCTCCCTGTGTGCAGCATAACAGCAATAGTATTTACCCTCCATCTCCTGGATTGTAAAGTGGTTTGGGATACAGTTTGTATACAAGACACTATAAACAGCAAATTCCTTTCCTTCCCTTCCTGTTTTTATAGTTTATTAATGCAAATGGTCCAGCTGAGACTCAGGTTCTCAGTTTATGTGGGGTCCTGCTTCAACCTAGCTTTCCAGCTGGAACTTATTAAAACACAGGGAGTTCAACTGACTTGACAAGGGCACACAGTTTGTATTTTGATTGAAAATCAAATTTGGGGGCCGGATTTTCAAAGGGGAGCAATGGGCTTGCATCAAGCCCAGCGTCAAAACCTTTCCATGTGCCATACCCTTTAGAGGCACCTGTGCCCAATTTTCAAAGCTCGGGTACAGTTGCAAAAGTTTACCCACTTTACAGCAGCTTGTGCCAAATCTCAGGCACAAGCTCTGTGAAAATGGTCCATGGGATTGATGCAAGATGAACCACAAAAAGATGGTCTGACATGTGTCAATTGCTGCTCAGGATAGAAAACCCCATTAGATTGCCATAAGCTCAGTGCACCATATCTTTGGTGCCCCTGGGGCTTGCGACAATCTGAAGCATTTGAAATCCGCCCCGGATCTTCTGGATCACAGCTCAGCACTCTAACCACTAGGTGAAATGCCTTCATTTTTGTCCCAGCACAGATAGCTTTCCAGTGTGCAAAAGTTAATTTTTCCTTTTGTAGCAGACCTCTGAAGAACAGATGATCAAGCCTAAGGAAAGTTTTGGGGTCCCAGCTGCATTAAAGGTTCTGAAATAATAGGACTATTTTTTTTTTTTTGTCCAAAAGTAGATGGTAACAATTTAGAATCCAAATGCCCAATTAATTTCTTAAAAGGCAAGATAAATGACAGGAATCACATCAAATTGCCACCCAAATCGCAGTGCTGCAATCTGTGCACATGAAAGGAGAAAGAGAGAAAGTAATTATGTTGCAGTCATTTATTTGGACTCAAGTCTACATTCCATAGGCTTTGTTCTTGTCAAGAATGACCACTTGTCCCATCACCAGGGAAGCTCATTCTGTTGAAATGTGTCCTTTAAAAAAGAATGGTTGAATGAATAGTTGACTGCAAATGTCCATTTGGGTAAATGTGAGACACATGCTCGTGTGA
The DNA here is from genome assembly GCA_016271365.2 of Neoceratodus forsteri. Taxonomy (NCBI): domain Eukaryota; kingdom Metazoa; phylum Chordata; order Ceratodontiformes; family Ceratodontidae; genus Neoceratodus; species Neoceratodus forsteri. The sequence goes on along the minus strand of CM057459.1, from coordinate 105,693,453 downwards.
GGCATTCCTCAGTAGATAGGGGCACAGGAGGAATAGGGTTCCTGCCACAGAAGCAGCCTGTCATTTGAAAAAGGTGAGGGTCACTAAGCAGAAATCAGGGGTCACGTAAGACAGAAAGCACTCCTGCCATGGTTTATGACTCACAGGAGGCTCTGCTGCTAATCTGAATGGTCTGATGACAGGCAGAGACAGATCATGAGCACATCCTAGGGGCAGAGCTCATGAGGGACGACCTCTCCTTTTTAGTACTACAGGTATACTTCTTTTATGCAACATCTTTGGACTCTGCCAAAAAAAGTAAAAATGCAGTTGATGGTCACTTCCTTGCCAGGGGGCATCACAAATACAAATATAAGTGATAGATTGTAACTGGGTTGCAGTGTGTGTTGTGGTTACTACTGCTGCCTTGTGGGCTCAAACAAGGCTGAGGGGCCTGGATCATTAAACTCCTGATCGGGGGATTTGTACCCAAAGTTTAAATAAACTGCGTGGTGTCACTGTCCAGAAAAGGGTTTAAGTGGACCTGGTGTCACTGTGGTACAAAACTCGGATGCAGCACCTCCCCACTGTAACTCCCCTTCCGTGAACCAACGCGGTGCAAGTTTCCAAAGAACATGCACTTAAAACTCTAAACAGACTGCAGCATACAAATTGTTACAAACCACAAACATAACTTGTTAGGGCAGCAGTCCTAAGAAAGGAAGGGGGCTTAGCTGGCAGTACGATGTAGTTGGTTGAAAAGGGGCTGGTGGAAGTGGTGCCCACACAGGCACAGTCCAGTAATGGTGGGCGCTCTTCACACACCTGGCACAGGCACAGCCAAAATAAATGCTTTCCAGGCTTTATTTAAAAAGGCCTCAGATGCAGCCCTCCCCCCCGCTACAGTGTGTAATACAGTACAGAGATCAAACCCTCCTGTACTAGAGGGGCTACCCCCTCCTCACTGGTACTGTGATTTCCCTTTACAGAAGAATATCTTGGCACTAGAGAGAGCCAGAAAAGCACCTGCAGTTTGGCTAGGCTCTGCAGAGCCAAAAGATAAGCCCCTCATGTTTGGAGGGGGGTACATGTGTTACAGTTCTATGTCATAATAGCGATCACCAAAGGGCAATTGCTGTTACAGCATAGTATATCGCCAAAAATAAGAATGGTGATGTACATTTGCAGTGACAAAAACACACTTAAGTGTTTATGTGGGGGGCTTCACCACTTGCATCCCCCGCATCCCCCTTACTAAAATAACTAACTCTGGGGGGGTGCATGTCAGGGAGGTGGAAGAACCAGGAGAGAAGCAAAAAAAAACAGGCACAGAAAAGCACAAAAATATTGTGCTCCACCCCAGCCCCGAACCCTGCACCCTCCCCACCAGAGCCAGCCACCCACCCTAACCACCACGCCACTAAGCCAGCTCAGTGGCTCCCCTCTCACCACCCCCCACATACCTTATGGATACCTTCCAGTATCCTGTCGCTGTTCCTCTCGCCCTGCACTTTTCTGTTGCTACCCTTTCAGGGTAACCCACAACGCAGGCATTGAGATTGAGTCACTTATATTTGAGTTGCTTGCTCTCAGTCACCCTTTTGACGGGATACCGTGTGTTACTGTATAAATCATTGTCACTAATATAACAACCAGTCAGCATTGTGACCTTAACGAGGGGGGAATGGTCCACTTTCGAAATGGGAGCTTTTTATTTTTATTTTAAAGAAAACTTGATTTTTCTTTTACTTTTTATGAATTTCAAAAACAGTCTTTTAATGAATTATAAAAATATTGTTTTAGTAGGGGTGGGGGCACTAATGGTGACAGGAGCAAGCAGGGTCAAAGATGTTTGGATGTCACACATGGCTGCTTCTTTACGCAGTGTGTGAGTGAAGTTGCAAGGGAGAGGCAATACTGGACCTGGTGTTATACAATCAGGACATTAAAATGGATGCCCCAATTGGTCAGTGTGACCAAGGCATGGTAAGATTAACTATGAGGCTACGGTCACAACAGGTAGTTACTGATACAGGGACACGGGATTAAAAAAAAAAAGCTGATTTTTGAAAAATAAAGGATACAGGAAGAATTACAAGACTTTTAAGACTTAAAAAAGCAGGTAGAGAGGAAATAGGCAGAATTTAAAAAGAAAGTCATTAAAGAGGCCACACATGACTATGGAAGGGTCACAAAAAGTACAAAAGATATTAGTGATTCATGTGGTTAAGTAGGCAGGCAAAGCAGGCTATTAGAGAAAACAGGAAACATTCAAGGTATATAGGAAAGAACAGAATGAGACAAACAGTGATAGGCATAGGGGAAAAACTGGGGTAAGTAAAAAGCTTATATGAAAGGAAAAAGGAAAATGCAGAATTCAGGCTAGCAGAAGTGGGACAGCAAATATCAAAATATTTTTATTTATTTTATTTAATTTAAACATATTTTACCAGGTAAATAAGCAGTGCCTAGAACAGTAATTTCTAGATGTGCGGGAGTTAGGGAGATTATCAGGAAGGAGAAATTATGATGTTGGACCCCGGCTGGGTAAGTATACTGGTAAGGGGGTGCTGAGTGGAAGGGGATGAGGGGATGAGGATGGCGTCAGACAGCGAGGTATAATTTTTTTTTTTCTTTCATAGTGTCCAGTTCACATAAATGAATAAGGCCTTTCATACAGCTAATAATGGCTGCTGTTGCACAACATAAACAAGTCATGCACAGCACACTCAGCAGGGACAGGGCGCGACACTGACAGGTAGCCACGTACCTGCTGAATGACAACAGAGGGATGGCACTTGACAACAGGGTGTCAGTCCTGCCAGCCGACAAATGATGGCTGTCTCATAATAAGGCATGAGTTCATGTTGTCAAAAAAATTCAGATATCTTTAGAATGCATATTTTGTTTTAAACTGTGTATGCTCACAAACAGAATCTTTTTTCTTAAATAGTTTAAAAACAACTTAACTTTGGGACATAAAAAAACACAAAAGCACACACCTTGGGCCTAACTCTATGAAACATGCAAGTTTCAGGTTTCAAATCCTCCTAGATTTTTATGTTTGCTTGCGCATGCACAAGAAGCGGTTTGTTACAATTAGGGATGCACGGATATCTGACCCGGTGAACTGATCCAGTTGGATATCTGGCTTTTTAACCATATTCAACCTGATCGGATAAGGAGGGATTAACCCACGACAGGGTATGGGTTTACTGAGCATTGATCCACGCCTGGGGGGTTGGAGTCACAAGCCGAAGCTGAGTGACTTCAACCACCCAATCATGGATTAATGCTCAGTAAACACATACCCTGGAGTGGGTTAATCGTCTTATAACATGGACAATGTTTTGTTAGAGTTTTACCTAAAGAAATAGTGAAATAAAGCCCTGTGAACATGCAACTATTGGTATATCAGGGATTAATCAATGGTGAGGTGACCTGTTTGGATGAATCAGAAGACAGTGTTTTAGGAACCCATGTTATATTGTGGTACATGTAGGGACAAATGACCTAGTGAGGGAAACGGTGGAGGTAACAAGGGAGAGGACTGAGGATGTGGGAAGGTCATGTGAGGAGACTGGGGAGTCTGTGGCCTTCTCTGAAGTGCTCCCAGTACCCTGCACAAGCACAGTGAGAAAGGAGAGGATTAGAGAGTTGAACACATGGTTGGTAGAATGGTGTCAAACTAAGGGGTATGGGGTTGTGGGTGGCTGGGGCAGTACCTGGGATGATAATAACCTGTTTTTCAAGGGATAGGCTGCACCTAAGTGAGGAGGGGAAGGTGGTATTAAAGCAAGGACTGGGGAGGTATATTGCGACAAGGGTGGATTTAAACTAGATAGGGGGTGACAAGTGGACAGTAGGTAGGCGGGTATCCGATAGAGTGGAGTCACAGTCTATCCCCCAGGCTAGCAGGGAAGGACTCAGGCAGCCAAAAAAAGGAGGGAGTAGAAGGGAGGAGATGGAGGCTACAGAAGGGAAGGGGGCATTTTGGAGGGTGGTCTCATTGAATGCAAGAAGTCTAGGAAACAAATCCGCTGAGCTACAGACACTCTTAGCAGTGTGGAGGGTGGATATTGCAGTTGTCACAGAAATGTGGGCAACTGAGCACCAGGACTGGGATCCAGCAATCCCAGGATACAAATTATACAGGAAGGACCATAAGGAGGGGATGGGAGGGGGGTCGGGTGGCAGTCTATGTGAAGGACGGGATCAAATGTACAAGGGACGAGGCAGAAGAAAGGAGAACAGAGGCAATCTGGCTGCAGCTGCTAGACTCAAGAGGTAGAAAAGTGGGGTTTGGGGTGGTATACAGGCCGCCATCCCAGTCTGAGGAGGTTGACAGAGAGTTAGCGGGACAAATCAAAAAGGTATGTAGAAAAGGGAAGGTGGTCATTGTGGGGGATTTCAACTTGCCAGGGGTTGACTGGAGCATTCCAGTCACCTCCAGTACTAGGGAGCAAGTGCTCCTGGTCGCGATCCAGGAGGGTCTCCTGACACAGTTGGTTAATGTACCTACTAGGCTAAAGAACACTTTAGATCTGGTATTGTCAAATGGGGAGGCAGTGAGGAAAATAAAGGTAGAGGACCCACTAGCCGACAGCAATCACCAAACGGTGTGGTTTAATATCACGATGTGCAGGGAGCCAGGAAATCAGTTACTCGGGTGGTAAACTTCGGGGGGGGGTGGACTTTGGGAGGATGCAGGAAGTACCGAAAGGGAAACTGGAGGCCATAAGGCAGGAGATAGACGTGGAGCAGAAATGGGGTATTATTAAACAGGGGGTTACAGAGGCAACAGAAGCCTGCACCAAGGCACAGAGTAACAGGAGCAGAGCAAGAAAACCATGCTGGTTGAACAGCGAGGTTGTGGAGGTGGTGAGGGCAAAACGAGTGGTGCACCAGAGGTTTAGGAGGACAGGGAAGGAAGTGGACAGGGGTGAATATGCAAGATGGTCCAGGGAGGTGACTAGAAAAGTGAGAGAAGCCAAGGCCCAGAGGGAGCTGAGATTAGCACAGGGAATTAATGGGGGGGGAGAAAGACTTTTTCAGATATATCAGGGAGAAAAGGAAGTGCAAGGAGACAATAGTGAGGATAAAAAGGGGTGGGGAGTGGACGGAAAAGGGGAGAAGCAGACAGAAGCACTGAATGAATACTTTTGCTAAGTGTTCACGGAAGAAAGGGGGACCGCTACCAGCATGGGCTGGGAGGGTGGGGACAGGGGAGAGGAGGCAACAGATGGAAGAATTGAGGCAAGTGGAGTCCTAGAGGGACTGAGGGCACTAAAGGTAGACAAGGCACCAGGACTGGATGGTATCCACCTCAGGGTACTCAGGAGGATGGCGGAGGTGTTGGTGGAGCTACTGGCAGATCTGTACATCACCTCACTAGAGTAGGGATGTGTGCCACTGGACTGGAGGATGGCACATGTAGTACCATCACACAAGAGTGGGCCAAAGGATGAACAGGGTAATTATTGTCCAGGAAGTCTCACCTCCATAGTGTGCAAACTCATGGAAATGATACTAAAGGAAAGACTGGTGTCGTACCTGGAGGACAATGGCCTCCAGGATGTGAGGCAGCATGGGTTTGTTTCAGGGAAGTCTTGTCAAACCAACCTCATACAATATTAAGACTGGGTGACAGGTAAGCTGGATAAAGGTCATGCGGTGGATGTTCTTTACTTGGACTTCAGCAAAGCTTTCGATTCAGTGCCTCATGGGTGACTTGGGGAGAAGCTAACTGGTGTAGGGGTAGGGGAAAAAATGATGAACTGGATTACAAGCTGGCTGAGTGGCAGGCTGCAACAGGTGGTGGTGAGAGGGGAGCTCTCAACTCCAAGGCCAGTGATGAGTGGGGTGCCATAGGGCTCTGTGTTGGGGCCTGTATTGTTTGGGTTCTTCATATCAGACATTGCACATGGGGTGGTGAGCAAGGTAAGTCTGTTCACTGACGACACCAAAATCGGAGCAGTGGTGGGTGGAAAGGAGGGATGGAAGCAGCTGCAGGGGCACCTATGCAAACTGGAGGAGTGGTCAGAGAGGTGGCAGCTGGGATTCAATGCAAAGAAGTGTAAGGTTATGCACTTTGGGGTGAAGAACCCAAGGAGAGAATACTGGCTGGGGGGATTAAGCTGGGGATCACTGAGGAGGAGAAGGACCTAGGGGTAATGATAACAGGGACCATGAACAACACTGCCCAGTGCAGGAGAGCAGCTGCAAAAGCAAACAAAATGCTGGAGTGCATAGCGAGGGGGTTCTCATCCAGGAGAAGAGAGGTGATCTTGCCCCTCTACAGGTCGCTGGTAAGGCCGCACTTAGAGTATTGTGTGCAGTTTTGGAGGCCATACCTAAAGCATGATATTAGGCTACTGGAGGGGGTGCAGAGGAGGGCAACAAAGATGATATGTGGAATGGAGGGGAGAGACTGTGGCAGCAGGCTGGGAGACCTGAATATGTACACACTGGAGGATAGAAGGGACAGGGGGGACATGATAGAGACATTCAAGTATCTGAGGGGAATCAATAAGGATGGCGCAGATGGGTCTTTAAGTTAAGGAGGGGGAGGGTCACCAGGGGGCATGGGCTAAGAATAGAGGGGGGAAGATTTAGGAAGAAAATGAGGAGACAATATTTCACAGAAAGGGTGGTAGCAAAATGGAATGCCCTACCAGAATGGGTGGTATCATGTAAATCTGTAAACAGCTTCAAAAGGGCATGGGACAGGGAACAGGGGAGTGTGAGGGTGGGGGAGGTGGGGGTGGCAGTGGGATGACAAAAGGGAGGGGGTTGGAGCAGCTGCAAACTAGGGTATTGGCTGCACACTTGAGCAGACTTAGATAGACCGGGTGGTCTGTTTCTGCTGGCACATTCGTATGTTTGCATAATGGTGTTTAAATCAGGTTGAATTGAGTATTTTATAAAGCATTTACCCAGGAGAGCCTAAGTGGAATGTAGCCCCATAGTGTAGTGCAGTCACTGACAGATGATCAATTAGATGAGGCAGGTTTGCGGAGGTATTAAGTGTAGATTATCGCTTCAGAGAGTTGAATGCGATACACTTAATTTCTAATTAAGTGTACCACATTCAGCTCCTTGAAGCGATAATCGAGCTGCTTATTTAGGTGGTAAGCACCAAGAAGTTCCCTGTTTCTTTGTTTTTTTTTATTGCCAAGGTAAGCGGTTTTAAAGACCACCGTGATCGCTAGTTGACAGGACAGGACCATACCTGATCTGAATCCTGGGACTGGTGCACAGCTAATCCAAAGATCCCTGGCTCTGAACATTTTTCTGTATATATTTGGCTAGTTGGGTAACTCTGTTTCCTAGTCATGTGTGGAGGGGTCCATCTGCTGCCCTTGCGACCCTGAAGCTGTGCCATCAAGCAGCAGTGACATTGGGGCACAATATTCGGACTGCTGCAATAAAGTAAAAAATAAATTGTGACTTGTAGAAGGACTGAATGGTGGTCAGGCCGGCATTCAGTTGAACTGGACTGAAGCAATGTGTCGAGTCTCTGCCTCTCCCTGACTGACCACAGGTGCTGGGAAGCTCGCTCCCTCTTCTGTTCAAGGCTCAGTCAGTCCACTAGCTGCTACCACTCCTGGCTTGATCCAAATTCATGGCCAAACTCCTCTCTTCTGCTGCTCTGTGCCGGAATGAGTACAGTGCCTTGTTTGCTGGACTGGGGGCAGAGGGGGAGGGTGTGCATATAGCTACTATCTGACCCGATGTCAAACCGATCTGATCGGATAGTAGATGCAGGATATCCGGATCCGATATCTGGTCTAAAAGTGATATCCATGCATCTCTAGTTACAATATATGGCATTTCAGAGATTTGTCACTGTCGAGTCCATTGCAACTGCAAGGGGCTCAGCAGTACAGACCAATGATCACGCACTGTGGTCATAACACCATTCACTGCTTGCTTGGCAGAAACTTTGTTTAGTTGAAAAAACTGAAGCTGCTGCTATCAGAGGGGGCTTTGGTCCTTTCATTTGCATGAAGCTGGTCAGCAAGCAGCTGATCAGATTTCAGCTTTAGGAGCCTGAGAGTCATCATGCAAGATCAATCAATCTATCTATCTATCTATCTATCTATCTATCTATCTATCTATCTATCTATCTATCTATCTATCTATCTATCTCTTTATCTATCGGACTGGGGTGCCCACCCCTGGTACCGCTTCTTTTTCCCCTCCAATTGGCTTGCCCAATCTTTCCATTCTTTATATATATATTCATGGCAAAAAACTCCATTTAATGTATCAGTTAGGGTTGTTCCACAGCGACAAAGCGAGGAAATTCCGAGTTAGGGTTGAAAGCCCCCTTGCAGCCCCCACCCCACCCCCAACTGGCATCGGATGTGCGTTGGATAGCCCTAACTCTCACCCCAAAAACTGCATAGAAAAAGACAGTGACTACAAAGAATGTATGCAGAATAATGGGCCTCGGAGCAGAAAATGAGGACTTGGAAATACTAAATTGCTTATATCTCAGGAACCGTACAACGTGGAAAAAAAATTTCAATTTTGTATGAATTATGACTTTCCTGGCTAGTTTTGTACTTAGCACCCATTTGGAGGGCTAAGTAGATTTCTGACAAAAAGTCTGTATCTCGCACCGTTTCAGAGATACGGGCCCCTAAAGGCGCGACAGATGCTGTAATGTTATCCTATGGGAAAAAGCATCGACTTTGGAGTGCTGTAACTTTGCCGCCCTGTAATATTTTTTCACCAAACCATGAAAAGGCACATATGTGGGATGTTGGCTTTCTTCCCGCCAAATTTCAGCCCAAAAGACCAAACCGTTATTTTGCAGCAGGGTGGCAAAGAATTTCTGTAATGCAGTGGATGCCATAATGTTATCCTATGCAAAAAAGCATCAAGTTTGGAGTGCTGTAACTTTGCCGCCCTGTAATATTTTTTCATCAAACCACCAAAAGGCATATCTGTGGGATGTTGGCTTTCTTCCCTCAAAATTTCAGCCCAAAAGACCAAACCATTCTTCTGCAGCAGTGTGGCAAACAATTCCTGTTATTTTGGCCATAGTGTTGCAAAGTAGTGCCGTGATTTGCGACACTTTCGCCAAAAAAATCAAGAAAGTGTCGCAGGTGCGACACTACTTTGCAACCCCACTTTTTCCAAAAATTTGAAAAACATATTTCTGGGGTGTTTAACCCCAAAAATAAAGACATGGCTAGCATCCTCAGGGCTCAAATAGGTAAACACAAAATAATTGTGTCCCTAGAGGGTCCCAATTTTAAATGTCAAGCATTTCTGTGATCAGTAACTGAAAAAAAAATGGCTGACTCATGACACTACAGGGGCCATTTGCGACACTAAAAACTGCATTTGCGACACTGTTGAACTTTTTGTTAACTTTTCCCATTGACTATAATGGGAAACTTGTTTTTGAATAACTTTTGAACCGTTCAATATTTTTTCATGAAATCTTCAAAAGACACATCAGAAACCCAGACCGCATGTTCCCTGAAGTTTTTGGACCAGTTGCATAAACTGTGTAACCTGTAGGCACGAGCAAAGAATGCGCAAAAAAGTGTAAATGTGCTCCAGAATGTTGCTTAATCACTCACGGCCGTATATCCGATCAGTATGAAAGTTGGCAGATCCCAAGATCCAAGGTTACGCTCCGCGCCTGCCACATTTCAGGCAAATCCGTTGAATGGTGGCAAAGTTATTAAGGTGCAAAATTTCACCATTTACCCTTAAATGGGGTACTCAACCCTAACTATGGCAGCACTACCGTACTGCATAATATATATATATATATATATATATATATATATATAGTATATATATATATATATATATATATATATATATATATGACAAAGAACCTCTGAGTAAACACTGAGGCAAGGGTTACCTCTAAAGGGCATTTGGCTGGGAAGCCAAGTTTAAAGAAAATATAAAATCACACATGCCCCACAATGCAAAGCATCATGGGCTGCATATGCAAATCACCACAGAATGTTATGCTGGTCCAACTCTAAGCAGAATTGCATGGTGCATATATATATATACATATATATATATATATATATATATATATATTTTTTTTTTTAATAAATACGCAGACCAGGGTGCCTGCTCCCAGAATCACTACTCGTGTCCCTCCAGGATGCCTACCCCCATTTCCCTATGAGCCCAACACTTGGGTGCCCAATCTGAGTGTCAGAATATCTCTGAAATAAAGAATACCATCCCTTGAGTTTTTTCCCTTAAACTTGTAAAACAGAAAACAGTCCCGCACTGATCTGCCCTCCACACCCACCCACCCTAACCTACCACTCAGCACCCACAACCCCACAACCCACCACACCCTCACTCGCCAGAACATGTCCCAGGTGAAGGTCCACTCTCTGATCAAAGACATCTCTTGCTGCTGGAACCGTTGACTGCAGTATGAGAAACTAAGGTAAGTGTGGTTCACTGTATTTCAATAGGGGTTTTGAACTTTGATGCATAACTTTGTCATTTTTGCATATTTTGTCCCCAGATTTTCAACATGGCCTCTTTGGGACTCCACTCATGACCAGTGATGGGGGAATTATGCAAATCATGCCCAAAAGGTGATTGCACAGTTGAGCTGCAAAACCACCTTTTGGGCAGGATTTGACAATTTTCACCACCCTTGTTCCTGAGGTGGATTCATATGTTGAAACTTTGATGTCAAGATATGTAAAAATGGCAATGTTATCTGCATACATTGAAATTTTAATATGCTCGCTCATAACGTTGGTAATTTTCAATACTTTGACCTCAAATTTTCAACATAGCCATGGTAATTTTTCAACTCCTGGCCAAAATGTGTTTTCAAACCAGTGGCATGGAATGAAGTTTCAGTGGCCCAAAATGACATTTGGCAAGGATTTGAAAATGTTCACCTACTGGGTTCATGAGGAGGGGTAATAAGATGGCTATACTGAAAATTTGCTGTGCAAATATTGTAAAATGCATAGGTTATAAATGAACATTACGGTATTTCAATGTTCACTCATAACTTTGCTAATTTTCAATATTTTGTCTCCAAATTTTCAACATAGGCATTTTCCACACCACCTCATAAATCTGACACATGGCAGTTTTTAAATCTTTGGCAAGACATATTTTTATACCTCTTGTGTGAAATGACACTTCAGCTAATATACTATGAATGGTACATGTCATTTTTATAAGGTGAATCATAAAACAAATATTTTGAAAAATTGGGGTCAAAATTTGAAAAAAAAGTATAATTGTTTAACAACCTTTGTGTGTTGTGCCAGTCTTCACCCCAGCGACCATGCTTTGTGATCCCATGTTGGTGAGCTGAGTTCAGGAGTGAGCTCAATGACCCAGCTAGATGGGATGAAGGTGGGGGAATGGCACTGTTATGTGACACCCCTCCCAGCTGGGAAATGAAAGGTTCAAGGTTGTCCGCATGGGCCCAGGTACCATATAGTGAAGACAACTGTCCTCTTGGTATAAGGCCCTGTACCTCTCCACCTGTGGGTGGCAGAATGCCTTGTACATTGGCTGACAGATGCACTCTTTACCCTGTGCATCTGTATCTGTGGCCACATGGAAGCTCAGGGACCACAGGGCCCTGCACTTCCACATCCCCCCGGACAGCTCCATGAATTCTTTACATCCATTGCTACAAGGAAGAGCAGGGCTCTTGGATGAAGTCTTCCATTGGCGTGAGGCATTTGCATCTGTGCACTATCAGTATCAAACACCTGCATGGCATGTACTGTACATGTAAGCAAACATTCAGCATTGACAAATGCTTGTTTTAGTTGAGCAAAAAACAAAGATCTTAATTTTGGTAATTTTTTTTCCCACCTGTAACCTTTCCCCCAGTGAACCAACTGCCATGATATTTTTAGGATATAAAGATCCTGACACCATTTCTGAGCTTTCCAAATTTTATGTAAATCAGTTGAACAGTGATAAAGTTACTAAGGTACAGAAATTGGAGCTTAACGTTAACGTGCTTACTCGGCCCTAATATACAGGTGTTACCGTACCTGTATAAGATAATGTGTGTGTGTGTGTGTGTGTGTGTGATGTGTGTATGTATTATAGAGGCACGGTAGTGCCCCGTAGTTAAGGCTGGGTTGGATGTTCAATGTTAAATCCCAATTTTTGCACCTTAATAACTTTGCCATTGTGTGACAAAATAGCACAAAATTCGGCATGCGCGGTCAGGCTGTCAGAGTCTCAAAACATGAAATTTAGTGATGGCATCTTGTACAGTTTTTGAGATACAGAGTGCCAAAAAATAAACTAACAAAAAACTATACTTAACATTGCATACTTTTTGCTCTCACAGCCTAGATGGTGTAAATTTTTTTCATGACATTCTAATGTTTGAAGGAGCCTGTGTCAATGGTTTGCCTTTTGAAGGTTTGGTGAAAAAAATTTTATACCACATTAGAGTTATAACAATTTTTGAGCTAACGTTCAAGTTTGCCCGTTAAAAAAAACCTTTAGCAAGTGCTTATTTTCATGATTTACATCTCATGCTCAAAAAAATATCAGAGGTAACAGCTGCCATTTTTTTCTCATTTTAAACTCACAAACATTGAAAATACACAAAACTTGTCTCTTTAAAAAACAAACATCTAAACCTAGCAAAACGGGACCTGTTTAGCTAAATTCTGCTATTTGTTTTTTTTTTAAAAAGCTGCCAGAAACACCTTTTCTGGGCCCCCAAAATCATGGATGCCCAGCTTTGTGAGAGGAGCCCTTCTCCTGCATTCTCTCTATGAGAACAGCGGGACTTTCTTGAGTCTTGCAGCTGCAGTTGGAGTCCTGCTGTGTGCTGCAGTAACATCACTGAGACTCTGATCCCCTGTTCTCTCTTTCTCTCTTTGTTTGTCTTTCTGTCTATCTAATGTATATTATCTGTCTATCTATCTAATTTATATTTTTATTAAGCAGACCAGGGTGCCCACTTCCGGTACCGCTTCTGTTTTTCCCCCTCCCCTCCAGATCACCCTCTCCCCCATTCCCAGTATGTATATGGTAGCACCAGTGTGCCCACCCCCTGTGCCACTGACCAGTAGCCCAAAAGTGGGGTGCCTAATCCCCAGTGTCAGAATGTACCTGTCAGGTCTCCTGAAACGAAGAAAACTGTTTCTCATTGTTTTTCCCCTTGCAGTAAAGAAAATGTTTCCTTGCCAATCTGACCCCCACAAACCCAACCTCCCACTCAGCACTCACTGCCCCACCCCCACACACACACCCTCACTCACATGAACATGTCCCATGGTGTAGAGCCACTCTCCAATCAAGGACATGTCTTACTGCTGGAACTGCTGACTGCAATATGAAACTAAGGTAAGTAATGCTGGCCCGGTGCCACTGAGGTGCTGGATGCCTTACCTCATGCTACATCGGTGACCCGGTTCAGGAACAACCTTGGGTCGTCAGAGTGCCAGCACAAGGGGAGGAGGGAGGAGCAGGATTGAGCAAGCTGGTAAGCAGCTCTCCTCTCCTCTCCTCTCCTTGGGGTGCTGGAGGTGGGTTGTTGCCCCCCATAGTTCTGCTCCCACTGGGTAGAGCTCCAGTGGGTAATGTACATGGGAGGGGCGGCATTGTTACAGGTGGGCGGAAGAGGCTGAGTTGGTGCCACAGTGTGGGTACGTGCCTCCACACACACACACACACACACACACACACTGCCATGTGCCAGGGCCTCAGGCTGGGAACAGGAGAAAACATAAAAAAAAAAGCCACAAAAATCTGTATAGAAAAAAAAAAGAAACTAAGGTAAATATGGTTCAATATACTTCAATGGTGTTTTGAACTTTGGTGCATAACATTGGCAGTTTTGCATATTCTGACCCCAAATATTCAACAAGACGTTTTGGGGACCCTACCTCATGAACAATGATGCTGAGGTTATGCAAATCAGGGCCAAAAGGCAATTTTGCATTTGTTTGATAAAATAACCTTTCTGGTAGCATTTGAACATTTTTGCCACCCTTGTTTATGAAGTGAAGTCCCAAGAAGGTTATGTTGAAAATTTGGGGTCAAAAATATGTAAAAATGTCAAAGTTATGCACATACGTTGAATTTTTTTTACACTAACTCATAACTTTGGTAATTTTAAATATTTTGACCCCAAATTTTCAACATAGCCAGTTTTTCACACTACTTCACTGACATGACAGCTGTTATTTTTCAAATCCTGGCCAAAATGTGTTTTCATATCTGTGGTGCGGAATGATGTTTTGTGGGTGCGGAATGAAGTTACGGTGACTCAGTATGATGTTACAGCAGGGATTTGAACATTTTCACCTATCGAGTTCATGAGGTGGGGTAATAAGAAGCCTATTCTGAAAATTTGGTGCATGAATACAGCAAAATGCCCAGGTTATGAGTGAATACCCCCCTCCTGTACTTTTGTAACCCCCATGAGCTATGTAAAGGTCTCAGTTATATCCTCCTCTCCCTTCTCTCCTCCAGGGTGTACATATTTAGCTTCTTAAGCCTTTACTCATAGGGCTTTTGATGCAGACCCTGCACCATTTTGGTAGCCCTCCTCTGGATTATCTCCACTCTATGTTCCTGCTGAGATGTGGTCTCCAGAATTGGACACAGTACTCAAGGTGAGTTCTTACCAGTGATATATAGGGGCAGCACCACCTACCTCTTCCTACTGAAAGATGCAGGGTTGTCCACATGGGCCTGGATACCATATAGTGAAGACAGCTGTCCCCTTGGCATAGGGCCTTGCACCTCTCAACCTGTGGGTGGCAAAAGACCCTGTGCATTGGTTGACAGATGTACTTTTTGCAGTGTGCATCTGTATCTGTGGCCACATGGAAGCACAAGGATCACAGGGCCCCGTACTTTGGCAGCCCATCACACAGCCCCATGAGTTCTTCACTTCATTAAGTGGACAGAGTCTTCCCTTGGCACAGGGCATCTGCAACTGTTCATGCAGGTCAGGATACAATTCCAGCATCTCAAAAAGAAAGGAAATTATTTGCAAAAAAACTTCATTAATACACCAGTTAGGGTAACTTAACACCACAAAAGTAGGAAAATGTGACGTTAGGTTTTCCAACCCCAACGCCCCACCACCACCACCCTCCCAGCAGCAAAAGGAAAAAATATTTTTGGTTCTCTGGAGTCTTGGCAAATCAGTGGTGGTGTCTTCCTTGGGGTTGTCAACCCTAATTCCTACCCCATTTCCTGAGCAAATAACATCACATATGATGCGCTTTCTGGGCCTGCATGAAAAAAGCTACAACAAATTGTGATGGCAACATGTGGTAAGCCATACATATCTACCTTGAAGAGTGTATCACTTTGAGGCACGTTTGCCACTGTGCTTCAGACAGGAGGTTACAGGCTGGGGGGGGAGCATTAGGGTTGCCAATTCCAAGGAAGACACCACCACTGATTCGCTGAGACTCCAGAGACCCAAAACCCTAATTTTTTTTTTCTTTTGCTGCTTGGGGGTGGGAGCCAGTTAGGGTTGAAAACCCTAACAGCACATTTCTTTACTTTTGTGATGTTATGTTACTCTAACTGGTGCATTAACAAAGTTTTTTTGCAAAGAATATACATATATATATTATAGTGGTGCAGTAGTGCCACTATTGTTAGAGTTGAGCAGTGGTTTCTATGTTAAACCCAGATTTTGCACTTGAATATCTTTGCAACTGTTCAATGGATTTGCATGAAAGCTTGCATGCGTTGCCTCATCTAGTAGATCTCTTGATATGCCAAGTATCATTCCAGTCAGATGTGCAGATTCCAAAATGCAGATAGCCAAAAATATATAAAAAAAAAAAGTGCTGGTTTTTGCTGTTTGTTTGTCATCACCTTGCATCCAGATGGTTTGGAATTTTGGTCTGACATTTTCAGGGTAGAAAGGTATTGGCCCACAGAGGTGCCTATCGCTGGTTTGTGAAAAAAATACTGATCTTTTCCAAATTTATTAAATTTTAAAAATTCAAATTCTGAGCATGCTCAGTCAGCATTTCAAAATAGTTGTATGACGTTTTTATGCGGAACCCTTTTTCATGTGTTTTTGTGTTTGGTTTTTCATATAGCTGCCATCTTGTTTTCCTTTTTCCCTAAAAAAATTTAATTTGGGAAACCATAAAAATGACATTGTGGAGAGTGACTAACACATGTAGCTTGCTTTTCTGGACCCCCCCCCGGCTGGATTCTGCACTTAACTGTTAGAGAAGTGCCCTTGACATGTTGTTTTTTTGCACATTATAAATCTTTTTTTGTGGCTAGTGAAAGGAAAAATGATTCTTTTTTATTGTATCATAAGTCACCAAAAAAAAACAACTTTTTTGTGACTGGAAATCTTTTTATTTTTTGCTGGCTTCTTTTCCCTCGTATCTAGTGGCACCCCCCTAGTCTGCTATCACTGTCCCCATAATAGGAGTATTTTCCACTGTATCTTGTGGTGTCCCCCACCCTCCGATTGACCTTGCCATATTTTTTTTTGTAATCTTATATTTATTTATATTTTTCCCCTCTGCCTGGTATCCAGTGGTTCCCCCCACCATCCTATCATCACCCCCATTATTATGTATTATTTCCCTGGTGTCTAGTGGCACCCCCACCTCCTGATTGCCACCCCCATAATTATTGTATTTACTTCACTGGTGTCTAGTGGTGCCCCCCCACCCTGCCATTGTTGTTCCTGTTCATCCCTGGTGTCCACTGGCACCCCCCATGCTCCCATCACAATCCACATAATATGATGTCTTATCCTTCTTGTCCAGTGGCACCCCTCCCCCCGATCCCCTCTGGTGTTGTACCTGAAATAAAGAAAGCGGTCACTCAATGCCTTTTTTTTTTAATGTGTTAAAAAAAGGTCCCTCACTAATCTGCCCCACCCTAACTTCCCACAGAGAATTCAATACCCGGCACACCTGTACAGGTCCCATAGTGAAGATCCACTCTCTGATCAAAGACACATCTTGCTTCTGGAACCACCAACTGCAATGTGAGAAACTAAGGTAAATGTGGTTCAATGTATTTTAGCTAGGGTTTCAGCTTTGCTTCATACCTTGGCTATTTTTACATATTTTGACCCCAGATTTTCAACATGGCCTTTTTGGGGCCCCACCTCATGAACAATGTCAGTGGAATTCCTCAAATCCATCTCAAAAGACAGTTTCACAGTTGCTTAGTGAAATCACCTTTAAAGCAGGATTTGAAAAATGTCACTGCCTTTGTTCATGATGTAAGAAGACTATGTTGAAAATGTGGGGTTAAAATATGTAAAAATAGCAAAGTTATGCGCATGCATTGAAATTCTGCTACGCTTGCTCATAACTCTGGTCATTTTAATTATTTTGATATCAAATTTTCAACATAGACATATTTTTACACCAAATCATGAATGTCATTTTTCAAATCATGGCCGAACTGTCTTTTCACACCTGTGGCATGGAATGACGTTGCAGTGGTGCGGAAGCACATTTTGGCAGGAATCTGGAAATTTTTAGTACTGGGTTCATGAGGCGGGGTAATAAGAAGTCTATGGTGACAATTTGGTTGCAATTTTGCTAAAATTGGGAGTGCAGGCACAGCAACATATGTGTGTGTGTGTGTGTGTGTCAAAATATATATATATATATATATATATATATATATATATATATATATATATATATCACACACACACACACAATGAAAACTGTCAGATAAATGATCTACACAAGTTCTGTTTGACCTCGGGTAACCTCATGAGTGGCGTATGCCACGAGTGAGGTGTCTGAGGTCAAACAGCACAAGTGTAGATAAATCATTTATCTGACAGCTCACCATTGTACATTTCATTTATGCAATAGGAATGCTTTCTTTCAGTGCAGGGACATTTACTTTTGATTGCTTATCTCTTTTTGCATATGTTTGTCAAAAAAGTGAACAAATATTGCATTTTCTGCGATTTTGCTAATCATAAAAAAAATCTATAAGGGATCTATAAATGAAACACCACTCATTTTGTAGATCATTTTGTGCTGAACAACTTTCATGCTCACAGTACCATGCTATCTTTTTTCTCTTTAAAGTTATTTTCATTTGAATATGGGTAGTACTGCTACTGAGGCCGAACATTCTAAATGAGTTCCGGAGTGATTGTGACATAGCTACTATGTGGATACATTTTATTTATTCAACGGCTGTGAAGATAAATATATATATATATATATATATATATATATATATATATATATATGATATATATATATATATAAATAAAAATAGTGGTGCGGTAGTGCCATCATAGTTAGGGTTGAGTGCAAACTTCTATGTTAGACCCACAATTTTGAACCTTAATAACTCTGGAACCGTTAAACGGATTTGCATGGAATTTGGCATGCAAAATCTCTAGGGGCATGTCTCTCAAAGTTCCAAATTTGGTGTGAATTGGTTTTGTGATTTCTGCTATACAGTGTCAAAAATTCCTAAATTTACCAGTTTTTTACATTTCTTTGTCCACCTGTATCTCAGAAACGGTTTAAGGTTTTGGTCTGAAATTTTCAGGATAAAAGCCTTTAGGTCACAGATGTGCCTTTTGAAGGTTTAGTGAAAAAAAAAATTTAATCTGTTCAAAAGTTCTACAATTTCACATTTTCCCATTATTTCCTATGGGAAAATTTATATGTCAGGCACAAAAGTTAGAACTTTTACACGATGGGAGTACTTTGCGCAAAGAATTGCATGATAGGAGTACTTTGCGCAAAGAACCACCTTCTTTGCAAAAAGAAGGTATTTTTTCACAAAGTTCACTCTAGTGTGAAAGGTGGAGCTGCCTTGTGTCTGCCATCTTGTTTGCCATTTAGCAAGGATCTTCACTTGCAGAAACTGTAAAATACAATTAAAAGGAAAAAAAAATCAGAACATAGTTAAAGAGGATTAGTTCAGCTGTGCTCTGATGTTTTTTTTTTAAATTGGTCCCAAACAAGTCCTGAAATATTGGGTGCCAGCTCAGCCAGAGAATGGCTTGTAGCCTGTTCTCTGTATGACAAGAGTGGTATTTTCTTGACTTCTGCAGCCACAACTGGAGCTCGTGCTGCTGGCTATAGAGTCTAGGTTTACCCACTCAGTTTTGCTGCTCTATATTGTCAGCTTCCACTGACATCGGGGTGCCCAATCCCCAAGATGGCACAGCAACAACCCTCTCCAACTGTGGGACACTGGGTAGCCCACTCCCAGTGCCCCCAAATTATATTTTTAAGCAGCTGACATTGGGGTGCCCAACCTCCAAATTGGCACAGCAACAACCCCCCTCCCAAGCTGTGAGACACTGGGTAGTCCACTCCCAGTGTCCCCAAATTATATTTTTTAACAGCTGACAGCAGGGTGCCCAATCCCTAAGTCAGCACAGCAACAACAACCCCCCCAACTGTGGGACACTGGGTAGCCTACTCCCAGTGTCCCCCAAATCATAATTTTTACCCTGTGAAAAAAGAAAACCATCCCCAATATCTTTTTATACCCCTGAAAAAAAGAAAAAGGTCCCTCGTCGTCTCTCCCCATCCCCCCATCCCCACCCTCCTTCTACGCACCCACCTCACCGCATCCCCTTAACCCCTACTTACCTCCAGAGGTCGGCACTGTCATCTTCTGTGGACAGGGACACATCTGCACTCTTCAAAGCTGAACTACGATCTGAGGAATCAAGGAAAGCACCATATAATGGGAGTCAATGGGGGGTTTGACTTATGTTGATATCTCAGCAAATTTTAGAAATTTTTGCACCAAATTTTCAACATGGGGTTCTTGGGACCCCACCTCCTGAACACAGTCACTGTCATTTAGTTTCTCAGTCCTGAAAGGTGATTTTTGTGGTCACTGCGCATAGTCACTTTTCGGGACTGACTAACAAAACAATAGTGCCACTGTTCATGAGGTGGGATCACAAAAACCTCTTATTGCAAATTTCGTGAAAATAATTCAAAAAAATGACTGCATTATGAGCTTGCGTTGTGCAGTTTCTATGCACACTCGTAACTTCACCAATTTTTAATATTTTCACCCCAGATTTTCAACATTGCCATTTTTTTACATCTCCTCATGAACAGTACAGCTGTCATTTTTCACATCCTGCCCAAAATGTGTTTTCGCACCTCTGGTGCAGAATGGTGTGGTCACTTTGCAAAATTCACTTTTGGGATGGATTAACAACACCACAGTGCAACTGTTCATGGGGGGGCCAAAATAAAACATGTTGACAATTTGGTGAAAGAATTTCAAAAAATGACCAAGTTATGAGCATGTGTTGAGCAGTTCCTTCGCACTCTCGTAACTTTGCCAGTTTTTCATGTTTTCACTCCAGATTTTCAACATTACTATTTTTCACACCACCTCATGACTAGTACAGCTGTAATTTTTCAGATCCTGCCAAAAATGTTTTTCTGCACCTGTGGTGCAAAAACAGCATTACAGTTGTGCAGAATTACATTTCAACAGGGATTACAAAGTTTTTTGTATTGGGTACATCTGGTGAGGTGATAAAAAGGTTATGTTGCACATTTGGGGTGAAAATTATTTAAGATGGCACAGTTATGACTATTTGTTGTGATTTCACTACGTCTTCCCATAACTTTATGTGTGGAAGCACAGGGGCAAAAGACCCCTGTGTTTCCACAGCTAGATACATATGTGCATCTGTGGAGGATTGAGAGCACAGGGTCCAAAGGACTCTGCATTCCCACTGTGACATATGGATACTGTTGTACTATTTGGATGGAGGGATGGGAGCGCAGGGTCCTCGGACCCTGCGCTCCCACAGTAAAATGAGGATAAAATTATACTATCTGAAAAAGAAGGGAAATTCATTGCAAAAGAACTATGTTACTGCATCAGTTAGGGTGAATTCTATAGCAACAAAAGTTGAGAAATGAGGTGTTAGGGTTTCCAACCCTAACGGCCCACCCCCAGGGTTCCACCCCTACCACTCTACCCCCACTACATCACCTTTCATGCACCAACAGGTGTTGGGGTGTGCCATGGGGTCATCAGGGCTAACTCTCACCCCATTCCATGTGTAAACAGGTTGACATGCTAAAGTAAAGGAAACTGGGGTGAGAGTTAGGTCTCACGACCCCATGGCACACCCTGACATCTCTTGGTCTGTGGAGGATGGGGACTTGGGGTGGTGGGAGGGGTTAGGCATGCAACTCTAACATCTCACTTCACCACTTTTGTTGCTTCAACCCTAACTGATGCATTAAACACATTTTTTTAAATGAATTTCCTTACTTTTTGAAAAAGTGTAATTTAACTAGTAAATAGCATGTGCTGGTGGGAGCGTGGGGCCTGATGTGAGCATAACAATATGTGTCTGTGGGAGTGTGGGTCCTCCAGGCCCTGCGCTCCCATTTACACATTGCTCCAGAGCCATACAGCAGCCCTATAGGGCAAGGAACCCTTGTAACACTAATTTGGCAATATCTCGGGAACAGTAGCAGCTAGGAAAAAAATTAAAGTGTCATAATCATGACAGTGAGACCTCCGCTTGAGATAAAAAAGGCGACCAAATCTGTATCTAGCATCATTTATGAGATACAGGTGCTGAAAGTCATTATGGGCACCACAATGTTATCCTATGGGAAAAATCTTAAATTTGTGATGGTACATCTATAGAACCGCTTAACTTTCCAATACCTAACTAGCATAATATACATCTCTAGGGCATCACCGTAATACCCTGAAAATTGCAAGTCAAAAGACTAAACCGTTAATTTACAATGCAGTGGGAAAGTTTTTAAAAGTTTAAAAATTCCTAGTTCGTGATATAGCAAAATCCCCGACTGTCAGATCAAGCACCGTTCATGTGCTGTCAAAATCGTCATCTGCAAGAAATCCTTGACCGTTAGATTTTAGTCATTTGGTCCCTAAGTGACAGTCAAGGATTTTGCTACCTCGCGAAAGAGGATCGGGTGACGGACTATGATTTTGACTGCTCACGGACTGTGATTTTGTCAATTCGCAAAAGAGGATTTAAAAAAACAATCCCCTTTCGCAAGCTGACAAAATTCCAGTCCGCAAGCCGATCTTCTTTCTTGAGGCAGCAAAATCCTTGATCGTCAGTCAATCCTTGTCAGCGAGAAGGGCCATCTGGTCCCTAAATGGCAGTTTTTGGGACAGTTTGAGGAAATGATGATGATGACACTGCTCATGAGCAGAGGTTCTAAAATGCCTATGTTGAAAAGTTGGTGCCGAAAGTCCATAAACTGACTGTGCTGCAAGTGTGCATTACGCAGTTCCCACACAGCCTTGTAACTTCGTAAATTTGCAATAGTTCCATGCCAGATTTTCACCACTGGCATTTGTGCACACCTCCTTATCAACAGTACAGCTGCCATTTTTCACAGCCTGTCCAAAACGCGTTTCCACAACTGTGGCACACAATGGCATGCTCGCTGTGGGAAATCACCTTTTGGGACACATTAACAAAATCACAGCACCACTGTTCATGAGGGGAGGTCCCAAAATACCTATGTTGAAAATGTGCCTAAAAAATGCCCACAAATAATTGGGTTGTGGATGTCTGTTGTGCAGTTTGTATGCGTGTTCATTGCTTCACCAATATATCATATTGCCACTCCAGATTTTCAATGTTGCCATTTTTTATGCCTCCTCATGAACAATACAGTTGTCATTCTATACATCCTGCCCAAAACTGTGTTTTTGGCCCTCTGTCACTAAATGGCACAGCCACTGTGCAAAACCACGTTTCAGCTAACAAAGTGATTGTGCCGCTTTTCATGAGGTGGCCTGACAAGCAGCCCATGTTGAAAATGTGGAGTGAAACTACCACGACATGCCTACGGTGTTAGGGTTTCCAACTGTAGCACCCCACCTGGTACAGACTGACAGGTGTCAGGGCTGTGACTTGGGCTCATTGGATGTAATGTTCACGCCATTCCACCTCCCACACCCACCCTGCAGCCACTGACAGGCATCGGGGTGTGTCTTGCACTGTTCAGCCACAAACTTCACCCCACGCTCCTATACTGCACCCATGTCAGTGTATTTCCTTATGGAATGGGGTAAGTATAATGCCCAAAAGCCCCAAAGCACACCACAACACTTGTCAGTGTCCACAGGGTAGGGTGAGGTACAGTACAATGGCATGAGCATTATAGCTGATGACCCAAAGGCACACCCCAATGCCTGTTGCACTCTACAGAGTGGGGGTGGGGTTGGCATCACTTCAATACTTCACTGCCATTCCTCTTATGTGTCTCTAGCTCCACCACTGCCAATGCCAGTGCGACAACATTTGGCATTGATAAATGCTTGTTTTTTCAGTTACTGGTCACAGAAATGCTTGCCATTTAAATTTGGGACCCTCTAGGGACACCATTCTTGCTGCGTTCACCTAGTTGAGTCCTGAGGATGCTAGCCATGTCTTTTTTGGGGAGTTAAACACCCCCAAAAAATACGTTTTTGTAATTTTTGTAAACAGTAGTGTCACAAGGTAGTGTCACACATGCTACACTTTCATGATTTTTTTTGCGAAAGTATCATAAACCCTGACACTACTTTGAGACACTATGTCCAAAAGAATAGGAAATCTTTGCCACACTGCTGCAAAAGAATGGTTTGGTCTTTCAGGCTGACATATGGGGGGAAGAAAGCCATGATCCCACAGATGTGCCTTTTGGTGGTTTGGTGACAAAATATTTGAGGGCTGCAAAGTTACGGTACTCCGAAGTTGACAATTTTTCCCATAGGCTAACATTACGGCATCCACTATGCCTTTCGGGGCCCGTGTCTCGAAAACGCTTCGAGATACAGACTTTCTGTCAGAAAAATGCTTAGCTCCCCACTAGGGGGCTAAGTACAAAACTAGCCAGGAAAGTCATCAATAATGTGAGATTTTAATTTTTTTTCTACGTTGTACAGTTCCTGAGATATAAGCAATTTAGTATTCCAAGTGTTCATTTTCTGCTCTGAGGCCCATTATTATGCATACATTCTCTGTATTCACTGAGTTTCTGAATGCAGCTTTTAGGGAATAAAAGGGTGTGCATCTCCGTTACTGTTACAGTTAACGTTGCCACTTGCGTTTCCGTAAGAGTTTTTGTTAGCGTTCCCGTTTACATCACTGTGTGCATTACCCTTTGCATTTGAATATGCGCTTCCGTTTGCGTTACCATTTGCATTTCTGTTTCCTTTGGCATCATCGTTAGTGTTACCATAAGCATTTGCGTTTCCAATTGCATTACTGTGCCCCTGTGCATTACGATTTGCATTTGCGTATGCCCTTGCATTTGAGCTTATGTTTGTGTTACTGTTCCCTTTGGCGTCATCATTGGTGTTACCATAACAGTTTCCATTTCCAATTGCATTACCGTTACTGTTTGCGTGTTCGTCTCTGTTTGTGTTTCTGTTAGCCTTATTGATTGCATTTTCGGTAGTGTTTCTGTTGTCGATTCCATTACTGTTTCCTTCTGCACGGCCGTTACCATTTGCATTTCTGTTTGTGTACCCAATTTTCATTTCACTCAGTCATATAGTTTTTGCACAGCAAAGTGACAAAAAAATCACATGATGGGCCCCGCGCTCCCACCACCACATTCCATTCACTATTTATAACGCACATTCTCAAAATGAAGGGAAATTAATGGATAAAAAACTCTGTTTAATGCATCAGTTAGGGTCGTTCCACAGTGACAAAAGCAAGGAAATTCGGTGTTAGAGTTGAAAACCCTAACTGCGCATTCCCCCCCCACCATCACCACCACACACACATATACATGCAAGTTTCAACCCTAACACTGAATTTCCTCGCTTTTTTCACTGTGGAACAACCCTAACTGATGCATTAAATGGAGTTTTTTGCCATTTTATATATATATATATATATTTACAAATTGAATATTAGATAGGTGAGTGTCTATTACAAGGGAGTAATACCTCTGAGAGGTTCTGGGGACAAGAGAACCTCAAGAGCAAAGCTCGAGAGGTTCCCTTGTCCCTAAAACCTCTAGATGGTATTAGTCCTGAGTGATAGACACTCACCTATTTGTTATTTTTTGTAATATATGGATCCACTTTTTGCTTCTGTGGTGCTGTAAAGCAGGCCGCCCGCCACACTCACTCACTGTCCACCCACCCATGCCCCCAACCCCCCGCAGTCTCTCTTAGCTTGTGCTTGAGTGTGTTTGAGGGTCTCAGGTTCAATTTGTTTGGTAGACAGTCCTACCTGTTAGGTGTTTTCGTGCCTCGGTATACACAGGATCACCCAGATAATTCCATCTCCCTGAATTATGTGGAACTAGAACACAGAAGAAAAAAACTTGGGCAGAAGATTGGGATGAGTTTCTCTCAGTAAATGAGAGATGGCCACCATGATTTTAGAAGTGTTCTGCCTGCCCAGAACAAAACTGTGGTGAATCAGAGGGCACGGTTTCAAGAACATTACAATGCAAACCTAGGATGTTGCCTTGGAGATCTCAGGAACAAGCCTATGGAGTTGGGGAGTCTTGAGCTTGCGCTCTTCAGGTTTTGTTGTAATACTATTGTTCAGAGCTCAAACTAAAGTATTACGAGCTCTGAACGATAGTATTATCACTTGTCAGTGATGGTATTATTAGTGGGGCCACGGTGTATTACTGTGATTTGTCTGAATGCTTTACAATGGCATTATTTAGCTTATCCATATATTACAAAGAGAATAATGGATAGTTTAGTGTGTATTACTGGTCAGTAATACCATCAAGAGATTCTTCGCTCGAGAGGTTCCTACATGTCCAGAACTGCAAGATGGTATTGCTGACCGGTAATACACACTGAATTTTTTTTTTTAATGTATGGATCCGAGTTTGTTTTTGGGTCTTTTGAGACAGACGGTCGGCTGGTTCAGTTAAGGACTGTCTGGGTCCTGGCCAGCCGCCGCACTGTCTCATGCTGTCATTCCCCCCATCTCGCTTGTTCTGTCACTCGACTCCCCCCCTTCCCGTGAGCACGCCATAATAGAATTGGTAGGCATTCCTACCTTTTCTGCTGTTGGGGAATGGGGAACACAGGATCAACCAGATAAATCCATTTTGGGGTACACTTAAAATAAAAAATAAAAATTGGGAAAATACCGAGAACTCACTTCTGTCTCGCTAAGTAAGAGATGGCCGCCATGTTTTAAGAATTGTTCTGCCCACCCACTATGGAAAAGTGGCCAATCGGAAGGCACGCTGTGGAAGACGTGAGTAGGAAAACTAGCGCATGCATTGATGTCTTTTGGTGATACTATTGTTCAGGTGGGAACGACAGTATTATCACTTCTGAATGATGGTATTACCACTGGACAAATGCGGTATTATCAATTAGTTTTCGATAATATTACTGGGATTTTTTTGTATACTTTTGTATAGTATTAAAAACAGCATCCATATATTAAATATGTATATAATAGATAACCCACTCTTAGGTGTGTGGTCACGTTCTGATATACGCACGCCTTTGGTGTGCATTGTTACACATGAGGCCGCAGGCCGAGTGTATCAACCACCCAAGGCATGCATATATCAGAGTGCTACCACACACCCTAGAGTAGGTTATCTATCTTATAAAATGGCAAAATTGTTTTGAAGGGGGATAAAAGTGCAGGTGTGTGGTCACGATCTGATATACGCACGGTCATGGCAGAAAATGGCACCACAATTCGTATGGGGGTTGTATACAGACCCCCATCTCAGGGGGAGGGAATGGACAAGGAAATGATAGAAGGCTTTCAGAGAATGGCAGAAAAAGGGGAGATATTGTTGATGGGGGACCTGAATATGCCAGATGTTAACTGGAGCACCTTTGCTGCAGGCACATCCAAGAGCAGGGTCATTCTTGATGCCCTACAGGGGGCATGCCTCAGACAGCTAGTATTGGAACCCACTCAGGAGGGAGCAATCTTAGACCTGGTACTCTCAAATGGGGATGGAGAAAGAATCTCAGATTTAGAAGTGGGTAGCCATCTGGGAACAAGCGACCACCAAACAGTGTGGTTCACGATAAACACAGCCATATAATCAAGCCATACAAAAGCAAGAGTACTGGACTTTAGGAGGGCCGACTTTGGGAAATGAGAGTGCCTCAGAAAAGCACTAGTAAACAGGCAAGAAGGAGGGGTGGAGGAACAATGGGGAGTGATCAAAACAGCCATCACAGAGGCAACAAGCCTTTGTAAAGCAAATCAATAAAACACAACGAAGGAAAAAAACGCTATGGTTCTCAAAAGAGGTGGCAGGGAAGGTTAAGGAGAAAAGGACAGCATTCAGGAAATATAAGGAAACACAGAAGGAGCAGGACAGAGAACTTTATCAGTTAAAGCAGAAAGAGGCTGGGAAGGCAGTCAGAATAGCAAAGGCCCAAACCGAGGAAAGGATAGCCAATTCTGTTAAGAAGGGGGATAAGACCTTTTATAGGTACATTAGGGAGCGAAGAAAGACCAAAGGAGGGATACTGAAGCTTAATAAAGGGGAGGAAATGTGAGTAGAGGGTGACAGTGAAAAAGCAGGGATACTGAACGAATATTTCTGCTCAGTATTCACAAAGGAAGAGGAGGGGGAGTTACCTTAACCAAACAAGAGAAACACTCTCGAA
Organism: Neoceratodus forsteri; assembly: GCA_016271365.2. Taxonomy (NCBI): domain Eukaryota; kingdom Metazoa; phylum Chordata; order Ceratodontiformes; family Ceratodontidae; genus Neoceratodus; species Neoceratodus forsteri. Next base: position 105,665,868 of record CM057459.1, on the reverse strand, counting down.
GGGGGGTCAATACAGTCCATTTACAGAAGAAAGGGTTCTGAAAGAACTGATAAAATTGAAGGTGGACAAAGCAATGGGGTCTGATGGGATTCACCCAAGAATTCTAAAAGAACTAAGGGTAGAACTAGTGACACATGACTACTCTCTTTAACAAATCATGGGAGGATGGGGTGGTACCGAGGACTGGAGGAGGGCAGATGTGATTCCTCTTCACAAAAGTGGGAGCAGGACAGAGGCAGGAAACTACAGACCAGTTAGTTTGACCTCAGTGGTAGGAAAATGATGGAATCATTTCTGAAGGAAAGAATTGTTGAGTACCTAGAGGCCAGTGGGGCACAGGACCCAAGGCAGCATGGATTCACAATGGGAAGGTCATGTCAGACCTAATCTAATAGATTTCTTTTGACTGGGTGACCAAAGTAGTAGACCAGGGAGGGCTGTGGACATGGCCTACCTAGATTTTAGCAAGGCATTTGATACAGTCCCACACAAAAGATTAATTCACAAGATAGCCAGCCTTGGGTGGGTCCCAAGATGGTAGCCTGGATAAAAAAACGCTAGACAACAGGGACGAAGGGTAGTAGTAAATGGAATACACAGTGAAGAAAGGAGGGTTACTAGTGGGAACTGCAGGGTTCAGTACTGGGACCGTCCTTTTAATGTCTTTATAAGTGACATTGCAGAGGAACTGGAAGGAAAAGTATGTCTCTTTGCAGATGACACAAAGATCTGCAACAGGGTTGATACACAAGATGGAGTGGAAAGGATGAGAAGGGACTTGGCAAGGTTGGAGGAATGGTCAAATGTATGGCAGCTCAGATTCAGTGCAAAGAAGTGCAAGGTAATGCACATGGGAAACAAAAACCCAGGGGAAGTGTACACAATGGGGGGTGAGATACTGACAACAGTAAAAATAGAAAGGGACCTGGGGGTAATTATATCCGATGACCTAAAGGTGGGCAAGCAATGTGAGAAGGCAGTAAGGAAGGCAGGGGGGATACTGGGATGCATAGGAAGAGGCATCAATAGTAGAAAACAGGAAGTTGTTATCCCTCTGTACAGACAGTTGGTGAGACCCCATCTGGAATACTGTGCAGTTCTGGAGACCCCATCTCCATAAGGACACAGACAGAGTGGAAGCTGTACAGAGGAGGGAACCAAATGGTGCAGGGCTGCACCAGAAGAACATAATGTAAGAAAGACCAAAGGAGCTTAATATGTATACCCTAGAGGAAAGGAGGGAGAGAGGGGACATGATAGAAACTTTCAAGTACCTCAAGGGAATTAACAAAGTCCAAGAGGGTAGCATCTTCCAGAAAAAGAGATGTGCAAGAACAAGGGGGCACAATTTGAAGATAGAGGGGGGACGGCTCAGAGGTAATGTGAGGAAGTATTTTTTCACTGAGAGGGTTGTGGATGCATGGAACAGCCTCCCTGAGGAGGTTGTAGAGTCAAGAACAGTGGGGGACTTCAAGAATGCATGGGACAGGCATAAGGCAGTCCTAGTGGGGGGTAGGAGGAAGTAAGTTGTTGGTTAACTAGGATTTGCTGCTTATCTGTTAGGTAGGAAAATGGAAGACTAGGTGGGCCAAGCGGTCCTTATCTGCCATCAAATTCTATGTTTCTATGTGATGCTTTTCATTCAATAAAAGCACACCATTTTCCCTACCCTTTTTATAAATATATATATATATATACACACTATACATATATGTAATAGATAACCCACTCTAAGGTGTGCTGTTCATGCTCTGATATAAACACGCCTTGGTGTGCATTGTTACACCTGAGGCCGTAAGAGAGTGCATCAACCACCCAAGGTGTGCATATATCAGAACATGATCACACACCTTAGAGTGGGTTATCCATCTTATAAAATGGCAAAATTGTTTTGGAGGGGGATGAAAGTGCAGGTGTGCGGTCATGCTCTGATATACACACAGTCAAGTGATGTGGGTTTTTTCTGCATTATTTCTTTATATTCCCACCCACACCTTAGCCCGGTCTCTCCTTCGGGCCCCACATGGACCTTGCTCCCTTGGCGACTCCCGACCCCACCACCCCACATCACAGCCAGCCCCAAGCAACCCCGATGTATCCCTGCATCAGGAAGGTCCCTTACTTTCATTGGGGAAGAGCCTGTACGGCTATACTCAACACTCCTGTGTGTTGCTGAGGTGGCGATAGGGGTCCGGGAGCTCTGTAGCGAGGTTCCGGGAGGCTGTCATCTGACCCAACCAAGGCGACATCTTTCCCGTTTTCTCCCCCAAGGAGTTGTGTGCCACAGACATCATGGCTTGCGCCGACGTCCACCACTCCCCCTAGACATCTAAGGCCTGATGTCGTGCTATGCTCCCAGCCTCCACCAGGGGCCAGCAAACACCGGGTTATAACCCCACCCTCCACCCGGAGGAGGTGAGCCATCGTTGGATGCTCCTGCCTTCTCTCCCTGGCTGGCCCTCCAGTAACCCGAGTCTGTTTCTGAATCCGGGTCGCTGGCGTCACAGACGGAAATCCAGCTGCTGCGCTGGCGGGCCAGCGTGATGTGTTTTAACCAACCAGCATAGATAATTTTTCCTACCCATTTTATAAATCCACTACCCCTGCATGGAAATTAATTGTACTATTCTGCTATTGTCTTATTCAGTCTTGTAATATGTCTCTACATATTGATTGTATATTGCAAAATGTCTGTACATACTGTTGTATTTTATTTAGATGTTACTCTCCATCTCTTCACTGTACACGCTGTACCCGGGTCGCACCTGGAAATGAGCCTTGGCTCAGTGTCCTTTTCCTGGTCATCAAAATTTTAAATAAAAATAAAATAAATAAATAGTTAGGGTTACGTAGCAATTTCTATGTTAAACCTCAAATTTTGCAGTTTATTAACTTTTGAACCATTTGTCCAATTTGCCTGAAATTTGGAATGTAGAAAGATTTACCATAGATCTCTGGATCTGGAAATTTTCACTTTGGTCAGATGTACAGTTGCAGAACCATAGTGCGCTGAAAAAGTGAATTTTCCCTAATGCTGCAAATTCTTTGTCTAGGCATAATGGACTGAAGAATGCATTTGAGTGGGTTCAAAATGTGTTGTCTACTGTACATGTGCTCTGGGTTGCACTGGTACCTTTTGAAAATTTGGTGAAAAAATATTGCTTCGTTCAAAAGTTATTCCATTTTTTCTTGTCCCTTTACAGCCTATGGAAAAAATTACATGTGCACTGCGAAAACATTCGCGATCACATTTTCTTGTCGAGCTTGCCCAAAAATGTTGTGCGGACGCCATCTTGTTTTCAGTTAGCAAGAGAAAAAAACACTGTAATTCAAAAAATACTGCACTTTAAAAAACACCAACCATTGTGTTTACCTAATCGGGTCCCAAGGAACATGCCCCTGACATTAGTTTTTCACCAGCTAGTCTGGAAATATGTTTTTTAAATTTTTGCCATTTTTTGATCGCGCAGACAATCGCGCTCACTTGAAAAAGTAATCGCAGTCAAATTTTTTTGTGCGTGCTAACATTCCCATTATAGAGATAAGAGAATTGCGAAAACAATAAAGTGATCGCGCAAACACTGCACGAACACATTTTGCTATCTGTTGATTTTTTTTGTCACTTGATTTTGGCAAGCTGGATTGTGCTATTGACCTGAAAATTTCAGGGTAGCAAGCCCTAGTGCTACAGATGTGCCTTTCAGTGGTTTGGTATGGAAAGATTCAAGAGGCCCATAGTAACACCATTCCAAAGTTAAGAAATTTCCCCATAGGATAACATTGCGGCGGTTGTTTTGTTTGTCCCTTTATTGTGGCAATGTGGATTGCAATATTGGCCTGAATTTTCAGGGTTGAAAGCCCTAGTCCCAGAGGTGTGCCTTTTGGTGGTTTGCTACAGAAACATTGAACAGGCCCATAGTTACAGCATTCCAAAGTTCAGAAATTTTCCCATAGGATAACATCGAGGCACCCATGATGCCTTTCGGGGGCTGTATCTCAAAAATGGTTTGAGATATGGACATTTCTTCACAAAAATGCTTAGTCCCCCTATAGGGGGACTAAGCATAGCAGTAGGCTGGAAAGCCATGAAAACCATAAAATTTGAATTTTTTTTCTAGCTTGTACGGTTCCTGAGATATTTGCGAATTAGTGTTGCAATTGCTCATTTTCATGTGCATAGGCCACTATTATGCCCTTAGTGTTAATGGTCACAGCGCATTTCGATACCCGTATCTCACAAATGATGTCCATGTATGTATATTTGCTTTGGGGAGAGTTTCTCGGTTTAGAGGGATGTGCCTGTTTCTGTACAAATGGAGACATTGGGCCCCATGCTCCCACTTATGTGGTTATGAATGGATAATATCAGACAGCATTTTCGCTGCCCTTTAGTGTGTGTTAATGCCTCATGATGTTACCCCGGCATAAGCAAATGGTGTATCAGTTCACTATTATGTCCAGATGCCTGCTGTGATGTTATCTTGCTATGTACACATGGCCAGCTTGGTGGGAGCGTGGGACCCCACTTATGTATATTTGCTTTAGGGAGAGTTTCTCGGTTTAAAGAGATGTTTCTGTTTCTGTAGATATCATGTCTAGTTTTACATTATAGTTTTTCACAAAAAACAAAGGAAATTCATTGAGATAACTCTATTAATGCACCACTTAGGGTCGTTTCCAGACTGAGAAAAGTGTGGAAGTTCAATGTTACGGTTAGCACCACTAACACCAAACCCTACCCCTTTCCCCCCTCCCCTCCTGAGGAGAGCGACAACCATTGTTGTGTGCTGGGGGCATCGGGGGTATCTCTCACCTTGTTCAGCTATCCTGTACCATCTGAGGTTCTTTACACATGCCATGTGGTGACAGTTGAGTTGATGATCGCAACATATAGCTCTGATAAGAATACTTTGTTGCTGCATAGGCCAACTGTATGGTTCTGTAGTCATGTGTCAGTGTGTCAGTGAGAGCTGAGGTCCCAGAGGGTCTGTGCTACCAGACATATGTATCATTAGACATAAATATGTAGCTTGTTGGGGCTGTGGTGTCTGAAGGGCCCTGTGTTCTCACCAACATATGCCATTGATATTTATATAACACTTTTCCAGAAAGAAAGAAAATTGTTTGGGTTCAGATTTGTTATTGCATCACTTACGGGTCTTTACTTAGCAACAAAATAATTTGGAATTAAATGTTAGGGTTATGAGACGTATAAGCTCTACCTCCTCCTGCAACACCACTGTGAACACAGAGACAGGCTTTTGGTGTCCGCTTTGCATCAAGTTTGTCTCAATTTGTAGTATGCTGTAGCAGTATAGCTTATTTACACATGAAATGAGGTGAAAGTTAGGCTGAAGACGCCAATGGGCACCCCTTATGTTTATTGTGTGTTGGTATCTGGTCATAATCATACAGTGTTTAGGTTCAGTACTATGACCAGAGCCCTGCGCTGATTTCAAAGCATAAATATGAGAATATACTTTTGATGTACTATGCTGTACGCTTCAAATATTTGTTGCTTTATGATGTTAAATAGAAAGAGAACAACTGCCATACTGAAAAATATACTTTTTTAATTGTTTTTGTCTCATGTTTCTTTAAAATAATAGTTAAGAAAATATAATGTATACACAAAAAATATGGATTGTATTAAAATAAACAGTCATACAAATTTGTATATTTTCCTATCCCAATACTTTTGGGAAACAGTAAATGTCTTGAAATAAAAAGATAAAAAAAAAATGCTGCTGCCTATGTTGCTGGAGGCTTGACGTGGAAGGGCGTGGCCAGTTTCCTGAATGCAGGGGGAAGTGGAAGCCACTGTTCAGAGAAGGTGCCCAAGTTTAGTACAGGAGGGGGCAGAGGTTCTTGTTAGTGGAGACCAGGGTTGTCTTCTTGTGTTGGTGGTGGTGGCATGGTGCTCTTCATTGTGGCTGTCAGCAACTGGACAGCCTGATACAGGTAGTTTAGGTTAAGTTTTGCTGTTTTAATTTAATTTTCAATGTGCTGCGGTTTTGTAGTTTTATTTTCTAAGGTTTTATTGTTAATGCCCAATAGTTCAATTACTGTGGCCAATTTGCTGTCAGCTGATTGCTGTACCTGTATCAGGGTGTCCAGTCACTGACAGATAGCATCTGTGTGTGAGTTGAGGTTCTGTAGAGAAACAAAAGACAATATTTGTTATAAATATACGAAACTCTACAGCTTCTTGATTAGGAAAAACTGGTGTACTATTGTCTAGCTGTCTACAATTCATGTGACAATGCATGTATTACTGTTAGAGTCTATGCAGATAATAGATTGTACTAATTACTTACTTACTTACTGGCTGCAGCACATACAGGTGAACCGGTCTATCATGTCTGCTTGACTGTGCAGCTAGCTGTCTACTTTGCACATGCCACTGCTCCCCCCCCACCACACCCAACCCCTGCACAGATGAGTGCACAGAGACATTAAACCAGATGAAGCTGTCTGTGCTATATCCTGTGTATGGGTTAAATTTGTACAGGATAGCAGAGAAATTCCTCTAATCTTTCTGATAAATGCCATTGGAGCAGTAACACCCACCTGAGTAGTACTTATCCAGGCAGATGTGACCTCGGTCAAATCCGGTATCTGAAAGATGGCAACCCACAAGTGTGCACTTGCATCATGCTGCACTAGTGTGTAAGTACTGGGATATGAACCAAAATGGCACTTGTGGTAACTGAATCCTCAACCCTCAGAGGAGAGCCTGCTATCTACTGAGCCACTGACAGTGGCAGAAAAATCTCTTCTTAAGACATATGGCTTAGATTACTTAGGGATTGTAATAGTACAACAATTGCTGGAAAAACTACAAGTACTACTGTTAATATGTATCGAATGTATGGGAAGCCCTTATTATTAACTGAAAACAAGCAGATTAAAACTTTATGGTGATTAATAGGCACTTACCATACATTATAATCAGCAGTCGCATAGCTTTGTTATACACTGTTTAGAATTTTAAAAGTTGTTAACCACACTTCAGAACTTCCAAACAGTGGCATAGCAAAAAAGAATGCACCAGAGTTCCATAATTCTCACACATAGAATGCAAACAGTGTTTTTTTGACTATACACTATAAAAGATGATGGCTGGGGATCCGGTGGCAACCACGCTGAAATCACCTGTCGTGGTTGCTAGGACTACAGTAAACCTCTCGAGATGCACTCTCGAGGTTTACCATGTTGCCCTAGCAACCACTCAAGGTGATTACAGTGTGGTTATCACCCGATCCCCAGCCATTATCCTCTATGTTATGCCACTGTTACAACATCACTCTGTTGTTAACCCTTCTTCGGTAAGTCATATCAATGGCATTACGAAACATAATGCTCACAACAATCAAAGTTCTAACAGAACTGAATGTTCACAACACTCAGTGTTCTGTACAGTAATTTAGTTACGCAAAATAAAGTAATACAATTTACAATTACACAATGTTAGTAGCTCATGCACTGTCAAATATAATTTATGGTATTTGGTTAACAACTACTCTGAAAACACTTCTTCAGGTTGCCATGACATCTGAAAACCTCCCGAGCTGCGCCCTTAAGCTTTTTAATGATATCATGGCAACCTCTTAAGATGTTAGCAGTGTGGTTATTAAACAAAGACTATGCATCATCCTCTATGTTATTCTGTAACCATTGTTTCAGAACAGGTGTGTCATGTGGTTGCATGCACTACACTTGATACTATTTACTGTGACTATTGTATGGGTAGACTTGCATTACATGTGATAGGAAAAGACTATGTGGATTGATGCAATGTCATTGGCTGGCATGTATTATATGTGTTCACATAACGGCATCTGTTTGTGTTATTATGAGGTTTATCACATTGCAACATACATTGTTTATGACATTGTTATAGTCTGTGGTAGTTCTGAATGTGGCTTGCTGGGAGAGCTATACAGTTCTTGTGTGGTACAGTTACTTGGGCACACCTAGTGACTCACAACACAATCCGTTGGTAGATGCACCAATGAGTAGCACTACACTGTGATGTATTGCTGAATCTATTGACATGTTTGTATATCTTATTACTTACAGTAATCACTTCTGTTCTTTCACTGGTATTATGAGCACTGTTCTATGTAAATAAGGATAACATTTTCTAAATGAACTTTTCATACTTGTCTTTACTTATAGTTTATATTTTAGATTAGTAAGGCATGATTAGGGATTACAGTAACAGTATGAGATTGCAGTTATAGACAGATGAGTTAACACACTGTGACTGTAACGCATTACGATGTTTTGTTTTTTTTCTTTAATACTAGTCCATAGTTATCACTATTCATATGTGGTATACATACGGTGAGATGGTCCAGGTTGTGGTTCCTGGTCTTGGTCTTGTTCTTCTTTAACTGGTACAGCGACCCTGATCTCCACTGGCTCTGTGGAAGTATAATAAAAAAAATATAAAGATGCATAATTGTTTATGCAGTACTAGAGTCAGAAACCCACTGTATTATCTTACTTTTTACATTGATTTCATGTATTTTCAAAAAATCTATCCATTTGTCTGATGCACACTTTAGAGGTGATAGTCTGTTATGTAGTACTGCAAATTACAAGTTAGGAAGAGATATTGCATATTTGAAACATGTACTCAGTTTCATTCTGCAGCATGACATTTTATGGTAGGATACATATAGTTTTATCTATAGACAGGCAAAGTTATGTGGTTTCTTCCATTGTCTACTATGCATTTTGGGGACAGTTTTTCGCTATGTTCCTACTTACTGTCTGTTCCTGCCTCTCCCCCTGCCCCACTCCACATGCAACCAAGCTTGTTTACTTTTACTCCATGTTTTAGTCAGCATTATACAATTGTTTAAGTAAATAAAGTAATCTCATTAGTCAAACTATGTCACATGACTGTTACCCAGGGTGTGAGTTATTGGTGATGTACGCAGTTTCTGTGTGGTTAAGTGATTTTGCACGTACGTTGTGAGGCACAAGTCAAGGTGTGGGTAAATGTTGAATATCGTGACACCCTGTTTTATGTCATTGGTTAAGTTAAGTACAGTGATGTTTGCTGCATTGTGAACATGTCAGTAGTATTTACAGTGAATGTGAAGGGAGTGATTACATAAAGGAAAACAATAGTTTAAATCTGGGTGGTGGGGGTGACTATGTGATTATTGCACAAACCAATTTAGAGTATGGGTTGATTGGTACTGCATGCCATCAATGTATGCACTGTGATCTCCTCAGTGGGTGCTAGAAGGGGATTTCCTTTATGTGTGAGAGTTATAATCCTGTTTTACTTACTCTTTGTGGTTTATGGGGTGTGACGTGTGTGGGGACACAAAATTTGAATGCAACATATTTCTCAGTGCACGATAGTACTATGCGTTTATAACAGTGGTTGAATCTCCAATAACTCACAGCTTGGATTGCAGTATTTTTATTGTGCTTTTGAAGCATTATATGATTTTTATATATTTATTGACTATGATATACTGTTCTACAGTATGTATGAGATCACAGCATTTCAATAACAGACATTATTAAGCTGCGAGGAACCTTGTACTATTGTCTGTACATGTCTGTTAATACTCACGTTCTAATGACAGAATGATAATGTCATCATCTTGATCTTCCTCCTGAACCTCTGTCCTCTCCTCTGTGGGGACCGGGACTGGTACAGCTGGTGTTTCCTCATCTGCAGCTTCAGTGGTTGATAAGTGAAGGAGTTAGAAAAATGTCAAAAAACAAAACACTGAGATGTAATGCTGCAAGTAGTTTCATTCTATTAATATTTTACTGGGTATGTCTCTTGCTCTACCATCACAGGTATGGGCAGTTAAGATCAGGACACATTTACACAGAGAAAAGTCTGCTACTAATGCTGTCTGTCATTATGCGCTCATGACTACATAAGTGGGAGCATGGGTCTGAGACGACTTGGGTATGTCTGGATGAGATCAGTAGCATCATAACACACTGTATGGTGGTATAAATTCTGCCTCATGTTATCAGTTGATAACTACATATTCATATTGGTTTTTAATATTTGGAAGTAATTGTCTGTTCTTGTCAATCAGTGTCCACAACAGCATACACATATGCAGTACTGAATTGTTAATACATCAGCTTAGCCCTCTGTTTACAATACTATAGTGAGACAGTATTTGGTTATGGCGGGGTAGGATTAGGAGGCATTAACACACACAAAAAGGTTGGTGAAAATGCAATCTGATGTCATTCAGTTATAACTACAGAAGTGGGAGCATGGAGTCAAGACTATTATTTAATGTTGGGGTAACATCAAGAAGCATTACGATGCACTGTAGGGTGGTGTGAATGCTGTCTGATGTTATCCAGTCATAACCACATAGTCTACTTGGTTGTTAATGTGGGAAAGCACTTTTTTTTTTTCAATTGTTTAACCAGGAGTGGCACACTAAGCTGAATGCTTGCTTGCAAGTGCAACCTGGGAGCACAGGGAAGTTAAGTGACTTGCTCAGGTTCACACAGTATGCAAGTGGGGGCTGTGGGATTCAAACCCAGGTCTCCAGATTTGCAGCTCAGAGCCTTAAATCACTGCGCTATACTGCCTCCCCCAATCACTTGTCTGATCATGTCAAGCACTGTTCACAACAGCATACACATATGCAGTACTCAGCTGTTCATGATATTGCTGTAGGTGTCTGGTCATAATAATAAACTTAAAGATTATTTGGTTATAGTGGGGTAACATCTGTAGGCATTAACACAGAGTGAAGTGTTGTGAAAGTGCTGTCTGATGTTATCCAGTCATAAGTATATAAGTGGTTGCATGGGGCCAAAGACTATTTTGCTATGTCAGGAGGCATTACCACACACTATAGGATGGTGTAAATGCTGTCTCATGTTATACAGTCATAACCACATACTCATCTTGGTTGACAATGTGTGACAGCACTTGTCAACCCATGTCAAGCAATGTCCACAGCAGCATATGCAAATACAGTGCTCAATTGTTTATGACATCATTGCAAGCATCTGTTGAAAATACTATGGTGAGACAGTATTTGGTTATGGAGGGGTAAGATCAGGAGGCACTAGCACACAGAAAAAGGTGGTGAGAATGCTGTCTGATATTATTCAGTCATAACAACATATATGGGATAATGGGCCCCAAGATTATATGGTTATGTCGGGGTAACAGCAGCAGGCACTAAGCTACACTGCAGGGTGATGTGAATGCTGTCTGATGCTATCCAGTTCTAACCACATAGTCAGCTTGTGTGTTAATGTAGCAAAGGACTTATCTGATCATATCAACCACTGCCCACAACAACATACACATATGTAGTTCTGAAATATTTTGAAGTTTTGTTGAGGGGAGGCAGTTGCGCAGTGGTTTAAGGCTCTGAGCTGCAAACCTGGAGACCTGGGTTTGAATCCCACAGCCCCCACTTACATACTGTGTGACCCTGAGCAACTCACTTAACTTCCCTGTGCTTTCAGGTTGCACCTGTAAACAAGCTTTCAGCTTAGTGTATCTCTCCTGGTTAAACAATTGGAAAAAAATATTTATGCTGTTAATGTAGGCATTTGTTCATAATACTAAACTGATTCACTGTTTCATTATGCCGTGGTAACATCAGGAGGCATTAACGCATATGAACAGTGGTGAAAATGCTAACTGATGTTATCCGGTCATAAGTACATAAGTGGGAACATGGGGCCCAAGACTATTTTGTCATGAAGGGTTAATGTCAGGAGGCATTACCACACACTATAGAGTGGTGTAAATGCTGTCTCATGTTATACGGTCATAACCACATACTCATCTTGGTTGTCAATGTATGAAAGCACTTGTCTATCCATGTCAAGCAATGCCCACAACAGCATACACAAATGCAGTGCTCAGTTGTTTATGACATCACTGCAGGCCTTTGTTCCTAATACTACGGTGAGACAATATTTCATTATGTTGGGGTAAGATCAGGAGGCATTAACACACACAAAAGGGTGGTGAAAATACTGTTTGATATTATTCGGTCAGAAGTACATTAGTGGGATCATGGGGCCCAAGATTACATGGTTATGTTGCGGTGACAGCAGCATGCATTATTATACACTGTAGGGTGAAGTAAATGCTTTCTCATGCTATCTGGTCATAACCACATATTCAACTTACTTCTTAATCTCAGAAAGTACTTGTCTGTTTATGTCAACCAGTGCCCACAATAACATACACATGAGCAGTACTCAACTGTTTATAATGTTAATGTAGGCGTCTGGCCATAGTACTGAATTAATACACTGTTATGTTATGCCGGGGTAACGTCAGGAGGCATGAAGACACAGTAAAAGGTTGTGAAAGTGCTGTCTGATGTTATCCAGTCATACGTACATAAGTGGTTGCATAGGGCCCAAGAGTATTTTGTTTTGTTGAGGTAACACCAGGAGACATTGCCACACACCATAGGGCGGGTGTAAATGCTGTCTCATGTTATAGAGTCAAAATCAGATACTCATCTTGGTTGACAATATGTGAGAGCACTTATCTACCGATGTCAAGCAATGTCCACAACAGCATATGCAAATGCAGTGCTCAACTGTTTATGACATCTCTGCAGCCCTTTGTTCATAATACTCTGGTGAGACAGTATTTGGTTATGGTGGAGTAAGATCAGGAGGCATTAAGACACACAAAAGGGTGGTGAAAATGTTGTCTGATATTATTTGGTCATAACAATATGCATGGGATAATGAGCCCCAAGATTATATGGTTATGTCGGGATAACAGCAGCAGGCACTAAGATACACTGTAGAGTGATGTGAATGCTCTCTGATGTTATCCAGTGCTAACCACATAGTCTGCTTGTGTGTTAATGTAGCAAAGGACTTGTGTGATCATGTCAACCACTGCCCACAACAACATACACATATGTAGTTCTGAAATATTTATGCCATTAATGTAGGCATTTGGTCATAATACTAAGCTGATAGACTGTTTCATTATGCCATGGTAACATCAGGAGGCATTAACACATATGAATGGTGGTGAAAATGCTAACTGATGTTATCCGGTCATAAGTACAGAAATGGGAGCATGGGGCCAAAGACTATTTTGTTATGTCGGGGTAATGTCAGGAGGCATTACCACACACTATACGGTAGAGTAAATGCTGTCTCATGTTATACAGTCATAACCACATACTCATCTTGGTTGACAATGTGTGCAAGCACTTGTCTGTCCATGTCAAGCAATGCCTACAACAGCATACACAAGTGCTCAATTGTTTATGATATCACTGCAGGCCTCTGTTCATAATACTATGGTGAGACAGTATTTGGCTATGGTGGGGAAATATTAGGAGTCATTAATACATGCAAAAAGGTGGTGAGAATGCTGTCTAATATTATTTGGTCATAAGTACATATATGGGATCATGGGCCCAAGATTATATGGTTATGTTTGGGTAATGTCAGCAGGCATTATGATACACTGTAGGGTGGTGTGAATGCTGTCTGATGTTATCCAGTGATAACCACACAGTCAGCTTGGGTGTTAATGTGGGAAAGGACTTGTCTGATCATGTCAACCACTGCCCACAACAATATACACATATGCAGTTGTCAAATGTTAATGTTGCTAATGTAGCCGCTTGATCATAATAGTAAAGTGATACACCATTTGGTTATGCCGGGGTAACATCAGGAGGCATTAACACACACTGATGGTTGTGAAAATGCTGTCTGATGTTATTCAGTCATAACCACATAACTGGGAGTATGGTAACACAGTCCCTATTGTTCTTTAACCCATGATACATTTATGAGGGGGTAGTTTGTGATGTGAATTTCAAGTGGATATCCGTGTGGTGTTTTTCTTAACATTCATGTTGGTACTTATAGTGAAGGACTCTCTCTCCAAAGCTTGGCTTACCTGTCTGAAGCCACAGCTGGTATGCTGCCTCATACCAGGCCCGGTCCTTCTCGGGCACCTTCCCTGCATCCTTCAGCTTATAAAACCTCTGGCGCAGCAGCTTCCACTTCCACCTACATTTGCGCCATTTCTTGTCCTTGATTTATTTCATGTCACAAGTATCTGGCCATGGCCTTCCATATCTCTTCTTTCGGCATGTTGGTAGCCCTCATTATTTTGCATGCATCTCCTACTTTGGTAATAGCCTCTGGCAACATAGGCAGCTGCTCTGTAGTCCAGTATTTGCTTATTTCTGTTTTATAAAAATATAAATAAGTGCGATTATTGTCTAGCTATGTTCATATTCATAGTACCCCCACAGAGTCATTATCATAAATTATGTAGCTTTAACAAGTGCCGATTGTGTGTGGCTGAGGATTAGACATTGCGAAGTGGTTCACGTTAATTCACAATGCTGATTGACAAGATATTTTTTGACGCTGTGATTATATTGAGCTACATCATCACAGCTTGAAAAAAAGTTCGCCTAGTAGCATCCTGATCTGCAGCAGCGCAGATTTGTCCAGCATTCCATTATTTCGATTTTGCAGCAAAGGGATCCATGGCATGATCACAATAAGCCTCTCGTCTGTCTTATGGGGGGTGTTTTGCATGGCTAATGAGGTTTTTACATTTACCCATGACTTCTGGGTAAGCCATGCTAAGTGTTGTAAGTACGATTACCCACACCCCTCTTGTGCTTAATTGATTAAATAAGCTACGACATGCTGTGCATTACTACTTAAATAACATCCATACAAGTAGATGTGTGATTAACAAGCTACTGTCTTAAGTCATGGTGATTCACATACAGGTTGTGTATTTACTGTCCACCCCCCCCCCCACACACACACACACGAATAACTATTGGTTAGTACGATTACTAATACTTTTGGTTGTGCAAGTCGTTCTATTTTTTGACAATTACAGGTGGCTCTTAAAAGAGCCTTTTGGTTGTTGTGACACTTGCCATTAAACACACTTTTCTTCAGAGTACAGAGTGAATGCCATGTCAGAGGTCTCCCAAGAATAGGCAATTGCCAGTGCCTGAGAAGTACACACCATCTCTTAGGTACAGCCAATCTTTAAAATATTTAATTGCAGGGTGATGTATTGTGTGCATACCCAGATCACATTGAAATGCAGAGATGTGAACATTTATTTTTTTCCTTGCCCTGTTGAGCAGATACATATGCTGATCTGCACGCCAGACAATGTGCTCTGTAATATCAGAATATATGATTTTGCAGGCCAGTAACATCTCTGTAAGAGAAGCTAGGTCCAGTTTAGCTTCAGCCACTAAATCTATCCACCTTTTGTCACCCAACTCATTTCCTCCGAGATGAATGAGTATTATGTCTGGCGAAGAGTGGTTGCTCAGAAGGTCTTGCATAGTGGGCATGAGGTGCTCCCATCTCATCCCTCCTGTGCCAAACCAGTGAACCTTGCAGCTTAGCAGGTTCAAGTCACTGCCAAAGTGACTTCTCTTAACATATTGACCACCTCGATGAATTAAACTGCTGCCTACCATCCACACCATGACTCTGGAGTTTTCTGCCATGATCTAAGTTTCTTTAAAAACTGAGTGACAGAGAGCTCAATAAGACAGTCTGAGTCTGCTGCTGGCTACTGCCATCTGAACAACTGTGGCAGCAAATGTCTTACACATATAGAGAATAAAGGATGGGGAAGGGGGTGCTATGAGAATTTAATGCACACCCGAGTTGTGGGATGCTACATAAACCCCGAGGGTGAAGCCCGACGGGTTTATCAAAGCATCCCACAATGAGGGTGTGCATAAAATTCTCATTGCACCCCCTTTCCCAATCTTGTATTTTTTATAATACAGTAGGCCGCAATTTTTTTCAGGCCCTATTTCTGTCAGCATGTCACACACACACACACACACACACACACACACACACACACACTCCCACACACACCACACTGTCTCCCCAAGTTGATTTTTTTATGTTGTTTCTTTTATTTTAAAACTTTTTTTTCTACTTACACAGTTTGTAGTCTACTCTGATTGCACTTTGAATGTGGAGCAGCATTACAGCTTAACACTCACACTTGCGATCGGATGAACGACGGGTTCAACCGGATATAAAAAACTATGCAGTGGTATACTGAAGACATTGCAGGAGCCATCAGATACAGCTTTTAAAAGCTGTGAAAGGTAGGATCAACCAGATATTTAAACAAAATTGAAACAGACGGCCCATGTTGTGGTGGTTCCGCGCTAAGCGAGAGACAAAGCCACTATGTTTTTTGAATGTTACACCTGCTCACAAGCAAGACAGGAGCCAATGAGGGAGTGGCATTCTTTGACTGAAATGGCTCGTGAATGCCATAACAACCAGATGGTTGTTACGGGAAATATCAACTGGTCCAGCCCACAGGAAAAATTGCTGACCAGTTATTATTTTTCTTTTCTACCTTGGAGAGATGGCAACAGTAGTCAAGTAAATGGTTATTGGCTGTTGGCAGTTCTATGGTGCCAACAGAAAAATGACACTTCTTTAGTGATAGAGTAAATGTTCCTATTGGCTGCAGGACAGACTAAACAGTTTTATTTTGGTAGGAATTTATGTCTCTCTGATTGGATACTTTGAAAGAACACAGCACAAGATGCATTCTGATTTGCTGCTAGCCAGGTTGATACACATGTGCTTGTTATGTGGGAGTCCCTTTTGAACTGACATGAGTGGTGGTGAGTACTGCCTCAAGGTCTTTCTTAAACTGTTAGAATTAACAATGAAATCAATGATTTGACTATGAAGAACTTACAGTACTACAGACAGAAAGCTATTATCTTCAAAATACAAGCAGGGCCGGCCTTAAGGATAGGCGAACTAGGCGGTCGCCTAGGGCGCCATGTAGCAGGGGGCGCCAGTGTCACAGTGCGGTTAGAAAAAAGTTTCTGTCCCTTTTTTTTTAGCACTGTCTGACAGCCCTGATTTGAAAGTCACTAAATCCGATGTGTTTGGGGGGGGGCACGTAACCGTTGTCTCCCTCTCCATCCCCAGACTAGTCATGTATTCCGGTCCTCCAGGCGCCGCTGCACTAAGCAACTTACAGGCAGCTTACCGGCAGCAGAAGTCAAGGAACTAGGACTTTGGCTGATCGGCTCGGCTCATGCAGTGAACTTGTCTTGAGGACCCACCCATGTAGGCTAGCCCCTCCCTACTGCAGCATGCCAGCCAGTCACAGATCACCCACCACTGCCGCCAGAAACCCAGCCAGCCAACTGTTGGGCCTGCCTGGTGTGTGAGTTGACGCAGAATCCTTTAGTCTCCTGTCTGACGTTGAGACTCACTCAGTCAGCACAGCGTCTGTGTGTTTGGCAGGCCGGAATCGTCTCAACCGAATGACCTCTGAGGAAGAATCCTTCATTCCAACTTCCGACCATTAAAAACCCGGTGAGGTGGTATTCTGAGAGACTGTGTCTGTCTCATCAGTGACTGCTCGCTCGCTGAGTCGACTCGGTTGTGTGGAAGTTAAGGGAAGCCTGCCTGTTGCCCCCCCCTCCCCATTGCAGCCCGAATCCCGATTTAAGTATGGGCGGTCGACCGATGGGAAGAGTCCGAGGCCGGAGTTATTAAATTGATAGGCCCAGGCCAGTCAGAGTCAAGTCCAGGCCAGCAGTCGCAGCCAGTGAGGGAGTGAGTTGTGGATTTTTTTGGGGGGGGTAAGATGGCACCGTGACGTGACAGTCAACATCGCTAGTCCACCGCCACAACTCTAGTCCACGACCAAGTCCATTGAGTACCACGACCGCCACGAGAGGAGAGGAGGACTATTCCGTCCAGGTGACCAGGTCCAAGAGGTCGACCGACAACCAGCGTCGACGAGGAGACTGGAGAACTGAGTCTGTGTAGCAGACCGAAGGCTGGAGGAGCGAGGCGAGTGAATAGATGGGTTTTTAATTAACTTTTTTTCATTCAATTTCTGAACTTGCAGTGCAGTGTGTATTGTTGGCCACATCCATGTCAGTTGCCTCCATCTTAATTGACCACCGTCCACCTGCCCTGTTAGACACCTCCGAGGCTCCTGTCAGTCACCTGTGCTAACCTATCTGCCTCTCTATGGTGCCTAGATGCTGCTGCAGGCAGGTCAGGAAGGGGGTCTAGAGTAGTACTTATGTGTTGCTGCATTGCATAGATCTGAGAGTCGCTCGTCACCAATACTGTCTAGAGAGACTGTTAATGAGCTTCAGCTCAATAAGAGGTATCTCAGTCTGTGGATGCCATTTCCTTACCAGATCTGACTGGTTCCATTGATCCTAGCAGTGAGGGTTAAAGCCAGCCAATACCTGACTGAGGTGTTTGTGTGACTTTGTAATTGTTGCAAGAAGGGCTAAACCATGGGACACTGCCAGAGAACTTGACAGAGGTCTCTGCCAGGTGATTCTCACCAGCAGCAGTTCAAGCTGGGGATAAATTAGACTGCATCATGGAACTCTGCAGGCAGGGGTCCCTCTTGTTGCTTGCCATTGCCAGCCACAGCCAGGCAGCCACAAGTAGCCTAGTAGTAATATGTTACTTGTCAGTCACAGACAGACTGAAAAATTCATTGTTTGTTTGTTTGGTGGTCTCTCTGTCTGTCTGAGAGTCTCAGGCTCTGGCTCTCTCACTGTCAGACAGCATCAGTACTATAGTAGTGACTGTCCCTGTCTACATAGTGGTGTGGTGTCTGTGATGTCTGTCTGTCTACTGCGGGTCTGGGGTCCGTCCCACTCCCGGCCATCTCCCATCCCAGCAGGCAGTCAGAGAGAGAGGTATGCATCCTCCCAGGTGCCACGCATGTCGTGTCAGTGTCCCAGGCCCTGAGACCAGGCGGCCAGCCGCCCTCAACCTCAGACAGTGTCACACAGTGACAGCACAGACACATAGGGACTCAGGGGTGTTGTTCCCATTCAACTAGTCTCTTTTTCAAGTTCTGTGGTGTCAACACTTGTGCCAGTCAGTAGGGTGTTGGGGTGGAAAAATCAGGAACCAGGGAAACTGGAATGGCAATAGCAGTATGTTTTGTTTAGCTTTTTAAATCCAACTTTTGTAGTTATTCATTTTTGTTCTGTAGTCCCAGGTCACTCCTTTGAAAGGGGCCTGTATTGTATTGTTCCACTGAGCCTACCCGGTTATAAATAAATCCTGATGTTTACTATACTACTGACTTAAAATACCAAATTTCAGAGGGTGTATGCAAGGGCATTTTTTCAAGCAAATTCAGGTAGCCCATATCTTCATCCCCCTCCTGTACCTATCCCAGACTCTTTTGAATCCTGCCACCATAGATACCTATACCAGTTCCTCAAGCAGTGCATTCCATGGTTCCAGCACCCTCTCAGTGAAGTATCGCTTCTTCCTTTCCCTAAGTCCCTCCCTCCTCCCTCCTGCCTCCAACCATGCCCACCAGTGGTCCCTCCCAGCTTCCTCTGTAAGACCCCCTGTAGGCATATCTTGTTTACCCCTTTCAGATACTTGAAGGCCTTAATCATATCCTGCCTGTCTCGCATCTCCTCCATTGAGAACAGGTCGAACTCCTAAAGTCTCTTCTCATAGGTCCTATCCCCCATGCCCCAAATCATCCTGGTTTCTCTCCTCTGAACTCTCTCCAGGAGTTGAATATCCTTCCTGAGGTGTGGGCCCCAAAACTTCATGCAGTACTCAAGGTGCGGTCTGACCAGGCAATTGTACAGTGGCATAATCACCTCCCAGCTTTTGAGGTAAACTCCCTGGCGATACAGCACAGCATTTTATTTGCCCTGGCTGCGGTCCTCCTACATTATTCCAAGTTATTCATTTTGGCATTCATCAGCACCCCCAACTCCCTCTCCTCACTTGAGACCTGCAATTTATCCCCTCCTAGGGTGTAATCCTGACCTGGGTTCCTTTGACTCAAGTGATGCACCTTACATTTGGCGGTGTTGAACCCTAGCTTCTAGGTATGTGACCATCACCCACAGAACATCCAGACCCCCCTGCAGGGCAACCCTACCCTCCTCCTTATCCACCACTGCCCCAGCTTAGAGTCATCTGCAAAGAGACTGGTTTCACTCCTGATGCCCTCCCTGATGTTGAAGGTGTAGGTGTTAAACAGGAGCAGTCCCAGAACTGATCCCTGTGGGACCCCGCTGAGGACCCCAAGGGGATGAAATTACCCCTCCAACCACTACCTGCTGGGTCTGACCCGATAGACAACTTTCAATCCACCTGACCATCCCTGCCCCCACCCCCATCCTTCCCAACTTATCCAGAACACCAGTGTGGGGACCGAGTCAAATGCCGTGTTGAAGTCTAGGAAGATGACATCGACTGGCCTACCCTGGTCGAGTGCTGCTGTCACCCATTTGTAGAATTCCACAAGGTTGGGTTGATACGATCTGCCTGGGATGAAGCCATGCTGGCGATCATCCAGGAATCTCCATTCCGCCATGTTGTTTCTGTAAATGTCAGCTGTGCTATCAGACCTACGACCATGTTGTTTCTGTAAATGTCAGCTGTGCTATCAGACCTACGACCATGTTGCCTATTAGGCTACAGTTGCCTTTAATTTTTTTCAAACCTTTTCCTGGGTCTTCTTGCTGGTGCACCCCCACCTCATCATGGACCTTCTCTGGGACTTCGGCATCTCGAGGAGGACATGGGTACCCGTGTCCTTTAGGCACATTTCGTGCGTGGGGACACTTTGGATTGGTCTTGACTAAGGAGGATAGGGGGTAACACTGTATGAGGGGAGGCTGGGTAAAATTGTAGGAGGGAGTGGGTGTAATGCATGCAGAAATTCTGTTGGTAGACTGAAGGATGCCCTGAAACTGGAGAAGGCACCAGGTCTGGATGGTATCCATCCCAGTGTGCTAAAGGAGATGGTGGAGGTCCTTGCTGCACCCCTGGCAGATCCTTTCAATTCATAACTTAGGACAAGTGGGTGGGCCACATGATCCACATCATGCCTATCTACAAAGATGGCAAACGTGAGGAGCCATGGAACTACAGCTATGTGAGCTTGACGTCTGTGGTGGGAAAAACAATGGAGGGAGGCCATCTTGAAGAAGAGGTTGAAGGAGTACCTGTCGCCACGGTGGTGGTTAGATAACCATGAGCATGGCTTTGTCCAGGGCAGATTGTATCAATCTAACCTTGTGGAGTTCTATGAATGGGTGATAGAAGCACTGGATCAGGGCATGCCAGTAGATGTCCTCTTTCTATACATCATCAGTGCATTTCCCCCAATTTAAGTATAAGTTACTGTGTGTGTGTGTGTGTTGGCAGGGGGCCCGGGGGGTGATTACGTGTTGCCTGCACACATTAGAGGGACTCAAGTTAAAATAAGTCTTTTTTGGAGGGTAGGAAAAGGAGGTTGTTGTGACTGAAGCCACTGAGAAATGGATAGTATGGTTGCATTCTGGATGTGCTAATTTGATTCATTTTATCATTACAGAACATATGCAATTGATGATCCTCATCTCTTTGGAGAGGAATGGAACGCCTTCCTGAACTGCAGGTACAGTGCCTCCACAGTATGACCTTTGACCATTGGCCTACATTCCCACTCATAGTTGTCACTCATGTTGGCTTGACAACAAGACCTCACCTTGAGAAACCCATGATGCTGTCTGTCATCCTGGAGATCATTTTTTCTGAAAGTAGGTTGCGCACAACACCCTTTCCTTTAGAATGGTCTCCATTATTTTCCCCACCATGCAGGCAGGGATATAATTTAGTGTTATTCCAGTACGTTTTCCACCAGATTTCATGTCAGAATTCGAGCCCTGGTGCTCTGTATGAAATATCAGATTGTTGTTTGTCCCTTGTGTGCAGTGCCGGCTCCCATCCATATGGTGGCACTGTGCGTAACACACAATCTTGACTCTCTCCACATGTGCATCTTGCTGTCTGGACAGCATGGAGAATGGCAGCATTTCTGCAGTGGCGAGAACCTGCAAGACTAGGGCAATTTCACTGCAGACAGGATTTAAGGGCACAGGAGCTGGTTACTCATATACAGCTGTTTGAAGTCTTTATTTTATAAATTCTATTCATACCTCTAAAGGATCCCTATTTAAACAGCAGGTTCATACTTTCAGGGCTGATAGTCTCCCCCAGCATGTTCGATCCCTTTCCGAATCAGTAGCTTGTTGTTCGAGTTTGGCATAAAAATTCCACGTATACAAGAAGTTACATCCCTCATAATTTTGTAACTTTGTATAGTGGCCAAAAAAAGACCGACTTCCCGGTCCGAAAAACACACCCCCACATCGGCCCACGCAGCCCTGTTTTGTGATGTCACAAAATGAAGGCTGCGTGAGAGCGCCCCATTCAGTTCTATGGGGCTGGTATTTTCAAACATATTTATACCCTTTTGTGCTGGGATTTTAGTATATCAAAGCAATCGGTTGACTAATAGGGACCCAATTAGTCGATCGATCGCTTTGATATACTAAGATCCCAGCACGAAAGGGTCTTTTTTTTGCCACTATACAAATTTACAAAATTACGAGGGATGTAACTTCTGGTATATGTGGAATTTTTATGCCAAACTTGAGCAGCGAGCTACTGATCCAGTAACTGATCAAACGGGCTAGGGCAGGCAGCTAGTAGGAACCTTTAACTGTGCTTGAATAAAGTTGATGTCAGTTATGTTCTTTATTGTTTTCTAGAGGATTAATATTGCAGTTCTTTCATGGAACCAAGATTTTAGGTTTTGACCATGTCATGTCATAGTTTCATAACTGTGAGCGTGAACTTGTCAGTACAGTGCCCTTCAGTTATGAAACCATGTCGTGACATGGTCAAAACTCCACAATCTTGGTTCCATGAAAGAAACTGCACAGAATGTTGTCCATACAAAGAAAACAATATAAAACACAACTGACAGCTTCAGCTTTTATTAAGGCACAGTCAAATAGGGATCCTTTAGAGGTATGAAGATAATTTATAAAAATAGACATTTCAAACAGCAGCACATAAGTTATCAGTTCCTGTCCCCTTAAAACAGAGACTGCCAGCTAGAGTAGGTTTTTCTCCCCCCCCTCATTTGTAATAACATTTAAATTGTGCCTCTGACTCGTCTTTCACTATTTCTGTGGCTAGTATGTCAGAGTGCTCAGTCGTGCAGCGTGAAGTACACACCATCACCAAGCTGATACTTTACTGCTGCCAGTATTTTTTTTTTGCCATTTAATTACTGCCATGTCAAGCTCAGGTGATATACTAGCCACATCTTGATCATGCTCCTACTTTACTTGGTTATGTAAGAGAACTGCCTGCATTTCAAGAGTCACGTCTGCATTGAAAGGCACTGTCTCCGTTTGTTTTTAATACAATCGATCAAATTATGACCTTATCTTGGCAAATGCACTGTTCCATGCTCATTTGTGACAAAAAGTCACTGCCTGCTGTTAAGTAGGCAATAATAAGTATGTACAAGCATGCTAATGTTAAATAGTAATAACATAAATTAACTTACGCTTCTTGCTATTCAGAGGCAACATCTGATTCCTATATTACCTGTGCTGTTGCATCATGTGTGTCACTCTCCTAGAATTTATAAACATGTCACTGAGTCTGGTCCCAACAACTAGGTCTGATAACACCCCCATTCCCCCAATAAAAGACAGACAATGTTTTTTTTTTTTTATCTTTATTTTCAGTCTCCAGTAACAGCCTAAACTGGACCCTGCTTGAGAGAGGGACCAGTGACAAAGAAGTGAAAGGTAAGAATGTCTGCAACAGTAGAAGACAGTACAAAAGTAGCAGGGGTTTCCTGGCAGTGTGGAAAAGAAGTGTGTGCAACACTGTTGCCGGGGAGAGTGTGCAGGTGTTGAAGCACCTGAGGCGTAGCAGTCAGAACAGTGGCAGTGGGAGTCAGTGGGGCAAAGACCTCGTGACTGCCAATGCCCACCGACCTTATGGCAAACTGGAGTTCTTTGTTGGGTCGTTTGTTGGCTGACACTGCATTTACCAGTGGTTGAATTACCTGATGGTGAGTTTGCAAGGTTGATGACTCACCGGACAATTCTTCTATAGAGTGACCTTATGCAAGGATTGTCCAGTTACTCATCCACCTTGCTCACTCTCCATACACATGGGCATAGTACAATCTATGTTGGACCCTCGAAATCAGTAACCAAATGATCATGACCTCTGGCTTGCCATATGGTATGAGTTCGTCATTCACATTCTTCACCCTGTCCCACTGCCGTACTGTGCTGAGTGTGGAGGTTGCTCAACTTGCTCTGTCACACTACACTCTCTTCCCAACAGCAGTGTTGCATGTGGGTTACCAAAATTCTGAATGTGGTATTCTGCCAAGAATACCCCTTTTTGTTCTTACAATCTACCCCTGTGAGGTCAGGCTAAGTGACCTACAGTTGCATGGTTGGTCCATTGGACTGTTCTTGTGGAGTGGAACTACGTTAGCTTTTCTCCAGTCCTGTACAAATCTTTTGCAGTGAGGTGTAAAAAACTGAGCAACAGTGGTGGTACTGCTGCCTCCATCCTGTATGTGTCCCCTGCTGAGATGACTCGCTGCCATCCTTTACGTGATCTTACCCCTGAGGGTTTTATGGCGGCAGTTGACTTATCTACTATGGGTGGTGCATGCGTCGGGGCTGTTGATGTCGGGGTGGACACCTATAATAAGGTGTTATCTGACACCATCAACTCCCTCGCACCTATCCGTGTATGACCCAAAACTTCGTACCTGAGGTCTCCGTGGTATGATGGAGATCTTAGGGAAATGAAGAAGATGGGTCGGAGATTAGAGTGCTGCTGGAGGAAGTCCCATCTGGAGATGGACAAACTGGTCCTGCGTGCGCATTATTGCGCATATCAGGAGGCAATCAACCGAAAGAAGACAGTATTTTTGTATCGGGAGATTGCTGCTGGGAGAAACCGACCAGCTTCACTTTTCTGGACTGTTGATAGACTTCTCCATCCTGTATGTCTCCAGCCCGGAAGAGTTTCCTCAAATGAGGATTGTGAGGATTTTGCTCGGTTTTTCTCAGACAGGGTGTCTTTGATCCGGCGGGAGGTTTCTTCAGCCAGCAATACCATTGCTGACAGTGGTCGCCAGTTGTGTGCTGAGTGCACTGCCTAGTTGGGGAGAGTTTAGGCCAGTGGAGGTCCGTGAGGTTATTGAGGTTGCAGTCAATCTGAAGCATACCTTTTGTGAATTGGACCCAGTGCCAACGATTTTTAATGAGATGCATTGACTTGTTGGCCCGTGTTTGCCGTGGATTGTCCGGTGCTCCTTGAGTGAGGGTGTCTTTCCAGATGCCTTGAAGGAGGCTCTGGTGAGACCCCTTTTAAAGAAATCTTCTTTGGACCCGGAGGTCAGGGCAAATTACCGTCCTATCTCCAATCTCCAATTTTTGGGGAAGATTGTTGAGAAGGTGGTATCGCTTCAGTTGGAGGAACACCTCATGACTCACAAGTTGTATGATCCTTTCCAGTTGGCTTTTCAGGCCAGACATAGCACCGAAACTGCGTTAGTTCGAGTGCAAAATTACCTCCTCAGGGCTAGAGACTGAGGGGACAAGACAATTCTTGTTCTCCTTGATCTCTCATCAGCATTTGATACTGTGGAGCATTGTGTGTTGCTTTTTCGCCTGAGGGAGTTATGTGGACTCACCGGAAATGTCATCAAGTGGTTTGAGTCCTTTCTCACCAATAGGAGACAGCAGGTTGTGATGGGAAATTTTTCATCTACATCCTACCCCCTTCTGTGTGGAGTCCCTCAGGGTTCGATATTGGCCCCAATGTTGTTCGCAGTATACATGCTGCCCCTGGTGGGGATCATTAGGAAGTATGGTTTGAGTTTTCACTGCTATGCTGATGATACTCAGCTATACATATCCTTTGCCCCAGGAACATCAAATGCAGTGGATGTGTTAAATATCTGGCTGAGATTAGTGTCTGGATGGCCTCCAGCTGGTTACGACTGAACCCTGACAAGACTGAGGTACTGGTAGTGGAGTCGAACAGAGTTCGTGATGGGATGGCCTCTGACTCTGCAACTGGACTTGTGCTAGGAGCTGCATCATTGATGGCCTCCCCTTGGGTGCAAAATCTTGGTATGATTCTTGACAGGAATCTGTCCATGGAGGCTCAAATATCTTCCGTGGTACGTTCCTGTTTTTTCCATCTTAGAAACATTGCCAGGATTAAGCCCCTTGTTCCGGCCTCTGGACCTCCTACCTTGATACATGCCTTAGTCACTTCTAGGCTTGACTACTGTAATGCCCTCTATCTCGGGGTCTCTGGGGGCTCTCGTCGCAGACTGTAGCTAGTGCAAAATGCTGCTGCCCGGCTTTTGTCCGGGCTAAGTAAATTTTGCTATATTACACCTGTGTTGCACGAATTGCACTGGCTGCCTGTCAGGTGGAGAGTGCTCTTCAAGGTGGGTTTTCTCACCTATAAGGCCCTACACGGACAGGGCCCTGGTTACCTGTCAGTTCTCCTGGTACCTTCTTCCTCTACCCTGTAATTCCACTCTTCTAGTGGTGGCCTCCTAAATGTTCCAAGAGCGAGGTTAAAATCTGCGAGCTAACCGAGCTTTTAGTGTTGCCACTCCCGCTCTTGGAACTCTTTGCCAGCTGTAGTTAGGAGGCCCCCACTATAACTGCCTTTAAGGTTCACTGAAGACCTTCCTATTTATGCAAGCTTTTGGGGAGTAATTTTGTTTATTTATATGTATTTATATTTGTTTTAAATTTTATATGATTATACGGTATGAAATGCTGTTAAGTTTTTGCGCGGCGCCCAGAGCCTTTGGGATTGAGCGTCTTTTTAAATAAACTTGCCTTGCCTTGCCTTGCCTTAGCAGAGTATAGGTCTCAAAAGTTTACGCAGTTTGTATTCCAGGTACATTTTGAAGTTGAATTGTACAGGTGAAGGAGACTAATAAATTCAGTAGAATTCATTTGCAGTTTCTGAGCTCGCTTAGTGTGCATGAAACTGAGACTTTTATCAATGACACATAAATGGCTAAAGATGCCAGGTAATTTTGCAGCACCTGTAACACAGATGAATCTGTACCACTGTGTGTATTGTATCAACACTGTACACTATACATGTTGATAGTATTACATAACAGTGAAAGTGTATAGCTTTGTTTCCCTCTCCTCCCCAAATCAAAATGATTCACTTTGACCACATAGTATAGTAGAACACTAAACGTAGTAGTGACTGTGATTTTTTTTCTTCCTTTCAGATTGCTTGAACTGTAATTGCATTCTCATTCTGCCACCAGTACGTCTCATCAGCACCGTCATCACCACACAACATTGATACATAGGAAGAAGTGATCGGTTTGGTGAAAGACACTTATTCGTCTGGACATGTCACGGTACCAGCACAGAATGATAACATTTGTTTCATGTAAAGTCGGAAAGTGTTGTGCATCAACACAACAACTGGGTTAATGCAAAAGACATTGCCGTCATACTTTAGGTGTCTGTGACTGAAAATAATGTAGACAACAATTCAAACGTTAAATATGTGAGTTTCAACAACAGTGGTCAGATTTCAGAAGATTCATAATTCTTGGAGAAAATGTATTCTCATTTGGGGGGTCAGTGTTCGTTTTTGATCACTGAGTGATTGGACATTTATATTGAATTTGTAAAGTACTACTAGTTAAGACCAATTATCTTACCTATCCGTTTCATTAATCACAATGTTGTACAGTTTTTTTTCTCTATTTCATGTGGCAACCTTGGAATACAGACACTGTATCTCTTTGTGGTATTATTGAAATACAGATTCTTGTAGTTCAGCCACTGAGTAATGTGAATTCATGTTACTTTGGCCCTGACAAGGTGGCCAGGCGATACCTACCACTTCCCTGCTGGTTTCACTCTTCTGCATTCAGTCACATTGTGGAGTGGAGTGTAGAGGTAAAGTGCAGGGCATGCCATTGCTGAACGAATGCCAATCATTTGTACACCATTGTGGCCAGTGCTATCCTTACGTAGACAGCATGATTAGCTTTTATGCCTGATTAGGTGTGTGGAGTAATCCATAGGTAAACATGGAAGGGTAGCAGCAAGCCACCTTGATGATGCTACAGTACAATGTCTTTGTAGAGTCACAACACAATATGATTAGCATGACAATTTAAAATGTGACTCACTTCTATATATGCAGTATGCTGCAACAGAGTTACTGTAACAAACAATGTAATGGGATTAAATTCATTTTGTCATCCAGGAAAATTTGCCACTGAAAAGATAAAGTAAGCCTTACAGTTTCCTGGATGCCAAAATAGATTAACTGTCATATTTGCGATCATATTGTTTTCCACACTAACTTTGTTACAGCATGCTTAGAAGTGATTTGAAATTCTGCAGTATTTGGTTTCCTCCTGTAGCTTTACTGCACAGAAACCCAGATTTGCAGTAAAATAACTATTGACTGCATCCTCTGAACAAGTAAATCTGCAATGCACTTCATTTTCAGGTGTGCAAACTAAGTACAACCGTGGTAAATGCATAAGTGACTCACATTTCATCTTGTCTATATAAGCTCAGTTTTCATGGAACGTTCAGTGAAAACCAAGCACAATTCATTCATAAGTTCCCCCTACCCTCTCTCCAGAACTGTCTCCGTTACTTTGCCAACTTATGACTTCAGGCTCAGGTTGACGTGCTTTGTTTAATGCCTTGACTCTCTGCTTCCACTTTTGTGGAGTAGGACTACATCATCACGCTGTACTTCTCCTTTTTCTAGTGACGACATGTTGAACTGGGATGATGGAATATATCATCTAGCTCCTCCTTGGGCTTGCTCTCTGTCATCATCAACAGATAAATTGATGAAAACATATGTTAACATAACAATAACAGGTGTTTTCACAAAGTTTGGCATTCACAAAATCGGTTAGCCCTGAATTACTAACATACTAATTGCCAGCAGATTAGGCCTTACAGTCTGTCGAGTCTGTTCGAACCTCAGATCCCTAGTTGGGTGCCGAGGTCCTCCCCCACCATGTGTTCCAGAAACCCCTATCACCCATCCCCACCCCCCCGGGCCAAGCCATCATCTGATACATCCACTTTATGTGTCTGTCCCACCCTCTCTTGAAGCCCTCCACTGTGGATCTCTGAACCAGCTCACCAGGAAGTGCATTCCAAGGGTCCACCACCCTCTCAGTGAAAAACCTCCTCCTCTTTTCCCCCCTCACCCTTCCACCTTCCAACCTCAAACCATGCCTTCTGGTGATACCTCCCTGCTTTAGTCTAAAGATCCCCTCCATGTTTACTCTATTTATTCCCTTGAGGTACTTGAAGACCTCAGTCATGTTCCCCCTGTCTCTCCTCTCCTCCAATGAAAACAGGCAGAGCTCCTCAAGTCCGTCCTCATACGTCAAATCCCCTAGTCCTCGTATCATCTTAGTTGCCCTCCTCTGTACCCTCTCCAGGAGCTGTATGTCCTTTTTCAAGTGTGGTCTCCAGTACTGTACACAGTACTCAAGGTGTGGTCTAACCAGTCCATTGTACAGCGGCAGAATCACTTCCCTGCTCCTAGAGATGATCCCCTTATGATGTATCCCAACATCCTGTTTGCCTTGCTAGCTGCTCTCCTGCACTGCTCACAGTTATTCATACATGCATCCACCATGACCCCTAGGTCTTTTTCCCCTGTTGAGGCCTCCAGCACCTCCCCTCCCAGGGTGTACCTGGGGGGGGAGGCGCTAGGGAAATGTTCAACAAATTTTAATTATGTATAAATCTTCTATACAGTTTATTGCAGCATGAAACAATTATTTTTCCTGATAAATGTTTAACAGTAATCGACGAAGAGGTATACTAACCAAACAATGTATTGAACATAATGGCCTGCCCCATGACTGGAAAATTGAACCAGACGTCCTATACGACGTTTTCCACCAATGAGACAATGCAGACTTGGACCTATTTTCCTGTATGCAAAATGCAAAACTGCCTCTTTGCTACCCTCTCGAACACAGTCACTTCATTTACCTGTGAGTAACAAGGACTGTCTCATTTTCTTTCCATGCCAATGCTTATAAAAGGTATTCATCACATTCATCTACCAATCCGGGATCCAGTCTCTACTGGATTTGTATTTTGTCTAACCAAAATTGACAGTCATTTTGAATGTGGTGTCGACTACCCTGACTTGGAACTTGCAACGCCATTGCTAACAGTAAATTCTGTTGTGTTCTTCTGTTTCTGTACACATTATGGTCCCTCATCAGTACCTTTTACAAGGACTACTATGACTATTGCATCACAAGAAGATGTAAACGTTTATTCTAGTACTGCGATCAATCATTTTGTCAAATGTTTCTTCGGTGCATTCAGCCATGATGGAGTCCAGACTAAACTACTTGATCTTGATTGGCTAGGCCTATCTACGATTATACTACTCGTGACACAAATTACATACAGTATGTGAGTGTCTTTTGTGAAATACAAATCGATAACTCAGACTTAGTCTTCATTTTGCTTAGTACTAGGTAGTTTCTATGGTAAACTTATAACACTGATGTCATTACCGCAACTCAGACTGCTGCTATAACAGTCATCTGTTTAACATGACTTAAAAGAGAACTGTGCACATACTAAGCTCCCCACCCCTGAAAGGGATATCCCCCAATTACATTTTTTTACTATAGCACTGCGCTAAAGGCATTAGCGCGACCGGTAGCATGGTGCTAGATACCACCGAAAAAAGCTGGCGGTGGTGCCCTCCCACCCAACATTGTGGACCCACATAGCC
This sequence comes from Neoceratodus forsteri, assembly GCA_016271365.2. Taxonomy (NCBI): domain Eukaryota; kingdom Metazoa; phylum Chordata; order Ceratodontiformes; family Ceratodontidae; genus Neoceratodus; species Neoceratodus forsteri. The sequence continues at coordinate 105,635,151 of CM057459.1, read as the reverse complement.
ACGATAATTCAGTAATCCCCCTGGTAGTCTAGTGGTCTTCCCACCCTCCAGCACAAATCCCGACCCCTTTCACTGTCAAAAAAGTGTATTGTCCCTGGTAGTGTAGTGGTCCCCCCACCCGCATTATGAATCCCAACCCCCTTCACTGTAAAAAACAGACTGTTCTCTGGTAGTCTAGTGGTCCCCCCACCCGGCAGTGATGGCCCGCTCAGCCTAAGAACAGTCCACTGAACAGAGCAGCAACTGGCTCAGCCTCCTCTCATCACCATGACCGCAACCTACACCGTGGTGGTGAGAGGAGGGCTGAGTCGCCAGCTCTATTCATGGACTATTCTTAGGCTGAGCGGGGGTGTCACTGCCGGGTGGGGTTGACCACTAGACTACCAGAGTTACTGGTGTGTAAGCCTTGGCTGACTGTCCCTGCTTTTCAGGGAGGTCCCTGATTTAGCCACCACATGTTCCTTTGTCTGTCATAAAACATGTTTTTATGTGACAGAACAGCATACCTCTCCACTGTCCCGAATCCCTGATGTTCCTGATTTCACCTCAGATGCTTACTCTGTCCCTCCTACAAGTTGTGTTCCCGCTGGGACTAAACAGTGGGGATTGTAAGAATAGCCTTAAGGCAACCAGTACAGTTGCAGACTTCTTATTCTTCAGGACGTATATTATGCACTGGGTCCCTTATTCTGCCAGCTTCCTGAGTGGATCTCACCAATTTTGAAACTATGTCCCTGGAGTTGGGCCCTTGTTCCTGATTTTTTTTTATATGTCTTGCCCCTGATTCGAGAAGCAAGGGGTTATGAGGTATGTATGCAGCGACTGTGCCTGGGCAGCACACAGTTCCTGCTGCTTCCGGCCTGTACTGCTATTCTGACCAACGGGATGCTAGTGTGGGCATGCCTTGGCCTGCAATATCCAGCCTGTACTTCCATTCCGACCAAAAGGAGGAGCTTTGTGCTCCATGTAGCAGCACCAGGAAAACTGCATGGTAATGTATGCTAAGCAGCACTTAATGAGATGCAAATGTACCTGTTTGCCCACGGATTACCTATGTAGGCTCATTTGCATGGGGGCTTTAAATATAGCTCCCATTTGCCCCGGCCAGGCTAACTAGTTTTCACCAGGCTAAGGACATTGAACTGCTTTCTGCATTGTCGAGTGGAAAAATTTATGTCGGGGTACATTCTCACCAGTTGGCCTTCACACATCAGGCTTTTCTGTTCTCTGGCCAGGGCCAGTAGATGATGTGTCGTGCAGACTCTGTCCACCACTGCTACCACCGTTCTTGGAGCCTGTGGATTATTAGTCCTACCTTATGGTAAGATCCTATAGGACTTTTAGGTACATACTGCTGACTCCTCACCCAGCTGCTGTTGTAGCTATTTGTGGAGGAAAACAACTAAATGGTCCCTCTCACATTGAACTGGGAGACCTAGCAGCCTTATGTTCGTTACACTTGCCTGATTCACCAGAGTTTCAAGGTGGGTTCTCAGATGCCCATTTTCTTTACTTATATTCATGATGGCACCCATGGCCATGTTGGCCCACTTAGTATCTTCTAGTGCACCTGACGAAATTGAGTCCTCTGCTGTCTCCACACTGGCAACCCTGTTAGCGAGGTTATCAAATTTTCCTGGCAGCCCAGCTACTGAAGCAATCATCCTATTTATTTTAAGGACGAGTGACCGAAGCATTTCTTCACCAGCACTGTCTTCACAGTAAGTCCCTGGTGAAAAAACATGGGTGTTTCGGGGGATATGCCTTTCGGGGTGGGGACTCTGGAAGCTTAGTATGTGCACAGTTCTTTAATTTTCACACATAATTTATTACACATTGCTGAAATTTAGACTATGCTTTGATTTGTGATCATCAGTTGCTGCTGTGCACATAAACCTTTTTTTCCCTTTTTCAAAGGGTAACATAACAGCCCAGACATTACAGTTAAGTAGTGTACAACTCTAATCTTTGAAACTGGCAATTTATTTAGGGTGTTAACCTGGTTCGAATTCAGCAGTGTATACATAGAACTGTGATACTTCTTACCCCAGGAGTCCTTTAGCATCAGTAACTTTTTGCACTTCGCTGGCTAGGTGCAATTGCCCCGGAGGTGTGCCTTTAAGAGATTTTTTAATGAGCGTAGGGCCAGCCAATCAAAAGACAGGAGGGAGTGTGAACTGAGTGAGAGCTGTTGACTGCTTGAGAATTTTTCTCCGCTGGACTGAGAAATATTGCCTCTGAGGTGTCTCCCAAATTTCCTTGTTGACAGCCTCCTAGTGCTTATCTGGGTAAAGTTTTTCTCATAAATTATTTCCTTTAGTGTGCTGAGGGAAAAAATGTACTTTTTCATTAGCGCTGCACAAATGTTTTTATTTTTAGCGTGATGGCGCATTTTAGACTTTATTTTTACTGCAATTATGTATTTTAAAGCCTAATTTTATTGTGGGACTTTATTTTCAAGGATTTCCTTCATTTTGGGCTGAATTCTTGTGGGAACCATCGAATTGGGGACAGTTGCCTTGTTTTTTACCTCAGACTTCGTGGGGTTTACCGTGAGGCACCTGCAGTAGATTTCAAACTTAAACAGTGCCTGGGGGTTTTCTCTCTAGATTGCCAATTATGAGGAAACCTTTTTTGTTATATTACTGGACCTTGGTATCTTCTGTGTCAGGACTGTCTGTAAGGGTCCAGCAGCCACCTGTACAGTTGAGTATTACTGGCTTTCTATTAAGATTGGCACTGGTATAGATCCCAGTTTTACAACCAAAAAAAAAAAAGGCACTGGTAATAGACAGAGTTTTTTAAATGAGGCAGGACTGGCCGGTGGCATTTTCACTGAAACCTGCACTCAGTTCATAGGTCCAGAACTGGTTTGCTTTGCTTAAATTGGTCAACATAGCAGACAAATCTTTGATAATTATGACTGAGGATAAATCAAAGGCTTCCGACAAGGGGCCATTCAAAAGTACTAATACCAAAAGCAGAGGTGCTGAGGAACCCTCCAGATCCCAGTCAAAAAATAAAGCTTCCAAAGATGAAGTTCCTCACAAATTGAAAAATAATAAGAGTGATGAAAAAAAGGAAGCTTGATCAAGCCTCTGATGAAGTGGCTAAAAAGAAACTGTCAGGACAGATATGCTCCCGTTGCTCCTGGGAAAGTGAATAGTGAGTCAACAGACAGCTTAAAGCATACAGAAAAAACAAAACACTTACAAACTGCACAGGTTCTTCCATCAGTGCAAGATATGGAAAAAGCATGGCAACTGTTTCAGACCCTTCAAAAGATGGGTCCTCAATTTACTGGGGCTGGCAAGCACTCTTCCACAGTACTCTGTTCTGTAGACTGTGAGGGTGATGCAGATGATTATCAATTTTATGATGCCCCAGACATGGATTTTGAGGGTCTTGAGCCCCAGGAGTCCCTGGACCCTCACCTTGGGGATCCCCTAGGTGACCATGAGGACCCTTCCTCTATGTTTATATTTATACAAAATATGCTGGATACCCTGGACCTCCCTACGCAGGAGCCCAACCAGGATGTCAGTAAAGATAAAGATTATAGGCAGGGCCCCAATTTTTCTGCAGTACATCAGAGCAAAGTTCTGTGGCAGGGTTCTCATTTGCCGCAGAACTTCTGTGGCACTCAACACCAATTTCTGCGGCAATTCTGCAGCACATTTTTACCCATAATTTTTTTCCTTTTTTTGCCATATCTGACACAATGCACGCTTGTAACACAGTCATTTTATGGGCATTTGTCACCAAATTTTCAACATAGCTAGTTTAAGACCTCTGCTCATGAACAGTATCACTGTGATTTTCTTAATCTGTCCCGAACATTGATTTCGCACACCAACCTCGCCATTGTGTGCTACATGTGCAAAAGCACATTTTGGGTGAGATGAGAAAAATGACAGTAGTACTGTTCATAAGGAGGTGTGGTAAAATGGCAATACTGAAAATCTGAGTAAAATATTAAAAATGTTCAGTGTTACGAGCGTGCGTAGGAACTGCGCAATGCACGCTCGTAAAACAGTCATTTTGTGGAATGTTTTCACCAAATTTTCAACATAGCCAGTTTAAGACCTCTGCTCATGAACAGTATCACTGTGATTTTCTTAATCTGTCTGGAACATTGATTTTGCACACCGACCACACCATTGTGCGCTACATGTGTGAAAACACAGTTTGGGTGAGATGTGCAAAATGACACTTGTACTGTTCATAAGGAGGTGTGGTAAAATGGCAATACTGAAAATCTGGAGTGAAAATATTAAAAATGCTCGGAGTTACAAGCGTGCTTAGGAACTGCACAATGCACGCACGTAAAACAGTCATTTTGTGGAATATTCTCACCAAATTTTCAACATAGGGTTTTTGGGAGCCTACCTCATGAACTGTGACACTGTCATTTTGTTAATCATTCCGGAAAGGTGGTTCCGCGCAGTGACTGCAGAACCACCTTTTGGGACCGATTAACAAAATAACAATGTCACAGTTCATGAGGTGGGGCCCCAAAAACCCAATGTTGAAAATTTGGTGAAAAAATTCCCAGAAATGGCTGAGATATGCACTAAAGTTGAAAAAAATCCATTTATGCCATTATACAGCTTACCGGCATTTCTTCAGTTTGCAGTCAGCTTTGAAGAGTGCAGACATGTTCCCGGTCCACCGAAGATCTTCGCGCTGGGCTCAGGAGGTAAGTATGGGTTGAGATGGGGTGAGGTGGGTGTGTGGGAGGTGGGTACGCAGAGGGTGGGTGTGGGTTGGGGGAGGGTGGCAAAAGAATCAAAGAGAAAAGGTTTTTTTTGTTTCAGTTTTTTTTTGTGTGTTACACACAACGAGGGACTTTTGCCATGCTGGGGTGGGCTCCCAGCGTGGCACCAGGCAGCTTGGGGGGGACAGTGAAGCCGATGGGGAATTGGGCACCCCATTGGCAAAGGAAGCTTTTGCCATGCTGGGGTGAGCTCCCAGCATGGCATACAAACATTTTGGGGGGGCAGTGAAACCAATGGGGGATTGGGCACCCAGTCGGCAAATGAAGCTTTTGCCACACTGGGGTGGGCTCCCAGCGTGGCATACAAACATTTGGGGGGGCTTGTGAAGCTGACAGAGGATTGGGCACCCCCGTCAGCAAAGGACGTTTGTTCTGCAGGTGGCCATGAATTCCACGGGTGATGGCAAATTCCGTGGATATTTCCGCGGTTTGCTGCACCCGCGGAATCGCGGAAAACTCGGGGCCTGGATTATAGGGAGATGAAGGGTCTTTCATCCTCAAAGACCCTGGTCGTCCCTATCTATAATGCATTTAGAAAAAATACCATGAAGGTGCTTCAACACTCCACTTCAGTTCTAGGGTTGATAAGCAGCTTGAGAGAAAATATAAATTGTCTACAAATTGTACCAAGTTCCTGTCAGCACACCCTAGCCATGAGAGTATAGTGCAGCAGGCAGCTTGTGAGAAAGCTGGAGTCTCCTTGTCGTCCTCTCCCCCTGACAAGGATTCCAAGAAAATTGACTTCTTTCATCCCAGGACAACCAAGACCAGCCAGACATTTCCTCAAACTTCTGGGACATATGGCCTCTATGACTGCAGTAGTCCCAGGGGTCAGGTACGGGATGAGACTCCTGCAAGCCTACATGAGAGCTCGCTGGTCTCAGAGAAGCAAAACATTTTCAATGTTAATACTGGTGTCGGAGCAGTTCCTCCAAAACTTGCTGTGGTGGAAGGACCCTGCACATTTGCAGGCAGGGGTTCCCTTTCAAGCTCCTCTTCCCACAAAGGTGGTCACCACAGATGCCTCCCTCTTGGGCTGGGGAGCTCATCTAGACAGTGCCTCAGTAAGTGGCAACTGAACTCCCGAAGAGTCACAGTTGCACATAAATCTTCTAGAACTCAGAGTAGTCTTACTAGCTCTCAAAGCTTTTTCTCCCAGCATAGAAGGGAAGGCGGTTCAAATTTGAACGGACAGCACCACTGCAGTGTTCTACATAAACAAGCAGGGTGGTACCAGATCAGGAATACTCTATTTGGAAGCTGTGACGCTCTGGTCTCTAGCATTCTCCTTGGGAGTCAGCCTCTCAGCTATTCCCCTCCCAGGCAAACTCAATACTCTGGCGGATGCTCTAAGCCACATCAGTCAAGGTCAGAGTGAATGGACACTGAACGAGCAAGTACTAGCCACAGTGTTCAGGCAGTGGGGCACACCAGATGTGGATCTGTTTGCCTCGCCTCTCAATTTTCAGCTTCCACAGTACTGTTGCAGGCCCTCAGTTCTGGAAACACTTCCTCTGGATGCCCTGATCCTGGTCTGGTCAGGGAGGTTCTTATACACATTTCCTCCCTTTCCCCTGATATTCAGGGTTTTGCTGAAACTCAGGCAGCAACCTGCATCCATAATCCTAGTGGCTCCGGACTGGGCCAGGCAAGCCTGGTACCCTCTCCTTCTCTCAGTGTCCTACAATAGGCCCATTCACCTGCCTCCAACTCACTCCCTGCTGACCTTTCCTCAGACGGGAGTGCAGTACCCAGATGTACACTCTCTTCACCACAAAGCCTGGTTCTTAAGGAGTTAAGAGTTTCCATCCTCCCAGTACTCTGAACAGGTCCTTAAGATACTGAGGATGGCTAAAAAAAACGAACACTAAGAAGACTAATGCAGCCAAATGGAAAAGGTTTTCCTTCTGGTGCAGAAGCAAAAAGCGTGAACCCCTGTCAGCTTCAGACCCTCAGCTGCTAGACTACCTAGTACACCTACAGGCGTCAGGCTTGAAACCATCTTCACTCAAGCTACACCTGGCGGCAATTTCAGCCTACCTTTTGGTGGGAAAGAAGAAATCATTTTTTTCCCATGACATTTTAAGCAGCTTTTCAAAGGCCTCTTGCACCTCCAGCCTCCAACCAGGGAGCCTGTTCCTCCTTGGAGCCTGAACCTTTGCATAGATGGGCTCATGAATCCACCTTTCGAGCCTATGTCCATGACCCACATCAAGTTTGTAACTTGGAAGACCGTCTTCCTGGTAGCCATTACGTCTGCCAGGAGGATTTCAGAGCTACAGGCCCTGTGCAAAGCCGAATTACATCATCCCTCACAACGATGAAGTTGAACTCAGGACAAATAGGAAATTTCTGCCAAAGGTGGTTTCAGAGTTTCACTTGAACCAGTCCATTACTCTGCCTGTCTTCTTTACTGAGCCATCCACTCCTGGCGAGCAAAAGCTCCACAGCTTGGATGTCAAAAGAGCCATCTTTCACTACCTAGAGCATACTAGACAGTACAGAGGCTCTTCCACTCAGTTTTCCTCACCTACGGGGATGTAGACAGAGGAAGACCAGCAGCCAGCTACCAAGAGAACTATTTCTCATTGGTTGGTCTCTTGTATTAGATTCTGTTATGAGAAAGCTGGTCAACAACCTGTAGTGGGGCTCAGGGCCCATTCCACCAGGGGCATTGCAGCCTTGCTTGCAGCAGCAAGGGACATTCCCCTACTGGATGTCTGCAAAGCAGCTACCTGGAAATCTGTGCACACCTTTGTGAAACACTACAGTTTGGATGCGCAGACCAGATCTGATGCCAAATTTGGCTGGGCAGTTCTGCAGAGCCTCTTTCCTAAGTAGGTTCTCTGCCCGCCTCCCACTTGGTACTGCTTGGTAGTCTGCAGAAAGTTACTGATGCTAAAGGACTCCTGGGGCAAGAAGAAAAAATTACTCACCGCAGTAATCTTCTTTCTTCCATGGGGTCCTTCAGCATCAGTAAGTTCCCACCCTTCCTCCCTGGTTCACCTGTCGGAGAAGGGCTCTTATGTCACCTTTTACCAAATCTGGCATTTGTTATTGATGAGTTTTTACCTCGTTTTGCTGTTTCTATTTCCACTTTTGGACATTTGCATGCTTTTTGAATCCTGTTAATTCATTTTCGGGGCATTTGCCATCATTTTTCCTTGATAAAATTCTGAAGCAGTCAACAGCTCTCACTCAGTTCACACCCCCTCCTGTCTTTTGATTGGCTGGCCCTACGCTCATTAAAAATCTCTAAAGGCACCTCTGGGGCAATTGCACCTAGCCAGCTAAGTGCAAAAAGTGACTGATGCTAAAGGACCCCATGGAAGAAAGAAGATTACTGCAGTGAGTAATTTTTTCTACTGGTCTGCTGATACTTAATCCTAAATCCACTTTTGAATACTGACTAGTTTTATTTATTTCATTAACAGCAACATATCAAAAATGGCAACAAAGAAGCTGTCAGGTGCTGCTAATAGAAAAAGAAAAGCTCAGAGAGATACTGAATTGGCTAGTTTACGGGACACAATGATGAGATTTGTGAAGTCCACTAGTCAGTGCTTAGAAGAAAACCAGCAGGAAGATTATGTTAGTAGTGATGAGAAAGTACAGCCACATTCAAGTCAATGTATGTTCTCCACCAGGCTTAACTCAGAGTCTCAAACTGAGACTGATAATGGAAAAGACCGTAGTTATGTACAGTGTAGTAATGATAGCAACACAGATCAGGAGAGTCATGGAGGGAGTAACATACCCACAGAAACATTGAATCCCAGTACTGCAGTTTCACAACCAGATTTGTACCACATTGACAGTTTCACAACCACAACTTTGCAGTCGATAAAAGCTATACTGCACACGTGGTACAAGAAAACAATTTAGAAACACATTAATTAGCATGGATGTTTCTGAATCCAATGAAGAGCAGCACAATATGTTGTGTGAGGGAACTAGTTCTATAGATATAGAGGGTAAAAATGATTGGTTAGATCCTGCTAATTGGCCACAGCAAATTGATGACCGGTCACGTATGATATTAATTGAACAAGGACCATACCAGGTATTAAAATACAGTTTCCCATATGATAGTCAGCACCATCGATTTAGCACTATATTTTATAACAGAAGACTTACTAATGGTGAAAATGTGAGAAGGCCATGGTTAATATATTCCAAGCTGAATAATTCAGTTTTCTGTTTCTGTTGCAAGCTGTTTGGTTGTACACAACAAAATGCATTATGTACCAGTGGTAGTAGTGATAGGAAAAATCTTGGCCAGAAACTTAAAGAACACGGGCACTCAGCCAATCATAGAGAATCAGCAGCTAAATGGATGGAACTCAGTACGAGACTGAAACGGTGCTCGACCATTGATAATCAACATGAGAAGATGATCAAGTCAGAGAGAATGCACTGAAGAAATGTTTTAGAAAGATTGATTGTGATCACACAGTTCTTAGCAGAACACAACTTGGCCTTTAGGGGAACTGTAGATTGTGTATTTCAACAGAGTAATGGAAATTTTCTAGGTCTTGTTGAGCTTCTTGGAAAATTTGATCCAGTCATTCAGGAGCATCTACGCCATATATCTACTGAACAAATTCGTGATCACTATTTAGGCAAGAGGATTCAGGATGAGTTAATATTGCTGATTTCAAACAAAGTCAGGGCTAAAATCTTAGAAAAAATCAAACAAGCAAAATATTATTCGATTATCTTAGACTGTACCCCTGACGTGAGTCATCAAGAACAAATGTCTCTCACTGTCTGTATTGTTGAGACAAATGACAATGTAGAGATACAAGAGTATTTCTTGTCATTCATACAAGTCAATGAAACAACAGGTGAATCTTTGACTGAATATCTTTTGACAGAACTGACAAATATGGGACTTTCATTAGACAACTGCAGAGGACAGGGATACGACAACGGTTCAAATATGAAAGGGAAAAATGCTGGTATACAAGCTAGGATTTTAGAACTGAATCCAAAGGCATTTTTTGTACCATGTGGGTGCCATAGCCTTAATTTGGTCATTGGCAATTCAGCAAAATCATCAGTTGATGCTGTATCTTTCTTTGGAGATTTGCAGCGCATTTATGTAATTTTCACATCTTCTACAATCCGTTACAAAGTTTTCCATGATCATGTGAGTGGATTATCTGTCAAACCTTTAAGTGACACAAGATGGGAGTGCAGAGTAGACAGTGTGAAGGCAGTGAGATATCAGTTTGGTTACGTTTATGATGCACTAGTGACATTAGCTGACGTCACTAAGGGAAAAGATCCAAAAGCATATTCTGAGGCTTCATCTTTGGCAAATATTATCAGAAGTGCAAAGTTTCTAATTTCATTAGTTGTTTGGTATGACATCCTCATAAAGGTTGGACAAATAAGTAAACTGATGCAAAGCTCATCTGTGCAGATAGATCAAGCAGTCCTTTTGTTACAGGAAGCCAAACATTTTTTAGTTGAATACAGGGCCACTGGTTTTGTGAATGCCAAAACAACAGCCAGAGACTTGGCAGAAGAGTTAGAAGTGCAGCTCATTTTTTCTACACAAAAAGACATACGGCCTAGAAGACGTAAGAGACAATTCGATTATGAGGCTGAAGACAGTCCCATAAATGATCCAGAGAAAAAATTTGAGGTTGAATTTTTTCATGTTGTTGTGGATACTGCACTGGCATCAGTAAACGAAAGATTCAAACAACTCCATGAACATGTTGAGAAATTTGGGTTCTTGTACAGAGTTAATCATCTAATAACATTAGAAGGTGAACAGCTGTTGAAGCAGTGTCAGGATTTACAACTTGCCCTTACTCACAATGACTCATGTGATATCGATGGTGTTGAACTTTTTGAAGAATTAAAAACACTGTGCCATATAGTTTCAAATGAGTCTTCTGCACTGGACATTTTAAATTACAAAAAAAGTGGAGGGATGCTTGAGATATTCCCTCAAGTAGTTGTAGCTCAGAGAATTCTGTTAACTTTACCAGTCACAGTGGCATCAAGAGAATGCAGTTTCTCCAAATTAAACTTGATCAAGACATACTTAAGAAGTACAATGCATCAGGAAAGGTTAGTGGGGCTATCAATGATTTCCATCAATAAAGAAGTGGCATCACAGTTAGACTACACAGCATTTATACAAGAATGTGCAACTTGTAAAGCACGAAAGATTAGATTCTAACTGCAGTCACTGCTGAGAGTTTTCTCACCTTGGTTAATATTGTAATACAGACATCTCATAACTACCATGACAAACTATTTTTATATAGCTGTAAATGTGGGGGTGATCATTCCATCAACAAATTTAGTGAAAGATCGATGGCAACTGTATCACACATTGTCAAAAGTTAGTATTCAACTACATGAAATGTTTTGTGTGCTTATATTACCACTGAAAGTGCAACACCATCTTATTGGAGTACATGGTTAGGTATTAAACAGCTAGAGTACTGTACTGCTTGTAATTAATAGTATTTTTCAGAAGTAGCATCTATCACTTCAACTATCTCAAATATTATTTTTCTGTTTGCTAATTGGAAGATTTTCAAACTGCCTGTACTCGGGTGATGAGTGGAACAGCAGTCTGCATGACCATCTGGGTACAAAACTCAGTTCTATACCTCCAACTACATCTTCACGGAAATGAGACAGAACACCTTGATGCACCACAATCCTTGCAGCCTGAACAGCGACTTTAACAAGCTAACAATCCAAATGCAGGACATTGTGACATTACTAGACTAGTAACCAGGAAGGGAGAAGCCTTGGCCAGTCCATGCTGCTTCCATGTGAAAGTGAAACTTGGCAGAGAGAAATGTTTCTCATTGTGTGCTACTCATGTCATACTCGGTGTGGTTTCAATGTTGTTGAATTGGGAGGAACAGAATCAAGTTTTTCTAGCCTTCAGACAATGTTGATCCACACATCACCCCAGTACTGCCAGGTGGAACATCTTCTAATCAAACAAAAATGAATAAATACTTATAAAAAGTGATAGTTGACCACATCTGAAAGTACAATTTCCAATTCCTTGAACCTGTGAAATAAACATAATATAGACAAGAAGCAGTGTGTAAGTCACTTTGCTTAAAGGAATTGTGTGAGCTAACAGTTTGGGCTTCATAGCCCACTACTCTGGGGTGGCGATATCCCCTCTGTTTGAAAATAAAAATGTTTTACTCGCTGTATAACACTGGGGAAGGGATCATAATTTTGTTCAAACTGTGAGCCAGACGATCCCTTCCCACTTCTGAGTCTGCCTGCTCTGCCCCTGCGCTCCCCCGTTTTGTGATGTGCTACCAGGGAGAGCGTGGGGACGCACCTAATAGAGGTCTATGGGGCTAACTTTTAAAATGATTTTATTGCACTTGATGAAAATGAAAGCCACTGTTCAACTAATAGGGACCCAAGGGAACAACTAAAAGCTACTTTTAAGAGCTTATTTCAGCTGGAGGTTCTGGAGGGGGAATAAAAGACTGTGATGTTAAGATACTTACTGCAAGTTCTGCAGAATATGTAGGCAGACTGCAGCAGAGGGAGGGACTCAGCCTCCAGAAGGAATCTAGTTAGGGAGCAACTTTATGAGCTCATGTGATCAGAAAAAAAAAACACTAAGCTGCAAATATAGTAATTGCAAGTTCTGCAAAAGAAGGCAGCCTACAGTACAGCGAGGGGGCTAATAATCTGGCAAAGAAACAGACATTATGCAATGTAGATGGTGTGGCATGTAAAAATGTTTTGGGCATGCATTTTTAATACTTACATGCCCAAGTGGACATGTTATTTTTTTCACAAATTTCATACTCTGGTAAGGAGCGGGAGATGGAGAGAGATACACACAGACAACATAACAGGAGCACTTTTCACCCACCACAGAGCAGGGAGCGGACAGTAACTGTTTGAGTTGCAACACAGACATTCACCCACCTCCCAGGGCCAAACTGATAACATAACTCACTCTAACAATTAACTTTGACTTGATAATACATATTTCAATGTTCATTACTATAATGAACAACAGTGTACTAATATTGTAAACAGTTTAAAAAAAACACAAAACACAGCATTTCTTACATAGGGATTACTTTATTCAGTGGCAGAATAGCCAGCTCACATGCTGCATTTTCCTGTTTTGCAAACTAAATAATGTGCTATTTTCAAACTTTTTATGGCCCATGTTTTAAGCACAATACCCCACTCTAGGGTGTGTGGTTACTGGGGATTAATCAACACCCTGGGTGCTGTGAGGACACTCTGGCTGTGCCCTCATACCTCACAACGTACCCAGGGTGTTGATTAATCCCCAGTAACCACACACCCTTGAGTGGATTATTGCTTACTTGATACATGTTTGTAGAGACTAAAGTAAAACATAAACCTACATTGTAAAGAGTACAGTTGTTAATACTGATATGGGTGTGTTGTGTAGCTTATGCAGTATTGTCTTGTTTTTACATAGATATTCAATCATTACATTCACTGATGTAATAAAAAGCAGTTGATAATATACATGACCCAATAGCAATCTGACGTGTTTGAGTCTTTTGTTGAAATGAACAAAACTTTGTATTCAGTGCATCCAACAGATGTCTTAAAAAGATAAAAATATAAAAGTGGTTACACTAATGAACTTTGTATGTGTTTATTTGCCATTAGCTATGCTGCTACGAACTATGCATTGTCCTTTATCATTCTAGTTATTCAATTCTGTAACACATTCTGGCTCTGTCTGCATTATGTTACTTGTTATAGTTACATATCTTAATATTAGCATAGGGCAAAACCTAACTGGATGACAGCAGATAATATTAATCTATGCAGAAAAGATTGTCCAACACAAATATCAGGATTTCACACACTATAAAAAAAGGTTAATTTTTTTACTATGATAAAATGCAACTTTTAAAGAGGTTGCTTTGTATATTTATTTTTATTGTGTTTATTCCTGTGCTGCAGATGATTAGGATTTGGATTGTACACTCATCAACAGCCGTTGATTATCAGAGGATTTACACCGGTGGTAAACTGCCAGTCCGATTTCATTGGCTGTTCGCTTATGTCCATGATGTGTGAAAATCCTGGAACCTCATTGGTCAAAACATGTCACATGACTGTGGGTAAATTAAGCAACAAGGCATGACCAAGGGCTATGTTAATGGTTTGTTAATCACCTTCTAGGGATGTACTGTGTCATAAGGTGTAGCAGAGTGCCACATGCTCCTAGAGGGTGATTAACTGACCATTTACATAATCCCTGGGAGTGCCTTATTGCTATTATAATAAAAAATGTTTTAAAAGTGTTAAATCTTGTTCAGCATATGGTTAAACTCTACATGTATGTTAATAAAAGATTGACATAAGGTTGTTAGAATGTTTGCAGCCAATCAGAAAGCTCCATTTCTCAGACCCTTTTTATAATCCTACATAACCCACAGCTGAGGAATGGCATTTCTAAAAAACATAAACTAATTTGAAATTGATTTTACACATGGGTCCATTGTATAATTGCAATAAGACAATCCAGGATGTGAGTTATTGGATGAGTTACCCACTTCTTGTGTGGTTAAGTCACTTGGCTGCCCCTCATGACTCACAACACAAGGCGTGGGTAAATCCCAAATAACCCAAACCACGTTGTGCCTTACTGCTTAAATAAAGTGATCTGCCATTAAGAATGTCATGGTTTGTGTTGGGGTGAGAAGACTAAAAAAGGGGGGTGCCGCTGCCAAGTTCGTCTAGGGGCACCATATACCCTAAGGCTGGCCCTGAATACAAGTATTTTTAAGAGTTGAAACTATCTGAAAGCTGACATTTTTTATAAATTTTCAAAAGATGCACTTATTTTTAGTTCTGACTCCTGATGCTGTTTTTATAAAATTTTGTTATTTCCTGCTTCTTCTTGGCTTTTAGCACAGTTTGATTGGGAGGCTTAATCTGTTTCCTGTGTTGCATATTTTGCTTTAGAAAAATACATTTTTGCAAAAATTTGTGCCATTATATGATTTGTGGTTGTGAGCTGTCAATCTAGGATTACTGCATTCTGATTTGCTAGATTTGCTATGTGGGTGTTTTTTCCAGAAAAAAAAACCATGGCCGCTCTTACTGGAGCAAGTTCATAAACTACTCTCATCTAAAGGGATTCAGTAATTAGTATAATGTATTTGTGTATTTCTCGCAGTATATTACAGTTGTACTGCTTAAATATCTAGTTTTTGCATCATTTTGTGGCCGCTGGTGTTTCTAGAGACAATTTTGAGCACTTTCTGGTTGCAAAGCATCATGGCAGACAAAGGTAGAAGGTCACAAAAGCTTGACAACAAAATGTGTGCATGACAACTTTTTTTATCGTGATCATGTGCCAACTTGTTACTATGTACAGCTCGAAAACATTCATGCTAACATTTTGTTTGCACGACAACATGTCATATTCCATTGGGAATCACTCATGTAGCTCAAAAACATTCACGATAACTTTTTTTGATCACGATAACATTGTGTTTTTCAATAGGACTGGATCATTGTACCTCAATAACTTTTGTGACAGCACTTCTAAAGTGTGATAAGAATATGTGTTTCAATACTAGTCGGTCATGTAGTTTAAAAGATCCATGGTAACATTTTCCGACTGTGAAAACAACAGATTTCAATAGCAGCATAGCATGTTGCATTTGAAGTTTTTCATGACAAAATGGGTTTGAAAAATGCCGGGCTCTGATTGGTTGATATGAACAGCTCTCTGCTACTCTGCGTTCAGTATCCATGTCCTCTGCAGTGCTGACACAACTCTCTGCCATTGATTTTTTTTCCTGCATTTTTTACAAAAAAGGATAACAACTGTGGGTCTAGTGTTAGGAACTGTGGGGGGAATGGAAAAAGAAGCATCACTTTAGTACTGACTTTTCAGAAGATAGATATCAGTTTAAATAATGAAAGCCATCGGGGAGGCAGATATTGTGAGACAGTACAAAGAGTAAGTCAGCAGTGGAGAGAGGCTACTTTACATCAAACTGTTATTTTTTTTTGTTCTTTATTAAACAGTTATTTGATTTCTTTATAATATTTCACTTTATTGTACACAAAAAAATTGATCCATGGCCATTTTCTAAGTGCAATAATATCCTCTTGGTTGGGTGGTATTGTGCTATGCCGGACCTTTCAAGAGCAACAAGGCTGTATGCCTGTGGCACCATGCATCATTACGGCCCTGGGTGGTCTAGTATAGCACAATACCGCACCGCCTGTTCTGTCTTATTGTTCACATAATCGTTTTTTACTGTGATAATTTGACTACTTCATGATTGAAATTATGATGGAAAGTGAAAGTACAGTTTCATAGAAACTAGCCAACAAAATGTGTGCATGACAACATGATGTATTTTTATAGGAGTGAGAAAGGGAGTGAAAATCTTTGTTGAACAAATACCCCCCAACAGTATGTATTTTAATAGGGCTAACACATACAACTGTGAAAGTTTACTGGTAGGATTTATTAACGTCAGCAACATTACACATCTGAACAGTGTCGCGTTATGAAAATCAAGACCTTGCATGTGAATGAGTTCCACAGTGACGGAATTGTACAAAAAACTACTACTACTAAGTAAAGGCTATTGTTGTGTCGACTTGTCTATTTTAATATGACAGTATGATACCACTGTTGTCATGGATTGTTAAATTACTTTTTTGTTCTTCTTGCTCAGTTTCTTTTTTTTCAGTGTCATAGAACAAATTCTGAGGTATTATATCTTACTTAACAAGTTATGCCACACACTGTAACATTGTTTCAGTGTAATTTCTTATCTGAGTTTATTGTCAAATCTTTATGCTAACAGGCAACTGATTCTAATTTCTTCTTTTGTTTTATATGTGTGTAATCCTGTATCATTTGATTGAATGACAACTGTGAATTGTCTGATCAGAAAATGCCAAATAAGCACAGACAGCAAACTAAATGTAGAAGGGCTAAGTATGATGCCTATGTTAAATCAATGAAGAGTATTGATGGCAAAAAATATATTACTAAGAAAGTTAAGGAGAGTAGGAAGTCTATTATCAGGAAAAGGTTGCATGCTAATAATAACATATCTGACTCTGTTTCTTTGTTATAGAGACAAATGTACTGTGTTTATATAGTAGATGCAATGCTGTCATGCCAGAGCATGGCAGACGTACACATGCTGACAATGCTTGTATTGCAAGATGTAAACAGAAAGAAAGCTCTGCTACTTGTGGCCATCTTAGCAAGTTGACATTTTTCTGAAAACTAGCTTCTAAGGCTAAGGTTGGTTGGATTATTTCTACCATTATGAGGTGTCAAGGCAAAAGACTGAAGAAGAAATTGCCTTTGATGAAGCTACAACTTAGAGTTTGTAGATTTGTAAATAATGCACTTCCTGTTCTTTTATGTTTGTGGATAAAAATGATAAAAGAGATTGAACATTTCACTGGAACAGTGCATTCCATTCATGACAGCATAGGAGCCGACTCCATGGGTGTTTGGGTGCTCTAGCACCCACAAAGTTGAAATAAGCACCCTCAATATTTTGAGCACAGCCTGCAACAAAGGATTATTAGGGAAACTGGTCACAGGAAAAATACTACCTACTGGCAATGAGCACCCGCAAAGATTCCTAAAAGTTGCCATTCCTGCATGACAGACTACAGAATGTTGAGGGTCTGAACAGAGACAACTTTTGTGATGTCTTTCAAGGTATATAGCTACATAAAGAGCACGCAGAGGCTTTCTTTTGGGAGGAATCATACAAGCCAGTTTCTAAGGAGCGTGTTATCTCTGATGATGCCAGTAAGGCTTGTAATGTGTTGGATTTGACGCACGCAGAAGTAACAACTGTCTCAGATGATGAGAGTAGCTCAGAAATTAGCACAGTGAGCAGAACGTCAGCATCATGGACATGTGATAACAGTTGTAATCTGTGCCAGTCATCATTTGATGCTATTGCACATTTTGTGACAAAGTTTTTTGCAAGTAAGAACAAAGAGAGATGCAACTTATTATATAAGATTGATCTCTGTGAAATTCACAAGTATAAGGGGTTGTTGAGACATTCTTTAGCTTGCTTAGACGGTGTTTGCAACAGTGTGTTTCATCACATGCACATGATTACTGTGCACAATCCTGCCATGCTCAGTTTTGTGCGCAAAACATACCAGGTCAGAAAAGCTGTTTCACTGTACAAACAGCTTGATGAGTCATTGTCAACAGGAGATATGGAGGCTGCAAAACTTGTGATACAGGATGTGTAGCATACCAGTAAACATTACGACACACTCTGTGACAACACTTCTGCCACTATATCGTGTAGTCTCAGTCTCTCAGAATCTGAAATACTGAAAACATTCGGAAAACCGATAGCCAAGTCTGAGATGGCTAAGAAAGAGAAATTTGACTCTGTTTGTGTCTCATGTCACAGATTACTTTACAGCTCGCAGTCTGTAACAGTTGATCTAGAAAAGATTAGATCCTTCAATGACATGTGGCATGATTGTTGGCTTACTTACTGGTGAAGAGTGACTTTGACTTGGAACCAGTGGTGATAATGCATTGGCACTGTTTGTCTAAGGTCAAAAGTAGCACTCTGCCAGCTAGATCTGTTTTAAACAATATGGCAGCACATGACAAACCAAGTGAGATTGCTACATTGAATAAGTTTGAGCAGATATTGATACAGACCATGAAACCGTTTCAGACCATTCTGTGACTGAATACAAAGAGTTGCAAGGTACCCCAAAAAGAACTTGTGAAGTCTCTCAAAGGGGCAGTGATATACTTACCTCTTCCTCTGAAAGAGAATATGCAGACAATCTCAAAGGAAAATAGTATGGTGATACTAGTGAATGGTGTATCGACAAAGTCCAAGGTGATTTGGCAGGATGCTGTCATGTTCAGAAAGTGAAAAGTGCTCTGCAGTATCTGAAGAGCAATCATGCTTTCTATGCTGACCTTGATGTTCATGAACTGTCAGATGTGAGGGGTCAGTTTGGACTGGTAGACACTGCAAAGCCAATGATTGAGAAGACTGATGTCGCGAGTCATGAAAATGTGTATGAACAGTATACAATTCACCCTCTGCGTGGTAGAGATCCCACTGGTGATAACATTGACCTGTATCAGATGAAACAGGTTGAAGGTAGCCCCATCAGCATATCGGAGGAACAACTTGAAGCTCGATGATTTCTGGATTTGTTCCCAAAAGGAACAGGAGGGCATTTGGATCAGCGTGAGGTTCGTGTTCCAGGTGCTGAATACCGAACATCGAGAGTGTTGCACAAGGATGGCAAATTGTGTAGGAATATACAATACTTGTTCCACCTGTTGTGGGAGAGTGAGCTTAGTGTGCTCTCTGTGTCCACTGCATATATACTGTACTTCGATTGACTACCCCATTGGAAGGTATGACAGCAGCTGAGTTTCTGCACCCCCTGGCAGAAAAGAAGGAAACACTACAGATGAATTTGACATCTCTGCTGTTAAATCTTCATGGCACAAAAGAATACTGGTATTGTAGGCACTCAGAGGTTATAACCATGCTGCGTGAGTATGGTGCAGCTACTTAGTTTGTAACTCTGAGCTGTGCAGAGTGCAGCTAAGATGAATTGGCTGAACTGCTGAAGTCGGCCAATTCTGATGTTGATGGCATATCATCAATGACACTTGGTGAGCTGTGCTCACTTGATCCAGTTTCAGTGTCACAGCATTTTCACCATCGCTTCCATGACATTTTGACATTCATTTTGTCTAAGGAGAATCCTCCTCTTGGGTTAGTTAAACACTACTATTGGAGGATGGAATATCAGGCACGAGGTGCACCACACATTCATATGCTGTTGTGGATCAAAGATGCTCCTCATACTGGTGAGAATGAGTCAGCTGATGTGCTAAAGTTCTTTGAACATTATATGATTTGCCACATCCCTGATAAGTTCGATAGCCCAACTCTATGGAAGCTGGTGCAAAAATGTTGTGGGAAGTACTGTCGCCGATCAGTGATGACTCACAATCAGTGGTACACCAGGTGTCAATTTGACTTCCCAAGATGTGTCTCCCAGCAGGGACGTATGAATGACTTGTTCTCAGCCATGCATCACCATCTGAAGGCAAAGTCCACAAAGAGGGTCTATGAGTTACTCAGACAGGAGAATGAGGTGTTCATCAATTATTACAATCCTACTCTTCTCCTGATGTGGCAGGCAAACATTGATGTGTAGTTTGTTGCAGATAATTCTCTGTCTCTCGTGCGGTAAGTGACATCATATGAACATACAAAATTTGCCAGTAGATAAAGGTCTAGAGGTCTATCAAGTCTGCTCAAATGTGCAGCTAGCACCCCTTATTCTGCAGCTATATCACAAAACATGAGCAGACAAGTTTTCTTGAGCTTGGGAAGACATAGCAGCATCTAACCGATCATTGAGTTCATAACTCTGGTCATTGGGATTAAAGACACTGTCTCACAGGGAGTGCAGAACATATGAGGCCAGGGATCATTTGATTGGGGCACACCTGTATGGCAAGTCTGATGCTGTACGGTTTCTCAATGTGAACTACAAAGAGAAATGAAAGCGTGTCTTGAAGTCTCATGATGAACTTGAAGAACTGGCTGCGAACCGTCCCTTTCAAAAAATATTTTGAAGAATAACCTCATTGATACATACTACCCAGATAGGGCAGATGCAATGGATGACATGTGGCTGTACCATGTAGCTCAGTGGTATGACTACAAGATGGATGTTTCACCTGATGAGACTCGAGACATCTACAAATCCAGAGGTGTTGATATGTGCCTTGTTAAAAGGAGAAGGCACGCCTCATTGGCCATTGCAAATTGAGTCTCTCTACTGCTAACAGCAAGGAGCATTACTACTTTGCTTTAGTGTTTCTGTTTAAGCCATGGAGGGATGAGAGCATGCTGAAAGGAGACTGTGACACATATGAAGAACAGTTCTACCTTACATATGAAGCCTTTAAGAGTCACCAGTTCAAAAAATACATTAGTAGGCTGGAAATACAGAAAGAGCAGATGGAACAAGCTAAGAAAGAGCTTGAGGAAGATACCCCATGAAATTCTCAGGAAAATATGGATCCTGAGGGAGAGGGTACTCTAGGTGCTCCTCTGCCAGTGAATGATCCTGTGGTTCTCATGAGTGAAGCTGAAAGTGCTATGCAGCATTCTTCTCATGTCACAGAGGATCCAAGTATACTGATTGATCAGCTAAATATGCAGCAATATGCTGCCTATGATGCTGTCAGTGAATCAGTCAGACATGGTATCTGTCATGAGAGGAAACAATGTACATGCACAAAGCATGAGCCACTGCTAATGTTTGTCAGTAATTCTGCTGGGACCAGGAAGAGTTTTGTTATCGAACCTATCACAGTGGAGATAAGGAGGCATACAGGAGAAGTGATGTCTGTGGCTGTGACTGCTCCAACCAGTTTGGCAGTGTACAACATTGATGGTGTGACTCTGCACAGGTTATTCATGTTACCTGTAGAGCATGGTAAAACAGGAGAGTACCATTAACTTTCCCATGAGGTGGCATCTGAGCTGTGGCCAATGTTTGTAAAAGATGAAACTACTCATCACTGATGAGATGAGTATGGTATCGAATGTCATGCTGGCATGTATACATCTTCGTCTCCAAGAGATACTTGGGAGTGATGGTGGTCAGCCATTTGGTGGTAAAACTGTTATTGTGTTTGGTGACCTCCTACAACTTGCACCTGTGAATGTAGAGCATGTGTTCACAGCACTGACTGTGAAGGAAGCAAAAAAAAAAACATTGAGTGCATTGGAGGCATAAATCTTTGGGAGCTGTTCACTTACATTGAGCTGTATGAAAATATGCTACAGAGCCGTGATCTTGGGTACAAGATACATTTGGATCAGGCTTGCATTGGCTCATTGTCGGAACAGAATGTTTCTCTGTTGAGGACACAATGTATCAATACTGAGTGCAATTCTCTCACAGCAGCGTGTGATATTTTTACTAGAGTGTACTCAGAATCTGCTCGAATCGTGTGTCTTATGCCTCAATTGAAGCAGTGTGCTAAATTCAACAGCATTACGTTGCAGAGACAGGGGCAATAAATCATTACTCTGCATGCTGTTGACACTGTTGATGGTGCAGTCTTGAGTCAGAATCTAGTAGCAAAGCTGACCGAACAATTGTCTGAGCTAGAGTTAAATGTGTCTTGTACAGTGGGGTTAAAAGCATTTCTAACTGTGTGCAAGAATGCACGTGTCAAGCTACGTCGTAACCTTGATGTAGACCGTGGCATGGTGAATTGTGCAATGGGACATATAGTTGACTTTCAGTACAATTTCCAAAAGTCATGCATAGAGGCACTTGTTGTCATGTTTGACAACATTGAGCAGTGTTTATCTATTTCTAGGACTACTGTTAAATTTCAGCTCGTGAAAGAAATATATGTGATGAGGAAACAGTTTCCTGTCTGTGTTGTATATGCTGTGTCTATCCACAAGTCACAAGACCTCAGTTTAGACTCAGCAATGGTCGACATAGGCACTGGTATCTTCAAAGATGGCATGAGCTATGTTATACTTTATTTATTTATTTATTAGAAAAGTTGGATTTACAACCTTTGAGTCATGGGCTCATTTACAAAGGCACCTCGTTGCAGGGGGGATACACAGAGTTACATAGTGTGGTTACAACAGTGAGAACAGTACAGGTGCAGAACTTTAGCCTGGGTTGCATATCATCAGTATGGCACTACACAAGATACGTGCTGACAGACAATGTGTTGCTAAGTACAGCAGACTGCGTACTTTGTACCAGCCACAAATGCCTCTCATATCACTACCTATGCATGGTTCATGCTCTGATGCTACAGTGACAGTTTCTGGCATTAAAAAGAGGTACCACACAGACAGACCAATGTTGCATGTAGACAACACAAAGAGCAATTCTAAATCTCAACAACAAAGTACCTCTCCACCACGCAAGAAGGTGCTTGGCATGGCTGTTGTTCCAGCATTTGACAACAGCATTGGAGTGAACTGTTATGCTAACTCTGCAATTCAAGCATTTCTCCATGTGTCTCACTTTGTTAGCACTATCAAATCTTCTTGTGAGACACCACTGTCTCAGTCACTAAAGGAAGTTATCACTGATAGTGATAAGCATGACAATAGGATACAGACTCTGACACCCTTACGTATTGTCTTGGGTGGATATCAAGGGCATCAAGAATTCTCCAACAACATTCAACAAGATGTGACTGAGTTAATGATGGCAATCATAAACAGTTTGGAATCAGATAACATTCCAATGCGACAGTACTTTACTATTACTTATGTCACAAAGTACAATTGCTCGTCTTGTCAACATTCACAAAAGGAAGTCAAAGAAAACATGCTGTGTATTTCATTGTATGTTCCACAGGCTCGTTCTGTTAAATTCAGAAAACTGCTCAGGAATGCAGAGCATGACTGGAGGTATAGCTGGTGTAGAGGAGAGTGTGTTCAGTCCATACGACTTAGGACCTCTTCTCAGTATCTTCTTTTAGTCTTGCAAAGGTTTGATACACATGGACTAAGAGTTGACACACCGATCACAGATTTTGTAGCTGGCAGAGTACAATTCATGGGAGTGTGTTTTGATACTCAGGCTTTTATATTCCACCATGGCGTCTCTGTCCATTCAGGCCATTATGTTACATGGCTCATTTACAGCAATGGGTGGATGGAATGCAATGACTACATGAGCACTTTTAAACAGAGATTGCCTCGTAATCTAAAAGATGCTTATGTCCTGGTTCTTAAGAATTACAATGAGCTTCACGTGGCAGAAGAATAGTGCATGTTAATATTCTTAACCTCTGTTTCATACAGTGTTGCAGTCAATAGACTGCTACATGCAACCGTTGGACATGTGCAGCTACTTTAATATATGTTTATGAAAATTTGCAGTCATTGAGTATGTAGGTGCAGGTATTTATGATGCCAACAGTTAAAGTATGTGTTGTTGTGATCTTAGCATCAATGCAGCCTAAGCAGGCCTTAATCGGTGCAGGCTGTCTGCTTGATCCCATTTAAGACAACTATTGCTTTCACTGTGAAGCACTCATATTACCTGTACATTGATATTGTAGTACCATGCAATTGTGCTATACTGATCTGTTTATTTCTGCATTGCTGGACCATGACACATGGAATATGGTTTTATAGCTGTGAGACCATTCGATGGCAATACTGTGCACCTTCCAGATATTCACAAATGTGGCTACACTTTTTGTTTACCAATGCTCTGTGCTCATACTGCACTATATATGTGTCTCAGAACTGCCTTGTGATGCAAGATGAGACATTGTGCAACAAAGATGACACTTTAGCTGTGTATGTCTTTGCACACATACTGTTGTGCAATGGTTTATCACCACAGCAGGAAAAATGCTTAACATTCTATGTGGACTTCAAGTCTCTCACTGGGACCTGAATACTATCCACTTTAAGTGGTATGCTTTCTGCCAATTGTGTTTACTTCTGGGAACAATAGACTGTAAACAGTAGTAAGATATAGATGTGTACAGCAATACTCACTGTTAATGTTATTTATATGTTAAGAAGAGGGGAGGGCACACGTCCAGGGCATATGGCTGCTTCCGTAGAGGTGGGGGCAGCTACCTCACGGTGCGGGTGCCCAGGGTAGAAAAGTGGAAAAAGGCCTGGAACCGACAGGTCCATGATGACCCGACACGCTCGGGTTGGAGAATGAGTCCCTCTGAGAGAGGGCCGGAGCTACCCATCAGCTCTGCAGAGGAGGAGCAATAAAGTATAAATAAAAAAAAAAAAATTCTTCCTGGCACGATGGACTTGGTTAACATCTGCAGGGTAACCTTGTGCCCTTCCAGTAACCAGTTTATCCTGACTGAATCAGAGGGTAAGCATCACCTGAGCATCTGGAGCAGCGGGGGACTACCTGATGAGGGTCAGGCTGTTCCAGTGGCCGAAGTAGGGGAGATTGGCTGTGCTCTGTGCCCTCTTTGGGGTCAGGATGGGGCCTGGCAAATTTAGACCATCAAAGGACCTCCTGCTGAGATTCTGCTCCCTTGTGGAAGATCTATTAGATAAAGAATTGCTGGCAATGGGATTCCAGGACTTTTAGTGGCTAATATGGACTACCTAGTTTCTCATTGTGGATTGACAGTGAGAGTGCCTATTTTTTGTGTTTAAATGCTTTAAGAGCTGCTTTTGTGAATGTGGCAGTGAAAGGGCTACATTTCTGGACAAACGCTGGTGGCTAGGGGGTGTTGAGAGTCCCCCCCCCCCCGTCAATTTCAAACTTTTTCTGGAACCATAGTGTTGCTCTATGGACATTGCTTAATTTAATTACTTTAAACTGGATAGTTTGCTGCTGGACATTAATTTGCAACAAATTTCAATCAATCGATCAAAATCTTTATTTATCCAGGTCAACATCATTGAGCAGAGCTCTTTTACAAGATGGACCTGGTTAGAACAGGGTTGGGTAACATCCATCATAAAAACATATAAATACATGTAAATGAGTATATAAACACAAACACAATGGTGCAGCAATAGGGGAGTCAAATGATAAAAGGAAGACAAGGCAAGCCATAACAGAGGAGGATTCAAATACAAGGGGGCAGGTCCACCATTGAACCATGCAACTGTATATAAACCATGTTCTCTGTATAGAAGTACCAGTTAGTTCATTTACCAGGGGCAGTCACTAGTACTAGCCATGAAAATGGCTTGGAGAACCACCAACTAATGGCAGACGGGGTACCAGGAGGGGTATGTTATATGTAATCGAAGGATAAACATTGTGAGAAGTGAAGTCCCAAGGATAGGTCGGTAGAACTGATTCGGCGGTGGGGGCCTAAGAGGAGAGGGAAAGGGGAGTTAGGACTTTTATAGTATGATTGCATGTAGATTGTGGATGAGTCCAGTGTAGAGTTGTGAAAAGAAGGCTGGAGAAAGCGGGAAGATAGACCAGTATCAAAGGGAGGACAGAAGCATCAAGGTGTTACATGAAAGCATGATGACAGACCAGGGCCAAGGAGGAGACAAGCACTAGGAATAATTCGTTCATGGTTAAATGGTACAGGTTAGTATGATGACAATTCATGGTCATGGGAAACAATTGCACTGATCATTTCTGAGATGTGAATATAAGAGCTTGAAAGATGAGATGCCGATGGGTGACCTCAGTTTCAGTTTTTTTACAATTTATTCCACAAGGAGGGCAGTGTAAAGCTTATAGCAGCCCTGCCAAAGCAAGAGTTAACTTTGGGAACCATCAGTAGGAGAGATTTGCAACTTCTTAGAGCCTAACTGTCTATTGGTTTTATAGGAAGACAGTCTGTAATGTATTGGGGCGGTTTTTTGGAGATGGCTCTCAGGGTCCAAAAGGCTGCATTTTTATCACGCCTTAATTGAAGAGAACTCCACCCCACTGACTGATAGAGGGAGCAGTGGTGAGTGAAATAAGGCAGGCCTGTGATGAACCTCAAAGCTCTATGATATAATGTGTCAAGTTTGGTGAGGTAGGAAATGGGACAGTGACTGTAGAGGATGTCAGCATAATCTATCAAGGATAGAAAGGTCGATTGTACCAGCTGTAGTTTGGCATCTCTAGTTAAGAAGCGGTCTACCCTAAAGAACAGGTCAAGTCTCTGTCATAATTTTTTGAGTAATTTTTCAACGTGCTCTATAAAAGAGAGCCTATGGTCCAGCCATACTCCCAGGTATTTGAATTTAGGGACAAATTCCAACTTCTCGCCAAGAATTGTAGTCATCTGCAGCACAGGATCTGATAGGGCTGAATTTACCATTTGGGCAGAGGGAGAAAAGAGCATTGCTTTTGTTTTCTTGGCGTTAAGTAATAGTTTTTTGTTTAGGAGTTGGTGTTGCAGCAGGTTGAACTCAAACTGAAGGTCATTACATGCAGATTGTAATGACAGGTGGCTTACGTAAAGAACTGTGTCATCTGCAAACAGATGAATGTTGGCCTTAGTTATGCTTTCATCAATATTGTTGATGTATATTGCAAATAAGATCGGTCCTAAGATAGAACCCCGGGGAACACCTCTTAGGAGAGGTTTGAGAGTTGAGAGATCTCCTTCCGTTTTTGCCTGCTGGAAACGATCAGAGAGGTAGTTGTTGAACCACTGTAAAGATAATGGGTCAGCACCTAGTGAGGTCAGGGAAGAGAGTAGCAGAGAATGGTGGACAGTGTCGAAGGCCTTGCTCAGGTCCAAGCATACGGCACAGGTGTAATTCCTGTTGTCTAGCTCTCTTTGCCAGTCATTAGTCACTTTGGCAAGTGCTGTGGCGGTGCTATGTTTAGCTCTAAACCCTGACTGGACTGGATTAAGCAGGTTATTAGCTTCTAGACACTGCCTCAGCTGGCTACTTACAACTTTTTCCAGTAATTTTGACAAGACCGGGAGAATTGAAATTGGTCTGTAATTATTTAGATCACAGGGATTTCCGGACTTGAACAGGGGTATGATGTGCGCTGTTTTCCATATTGAAGGAATGGATCCTTGAGTTAATGATAGGTTAAATAAATGGGTTATGGGCACGGCTAACACATGGATGGCCACCTTCAAGAAATATGGGTCGAGGGTATCCGCACTAGCACTTTTTTTTACATCCAGTTTTAGCAATAGGTCTTCAACTTCTTTCAGAGTAGTAGAACGCAAGGAGAAGACTGAATCGGTGACGCTAGGATCTGCACCTTGATTATCCACCTGAAAGCGTATCATATTCACAGGGGAATTGTCCGAGGCTAAGCCTGCAGTCACAAAGTGATTATTGAAGGCATCCAGAACTTCCAGTCTGTCACTAATGGTGTTATTGTTTAAGGAGATTTCATCAGGTAGTGAGACACCGGACGTGTGACCAGACAAGTCCTTGACAGTGTTCCAAAATTTTGTAGGATTTTTGGAGGCAGAGAGAAATTCAGATTTTGTATCTCTAACCATTCTAGTACATGAGTTTCGTGCCCTTTTGAACTTGCACCAGTCTGCAGCAGACTGGGTTTTGCATGCTTTTTTCCATAGGTTATCTCTTTCAGGCAATGCAGATTTTAATAATGGTGTGAACCATCTACATGCATTTTTTGCTATTTGCACCTTAACTATAGGGGCATATTTATTTAGGGCGTCTAGGATAATTTTGCTGAATATGTCGAATGCTGATTGCGTGTTTTTTGCCAAATAGAACTCTTGCCAAGACAAGGAGTGTTTCATTTCATTTATGTAGGAAGTGAGATCAAAGTTCCGTCTAGATCTCTTGTCAGCAAACTTCAGTGAAGTAGTAGGTTTTTTGCTTGATCTTATGCAAGCAATAAATGAGTGATCACTGATATCACTGAAGAAGGTGCCAGCAAAGGAGAAGAGATGTGGTTTATTCACTAGGATAACATCTAGCAGGGAGCTGTTATCCACATTCTTTTTATTTACTCGTGTTGGTTCAACAATGAGCTGCGATAATCCATGGGTGTCACAGAAAGCTACGAGAGGAGCGGCGGTTTTAGATAGCCAGTCTAAATTAAGATCCCCAAGAATAATTATTTCTGAGGATTGTTGTTCAATGATATTACTCAGATGAGGTAACAATTGTAGATCGGCAGAAGGAGGTCTATAGCACCCTATGATACATAATATTGAAGTGTGCGAGATGGTGACTTGAAGAGACAGACATTCATAAGCATTTGCAACAGATAAAGCACTCAGACAGAATGCTGTATACCTATCCTTGACATAGATGGCAACCCCTCCACCCCTGGAGTGTCTGTCTGCTCTAAATAGTAAATAGTTTGGGATATTGACTTCCCTGTCGGATGTGGCCGGTCTAAGCCAGGTTTCTGAAACCACTAGGATGTCTGGTCAAGTATGGAGGACCCAGGCCTGGATCATGAAGAACTTTTTTAACAGTCTGCATACATTAATGTGGAGGAAACTCATGCCTTTCAGTGTGGCAAGGTCAAAGGGTGATGTGATTGCAGCTGGTGGCCCTGGATTGAGCTCCACATTTCCTGAGCACAGGAGAAGAAGGAGTAAAAGTTTTCTTAGAGTGACAATAGTAAGCCTCGTACTGGTAACCCCTTTACATCGTTATGGGCCATCATCCTGGGGGGGCGCGCCCCAACATTTTTTGCCCTTCCCACTAAGGGTGGCAGAGACGAGTACTCTGACTGCTATCTGTAGAGGTGATGCCTTCATGATGTTGGCGAAGTCATAAGCTGAGGTGGTAATTCATTTCGTGTACCAGCATTAAAGGTAATATGAAAATAGTGTTGAAGAATTGGGGAGTTGAAAAGGCATATATCCACGTAGGGACAGGAACTAGTTACAGAGCAGATCAGATTAGTATCCACAGTAATAAAGGATTGAGTTGGCATATATTGGGCATGCGATATGTGATAGAAGAAGGACCAGAACAGGATCCACGATTTGACACACATAGTGGAGTAAGGATGGGGGGGGAGCTAGAGAGGAGTGAGCTAGAAAGCCGGGGCGGGGTTTATGTGTATTTAATCAGAACCGGGGGAAGGTGGCTGGGTGGGTGAAAAAATTGGCAGCTAGGGCTCCCTTCCTGGAGGTGATCAGTCCCTGAGGGCAAGTCCGTACCTGCGTTTCTGTGAGGGGCTGATAGCTAGACCCGGACTCGCGGTGGCAGTCTGGCAGGTCGGGTTCGTCAGAGAACCATGGCTCAGACTACCTGGAAGGAGAAGGCAGTGGAGAATTAAATAAGAAAGTCAGAGGGGGTGGGGCTGCTTGTGGAGCTAAAAAGAAATGCAGACTGGCTTAAATGGGGGGGGAGGAGTTGCAGACCAAGATGTTAGGCAAGGTGCCTCCAAGTCTGAGTGAGCAATAATTTAACTCACTACTGCTGTTTTCTAGCCATTTATTTAGGTTTTATTTTATTTTCAGCCATTTATTTTCTTTTTGGTTATGTATAGTGTATTTTGTGAAGTGAGTAGATAAGTTGTATTAATTTTAGTGGAGGGTGCAGAATAGTTGGTGTTGTTTGGGTATTTAAGGATATTCATTTTAAATGTATAGGAGTGGACGTGACTGTTTGAGTGAGATGAGTGATTGCTTTTTAGTCTCCTGCTGGGTGTGAGAATTTTCAGGATGTGCTGGCAGAGGACTTCGACAGGTGGGTATTACTCTCCCCCTAAGCTCCAGGCCCTCCGCCCCTTTGATTGCCCACTGCTACCGGCTGAGGTTTATAGGCATTGTCACGCCTTAGGGATTGCAAGGAAGCATTGGAGAGATGGGAGGGACCTGGCATGGAAGTGGAGCAGGGGGACGAATTGGATTTGTGGGGTCAAGGAGATAACCTGGGGTGAAATGGGTCCAGGAAATAGGCATGCCCTGCTTGGTGCCCATACCCAAGGGCTCCACTTTTAGTGGGCAGGTGGCTCGGTCAACCTCGACTGCTCATCCAACCTGGGCAGTGTTATGCAATGCCAGGTCGATTTGAAACAAGACAGCAGTAATTGTTGATCTTGTTGGGTTATCTGACCTGGCTTGCATCACCAAGACCTGGCTGACGAAAATGCTGGCCCCATTCTGGAATCAGCTTTTTCAGCCGAGTACTCAGTGATACACCTGCCCGAGGTTTGATCATAGGGTTGGGGGGGGGTAGCTCTCTGTTTTAAATTGGAGCTGGGCCTGGTAGATATGCCAGTTGGGGTCACTAGATCCTTTGAATGTATCGTGGGTGCAGGTGTGGGTTATAGGTACTTCTTATCTGCCATCCACCTGGGAGCGAGGAGTTCCTGCAGGAAGTTGCAGACTTCATTGCTGAGATGGTGTTAGAGGCCCCCAGGTGGTTGGTGCTAGAGGACTTCAATGCCTGGGTCAATGATGAACTCTTGTAATTTGGACAAGACTTCCTCTAACTGATGGTTTTGTTGGGGCTCACATAGGTGATTACCTCTGCGACCTACATACAGGGTCATTCACTGGATCTAGTGTTCCTGCTGGGGATGGAGATCTCGGATGTGGTGGTGGAACCCGTCAGATGGTCCAATCACTACACAATTGGGTTCAGCTTCATGGCCCCCCTAAATGACCTGCCCCTACGGAAATGGTCTAGTACCACCCTTTACGGGGAGTTACCCCAGATGGTTTGATGGCAGTTCTGGACCTATCGGGTAGTGTGACTGTTAGCAGGGATCCAGAAAGTCTGCTACGAACCTATAATAAGGCAGTGGGTGATGCCCTGGATGCCATTGCTCTGGTCCGTGTTCTCCCACTCACCCTTCGCCCTCAGTCCCCATGGTTTGATGAGACCTTGAGGGAGCTGAGGAGAGTGGGAAGAAGGTTGAAGTGTTGCTGGTGGAAATCAGGCCTGAATGATGAGAAACTTAGACTGATATCCCATTATAAGGAATATCAATCTTCGGTCTCCTGTAAGAAGGCAGAATTCCTGTCTGAGGAGATAGCAGCTGCACAAAATTGACCAGTTCAGCTCTTCCATACTGTGGACAGGCTGTGCAATCCAGCCTATCTCCAGAATCGGACAGCCTTTTCACAGGAGACGTGTGAGGAGTTTGCTCGATTTTTCACAGATAAGATTGTAACCATCAGGTTGGAGATCCATGCAGCTCACTCAAATGAGCAGAGTGGAGATCAATGTGGGATCACTAGCTCCCATTTGGTGATCGATGACGTTGTAAAGATGGTCCAGGGCTTGCACCCGACCTACTGTAGTTTGGATCCAGGTCCAATGGGCCTCCTAGTGGGGTGCGTGGAGGCAACAGGATCGGTCCTTATCGAGACAGTTAGATGTTCATTAGAGACTGGGGTGTTTCCAGACACCCTGAAGGAGGTGGTGGTCCACGCCCTCCTGAAAAAACCTTCTCTGGACCCTGACTGTCTTGCAAACTACAGGCCTGTCTCTAACCTGCCTTTTGTAGGAAAGGTTATTGAGAAGGCAGTCATGTTGGCAGCTCAAGGGTCATCTGACCACCCAGGACATCTACGATCCTCTCCAGTCCGGTTTCAGGAAGAGACACAGTACTGAGACTGCCCTGGTCTGGTTACTTAATGATCTCCTGATAGCGAGGGATCATAGGAGCCATTCCATCTTGGTCCTCCTTGATCTCTCTGTAGCATTTAACACCGTGGACCATGAGATGTTGCTAGAGCATCTGCGGCTTTTCTGTGGGCTAACTGATACAGTCCTCAGGTGGTTCCATTCATTCCTCACTGACATGACACAGAGAGTGGAGCCCGGGGTGTTTTCCTCTGCCCCTCTTCCCCTGCCATGTGGGGTGTCGCAGGGCTCTAAGCTTCCCCCATATTGTTTGTGGTGTATATGCTGCCATTGGAAGACATTATTAGGCAGTATGGGTTGAGTTTTCACTGTTACTCAGATGATACCCAACTGTACTTTTCCTTTGTGCCCAGGCAAAGCGATACTGTTACAGTATTTAACAACTGTCTCTCTGAGACCCAGGATTAGATGAGTGCCAGCTGGCTTAGGCTGAAGCCGGATAAGACCGAGGTGTTGGTTGTGAATCCAGGTCACTGGGTGGAGGGATTTCTGGCTGGACAGCTATCCAAGCTTTGGTTGGGGAGCAACCAGCTGATGACATCTGACCAGGTATGAAATCTGGGCGTCGTGCTTGATAGCGGGCTGAAACTTAAGACTCAGGTGTCAACCGTTGTCACAACCTCATTTCATCATCTGAGGAATGTCACCCAGATAAAGCACCTGGTACCACCTGATGATTTTACAATGCTGGTCCACTCCTTGGTGACCTTCGCGCCTTGATTACTACAATGCCCTATACCTAGGGCTTTTGGGGTTGGACCTCCACCACCTGCAGTTGGTGCAAAATGGGGCTGCCAGATTTTTGACAGGTTTACAGAGATCTGACCATGTCCTACCCCGCATTGGCTGCCGGTGCGATGAAGGATCACCTTCAATGTCAGGACCTGGCCCCCGGTCGGACGGCATCCCTGGAGCCGCCGCTCGAGACTGCAAGCCCTGCCACAAAGCCTGAAGAGGTACTGCTGCTGCTGCTGCCCCGCCGGCGCTGCGTGCCGGCTCACCACCCACCCACCCTATCTCGATTATTATATTTATAGCTGTAGCAAGTCACGTGCCCTGAAATTACTAACAGTCTACTTTCGCATTGGCTCCTTATATTCTCTCGCCACTAGGGGGATGTGGAAACCTTTTGCTCACCCTACAACTATCTCTGCATTACCTTCACAGGCACCATATACTATCTCCTGCCACTATGCCACACCTTAACATGTGCTTGCCTTACCCATGTCACCTAATCTTGGCAGTTTTGATCAGCGCCATCCTAGGGATGACAGGTACGCCTGCTGCTCTGACTACATATCCAGCTACTCTCCCAGAAGCCACCACAATAAACTACCTAGGCACGCTGCCACACACCCTGACACTGTGCCACACCAATAACCTGCACTACCCCTCACTACCTTGTGCTTCTCTTACTTGGCTGCCTGACCTACTGATCACGCTGCTCAATATATCTTCAACTGCTCCCTGTAGTCTGCAACTACCTGGACGCCATGCTCGGTGCTACTCAGCAACCCATAAATACTGCAAAGCTAGATTCCTCGCTCTCCTGCTCCTCTTCCTGCTGGCTAGTGATGTCCTCCAACCCTGATCCCTTCAACGAACTCCCTACCCCTGCATGCACCCCCACCTCTATCCCTTCCAAATGGCCTAAAATTTATCCACCTAAATGCCCACAGCCTTACCAACAAACTACCCATACTGCAAGTCATGGTCCTCGAATACAAACCTGACATCATCATCGTCTCGGAAACTTGGCTCTCGGGTCATATCATGGACCAAGAAGTCCTTATTCCTGGATTCACTGTAACTCATATGGACAGACAAGGAAGAGGTGGCGGAGTGGTGATCTATGGCTCCCCCTCCCTACAGCACACAGTTGTGTTGAAAGTCACCTCTCCTTCCTCTCATGAAGCTATCCTCCTCAACCTGAAGCTTCCCTACTGCTGCCCTCTATTTATCGCAGGACTATACTGCTGCCCAGGCCAACCCCCTTCCCAAGTCACTGATCTGATCAAGAAACTAACAGCCCTTGCCCACGCTGATGAGCTGTACATACTGGGTGACCCGAACATCAATTGGCTTTCTAACACACTAGCCAAAACTCGCTCTGACATAGAATCACTAAACTTAACACAACTAATACAGGAACCTACTCACATGAACTACAAAACTAACAACCATTCTCTACTGGACCTAGTCCTCATGTTGCACACCCACAGGGTCAAGGACACTGGCCTCCTACCTGATGCATTAAGTGACCATCATCCCATATATATGGTGCACAAAATACATAGGCAAAAAATACCCTATAAAATCCTCCTAACCCGGAACTACTCCTCCCTTGACACTCTACCTCTTCATCGTGACCTCACCAGCACTGACTGGTCCCCAATTGCTGCCTGCACCTCAGTTGATGCTGCACTCCAACTGTTCTGCGATAAGTTCCTTCACGTTTGGAACCAACATGCACCGCTGCGTAAAATCAGACTCCAGGGCAACCACCTGCCCTGGGTAACCACTGAGCTCCTGTCCTGTCAAGAGCCCAGGACACTGCTTGTGTAAACACAAGATAACCAACTGCCCAGGGACCTCCAACAATACAAGGAGCTTCAAATAAGTGTACCAAAGCTATCTGACTGGCCAAAACTGAACTCTACCAGGCTAACTTCCACGTCAACACAAACAAACCTTCCAAATTCTGGAAAGTTGTCCAGTCCCTCTTTTCCCCTTCCACCAAGCCCCCCATTCCTACCCTTAGACTAAATCTCTCAGATATCTCGGATCCTATGTCTGTCACTGACTGCTTTAACTCCCATTTCACGTCCTGCACTGCAATGCTCCAAACTGCCCCCCTGATGCACATGCACTCCTCCACAGGCCTGCCTCCACTCCCTGTTTCCCCTTCATCTACTCCTCCACCTCCCCCTACCCCTTCTTCTTCACCCACATCTCTCCTGCTGCTGCCATACATGCCCTTCAGTCTATCAACCCTGCTAAAGGCTCTTCCCCAGATGGTCTTGACCCTAAGCTCCTCTCTCTGTCTGTGCCCGCCATTGCCTATCCTATATCCATCTTGCTAAACCTCTCTTTTGTCTCTTCCACTGTCCTGACAGCTTGTAAATATGCTACAGTCCTACCACTCCCTAAAGGAGGTGACCCTTCCTCCCCCAGTAACTACCACCCTATCTTTCTCCTTCCTACCCTGGCTAAGCTACAGGAGCACATAGTACTCGAACAACTCTCCTCCTACATTACTGACTCCTCCTTTCTTACTCCATTCCAAGCTGCTTCAGAAAACACCATTCCACTGCCACCTCGCTCTTACAGCTGACTGACACTATTGCCACAGGCATGGACAAAGGCCTCATAAACTCAGCTATTCTTATTGACCTGGCCAAGGCCTTCGACAAGGTCTCCCAACCTTTACTTCTGTCCTGCCTCAGCACCGCTGGTCTCTCCCCTAATGCCATTGAATGGTTCAAGTCCTATCTGTTAGGCAGAACACAATCTGTCTGCATAGCTGATGCCATTTCCTCTCCCTTCCCCATTACCATGGGAGTCCCCCAGGGATCGGTACCTGGGCCTCCCCTTTTTTCAGTCTTCCTCAATGACCTCCCTCAGTTATGTTTATCGTCTAACATACACATGTATGCAGACAACATTGTCCTGTTCACAACTGGCAACTGAGTCACTGCCAGGCTCCAGCTGGATTACAAAAATGTACAACGCTGTCTAAGTGAGCACCACCTCTTCCTAAACTCAAAGAAAACAGTCTCCATGACCAGGGCCCCTACTTTTCTGTGGCACAGTGGGACCAAGTTCTGCGGCAAGACTACCATTTGCCGCAGAACTTCTGCGGCAGTGGTTTGTAATTTCTGCGGAAGTTCTGCAGCACTAACAAACTACCACATCACAGTGGCAGCTTGTCATCCTGACTTCACTTTCATGGCAGTGGTTATAGCAATCAGGATGGTGGAAAGCACAGTAACACTAGTTCAAAAAACAACAGAATTATAAAAATAATGTTATGCCTAAAAAAGCAAAACAAATGTCTCTCCCTTAAGGTCCTAGCCTGTTAAATAAATGATGTGTGCAAAGGGGATCTTATGTGATAAATAAGGTATTTCTATATGCATGCTATCTATCCCACTAATAAGATTTCCACTGTCTATCACTTATATATTTGTATGTGCTTTCTACACTACTCATGAGGTTCCCACTATGTATCACTTGTATATTTATATGCAATCTGTAACATACATACAAGTGTGTGTGTATGTGTGTGGTGAGAGTGACAGAGATACTGTATATGTGTGTGTGTGTGTGTGTGTGTGTGTGTGTGTGTATAAATATATATATATTTTTTTAATTTCCATGAACTTGCATCCTCATTCATACAGGTCCCATTAGAAAACGAATAGAGGAGTTATTGCAAAACTAATTTTTGATGTCAACCTGCTTTCCCTGATACACTGCGTAACACCATCAGGCCACGACATACAAGTGAACCAATTGTGAGATAGAGCTCTCCAGACCAGCACAATGTGTCCACCATGGGACAGAACACTGTACCATATTTTCCCAGGCTCCGAGCAATGATGTGTTCCACCAATCCTTGTGCTGCCCAGCCAGCTCCAAGAGCTAATCTCTGAACCTGAGTTGCCGGCACGGAAACACAGCATGCTACCCTCTGGCCCAACAGCTGTCCCTGCACACAACATTTTTCATTAACTTTTAGGTGATTCGATCAACCAATGACAACATGTAATCAATAACCCTGGCAAAAATGCGTATAGTGCAATTATTTATTTAACGGGTCTATTCTTTCAACAGGTCTACACATTATTATATTCCACTATTCTGGGCATAATTACTTTATTTTTCTTAAAAATGACAGTTAAATTAATTTTACCAGTTATTCATTTTAAATGGCATCTCTATACTTTAAAGGCACAAATAGGTTTGTACAAAGTGAGGTATGGACTTAACAGGTCTGTGCTATTGACAAGGTTTTGTTTAAGCTGGCCCTAGTGCAATAATGTAGACTGAAAATTGTATTAGCCTGTAGTGCAGATTGAGCAAATATCACCATGTCTGATGTGCTGTGCCACCATCTCTGGCAGTGGGAGCTGTGGTAGATAAGTGACTGTTCATTTCTGTTACAGAATGCAGCCATTTCATTAGCTAATGTATGATGTTACAGCAATAATAACATCACATTCTGAGCATATAGGGGTTTAGGATATAAAAGAGGGAAGGAACCAGATTCTATGGAAAAACAGAAATATTAATAAACAATCAACAAGAAATGATTCTGCTGACATTGCAGAAGTTCTTGATGATTACAAGTTCTGCAAAATTCTGCGGCCGCAGAATTCTAGGGGCCTTGTCCATGACTTTCGGTACTAGGCAGAGGTTGTCAAGGCTCCCGCCCTTACCCACCTTTTACACCATTGATGGGACTGTATTAGAAGACACCTCTTCCTTCCGCTACCTCGGAGTTTGGCTGGATAGGAACCTAAACTTCTCCATCCACATTGATGCCATTCTAAAGAAACTCCAGCCTAAGCTAGGGGCCCTCTATCGTAACAGGGGTAGTATCCCTCGTCCGGTGAGGCGCGAACTGGTACATAAAATGATACTGCCAACTTTCAACTATTGTGATGTTGTATACGGAGCTGCCCCTCAATCCTCCTTATCCAGACTTGAACCTCTTTTTAACTCCTTCTGCCGGTTTGCCCTGGATGCCCCTGCTCTGATACATCACTGC
Organism: Neoceratodus forsteri; assembly: GCA_016271365.2. NCBI lineage: Eukaryota > Metazoa > Chordata > Ceratodontiformes > Ceratodontidae > Neoceratodus > Neoceratodus forsteri. The sequence goes on along the minus strand of CM057459.1, from coordinate 105,597,497 downwards.
ACTCTTTACCGTTCTCTAAATTTTCCCTCACTTATTGACAGGAGAACATTGCACGCAGTAAAGTTTACCTCTAAATTCTGGCTTGGCTCGCTCGCCTCTTACCTGTCCACCTCCTTATCTGCCCCTCACCCCACCAAATACACCTTCTGATCTGATGACTCTCGCTCACTGAATATACCCTACAGAAATATTACATCCAGCCAAATGGCATTCTCCCATTGCCTATCTAAGCACTGGAACCAACTATCATCCCAAATCTGCCACTCCTCATCAGCCTACTCTCTCTCTACATCCCTAGCAAACTACCTAGTGATTAATTGCAACTGCGTCTAGCCCCACAGGGCCCTGCCTAGTTGCTGGTCTATACCTCCTTCTTCCTCCAGCTGGGCCAAATATCTGCCCCCTATCCCAAACCCCTCTTGCAATCCTAGCACTTCTGCAACTTATCACTTCTATCTCCCCTACTGTTCCACCCCCCCCCCGAGTACCTTTTGACTATACCCCTTGTCAGCCACTCACAAATGTATCCTAATCTAGAAATGTTATTAGCTATTGTTGGTTGTTAACTGTACAGTCTGTTCATATGCTGCTAAGATGCATGTATCCTGTTGTACTACTATTGTTCCCACTCCTCTTCCCCCAGGATGTACCGTGAGATGAGCATTGTTGCTCAGTGTAACCTTCCTGGTGAAACATTTCAATAAATAAATAGATTACTGACCTATAAGGCCCTACATGGACAGGAATGCTGTACTGCAAAAGCTTCTCTGTCCCTACCACCCCCTTCTCCCTCTCTGCTCCACCAATGAGGGATTGCTGGAGATTTCCAGGGTCTGTTTGACAACTTCAGGAGCTAGATCATTTGCTTTTGCTACCCTGAGCCTGTGGAATCCTCTACCTCATCAGATAAGGGAATGCCCGTCCATTGAGGCCTTCAAATCTGCCTTGAAAACTAATTTATTTGAACTGGCTTATACTGATATTTAAACTCCTGCTTTGCTGATTTTCAGAAATGTGGTTCTGTTTTAATTTGTTTTATTATATTATGTAAAACGCTATGATCTATTTTGAAATAGCGTTCCATAAATAAAGCTTAGTTGGTTGGTGGATGAGGTTCTCCCACCCTGGCCCCAGCCAGCCTCTGCCATTCCTTCCAGGTTACACAAAATGGATCCTTCAACCCCCCTTCAGATTGCTAAAGGCATCGACACATTTACTTCTACATTCAGCACATTTTTCTGGTGAAAACTGGGGTCCTGAGTGGTGTAATCTAGCCTTGTCCCTGAGCACATACACCACCAGCTAACTCCCTATGAAACATTCCCATGTAGCTGTACTCACAGTTTGTTTGTCCTTTTGCAACAAACATGGGCTTTGGAAGAAACACACTTCTCCCCTTTTCTCGTAACTTTCACTGAGACTCTCTCCATCTCTAAACTGGGCAGCTGGACAATCTTCTGGCCCCTCAGGGGACTGCCCCTTGGACCCACTGGATTTCACACAGTCCCATTCATTCTCACAAAAAAGACCCACTGGGGTCTCAGAAATTACTGGTCTCCACCACTGCCTGTGGTACTGCTGTTGTCTCACACATTGGGGTAAGACAATGATCAGAGGTCCTTCACCCAGCCTCAGGGCAAGCTGGAAGGCACCTCCACACTGGGAGCGCCTCTCCACTGCTCTCATAGTCAGACTCTCCACCCAACTGAACTCAACATTCTAAACTGTCCCCAAGCAGCTGATTCCACTGTAACTGAGGCTGCTGTGAGAGTTCTAAATGATCTCATTCATTTCTCACTCAGCATAGCTAGGTAAAAAATGAGAGGTCTGTAGAGAGCTTCTAATAAACTCTGTACCAGCTGCCCACTACCTTCCTAGTCTAACACTGATGGGATTCTAATAACCCCAGGGGACTGGGTGGTTACATGTTCTTTATGTTGTCTTGCACGTGCGCAAGCAACATTTTGTGGTAGTAGGAGAAATGCAGAGGTGTGTCAGTGTTGACGAAAGCAGGGCACCCTTTAGAAGGTGCATCCCTCATTCTCCAATTATCCAGCATGCTAGCACAGACACAAGTATATGCAGAGTGCCACCAACTTGAAAGAAATGTGCCACTGCAATTGGGGACAAGCTCATCATGCAGCAGCACAGATGACTGGCCTCTCATATGTGCCTTTCCTGGTGAAACATTTCAATAAACATGGCAGCGGCTCTTGTCATCCGCTACACAATCCCCAGAAAGTCGACTTTGGGGGGTGTCCAATCCCCCTGTTGGCATGCCCCCCCCAGTTCAAGTTGTTTATGGGTGCCTAACCCCATCGGCATAATGTATCCCCCATGCCTAATTTGTTTGCCAATGGGAGTGCCCATCCCCGTCGCCATTATGCACCCCTCTCAGTTTGTGCCCAATCCCTGTCGGCATCATGTCCTCCAAACACACACACACACACACACACACACACACACACACTTTCTTTGCCGACGGGGGTGCCCAATCCCCGTCGGCATCGTGTTCCCTTCCCCCTCACACTTTTGTTGCTGACGGGGCCGCCTAATCTCCATCACCTTCATCCCCCTAATGTAGGTTTTTAAAACCTGTAATATAAAAAATTCCTCAATGTCCTTTTTTATGTTCCTGTAAATAGAAAACGGTCCCTCGTTGTCAAGATGTAACCAAACCCACCCACCCTCTGTGCACTCCCACCTCCCCCAAGCACCCCCACCCCATACTTACCTCTGGAGGTCCAGCGCAGTGATCTTCGTCGCAGTGGGACACGCCTGATCTCTTCAATAGCTGACCGCGAACTGAAGAAAATCACGGTAAGCTGTATAATGGCATCAATGGGGGGGTTTCAATTTAGGTGGATATCTCAGCTATTTTTTTGAATTTTGCCTCCAAATTTTCAACATGGGATTCTTGGGACCCCACCTTATGAACACATGCACTGTCATTTTGGTATTTGGTCCCAAAAGTTGATTTCATGGTCACTGCGCAGAATTACCTTTCGGGACAGATTAACGAAATGACAGTGCCACTGTTCATGAGGTAGTGTCCCAAAAAGCCCATGTTGCATGTTTGGTGAAAAAATTCCAAAAAGTGACCATGTTACGAGTGTGCATTGCTCAGTTTCCATGCACACTCATAACTGTGACAAATTTGAATATTTTCACTCCAGATTTTCAACATTGCCATTTTTTTCACACCTCTTTATGAACAGTATGGCTGTCATTTTTCACATCCTGCCGGAAAGGTGTTTTTGCACATCTGGCGCACAATGGCATGGTCGCTGTGGAAAATCAACTTTTGGGACAGATTAACAAAATCGCAGTGCCACTGTTTATGAGCAGAGGTCCCAAAATGCCTATGCTGAAAATGTGATTAAAAAATCCCCAAAATAAATGCATTACTGGCGTGCATTGCACAGTTTCTATGCACGCACATGACTTCACCAATTTTTCATATTTTCACTCCAGATTTTCAATATTGCCATTGTTTCACACCTCCTTATGAACAGTACAGCTGTCATTTTTCACATCCTGCCCACAATGTGTTTTCACACATCTGGCGCCCAATGACATGGTGGCTGTGGGAAATCAACTTTTGGGACAGATTAATAAAATTACAGTGCCACCGTTCATGAGAGGAGGTCCCAAAATGCCTATGTTGAAAATCTGGTTAAAAAAATCCCACAAATAATTGTGTTATGGGCATGTGTTGCACAGTTTCTACACATGCTTGTGACTTCACCAATGTTTCATATTTCCACTTCAGATTTTCAACATTGCCATTTTTACACCTCCTCATGAACAGTACAGCTGTCATTTTTCACATCCTGGCCGAAATCTGTTTTTGCACCTGTGGCACCAAATGGTGCAGTCACTGCGCAAAATCACATTTCAGCTAATGAACTGAGAGTGCCACTGTTCATGAGGTGGGGTCACAAAAAGCCTATGTTGAAAATTTGGAGTAAAAATACTGAAAAAAAGCCTGTAGTGTTAGGGTTTCCAACTGTAACACCCCCACCCCCACCCTGTAGAGACTGACAGGTGTCAGGTGTGTGGCTTGGGATTGTCGGCTGTAATGCTCACTCCATTCCACCCCCACCCCCACACTGCAGCCACAGACAGCCATTGAGGTGTGCCTTGGACTCTTCAGCCCCAAAGTTCACCCCATTCTCCTATACAGCACCCATCTCAGCGTATTTCCTTATGGAATGGGGTGAGTATAAGGCCCAAAGACCCCAAGGCACACCGCAACACCTGTCTGTGTCTGCAAGGTAGGATGAGGTGAAATGGTGTGAGCATTATGGTCGACAACCCAAAGGCACACTACAATGCCTGTCAGTTTCTGCAGGGGGTGGAGTGGGGCTGGTGTCAGTTGAATACTTCACTGCCATTCCTATTATGCATCTCTCTAACTCCTGCACTACCAATGGCAATGCCAGCAAGACAACATTCAGCATTGACAAATGCTTGTTTGTTTTGTTTTTTTAAAGCACACCATTTTATGTATTGTCCATGTTTTTCATTTGGAGGAGAAAAGAAACGATGGCGGCTCTCATGGCAGAAAAAAAAATGTTTTGTGCTGTGAGAAGCAAGTGGTAAGAAACCAAAAACTGTCCTGCAACACAGAATTTTTGGTGCCGTATCAAAACATTATCCCAAGCACCCTACTGAGCAAGCTCAGAACAGAAAAAAAAAAAAGATTTTAAAGCCTTATAACTCTGGAACTATTTAATATTTTTTCTTGAAACTTTTCAAAGGCACTACCTTAGGACATTATACCTGTACCCTGAAAGTTTGAGGAAAAAAATCCATTCTGTGTAGGCTGTAGGTGAGCTAAAAAAAATCCCATGTTTAATATAGGAAAAAAATTAGACAGCTACAAAAAGAAATGACACATGCGCATCTCAGAAACTGCACCAACCGCCATCACAAAACTTTCTACAGATTTATATCTTTCCTCCTAAACAGCACATGCAACATTTTAGCTGATTTTGTCAAATGCTGCTAAAGCTATTAAGTAGCAAAGTTAAGGGTTTAACGTTGAACATCCTACTCAATCCTAACTATAGGGACGCTACCACACCTCTATAATAAGAATAATGGGATAAAGGAGGAGGGGGACAGGACCTATAGGGATGATATATACTTACTCCCACTGTGAGAAGAAACCAACAGTCACTTCTTCTGCTCCATAGAAAGTACCTGGCTGATGGCAAGATAGGATCCCCTGTACAAGCATAGGGTAGCTGTAGTACAATGTGAGTCAACCTTCTGGACAGAATGGAAAGGCTCTTCATCCTACAGTACAGTCCAAAGGAGAGTCCATTGTGGCCACCTCCACCTGAAAAGAAAGATCAGAGAGGGAAGAGTTTGGTCCTACACAGCTTATATCCTGTAAACCATGTAAAGATATTGGACAAATAACCCCCCTCACCACAAGTAAATGGTATTACTCACACAAAAAATTGTATCTTTTCATTGCACGAGTTTCATTTTTTGTTGTTCACATTTCGTTTCCATATCTTCTCCCACTGTTTTTTCATAGTGTCTTCAACTTCCCATACTGCTCTCCTTGACCCCCCTCTCCCTGCTGTTTCCCTGCCTGTCTCCTGAACAATCTTATATTTGCATGGGTATAAGATGTTTTCTGTTATTAGGGCTGCTGTCTCCCACCCACATGTTTCAGTATAATTGTATGTTTCACTGCTACATGTTCAGAGGTAAAACACTTTACAATTTTGTTTATTTAGAATCCTCTCCATTTAGGTCATCAGTACAACTTAACTTATTCTTTCCCTCTTCAGTTTGTTTATTACACAGTATGCAGTCTAACAAGCATTGACTGTTTGATACTGAATAGGCAATTTACACAGTCCACTAGTTTGCAGTCCCAACCCCCTTTTGGCTGGCTGGTTAAGAGGGTCCATACAAACTGGGAGCAGGCCAGGTATGGGCAGGTGGAGGTTTCCACCATGTGACATTGACACACTGGTGTCATCAAACTATCAAACTAACATCTGCCCACTTCTAGCCTGCACGGGTTGTCACTGACTGCTAAATGTAGCAGTCAGTGTTCCAGTATGGTACTTCTGTGATTTAGCATGCAGAACACCAAGAGTGTCCCTCATGGTCTGAGGGTGAGTAGAATCAGGATTATGCTTGTATCCAGATTATATTATGCTGATGACACATTGGGTCTGCAGTGTGACTACATGGGCTGTATATTGGTTTTGTAGGATTGAATCAACTATTTTAAAACCAGGGAATACCAAAAAGGCAGTGTGATTCACTTAAAAGATGTAAGCCTCCATGTTGCTACTTAGCTGGCTATTAGTTTGTTACAGATCATCAAGCATTCATAAGAATTTGTGTGCAGAACATTAATTTAACAATTGTGATAGGATTTCACATACCCATTAATTTTAATGTGTTTATGATGTATCAGTACTTAAGAGTACAATACTGCGTCCCTGGTGGTCCACATCAGGTCTCAGGTAAATTAAGAAGCCGATTACCTTATCAGCCCTTACATTACATTTTAAGGTTTGGTCATTGCAATAGTAATAGCGTTCTTTGTTACTTGTTACCTAGTTCATCATATTTCCCCCAGCCTGGTTCCTGGTACATTTTAAATTAGCACTCTGTCTTAACAGTTTTGGAGTGACTGATGGTCAGGAATACAGAGACTATATATTGGTTCTGAAATACTAAAGTGTAACAGGCTGTGGGGCACCTGGTGGGAGGTCCAGCAGTACATTAAAGATCTTGTCATGTAGGAGGTGAAATCTCTAATAATTAAAAAGGAAGGTCATAAGCATATAATTAGTACTAAAGGAGTAATTTGGGTAGTGATTTCCTATACCCCACATTCACATGTTGGTAGTATAATTAACCCTTAGGCTGCCGACAGAATTAGAATATATAGGAATTAGGTCTGATATATCAGTCCATGGCACAGCAAGGGTTAATTGTAGCATGGGTACCTCACAACATTTGATAAAATTGTAATCAAGTAATAGTGGAAGCCAAAGGCTAGTAAATGAATGCCCTGGCTAGTGATCTTATAGCCATAGTGGTCCTGTTATTATCTATGTTATGTGTAGTTTGTGATGGATTGTTTGTGGCTGTATCTGCAAAATCTTTTAATAAAAATATTATGCAAAAAAAAAAAAAAGAAGGGATCAGCGTGGTGTTGTTTATTAATCAGTAATCATTTGCTCACATTTTAAAAAACAAGTATTTTGCCAGAGATCAAAGCTGGAGCAGTAGGGCAGCTTCGCATCACTAATGCACCTGAAGTAGGACAGTGAGCCAAGGAGCAGCTCTTGCAGTCAGCATTACTGCACAGATAGGGAATAGCCCTTCATTTAGCTGAGGAGTGGCTAGAGAGAACCATTACCGTGGTCACTAGCCAGGCTGTGGCCTGTGAGGTGAAGAGTATGGGAGCACTGTCAGTGGTGAGGGACCACAAACTAAAAGTAAAGCACACACATTTAGTTGGCAGGCAACAAGTACAAGGATTATGTTTTAGGGACTGGGCTGCAATGATTATCAATAATATAAGACAGTGAGCACACAGCTCATGGGCTCCAAGACACAATAATGGATGGCATCTTAACAAGCAGCAGCAGGCTGCACAGAAAGTCAGTACAGTGCACACACACTCAAAGAAAACAGCAACTAATATACATTCTTCAATAAAACAAAGCCACAGAGGGCTAGGGGGAGTCTGAGGGAAGAAGGCATGCAATTCCTTTCATCCAAAAATATAGTTATAAAAACTGAGCTAAATAAAGTAAAAGAACATGAGACAAAATGCTGGAGAAAAGTAAGTTTCATCCCAAACTTAGTGAGGTTGTAATTTAAAGGGTCATCTATGAGGGAACATAGTCCCAGGGATCTAAGTGGCCAGAAAGGGGAAGCAGCTAACCCAAGAAGGAAAGGTGGTCATGGAGAGAAGTAGAAAGTCTAGAAGCCATGCTGAGAGGCAGGGAGCACCAGAAAGGAGGAGCCTAGGATGTGGAGTGCATGCGTGGGCAGGAGTATGAAACTGGAACCCACGGAACAGCCCCTGGGAAGAGTTCAAACCAGAACATTTATCTGTCCATAGCTGAAAGTCACAGTTAAGTAAACAAGCCAAATTTAAAAGAGAAAGGAGCCACATAGACTGTGTTTTCTACTCAGGAAAGTGGCACAGAGTTAAAAAGCAGACTTATTTTTCACATAAGGGGAACTTCAAACCAAAATGACTTAGGGTTCCCTTGGTCCATTTTGTACATAAACAATTCAGTGGAAAGCTGGAAGGTTCAACTTTCTAGCTGTGATGGTGTGAAAATGCTCATAACTAATTTTACTCCATTTTATTGTGATTTATAGAAATTGTACATTTTGAATCCATGTGAACAGTGAAGAGAGGGTTCAGAATATTGGTGACAGTTGGAATTTTATTTATTTATTCAAGAGTTTCACCAGGAAGGGCACACTGAACAACAAGTTGCTCGTCTCATGGTACATCCTGGGGGAAGGGGATTTGGAATAAGATATACAAGCAATTACAACAACAAGTGACAACATTTCAAATAGTACAAACATCTGACATACAGCAAAGAGAAGAAACAATTCAAATAGAACATAGTATTTTGTATATACATGTGTCAGGTACGTAGCAATCAGAAACGGAATTCAAAGTAAAAAAATGTTAAATCTGGTGTCAGTGACATGGTGGACAAGGACCACAAGTGCAATAGATGGAGCAACAAATAGAGGTATGAGGTGTAACAAGGTGAGGTCAGCTACAATTGCAGTTTACAGAGAGGAAATTACGCAAGGCCGAGGACACGGATGAGGTGGAGGAGGAGGAGTGGCGAGTCTTGGGGGAGAGTGAATTCCACAGTTTAGGGAAGCAATGTGTGAAGGCAGCCTGACTGACAGAGGACAAGCAGTGAAGGACACTTAGGGTATGGGAGTCAAAGGACCTAAATGAATTGGTGGGGGAAGGGGGGATTGTTAGGGAATAGGTAGGGAGTGAGCCAAACCAAAATTTGGAGATGAATTTAGCACAGTGAAAGAGGCGCCTGTTTTCTAGTGAGGGGAACACCAGGGAGTGGTAGAGTTGACAGTGGTGAGTGACAGGAGGAGCCTCCAGAGCAAAGCGGCAGAAGGAATTGAAGCGGGTATCCAATCTGGCTAGGGCGGTCATAGGAGTAGCACTGTAGACTACGTCGCAATAGTCAAAGATGGGGAAGATCATTTTCTGGACAAGTTCACGTCTTGCTGGGAGAGGGATGCACTTCCGGTTCCTGTATAAAGCTCCTAGTTTGGGGTGCAACTTCTTTAGGATGGCACAGACATGTCCAGTGAAGGAGAGGTGTTGGTCAAGCCAAATCCCTAGATATCTGAATGAGGAGGTGTCCTCAAGGACCATCCCATTGAGGATATGGAAGATGGGCAAGGAGGGGAGTCTAGAGCACCCCAGCCTAGTGCCAAAGAAACTGGAGCACTCTAATGTGGCTCATCCTGCTTCAGGATTCTAAGCCAGAATGGGAGCTGACCGATTCTGAGGATGGGAACAGGGACGCTGTCCACTCAGAGGCCAGGATTTTAGTTTTATGGAATGCTCATGGAGTATAAAAGGAGCTGCACAGCTCATTTTCAGTGAGATCAAGCAGGAAGGCAGACCTGAAAGGGCCAGAGGGAGTCAAGCCCATGGAGCTTACTGTAGGATACAGCCTGGGGGCGTAGCTCTTAACCAGTGTATCAGTAGATAGGGGATCACATGTATCCCAGTGCCAGAGTTAATAGGGCAGTAAGTGAGTAAAGGGAAAGCATAGATTATGCCTGCTGCATTGAGGTACCTGTAACCAGCTAAGTTGTCTTCAGCCTGCATCCAGCAAGTCGGGCAACCAAAGATCATCTCCAAGAATTATCACCATCCAAAATCCACTGCCCTTCTCCAAGAGGTTCAGTTTTATCAATTTCCATGGAACTAATTTCAAGAAAGTGGTACAGTAATTTAATTTATTCGGGACTAGTTTAAGGGGGACACTCATCTGCTATCAATGAATCTGTGGTCCAATTTTGCTGTAAAAAAGTACCATCCAGCAAATTAGAAGGGACACTTGCATAAGGACTAAGGGAGTTCCATGTGTGAATATTTAGAAATATCTGTTAGCCAATGTGATTTAAAGCTACAAATAGAATAACATAGAGGATAATGTATGGTTCTGTATCAGAAACCGGTCTAGTAACCATCGAGAGGTTGCCAGGGTGACCATGTAAACCTCGAGAGCGAAGCTCGAGGCGTTCGTCATGTAGCAACACCATGATAATTAATAATAATTAGTTGCCAATAGAGGGACCATACATTGTATTTTATAGTGTATGATCCCAAGAAAGGTTGAAGAGGGCTCCTTACTTTTTATGTTGATTGTGCGCATGCACAAGAAACATGTTGCGTCAGCTTTCTCCACAAGCAGGTTGTAGAGGCATGGCACTGCTGTGCCCAATGCTCCCACAGCTTGCAAAGGCTTGTCCCCCATCCCCCAATGCCGTGGCCGCTGCTGACACTAGTTCAGCCAGCGTACCACAACTCTAAAAAAGCCGCTGCAATCAGGAGCCGCCTTTGTCATTGCAGCAGATGGAGCAACCTGTCATTGCAGGGCGATGTGAAACCCTGATATTGTTTGTGAACATGGCGGCAGGTTGCGCCCGTTGTTCCTGAAACTTCTTCTCCCACTGTGTTTACTTGCCGGCGAGGCCCACTCCCGTCAGCATTCTGTCACCCCCTCGGTTTTATTCCTGCCAGTGGGTGCCCAATCCCCGTCAACATAATGATACCCCCTTTTGTTGATGCCGGCAGGTGCCCAATCCCTCTGGCATAATGATACCCCAGGTTTGTTCCTGCCGACGGATGCTCCAATCCCCCTGGCCGGGCATGTATTCCACCCCTCCTTCCCTGAATGTTGCCGACGAGGGAGCTCACCCCCATCGGCATAATGTTGTCCCCTTCTGTTTGTGTAGCCGAGGGGTGCCCAATCCTCGGCTCCTGCAGCTCCCTCCCCTTTCCTTGTTTGCCGACGGGGTGTCCAACCCGCCGGCAACGCACTCACACCACCCACACACAGTGGCATGCCGGGAGCCCACCCCAGCATGCCAAAGCACCTGTTAAACAGGAAAACGGTCCCCCGATGTCTTATTATTTTTTTTTCACCCTGTAAAGAAGGAAACGGTCCCTCGGAGCTCTCCCAGGCCCCCCTGCCACAACACACACCCACCCACTGCACACCAAGCCTCCCCACAGCCCCCCACCCCATACTTACCTCCGGAGTCCAGCGCAACAATGTTCTGTGGACTGGGAACACGTCTGCACTCTTCAAAGCCAACCGTGAACTGAGGAAATGCCAGTAAGCTGTATAATGTAATAAATAGGTTTTTTTTCAACTTTAGTGCATATCTCGGGCATTTTTGGGACTTTTTTCACTAAATTTTCAACACGGTTTTTTTGGGACCCGTCCTCATGAATTCTTGAACTGTCATGGTGTTAATTGGCCCCAAAAGGTGGTTTCGCGGACACTGTGCGGAATCACCCTTCAGGGCCGATTAACGAAACAATAGTGCCAGTGTTCATGAGGTGGGCTCTCAAACTTCACGAATTTACAATATTTTCATGCCAGATTTTCAACATTGGCATTTTCTCACATCTCCTTGTGAGCCATACAGCTGTCATCATTCGCATCCTGGCTGAAATGTGTTTTTGCAGTTCCGGCGCAGAACAGCGCGATTGCTGTGGGAAATCAGTGTTCAGGACAGATTAAGAAAATGACAGTGACACTGTTCATGAGTAGAGGTCCTAAAATGCCTATGTTGAAAATTTGGTAACGATACTCCATAAAATGACTGTGTTACGAGCATGTGTTGCGCAGTTGGCACACACGCTCGTAACTTCACGAATTTATAATATATTCACTCCAGATTTTCAACATTGCCATTTTCCCAGACCTACTTATGAAAAGTGTAGCTGTCATTTTTCCCAACCTGGCCAAAATGTCTTTTCGCACTTCCGGCGCAGAATAGAGCGGTCACTGTGGAAAATCACCATCTGGGACAGATTAAGAAAATGACAATGATACTGTTCATGAGCAGAGGTCCTAAAATGCCTATGTTGAAAATTTGGTGATGATAGCCCATCAATTGACTGTGTTACGAGTGTGCATTGCACACTTTCCACACACCCTTGTAACTTCGCAGATTTGTAATATTGTCACACCAGATTTTCAAAAGTGCCATTTTTTCATTCCTCCTTATAAGCAGTACAGCTGTCACTTTTCACATCCTGACCGAAATGTGTTTTCACAGTTCCGGCGCAGAATAATGTGGTCACTGTGGGAAGTCAGTGTTCGGGACAGATTAAGAAAATGACAGTGGCACTGTTCATGAGCAGAGGTCCTAAAATCCCTATGCTGAAAATCTGGTGATGAAACTCCATAACATGACTGTGTTACAAGCGTGTGTTGAACTATTTCCACGCACCCTTGTAACTACGCAAATTTGTAATACTGTCACGCCACATTTTCAACAGTGGCATTTTTTCACAACTCTTTATGAACACTACAGCTGCCATTCTTCACATCCTGGCTAAAATATGTTTGTGCACTCCTGCCGGACAATAGCACGGTCACTCTGGGAAATCAGTGTTTGGGACAGATTAAGATCGACTGAGTGAGAGGGGGGAGTGACAGAGCTCAACTGAGCTCTGTCGGGACTGCTGCAGATTTCTTTGTGGGCAGACAATGGCCCCAACACAAGAGCCCACTCAAAAGGGCAGCCTACAGCACTGGGAGAAACAGAATAAGAGAGAGAGGAGGGGGGGAGTGAGTGAAGCTGCCAGGACTGTGACGGGTTATGGATTTTGTGGGCAGAAAAGGCCAATACAGGCAGGGGCCTAGTACAAAAAGGGCCAGCCTGCAGCGGTGGAGAAACAGTATGAGCGAGTGAGACAAGGGGACTTAGTGAGCTCAACAGAGCTCTATCAGGACTGCTGGGATTTCTTTGTGGGAAGAAAAAGTCACCAATGCAGGCAGGAGCCCCGTACAAAAGGGCAGCTTGCAGCTCCAGGACAAACAGAATGAGCGATGAGAGAGGGAGACTGAGCAACCTCAAAGGAGCTCTGTCAGGACAGCTGCAGATTTCTTTGTGGACAGACAAAGGTGCCAATGCAGCCAGGAGCCCCATACAAAAGTGCAGTCTGCAGCGCCAAGAGAAACCGAATGAGCAAGTGACAGAGCGGTAGTGAGCGAGCTCAACGGAGCTCTAGTGTGACTGCTGCAGATTTCTTTGTGGGCAGAAACTGTGGCAGCATAGGCAAGTCAGTACAAAGGCCAACTTGCAGCACCGGAGAAATGGAATCACGAGAGTGACAGAGGGGGAGTGAGCGAGCTCAGTGGAGCTGTGTCGGGAGTGCTTCAGATTTATTTCTGGCCAGAAAAAGCTGCCAATGCAGGCAGGAGCCCAGTACGAAAGGGCAGCCTGCAGCGCCAGGAGATACAGAACAAGTGAGTGAGGAAGGGGGGAGTCAGTGAGCTCAACAAGGCTCTGTTGGGACTGCTGCAGATTTGTTTGTGGGCAGAAAAAGGCAGCAATGAATAAGGGGCCCAGTACAAAAGGGCAGCCTGCAGTGACAGGAAAACCAGAATGAGTGAGTGAGTGTGCTCAACAGAGCTGTATTGTAACTGCTGCAAATTTCTTTATGGGCATAAGTATGCAGCAACGCAGGCAGGAGCCCAGTAGAAAAGGGTAGCCTGCAGTGCCGACAGAACAGAATGAGCGAGTGAGAGAAGGGGAGTGAGCAAGCTCAACGCAGCTTTGTTGGGACTGCTGCAGATTTCTCTGTGGGCAGAAAAAGGCGCCAACAGAGGCAGGAGCCCCGTACAGAAGGGCAGCCTGCAGCACCGGGAGAACCAGACTAACTGAGTGAGACAGGGGGAGTGAGCGACCTCAATGGAGCTCTGTCGGGGCAGCTGTGGATTTCTTTTTGGGTAGAAAAAGCCACCAAAACAGGCAGGATCCCAGTACAAAAGGGTAGCCTGCAGCGCCAGGAGAAACAGAATAAGCGAGTGAGAGCAGGGGAGTGAGCCACCTCAATGGAGCTCTGTTGGGACAGCTGCGGATTTCTTCCTCAGCAGAACAAGGTGCCAACGCAGGCATCAGCCCAGTACAAAAGAGCAGCCTGCAGCACCGGAACAAACAGACTGAGCCAGTGACAGAGTGCCACTGAGCGAGCTCAACAGAACAACGCAATCAACATTCGGCATTGACAAATGCTTGTTAAAAAGTCACCGCTGTGGCCGTTCAGTCATTCCATCACCGCTGCGTGCATCTGTCGTTTCCTGAAAGAAAAAATGTGCGGACGTGTGCAGACTGTTCCCAGTTGTTAACCCATCAATGTGACGTACCATCGATGGGTTAACAAGGATGAAACGTCACATCGATGGGTTAACAACACTAGGAAATGATGATTTTTATGGGTTAACAATGTTCTACCATACATTATATATTGCAATCTATCTGTTGCAGTGTTGTAACTTCATTGAGGAACTACAGAGACATCTTAAACATCAAGAGCAAAACTTGAGAGGCTTATGTCATCACTGGAATCCCAAGATGAAGTTACAGCACTGTAACAGATAGATTTCCAAATGTTGTTTTTTGTAATGTATGGCAATCTGATTGGTTGCCTGTCCTTTTTACCTCTTCATCCTGTTACTGTTTTCACCACACCACCCCCTCTAGCCAGATGAAAAAGCAGACTACTGTCATACAAGAAAAAAGCACTACTTCCAACTACAGCGGTCATTTCAGACTCAGGCTTCTCCCTTAACACATACACATGAGCGCACACACACACACATATATATATGCACACATACACAAAAACACACATGCGTGCATGCACACACAAACACACACACACACACACAGTACAGCCTGTGTTGGAGGAGGAGAAAAATCAGTCACCCCGACTGTTTATGTGATTTCAATATCCATTTGTGTCGCACCCCCAAGCCAGCCTGTAACAGAAGAAATGAAACAAAGATAACGAACCATCTCACTGAAGTGCTCCTCCTCCTCCCACTGCAACCCGTAACAGGCAGTAACATCTTGTCTCTTTTTTTTAGTCCCTTTTTCCCCCCAATTGAAACACCCCAACTCAAATGAAGGCGCTCACCCTAATCACACCCCCATGGCTTGTCCTCCATGGTGAGGTGATGGTGAGCCCCCATACTCACCACCACGTCCAGATCCAGTCTTTCTGGGGTGACACCTTTGGAGCCAAGTGTATCTCGGGATGGCCATCAAGCTGCACAACCACATTTCCACTGTTCTTTTCTCCTCAGGGCTGGGGCATGCAATGATGCCAGAGGAGGCAACGTGCACGCTCCTGTGCGTGCTCCTCCAGGCATCCTCCCCATCCCTGCCCACCTTGTCAGCATGAGCGTTCTGCCCCCACAGCCTCTGCTAGGGGCCAGGTGTTCACTAACTATGGGTGAACCCCCTCCCCAGAGAAGGACAGCAGTCCCTGGGATGCTCGATCCTTCTCCTCCCCTGCCAACCCCCAGCAGCCCGCGCTCATTCCCAAACATGGGTCGCCGGTGTGGCATGAGGTGTGGCATCCAGTGCCTCCACCCTCAGCACTACTGGACTGGCTACATCTTGTCTTTTTAAAAAATTATCTGGTTTAAACAGTATAAAATACCTGTAACCCCCTTCCCGATTTCGGGAGCTTACCTGGGCTGTTCCAGCATCCAGTGATCCCGCATCTTGTGGCCAGCAAGCCGCTCTGAACTTTGCTTCCCAAGTCCTCTCCTGGACTGATTCCAGGGCCGGGGGCACTTTGGGAAATGATCGGTGCCTCAGTGCACCCGATGTTGTGGTAGGTGAGCTGCCAGTATGCTTCGCTCCCCCGCCCTATTAAACTGTGCAACACGGGTTGGGGAGCCAAAGAAAAGGCCACAGTTTGTTTCCAGTGCCTCAGTGCACCCACCAAAAGTGCAGGAGAAGCATTGCTTGTACTTTCATCTTCCCAGCCCCATCAGACACAAAAAGGGACTGGGGGGAACTTAAATAAATAAAATAAATAAGTAAAAGGACTTCCCTACCCAATTCCAAGGCACCAGTGGGTCGGGGAGTGGACGGGAACAAGATGGCACTGGGACTACATGTCCCATGATCTTCTGTGGCACAGGAACCACTTTCATAGACTTGCTCTTGCTAGGGAGCCCTCAAAACAAAGATTCCAATGGGGCTCCAGTCCCCTTAATATGCCCCCTGGACCTAGCAACCCTCAGATGGGACCAGGATGGTCTTGACCCTGCAGTCAGAAGCTGCCAAAACACTTTAATTCAAAAGATATGTAACAAAGTTGAACAGGACTGCATGGGGTGGCCATGTTGAAAGTGGTCTGCCTGAAGAACAGCAAGGACCTGATTGGTAGCTGTAGCAGTCCGATCGGGGTAGAGCTCAAGCCTCCCTTCCAGCCAATGGGACATCGAGACTTTCAAACAACATTCTAAGGTTTGACAGTTAACCCTGAGATAGTCGGAAAGTGCTTCTGAGGAGAAAGCAACTGTTTTGACAGTCTCAGTGCTGTCACTGACTGAAACTCTGAAGTTTGTAGCTGAACAGAAGCAAGGGGATTTACCTCAGTTTAAGTGTAAAGCCAGGATTTTGGCAGTAAGGAGAGCAAAGGTTGCTGTGAAAACGACTTTTATTCTGAGGAGGTGAGCAGCCACCGCCTCTCAGATCCTGCCACCACTGTGTTTCTAATAGGGGACCAACTCTCTGTGGTTCTGCCTGCCTATCTGTTGAGATGGGTGAAGATAAGTCCCTTTGTGGGGTGAAGATTGACTGCCACTGCCAGCCCATCTTTTGAGGTGGGTGAAGACAAGTCCCTCTGTAGGGTGAAAAGGATCTCTGTCATCATGATCTACACCAGCCAAACAGTTTGCCAGGCTGCCAGACAGGTGAGATGATCCCCAGTGCCGCACCATATGGTTATCTGAAGGTCGTGAGTACTGGGTTTACCCAAACAATTGCTATTTTAACTGTCCAGCTAGCTAACTAGTTAATTTATCACCTGGGCTTCCTGCATTACCTTAACCTGAGCCCACAGCAACAGATACAGCCAGAATCACCTGTGGGTTTCTATCCACTGGTGTAATCTGTGTTTAGCAGCTGCAGCTCCACCCAACTGTAATGGTATGGCACTCAGTGTCCATTCATCGCAGACTTGCAACTCCTTGTTGTGAGCACACTAAAACTATTGGGAGCTCCCACAGGGACTGTGGGGTTAACTGGTGCACCAGTGGGGGAAGAGAGACTGTGACAGAGGTCATACCACTCAGTGGTTCATAGGTTCATAGGTACTACGAGTTTGAGGGACAAGCCCTTAATAACTCACCATCATTACACTAATGATGGTAGAGAAATGTTTTATCGCCCATATAGCAATCAAGTGCATTTTTAAAAAGGTCTAGAGATTGACATAACACAACGCTTGTTGGAAGAGAATTCCATAAATGCGGAGCTCTTTGGGTAACAAAATTCTTCCTCCATTGAGTCTTACATGTTTCGGCATGTAATCTAAGTTTATGTGACCTGGTACTCTCCAAGAGTGATTGTTTAATCAAACAATATGTTTCCAAAAGTGATTCAGCCTTACAGGCATTATAGGCCCAACACATTTCTCCTCTAAAAAACCTATATTTTTGTGAAAATAATCCTAAATGTTTTAGTCTGTCACCATAACCTAGATGTGCTATACTGAAGACAGATCTAGTCATCTTACGTTGTACTGACTCATAAGCTTTAAAGTTATTTATAGAAGTGGGTGAACAAAAAGGGGCACAATATTCCATATGTGTTCTAACAAAGGTAGTGTATAATGGAATAAGAACCTCTACTTCTCAACTTTTTATATGTTTGTGGATACATTTGAGTATACCGTGACATTTTTTTGCAGTAATGTTAATGTGATGATTAAATTTTAGATTATTAGTAACAGTTACACCAAGATCTCTTTCTGAGGTTGTTTCCTCAAGTTTGATGTTATTTATATAATAACTAGCCAAACAGTTATTTCTTCCTAGGTGCATTACTTTGCATTTAGAAATATTAAAAACTAAACTATGATCAGTAGCCCAGGACTAAAGGTAATTTAAATTATCTTGGAGCTCTGCGATGGAGATATTATTATTGACAATCCCACCGAGTTTGCTGTCATCGGCGTATTTTTGTATCCAAATTCCATTTTTAGCTTGCATATCTGAGATCATACAGTATTTATTTTTAGCTGATTGGTTGATGTTTTTACTCCCTTTGTTTCCCTTGCACCCAACCTTATTCTCCAACCCCCAGAATAAACCCATCTGGTTATTTATTTGCAACTGCTGAAGTACGGTATTTGCCATTTATTGTGTTAGTGTGCTATTTGCCTGTTTAGAGGATAAGTGGGGAGAGGATTATGTTACTAATCTACCTGTCACCAAGGAAGGGGTCTATATTCATTATCTGTGGGGAAGCACTCTGGCAGCATGCTGCTATAAAGATCCCCATGGGGGGGCACCACAGCATTTATTAATCCAATTTTAACCACGAACCCAGGTGCACACCTACATCTATTAGGCAGCATCACTTGCAGGTGGTTCTACAGATAGTAGTAAGTGTGGTTACACAATAAAGCAATTTTATTGCACTAGGATGGGGTAAAATGGGAAAAATTAAATAGCCTTTAATTTTATAGTCTCAGGTAATTTGTATCTTTGGACAGTCGGTCCACCGTGTATATTGTCAGTGTATCTCCCATCACAATGAAAAGAAATGCAGTTTTGCAGTGGTAACAGGAGCAAGAGCTAAATGATGATTCCAAGTTGTATTACTATTGTCCTGATGTTAGATCGACAGTATTATGACTTCCTGCCATTAGAACGATGGTGTTACAACTATCAGAGACTGAAGATTTTCAGTGGGAAAAGGGAACCATGTATTACAGTGATTTAAAGTCAAAGAATACACAGAGTGATAAGATTGCTATACAGTAAAGTGAATTGTATGCAGTATAAGTGATTGCATAGGCCGTGGGGGTATCTGGGTAAAAGGGGTAAGGGTGCTGACTGAGGTGGCAATAGGCCTAGCAGCCACTGAACACCCTTAAGACAATTAGAGTGAATGTGAAGCGGCTAAGGCCTAAGGGGTGGGCTAGTGCAACTTCATCTGGTGAGTAGAGGTATAGCCTACAGTCTCCAGGGTCAGGTCAGGTCAGATCAGGTCAGGTTAGGTTAGGTGTGCAGCAGACCTGTGGGCACAGAAAGTGTATATAGTATAAATACTGAATGTATGGAGTATGCGCACATTATTAAGGTTATTGCAAAAGTCACTGCTATTTTCATTTATTGCTGCTATGTCTGTCAAGCTGGCTGAACAGGTAAGTAAAGTTTGTACCTTCATTTCTGTGTAAAACTGTGTCCCAGTCTTACTTCAAGTTAGTCTGAGTCTCGAATTATATTTCCTGTTGTCTCCGGCATTATTCCAGCATAGTGCCTTCTCTCCCATGCAAGTTTTCACAACTGTCATACTGGGGAGACTGCCAAGCATAGCATCCTACTGTACCCAATCCAATGGCTCTGAGTGAAAAGGGAAGTAAAAGAACCTAAACTAACTAGGAGAAGGTGTCTGGCTAGTGCTGTAAGTGGTTTGTGGGTCAGTCACTTAACCTTCAACTTACTCAGTTATAGTGGGACACTAGGCCTTTTCTCTGGGAACAGAAGTCTGCTGTTCTTTTCAAACCCCTATATTTGAGGGCTTACCTGCATACTAGTGTCAGGTATGAAATTCCTTGTCCTACCTTTTATTTGTTATTAATTTTACTGTACTATCTATAATAGTCTGTAGGTTCTTGCATTAAGCATAGTACTAACACCATACATCCTTATTGTTTAAAGAGCACCTTTCATTCTCTTGTTGGAAACCCTCCCCCCAAGCTCCATTGGTCGCCTTCTTCAGCCATAGTTTATTAGACACAAAATGAAAATTTATATTGCTGGTCTCTTAGGAGGGGGAGAGATCATAAATTTGTTCAAAAGAGTCTGCCGCATGATCCTTTCCCCTTCCTAGTATGAGCACTCCACCCCAGCGCTTGACGTTTTGTGATGTCAGCGGCTGGAGAGGGAGTTCATGGCAGCATGCTCCTTAGACAATGATAGGCGTGTGTCTTTTAACATTTATTATAGTTCAGTCAGCTCAAAGTCACTGCTCAACTAACATGGGCATTGTTAGTCGAGGGGCTTGGGGAGGGTACTGAAGAAGGTGCTCTTTAATGTGGCTGTGTCATTTCATTTGTTTTTTTAATAACCTTCATTATATATTTTGTGATGACTGGTCTCCATATAACCAATTGTACATGTGGCGTAGTAATTTTGTAAACATTTTAGTTATCATTCTGCTAATTAATATATCCAGGCTGTGATGTTTGCACCATTTTTACAAAACAATTTCCTATTAGTTGATTTAAAGAGGAAGTCTGTCCGAAAGTGCCATATTGCAGCATTAGAATTGTTGTATCTCCAATAAGCCTCATACCAAAAATTAGATCTCTAAGTTACTCCATTTGACAGCTACAAGCCATTTTGTAACCCAATTTCATATCCTGTTCAAAAAAACAGTTTCAGTGAAGAGCTACTGATGATGTCATAACCAGAACTCACAGCTTAGTCCACCCTGTCAGCAACCTTATAGGATTTATTTCTCCAAAGTTTAAGAAACTGTAGTTGTAGTGATTATTTAAGAAAACTTGACACCGGGCTGGGTGCAGTGTATGTATTTCCAGAATGTTCAGATACATGGAACTGTACTTTAGAATGCAGCGGCAGGTAGTCTTGGAATGCAATGCTGGACAAAGCTATGGAATGCCAAGGTAGTGCACAATTTCAGAATGCTGGGGGGGGGGTGCAATCTCAGAATTTGGCAGTAATAAGTAATCTTGAAATGTGAAGGGGACACTCAATCTCAGAATAAGACAGGAACACAGATCTTGGAATTTGTCGTGTTTGCTGTGGCACCCACACACACACACACGCACACCTCCATCACATTCTTAAATACCTGGCATCTGCACATTATGGATTATGCCCTGTTCCCACGCAGTGTCAGCTTTCCTTTTTCAGATGTTTACTACAACAACAGTTTTGTGTAACAAGAGAGAAATAAGTCTCTGTAAGGTAGCTTGCAGGGAGGACAAAACTGTGAATTCTAGTTATGATATCATCCATAGCTCTTTACTGAAACTGGCTTTTTTGATAAGGTAGCAACATTTGGATTACAAAATACCTTGTAACTTAAAGTAACTTGGGAGATCTAATTTTTGGCATGAGGCTGATTGGGGATGTGCTGATTCTAATTCTGAATTTATGGATGCAAGAAAATTCTTGCCAGGTTCCTTCATTAAAATATTTATTTTTATTTTATTTACTGTAAATTCGGAATTACAAACCTTTGAGTCAAAGACTCTTTTGCAAAGGCTCCACGTCGGTTACAGAGGGTGGAGGGGGGAACACGAGTTGGGGGAAGACAGACGGAACAGGCAAAATTATATACAAGCACAAATTATTTACAGATTTATGTACAGTCACATTTTAGCAACATTAGCTCTCCGGTGGTTACAGAGGGTGGAGAGACATACGACAGTAAAGGCAATGGAAGGCAACTTTCAATACATAATAAACAAGTGGTATTACTGAATTAATTGTCGGTATGATGGCAGAGACTTTTTTTTCCTCTGGTTTGGGCAGGTAGGAGACATACCTGCGACCCCTGGGTTGAGCATGGGGGTTTAGATAGGCCTGGGGCCCCTGTGGGTGTGTGGGAGGGGAGAGGGAGACAGGTAGGGCCAACGTAACATTCACATTTTGAGCTACCCAATAGGAAGGTTTTTAGGCCTACTTTGAAGAGATGGATGCTGCGGGATTGGGAGAGGGAGGCGAAGAGTGTTTAACCAATTGGGGCACGATGGAGGGATCTCTCATGCAAGGGACGTTCGACATGGGGAACCACGGCTGATGTGGTAGCCATGAGTCTGGTAACACGCCTGAGAGGGCCGGCTTGACGATAAGGGAAGGGCGTTGGCGCTAGCTGGAGGTGGATCTTTTTTGCTAGAATGCAGGTGTGGTACTTGAGCCTTTGATGGAAATTAAGCCAGCCAGTCAGTTTGTATAGGTCGCAGGTGTGGGTGAGTCTGTCACAACCCGAGACAAGGCGACATGCTTTGTTTAGCGCAGTGGTTATGCAGCTTAGGATGGAGTTATCAGCAGTGCCATAGATTACAATCCCGTAATCGATTAGGGAGAGGATGGAGGATGTGACAGCTATCTGCATGGCATGTGCAGGCAGACTGTTTTTGATTCTGTAGAGGGTACCCACTCTCGAGTTTATTGCTACCGAGAGGAGGCGTACATGTCTGTGGTAGGAGAGGGAGGTATCCAGGGTGACCCCCAGGTATTTGAAGTGATTGACGTGCTCCAGCAGGGAACCATCCACGTTGGAAATGTGAAGAGCCATCTGGCTGTGCGGGCTTTGGCGGTGAGCAAGGTCATGGCCTTGGTTTGGAATAATTAATGATCAGCGGTGGTCAGCGAACCAATTTTCCAGCTCCTGAAGTATTCCTGGAGGGTGTGCTGGAGTACGTGCTGTTGGGGGTGTTTCCAGTAGAGAACGCGTCGTCGGCATAGAGTAGAGATGACCGCTGCAGGCTTTGGGAGAGAATTAAGGAAGAGAGTGAAAAGCAGAGGGCCTAAGATTGACCCCTGCGGAACAACGGAGTGAACAGGCTTGGGAGTGGAGATGGTGGAGTTGATTCTTACTGCTGGTGAGCTGTTCTGTGAGGTAGTCCTTTAGCCAGGCAGCGGCCCTCGAGACTATATTTAGTTGCGGCAGGACTCTGAAGGAGTAATCGTGGGCTGACCGTGTCGGCCTTAGTTAAGTCTATAAAGATAGCTCCTGCTAGTGACCCTTGGTCGAGCGCCTCATGGATGAACGTTGTGAGCTCAGCGAGAGCCGTGATGGTGCTGTGGCCAGCTCTGAACCCATGCTGTTCCTTGCTGAGCAGGTTGTGTTTTGTTAGATGCTCAGTAAGCTGGTCTGAGACTATTTTTTCCAGGGCTTTGGAGAGAGGAGAGTATAGAGATTGGTCTATAATTCCCGGGGAGGGTGGGATCACCGCTCTTTAAGATAGGGGTGATCACGGCTTTTCAGGTAGTGGGGGAATTGGCGAGGCAAAGCGAGAGGTTTGGATTTGTGTGAGATGGGTTATGGTGATATCAAGGGTAAGCCTATGAGTTTTAGGTCCAGGGAGTTGTTGCTGAAGCGAGTGTAAGCGATTGCTTTGGAGATGTAGGCCTTGGCTGTTAGGAGCAGGGATGGTACGGAACCGAAAGGGGGGAGGGAGGACTGTACTGCCATAAGTGGAGTAGAGGGGGTTTGGGGGTGGAAGAAGTTAGGCAGGAGGATATGTGAGAGGTCTGAGAAAGTTTCATTGAGGGCTTCAGTGATTTTAGCAAGATCTTGGGTAACGTCCCCGTTCAGACTTAGTTGGGTAGGGGTGGGGGAACGTGATTTGCAACTAATTTCTTGTATGTTACTCCAGAACTTTCTCCCATCACCCCAGGAGGAGGAGAGGGTGTGCTGATAGTAATCAGCCTTGGCCTGCCGTGTGGCCCAGGTGCATTTATTTCGAGCCTCCCTATAGAGTTGTCTGTCCTGGGTGCGTTGGGAGTCTATGGCCCTGTGCCAGAGGTTGTCCCTGTGTTGCATGAGTTTTAGGAGGGAGGGTGTTATCCATGGTGTAGACCTGGTTTTCACGACCTGCCTAGTGAGGGGAGCATATATATCGCAGGCTTTGTTAAAGGTAGCTATGAAGTGGCGAGCGCATCAACTGGGATTGTGCGTTATAAGGGAAGCCAGTAACTATTGGCTAGGTATTCTTTGAGGTTATTAATGCCTCCTTTTTTGAGTTTCGGTGCCATGTGGTTTTGGGTGGTGCAGTGGCAGTTTGCTCGACCACCAGCAGATAACCGGGGAGTGGTCACTGATAGAGTCAGGGAGCACTGAGGCCTGGGTAATATTTTTTGGCCTGTTGGTAAAAATGAGATCTAGTAGTGAGGATGTCCCAGTTCTTGTGTCGCGCCTCATTGGGGATGTGATAATTTGGGTGAGACCCATAGCCTGGGCAGCATCTCTGAAGACGGAGGAGGATGGGGATGCCCAGTCGATGTTGAAGTCACCCATTAATATGGTTACATTAGTATTTGGGAGGTGTGAGACAGCGTGAAGAATGGATTCAAATGCGGGTTTCTGGTTTCTCGGGGGGATATAGGCTGAGATGATGATGATTGTTTTAGAGCCCAATCTAATTTTGACTGCGAAGTCTGGGCCCAATGTTCGGGGTATCAACGATGGTGGCCTGAGTGTTGATTTAATGAATATTCGCAGCCTCCACTTAGTTTTCCAGATCTATCCGTCCTAAGGAGGTTATAGTTGCTTAGGAAACAGCATCATTGGGATTTTATTTGATAGCCAGGTTTCAGAGAGGTTAGGATGTCTGGGGCATGTTGGGCAATCCAACCCTGCAGTAGGGTGTGTTTTTGGGAAGGCTACAAATATTAAGTGATGCCAGCAGTAGTCTTCCTGTGGTTTGTTTGGGAGGTTTTTGTTGAGGGGGACCAGGGTTGGGGTGAATGTTTCCAGAAAGGAGAGTAGAAGGAATACCGGCGTAGCAGGGAGAGCCTGGAGAGTTTAAGAGACTCATGCTGTGAGCACAATGGAGAATGTTTTATTTTTTTGTTGTGGGTGGGGACTGGTAAGCTAGAGATGTCGCCGGGAAGAAGGGAGGGAGCGATGGGGGGAAGTAGCAATATGTTATTGTAGCTGGAAGGGGACTGGGTTATAAGTTGGGGAAAAACTGTGGTACAGTGTTTACCCAGTTGAAGTGAGGGTGTGAACAAGGGTATAGGCAAAAAAAGGTAAGTTAGTACTAGTGGGCATTGGCTTGCAGCGTTGGGGTGGTTGTGCCGGCAATTGTCATTAATTGTATTAAGGACAATATGTCTGGAATCATTTAGTTCATAGCACTTTTTTGTTATTTTAATATGGTAATTGCAAGCCCTGAAGAGGAGGCATAACCTCAAAATGTTGGTTTGCCATCTTGCTTTTGTATCGATACTCTTTCTTGGGCCAGATTCATAAAATGTTGACTCAGTGCAAACCCGGTTTACACAGTGCAAAATGGGTTTTGTGCCCAAAGGGTATTCTCAAAAGCCCTGTTTGCAGATGCCAACCAGGTTTGTGCTGGAGCAAAGTTTTGAGGAGCCCGCAATGCAAATGGGGGGCTGCATATCGGTG
This sequence comes from Neoceratodus forsteri, assembly GCA_016271365.2. Classification (NCBI taxonomy): domain Eukaryota; kingdom Metazoa; phylum Chordata; order Ceratodontiformes; family Ceratodontidae; genus Neoceratodus; species Neoceratodus forsteri. Next base: position 105,572,048 of record CM057459.1, on the reverse strand, counting down.
CAGTCCCATTCACAAAGCATTTTTTTTTCCACACAAGGGCCTTTTGCAGGGTTCACTTGCATGAAGAAAATACCGTCAACCAAGACCTGGTGGTATTCCACACAACCCTAGCGACTTCCAGAGGTACTGCCAATTGCTGTCCCATTGAGACAAAAAAAAAGTCATGTCCCTGGTGGCAAATGAACTGTCCCCCCCACCGATCACCATCTGGGTGATATGACAAACTAATATCCTAGTGGTCCCTCCCTTCCCCCGATCGCCCTGCCAGTCAGAAATAAATAAGATTTAACTGGTGGTGCAGTGGTCCCTCCCCATCCCTAATCACTGATCACCACTGTATAGTGGTAAAAAACACAAATATTCCCTGGTGGTAGTGGTTCCCCCCTCCACTGCCAATCACCATCACCATAGGTTAAAAAAACACAAGTATGCCCTGGTGGTAGTGGTCTCTCCCCGATGATAGCCGATCGCCAGCCTGGTATCACAGATAACTACACCCTGGTAGCTAGCAGTCCCAACCCCCCACCCAATCACCTACCCAACAGTGGTAACATACAGTATATCCTGTAACCCCCAACCCGATCCCTGGTAGTGTCAGTAGATAGTTGTCCCTGGTGGTCTAGTGAACCCCCACTACCACCAGGGCATACTTGTGTTTTTTAACAATTTACAGTGGTAATCAGTGATTGGGGATGGTGAGGGACCACTGGACCACCAGGTAAATCTTATTTGTTTCTGACTGGGATGGCAATCAGCAAATGGGACAGGGGAGGGACCAATACATCTTCTTTATTTATGACCGGTAGGGCGATCATCGATCGTGACATGGGAGGGACCACTGGATCACCACAGAAAACATCACTTTTATTATTAAAGGGACAGCGATCGGCAAGGGGAGGCACTAGACACTATGGACTGCAGCTGCATGTCGGCTGAGGGCCATACTAAGTCACTCGCAGCCTATGCAAATAGGCCCATGAGGGGCATGCAACTAGCCACCTAGCGCCTTGCATGCCCAATGATCTCATTTGCATGGCTGCTTTAGTGAATAGGAAATAACACACCTGCCCTCTTCATTGAAGGGCCATCCTCCTGGCTGGCTGTCAGAGCAGTTCTAGTAGAGTTAACGATGGTTTTACTGGGTTAGAGCTGCCCGGTCCTGACCGTAGTCACAGTTGGATAGCGTGCCTGTGAATAGCAACATTTCACACCTGTGCAACTGCAAGTTACATCACAAACTTTTGCATTGTGCTTTGCAATTTTTTGTGACTCCTGCCCCTGATGGTAGTGGTGGTGGTTAAAATAACATTTATACTATTTACATGCAGTGCATGGGTCATTTGTCCAGTATCTCTGCATGGTTTATATATGCTGTGTTGGACCAGACTCCTCACGCTCTGACCTTTTTTTCACAGATTGAGGCAGCACACTGGACATCTCTTCGGATATGTAGTGTTTACAGTTGTGCAGGTTTTTGTAGTGCATCCATGGGAATTTTTCAGGTACTCCCTCCTTCCCCGGTTTTCCTCACATTTTACATTTACATCACCACATTGTAGGGCCCTCGTTTCAGAACATCACTGTACTCTGACTTATACTGAAGCACCCTCTCAGTTGATCAAAGCACAGAGCTACAGTTCCATTACTCTGGGGTAACTGGAAAGTAACCTCAGTAATGGGACGGTGTCTTAATCCCAATGTTCTATTGGGTAAAGCTAATGATACAGCATGTCTGTGAAAAACACATAATATTTCTGGTTTTCTCACAGATGCACTGCAGTACAAAGAGTGATTTCAGTGCTGTAATTCAAAACCTTTGCTTCCATTTTTCAGTTTTTATTTTTTTTTTCCTGTGTATAACAGCAGTAACAGATACAGTGGTTGTGGTCTTTACATGGTAATAACTGGATCTGGGGGATACTAAACACCTCTGCCAATGGCCTCAGTGTTTATCACCTCCTGTTCCTATTATTAACTCACATACCTTGACCACTGTAATGTTATAGGCTACATGTTAGCCACAGCGTGTTTAACAACATTGGAGTACTTGTTCTTACTTGTTCTTTTTTGTATTGGCATTCATTCACAGAATCCCTCAATCCAACTGCTGTGTTCTTGCTCAGATCTTTACTAGAGACTTTAGTTAGTTCTGTTTTACAAGTAACACTTTCCTTGACATTTTGAATTCTCATCCAAAGGAAAAGATGCTCAAGGATGAGGGGTCACACTACGAAACTGGAGGGGGGCGTTCAGAGGAAATATGAGGAAGCACTTCTGCACTGAAAGAGTGGTAGATGAGTGGACTAGCCTAACTGCAGAGGTGGTGTGGTCGGAAACAGTTACAGGATTCAAGAAAGCATGGGATAGGCACAGAGGGATCTTGGAAGCAAAAAGGGGAAGGGGAGAGGAATCGGAGGCAGAGTAGGGTCTACAGTGTCACATCAGGATAAAGAAGAAAATATACGGCAGACTGGGTGAGCCTTGAGGCCCTTATCTGCCATCACCTTCTATGTGTCTATGATAGTGAGATACTGCACTGATTGGCTCTTAAGTGCCTCTGCTGACTGGAAAATGTTTCTAAGAGTAACTGGCTCTCAATGCCGTCCATTATTATTTTTTGGCACTCATAATCAAACAGCAGTTTATCCAGTTCTACAGGGTATATCTGTGTTATTTCTCATTAACGTGGCTGATGTTATTTTTGCAGCATGTGATGTTTCAGTTTCACATTTGACCACTGGAGGGAGCTTCAGGTTCATGAACAGTTCAGTATTACGCAGGCAAACAGCTCGGTCTGCGGCACCTCAATGTGAAAATGTAAGTGCATGTTGGCAGACCTTGTTTTACATGAAATCACTTTCTTGTTAAAAATAAGTGGCAGATGTTTTAATTGATGATGCACATTTAAGCTGTGCATTTGAGACTGGAAAGTTATGCAGATGGCAAACAGAAACATAGAATTTGTCGGCAAAAAAGGACTGTTTAGCCCACTCAGCCTAGTCTGTCTGTGCAGAACCTAACTGGTCTCCAGCAACCCTCCCTGTCTATTTAGTAATAGTCCCCTACACATGCTTGAAGCCCTCTGCTGTTTTCAACTCCACCACTTCTGCTAGTAGTCTGTTCCAGGCATCTACAACTCTTTCGATGAAGCAGTACTTCCTCACATCCCTCTTAAACTCCCCCACAGCTTCATCACATGCCCTCTGGTCCTGGTGCTCTTCCTCATTTGAAATAGACTCCTCTCCTGCACCCTGTTCACCCCCATGAGATATTTTACCTCAGTCTCTCCTTGTGCGGATTTTGATGCAACCTCTACACCATTTTAGTTGTCCTTGTCTGGACTGCCTCCAACCTGTCTATGTCCTTTCTGAGGTGCAGCCTCCAGAATGGGACAGAACACTCCAAGTAGGGTCTCACCAGTGATCGATACAGTAGCAACACCACCTTCCTCCTCCTGCTGGAAATACCTCTCCAAGTGCATCCCAGCATTCCACCAGCCCTACCTACTGCTTTGTCATACTGCCCTGCCACTCTGAGGTCATCAGATATGATAACCCCAAGGTACCACGTCCCAAAGAATGCTCCATCTAAAAGTCTGGATGCACACCAACTGATCACATGAATAGCTGTTCTAAAAAGGAGTGATGACAGACTATTATCCTATGTATGATTATTATAACGAACAAATTAACAGGATACTGTAAATGTCTATCTTGTCAGTCACTTGTCATAATCAAAACTAATAGAGTTTAAGCTATGATTTTCATCATCACACCAAAAATATACCAGGCAATACAATGACAATACAATCAGTACAATACTCACATAGAAACATAGGAATTTAAGGTCAGAAGTTACTCTAGGTCCATCAACTACCCCACATACATGCACTTCATAAGCAGGGACCTAAATCGGTAGTACAGATGTACTAATTTATAGTGATTTCCCACCCACCTTACTACTCAGGATACCATGATTCCCTCAATAAGAAGAAATGTGTCCAGTCTCACCATAAAAGCCTGTACTATCTTCATATCCACTGTCTCCACTGATCCACTGTCTCCACTGGTCCACTGTCTCCACTGGTAGGCTGTTACATAGGATCCTCACCCTCTGGGAGAAGAAGAAGTCCCTTCTAACATTACCACTTAATTCAGAACCTTTGAACTTCAAGTGTATGTCCCTATATCCTGTTAGAGCACACCATACGGAACATTTCCATCTATTTGACCTTGTTGATATCCTTCAGTATCCAGAAGACTGAGATTGCGTCAACTCCCTGCCCCCCACCCCCACCTCCCTTTGTCCAGATTTATTCACACCAGGTTATTACAACATTGGCTCAGAGGTTATTTCAGGATGAGATGCAGGTTTCGTTCCTACAGTAACACTACAATTCAGGTTCAGACATGTAGGAACTGAATGCCTAAGTCACTGACCTGTTTGGCACACTCTGAGCTACAACACACTTTATAAAATGGGCTCAAGAAATCCTGTAACCTGATTGGCTACAATATCTTCTGAGCCGTGTCCTTATCAGGCCTCGTGCCTGGGAGGAGATGACGTGATCTCAGTCTTCTGGATACTGAAGAGAACCATGACTGGGATGTCAACATACCAGGGTACACAATCTACAGAAGGGACAGGGAAGGTAAAAGAGGAGGTGGAGTAGCTCTCTACATAAGGGAAGGGATTAAAGCTACAGAACTAAAAAGTAAAGTGGGAGAACAAGAGGCACTCTGGGTCACCTTGGAGACAGGGAATAGCATCACAATCTGCACAGGGGTTGTATACAGACCCCCATCTCAAGGGGAGGAAATGGACAAGAAAATGATAGAGGACATTCTCAAAATAAGGTTACCACCTACTCGGTTTTTGACCGAATGATTCGGTTTTCTAGGTCCAGATTCGGTCCTCCTGTTTTCACTATTGCAAATTCGGTTTTTATGGTGGATCAAGCAGCACCTGTGAGATTCCCCACTAACTGTTTCATTTTCTTCTCATCTGACTGTAAGCAAGTGTCTGACATTTCAGTGTGCTTGCTTGCTTGCAGGGCATGCTAATCAGGAAGTGCCTTCAAGTGCAGGGCACTTAAAGAGCCAAATGTGCACATGTCTGCTCAGTTGTCACCTCTAACTCACACCAGCAAATTGAAAGATTATTCATGGGAAGGGTAAACAATACTACCTTAATTAACACCTTCATTTTTCTGAAACCCTTAGACATTCAGACAGGTACCACATTAGGGTAGTCTCTTACCCAGTGTGGACTGTACAATGTGTTTCAGAAACTTTACCTGCTAATCCAGTTTTATTCAGAGGTAGAACTTTTTCAGTCATTTTGAATGCTCACATACTTGTAAAACAGATTCTGTTAAATCCTTCACCATTTTACTTGCATGTTCATGTTACAAACAAATTCTGATGTCATGTAAACCTTTGTTTGTATACCAGTAAATCTGACGGGTATAAAGTAGGGCTATTAAGACCATTAGCAGCAAATCAACCTAATCCTTTCTAGGCTGCATTGTGAGTATGGTCTTTGACTGCTGTGATAAGGAATACTTTCATACCTTTAAATGCTCACCATTTTTTCTTTTAGGGTCTGTCCTATATTTTAATATTTGTTACCCCATTTGTTGTTAAATTAATAATCAAATATTTTATTTCATTTCTAGCAGTACTACACCTCTCTCTCCTCAGTAGTTATTGCTGTCAATTTTCATACTACCTGGATATTCCAGGAAGACCATTCCAGGCATCTCAGATGAACAGCACAGAATAGTGTAGCTAATGTCATGCTAAGCCACAGAAATGAGAAAAGGAAGCGAGAGAGCAGTAGCTGGTGAGGAGAAAGGAACACAATCTAGATTTGATGGCACTGCAAATTTAGGTAATTTATCAAACATTATTTTTTTTTCACCAGAAGAGACACACTAAGCTGAAGCTTGTATACAGGTGCAACCTGGGAGCACAAAGGAGTGAAATGATTTGTGCAGGGTCACACAGTATGCAAGTCTGGGCTGTGGGATTCAAACTCTGGTCTCCAGAATTGCAGCTCATAGCCTTAAACCACTGCGCTATACTGCCTCCATGCTACGTATCACATATCATGCTATCTGGTATGTATGACTGATATGGAAATAAAATAGGGTATTTAACAGCATAGAATAGTTCCTACCACTTTTAAAAAAAAACTTCTGTGACATTACAAATAGCTTTAGAGTAGGAGCAATGGGAAGGACAGTAGCACATCTTAAAATGGCAGATGATATTTGTAATTACAGCTCGTCCACCATTACTGGTGTAGTTTATTTATTGAAAGAATTTTACCAGAAAAAGCCACCTGTTCCAAAATAGCCAGTTGTCAGAGGTGTCCTTGTAGTCACTCGATGTGTCAGCTAAGCTGTGTACACAGGATGGAAAGTCCCCTGAACCCCATCTCTAACCCCACCAAATGTTAACACACACTGAAATGTAAAATATTTAAATCTAAATCAAACAAACCAAAAATAATAATCATGCTGTACTTTAAAGAAGTTGTACACAATGCAATATCAGCAGCAATTCTGAATAAATCAAGCGACTCAGAGTCCAAGCAATGCCCTCATAAGTCATAAAAGGGGCGGAGTTGGGGTGGAGTTTGGGGGTGTGGTTTAGTATTCGGTTTTCATCTCATCCAAAGGTGGCAACCCTATCTCAAAATGGCTGAAAAAGGGGAGATACTGTTGATGGGGGACCTGAATATGCCAGATGTTAACTGGATGACATGTACTGCAGCCACATCCAAGAGCAGGGTCATTCTCGATGCCCTGCAGGGGGCAGACCTTAGACAGCTAGTGTTGGAACCCACTGAGGAGGGAGCAATACTAGACCTGATACTCTCAAATGGAGAGAGGATCACAAATTTAGAAGTCAGTAGACATCTGGGAACAAGTGACCACTGCACAGTGTGCTTCACAATGAGCACAACCATGGAGATAGGCCATACAAAAACAAGGATACTGGACTTTAGAAGGGCTGACTTTGGCAAAATGGTGAATACCTGAAGAATGCACTAGCAAATGGCCAAAAAGGAGGGTGGAAGAACAATGGAGAAAAATCAAACTGCCATCATAGAGGCAACAAGCCTTTTGTGAAACAAATAAAGAAAACAAAGCGGAGTAAAAACCACTATGGTTCTCAAAAGAGGTGGCAGGGAAGGTTAAGGAGAAAAAAGCTGCATTCAAAAAGTATAAGGAATCACAGAAGGAGCACAACAGGGAACTGTATCAATTAAAGCAGAAAGAAGTGGGGAAGGCAGTCAGAATAGCAAAGACCCAAACCGAGGAAGAAATAGCTAACTCAGTTAAGAAGGGGGATAAAACCTTTTATAGGTACATTAGGGAACATAGAAAGGTTAAGGGAGGGATAGTGAAGATCAATAACGGAGAGGGGAGGTGGGCAGAGGGAGACAGTGAAAAGGCAGAGATACTGAATGAATACTTTTGCTCAGTATTCACAAAAGAAGATGAGGAGGAGTTACCTAAACCAGACAATAGAAGCACTCTGGGTAGAGGGGTTGACACCAGCCCATTCACAGAAGAAAGAGTCCTGAAAGAACTCCTAAAACTCAAGGTGGACAAAGCAATGGGGCCTGACGGGATTCACCCCAGAATCCTAAAAGAACTAAAGGAGAACCTAGTGACACCACTGACCACGCTTCTTAACAAATCATGGCAGGATGGGGTGGTACCTGAAGACTGGAGGAGGGTAGATGTGATTCTCCTTCACAAAAGTGGGAGCAAGGCGGAAGCAGGAAGCTACAGACTTGTAAGTTTGACCTCAGTGATAGGGAAAATGATGGAATCAGTTCTGAAAGAAAGAATTGTTGAGTACCTAGAGGCCAGCTGGGCACAGGACCCAAGGCAGCATCGGTTCACAGCGGGAAGGTCATTTTAGACGAATCTAATTGATTTATTTGACCGGGTGGCCAAAGTAATAGACCAGGATGGGTCTGTGGATATGGCCTACCTAGACTTTAGCAAGGCATTTGACACAGTCCCACACAAAAGATTAATAATCAAGTTAGCCAGCCTGGGAGTGGGTCCCAGGGTGGTAGCCTGGGTAGCAAACTGGCTGCACAACAGGACACAGAAGGTAACAATGAATGGAACACATTCCTAAGACAATGGGGGTTACTAGTGGAGTACCTCAGGGCTCAGTACTGGGTCCAGTCCTCTTTAACATCTTTATAGGTGACATTGCAGAGGGTCTGGAGGGAAATGTATGCCTCTTTGCAGATGACACAAAGATCTGTAACAGAGTTGATACACAAGAGGGGGTAGAAAGATGAGAAGGGACTTGGCAAGGTTGGAGGAATGGTCAGACATATGGCAACTTAGATTCAATGCAAAGAAGTGCAAAGTAATGCACCTGGGAAACAAACATCCAGGAGAAGAGTACACAATAGCAGGGGAGGTACTAACAACAACAAAAATGGAAAGAAACCTGGGGGTTGTCATATCAGATGACCTAAAGGTGGGTAAGCAATGTGAAAAGTCAGTAAGGAGAGCCAGGGGGATACTGGGATGCATAGGAAGGGGCATTACAAGTAGAAAAAGGGAAGTGGTTATCCCTTTATACAGACAGTTGGTGAGACCCCATCTGGAGTACTGTGTGCAGTTTTGGAGACCTCATCTACACAAGGACATAGACAGGATGGAAGCAGTCCAGAGGAGGGCAACTAAAATGGTGCAGGGTCTGCAGCAGAAACCATATGAAGAGAGACTGAGAGCTTAATATGTATACTCTTGATGAAAGGAGGGACGGGGGGACATGATAGAAACTTTCAAGTACCTCAAGGGAATCAACAAAGTCCAGGAGGGTAGCATCTTTCAGAAAAAGAGATGTGTAAGAACAAGGGGGCACAATTTAAAGATAGAGGGGGGACGGCCCGGGGTAATGTGAGGAAATTTTTTTTCATGGAGAGAGTGGTGGATACATGGAACCATCTTCCTGTGGAGGTTGTTGGGTCTAAAACAGTAGGGGAATTCAAACATGCATGGGACAGACATAAGGCAATTATAGTGGGGGGTTGTAGGAAGTAGGCTGTTGGTTAACTAGAATCTGCAGCTTATCCAGTAGGTAGGGAAATGGGCAGACTGAGTGGGCCAAGTGGTCCTTATCTGCCGTCAAAGTCTATGTTTCTATGTTACACCCTTGGGTGTGCTCTTATCAGCATGTAACCCACACCTCATTGTGTGTTATTGCTTGCATATGTAGGCTTGACTGAGAAGTTAACCCAGTGCCTGCAGCATGGCTCCTGGCTCAAATATAACTCTTATATCATATTTCTCAGGTCCTGTGCAATCTGCACTAAGGGTGCTTGGATTCTATAAAATCCATTCCATAAACACTACTTTGAAATTCCCATAATTCCTATTCCAGTTCCGATCTGATTCCATTTTTGAATTGGAATGGAGCCAGGAATGGGATTGGCATTTTCAGTTCCACACCTGACCCTGCAAATAATCTCCCCCAATGCACAACAAGTCCATAAATATAAAAAACACACCATGGCATACATACATCAAAAATTATCAAAACCAAGTGCTCACAGTTCGGAACGGGTGATGTATCACTTTTAACATAAGATAGACTAGCAAACTACGATAGCACTCTATGATAGTAAAGGAGTACTTACAAAAGTGATATGAACTACCAAACATTTATTTATTCTGACTCCAATTAGAAAGTACAGGCACTAAGCCTCTGCACTCCTCAAGCTGCCGCCCGAGTCCTCCTGCCCGGATCCTCAGCCTTCCAGGTACAGCACTAGCCGCCAGCATTTCTGTCCCGCCGGCAATGCATGCCGGCTCCCCCCTCCCCGCCCACTCACCCGTGGTCGACACTTATATTTATAATCAACACTGATCACCTGTTCGCCTTTTTTTCTATCTACCCAATTCCCCATTGGCTCCTTATGTTTCTGTACCACTAGAGGCATCTGGTTGCGGTTCCCACTATAATAGCTGCAGTTCTCTAGCCCTTTACATCCCCCTCCAGTGTTCTCTCGCCCTCACTGCTTGTACTATGGAGTCTTGGCCGACTTCAAAAATTTGGTTCATACTGTTCATACTTCTTTCACTCCGTACTGAGCTGCCGGAAGACCAACCTAGTCTGTTAGCACCACCGACGGTGGTTAACAGCTTGGCCTGCCCCACTGGAGCAATGCACCACCTGGTTGCTACTTTACTCCCCCACTGCCTAACACTCCCCTGTGCCACGATCACCTTGGTGCCCACTCACCTTATTACCCTCCTTAAGATAGTATCCTCTCCTATCATTCTGTCTCTCCCCCATAAACTAGTAATCGATTACTCTATCGCTCACCTAAGGGATGCAGGTTACCACAGTTCCTTATTCTCCTGCTCCTTCTAGCATCTGGCACTATCCACCTAAACCCTGGCCCTGCACTTACCCATCCACCAGCCGGTGCCCACCCAGCCACAAATCCACTTTCACTACCAAATGGTCTTCAAATCATCCACCTAAACATAAGAAGTCTTGTTCCCAAAATCTCCCTATTGCAACCCATGGTACATGCCTATGCCCCTGACATCACTGTGATCACTGAAACTTGGCTATCCAAAACCATTCCAGACCATGCTATCGCTATCCCTGGCTTTACAATATCTAGACAGGACAGCACCAGGAGAGGTGGCGGTGTGGCTATCTATACCTCCTCTACCCTAAAGATTACTCCCTCCTTCACAACTTCTGTTCAGTCATCCCATGAGGCTCTCCTTTTAAAAATCTCCTATCCTCACACAGTCCCCATCTTCATCACTGGGGTTTACTGTTGCCCAGGGCAGCCACATTCCAGCTTCACTGACTTGGTCTCAAAGCTCTCCATGTTTGCCAACGGTGGTGAACTATTCATCCTGGGTGAACTAAATCTAAACTGGCTGGCCCTATCGCTAACTAATATCCGCTCTACTATTGAAGCCTTAAACCTCCATCAGCTGATTCTGGAGCCCACTCATCTAAACCTTAAAACACTAAACCACTCCCTGCTGGACCTAGTCCTCACCTCCCATCCCCATCGAGTAGTGGCCTCAGGGCTACTACCAGACTCTATCAGCGACCACCACATGACCTTTGTAGTGCGGAAAATACATAGGCCTAAACTCCCAGCTAAAACTATATTCACTAGACCCTTCGCATCACTTGACCTGCAATCTTTGCTCCATGACCTTGCACAAGCTGACTGGTCCCCCCTTATCATAGCAGCATCAGCTGACAAGGCCTTTGCCTACTTCACCTCTAAGTTTCTGCAGGTCTGGAACTCCCGAGCCCCACCCTGTAAAACCAGAGTCCATGGCGTGCACCTCCCCTGGGTCACTCCTGAGCTTCTGGCCTACCAATGTGCTCGTGACCTTGCATGGTGCAAAGCCAAAGTCTCCAACTGCCTTGGTGATTACCAACATCACCGTGAATTTCGGAAAGGTTGCTCTAAAGCAATCCGCCATGCCAAAGCAAGCATTTCAAGTCTAATTTCTAAACTAATACAAACAACCCTTCTAAATTCTGGAAGGGCGTTCACTCCTTCTTCTCACCATCCTCTACCCCTCAGTCACCCATCCTCAGGCACAATCACTCTGTTCTCTCTGAATCTATTGCCATTGCCAAATGCTTCAACTCCCACTTCGCCACCTGCGCCTTTCTCTGCTAAGCACCCTCCCAAGTCCATCCACTGCTCCGGTGGCCCCCTCTTATGCCCCACACACTGACTCACCCTCCACTGCTCTTCTTCCAGCCCCCATGTTGCCCCTACATCCTGTCCACTCCAAAACTCTCACATCCCCCTCCCTGTTCTCCTTCTCTCCTGTCTCTCCTGACACTAAGCCCTACTAAAGGCTCCTCGACTGAAGGCTTTGACCCTAGGTTCCTCTACCTCTGTGCTCCTGCCATAGCCTTCCCACTCTCCCTGTTACTAAACCTCTCCTTTGAGACTGCCACAGTTCCCTCTGTCTGGAAACATGCTGTTGTCCTCCGCCTCCTGAAGGGGGGGCAACTCCTCCTCTCCTGGGAACTATCATCCTTTCTCTCTACTGCCAACCTTAGCTAAATTACAAGAACACATAGCCCTCAACCAACTCTTCTTGTTTCTCTTTGACTCTGCTTTCTTCATCCCCTTCCAGTCTGGCTTCAGGAAATCCCACTCTACCACCACCTGTCTGCTAAGGTTAACTGAGACCATCTCCTCAGGCTTTGAGAAAGGGCACATTGCCTCAGCTATCTTTGTAGACCTGGTCAAAGCCTTTGATACTGTCTCCAACCCCCTCCTCCTTCACAGCCTTTCAGCTGCTGGACTATCCCTTCTGCTACAGGATGGTTCAGTGCCTACCTGTCTGGCAGGTCGCGATCAGTAAGAATAGCTGACGCTACCTCTACCCCCCCGCCTATAAACACTGGAGTCCCCAAAGGCTCAGTGCTAGGCCCCATTCTGTACTCCATCTTTTTGAATGACCTCCCCCTGGTTTGCACTGCATCCAGCATCCACATGTATGCTGATGATACAGTATTGTTTACCTCTGGCAATACTGTCGCTGATGTCACTACCAGGCTCCAGTCCAACTTTACTAAAGTCCAACTCTGGTTTAGTTCTCATCAACCATTTCTAAATGTCAAGAAGACAATCTCCATGTACTTTGGCACAAGGCAGAGACTCGCTAGGCTAGGTCATCTCCCCATGTTTCACACCCTTGATGAGACTGCTCTTGAGGACTCCTCCTCTTTCAGGTATCTTGGCATCTGGCTGGACAGACACCTTGACTTCTCTGTACACATTGATGCCATTCTGAAAGAACTAAGGCCTAAGCTTGGGGCCCTTTACAGAAACCGCAGCTGCATTCCACTCGCCGCAAGGCGTGAGCTGGTACAGAAGATGATCATGCCCATTTTTGACTACTGCGACATAGTCTATGATGCTGCCCCACAGTCCCACCTATCCAGATTGGACTCTCTCTTCAATTCCTTCTGTCATTTTGCTCCTGATGCCCCTCCCCGCACCCATCATTGTGACCTCTACCACTCTCTCAACCTCCTTCCCCTACACTCCTGGCGTGTGCTACATAGTGCCAAGTTCATCTCTAAATTCAGGCTTGGATCTCTCCCCTCATATATCTCCTCCTCTCTTGGCACCCCTACCCACTCCCTCTATTCCCTGAGATTCCATGCTGACACTCGTACCCTCTCAGTCCCCTGCTGATCTACTTCCTCTGGCCAGAAAGCCTTCTCTTACCACTTGCCTAAAATGTGGAATGCACTCCCTCCACAAATCCGCCACTCCTCTTCCCTATATTCCCTTACCTCTGCTCTGCACAATTACCTTACACCTATCTGCGCCTGCTCCTGACCCCCTACTTGCATACTTGTCTCTCTGTCTCCCTCTCACTTTTTCTCTCCCTCTCATCATTCTCATCCCCCTCTACCCCACCTGCACTCATGCTACCCCTGTAGACTAGCTCTTAAAAAGGTGACTGGATCCTATGTGTTCACCCTTGCTGCATCTACATCATTAGTGAATTACCTGTAATGTATGCATTGTCAACCTTGCATCCTACACTTTCGTCCCTGTACTGATTCTTTAGGTACGTTGCTCCTATGAACTACCAGCACAGTAACTGTTGCATTAGCCTATTATGTACTCAATTGCTATGAACCTGTTTTTAAATTGTAAGCATGTATTCACCACCTGCTATGTATGTATCTAAGTACTCTCTGTACATCCCTCTCCCCTTTCCCCCAGGACGTACCGTGAGACGAGCATTAAGTTGCTAAGTGTATCTTTCCTGGTGAAACAATTCAATAAATAAAAATAAATAAAAAACTGTGCACCATAAACACAACACTTCATCAGGGGGCATGGCTACACATTGGCGGCACTCACATTTAAATCTTGAAGTTAAAGGTACAATACCCAGGTTTGCCGTCAGCGTAATACACATCAGTATAGTCACTGCTGATTAAAATCACAAGCTCCAAAAGGGCACGTGTTATAGAGTGTATTAAACACCACCCACTGAAATAATACAAAACTGTATAAAAAACACCAATAAGTGCAAAACAAGGAGTCTGCAAGTTAATTTCTGAAATTAGGCAGCTGCTTTTATCGGGGCAAAATAGAAAACCACAAAGTTAGAAAGTTATACAAACATACAAATATATGAATTATCCAGCAGTATTAGGCCCTCTGGTCTATTTAGTCTGCTTGTTTTGCAGGGTTCACAGCTTAGGCTGTTGTCCCTGCTCCCCCCTCCCTGACCTTTCCATCCCTCGCTTCCTCCCCTCCCTTGACCTTTATATTCCCTCTGCATCTATCCCAACCCCCCCTTAAAGCTGCCCACCATCCTCACTGAAATCATCCTCTTTTGGCAGCATGTTCCACTTGGTCACCACCTTCTCTATGAAGAAATGTCTCCTAAGCTCTCTCCTATACACACACACTCTCTCTGCCCCTCATATTTTTGTTGCAGTTTTGCCTAGAGAGACCGTCCTTGTTCACCCTATTAATTCCTTTCAAGTACATGAAGGTTTCAATCACGTCTTCCCTTCTCCCTGCTGTCCTCCAGGGAGTACATGTTCAGGGCCCTCAGTCTCTCCTCATATGATTCACCCTGTTGCCCTGCAATCATCTTCATAGCCCTCCTCTGGACCGTCTCCATCTGGTTGATATCCTATTCAAGGTGAGGGTGCCAGAACTGCACTGCATACTCCAGATGAGGCCTCACGAGTGATCTGTACAAGGACAATACTTCTTCATGTCTCCTACTACTGATCCCCCTGGCTATGCTCCCCAACATCCAATTAGCAAAAAGGAGAGAACGGTGGGGAATTGTATGGGAATGAATGGTAGAAAGGAAGCTCGCAAAAAGTAAAAATAGACATGTCAAGGGAAGTGAAGAAAAATGGGGGGAAAGAAAGTAAAGAATAGATGCCCACTATAATCCCACAATTACTGAAAGTCTGGTCTACTCAATAGTGCTCCAGGAATAAAAACTGCAGTAAATGCTAAAACACAGAAGTAACTGTTTAAGGGATTATGTGGGTACTAAGAAAAAGGAAAAAAGAACCTTGTTTAACAAAAAAGTTAAAACACGTAAAACCACTGCAGATGATTTTTGTAGTGAAATTAATTCCTTATTGCAAAATAAATTATGGCAGGACTTGCATCGTCCGAGTTCTGGGAAAGAAGAAATGGCATAACAATTGATTCCAAGAAAGTCAGTATATCAAGAATGTCATTCAATCCCTGCAGTATAGGCACTTCTAACATGTAGTTAGACTCCTTTGGTAAAAGCAACCTTTGTCTGCCTCCATGTCTATGATGTAGAGCAGGGTTTCTCAAATGATGAGACCAGCCTCCCAGGAGAGGCCCCAACCTGTTTCAGGGGAGGCTCAAGCAAGCCTTAAAATGTACTGTATTTAAGTGTCAAGTTTTGGATGCTTTGTGTGAAAGGATGCAACAAACTGAAAGTGAATAAAGGCGTGTGACTTTATATACAAATTGGTGACCAAGGTAGGGTTACCACCTTTTAAGAAGTCCAAAGTGGGACATTTCTTGCTGAAACATGATTTTTCGCAGGACAGTACGTAACCTCAACCAATGCAACAGACTTGTTTTCTATATATAATCAGAATTAAAGCTAAGTATTGTAGTTCCTTGGTTGCTTCTATTATTTCTTATCATTTTAAGGTATTTTAGCTAAGGTATTGTAGTTTTCTACAACATTTAGTGGAAAGTTTTAAAATATTTTTCCTACTGTAAAATCAGGACATGTAGTATTTTTCATGTTTTTGTGCAGGACACAACTGCCCAAATCAGGACTGTCCTGCAAAAATCAGGACAGGTGGTAACCCTAGACCAGGAAAGGCACACTCAACAAACACTTGTTTCCTGATGTGACATGGGGAAAGCTGAATGGAGGAAATACAGTTCTTGGATACTGTACAAAACAAACTGCAAATTAATAGGAACAAGGTAATAACTGACCCAGTACACTGATTGCAGAAAGTGCAAATTCAAAGGCTAAGTAGAGAGGTAATACAGGAGCAAGAGCAGTATGGAGCAAAATGGCCCCTAAGGTGTTTAAGAGCTAGATAAAACTGACAAAGAAAGCAATCTAACTCACGAAGGTATTGCAACAAGGGGTAAATAGGGTCCAAAAGTCAGAAATGTGGAGCAAGTAGGCTGACATGGGGAGGAGGACTTATGGGGGTAAAAGTTTAATAAATGACAATAAACTCAACTACTCAAAGGCATTTCACTATATTCCTTTTGTACTGTGCAAGTATTATAGTTGTTCTAACTATAGAGAATCCCAAAAGTATTTTCCATATGGGGGGCTGAAGATCTTTTCCAAGGCTTGGTGGAGGCTCACTATGACAAAGTCTGAGAACTAATGATGTAGAGGGATACATTTGATGCCTCTGAAATGTAGTGCAGTTGGATCACTGTTGTGAAGCCTTCAAACTGGGTACCCAGAGTTGTACTGGGGACAACTTTCACAGTTGATCATATGTGCTCTTGAATACACTCTTTTGGGGCTCTAATGGTGTGGCCCACATAAATTTTGGGGCATGTGCAAAGCAGGATATAAATTACAAATGAAGTATTGCAATGTATTAACTGCTTTATGGTGACTGTCTATGAAACAGTGGGATGCTGGAAATGTTTCTCTTGTATACATATGTGGCAAATATTACAATGGCCACATCTGAAGCTGCCTTTTCGACGGTCTGGTACCCAATCAGGTTTAAAAGTGATTTGCAACCTCTTGTGAAAGCTGTTTATACTAACATACTAACATACTAAAATGCCAGCAGAATAGGCCTAACAGTCTTTCGAGTCTGCTCGATTGGTCAGCCCCCACCCTGGGTGCTGATCTTGCTGCCCCCCTCGTCTTCTCTGGCTTCTCCCTTCCCAGTTCCGGATATTCTTGCTACATTGGATTTTGCTTCCAGAACCCTTCCCCTGTACCTGCCCAGCCCTCTTGAACCCCTCCACCGCCTCTGCCTCCACCAGCCCCTAGGTAGTGCATTCCATGGCTCCACCACCCTCTCAGTGAAGTAGCACCTCCTCCTTTCTCCCTGAATCTTCCCCTTCCAGCTTCCACCCATGCCCTCTAGTGGCCCCTCTTCCTTCCTTCAAGCACCCTGACTGTTCCTCCCTATTTACCCTCTTCATGTACTTAAAGACTCTATCATGTCCCCCGGTCCCTCTCTCTTCCAATGTGTACATATTTAGCTCTTTGAGCCTCTCCTCATAGGTCCTGTCCCCAAGTCCCAAATCATTTTGGTTGCCCTCCTCTGGACCCTCTCCAGGAGTTTAATGTCCCTCTTTAAGTGTGGCCTCCAAAACTGCCACAGTACTCAAGGTGTGGCCTCACCAAGCAGTTATACAGAGGGAGCATCACTTCCCTCCTTCTGGAGGTTATCCCCCTAGTGATGCATCCCAGCATCCTGTTGGCCTTGGCTGCTGCCCTCCTACAAGTCTCTGAGTTGTTCATTTTGACATCCACCACCACTCCCAGGTCCCTCTCAGCCATCGAGACTTGTAGCATTCCCCCCCCCCCATGATACGGTTTCCAATGCTATTGCCTCTTCTGTAGGAGATAAGGGGCTTCTCACCTAGTGCTGATTTCAGAACTGGGTCACCATTCAGCACATGCCAATGACAATTCACAATTTCTGCTACCTGTACTGTTAGGCAGTTAAATTCAGTTGCAAGGGTCACAGGGCAGATAGTAGGGTTGGGCTTTGGGGTCAGGAGATTAAGTCTGTTCATGTGTATAGCCTTTTCATGGGCTTCATCCAATATTTTTTTTAACTCTAAATTCTCTTATTGAATAAAATTAGCAGCACCTCTGCACCTAGTACAAAAACACACATGAATCCATAGAACTATTCCTGTATACAGTGTCTATCACGGAAATAGACATGGTGGAGAATGCTGCTGGTAAGATATACCATTATTGTGTTTTTGGCCTGTCCATATTCCGGTCAATTCCGAACAAAACATGGGAACAGAATAACAGCAAGTTCCACCATGGCCTTGGCCAATGTACAAAATGTCCAGACTGGTAAATAAAAGGATATGTGAAACCCTTCAGATTTAGGGATAATACAAACAACATTCTAAAATTTAGAGGGAGAGTAAAACTGAGAAAACAGCAGGCTATGTGCATAGGATGTGCAATGTGCTACAATATTCTGGAACATTCATTTACAAAGAATCTAAAATTGACATCATCAAACTTTATAACTTTGGTGCATGATTCCTATCTGCTCCCCCGACCACAATCCTAGAAAATCTCTGTGTTAGGAGTCAAGATCGATTCCCATCTGCAACTGACGCCAAGGGCGCCATATTTCCAAATATTTCTCATTCTGTAGCCTAACTTGACTAGTTATTCCCTCCATTCTTTACAACTCAGCCACTCTAGATTTCCACTGATGCAGGGAGGGTGAGGACAGGGACAACGATTTAGAGGTGATGCATTTAAGTGCTGCCACTCGCAATTTCTGACCTAATCAGCGAGCATTGCTAGGGCAGGGAAACCCAGCACCAGCTCTATAAAGGTTGGGGAGAAAGTAAGTCCTGTAAGTTGCTGGATTTCAAAATGTACAGCTTGCTAAAGCCCCAAGAGCTTAGAGCAGGCCCAAAATATGTGATGATGGTTCAGCCGGGCAACACAGTTGCACCAACAGATGTCTGTGTAACTGGGATTGAAATGTTTAGTTATTACTGGTGTTTGGAAGAATCTAACCAAAACTTTCCAATTAAATTCATGCCATGATGGTGATGCAGTGACCTGGCAACCCCATTTCAGCCGCCTCGACCACTGCTCTAGATTGATTTGGGTACCGGCTTCTTGCCCCCATTTCAATCATTGTGCATCTAACGGGGGGTATCAGAGTGTGTCAGTAGTAAGTAGAGCTCAGAAAGGTAACAGAATTTTCCCCTAAGGATAATGGTGTGATATAGAAACAATTCTAGGTCAGTGTGTTCCCTCCTAATCTGATGGAGAATACCCAGTGGTATTGTAAAACGGCAGATCTGCAAATATCTATAATGGTCCTCTCTCCTGAGAGAGTATTTAGTTTGTATCTGAGCAAAGGGGAAATAGCCATGATCATCTGTACATTGTAGAAATGTAGTTAATTTATGTCCCTCTCAAAACGCATAGCCGGGATCTAATCGAGGGAGGAGAAAAGAATCCTCATGCCAAATAAGGGCTAGAGGGCCTACTGTGTTAAGTGTGTGGGTTAATTTCCGGATACGTAAACGAATGCACAGGGAACATTTAATCCAGTGATTACTTGTGTGGGACCATATGTGTGGGGGGGGGATTACACTGTTCTGCAAAGTCCACAAGGCCCAATCTGATAGAGTGGCCTCCTCTATTTGATACCACCCAGAGCTGGCTCTCCACTTAGTCCAAGAGCAAAGCTGAGCCCCCTGTGCAGCCAAATAGTACAGGTGAAAATTGGGGAACACTAAACCACCAGAATTCCAAGGGGCCTGTAATATCACTCTGGAGAGGTGGGGAAGAGATCCAGCCCAGATAAATTGGTACCTATCCTTGTGGAGTTTTTTCCAGTAAAACTTGGGTATAGGGATCAGTAAGGTCTGAAAAAGGAACAGAAGGTGGGGTAGGACATCCATTTTGACGGTTTGAATTCTCCTGTATAAAATATACAGGCAATAAGTTCCACTGGGCAAAGTCTGCTTGCAGGGCATTATAAAGTGTAATATAGTTATTGTGAAATAGTATACAGGAGTCAGCTGAAATATGAATCCCTAAGTAATGAAAAGTGTTTTTGTAGCCCAGGCGAAAGGGAAGGAACGACGGAACTCAGGAGAGGGAGAGCCACTTAAGATCAATGTTTTTGATTTAGTCAAGTTAATTTTATAACCCACTAATGAACCAAATTCCCAGAGCTTTTGGAGATGGGGGAGAGAGGAAGATGGATCAGAGAGAAACCATAGGGAATCGTCTGCATAACGGGTTAATTTCTGCTTGGCCCCATCTGCCATCACACCCTTGATATGGACACTGGAACATATGGACACCACTAGGGGTTCCAATGAAAGGGCAAATAATAAAGAGAAGAGGGGGACAGCCCTGCCTGGTGCCCCACCTCAAAGGAAAGTGATCAGACAAGAATCCATTTACTTTAACTCTGGCTTCGGGGGCATTATAAAGTGAGAGTAATCACAGCAATACATTTTTCTCCCAGCCCAAACTTCCTCAGGGTGTTGGTCATGAAAAGCCAGTACACTTTATCAAAAACCTTTTTGGCATCCATACTTATTGCTAGTTGAAAAGAGTTGTGGGTTCATTGGGCAGTGATAAT
The DNA here is from genome assembly GCA_016271365.2 of Neoceratodus forsteri. Classification (NCBI taxonomy): domain Eukaryota; kingdom Metazoa; phylum Chordata; order Ceratodontiformes; family Ceratodontidae; genus Neoceratodus; species Neoceratodus forsteri. The sequence continues at coordinate 105,551,643 of CM057459.1, read as the reverse complement.
ATTCAAAAAGTGGCATATGTTATCTTGGAGAAAATAGCCAGAAATGAAACCTGTCTGGTCTGTGTGGACCAAAGTGGAAATACATAGCTGTAGGTGGTCTGCCAATATACCAGTAAAGATCTTAAGGTCCACCAGTAAAAGGGAATAGGGCGATATGATCTGCAGTCCTCAGGGTTTTTATCAGATTTTAGAATTACTGAAAGCTGGGCCAGGTTCCATGAAGCTGGTACCCCTCGCTCCCCCTCCAGCACCTCATTAAAGACATCCAGCAGTGGGTTTAAAAGCAAAGGTGCAAAATGTTTATAAAGTTCAGATGCAAATCCATCTGTGCCAGGAGCTTTTTCCTTCTTTAATTGTTTAATCTTAGTGAGGACTTCAGAGGGCGAAATGAGGGCATTAAGGGAATCACGTTGTTTCTCACTACGGGTGGGAAGGTGTAACTGGCCAAGATATCTCTGCACCTCCTCAAGGTGATCGGGGACACGTTCCGGGGTGTAAAGAGATTTATAATAGTTAGTGAAGATATGAGAAATGACCACAGGAAGGGTGGTGGTAGAGCCCTTGCTGGATCCTTGAAGCAAAGGGCCACTCTATAGCAGTTCTTTCTTTAGCTGCCAGGCTAAGAGCCTGCTCGCCCTGTTACCATGTTCAAAGTATTTTTGTTTTGTGTACCGTAATTGACCTTCGATTTGGGCATCCAATAACTTAAGTTTGTGCCTTCCCTGCTCTAATTGGAGTTTGACTGTATCATCTAAGGAGACCTGATGTTGAAATTCTAGGTCTGCAATCTTCCGCTCTAAATCTAAATTCTGTTGGGTGCAGGCCTTTTTCACTTGAGATGAATATCTAATGCTCTCTCCTCTAATATAACACTTCAAGGCATCCCACCAGACTCCAGTCCCTGTGTCTGCAGGAGGATGGGTTTGAAGAAATGTTTTAACCACATCATTTATCAGATTTTTAAATTCTGTCTGAGAAAGTAAACTAACGTTCAATCGCCATAGGGACTCCAAGAGCACAGGGGAGGTGTCCAGCCATATTTTGACTGGTGCATGATCTGGCTTCATCCAATATTGATGATGAATACCCACATTCAAGGAACCAGATTTTTAAATCCTTTGCTTGTTCCTCAAACTTGTCCAATGTGGAGCAATTTAGTCGAATACAAATAAATTGCCCAAAAGGTATTCCTTTCTTCTAGTGATAAGGGTGTGCACTTGAAGCATGTTCCCCATGGTAGTTTTCCATATGTCTAAGATTGGATCAGATGCCCCTAACTAGCTGAAAAACTGATGTCCAGAAACGTAATGTATTGGGATTACAGGTGCATGTACTAAACTGCAGACCTAGATTGTTATAGTTCAACAGATTTACAAAGGTAGTAGCAGATAACGTGTCTCCCTCCCATACAATCAAAATATTGTCAATAAACCTGCCCCTGAATTTGATCTGGGGCAGAAATCTGATTCTGCATGGTCCAACATGATGGCCTCCTCCCACCAGGCCAAAAAAAGGTTTGTATACAGTAGGAGGGAGCCATCATGGTTCCCATGCCAGTGCTGCAAATCTGAAGATAATACTTCTGGTTAACTTTGAAGTAATTGCTAGTGAGAATAAAATATTAGCACTATCTAGAATAAATTCAGTTGGAAATCTGGTTGCAATAGGAGTAGTTGAGAGATGGTATTCCAGAACCATTGTGCCCCAGTCATGGCAGATGCTACTATACAAACTAACAATGTGTACTATAAGCCATGAATAGTTAGAGGACCAGACCAACCTCTCTAATTTGGACAGTATGTCCATGGAGTCCTGATATAAGATGGTTGAAAAATAACCAACTGTTTCAGAAAATATCCACAAACATTGACATTTTTCTATCAGGAACTCCTGGCCAGATATAACTGATCTTCCGGGGCGATATTGATCTGATCCTTGTGTATTAGGGGCAAAATGTATATTGTTGGTATCGTTGAAAAATCCACCTGCATAAACTGACATTCAGATTCTGTAATCCTCCTAGCTGCAACATAGTCCTCCCAAAAAATGTCAATTCTAAGTGTTAGTTTTTTAGTCGGCCCTTCATGGAGTCTTCTACAGCTATTGTGGGCATTAGGCTGACAGTAGATTTTATTTTCATATTTGTTGTTTGTTTAAAAGAACAATTTTGCAATCTTCGTCCGCAGCATTTCTTTCTATGCTGTCCAAACTTTGCAACTCTCTTAAGGCCCCTTGCTCTTCTGTGGTTATATTTGATGGCATTTCCACCGTGACTGGAAAATCGTTCAATATCTTTTAGCACAAAATTTTGATAAGTAACTAGTGCTGCTCAGTTAGCTGTGGGATTGAAGGCAGAGCATGGACTGAAATTTGTGTGGTGCGGAAGCTGTCTAGAAATTCAAATCCTGGGTCAATTGTAAATTTTCCTCATAATCTGTGACATCAGACTCACTGCCCACTGGGGAGCTCTGCTCACTGAATTCTGATTCTGCAAGTAATTCAGTCACAGCCTGCACATCACTCAAAAATACATTATGGGTCAGTGTATCCTCAGGAATTCCATACCCCACATTGCTGCATTTGCTGTAAAAAATGTTTAATTTCCTGAAGAAACACATCAGATCTATGGACAACTGAAATTCATTTATTGCAAGGTCTGGTACAAAGGAAAGTCCTTTCTATAGAAGTCTAATCTGGATGGGTTAGATTTACATCAGATAGATTTATCACTTGAGAGTATGGCTCCATAGATTGTCCACCAGGGTGCGCTCCATATTTACCTCTCCTTCTTCTCCCACTATGTGTTTTTTTTTTTTTTTTGCTTGTGTTCTGTATGATTATTTTTTGGCGGGCTATGTCTGGGATCATCCACTGGTCTAAAAAAAGAGACTTACCTGTCAGTGTTATAGTATTTTAGTATTTCTTTTTGGTGTTTTTGGCTTTGTTTCTGAACTTGGATTTAGTCCGTACGTTTCCTCTGCTTATGGATCTACTAGGTCTCTGCCAGGAAAAGACTTGAGCTGACTCATAATCTTTTGAGTCACATTGACATTTTCCTATTTTTACGGTCAGCTACTTCTCTTTTGTACTGCTGTAATTGTTTCTGAAGATTCCCCTTGAAGTTTTTGAAGAGTGGATGATCTTTATGTTTTAAGAGGTTTTCTTTCAGAGCATCTATAGCTTGAGATATGGAGTCATGACTGTTCTCATACTGATCAACCAAGATATTTATGAGTTACTCTGAGCAGATTTTAAGATCTTGTTCCCATCTGTTTTGATAGATTTCTTTGAAAAAAAAAAGTAACTGTTGCTGTTTTCTGCACTCTCAGCCCACTAGGGACCCACCCTTTTGACTTCTATTGTTGTAAGGATGTTTTATTGTAATACACATTTATTTCTCTAAATTTCAGTTTTTCAGTTTGCATTCACTGTTTTGTAATGTGTCTGTATTTTCAGAAAGCCCTTCTTCAGCTGCCAAACAGCAGCATATATCCCCCCCTCCCACACACACACAGCTTCTCTGAGCCCTGCTCGCCCCTTCCAGTACCTCTAATGGACCTGGTGGTCACTTAAGCTGGTGGGCTGAGCTCACCGGTGGTCACGGGTCAGATGTGTGGTTGTGGACTGTTGGGTCATGCCGGTCATCCACTCCTCAGTCCTGATGATTCAAGTTGTAATCACGTGTGTCATCACGTCCCTGCAGGAAGAGTGGTTGACTGTACTCATATCTCTTTTCTGTCCCCTTCCCTGGCACTACCTGCTGCTATCTCCCATCCCCTTGCCTCCCTTCATTCCTTCCTTTGCCATTGTTGCTGTTATTTGCCACTTAGTTGCCACTTGTCAGGTAATTTGTAGCACCCTCCAGTCCAGTGACACTCTGACCGACCCTCAACCCTACTTGCTTTGGACCCCATATGTCCCACCCTGCAGTGGGGTAAGCTTGCTGATCAGTGGTGTCTATTCTCTTAATATTGCTGCCTGGGAGAGTGTCAGTTGCCTCAGTTGGGAAAGCCAAATGTTCTTCCACGTTTGAAATTTCCACAGCTGAGAATGGTGGAGTCTCCTACTTTATAAGAAAAGTTGCCTGCAACAGACCTCACATTTCGAAGCAAACATAAGTGGCAATCAGTTGCCACCTTTCCAAGCCATAACTAACAACATGGTGGCCCAATGGCTAAATCTTTTTTGATTTAAAGTTCCCCTCTAGCACCACTATCAAAATGATACTTCTCCAACCAAATCCTCCCCATCCTGGACTCTTTCCCAACCCCCAACATCTCCTGTCCCTCTGTATTTGTCATTCTTTCTATTACAGTTGACAATTTTTCTCCATCTGTTACCTGTGTCTATGGTTTTTTTTATCTCTTTCTCTCTCTCCTTGTGGCCGGAGTCAGAATTCTCACTCTGGCCTCCCTTTTGGACTTTTTTCTATATTTTGCTCACCCTTCAGTGTCTCTTATGCTATCTCTGGGCTGTTTTTAGCTTTGGCTTTAAAGTCTTCATGCATTTTCTCTTATCTCTGTTCTTCTTTTGTGCTGTTTTTATGTTCACTTTGAGCACACACACAGTGAACACTTTGCTATGAGAGTGACTTTTGAGGGATGTGATACTGTCAGTCCAATGCAGAGTGGTCTGCATGGGGCTCATCAGTGTCACACCATTTATCAGCCAGGCTGATCATGACACTGTTCTGGCTTGCTGGACAGAAACTTTGTGTAGCTCAAAGGAAAGAGCTGATCCAAGTCATATGGCAGCTATTTCCTTTGATCTTATAATGCCACCCAACAAGCACAGCTAATCTGACATGATCAGCCTGCTGTGGCACCCCCCCCCCCAACATCATCCCTGACACCATTCTCTAGCACCCCCCATACCTATTTTCATTGTGCAGACTGGGAAGGTCACCCCCTGGTGCACCAAATGTAAGGACCCTGCACCCTCCATGTTAAAATTCTGTGCAGGGGTGCCCAATCCCTCTGCCTACTGCTACCCTCCCACCCTCCCCATTTTCATTATTGAGACACTGAGGAGCCCACCCCAAGTGCCACCAACATAACCCCCCTCCATGTTAAAATGTCGGTACTGAGATGCCCAATCCCCCAAGCTGGCTGCAACCCCCCATCCTGCCCGTCTACATTATGCAACACTGTGGAGCCTACCACAGGTACTGCCAAGCATAACACCGATACTGGGGTGCCCAATCCCAGTGTTTGTACCTGACATAAAGAAAACCGTCCACTGTAGTTTTTTTTAAACACCCTGTAAAAAAGAAAACTTTCTATAGATGTCTGTTGCTTTCACCACCATTAATGTCCCCCCCACCAGACCCTCCCACTTGGCACCCACCCACCACCCCAAGCCCTTATTTGCCCACCAGAGGTCCAATGTTGTAATCCTCTCTGGACTGCAGATATATCTTACATAGATACGCAGATACATAGACTTTGTCAGCAGATAAGGACTGCCTGGCCCATCTAGTCTGCCCATTTTTCCTACCTTTAACTTATGTTGCAGACTGTAGTTGATCTGTGGCTTTCTTACTCTTCCCTTTTTCTAAGGTTCCCCTGTATGTATCCCATGCATTTTTGAATTCCTCCACTGTTTTTGCCCGTACCACCCCTGCAAGGAGGCTGTTCCAAGCATCCACCAACCTCTCTGCAAAGAAATACTTCCTCACATTATCCCTGATTCTTCCTCTCTCCAACTTCATCTCATTTCCCCTAGTTCTTTTCCTTCTTCTTTTCTAAAAGATGCTACCCTCCTGTACCTTATTGATCCCGTTAAGATATTTATACAACTCCATCATGTCCACCCTCTCTCTTCTCATCTCCAGGGAATACATACTGAGGTCTTCCAGCCTCTCCTCATATGACTTCTGGTGCAGACCCTGCATCATTTTTGTTGCCCTTCTTTGGACTGCTTCCACTCTGTCTATGTCCTTCCTGAGATGCAGCCTCCAAAACTGGACATTGTACTCCAGATGAGGTCTCACTAAAGATTGGTACAGTGGCATCACCACCTCCTTTTTTCTGCTTATGATACAACTCACTATGCACCCCCAACATCCTGCTGGTCCTTCTAATTGCCTTCTCACACTGTTCAGCCACCTTTAGGTCCTCAGATATAATTATTCCTAGATCCTGCTCCTATTTGTTGGCTGACACTACCTGCCCCCCCCCACACACACACACTGAGTACTCCTCTCTCAGGTTCCCGTGACCCAAGTGTATAATTTTGACGTCTTTCCATTGAATCTCAACCGCCATTCATTTGACCAATCCTCCAGCTTGCCCAGGTCCTTTCTCATTTTTTCCACCACCTCCCGGTGTGTCTACCCTATTGCAGGTCTGTGTGTCATCTGCAAAGAGGCACACTTTCCTCTCCAGCCCCTCTGCAATATCGCCTATGAAGATATTAAAGAGGACTGTGCCTAGCACCGATCTTTGAAGCACTCCACTGGTCACCTCCCTTTCTACAGACTGAACTCTCTTCACTACCACCTTTTGTATCCTACCGCTCAGCCAATTTCAAACCCAGACAACAACCCTGAATTTGACTCCCAGGCTGCTCAATTAGTTTATTAGCCATTTATGCAGGACGGTATTGAAGGCCTTGCTAAAATCCAGGTAGGCCACATCTACCGCCCCTCCCTGATCAATCTCCCTTGTCTCCCAGTCAAAGAAATCTATCAGGTTTGTTTGGCAAGACCTGCCTGCCATGAAACCATGCTGTCTCGGATCATGCTATCCACTGGATTCAAGGCATGTCACAATCCTTTCCTTGAGTAATAATTCCAACAATTTTCCTACCAGTGAGGTTAGGCTGATGGGCTATAGTCTCCAGCCTCTTCCTTGCTCCAGCTCTTATGGTGAGGGACAACATTTGCCCTCTTCCAGTCTGCCAGAACCACACTTGTTTCTAATGATTTGTTGAACAAGGCTGTCAGTGGTCCTGCTAGTACCTTTCTTAGTTCCTTTAGAATTCTGGCATGTATTCCATCCAGCCCCATTGCTTTATCTATTTTCAGGTTTTCTAATTCCTTTAGGACTCTATCTGCCTGTGAACGGACTGGTATCTACACTCCTCCCCGTGGTACTTCTTACACCTGGCTATGGTCCCTCCCCATCCCTTTCTACCATAACCACTAAACAAAAATATTTGTTCAGGATTTCTGCTTTTTTCTGGTCCCCTTCTGCTGACCCCCTCCCTTCCCTTTTTTAACTTTCACTGTTCAATGTCAGACCACAAATTGTGGAAATAGAAACACAGACATAGAAGCTGACGGCAGATAAGGACCACAAGGCCCATCCAGTCTGCCCTTTTCTTTTTCTACCTTATAAATGTGCCATCGGCCTTTGCTCTGTCAGTGGCCTATTTATTCATACTCATTTGTATTGCTCCCTTATGCCTATCCCATGCCTGTTTGAAGCCCTGCACTGTATTCATAGCCACCACCTCTTGAGGTAGGCAATTCCATGCATCCACCACCCTTTCTGTGAAAAAGAATTTCCTCACATTCACCCTTAATTGGCCCCCCTCTAATCTCATGCTGTGTCCTCTTGTCCTGCTATTTTTCTTATATTTAAACATGTTAGACTCTTTCACCTTGTTAATGCCCTTAAGGCGTTTGAATGTCTCGATCATATCACCTCTCTCCCTCCTTTGCTCAAGGGTATACATATTGAGCTCTGTTAATCTGTCCTTATGTCTTCTGATGCAGTCCCTGCACCATTTTAGTTGCCCTTCTCTGGACTGCCTCAATTTGGTTAATGTCCTTGTGAAGGTGTGGCCTCCAATACTGCACAGTACTCCAGATGGGGCCTAACCAGTGTCTTGTAAGAGGGATTACCTCCCTCTTTTACGACATGATGCCCTACTAATAACCCTAACTTCCCAGCCTTGCCTTCTGCTTTAGAGGTCTGCTTGGATGATTTCAGGTCATCAGTGATGCCCAAGTCTCTTTTCTTCCTTTGTGACTGCTAGCAACTCCCTCCCAGCCCATAGGTGTTTCAGGGTTTCTCTTCCTATGTGCATGATCTTGCACTTCTTGCATTAAATCCCAGTTGCCACTATTCTGACCATTTTGCTAGTTTATCCAGATCTCTTCTCATTCTGCCCACCCCATCTGGATCATCTACTCTGTTGCAGATCTTGGTGTCATCTGCAAACAGACAAACCTTACCCTCTAGTCCATCTGCAAGGTCACTAATGAAGATGTTGAAGAGGACTGGCCCCAGGACTGATCCTGAGGTACACTTGTGACTTGCTTCTTTTCTGACTGTACACCATTTACCACCACTCTCTGTTTTCTACCCGTCGACCAGTTTGCCACCCAGTTGACCAACTTCTGACCCACCCTGAGCCTACCCAGCTTATTTATCAATCTTTTATGTGGAACAGTGTCAAAAATAAGGTATGTGGTTCATTGTATTTCAATGGGGTTTTAAACTTACTGGCATAACCTGGGCATATTTAAATATTTTTGACCCAGTATTTCCACATGCCTTTTTGGGACCCCACCTCATGCACAACTGCAGTACAATTAGGCAAATCTGTCCAAAAAGATGATTTTGTGGTCGCTAAGCAAAATCACCTTTCAGGCAGAAGTTGAAAATGTTCTCTACTCTTGTTTATGTATTTTGATGTATTTTATTTATTTTAGATTCTTGCTTGCCTGTACAGCACCCAGAGCCTTTGGGATAGGGTGCTAGATAAATAAAATTGTACTTACTTCCTAGTTCATGAGGCGAGCTCATAAGAAGGCTATGTTGAAAATGTGGGGTAAAAATATTAAAAAACAACAAAGTTATGAGCCTGCATTGAAGTTTATGAATGTAGGCTTGTAACTTTCATAATTTTCAATATTAGACCCCAAATTTTCAACCTAGCCAATTCTTCACAGCGCCTCATGAATGTGACAGCTGTCATTTTTCAAATCCTGACCAAAATGTGTTTTCACACTTGTGGCACAAAATCACCTTTTGGGCAGGATTTGAAAATGTTATCCACCCTTGTTCATGAGGTGGGCTCATAAGAAGGCTATGTGGGGTCATAAGAAGGCTATGTTGAAAATGTGGGGTAAAAATATGAGAAAACAACAAAGTTATGAGTCTATGTTGCATCAACACATGCTTGTAACTGTGGTAATTTTCAATATTTTGACCCTAACTTTTCAAAATAGCCATTTATCTTTTCACACCACCTCATAAATCTGACAGATGTCATTTCTCAGACCCTACCCAAAATGTGTTTTAACCCTTGCATGGCTGTGGACCAATACAGGAGTCCAAAATTCCTATACATTCTAATACCATTGGCAGCCTAAGAGTTAACACGTGTGGTGCAAGATGATGTTTCAGCTACTGTTTTACAAATGACACCTGTCATGCTCAGAAGAAGTGGTCAAAAAAAGATTATGTTGAAAATGTGGGTTAAAAATGTGAACAACCAACTAAGTTATGAGGAAATTGCAACATCCCTTGTGTTACTCCACCTCCTGAACATGGCAGGTGTTATTTTTCAAATCCCCTCCAAAACTTGCTTCCACAGTCACACAGAGAAATCATCTTTCAGATGGGATTTTCAAAATTTCACCTGTCTTGATCATAATGTTGAAGCAGGGCACCACTGAAAATGAGACAATGCATCTCATCTGCTCTATCTGGGTAAATATATAGTGAAAGTGTGTATAGGCAAGACCTGGTAAAACAACAATATCAGCGGCGCATATTTGGCATCGACAAATGCTTGTTTACTATCTGTGCTGTCTCTTTTTGCCTTTAATCTTCTGTTCTCTTTTGTCCCTCCCTGTCTGTGCTGTTTCAGGTTTCTTTTTGCTTCTCTGTAAACCTTTTTAATTTCTTGGGACTTTGCTGTTGTCCTTTCTGTTCTGCACTGTTAGATTACCTCTTGAGCTCTTGCTGTCATTTCTTGTTTGCTTGTATAGTGAATTTCTATAAACCGCCTCTCCAAGGCTCAGAGCGCCTATACAACTCACACGTTTCAGTGATCTATAAGATCCTATTCTCTGTGCCCTTGTTTTTTTTGTTTGTTTGTTTGTTTTTTTGTAATTTTCTTTGGTAACCGGCTAAGGCTCACTAGTCACAAGTGCTTATTTTCAGGGGTGACCATGGAGCACTGGGGACGTTAAGTGACTTACTCTGAGTCACACAGCATACAAATGGAGGTTGTGGGTTTTAAACCCAGGTCTGCTGAATGTACCTAGCTTATTCACAGCTTGTTACTCTAACCTCTAGGCTATACTGCAAACCCTTTTTCATTCTTGCACTGTGCATTTTTTAATTTCTCTTCTTTTAGTACAGTGTAGCCCAAAATTGTGAGCTGCTCCTTTGCATTCCACCTGACCAAATGTTCACAATTTTGCTGCTACCTTGATCACGTGCCACCTCAGCTGTTTCCTGATGTTGCTTCTACTGCCCCTCATTGGCATTATTCACCACCATAGAACCTAAGGGAAAGTACCATTGCTATGTTCTGAAGTTTTAGTGGTTCAGAGCGTGTTTACTGGATACAGGCAAGTGCATTGTTCTCTAGTTCTGTGTGAGCAACAAGGGGACAGGCCAGTAACAGGAGTGACAAAAACAGAAGAGGGCAAGATAAGTCACACAACACATGTGATTGTGATGATGCCAAATGATGGACAGTGGGAAGGGGGGGCACGATGAGTGGGACAACCAAATCACAGCCACAAATTACAGGCAAAGCAGCAACTCCTCACTACCAGCCAGATTTTAAACTGGCAAAAGAGTTTTTTTGTAGCAATGTGCCCCATGCCAGTGTTAAACTTGAGTCCTGGCCTGAAAATGATACTATTAAGCCCATTTTTGGGTGACTCATTTCATTTTGTCAAGGTCTAACACACCTATCTGACCACATGTAAGAATGTTGACAAAAACCATGAAACACTTGTGTGTGTTTCTGGAGCTTGATAGATTTGGGTTCACTGGTACAGAATGGCAGGATGAAACTGCCAGCTACACAATTATGTGTGTCTCTTCAATGAGGAAGGCAATAAACTGTGCATCAAAATAAAAATGGTACAGAGGTGGAATAAGCACCCTCTGGCCATTGTCCTTCCTCTTATCAGACAATTCCTCACCTTCTAACTAAAAAAGAAGTCACAGGTGTTTTATCACCAAAATAATCATCACTATTTTACTGCTGTGAGGTGGAACCTGTCACAAACCCACTCAGAAGGTCAGTCCTCTACTCCCAAAGTGCCAACCTCCAAGCGCAGTCTTGTGAGCAGTTTAACAGAACATGGTAACCCTCTTGTCTGTTTTGTGCGTTTGGATCAACTTTTGGTCTCCAGTCTTGAAGGGATTCAAACTGTGAACCTCTTGCTAGCATACCCAATGCACAGGCTCAGATAATTTTGTCTTCGGGGGGGCCAGATATCTTTGACTACGGGCACCTAACCAGGTGTACAGAAATGAACCCTTAAAAACTTTAATAAAGACCTCAGATTTAAAACGCTTCTCTTTCCAGTTTGGTATCACCATTCAAGCTTATGACTAGTGTCAGCTATAACCATATATACTTTTCTTACAAATGAAAGAAATTCAAAGACAGACCAAGTATGCTCTAAAAAGAGTTTTACTAGAATAGATAATAATATGTAAAACATACAGTACAGAACTATTATATCACAAGACATACAAAGCTATTAAAAGAACAAGGTTTTAAACAGTGCAATTCTTACTACAGTACTTAGTCTCTAAATACCTGCTTAAAAGTTCTCACAGATGTTTCTTTGTCAGAGTTTAGATAAAAGTGTCTATGTGAAGTCAAACAGAATAATGTTTAACATCTGGTTTTCCCCATTTACTTGCATGAGGTCACCTAGCTCCTCCCTGTCAGAATATATAAAAAAGTATTTATATAAAAAACAGGGTGTCTTTTCCAAGTATTAAATTCTGCAACCTCAGCATGACTCATGTCCTCCAAATGACATTTCTTTGATTTCATGTTAAGCTTCCCCCTTCCAGAACATGAACGCATCTTTATGATTTCACACCAGTTTACTAAACCTGGTTTCCTCTCCTAACGTCATAAAATGGATATGCTCAACTCAGGCCTCTTCCAGCCTGTAATTAACTTTAGATAAAACAGGATATCCTTGATCAAGGTCTGTTCTACTCTGTCACTAGCTTCAGGCCTGCCATGTAACATCTGGTATCTAAAACCTGTGTGAGTGTGTGTGTGTGATCTCACATGCTGTTTCAGCATTTTCTCATGGCTTTCATCTTTTCAGCTGAAACCTGGGGGGGGGTGAGCGACAGAGTTTCAGCATCTCTCATGACAGACAGTCCATAACCCTTTTTGATATTACAAATAAATGATACTACAGCACTCAGAACTGGCTGTCCATGTCACAGAACCAAGCCCTGAAAACATCTGGAGTGGATCACAAATCTGGATGAGCATCCTTATCATACTCAGGCACATCCACATGTGCCTGTTGTGAGCCTCCTTGGCCTGAGGGACATGACTGAGTTTTGCATGTCTCTGCACGTGAGCCCTGCAGTTCCTTGTCATGAAAAAGATCCCATCTGGTAGATGAAGTAGGGGACAGTGCAACTGAAATTTGCCACAGCCAACTAATTGGCCAGATGTACCTTCCCCAGCGACATTACCAGACTGGGTGTTAGGAGTCAATTCTTTTTATGTTTCATTCACTAAACTAGGAAAGGCAAAAGCACAGAAAAGAGACTGCCTCATGCTCCTTAGATGTATTTTTCATGTTTTAAAAGAAAAGAGTCTGCAAACAGCCATGGTGCCAAAACAAATCCTCCTTTTGCCAATATAGAAAGAACCAGAGTTTAATAGTATGCATGGATGACTCCTAAAAGATTATGCAAAAAAAAAAACTGCCACAAAAGTGATGCAAACCCCCTAGTTTACATCAGCAAACCCCAGCACAAGCATATCCTGTGGAGGCTAAACTACACGAATAGTGCCATTGAAATTAAGAGTACGTCCGCAAAAATGTTGATACCTGCAGACAGCTGAGAAATGCACAAACAACAACATAAACACAGTTACAGAAAAAAATGAGGCAAACAGCACAGGTGCATGTGTGTGCTTGCACTGGTGTTAGAAAATGATGCTCATACCTTCAGGTAGTTAAACCTCACCTACAAACAGTGCTCCCAAATGGCTGTGACAGCCCTGAAGACTTGAAAAACAGAGCCCTACAGGAACACACCAAGCTGCAGTTCAACATAGGGGGAAGGACACTGTAAAATAAAGGAACAAAATTTCCAGGCTTACCTTAGGCACCAGGCTAAGAAAAGGAAACAAAATATAGCTAGAATTGCTTTATTCTTATCTTACACCCTTAATCTTTTGCCAAAGCAAGCAGAACTCACACAGACCTTACCAACAAAGCAATTTGTGACAAAATAAAACAGGATTGTCAATTTAAATTTAAAACAGGCATGACTTGAATTTAGAGAGCACTGCTTATAGAAACACAATATCCTCCTCCTAGAGATACTTTTAGGGAGGAAAAAACAATAACAATTGAAATGATTCGAGTCAAGTTGAGGAGCTGCTGGAAAGTGCATGTCTCTTCACACTAGCATAGAAAGACTGAGGAGTGAGAGACTATGGAATCCCTATACCACAGACAATCCATGCTGATGTCACACTTTGAGCTGTGCTAGTGTCCTTCACATGGATGCATCTCACACATTTGTCATAAACTCCCAGTGACAGTGTAAAGGGCTACAGAAATGCGGGCTCTCGAAAATACTTCAAATAGAGGCATTGCTCATGAGTGGTCAAAAAAGGGACTCAATCATGAGGAAATGCAAATGTAGAAAATGTTACCAATGGTAGTCCCTTGCCAACCAGTCAAGAAAATGTGCATGCATACAAACTTTCAATGTTTTTATTGAGTACGCAGTTTCTTTATAAATTTTTGCATTTAGAATAGAGGTTTCCTTATCAGTACAAATGCTCTGAAGAAGATGCGATCACGTCAAAACATCAGTGTGAATGTGCCTGTACAGTATGTAAGGCAGCAGGAAGCTGTAAACTAACACCCATGGATATGGGGTTCAAGAAACTTTGTTTGCTTTTGAATGGACCTTTGCCAATCAATTGCGGAATGGCACTTAGAAGAAAACCCAAAATAAATGTTGAGGCTGGGGTTTACGATTCTCAGCTGCCTCTCAGAACTTCAAGCCATGTTTGGGGCTGTTGGTTTTTCTTCTTTTTTTCTGATGGCACCTCTCAGGCCTATTAAGGGAACTTGTGTTCTAAATAGAAAAAGCTGTAAAGAAACTGTGTAGCTAGTAAAAAAAAAAAAACATTTGGAGTTTCCCTTGATATGCTCACAAACATTTCTGGCCAGCTGGCAAGGTGCTACCATTGGTAAAGGTTCCTGCATAGAAACTGGGGCCCGATCTTCAAAGAGCGAAGAATGGCACAAGCCCCCGTGCATTGAACACATGGCACATTGGGCTTGTAGCATTCTACTAGTCAGCAACTGGGATTTTCTATCCTGTGCACTGACTACCATGAGTTACACCAACTTTTTCTGGCCCAACTTGCGGCAATCGCGGAGGCCATTTTTATGGAGCTTGCTCCAGATACTTAGTGCAAGCTGCTATAGATCAGGTCAACTGTTACAACTGCGTCCAACCTGCAAAAACTGGATACAGTTGCAGCAAACCCAGTCACTGCACCGCCAATTTCTAAGTGTGGCACTACCCTTTGAAATTTGGGCCCCTGGACTCTGTTTTCTGGTGTTACTTGTGGCTCACACACTGATCTCATTTGCTGACATATACATACATATACACATACACGAATGCATACACGCATAAATACATACACACATTTGAGATCAAGAGACTCAGAAATACATAATCACATCAACAGAGTTGCACAAATGTAGTTATGAAAAGTTTTCTCATTCATCCTTTTCTACTAATCACTATCTGAAAAGAAGTGATAATAAAGCAAGTTTCTGCCATTCCAGGCAAAGATTTTATTCCAGCCCTTCATGATTTATAACAAAAACACTTACACTGTGGATCTAACTTCCATGCTTTATTCTCTTAGAATGACTGAGGAGCTTTTTTCCCACTGACAAAGCCAGTTATAATTCCCTGTAACAACTAGCTGTAACGGCAAACACGCATAGCTTTGTCAAGGGAAAGCTTTAAGACACTGAGTGGCTCCCACTGTACTGTTTACCTGTCTCAGAGACACTTGCTGAGGCAAAAATATGCTCCCCGACAGTTATATAAAACAAGGCATGGGGTGGTGTGTAAAACTCAAATTTTACACACACACACACACACCATGTGGGATGCTTAGATAAATCCCTTGACTTCATTCCCAGGGTTTATGTTACATCCCATGCCTCATGTGAGTGTAAAATTCTCATGACACAGACCACCCCATGCATATGTATTAGCCCCCAAAGTCCTTCTTTCTCAGTGACAGTCCCAGCAGCAGTGCAATGAAATTGGGCAAAAAATATGACCCTAAATTTTTTTTTTCAATATCAAATATTCCAGGCATCTTCTAGTTTTATTTTGTGGTAAAATGTTCTAGTTCCACCAAAATTTAAGTATTATATAAATGTTTCATTTCTTTTTCAAGAAAAGAATGGTTGCCACATTTGATTTAAAAATAGCATTATAGACCTGGCATAGAAAAAGAATTTGTCAGCAGAAAAGGACCGCATGGTCTAGCCAGTCTGCTAGTCGTCCTTATTTAGTCTGTTTCCGAAGATCCTGACTGGTCTCTGGCGAGCCTCCCTCCTCTTGTCTATTTTTTGATATTCCCTTATGTCTATCCCATGCATGCTTGTAGCCCCCTACTGTTTTTGCCTCCATCACTTCCTTTGGCACTCTGTTCCAGGCATACACCACTATTTCACTGAAGCAGTACTTCCTCACACATTCCTCTTAACACTCCCCCTCCCAGCTTCACTGCAGGCCCTCTGGTCCTGATGCTCCTTCTCATTTCAAAGACACTCCCCTACTGCACCCTATTCACCCCTGTGAGGTACTTCCAGGTCTCTATCATGTCCGTCTCACTCTCTTCTGGGGTGTAAATGTTGAGATTCCTCAGTCTTTCCTCACAGGGTTTTTTGTTGCAACTCCTGCACCCTCTTAGTTACCCTCATCTGGATTGCCTCCACCTTGTCCATGCCCTTTCTGAGGTGGGGCCTCCAGAACTGGACATAATGCTCCAGGTGATGTCTCACAAGGGAGTGATAAAGTAGCAACACCACCTCCCTCCTTCTGTTGGAGATACCTCTCCTTGTGCATCCCAGCATCCCACTGACCCTACCCACTGCTTTATCACACTGCCCTGCCACTTTGAGAACATCAGATATAACAACCCTAAGGTTCCTTTCCTGCTGAGTGACTGCCAGTACCTTCCCCAATCCTATACTCTGTTCCTGGGTTCCTATGCCCTAGGTAAATAATTTTGCACTTTTCAGCATTGAACCTCAACTGCCATGCTCTTTATCATTGAGTTTCCCAAAGTCCCTACAAATTCTTTCCACCCCTTCTGAGTGTTGACCCTATTACAGATTTAGGTGTCATCTATAAAACAACACACCTTCCCTTCCAGTTCTTCTGCAATGTCTCTTATGAAGACATTAAAGAGGACCAGTCCTGGTACTGAGCCCTGCAGCACCCTGCTGGTCACTCTACCCTCATTGGAGTAAGTGCCATTAACCACCACCCTCTGTCATCTAGCCATTAACCAATTCATTACCCAATTTTGGATCCTACCCCTAGGCTGCTTAATTTCTTTATCAGTCTCAAATGCTGCACAGTGTCAAGGACCTTGCTAAAGTCCAGACAGGCCATGTCCACTGCCCTGCCCTGATCTATTTCCATGGCTATCCAGTCAAAGAAATTAGATTCATCTGGCATGACCCCACCCCCACACTGTGATTCCGTGCTGACTTAGTTCTTGCAGCCCACTGGAAGGTACTCGATCCACCATTCCTTTAAAAGGATTTCCATTAACTTCCCTGCCGCCGATGTGATACTGACAAGCCTATAGTTGCTAGCTTCCTCACTGCTGCTGCTCCTATGGAGAGGGACCACACCTGCCCTCCACTAGTCCTCCACAACCATGCCTGTTTCCAGTGAGCTGTTGAGTAAGGCCGTCAGTGGGCAGCTAGCACCTCCATAAGTTCCTTTAGTACCCTTGAGTGTATTGTGTCCAGTCCCATAGCCTTGTCCACATTCAGAGCTGCAGGTCCCTTCAGGACTCTTGCCTCTGAAAATGGATTTATGCCCACCACCCCCCCTTGTTTCTGCTGCTCCCTGGTGGTTCATCCCCACTCCACTATGAAGACTGAGCAGGAGTACATGTTCAGGATGTCTACTTTTCCTTGATCCTCTTCTGTGCAGTCTCACGCTGTTTCCCTCCTTATCCTAAATGTGCCTCCCCTTGATTGCCTCTTCTCACTTATGTACCTGAAAAAAGTCTCATCTCCTTTAGCTACCCCTTTGGCTATACTTTCCTCTGTCTGGGCCTTTGCTCCCCTCACTACCGTTCCTGCTTCACTCTGTTTTACTTGGTATACTTTCCTGTCTTCCTACTGCTTTTCCCTTCTGCTTTTACTCACTTCCTTAACACAGAGCCTGGTTGCCTTATTATGTTCTCTCTTGTCTTTCCCCACTGTGCCTCTTCTCCTCACTAACAATCCCCTAGGAGGTAGTATGGGGGAATTTTTTTTTTCATTTTGTTAAATGGGTAGGCCCACAGGAACCAGAGGTTCCTTTTTCAGGGGCAACCCAGAATTAGTTACATGTAGGTAAAGCAGATATCATAACAAGTGGTACAGAAGGAGAATACAGTTGAAAGGTAAATTCATAACAGCGACAATCAATAAACAGTTGTTATTTACAGCAGGTTACATTCATACAGTGGAGTCAAGCAGGGCTGGGCAACTTCATAGGGTAGGGCTAGACTAAACGTTTGGGGGAAGTTGAGTACAGTAGAAGGTAAGGGAGCAAGTGCTAGAACTACATGCAACAACTAGAAGGTACATTGGTGCTGCACACAGAGGTGTGTTTTTAGACCCTTGTGAAACATAGAATTTGATGGCAGATAAGGACAGCTTGGCCCACCTAGTCTGCCCATTTCCCTACCTAACAGATAAGCTGCAGATCCTAGTTAACCAACAGCCTACTTCTTCCTACCCCCCCCACCAGAATTGCCTTATGTCTGTCCCATGCATTCTTGAATTCCCCCACTGTTTTTGACTCTATGACCTCCTCAGGAAGGCCGTTCCATGCATCTACAACCCTCTCTGTGAAGAAGTACTTCCTCACATTACCTCTGAGCCATCCTCCCTCTATCTTCAAATTGTGCCCCCTTGTTCTTGCACATTTCTTTTTCTGAAAGATGCTACCCTCTTGGACTTTGTTGATTCCCTTGAGGTACTTGAAAGTTTCTATCATGTCCCCCCCCCTTTTCTCAAGGCTATATCGAAGGAACCAGCTGAGTGTAGGTCGTCTGGTAGAGTATTCTAGAGTTTATGGGCTGAATGCACAAAGGATTTAGTTCCAAGTGTAGTCCTTGTCCTGGGTACCTCGAGTAATGTCTTCCCAGAAGTGCAGAGTGTTCTGCAGGAGTGCTTGGGGACGAGGAGGCCTTCAAGGCTTGAGGGAGCTGATTCATTGATTAGTTTGTATGCTACAGTTAGCAGGGGGTACTGAAGCCTACTAGGCAGCGAGGGCCAGTTTGAGGAGGCCAGCACATCACAGTGGTGTGTCCTAAGAGGGGACATTGCAGTGAAATGTCTTATTTTATAGTATAGCAGCTCCAGCCTATAAGTTTCAGTTTTTCCTATGGACTGGAGGATGGAGACGGCATAAGTAAGTTTAGGCAGTAGGATACTTTCTGCAATTGCAAGTCTAGAGTCAGGAGTGAGTTGTTTCTTTAGCCAAAATAGGAGACCCAGTTTCTGGTGGATAGTGCAAGTTGTTTGCTCCACCTGGGCCTTGTACGCGGAGCCTTAGTCAAGTATTACCCCAAGGAGTTTGACCAAATCCACTACCTCAATCTTACTCCCTGCTAACATGGTGATAGGGAGCAGGTGGCTTCTATCAGTACCAAGATGTCTGGGGCCAAACAAGATAGCTTTGGTCTTTTTGACATTTAGTACCAGACTATTTGCCAGTAACCATTGTTCCAGGCATAGTAAGTCCTGGTTCAGCTGGGTGCTGAGCGCCAGGGGTTCTCCAGAGCTCTTATAGAAGATGGCGTCATCCATCTATAGTAAGAGTTGGCTGCTCCCACAGTTGTTGCTGATGTCAGTAATGATTACTGCGAATAGGAGGGGGTCCTAATATCGTGCCCTGGGGTACACTGACTGAGATACTTAGCTGGGTAGAAGAGACGCCTCTCCATCCGATGACTTGGGTTCTGTTGGATAGGTAGTGGGTGAATCACACTAATGAGTGCACATTGAGTCCAAGGTCTGTGAGCTTTTTGAGGAGTAGCTCATGACTAACCAAGTCAAAAGCCTTGGTTAAGTTTATGAAGATTGTCCCAGTGAGGGTACCATTATCCATCTCCTGCAGTACACTAGCAGTAAATCTGATTAATGCAGTGTCAGTGCAGAGGTTGTGCCTGAACCTGTGCTGCTGAGTGGAAATACAGTGGTGCATTTCCAGGTAGTCCCTTATGTCTTCCCTCCTTCCTGACCTCTGCTGCCTCTACCTCTTGCTTAACCCCTCTCCACTTCCCTTCCCCCACCACTTCCTACCCCTTTGGTTCCTGCTGACTGAAGTCCTATGTAGAAATCAATGTGTAGTATTCTATCTCTTGTATCTCATTTGTTATGTTCTGACTTGGTCAAAACTTCCTGAACTTACTTTCATCTTTTTATTGCTGCATTGTACATTTATACCTGTAATCTTACTGTATAATTTAGTTTTTTGCTATCATCTATAAATGTTCTTGTAATGTTCATTTTTTTATTTGCTTATGTAATACCTGGGTCTACCCTGAAAATGGGACTGTATTTGTCTCAGTGGTCTTACCCGGATACCAAAATAAATAAATACAAATAAATAAACTGATTGTACACTAGTCTTTCTTGCACCTTGGCCAGAATATAGAGGAAAGAGATGGGCCTGTAGTTTTCTATTGTTTCCCTGGGACCACCTTTGTGGACAGGAACTACTATTGCCTCTTTCCATTTTCCTGGGATTTGCCTGAACAGGAAACATTTGCTGACTAACATTGTGATTGGAGATGCTATGGCGGGGGCAGCTGCCTTCAGTAGTCTAGGCTACAGCTTGTCAGGGCCCGCGCAGCTACTCGATTTTATTTTTCTGAGCAGAGCCAAGACCTTGCTATTGGTAACTAGTCTGAGGTGAAATTTAGGGGGCAGGGGGCCAGATTCCTTAGGTCTGGAGGAGGGGGGCTGTTGGACCCATTTTTGTATTTATCTAGGTTTGTGAAGTTTTGGTTGAAGGCGTTGGCCGCTGTCTGGGGATCACTGAGTGTTCGGCCATCATGAGTGATAGGGCCATTTGTGGAGCAGGGACCTCCCTTGATAAGGGCATTTACCTGGGCCCAAAATGTTTTGGGAGCAACCAGATTGTGCTGTTGTAGGTCTCTGATGTATTGAAGTTTGGCAGTCTTACTGCACTTCTTACAGGAATTTTGGAGCTCCCTGAATCTGACCCAGTCCGCCTGCTGGCCAGACTTCTTATACTGACACCAAGTTTTGTCTCTCTACACCATTAGTTTCTTTAGACATGGAGTTACCCACTTGTAGCACTGACCCGTGACCCTGAGCTTCTTAACTGGGGCATGTTTGTTGGCGACGGACAGAAAATTGTTTACAAAGTACTCAAGAGCAGCACCACACTGGGGAGTGAGCAGGTATGAGTCCAGTCAATTTTCTCAAGGGAGGCCTGTAAGGATTCAGATGAGAAGTTTGAGAAGTCACCAGCTGCAAACATTCTGGGAGGCACTTGCCAGAGAGGGGTAAGGGTTAGGATCAAGAAAATAAAAGAAAACTCATTGTGCACACTATAGAAGGTACCTAAAAAAGAAAATCTGACAGGTATGCTGATGTTTATATTAACTGTAACTGAAACTAGCTTTTTGGAAGAACATTCTTGTTGCACTGTTACTTTAAAGAGTGCAGTGATTTATATCCTAGCCAATCTCCCTTTGGCTCCAAACTGTTTTCCAACCCAGTGCCAAGTCCTGTTCTGAGTGAGATGCTTCCTCTCACTTTCCTCACATGGAGACTTTTTACAGCATGGGTATTCTGGAAGCTGTTTAGCTGCCATGATAATACTGAAAAACTTAAACAACAAGCTCTGTCATTGGCTAATAAACAAGCAGTGATATCTTTCACTAGCCTGTACATCATGAATGTGGGATGCATTTTGCAACTTTCTGCAAGGCATACAATAAGCGGATTCACATGCCAATTTGCAGCTCAAGAATTGGCAAATGCTATTCAACTGCCAGCGTGATTAGCAGTGAGTGTTAATCATATTGCTTAGAAATGCTGGCACAGGCCGGCCCGGTGGCGCTGAGGGTTGAGGCACTGGATGCCACACCTCGCGCCACACCGGTGACCCGGGTTCGGGAACAAGCCTGGGCCGTCGGAGGTCAGCAAGGGAGGACTGGAATTGAGCATCCGTAGACTGCTCTCCCAGTCCTGGGGTGGGTTGGGGAATCTCACCGCACTGTAGCGGCTCCTGGGGATGCTCAGGGGCACTACACGTGCTGGCGATCTGAAGGGGGAACATGGCGGACGTCGGCACGCATTGCCCAGACGTCACTGCATGTCCGCTTTCCAGGGGACCAATCGGAGGAAAATGGCTGGGTGCGACCGTGCAGCTTGATGGCCATGCTCTGATCCACCTGGAGGACTTTGGCAGAATCCTGTCGGGAGGGTCTGAAGCTGTCCTGGCTGGCTGAGGCAGAGGGGAGCCCTCCAGTGGGATAGTAGATGGCCATCCCAGATCCCCCAGTGCAGTCTGAGCTCACACAGTTCTCGGGTGGGCCAGACCCAATGACTGGATGCCCAAGCCAGTAGTGTGCTGCAGCAGGTGGCAAAAAGCATTACATAAAAAAAAAAAAGAAATGCTGGCACTGTTTTTTTAAAACAAAACTGGGGGACCTCCCTCCCTTCCCCAAGCCAAGGTCTTCCTTTCCTCCCCTTCCATTATTTCTGTCTCCCCAAACTGGCTGTGATTGGGCACGGACATCTGAAGCCCCCCACCCTCCTCTCTAGCTGGCTGATTGGTATGTGGACATCTGAGACCCCCCACTTACTCTCAGTGTGAGAGAAATGTAACTCAGTCCTTTGCTTATGCCCAACTGCCGTGGAAGGAACCAGTGAACAGACCAGAGAAAAACTGACGAAAATGGTGAATTTTCTTTTTTTTTTTTTGTAGCGTTTATTTTAGTGATGGATGGAAAAGCTTGCAATTAATTTGAAGTTTTCTTTGTATTTTACAGGGCCACCTGGGAGCCAAGTGAGTGAGCTGCCAGTGAACTGCACAGCAGTCCAGGAACCGAGGAGGCCAAGCGCCACGAGGAGATGAGGGAGCTGTGAGGAGCCTAGGCAGAGTGCTGTGAGGAGCTGAAAGCTGAATAGGCCTGGAGAAGGAGATGAGCATGGAGAGCAGCTGACTGACATGCAGAGCAGTACAGCAGGCAGACGATGATGCAGGCAAGCAGCAGAGTGGAGCATCATGAGGATAGGGGACTCTGTAAAAACAAGTGAACACTTTTTATTCCTTATGGGTGGGGAGGTGAGGAAAGAGACCATCAGCAGGGCAGGCTTGGCACTCAGAAATGGTGGGGTAGGGGGGGCGTTGCTGCACAAATGGAAAAAAGGGCACATGATGCAAGCAAGCCCAAATTAAGGAAACACTACAACAAGCAGGTGATTCTGGGTACAGAACTGTATCCTAAGGGAGATTTTTTATTTTATCTATTTATTGAGTCTCGTAATTAATACCTTTGAGCCAGGGACTCTTTTAAAAAGGCTCCACATCCAAAAGCAAATTATACAGAGATGGAATAACAGACACGAATACATTGGGTACAAGTAAGCAAGCTGGGTGAGATACAATAAACCCAGGACACTTGAAAATAAACCTAGTACATAGAATACATAATAAAACTGATATTAAGCGCTAGGGTTAAAAAGGAAAACTGAAGTTGGTGGGCAAGTGTACAAGTAGAGAGGATGAGGGGGAAAACTGAATTGAAGGCACACGGCAAGCCCCAAAGGGAACATTGAACAGCCTGCAAAGAGTGACTTTGTAGAGAAAACAGTAAAGAAATTCATTCAGTCATGGGGGCAAAACAAAACTCTTGTGCCTCAGTGCCTGAGTGCCAACCCTGTAAGGACAAAGGGGGAATTATAAGTTCTGTGCCCTGCAAAATGTAGCGATCTGGACAGGATAACAGCCTCCTGCTGAGTGCAACCATGTGAAATCTATGTAAAAATAAGAAAAACAGTATTGTGCCTTGCATCAATGATAGAGACAGAAAGGAGTAGAGGGAAATAACTGAAGTTCTGTGCCCTGCATTGGCAGTAACATTTTGCCATAAGTGGCAAGTGCCAGATTGTCCTATGTCTTGCTTAGCCAAGTGCTTATTTGCAGTGAATATTGAAGACAAAACTAAGTTAGTGGCCTTCCTCGCAGTGATGATGAAAGACTGAAATATTATTGGAGTTAACTCTGAGTCACTCTAAAGTGTTGTGCCCTGCTTTTGCAGTGATTAAAAAAAATAATGTAACTGTAATCATTATTCTGGTAGCCATTGACTTTGTCCTGGAACATGCAGTGAAATCACTGTGTAAAAGTTAAAACGAATGACGTGCCCTGCACACTGTTTTTTTTGTTCTATATGTCATATGCAGGAGATGCTGCATGGGAGAGGAGGGTTTTGTGTTGGGCTTGATTCCGAATGCTGCTAAGGAGGGGGGGGGGATGATTTAACCACCGTTATATTCAGATTTGCAGAATATGTCCAGTCTGCCAGCCTGTTTGGGGGAGGTGGTTAACCACCTTAGCAGCTGCTACAGTGTATGCTGGGAAAATGTAATTAATCCTGGAAGTTCACCCTTCTATTCTGCCATCTTCTGGGTCCATGCTTTCTCTTCACATGAAGTTATTGTGCTAAGAGGCAGCCTTTACTTCATAGGAAGAAGACCGCATTGTACAATTGCTTCGCAGAGGCTGGGGTGGGGACAGTCACGGTTACTGACTTCTTCGCCTAATATACACTGCTACAGTTTATACCACTGTGCTTATTGATTTACAAAGCTCACCCGCTCTGACAGTTTGTCTGAGGGAGGTGGTTGACCACCTTAGCTGCTGCTGCAGTCTATGTTCAGAAAATTAATTAACCCTGGCAGTTTGCCCCTCTTTTCTGCTGTCATCTGGATCTATGCTTTCCCTTCACATCATGTTATTGTGCTATTGGCCTTTACTTCATGGGAAGAAGACTGTGTTGCTCAAAGGCTATGGAGAGGCTGGGGTGGGGACAGTCACAATTATTGAACTGTTATCCAACATAGACTGCTGCAGCTTCTGCTGCTGTTAACGCCTGCTGCCCATAAACAATATGCTTGCAACAGAGGAAACATTCACCCTGCTCCACCTCATCATTCCCCAAAATAAAATAGCACACTGAAATGTATTACTTTTGAAATTCACCCGAAGTGCACAGGTAGGACCCTGTCTGGGTCTACTCTCTAACTTGAAACTTTTGAATTTCAGACTGACCTGGCAAATGAAGTAAAACTATCAACTGCTGAAGGATGGTGTGAAAAACATGATCCAGAAAAAAACTGGTTACAAATAAATCAGTGAGGGAGATTTTTCAGTGCATACAAGTTGCAATTGTGCTATGAATACAAAGATGAGCTATGTTGCTTGAGAAACTTCAGGGTGGTATTAGTTGCAGGGATAACAGGCCCACAGCTGAAAGTTGACATGATCCAGAAACAACTAGCAACAGCACAGTGCAAGAAAACTATTAGCATTAGGAAATGTAGTAAAACAAGGTCACCACTTGATATATATCGACACACCACAATTGGTAAGTACAGTCAAGAAAGAGGGGTGGAGAGGAAGGGGTTGGAACCCAGATCGAGCTCAGACATTTAAACAATTTTAATTTTTTTGCAGGGAGAGCTTTCAGTAATGCAGAGGAGAAGCATTGAATGATTGTAGGCAGGCTGATGGAGATCCTGTATATGATGGCCAAAGAGGACATCCCAGTTAAAAAAATCTGAAGCAATAGCAGAACAAGAGAAGTGCTACAGCGTGCCTTTGGGCAATAAATACATTAGATTTGTTAGTGAGAAAGAACTCACAATGTGTTTTGGCAAGAACCTTGAAGAAAACCTGCTAGCAATTGTCAAAAGTGCACATTTTTTTTACTGCTTATGGACAGTAGTACTGACAGTGGTGTAACTGAAAAGGAACTCATACTGCATACATCATTTTTGTTAATCCCAAAAAAGGCCAAATCTCCAACTAAATACTGTAGTAGATTGTAGCTTTAGTATAAAAACAAGCATTTGTCAATGCCGAATGTTGTCTCGCTGGCATTGGCATTGGTAGTGCTGGAGTTAGAGACGCATAATAGGAATGACAGTGAAGTATTGAAGTGACGCCAACCCCACCCCCACCCTGTAGAGATGGACAGGCATTGGGGTGTGCCTTTGGGTCATCAGTTATAACGCTCATGCCATTGTACTTCACCCTACCCTGTAGACACTGACAAGTGTTGTGGCGTGCTTCGGGGTCTTTGGGCGTTATACTTACCCCATTCCATAAGGAAATATGCTGAGGTGGGTGCAGTATAGGAGAATGGGGTTAACTTTGTGGCCGAACAGTGCAAGGCACACCACGATGCCTGTCACTGGCTGCAGGGTGGTTGGGGGTGGAATGTTGTGAACATTACAGCCGATGATCCCAAGTCACACCCTTGATGCCTGTTGGTCTCTACAGGGTGGCGTGCTACAGTTGGAAACCCTAACACCGTAGGCATTTGTTGGTATTTTTACTCCAGATTTTCAACATGGGCTGCTTGTGAGCCCACCTCATGAAAAGTGGCACTATCAGTTTATTAGCTAAAAGGTGGTTTTGCACAGTGGCTATGCCATTTGGTGACACAGGGATGAAAAAAAATGTGGGACAGTATGTGGAAAATGACAACTGTATTGTTCATGAGGAGATGTAAGAAAATGGCAACGCTGAAAATCTGGAGTGAAAATATGAAGAATTGGTGAAGTTATGAACATGCATAGAAACTGTGCAACACATGTCCGTAAACCAATTATTTTGGGAATTTTTTTAACCACATGTTTAACTTAGGCATTTTGGGACCTCCCCTCAAGAACACTGGCACTGTAACTTTGTTAATTTGTCCAAAACGTTGATTTTGCACAGTGACCACGCCATTGTGCGCCACAGGTGCGAAAACACATTTAGAACAGGATGTGAAAAATGACAGCTGCACTGTTCATAAGGAGGTATGAAAAAATGCCAGTGTTGAAAATCTGGCAAGAAAATATTGCAAATTTGCGAAGTTACAAGGGTGCGTGGAAACTGCGCAACACACATTTGTAACACAGTCATTTTATGGAATTTTGTCACCAAGTTTTCAAAATAGGCATTTTAGGACTTCTGCTCATGAACAGTGTCACCGTCATTTCCTCAAACTGTCCCGACTGATTTCGCACAGCAACCACGCTATTCTGCACCGGACATGCGAAAACACATTTCAGCCATGCTATGTAAAATGACAACTGTACTGTTCGTAAGGAGGTGTGGAAAAATGCCAATTTTGAAAATCTGGAGTGAAAATATTACAAATTCACAAAGTTATGAGCATGCATGGAAACTGCGCAATGCACGCTCGTAAAACAGACATTTTTTTATTTTTCCCACCAAATTTGCAACATAGGCTTTTTGAGAGCCCCCCTCATGAACAGTGGCACTGTTGTTTCATTAATCGGTCCCGAAAGGTGATTCCACGCAGTGACCACAAAGCCACCTTTTGGGACCGAATAACGCCATGACAGTGCCTGAATTCATGAGGAGGGGTCCCAATAACCCCATGTTGAAAATTTGATGACAAAATTTCCAAAAATGGATGAGATATGCACCAAAGTTAAAAAAAAAAAAACTATTGATGCCATCATACAGCTTGCAGGCATTTCTTCAGTTCGCAGTCGGCTTTGAAGAGTGCAGATGTGTTCTCGGTTCACCGAAGATCGTTGCACCAGAATCTGGAGGTAAGTATGGGGTGAGGGGGTGTGTGGAGAGGCAGGGTGTGCAGAGGGTGGTTGCAGGTTGTGGGAGGGGGCAGGGAGACCGCGAGGGACCGCTTACTTTTACAGGTTTAAAAAAAAACAGCGGGACAGGGTTTTTGCTAGGGATTTGCACGCTGGGGTGGGCTCCCAGCATGCCACCTAAGTGTTTTGGGAGGAAGCTGTAGCCGATGGGGATTGGGCACCCTGTCTGCACATACTGAAGTGGGGAGATATGAGCAAGGGGATTGGACACCCCTCGGCACACAACTCAAGGGGGGAAACATTATGCAAACAGGGAGTGGGCTCCCCATCAGCAAAATAAATGGGGATGGGATAAACGCTGACGGGACTGGGTCCCCATCGGCAAAAAAAAACGTTGGGGGGAGCGCATGGCTGAGGACGGGGCACCCCCATATACATTTTAAATGGAGGGGGGCCTACCATGCCGATGGGGAGTGGGCTCCCCCATTGGCATTGTGACAGGAGGTGGTGGCAGTCACTGCCGCCATGTTGTGGGCACGTCAGGAGGTGTGTTATGGTCCCACTGCATGAGAGCTTCACTCTCATTGCAGTGGACCTTTTCTTAGATCTGTAGGCCACATTAGGGATGCGTGATGTTAGCACCTGCTGCTGGCTGATTGGGGAATGAGGGACGTACCTACTGATGTGTGCCCTGCATTCGCCCAACAGTGACCACGCCTCCAAATCTGCTACTACCGCAATATGTTGGCTGCTTATGCACGAGCCAACATAAAAATGGTAGGGTTTGGGGGTGATAGGGCATCTGTCAACATGGGTGTAAAATAAGGACTTGTTGTGCTTCTACAGATAGAACAAGTTGAGTGGTTAATTGCTGTTCACTGTTTCTCACACAGATTTGAATTGGCCGTAAAAGATGCTTTGGATAAATCCCATTTTAATGATGCAAACTTTCTAACCCAACTTTCATATCTCTATCAGGAAAGTCCTAAGCGAGACAAAGAATTGAGGTTCATTGCCCAGGCAATGGAAACATCAGTTAGGAAGCCCAGGAAGGCTGATGGAACATGTTTGGTGCTGCACA
This sequence comes from Neoceratodus forsteri, assembly GCA_016271365.2. Taxonomy (NCBI): domain Eukaryota; kingdom Metazoa; phylum Chordata; order Ceratodontiformes; family Ceratodontidae; genus Neoceratodus; species Neoceratodus forsteri. The sequence continues at coordinate 105,523,246 of CM057459.1, read as the reverse complement.
AACTTCTTGCCACTCTGGCTGTTACCAAATCATTCCCTATAATTGGTGCCCATTTAGAATCTATAGCAACAGATCCAACTTATGACATGGCCAAAGCTAAGAGTGTGTTACAAATTATAGCTAAATTCCAAACGGTGGCACACCTTTTGTATTCTGAACAGCTGCTTCAGCCACTTGGCTGATTATCACTAGCACTTCAAAAAGCAGCAGTTGAAATGCCAGAGCTACTTAGCTCTGTTGAAACTTTGAGAAACAGTCTTGAATCTGCAAAGACGAGTGGTCCATTAGGTGGCAGTGAACTTGAAAGTCTCTTGAAAAATGGGGCTGATGTTCTTTTGGGAGAATGTCCTGAAGTTACTTACAGGGGTGTGAAATTAATACATTACTTTAGTTTATTTTTATTTTATTTATTATGTCTAGGATTACAACATACCTTTGAGCCAAGCAGGGGTGTTGCCAGGGATTTCAGATCTGCACACCAAGTGGACTCACTGCTACCCTAGCCCCCTTTGTTAGGGTGAGCTACCCCCCCAACCCGTGTAGCCAGACAATATACCAACGTACACAAGGACCGTGTTTGTTGCCTTATTTGGCACAATAAATATAACTTTTGTATCTCATGACAGTAGTTCTTGCCATGCATGGGTAAATACAAATGCCATGCATTGTTCCCTAAGACACCCACATACCAGCCCAGAGCCTGTAAAGTTGTATTGTCCTTGGGATGCAAAGAGAGTATTAGTGACCAGTCCTTCTAGTTTCGACTCCTATGAATAAAATTACAGAAAGGTTCAGTTATTTCCTTTGTTAGTTTTCATGGAAAAAGGAAGCAGTTCAGAGCCTATTTGCTACCCTCCCTTAAATAAAATTGCACATCATGGAGTGCTTGGAGTATGCCTGCCTACACCCATGGAGCCAAGGCTCTTTCACAAAGGTTCCATGTCTGAAACAATACACTACAGAAAATAAGGAACATGACAGGTTAATAATGGGAGAAGAACAATGCAATAGACAGGATAAGCTGTACTAGTGTGAGATAACATAGGAGAAGACAGAGTGAAATACAGCATTGGAGAGGAGAGGAGAGGTGGGAAGAGGGGACAACAAGGGAAGGGGGGTACACAAGGGGAGGCATGGGCAGCCAGAGGCATTGTCAATAACACAGAGCAGAAAGCGTCATAGTAAAACATAACAGAGGGAAGTGCTTGCGGAGGGAAGGGTGGGAGGCAGGGAGGGGGAAGGGAAGTGGGAGAAGAGAGAGAAAGGGGATAATAAGTGCTAGAGAGGAGCAGCATAGAGAGTGGGCAGGGCTGATTATAAGTAACAGTCACTTTAGTAGCTGACGCTTTCTCACAACTTTTGTAACCTGACTGACAGCACTCTGCTGCTTGCAGAATGGCAGGAGTTTAAGATTTTTGCCCTAACTATATGAATATTCCTTTTTCCTCTGCCTGGACAAAACTGGCATGTGACTTGAAAGCTCTTATCCTAATCTTTTTTGAAGACTGTGAATGCCATGAGGTTATTTCCTGTGTCTAAAGAAACAGTGAAAGGGTGTTTTTCAACTATGAACAAGGTTAAAACTGACCAGAGCATCTCTAGCAGAAGACGCATAGAAACCTTGATTCGCATTATAACAACAGGACCCACCTCTGGCTGAATTCAAACCAGAAAGGGCTGTAGATGTATTTTTTAGCCTAAATCCAAGACGTCCTGTGATATAGCAGCTCAGGATGTTGATCCCGTCACCCCCCCCCCCCAAAAAAAAAGTAGGCTAGAATGACAGGCTATAAGAAACAACAAGTGCAGTGCACAATAAGGAAGATTTAAGAGTCGAAGTGCAAATGTGCAACAAGGTTCTGCATTTATTACAGCTGAATACAACAGCAGTTTGAAACAGACTACCCAAGCAATTTAAATCTCATTTATTCTTCCTCGGGGTCTAGAATGACAGGCTACATGCCTGGTGGAAGAGACATGCTAACTGTTGTTACTTAGAGCAAGCAGCTCCTGTATTTTTCACTATTTTCATGCAAAGCCTGCTTTCTGAAAGAAACCAAACTGACACCAGCGGGCTGGATAAAAAGAGTTTTATTATGTTTTTAACTGTCAAAAAACTGCCTGCAGTTTTACTATGATTATGGTCACATTTTTTCATTGTAGTCTTCTTCCATCCTGCAGTCTTCATATTTCTCAGTCTTCTAAAAGAAGGTACTATAATTTATCAAACTGTGCTGGATTACTGCCTTTCTGTCATGTGTGTCTGTACTGAATGCCTAATAGGTGAAATTTTTGTGCAAAATGATCTTTACTGCAAACTCAGTATGTCAAGTCTGAGAAAAAAAAACAGAAAACGGCATAAAATAAAAAGCTAGAGTCTCAAAACTATGCGATCAATATCTATTTTATCAATATATATACACTGATAATAAGTAATTACATTGTTTAAAGTAAAAATACCTATTTTAGAAAATTGCTCCTCAAAACCAGCTGATTGCTAATCTTTTGTGTGTGTGTGTGTGTGTGTGTGTGCTGGTAATCAACTCTCTGGCACTAATTTATGCCTTGCTCTGAGTGGTGAAATATATGAAGAGGCCATGAAAAAAATAATGTTATTTCTACCCACATTGCTACATAAGGAAACTGGAACATCCCATCGATCTCTGGGCTGCCTGTGTTTTACAGGGTAAGGTGGATGGGCTTGACATACTGTTTCTACTGGTGAGAGCATCATGTAGCAGGGATTACATACTCTTCATGGCTGAAGATCTGTGACAAACAAACATAAACATGTATATGGTCCTCCTCCTGCGGACAGCATCTCGAAAAGGTGAAACAATCTGCAAATGTTCTGTCGCACGCCAGTGTCAAGCCACTTTTGTCATGATGTACTAGAAAAGTGTAACCCCTAGATGGCGCTATCCCAGGGGCTACTACCCCTGCCTGATTTGCCACTAACAGGTTGAGGGGCCTGCATCCAATGGCGGGTGCCTCCACCCAGAGGTCAGGGTTAGCAATAGTTAAACTTACTTGGTCACAGCCCTCTGGGACACTGCAACCCCCCTTTCTTCCCACTAGTGGCCCACACAATATATCAGTGTAACCCCTAGATGGCGCTATCCCAGGGGCTACTACCCCTACCTGATTTGCCACTAACAGGTTGAGGGGCCTGGATCCAATGGCGGGTGCCTCCACCCAGAGGTCAGGGTTTGCAATAGTTAAATTTACTTGGTCACAGCCCTCTGGGATACTGCAACCCCCCTTTCTTCCCACTAGTGGCCCACACAATATATCAGAATTACCTTCACAGTATACACTTACCCCCAGGACTAGTTCCGGCACTGGGACCTCCTGTGAAATAAGATACAGTGCAACAATCACAGTACAGTACTTTAACATAGACAAATACCTCAGGCAGTATAACTTTGCTGAAACAAGCAGCTCTGATTTATTGGGGGATATAACAAGGACAGGGAAAATCAGGCTAATTAGCTTATCACTTTACTATCTACCTATGGCTCTGTGCTGGGCCTATCCCTACCAGTTACTGTCCTGGGTACCCTAAGCCCCTAGTGGCTAGTCAAACCGTGGCAGCTGGTAGGGGCCCTTTCACACAGTGAAAAGAAAAATTAGTTTAAACAGTCAGCAGTACAGTGATTCCATTTGGATTTAATGTGGCAATTCAACAGGAGCAACCCTGAATTAGTACTCACGACCTCCAAACAAGATAGGGTCCTTCAACATCAGCAGGCTACTCTTGAGCTCCACGAGACTCTTCACACATTTATATGGTAAAAAGAAAGTACTATACCAGGCAGGCTGCTTCTCTATCCCGATGCAAAGTACTATACCGGGAGAACACACAGCAGATTCAGTTCCTGACAGACCAGGTGCAATTCAACAATTTCTCCAGTCTTCTACAGGGTGAGCCTGGTTTCTACTCTTCAGAGATCCTTTGATTCTTTTCACAGGGACGATTCAGTCCTAACAAGCAGTTACACAAGCTGCAGGCGGAACTCTGGACCTTACATGTTTTTGACTAAAACTGTGCACTGAAGGAGCACAGGGTTCCTTTCCCCTTCACTGCCAGAGCTAAAACTGAAACTCCAACAGACAAAACCGAGCACTTCCTTTGAGTTCCTCCCAGTTCTTGACTGGATTGGCTGTCACTCACAATAGACTGCTGCTGTTGGTCCAAAAAGGCGCTGAAGTCTAAACTACATCTCCCAGACTCACTACCCATACAATCCTCTTATGGCTGGCTCAGATTATGAGTCCAAGTTCTGATTCGTCCAAGGCACCATTTTAGAGCTAGCTCACCCCACACTGATTGGTCCAGTTCAGCAGTTCAAAACTAGAATGGGGAACTAGGCAAACACAGTTCTGACTGCAAAGAAAGCAGGTTAGACAAACTGTATTTTCATTATTACTCTAAATTATTTCTGGCAAACAGTTACATCTTTCAGATAGGTTCCTTTGTACTCCTAGTGACTGCAAAATGGAGTGAATTGGCAGCAGTTCAAGTGGTACTCAAACAGAGAAACACACAGTCCCCCATACAAACTAATTATGTCTGCAAGCAGATGGCTCTTAAAGAGACAGTACCAGAGCTCTAAAACACTCTCTGATAAATGGCTGAAGCGCCAAACACCATTCAGGCTTGGAGCATTCAAGCAAGCTCCTGGAAGTCTTTTGGGACCCCCATTTGCAGGGGTTACACCCTTCCTAGCCTGGGAAAGCAGCGTCCACGTCAAGCAAGTACCCCCATAAGTTTTAACTGCAACCATACACATTTGCATTAGGCTCACACATGTAATCATCAGTCAATATATCATTTTACCAAGAACACATTTCTGAAACACTGCAGTACATCACTCTTTACACAGTATTACATATACATTGTACCATAACTCAAGTTATTACTTCTTGTACATGAAACCTGAAGAGAGGGGGCCCTTCCCTATCAGTTATCTTGGGGCTGGACGGGGCAAGGGCACCATACTTAGAGGGCAACACAAGTAACTTGGAGTTAGCACTGATGCTCAGTTTGGGCAATGAGCTCGGGGACACATACACTCCTTTATGGACAACATTGAGAGGCAAGTCCACAGGCCTCCCAAGTGAATCATAACTGAGGTGCACCACAGGCTTTACAGCTCGACCAGTCTATCTAGGGGGAACTGTTACAGTCTCTGCACTCTGAGCCTCATTTTCAGCATTGTCCTCACTTGTCAGGAGTCTCCATGAGGGTAGAGGCTAGAACTTGGGGCACTTTCAGCTGCAGGAGTTACAGTTTCTGAGTCCACAACATTTGGCTCGCATGGAGAGCTTTCGGACACTGGCAGTGGACTGTCAGGGCACTCAAAATACTCTTCTTGTTCTGGTGTATCACCAGTCTGCCCCAATCCATCATTTCCTCCCTGAAAGCTCAAACAGTTCAACCATGCACAATGATTCCATTTCATCTGATCTGATGCTTTGCACCTCACTTTCTGGGAGCATTGGCTCCAGGGACAAAGCTGGGGCTTAGACAGTCCAGAAGGCCCAGCTTCGTCTCCAGTATTGACTAGGGATTGCCCGAAACAATTGACTCAGTTCATAAGAAGGATAGTATTCAAAGTCACTCTCACTTTCTTCTGATATGGACTGACAGTCATGCTCAACTGGGACTTGTGGAGGGAACACTTTAACTTTGCTTCTGTAGGTGCAGGCTTTCTTGATCTTTTCTTAGCAGCAGCTCTAGTCACTGGTCAGAGGGGCATCTTCTGGGGCTCAGACTCAATCAAGATTTGTCCAATGGGCAGTAAATGATTTCTATGCATTGTTTTTACATCTTTTGAATTATTCTCAGGCCTTACTTTGTACACTGGCAGATCATCTAGTTTGCCCACTACAATGTGAGGAGATGGTGCCATCTGTCAGCAATCTTGTGTTTGCCATGCAGTCCCAGATTTCTTAGCAATACCCGCTCTCCTCCTGGAGTTCCTGTGCTTTCACCTTTTATCATACCTTTCTTTGTTGGCCAGATTTCTTTTGGCAGCCATGGTTTGAGCCAGTTGAGTGCGCATGAGTTAGCTGGGCCTTTAACTTTGCACATACTGTAAATAGTTGTCAGCTTGAACCCCATCAGGAGAGACCCAAAACACACATCTACCGGTAGTCGAGCTTCTCTTCCAAACATCAGAGTGGTAGGGGAGAACCAGTGGCATCACTTTTGGTGCAGTTATAAGCATGTACCAGGGTGCTAATTTGTTGGCTCCATCTAGGCTTGTCCTTTGGGTGCAGGGTGCCTAGCATATCTAGCAAAGTCACGGTTGAAACGTTCAGGCTGTGGGTCCCCTGGGGTGGTAAGGAGTGGTTCTGGACTTTCGACTCCCCACAGAAAGCATCTCTTTGATCAGACGACTCTCAAAGTCTCTCCCTTGATCAGAATGGATTCTTTGTGGAGCCCCATAGTGAACAAAAAGTTTTCTACAAGTACTTTGGCCACAGTGGATGCTTTCTGGTCTTTGGTGGGAAAGCTTGGGCATATCTCGTGAAATGGTCAGTGACCACCAGCACATTACTGATATTTCTTTGATCTGACTCCAAACTCAGAAAATCAATACAGACCAGCTCCATGGGTGCACTGGTGGTGATGTTAACAAGGGGGCAGCCTCTGGGGCAAAGCTTTCCTCTGTAAGCAGCGACTACAAGTTAGAATGTTGCTCCACATCAGCCCCCATCTTAGGCCAATAGAATCTGGATCTCACCAAGTCAAGTGTTCTGTCTATACCAAGGTGCCCCATGTGGTTGTGCAAGGACATCAGTACTGAGTCTCGAAAGGCAGTAGGCAGCAGTAGTTGTTGTTTGTCTACTTGTCCCCTCTGTCTACTGTTTCTCTGTATAACAGTTTATTGATCAGTTTCAACTTAGGACCTTCTTTGTATAACAGTGCAGTTCTCAAATCAGTGGGCGTAATTTGGACACATCTTTTCCTGCATAGAGGGCTTCAAGCTACTTTGATCATGGGATCGTGAGTTGAGCCCCTGAATACTATCATTGTCCAGCTGAGGCCGTGCACCAATGTCTATTGCAGAAAAGTGGCAATAAGCAGCAGGTATGCAATTCTCAGAGGTCCCAAGCAATCCACCATGCAGTCCACTGCGTCCGTGGACATTGTTCCTCCCTGTCAAACTTCCGGCAGAGTGCCCGAATGTCAGGTTCTGCCAATCGTACCCAATCATTCTGGGGAACAGGCCTCCGGGAGAGAGCATCAGCATCTATGTGGTTCAGACCTGCATGGTATTCAAGAGCATAGTCATATGTAGATAATGCAGAAAGCCACCTATGGCCAGTGGCATCCAACTTAGCTGAGGTCTGCACACAGGTCAAAGGATTATTGTCAGTTTTTACTAGTATTTTAGCCCCATACAAGTACTCATGGAATTGGTCAACAATAGCCCACTTCAAAGCTAGGAACTCTAACTTATGTACAGGATAGTTCTTTTCGGATGGGGTCAGGCTTCTACTGGCAAAGGCCACTGGTCTCAGGCCATTCTCGTGCTCATGGTACAACACAGCCCCCAACCCTTGCAAACTAGCATCAGTGTGCAGGACGTAAGGTTTTCTTGGATCGGCATAGGCCAGCACTGGAGCATGGGTAAGTTGATATATGATCTCATGAAAAGCAGTCTCACAATCAGGTCAGCGGGCCCCAAATGCTACTTCACTCGGACGAAAATACACTCTTTCAGTCTTGAGGGGCGTACTTTTGGTATTTTTTGTGGGTTGGGATACCCTTGAGTGAAGTTAAGTAAAGGGCGGATCACTCTTGAATAGCCCTTGATGAAGCGCCGATAATAACCACAGAATCCCAGGAATCTTTGCAGTTCTTTTAGATTTTTGGCTGTGGCCAGGTGGTCAAGGCCTCAACTTTACTTAGGTGGGTCTCTATTCCCTCAGTGGATACTATGTGTCCCACATACTTTACTGATGTTTGAAAATTGACACTTATCAATGGACAGTTTAAGGCCAAGGTCCTCAGTCGGTCCAATACCTAAATAATCTGCTCTCATGTTCCTCCAGTGAGCTGCCAAACACAATAAAATCATCTAGGTATACCAGGCACTCTAGTAAGTTCATGTCCCCACTGCACGCTCCATCAATCGTTGAAAAGTGGCTGGGGCACCTGAAATCCTTGAGGCATCCTCATGAATTCATTAAATCAAGCGGACAGATAAGGTTGTCTTCTCACGGTCCTCTGGGGGCATCGAGATCTGGTAGTACCCACTGCGGAGATCCAGCACAGAGAACCACTTGCTCCCGTTTAGGCAGTCAAAGCATCCTGAATCGTGGGCATTGTGTACTGATCAGGGATAGTCCGCCGGTTTAAGGTGCGATAATCCACGCACATCCTTACTGTCCCATTCTTTTTCCTCACTACCACAATGGGGGAAGCATAAGGGCTTCTGGATTCTTGTATTATACCAGCATCTAACATCTCTTGCAGATGCCGTCTCACATCATCTATATCAGCAGGTGCCAGGCGTTGAGACCTCTCACGAAATGGTCTTTCGTCATGCAGCCGGATATTGTGCTCAGTTCCTTGCACGCATCCTATGTCCCATTCCTTTAAAGAAAACACCTGGTCTCTCTGGGCAAGCTTCTCACTGATCCTCACTTTCCATTCAGCTGGCAGCGGGAAGTCGTCGAAATCAAACAAGTCAGGCGTTACTCTGTCATTCTTCCTTGAACTCTTGCTGCTGGGTAGCACTGCAGTGTCTGCACAATGCATTAGCCAGGATGCAACCTCTATTTACTGAATGTCTCTTTCAGACACATTATGAACTTGGACCATTACCCTTCTGGCATAAGCATGGGCTCTAGCAGGCAAAATACTAGAAGCGACCAGCAGTCCCTCTGGCAATTTTCCATCGCCTGGTGCATCCAACATTAATATTTTATTCTTAACATCCTTTCTGATCGGACCTCTCCTGTAGGTACACTGGGCATTTGGCGCCAGGATCAGAGACTCAGGATCCTTCTTCCATACAATTCCGACCGGTTCCTCTGGTTCTATTTTTCAGCATCTCTCTGTGCCTCATAGGCCTTCTTAATTAAAGCGGAACTCTTAAGCTCTACTAGTCTTTGACCCATGTTTTCATAACACAACTGTGCCAGCCTTCGAACATATGAGCATTTATTCCAATCAACAAAGGGACACCATCCATACAGTCAGTGGGGGACACACTAAGGCTAGGGTCTCTACTTGTTCGGCCACTCCAGCCACGGAGGTGGGAAAGACAGCCAAATTCGGATATACCGGAATAGGGGTAGGCCTTCTCACTTAACCTGCATACATGCAGTCCTTCTAATAGTTGTAGGGTACATCTGACAAATGCTTCTGATACCAATCCTGGAACATAATTGTCACTGGGAGCCACTGTCTAATACAGCTCTTGTAGACACTCCATTCACCTTTACAGTGGTCTCCATGGAGGGACCCACTATTCTGGACCAGAATGGAGAGGCGGTAGTGGGGGCCTGGGCAACTGACTTGCCACAAAAGACGTGAATTAGCATTTTGGTGCCCTCACTGGGATCATTTGTGCACCTCTTAACCACTGATTTGTTCTCAAGCTCTCCTTGTAGCCTATATGCAACTTTGTCAGTGTCTTTTGGGGACCGGCATTCTCTTTTCATGTGCCCATCCTTCCCACAATTATAGCAAACATATTTTCTGGAGTTTGAGCTGGCCGAGGCGCCACACTGGGAGCCAAGGCGGGCGGCACATTAACTGGAAAACCTGGTGCCATCTCTGTCTGCGGCGTGATAAGCATTTGGAGACATCTCATCAGTTTCTCCACTTCCATGGTCAAGGAATCGAGTTGAACTGTTATCAGCAGGAGATACATGGTAGTATCACCCCCATAGCAGATGCAGTGGCGGATATAGGTGGGGCCTGTACTTGCAGGCGTGGTTCATAAAGGGACTGTTTTTGAATTCCGGACTCTCTCAACAGTTAACCCCATTGTGGCATATCTTTTCCTTATCAGAGCACTCATTGACTGCCAACCTCTGCCCCTGAACTTCATTTGATGGGCCACCCTCAGTCACTCGGGTCATAGCCGCAGCTATTGGTACAGTTCCCTCCCGAGGTCGCCTTTTCTCAACTCCTCGAATTTCTCTCATTAACTCATCATAGGAGGGTGGGGATTCCAGTCGATTTGCCAGGTGTAACTGAAGCAACAGCAGTTCTGAGAAGGGGGCAGCCTGGTTCGGTCCAGTTCAATCGCTGGCAAACTACCCTTTCTGAGGCATTCTTGCAACAATTTTTCCAGCCGAGATACATACACAGACAACAACTCCCCTTGGACTGTTGTGCATTTCTTACCTCCACCATAGATCCTCATCAGAATCTGGCTCCCATACACATTCTCCAAGGCCTCAAGATAGGCCTGTGCAGTCACTTCAGGTTACTGGCCCATTTAGCTGACGGATGGTAGCCAGGGCAGGACCTCAGAGGCTCTCACTAACCCTCTTTCGCTTTTCGGCTTCCGAGCATTGCCATTCTAGCACTTGGGGGGCAACATAGTCTATCCAGGTCTCCCAGTCATCCTCCCCTTGGGGGTTGGGGAGGGTGCCAGAGAAGATCCTCAACCTTCGGTAAGAGTCGTGACTAATGGCAGGTGCAGAAATAGGAGTCTGCATTGGTTCGGCCACCATTACGGGTACTGGAGCGGGAGAGGGTGTTGGGGGAGGAACACCCCCAGGTGGCAAGAATAGTTTCTTCAAGTCCTCCACAGTTTTCCCTTCCCCCAGCAACCTTTTAGCAAATTTCTCCTCCAAAGTTTCAGACAGTGGTGGGGGCTCATTCCCCCGGTCTTTACTGTACTTAGTTATCACTCTCCAGGCAGTGAGGGCTCCCTCTGGGGTAATGGTCTGTGGCACTTTGGAGCTATCTATGGGATCCTTAAACTCTACTAGGGCCAGGAAAGTGTGGGTGAGCAGATTAGCATGCCGACCCACCACAACAGGGTTTTGTAAACCTTCCACCTTGGAAAGTACTCCCTGTACAGTGTCCGTATTGATACCCAGGGGGATGTCCAGGATATGCATAGCATTTTGGGGGTCAATCTCCTCCCCAGTACACCACTCCAAAAGCCGGTGCACAGCCACTTCTGTCGGGGTACCCATTTTTTTCTTAACAGTGGTTCGTAAATATAGCCACTAGAGGACACACAATCCCAGCGGTGAGCCTCCAAGATGTAACCCCTAGATGGCGCTATCCCAGGGGCTACTACCCCTGCCTGATTTGCCACTAACATGTTGAGGGGCCTGGATCCAATGGTGGGTGCCTCCACCCAGAGGTCAGGGTTTGCAATAGTTAAACTTACTTGGTCACAGCCCTCTGGGACACTGCAACCCCCCTTTCTTCCCACTAGTGGCCCACACAATATATCAGAATTACCTTCACAGTATACACTTACCCCCAGGACTAGTTCCGGCACTGGGACCTCCTGTGAAATAAGATACAGTGCAACAATCACAGTACAGTACTTTAACATAGACAAATACCTCAGGCAGTATAACTTTGCTGAAACAAGCAGCTCTGATTTATTTAGGGGGATATAACAAGGACAGGGGGAAATCAGGTTAATTAGCTTATCACTTTACTATCTACCTATGGCTCTGTGCACAGGCCTATCCCTACCAGTTACTGTCCCTGGGTACCCAAGCCCTAGTGGCTAGTCCAAACCGTGGCAGCTGGTAGGGGCCCTTTCACACATTTATATGGCAAAAAGAAAGTACTATACCAGGCAGGCTGCTTCTCTATCCCGATCGCAATTACTGCACAATACCCGGGAGAACACACAGCAGATTCAGTTCCTGACAGACCGAGTGCAATTCAACAATTTCTCCAGTCTTCTACAGGGTGAGCCTGGTTTCTACTCTTCAGAGATCCTTTGATTCTTTTCACAGGACGGATTCAGTCCTAACAAGCAGTTACACAAGCTGCAGACCGGAACTCTGGACCTTACACATGTTTTTTGACTAAAACTGTGCACTGAAGGAGCACAGGGTTCCTTTCCCCTTCACTGCCAGAGCTAAAACTGAAACTCCAACAGACAAAACCGGGCACTTCCTTTGAGTTCCTCCCAGTTCTTGACTGGATTGGCTGTCACTCACATAGACTGCTGCTGTTGGTCCAAAAAGGCGCCAAGTCTAAACTACATCTCCCAGAGTCACTGCCCATACAATCCTCTTGTGGCTGGCTCAGATTATGAGTCCAAGTTCTGATTCGCCCAAGGCACCATTTTAGAGCTAGCTTACCCACACTGATTGGTCCAGTTCAGCAGTTCAAAACTAGAATGGGGAACTAGGCAAACACAGTTCTGACTGCAAAGAAAGCAGGTTAGACAAACTGTATTTTCATTATTACTCTAAATTATTTCTGGCAAACAGTTACATCTTTCAGATAGGTTCCTTTGTACTCCTAGTGACTGCAAAAATGGAGTGAATTGGCAGCAGTTCGAGTGGTACTCAAACAGAGAAACACACAGTCCCCCCATACAAACTAATTATGTCTGCAAGCAGACGGCTCTTAAAGAGACAGTACCAGAGGCTCTAAAAACACTCACTGATAAATGGCTTAAACGCCAAACACCATTCAGGCTTGGAGCATTCAAGCAAGCTCCTGGAAGTCTTTTGGGAACCCCCATTTGCAGGGGGGTTACAAAAGCATAGGCTCCTCAGAGGAATCGTGACAGGAGCCTACCTTACATAGAATCCTATGACAAAGTAGGTGCTCTGATACTTTTTACTGGACCAAGAAGAAGTTTTTAGAGCACAAGCCTTCAGGCTCACAGTGTCCTTTTTCAGGTAATGCCAGTTTTTATAAGAAGCATTTCTTATAATCACTGGATAGGGGTACCTTCTTGCAGCAATGAACATAATCACAAAAGAAAGGAAGTGTTAGGTTTATAACAGGATGGCTGTAAGCAGGTGTGAGGGGCTCATGTGTGAGACAAAGCAACCCAGGGCACTGTGGAGTGAGCAGAAAATGTGTATGGGGAAGGGGAAAGAACAAAATACTGTAGGTGATTTGATACCTTTTACTGGACCAACAAGAAATGGCAGTTTCTACAAAAAGCATACTTTAGAACAAGCCAGAACGAGGCCTTGCTATCTGTCAAGCCTGCTCGATTTGAAGGGGTTTGTCCTCTACAGGTCCGACTCTCTCACTCCTGCCCTACTCTCTTCATCCTCCCCTTGTGTTTATCCTATTCCAGGGCCGTTGCCAGGATTTTTGTGTGTGGGGGGGTGCAATTAGTGGTATATTTAAGCAATAATGCCCGACAGGGTGTGTATCGTGCTGGGATAACGTCACGCCTCAGGTGGTTGGGCATGAGGTCGCAGGCTGAGTGTGTCCAACAACTGAGGTGTGACGTTATCCCAAATGACATACACCCTGGAGGGCATTATTGCTATTATACAATGTCTCGCTGTTATACAGAATTAAAAAAAATAATTTTAAAGAATGTTTTTATTAGTGTGGAAAAATATTTTTGTTTCTTAAGAGGAGATGCAAAAAAAGAGCTCATCAAGCTCACCATCCAAAAAATCATCTACAGGTTCACAGTGAGGCTGAGACTAGAGCCGTGATGTTGTGCTGGGATAACATCACGGGTCCAGCCCAAGACTGACCAATCAGAGTCCAGGATTTCTTCTTGCCATTGTATAATTGGGTGCAGTGCATGCAAAAATCGTATTTAAAAAAGCTGTCTGCCTGGGAGCTGCCAAGCAGAAGCCCTGGGTACTAGATGCTCTGTGGTGCATTTTCTTGCTTATTCTGATAATCATTATAGACATATTATTTCTGCTAATATGTTTATAACGGGATAGGCCTGACACCTGCAGGGTGTCTACAGGCCAGTCAGCCTCACCTCAGTGGTGGGAAAGATCATGGAGACATTGCAGAAAGAAAGGATAGTGGCACATATGGAATCCAGTGGTGCTCAGGATCTGAGGCAACATGGACTCACAGCAGCATGGTCATGCCAAATGAATCTAACAGTTTTTTTTATTGGATGCCTAGGGGACTTAATCAGGGAGGGGTGGTAGACATCACCTACCTAGATTTTAGAAAAGCCTTAGACACCATCCCACATGGAACGCTAACAAGATGTGTAATCTGGGCATGGGAGACAAGGTGGTGAAGTGGGTTAGGAACTGGTTAACAGACAGACAGAGGGTTGTGGTAACTGGGGTACAATATGGGGAGAGAGTGGTGACCAGTGGGGTACCACAGGGATCAGTAATAGGACCAGTCCTGTTCAATGTTTTCATTTGTGACATTGCAGAGGGGCTGGAAGGAAAGGTCTGCCTGTTTGCTGATGACACCAAGATCTGCAACAGGGTGGATACTCTAGAAGGGGTGCAGAAAATTAAGAGGGACCTGGAAAAGCATGAAAGATGTTCAGAGATGTACCAACTGAGGTTCAATGCAAAGAAGTGCAAAATAATGCACCTGGGTAGAGGGAACCCTGGGGAGAGCTACAGGTTGAGGGGGGTCACCAAAGAGGAAAGGGGCCTAGGGATTATCTCTGATTACCAGAAGGTATCAAAGCAGCATACAAAGGTGGCAGGGAGGGCCAGTGGTATGCTGGGGTGCACAGAAAGGGGTATCACTAGCAGGAGGTGGGAGGTATTGATGCCATTGTATAACACATTGGTAATACCTCATCTGGAGTGCTGCGTGCAGTTCTGGAGAACACACCTGCCCAAGGACATAGAGGTGGAGACTAGGTACAGGGCTTGCACCACAAAACATATGAGGAGAGACTAAGGGACCTCAATATGTTCTCACTGGAGGAGAGGAAACCGGGGGACATGATTGACACTTTCAAGTTCCTCAAGAGCATAAACAAGGTGCAGGTGGGGGACCTTTTCCAATGTAGAAACAGTACTAGAACAAGGGGGCATGATATGAAATTGGAAGGGGTAGATTAAGAGGTAATGTGAGGAGGTTTTTCTACACAGAAAGGGTAGTCAACACTTGGAATAGTCTGCCACAGGAAGTTTTGAGGGCAAGCACAGTGGAGGGGTTTAAGCATGATTGTGACAGGCACAAAAGGGAAGCCTGAGAGGGAAGGGAGTGATGTAAAGCCATTGATCACATAGCTTTAGGCAGACTGGATGGGCCTAGCAGTCCTTATCTGCTGACAATTCCTTATTTCTACATAAAACCTGTATATAACCTGTCACTGAAATGTTGGTCATAGACACTCATAATGTGAGACAAGTCAGACACAGAAGCAAACTCGAAAACACTGGCAGCCAAGTGATTTAACAGCATCTGCACTTCTGATCACAGCCTGGACACTAGCTAAAAGCCCCAACAATGGAGGGATAATGACTTCCATTTTGTTCTTATGGGGTTCCCATTTTGCACTGCCAGATAATTGCAGCTCTTAAAGAGGTGTTAATCGCACCAGGTCATTTGGAACACCAAGTGAGATTGTCATGAGGAGAAGAGATTAATGAAGTAGGGACTTTTTAACTTCATTGGCAACCATGAAAACATATTTTATTTTTTTATTTATTTATTTAGGGATTCGGATCATACCTGCATTAGGCAAGACAGACATATAGAGTTAACTGCACTAGCATTGGTCAATGTACACTAGTTAAACAATCAACCTCTACATATTTATTAAGGCTTCCCATGGCAGACTCAAGATGCAAAAAAAGATTTAAGCTGGAATAATCAAATGCATGGTCGCTTAGATGCAACGTAAACCTTATCCAAAGTTAGGGCTGCTCACCTTTGATAATTCCGAAACTATGCCATTCTTATAGAGAGCTAATGCATAAAATCAAACAAAGTCCATGCACCCCCCCTCCCCCATTGGCAATGCAGTAATTTCACAAGGAGTGGGGGTCTCTTGGTATTCACCTCAGGGCCCTGCATCGAAGTCACCCAACTTGCTACCATCCATCAGCTGTGCCCCCACTCTAAATGGCATCCACCTCAAATGGTTCGCATAAAAACTATAAATGGCACTGTAAAAAGAGTGCTATTTAAGCAATAATGCCCAATAGGGTGTGTGTCATGCTGAGATAACGTTACGCCTCAGGTGGTTGTCCACGAGGCGCAGGCCGAAAAGACCCAACAACTGAGGCGTGATGTTATCCCAAACGACACACACCCTGGAGGGCATTATTGCTATTATACAATGGCTCGTTGTTATACAGAATAAAAAAATAATTTTAAAGATGTTTCTGTGTGGAAAAATATTTTTGTTTTTTAAGAGAAGATGAAACAATCAATCAAAAGCTCCATAAAATGCTCATCTGCAGGTTCACAGTGAGGCTGAGACTAGACCTGCGATGTTGTACTGGGATAACATCACGGGTCCAGCTCTAGACTGACCAATCAGAGTCCAGGATTTTTTCTTGCCATTGTATAATGCATATTACATACATAACCACCCCCCCCAAAAAAAAACACAAGTCAATGCACCACCCCATGTAAATGTAACAATAAAAATGTTTGTTCAGCTGTGAATGGTAATTTTACTAATTTAATTTCAAAAGGAGTGGGGGTCTCATAGGTATTCACCTCAGGACCCTGCAGTGAAGTCACCCAGCTACCACCATCAAGGTGGACCCCCCAATCAGCTGGGTCCCTATTCTAAACAGTATCCATCGTTCTCAAATGCACAACCCAATGGCAACAAAAATATTTATTTTTTCACACAGGAATGTGGTTTGCATATTTCATGGAACACATACAAACAGAGGAGAGAAAAAATAAGTGCCTCAGCTGGGACTTGAACCCAGGCCACCTGGAATACAATTTTGATTGCCCAGGTTCCAGCTACCTAAGTAACACAGCTAGTTAGTGCAATCGGAATGGTAATCTGGGCGACCTGCATCCAAGTTTCAGCAGAGGCACTTATTCTTGCTCACCTCTGTTTGTACAGTATGTGTCCATGAAATATGCAAACCACATTTCTATATGATTGTTAAAAGTATATATTTGTATTGCCATTGGGTTGTGCATTTCAGAAAGAGTAATGTGCTGGGGATGGCACAGGTTCTAGTTGTCACAGTGGCACAACTCGTTAGCACAATTCAAATGGTTTTCTGGGTGGCCTGGGTTCAAGTCTCGGCTATTACAATACCTATTTTGCTTACTCATCCAGACTCCCACCCACAGCAGCTGAAAGTAAGCCCATGCACCCTTCCAATAAATTGAACAAGACATAAAAACACAAACATACATATGAATCTGCCAGCAGAAACAGACCAACTGATCTATCAAAGTTTGCCCGAATGTGCAGCTAGCACCATAGATTGCAGCTGCCCCATCCTCTCCCCACTGTCCCTCCCCATCACAGCCCCTGCCACCCTTCCACTTGCTTTGAAAATCTAAGGTTTGGGAAGCCACCCCACATTAAACCATTACAATAAAATTACCACCCCCACACTTGTCCAGACCCCACCCCCAGCAGCTGAAAGTGAACCCCTGGATTCGGTTTGGGATATTTATTTATTTACTGAAAGCTGGTAATCAGGAAAGGCACACTGTGTCAAGGCTTGATTCCAGGTCTGACCCAAAGGGATGGGATATAGCAGAAAAGTACTGACCCCCTTGGGATGAACTACTAACTTACAACAGTCATACTGTCCTCAGCCTTTGTCTGCAGCAATATTAACTATACTATACCCCACAGGGTCAATATTTTCCACATCTCTGGTCAGTATTGGTATAA
This sequence comes from Neoceratodus forsteri, assembly GCA_016271365.2. Lineage (NCBI taxonomy): Eukaryota > Metazoa > Chordata > Ceratodontiformes > Ceratodontidae > Neoceratodus > Neoceratodus forsteri. Next base: position 105,505,484 of record CM057459.1, on the reverse strand, counting down.
TATTCATGCCTTCCTTCCTGGTTCAGTTCTTTGCTGTAAGCAGTGGACCACACTACTTTTCTTTTTGGAAATTTAAGTTTATTGATTTTAACATAGTCAACACCAAAAATCCATTAATCATATACAACCAGTAAACATACATGGTGCAAATAAGGCAAAGAAAAGAAGGGAAAAAACCACCCCTTCCCCCCTCACAGATCCAATCCATCCCTCCACCCCTTCTAGAACTGTCCACCCCCCACCCTGTCTCATCCATAACACAACCCCCCTCCCACAGACATCGTCATAGAGCATGCAAAGTGAAAGCATAGCTAATTCTGTTGACCTACCACCACAAAGTAACAGCCAGTTGACACTGACAGATTAGAAGAAGCAGGTGGAAAGCAAAGAAAGGGAAAGGAAAAAGAGCAAGAGAAAGGAAACCCTACTAGGCACCCAGGAGAGACAAGAGATCACTATGTAGGTATAAAGTATACAATTTAACCCATCTTTTATGGAACAAATCCATACGGTTACGAATACTGGCTATAAGTCTCTCTGTATTGAAACACATTGAGAGTTCAGTCAGCCATTCAGAGTAGGTCAGGATCAGCTGATCGGTCCAATGTTTAAGGACCAGCCTTTTAACCACTATGGATATCAGGGCCATGTAGTATCGATGCTCCAGGCAATCTGTGCTGGAGTAGTCACCTATAATATAGATATCAGGCGTAAAAAGGTTAGCAAGGCCGAGCATCGGATCAAGTTGGTCCTGAATAGAGGGCCATAAGGGGGCAACTTTAGAACAATACCAAAAAATATGGAGTGAATTCCCCTCATTATGTGAGCATCTAGAGCAAAGGGGAAGAGGGAGCTTGTTGAAACGGAATACACACTACTTTTCTGCAGCTTTCTGGATTTTCAAGCCTAGCGTGGTCAAATTAAGTAAAAGAGAACACTGATTTTGTGAAGCATTATTGTTTCATGCACATCCCAACCTCAGAGTCCAGCCCCACCGGTTATTAACCCCTTCAGGCATCCTGCAACATTGTGCAAGTTGAGTGGATTCCGTAGGACAATTTCAGACCCCAGAAATTATGTTTCGCCTTGCTTCCTCATTCTTTAAAAGCAAATAAATACAAGGCTGCATTCTGAAAATGATCTGGCTCGTTCCTCTGTACTAATTTTCCCCAACCCCCACAGGCAGTGCATGTATAGGATGCATTACATTTATTATACAGATCTATGATAACATCATACAGTTATAGAAGGATTCACAACTGACGATCAGCACCTTTTATTTACACGAGTCAGATTTAAAACAAGATATCGTAATATTCTGGGCCAAAGTACATAATTTCTCTGGGAAGCAGAGAAGGCGTGCACCACTTAAAGCAGCTTAATTACAGGTACTCAGGCTATCCAGTCAGGAGTTCGCATCAGAGCTTGCTAAAGTTTCCTGCCCTACTGTCTTCTTGAACAAAAAAACTCCCAACTTGCCCTCCACGGTACTCACCCTCTCAGGCTAAATCATGGGTGCAGCTTGCAGAAACTCACTTGACTAAAAGCGCAAGCTCAATTCATGCACCGGTCCTTCCTCTCCCCAACCCCCACAAACAGCAACCATCTTCTGATTCTCCAGAACACCGGCCAGAGCAGCAATGGTACGGAATCACCCCCATGAGCCTCCGAATCAGAATGACTAGTACTGGAACCCCCCAACCCTAATAACATCAGGAGACAGTACAGTGCAGTGGTTCAAGGCTCTGAGCTGCAAACCTGGAGACCTGGGTTTGAATCCATGCCCACTACTGTGTGACCCTAGAGTGATCCATTAACTCCTTGCTCCAGGTCACACTCGAAACAAGTTTCAGCTTAGTGTGCCCCTCCTGGTTAAAAAATAAATAAACATCATAAATACTGTACTCTGCCTCAGTAATCCAATAATCGGAAAATACAAAAATCCTGGCAATGGCTCTGAATTCTGTACCAGAACAGCCCCAAATAACAACAACACACCCAGACCACCACAAGAGCAGCAACTGATAAATATTCCCTGAGCCAGAAAGTGTAACTAATTCGTCTCCAGCATTACAGAGGCCCCTCTGAGGTAGTCAACACCTACCAAGCAGCAGCTGGCAGAAAAAAAATCAGTGATACTCCCCACCCGCAGATTCTTGCCACCAGTTTTATTCAAGGACACCTGTTGACGCTTCTCTTCTGCTCTTACTCAACAGTGTGACAAGGCAGCAGGTAAAGCAAATAGGATGCTGGGATGCATAGGCAGGGGCATCACCAGCAGGAAAAGGGAGGTCATAATTCCACTATACAAGACACTAATGAGGCCCCACCTGGAGTACAGTGTACAGTTCTGGAGACCTTACCTACGTAACGACATAGACAGGGTAGAGAAGGTTCAGAGGAGGGCAACAAAGATGGTGCATGGATTGCATCACAAGTCCTATGAGGACAGGTTGAAGGAACTGAACATGTACTCCTGGAGAAGAGGAGGGAGAGAGGGATATGATAGAGACATACAAGTATCTTGTAGGAGGAACAGGGTGCAGGAATACACTATTTTAAGTGAAAAGATGTTCCAGGACTAGAGGGCATGGGATGAAGTTGGAGGAGGACGATTCAGAGGAAACGTGAGGAAGAATTTCTTCACAGAATGGGTGATGGACAAGTGGAACACCCTGCCAGAGTAAGTGGTGGGGCTGAAACAATCACGGATTTAAGAATGCATGGGATAGACATAAAGGAATTCTGGAGGTCAGGGGTAAGGGGCAACAGACTTCTAGGAAAACATAAACTGAACTTACAAGCTCAAATGGCAGATTGGGTGGGCCATAGGTCCTTATCTGCCGACACTGTCTATGTATCTATGTATCTTACTGAAATTCCACTTCTGTGTTTATAGGGGAAGTGGGCAGGCCCAGCATCCTACTTATCTCCGGAGTTGGCAGTGGTGAAATGCTAAACCCAGCAATTGATTGGCCACAGAAGGGGGGCACGCTCCAGATTTAGACAGAGTGCCTGGAACTCATTATTGGGCAGTCACAAGGAAGGGGTGGGGCATCATTCTGTAAGGGGTGAGCTACAGCTTAGGGAGGGATGGGGTTGCATGTCACAGCAAAGTGGGAGAGGATTTAACAGAATCTAATTAATATAAAGGGCAGGACTGATTTTCAGCAGTTGGTGAAAAAAAAAATTCTGAGGAGGGTTCGTTCGAACCGGACGAACCCCACCTTGCAGCGGGCATGTATTCACTCTTGAAGCTCCCCATGGACTTTGCATTTACCATTTACTCTTGCAACTGTTCCATCCTTCTACCACCCTCTCCACGAAGTACTTCCTGGTGTACCTCCTGAACCTACCCTCCACAGCTTGCTGCTGCTTCCTCGAGTACATATAATCGTATTTATTTATTTAAAATGTTGGTAATCGGGAAAGGCACACTGAGCTGAGGCTTGTTTCCAGGTGCGACCCCCAGGGCAAGGGTTAAGGTGAGATATATATATATATATATATATATATATATATATATATATATGATACATAAGCTACATAAAATACATAAGATACAGGAAAACACAGTAATTTACAAAAGGTTTGGGGGTGAAGACAAGGCAGTTTACAGTTCTAGCCAATGCATAGTTTGCAAATGGTACAGAATGAGGTTGCAGTTGTTTACAGTGATGTAGGAATGGAGTCAGTAGTGAATATGATACTAAATAAATAAGGGCAGGAGTTAGCGTGTGGGAAGAGCAGGTTGTTGGGGTTAGAATGGGGAAGGGGTAAGAGCCAGGGGGGTCAACACCGAGGAGGCATACAGCTAGGGAGGGTAGTGGAGTTAGGAAGCTCACTGGGTTTGAACGATTCACTGGAGTCCACTTTGTCAAGACCCTTCATGTATTTGAAAGTTTCAGTCATGTCCACCTCTCCCTCCTGTTTTCCAGTGAATACATGTTCAAGCTCTTCAGCCTCTGTTAGGATGTGCTGCCTTCCTGATCCTGTATCATTCTCATGGGCCTCCTCTGCACAGCCTACAATCTATTCACATCTTTCCTCAGACAGGGACTCTGGAACTGGACATAGCACTACAGGTGTGAGTATACCAGTGATCTATACAAGGCAGTATGACTTCCTTCTGCCTGTTACAGATCCCCCTGCTTATACATCCCAGCATTCTGTTTATTTTTCTACTGCTCTACCGACTGTGCAACTGGCATAAGAAAGCTCATGACTGCTACTTCAAAGTTCTTCTCCAACACTGTGTGATGGTGCCCCCCGCCACAAGCTGGCACTCAGCCCTAAGGCTCTTTCTCACAATGTGCATGACCTTGCACCTCTTCACAGTGAAGCTCAGCTTCCAAATTTCAGACCACATCTCTAGCTTTTCCAAGTTTTCCCTTCTCACAATCAACATTACTGCAGAGCTTGGTGTTGTCTGCAGGAAGGCAGATTTTGCCTCTTATGCCCTCTCCACTATCCTAAATGAATACACTGAAAGGCACTGGTCCCAGCAGTAAGCCCTGTGGAACCCCACTCTTGACATCGCTCATAACCGGGTACTCTCCTTCAACCACTACCCTATTCGTTCTTCCACCCAACCAACCTCGAAATGTTGGGAAACATAGTGGCTAAATTAACCTAGTTTTTGAAAACAAGAATAACATATTGTATATTAATACAATAATTAGGTCTACAACCTGTCTGGTTAAAAGGTTGATATGCAAATTATACAACCCAGCAAGATCAAAATCACATCACACGAATAAAACTACATGACAAAAACTGCCATAGCCCCCCTCTCCCCTGCAAACTAAAACATTAGGAAATGCTGCTCAAAGAACAAATACAATATCTGCTGTAACCAGAGAAACCTGAACTCCATCCAACAAAACAAAAAAAAAAGAAAACATTTCTTACGAAAAAATCCTAATTTGAAATGCCTCAGTGGTGCTCCCCTTTCAGACAGAAACAGAAAAGCAAAAATGCATACCGAAATAAAACACAACATTTAAAAATACAATTCCACACAAGATCAAACACAAATATAGATGCAGCACTGCAAAGACTACCAACAGTTCTAGTACAGTGCTCCAAGATGTAGTAATAGTCACAATTTTAAAGCAGGAAATGAGTCTAGTGCAGTCTCTCTGCAGCACCTTCAAACTAATTACTGTAACTCTTATTTCCAGCTGAGTCCCACAGGTAACATTTCAAGAAGTGCAACCTAACGCAGCTACTTCAGAGCCATCAGCGTAACTTTACTGCACAGATCATACGTCAAGAAAAGCAACCAAATGCAAGTACTTCAGAGGAACTACAAGCACAACCGAACACAATTACACAGATCACATTTAAAGAAATGCCACTACAAGCTGGCAGCGGACATGAATATTAAATGTTAATGTCCATTTGCACATTCAGGACCTCCCAGGTGAAGTAAACTGTTTAAATATGCTTTTATACTACATTATCTGATTACAAATTGTCCCTTTCCAGTGTCTACAATTAAGCTTGGTAATAAATAGTTTGTGTTATTACAATGGAGTTCAAAGTGAGTTTCAACTACTTCTGTGTGATGCCCTGGAGCTGACCATGTATTCCACTGTAAAGAAGACTATTATTGTAATGCAGTCTTTTTCCTGTGTGAATGTACTGGTTACACATGTATAAAATCAATAGAAACGTCTTTAAAAAGTGCATCCAAATGTAACTAAAGTACTTCAGAGCTATGAGCACAACTTCCAGGGGACTGTAGCAGCAAAGAGGGTATGAAGACATCAGTAGTGTTTACAGGATCAAGGGAATGGACAGTAGTGACGGATAAAACGAAGAGCAAAAGCCCCAACAAGGCAACAAGAAAACATGGAAAACAGAAGTACAGTACAATAGCAAAGTAAGAGCAGAGGTCAGATGAAAGGGGGTAGACCTTATTGCCAGGAGCCTAGGTAACAATGTGGCCATCACTACAGCTACCAACTTTCTGAAGCCTAAAACTGGGACATGCCATTTGCAAGTAAATAAATAAATAAATGTTTGTGTGTATGTGTGTATATAAATGTTTAGACACAGACAGTGGCTTACCGTAAACATGAAGATGTATTTTGTTTTCTATCCAGCGCCACCAGGTTCACTTCTTTTGGTGTAACATGTAAGTAATTATGCTATCCAATACCAACAGGGAAAAATCCACTGGTGAATGCAGAACACAATGATTTAAATTATTTTCTAACTGTGCCAGAAAACCAACAGGAAAAAGTTCACTGGTAAACATGAAGGTTTCAGTTCTTTTGTAACTGTGCTCCAACACCAACAAGAAAAATCCATCCAAAACGAAGGAATAGGTCAAATGATAAACACATGGATTGTCCTGTCCTGTCATGACAGACTGAGCAAAATGCAAACATATTTACAAATTGAAAGAGGGCACTAAACATGTCACTGAGTCTGAGATGTAGATGGTGTGGGTTCCTCACTTTCAGTTGTACTAGCTGAAGAAGTTTCTTTGAAAGGATATTTTTCAGAGGCATGTATTTTATGTAGGATAGTTTTGTTGTGAAGTAGTTTGCCATAGAATTCGGAACAGGAGTCTTTGAAATTCAATTTAAGCATCAACACTGCTTTAAGTGTCGACACTTTGAGATCTGTCTTGTCCTCTGTCCACAACTTGTTGGCAAGAGAGAACACCCTCTCTTCCGGAGCGTTGGTTCCAGGTAGACGTAATGCAAACTCAATTACAGGTAAAATGTTTTTATATGAGATTTCTTTTGTTCTGAAGTGCTCGAAGATCTCCAACCATCTCGACGACGGCTCAGTGTTGCTTCTGTTCCACTCAAAGACTTTAGTGGTATTAGCGTAGGACTTTACACATGACACTTCATCAAATAAAGCACCATCATCAAGAGGCAGGTTTCTTTGTGACGTGACAAGGGGGATGCAGTCCTCCACAGATGCCCAGTCTGGAGTGTGCTTCAGGAGGACCCAGGAGAAAATTCCGTACTGCTCCAGTGAGTCCCATTTCTCCAAATACCTCACACAGGTGTCATAAAAAACATCCACATTGTTGAGGAATTCTGTGGTGTTCACGCACCTTCGTCAGATAACTTCCTCAACATTCCCTTCGCCTTTTGCCCAATGAAGTGCTCTTGTCTTCGTTCTTGCAGTTTCTTTTTGAGAGTTAGGAGTTCTTCAGCTGCCTCGATGGCTGTGTAGTTTTGTTGTTCCAATCTCTTGGTAACTGAATTGAACAGTGTCAGCTGACCATGCAGAAACCAGCCAAAGTTCAGAAACTGGCTCCTCAAAGAATTTCTGCAGGGTTGTTGGGCGCTTTTCTTGTGAGATGAAGTAGGACTTCAACCCCTCATAAATTTGCAGGATGCGTTCAACAGCCGGAAGCAATGATAACCAATGAGTGTTGCTATGTCCCAGGACATCCTCATAGCAAAATTCTATGAAGTTACAAAACTCCTTTAATTCTTGCACTCAGACAGTGTATATGTAAAAATACTTGTACAATTTCACCACCATGCATCCCACGTCAATGGGCAACATGTCAGCAGCAGTTTGCATGGCACTGTGCACTATATGAGCAGTGCAACCAATGCCATGAATCTCTTGTCCTGTGATCACTTTTATCTTGTATCAAACATTGCCTTTTCCACCTTGAGTGGCCCCTCCAAAGTTTGTGTTGGTGTTATCCGCACAGCAGGTTATGCACTTCTTCTCAATATTTTCCTTTCTTAGTGCTGTGATGAGGAAATCCACCAGTGTTTCCACTATTTCCTCTGGCAGATCTTTGAACTCCAGTAATTTAGTTTGAGTGCCACTGACAGGACTGAAGTATTGCACCACAACTGGAACCATCTTGATGTGTTTGTGGTTAGATGTGTCCATGGCGGCACTCAGGAATGTTGCCTCCATCAACTCAGCTCTGGTTTCTTCCTCAGAAAAAGGAGCCAGTACACCAGTCACAATTATTTCAGTTTTAGTACAGGTAGAACTAAACTTAGGTTCAAACTTCCTCTTCACCAACTTTGTGGTGCAATCCATCTACTTGAAGCTTTGTGAATGCACAACACAATGGTAGGCCCAAGTGCCCTCCTTTGCTGCTAGGACAAGGTCACTGTCACTGGCATGTCCAGTTTTAAAAAACCTGGTTAATGAAAAGCTGAAACTGTGTGCTACCACAGCCTTTTGATGCTTAGATGTTTAAAAGTGACAGGTTATATCCGTTTTCCCCCCATGATTGATGGAGAACTGTGAGTTGCACTGCTTGCAGAATACATCTGTCTTCGACATTTTCTGAAGAAATGGCTAGTCTTTTTGCAAATCTTCATTTTCCCCCATTTTATTCTCTTTCTTTCTTTCTTGTTTCTAGTCAGACCTGACTTACACTTTCTCTTAACAATGGTCTCTTTTTCCTTCTCTCTGTCTTCTTACACATCAGGCTGCAGAGGCTGGTGGTGTCCCACTTTTCTACTTTCTCTCTAGTCAGATTGGAAGAATCTTTCTAGCCAGTGCCTTACTCCCCTTAGTCTCTCTGAAATTCTTTTCATACAAGAGTTGACAGAGAAAGTCTTCCAGTTCTGAAATCTCTCCTCCTCTCCAGAGCCAGACTACTCTGATCTTGGGCTGCAGAACCTAGTCTCTCTCTCTCTCTGTCTCTCTCTCTCTCTCTCTCTGTCTCTGTCTCTCCTCTCTCTCTCTCCCTTCCCTATTTTCCTGTACACAACTGTGAACCTTGCTTTTTACTGCACTTGACTTCTAAAAAGGCCCCAAGTAAGTTACCTCAGTGCAATCGCACTGTCACTGACTGACCTGACCTTTCATCTTGCCAGCAGCAAGCCAAGTCCAAGCAAGCTAAGCAAGCAAGCAGCAGGCCAGAGAAGACTGCTTCACCATCCACCATGTGACCTACTAAGAACACGGGAGAACAGCTGCAGCAGGCAGCAGGAAATTGCTGAGCTCAGTCAGCAGGGGTCAGGACGTCAGGTCAAGGGAGGAAGGGGAGACAGCAGTCAATGCCACAAAAAATAAATTACAATTCCACAGTTCCATCCAACCCAGCCAGGCTCCAGGCTCCCACAGACTTCAAAGATCTTTCCTGGACCTTTCAGCCCAGCAACCTACCAACCAGTCCAAACCCCAACACAAAAAGAAAGAAAAAACAAGCACAGCATTGCGTCGATGGACGACTGTATTGTTGGATGGTTGGATCACGGATGGTATGCTGGATGAATCGAGTGACCCCCCCAGCCCTTCTAAGTCGAACAAGCACTGCAATAAAATAAATTACAGAGTCTGCATCAGGAACAAGTAACAACAATCGGTCAGACTTTTTCGGATGAAAAATTAACTAAATCTTCTTAGTCACGCACCTCGAGAAGACGGTAGACCACTGAGTCCGACTTCGATCTCCACTTGACTCGACTCGCACTCAGATGCAGCTGCTGTGTAATCTGTGATGTCCCATGCCATCTCCAGTCTGTCTCTGGCTTCCTCCATCCTCCCCTCTTCTCCAGGCTCCAGCTTTTCTCACTTAGTGTTCCCAACCCAGCACTCCCGACCCACCTGGACCCTGTCCCTCCCTTGACTGATGACCCAGCCTGTGACCTGCGTGGTGATCCAGGCTGACTGTGGCAGCAGCATAGTATAGCTGCAGATGCAGCTGATTAACTTACTGATGTCACCCTGCATCTGAGATCTCCAGTCTGGTGGCAGCCTCCTCCTCCTATCGCTTGTGATCAGCGGTCGAAGAGAAGACAAACGTTCAGCGGGTGAGTGCACCATCTGTGAGCCAAGAGAGCAGCATTAGCATGGCAAACACAGGCTGCAGGCAGCAGGAGAACAGGTCGGAGGTCGGAGGAAGGGCCGGGGGTCGGGGGTGAACTTTGATTAGAACCCACCCCTGTGCTCAAGCAGTCCATTCAGCGACTGCTGCAGTGTTTCTGCTCCTCAAACTATTGCCTCCCGTGCTGCTGACTGGCTGACGGCCACACACTCTGTGTCTCTGTTCATCCCCCAGTCAGATTGACCTACAAAACAGACACAAGGGTGGAGTCAAGACAGTACTAGCCTAGGAGAGACGACTCGCGCAGGCATTTCATTGGGCATTTTTTTCAGCATTTAAAGGTCCAGGTTGTTCCGACTGTCAGCTGTCAGCAGCGCATAGACAGCAGTGCCGGTGAAGCAACATACATGTCAGCAGCAGCAGCACAACAATATGGCCAAGTAAGTTGTTCGACCCCGGGACAAATTTAAAAAAATGGGACATTTCTGTATTTTCAACTAAACTGTGGGACACTGGGACATGCAGCCTAAAACCGGGGCTGTCCCGGGAAAACCGGGACGGTTGGTAGCTTTAGACAGAAATGTTGGCCACAAATAATAATGACTGAGAGATGACGGTCCTTGGGTATTCACTGTTCAGGAGGGATAGAGGAACTGGTGGAGGGAGAGGAGTTGCCCTTTTTGTCATGTAACATCCCCATTAGCCCCTCATTTTTTGTCTAGGGGTCCTGATGGTAACCGGGGGGGAGATACAAACCGAAAACCTTCCAGGGAGGGTAAGGCCAGCAGATCACAAGAAAAACAACACCTTATCTTGATTGCAGTTCTAGCAGCATAGTGCAGATTTGAAACACACCCACAGACTTCAGCTTACCCCTGCTGCAACTTCATGCCGGGCCAGGGAGGACGAGGCTAGAAATGGCTTCTTTGGAGGAAGTGAAAAATTAGTTCATTCAATAATCCCAGCTAACACGAAGTGAAAACACAAAACAAAATGGAATTCTGTGTCTCATTTTAAAAAATGAATATATAATTAAATTTAGTGTGTAACCCCCCTGCAAATGGGGGTTCCCAAAAGACTTCCAGGAGCTTGCTTGAATGCTCCAAGCCTGAATGGTGTTTGGCATTTAAGCCATTTATCAGTGAGTGTTTTTAGAGCCTCTGGTACTGTCTCTTTAAGAGCTGTCTGCTTGCAGACATAATTAGTTTGTATGGGGACTGTGTGTTTTTTGATTGAGTACCACTCAAGCTGCTGCCAATTCACTTCATTTTTGCAGTCACTAGGAGTGCAAAGGAACCTATCTGAAAGATGTAACTGTTTGCCAGAAATTATTTAGAGTAATAATGAAATTACAGTTTGTCTAACCTGCTTTTGCAGTCAGAACTGTGTCTGCTAGTTCCCCATTCTAGTTTTGAACTGCTGAACTGGACCAATCAGTGTGGGGTAAGCTAGCTCTAAAATGGTGCCTTGACGTAATCAGAACTTGACTCATAATCTGAGCCAGCCACAAGAGGATTGTATGGGCAGTGACTCTGGGAGATGTAGTTTAGACTTCAGCACCTTTTGACCAACAGCAGCAGTCTATTGTGAGTGACAGCCAATCCAGTCAAGAACTGGGAGGAACTCAAAGAAAGTGCCCAGTTTTGTCGGTTGGAGTTTCAGTTGAGCTTTGGCAGTGAAGAAGGAAGGAGCCCTGTGCTTTTCAGTGTGCAGTTTTAGTCAAAAACGTGTGTAAGGCCCAGAGTTCCGTCTGCAGCTTGTTAGGACTGAATCCGTCCTGTGAAAAGAATCAAAGGATTCTGAAGAGTAGAAACCAGGCTCACCCTGTAGAAGACTGGAGGAATTGCTGAAAATTACACTCGTCTGTCAGGAACTGAATCTGCTGTGTGTTCTCCCGGTATTGTGCAGTAATTGCGATCGGGATACAGATGCAGCCTGCCTGGTATAGTGCTTTCTTTATATGGATGTGTGAAGAGGTTTGTGTACCTCAAGTGAGCCCTGCTGACATTGAAGGACCCTATCTTATTTGGAGGTCGTGAGTACTAATTCAGGGTCGCTCCCTGTTGAATTGCCACATTTAAATCCAAATGGAATTACTGTACTGCTGACTGTTTAATTCTCCTTTTTTCTCTGTGTGAAAGGGCCCCTACCAGCTGCCACTGTTTGGACTAGCCACTAGGGCTTGGGTACCCAGGGACAGTAACTGATAGGGATAGGCCTGTGCACAGAGCCATAGGTAGATTATTAGAGTGATAAGCTAATTAACCTGATTTCCCCCTGTCCTTGTTATATCCCCCTAAATAAATCAGAGCTGCTTGTTTCAGCAAAGTTATACTGCCTGAGGTATTTGTCTATGTTAAAGTACTGTACTGTGATTGTTGCACTATATCTCATTTCACAGGAGGTCCCAGTGCCGGAACCAGACCTGGGGGTAAGTGTATACTGTGAAGGTAATTCTGATATATTGTGTGGGCCACTAGTGGGAAGAAAGGGGGGGGTTGCAGTGTCCCAGAGGGCTGTGACCAAGTTAGTTTAACTATTGCAAACCCTGACCTCTGGGTGGAGGCACCCGCCATTGGATCCAGGCCCCTCAACCTGTTAGTGGCAAATCAGGCAGGGGTAGTAGCCCCTGGGATAGCGCCATCTAGGGGTTACAAGTGCACAGCTCCATGGTGCTGGGAGACAGAACAGGCGTAGAGGATGACATGAGAGGCACTAAACAGTACCAGGCTAATGCAGGTGTTTAAAACAGGCCTAAACAATTAGATCAGATGCAGACTCCATGCAGTCACCCACAGCTGAAACAAAGCTCAGGACCTTAGAGGGTATGAAAGCATGTTCACAACCAACACCTGGGTAGTTCTTTATTCCCCACCCCAAAATAACTGATACCGGGGATGTGGCCTTAAATCCATATCACGGCTGCCCTGAAAAACCTTGCTTGAAATCCAACCAGTTTGTGACCGTCTTTCCCATGAGTCCAGATGCCAGACTTGGACCACAGCATGAGTGCCACAGCTCCATCCTTTCTGTTACTCTTTCATGAATTCTTTTAATGGGTCTAACACAGGTCCTGCCCCAGACATGGGCACGGCAGGCCTGATAACGTGAATCCCAGAATGTAAACCATCCAGCTCATCTCGATAGTGTGCCACACCGGGATAATGACCTCCTCGAAGCAGCCACCTCCAAGGGGCCCTGCCACCACCACGACAGTCCTACTGCCACAACTTTCCTTTTTTGAAGCACCAGGCCTCCTGAACCCAGCCACAATGGGATTACTTCCAGCTGCTGTCCTTCCAGTTGCTGAGCCCCAGGACCCCAGTCCACAATGGTCACCACACTCTTCACACTCTCCCCAATGGAAAATAAAAGGAACCCCCACCAAGCCATCGATGCAAGCACAGCTGGCTGACCCTAAATACAACCCGCCAGCTCCCCCCTTGCAAGGAACTCTCCCACTGTTAAACCAGGGCCCAGAGAAATACCCTCCCGGGGGCAGACCATAGGATGCCCAAACAGGAAGCTAGCCAAACGGGAAAATATGGCATAGTATGCCAGCCCAATAGGGGTGACTTACACTCTTCTCCCTTTAAATTCCATTTCCTCCTGGAAATGGGTCAACTGGCCATCCACTGAGGGTGCCCACCAAGATAAGTATGTGCATTTCCTGCCCAGAAGCCCCTCCCAGAGCTGCCAGCAAATCCGATGCCCCCCCGGCCTTCCTCCCCATGATCGCTTCGTGGAGCTGCTCCTGCCCAGAACAATGATAACTATTATTAAGAAATTAAATTATGTTTAATTATTTTATTTATTGAAAAGTTTCACCGGGAAAGGCCCACTGAACAATTACAATTGCTTGTCTCACAGAGCGTCCTGGGGAGGAGGAGATACAGAGGAGTATGAATCCAACAACATACATTTGTCTTTTTTTTTTTTTAAAACAGGCAAGACATGAATCAAAAACTTACACAGCTACATAGCACGAATATTCATGGGACAAAGATATAAAACTAAAACACGAGATAAAACACAAAAATACAGGAATAAGTGCATACAGTCAATTTACCCAGCACAGGGATAAAATACATGGATTACAACATACAAAAAGATTGTTGCACAAAAGTTGGTTTACTAAGTGCATATGTGTAGTACAACATTAGAGAATGAAAACAATAATGCCAGGCTGCCCTTAACAAAGCTATCTAAACATGATATCTGACTCATAGAAAAAAATTCAAAATAGTCATACCTTTTTGTAAAAGAAAATCCATTGCCTCCACACACATTCACCACAATCAGTCAGGTTCCACACACACTATCACACAGCCCCTTTACAGCAGGAGGTAGACACTTAGTTAAACATTATGATTATTTTTTTCTGGTTCCAGTGGGGAAGAAAAAATTTTTTTTTCAACCACAAGAACAAACAGTCACAGTGGGAGACCTAGTTTGGACAGTCCCCTTCCTTAATTTTCTGAGGAACAGTTCTGCAGCACCATCCACTAGGCACAGTCTCTCTTTAAAGATTCTTTCTTTGCTTTCAGCTAGGAACAGCTGAACAAACTTGTGGAACAGTCCTGGCATATTACAGGCACTGAGCATCTTCCTCTAAAAAGTGGGCCCTCCTCCGCAGGGAAAACAGTAGGCAGGGTCTGGCTTGGTTGTTTCGTTAGCAAACAAGTGAGAACAGACAACATAGTGCTTCATGCGACAACCAGCAGTCACATCCTGGACATAGAAACATAGAATTTGACGGCAGATAAGGACCGCTTGGCCCACCCAGTCTGCCCATTTCCCTACCTACTGGATAAGCTGCAGATCCTAGTTAACCAGCAGCCTACTTCTTCTTACCCCCACCCCCTAGAATGGCCTTATGACTGTCCCATGCATGCTTGAATTCCACCACTGATTTTGACTCCACAACTCCTCCTCCGGAAGGCCGCTCCATGCATCCACAACCCTCTCTGTGAAAAATACTTCCTTAAATTACCTCTGAGCTGCCCCCTATCTTCAAATTGTGCCTCTTGTTCTTGCACACCTCTTTTTGAAAGATGTTACCCTCTTGGACTTTGTTGATTCCTTGAGGTACTTGAAAGTTTCTATCATGTCCCCCTCTCCTCCTTTCCTCGAGGCTATACATATTAAGCTCCTTAGTCTCTCTTCATATGTCTTCCGTGCAGACCCTGCACCATTTTAGTTGCCCTCCCTGGACAGCTTCCATTCTGTCTATGTCTTTGTGAGATTGGGTCTCCAGAACTGCACACAGTACTCCAGATGGGGTCTCACCAGCTGTCTGTACAGAGGGATAATAACTTCCTGTTTTCTACTGGTGATGCCTCCTATGCATCCCAGTATCCCCCAGCCCTCCTTGCTGCCCTCTCACATTGCTTGCCCACCTTTAGGTCATCTGATATGACTACCCTCTCATTTTTGTTGTTGTTAGTATCTCACCCCCATTGTGTACTCTTCCCTGGTTTTTGTTTCCCAGGTGCATTACCTTGCACTTCTTAGCATTGAATCTAAGCTGCCATACATTTGACCATTCCTCTAACCTTGCCAAGTCCCTTCTCATCCTTTCCACCCCACCTCGTGCATCAACTCTGTTGCAGATCTTTGTGTCATCTGCAAAGAGACATACTTTTCCTTCCAGTCCCTCTGCAATGTCGCTTATAAAGACATTGAAGAGGACCGGTCCTAATACTGAACCTCATGTACCCACTAGTAACCCTCCTTTCTTCTGAGTGACTCATTTACTAGTTACTCTCTGTGTCCTATTCTCCAGCCAATTTTTACCCAGGCTGTCATCTTGGGACCCACTCCCAGGCTGGCTAACTTGTATATTAATCTTTTGTGTGGGACTGTGTCAAATGCCTTGCTAAAGTCTAGGTAGGCCATGTCCACAGCCCCTCCCTAATCTACTACTTTGGTCACCCAGTCAAAGAAATCTATCAGATTTGTCTGGCATGACCTTCCCGCTGTGAATCCATGCTGCCTAGGGTCCTGTGCCCCTCTGGCCTCTAGATACTCGACAATTCTTTCCTTCAGAAGTGATTCCATCATTTTTCCTATCACTGAGGTTAAACTAACAGGTCTGTAGTTTCCTGCTTTTGCCTTGCTCCCACTTTTGTGAAGGGGAATCACATCTGCCCTCCTCCAGTCCTTGGGTACCACCCTATCCTCCCATGATTTGTTAAAAAGGGTAGTCAGTGGTGTCACTAGTTCTACCCTTAGTTCTTGTAGAATTCTGGGATGAATCCCATCAGGCCCCATTGCTTTGTCCACCTTCAGTTTTAAGAGTTCTTTCAGAACCCTTTGTTCTGTAAATGGGCTGGTATCAACTTCTGTATCCAGAGTGTTACTACTGTTTGTTTTATGTACCCCCTCTTCATTTGTAAATACTAAGCAAAAATATTTGTTTAGTATCTCTGCATTTCACAGTCTCCTCTGCCCACCCTCCTCCCTTTATTAAGCCTCACTATCCCTCCCTTGGTCTTCCTTTGCTCCCTGATGTACCTATAAAAGGTTTTATCCCCTTCTTAACTGAGTTGGCTATCTTTTCCTCGGTTTGGGCCTTTGCTGTTCTGACTGCCTTCCCAGCCTCCTTTTGCTTTAACTGATACAGTTCTCTGTCCTGCTCCTTCTGCGATTCCTTGTACTTCCTGAATGCTTTTCTTTTCTTGAACCTTCACTGCCACTTCCTTTGAGAACCATAGTGGTTTCTTACATCGCTTTGTTTTGTTTATTTGCTTCACACAAAGGCTCGTTACCTCTGTGATGGCAGTTTTTATTATTCCCATTGTTCTTCCACCCTCCTTCCTGCCCATTTGCTAGTGCATTCCTTAGGCACTCACCCATTTTGGCAAAGTCAGCCCTCCTAAAGTCCAGTACTTTTGTCTTTGTATGGCTTGACTTTATTGCTGTGTTTATTGTGAACCATACTGTTCGATGGTCGCTAGTTCCCAGATGGCTACCCACTTCTACATCTGTGATCCTCTCTCCATCTCCATTTGAGAGAATCAAGACTAATATTGCTCCCTCTTGAGTGGGCTCCAGTACTAGTTGTCTAAGGCATGCCCCCTGTAGGGCATCTAGAATAACTGCACTCTTCGAAGTGGCAGCTGCAACTGCACTCCAGTTAACATCTGGCATATTCAGATCACCCATCAGCAATATCTCCCCTTTTTCTGCCATTATAAGTATACTTTCTATCATTTCCTGTCCATTTCCTCCCCTGAGAAGGGGTTCAGACAACCCCTGTGCGTATTGTGGTGCCATTGCCTGTCTCCAAATTTACCCACAGTGCTTCTTCTCCTCCCTGTTTACCCTTTTGTTCTGTTGCTTTTATTCCTTCCCTTATGTAAAGAACTACTCCTCCTCCTCTTTTACCCTCCCTGTCCCTCCTGTAGACAATGTATTCTGGTATGTTTATGTCCCAGTCATGGTTTTGTGTGTACCATGTTTCTGTGACTGCCACGATATCCAGATGTTCCTCCTCCATCAAGGCCATTAATTCAGGAAGCTTGTTACCCAGACTACAGGCATTAGTACTCATTGCTCTCCATTTTTTGATGGCTTTACCTTCTGTTGCAGCATCCCCACTGACCGTCTACCTCAGTCTTTTCTCATTTAGTACCCTGTTTGTAGGAGAGGCTGGGATTTTCCTGCTGCTTGTCAGTGCCTCCCTTTGACTAGTTTAAAAGCTTGCCAATGAAGCATTTAAACCGATTGCTCAAAGACTTGTTCCCTTCCTGGACAGATGCAGACCATCCTGCCAGTATAGGTTGGTGTCCTCCAGGTGGAACCCCAGTCCCCAATGAAGCCAAACCCTGTGCTCCACACCATTTTTTTCAACCATTCATTAAACTGCATGGTGCCAATTACCCTCACCTCCCCATGCTTTTGACAGGCAGCACCTCTGAGAAGGATACTGTGTGTGCTACTCGTCTTAGGTCCCTCCCCAACTCTGCAATGTCCTCCTGCACTGCTCTAATCTCATGATGAGCCAAGTCATTTGTCCCTAGGTGGACAATTACGTCCAGCTCGGAATCCCTTGCAGCTGTTCTCGTGATCCTGAGGATGCGCTTCCTGTCCCTCCAAGCCATGGCACCAGGCAGGCACCTTACTTCATTTTTCCCAGCTCCCCCCAGTTCTATACCCCTAATAAATGAGTCCCCCACCAGGAGCTGCTTCCTTTCCCTTTGGTGTCCTCTGCCTCCTTTCTGTGGGCCTCCCTTGTGACAGTTATCATCAGTCTTCTCTGTGGGTGCATCCATAGGGGAGCTATGCTCCCCCAGAATGGTGTATGGATTGTGGAGTGGAACAATTGACTGGGTGTGCCTCTGTTCCACCCTCCTCACCCTCCCTGAGCCCACTGTGGTCCAACTGCTGTGCTTTCTTCGCAACCTCTGAGGTAGTGGTGGTGGCGCTAGTGCTCCTGGATGGGGAGGTTCCTTCTACTGTCCAGTGTGGCCTGGGGAAGGTTTCTACTACTGTCCAGTGTGGCCTGAAGACGGCAACTTCCTCCCTCAGGGCAGATAGTTGTTTGCAAATAGGGCAGCATCTCAGCCTCCAGAAAGACTCCCGGAAGACTGCTGCCCCACAGCCATTACATTGCACTACTCCCCACATGTTTATCTAGTTGTTTTTTTATTGTATTTGTGTGTGTGTGTGCGCATAGCGTGTGTGATTTGTTATATAGAAATATATATATATATATATGTATGTATATATATATATATATATATATTATACAACGTGATGCTTATATTATCAGTGCAGTGTGCTAGAGAGGATATGACAGTGAAATGCACCTTGCACTCGAGGAAATGATGTCAGAACCTCAGGTATAAAGGAACTATTTCCAGGGGTGGTGGGGCGGGGTGGGAAGGGGTTGGGCCTAAACTGTGTCCTCACAAAACAATCTACTAAAAGCTCTCACCTACCGCTAACAGAGTGCCTTCCTGTCAGCAAGATACCCTACACAACAATTTGACAGAGAAAGTACCCTGCTAATCAAACAGAGAAAAATCCAGACATCCAAGTCAGACACAGGTAAACCTCTCCAGCCCCAAAACAGCCTGGTGGTTTGTTAGACACAAAGGAAAATCAAATATGCAGTTATTTCAGCCCTTCTGAGGATGCTGACAAGATAAGCAGTTTTAAAACCCCCTTTCTGAATTAAAAACTAAAACAAATACCAAGCAATGCCACTTTAAAAGTGAGGAAAACTTCTCTCAGATGTAAGCAAGAGAGAGAGAGAGAGAGTTTAGTTACAGATAATTCGTCCAAAATAGTATATCCCACGCAGCTTCTCAGTTGTTTCCAAGCACTCCTGTACACAACTTGGAAGAAGATGGACTTCTGCCTCACACAGGATCACACCACTAGTTTATAGTAATTGAAAAATGCTGAAATGCTGGACAACAGCATAGGGTTTGAATAAAGTTAATCCTGCCCAAGGGGACGAATGACACAAAGTCCAGGCCTTCTGAATAACCTCTTGAGTTGGTGGGCCAGATGACTCATACCACTGTTGGAGCTTTTAGACCATTCCCTAAAACTCCCAGTCTGGTCGCTTTTCCTCTATAATGTCCCATAACCTTTCTAGGACGTAAGGGTACTCAACACTCGGATACACAACATGTATCCTGCGCCCCACCCACCTCTCCATTTGTGACCACTAAGGCAGATCTCAAACACTGGTCCGCTAGCTGGTACCTGGCTCCAGCCACACGTGAGTCCTGTAAGGCACATTCACTGGGTCGCTACTCAAAAGTCCATCCATCTTGACATGGGTGGCCTTGCACAGTGCCAGGAGGCGTGGGGTGTTATCTGGCAGCTTTAAAGTAGGGCACCCATTAGGGTAAAGGATGGCTTGGTACACATCCTGGTCAGCAAACTGATAGGCCTTCAGAGTTTGCCCCAGGGCAGTGCAGCTGGAAGAAAAAATTACTCACCATAGTAATGTTCTTTCTTCTAATGGAATCTTGCTGTATTCTGACATATGCAGTTAGGTCCTGCCTTTCAACTGCCCCGGAGAACAAAGAGTTAAACTTTTCATGGCCAGCATGGAATGTTCACCACGAGCTCAGCTGAAGCCCCTGTCTGCTGTTGTTTAAACTGCAACCGTCAGATCTTTATGAGCAATACTCACTAGAAGTTTTGTGTGGAAACTGTAAAACTCATACTAGCCAACTGGCGACTACATCTGTATAAAAGGGTTTTTGGCTTCAAAAGGAAGACTCAAGTCAGGAAACCCAAAAACAAAACACATCCAAAACAACCCCTCACCCAAACTAAAAGAGGGTGAAAAAAGGACACCCCTAGGGTGCCAACACTGCTCCTGCCCACCCACATCCCAAAATCTAGGTTCTGAGAGGGAAGGCGGGGGGAGGTCAGAATACAGCAAGACTTCATTAGAAGAAACAACATTACTAAGGTGAGTAATTTTTTCTTCAAACAACATGAAGTCTTGCTGTATTCTGACATATGCAGACTACCAAGCAGTACCTCCATGGAGGAGGGACAGAACCTACTCTGGAAACAGGCTCTGAAGTACTGCTGTGCCAAACCGAGCATCACTCCTAGCCTGGATATCCAGAGAGTAACGCTTGGTGAAAGTATGGACTGTTTTCCAGGTGGCTGCTTGACAGATTTCTAAGAGAGGAACATCCCTGGCAGCAGCCAGGGAAGCAGCTGTACCTCTAGTGGAATGAGCCCTCAGGCCTGAGGGTGGAGCTCTACCCAGTTTTTCATAGCAGAATTGTATAATAGATCTCTTCATGGTAGGTCTGCCCTTACCAACATTTCCATACGTAAGGAAAAACTGGAGGGGATTCAAACCTGTAACGCTTGGTACGCTCTATGTAGTAGCTAAGGGCTCTTTTAACATCCAAGCTGTGTAGCCTCCTCTCTCCAGAGGAGGAATGGTCAGTGAAGAAAACAGGGAGAGAGATATAGACTGGTTGAGGTGGAAATCTGAAACCACTTTAGGTAAGAACTTTCTGTTAGTTCTTAGGACCACTTTATCTCTATGGAAAGAGATGAAATCAGATTCCACTGACAGGGCTTGTAATTCACTGATATGCCTGGCAGAAGTAATGGCTACTAAAAACACAGTTTTCCAATTCAAGTACGTAAGCTCTGCTGAGGACAAAGGCTCAAAGGGGGGTTGCATAAGCTGAGCAATGCAAACATTAAGGTCCCAAGCAGGAGCAGGATCCCTAAAGGGGGGATTGGTGTGAAGCAATCCCTTGAAAAACTTACAAAACACAGGATGGGATGATAGAGAGGAAGACTTGCCTACTGACAAGAAAGCAGAAACAGCTGCCAAGTGTACTTTAAGGGTAGCTGGTCTGAGGCCTAGGCTATTAAGATGAACCATATAGTCCAGAACCGTAGGCAACTCAGCAGAGTCTGGGGAAATATTCTCTTAGAACACCAAATGCTGAATCTTTTCCATTTGGAGTTGTAAGTCTTTCTAGTGGAAGGCTTTCGAGAAGCCTTAAGGATATCCAGAACTCCTTGGGAAAGATGCAGATCTGCAAACTCTAACTCCTCAACAGCCATGCCTTGAGATTGAGAGACCGAAGATTTGGGTACCAAATCCTCCCCTGAGAGGATGTCAACAGGTTGTAATTCCTGGGAAGAGACAGGGGAAGGTGGACTGCTAGGGACAGCAACAGGGGGTACCAGGGCTGTCTGGCCCAGTCTGGAGCAATCAGAATCACTTTGCATGGTTGTGACCTTATCTTGACTAACACTTTGAACAGGAGAGGAAAGGGGGGAAAAGCATACAGAAATTTCCCTTCACAGTTCAGAATCAGAGCATCCAGGGGGACTGAGCCCAAGACTGGGGGTCTGCAACAAAAGAGAGGAAGTTGGTGATTGTCTGGGGCTGCAAAAAGATCTATCTCTGGAGCGCCCCATCTCAAGAAAATCACTTTCAAAACTAGAGGATCTAGGGCCCATTCGTGATGGCCCTGGGATATTCTGCTCAGTGCATCTGCTAGGATATTGTCCTTCCCAGGGAGGTGAACTGCTATCAGAGAGGTTTGCAGGGAATAGGCCAGGGACCACAACTTCATTGCTTCTGTGCACAAGGCCGTAGACCGAGTGTCTCCTTGCTTGTTGATGTACCACATGGTGGTGGTGTTGTCTGTTCTGACCTGGACCACCTTGTTCTGTACAGATTTGGAAAAAGCTTGCAGTGCCAGAAACACTGCTCTAAGTTCCAAGAGACTGATGTGAAGCAGTCCTTGGGTGGTAAGATCCCCCAAATGGGTTCCCCAGCCCAGCAGGGAAGCATCTGTGGTGAGTATCATTGAATGAGACTGAGTGTCAAAAGGAACCCCTTGTCTCAAATTGTCCTGATCCTGCCACCATTGCAAGGCTCGGATTAGGGTTCGAGTCACTGGGACTAGTTTGGTAAGGGAATCCTTTCTTTGGGACCAGAAGGCTCTTAAGTAGAACTAAATAGCCCTCATCTGGAATCTTGCCCCTTGGACCATTGCTATGGAAGCTGCCATGTGGCCCAGTGGCTGAAGGAAATGCCTTGCTGGTCGAGACACCCGAAGGGTGAATGAAGAGGCCAGTTCCATGAGGGTCCTTGCCCTTTCCAGGGGAAGGAAGGCTCTTGCCTTTACTGTATCCAGTTCTGCACCTATGAAGGGGAGGAGTTGTACTGGTTCGAGAACTGACTTTGGAAGGCTGAGAAGGAATCCTAAGGAAGTGAGCACTTGCTGGGTCACTTGCAAATGTGACTTGACTTGGTCTGAAGACTGACCTAATATAAGCCAGTCATCCAAGTATGGGAAGATGGAGATTTTTTTTCTCCTTAGGAAAGCAACAACTACTGCCAGGCACTTTGTGAAAACCCTTGGGGCTGATGTTAGGCCAAAGGGCATTGCTCTGAATTGATAATGGCCTGAGGGCAACTCGAACCTGAGGTACTTTCTGTGGGAGCACCTGATGGGAATGTGAAAGTAGGCATCTTTGAAGTCCAGGGAGGCTAGCCAGTCCCCTGGCCTTAGAGAGGGAAGGATAATTCCCAGAGTCACCATTTTGAACTTTGGCTTTAAAAGGTGTTTGTTCAGATGTTTTAGGTCCAGGATGGGCCGCCATTCTCCTGTCTTTTTTGGAGGGTTAGGAAGTACCTGGAGTACAATCCTTTGCCCCTTGTGTTTGGTGGGAACCCTCTCTATAGCTCTGAGAGCTAGGAGAAAAGAAACCTCTGCCTCTAGGGCAAGGGTCTCTGAGAGATTTGCAGGTGGAAAGGATCTGGTTCTCATCTTGGGAAATTTTTTGAAGCTGAGAACCAGTCCCTGGCTTACTACTTCCAGGACCCACTTGTCTGATATTAGAGACTTCCAGTCCTGGACAAAGTAAGCCAGCCTGCCCCCTACTGGTACGGGAGAATCGGCCCGGGCAGACCCATCAGGGTGTCTGCTTGGCAGGGCCTTAGGCTGAAGGGTGGATGCAGGCCTGCTCATCCCCCGCCTGCCTCTCCCTCTAAAGAACCCCTCTGAAAAACGAAGAGGAGGCCTGAGTTGGTAAACGGCCTTTGAAAGGCCTGCCCCTGCCCGGACTGCTGCCTTTGAGGAGTTGCTTGCCTTTCTTTGGCCTGAGCACTCCTGTAAGTGGTCCTGTACTCATCCATCTTTTTCATGTAGTTCTCTGTCTGCTCCCCAAACAGAGAATTACCAATTACAGGAAAATCCATGGCCTTAGCCTGGGTATCCTGTGAGAGGCTATTGCATCTGAGTCAAGCCATCCTCCGAAGAGCCACAAATGTAGCCATGACTCTTGATGAAACATCATTGGAGTCCACAGCAGCATGAAACTTTACTTTAGATGCCTCAATCCCATCTGCAGCCACCTGCTCCAGCTCCTTGGCAAGCTGGTCAGGGGCCTGTTTAGCCAGAGTCAGCACAGTATCCCACCTGGACTTCTGGTATCTAGCTGTATAGGCCATATAGTTAGCCTGCCTGAGTCCCAAAGATGCTGCCATGTATTGTTTCTTTGCCATGGCATCAATCTTCCTGGAGTCCTTGTCTGGGGGGGTGTGATGCCAATGGGATATTTGCCTTATCACAGGCAGCAGCTTGCACTACCCCAACATGGCTGCATTGCTGGAAAAGGAACTCCGTGTCTGAGCCTGAGAGAGTGTACCTCTTGTCCATTCGTCTGTCCACAGGAGGTATAGAATTAGGAGACTTAAGAATTTTATGTGTCTGTTTCCCAAAGGATTTGTGGAGGGGAATAGACAGTCTCCTGGACTTTGGGATGTCCACCATTTCAACATAATCAGGCTCCTCCTGATACTCTACTGCTTCCTCCATAGGAAGCTGGAGGGTCTCAGACACTTTTTTGTAAAACATATAGTGAGAAGAGGACTCAGAAAGTCTAGGAGGAGAAACACCTGAAGGTCTGTCTGGGGAGACGTCCGGGTCAATAGGCACATCCAGACTTTCATAATCACCATAACCATCCTCATACTCTCCTTCCTCCTCCTCTGGTTCATAAAACTCTTCCAAAGTATAATCCGGAACCAGGGGAACTGACCGAACCGAACCCCTGCCAGATGGTGCCGGTTCGGTAGGAACCGAACTAAGCGATTGCACTATTCTTATCACCTTGGCTATCTCACTGGCGGTCGGAGTATGAATTTCTGGGTCCGAACCGGACGATTTATCTTTTCTCTTCCTTTTAACTGGAACAGACTCCTCAGAATCGGCTCTCCTTTTGCCCGAAGAAGTATCGCCCTGGTTAGAGGGCACTTCTTCTGGTTCGGTCGGAACCGAACCGGGCTGGCCATCTGGGTCAGCGGACTTCTTGGCCTCCCTTTCCCTCAGCCTACCTAATCTCTTTTCCAGGGTAGATTTGGGAAAATTCTTGCAAATTTGGCAGTCTGAATCGAGGTGGTCAAACCCCAGACAATAAACATAGGTGGTGTGGGGATCAGCCTTGGCAAAGACTTCCCCACACACACTGCAGTGCTGAAACCCAGTGGGCCCGGTTTTCTTTTTGGGTTTCTCAGATATGGCCAATCCTATCCAAAACTTACCTTTTTTCGCAATCCGCCAGGCAAGACTTCTATCGGTTCCTGACCGTGTCATGTGTCTTGGAAAACGCATCAAATCCATTTTTTAGAACCGACACGGACTGGTTACCACACCCCAAATCAAGCACAAGCTTTTTTTTTTTTTTTTTTATTTAACTGATCGGCTCAGCCGAACCGATCCACAATTTACAAGTTCTACACAGAAACAAAAAACCTATCTAGTACTCACGGTACCACAGACAGAGACTTGAACCGACTAAGCGGTAACAGCAATTCAGTAGAACCGACCGAGAAAACGACACTTCAACCGACTTTTTTGAACCAAGCAACAGGAGAAATCTCCAGAGCGACTGTTCAGTGAGGCGGAGTAAAGAATCTGACGGTTGCAGTTTAAACAACAGCAGACAAGGGCTTCAACCGAGTTCGTGGTGAACATTCCATGTTGGCCATGAAAAGTTTAACTCTTTGTTCTCCGGGGCAGTTGAAAGGCAGGACCTAAATGCATATGTCAGAATACAGCAAGACTTCATGTTGTTTGAATCTCCCACACAGCTTCACTCTTCTGTTCCTTCACTTTCACCTTAACTGGAATACTTAAATAGGAAAACTCTCTGCCTGGGGAATCCAACGAGGCACCATCACCAGGTAGAGGCCTTGTGGCTGACCCCCTGGGTCCTGGGTGGGGGTCACCAGTTTTTAAGTCCCCACCCCTACCTCTCCCTCTGCCAACAGGATAGTCAATGGTGGAAGGTACCGTGGGGTTGGGCAGATGACTGTGCCCCACAGCACCCTCACAAGTGTCCTCCTCCATGGCCTCCATGACTACATCAGCTGCCCCCTTAACTTGCTTCCTCTGAAGGTACAAACAGTTTTACATCCTCCGAGGTTTCAAATGGCTTAGTTTCCTCAAATATGTCCAGGCTCCCCTGAGATACCAGTGATGCAGCAACCGCCAATTCCAGAGCAGGGTAGGGCCAGGCATAGCTGAAAAGGATGCACACAGCCCTGATGAAGGCCCCATGGAGCAATCAGAGCATAAAGACAGCCAAACTGTTTCCCTTCTCGGAATCCACAACGCACATTGCTCGTCTTCCTTCTGACTTCCACAGCCAAGACGATTGGGAAGCTAGAATGATGGCCTGGGGCTCATCGATGGGGTCCTCCTCAGCTATATCTACTTTTACTTTTTCTTGCCACAAGTTGCATCTTTCTACCATGAGCTCGAGGAGGAAATGGCGTCTTCTCTGTACAGTCCTCACACAGGTGATGCCTGAGCCAATCAGTGGTGCCACTTCAACCAAGCTGACCTCCCTCTTTGCTGCCAGACACCTTCTCTTGCTAGAAGCAGAAAAAGGGTGCCAAAACACCCCGCAATGTAGGTCCTTAGTGACGTACCACCAAATATCCAGGCCTACCGGTAGCCAGCCTCATTCAGTCCACCCCAAACACTCGGTCCTGTTTCAAACAAAATCCTGAATAAGCCACCACATTTGTAATACCCCCTTTAGACCCCATTTATTTGTCTAAGGGTCCTGATGGTAACCTGGGGGAGGGGGATACAAACCGAAAACCTTCCAGGGAGTGTTAGGCCAGCAGATCACAAGAAAAACAACACCTTACCTTGATTGCAGTTCTACCAGCGTAATGCAGATTGGAAATTATCCCACAAACTTCAGCTTACCCCTGCTGCAACTTCAAGTCAGGCCAGGGAGGACGAGACTGGAAATGGCTTCTTTGGAGGAAGTGATCAGTTAGTTCATTCAATAATCCCAGCACACATGAAGTGAGAACACAAAACGAAATGAAATTCTGTTTTTCATTTTTAAAAATTAATAAATAATTACATTTAGTGCACAGCTCCATGGAGCCGGGAGATGGAACAGGAGTAGGGCATGAAATGAGAGGTACTAAACAGTACCAGGCTGATGCAAGTGCTTAAAATAGGCCTAAACACTTAGACCAGGTGCAGACTCCATGCAGTTACCCAGAGCTGAAACAAAGCTCAGGACCTTAGAGGGTACGAAAGCTTGTCCACAACCAATACCTGGGGAGTGCCTTACTCCCCACCATGAAATAACTGATACTGGGGATGCAGCCTTCAACCCATATCATGGCTGCCCTTAAAACCTTGCCTGAAATCCAACCAGTTTGTGACCCTCTTTCCCATGAGTCCAGGTGCCAGACTTGAACCACAGCATGAGCAACACAGCTCCATCCTTTCTGCTCCTCTTTTATGCATTCTTTTAATTGGTCTAACTCGGGTCCTGCCCCAGACACGGGCACGGCAGGCCCAACAAAGTGAATCCCAGACTGCAAACCACCCAGCTCATCTTGATAGTATTCCACACTAGGATAATGACCTCCTCGGAGCTGCCACCTCCAAGGAGCCCTGCCATGGCCTGCCACCACCACGACAGTCCCACTGCCATACCCTTCCTTTTTTGGAGCACCAGGCCCCTGAACCCAACCACAATGGGATTACTTCCAGCTGCTGTCCTTCCAGCTGCTGAGCCCTAGGACCCCAGTCCACAATGGTCACCACATTCTTGACACCCTCCCCAATGGAAAATAAAAGGAACCCCCACCTAGCCATCGTTGCTAGCACAGCCCAAACCTCCAGAGCAGGGGGGTTGAAATCCCAGCCCGGCTTACCCTACATACAACCCACCGGCTCCCCCCTTGCAGGGAACCCTCCCACTGTTAAACCCAGGCCCAGAGCAACGCCTTCCCGTGGGCAGACCATAGGATGCCCAAACAGGAAGCTAGCCAAACAGGAGAGAATACGTCATAGTATGCCAACCCAAGAGGGGTGACTTACACTCTCCCCCTTTAAAATCCATTTCCTCCTGGAAATGGGGCAACTAGCCATCCATTGAGAGTGCCCACCAAGACAGGTATGTGCATTCCCCACCCAGAAGCCCCTCCCAGAGCTGCCAGCAAATCCGTTGCCCCTCCAAGGGCCTTCCTCCCCATGATCGCTTCGTGGAGCTGCTCCTGCCCAGAACAATGATAACTATAATTAAGATTAAAATTATGTTTGATTATTTTATTTATTTATTGAAAAGTTTCACCAGGAAAAGCCTACTGAAGAATTACAATTGCTTGTCTCACAGAGCGTCTTGGGGGGAGGAGATACAGAGGAGTAAGAATCCAACAACATACATTTGTCTTTTTTTTTTTTTAACAGGCAAGACATGAATCAAAAACCTACACAGCTACATAGCACGGATAATCATGGGACAAAGATATAAAAGTAAAACACGAGATCAAATGCAAAAAAACAGGAATAAGTGCATATAGTCAATTTACCCAGCACAGAGATAAAATACATGGATTACAACAACAAACAAAAAGATTGTTGCACAAAAGTTGGTTTACTAAGTGCATATGTGCAGTATGACATTAGAGAATAAAAACAATAATGCCAGGCTGCCCTTAACAAACCTATCTAAACATGATATCTGACTGATAGAAAAAAATTCAAAATAGTCATACCTTTTTGGAAAAGAATATCCATTGCCTCCACACACATTCACCACAATCAGTCAAGCTCCACACACACTATCACTTAGCCCCTTTACAGCAGGAGATAGACAGTTGGTTAAGCATTATTATTCATCTTTTCTGGTTCCAATAGGGAACAAAAAAAAAATTTCAACCACAAGAACAAACAGTCACAGTGGGAGACATAGTTCCTTCGGACAGTCTCCTTCCTTAATTTTCTGAGGAACAGTCCTGCAGCACCATCCACTGGGAACAGTCTCTCTTTAAAGAGTCCTTCCTCGCTTTCAGCTAGGAAAAGCTGAGCAAACTTGTGGAGCAGTCCTGGCATATCACAGGCACTGAGCATCTTCTTCTAAAAAGCGGGCCCTCCGCCGCAGGGAAAATAGTAGGCAGGGTCTGGCTTGGTTGTTTTATTAGCAAACAAGTCAGAAGAGATAACATAGTGCTTCATGCGACAACTAGCAGTCACGTCCTGGACAACAGCATAGTGTTTGAATAAAGTTAATCCTGCCCAGGGGGACAAGTGATATAAAGCCCAGGCCTTCTGAATAACCTCTTGAGTCAGTGGGCCGGATGACTCATATCACTGTTGGAGCTTTTGGACCATTCCCTAAAACTCCCAGTCTGGTCGCTTTTCCTCTATAATGTCCCATAACCTTTCTAGGATGTAAGGGTACTCAGCACTCGGATACGCAACATGTATCCTGTGCCTCACCCACCTCTCCATTTGCAACCATTAAGGCAGATCTCAAACACTGGTCTGCTGGCCAGTACCTGGCTCCAGCCACACGTGAGTCCTGTAAGACACATTCACTGGGTCGCTACTCAAATGTCCATCCATCTTGACATGGGTGGCCTTGCACAGTGCCAGGAGGTGTGGGGTGTTATCTGGCAGCTTTAAAGTAGGGCACCCATTAGGGTAAGGGATGGCTCAATACACATCCTGGTCAGCAAACTGATAGGCCTTCAGAGATTGTCCAGGGGGCAGTGCAGCTGGAATCTCCCACACAGCTTCACTCTTCTGTTCCTCCACTTTCACCTTAACCGGAATACTTAAATAGGGAAACTCTCTGCCTGGGGAATCCAACGAGGCACTATCACCAGGTAGAGGACTTGTGGCTGACCCTCTGGGTCCTGGGTCACCAGTTTTTAAGTCCCCACCCCTACCTCTCCCTCTGCCAACAGGATAGTCAATGGTGGCAGGTACCGTGGGGTTGGGCAGACGACTGTGCCCCACAGCACCCTCACAAGGGTCCTCCTCCATGGCCTCCATGACTACATCAGTGGCCCCCTTAACTTGCTTCCTCTGGAGGAACAAGTGGTTTTACATCCTCCGAGGTTTCAAATAGCTTAATTTCCTCAAATATGTAAAGGCTCCCCTGAGATACCAGTGATGCAGCGACTGCCGATGCCAGAGCAGGGTTGGTCCAGGCATAACTGAAAAGGATGCACACAGCCCTGATGAAGGCCCTGTGGAACAATCAGAGCATAAAGGCAGCCAAATTATTCCCTCACCTCGGACTCTACAAACACATTTCTCCTCCGATTCTCCTCTTCCTTCTGACTTCCACAGCCAAGACAACAGGGAGGCTGGAATGACGACCTGGGGCTCATCGATGCGGTCCTCTTCAGCTATACCTGCTTTTACTTTTTCTTGCCACAAGTTGCATCTTGCTACCATGAGCTCGAGGAGGAAATGTCGTCTTCTCTGTACAGTCCTCACACAGGTGACACCTGAGCCAATCAGTGGTACCACGTCAACCCAGCTTACCTCCCTCTTTGCTGCCAGACACCTTCTTTTGCTAGAAGCAGGAAAAGGGTGCAAAAACACCCCACAATGTAGGTCCCTAGTGATGCACCACAAAATATCCAGGCCTACTGGTAGTGGGGACCCCAGCCTCATTTAGTCCACCCCAAACACTTGGTCCTGTTTCAAACAAAATCCTGAATAAGCCACCACATGTGAAATACCTCCTTTAGTCCCCTGTTTTTTGTCTAGGGGTCCTGATGGTAACCTGGGGAGATACAAACTGAAAACCTTCCAGGGAGTGTAGGCCAGCAGATCACAAGAAAAACAACACCTTACCTTGATTGCAGTTCTAGCAGCGTAATGCAGATTGGAAATTATCCCACAGACTTCAATTTACCCCTGCTAAAACTTCAGGTCAGGCTAGGGAGGACAAGGCTGGAAATGGCTTCTTTGGAGGAAGTGATCAGTTAGTTCATTAAATAATCCCAGCACACACAAAGTGAAAACACAAAAAGAAATGTAATTCTCTTTTTCATTTTTAAAAATGAATAAATAATTAAATTGAGTGCACAGCTCCATGGAGCCAGGAGACGGAACAGGCGTAGGACATGAAATGAGAGGTACTAAACAGTACCAGGCTGATGCAAGTGCTTAAAGCAGGCCTATACAAACAGACCAGGCGCAGACTCCATGGTTACCCAGAGCTGAAACAAAGCTCAGGACCTTAAAGGGTACAAAAGCTTGACCACAACCAATACCTGGGGAGTGCCTTACTCCCCACCTTGAAATAACTGATACTGGGGATGTGGCCTTAAACCCATATCGTGGCTGCCCTTAAAACCTTGCCTGAAATCCAACCAGTTTGTGACCTTCTTTCCCATGAGTCCAGGTGCCCGACTTGAACCATAGCATGAGCAACACAGCTCCATCCTTTCTGTTACTCTTTTGTGCATTCTCTTAATTGGTCTAACACGGGTCCTGCCCCAGACACAGGCATGGCAGGCCCGATAAAGTGAATCACAGAATGCAAACCACCCAGCTTATCTTGACAGTGTGCCACACTGGGATAATGACTTCCTAGGAGCTGCCACCTCCAATTGGCCCTGCCGCCACCACCACAACAGCCCTACTGCCATACCTTTCCTTTTTTGGAGCACCAGGTCTCCTGAACCCAGCCACAATGGGATTGCTTCCAGCTGCTGTCCTTCCAGTTGCTGAGCCCCAGGACCCCAGTCCACAATGGTCACCACACTTTTGACACCCTCCCCAATGGAAAATAAAAGGAACCCCCACCTAGCCATCGATGCTAGCACAGCCAACACCTCCCGAGCTGGGTGTTTGAAACCCCAGCCCAGCTTGCCCTACATACAGCCCTCGACTCCCCCCCTTGCAGGAACCCCCTTTAAACCCAGGCCCAGAGCAATGCCCCCCAGTGGTGTAGACCATAGGATGCCCAAACAGGAACCTAGCCAAACAGGGGAGAATATGGCATAGTAAGCTAGCCCTGAGAGGGTTGGCTTACAGTCAAGAAAGGCTTTGAGGTGGTAGAAGATGGGTGCTTAGGGGTAGAAGTGATGAGGTTGAGTCGGTATTGGTGCAACTCACAGCAGCCTCAGGCAGGAAAGGACGCTTGGGGTGATATATAGGCCTCCTGGGCAATAGGAGGAAAGGGACAGAGAACTCACAGAAGAACTTGAAAGAGGGGTAGCAAAGGGGGAAGTAGTGGTATTAGGAGACCTGAACCTGCCAGACATCGATTGAGAGGTCTCAGTGGCCAAGAACACCAGGAGTCTGACCTTGCTGGATGCCTTCCAAGACTGTCTATTGGTGCAGCTAGTTAAGGAATCCACCAGGCAGACCGCATTCTCTGATATGGTGCTCACCAACTCAGAGATTGTGGAAGCAGTGAGATTAGGGGAGCCGCTGGGGAACAGCGACCATAACTCTGTTTGTTTTGAATTGGCCCTCAGGACCAGCAAGCCAGATTGGAGAACTTTAGTCCTTGACTTTAGAAGGACTGACTTCGATAGGATGAGGGAACTGGTCAGGAATAAGCTAGTAGGGGTGAGGGAGATAGGTGGGGTGGAGGAGAGATGGGGGATAATTAAGAGGATCATCCTCAAGGCATCTAAAGTATGCATAAGAACAGTAAAAAAGCAAAACAGGTTTAAGAGACCAGTATGGTTCTCAGCAAAGGTCAGGGAAGCAGTAAGGGCCAAAAAGAAAGCCTTCTATAAATACAAAAGAAAAAGCAGGGGGAAGTAGAATGGGAGGATTATCTACAGAAAAATAGGGAGGCAAATAGGACACTAGGGAGGCCAAAGAAGACACAGAGCTGAGTATCGCGGAGTGAGTCAGAAATGGAGAAAAACAGTTTTTCAGACATATTAGTGAAAAAAGGAAAAAGGGTGGGGTAATCATAAGGCTAGTTGAAGGGGGGTTGAGTGATAGAGGAGGATGGGCAAAAGGCCACCATCCTAAATGACTACATTTGCTCAGTTTTCACTAAGGAGGACAGTGGGTCCATGCCAGAGAGTGACATCAAATCAGCCACTAAGGGAATCCCAGACATGAGACAGCTATTCTTTACTAGGGTTCTGAAACGGCTGACTGCCCTTAAGATAGATTAGATAAGGCCCCAGGACCAGATGAGTTGCATCTGAGGACATTCAGGGAATTAGCAGTGGAGCTGGCTCAGCCACTGGTAGGTCTGTTCAACAGCTCACTTAGGTCCAGGGAAGTTCCAAGGGATTAGAAGGTGGCAGACATTGTACTGCTTCGTTGGGGGGGGGATAAGGAGCAACGAGGGAACTACAGGCCTGTCAGTCTAACCACTATAGTAGGGAAGCTAATGGAGTCACTGATAAAAAAGGACCCCATACACTACTTGGATAGCAACAGGCTCCAGGATAGTAAACAGCATGGTTTCATGGCAGGAAGATCTTGTCAGACTAACCTGATAGTTTTATTTGACTGGGTGACATAGGAATTAGACAGGGGCCATGCTTTGGATCTGCTCTACTTTGACTTCAGCAAGGCTTTTGACTTGGTACCTCACAAATGATTGCTCAAGAAGATGGAAGGCCTTTGTGCAGCTAAACCCAAAGTGAACTGGGTGGGCAACTAGCTTGAGAGGAGGCAGCAGAGGATGGTGGTCAATGGGGTTAAATCAGAGGAGAGGGAGGTTACGAGCGGGGATCCACAGGGATCAGTCCTGGGTCCAGTCCTCTTCAACATGTTCATTAGTGACATTGGAGAAGGAATCCAGGGCATGTTGTGTCTCTTTGCAGATGACACAAAACTATCTGGGAGGGTAGATAGTGATAAGGGATGTGCAGAGAGGCCTACAAAGGCTAGAGGGGTGGTCAAAGGTCTGGCAGTTAAAATTCAATGCTAGAAAGTGCAAGGTAATGCACCTAGGGAAAATGAACCCCAAGACAGCGTACTGGATGGGAGGAGAGAGATTCAGCACTACAGCTGAGGAATGGGATCTGGGAGTTATCATTAGCAACTCACT
Organism: Neoceratodus forsteri; assembly: GCA_016271365.2. Lineage (NCBI taxonomy): Eukaryota > Metazoa > Chordata > Ceratodontiformes > Ceratodontidae > Neoceratodus > Neoceratodus forsteri. The sequence goes on along the minus strand of CM057459.1, from coordinate 105,471,868 downwards.
TAAGCAATCGAGTTCAATGCAACAAGGCATATAACAGGGCTAATGGATGCTGGGATGTATTGGGAGGGGTACTGATAGCAGAAGAAAGGAGTTAATACTTCCCCTCTACAGATCCCTGGTGATGCCTTACCTAGAGTACTGCACCCAGTTCTGCAATCCTCACCTCAGAAAGGATAAGGATAGGTTGGGGACAGGGCAGCTCAAAGTAACAAAAATTATTCAGGGCCAGCAGGGCAGATCCTATGAGGAGGGCCTCAAGGCACTAAATATGTACTCACTGGAAACCAGAAGGGAGAGGGGAGATATGATAGTGACCTTCAAGTTCCTTAAAGGAATTAACAAAGTGAACTGCGGAGAACTATTTAGCCTGAATCCCAATTCATGGTTACGTATACATGAATGGAAATTAACAGGAGGTAGGTGTGAGGAAGTACTGCTTTACAGAAAGGGTGGTGGAACCTTGCAACAGTTTGTCGGCTGAAGTGGTGGGTGCAAAAACAGTCAGGGGATTCAAGCAGGGCTAGCACATAATGAAGGGAATAATGGTTCCCGGAGTGACAGGACCAAGGAGGAGAATAGAGAGAGGACGGGGAGTGTTAGTACCCTGGAAGATCAGTAGGTTCCAGGGATTGTAGGGAACTTGGACAAACTGGATGAACCTCTATGCTTTTCCTGCCATCACTGTCTATGTCTTTATGTTTTATGTAACTTAACTCCCACTACATAATACTTTAGAACCGAGCCCTTAGCACTGGGACCGTAAAGAAACAACCACAAACAACAATGATACTAAAAATAAACCAATAAACACTTCATAAATGGAATAAGACATTTAGGGGGGAGTGTGCTTCTGTCATTGTGCATACTGGTGACTTAAGCCTGAAGAAAATCCATAAGTCGATACATTAACATAGCCTACCCCTACCTCGTCATGTCTTATTTATAACTTATCCATGTTCTACACAACAAAACTAATAATCATAGCCACTAATTAGTGATGACTATCAAACACAGTAGTAGTAGTAGCAGCATACTGCTCTCCTTCACCCCAAATAATTAGAAGGGACTAGAGAACGTAAGAAAGCACTATTTCATAGAACTAATGGTAGATGCTTGGAACAGATTTCTGGAGCCTGTGGTATTGGCCTATAATGCAATAATCTTTCTTCTAAGACTTGACATGAACGTTGAAGAAAAAGGGGTGGCAAGGTATTTCTACTATGTCGGTAGGAGGAACTCAACTGACAAGTGTTTTTTTTTCCCTTCCTGAAGACGTAGGTATGCAACAGCACATATGGTTTGGTCTCGACCCTGTGGCACAGGCTGACCGCATTGTGCTCCCATGCAGGGAACCAAGGCTCAGTGCGTGACCCAGTCCCACTGCAGTGGACTGATGTCTGGGGAGCGATGAAAAGACAACAGTTTCAGACTCTGAGGACAACTCCAGAGCTTTGAGTACCACAGCAATTCTTGTGGTGGATGAAGGGCAGCATGGGACATTGCAGGTGACTTCATGACATTCTGCTCCCCCCCCCCCATGACTGTCACTAGTGAACTGCTGGGGGAATGACAGTGAGTTGGAAGGGAATAACTAGAAAGGGAACACCCTGCCTGTTGAATAATTCCCACTCCTAACCCCGCATGCCACTGTACCAGGTCCTCCTCTTGCTGCAAAAAACTGGAGTGATACTTGGGGGACTGTCTTAGTTAGGCTTTCCAACATCACCTTGTGGGCTTTCCTACATGGTGGTGTGGGCAGGGGTAGATTGTATGGAGCTTACAGAAGGATGCTGCTAAGCATGTAGGTAGAGTCAGGGTAATAACTTACTAAAAAGGCCCACATTACTGTGGCAGAAAAAAAAAAAGAGGACAGTCAGGTGGAGATAAAAAAAATATTAAATGCAGGGTGACATGCAGTTAGAATTATGCTGGACAGTCCAGAAATCACCTCCCTTGTCCAAAAGCATTACCATGTTGTCCAGTTTTTGGGTTCCCCCTAGGATTACTAAAAACCCAGGTAGTTAATAGGTTTTCTAGGTAGGTATGCCGGGCAGCCCAGGTTTACCCTGCTGGGACTCCCTTGGCAGCCACTGTCAATCATTCTGGCAGAGGTTCCAAGTGGGAGTGGCTCTTAACATAGAAACATAGAATTTGACGGCAGATAAGGACCGCTTGGCCCACCTAGTCTGCCCATTTCCCTACCTATTGGATAAGCTGCAGATCCTAGTTAACCAATAGCCTACTTCCTCCTACCCCCCACTAGAATTGCCTTATGTCTGTCCCATGCATTCTTGAATTCCCCCACTGTTTTTGACTTCACGCCCCCCCTCAGGAAGGCCATTCCATGCATCCACAACCCTCCCCATGAAAAAATACTTCCTCACATTACCTCTGAGCCATCCCCTCATTATCTTCAAATTGTACCCCTTGTTCTTGCACCTCTCTTTTTCTGAAAGATGCTACCCTCTTGGACTTTGTTGATTCCCTTGAGGTACTTGAAAGTTTCTATCATGTCCTCCCTCTCCCTCCTTTCCTCGAGGGTATACATATTAAGCTACTTTAGTCTCTCTTCATATGGTTTCTGGTGCAGACCCTGCACTATTTTAGTTGCCCTCCTCTGGACAGCCTCCATCCTGTCTATATCCTTGTGGAGATGGGGTCTCCAGAACTGCATGCAGTACTGCAGATTGAGTCTCACCAACTGTCTGTATAGAGGGATAACAACTTCTTGTTTTCTACTGGTGAGCGTCTCCCTATGCATCCCAGTATCCCCCTAGCCCTCCTTACTGCCTTCTCACATTGCTTGACCACGTTTAGGTCATCAGATATGACTAACCCAGGTCCCTTTCCATTTTTGTTGTTGTTAGTATCTCATCCCCCATTGTATACTCTTCCCTTGGGTTTTTGTTTCCCAGGTGCATTACTTTGCACTTCTTTGCATTGAATCTAAGCTGCCATACATTTGACCATTCCTACAACCTTGCCAAGTCCCTTCTCATTCTTTCCACCCCATCTTGCGTATCAACCCTGTTGCAGATCTTTCTGTCATCTGCAAAGAGACATACTTTTCCTTCCAGTCCCTCCACAATGTCACTTATAAAGACATTAAAGAGGACCAGTCCCAGTACTGAACCCTGCGATACCCCGCTTGTAACCCCCCTTTCTTCTGAGTGGACTTTGTTTACTATTACCCTCTGTGTCCTGTTGTCCAGCCAATTTTTACCCAGGCTACCACCTTGGGACTCACTCCCAGGCTGGCTAACTTGTTTATTAATCTTTCGTGTGGGACTGTGTCAAATGCTTTGCTAAAATCTAGATAGGCCATGTCTACAGCCCCTCCCTGGTCTACTACTTTGGTCACCCAGTCAAAGAAATCTATTAGATTTGTCTGACACAACCTTCCCACTGTGAATCCATGCTGTCTTGGGTCCTGTGCCCCGCTGGCCTCCAGGTACTCAACAATTCTTTCATTCTTTCTTTCAGAAGTGATTCCATCATTTTCCCTACCACTGAGGTCAAACTAACAGGTCTGTGGTTTCCTACCTCTGCCTTGCTCCCACTTTTGTGACGTGGAATCATATCTGCCCTCCTCCAGTTCTCAGGTACCACCCCATCCTCCCATGATTTGTTAAAGAGTGTAGTCAGTGGTGTCACTAGTTCTCCCCTTCTTAAGAATTCTGGGGTGAATCCCATCAGGCCCCATTGCTCTTGCAACAGCATAGGCCACAATGCAATGTTGCTGTGCAGTCAGTTTTCTGCCTCAGAGCAGCTGAGTCAGACTGAGGTGCTGACTGAGGGAGAGCCTCAGGGGAGGTGACTCCTCTCCCCTGACCCCTCTCAACCTTAGTCAGTCCACAGTGAGAGCTATGCAAAGTCATTGCAGTGGCCATCTCCTATGCAGTGCACCTGAGGGGGTGAAGAATCCCAAAAGAGATAGTTTCAGTAACCATGAGTAACTCTTGGGGACCTCCTCCACCTATGAGAGTCAAGTGCTGCCCAGTGTTGGGAATGGCCAGGATTTGCCCCATCTTTCTCATGGAATACCTGCCTGTTGGGACAAGTTTTTCCTCATGAACTGTCAGAGGACTCTTTAAACACTCAAATGGTGGCTTCACAGTTATGATTACATTTGGAAAAGAGTTGCCTTCTCTCTGTCCAGAGTTTGGAACTAACACACTTCTGTCTGGGATATGAGGAGCAGACTTTTCACTGTTGGAATGAATTTCAGTGAAACAGTTTAACACAGTTTGGAGGACATGCACTGTTCTGTAGGAGACCATGTGATTTTGAGACTTTGCTAATTGGGAGAGCTCCGAGTGTTCACTCATGGGATATGTAAACCCAACATTGTTCATTTTCCTTTTGGACAAACTCCTTCCTACCTCCATAGCCCAGAATAGGGGTTGACGGGAATGATGCTCATTGTGCCCTCTAAAGCGGGGGATTCAAACAAGTGACCTGGTAGTACATCACTGCTATGGATTTTGTGGACTCTGTTGTACCTGTTTCTGCACCTGCAGTCCAGCTAGAAAGAATGAAACCTAATACATAGCTCTATTTCTGTTTGTGGACATTCTTCTGTGAGGACTGTGACTCCTTGGATCCCCCAGTGCCATGGTCCACCGTCGTTCCCGGTAAACATACAAATGTTTTTTGTGTGCCCCCTTCCTCCCAAGACCAAGCCAGGGAAATGCCTTTACCAGGGGAGTGTGTGGACTGTCTGTTGCCAAATACCAACTGTGATGCCAAGGTGATGAAAGGGGTCTGTACAACTGTCATCTGTGTTTCGTAGTGAAGGGGTGCTACACAAGTATAAGTTAACAGGGATTTTGACTGTACCCTGCATTTTATGGGGCTGCTCAGAAATATTTTTGACCAAATTGAGAATTTTGTTTACCACAAAATGGCCTCCATCTGGTGGTTGGGGACAGTTCCTTAAGAAAATCAAATGTTGCAGTGACCATACCCCTTATACACTTATCAGTACTGGGTCTATCTTTTTTTTTTTTTGTCAATTCTTTTTCCCTCCGGTCACGGCCCCGAGGTCCTCTCTCAGGCATCCTAGCCTTGTCCTGTCCGCCTGAGGATCCCCGAGCTAAGCCTCCTCTCTCCCTCCTCTCCGATGGCAGCACCCCCATCTAACCCTTTCCGGAGTGGGTCACCCCCTCCTATCTGGGTGCACTTCAAGTCAGACTCTGTCACTGGATGAGGAGTGGATCCTGGAAATCGAAGGCCGCCCGTGGAGAGTTCGGCGATGGGCATGGTGGATAAGTGCTGTCGCCTGATCCTCGGTGCCGGGTTTCCGTATTCTGGTTCGCCCCAATGTGGGACATGCAATGCCACCCAGCCCGGCCGGAGGTGCTCCCACTATATCAGAAGGCAGCTGCCCGACGTCGCCCCATAGTGTACAAGCCCCAATGCATAGCAGCGCCGCCGGTTACCACCAGGGGCCACTATTGCACCGGGCTACCCCAGGATCCCTCCCCCGAGAGAGGAGAGCAGTCCATTGGATGCTCAATCCTCTCTCTGCCCACCGACCCCCAATGGGCCAGGCTTGTTCCCGAACCCTGGGTCGCCGGCGTGGCGCAAAGTGTGGCGTCCAGCGCCTTAACCCTCAGCGCCACCGGGCTGGCTACTGGGTCTATGTTTATAGATTAACTAACCACAAGAGAGTCGGATGATCCCCAGCACAACTCAGACACAGTATCCTTGTTTATTCTGAGTATGGGTGGTTTCTGGAACTGCGGAGCGGCCAGAATGCCAGAGCCTACACAAATGGTTACATTTGGAACCAATGTAAAGTACACAAATTTTGTATGGGTTCCTCTCTTCTGGTCTGGATTTTACTGCTTCCATGGTTTATGGCATTCTGGTGGTTCTGAGGTTCTTAAAAATTACAACGTTCTATCTAATAACACAAAATAACTGCTACGGTCACAGAGGGGCAAAGTGATTTCCAGAATCCTAGAACTGCTGGAACCTGTGCAAATGGTACAATCCAGAACCACCAAAATGCAAGGACACGCACAAACTTTGTGCATGTTCTAGCTTTCTGGTGGTTCTGAATTTTACCATTTTTGCCAGTTCTGGCATTTCAGGATTCCAGAAATTACCTACTCCCCCCTTAAACTATGAGAAAGGGTTGGAGCCAGCTATGGCATGCTGCTTTGCTGAAATGCAGACGTGTCAGAAAGCAAGGGGGAGGGTTCAATGTACAAGCGGCATGGCAGCATCTTGGCATTCCACTTACTGACTTCCTCAGATGCTGACATGCCAGAAAAGGCAGGGATGGTGCTATTGTAATGCCAGTGTTCTGTCTGATGAAAGCATTTGATCACTGGTTTCCAATTAGGCCCTCAGAGAACTGCTTTTTGTTATTAATTTATTTCAAAATTGCTTACTGGGAAAGGCACACTAAGCCAAGGCTCATTTTCAGGTGTGACCCAGATGAGATGGGGAAGGGGAGTACAAGCAGAACAAGATTTCAATGACAAATGACAAGCAATTACAATAACATTTAAAGTGCAAGAGCAGAAGATGCACAAGCAGGAAAGCAACAACTTAGTCATGTCAAGGACTTGTAACACAAACTTGCAGGTACAGAATAAAGAGCACAGTGGCTGAGGAGACAGTGCTGTAGTCTGACAGAAATCAGTCACTGTCATAGCCTAATAATGGGGGGAGGAGGAGTATGAGCAGCAGAAAGAAGAGGGGAGTGATAGTGTCAGGTAGGGGGGCGCTGACAGGGACAAGTATGACCGGGAAGGCAACTTAGGTGCTAAGGGCTGGGAGAAAGGAGGAAAGGCAGACAGAAGAGGGAAGAATGTTCCAGAAGGAGGATAGATAGTAGGAAAAGGCAGCTTACACAGCAGAGGAGTGAGGGTGGGAATGGAAAAAGTACATGGATCCCTGAAGCAGAGAGAATAGGAGGAGGAGGGAATTGGAGAGAGGAGTAAGGAGAGGTGGGAGAAAAGGGACCTAAACCAGTATTTAGATATGGAGGAGGTGCAGTGGGACTGGTGACATAAGGGGAGTGGGAGGTGGAAAGGGAGGACTAGAGGGAGCAGTGATGAGTACAAGGGGCGAGTTGGTAGCAAAGCAGCAGAAAGCATTGCAAAGGGTATCCAGTCTGGCAAAGAAAGTCATGTTCTGTAAACGCACTTGGCTTTTTAAATTTAGTTAAGTTTCTGTCGACTGCAATATGCTAATAAGTCACTTGATCATCAAGTTGCAACTGTAGTTCTGATATGTCTAGTCACAGATGTAAGCCCCCCCCCCCATTTATGGGGGCCTACCTGTGGAGCTGTCAGTCCCTTAGCTGCTCCCTTTAGCCAGCATCTGGTGTCTTCCCCCTTCCTGTCCCCCAAGAACTGCAGCACTGGGGACCGGCAAAGCTGAGAAGGCGGCTGCAAGGGGTTCTGGTGGCAGTCCAGTCTTGGCTCCCAGCCATGCCCTTGCTGCTGCACCAAACATTCTTCCAGCAGCTCCAGGACTCAGTTATGGGGGTTGGGACTGGGACAGGATTGACAGGCACCACAGGGCATGGAGTCAATGCTCCTCAACTCCAAAAGCAGCAGTGGGGTCAGAAGCAAAACTTCCGGAGATGCCACAGCACCATTCAAAAGTGCAGGCATGTGGAGACTGGGGCAGGAGTCCCATTGGCAAATTTGGCCAGGTACCCACAGCAAAATCCCAGCCCCAGACTACAGGGTGGGAAGTGGAGCCAGGACCCAAAGCAAATTGCATCATCAGGCACATTTAAAATCACTTCCCAGTCCAAGGGTAAGCAGCGGGATCAGGAGACCAATCTACCATTGTCATCTTGGGCCCTGCACATGTGGTCTGACAATGGAGCCAGAACTCCAAAAAATAAATCCGGCAGTGCAGCTGCTGCCACAGTTTTTGTCCTGGCCCTAGGGCTGACATCAGGGTTGGAACCTGTCTCTACCAGTCCAGTGGAGCTAAAATCACTGCAGCAGAGTGCTACAAGGCAATAGTAAAGACAGCTAAGAAATGTAAACAAACATGGTGGCCTCCAGGATTGCAAACCACTGCCATGCATCATGGGAAGGGCCCATGAGCACTGTGATTTGGGGAGATGTCAGAACCAATCACACAGTGGCAGCGTCAATCCAACAGTCAATCAGAGGTTTAGTTTCAGACCTGAAGAGTCTTAGAGCCCTTCTTTGAAAGTCAGTCTGAGGGATTTGATTTAGAAGCTCCAGAGGTGGGCTGTTCAGCTCCCATCCCCCCTCAGAGACTACAGCTACTAGGCTTAGTAGAATCTGGTGACTAATGACAATGCACTGTGACCACAGAATCTACAATGCAGTGGGTGTGTAACCCCCAGGTGGCGCTATCCCAAGGGCTACTACCACTGCCTGCTTAGCTAGTAACAGGTTAAGGGGCCTGGGTACTGAAATGGGTGCCTCCACCCGGAGGTCAGGGTTGTTAGTGGTCAAGCTAACCTGGGCACAGCCCTCCGGGACACTGTAACCCCCCTCCTTCCTTTCTAGTGGCCTGAACAATATACAATTGCAGCCCCCCTGCAAATGGAGGTTCCCAAAAGTCTTCCAGGAGCTTGCCTGAATGCTCCAAGTCTGGGAGTGTTCAGCGTCTGAGCTGTATAAATGTGGTTCCAAGTGAGTGCCATTTGATCCTCCATGTACTATCTCTTTAAGAGCTGTCTGCTTGCAGACTTAATTAGTTTGTATGGGGGGGGACTGTGTTTTTAATGCTCGAATCCTGCCCAAGCTGCAGAGTAATCGCTCCATTTTATGTCGCGCTGGAAGTGCAAAGGAGCCCATCTGAAAGCTGTAACTGTTTGCCTGTAATCATTTAAAGCATTAGCAAAATTGTGGTTTGCCTAACCTGCCTTTATTGCAGCTGGGACTCTGTGTGTGTGTGTTACCTCTCCATTTTGGACCTAAACTGCTGTGCTAGGCCAATTGGGTTATGGGAGCCCTAAAATGGAGCCTGTGGACAAATCAGAACTTGGACTCTTAATTCTGAGCCAGCCACAAGGGGATTGTATGGGCAGTGACTCTGGGAAATGTGGTTTTAACCTTGGCGCCTTTTTTCCACCAACAGAGGGAGTCTTATTGTGAGTGACAGCCGAACCAGCCAACAGAATGGTGTGGAGCTAAAGGAAATGCCCTGCTCTGTGACTAGAAAGATCAGATCAGTTGTGACAGTGAAGAGAGAGAAGGAGCTCTGTGCTTCTGCAGTGTATAGTTTTGTGTGGGAAGCATGTGTGAGGCCCTGAGGTTCGGCCTGCAGCCGTTGTAAGTGCTAGTTCGGAATGAATCCGACTTGTGAAGAGAAAGAAGGAAGTCTGAAAGGTAGAAACCAGGCTAACCCTGTAGAAGACTGGAGAAACTGCTGAATCACACTCGGTCTGTCAGGAACTGAAGCTGCTGTGTGTGCTCCCGGGTATTTTGCAGTAATTGCGGTCTGGATCTAGGAGCAGCCTGCCTGGTATAGTACTTTCATTTTACATATGAATGTGCGTAGTGCTTGTGGGGAATCGCTATTTCCAATCCCCTGTGCTGTGTGCTGTGTGTTGAAGCTGGAAGTAAACCCCAGCTTTATCTTGGACTAAATCTGTTTGCTATCTACTGCAGTGGAGTCCAGTCACAAGGACCTTGTCTCCATGCCCTGTTGTTCTGGCAACCCAAAAGAACATCCACCATCCGGTTCTCAGCTTGGGTATTGTGAGTACAAATCATGGTATTCCCCTGCAGCCTGTTTTCAATTACAAGTGTGTCATCTAATTATTGTTGTTTCACTTCTTCAGGGACTAAGCCATCCGGCTCCGGATTACAATTGGGGGGTGTGCATATATTTTCTTCTACAGGGCCCTGTCCATCTGCACCTGCTGGCCAACCCTGGGCAACGGACCTGGCTAGCCCCCAACCTGTGTACCCAGAGTGTGACTTTTCAGACCCTGTATGTGTGCACAGTACTGTGATTTAATTCTGCCAATTAACCTGATCTCCCCCTCCCATGTTTTATTCCCCTAAATAAACCAGATTTGATGTTGTTAAACCTTAAACTGTCAGAAGTGTCAGTACCTACATATCAAGTATTGTACTGGTTTGTGTATGTTGATTAACCTTACTTTACAGGGGGTCCCTAGAGACAAACCTCAGAATCAGTCTCGAGGGTAAGTGGTACTTTATGAGTGAACAGTGTGAATATGTGGGGTATTGGGGCTGTAACTCCTGTGTACTGAGCCACTAGAGGGAACCAAAGGGGATCACGGTGTCCCAGAGGGCTGTGATCAAGCTAGTCTAACCACTACAAACCCTGACCTCTGGGTGGAGGCACCCGCCATAGAACCTAGGCCCCTCAACCTGTCAGTAGTCAAGCAGGCAGGTAGTAGCCCTGGGATAGCGCCACCTGGGGGTTACATCTTGGAGGCTCACCACTGGGATTTTGTGTCCTCTAGTGGCCACATTCACGAACCACTGTTAAAAAATAAATAGGTACCCGACAGAAGTGGCTGTGCACGGTTGGTGGAGTGGTGTACTGGGAGGAGATCGACCCCAAAATGCTATACTTATCCTGGACATCCCCTGGGTATCAATACAGACACTGCACAGGGAGTACTTTCAAAGGTGGAAGGTTTACAAAACCCTGTGGTGGTGGGTCAACATGCTGATCTGCTCACCCACACTTTCATGGCCCTAGCAGAGTATAAGGACCCCATAGATAGCTCCAAAGTGCCACAGACTATTACCCCAGAGGGAGCCCTCACTGCCTGGAGAGTGATAACTAAGGACAGTAGAGACCCGGGGGGGGGTGAGAGGCCCTCCCCCCCACTATCTGAAACTTTTGAGGAGAAATTTGCTAAATTGTTGCTGGAGGAAGGGAAAACTGTGGAGGACTTGAAGAAACTATTCTTGCCACCTGGGGGTGTTCCTCCCCCAACACCCTCTCCCACTCCAGTACCCATTATGGCTCCTTCTTCTATGCCCATGCCAATGCTGGCCCCTATGTCAGTACTTGCCATTTGTCATGACTCTTACAGAAGGCTGAGAATTTTCTCGGGCACCGTCCCCACTCCCCAGGGGGAGGATGATTGGGAGACCTGGATAGACTATGTTGCCCCTCTAGTGTTGGAATGGCAATGCTCGGGACCAGAGAAGCGAAAGAGATTAAGTGAGAGCCTCTGAGGTCCTGCCCTGGCTACCATCCGTGCCAAACGGGCCAGTAACCCTGAAGCGACTGCACAGTACTATCTCGAGGCTTTGGAGAATGTGTATGGGAGCCCGGATTCAGATGAGGACTTGTGGTGGAGGGTGAGAAATGCCCAGCAGCATCCTGGGGAATTGTTGTCATTGTATGTATCTCGGCTGGAAAAATTGTTGCAAGAATGCCTCAGAAGGGTAGTTTGCCAGCGATTGAACTGGACCAAACCAGGCTGGACAGGATCCTTAAGTCTGCCCCCTTCTCAGAACGGCTGTTGCTTCAGTTATGCCTGGCCAATCGACTGGAATCCCCACCCTCCTATGATGAGCTAATGAGAGAAATTCGAGGGGTTGAGAAAAGGCGACCACGGGAGGGACTTGCACCAATAGCTGCTGCTATGACCCGAGTGACTGAGGGTGACCCGTCAAGTGAAGTTCAGGGGCAGAGGTTGGCAGTTAATGAGTGCTCTGAGAAGGAAAAGGGTGTATCACCATGGGGTGAACTGCTGAGAGAGAGATCATGGACTTCAAAAACAGTCTCTTTGTGAAGTCCGTGCCTGCAAGTACAAGCCCTGACCTATATCTGACTGCTTCTGCTGTGGGGGTGGGGGTATCCACCCAGGCATCTCCTGCTGACAACAGCTCAACACTCAATGTCTTGACCATGGAAATGGGGAAATTGATGAGATACCTCCAAATGCTTATCACGCCGCAGACCGAGATGGCACCAAGATTCCCAGGTAATAGTACCCCCGTCCTGGCCCCCAGTGTAACGCCTCAGCCAGCTCAAACTCCAGAAAGTATGTTTTGCTATAATTGTAGGAAGGATGAGGCACATGAAGAGAGAGTGCCAGTCCCCAAGGACCCAGACAAAGTGGTATATAGGCTACAAGGAGAGCTTCAGAGAAGAAATCAGTGGTTAAGAGGTGCAGGAAATTATTCCAGTGAGGTTCTCAGAAATGCTAACTCACGTCCCTTTCTGGCAAGGTCAGTTGCCCAGGACCCCGCTACTGCCTCTCCAGACTGGTCCAGAATAGTGGGTCCCTCCATGGAGACCACTGTAAAGGTGAATGGAGTGTCTGCCAGAGCTGTATTAGACAGTGGCTCCCAAGTGACCATTATGTTCCAACATTGGTATCAGAAGCATTTGTCTGATGTACCCTTACAACCGTTGGAGGGATTGCATGTCTGGGGGTTAAGTGAGAAGGCCTAGCCCTACTCTGGGTATATCGGAATTTGGCTGTCTTTTCCCACCTCCATGGCTGGAGTGGCAGAGCAAGTAGAGACTCTGGCCTTAGTGTGTCCCCCTACTGGACTGTATGATGGGGTTCCTCTACTAATTGTGACAAATGCGCATATGTTTGGACAATTGGCGCAGTTGTGTTATGAAAAACAGGGGTCAAGGACTAGTAGAGCTTTAAGAATTCCGGCCTTGATCAAGAAGGCCTATGAGGCACAGAGAGATGCTGAAAAAGTGGAACTAGAGGAACCAGTTGGAATTGTCTGGAAGAAGGATCCTGAGTCCCTGATCCTGGCGCCAAATGCCAATGTACCCTACAGGGGGAAGTCCATATCAGAAAGGATGTCAAGAATAAAATCCTCATACTGGATGCACCAGGCGATGGGAAATGGCCGGAAGGACTGGTGGTTAAGCCAAGTATTTTGCCTGCCAGAGCCCATGCTTATGCCAGAAGGGTAATGGTCCAAGTTCATAATGTGTCTGATAGAGAGATTTGAGTAAACAGAGGTTGCACCCTGGCTAATGTACATTGTGCAGATACTGCAGTGCTACCCAGTAACAAAGTGTTCGGAGAAAATGACGAGAGTGGCCTTGACTTGTTTTGATTTTGGGACTCTCCGTTGCCAGCTGAATGGAAGATAAGAATCAGTAGAAAGCTTGCCCAGATAGACCAGGTGTTTTCTTTAAAGGAATAGGACACAGGATGTGTGCAAGGAGCTGAGCACCACATCTGGCTGCATGATAAAAGGCCATTTCTGAGAGGTCTCAACGCCTGGCCCCTGCTGACATAGATGATGTGAGACGGCATTTGCAAGAGATGCTTGCTGCTGGTGTAATACAAGAATCCAGAAGCTCATATGCTTCCCCTATCATGGTAGTGGGAAAAAAGGACAGTAAGGATGTGCGTGGATTATCGCACTTTAAACCGGCGGACTATGCCTGATCAGTATACAATGCCCTGCATTCAGGATGCTTTGGACTGCCTGAACGGTAGCAAGTGGTTCTCTGTGCTGGATCTTTGCAGTGGGTACTACCAGATCCCAATGGCCCCAGAAGACCATGAGAGACAGCCTTTATCTGTCAAACTGGTTTCTGAATTCATTCAGATGCCTCAAAGGGATTTCAGGCCGCCCAGCCACTTTTCAACAACTGATGAAGCCTGAATAGAGGGGATGAACTTATTAGAGACACTAGTATACCTAGATGATGTGTGTTTGGCAGCTCATTGGAGGAACAAAGAGCAGATTATTCAAGGTGTTGGACCGACTGAAAGACTTTAGCCTGAAACTGTCCATCGATAAATGTCAGTTCTTCCAAACCTCTGTAAAGTATGTGGTGCATATAGTCTCCACTGAGGGAAAAGAGACCGACCCAAGTAAAGCTGAGGCCTTGACCTCCTGGCCACAGCCTCACGATCTAAAAGAACTGCAAAGATTCCTGGGATTCTGTGGCTACTATCGCCGTTTCATCAAGGACTATTCAAGGTGATCAGTCCTTACTTAATCTTACTCAAGGTTACCCTTCTACCCCACAAAAATACAAGAGGTCAACTCCTCTGAGACTGAGAGAGTATATTCCATCCTAATGAGACTTTTGGGCACGATGGACACCTGATTGTGAAGCTGCTTTTCATGAGATTATATATCAACTTACCCACGTCCTGTCCTGGCCTATGCAGATCCAGTAAAACCCTATGTCCTACACACTGATGCTAGTTTGCAAGGTTTGGGGGCTGTGTTGTACCAGGAGCACAAGAATGGCCTGAGACCAGTGGCTTTTGCCAGCAGAAGCCTGACCCCTTCCGAAAAGAACTATCCTGTACATAAGTTAGAGTTCCTAGCTTTGAAGTGGGCCATTGTTGACCAATTTCACGAGTACTTGTATGGGGTTAAGATACTAGTAAAAACTGACAATAATCCTTTGACTTATGTGCAGACTTCAGCTAAGTCGGATGCTACTGGCCATAGGTGGCTCTCTGCATTATCTACACACAGTATGCTAGCAGATATACAGAGCGAGCCCTGAACCACATAGATGCTGATGCTCTCCCGAGGCCTGTTTTCGAAATGACTGGGTCAGACTGTCAGAACCTGATATTCGAGCACTCTGCCAGAAGTTTGACCGAGGAGGACAAAGTGGTCCCAGACCCAGTGAACTGTATGGTGGATTGATTTGGGACCCTCTGAGAATTGCATACCTGCTGCTTGTGCCACTTTTCACTTAATAGACATTGGTGCTCTGCCTCAGCTGGACAATGACAGTATTCAGCGGCTCAATCCCGAGATCCCATGATCAAATCAGCTCTAGAAGCCCTCTACGCAGGGAAAGATGTATCCAAGTTACACTTCACTGATTTGAGAACTGCATTGTTATACAAGGAAGGTCCTAAGTTGAAACTGATTAATAAACTGTTATACAAAGAAACAACAGACAGAGGGGGACAAATAGATAAACAGCAGCTAGCATTGCCTACTGCCTTTCGAGACTTGGTGCTGAGGTCCCTACACAACCACATGGGACACCTTAATAGACAGAACACTTGACTTAGTAAGCTCCAGATTCTATCGGCTAAGATGGGGCTGATGTTGAACAACACATCCGAACTTGTAGTCGCCATCTACAGAAGAAAGCTTTGCTCAGAAGGGCTGCCCCAGTTAACATCACCACCAGCGCCCCCATGGAGCTGGTCTGTATTGACTTTCTGAGTCTGGGGCCAGATCAAAGAAATATCAGTAATGTGCTGGTGGTCACTGATCATTTTATGAGATATGCCCAAGCTTTCCCCACCAAGGACCAGAAGGCATCCACTGTGACCAAAGTACTTATAGAAAACTTTTTTGTTCACTATGGGATGCCACAAAGAATCCATTCTGATCAAGGGAGGGACTTAGAGAGTCGATCAGGAGATGCTTTCTCTGTGGGAGTGCGAGAGTCAGAACTATCCTCACCTACCCCAAGGGGACCCACAGCCTGAACGGTTCAACCGCATTTTGCTAGATATGCTAGGCACCCTTCACCCAAAGGTCAAGCCTAGATGGAGCCAACAAATTAGCACCCTGGTACATGCCTACAACTGCACCAAAAGTGATGCCACTGGGTTCTCCCCTTACCACCTGATGTTTGGAAGAAAGCTTGACTGCGAAGATGTATGTTTTGGGTTTTGCCTGATGGGGTTCAGACTGACAACTGCTCACGGTGTCAATGCAAAATTAAGGCCAGCTAAATCATGGCATACCAACTGGCTCAAACCATGGCTGCCAAAAGAAATCTGGCCAACAAAGAAAGGTAATGATAAAAGGTGAAAGCACAGGAACTCCAGGAGGGAGATTGGGTATTGCTAAGAAAACTGGGACTGCATGGCAAACATAAGATTGTTGACAGATGGCACCATCTCCCTCACATTGTAGTGGGCAAAGTAGATAATCTGCCTGTGTACAAAGTAAGGCCTGAGAATAATTCAAAAGATGTGAAAACAACACATAGAAATCATTTACTGCCCATTGGACAAATCTTGATTAAGTCTGAGCCCCCAGAAAATGCCCCCTCTGGACCAGTGACTAGAGCTGCTGCTGAGCAAAAATCAAGAAAGCCTGCACCTACAGAAGCTGAGTTAAAGTGTTCCCCTCCACAAGTCCCAGTTGAACATGACTGTCAGTCCATGTCAGAGGAAAGTGAGTGTGGCTTTGAATACTACCCTTCTTACGAACTGAGTCAGTTGTTTCAGGGCAATCCCCTAGCAAATCCTGGAGATGAAGCAGGGCCTTCTGGACTGTCTAAGACCCCAGCTTTGTCCCTGGAGCCAATGCTCCCAGAAAGTGAAGTGCAAAGCATCAAGTCAGATTATATGGAATCATTGTGTATGGTTGAACTGTTTGAGCTTTCAGAGGAGGAAAATGATGGACTGGGACAAACTGGTGATATACCAGAACAAGAAGAGTGTGTTGAGTACCCTGATAGTTCACTGCCAGTGTCAGAAAACTCCCCATGTGAGCCAAGTGTTGCGGACTCTGAGATTGCAAATCATGGAGCTGAAAGTGCCCCAGGTTCTAGCCTCTCTACCCCCAGGGAGACTCCCCTGGCAAGTAAAGACAGTGCTGAAAGTGAGTTTAAAAGTGCAGAGACTGTAACAGTTCCCCCTAGAAAGACTGGTCGAGCTGTAAAGCCTGTGGTGCACCTCAGTTATGATTTCCCTGGGAGGCCTGTGGACTTGCCTCTCAATGTTGTCCATAAAGGAGTGTATGTGTCCCCGAGCTCATTGCCCAAAATGAACATCAGTGCTAACTCCAAGTTATTTGTGTTGCCCTCTAGGTATGATGCCCCTGCCCCATCCAGCCCCAAGGTAGCTGATAGGCAAGGGCCCCCTCTCTTCAGTTTTCATGTACAGGAGGTAATAACCTGAGTTATTGTACAATGTGTATATATAATACTGTAAAAAAAAGTGATGTACTGAAAAGTTTCAGAAATGTGTTTATGGCAAAGGTGATATGTTGACTGATGATAACACGTATAAGCCTAACGTGATATTGATGTAAATGTATATGGTTGTATTGAAACTTATGGGGGTACCTACTTGACATGGATGCCAAGTTTTTCCAGGCCAGGAAGGGTGTAATCCCCCTGCAAATGGGGGTTCCCGAAAGTCTTCCAGGAGCTTGCCTGAATGCTCCTAGTCTGGGGGTGTTCGGCATCTGAGCGGTTTAAATGTGGTTCAAGTGAGTGGATTGAATCTCCATGTACTGTCTCCTTTAAGAGCTGTCTGCTTGCAGACTTAATTACGTTGTATGGGGGACTGTGTATTTAATGCTCCAGATCCCACCTGAACTCGCAGATGTCGCTCCATTTTCGCGGTCATGCAGGGAAGTGCAAAGGAACCCATCTGAAAGCTGTAACTGTTTGTCTATAATCATTTAAAGCATTAGCAAAATTGTAGTTTGTCTAACCTGCCTTTTTGCAGCTGGGACTCTGTGTGTGTTACCTCTCCATTTTGGACCTAAACTGCTGTGCTAGGCCAATTGGGTTAAGGAAGCCCTAAAATGGAGCCTGTGGACGAATCAGAACTTGGGCTCTTAATTCTGAGCCAGCCACAAGGGGACTGTATGGGCAGTGACTCTGGGAAATGTAGTTTTAACTTGGCCCCTTTTTCCACCTACAGAGAGAGTCTTATTGTGAGTGACAGCCAAACCAGCCAACAGAATGGTGTGGAGCTAAAGAAAAATGCCCTGTTCTGTGACTGGAAAGTTCAGATCAGTTGTGACAGTGAGAAAGAAAGGAGCTCTGTGCTTCATGTGATTATAATTTAAGCATGAGGAAGCGTAGAGAACCCTGAGGTTGGCCTGCAGCCGTTGTAAGCCTAGTTGGGACTGAATCTGACTTGTGAGGAGAAAGAAAGAAGTCTGAAAGGTAGAAACCAGGCTAACCCTGTAGAAGACTGGTGAAATTGCTGAATCGTACTCGGTCTGTCAGGAACTGAAGCTGCTGTGTGTGCTCCTGGGTATTTTGCAGTAATTGAGGTCGGGATCTAGGAGCAGCCTGCCTGGTATAGTACTTTCCTTTTACATATGAATGTGCGTAGTGCTTGTGGGGAATTGCTATTTCCAATCCCCTGTGCTGTGTGTTGAAGCTGGAAGCAAACCCCAGCTTGTCTCGGACTAAATCTGTTTGCTATCTACTGCAGTGGGGTCCAGTCACAAGGACCTTGTCTCCATGCCCTGTTGCTCAGGCAACCCAGAAGAACATCCACCATCTGGTTCTCAGCTTGGGTATTTTGAGTACGAATCAGGGTATTCCCCTGCAACCTGTTTTCAATTACAAGTGTGTCATCTAATTATTGTTGTTTCACTTCTTCATGGACTGAGCTATCCAGTTCCGGACTACAATTGGGTGTTGTGCATATATTTTCTTCTACAGGGCCCTGTCCATCTGCACTTGCCGGCCAACCCCGAGCAACAGACCTGGCTAGCCTCCCCCCCGCCAACCTGGGTACCCAGAGTGTGACTTTTCAGACCCTGTATGTGTGCACAGTACTGTGATTTCATTCTGCCAGTTAACTTGATCTCCCCTTCCCGTGTTTTATTCCCCCTAAATAAACCAGATTTGATGTTGTTACACTTTAAACTGTCTGAAGTGTCAGTACCTACATATCAAGCATTGTATTGGTTTGTGTATGTTGATTAACCTTATTTTACAGGGGGTCCCCAGAGACGAACCTCAGAATCAGTCTTGAAGGTAAGTGGTACTTTATGAGTGAACAGTGTGAATACGTGGGGTATTGGGGCTGTAACTCCTGTATACTGTGTGAGCCACTAGAGGGAATCAAAGGGGGTCACGGTGTCCCAGAGGGCTGTGATCAAGCTAGTCTAACCACTACAAACCCTGACCTCTGGGTGGAGGCACCCGCCATAGAACCTAGGCCCCTCAACCTGTCAGTAGTCAAGCAGACAGGGGTAGTAGCCCTTGGGATAGCGCCACCTGGGGGTTACACAATAATCACTTTCACAATTACCCTTATTCACCATGCAATTACCCACACTGTTTGCACTTACCACCAGGGCTGGTTCCTCTAGCTCAACCCTGGGGACCCCCCTTAAAACAAGGTTATGCACAGCAAATAGCAACAGTACAGTACTCTTGGCACAAACTGGAACCACAGTCAGATTAAATGCAAAAAGAGTTAGATCTGATTTATTCAGGGGACTTGAACAAAGGAGGGGCGCAATCAGGTTGATTGGCTTAAAGGCTAAATCAATCAGACAGTTATGCTTGCACTTCAGAGTCCCTACACAGTCACACACTGTGGTTACCCAGGTAGGAAAAAGGTGGGCTAGCGAGGACCATTGCACGGGATAGGCTGGTGTCACAGCTGGTTGGGGACCTGTGATGGAAGAAAGCAACATGCACAACACACACTATTTGTAATCCGGAGCCAGAGGGCTCAGTTCGTGAAGGAAAAAAGACAACAAAACAATCAGATGACAATACTTTAGATTTAGCTGTTGTTGCAGGGAGCTACCCTGATGTTTACTCATGATACCCAATACAGGACACAGGCAGGATGAAATCGAGACTGCAGGTTGTTCAGCTGGAGTGCCAGAAGAAACAGCGCTCACACGAATCACCGAGGCATCATTCCTGTTCAAGGTGTTGAGCAGGGGGCTGATCCCCAGGCAGGTCTCTCGTTGATGGCTTTCTCTGTGTAGCGGGTAGTCTGGCTGGGCCAGTGTGGCAAGGCCCAGGCCAAATGGAGAAGCAAACGGATAGTCTGTTGGAGCTGGAAGCAGCCTCCAGCAAGCAGAACACAGTTCAGCACACAGTGGGGAACCAAATCACGACCCACTAACAGCACACAGTACATGTAAGAAATTCTACTGTACCAGGCAGATTGCTATCCGGTGGCAATTACAGAGTCTCTGCACAAACGGGAGTTCAAAGGTGGCTGGAAATCCTGACAGGCTGATCGCATTCAGCAAATCTTCGGTCTTCTTTAGGTTAAAGCCTGGTCACAGTTCTGTGGTTTAAATCATCCTCACAATTTGGATTCAGTCCGAATAAACTTCAGTTTCCTTCTCAGACAGCATGCAGACAGGCAGGAAAAAACTCAGCCTTTTTACAGTTCTCCCGTGCGAATCTATGCAGGATTACTGCTCGACTATCTCGAGCTGTTACTTCTTTCACTTCCCAACTCAAACTGAAAGTAGCTGCAAGCAGCGTGGGACCTTCTTCAGGATCCAAAGGGTGTGGTTGTCTGATTTCTCTGTCAGTCACAACAAGGGCTCCCCCTCCAGGTTCATTTAGGCACAAAAAACTCCAAACTACAATTCCTACAGAATTTTGCTCCCACAAAGCCCCTGGGGACAGGCTCCATTTTAGAGTCCCTAAAGGTACTGACTGGCCCATTTCAGCAGTCCAGGACCAAGACGGTGGAGATGAACAGCAATGTCCATGCTGTAAAGAAGGCAGGTTAGACAAACTGCAATATTATTATTATTCTAATACATGATCAGCAAACAAGTACATCTTCTAACAGAGCTCCCTCTGCGCTAATAGCTATGGCAGAACAGAGCGATTATTTGTCAGCCCGGGCAGGACTCGAGCATAGAAACACTCAGCCCCCTCCCAGATTAATCATGACTGCAATCCAGGCAGCCCTTAAAGAGACAGTACACAGAGGCTATACAGGCACTCTCTGGCAATACATTTAAACTGCTAAAACGCAGGACACCAGCCTGGCAGTGAGCATTTAGGCAAGCTCAAGGAAGACTTTTTGGGAAACCCCATTTGTTGTAGGGGGGTTACATGTGTTTCTGTGAAACACCAGAAGGAGAAAGGTGACTGAACTTGAAGGAGAGTGATCTTTCCACACAGTGTTCTCAACTGGGATCAAGTCCAACCACTCAGGTACTGGTCTTCACAGGACCCACACCTACTACTGATCCACAGGAACCCAAAAGAAAAAAACAACACAGAGAGGGAACTCCTACTGAGTACGAACCCCTACAGAGAAAGCCTCAGAAATGGTAGCTATCCCTCATCCACTGCCTGGTCTAGGGTATCCGATCCCACCACAAGGCTGGATCTGGAATACTGTTTCTGTAAGCAGCTGCAACCACCTACCAAGAGGTGCAATGAAAGACACTGGGAGCAAAGCTGATGTAAGGCCCTAGGGGTACAACCCACAAAAGGTGTGAGGAGTAAAGTGATGAAAGGCTGTACGGAATGAGGTGATCACAGTCAAGTCCAGCTAATGGCCTTACATGGGTGAAGTTCCATCTTTCATCTGTGTCTAAGAAAGCTGAGGTGCCACTAAGATCCAGTTCTGTACTGCAAAGTGGTAAAGAGGGAGAACCATCTGTGAGAATCCTACAGAACTGTTAGTATGTCAGAGCTGTGGCTCTGAGGATTTTTTTCAGGGGTAGATTGTTTTTTATCATATCACAGTTTTTCTCCCCATCTGCGGCATGCCCGCGGGGGCATCCAGCTGCCGGCCCCCACCGCTCCGGAGAGCAGCAGGCTGACTTGCATGATGGGAGTCCAGTGCAGCCACCCCAGCCCACCGGAGAGCCTCCCCATGCCTCTACTAGCCAAGCTGGATCGGGCCCCCAGCGTGATTCCACGACAGTCTTCTGGTTTGGCAGAAGTGTGGCCATCAAGCTGCTTCGGTCATGCCCAGACATTTTCCTCCAGTTTTTCCCCAGGAGCAGACAGTGCAATGATGTCCGCACGTAAGCCAATGTCTTGCTGTGCTCCTCCCCTTCTATGCAATGCACTGTGCTGACCTCGGTCGTCACCAGGCGTCGCTACAGCACGACATGCATTCCTCTGCCAACCCCAGAGGGAGGAGAGCAGTCCTGGGATGTTTAATCCACCCTCTTCTCTGCCGACTCCCAGTGGCCCGAGTCCGTTCCTAAACCTGGGTCGCTGACGTGGTACAAGGTGTGGCGTCCAGCATCTTAACTCTCAGCACCACTGGGCCGGCCTTCAGGGGTAGACTGTAAGAGAGGAAGAGAGCTGAAGTCCTGGGCTGGATCATGAAACCTACTGGACAAGCCCAGGCAGAAGACTTGCACAGCCATCTATCCCATCCCAAATTTGGATTACAAATAGGGGCAGAGTTTTGGTGTGAGGCAAACAGGACTTCGTCGTCCGCATACAGCAGGAGTCTTCCAGTGCAGTTGCTGGGTAGGCTATTGAGGTAGAAACTGAAGATAAGAGGGCCCAGTATGGAGCCCTGGGGCACCCCAGAGTGGACAAGATGAGTGTCGGACAAGGTGGTGTGGATTTTTACACACTGGGATCTGGAGGACAGGTAGCTGTTAAACCAGGAGAGGGGCCCGGGGCGAGGTCAAGCTGGAGAAGAAAGTTGAGTAAAAGGGAGTGGCAGACCGTGTCAAATGCCTTGGAGAGGTCAATGAATATGGCCCCAGCAAGGTTCATGGAGTCTACAGCGGAGTATAGGAAATTGGAGAACTCTAGAAGGGCTGTGATAGTGCTGTGTCCTGATTGAAAAGCTGTGCTGCTCATTGCACATTATTTCATGTTTGACCAGATATTCTGTGATCTGATTGGCAACTATTTTTTCCAGAGCTTTTAAAAGTGGGGGCAGGATGGAGATTGGCCTGTAGTTACAGGGAGAGGAGCAGTCTCCACTTTTGAATATGGGAGTGATGACTGCTGTTTTCCATGCAAGGGGGAACTGGCTCAGACTCAGGGAGCGATTGAGTAGATCCGTAAGTGGGCAAAGTACCATGTCCAGGACCAGGCAAAGAAGCCTGGTGTCCAATTGGTTGTTGCAGGGGCTGGTGCCATTGAGGACTTTAATTAGATAAGGCCTGACTTTTTGTGGGGATATTGTGCGGAGAGGGAATGGCGGGCAGTGAAGGGTTGGGGCAGCGAGGGGGGGACTGGGTCAAAGAAGCTGCTGAGCAGGACAGAGCTGAGGTTGCAGAAAGCAGTATTTAGGCAGTCAGAGATACTACGGGGGTCAGAAGTGATGGTGCCATTAACTGTGAGTTGGGCTGGGTGGGTGAGCGAGATTTGCCGTTCAGCTCCTTAATGTTATCCCAGAACTTCCAGGCAGACCCCCAGGAGGAGGCAAGGGTGGTTCGATAAAATTTAGCCTTGGCCTTGCAAATGGCCCAGGTACATTTATTGCACTTAGTGTTGTAAGCCTATCTGCGGCCTACCAGAATCAACAGCTCTGTGCCATAGGTTGTCCGTGTCTTAATTGCTGAATAAGGGATGGGGTAACCCAAGCCGCATTCTGTTTCCTGGTATGGGTTTTGGACAGGGGAGCATAAAGATCACAGGCTTTGTTAAATGAGTTGGTAAAGAAGTCAAGTGCAAGGTCGATGTTAGGGGCAAGGTTGATGGGAGACCAGTCCAACTGGAAGAGGTACAGCTTGAACTTGTTAAGGCTGCCGGGGCAAAGGCACCGATGGAGGATTGTTCTGGGTACTGGTTTGTGGGTGAGGGCAGACCATGTGAAAAGGATCAGAGAGTGGTCACTTAGAGAGTTTGGGAGGACATTGATATCCGGGACTTTATGGGGTCGATTGGTTATGACGATGTCCAAGATGGTGCCACTTCCAGTAGTGTGGTTGCACCTGGTAGGCTGGATGACAAGTTGGGACATATCGAGGGCAGTGAAGGTGACTCTGGTTTGGGATGCTGAGCTAGCGAGCCAATTGACGTTTAAGTCCCCAATAAGGATCTGCTCAGTCTTCTGAGGTAGACTGGTGAGGTATTCAGTGAGCGAGAGAATGGCTGGGGTTTGGTTCCATGGTGGCACATAAGCAACAGTGAGGATAAGCGAAGCCCTAGAGGTGTCAGAGGTAATTTTGAGAGAGATGGCTTGTGTCCCATGTTCCAACTTGGGTACTGGGAGGGCATGTACCAGTACGATATCACGCATATAAAAAGCACACCCACTCCTGCGGTTGCCCACTCGATCCTCCCTGAATAGGGTGTACCTGGGGAGATTGACAAACGAGTTTGGGGTTGACTTTGAGAGCCAGGTTTTGACTAGGGCTAGACTATTGGGATGGTGCTGTGCGGTCCAGCACTAGAGGGCTGCCGATTTTTACAGGTGGTTGCAGATATTCACTGACCTAATGCATAGGCCAGTAGTTGGTGTTGACCGATGCATTGTGTCCTGTGCCTCTCTTCTCTACGCAGATGACCTGGTTATCTACGCTAGCTCTGATAACGTTGACCAACTTAACGCGACATTGACCTCTGCTTTCCACACTGCTCAACACTGGCTAAACTCCCATCACCTTATGCTGAACTCCAGCAAAACCAAAGCAATGCTACTGGGCACTGCCCACAAGATAAGGTCCTGCTCCTCCTTTAAAAAATCCTGGACCTAGATGGGACCCCCCAGAGAAGTCAGCACTTTCCGCTATCTTGGCATCCTACTAGATCAATCCCTGGACCTAAACCTGCACATTCAAAAAACCTGTAAATCTGTGAACTGCAAACTGGGGCTGCCTAGAACTCAGCTATATGCTTACATCATGCCAAGCTGGCCATTGCTAGGGGCTCCTCCCTACCGCTCTTACCTACCGCGCTCCCATCCTGACCATGGCGCATTAATCTACCTTACAAAAATGGGATGTCACCTTCAACAATATATGCCGGTATGCTTCTAAGGCCCCTCGGCTCAAGCACCACTGCCAATTGTATAGAGACCTTGGCTGGCTCTCTCCCTCTGCCACCAGACTTTACTATCTGGGCTGCCTCTGCGACTCCATCCTTAGACTTGACAGACTGGCATCCCTAACTGAACTGCTTCAGCCCGCCTTCTCTCCGCGTGAGCTGAGATCATCAATAAATCCCTCTGAAAGTACCCGCTGCCTGCCTCAAAGGGTCTGAATGCGTTCGGCACACTGCCCCACAAATGTGGAACCTGCTGCTGCCGATCTTAGACAAACATCATCAAACAACCTCTTTACGTGAGGCTACGCGACTACCTTGTTTCAACGGACCAATGTGCCTGCTATGACCCCACCTGAGCCTGTCCTACCACCCCTTGCTCCTGCCCCATCCTCCCCCATGCTAGCCCCCTCTCCATACACCCACTCTCCCTCCTATCTCCGATTTCACCTGGTCTAGCTATTGGTTGACTACACTAACTTCTTGATATATGTTGCCCCATGCACCTTAATGATAATAACTTCTTGGTTAAAGCCTATTGCACTATTCAATGTACGTGTTATATGTAATTAGACCTTACTGTTATAATGTCTGCACCTTTGCCCTTTGCCCTCACACTGTTTTGCCTGTTAACTGCTGTTCAAACTGTTACTCAAATATTTAGCTGACGATTTCTGTGTACTAGGTACTGGCATAGCTAAGGACTCAGCCTCTCCCCTCCCTACCCCCTTTATTTTCCTCCCCTGGTTCTCCGGCCCAGCCGGCCCGGCTCCACTCCCTTTTCTCCCCTCCTTCGTACATTTTCATTTTTCCTCCTAAAACCTGCCATTGTGCCGCTGCGATGCCCCCCTACGGACCCGTCACCAGGGTGTTTCAATCAGCTTCCATTGCCGGTGGACCACCGTAACCCCCCCCCCCCCGACTGAGCACCGATCCCCGCTCAGGAACAGAACCATAATCCCGGCACTTGCGCACTTTCAGCCGCTCAGCCGCCACCTGCCGTGATTACCTCAACCCCCGCCTCTGGACTCTCTCCAGCCGGCGAGCGGTTCCATGAACCTCGTCTCCTCTCGCAGCCTTCTGCCGCTAAAGCCCCAAAGTCTCTTCTCACCCTGACTGATACCTCAACTCCCTGCCCTGTAACTGAACCTGTGACACTTTTTTCTCCCTGGCCGCCATTGCCGCAAGGTTGCCTATTTTCACTTCCTGCCAGTCTGCGGGACCCATGAGTCCCGATTACAAGTCCCTACTCTTCAGCCTCCCCACCCTTGCTACTGTCCTCCCCAGGTTGTTGTCCGCACGGCCAGCCCGGCTTCCCCTCTCATCCCCCTCTTTTTCCTCCTACAACCCTCCTGCGCCCCTTCCATGCCCCTCTACAGACCCGCTACAGGGGCTCGTCCAGCTTCCATATACTGCTTGATCGCCATAATCCCCCTACCCCGACCAGCACATTGCCCATGCCCGATACAGAACCACAGTCCGGCACTTCCTGCACTCCTCGACCGCGCATTCTGCTGCATCTCACCCCCGACCCCCTGCTTTGCCACTCGCATACCGGGCAGCGGTTCCTGAGCCCGTCCCCTACAACAGCCTTTCTGCCGCTAAAACCGCGAACTCCTTTGCACCCCGACTGAATCACGGCTCCCATACCGGTAACAGTACCAGTGGCCGGACACTTTCTTATTTTTCGACGCCGATGCCACAAGGTTGCCTTCTCTCATCCCACCCCCACCCCGGCTATATACCTCGCCAGTTGGCGAACCCAGAGTCCGGTTCCTAGTCCCTGCCTCCTACCGCTCAATGCCGCCAGAGAGGCTGTCCCTACTAGCCTCATAGATCCTCAGCTCCCTCCTTCACCATGTCCCCTTTTTCCCCTCACCTTACCTGCCTGTACATTAGGTCTGTCCTGATACCAGTACCCGTTCTCTCATGCTACCTGTAAACTGTAAATCAGTTGTCACACTTTGACCTGTAACCCTGCCTCATTGTCTTTGAAACTGTACTTTTATATTGTTGCTGTGCCTCTTTGTATTTGAAACTGTACTCTGTGTTGTTACTGTGCCTCCCGGGTCGTGCCTGAAAATAGTCACCTGTTGGCTAGAGCACTTACCCGGTTAACAAAAACTAAATAAAATAGTAGTAGGAGCAGAGATATTACCCTTATTAACGCCAGGTGGCATCTAGAACCTTGTATGGTGCAAGAGGTCATAGGACTGAGAGCGATGGCAAAAGGGATTAGCAAGGCACCTAAGTGTATGGATGGTGGAGGAAAAGGGGTGGGCAGGGGGTTAGGGAGGGTGGAGGGTGGGGACAGACTGTAGGTGAGGGGTGTGGGGAGTGGTGGATCTGGCCCAAGTGGTGGATGGGTTTGGGTGTGATAATGTAATGTGGGGCAATGGGGTGTCCCTGGAAGGGGTGGGTGAGCGACCAAGATGAGGGGTGGCAAGCACCAGCAGGATCAGTGTGGTCAAGCTATTTGGGCATGTGAGGAGCCCCCTGGTGTGTGGTGGCTTAAAATAAGACTGGCAAACAGCCTTCCTCTGACGTGTCAGCCACAGTGGTGCAGTAGTAGGGCTGTGGACTTTGGTGCAGAGGGTCCTGATTCGATACCCAGGAGGGGTGGGTGCCTGAGCGCCTAGTCTATGTGCATTTAAAATTCTTATTTGTATGTATATGTTTTATGTAAAGCGCCTTGGTTTTGAAAGGCGCTATATAAATAAAGTTGACTTGACTTGAGGTGACTGCTGGTGAAACCACAGGGGGCAGTCTAATGGGCTGAAAAGAGGGGGCAACAGTGACTCCTAGTGGTCAGTGTGGGAGGGATTTGTGGGAGGGTAGAGTGATAGAGGAGGTTAGTAGGACAGTTGCAAACAGAAAGCTAGGTTGTGACAGGGATGAGATGGGAGAGGGGAGCGATGTGGTGGAATCAAGTAGAGAGTCTGAGGAGGGGAGCAGAGAACAGTGAAGGGTTAGGGAGACTTGTTTGTAGGTTGGAGATAGGGCAAACTCCCGCTAGAGGACGGTTTGTATAAGCTGCAAATGGGAAAGTGGGGACTTACTTATCAGCATGACAGGTTTATCAGCATGACAGGAAGTCACATGACCAGGGAGGTCCTTAAATTGAGGGCTGAGCTTGGGTGGGAGGGTGGATGGGGTGGGCTAACACCCCCAGCAAAAGTAAGCATATAGTTTCTGGTTTCTGTTGTGGCATAATTTTTTTTTTTTTAAATAGAGATGTTTATTTCTCCTTGGCAGGGTGGCTGACATCAGCCCTGTTCTGTCGGCAGCCTTATCCAGCCTCCCCTGACATCCAGGACTTCTATCGCCCATGTGTTAAACCTGGCGACAGGGCCAGGGAGGGAGGGCAATCCTTGCCTCCCCCAGTTACAAACCAAGAGAGGCCCTTGGATCGGATTGATGAAGTTGGTTGCAGCACACCAAACAGAACTTCATGAAGCCTGTCTTCCATCTTCTTCTGCTTTTCTCCCTGACTCCACCAAGTGTGCAATGAGCATGATGTCCGAGCTCCACCTCTGCAGAGACCCCCCCCCCAGTGCTGTGGATGTGAAGCCTCCCACACAACACAACTTGCACCTGCCTCCTCCAGGATTCCTCCACGTGGAAGTCAAGCCGTGAGTCACAGACGCCCCCTCCCCAAGGGAGGAGAGCTGTTCTCCGGATGCTCAAGCCTCCCTTCCCCGGCAACCCATGTCTGTTCTCAAACATGGGCTGCCAGTGTGGCAGGAGGTAAGGCGTTTACAGTGGCTCAGCTTTCCCCACCAACAGGCCAATGTGCTAGGTTTCTGACACCTGGACCAACACACCAACAAGACATGGGACTGGAGTTAGGAATCCAAGCCATACCACCATAGTTAACGGCAGAACTACTGCTGGCTGCCATGGTATACAGGACCCCGTGGTCTGACATTTGCAGTAAGCAGTAGCTTGTCCATGTATCAAGCAGGTGGCCACTTAACAAATACTCATGAGACTATAGAGTGTATGGTACAGTAAGATCACCCACCCAGTGCTACAGGTATGGTGGATACTGCTGCAAACAGACCTAGCAGCACAGAGGGATTACAGAACTGTGCCATATAATTAAAAGAGACTAGAATGGAAATCTGGCCACCACATACACTTACAGTCGCAGCTTACGCTACCCAGGTACACATGGATCTAGGCTGTGTGTAAGTCCAGGTATTCAGAGCTCTGTCATAAATGCAGATCAGCCGGACAAAGTAATAGGAGTTCTCCATCCTAGTCTCTATTTAAGGAAAACTACACCCTCATATCTTCTAAATGTTATTTGTTTCCATGTCAATAGACTTTTTCATATAGCTGTTGAGGATGTATGCAAATGCTTTAGTCTGTTTTTACAGTTCATACTAGGCCCTGTGATTGCCATGGGAGTCTCCATTTCATGGTTCTTGAAATCACATTGTCTCCGAGAGCTGCATTAGCATATGAGAACACGCTGTCAGATCACCCATTTATACCATGTATCTATATGCTGAAAGAACAGATACCTGCAAAAACTCTCTGGAAACTCATAAACTGTGTGAAGTTTATAGGGAAACAAAAACTGCTTTATAACTCAGATAGTTTGCAAAACTCACTGAAGGTAAATGTGGTATTCCACACCTTTCTGCAGCTTGTTTCTTTTAAGACTAATTAAGCAGGCAGGTATACTGGGGAGTTTAAAGGATGATTATGCATCATGGTCTCATATGCTAATACAGCTCTCGGGGACAATGAGATGAGCATAGCATCGCTCCTCACAGCCTGACAGTGGTTCTGTGCAGGGCAAGAGGCCAGCCCTGTATCAGGACTTATCGACCAGTGCTGTGGCATCACTACTGTTACTCCGCCGGCGGTAGATACCCTGCTTACAGCTGATCTGAGCCCAAGAGTGCAAACTACTGACACAGAAATGTGGGATATTACCCAATGTGAGAGCTAACAATACTCGGGGGGTAAAATGAAGGCCGTCCTTGGTAATGCTGGACAATCAAAAGCACTGGCGGGGGCGGGAGGGGGACGCGTATACTGCCCAGGACAGTGACATCCACACTGTCTTGGGCAGCACTAGGTGGATTACTCCCGGGCAAGACAAAATAACTGTGCAGTGGACCCGCTCCATAATGTAAAGCTCTTTCAAAACTTACAAGATCGCCATAAGCCAGTGAACTAGAAGTCTAGTTCTGTGCCTCAATCTGTCAAGTGAATACAAAACCAGTCTTTAAAATAAATCGTCCCAAGTTCACTGAGCAGCGAGTACTTAAAACGTAAGAGACCACAGATTCGAGCATGCGCAGTCACAGCAACGGGAACTTTCGTGTTCTGTGCAGTCGATTCGGAGCATTCTAGAAGTTGGATCGTTCACTTACTGCACTTCCGGTCCCGACAGCAACAAAATCCTGAGGTGGTTATCGGGCAATTGAAAGGTGCGTCGCATGACTTGTGGTAAAGTAGACTGTGCTTCGGGCCAGCAAATTAACATTATGATCGAACCCTAGATAGAGAACGTCTACGTCTGTATCACTAGTGAAGTCAGCGATTTTTAAATGATTTGGAGAGTTCCGAATTAGGAAATCTCCAGATTTTGCTTTATTCGGTATTAAAAGGAGATGGTCCAGCAATAGCCACAGTCTTACAAGTATTGCAGAGAAAAAAGTCACCTTTAAAAAAAAGAAAAAAAAATAGCTGTCAAAGTTAGAACATCATAGTGTGAGGTGAAGGGAACCATGAAAAACATTTTTTTTTTGTGTCCTTTTCAGTTGCATTATTTAGCTCTTGATTTTAGGGTAGGAGTGGCTTTAAAAAGTAAGTGTGGGGCACCCATTGAAATGCACGAATCTTGCCTTCAGGAGTGCGACTTGGTAAAAACCGTACCTCTGGACCGAACCAGATAGGTAAAATTTGGACTGAGTGGACCGGGTGCAAGTTGCCCTAATATTGCTGGTCCGGCCACTCTGCTTGGATGGACCGGTCTGGATTTTACCAGTCTTTTCCTGGTAGTCAGATTTTAACCCTGACCTTGTCAGAGATGAAACTCTGACCAGACTAGATAGGTTTAAGCTGGACTGACCCATCTGCCCTTGGTGGCTGGACTAGCAGTATTCAGGCAACTTCAGTGTTAATGACTCAGCAGGTTGTCCACTTGCCTCTGGGGCCAGAAGATTGTAATGGATTGTTTCAGGAACTTGGGGTAAAATCCCAGTACAGACACTACAGTGCAACATGAGGGAGATGCTGCACTCCTCAGGTGGCATTTTTTCAGGTGAAATGTTAAACCGAGATCCCGTCTGCCTCTTCTGATGGTTGTTCAAGAGAATGTTTAGATCCTGTGGTGCTTCACAAAAGAGTAGGAGAATTTCACCAGTGCCCTGGATAAATTTCCACTACTCACACAACAGCTCAGCCTGGTTCGGTTTCAGTTGGTTTCCATATGAATTCGCCCACCCCTTTGATGAGGCTGAAAATAGGTAAAATTGCCTTGTCCTCCTTTCCAAGTCAACAGAAACTAAATAAATAAACTTGCACCCTCTCCAGTTGCTCCAGTGAGGTTGGGTGCCAGTGGTCCGGGTCTGGTTTTTGCCCTTGACCTGGTTTTCAAAGAGTGAGTCTCAGCTGGCTCTCTGGGGCAGAAAGGTGGGGGGTGCTGTTGCATGGTGGTGACTTGGTTTTGCCTTGAGCCTAGGATGTCCAGACAGGGACGGGGCACTGTGTCAGATACTCTGCTTCCAGGAGGAGGGTTGACTGTGCACTGCTTTTTTAGCAGACTTTAAAGCTTGGTGGCATGGTGGAAGTACCAGTGATGACGTGGGTGACCACATGAAGTTAAGTAATTCCTCCAGGCCAGCATGTTTGTCAGTCATTATATATGAATAGCATACTGGATCACTGTTAATGTTGCTATACAACTTCTGCCTTGCAGGCTCAGCAAGACTGAGGGGCCAGAGTTTGTACTGCTCTTTGCTGGGTGGTTTGTATCCAAGGTTAAAACTTAATAATATGGTGTGTCCATCCTGAAAAAAGGTTTAAGTGGGCTTGGTGTAAGTGTAGTACCATCCCTCTGAGATGCAGTACCTCCCCAAAGAATCAGCTTACCCATGAACCAGCAGAATGCAGTCCCAGTCCCCACAAAACATGCACCTTAAGTTGTACTTTTTCTGAAACTTCATTCACAAGCTATACATTAAGTACCAAACGCGACCCTGTTGCCCCATGCACACCTACATACCCGATCTGCTCCATCCACAACGGCTTCTGACCTGCCAGGTCCAGCCTACAACAACACAGGGCTGCTTTTCAGTCTCCCTTCTAAGCACAGCCAAATAAATGGAACCTGGGCTGTGCTTCCAATGCTCGCCCTGGCTCAGCCCAAAATATACTTCAAATCACACAATACAGAGTACTTGCAAGCTGTACTGTTGGGCACTGCTCTCTCCCCACTGGTTCCACTGTATATACTCTTTAGTTAGTACTGGTGAGCTTCCAGTGTTTCACTGGGTACCCAGCCTTGGAAGCAGTGTAGGTCTGATGACTTGGCATGTGGTTGGCTGACGATGGTACATGTAAACAAATTACGCTTTTTTTTTTATCACAGCTCTATTTTTACCTTCTGTCTTGCGGAGCGTTCCCAGTGATCGTCCAGCTGCAGGCACCCCGTACCCCAAGACCAGGTCTGGTGCGTGACATGCGCTCTCCCCACACAGGCCAGCCAGAACACAGGATCCCCCCCCCATGGGGACCTGGAGCACAGACACCCGGGGGCGCACCTCTCATGTACGGGGGTGCAGGGCATGGCCATCAGCCGCCACGATCACCCTGCAGTTTTCTTCCCTTGGAGCCGGACGTGCAATGGCAGCAGCGCACAACCGTGCGGACACACCCGCTGCGCTCCACCCCCTAAGTGAGCATGCACCTATAGTGCACCAGACTTCTGCCAGTTGCCGCTGCAGAGTGACACAATTCACTCCACACACCCCAGAGGGAGGAGAGCAGTTGTGGGATGCTCAATCCTTTCTCTCCCCTGCCAGCCCCCGGTTACCTGAGTCCGTTCCCGGACCCGGGTCGCTGGTGTGGCGCGAGGTGTGGCATCCAGCACCTCAACCCTCAGCACCACCGGGTCGACCTAGTTATGCTTTGTTTGTTTATTTCAAAAGTTTTACTATGAAAGACATTGAGCTGGTAGTAGCTTGTTCCAGACGCATCCAGAGAGTACAGTGAAATTACAAAATAAAGTGTTCAGAAAATGCAAAATGTAGTACAATACAATAAAAGTGCAGAAGATGAGCAATGTGCAGTGTGCAACAATGCTGTACTAAGTAGGGGTGGGGGTAGTGGAAGAAAACTGGGGAAGGGGGATTGTACTAGTGACAGTGCAGAGTGGAGGGTAGAGGACGAAATCCAGAACAGTGTCGGGGGGCAACTGCAGGAGTGAGTAGTGCAATCACAGAGGAGAGATTTAAGAGCACGTTTGGGAAGGAGCAGAACAAATGGAAAGGGAGAGAGAGCCCCAGTGTTTGGGAAGCGGAACAAGAAGGCAGCTTAACCAGTAGAGGATTTCATTAGGGGGAGAGCAGTAAAGTGAGTGCCAGAGTTCCGAAGGGAGTAAGAGGTAGTAGGGTGGAACAGTGGAGAGAGGCAAGGTAAGAGGGGATGGAGCTAAGCCAGAATTTGGAGATAAAGGAGGCACAGTGGGAAAAGCACCTGGTATCAAGAGAGGAAAGAAGGCGGTGTACCAAGAACAGTGGTGAGGAGGGGTTCCAGTCTGGCTAAGATGGACTTGGGAGCATCAATATAAACAATCACAGTAGTCAAAAATGGTAAAATCTTTAAGAGGATCTCTCTGTGGGCAGGAAGTGGGTTGCTCCTCTTACTCCTGTAAAGTGGTTGGTAGGGACCCTACTAGTTGAGTGAGGACTTTCATTTATAGCAAAGGTAGCTTTACTCTATATAAAACATTTCCAAAAGTTTCCTCCAGTGACTTCTATGTGGCACACCCCTGCTGTCTCCCTAGTTAGATGTCACAAAGTGTCTGAGCATGGGGGCAGGACTGGGAGGCTGGGAAGTGGAAAAGGACCGGCTGGTCATCTGTTCTGCACAATTTTTGATCCCCTCCCGCCCATAGTGGGCTAATGTATTTAAAAAGCCATACCAAAATCTTAGAAATTCTCTTTAATGAGCCTGTTCTGTATTTGGGAGGTGTCCTGGCTGAGTTGAGCATTTTGTTGGGAGGGGAGAGCTGAAGCAAAGAACAATGTCATCTGTATACATAATTGTAGAGTACGCTGCGAAAGCAAGGAGAAGGTTATTAACCCTTGCAGGGCCACAGACTGATATATCAGTCCAAAATTCCTATTCGTTCTAATTCTGTCGGCAGCCTAAGCGTTAGTAAATAAGGAAAAAAGAAGTGGCCCAAGAATGGCACTGCATGGGACACCTAGGTTAATAGGAACAGTGTTAGGGTGACATTGCCAAATTTGACATATTGATGCCTGTTTGATAAATTATTTATTAAAGAGTTTTACCAGGAAGGCACACTGAGCAAAGTACTGCTCAATTCCAGGTGCGTCCGGGGAGAAGGGGAGGTGGGAGTACAATACAAATACACTAGATACAATGCACAAGGTACAGTGCAGTTATACAATACACTAAGATACAGTTCAGTTAAACAGTGGTGGGTGGACAATAATAGTAAACAAATGTGCAAGCACAGCCTATGCAGATTTAGAAAAGAGAAAGGATTAGAGGTTTAGGTGCGGTACATACAGCAAGGTGCATAAAAACAGTGCAGGAGTACAATGCAAAACACATGAGCAATTACAGTACTGAGCTATAACTACAGTAGAGGAGGAGGGCTAGGAGCAGCTTTTAGTTATACGCATGTGCAGGTGGAGGAGAAGTGATCAGTGAGGTGAGCATGGAGAAACTGAGCATGCTGAATATCCGCCGGGAGAGAGTTCCACAGCTTAGGCATATGGTAATGGAAGGCTGCTGTCCTGCAGCGGAGGACATATGTGGGGTAGACAAGAGTCTAGTATCATAGTGTCTGAGTGAGTAAGCTGGAGGAGGAGCAGCGGAAAGTGCCAAGGAGAGATTGGGCAGGGACTGGGACCAGAACTTCGCTATGAAACATACGCAGTGTGTAAGGCGGCAATTCTGCAGCAAGGAGAAACCTAACCACTGATATAGGGCCCAATGATGGGTGGAGTAGGGACAGTCGAGGGCAAAATGATGGCGTGGAAGAGTGAGTCCAGTCTGGCCAGGGTGGACTTGGTGGCGGCACTGTAGACTACATCCCTGTAGTCGATAACTGGCAGGATAATTTTCTGAACCATAGCATGGTGAGTCAGCAATGGAATGCATCCACAATTACGGTAGAGGGCACCCAGTCTGGGGTGTAGTTTTTTTGTGGATGGCATCGATATGGACAGAAAAATCCAGGTGCTGGTCGAGCCAGACACCGAGATACCTAAAGGAGGAGCTGACCTCCAGAGTAGTCCCATCGAAGGTGGGGATGTTGGGGAGCCGTGAAAGTCTTTGCCTTGTGCCGAAGGTCATGGAGACTTTTTTTTTGGCATTGAGGTGAAGCTGGTTTGAGCGAAACCAGAGCTGGTCATTGTTGAAGTCCTGCAGGAGTCTGGTCGCCACATCAGGGACGAGGGGCCAGATGTATACAGAACCATGTCGTCAGCATACATATGGATAGATGTGGGCAGGCAGAGGGCAGGTCATTAAGGAATATTGAGAACAGGACCGAGCCCTGCGGCACATCTGACGTGATGGGGAGGCGGACAGAGGTGGAGCTACCAGTTCTGACTGACTGTGACTGGTCTGCCACATATGAGTAAAACCATTCTGTAGCCAAGAGCCCTGCATTGGAGAGCTTGGTCAGAAGGAGAGTGTGGGAGACCGTGTCGAACGTCTTTGCCAGGTCGACAAAAATTGCTGAGGTGATGTGTCCATTGTCCATGGCAGAGAATATGGAGTTGGTGAGCCTCAGCAAGGAGGTGGTGGTGGTGGAGTGGATCTTCCTGAAGCCAGACTGGTAAGGTGCGAAGAAGGATGAAGAGTCAAGGAAGAAGGATAGTTGGAAGAGGACAAGGTGTTCCTGGAGCCTTGCTGGTATGGGGAGGAGGGAGATGGGGATGAAGTTTCCAGGGGCCGAGGTATCACCGCCTTTAGGGAGCGAGATGACAGTGGCATGCTTCCATTCAGATGGGATGGAGGCTAGAGAGAACGATAGATTATAGAGAGCAGCCAGAGGGGTGGCGATGGCCGGAGCCGATAAGTACAACATTTTGGCATCCAGGCCAGATGGACATTTGCCCTTGGATGGATTTAGAACAAGCAGGGCATTTAGAACCTCAGGTAGGGTAACTGGAGCGGAAGGAGGAGGAGGTGGGTGGGGGCTTGAGTGGGGTGGACTGAGGAGGTGGGGGGGAGGAGGAGGAGGACAGGGACTTGGGGAGAGAGGACAGCAGCGACGAGGTGCAGTTAGTGAAAAAGGTGTTGAATGCAGAGGCCACTGCTGGAGGGTCGGTAACAGTGGAACCACCAAATTTTAGGGTGGATGCAGGGAGGGAGGGGAGAAAAGCGATTTGACCACCTTCCAGAATTTTGCTGGGTGGCCTATATTAGAGTGCAAAGCTATTTTGAAATAGTTGGCCTTAACGGGCCTTGGCGTGGCGGATTGTCCTTGTGCATGTGTTATGGAGAGCGTGGTATTTTAGGCGGGCATGATGAGAGCCATAGATCTTGAAAAATTTCCATGCTAAGCCCCTTGCTGTGAGGTGGGCAGTGAAGTCTGCTGTGATCCAGGGGAGGTGGGCTTCCTGGACCCTTGACTGTCTGAGAGGGACATGGCGGTCTCAGATAGCAAGGAATCATCCACCCTAAAATTTGGTGGTTCCACTGTTACCGACCCTCCAGCAGTGGCCTCTGCATTCAACACCTTTTTCACTCAGTCCAGAGGAGGGCAACTAAAATGGTGCAGGGTCTGCACCGGAAGACATATGAAGAGAGACAAAAGGAGCTTAATATGTATAGCCTCGAGGAAAGGAGGGAGAGGGGGGACATGATAGAAACGTTCAAGTACCTCAAGGGAATCAACAAAGTCCAAGAGGGTAGCATCTTTCAAAAAAAGAGGTGTGCAAGAACAAGAGGCACAATTTGAAGATGGGGGGCTCAGAGGTAATTTAAGGAAGTATTTTTCACAGAGAGGGTTGTGGATGCATGGAACGCCTGCCGGAGGAGGTTGTGGAGTCAAAATCAGTGGTGGAATTCAAGCATGCATGGGACAGTCATAAGGCAATTCTAGGGGGTGGGGGTAGGAAGAAGTAGGCTGCTGGTTAACTAGGATCTGCAGCTTATCCAGTAGGTAGGGAAATGGGCAGACTGGGTGGGCCAAGAGGTCCTTATCTGCCGTCAAATTCTATGTTTCTGTGTTTCTGGATTTGAGGCCATCCAGGGCGGAGTCCAGTGAGGAGGCCTGGAGGATGGATGACCAGTCGGTGGTAGTTAGGTCATGGAGAAGGGAGGGAAGGTCAAGGAATTTGTGGGACTCGGTCAGGAGGATGTGGGGGGGGGGCTGTCTTGGGTCTGAAAATTGTTCTTACCATATACGTCATGTAGTAGTCACTTAGGACGTCAGGTAGGAGCCCAGAGGCAAGTATCCGGTGTGGATGGGATGTAAGGGACCAATCAAGGAGTGAGTGGTTTAGTGATTTATGGTTCAGGCGAGTGGGCTCAGTGATCATTTGGGACAAGTTTAGGGCGGTTACCAGGTTCCAAAGTTTGGCATTCTTATTGGAGAGCCAATTCAAGTTGAAATCACCCTGGATGTGTATCTCTCCTCCGAGGGCCAAGGACTTTAGGGTGCCAAGGTGTTCCACGATGTCATGCAGTGGGGTGTCGTCGGACAATAGGAGCCTGCAATGAAAAGAGGAGCTGTGTGGGGGAGGCAAATGTTTACCAAAATGGAGTTGATGGTCTTTGTGGGCATAGGTAGTGTGATTTGGGAAAACAGGAGCACATAGGCCACGTACATGGCAACGCCACCACCTCTCTTTCCACCTGATCGGTCGTGACAAATGACAGTATATCTCAGGATAGTGAGTTCAGTATCATTATTGTGGGGTTTTAACCAGGTTTCAGAGATGAGCAGGACGTCTGGGCAAAGGGGAAAGGATGGTTGGCTGCAGCAGAGTGAATTTGGGCAGGAGGCTGCAGATATTGAGGTGTAGCAGTTTCAGACCTCTAGGGAGTTGCATGGTGGGGATGGGGGAGTGAACCTGGAAGGAGATAGGACCAGGGTTTTGCTCGATGTTCCCGGATGTAAGAAGTAGGAGAGAGATCAGTAGCTTGGTTATGGGCTGGGCCCACAGGAGCTTACGGGGAGTGGTTGCTGCCGGCTTGGTACATGCAGAAGGGAACTGGGTTTGCATATAAAGGGCTATTTGGCCTGCATGGAAGGAGGGTGAGAGGATGGAAGCCCCAGTGAGAGGGTGCTGTAATTGAGGCATGGGGGGGGGTCGACCTGAAGAGGAAGTGGTGGAGGTAGATGGTAAGTCAGATGGGATACTGCGTTTAGGCTGACAGTCCTCCCTTGTAGGGTTGGAGGAGGTTGGGAGAGACACCAAGGGTGCCAGTAGGGAGAAAACCACTAGAATTGCCAACATTGTGGAGCAGTATATGGTAGGAGGAAGGGAAGTGAGTTACCAGAATGGGTAAGGCTGCCCCTGGTGGGAGGAGAGGATAACCTGCTAATGGGAGAGTAGGCTGATTGGTTCTACGTGTCACATGAGGCTTCCTGTATAACTAGTGGTTCACCAAGGGTGGCGATGGGGCAACCACCAGCCATTAGCTGGAAAACTGTGCAGAGACTTATGAGAACAGGCCAACTTCAGATAGCTTATAATGGAATAGTGTGATCCACTAAAGTGAAGGCTTTTCCTCAGGAATCAGTGCTGGGGCCGATCCTCTTTAATGTCTTTATAAGTGACATTGTAGAGGAGCTGAAGGGGAAGGTCTGCCTCTTTATGGATGAGATCTGAGAAAAATAAGTAGTGGTCAGGGATACATGGCAGCTTGGCTTCAGTAAGAAAAAGTGTAAAATAATGCACTTAGGCCATAGAAACCTGGGGGCAGAGTACAAAATGGGCAGAGTGATGCTAACAAGAACCAAGCAGGAAAGAGACCTACAGGTAATGATCTTGGATGACCTAAAGGTGGCCAGGCAGTGCAACAAAGCAGTTGGGAGGGTTAGTGGGATGTTAAGGTGTATAGGGAGGAGTATCACTACCATAAAGATGAAGGTGGTATTGCCCTTGTATATCACTGGTAAGACCCCACCTTGAGTACTGTGTCCCATGTTGGGTCCCACATCGCCGGAAGGATATAGATAGAGTGAAGGTGGTCCAGAGGAAGGCAGCTAAAATGGTGCAGTGCCTGCCTTAAAGCTCTATGAGGAAAGACTAAAGGACTTCAACATGTACACCCTGGGTGAGAGGAAGGAGTGGGGGATATGATAGAGATCTTTAAATTCTTCACGGGGGTAAATAAGGTACAGGAGGGATGTATTTTTCAGAAAAAAAGGTTTTAGAAATGGAATACAGTGCATGACCACTACAGTACTGCACCATCTGTCATCGGCACAGGTCAGGAAGCATAGGAAAACCACGAGCAGTGTCAAAATTTGCAAGTAGCATTTTATTATTATCAACAACAGTAGAATAAAAATAACAAATTGTTCAGGATAGCTATATAGAAAGGCAGTACAAACAGAGAAAACAAAAGTCCTTCATCTGAGGGTTTTTCAGTTTCAAATATGTCTCGCTAGCAAAAATATTGCTGTTCTTTTTATAGCAAGTCTGCCTGAAAATGAACTTCTTCATCGTGATCTCAGGGTTGATACACAAGGAGGCGTGGAAAGGATGAAAAGGGACTTGGCAAGGTTGGAGGAATGGTCTGACGTATGGCAGCTAGGATTCAATGCAAAAAAGTGCAAAATAATGCACCTGGGAAACAAGAACCCAGGGAAGAATACACAATGGGTGGGGAGGTAGTAACAACAACAAACAGGAAAGGGACCTGGGGGTAATCATATCAGATGACCTTAAGGTTAGCAAGCAATGTGAGAAGGCAGTAGGGAGGGCGGGGTATACTGGGATGTATAGGAGAGGCATCAGCAGCAGAAAACAGGAAGTTGTTATCCCTCTGTACAGACAGTTGGTGAGACCCCATCTGGAATACTGTGTCCAGTTCTGGAGACCCCATCTCGCAAGGACATAGACAGGATAGAGGCAGTCCAGAGGAGGGCAACTAAATGGCAGGGTCTGCAAGAGAAGCCGTATGAGGAGAGACTAAAGGAGCTTACTATGTATACCCTTGAGGAAAGAAGGAGAGGGGGACATGATAGAAACTTCAAGTACCTCAAGGGAATCAACAAAGTCCAAGAGGGTAGCATCTTTCAGAAAAGAGACTTGCAAGAACAAGGGGACACAATTTAAAGATAGAAGGAGGGCGGTTCAGGGGCAATGTGAGAAGTATTATTTCACAGAGAGGGTAGTGGATGCATGGAACAGCCTTCCTGAGGAAGTTGTGGAGTCTAAAACTGTGGGAGAATTCAAGAATGCATGGGACAAACATAAGGCAATTCTTGTGGGGGCAGGAAGATATAGGCTGTTGGTTAAATAGGATCTGCAGCCTATCCTGTAGGTAGGGAAATGGGCAGACTAGATGGGCCTAGCGGTCCTTATCTGCCGTCAAAGTCTATGTTTCTATTATGGAGACATCCTGTTTCTCACAAAATGTATCCGAGTTTTTGTCGTTTTCTTTGCAGAGCAGACTCGCAAAAAGAACAGTGTCCCAAGCTGGCCTCCTGCTGACAGCGCTGCAAAAGAGTTTGCAAACAAGCCTGAGAGGAACTCAAATTGCATCTCAGGTTAACCCCCTAAATTCCAAATAGCTTTTTGCAATCATTGTAACAGTATAATTACATACATTTCAAACCAAGGGATCCCAGTATCATTTACAGTTTTGTACAAAGATTCATATATATTTTTATAACCGTAAATATGCAACAGGGAAGAAAGGACAGAAACAGCAAGTGAAGGTAGAGAGACAGCGAGAGGTGGAGAATCGCGAGACCGTTAGTGATCAGTTTCTAGGCCCACGAGAACATTTGGTTGTGCAGCTAGACAGACAAGAGACAGAAAAGGAGAGAATAGAACAGATCCTTATATTTAACTCTTTTTGTGTAACAAATGAGGCAGGGACTTATGCAACCCTGTCACAGACACAAAAAAATGTGGCCAAATGACCAATGGTTTAAGGTCATGTGAGACTAGATTGGGAAGTGGAGGTCACCCAGGCTGGCCATAGGGATAGTGATGCCATCCTTCATTACTGGGTGTTCCTCGAGATTGAGCGCTCCTTCACAAGTTCCGGCAGACACATTTGGTAGACGAAGAGAGGGGTAAAGCCTGTTGTGAAAACAAAGCCCAGACATGGCTCTCCAGTGGCACCTTCTTGAATGTCGAAATGTTGTAAGACGGGTCAGGTGGTGGGCCTGATGGTTAGGACAGGTATATCCTATGGTACACAAAAGGTCCAAGGAAAATTTATTTATTGAATTTTTTTGACCCGGTAAGCCAACTGAGTCTAGAAGTCCCTTTTTCAGGGGTGCCTGGGGGGAGGGATAAAGATGGTAGCCAACTGAAATTGAACCAGATTAAGCTGTTGGTGGTATTTTTTTAGTGAAAATGTATCAAATGTTAATAATAATAGGAAAACCTACAGAGGAATAAGTAGGTGGGAGTGTGATCGGACCCTGCATTGGGGTAACACCCAGAGTGTCTACCCTCAGGTGTCTGAAGCAGTACTGAGAGAGGTAAAGGAAGAGATATAGTGGCTTAGGTAGAGGGTTGAACCTAAGGAATGGGCCTCTACTTAGTCCCAACTTATCTGGTAAGGGTTGAGCTGGTAATTACCCACCCCAGGCAAATGTACTACATGACGTAAGTACATATAGATTGTGTGGGGCGTGACCCTGAGTGTGTCGAAAAATGTTTGTTAAAAAAAAAAAAGGTAAACGGTTAGCAGTTGGTAAAGGACCGGAAAACCAGCATTTCTATTATGGTTTCCCTCTTAAGCAGGTGGGAATGTGGTAGGGCCAGTCATTCTACCTGGATATTAGAGGGACTCTGTTCTGTGCTGAGTTTTCAAGCCTGCTGCAGCAGCACTTTTTCTGTCCTACCCAGTTCTTATCCTATCCTTGTTCTGTTGTAATGGCCACCGATAGAACCTCCTCCTTGTTCTCTCTTTCTGCGCTCCATTTCTTTTTAGTCCCTCTAAGAAAAATTCATACTGGCTCAAAATGGTGATATAAGTATATAAAAATTAGCTAGTACAATGTCATTGAGTATAAAATATAAGATATAAAAGCTAGCTAGCGCAGTTTCATTTGTTATAAAATAAATGCACAGGGGCTAGCTAGCACAATTTTGTTAGTCAGTATGTAAGGGCAGATACCAGTGTTCGTTAAATATGTGAACAGTTAAAACATGAGCCACTGTGTTGTTAAAATGCTGTTATGTAGCACTTGAAAGCATATTTATTATGCTTTATTGTCAGACATGCATTGAAATGTTTTGATATGTAATGGCTAGTTGTTTGAAAGAGACAGATTGTGTCACAAAGAGAAGTTTCCCTCAATAAGGAAAAGGCTGGAGAGTGATTCAGTGCCCAAATAGAAAGTTATAACTCCCGAAATTAGCTGGGTAGTAGCCTGGGATCCTACTTCTAAAAGAAGCAAGAGAGAGAGTAGTAGCTTAGGAGTGAATACTGACTGAAACAGAAAAGCAGTAGTCCGAGACTCCGATTTAAACAGAAGCACAGAGAGAAAGAAAGAATAAATGCTGGGGATTTTGCCGCTGAATGGAGCAAGAGTGAGAGAAGCGCATGCAGTTTTCATGCACTCACAACAAATTACAGCTCAGAAAGAAAGGGATCCCAGGGATATTCTGAGAGACTGACTGTGGTATCAGGGCAAGTATCAAGTAATGCTCCATTTATTATTTTGTTTTCATT
The DNA here is from genome assembly GCA_016271365.2 of Neoceratodus forsteri. Lineage (NCBI taxonomy): Eukaryota > Metazoa > Chordata > Ceratodontiformes > Ceratodontidae > Neoceratodus > Neoceratodus forsteri. Next base: position 105,429,184 of record CM057459.1, on the reverse strand, counting down.
TGCTGGGACGTGGATTTTGAACAGAGATTGATGAAAGAGAAGGCATGCATACTTTATACCCTCACAGTAACCTAAAGCACAGGAGGAAAGAGATCCTAAGAGTGTCAAGAGACTTTGAATGTTGCAACCTGATATAGGCAAAGTAAAGATTTATTTTATTTATCTGTATTTTCCTGCGGATCTTCATTTGATGAAACCTCTTTTGAATAATGCCACACTGCAAGTGTGTTGTATCTTTTATGGACTGAGTCAGTGTCTATGAGTTGCACCCACATCCTGGGACACCCCCACCATTGATTTAGCAAGCCTCTGGAGATCAAAACCCTTGTTATGTTGCTTGCACGCATGTGCAAGAAACATAGTGCCATCATCCGAGTTTTCGGAGGTGTGGGAGCCCTCTTCCAATTCAGTCAGTGTGTTTGCAGGCGTGGCCGCAGTTCTCCAGTGGCTGCTGGAGCTGTCTATGACAGCAGTCGAAAATGCAGTGGAGTACAGTTGAAAGGGGGAGCTACGCTTCAGTGAGCAGCAATAAGATATACGCCCACTCATGCGCTCCCCTACACACACACCCTGCGATGCACGCATACTGCGTGCTCACCCCCCACGCACACACTGTATAGCCGATGGGGTGCTCAATCCCGTGGGCTGTGCTGCGCTCCCCCCAAACAGAGTTCCACATGCCACGCTGGTGCCCACCCAGCGTGGCTCACATCGTATAGCCGACGGGGTGCCCAATCCCTGTCGGCTCAACTGTTCCCCCAAGAGTACAGTTACGCTGGGAGCCCACCCCAGTGTGGCAACAGATGCTAGTGCCGATGGAGGTGCCCAATCCCCTCGTCATTCCACGCCCCCCAAACAGCCATCCTTGTGCCACGCCGGAGCCCACTCCAGCGTGGCAAACGCCCTGTCGTCCTTTTTTAAAAACAACCTGAAACACAAAAACGGTCCTCGCTGTCTCTGCTCCCACCTGCACCCACCCACTGTGCACCCTGCCTCCCCACACCCCATACTTACCTCCGGACTCCAGCGTGACGATCTTCGGTGGACCGGGAACACGTCTGCACTCTTCAAAGCCGACCGTGGACTGAGGAAATGCTGGTAAGCTGTATAATGTAATAAATAGGGTTTTTTCAACTTTGCTGCATATCTCAGGCATTTTTGGGAATTTTTGCACCAAATTTTCAACATGGGGTTTTTGGGACCCCTTCTCATGAGTGCTCTCACTGTCATGGCATTAATCAGGCCCGAAGGTGATTTACGCAGTGACTACTTGGCGATATCACCTTTGGGCACTGATTAGCATTTACTACACTGCCAGTGTTCATAAGTGGAGGACTCTCAAAAGCCTATGTTGAAAATTTGTGGAAAAATTCCTAAAATGACTGTTTTATGAGCGGCATTGTGCAGTTCCATGCACGCCAGAAGTTCGCAAATTTTAATATTTTTACTCCAGATTTTCAACATTGTCATTTTACCACACCTCCTTATGAGCAGTACAGCTGTCATTTTTCACATCTCGCCCAAAACATGTTTCCGCCCATGTAGCGCACGATGGCGCAGTCGGTATGTGAAATCACTGTATGGGACACATTAAGAAAATCACAGTGACACTGTTCATGAGCAGAGGTCTTAAAATGGCTATGTTGAAAATTTGGTGAAAAAAATCCTAAAAATGACTGTTGTACGAGCCTGTGTTGCGCAGTTCCTACGCACGCTCGTAAGTTTGCAAATTTTCAGTATTTGTACTCCACTGACTTCCAGATACCTACACAGCACATACAAGCAAGCAACATTCGGCATTGACAAATGCTTGTTTTTTTTTTCCCTTTTGCTCTGTGTGTGTGTGTGTGTGTGTGTGTGTGTGTGTGTGTGTGTGTGTTGGGGGAGGGGGTTAGGGATGGGGAGTTGGGGCTGGAAACCCTAGCTCCACATTTCCATACTTTTCTTGCATTACATTACCCTAACTGGTGCACTAACAACGTTTTTTGCAAAGAATTGCCTTTCTTTTTGACATGGTGGATTCACATCCTCATTCACATGGGTCCTTTTGGGACCTGCATGAATAGATGCACATGACCATCTGGACTGTGCACCAGTGGAGGACTCCATCCACCTAAGGAAGTGCAGGACCCTGCTGACCCTGCCCTTCTATATAGCACTGGATGTCAAAAATCACTAAAGTTGCATACATGCTTGTAAAATGTCAACGTACCTTCATAACTGTTGTTTTTTAATATTTGTACACCAAATTTTCAACATAGCTTTGATCGGAACCCATCTCAAGTACTTGGTAGGCGAACGTTTTCAAATCTCGGCCGAAATGTCATTCCACAGCACAGGTGTGAAAACACATTTTGGCCAAGTTTTGAAAAATGACAGTTGTCATGTTCATGATGTGATGTGAACAAGTGGCTAATTATGTAAAAAAAGCTGGGATCAAAATATTTAAAAATACCAAAGTTAGGCTGGCCTGGTGGCGCTGAGGGTTGAGGCGTGGACGCCACACCTTGTGCTCCCGTTGACCGGATTCAGGAACAACCATGGTCGTTGGGGTGTGAGCACGGGGAGGATGGAGCATGATTGAGCAGCCTAACGATAGCTTTCATCTCCTGGGGTGGTCCCCGGCCATCCCGCTGCCACGGGTGGAGGTCCGGTGGCAGTGCAATGATGAGGTAGCATAAGTCGAAAGGCGCCTCGGAATGTGACATGCGTGCCCGGGGAAGGGGGTGGACAAAAAGAGAGAAAAACACCAGATAAAAAAATACCAAAGTTACGAGCATGCGTTGTAAAACTTCTAGGTATGCTCATAACTTTGTTGTTTTGTAATATGTTTACCCCAAATTTTCAACATAGCCTTCTTATGACCTCACCTTATGAACAGGGGTGGAGAAAATTTTTAAAACCCACCCAAAAGGTGATTTTGCGTAGCAACGTCATTTTGTGCCACTGGTGCAGAAACACATTTTGGCCAGGATTTGAAAAATGACTTGTCATGTGCATGAATTGATGTGAAAAAGTAACCATGTTGAAAATTTGGGGTCAAAATATTTAAAATTACCAAGATTATGAGCTTGCATTGCAAAATTTCAACGTACAGTCATAACATTGCTATTTTAAATATTTCAATCCCAAATTTTCAACGTAGCCTTCTTGTGACCCCACCTCATGAACAAAAGAGCAATGAACATTTTCAAATCCCGCCCAAAAGGTAATTTTGCCAAGTGACCACAAAAACGCCTTTTGGGCCAGATTTTCATAATTCCATTGTCATCGGTTATAAGATGGGGTCCCAAAAAGGCCATGTTGAAAATCTGGGCTAAGAATCTGCAAAAATGGCAAAGTTATGCATCAGAGTTGAAAACCCCACCGAAAATGCATTGAATTGCACTTATCTTACTTTCTCATACTGCAGTTGCCGGTTCCAGCAGCAAGACGTGTCTTTGATGGGAGAGTGGTTCTATGCCATGGGACAGATTATGGTGAGTGAGGGTGTGTGGGGGTGCTGATTGGGAGGTTGGGGTGGCCTGGTCAGAACAGCGATGGGCGGTTTTCTTTTTTTGCAAGTTAAAAAAAAAAAAAGGGCCGGTTTTCTTTATTTTAAGCTAAAGTCTGACACTGGGATTATAATAATAATAATAATAATAATAACAACATTATTTGTTAAGCGCAATTCACTGATATCAAAGTGCTGTACAAAACGCATCAAATTCTAAACTATTTATATAGAAAATAAAATATAAAAACTTAATAAAATATTTGTGCAATATACAGAATCAAGTATTCCAAATCAGAAATCAGGAAAAGCACATAAATACAGATGGGTTTTTAAAGCAGTTTTTGAAGCTCTCCACTGTCTGGCACGCTTATATCCGACGAGGTAGAGAATTCCACAGGGTAGGGGCAGCATAAACAAAAGCCTGTGCTCCAGAGGTCTTCAAACGCACCCTGGGAATCTCTAGCAATCCCTCGTCGGTTGAGTGGAGTGGTCGGACGGGGCAGTAGGGATTCAGGAGCTCTTGCAGGTAACTCGGACCCAAACCATGTAGGGCTCTGAAAGTCATTGGGCAACCCAGTGTCAGAGCACTGTACAGAAATGAGGTTGTGCAACCTGGAAGGGGGGATCCAGAGAAAAGGTACTGGGAGTGGCGCCCCCCCAGCCGGTACACTTACATATATTTATTTAAAGAAATATTAAGATTGGGAAGGGTGGGCGAGACATGATGTGGAGGAGAGGGGGAAGGAAATGGTACTGTGGGTGAGCATCCCAGTCCTCTTAATAAAACAAATGAATATATAGATAGAAAGACTGGCAGACAGACAGAAGGGGGAATCGACAGCTGTCTTCTCTCACTGCAGCCCACAGCAGGGCTCCAGCTGTGGCTGCAGAACTCAACAAAGTCACGCGTACAGCGAACGTGGGGGAATGGCTCCTCACACTAAGCTGGGCACCCTGGATTTTGAGGTGCCCAGTGAAGGTATTTCAGGCAAATTTTTAAAAAACGAACTGCAGGATGTAACTGAACAAGTCCTGTTTAGCAAGGTTCAGGTGTTTATTTTGTTTAAAATGGCACAGTTTTAGGTATTGTCCATGTTTTTTATTTCTAGGGGGGAAGAAACAAGATCGTGGCTCTCATGGCACAAAAATGTTTCATGCTGTGAGAAGCAAGTGATGAGAAACCAAAACGGTTTTGCGACACAGAATTTTTTGGTGTCGTACCGGAACATTATCCCAAGAACCCTACTGAGCATGCTCAGAACAGATAAACACAAAACTTTAAAGCCTTATAACTGTGGCACCGTTTAATATTTTTTCATGAAACCTTTCAAAGGCACTACCTTAGGTTGTTGCGCATGTACTCTGAAAGTTTTGGGAAAAAATTCCATTCAGTGTAGGCTGTAGGTGACAAAAAAAAAAACGTTACTTATAGGAAGAAAAAATTAGATCTACAGAAAAATGACCTATGCAGATCTTAGAAACCGCACTGACTGCTGTAACAAAACTTTCCACAGATTTAGATCTTGCCTACTAGACAACACATGCAAAATTTCAGCCGATTTCATCAAATGCTGCCAAAGCTATTTATTTTTTGCTCCTTCCTGTGCCTCTTCATGTGCTACTCCTGGCCCCAAGCCCAGACCTTTCTGCTTGCCACACTCACTGCCATCCCCTAACGACCCATCTTATGCCGAGTGCCTTTAACATCCAGGAAGTGCTCTTAGCCTGTAACCCACACCTCCGAGAGTCTTATTGTAATTATACAATGAGTCCCTTAAGTAACAAAAAAGAGTGATTTAAGTTAAAAAAAAAATAGGGGATATGCAGTGGGAACAAGTGACATACATGATTTATCTGCACAAGAGCAGTTTGAGCTTGGGTAACCTCATGAGTGGCATAAGCCACAAGTGAGGTGTCTGAGGTCAGACTGCTCAAGTACGGATAAATCATGTATGTCACGAGTTGTCCATTGAATATCCGATTTATGCAATAGGAAAGGAATTTATTTATGGGCCGGCCCGGTGGCGCTGAGGGTTGAGGCGCTAGACGCCACACCTCGTACCACGCCGCGACTCCGGTTCGGAACGGACTCGGCCGCCGGGGTCGGCCGGGAGGGAGGATTGAGCGCCCCAACGGATGCTCTCCTCCCTCAGGGGTGGTTACCAAGAGCGTGATCGCGTCTGCACTCTCCATAGCCGTGGAAGCACCGCAGAGGGAAGGGTGGAGCGGCTCCGCTTGTCGGTCGGGAGGGGGACTCGCATGAGGGTCTGCAGGCGCGAAGCACGCTACCACTGGGACGTACGCCCCAGCGCAAGGCGCCCTGGGGAGCGGGACGCTAGGGAAAACTGAGTCACCCTCCGCTGCTAGATGAAGTCCGCCTTTAGTCCGCCTCTGACCACCGAGAGGACAGACCCGATGTGCAAAAAGGAGAGGAGGCTGGGCACTCTAGGGGCAGATCCCTGAAGGTAGGTACCGGGGGGACATGAGCGGACGGAAGGAGGGGGCACCGGAGGCAGTAAGAAGGGATAAAGATGAAAATTAAAAAAAAATAAAAAAAAAAGGAAAGGAATTTATGAGGTGTTTATGTTTTTTTAATAAAGTTTGTGTTTTCTTTTGTATAAATGTATTGGGATTATTTGTTGTATTCATCCTCGATATTGAGGTGGTTTGTATGGTTACTAGGTTCATTGCTGTACAGCCGATGCGCTTACGTGAGGAGTGACATTTCCTCTGGTTGGTTTTGTGTTGTGGGCGGGCTGGAGAGTTTTTTTTGTTTGTTTGTTTTTTTTAAATTCAAGTTTATTGTTTTTCACATTACAGAGTAAATATCAAGCCAATTAAGTAAGAATCATTATACATGTCGGGAGAAATAAAGATACATTCACTTCTTGCTCTCCCTCCCTCCACCCCTCTTCGTTTTCCCTCCCCCTCCATTACACAGGAAACAATGTATGTAAGATCATATCAGGGTTTTCATGGGTAGGTGGAGTGCCCATTCCAGGCGTAACTCAATAACCAACTAGTATTGTACTATCCAGAAGACTGGTTCTCTGTTTGAAACAAGTATAATGTGTGTAGTTGATCCCATCTGGCAACATACCTAGAAAGACAGTGCCTTCTACATGCTCTGATCCTTTCCATGTTCAGGTTGAACAGCATCTCTTGCAACAATTCTGCATAAGTTATTGGGAGATCATCTATCCAGTGTCTTAGTACTACTTTTTTTAGAGAAGAAGAGATATGGCCATATAAAACCTCATGGCCTTTACCTTAACATTAGCATAATCCCCCAATAGACAGACCTCCGGAGTAAAATGCTGTTTAGTCCCAAGCAAAGGGTCATTTTTGGATTTAATCTTCTCCCACAACTCTTTTATTGAGGGGCATTCCCAAAATGTGTGATATAATGACCCTTCTGATTGGTGACATCTAGTACATGAAGGGTCAGGTATATGGCCAATTTTATGTAATTTAACTGGGGTCCAGAACAGGTTATTTATAAATTGAAACTGCATAACCCTTAATCTCTTTTGGGTGATATGCCGGTGAGTGTGTTGCCAGATTATATCCCATTTTCTGTTTTGATCCACTAATAGGGTAGACCAATAATGGGGCTTACCCATAAGCTCCGCATATGCATGATTAAACAAAAGACTATATAGTTTGGGTACTGTGTGTGGTTCCCATACTACTTGAGAGAGATTCGAAAAGGGCATCCGAAGTTCTTTCCTCTCCAAGTTTATCCTGTAATTGTACTTCTCAGAAGTATCCAGAAGGGGAAGGGATCAGATCAGTTCCAGTACAGTAGCTTCTTCTTGCTGTTTTTACATTGTTTCTTGTGGATTTTACTTGGTAGAAGGTTATTTCTTTTCTTTCTGACTACTTCTAAGGGGCTAGCAGGGTATTGTTTTGGGGCTGTTGGAATTTTGAAACCTGTTTTGGTGGCTATAAGTGGGCTTATTTGTTTGATGTTTCACTGTGTAGCAGGCTGCGTTTGTGGAGGCCTATTTCTTCTGATTTAAAACCTATTTGATGTGATTTAATTGGGGCAGTTTCTTTGAATTGGAGACCTATATCTTCTAAATTCAAGCCCGTTTTGATGTGTTGTTGGTGAAGCTGTTTGAATTGGAGACCTGTTTCTTTTGGTAGCAAACCTATTTTTGGGGCTTTGAGTAGAATTGTGATTCCTTTTTGCTGGCTTCACTAGCTGCAAAGTTTAGTGCATAGTGGGGGAAGGGTGCTAATGGTCTGACCAGGGGCCTCAGCTACCTGATTGTTTGTTTCTGGAAGACTTGGCTGGTCCCAGCCTCCCAGCCCCTCACCCCACCCGCCCCAGGTCCGGTGATTTTTATACCAGGGGTTCTGGACATCACTCCTCAAATGGGCAAAGGACATGCACCTGTCATAGCAGAAGCAGATATCCAGGAAAGGAACAGCAGCAACTGAAGCGGTGACTGCTATCTCAATGGGAGGGAAGTAACTGCAAATCAAGGAGCTTTCATTGTTACTTCTTTGCATTGCTATTTGCATTGTGGAAAGGAGGAGTAAGAGTTTGAAGAAGGTTGTGTAATAGTTACTTAAAGTCTCTTTTTGGGTGTGGATAGGAAGGATAGGAAAGTAAAAAGCAGTTGCTCAATCTATCTAAACGTGTACAACAAAGTGGGTAAGGGAAATTAAGAGAAGAATGTTTTGCACTGATAGAGGGGGGAGAGGGTAGACTTGGTGGAGTGTTTGGTTTCCTTCATCTGGAAGGGTGGGGGGTCACTGGTGGGCAACGACAGCAATGGGTATGGTGGTAGGCTGCAATAACTACGGTGCACCAGTCTTTCTAAAAATTGCCTGGAGTGTGAGGGGATGTTTAGTGTGCAACCACATAGAGAAACTTAGAAAGGAGATTGAGGGTCTGCAGGAGGAACTAAGACAGGCAAGGCAGACTGGGGGTGGGTTTCATCCAATACTGGAGGGAGGGAGGAAGGGAGATGACGGAGGGCGATTTGAGCCAACAGTGGTGAGGAGAGGGTCAGAAGAAGGGAAGCGGAGACAAAGGGGCCCAGGCCAGGAAGAACGATTGCCAGGGAAACCAGGTCAGGAGACAAAAGACAAATGGAAGGAGGAGATAAGGACTTGTGAGGGGAGGAGAAGTGGCAAAAGTCAAGGAGTGAAAAGGAGAGAACAGGTCACTATGAAGAGAGAGGAAGTGGGCATTTGTGAAGGGTATTCAGAAAATTGTTTTGCACTGCTAGAGAGGAGGAAGGAGGAGGAGGAGGGAAATGATGCAGTTGGAGGAGTAATTGATAAATGCCTGGACCAAACCGGTGTGGGGGGAAGTTCTACTGGGAAAATTGCAACAGGGGCAAAAGGGGGAAATAATGTGCAGGAGGAAGAGGAGGAGTTGGAAATGAGAAATGAAGATGAAATGGAAGCAAGCAGGGAGTAAGAGGGGTAGAATCTTAGTGCTGGGGGACTCAATACTAAGAGGAGTCAGGTGGGGTAGCAAGGGGGAGAGGCATAGTCGCATTTGGGTGGAGGCCGTGCCAGGAATGACAGTGGAAAGGGTGGGACAGTCTGTTCTGAAATATGCTAGAAGGGGTAGGGACAAGCCTCATTTAATTATATGTCTTGGGACGAACGACCTGGCTGACATGACAGTAGATATAGTCCAGAGAAGGTTTGTGGAACTAGGACAATTATGTGAGGGAGCAGGAAGATCAGTAACTTTTTCAGAGATACTTCCAGTGCCCAGGTCAAGCACAGCAAGAAAGCTGAGAATAGAGGAATTTAACGGATGGCTAAGAACCTGGTGTTATGCTAAAGGGCAGGCTGTTGGGGGACCTGGGAGGACAGTAGTCTCTATGCCAAGGACAGACTACACTTGAGTGAGGAGGGAAAGAAAGTGTTGAAACAGAGGATGGAGGAGTACATAGAGGAAGTTGGGAATTTAAACCTACGAGTGGGGGGTGGCAAGAGACATGCCGAGACCACAGGTTGGGAAAACATATGAGCTTACCCCACATAACAGTGACAAAGGACAAATGGCAAGTACTATTGGTGATGCTAGGAAAGGAGGGCAGGATGGGAGGGGTGGAAGGTGGTTACCCTTAATGCTAGGAGCCTTGGGAGGAAAACTGCAGAGTTACAGGTGCTCATGGCAGAGGGAGAGGTGGGCATTGCAGCCATCACAGAAACATGGGCCACCCAATACAATGACTGGGACCTGTCTGTACCAGAGTACAGGTTATTTCTTAGGGACAGAGTGATTGGGAAAGGAGGGGGGGTGGCACTATATGTGAAGGAAGGACTGAAGTGTGTAAGGGAGGAAGAGGAGAAGGGTAGTATGGAGTCACTTTGGATGCAAATCCAGGATTCCAAGAATAGGATTCTCAGAATGGGAGTGGTGTACAGGCCGCCATCTCAGACGGAGGAGTTAGACAGGGAACTAGCGGGACAGATCAGGAGGACCTGTGAGAATGGTAGTGTGGTGATTGTGGGGGACTTCAACATACCAGGAGTGGACTGGAGCACCCCAACAACCAGAAACAGAAGGGAGCAGGTACTGCTGGTTGCCTTCCAGGACAGCTTCCTGCTGCAAATGGTCAGTGAACCAACCAGGTTAGGGAATACCCTTGACCTTGTGCTGGCAAGTGGGGACTTTGTGAGAGAAGTTACGGTGGAAGAACCGCTGTCAGGGAGTGACCACCACTCAGTATGGTTCACATTGGATATGGGCAAGGAAGGAGTGGAATCTGGCACAAGAGTGCTGGACTTCAGGAGGATGGGGGAAGTGGTAAAAGGGTACCTGGCCAGAATTCAACCTAGTATGGACACTAACCAGAGGTGGGAGCTCATAAAGCTGGGGATAGTGGAGGCAACCAAAACCTGCTGCAAGGCCCAGAGCAAGAAGGCTGGGGCTAAGAAACCGAGCTGGTTGAGCAAGGAGGTAATGGAAAAGGTAAGGAAGAAAAGAGCTGCCTTTAGAAGGTACAAGAAAACAGGGAGAGGGGAGGACAGGTAGGAGTACTTGATGGAATCGAAGGAGGTGACTCGGGCAGTAAGGGGAGCCAAGGCATCTATGGATCTCAGACTGGCACAAGGCATTAAGAAGGGGGAGAAGGACTTCTTTAGGTACATCAGGGAGAAAAAGAGCTGTAAGGACCACATAGTAAGGATTAGGAAGGAGGGGATTTGGGTGGAAGCAGGGTGCAATAAGGCAGAAGCACTAAATGATTACTTCTGCTCAGTATTTACTAAGGAGAAGAGGGGGGTGACACCCAACGGGGGAGGAAAGGCAGAAACTGGGGGAGAGGGTGACAGATGGGGAAATCATGAAGGGCAGAGTTCGGGAGGGTTTGAAGGCACTGAGGGTGGACAAGGCGCCAGGCCCGGATGGCATCCACCCCAGGGTACTGAAGGAGCTGGCAGAGGTCCCTAGGACCTTTGGCAGACCTATTTAATGCCTCACTACACTCAGGGTGTGTACCTCAGGACTGGAGGATGGCTCATGTGGTGCCCCTCCACAAGAGGGGCCCAAGGATGAACCGGGGAACTACAGACTGGTGAGCCTCACATCCATCGTGGGTAAGCTAATGGAGACTATCCTGAAGGAGAGGCTGGTGGCCCTCCTAGAGGCCAAAGGACTACAGGACAGCAGACAGCATGGTTTCATACGTGGCAGATCCTGCCAAACCAACCTGGTGGAGTTCTATGACTGGGTAACTAGGCAACTGGACAGGGGCCATGCAGTGGATGTCCTGTATCTGGACTTCAGTAAGGCATTCGACTCGGTGCATGGAAGGCTGGGAAGTAAGTTAGAATGCACAGGGGCAGGTGCAAAGCTAATGAGATGGGTAGGGAACTGGCTTCAGGGAAGGCAACAGAGGGTGGTGGTGGGTGGGGAGCGCTCACACCCAAGGGTAGTGATGAGCGGTGTTCCACAGGGCTCGGTGTTGGGACCAGTGTTGTTTGGGATATTCATTGCAGACATATCATTGGACATCAAGAGCAAGATCAGTCTTTTTGCTAATGATACCAAGGTAGGAACGGTGGTGGACGACCTGGGGGATGGCAGCGGTTGCAGGATGATCTGGCAAAGCTTGAAACCTGGTCAGACACCTGACAACTGGGGTTTAATGCCAAAAAGTGCAAGGTGCTGCGTTTTGGGTTGAAGAACCCAAGGAGGGGAGTGCAGCTAGTCCAGACAAAGGAGGAGAAGGATCTGAGGGTGCTCATTACAGGATCAAAGAACAACTCAGCACAACGTAGGAAGGCAGCTGCAAAGGCCAACAAAATGCTGGGTTGCATTGCAAGGGGTATATCCTCGAGGAGGGAGGAGGTGATTCTGCCACTGTATAGGTCATTGGTTAGACCGCACCTGGAGTACTGCGTGCAGTACTGGCACCCGTATCTAAAGAGGGACATTAAGTTACTGGAAGGGGTGCAGCGCAGGGCAACAAAGATGATCATGGGGCTGGGGACTTATCATAAGAGAGGAGGCTGAGGGAATTGAACATGTACTTGCTGGAGGAGAGGAGGGACGGGGGACATGATTGAAACCTTTAAATACATGAAAGGAATAAACAAGACGGGTACAGAGGGGCTGTTCAAAGTAAGGGAGGGAGGGACACCAGGGGCCATGATATGAGACTGGAGGGAGGAAGGTTCAGGAGGAGATGAGGGAGCCACTTTTACAGAGGGGTAGTAGCTGGGTGGAATGCGTTACTTGCAGAAGTGGTATCCAGTAGAACAGTGGACTGCTTCAAAAGGGGGTGGGACAGGACAAGGGGGAGAGTCAATGTAGGGGAAGGGTGGAATGGAGGGGCAGCTGCAGAATAAGGGGTGCTAGCTGCACATTCGAGCAGACTTGATAGACCTATAGACCTTTATCTGCTGGCATATTTTGTATGTTTGTACCAACAAGTGTCTTAACTGAAAGACCTTAAATATTTGATTGGGGCTAGTCTGAAGCTTGTTGAGAAGGGCTTCAACCAGGGGACATTTCTCATCTTGTGAAAGATCCTTAAGCTTTAAGCTCTTTAATTGAGGTATCTAAGATTCCAAAATCATTTTCCCACCAATTTTTATATTAGGATTTTGACACGGTGGTTGATACCTGTCCTTGCTAGGAAAATATCGTAAGAAGGAACATAATTGAGTGTGAATTCTTAAAGAGATGTGTATTGGAGTAGATGCCAGTTTAGGGGGCAGAGTCTCCGTTGTAGAATAAAGAAGGGAGAGCGGGTCTACACCAGCTGCTTTAATCAAGTCGATTTCTAATTTGACCAATGAGGGGATGTAGGACAAGGCCTGCTCCTCTATGGGAGTCAGTATCCATTTATGATATTTACTAGCACTGCTTGCCCAGTAATATAACCCTAGATGTGGCAGTCGTAGACCAGCTTTCTCTCTGGGGGCTGCAAGTTTGTGGTAGGCCCTACGGGGGACCTTTCCCAGCCATATAAAATCTGAGATTATGGAGTGTACCTTTTTATACCATTTCAGTGGTAGCCAAATGTTAAGCATACTAAGATGATAAAACATCCTTGGTAAAGCATTCATTTTGATTATATTAATTTGTCCCCTGAGAGATATTGGAAGTCTGTGTCACATTATTAAAACATGTTGAATCATGTTACTAATAGAGTCTAGGTTTAACTTCACCAACTTAGAATCACTCCTTGCCAATAAAATTCCTAAGTACCTAAGCGTATGTGGACTCCATTGTAAACCGAAATCATTCACTTCAAACTTATATAACCTAGAGTCAAGTGGAAACACCAAAGTTTTCCCAAGATTTGTTTTATAATTGGACATTCAGCTATATTCTTCTATCCGTTTCAACACTACTGGAATGGTTTGTCGGGGATGACTCGTGGAGGAGAATATCGTCCGCATAAGCGGAAACTTCAAATTCCTGTGTTCCAATCCCTATACCGTGAACCTTCGGATCTAACCTAGTGTTAGCCAGAAGGGGCTCCAGATAAAGGTTAAAAAGAAGGGGAGAGAGGGGGCACCCTTGCCTGGTTCCGGAAAATAGAGGGAAACTGGATGAAAAAACCGAGTTACAATATATCTTTGCACTAGGTTGCCTATATAAAGAGAACACATTGTTAATAAAAGGGAGAGGGAAACCGAATTTCTCCATAGTTAAGAAAAGAAATTCCCAGTCAACCCTGTCAAACGCCTTCTCCGAATCCAGTGACGACAACCCACATGGAGTACTGGAGTGTCTGGATGCAGAGAAGACATGAGACGGTTTGCACATGTGATCAGAGTCTGATCTGCCTGCCATGAACCCAACCTGATCCTCATGTATTAGCAGAGGCATGGCCGATGCAAGTCGTGTAGCCAAAATTATAGCCAGAATCTTAACATTGTAATTAATTAACAAAATTGGCCGATAACTGGAGACCTTATCAGGATCTTTCCCTTCCTTGGGGATGACTATTATGAGGGCTTCGAAGAGAGATTTATCCACTCCGTCCGAGTTAAGAATGCTGAAAACAATCTTTTTAATCCCAGGACTAACTGTTTTGTGAAACACTTATAAAAATTTGGAGAAAATCTATCAGGGCCTGGAGCTTTGTCTAATGATAATGACTGAACTGCCCTTAGGATCTCTGCTTCTGATATGGGAGATGACAGTCCATCCCTCAATTTCGCCCTGACCGAAGGAAGTTGACAGGAGGAGAGAGATTCCTTTACTTCTTCCCTGCTAGGATGGAGAGTCATGGGACTGTACAACGCCCTATAATATTGTTCAGTTTCTGAAACTATCTCTTGAGGAAGCACTTTAATTACTCCATCTCTCTGGGAGGTGATACTCTGAATTATTTTGGAGGATTCCTCCGCTTTTAACCGCATGGCCAAGAGATGTCCCGACTTTTCCCCTTGATGTAAATAAAATGCCTTAGTTTTGAGAAAAGCATATTCAGCTTTCTCTTGCAAAATGTCAGCATATTGGTGTCTTAAACCAATCAACTTCTCCTTAATTACAGCCGGGGTGGTCGCTGATAGAGTCCATTCTATATCCCTAATTTGAGCTAATAATTGGTATGCTTTGCTTTCCCTTTGTCTCTTTTTATCCGCTGCTAATTTTATTTATTACCCTCTTAGGACACATTTCCTAGCCCCCCACTCAATATCTCCTTTCCCCGTTGAGTTGATATGTTCTTTTTCATATTGTTCTATTCTCTGAATAGTGCTATTTTGTATTTGACTTGAATTCAATAATTGGTTATTCAGTTTCCATATAGTCTGTCTGGGGAGATTAGGGGAAAGATCTATAGAGCATCTAACCATCGAATGGTCCAAGATCACTCCAGGAATTATTGCGCAGTCTGAGAGTCCAGGGAGGACCAACTGACTGATCAGAAAGTAATCTATCCTGGACCTAGATTTATGCACTTCCGATGTAAATGTAAACTCTCTAAGTGAGGGGTGTAAAACCCTCCACAGGTCACATAGACCAGCATTATCCTTCTGTTCCCTTATAGCTCTCTGAACTGGAGTTAACCCCCCTCTAGTTTTACCATCTTGTCCATCTCTGGTGTAAAAGGCAGATTCCAGTCACTGCCCAGGAGCACTGGGAGGTGAACAAAGGAGGACACGATTTTAAGTAGTTCTACAAAAAAAGCTGGTGTATCCACATTGGGACTGTATACACTTCCAATTACTACCCTCGTCCTAAACAACAGACCTTGAATAATGAGGTAACGACCGTTAGGATCCTTAATAATTTGCTCACATACGAAGGGAACATTTCTTGCTATTAAAATAGCTACTCCTCTACTGGCCGTGCTGTCTTCCTCCATATAGACCTGCCACACAAACTGGCATCTAAAAAGGTGGGATTCAGATTCCAGCATATGTGTTTCTTGTAGACATATAATTTGACCCTTTTGCATTTGCAGATTCTTAATAATTTCATATCATTTTGTTTTATTCCTAGCCCCTTTAATATTCCGGGTAATAAACTCGTAGGGACTACCCATTCGACCTATATAAAGAGTATGATATTAATACAGTTAACCAGGATCCCCCCCACACAAGTTTCACTGTAGAGCAATTCCACCAGCAATAACAAATTACGCTATCTAGTACCCTGCATTCTTTTTCCTTCCTCCCATCCTGTCCCATCCCCGCACTTCCCTCCATTACCTTCTCCCCAACTAATCCGTGTCCTAAACTCTTACTAAGGAAAGTCCTCCAAAACACCACACAACTAACCCTATCTCCCCCTCCCTCCAACATAAACACAGTTCGGCTCGTGATCACAAAGATTCCAACCTCCCCAATCTCACTCCGTGCCTTCCCGCCTCTTTAAACTAATATTTAGAAGACAAATATACTACAAAAAAAGAAAAAGAACTCTCTTTAAACTCCCGGGCAATTAATTCCCCTAAAAAGTAAACTCCCCACTATCATTAGGGAATATCCCAGTAAAACCTAACTAAAAGACCCACTAAGTTCTCGAGCCAGGGGGCCTCCCCCTGTAATCTGTGTTTGAAAATAAAAATGGCTCAAATTAACTCCATTACTGAAGTCATTAATTTATTATGGCCATACAACTTTATATCTGGCAGATTAATTCGTTACACTCCGCTATTTCTCCACTTAGTAACTGAGAGTCCCTAGTAACGAGCCCCTACGATGATCTAATCAGTTCAAAGATCACTTTATAAAGAAATTCTCAATACTAGTGCTCTCAACTAATGTGCTATTAATACGTTTAGCTCATTCTGTCACGAGCCAGAGCATTCGAGATTAACCAAAAAACTAAATGCATTGAAGAGTATCAGCATATTCACTGGAGCCTTTATAGTCAGACCCACCTCACTATTTCCAAAATACCAAGCTCAGACCACTTGGAAAACACCTAAAATAAAAAGTAAACAGCAGAAAAAGGAATCACAGCATCGAAGTCTTAATGTCACCGCATCTTGTTCCTCACGTATAACAGCATTCACTGGAACTAAACATAGAGAGCGGGCGCCCTCTAGTGGCCATAGAATATTCAACTGTATGTGAGAACTGAGTATTGTATACAGTAGTACGAGTCCTCATTGAGGTGTTTACAGCTCTGTTATTAGGCAGATGGCTATTATTCAACACCAGTCCGAGATACATTCACTTCAGATAAAATAACAGATTACTTCAGGTTCTAAACGATAGTGCCATTCCATGCCCCAGAGTTGTCAGAATGAGAACTAAAATACAGAAAAAAAAGCCTCATGGGCTTTGTAGGCATTGAAGCTATGATGCGGCCAGTTTATCCAGCACAGTAGAGGGTAGGGGTATTCTTTTTAATTGAAGCTTAAAAATGAAGCAGGATCCCCCTTCCTTGAAGTGCCTGTAATTATCTCTCTCTGCAGACTATTTGACACGTTGCAACAGAACAGATCATTTCAGCCCTTCTTGAACAGCTCGGGTAAAGCTTCTTTTAGTTCCACCGTGGCCACATGAGCATCTTCATAACTAACGCACACTCCCGACAGCAAGACTTGTAATTTCGCTGTGTAAATCATACGAAATCTGATATTAGCTGCAATCAGTTTAGCCACCAATGGGTGGTATTCTGCTCTTTTTTGCCAGACTGATAGTGGCAGGTCCTGTGTTATTCGCAAAGCAGAGCCCTCCCATGTAATCTGCTTTAACTCCTTAATCTTTGTAGGAATATGTTGCCTTTCTTGATAATTCAAGAATCGGAAAATGAAGGTGCGTGGTGGGGCCCCAGGTGGTGGCATCGCTCTCAAAGCTCGATGTGCCCGCTCTGTCGTGTAGGTTGCTCCGAAGGGTGTGGAGCCTACCATTTTCAACAGTAATTTCTGGGTAAACACAACTGAATCAGATCCCTCTTCCTTCTCTGGTAGGCCAATAATTATGACATTATTATGTCTGCTCCTACCTTTGAGATTTTCTATTTTCTCCATTCTAGATATCTTCTGTCTTAAGGCCACGATCTCTGGCTGCTGTTTAATCATACGATTTTCCAACAAAGTGATATTGACTTCACTGTCACTAGCTCTTCTAGACAAATCTTCCAGTGCCTGAGTGACCGATTTTAATTCCTCTGTTGCCGAAAGAAGATCCTCCAGAATGGTTTAAATTCAGCCAGAAATTGAGCCAATGTTAAGGGCTCATTTACTGAAGTAGCAAGCTTGGTTTCTGCTTCTCCTGTAGCTGGCAAAGCCCTAGCTTTTCTCGGGGCCTTCACTGGAGTGGCGGGTGGAGTATGCCTTGGCTGTGTTCACCTCATTTCCACTTCCATTTGCCTCGAGAGTAACTAATATAGTTTCCAGATGTCCCCTTCTCAGGTATTAGATGGGAAATTATCGTGTGTTGGTTGATAAAGAAACCTAAATAGTCTAAAATAGGGATGGGAGGCTGGAGCTAATAGATCAGGCAGCTACTCAGGAACTTGCATCACGTGACTCCCACGGGCTAGAGAGTTTGAAAAACATAGCAGCTTGGTTATTGCGAAGTGGACCGGCTATGGTGTAGCTGTTTTTTATTTAAATAAAGTATTTATCGTTTCAGTTTAATTTAGTTATATTATTTAGTCTGCTCGTGTCTTATCTGGTTGATCTGCCTTCAGTGATGTGTGAGTGAAGAAGCGAGCTGCTGCCTGTGGAGAGTGTGTGTGTGTGGCTGTAAGAGGAGACCACGACAGGAGCGATCCTGAAAAAATCCAAGTGATGAGAGAGTGTTCCTCTTTTTTGTGGAGGTTCAAGTCTGGCTATGAGTTGCAGAACTTTTTATTTATTTTTGGTTGCTGCTGCTTTTTATGGGTTTGTTCTGAAGGCTGCAGCACAAGGAGGAAGAGGTCGAGCATATTAAGAATGGGCACTGAGACAGCAGCTGCAGTTTTAAGAGCAAGTGCTAATCTGTGGGTGTCGGAGGAACGGTTTTAAACAAAAGGAAAGGGAAAAGGTACTGTTTTATTTTGGGAGCGTGAAGCTAAAATCGCTCACTTAAGCAGGATGTATGGGAGGTATGGAGAAATCCAGCAGAGCGGGACTGTGGACAGAAACAGCAAAGGGGTTGAAACATAAACAGCAGGAGTAGTGTAGTGAGAGAGGCGGGAGGGGGGATTGAAAATGATTGTTAGAATTTGACATCAATTTCCTTTTTGAAAAATTGTTGAATAAAAATGTGTTGTTTTTTTCTAAGAAAGTTGCACTTGTTTGCTAATCTGCAGGTGGCTGACTGTGAGAAAAAGGGAGCAGGAGGTCTGCAGAGGGTGTTGAATATGGTGAGTGTGTGGAGATAGTGGGGGGAAAATTAATCTGGAGGAGGGAAGTAAATTGTAAATCTGTTGGTAGTGCTGCAGAATTATAGTAGGAAATGTGACATTTCTCTCTTGTAAGGGTGTGATGGATATGGGTGAGATGTGGGGGTGAAGGTGGGAGCTGCTAGTGAAATATTTAGAAAGTGAAAGGGAGAGTCTGTGATGTAGTTCCATCAGGAGGGGGGATGAGTGACGGCAGGGTCTTGGATAAATCTTACAACCACCGTTTATCCAATGCCAGTGAGAATAAATGCATTTGCTGTATTCCATGGTTTATCTGCTCACACCTATTTCATAAATAAATTTATATTTGGAAAGATTTTTTAAAACATTTTTATTGGTGTTTGAAATAAAATAGTACTGTGCTGCAGTAGAAGTGCTGCAAATTGATAACTGGGAAAGCACACTGAGCTGAGGCTTATTTCTAGGTGGGACCCAAAGGTGAGGGGAAGGGGAGAACAATAATACAGAAATTACAGCAACTCATAGAATGTGGTTACCATGACAGTATACAAAAGAGCAGTAATAGAGTACAGTGGGATTATCAAAATCTTGGCAAATTGGAGAAGCCATAAATTAGCTTACAAAGCAGCTATTAATTTAGACAAGGGCAAGGTAAAGTGCATGGTTCCTGTAGGAAAATAAGATGGTGCTTGTGATGTGAAGAAGAGTGAAAAAAACAGGCAGATACATTGCATGTGGAAGAGCCTAGATCATAAGTTAGTTGGTGGGGTGGGGGGCAAGCAGATGGGGTAGGTCAGTAGTGGGGTGGAGGGTCAGGTACAAGGTAGGCATTAACCGGAGGGTGCAGGGAGAAACTTTTGCTGGTGTCTGAGAGAGGGATGTGGGGGAGGAGAGACAGAGGGAGGAAGGGAGCAGATTCCAGAGGGAGAGGAGGCAATTGGAAAAGGCAGACTGCCTGCAAAGGAGTGTGGGTGGAGAAGGGAGAAGGTGTGAAGGTCCCTAGAGTGAAGGGAGTAGGAGGAAGGGATGGAAGCGATGAGTGGGAATAGGTATTGAGGTATGGACCCAATCCGGTATTTGGAGATGAAGGAAGTGCAGTGCGGCTGACTGTGAGAGGAAAGGAAGGATGGATAGCAAGGAGTAAAAAGAACAGTGGTACATATGAGAGGGTGAGTTGGTAGTGAAGTGGCAGAAAGCATTGCAGAGGTGTCCAGTCTGGCTGGGAAAGAGGAGGGGCAGTGCCATAGACCACATCCGCTTAGTCGAAAACCAGGAGAACCATTTTGGTGATCAGGACCCAGTGGACCTAGGGAGAAAAGCAGTCTTTATTGCAGAACAGAGTACCGAGTTTGGGGTGGAGCTTAGCGTGGGCAGTTAAGTCAAACTTACTATCTAACCACACACCGAGGTACTTGAAGGAGAGGCCTACTTCAAAATGGGTATCATCCTGCATGGAGAAGACAAGGGGAGAGAGCCTGGCCAGTTTCTGGCTAGTACCAACGGTCATGGGCACTGTATTTTTAAGAGTTTCCCTGGAGTGAGTTTGTGTGAAACTAGTGCAGAATGTTGTGGAAATCTTGCTGGAGCAGACTGTCCGCAGCTGCAGCCGAGGGACCGGAGGTGTAAGTGACTGTGTCATCTGCATATAAATGGTTAACATACTAAAATGCCAGCAGAATAGGCCTAACGATCTTTCATGTCTGCTTGTTTGGTCAGCCCCCACCCTGGGAGCTGACCTTGCTGCCCCCTCGCCCTCTCTGGCTTCTCCCTTCCCAGTCCCGGATATTTTCGCTGCACTGGATTTTGCTTCCAGAACCCTTCCCCTGTACCTGTCCCACCCCCTCTTGAACCCCTCCACCGTCTCTGCCTCCACCAGCCCCATGGGCAGTGCATTCCATGGCTCTACCACCCTCTCACTGAAGTACTAAGTAGCACCTCCTCCCTTCTCCCCTGAATCTCCCTCCCTCCAGCTTCCACCCATGCCCTCTAGTTGCCTCCTCTCTCCTTCGGAGCACCCTGACTGCTCCTCCCCTATTTACCTCCTTCATGTACCTGAAGACCTCTATCATGTCGCCCCGGTCCCTTCTCTCTTCCAATGTGTACATATTTAGCTCATCGAGTCTCTCCCCATAGGTCCTGTCCCGCAAGCCCCAAATCATTTTGGTTGCCCTCCTCTGGACCCTCTCCAGGAGTTCAATGTCCCTTTTTAAGTGTGACTTCCAAAACTGCATGCAGTATTCAAGGTGCGGCCTCACCAAGCAGTTATACAGTGGGAGTATCACTTCCCTCCTTCTGGAGGTGATCCCCCTAGCGATGCATCCCAGCATCCTATTGGCCTTGGCTACTGCCCTCCTACAAGTCTCCGAGTTGTTCATCTTGACATCCACCACCACCCCCAGGTCCCTCTCAACCATCGAGACTTGTAGCATTCCTGCCCCCAACCCCGGGTGTACTCTTGGCCCGGGTTTCTGGCTCCCAGGTGCAGTACCTTGGATTTCCCTGCATTGAACCTCAGCTTCCACTTTCTAGACCACCCTTCCAGAGCCTCCAGGTCCCCCTGTAGGGCCACCCTCCCCTACTCCCCATCCACCACCGCCCCCCAGTTTTGAATCATCTGCAAAGAAACTCATCTCACTCCTGATACCCTTCCTTATGTCAGCGACGTAGGCATTGAACGGGGGGGGGCACAAGGACCGATCCCTGAGGGACCCCACTAATGACCCTACTTGGGGATGATACTATCCCTCCAACCACAACCCTCTGGATCTGGTCCTGGAGCCAATTGCCTATCCATCTGATCAGCTGGTTCTCCACCCCCATTTATCCCAGCTTATCCAACAGGCCCCCATGAGGAACAGAGTCAAATGCCTTGCTGAAGTCAAGAAAGAGGACGTCCACTGGTCTACCCAGGTCCAAGGCACTCATCACCCAGTCATAGAACTCCATAAGGTTTGTCTGACATGATTTCCCTGGGACGAATCCATGCTGTCTATTGTCCAGGCACCCCAACTTTTCCAGGTCCCCCCGTCTCTCCTTGACAATGCCCTCCCATCACCTTGCCCAGCACTGATGTCAGGCTGACGGCCTGTAGTTCCCTCGCCACCTCCCTTAACCCCCCCGTGGATAGGCACTATATGCACCACCTTCCAGTCCTGGGGCACCCACCCTGTCCTCAGAGAGATGCTGAAGAGCTCCGCCAAGGGTTTCGCCAGGACATCCGCCAGTACCTTCAGCACTCTGGGATGTAATTTATCCGGCCCCGGTGCTTTCTCCGTCTTAAGGGACCTGAGGGCTTCCCTCACTCTCTCTGCCGTGATTTCCACCTCCGCTACCTCGTCCCCCTGCTTTGCCCCCCCCCACCTGCCAGTGATGCCCCCCTCCCCAGACCCGCCGATCAGTAAGGGCCCCTACCCCTCATGCTCTCACCATCTCCTCCCATGTATGATGCAGCTCCCATTTTCCTTGGTGAAAACTGAGGTGAAGTACTCATTTAGTACCTCGGTCTGCTCCCCCGGGTCTTGTGCCCATCCTCCCTGTTTTAATCCTGCTAATCTGCCCCTTCACCCTTCGTTTTTCCCAGTGTATCTAAAGAACCCTGTTCTCTCTCCCACTTCCCTGGCCAGGTTCTGCTTCTTCCTTGCCTTAGCTGCCCTCACCACCCTAGTGGCCCTTCTGGCCATCAGCTCATACTCCCTCGATCTCTTTCACTCCTTGAGCACTTGAATTGCCTATAGGCTGCCTTCTTTCCCCTCACCACCTCCTGAACCTCCCTGGTCCACCAGCAGGGTTTTCAGGCCCCTACCGCATTGTTACTCTTGCTCAGTGCTGGATGCTGCATCCTGCACCCCTCCTCCTGATGATTTCCCTCCTGTTGTCAGCGTCCGTGTCTGGCCCAATCCCATCCAAGTACTCCTTAAGGATCCTTCCCATTTTCTTGAAATCCACCCCCTTGAAGTCAGTTATCTCCATCTTTGTGCAGTCTTCTACCTCTCCTAGGTTCAGGCAGAACCAGACCGTGGCATGGTCGCTCCCCACCAATGGATCCCTTACCTCCAGGCCTCCAATCTGGTCACTGTCTGCCAGGACCACATCCAGTATCCATGGCTCCCTGGTCAGTTCCCCCACCTGCTGAGTTAGGAACACGTCCTGAAAGATATCCAACAACCTCTGTTCCCTGGCCACTGAGGATGTCATAGTCTCCCAGTCCGTTACTGGCATGTTTAAGTCCTCCAACACCACCACCCTTCCCCTGCCCAATCTGTAGTGTCTCCCAACATCTGCCACCAGACTCTCCTCCAGCTCCTCCACCAGTGCAGGGGGTCTATACACCACTCCTATTTTTACTCTATTGCCCCCCCTTGTTATCAAAGTGACCCAAATTGCCTCCACAGTTCCCTTCGCCTCCTCCACTTCTCCTATATCAGTGTAGTTTTTGACTATTATTGCTACCCCTCTTCCCCTTCCCTCCCCCTGTCCTTCCTGAACATGGTGTAACCCTCCAGGTTCAGATCCCAGTCATGCCCTACGGTGGCCCAGGTCTCAGTGACCACTGCCACATCCACCTCTTCCTCAGTTAGCATCGCCTGGAGCTCAGGCATTTTATTGTCCAAGCTCCTGGCATTTAGCAGGACTACCTTCCACCCTTTCCCTATACTTCCATTTCCTGCTCGGCTCCTGTGGGATTCTGTCTTCCCTGGTCTGTACCTTACCAGTCGGCCTTTTTCCGTGATTCCTCTATTCTCGGAGGGGGGGAGACAGAGTCCCTCCTTTATCAGACCCCCCTCGACAGCCTTTTCTCCCATCCCCCCTTCACAAGTTCAAACCCCACCTTTCACCAACGAACCCCTCTATTTTCAATTTAAGGATTTCCTTCCCCTCCAAATTGAGATGGAGCCTACCTCTAGCATACAGCCCCTTATCCTCCCAGGTCTCCTCCCAATCAACCCATACCCTCTGGCCCCACATCACTCCCTGAACCACTGGTTTATCTCCCTGATCTTCCTTTTGTGTTCCCCACTAGCCCTTGGCACCGGCAGGATTTCCGAGAAGAAAATCGCGCATCCTATGTCATGGCAGACCCTGGCAAGCTCCCTGAACCTTGCCTGTATCTCTAACTCGCTATTTCCCTCAATGTCATTGGTACCCAGGTGGACCAGTATGTCTGGAGAACCTCCACAACCCTTTGCCAGCTGATGTACCTCATGCTTGGCCCTATGCACCATTAGTCCAGGGAAGCATTTTGTTCTAACCAGGCAGGCTTCCCCTTCCCTATCTCATTTGATATCCCTGATCATGGAATCACCCAACAGGAGCACTCTAACTGCTCCTTTTCCATGTCCCTCATCCTTTCTACCGGCCCCTCCAACAGCTGTCTCTTTGCTCTTCCCCCTACTCCCCCTATCTGGGTGCCACCTGCTGTCCCCTCCTTATTTACCCTGGCCACCATCCTCCTCCCGAGTATCCTTCTGTAGCCCGCTACCTCCCCGTCACTGCTTGCGACTGGTCCCTCCCCCCCCCCAATCTGCTAAACTAGCCTGGCTCGGCCCTCCTTCCTTCCCGTCTCTGTTCAACCCCTCCTTGCCTGTCGTGCTCTGTTGGCCTAAACCCTCAGCTCCCTTTACTGTATCCTCCTTGTACTTCTGGTCCTTCTTCTTGCCCTTTCCTCCCAACTGGTCCTTCTCCTTGCGCTTTCCTCCCTCTGCCCCCTCCTCCTCCTCCTGCTCTGCTCCCCCCATTTTCCCGCATTCCAAGTTCCTCCCCATTCCTCCTGCTATCCGGCCCCTTCTTCCTGCCCCCACTCCCTTTCCATCTCTAACCACCTCTGTCATGGCTACATCACCCCCCTCATCCTCAATCAGAAGAAGAGAATTGAAACGGTTACTGAGCTTGAGGTCCCATCCACCTCCCCACCTTGCTTCCTTCTGTCCAGCCCCAGCCATCTGCCTGCTTCCCTGAGAATGTCCTCCCTTTGGCCCCCCTCTGTGAGGGTCCCCAGATACCTGCCTGCTTCCTTGGTAGTGTCCTCCTTTTGGGCCCCCTCTGTCAGGGTCCCTATGCGACCCCAGAGTACTCTCCTGCACTCCTTTCCCTATGCCCCCCGCCCTTAGTGGTTGGTGCAACCCCGAGGGAGAGCCCCTGCCTTATTCCCCAACCATACCTCCCCCCTCACCCCAGCTGCCTCCTAACCCTTTCAACCTTCTCCCTAAGCTGTGCCAGCTGGTAGCACACTGGGAAACCACCGAACTTCCAAGCCTAGTCCAGGATCATGGCCGCCCCCACACCCTGTGCACCCCACCACCCTCCCAAAGATGTCGGCCCTAATGACGTGTGGTCCCATCCCCCTCCAAGTAGGTTTCCTTGGGTGAGCCTCCAGGTTTCCCACTAATCCTAGATGCAGTCCCCAGTAAACAGGTACCCCTGTTACTAGGTGCAGTACTACACAGTAAACTTACAAGGGAAGTGTACAACTCTCTAAGCGCCTCTCTCCCAGCCTTTAACCCCAACCCCCCAGAGGCTAGAACTACATGAGCTGCACCTGAAGCCTTGTCCTCCAGTTGCAGGGCAGGTGTTCCCCTATAAATGAGCTGAGCTCTGGGAAGGGAGGGGTAGGATGACGGCCTACACCCGACTCTCATGAGAATATATCAGCCCTGGCAACACACTCCCAGCTCTCCTCAGTTTAAACTCAGAAAACAGAATTACTTGAGCAACAGCTATATACCCCACAGAAACTTCTGGTAGTGTAGACTGCACCTCCCCCTCTGCAAACTGAATCACACACACTCCCAGCTCTCCTCAGTTATTTATTTTTTTGAAAGTCGTTTGGGAAGTATGGATCTCTGCCTGCACTATGTCCTGGTTGGCTATAAAGGCACCGGTTGGCAGAATATGCACTCATAAGGACATGGCCAACTGTATCTCTCAGTTAATTAGAATGCAGGATTTTCCATATCCATTTTATAATGTGTTTTTACACACACACCCTTGGTGTGTGTTGCCACATAAACACCAAAAGTGAAGCATGAGGGGTTTGTATAGACATCACACACTGAGGGGTGGGTGTCTGTGTCCGTATAAAAAAAAAAGTTACAAAACCCCTTCACATATTTATTTTCTATAATTGCTGACTCCAAATCAAGATCAGAGAAACGCATTTTACAGTCACTTGGAAATTTAAAACTGTGCTGACATTTCTTTTTTCTGTCTAGCTCCTGTTGATGAGATATGCCCAATGAAACAGTTTAAATAAGTAGAACAGAATCAAAGTACGTTTAGTATGGTCAAGTTTCTGTAAAACTGTGAGGCTTTTGTGGTTTTAGTTTTCTGCTCCAATGAGGTGTTGGAGTGAGGCCAGGTTGAAAACGGGCTCAAGCTAAAGAAGTGATCGACAGCGAAGTATTGCTTCGCGCTTGCTGTTTCATGACTGTGTGTAATGGTGGATTTCACCACGGTTTTCCAAGTGTAATCATTTTCTGTCAGTTATTATAGTAGTGTAAGAGCCTTTGAAGATTTACCTCTCAGATCCCCCTTTAAAACAGTTAATGTTTGCCTGGGTCTGTAGCACCAATTTTATAATCGCATAAATTTTAAAGCAGCAATGCAACACAATTGGGCCAAAAAAATGACCTTACCTTTTTTTTTTTTTTTTTTTTACTTGAGAAAAACCTTGTAATGCGGATGGCGGCGGAGGCCGGTCATCTCTCCTTCTCTTCTCCTCCGCCGTCATCCGCTCAGCACAGGTCTCAGGCCACCACCTTGTACTCCTCGGCTGGCTACTCCCCCGTGGCAGGGAGGTGAGGAACCCCCACCAAGCACAGATCCAGAACAGGTGGTGGAGCCCAAGGAAGGGTGTGTGTCGGCGGATGGCCATCAAGACGCGCGACCTGGAGCCACTATTTCTCTCCCCTTGCGGGAGTGCGGCATGCAATGACGCCTGTGATGGTGTTCGCACATACTCCCGTGCATGCCCACATTGAGTGTCTGCTGTGTCCCCCCCCCGTTCATGCGGCACCATGCCGTCGAGCCCCAGCCTCCACTACGGGTCAGCCGTGCACAGGCCGCTGCACTCCCCCCTCCCCGGAGATGGAGAGCAGTTCACTGGAAGCTCAGTCCATCTCTACCCTGCCGACCCATGGCGACCTATTCTCGTTCCCGAACACGGGTCTCCAGTGCGATGCGAGGTGTGGCGTCCAGTGCCTCAAACCTCAGCGCCACCGGGCCCGCTGACCTTACCTCTTTTTAACTATAAAAGATTCCAGGAATCTTCCAGTTTTATTTGGTGGTACAATTTTCTAGTTTCACCAACATTTCAGTATTTTATATATGTTTTAATTAAGTTTTTTCTCAAGTAATAATGATGTCTGCCACATTTTGCATGCATAGAAATAGCATTGTAAACCTGGCAAGGGTTAGGATGGAAAAAAAATTACAGTGCGTAGACTAGGAGGTACCTAGACAAGTACATTTGACAGGTATAATAGTTTTCTTAATTTTGGCGGAAACTAGCTATTTTGATAAACATTGTTTTTTTGCACTGACCCATTTTATCACATCACTATTTTTTTCTACTCCTACCTGCGGAGCAGACCCAACAATTGTCCGGCGGCCGGCTCCCACATCCCCAGCCCAGATCTGGCATCCGAATTTATATGTCCAACTCCGTAAGCCGGCCAGTAAGCAGGATTCCCCCCCCCCCCACAGGAACCCGCAGCACAGACACCCGGAGGATGTGCCCCTTGTGTCCAGGGGCGCAGGGCATGGCCATCAGCCGCCATGATCGCTCTGCAATTTCTGCCATTACTTTCCCCTGGGCTGGACGTACAATGGCGTTAGAACACAGTGCGTGCAGGCGCTCGCGGCTGCACCCTAGATTACGTCCACTGCTGCAGAGCCGACACAGCTTATCCCACCCACCCACCCCAGAGGGAGGAGTGCAGTCGTGGGACGCCAATCCTCCTCTCCCTGCCAACTCCCCAGCGGCTCGAGTTCATTTCTGAACCCGGGTTGCCGGCTTGGCGTGAGGTGCGGCGTCCAGCACCTCATCCATCAGCGCCACCAGGACAGCCACTGACCCATTTTATAAAAGCAATGACACACTCCACGATGCGAGTTGAACTAGTTCAACACACTACAGTCTTACGCCTCACTACACACCCAGGCCAGATGTCAAAATAGCTTATGCTGTTTCTGCTGAGTGTTATTGCGTATTTATAAGCTTGAAAATGTCAGCCTGCTGTGACAGCTGATGTCCTGGAGGGTGGGTTATATGGACCTGTTTTACGGACAGGGTGGAACATTTGCAATGACCATGGGGCAGATTCCCTATTCGTCTTGTGAAAAGTGCCATGGGCCAGCCACCAGAGACAGACAAAAGGAACCTTGGTTTCACATCTCATTTGAAGGGTGGCACCGCAGCAGTGCAGGCCAACCCCGGCTCTTTGAGCAAGTTCCCCGTATGCAGCCAGAGCCTTTTACTGTTTTATGCCACTATGTTTGCTGCAATGTTTTGTTTTTTTGCACCATTTGGTAGACAGGATCTATTTTCAACTGTTTTTAATAGCACCAAACCATTTTAAAAAATCATTTAAAAATAAAAATCATTTTTGGCTCCAGTGGAAAGTGGCAGAGCCAGCCCTATGCAACTAAAATCCCCAACTTTCTGACCTTCCAACCCCAGAAGTAGCGTACTACCTTCTGACCCACTGATATAGACAATTACTAGCATACTCCTTGGTCCTGCAGATAAAGTATGCATGGGGCAGACTTAATGGACCTAGTGTCCCTTCCGAACTTGTAATTACTATGTTACTGTGTACTTTGTGGTGCAGTTTAATTTTGTTATCTTGCCATCGTTGTCAGATGCCTGCTTGGTAGCCTGTCTTTTTCAGAATTTTTCCTTTATTTATCCAGGGCATCCCATCTGAGACGCAACTTCTCCTTTCTGGTGAGTGTTGGTATTTTCTCAGCACACTAACTGGCCCCCCTTGCTGGGAAGCACATATGAGAGCCTGGAGGATTGGATTAGGCATGGCATGTACTTTCTAGGTTTCTCTTCTGGGGCATGGTTGGTGTGTAATAATTTGCAATGTGACTGCCTCCATTTTCCCACCTGTTATATGGCAATGCAGATTTATTTGTTAGGTGCCCATCCTGGGCTCTTAAGCGTCATATAAGCAGAAGAGAATATTTAAAATACATGCACCATAAAACAGGTCAGGAGATAAAATGCAGCAAAGATTTAAAATATACCACCCATGATTTTTGTAACAGACTGTGGTCCCATAAGTCATAATAAATAAAATAGTTTTTTAACAAACCCCTAAAAAGTTCCATTGAGGGAGTCTCTCTGATTTCTGCCGGAACTGAATTCCACAACATGGGCACAGTGATGCAAAAGGCACTGTCCCCAGCAGATTTTTAATGGGACCTTGGAATCACTAGGAGCCCTGCCTCAGAGGAACAAAGGGAATGAACAGGCGAATAGAGGGTAAGGAGGTCTTTCAGGTAATCGGCAGAGCCCAAGTCACACAGGGCTTTGTGTGACAACAAACCTATCTTGAATCCGATGCCCCACCTCTTTGGCAACTAATGCAGTTCCCAGAAAACTGGGATGATATGCATGGAACGAGAGGTCCTATCGGTCAGCCTGGCTGCTGGGTTCTGTACGAGCTGCAAGTGACGCTTCATCTCTACAGATTTCCTTAGGTAAAGAGCATTATAGTAGTTCACACAGGAGATGGCATAATCATGCACTAGTGTTTCCAGGTCAGTGGCCGCAAGATAGGTTTGGATCCGGGTGATATTACGCAGATAGCAAAACCACTGCAGACGGCAGATGACACCTCATGTTCTCAGGTCAGTCTGTCATCCGCAGTGATTGATACCCAGATTCATTACCCTCAACAGCTCATAGGTTAGTAAAGGAATAATGCCCGACAGGGTGGGTGTTATGCTGGGATAACATCCCGCCTCGGGTGGTTGGGCCCGAGGCCACTGGCTGAGGGCGTCCAACACCCGAAGGGATGTTATCCCAGCATAATACCCACCCTGAGGGCATTATTCTATTATACAATGGCTCCTAAGTTTAATAAAATGAAAAAGTTGAAAAAGTAGATTTAAAGTACATTTTTGCTGTTTTTTCCAATGAGTAGGTTTACTTTCTAATAAAATAGTGCGAATTTACCTTTTGCCAGCAGATGGAGCTGCAGCATTGTAACTGTTGGTCTGAATCCGAATCTCCACTCCAAACTGTGCCTTGCTGTTTTTCTTGGTACTGTATCCCTTTGTGTAGTGTTAAAGTTTTTTTCCTCCTTGATGTTCTTTTGTGCTGAATTTGTTTGGCAATACAGGCTATTGCTGCTAGTAAATGAGAGTTTCTTGCCCTCTGCGTTGCCTCTGTCATCTCAACCCCATTCTGACAAGGGCTGGTGGTGGAAATTTGTTCTTCCGCTTTCCTACATTGTTTTATCTGGTGTTACTGCTTGCTGTGGGACCGAGCAAAATATTTTTTCACGACTGCCGTAAGCAGTATGAATCAAGAAAGACTTCTTGTAGTCCGTTTCCGATTGGTGCCACAAGTCGCTGTGACCAACAGGTACACTTCTGTTTTCGTGAAATGCTGAAGCAGTAATTAAACTTTGGGTGTATGGGAAATGGAAGATTGTACACTTTTTTCTGTGGGTTGGTGGGCGGAGAGCAGGGATGTGGAGCGAGGCCGGGAGCACTGGTCCCGAGCAGAGCGGAGAGTACTGAAGCTGCTAATAGGGATGCTGTGGAGCGATTCTTTTTTTATATCTAATGCGGTCGGTCAGTGTGGTGGGACTAGATGCGGGATGTTACGTTGGGATAACATCCCGGGTCCGGTCCCAATTAGACCAATCAGGGACCAGGATTCTCTCTTGCCATTGTATAATGCCATTTAACGATGGCGACAAGACATTACTGTATCACTATTCATTGCTGACTCACATGACCTCATCTCACCAATAGCACTTCATTCTTAGATGAATTCAGCCTGAGCCAGCTTGATGCCATCCAGTTCTGGTTTTCTGTAAGACACTCGTCCAGCATTGCTGCCAAGCTGACCATGTCAGGTGCACATGTTAAGCATATCTGGGTATCATCTGCGTAATAGTAAAAACCCAGACCAGACCACTTAATGATCTTTCCCAATGGCAGCATGTACACAGCGAATTGCATGGGAGCTAGAATCGACCCCTGAGGCACTCCAAAGTAGGGAGCAGCAGCCTTTGAGATGTTACCACACAGTGCCACCTGCCGCATTTTGTCGGACAGGTAGGACT
Organism: Neoceratodus forsteri; assembly: GCA_016271365.2. NCBI lineage: Eukaryota > Metazoa > Chordata > Ceratodontiformes > Ceratodontidae > Neoceratodus > Neoceratodus forsteri. The sequence goes on along the minus strand of CM057459.1, from coordinate 105,398,139 downwards.
CGAACCAATGCAAAACTGTGCCTGCGAGTCCCACATATTGCCTGAAAAGGGCCAGCAGCACCCCATGAGTCACCATATCAAAAGTTGAGAGATCTAGCACTACCAAGATGGAACACTGACCACTGTCTCTTTCCAGGAGAAGGTCACTGAACACCTTGACAAGTGCAGTCTCCTCAATGTACCGAGATCTAAACCCTGCCTGGAAAAACTCAAGAATCTTAAAACATTCCAAGCGGTCCTGCAACTGTGCCGTTGCTACCTTCTTTATTACCTGCCCTAAAAGTGGGAGGTTAGAGATAGGCCTGTAATTTGTCAGATCATCAGGGTCCAGAGATGGTTTCTTCAAAAAGGGGCTTAACTACTGCCTTCTTCAATTCAGTGGGGAAAATACTCTCCCAAAGTGAACATACTATGATGCCAGCAGAGTAGGCCTAAAGGTCTATCAAATCAGCACCTGGTCAGGACACCGTTGCTGGCCCCCCCGCCTCCCCCGTAAATCCGCCCGACTCCATCCCCCATCAGAGTTGCACCTCCAGATCTGGCATTCCTCAGCTTTACCTTACCCTTATACCTGTCCCAGCCCTCTTGAATCTCTCCACTGTGTTAACAGCCACCAGTTCCACAGGCAGTGCATTCCATGGGTCCACCACCCTCTTGGTAAAGTAGTGTCTCATAGTCTTACCCCCTGAGCCTCCCACCAACCTGTCTCATGGAATGCCCCCTAGTGGCCCCTTTCTCCCTCAGCTGGAACACCGTATTTAGGCTGACCCTATTCACTCCCTTTAGATATTTAAAGACCTCGATGATATCCCCCCATCTCTCCTCCCCTCCAGGGTGTACATGTTTAGCTCATCAAGTCTGTCCTCATAGGATCTTTCCCCTAGAAGCGCTATCATCCTGGTTGCCCTCCTCTGGACCCTTTCCAGAAGTGCAATGTCCTTCTTCAAGTACGGACGCCAAAACTGCACACAGTACTCGAGGTGCAGTCTAACCAGGCAGTTATACAGAGGGAGAAGTACCTCCCATCTCCTCAAGGTTATCCCCCTGGTAGTACACCTGAGCATTTATATGCTTTAGCCGCAGCCCTCCTATACTGCTCAGAGTTATTCATTTGGCATCCATGACCTCCCAGGACCCCCACAAGAAACCTGCAGTTTCTCCCCACCCAGAAAGTTCTCATGATTTATTTATTTATGTCTTGGTGACCGGGTAAGCAAGCTGATCCAAAGGACCATTTTCAGCTGCGACCCGGGCCAAAAGAGTGGCAGACAACAAGCGTAAAAACAGTGATACATGATGACACACCTCATTATGTCAATACATAGGGTTAGTAGTTCAAAAACAGTACATACAGCAGGAATCAAACACAAGGTTACAGAAATTATAAGAGGACTTTACACAGAGTAGTGCAGGCTAAACATACAGGTACAGACAGTTTAGAATGTATGAATAACAGTAATAAAAATAGTACATTAGGTTGCCAAGGTAACAAGCTATAGCATCCTGTAGGCTAAACTAACATATGGTATCCACTATATGAGACAACAATGGATGATTTTTTTTTATTTTAGACTTGAAGGAGATCAGGATCTGGATAAGGAATATGTGCACTGGAATGTAAGCAGTGCTAGGGAATACAGGCACAGTGTAGGGTCTAAGGTAAGAGCCGAAAAAGGAAGCAAAAGGCAGGCGGCCCATAGTATGTCCTAGGATGGCTTACAGTCTCTAGAATTTCCTAGAGGACAGTTACAAGTGTACTCCATCTGGAGCCAGGCTCTGAGTTTTGTTTTGAAAGATTGGTGGAAGGGGGATGAGCGGATAGGCAGCAGGAGTCTATTCAAAGTGAGGGGGCAGTGACAGAGAAGGCTTTGTTTCTCATAAGAGAAGATATATATGGAACTTCCAGCGGTGGGACGGAGGAAACCCTGAGGCTCCAAGAGGCCACCCTATCGGTTAGCAGAGAAGAGTAGGGGGACCGCTGGTAGTTACTGAGTGAGTTGTCTACTAGACAGCCCGTGGCGTAGTCAAAGCAACCCTGTAGATTGAGCCACCCTAGGGACTGGTAGAGCATGCAGTGCTGGGTAGAGAAAGGGGCTTGGAGAACAAAGCGACAGATGGAATTATATGATGAGATTAGACGAGAGCGTAGTGAAGAGAACACGGAGGAGTAGACAGGGGAGCAATTGTCAAGTAGAGGCAGTAGGTTACCTTGGGTGATAGCTAAGCGAGCCTCAGGGGACAGGTAATCAGGGGAACAGATAAGGGGAGTAAGGGAGTATTTTACTCCCATTTTTGCCTGATTTACTACCACTTTCTGATTTTAGGAATTTATTTCCCACCCTGCGTATTTAAAATATGTTTGCTACACATGCACACAATAGTGGCAGCACCACACAATGCTAGCAACCCCTGTACCATGCAGTAAAAGAGTGCAAGCATATGGGGTGGAGAGGAGACAGAAAAGAGCATGAGTATCATTTGGGACTGCAGTAGAGGAGACAGTATCGGAAGTTGCTAACTGACTGGCTGGAAGGGTTGTTGTAACCTGACAGCATGTTAAAAATAAGGTCACAACACTGTAGCATCAGGAAGGTATCTCCAACTCCATGGCAGCACCAGTCAAAAAGAGTCATTGACTGACTGCAGGTGCCCAGTGGGTTTGAGACTTGGATTAGAGGCAGGGGTTTAAAACTGGTCAGCTGAAGGCATTACTACTATTTAGATGAAAATATTACCAGGTTGAAGAAGCTAGCAGTAAATACTTTCCAGTCCTAAATCTTATCTGGACCCTCGCAGGTAATGATTGAGGCGATAGGCTGCACCTAGCTTTTGATGTATTTTCTTCAAAGTAATGCTTATGTGTTCATTGAAAGTGAGGGAGGGATGAAGCATCATGCCTAGGTATTTGAAAGAGGGAACAGTTTCTAGGGGGGGCCTGCAGGGGTGTTTACAAGGAGGGAGGAGTTAGATTTGGTGACCTTAGCAAGGAAAGGCTTAGAGCTGAAGAGCATGGCCTTAGTCTTCTCATTCATGAGAAGTTTTCTGGAGAGGAACCATTTCTGCACAGTATCGTAGTTTAGTGAGACAGTGGAGGAGATGGATTCCAGAGATTTTTCACTATGGTAGATGACTAGGTCATCCACATAGAGGAGAGCCTTACAGTGTATGCTTTTGGCGGGGAGGGCATTTGTGAATGAGGAAAAAAGTAGAGGTCCAAGTATGGACCCCTGGGGTACTCCAGAGTGTATAGGTAGGGAGGTTGACGAGTCATTACGTATCAAGACGGACTGGGACCTGTTGGAGAGATAACTACGGAACCATGCAGCAGTGCCTGGGGAGCAGCCAGAAATCTACAGGGTTGAGTGGAGAAGGTGGTGGTCTATGAGACTGAAAGCTTTCGATAGATCCACAAACACTGCACCTGTTGGCTTTGCCTGCGTCCATGTTTCTAAGGATGTGGTCAGAGAAGAGGGCCAGTGCGGAGGAGGTGCTATGGTGTTTGTGGAAACCATGCCGGAGGGGACATAGAAGGTAATATTTTTCTAGGTGTTCAGATAGTTGGTAGTGGACAATTTTCTCAAGTAATTTACTCAGATGCGGGAGGAGGGAGATGGGTCTGTAGTTTTGAGGGGCGAGAGGATCACCAGATTTAAACATTGGTACCACAAGAGCATGCTTCCAAGAATCAGGAACAGTAAATGTCGAGAAGGCAAGACTGAAAGTGTAAGTTAGAGATTTAACAATTACTGGGGAAAGTAGTTTCAGGAAGGTGGGATAAAGCCCATTGCTGCCAGGACTCACTGTGGCCCAGTAGTGTCTTTAGGAGATTTAGGGTGACACTCTGACAAATGGCCCTTAAAAAAATGCGGGAGGAAGGGTGGTATTCATGGAGGGAGGGGAGCAGTGTGGATTGCTATTCAGTCCAGTAGGAGGCTGAAGGGGTGCTTACTGATGTATAAGGTAAGATCAGTAAACATAGTGTTGAAAGCACCTGCAGTCACAGCAGGGTCAGTGATCAGACCCAAGTCGGATGTAAGCTGTGTCATCTGTTTGTTAGGCTTAGGGTTTAGAAGAGACCTGATAGAGGCCCAGAAGCTGCGAGGGTAGCCAAGTGTGTCCTTTTGTTGGGTGGTGTAATATTTACGTTAAGGGAGATTTAGCAGCCTGCTTACAGGAATTACGCGGTCATCTATAGGCATTCCATAGTTGAGGGGAGGGGGATTGCTTGTAGGCTTTCCATGTTTTGTCTCTGATTTTTGTTTGGGCCAGATGTTCCCTGGATAACCAGTGGGTGCAGCCACCTGTAACCCCTCTGGTGGTGAGAGGGAAATGTTTATCCTGAAACGAAGAGCATCAGTGAAAAAAGTAACTGCTGTTGGGACGTTTCTGTGTAAATATAGTGCAGATCAGTTAATGGCCCCAGCATCCCTAAGGATGCAGTCGTGGTCCAGTTATTAAATTTCCTAAAAGACAGAAGTTTGGGGGGAGGGCGGATAGATTTGGTGGTAAGAATGATATACATAGGGGTATAGTCACTTATGATCAGGGTTCCTAAGCCCTAAGTGGAGAACGTTGCATTTCTTGGCATTAAACCTCAGTTTCCAAGTGTGTGACCACCTCTCCAGAGTCTCCAGGTCCCCCTTTAGGGCTGTCCTACCTTCCTCCCTGTCCACCACTGTCCTCAGCTTCGAGTCATCAGCAAAGAGTCTCATCTCACTCCTGATACAATCCCTGATGTCTGAGATGTAAGCATTAAACAGGAATGGGCCCAACACCGACCCTTGTGGAAACCCGCCAATGACCCTCCTAGGAGATGATACCTCCTCCCCTGACCACCACCCTCAGAAACCGCCCAGTTAGCCAGTTCCCTATCCACCTCACCATCCTTTCCCAACCCCCATTCCCCCCAGCTTGTCCAGCAACCCTGAGTGGGACACTGAATCAAACGCCTTGCTGAAGTCTAGAAAGAGGACATCCACTGGCCTTCCTTGGTCCAGTGCCTTTGTCACCCAATCGTAGAACTCCACAAGGTTAGTCTGACACGATCTGCCCTGAATGAAGCCATGTTGGTGGTCATCCAGATGGCCCCATATCTCCAGAAACACCTCCAGCCTTCCTTTCAAGATGGCCTCCATCATCTTGCCCACCACCAACATCAGGCTGACAGGCCTGCAGTTACCTGGCTCCTCCTGTGAGTGGCTTTTGTGGATAGGCACGACATGAGCCATCCTCCAATCCTGTGGCACCCAACCTGTCTGAAGGGAAGAGTTAAAAAGGTCTGCCAGAGGTGCAGCAAGGACATCTGCCATCTCTTTCAGCACCCTGCAATGAAGGCCATCCGGACCCATTGCCTTATCCATTTTCAGGGACTTAAGGGCCTCCCTCACCCTACCAATAGGAATTTCAACTTCAGAGAGCTCCCCCTTCCTCATTCTTAGCCCGCCTCCCCCCGTATGGTGATGGCCCTCGCATCGTCTTTTGTGAAGACTGAGGCAAAGTATTTGTTAAGTACCTCCGCCTGCTCTCTGGCCTCCTCGGCCCACCCACTACCGGACCTCAGTCTGCTAATCTGCCCCTTCACTTTCCTCCTTTCTCTCGCCTAAGCTGGTCTCTGGACTTCCTTACTCCTGGGCTGTACCTCCTGATGCTGATCCACAGGCAGGAATCAGACCTCTGCAGCAGGGGACATCCAGCCCTCCACTTCCTGTTCTCCTCAGTTTACTTCCTGCTTTCAGACTGGCAGGTACTCTGCAAGCAGTGCTTTGTCCACATGGCAGAGCTGAAGACAGCAGACTGTAAGTCTATCAATTTCAATTTTCTTGGAGATTAGTAGCTGACTTTTAGTGCTTCTGCATGGGTGCCAGTCTCAGCCTTGCAAGCTGCACAGACTGGCACCATTTCATCGGGGTGTTCTTTCCCCACGATTTTGGACTGGGCATCTGAACCAACCGACAGCACTAGGTCAGGAATCCAGGAGCCTAAACATGTCCTAGCACAGTTTTAGCATTTGGGGACTGAATGTCAGCACCGGAGTGCATATCAACACGCATTCCCTCACGGAGGGCAGCCCGGGTGTTTCCCGTCGACGGCTGGCGCTTTGGGCTCCTCAGCCGCTAGTCAACGGTGTCCTGCTAAGCTAATTCAGCCACCCCTTGGGCAGTCGATGGCTGGCGCTTTGGGATCCTCAGCTGATCTTCGACGGGGACATACATGACAGTATGTGGATTTTAGGTGACTTGGGACTCAAGGAGAGCTAAATCAGGACGCACTCCCTCCCAAGGGCAGTCCCAAGTTTTTTCCCACCGATGGCTGACATTTTGGTATCCTCAGCCGCTTCGTCAACATTAATAATGCTATGAGGCTCAATGGCGGGCTCCTCCAGCCTGTCGACAGTGTCCCGTTAAGCTAATTCAGCCACTCTTTGGGCAGTGGACGACAGGCGCTTTGGGATCCTCAGCTGATCTTCACAGAGACATGCTCCGCTCATACAGTATGTGAATTTTAGATGACTTGGGCCTCAAGGAGAGCTAATTCTGAACGCACTCCCTTCCAAGGGCAGCCCCGCGTTTTTTCCCTCCGATGGCTGATATTTTGATCTCAGCCACTTGTTGACGAGGGCATGCTATGGGGCTCAACAGCAGCACTGGAGTGCTTAATCAGCACATACAGGACAATCGGCAGAGGCATCCTTTGACACACTCCCTTCTAAGGGCAGCCCCGAGTTTTTTCCCGTCGACGGCTGGCACTTGGATATCTGCAGCCGCTCGTCGACGATGGCATGCCCTGTTAGTACAGCCTCTCTTGTACACGAGTGCAGCAGTACAGGAGGAGCACTATTGCCGAGCAAGTCAAAGAGCAGGCATTTATCCCGGGGACAGAACTCACGTACAGGACGATAGAAGCAGCACCAGAGTGCTTATTCATATGCTCCCTGGACAATCTCGGGAACCAGCGCTGCAGGTCATTGACAATCTCGAGAACTAGCGCTGCAGGCTATTAAGACCACTGCCATGGAGCAATGGCTCAACGTGGAACAGGCCTTCCCCCCACAAATGTTTTCATCATACAAAAAGGCAGCTCACTATCTTGCCCTTAAAGGGCCAACAGCGATTCATAGAGAGCATGGTCTCAGGCAATCCTTCCAGGGCCGCACAGGGGGATTCGTCCTCACTTTTAAGGGCTTTCGCTCGGTCGCTGGGCCTATTTGAAGAGGGCAGTGTCTGCGAAGATCGAGGACTCCCAGGAAGGCAACCCCACTCTCTACTTAGTCTGATAGCCATCAGATGGACAGGTCTCAGTGAGCAGCACTCACCAGATACCACCAGAGTGTCAGTGGCTCAGTAGGTAGCACACTCGCCTCTGAGGCCGGGAGATCAGAGGGCTGTGGGTTCAGTTCCCACATCTGGCACTTGGGTTAATATCCCAGTACTGACACTGTAATGCAGCATGAGAGGGGTGCTGCATTTCTGAGGTGCTGTCTTTCGGATGAGACGTTAAACCGAGGTCCCATCTGCCTGGATTGGTGGTAGTTCAGGTAGATGTTAAAGATCCCATGGCACTTATCGAAAAGAGTAGGGAATTTCCCGTGTCCTGGCCAAATTTCCCTCATTCACTAAAAATACCACCAACAGCTTAATCTGGTTCAAGGTCAGTTGGCATTCATCTGTATCCCCTTCCCCCGGGTCGTGCCTTAAAATAGTCAGGATTTGTCTAGTGCACTTACCCGGTCAACAAAAGCTAAATAAATAAATAAAAATAAAGATATGAGAGCGCAGCAGCCTTAGAGACCCAGCAGTCCGCAGTTCGATCTCTGGCCCCAGTCCTATAGATAATTGGGCACCTGCTTTGGACCCTGCATGCTTCACATACACCTCAGGGGGCTCTAGATGGGAGACCCCACAAGAAGGCATAAGGAAGAGGACCCCATCCAGTCTTCATCGGAAGAGGAGCAGTTGTCCTCACATCATTATGGTCTCAAAGTAGATCTAGGGGCGCTAATAAGGGGAGTGCCATAGAAACGTTCCCTGGACTCCTTAGAATCTCTGTCCTGGAGGGCCTAAGCTTTCTCATAACCCGGATCGTAGTCAGGATTTACCTGGGATCCCCTGGGATCCCACCCAGCCAAAACAGGTCTTCACATGGCAGCTGCCACCAAATCTGGCCGCAGCCTCCCTCTCCCTTCAGACATCGAGGGCTTAGATAGGAAGAATGGAACAAGTCTGTTTTTCTCAAGTGCAGTTCTGGTGTTTGGCTTTTGCAGTAGAGGTATGAGAGGAGGCGGTCAGGTGTGCAGGTCGCACCATGTTTCTTCTAACTCCGGCTCGCTGCAACCTCTGGTTCCGGGCCTGGCAAGCAGTTGCCTCTGTAAAAGCCAGTTGGTTATCATACCCAGTGAAAGTAATCATCTGTTTGGCTCAGCCATGAAGGAGACAGTGAGGGATTCCGGGGAGATGGCCATGGGCACAGATGGCCACGGTGCACATGCCACATTAAGAGGCAGGGAACAATTCTCAGGCCCTAGATGCCCTTCTTCATTATCAAGGTTACCTTAAGGGTTAAAACTCTACCTTCTTGGAGGGGAAACAAGAACATGCTATCCAGGCACATCCTCCAGTAGTGGTCATATTTTTAAGAAACTCTCCATGAATGGACCCAAACCAAGTCGGGCTGAGGGGTCGTAGACATTACCAGCATGGGTCACCTAATACAAGCCCCACCCCCCCACCATTTTTGCTGGCAACCCATCTGAAAGACATGCCCGCTAGGCCAGTCCTAGATCTCAAATTTCCGAATAGTATTGTTTGCAGCAGACCCTTCAAGGTGGAAACCTTGTCACGAGTAATCAGGGAGTCGCAAAAAGGGGGATTTTCCGGCACCCATAAATCTGCAAGATGTCTATTTGCATATTCCCATGCAGTAATGGCGCACGCACTAGCCCAGATTCAGAGTGGGAGAGCAGTACTTCCAGTTCCTACTCTACCATGCGGACTTCTCACAGCTCAACCAAGCATTACAGGCAGTGGCAGTGGCAGAGGTATGCTGGTCCCCTGTGGCACATGATTTTCCCATCAGCTGGAGAAAGAGCTCCCTAATTCCAAGCCAGACCTTGATCCTCCTGGGGGACTCACATCATGACACAAGGTTTCTCCCCCCGAAACCTAGATTTTGGGATCTGTAATTGCTCATCAAGGAGTTTTGCAAGGTCATGAAGGACCACAAGTAAGGCCATCCACACTGAGTCGGAATCATGACCAGTGCAAGCCTCAGGAGCTGGGAAGGACTCACCTGCATCAGCTGTTGGCACCAGGCAGGAGATCGCTGTTGGACACAAGGTACAGTATAAGTGTTTCTGAGGGGAGAACAGTAGACCATTCCCAGAGACACACTGAACAGCAATTCCTCAATCCGGCTAGCCTGATTCCAGCTGACAGTCTGGCAACACTGACATACACCGACCATCAGGGCGAAACGAGAAGCTCAAGGATGCTAAAGGAATGCCTTCTTTTTCAGTGGGTTGAGCACCACTGAGCGATGTTTGTATCGGGACAGGAAAATGTCATAGCAGAATGACTGCATCACAAAATGGGTCGACCAAGGAATTGCAGCTGAAGGACAGTGCCTCCCACATTCAGACAGAACAGTGGGGCAATACTCAAAAAGATCTTTTCGCCTGCAAGCAGAACTCCAAGGTAAAGCAGTTCTGTTCCCTGGCCAAGGACGAACCAGCGGTGGCTCAGGACACCTTTTCCCCATAAACTGGGATCTGTTCGGTCTCCTGTATGCCTTCATGGCAGAACTCCAAGGTAAAGCAACTCTGTTCCCTGGCCAAGGACGAACCAGCGGTGGCTCAGGACACCTTTTCCCCATAAACTGGGATCTGTTTGGTCTCTTGTGCTCCTTCCTCCAATACCGCCTCTATCAAGAGTCCTCCACAAAGTGGCATTGGATAGGACAGTCATGGTTCTAGTCTGTCCCTTATGGTTTTTCCGCACTTAGTTGTTTCTCATTTGTTGGTCAGGGTGACCACCTCGAGCATTCAGGTTCAGCCATGAGAATTCTTCATCAATGTCCAGTTCTGCACCCCATTTTAACAACTGGTCTCTCTAGACCTGGAAAGTGAGTGGAAAAACTTTCAAAGAGCTATGCGTCACAGCTCCTGTTATTGACATGATGGGGAACTCGTGTGTCTCTTCTTCCTCCAAAGTGCATTATAGAATCCGGAGGAAATTTTGGTTCTGGCTTCATTCCAGACGCATGCAGAATGACACAATATAATCGCCTGTACTACTGCAGTTCCTTTAAGACAGATGGATAAAGGACTGCAACCAGCCACCTTACAAATTAGAGTTTCTGCACTGGGGGCATTCTTGACGGACCCTGGGGAATTGTTGGGCTCATATCCCCATGTCTGGTACTTCTTCAGGCAGCAGCATTAAAACACCTTCAATCCACCAAAGCTGTCACCTTGGAGTCTTAATATGGTTTTCAGGGCCGTGACCAAGGCCCCCTTTAGAGCCTCTCAAGCCATCCATCATGCATCTCAAAATAAAGGTCACCCTTTTTTTCTCAAAGCTATTACTCCCGCTAGGAGTTTCAGCAATCTAAAAGCATTGCTGGCCCAAGAGCTGTACACTCGTTCATCAGGCTAGAACAGTTGCAGTTTTTGTTTGACAAAGTTATGTCTCCCCTCTATTACAATCAAGGGTTCATTCTTCCTTCCTTCTGCCCACTCTCTAAAAGCAACAAGGATGGAAAATGTCATACACTAGACCCAAGAGGAGGGAGAAAAATGGACATTAAGAGAGAGGAGGCTATTTGCAAAACGTCAACTGTGTTCATGCCAGCTAAAGGGAAAAAATTTTGGGCAGCAAGGATTCAATAGGCTCTATAACCAAATGGATTCTATCCGTCACCTCTACGGCATATGATCAGGCCAGAGTAACTTGCCTGGCCCAGTGAGAGTCCATGGCCCCCTTCATGGGCGTAATTCAGAGAAGCATCGACAGCACACTCACACTGAGTGGCCTTTTGATTATCCATTCACACACTCTTAAAAAAAAAAAAAAAAAAAAAGGTTCTCACTGGAGGTAATGTCCTCGGCAGGGGCATCCTTTGGCTGCAGAGTGTTTCAAGCGGTGGTGAACCCTTAAGGGCTCTTGACATTCTTTCCACCCGGGACATCTGGAGACATACTGCTTTTGTATATCCCAGGAGTAAGGAAGCCCGGAGACCAGCTTAGGAGAGAGAAATTGAAATTTAAATACCTGTAAATTTTCTTTCTCCGACGGCTGGTCTCCGGGCTTCAGATTCCCTCCCAGAATGTATATACTTGGCTGGCCTCATGGCCACATATGCCTTGAAATTCTTGTTTTTTGTTCCCAAGTACTTGTAGTATTACCACATTGGACAGCTTTAGGAAGAACTGAGGAGAACAGGAAGTGGAGGGCTGGATGTCCCCTGCTGCAGAGGTCTGATTCCTGCCTGTGGATCAGCATCAGGAGGTACAGCCCAGGAGTAAGGAAGCCCAGAGACCAGCCGTCGGAGAAAGAAAATTTACAGGTATTTAAATTTAGATTTCCCTGATCTACCTAAAGAACCCTTTTTCCCCATTTATGATCCCCTGTGCCAACCTCTGCTTCGTCCTCACCATGGCCGATTTCACCACCCTCAGGTTTAGGTCCCAGTCGTGATGAGCAGTGGCCCTAGTTTCAGTGACTGCCGCCACATCCACATCCCCTTCCGTTAGCATTGCCTGAAGCTCAGGCATCTTGTTTCCCCTGCTCCTGGCATTAATCAGGACTGCCCTCCATCCCTGCCCCTTGCCCTCGCTCACCCCCCAACCCGAGATCCCCCAGTTAACTGCAAGCTCCCACTGCCTTGCGCACTGTAGGGTGCCCCAGTTGAGCACCCCTCCCCCCCCCCTTATGGGGGGAGAAGGCCAAGTCCTCCCTGGATGTGCCTGCCAGCAGTAGCCTCAAACCCCAACCTTCCCCCTTCACAGGTTTAAACCCCACCTAGCTTCGATGAATTTGGTCAGTTTGAGTTTCAAAACCTCCCTCCCTCCCAAATTTAAGTGAAGCCTATCCCTAGCATATAGCCCCTTGTCCTCCCAAGTTGCACCCCAGTCCCCCACCAACCCATGCCCCCTGAACACCTGATAATTTCAGCAATAATTGGAATTGGTCAGCCAGCAGCCGGAGAGGAAGCCTGTGGGCCCTTTGAAACATAGAAACATACACTTTGATGGCAGATAAGGACCGCTTGGCCCGCCTAGTCTGCCCATTTCCCTACCTACTGGATAAGCTGCAGATCCTAGTTAACCAACAGCCTATTTCTTCCTACCCCCCTCAAGAATTGCCTTATGTCTGTCCCATGCATTCTTGAATTCCCCCACTGTTTGTGACCCCACAACCTCAGGAAGGCCGTTCCATGCGTCCACCACCTTCTCTGAAAAAATACTTCTCAGATGTCTTCCTGAGCTGCCCTCTCTATCTTCAAATTGTGCCTTTGTTCTGCACATCTGCTTTTCTGAAAGATGCTACCTCTTGGACTTTGTTGATTCCCTTGAGGTACTTAAAAGGTTTTATCATGTCCCCCCTCTCCCTCCTTTCATCAAGGATATACATATTAAGCTTCTTTGGTCTCAGTTTGTATGGCTTCTGTTGCAGACCCTGCACCATTTTAGTTATCCTCCTCTGGACTGCCTCCATCCTGTCCATGTCCTTGCGGAGATGGGGTCTCCAGAACTACACGCAGTACTCCAGATGCTGTCACACCAACTGTCTGTACAGAGGGATAACAACTTCCTGTTTTCTACTGGTGATGCCTCTCCCTATACATCCCAGTATCACCCCCAGCCATCCCTGCTGCCTTCTCACATTGCTTGCTAACCTTTAGGTCATCTGATATGTCTACACCCAAGTCCCTTTCCATTTGTGTTGTTGTTACTACCCCCCCCCCATTGTGTACTGTTCCCCTGGGTTTTTGTTACCAAGGTGCATTACTTTGCACTTCTTTGCATTGAATCTAAGCTGCCATACTTCTGACCATTCCTCCAACCTTGCCAAGTCCCTTCTCATCCTTTCCACCCCTCCTTGTGTATCAGCCCTGCTGCAGAGCTTCGTGTCGTCTGCAAAGAGGCAGACTTTTCCTTCCAGTCCCTCTGCAATGTCGCTTATAAAGACACTAAAAAGGACCGGACCCAGTACTGAACCCTGTGGTACCCCACTAGTAACCCCCCTTTCTTCGGAGTGGACTCGGTTTACTATTACCTTCTGTGTCCTGTTGTTCAGGCAGTGTTTTACCCAGGCTACCACCCTGGGACCTACTCCCAGGCTGACTGATTTGTTTATTAATCTTTTGTGTGGGACGGTGTCAGATGCCTTGCTAAAGTCTAGGTAAGCCATGTCCATAGCCCCTCCCTGGTCTACTACTTTGGTCACCCAGTCAAAGAAATCAGTTAGATTCGTCTGACATGACCTTCCCGCTGTGAATCCATGCTGCCTTGGGTCCTGTGCCCCACTGGCCTCTAGGTACTCAACAGTTCTTTCCTTCAGAAGTGATTGCATCATTTTCCCTACTACTGAGGTCAAACTGACAGGTCTGTAGTTTCCTGCTTCTGTCTTGGTCCCACCTTTGTGAAGGGGAATCACATCTGCCCTTCTCCAGTCCTCAGGTACCACACCATCCTCCCATGATTTGTTAAAAAGGGTAGTCAGTGGTGTCACTAGTTCTCCCCTTAGTTCTTTTAGAATTCTGTGGTGAATCCCGTCAGGCCCTATTGCTTTGTCCACCTTCAGTTTTAGGAGTTCTTTCAGAACCCTTTCTTCTGTGAAAGGACTGGTATAGACCCCCATATCCAGAGTGCTTCTACTGATTGGATTAGGTACCTCCTCCTCCTCTTCTTTTGTGAATACCGAGCAGAAGTATTTGTTCAGTATCCCTGCTTTTTCACTGTCCCTCTCTGCCCACCCACCCTCCCCTTTATTCAGCCTCACTATCCCTCCCTTTGTGTTTCTTCGCCCATAATGTACCTATAAAAGGTTTTATCCTCCTTCTTAACCAAGTTGGCTATCTTTTCCTTGATTTGGGCCTTTGCTATTCTGACTGCCTTCCCTGCTTCCTTCTGCTTTAACTGGTACAGATCTCTGTCCTGCTCCTTCTGTGTTTCCTTACACTTCCTGAATGCTATCTTTTTCTCCTTAACCTTCCCTACTACCTCTTTTGAGAACCATAGTGTTTTTTTCTTTCATTTTGATTTGTATATTTGCGTCACACAAAGGCTTGTTGCCTCTGTGATGGCAGTTTTGATGTTTCCCCATTGTTGCTCCACCTCTCCTTCTTGCCTGTTTGCTAGTGCTTTTCTGAGGCACTCTCCCATTTTGACAAAGTCAGCTCTCCTGAAGTCCAGTACCCTCACTTTTGTATGGCTTGACTCTGCAGCCGAGTTTATTGTGAACCACACTGTTTGGTGGTCACTTGTTCCCAGATGGATGAGATGGCTACCCACTTCTAGATCTGAGATCCTCTCTCCGTCCCCATTTGAGAGTACCATGTCTAAGATTGCTCCCTCCCGAGTGGGTTCCAACACTAGCTGTCTGAGGCATGCCCCCTGTAGAGCATCGAGAATGGCTCTGCTCTTGGATCTGGCTGCAGCAAAGGTGCTCCAGTTAACATCTGGCATATTCAGGTCCCCCATCAACAGTATCTCCCCTTTCTCTGCCATCCTAAGGATGCCTTCTATCATTTCCTTGTCCATTTCCTCCCTCTGAGACGGGGATCTGTGTACAACCCCTGTGTGAACTGTGGTGCCATTTCCAATCTCCAGGGTGACCCACAGTGCCTTCTCTCCTCCCTGTGTACCCTTTTGTTACATTGCTTTGATCCCTTCCCTTACATACAGAGCTACGCTTCCTCTTCTTCTACCCTTCCTGTCCCTCTTGTAGATTGTGTACCCTGGTATGTTGACATCCCAGTTATGGTTCTCTGTGTACCATGTTTCTGTGACTGCCTACAGTGCGTAGGGCATATTCCCAGGACCACTCAGGAGGCCTTCTCAGTCCAGACTAGGTCAAACTCCACCCACGAAGACCCAGAGCTTACGTCACCCCCCCACATGAACACTGCCAGCCTGTGACAAGCCACCTGAGGAGATACTGACTGATGGAGGATACTTTGTACAGGAAAAATTGAATAAACTCATTGCATTTCTCTGCTGGGAAAAAAAACTTCTACCCGACTGCAGACAGAGAGGATTCAACAATCAGTCGGCAGCACTGAAGCGTTGCGTCAGTCTGTTTTTCCATTCCGCGATCACACATGACTGGAACACTGTCTTTTTAGCATGACCACCTGCAGATAGTCACAACAGTGATTATTCAGCACCAGCCACTCCTCAGACCCAGATCTTCACCAGGAATGCTCCAACCTCCATCTCTTAGTTTTCAACTACCGAAGGTCAGCATCAAACCAGGGTGACCTAGAACGGGACGTCACGAAGCGAACATAAGTCAAAGGCTAACGTAATATGGCTAAACAGAACACATCAGTCCCCAGAGCTCTCTTTCTGGCACCTTTCACGAGCACTATCATACACACACATATGATTTTAATGGTCTTTACTTATACAGTAATATATAGATACTTAAGGGCATGGAAGTGTCATCTTGCACATTCCTTGGTAGAGAACGACAAACTGAAGGTGAGCAGTTCTGGAACCTTATGGACACAAGTGGTTGTGCTCATATAACCATCATTTATTTTGTTTGTTTATGTATTTAAAAGAATCAACCAGGAAAGGCCTTCTGAGCAGATCAGCTTGTTCTCAGAGGCATCCTGGTGGAAAAAGTACAGGGGAGAAAAATAAGGAAATACAGTTATACAAAAATGGTGCAGTAAATCAAAAATGGTTAAGTACATCAAGTAGGTAAAAATCAGTACAGATGCATTGGCAGGTGAGTACATTAGAACAGCGCAAATCTGGTTAACAAAAAAACCTGTATCAGGTCAAAATGATCCCAGGATTAAATCATAATGTAAAAGCTACAGCAAGGTGGCAACAAGGGTAAAAGCATCAGGTAGAAAGGGCAACAAGCAGGATGGAATAGGAACTAGGTGAAGTGGGTGAGGAAGGGAGTGGTAAAGGGAGTTAGGAGCAGAAAAAGACATGCAGTGTAGTCTCAGAATAGACCTTTCATCTCACAAGAGGAGTGGATATGGAGGAGGAGGCTAGAGTAGAGTCAAGGGAGCTCATAGGAGGAAGGCTGCCATACTATGATCTTAGTCTGATGTAAAGACAAAGAGTGGAGGTCAGTGGAACAGAAATAGTAAGAAAGGTGCAGAACAGAAGGGAGCCGAGATTGCAGGGGGAGGTTCAACCCTGAACTAAGGGCTCAGTTCACAAAGGTAACCCCGATACACATGAACAGTGCATCCTGTGGAGTGCCTTGAATCATGTCAGTAGACGTTTGCACACCTGCTGGCATCCATGGTCTCCAGATCCCTAGGAATAGCACTTGAAGTGCTGTTCACAATGGCCAGGAGTAGGCCGGGAGGAAGTGCTGTGCCAGACATAAGGCATTCAGTCAGATGCCCAGCCCAGCTTCGTAGTTGTTCCCTGTTTCCTGCACGGGGCAGTGACTGGCGAATACTGCAGTCCTCCATGGACTGGGCGCTTCCTGAAGTTGGCTTAACAAATAATTTTTCCAAATCGCACTAACTAGTGCCGCTATGGCCTCCAGTCCTCCCTAGTGGCTCTGAGGGCTGGGGTTGGGTGGTGTGGCTGCTGAGAGGGTGGTTTACCAAGCCCTGTGGCTGAATAGATGTCGCGTACATGCTGCTGCAGCCCTTAGGGCCACAGAGCTGCTGCCCTCTCTGCCGGTCCCCCACACCAGACCTGCATTGTGAAAGGCGTGCAGTCCTGCCCATACTCCTGTGCCTGCCCCCAGCCTGGCTGGGTGCATAGGAGCACCAATGGCAAGGAACTGGGCGCAGTAGGGACACGCAGTGTGGGGCTGTGGATGTGCAGAGGTCATGGAACGTGTGGAGCAGGACCTCTGTACTCCAAAAACTTCCACACGCGCTGCTCTGTGGTTGAAGATCATTTTGAGAATTGGGCCTTTATAGGTAAGGAAGACATAGTGAGAGAGGTGTTGCCCCCAGAGAGAGAGAGAGAGAGAGTGGTGGGTGTGAGGGAGGAGTGGAGGGAGCATTTATAAGTGTGAGATCCAGGCAGTCAAGGGCAAAGTAACAGAAGGAGTAGAAGAGGAGTTCTGATCTGGTAACACTCTCAACTATGTTTAATGAACTATATCACATGAAGCATTTTTCAAAATTCCTGTTTACAAAAACAGTTTTGATTGGAAGAGGTTCTTACACTCCGCCTACCTCAGCACTGATTGGTTAAATGAACGCTGCTGATTTATAATACAATTTTAGAAAGCCAGTAACCAGTTATTTTCAATAACCAGTTAACTTTTGTTTTTTTTTTTCTTTACAGGGATTTTGTATATCTTAAAGTCAAAGAAGCATCTGCAGAATGATGCATATAAGGAAGATGGAAACATTCCTTACTGTTTGCTGTTCTTCACAAAGATTCATTTCCATGTGCACAGCCTGCAGAAACTCCCACAAACTCTCATCAGTCCTAGAAGTACTAAAACTACCGGAGAAGAAACAAAGTAGTAGTATTTTCCCTCTCAAAGAACTGGAAAAATATTTAAACAGTGATGTGAATAAAGCCAGTTTCAGGATATTCGACCCAAGTCTGGAGGACATCAAGAAAGCACAGAGATTTTTTGTACCATCAGCTAGACACAAAATTGATTATTTTACTTCTGCTGTGAGGATGGACCATGCACCACTAACGTCACAACCAGAGGTTCGTGTTTAAACAAAGTTCGCTGGTAATGCACGTCTTGAAATAATTTGAAACTTTCATTCCGTCCCATAAATGGCTTTCTTCAGAGTTGTCCAGCAACATGTAAAGAGCAGGTATCTTGTGACATAGAAGGTTAAAACTATTACGGATTTAGGGCAATTGCATTTATGAATACATTTTTCTAGGTTGTTTGGCTTCATCTTGTTTTCAGCCTTTTCATATCAAAATACTGTTTCTCGGACTGTTCCCAACTGGTCTCACAATTCCTGTGTTTGTGGCACCACAGTCCATAGTCATACTAAGCACTGTAATGCTGTCGTAACAAGTGCACTCTGAAGTCGGGAAGTCCTGATGAGGGCTTTGTTTACCGGCTTCATGGATAATTAAGGAAAACTGCACTACAGAACTTGCAAAGGGCAAGTGGGATGTTCCAAAGGTGTTCTCTGGTAAATTGTGATAGTTGAATATGCCTATTAAGTTAAAGCAGAATGGGCCACGAAAAATGTATTTCAAAAAGCCTAGTTTCCAGCTTTAGTTAATAAAAAATATTAGCATACGTGTTAAATCTGTTTCTCTGGGTGAGATGTCAGATAAATGATTTATCTACAGAAGTGCTGTTTGACCTCGGGTAACCTCACGAGTGGTGTAAGCCACGAGTGAGATGTCCGAGGTCAAACAGCACAAGTGTAGATAAATCATTTATCTGACAGCTCACCATTGTATATTTCATTTATGCAATAGGGACGCTTTCTGTCAGTGCAGGGGCATTTGCTTTTGATTTGTTTATCTTTTTTTGTTTATGTTTGTCAAAAAAGTGAACAAAAATAGCACTTTCTGCTCTTTTTTGCTAATTATAAAAAAATCTACAAGGTATCTATAAATGAAATACCACTCATTTTGTAGATAATTTTGTGCTGAGCAACTTTCATGCTCACAGCACTGTGCTATCTTTTTTCATTTTTTTTTTTTTCCCCCGAACTCTCTTTTTTCCTTCCCTACTAGAGCCCCACCAAACTCTCTCCAGCGACCACCCAGACCAGGACTCTACCTCCCCGTGTGACTCTGTCTCCTCTCCCCCTGGCTCTGGGAATCCCCCTGTTCTAACTTCCAGGGAAGGGCCGCCCACACCCAGGGCGCTCTTTCTCAAAGGGTTGAAACCGGGCCGGGGAGGAGGCTGCTGAGGAGACAGCCAAGCCCAACTGTTGGGAGTGTGGTCCTAGGGTGGGAGGCGCCTTCACCTATCGGAGGGAGGAGGAAGGTATTTTCTTGGTTTTCTGCCCCTGCGGAGCCTGGCTGCCAAGGCAACGCATGCCGTGGCTCCACCCGCTTGACATACACCACGACGCTCTTGCGGCTACCCCCCAGCCTCCACCAGAGGTCGCTCGTTGAGCGTTCGTCTCCCTAGCCCACCCCGGGGATGAGAGAGCAGTCCTCCGGACGCTCAATCTCTCCCCCCCTGCCGACCCCCGGCCCCGTTCCCAAACCCGGGTTGCTGGTGTGGCGCGAGGTGTGGTGTCCAGTGCCTCAACCCTCTGCGCCACTGGGCCAGCTATTTTTTTTCATTTTAAAGTTATTTGCATATAGTTAGTACTGGTACTGAGGCTGAACATTCTAAATAAATTCCGGAGTGATTGTGACATATTAACTATGTGTATAAATCTGTGATGATGCGTCTACTATGTGTAGAAATGTAAAATTTTGAATTTATCATATAGTAGCTCAGATTTATCACATAAGATTTATGTCCACTCCTATTGCACAAATATATATATTTTTTATCCGAAGCTTTTGTCAGTTTTACTATGCTATTTCTTAGCCAAATGAAGAAGTAGCCATTTTTTTCTTAAAAAAAGGTTGCTAAAATGATTATAAAATACCAAGATTCTGGTAGAACTTGACAATTTAACCAACAAATGAAACTGGAAGATGTCTGGAATCTGTTACAGTTAAAGTAATCTAGTAAGTTAAAAGCTTATAGATTTGCACCACATACAGTGGTGCCTTGCCCCTGCGTGAATCGTTTGGTGCAGATGGTGTGAAAAAGAACACTGATATTCTTGTAAAAACGCTCATAAAATTGCATTCACTGGTTCTTGCTGTCTTCCCGGTATATAGCACCACCCACGCTCCGCCCCTGTGCACAATCACTTTATGATGTAAGGGGACGTGCTCCATTATAGCCTATGGGGGACTACTTTCCAGTCAATTTTATGTATTGTAATGGTCGACTGGTGATCAATCAATGGCACCAATCGACCAACAAGTCCTTGTTAGTCGATCAGTGTCCTTGATTGATCACCAGTTGACGATTACAATACATAAAATCTATTGGAAAGTAGCCCCCCATAGACTGTAATGGAGCACGTCCCAGTGCTCTCCCTGGCCTTACATCATAACGTGGTTTTGCTTATTAGGAAGTCTTCTATGTGATAATATTGTGCTGGATGTGGAACGGCTCATGGCTTGGCAACTGGCATATATATCTCTATCTCCCCACACTACATCAACAGCATTGTCAGCAGGGTAAGGCATACGAGGGAGATTAGGGGCACTGAACATGTACTCCTTGGAAGACAGGAGAGAGAGAGGGGACATGATTGGGACCTTCAAGTACCTGAAAGGGATAAATAAGGTTGATAAGGAGAGTCTCTTTAAGCTGAGTGGCAGCCATAACATGAGGGGGCACAGTCTTTAAGCTGGAGGATGGGAGTTTTAGGAGGGAGGTCAGGAAGCGCTTCTTCACAGAGAAGGTGGTGGACACTTGGAATGTGTTGCCGGAAGAGGTCATCTCATTGAAGACTGGGGGCAGCTTTAACAGAAGCTGGGATAAACATAGGGGGAAGTTAAGGATCATGGGTTGGGAGGATGGGAGGAGTGGGGAGGGAGGGCAGGGACATTAGCTCAAGCTGTGGACCCTGCAATACGAGCAGACTCGATAGACCAGTCTTCTGCTGGCTTCTTCGTATTGTGATCTCACTGACAGTGACATCACAGATGACTGATCTGGCAGCTGCTGAGTGGCTGTTCCTAAGCAGCAGTGGTGTCACAGTCATTGAGGTCACAGGGCTTATAAGAACATACGAAACTGCCAGCAGAAAAGGCCATTTGGTCTGTCAAGTTTGCTCGAATTTGCAACTAGCACACCTATTCTGCAGCTGCCCCTCCCACCCTACCCCTCCCATGACTCTTCCTTTTGCCCTATCCCACCCCCCTTGAAGCATCCTACTGTTTTACAGGCCACCACCTCCGCCGGTAGTGCATTCCACTCTGCTACCACCCTTTCTGTAAAGAAATGCCTCCTCATCTCCCTCCTAAACCTTCCACTCTTCAATCACATGTCATGACCCGAGTGTCTCTCCCAACCCTCCCTTGAACAGTTCCTCCGTGCCTGTCCTGTTTATTCCTCTCATGTACTTAAAGGTCTCAGTCATATTGCCCCGTCCCTCCTCTCCTCCAGAGAGTACATGTTCAACTCCCCCAGTCTAACCTCATATGGTATCTCCCCCAGACCCATGATCATCTTTGTTGCTCTGCGTTGCACCCCTTCCAGCAATCTAATGTCCCCCTTTAGGTAAGGGCGCCAAAACTAAATGCAGTACTCCAGGTGGGGTCTGACCAACGATCTGTATAACAGCAGAATCACCTCCCTCCTCCTAGAGGTTATACCCCTTGCAATACAACCCAGCATCTTGTTGGCCACTGCTGCTGCATTCCTACACTGTGCTGAGTTGTTCATTGCTCCTGTAATGAGCACCCCTAGATTTTTCTCTTCCTTAGTTACAGCTAGCTGCACCCCCCGATGGTAGCTCCTCTTTGAATTCTTTGCCCCAAAATGCAGCATCTTGCATTTTGTGGCATTGAAACCAAGTTGCAAGGTGTCAGGCCATGTCTTCAGCCTTGTTAGATCTTCCTGCAATCCTCTACGCCCCCTTGGTCATCCACCACCGCTCCCATCTTGGTGTCATCCTGAGATAGACTGATCTTGCTATTTGCACCTACCAAGATGCCTGCAATAAATACCCCAACTAACACCGGCCCCAGCACTGACCCCTGTGGGACCCCGCTCTTCACTGCCCTTGGGGATGATAATTCACCTCCCACCAACATCCTCTGCTGCCGTCCGTGCAGCCAGTTCTCCACCCATTTCCCCGCCCCTGTGGCCCTTAGCTTACATGCTAGTCTCCCATGTGGCATTGAGTCAAATGTTACTGAAGTCCAGGTACAGGACATCCACCGCATGCTGTTTGTCCATTTCTCTAGTCACCCAGTCATAGTAGTCCACTAGGTTGGTCTAGCGGGATCTGCCCTTGACAAAGCCATGCTGCCGACTGTCCTGCACCCCACTGACCTCCAGCAGGGTTACCAGCCTCTCCTTCAGGATTCTTTCCATCAGTTTCCCCACTATGGATGTGAGACTCACTGGTCTGTAATTCCCTGGTTCATCTTTGGGACCACTCTTATGGAGTGGAACCATGTGAGCCATCCTCTTATCCTGAGGTACATATCCGGAGTCCAGAGAGGCTTTAAATATATCTTCCAATGGGCCTGCCAGCACCTCTGCCAACTCCTTCAGTACACTGGGGTGTATGCCATCCGGTCATGGTGCCTTATCCACCCTCGGTGCCCTTAACCCCTCTAGCATTCTACCTTCTGTGATTTCCCCATCCATCATCCTCTCCAGCTCTGATCCTATCCTTCCCTCAACCTTAGGTATTTCCTCCCCTTTCTCTTTAGTAAAAACCGAGCAGAAGTAATTAAGTGCTTCTGCCTTTTCATCCCCTTTTTCCACCCATTTCCCCTCCTTCTTAATCCTTACTATTTGGTCCATACAACCCCTTTTCTCCCTGATATACCTGAAGAAGTCTTTTTTCCCCCTCTTTAATTCCCTTCGCCAGCCTAAGCTCCATTGACGCCTTCGTTGCCCTTACTTCTCTGGTCACCTCCTTTGCTTCCTTCAGGTACTCCTCCCTGTCCTCTCCCTCCCTGTTCTCCTGTATCTCCTATAGGCGACTGTTTTTCTCCTCACCCTGTCTATGACACGCTTGCTCATCCAGCTAGGTTTCTTCGCCCTAGCCTTTTTACTTTGGGCCTTGCTGCAGGAATTTGTTGCCTCCACTATCCCTAGCTTAATGAGTTCCCAACTCTGATTCGTGTCCATATTAGGCTGAATTCTGTCCAGGAACCCTTGCACAACTTCACCCATCTTTTTGAAATCAGCCTTTCCACAACCCAGCACCTTTGTGCCAGACCCCCCCCTCTCCCTGCCCAGCTGCAACTGGAACCATACTATCCGGTGGTCACTCCCCGCCAGTGGTTCCTCCACCCTCAGATCCCTCACCCACTCCCTGTTAGACAGTACACGGTCAAGGGTATTCCCTTCCCAAGTTGGTTCGTTGACCAACTGCATCAGGAGGTTATCCTGGAAGGCGTCTAGCATTATCTGTTCCCTTCTACACTTGGTGGCAGGTGTCTCCTACTCCACTCCTGGCAGGTTGACGTTACCTACTATCACCACCCCACCCTTCTCACAGTTCCTCCGGATCTTTTCTGCCAATACCCTGTCTGCCTTTTCCGATTGGGAGGGTGGCCTGTACACCACCCCCAACTGTAGTGTCCTATTTTATATCTTGGATTTGCATCCATAGAGCCTCTGTATCTCCCTCCTCCCCTTCTTCTCTAACACACTTTAGTCCCTCGCTCTTGTATAGTGCTACCCCCCTCCTTTCCCTTTAACTCTGTCCTTGCAGAATAATCTGTAACCTGGAAGCACCAGGTCCCAGTCATGATTTTGGGTGGCCCATGTCTCGGTGATGGCTGACAAGTCTACCCCTCCCTCTGCCATGAGAATCTGTAGTTCTGAATTTTTATTCCCCAGGCTTCTAGCATTTAAAGATGCCACCCTCCATCTCCTTTCTTTCTCTCCTCCTCCTTCCTCCTCCTCTCCCTTTGTGGCCCTCTCTGTACTGTTTGCCCCTTGCCTTATCTCACTGTTATGGGGGTAAGCCCATATGGTTTCCCATCTTGAGGCCTCTGATCACCTCAATCCCTTCTGCCACCCCCCTCTCCTAGTTTAAATTCTCAATATACTCCCCAAACGTTTGCTTCAGTACTTTCTTCCCCTCTTCGTTTAAGTGCAGTCTGTCATTAGCATAAACTGCTGTCCTCCCAGGTCCCCCAGCCCATACCTTTTCCTGACACCAG
Source organism: Neoceratodus forsteri (assembly GCA_016271365.2). NCBI lineage: Eukaryota > Metazoa > Chordata > Ceratodontiformes > Ceratodontidae > Neoceratodus > Neoceratodus forsteri. Next base: position 105,374,060 of record CM057459.1, on the reverse strand, counting down.
GTACCAGCCATTCATTAAGCTCCTGAAAACTCAGTTTTCTTGAGATACCTGCCCTTGGGACTGGTCACCTCTGAGAAGGTAACTGATCTTCCTGCCCCCCACGCAAACTGAACCTAAATCCTCAAACCTCCTCTTCACTTCATCTACCATCCCATCAGCCAGGTCATTCGTCCCCAGGTGCAGAATTAGATTTATTTTTTCTCTGCCCTTTCTGGCATATTTTAGTACTGATTGCCCCACCCTTTCTGCCTTCATTCCTGGCATGGCTTCCACCCAGACCTAACTCTGCCTCTCTCCCGTGCTACCCCACCTGACCCCTCTCAGTATTGCGTCCCCTAACACTAAGATCCCATGCCTTTCTCCCCTTTCATCCCTCCCATCCTCCCTTTCCCTCTCTGTCCTAACTCCTCCTTCCTCTTACATACTGTTCCCCCCTTTTGCCCCTGTTGTACTACCCTCATCAGTACTCCCTCCTGTGCTCATTCTGTCTTGACACACATTAGGTTTTTTTCCTTCTCTACCCCCCTCTCTGTCCCATGTCTCTCTATTACCCAGGACTGTTCTTCCTCAGCACTTTCTCCCCCATCCGTCATTCCCATCAATGGCCAGTACCTGTTTGAGCCTATTGTATGCCTATGTGTAATAACTCTGGCCCCCATTCCTTTTGGCGCCTTATCTCCTGTACTTGTATCTCCCTTCTTTGTCCCCAGTGTGGATTGTTCTCTCCATCTCCAGTCCCTACTCTCGTCCCTTCTTCTGTTTACCCGGTTACAGTCTGTGCTTCCCATTTCCTCTTCTCTTTCTTTCCAAGACATTTCCCTTTCTAACTTTAAAATCTCATCCTCCAGCCTCCACAGCCTTTGACAAACTGGGCACTGTCCCAGCCTCCACAGGGTGCCCATGAATATAGCTGATCCACAGTTGTTGCACCCCACGATCCTCTCTCTTTCGTATCCACTACTCCTGTCCTGCCACTGATTCCCCCCCCCGCCCCCTTATGCTGCCACTGTCCTTCCCCGGTGCATCGCCCTTTCCTGTCCTTTCCTCCGACTTCCCCAGTCATTTTCGCTTATCCATTCTCTCCTCCCCCTACTCCCTGCCCACAGTTATTCTACCCATGTTGGTCCTGCTGCCCCCTGGCCCACCTACCTTTCCGCTGTCCCCAACCACCCCTCAAGTTGCCACACACCCCTCTAGTACGTTCTTCCCTGTCCTGCTCCATTTTCCTTCTGTGATGCTGCCCTAGCCCTCTTTATTACAGTTGAAGCCACTTAATGTGGTTGTGCTTAATGGTGATGTTCACTTTAAGGGGATGATCCCCCAGGCACTGATTAAGTGGCTGTACAACTGAATGGAAGTATCACACCTTTAAAGGGGACATAGGAATCCCTTTAATGGGGACGATTTTGTGGCTGTTTCCTCTGCTATCCTCTCATTATCACCTGCTAAGACACTTGCCATTTCACACCTAATCAGGTGCAGCTAATCAAATTTAATCAGTACATACTACATAAAAAGAGTCACAAACTGCTAATCGACATAGGCTGTGTGTCTTGCTGTTACCTGTGCACATTTATCTGTCCTGATGGAGTCTAAATGAGTGGATCTTCCTTGGCAGACAAGGGAGGTGTGGCTTTACTACGGGAGCTGGGTGTAAGTGTCCAATATTGCTAAACTCTGTACTGTTTTTAAACTCTTAACATTTTTTCTCAATAAAATAAAGTATCATTACCTAACTTGAGACATACAGCACAAAGTCACTAAAGAGCTGAAATCAGTATGTGCTGTTTTAGTGTTAATGTATGTTTCTGTTTGTTTCTCATGTTCATTTGCTCTGTTTGTCTCTGTACATTTGCGTTTTTTGGATCTTCTGTTATTAGAGAAGCCTGCTTAAAGGGGATAAAGGCCCATCCATGGAGGTGTCCCCTTTTAAGAGGCTTCAATTGTATTACAATGGTATAAGAGTCACAGTTATTACCCAATCAGCTTCAGATTCCCAGATTTCCCTTCTCACAGTACTAAATTCCCTGTACCTTGATTCTGCTTACTCAGCCACATGTCCCCAGAGTCACAGTTCCTTGATCCTACAGTAATCTGCCTCAGATTCTCAGAGCTCCAGACAACGTACCCCATAGCAGTTCTAGAATCACACTACCTTGATTTCATTTGACCAACCCCAAAATCACAGAGCCACAGTACCTTGATTTCACCCCAAAGATCCAGTATTATCCTACACAGTTCAAAAGACACAGTATCTTGCTCCCAGATGGAGTCCAGACAAATTTGGTGATCACAGACCCTTTAAGATTGGTTCTTTTTTTTCTGCACACCTTCCTTGCACCCCTGGCTATCGAGCAGTACCATAATTTACTTCATGACCTCACCTATTAGGTAGCTTACAGTGAAGTCTCTACTCAGTTTATGTCAGGGTGTGGTGTATGGCTGTGTTGCGTACTGCAATGAGATGGTTAATAGTGTGTGTATGCAGTCAGCCGGTACCATATAAATAATATCACAGGCTAACAGTATAAAAGGAAGTGATGGGGTGGGGGGGATGAGCCCCCTCCAGAGACAATCAGCTACACCAGCATACCCCCTTAGAAACACTCAGCTGTGCCACAAACTGCCCCAAACAGGTACCTTTCCAAATGAAGCCAGGAAAGCAACCTGGTACCAGTTGAAATCTACACTAAACTGGAAAATAAACAACAATAACAGTAATAAAATCAGCAAAAATCACTTCCCTGAAATGAGACGGATTCCATTCTCCCTTCCAGCCCTTTCTGAGAATCCAAAGGTAGCCAGCTGCAGCATTCTGACTTGGACCCACCTCCAGATTAGCAGTCGCTCTGCCAAGGCCCCAAACAATTAGCACTCTTCCCCCAAGCTACACGGCTAGATAAAAAAATAAAAACAGTTCCTGCCCTCTAAAGTTAGTGACTTAAAAAAAAACACAAGATAAGCAGAACTGTAGTCCAAGTAAAATCAGCAGTATAAAATAACTAAATAAGCAATGAGCTGGTTCTGCACTGAAATGAATCTGATTTCTACCTCCTGGCCTCCAGAGAAAATCGGCTACATTCCCCCTTCCCGCCCTTTCTGAGAATTCTGAGAATTGTGATGTAGTGGGAGGCAGTAGACCTAAATATGTCAGCTGCCAGGCAGAATATTGTTCCATACATTACACCTTCTAATATCAGGTAAACAATCTTCTAATTAAACAAAGGGGGGAAAAGTAACTCAGATATAAAAGGTAATGGCTGGCTGCTTGTCAAATCTAGTATTAGTTTTAGGCAGTACACTAGCTCTTTAAATTAAATATTTTTTATGTTCCCTTCACAGAGTCCCAGATACCAGTTGGATAACTTTAAAAAATGTGAGGGTTAGACACAGTTCAGTTTATCATTCAAATATATCTGCAGTCCTTTTTTTTCACATAGTCTTTATTCTCTTGCCCCTTTCTATTGGCCTCCTTCTGCTATTGAACCCCCGTCTCTTCAACCACCTCCAGGACATACTTCATCTGTTTCTTCCCTCGTGTGAGTGGGTGCCATGGATGGTGGTGGTGCAGTGTTTTAAGGGTCACACATCATTTTGCAGACGGGTTCTTTTCTGCCCATTACTCCCTTTGAGTCCGAGCCAGTGGTGTGCAATGGAGCACATGTAGACCATGAAGATGGTGCACGCTTTCAGCGCCCACCTTCTGATAACTGCTGCTGTACCACCTGACCACTGTCCCCCCACCTCAAAAGAGGAGGACCATTGATGGACACTAAATCCTTCTTCCCCCCCCCCCGACAGCCCCCAAGTGACCTTGATGCATTCCTGAACCCAGGTCGCCGGTGTGGTGTCTGGTTCACCCATGCTGGTGTGACAGGGAAATGGGTGAGAGACATTAGGGCGCCAGCACAATGCTGACAGCGATCATCGTGCCGAGCCATTGTACCGCCCGACCTCAATTGCGCCCAATGCACCGGGGCAAGTGTGGGCTATTTGCGGGGCCCTGCACCCCTGTACCCCCTAAAACTGTAATATAATTGCCTCCACATCGGGATGGGGCAAGTGGCACAACACCCCTACAGCACTGTCCATGCCGAGCGCTGTGAAATCTAGTTCACCAGTATGACGAGTGAGCTGGTTGCGGCGCCCATATTATGGCGTCCCTCTAACCATATATGGTGGTGTCCAGCACCTCAGCCTGGCTACAGGTTTACTGCAGCACTGATTTTCTTAGACAGTATTGTATGTGGCCCTGGGAGGGGGCCTTCAACACGCTGTTTTACAGTTCTATGCCTTTACCCACTGTACCTTCAGCCCAAACTATATTTTGTGTAATTCTTTCCTCTCTTTTCTTTATTACTGAGGGAAGTGACATAAAATAGAGAAAAATGGATAGGCAAGTGTGTGTTATGAATTTTTATTATTTTTTAGTTTTTTACACCCAAGGTGTGTGATGACCAATAAACCTCTCGAGCTTCGCTCTCGAGGTTTATGTGGTCATCACACACTGAGGGTGTGAAAAAAAAATTCATAACACACATTTGACTATCCTTTATTTTTTGTAATGACTGGTGCAAGGAGTTAGTGTTGAAGATGGTTTCCCAAGATTGTCAGTGTGCTACTGACAGGCTCGCATTCACTCACACATTGAGACACACACTCATGCTCTCAAACACTCACTCGCACACACTCTCACACTCTCTCTCTCTCTCTCTCTCTCTCTCTCATATTCACGCACTCTTGCTTGCTCACTCTCTCAAACTGACTTTTTTTTTTTTTTTTTACCTGTGACTGTCACGGCCCGTCCTGGATCACACTGCGTGTGTACCAATTCGGATGGGTGGCAGGATCAACCAGATATTTGTTTGAAAATTAAACAGCAGGATCAACCAGATAAATTATTACAAAGTAAACCTAAAGATTAGGAGGCTGCTGAAACGTAATGGCTCATCGGTACGTGGAAAGTGGAGCCACAATATTTATGATTCTGTTCTGCCTGTCCACACAGAGAGCTTGAGCCAGTGAAGTGGCTCAGTACAAGTGAGTGACAACGGAGGACGCTGCCGGTGAAAGAAAATTTTTCAAGATGCTATAATAACTCATATTTGGGTTATTACGGCATTTTGAAGAGCCTTGTAAACGGTGTGATAAAGGGGTTCACCAGTAATTATAACGAGATTACTGTTCCTTGGACTTTATTAACTTTTGCTGCTGGTCTTCACATGACATCATAATGCCCTTTTTATGAAATCATAATTATCTCCAGAACAACAGATTGGGATGTCATAACCAGAATTGTGACTGCAGAAGTAGGCAAGCAGACAGAGCAGGTATGAAAAAGATCCTGTTTCCTGCAGATGTCCTTACTAGTAAAACAAATTCTGGTCAGAGGCAGTATGGCTGTGGAGAGCTTTTGGGATGCATTTACCCATTATTTCTAATGAATTTGCACAGTGCAGATCTGCTGAGAGGCAGTTTCAATGTGGTTTTCCTTTTACACATTTTTGCAATGTATTTTCCTAGAATATGCTTGTTGATTGCTATATATTTAGCCTGGATAGTTCTCAGAAGAAATGGCTTCTTATTTTCGGGTAGTGGAGCACTGGCAGTAGGACGCTGGAATGTGTCATACATAGGCATGAGCTGTGTGCGGGCGATAACACCCAGTGTCCATACATCTCAGTCGCTGGCATGCGGATCCATCGTCCCGGTGCCATTGCACTGCTCGGTGCGGGTGACAGCCAATGCTGTACCCACTCACACAGGTCCTGGAACAGGTACATTAGCGCCAAACTCCAGTTCGTTTGTACACTTGGGGAACCACGGACGCACTATCCATAGCCTGGAGCGTACACTGCAAATGGCATTGCAGGATACCGCACCCCATGGCACCCAGGATATCTCAGCAGTCCGAAGGATGGTATGTTACACAGGAGAACGGGGGAGAGTGTGGGCCTGCAGCGGTGTATGACAGCAGGAAGATACAGCATCGACAAGGCATGCCTTGAAGGTATGTCAATTCCCTCTTTCAGTTTGCCAGGGACATATGGCTACATACACTGGTGGATCCGCAGCGTGTATTGTGCCCCAATGAACGGTACAGCCACTTTGGGATATTCCGGAGTGCAGGTCCCCGGCCCAGGTCCATTGCAATTGGCAGCTAGCCGTGGTAGGGTTTGGAGGGCAGTGTCAGTCTCCGCAACAGGTCAGGTGTGGGGGTAGTGGGGGTGTCTACGTACCAAGGTGGTGGGTGGGGGTCCTGTATGCTATGGATATGGACCATGGTTTTCTCTGGTGCAATTTGGTCCGGGGGGGGCCCTACACTATGGAGCTCTTCGGGGATGGAGTTGGATTGACGGGGATAGGAGGGGGTACCTCTAGTCCACCAGGGCTGCCAGGCTGCTGTGTACCTGGGTGCACTTCTGAAGCCTGCCTGTGGATGGCTGGCCAGGTTAGGTCAGCTAGCTATTCATGGTCTAACTGTGGGCTGTGCTGCTCCAGACTGCGAGGGGCTCATTCCCGCTAGTATGCCACAGCATGGCATGTGCCAGGAGCATCCTCAACACCACGGCATACTGTTTCTTTGCACCCTGGCCCATTCCCTTGTGGCCGGCGCATCCCACACGTTTGAGTATCATGCTGTGGCGCATTGTTGGAGTTGTACGGCACATCTCCCTTTTCCGCCGGGATGCGCCGCGCATCTCCTTTGAATATGGTGGCCCCTGGACTAGGCTTCCCTGAAGAAATACATTATCAAAATGGTAAAATCATGACCCCACTGAAAACAAGATATTGCATCTAATCTGGGACAGCTTGAGTAAATACAGTGCAAAAATGTGTAAATGAAGATCCCTAAGGCAATGAGATGTAGCATCTCCCCAGCGCTATCCAGGATACAAAATCTAGGATAAGAAATATTTAAAGGAAATCTACTCTAAACTGAACTTCAGTGTATTCACTGACATAAACAGTTTCTTGTTTTATAATGTATTAGAATGCAGTATTTATTTTGAATGTTGCGTCCATGAGGATGGGTGTGTGTGTGTGTGTGTGTGTGTGTGTGTGTGTGTTGTAGCTTAATATATTTTTTTCCCCAAAAAGCATAGTAGAAAATGCCTGCTGATTGCTACATATTTAGTATGAGTAGTTCACTGAAGACCTGGCATATGTCTGAGGCAGTGCTTATCAGATAGTGTCTTTAGAAGTTAAAAAACAATGTAAATTATAGATTTATTGGGAAAGGGATGACATTTATGAGGTATGAATCTTTCTTGAAAGATGATACATTCCCAAGTGAAACTAGTAGGAAGAAGCTGTTTAAATGCTAAGCATTTAAATGTGCAAGTTGTTGCATTCTGAAGGGGGTAAACAAATCTCCAGACCAGTTTAGTAGGCAACCAATATTTAACAAGCTGTTTCAGTTTCCTAATGGCATCTGATAAGCAGCTTGGAGCTATGTCTCCAACATTCTTAACAGAAAGAAGTGAGTATTTTATTTCAGTTGGCATGGAAGGATACTTTGAAAAGTCCAAAACATGTGTTCCACGATACTCCTTTTTTCCAGCTACAGATAGCAAGATGACTGTAGGCTCCGTCCACAGCCATAAAAATAAGGGCAACAATTACAAAAAAAAGGGTGAAATATAACTAAATTGTGTCTAGATATTGTGTTTTCCAGAGTTTCCCAACAAGATTGGGGGTTCTTTAAAGCCCTGTTACACTGCAAGCAAACATCCGGCATTGACAGATGCTTGTTTGTACTTAGCACTGTATACAAGAGTACTGTTAGATTTGTGAAGTCTCACTATCCGCATACATTTGTTTCAAGAACAGGACCTACTCCTGAGTCTGACTGGTCCATGACCCCACCACCCTCTCAGTAAAGAATTCCCCTCTAATGTCACCTCTAAATCTGCCCCTCCAGTTTTAATGCATGCCCCTAGTGGATTTGTTCTCGCTCAATCTGAAGATGTTGTCAATCCTCACCCTGTTTATGCCTTTCAAGTACTTAAATGTTTCAACCATATCCCCCCATCTCCCTCCTCTCTTCCAGTGTGTACAGGCCCAGCTCACCCAGTCTTTCTTCGTATGTCTTCTCCTGCAGCCTCTTCACCATTTTGGTTGCCCTTATTGGACCCTCGCCAGCCTGTCCTTGTCCCCTTGTAAGTATGGCCTCCAGAATTGTACCCCATATTCCAGGTGTGGTGTGGCCATGGTTTTATATAGTGGCATGATCACCCCCTTTCTCCTGCCTGCAAAGCCCCTCCCTATGCATGCCAACATTCTGAGTGCTTCCCCTGCTGCCCTGTCGCACTGACTCCCAACTTTCAGGCTGTCTGAGATAGTGTTCCCTAGGTCGCCTTCCTGATCTGTTACCCCCCCCCCAAGCCAGTATTTTGCCCTTGGGTTCTTACTTCTTATATGCATAATTCTGCATTTTCTTGCATTGAATTGTATTTGTCACCTTTCTGACCACTCCTCCAACCTTGCCAGATCCTCGCTTATACTTTCCACCATCATCATGGAATCATCATTGGCTTGTGTCACTTTTCAAATGCTGCTGTTATCATCTGGCTACATTCTAACGCTTTAGATTTAATTCTCTGCCTGCCAGACCAGATGCCTCTGAGACCTCTCCTCATCAGTCGTCGTCTAAACTTCAAAAAAATTACAAGTATTTACTTATTTTTTTCTTTGGCTGCCTTTATCTTCTGTTATTCTGTAATAAACCGCTAGTTAGTTAAGTTTTTTATTATTTTTCGCGGTTTCTCCCAGTGCGGTACAACCAAGGGGAAACCGGGATATTTTTAGTTAGTTTCAAAGTTTTCTGACCAAAACTCCGTTAGTATTAGCTTATTTTACTAAATGTATTTATTTTTTACTAACCGCTAAATCCGATTACAGAACCAGTAACTTAGGTTCTTTTTCCTATTGGTTCCCAGTTCCGATCGGAACATCTGTCGGTTCCTGAACCGACTGCAACCGCAAATAAACATTTAAAATTTAAAAGCTTTCATTGTGGTTCCCCTTTTTCATCGGTTTTTCATAATGTCAGAAAAACCTAAAGAAGAGAACCAGTGAACCTGGATTCATAAACTGTACACAATGTGATGAAGTGTTTGCCAAGGCAGACAAACACTCCCTGTGCATTGTCTGCTTTGGGTATGAGCATTTTAGAGTAAATTGTGATATTTGTAAAACCTTTTCTGAAAAGACTGTGGATAAATGTCTGGAAAGGTTTAAAAAGAAGGTTTCTATGCCTGGGGGTCCCTCAAGCTCTGACCAGTCGAACCCCCCAATCCTACAGGTACAACTGCAGAGCTTGTAACAGCTACCCCTGACTTGGGTACCCAGGCTTCTGGTAAAAGACCAAATGAACTGGCTGACTCTCTGGTTCCAGCAAAAAAGACCAGGAAAACTAAGCACATTGAACCCCTGCTGACCAGCATTTGGGGACTACTGCTGTGCTTGCTGCTATGCCTTCACCACAGGAAATTGCCCAGGCATTTAGGGTGGTTCAGTCCCTACAGGGGCTGCTACCTACCCCTGGACATCATGCTTTGGTGCAGACCCCTCCTATGCAAGCAGCAACCTCTGCCCAGTCCAGCAGCAGATGAAGTTTGAGGATTATGGGGAATTTGAGGAAGAACGTATAGAGCCAGAATTCTCCACTGACCAGGAGTTTGGCTCCTGTCCTAGGACAACATAGGATTATTCTTCTCACTTTTCCTTGGTAAGAAGGATAGCAGATGCATTAGACATAGCCACCAGTGAGGTTATAGAGGATGAAGAGGAGGCTGAGTATCTTGAAATGATGGGGTTCACACCCACTAAGAAACTTCTGCTTCCTGTAAACATATTCTTTAAAAAGGATGCTTTAAAACCTAGAAACATAGAAAGTGATGGCAGATGGGGACCAAAAGATCCATCTAGTCTGCCCTGAGTGCTGCCCCATTTTAGAATTTCTTAGAGACAATCCCCTTATGCCTATCCCAAGCAGATTTGAATTGCCCTACTGTTTCGGAGTCTATGACTTATGCAGGTAGGCTAGTCCATGGAGCCACCACCTTTTCCGTAAAGAAGAACAAACTTACACATTACCTTGGAAACTCTCTCCCTTTAATTTCATTTCATGACCCATGTCCTTGTGGAACTATTGATCAGAAAGAGTTCCTAGGTAGGGACTCTGTTTATGTCCTTCAGGAACTTGAATGTCTCTGTCATGTCTCCCCTATCTCTGTGCTGCTCCAGTGAGTAGATGTTGAGTTGCCGTAATCTGCTATCGTATGGCAATTCATAGAATAGTTGTACCATTTTTTCCTCTGTACTGTCTCTGGTGTATCCACGTCCTTCCTGCGATAAGGTCTTCAGAACTGTACGCAGTACTCAAGATGGGGCCTTACCAGGGACTTGTATAGTGGCATGATCACTTCCCTCTTTCTACTTGTGATGCCCCTTCCTATGCATCTCAGCATTTTGCTGGCTTTTTGTGCCGCTTTTTCATATTGTCCACTTTTAAGTCATCATAAATGATGACCCCAAGATCCTGCTCCTGTTTGGTGGCTGGTGGTTGGTCCCCTCCCAGATAGTAGACTGTTCCTTGGTTACTCCTGCCCAGATACATCACTTTGCATTTTTTTCGTATTAAATTTTAACTGCCACATGTTGAACCGTTTTTCTACTTAAGCAGGCCTCTTTTCATTTGTTCCACTCTCTGAGCAGTGTCCTGTCTGTTGCAGATCTTTGTGTCATCTGCAGACAGACTCACCTTCCCGCCCAGCCCCTCAGTAATGTCACTTATGAAAATACTGAAGAGTAAAGGACCCAGGGCAGACCCCTATGGCACCCCCATCCTCTGATGCTGCCCCGTTGACAATCACCGACTGGTTCCTCTGACTAAGCCAGCTACTAACCCATGATGCCACTTCCTGTCCCACTCCTGTATGCTTTAGCTTATTTAGTAGCCTTCAGTGTGGGACTGAGTCGAAAGCTTTGCTAAAGTTGAGGTAGATAACATACACGGCTCCACCCGGTCCACTATCTTAGTCCACTATCTTAGTAACCGAGTCAAAAGACTTGATCAGAGTAGTCTGGCAGGACCTTCCCGCTGTGAAGCCATGTTGCCTGCTGTCCAGCCTCTTCCAGGAAAGTTAAAATTCTTTTCTTTAGTAGGATTTCCATAATCTTGCTTACCACCAAGGTGAGACTGACAGGGTGGTAGCTACCTGCCACTTCCCTGCTCCCTCCTTTATGTATGGGAACCACTGTTGCCTTTTTCCAGTCTTGTGGAACAATTCCCCTTTTTCAGGGATCGACTAAAAATATCTGCTAGAGGTGCTGACAGTTAATCCCTAAGTTCTTTCAGTATGCGTGGGTGGATGCCATCTGGCCCCATGGCTTTATCTGTCTTTAGTCTGAGTTAAGTCCTTACCCTCTCTACTGTGAAAGGGCTTGTGTCTGCCTTCCCTTGTGCAATTATTAACCCCTTCAGTGGTGTGCCAATTTCTAGACTCCTCCTTTGTAAAGATAGAGCAAAAGTACTTATTTAAGACCTCGGCCTTCTCTCTGTCTTTTTCTATCTTCTTCCCATCACTGCTTATTAGTCTAACAGTACCACCCCTGTTTTTCCTTTTGTCACTTATGTACTTAAAGGTTTTTTACCTCCTTTTACGCCCTGTGCAGTTTCCACCTCTGTTTATGCCTTTGCTGCTCTAATCACCCTAGAAGCCTCCCTCAAGTTGCCTTTGTAAGCATGCCTATTCTTGTTGCTATTTGAGCCTTTGTGTTTTTTGAATGTTAGCCTCCTTGCTTTTACCACAGCTGCCACCTCTCGTGAGCCAGAGAGGATTTTTCCTTTTACTTGTCTTACTAACCAGTCTGAAAAATTTGTCAGTGACCTCTGCAATTGCCTCTTTTATGTTAGTCTGGCATACTTCCACTCCCCTCTTGGTTTACTCTTGAGGATATCTTTAAAGCGTATTCTCATCTAATCAAAATCCACCCTTCTGAAGTCCAGGACCCATGTCTTACAGTGATTTGTTTCCTCCTTAGTACTGACCTTCTGTCCTTCTGAAGTCCAGGACCCGTGTCTTACAGTGATTTGTTTTCTCCTTAGTATTGACCTTGAACCAGACCAATTTGTGGTCACTTGTCCCCAGGTGGCACCCCACCGCCATTTCCTTGACCTTGCTGTTGTTTGTGAGCACCAGATCTAGGACTGCATTTTCCCTAGTGGAGGCTGTGATGTTGATTGAGTCCAGCACCTTGCAGGGTGTCCAGGAAATCTTTACTTTTGTCTGTGGATGCCGTGCAGGAGGACCAGTCTACGTCTGGGAGGTTGAAGTCCCCCATCAGTATGACTTCTCCTTTTTCTGCCATTTTTACTATGCTTTCCAACAAAGCTTTTTCTGCCTCTGCCCCTTCTTGGGGGGGGGGGGGCCTATAAATCACTCCCAGTCTGAAGGCTGTTTGTGTACCAGGTTTGAGAGTGACCCATAGAGCCTCAGGTTCTCCCTGAGTTCTTTGGACTTCCATGACCTTTATGTCTTCCTTTATATACAATGCAAACCCCGTGTCATCCCTCTCTGTCTTTTCTGAATAACCTGTTACCCAGGATAGCAACATCCCACTCATGGCTCTTATTTAGCCATGTCTCAGTTACTGCGACCCAGTCTAGTCCTGCTTCCACCATTGTGGCTGAGAGTTCTGGGACTTTGTTAGCTAGACTCATGGCATTTATTACCATTGCCTTCCATACACTGGCATCCTTCTTCCTTTGCTCCCATGAGTTTAGTTTTCCATGAGTGACGTTACCGTGTTCTTTTTGCTTTCGCCTTTGTGGTTGATTGAGGTGTCCTTGCCTATCTCGGGGGGGGGGGGCTGCTTTCTTGCTCCCATCTGACCACCACCTCCCAACTTTCTACTTTAAACTGCTGGCGAATATGTCAAATTTTTGCCAAAGGCCTACACCCTCCTTGGTAAGGTGAAAGCTGTTGAATTTAAAGTATGCCCCCTCCCAGAATTCCATCCAGTCGCCGATGGAGTGTCATTTTTCTGAGCACCAGGTGTGGAGCCATGCATTTAGTTCTTTGATTTCAGTGATTCTAACTTGTCCCTGCCCTCCTCCTTTCTCCCATACTGGGATTACCTCCGAGAAGGCCAATTACTCAGTTGTGAGATGTGCTCCTTGACCTGTTCGGCGGACTGGCTGGCAATATCGTTCATGCCTAGGTGAATGACGATGGCCCTGATATCTTCCTCCTTACACACGTATTTCTCAAGTTGGCCTGCAGCCCTTTTTGCTGTGGCCCCAAGGAGACATCTGACCATTATCTCCAGTTGGTTGGTCCCGTTTAGGTGTGATTTGACCCCTCGAATCATGGAGTCCACCAGAATAAGCAGTTTTTTCCTCCCCTTATGGAAGTGTTTGCCCTTGCGGGTTTGTCCTGCCGATGTGGGTGATGCAACAACTCCTCCTTCCTTGAGCCTGACTCAGTGTTCTTATGCAAGTGTTGTTGCATCTTAGACCCTTGGCTTCAGCAACAGGTTGGTTCCTTGTATGTGCTTGCCAGCGGGGCAAACCTGTTTCACAGCTGAATCTGCATTTTATGACTTTGCAGACCCCCAACTGTGTCCCTCCTTTGGATAAAAGGCTGGACAGAAAGTACCAACTGGATAGGGAAGGGGTTGAATTTTTGCTCACACACTGTGACCACCAGGGGGTGGTGCAAACTGCAACCTGTAACAGGGCAAAGGTACCATTATCCTCTCATCCTCCTGATAAAGATTCCCGGAAAATAGACAGTATGGCTAAGAAAGGTTATCTGTCTGCCTCTCTGGCTATCAGGCAAGCCAATTACCAGGCCTATGTGGCCCAGTACCACAAATCCCTGTGGCAGTCTGTCCTGGTTATGTCAGACAAAGCTTCGGATAGCCTCTCAACAGATCTTATGGAGACTGTCAGATTTGGTTTGGAAGCAGCCAAATACCAGTTCCAGATGGCTGCATATTCTAATGACACTGCTGCCAGATGGTTGGTGAATACAGTTACCTAGAGGAGGTTTGCATGGTTAAGAGCCACAAACCTGAATCAGGATACACAAACCAAGGCCATGGACTTCCCTGTTGAGGGTAACTCCCTATTTGGAAACCAGAGGCCTATTTGAAGAAGGTGGACGAATACAAGGCCACCTACAGGAGTAACTCTGCCAAAGAAAGGACCCCTCCCTTCTCTAGGCCCTATGGAAGGGGAGGCAGGGGCAGAGCTGCCTATGGCAGGCCTTTTTACCAGGCCCAGGCTGTTACATGACCCCAACAGTACCCTCAGCAGACGGGTACTTGAGGGGACGAGGCAGAAGGGGGATCCAGGTGTGGTTCCCAGGCTGGTCAAGCCCAGCCACAGCCTAAGCAGGCTCCCTGACTTTCTTATCCGGGCTGCCTCCCCACTACCAGTAGGGGCAGATTAGCTCACTACCTCCAGGCTTGGAAAGGCATTACCACGAAGAAGTGGGTCCTGGAAATAGTGAGTCAGGGTTTGTGCCTAAGTTTCAAATCTTTACCACCTCTCAGAACCAGAGTGTTCAAACCAGCTTCCAATTCAGAAAGGAAGCTTCTGGAAAAGGAGGTTCAAAACCTGCTGTTGTCAAAGGCAGAAGAGCCTGTTCCTCCACAGCAAAAGGGGAAGGGTTTTTACTCAAGATACTTCCTCACAACAAAGAAAACTGAGGAGTGGTGGCGTATTCTAGACCTAAGATTACTGAACAGGCACCTGACAAAACCAAAGTTCAAGATGGTGACCTTAGCACTAATTCTGCCAACACTCCAAAAAGGAGACTGGTTGGCATCTCTGGACCTAAATGATGCTTATTTCCACATCCCCATAAGAGAGTCTTGCAGAAAGTACCTCAGGTTCAGACTCCCTTCAGGTCATTACCAGTTTTCAGCCCTGCCATTCAGGCTCACTTCAGCTCCAAGAGTGTTCACAAAGTGCCTGGCAGTGGTAGTGGCACACTTACGATGGTTGGGTGTCATAGTATTCCCATACATGGACAACTAGTTGGCGGTGGGGAAACTCTCCATAACAGGTAAGGGAACATTTGCAGCTCTCTCAGGGTCTCTTAGAGTGTTCAGTGTTTCTGATAAATCTCAAGTCTGTCCTTCTCCCTGCACAGGTGCTGCAGTTCATAGGAGCAGAGTTGAATACCCTGGAGGGCAGGGCCTACCTGCCTCTGGACAGGGTAAGTAACATTGTACAGATTGTGGGCTCCTTCAGCTTGAACAGATCAAAAACTCTAAGACAGTTTCTGCAGTTACTGGGCCATATGGCTGCAGCCACAGGCATAGTCTTGGGGTTCAGATTTCAGGTGAGGGACGTGCAGTTCTACCTCAAGGCACATTGATGCGAAAGAAGGGACCCCCTCTCAAAGCTGATTCCAGTAACAAAAATGTTACTGCAGGCCCTCCAGTGGTGGAAAAATAATAATAAATTTTATTTAATATAACGCCTTTCAAATATCAAGGCGCTGAACAAATAGGTAAAAAGTCAGCAAATAAAGTGAATATCAGTAAAATTAGCAAAATTCAGAATAGGCTTTACCCCATAAAAAGGTCTTTAATACCTGCTTAAAGCACCCCACTGTCCTGCACTCCCATAGCTGACGGGGCAGAGAATTCCAGAAGGTAGGGGCAGCAAACCCAAAGGCAGGCGCCCCAGATGACTTTAAGCTAACCCTCGGAATCTCTAGCAACCCCTTCTCAGCTGAGCGGTGCTGTTGCAGCGGGGTGTAGGGAACCAGGAGCTCTTTCAAGTAGTCGGGACCCTGTCCGTGTAGGGCTTTGTAATTTAATAGACCTACCTTGAAGGTGATCCACTACTGAACAGGCAGCCAGTGCAGATCGCGCAGCACTGGGGTAATGTGAGATCTCCTAGATACTCCAGTCAACAAATGTGCAGCAGCGTTCTGCACTAGCTGCAGGCAGCGGATATCAACCCCTGGAAGCCCTAAGTAAAGGGAGTTACAGTAGTCGAGGCACGAGGTCACAAAGACGTGGACCAAAACAGGCAGATTGCTAGACGGAACAAGATGCTTGATCCTGGCAATGTTTCTAAGATGGTAAAAAGCCAGCTTGACGACTGCCGACACCTGATGACGAAGGGTCGGCCCATCGTCAAGCACCACTCCCAGGTCACGTACCTGCTCAGAGGTAAGGATCTGAACCTCCCCCCCCCCCCCAGGACTAAACCAGAGGGGAGATCAGTCCTCAACCCCTCTGTCCTGTGATCAGGGTCCACCACCAAAACCTCAGTCTTTCCTGCGTTCAACTTTAAACCACTAGAACTCATCCAGTCTTGGATTTCCACGAGGCAGCAGTTCAATACTGAGATAGCACTAACCTGGTTGGGGGCAAAAGTCAGGTAGAGCTGAGTATCATCAGCATAGCAGTGAAACCTCAGCCCATATCGTCTTACAGTGTCTCCAAGGGGCAGCATGTACACTGCAAATAACATGGGAGACAGCACCAAGCCCTGAGGTACCGCTCAAGGCAGAGAGAAAGACTCAGAAGAAAATATTCCCGAGACATCTCTCTCAGTTCTACCGGCGAGGAAAGATGAAAACCATCTGAGAACTGTCCCCGACAGCCCACAGATGAACCTCAGGCGCTCGAGCAGAACCCCATTATCCACAGTGTCAAAAGCTGATGACAAACCAAGGAGTACCAAGATGGAGCGGTTTCTCCGATCTCTTGCCATCAGGAGACATTGAGCACCCAAACCAGAGCAGTCTCAGTACTATACCTCTTACGAAAACCCGATTGGAGAGGTTCGTATAAATTATGGATCGTTAAATGGTTCTCCAGTTGAGCTGCCACAACTTTCTCAATAACGTTTCCGACAAAAGGAAGGTTAGAGATAGGTCTGTAGTTTGCTAGATTCTCCGGGTCCAAAAAAGCTTTCTTCAGGAGGGGTGTCACCACAGCCTCCTTCAGGGAGCTAGGAAGCTCACCCAATTCCAAAGAGCACCGGACAATCTGAGCTAAGACCAGGCCGATAATATCACTACAACCCAAAATCAGGGAAGTAGGGCCCAGATCTAAACTACAGCAAGTGGGACACATCCCCTGGGCAATCCTCATAATGTCAACGAACTCCGGCAGAGCAAAGGTACTCCAGGAAACTGCGGGCTCTGTGACTAAGCACCGACCAACAGCATCCCCCATAGATCGAGTCTGATGGAACTCTTGCCTGATGTCAGCCACCTTGAAGCCAACCTAAGAGAAGGGGTTCCTTTCCAGCAAGAGTCCCCATCAGTGGTTCTCGCAACAGATGCATCACTATTAGGGTGGGATGCCCATCTGGTGGATCACACAACCCATGGTACATGGTCAAGTGCAGAGTCACTCCAGCATATCTGTCTACTGGAACTCAGAGCAGTGTTGCTGGCCCTGCAGGACTTTGCCCCACTAGTGCAGGGAAGGGTGATACAGATCAGAAGAGATAATACCACCACAATGTACTACATTGGCAAGCAGGGAGGAACACGGTCAAGCCATCTGTGCACAGAGGCCATGAAAATATGGAACCTGTCCTACTCCTTGGGTGTTTCCCTTCAGGCCATTCATCTGCCAGGGAAGGACAGCACCTTGGCAGATACTCTCAGTCAAATCAATCAGGCCCATCACAAATGGGCCCTCAACAGACAGGTCCTAGAAACAGTTTTCAGAAGGTGGGGTACCCCAGAGATAGCTCTCTGCATCCCACAAGTACGACCACCTGCCACAGTACTGTTGCAGGCCACCAACCCAAGGGACAATTCCCCTGGATGCTCTGGCCTTGGGTTGATCAGTGATGCACCTGTATGCTGTCTCTTCTTTCCCTTTGGTGTTCAGAGTTCTAATCAAGCTCAGATCCTAACCAGCATCAGTGATCTTGATAGCACCAGATTGGGCCAGGCAACCATGGTACTCTCTGCTACTTTCTGTGTCTGTAGCCAAACCGATATATCTTCCTCGGAGGCATAACCTGTTAACCTCCAGTCAAGGGAGGATTCTGTACTCGAATTTCAGATCCCTCAGACTCAAGGCATGGTTCTTGAGGTCTTAGAGTATGCAGGCTTGTATCTCTCAGACAGTGTTCTGGATATTCTCGGGGGATAGAGGAAACGCTCTGCTAAAAAACCTATGCTTCAAAATGGAAGAGGTTTTCAATCTGGTGTTCCACCAATGATGTGGTACCAGCACAGGCAGGATTCCAGCTTTGCTGGATTACCTTACCCATTTGCATTCCCTAGGTTTGCAACTCGCTACCTTAAAGGTCCACCTGGTTTCAGTATCTACTTACATCTCAGCTGGATAGATGCTTCAAACAACATGAAGTCTTGCTGTATTCTGACATATGCAGTGATCCCCAACCGATGAACTGCCCTGGAGAACAAAGAGTTAACTTTCTATGCAGAGCATAGAATGCTGAGCTCAAGCTCGGTTGGAGTCTCTGTCTGGAGTGTTTCAAATACAAACCGTCAGATTCTTTACTCCGCCTCACTGAACGGTCGCTCCGGAGATTTCTCCTTCAGTTCGGTTCGAAAGTCAGTGAAAGTGTCAGTTTTCGTCGGATTTTTAAACCGAAAAAGTTATCCGCATAGTCTGTTCAGTCTCTGTCTGTGGTGCCGTGAGTACTAGATAGGAACTGTGCTGTTTATCTTCCTGGACATAAGTCTCCACCACTCATTCACACTAGTGGGATTAGCGCCGGAGGCACTAGGACCCATCGGGAGCAAACATTTTGCTGGAGGGTCGGCGCGAGAGATGGTGCCGCGAGGCATGGCGCCACGAGCAGCGGCTCGAGCGGCAATGACCATCGGCGGCGACCCTCAACCGCCTCAGTTCCTTTTTCCATGGCCGAAGTGCGCTTCGAGTGACGACGTCAGCCCTTGTTAGAGTCAAACTTCAAACTAGCGCATAGTTTTCAGTTTATTTTTGTAACATTATCTCGATAGTAGTATAAGCAATTTTATTCTATTTTACGATTAAATTTTCTAATATTTTAAATTTAACACTTAAGAAGTCTCGGCCTACTGGACGAGGTGGAGCCATGAGCAGGTCAGGTGGCGGTAGGGAGACTTACGTATGAAAACTCTTCAGTCAGCGGGCTGGGTCGGGTCAGCCTCCTTCTCCTCAGCGGGGTTCCGACAGCGGTCAGTCCGATGCCGGGGGATGGCGGTCCCCGTCGGCATAAAATAAGCGATCGCATTCGCTGCATTGAAGCCTCGTACTGTGACCCCTAGGTCAAAAGAAGGCATCACTCGAGGGTCACCCTCTGGTATGTCTGTGCGTCGACGGTCGGTTATCGTAGCTAGTTGCCGTTCTCCTTCTTCGGAGTTGCCAACTGCTGGTGACCGTCGTCCTCGACATCGGAGCCCCTCCCCGCCTGTAGGTAGGGCTCCAGATGAGCAGTTTCATCAGTGGGCCGCTCTTATGGAGCGATGGGCTCGGAGGTTGGTTCGCCTGCCTGGCTCGGTTGCCATGGAGCCCTCAGGCTCCTCCAGCGATCGGGTAGGGCGGTTGGACCTTCCTAGTCGCGCGGCGCCTTCTTCGGTGCCGGTGACTCCGCGCTTAGGTGTTCCCCCCCCCTCACATGGCTGCGGCGCAGGGGGCCACACCGATGCCCTTATCTCCTGTTTTTTTCCTTCTCTAGCTTTCCAGGTTCCTGGGGTGTTTCCGGCGCCTTCCGCAGGGTCTGTTGGCTTGTCGGTGCCGTTTTCGGTGCCGCTCGGCCTTGCGGCGCCGTCCGTGGCGCCGCCTGCGGTGCCGTTGGGTCTGGCGGCGCCGTCGGCGGCGCCACTTGGTCCGGCGGTGCCGCTTGCGGTGCCGCGTGCCTCTTCGGCGCCGTGCCCCTCTGCGGTGCCGTTTTCAACCCGTTTTGCCTTCTCGGCGCCGGGGGCCCTCGGGGACTCTCCTTGTTTCTCTTCTATTTCCTCCTCTCCTAATTTTCACTCCTTTCCTGTCCAAACAGTCCTTTCTGGACCATCAGGAGATGATGTTGAGCCTGACCCAGACCTTCAGTTGGGTGATGAAGTGGAGAAACAGGATCTTTCTTTGCTACAGAGCCTGTGGTGAGGACCTGTCCTTTAAGTCTCTGTTGAAGAACCTGAGATCCACTCTTTCTCCAGACTACAGACATCGATCCTGGGAAGATATTAAGACTCCAGTACCTTCATGCTCGAGATCCCTACGGTTTGACTCCTCAATCCAGCCTTCCTTGAGAGCTGTCTCAAATGGTATGGAATAATCCTGCTCTTATTCCCTCAGTGGCTAAATCCATTGATAGAAGTATTCAGCTCCCAAGGATCGTCCCATTTTGGCATCCCAAGCCTTTGCGGATCCTATTGTAGTCCTGGCAGAGAATGATAAGGTCGTTCTTCCTCAAACTACTACAGCTCGACCTATTAACAAAGTCTCGTAAGATTGATACATTAGGTAAGAGAGTCTTTGCTCTCCACTCTAAGTATACGTATTGCCAGTTATCAAGGCTATTTTCTCAGTATGGTATATCCTGTGGCACTCTTTGAAAAGAATGGTTGAAGCTCTTCCGGATTCGGACTCCAAGTCAGAGCTTCTTCTGACCGTTACTAGGGTATTGGGTCAATAACCAACAGGTCAAAAACGCTGTGGGCCTTTCGACACTGCTTCTCGCTCAGCAGCCGCCGTTGTTTGTACTCGGCGCCATTCTTGGCTCGCGTGCTTCTGGCTTCACGAATGATGCTCAGCGGCAGGTAATGGCGCTGCCCGCTGATGGCTCCTTTCTTTCGGTCCTCAGGTGGAACAAGCCTTAGAGGCCACTCAGAGACTAGGTCGGCCATTAAGTTGGCCAGACCTCCGCCTGCTCCTCTGGGGGCATGTGAACAGGCGTCAGTTTCATAGTCGTCCGTCCTTCGAGGCAGAGGGGGAAGCTTCCGCAAAAGCCAGCCTGCCCAACCTCAAAAGCGCCTTGAAGCGCGGGGCCTAAAGCCCCAGCACCACCTATGAATGCTGGCCCAAGTTCCATCCACATTGCCGAGGTGGAACTTTCTCCTCTGGTGGAGGTCGTCTGATGTACTTCTACAACCAGTGGAAGTCCATAACCGGACAAATGGGTCCTTCGGATAATCGCAAAGGGTTATTCTCTCAATTTTTGGAAACCCCGAATTGTCCTCCCAGGCGACAACCCAGGTTGTGGCCTCTCAGTCAGACCTCCTCACACCGAGATCCAGGGCCTTCTAAGCAACAGGGCAATAGAACTGGTGCCCCGCATCTACGAACGGGTTCTCCCATTACTTCCTGGTTCCAAAGAAGTCTGGGGAATCGCCCCATTCTAGACCTCAGAAAGTTAAACAAATTTCTCCCCAGGGAGAAATTCAAAATAATTCTAAGGTACCCTGTTACCCTTGCTGCATCAACACGACTGGCTGGCCTCCCTGGATATGCAGGCGGCTTACCAGCATATCCCCATCCACCCGACCCACATAAGTTCCTCAGGGTTTGTAGCTCTGGGTCAGCATTATCAGTTCAGAGTCCTGCCTTTTGGGCTATCCTCGGCGCCGCGAGTCTTTACAAAGTGTTGTGCAGTTCTGGCGCATCTCAGGAAGATCGGACTCCAGGTGTTTCCCTACCTGGACGGTTGGCTTCTAGCAAGCCCTTCCAGCCAAGGGACGTTGGAAGCCGTGCAAACGGCTTCTCGTCTTCTGACGTCCATGGGAATTCTGCTGAATTTGAAAAAATCACAACTGCAGCCCTCCAGAGGCTCCTTTTCATAGGGGCGCTTCTAGACACCTCTTCCGTGAGGCTTTCCTTCCAGAGGACAGAAGACTGGACATCTCCGGATGGCCCGTTACATCAGGAGAACCAATCGGTTTACAGCTCTCTCGATGCAGCATGTTGGGTCTCATGGCGTCCTCGGTGTTCACTGTACCCCTGGCCGGTTGCACAAGAACCACCCAATGGATGCTCTCCACTCAGTGGTCTCCGACCTCTCACCCCAGTCTTATCCCATCAAGGTGGCGGAGCCCTTGAAGGTCTCTCACCTGGTGGACTCAAGAAAGCAATCTCCTGGAAGGGTTCCCCTTTGCTCCCTGGATCATCAGATCTCCATCACCACAGGCGCATCGCTAATGGGATGGGGGCTCACTGTCGCTCCCTCACACTCAAGGTGTATGGACTCAGTTGAAACTCTTCTCCACATAAATGTCCTGGAGATGAGAGCAGTCCTCTACGATCCGAGCTCTGAAGGATATCCTTTGTCACAAGAACATTCTCCTTCAAACGGACAACAAAGCTGTGATGTATTACATCAACAAGCAAAGGCGGTGCTCATTCTTACCCCTTTGCAGGAAGCAATGAGGTGTGGGAGTGGTGCTTGGAGCACAAGTCTCTGATTCAGGCGGTTTATCTGCCAGGTATACAAAACTATCTAGCAGATCACCTCAGCAGAGCGAGGCAGACCCTCATAGTGGTCTCTCGATCCAGCCATAGCTCGGTCACTATTAGAAGAGTGGGGACTCCAGACCTGGACCTTTTGCATCCCCACTCAGCATAAACTGCCTCTCTTCTGCTCCAGAAATCCAGGGCCTGGCATTTTCTGTCAGGATGCGTTCAGGCTGCGGTGGACAAAGCGTTTTCTTCGCCTTTCCACGCTCCTCTAATCAGAGAGTTCTCCTCAAGTTCAGTCTCGGGACCAAAATGATTCATTGCTCCCTCCTGGCCTTGGCAACTATGGTTTCCTCTGCTCAACAGTGTGTTGGCAGCCTCTCGAGACCACTTCCTTGCAAATCAACCTTTGACTCAGGGTTCATTGGTCCATCCCAACCTGAAATCACTTCACCTTCATGCTTGGCTCCTGAAGAGGTAGAAGTGAGATCGATTCAACGTCTCTCGTAGAGTCTCGGACATCCTTCTGGCTGCTTGTGAGCCAGCCACCCAAAAACGTCGCTTCCAAATGGGCAGCTTTTCTCTCTGGTGTGCAAAGTCCTCTTGGAATCCCTTTCCTGTCCTCCTGACAAGGTTCTGGAGTATCTTTTGACCTATCAAACTCAGGTCTCCAGTACTCCACAGTTAAAGTTCACCTTAGTGCCATCTCAACGTTCCATGAGCCAGTTTCTTCCTTGACTCTGGCTCAGCTTCCTATGGTGAAGAGATTTCTTAAGGGGATTCTTCATACCAGACCCCCTGTTAGGCGTCCAGTTGCAACCTGGGACATTAACCTGGTGCTGGACATGCTCACTCGGAAGCCTTTCGAGCCCCTAGCTACCTGTGAGCTAATATTTCTTACCTGGAAGACTGCCTTCCTGGTGGCCATTACCTCAGCCCGGAGGGTCTCGGAGATTCATGCCTTGGTGACGGACCCTCCGTGTACTGTATTCCATAAAGACAAGGTAGTTCTCCGTACTCATCCTAAATTTCTTCCCAAGGTTGTGTCAGAATTCCATCTAAACCAACCTCTGGTACTTCCCTCTTACCTCGCTAATTTCCAAAATGAAGCGGAACGATCTCTTCATTCCTTGGATGTTAAGAGCCTTGCAGTTCTATTTAGATAGAACCAAGAATTTCATAAGACTCAGCAACTGTTTGTTTCTTTCAGCGACACCCGGCTGGGTCAACCCGTCGCTATTAGATGCATCTCATCATGGTTAGTGGCATGCCTTCGACATTGCTACTCCATGGCTCAAGTTAAATTGGAGGGTAAAAGTACGCTCACTCTACTAGGCGGTCGTTGGCATCTTTAGCGGAGATTCGATGTTCAGTGCGGATATCTGCAGCGCCCTACCTGGAGCTCAGTGCACACTTCGTTAAGCATTATGCACTGGATGTTTATGCCAGGTGACATTCGCGTCGTCAGAACTATCCTTAATGGGCTTCTATCTTAGATCGTGAGCTCTGGCTCTCCTGCCGCCGCTTTGGGGATTATCAGCTTGGTACTCTCCACTAGTGTGAATGAGTGGTGGAGACTTATGTCCAGGAAGATATGAAAATTACGACTCTACCGTAATTCTTGATCTTCTTGGACGAGTCTCCACCACTCATTCTACCCTCACTCCATCCCGAGCTCACCGCTGTGTTGGTCTTCACTCCTCAAATCTTTAGGCCGTGAGGACTTCTTTGCTGACCTTTCTTACACGGGTCGTCGGACTATCTTCTGTCCGTTTTTAAGGTTAGATTTACTCTTTCGTTGGTGCGCTGCACCTCCTTGGTAAAAAGGTACTGAGGCGGTTGGAGGGTCGTCGCCGAGATGGTCATTGCCGCTCGAGCCGCTGCTCGCGGCACCATGCCTCGCGGCGCCATCTCTCGCGCCGACCCTCCAGCAAAAAGTTTGCTCCCGATGGGTCCTAGTGCCTCCGGTGCTAATCCCACTAGTGTGAATGAGTGGTGGAGACTCGTCCAAGAAGATCAAGAATTACGGTAGGTACGTAATTTTCATTTCTGTGTGGAACTTGTAAAAGTGTGGTCGGTTCACCTGAACCGACCATTTGATAGTGAAATTTTGTGTTTTACTTAGTGTGTGATTACCAGTTCTTATTGGTTCTAAAAAAAATCTGTTTTACTACATTTTTTTCCAATACCTGTGACACGGCTAGGAACCGATAAGGGTGTCTTGCCTGGCGGTTGCCATAAAAAGGGTAAGTTGGTTAGGTTGGCCATGTCTGAGAAACCCAAGAAAAAAAACGGGCCCACTGGGTTTCAACACTGCAGTGAGTGTGGGGAGGTCTTTGCTAAGGCCGATCCCCACACCACCTGTGTTTATTGTCTGGGGTTTAACCACCTCGTTTCAGACTGCCAAATATGTGAAAATTTTCCCAAATCTCCCCTTGAGAAGAGATTAGGTAGACTGAGGGAAAAGGAGGCCGAGAAGTCCGCTGACCCGGATGGCCAGCCCAGTTCAGTTGCGACCGAAACAGAAGGAGTGCCCTCTGACCAGGGTGATACTTCTTCGGACAAAAGGAGAGCCAATTCCGAGGGATCGGTTCCGACAAAAAGAAAGTGTAAAGAAAAATCGTCCAGTTCGGATCCAAAGGTTCATGTTCCGACTGCCGAAGAGATAGCCAAAGCGATTCAGATTGTGGAATCGCTTCGCCCGGTTCCTTCCGATCTGGCACCTTCTGGCAGGGGCTCGGTTCGGTTGGTTCCCCCGGTTCAAGATTATACCCTGGAAGATTTTTATGAACTGGAGTTTGAAGAGGAAGGGGAATTTGAGGATCATGATGGTAAAAGTGAAGGTCTGGATGTGCCTGTGGAACCGGACATCTTCCCAGACAGACCTTCAGGTGTTTCCCTTCCTAGGCTTTCTGAGTCCCCTTTTCACTTTATGTTCTACAGAAAGGTAGCTGAAACCCTCCAGCTTCCTATGGAGGAGGCATTGGAGGATCAGGAGGAGCCTGATTATGTAGAGATGATGGACATCCCAGAGTCCAGGAGACTGTCTATTCCCCTCCACAAATCCTTGGGGAAGCAGACACAAAAAATTCTAAAGTCTCCTAACACCATACCTCCTGTGAATAGAAGAATGGACAAGAGGTATACTCTTTCAGGCTCAGATACGGAGTTCCTATACCAACAATGCAGCCATGTTGAGTTGTGCAGGCCGCTGCCTGTGACAAAAATACTCCTTGGCTTCACACCCCAGACAAGGACTCAGGAAGATTGATGCCATGGCAAGTAACAGTATATGGCATCCTTTTGGGACTCAGGCAGGTGAATTATATGGCCTATAGCCGGTACCAGAAGTCCAGGTGGGACATTGTACTGGCACTGGCAACAGAGCCTCCCCAGCTAGCCAAGGAGCTGGAGGAGGTGGCTGCAGATGGGATTGGCATCAAAGTACAATTTCATGCTGCTGTGGATTCCACTGATGTGTCATCAAGAGTCATGGCTACATCTGTGGCTCTTGAGAAATAGCTTGGCTCAGATGTACTAGCCTCTCACAGGATACTTAGGCTAAGGCCATGGATTTTCCTGTTGTGGGTAATTCTCTGTTTGGGAGCAGACGAGAATTACATGAAAAAATGGACGAGTACAGGACCACTTATAGGAGTGCTCAGGCGAAGGAAAGGCAGGCAACTCCTCAAAGGCAGCAGTCTAGGGGCAGGGGCAGGCCTTTTTACCAAGCTCAGGCCTCTTCTCCTTTTTCGTAGAGGGGGTTCTTCAGAGGGAGAGGCAGAAGGGGGATGAGCAGGGCTGCATCCACCCCTCAGCCTAAGGCCCCTGCCAAGCAGACACCCTTATGTGTCTGCCCGGGTTGACTGTCCTATTCCAGTAGATGGCAGGCTGGCTTACTTTGTCCAGGACTGGAAGTCTATTACATCAGACAAGTGGGTCCTGGAAGTAGTAAGCCAGGGACTGGTTCTCCGCTTCAAAAAATTTCCGAAGATGAGAGCCAGATCTTTTCCACCTGCAGGTCTCTCAGAAACCCTTGCACTAGAGACAGAGGTTTCATCTCTTCTGGCCTTAAGAGCCATAGAGAGAGTTCCTACCCTCCACAGGGGCAAAGGTCTGTACTCCAGGTACTTCTTTACCCCAAAAAAGACAGGGGAGTGGCGACCCATCCTAGACCTAAGATACCTGAACAAACATCTTTTAAAGCCAAAGTTCAAGATGGTAACTCTGGGAATAATTCTTCCCTCCTAAGGCCAGGAGACTGGCTAGCCTCCTGTCACCTCAAAGATGCCTATTTTCACATTCCCATGAGGTGCTCCCACAGAAAGTACCTCAGGTTCGGAGTTGCCCTCAGGCCATTACCAGTTCAAGCAATGCCCTCTGGTCTACACATCAGCCCCAAGGGTTTTCGCAAGTGCTGCAGTAGTGGTTGCCTTTCTAGAAGGCAAAGATTTCTGTCTTTCCATATCTGACGACTGCGCCTGTAGTGGGCCAGTCTCCAGACCAAGTCAAGTCAGACCTGCAAGTGACCCATCAAGTGCTCACTTCTCAGGATTTCTTCTCAGCATTCCCAAGTCAGTTCTCGAGCCAGTGCAGCTCCTTACCTTTATAGGGGCAGAGCTGGATACTGTCAAAGCAAGAGCTTCTTCCTCTGGAAAGGGCAAGAGTTCTTGTAGAACTGGCTTCTTCCTTCGCTTCAGATGTCTCGACCAAGCGAGGCATTCCTCCAGCTCCTGGGCCACATGGCAGCTTCTACAGCAGTGGTCCAAGGGCAAGGTTCCAGATGAGGGATATTCAGTTCCATCTGAGGGCCTTTTGGTCTCAAAGGAAAGATTCCCTACCAAACTGATTCCTGTGACTCAGACCCTGATCCAAGCCTCCAATGGTGGCAGGATCAGGACAACAAAGGCAAGGGTCCCATTTGCCACTCAGTCTCATTCAGTGGTCCTTACCATGGATGCTTCTCTTCTGGGTTGGGGAGCCTATCTGGGGGCCCTCACTGCCCAGGGACTGTGGTCCCCTCAGGAATCCCTTCTTCATATCAACCTGCTGGAACTCAGGGCAGTTTTTCTGCCCCTGAAAGCTTTCTCTCAGTTAGTGCGGAACAGGGTGGTTCAAGTCAGAAAAGACAACACCACCACAATGTGGTACATCAACAAGCAGGGAGGCACTCAGTCTATGGCCTTGTGCACAGAAGCCATGAAGTTGTGGCCCCTGACTTATTCCCTGTAGGCCTCTCTGATAGCAGTTCACCTTCCAGGGAAGGACAATGTGCTAGCAGATGCACTCAGCAGGATCTCTCAGGGCCATCACGAATGGTCCCTGGACCCTCAGGTGTTGAAAGTGATTTTTTCAAGGTGGGGCACTCCAGAGATAGATCTCTTTGCAGCCCCAGACAATCACCAACTTCCTTTCTTTTGTTACAGACCCCCAGTCTTGGGCTCAGTCCCCTTGGATGCTCTGATTCTGAACTGGGAAGGGAAATTTCTGTATGCCTTCCCTCTTCTGTTCAAAGTTTTAGTCAGGATAAGGTCACAGCCTTGCAAAGTGATTCTGATTGCTCCAGACTGGGCCAGACAGTCCTGGTACCCCCTGTTGCTGTCCCTAGCAGTCCATCTTCCCCTGTTTCTTCCCAGGAATTACAACCTGTTAACCTCCTCTCGGGAGGATTTGGTACCCCAATCTTCAGTCTCTCAATCTCAAGGCATGGCTCTTGGAAGAGTTAGTTTGCAGGTTTGGATCTGTCTCAGGGGGTTCTGGATATTTTCAAAGCTTCTCGAAAGCCCTTCACCAGAAAGACTTATAACTCCAAATGGAAGAGATTCAGCATTTGGTGTTCCAAGAACCATATTTCTCCAGATACTGCTGAGTTGCCTACAGTTCTGGATTATATTGTCCATCTTAATGGCCTAGGCCTCAGACCAGCTGCTCTCAAGGTACACTTGTCAGCTGTTCTTCCTCACTTTCATCTCATCCTGTATTCTGTAAATTTTTTAAAGGATTGCTTCATACCAGTCCTCCCTTTAGGGACCCTGCCCCTGCCTGGGATTTAAATGTTTGCATTGCTCAAGTTATGCAACCTCCTTTTGAGCCTATGTCCTCAGCAGAGCTTAAGTACTTGACTTGGAAAACTGTGTTCTTGGTAGCCATTACCTTTGCCAGGCGTATCAGTGAATTACAGGCCCTGTCAGTGGAACCTGATTTTATCTCCTTTCATAGGGATAAAGTGGTCCTTCGAACCAATAGAAGGTTCTTGCCCAAAGTGGTTTCAGACTTTCACCTGAACCACTCTATGTCTCTCCCTGTTTTCTTCTCTGATCATTCTTCCTCAGGAGAGGGGAGGCTACACAGTTTAGATGTTAAAAGGGCCCTTAGCTACTACTTCAAACAACATGAAGTCTTGCTATATTCTGACATATGCAGTGAGTTCCAACCTTCAAACTGCCCCGGAGATGAGAGTTAACTTTCCATGCCAGGCATGGAATGCTGAGCTCGAGCTTGGTTGAGACTCTGTCTGTTGATCTTCAAAGTCAAACCGTCAGGTTCTTTACTCCGCCTCACTGAACAGTCGCTCCGGAGATTCCTCCTTCTGTTCGGTTCAATTTGTCGGTTAAAGTACCGCTTTTCTCGGTTTTCGACCGAATTTAAACCGTAACCTGTCGGTTCAGTCTCTGTCTGTGGTATTTGTGAGTACTAGATAGGTTTTATTTTATTCTATTCTGTGTGGAACTTGTGAACGGTTTATCGGTTTGGTTTGAACCGATCAAGTTGTTTAAAAAATCTTAAATTGTTCTGTGGTCTGTGTGGGCAGGGTTCTGGGCAGTGGGATGTCCAGGGGTCCTCACTGAAGGGTCGGAGGAGGCAGGCTGAGAGGAGAATAAAGAGTAATTTCAAAAAAAAAAAAATCTTAATTTGTGCTTTTAGAGTGTGGTTACCGGTTCTTATCGGTTCTAAAAAAAAACGGATTTTATTACGGTTTTTTCCACGACCCGTGACACGGTTGGGAACCGATAAGAGGGTCTTGCCTGGCGGATTGCCATAAAGGGTAAGTTTGGTTGGGACTGGCATTATGTCTGAGAAACCCAAAGAAAACCGGACCCACTGGGTTTCAACAATGCAGTGTGTGTGGGAAGTCTTTGCCAGGCTAACCCCACCACCTGTGTTTATTGTCTGGGTTTGACCACCTCAATGCAGACTGCCAGATTGCAAAATTTCCTGCAGCTACCTAGAAAAGAGAGCTGGTAGGCTCAGGAAAGGAGGCAAAAGTCCGCTGAACGGATGGCCAGCCGGTTCGGGTTCAAACTAACCAGGGTGGTGCCCTCTGACCAGGCAAGACTTCTTGGCAAAAAGGAGAACCGATTCTGAGGAGTCAGTTCCGCTACAAGAACTAGAAAAGAAAAATCAGCTGGTGTGGAGCCAAAACTTTCCTCTCCAACCGCTGAAGAAATAGCCAAAGCGATCAAAATTGTTCAGTCGCTTTCCCCGGTTCCGACCGAACTGGCACCATCAGGCAGGCACTCGGTTCGGCCGGTTCCACTAGTTCAGGAGTATGATTTAGAGGAATTTTATGAACCGGAGGAGGAGGAAGAGGAATATGAGGAAAGTGAATGTGGATTTGAAAGTCTGGATGTGCTCATTGACCCAGACATCTCCCCAGACAGACTTTCAGGGGTGTCTCCTCCTATGCTTTCTGAGTCCCTTTCCCGTTTCATGTTTTATAAAAAAGTGGCTGAAACCCTCCAGCTTCCTATGGAAGAAGCTGTGGATGACCAGGAGGAGCCTGACTATGTGGAAATGATGGATATCCCAGCGTCTAGGAGGCTGTCTATTCCTTGCACAAATCCCTTGGGAAACAGACATTTAAGATTTTAAACACTCCTAACACTATACTTCCTGTGGATAAAAGAATGGACAAGAGGTATACATTGTCAGGCTCTGACATGGAGTTCCTTACACAACAATGCAGCCATGTTGGGGTAGTGCAGGCTGCAGCCTGTGATAAGGCAAATATTCCCTTGGCTTCACACCCCCCCCGGACAAGGACTCCAGGAGGATTGATGCCATGGCAAAGAAACAGTACATGGCAGCATCCTTGGGACTCAGACAGGCCAATTATGTGGCCTATACTGCTAGGTATCAAAAATCCAGATGGGACACTGTTATGGCCCTAGCAAAACAGAACCCTGGCCAGCTTGCCAAGGAGCTGGAGCAGGTGGCTGCTGATGGTATTGAGGCATCCAAGGTGCAATTCCATGCTGCAGTAGACTCCAATGATGTGTCATGGCTACATCTGTGGCACTTCGAAGAATGGCTTGGCTCAGATGTACTAGCCTGTCACAGGATACCCAGACTAAGGCCATGGATTTTCCTGTTGTGGGTAATTCTCTGTTTGGGGAGCAAACAGAGAATTACATGAGAAAATGGATGAGTATAGGACCACCTATAGGAGTATGCACAGGCCAAGGCAGGCCACTCCTCAAAGGCAGCTTCCTCAGGGGTAGGGGCAGGCCTTTTCAGGCCTTTTACCAAGCCCAGGCCTCCTCTGCTTATGCCCAGAGGGGGTTCTTTAGAGGAGAGCAGATGGGGTACAAGCAGGCCTGCTTCCACGCCTCAGCCCAAAGCCCCTGCCAAACAGGCACCCTGATGGGGTTGCCAGGGCCGATTCTCATCTACTGGTAGGGGGGGCAGGCTGGCTTACTTTGTCCAGGACTGGGAGTTTCTGACATTAGACAAATGGGTCCTGGAAGTGGTAAGCCAGGGGCTGGTTCTCAGCTTCAAAAAGTTTCCAAAGATGAGAACCAGATCCTTTCCACCTGCAAATCCATCAGAGGCACTTGTCTTAGAGGCAGAGGTCTCTTCCTTCCTAGCTCTCAGAGCTGTGGAAAGGGTTCCACCCTACACCAGGGCAAAGGTTGTACTCAGTACTTCTTACCCCAAAAGACAGGAGAATGATGGCCCATCCTGGATCTCAGATACTTAAACAAGCACCTTTTAAAACCAAAATTCAAAATGGTGACTCTGGGAATTATTCTACCCTCTCTAAGGCTAGGGGACTGGCTAGTGTCCCTGGACCTCAAGGATGCCTACTTCCATATTCTCGTCAGAAGCTCCCATCGAAAGTACCTCAGGTTCAAGCTGCCCTCAGGCCATTACCAGTTCAGAGCAATGCCCTTTGGCCTCACCTCTGCTCCAAGGGTATTCACAAAATGCCTGGCAGTAGTAGTTGCTTCTCGAAGAAGGCAGAAGATTGCCATCTTCCCTTACCTGGACGACTGGCTCATAGTAGGCCAGTCCCCAGACCAAGTCAAGTTACACTTACAGATAACTCAGCAACTGCTCACTTCTTTGGGTTTCCTTCTAAATCTTCCAAAGTCAGTTCTAGAGCCTGTCCAGCTCCTCACCTTCATAGGTGCAGAGCTAGACACAGAGAAGGCCAGAGCCTTCCTTCCCATGGACAGGGCAAGGACCCTGATTTCTGTGGCCTCCTCATTCACCCTGCAGGTGTCTCGACCAGCAAGGCATTTTCTACAGCTCCTGGGGCACATGGCTGCTTCTACAGCAGTAGTGCAGGGAGCAAGATTTCAGTTGAGGACATTCAGTTCCATTTGAGAGCCTTTTGGTCTCAAGGAAGGACCCTCTGACCAAATTGATCCCAGTAACTCAACCCTGATCCAGGCCCTACAGTGGTGGCAGGATCAGAACAATCTGAGACAAGGGGTCCCCTTTGTCACTCAGTCTCACTCTTCGATCCTTACTACAGATGCCTCCCTCTTGGGTTGGGGGGCTCACATGGGCGACCTCACCACCCAGGGGTTGTGGTCCCCTTAGGAATCTCTGCTCCACATCAATCTGTTGGAACTCAGAGCAGTATTTCTAGCACTTCAAGCTTTTTCCAGATCTGTTCAGAACAAAGTTGTACAGGTCAGAACAGACAACACCACCACAATGTGGTACATCAACAAGCAAGGCACTCGGTCTACGGCCTTGTGCACCGAAGCAATGAAGTTGTGGTCTCTGGCTTACTCCCTGAACACCTCCCTCACGGCAGTTCACCTCCCAGGCAAGGACAATGTCCTGGCAGATGCTCTCAGCAGGATTTCCCAGGGCCATCACGAATGGTCACTGGACCCCCTGGTCTTGGAGGTGATATTTTCCAGATGGGGCACCCCTGAGATAGATCTTTTGCAGCCCCAGACAATCACCAACTTCCACTTTTTGCTGCAGGCCCCAGTGTTGGGCTCAGTCCCCTGGATGCCTTAGTTCTCAATTGGGAAGGGAAGTTTCTCTGTCTTTTCCCCCTTTCCCTCTCCTGTTCAAAGTGCTAGTCAAAATCAGATCTCAACCCTGCAAGATGATCCTGATTGCTCCAGACTGGGTCAGGCAGCCCTGGTATCCACTCTATTGTCCTTAGCAGTCCATCTTCCCCTGTGTCTTCCCAGGAATTACAACCTGTTAACCTGTGCTCAAGGGAGGGTTTGGTACCCGAACCTCAAATCTCTCAATCTCAAGGCCTGGCTCTTGAAGAGTTAAGAGTTTACTGATTTACACCTCTCCCAAGGTGTAATGGATATTCTGAAGGCTTCTAGGAAACCTTCCACCAGGGCTACTTATAATTCCAAATGGAAAAGATTTTCCATATGGTGCTCTGGGAAGCATATTTCCTCAGAATCTGCTGATCTGCCCACAGTTCTTGATTATATGGTCCACTTAAATAGCTTGGGGCTGAGACCAGCTACACTGAAAGTGCATCTGGCAGCTGTGTCTGCTTTTATTTCAGCAGGTAAGCCATCTTCTCTTTCAGCTCACCCTGTATTCTCCAGGTTTTTCAAGGGATTGCTTCACCAACCCTCCATTCAGGGACCCTGCCCTGCCTGAGACCTCAATGTTTGCATTGCTCAGCTTATGCAACCCCTTGAGCCTTTGTCTTCAGCAGAGCTAAGTACTTGACTTGGAAGACTGTGTTTCTGGTAGCCATCACTTCTGCAGAGCCTATAAATGAATTACAAGCTTTGTCAGTGGAGCCTGATTTTATCTCCTTTCATAGAGATAGGGTGGTCCTCAGGACTAACAGGAAGTTCTTGCCTAAGGTGGTTTCAGATTTCCACCTTAATCAATCTATGTCTCTTCCAGTGTACTTACTGATCATTCCTCCTCTGCAGAGGAGGCTGCACCAGTTTAGATGTGAAAAAGCCCTTAGTTACTACATAGGCGTACCAAGGGTCACAGGTTTGACTCCCTCCAACTGTTCCTCACTTTGGTGAGGTTGGTAAGAAACCTGCCCTAAAAGATCCATTGCCAGGTGGATTGTCTCTTGTATCCAGTTTTGCTATGAAAACTGGTAGAGTTCCTCCCTCAGGCCTGAGGGCTCACTCTACCAGAGGTACAGCTGCTTCCCTGGCTGCTGCCAGGGACATCCCTATTCTAGAGATATGTCAAGCAGCTACCTGGAAAATAGTTCACACTTTTACCAAGCATTACTCCCTGGACATCCAGGCTAGGAGTGATGCTCGGTTTGGCACAGCTGTGCTTCAGAGCCTATTTCCTAAGTAGGTTCTGTCCCTCCTCCATGGAGGTATTGCTTTGTAGTCTGCATATGTCAGAATATAGCAATACTTCATGTTGTTTGAAGAAAAAATTACTCACCTTAGTAATGTTGTTTCTTCTAATGGAGTCTTGCTATATTCTGACCCCCCACCTGCCCCTCTCAGAACCTCTGTTTTTGGGATGTGGGTGGGCAGTGCAGTGTTGGCACTTAGTAGGTGCCCACATTTTTGGTTTCACCCCTTCTTTCTTGGGGTGAGTTGGTGTTGTGGTTTTCATTTTTTGGGTCTCCTGACTTGAGTCTTTGTTTTGGGACCAAAAAATGTGTTTTATGTTTAGTAGCCAGTTGGCTAGTGTAGGTTTACAGCTTCCACACAGGACCTTAGTGAGTTTAGCTCGTAAAGATCTGACGGTTTGAGTTTGAAGATCAACAGACAGAGTCTCAACCGAGCTCGAGCTCAGCGTTCCATGCCTGGCATGGAAAGTTAACTCTTTCATCTCCGGGGCAGTTCGAAGGTTGGGACTCACTGTATATGTCAGAATATAGCAAGACTCCATTAGAAGAAACAACATTACTAAGGTGAGTAATTTTTTCATGGAGTGTACCAAGGGTCACAGGTTCGACTCCCTCCAGTTGCTCCTCACTTATGGAGAAGTGGGGAAGGGCAAACCTGCCACTAAGAGAACTATTGCCAGGTGAATTGTATCTTGTATACAATTCTGCTATGAAAAACTGGGAAAGATCCCTCCCTCAGGCCTGGGGGCTCACTCCCAAGAGGAGTGGCTGCTTCCTGGCTGCTGCCAGGGATATTCCACTCTTAGAAATCTGTCAAGCAGCCAACTGGAAAACAGTCCATATTTTTACCAAGCATTACTCTCTGGATATCCAGGCTAGGAGTGATGCTCGGTTTGGCAGAGCAGTACTTCAGAGCCTATTCCCAAAGCAGGTTCTGTCCCTCCTCCATGGAGGTACTGCTTGGTAGTCTGCATATGTCAGAATACAGCAAGACTTCATGTTGTTTGAAGAAAAAATTACTCACCTTAGTAATTGTGTTTCTTCTATTGGAGTCTTGCTGCATTCTGACCTCCCTCCCTGCCTCCCCTCTCAGAACCTGTTTTTGGGAAGTGGGTGGGCAGGTGCAGTGTGGCACCCCAGGGGTGCTCCTTGTTTACACCCTCTTCCCTTTGTTTGGGTGTTGATTTTCTTACTGTTATTTGTATTAGATTGTTTTTTGTCTTTTGGGTTTCCTGACTTGAGTCATCCTTTGGGAACCCAAAACTTTTACTGCCGGTTGGCTAGTAGGGATTTTACAATTTCCACATAGAATTTGTAGTTAGTGGGCTCGTAAGAATCTGACAGTTTGTGTTTGAAACACTCCAGACAGAGACTCCAACCGAGCTCCAGCTCCGCATTCTATGCTCTGCATAGAAAGTTAACTCTTTGTTCTCCGGGGCAGTTCATCGGTTGGGGATCACTGCATATGTCAGAATACAGCAAGACTCCAATAGAAGAAACACAATTACTAAGGTGAGTAATTTTATCTTCTATGGCATCAGATCATATTTTCAAGAGGTTCTTTATAGGGCTGGCTCATCTGCACCCCCCTCATAGGGAACCGGTGCCAGCTTGGGACTTGAATGTCTGTATAGCCAAGCTCATGGGTCCCCCATTTGAGCCTATGGCCTCAGCTCATTTGAAATATGTCACATGGAAAACAGTTTTCCTGGTGGCAATAACCTCTGCCAGAAGGATCAGTGAGCTTCAGGCTCTGTGCATTGATGAGGACTACATTTCATCCACCGAGACAAGGTAGTCCTACGAACAAACAGGAAATTTCTTTCCAGGGTGGTTTATGATTTCCATTTGAACCAGTCCATTACCCTACCAGTCTTTTTCACTGAACATTCTAGTTCAGGTGAGCATAGACTTCACAGTCTGGATGTCAAATGAGCCCTTAACTACTACATGACAGTTACTAAGGACCACAGACAGGACAGAAAACAGCTGTTCCTGACTTATGGGGATGTAGAAAAAGGGAATCCAGCATCTAAAAGGTCCCTTTCTCACTGGATAGTTCAGTGTATTCAGTTCTGCTACTCCAAAGCCGGAAGAGAGCCCCCAGCAGGGCTGTGGGCCCATTCTGCAAGGGGTACAGCTGCTACTATAGCAGCAGCCAGTGGTGTCCCATTAGTGGATATCTGTAAAGCAGCTACCTGGAGAACGGTGCACACCTTTACAAAGCACTATAGCTTGGACACTCAGTCCAGAGATGATGCCAAGTTTGGCACAGCAGTTCTGCAGAATCTGTTTCCAAAGTAGGTTATGTGCCCCACCTCCAAAGGTACTGCTTCGTAGTCTGCAAGAGTTAGGAATATTGGAGAATTCCTGGGGTGAGAAGAAAAAAAATTAACATAATAATCTTGTTTCTTCCAGGGTCATTCTCCAATATTCATAACTCTCCAACCCTGCTTCCCCTACTAGAACTAATGGCCTCTGCACTCCAAGCTGAACAACTATATGTGTGAGGGTGCCACACACTGGCATATCTGTCTTTTTGAGCCTCTTGAGCATTGGTTACCCCTTCTTCAGGTGATTCTGACATTCAGGGATGGATCTGTGTTTTTTTTCCTCCAGTTGGAGGTTTATTTGATAGTTTAGTGTTGTTGTTTAATGTTCGTTATAGTTCCTCGTGGGGCCTTACTTGCAGGCTTCCATGAAATCTGAAGCATGAGAAAGTAGGCAGTTGATAAGGGCAGCATGACATGAGCCAATGATAATTCCATCATTAGCATACATTCTATCTCCGGGCAGTTCTGTCTTAAAGGCTGACTGCAAGAGTTATGAATATTGGAGAATACCTTGGAAGAAACAAGATTACTATGGTAATTTTTTCTTAGACTAGTTTTCTGTCGTATGAGTTCTTGAAAATAGAAAAGCAAAACAAGTCACTGTCACACTCCTGATAATTATAAAACCTGCCTTTTCTTGCAGGTGTGCTTTATAGGCAGAAGCAACGTTGGAAAGTCTTCACTGATAAAGGCTTTATTTTCTTTGGTCCCTGGTATCCAAGTGAGAGTATCAAAAACTCCGGTATGGAATGATACGTTTTGTTACAGTTGTTGGTATGTTTATTTGCTTTACGGGTAAGCACACTGGAAACAAGTTCCCTCATCAGGTGTGACTCACAAAAAACAGTACATAACAATACAATACAATAAGACTTCTACATAATTATTCATACAAAAAATAGGGATACAAATTTCACGTCTTATAAAAAAAAAGGTTATTTAAACATTGGCATTTTGATAAGATCTAAAAGTGCTGATAAAGAGAAGTAGAAAAGGATCTGTTTGTGGTTAAATTTCTTATTTCATTTGGAATTTAATTCCATATTTTAGGAGCTGCATATGTAAAAGACCGCTGACCACAAGTGGTTCTCATTAATGGCAATTTCAGTGTTTCGTTATCTATCCTATCCCTGGACCAAAAGTTCTGGTCATGTCTCTGTAAAAGACCAGATAAGTTCTTAGGAACTCCATCCCTGATTACTTTAAATGTGAATTTAGCATATAACTATTTGAAATTTAAATCAACTGGTAGCCAACCCATATCATTCAAGACAATACAATGGTGTGTTCTCTGGGGGGCTGTTAATGCAAATTTCCCCAGGAGTTGCAATAAAGCAGATTTTTTCTGGACAATACAAATAGATGCATTGTCCATAATATGGGAAGCGTAATTGACAAATGGAAATAAACATTTCTTGGTGATAGCCACTCTAGTTTCAGATGTCAAGAAAGACTTAAGTCTATATAAAGCACCAACTTTAGCATGAATCTTGGAGGTAATTTTTACTAAATAAGGTTCAGAGCTCAGTATTGGATCCAATAATACACCCAAATACTGAAAGTTATCTACATTTTCATGTATTATGCCATCAGGAGCAGGAATTTGCAAGTTCCTCCCCTAATCCCTTAACTTTGCTTTAGTACCAAAAACCATTGTTCTAGGGACATGGATATGTTGTTCATCCACACTGTCTGGCAGGTTCCTTGCCGCTTTAAATCTTGCCGGAAGGTCTTCAAGCTGGCTCCTCCCACCCATCCGGGTGGTAAAACTCTCGGCTCCGCCCCATGACGTCAGATCTTCCTTACCGCTTGGAAGCTCAGGTTCCCTCCTTAACGCTCTGCATGTAGGCTGGATCCTAATTCTTTGGTTCACCGAAACTTATTTTAAAATTTTCAAGACTTGGTCAAGTTTCTCCTTGTGGCTCGCGATGGACAAATCGACTTCGGTTCGGCGCATGCCCTTGTGGGCAGAAAATGTCAAGCGGACCGCACTCCGTGCGTCTACTGCCTCGGCCTAGAACATGACCCGCAGGGCTGTGAGTTATGCCGTTTGTTTTCGGCCAATGTCCTGGAAGACCACGCTGCCCGGTTACAGCTTGGGCGCCCCGAGAAGCGCTACACACCGGTGAAGTCGAAGGAGGCCCGTTGGGCAGTTACCGCGGCGGCTGGCTCAGCTGAGCAACTCGAGCAGATGATCGCCCTCGAGGAGGCGGCACAGGCCGCATCGTCCTCTTCCTTGGTCACGGCATTTATCCCGCTCTTTCTGGGTACCTCGTATTTAGCTTCTTTTAAGGAGCTTTGCCAATCCCTTTCCACAAAGGGAGAGGGGCCATCGGGACATTCCTCTCGGTCCAGAAAGAAGGACCCAAAAGGTAAGTCCCATCGTCGGCGTTCGTAGGAGCGGAGAGTCCCCCTTCCCGGACAGTCGACACTCGACTTCGGTCGAGGTTGCAGCTAAGGCCGCTAGCTTCATGGCGTCCCCGTCAAGCCAGCTGGCAGAGACACCCGTCGACGCAGTCGAGATTTTTCTTGACCCGTCGGACGGGCTGTCGACTGGTGAAGCCGAAAACCCTTCTTCTCCGGTTCCCCCGGTGGAGACCGAGGACTTGCCTGCGCCTCCAGTGCCGCAGTCCCCGGTTAAGGCTTCTGAGCCGAGGGAAGAGCGGGTGTCCCCGGCCCCTTCCCAGACTCCTCCTCGGAAACACCGAGGATCTCGGTCTCAGACATCGTCTCGGTCCAGCCGATCCCGCCGACATCGGCGGTCTCAGTCTCGGCACCGAAGTAAGCGGCGCCGCCGCTTGTCCTCGTCTTCCTCCTCGGAAGAGGAGAGGCTCCGGCGCAAGTTGCGTCAGTGCTACGAGGACCTGATGTGGCAGCAGTTACTTCTGTCCAGGAACAAGCCAACGCCGTTGCCTTCCCCGGCCATCAAGTGGCTGTCACCCGAGCGGCTGAAACAACCCCTCTCTGTAGCCGAGGTGCCCAAGCCTGGGCCGGTTGTTCAGCCGAAACCAGCTGCCCAACCGATTGTGCTGGAACCTCCGCCTCCACAACCGAAATCACGGCGCCACCAAGGACTTTTGGTCGGGTCAGGCCTGCCCCACAGGTTGTTGGTCACCCTCACTCCTAACCGTCCTCGGCAGGTGGAGGGTGGCTTAGGCCCCAGGCAGCTCTTCGTGGACTCCTCGGAGTCCGACGACGACTCCTCCCTGTTCTCCAGGCCCATTGACCTGGAGTCCTCTGGGGGCCAGTCGATAGATGAAAGCCCATCGTCCTTCATGGGTTTGCTTCGGCTCATCTCGGAGTCCACCAGGATGCAGCTCGAGCCCGTATCCAAGCGGGCCAAGTATACCCTGACGGAGATACTGGACCGAGGGGATTCACCCACGGAGGCCTTTCCGGTGGCTGAAGCCATTGTTGGCCCAACAGGAGCTCTGGCAGCGGCCTGCTTCCTCCTCGCCTTGACCAGGATGGCCAGAAATATCACGGTCCCTCCGGCTCTTTGCCCGTTTTGGAACACCCCTCTGCGAGGGTTGGTCACCGACAGCATTTCCGGCATTCCAGGAGCGCTCGGGATGTGGACAAGCCCCTGACAAGGAGTCCAAAAGCTGGACTATGCTGGGTGCAAGGTGTACGCTGCGTCCTCCCTTGGCCTCCGCCAGGCCAGCTCGGCCGTGCTGATGGCACACTTCTCCCATGCCCTCATGGGCTCCCTGGATGAGGTAATCCCTCATCTCCTGGCCGACCTGCAGACCATGGTCCGGCAGGTACGGGACCAGGGTAGGGCAGTGGCTAAGCAGCAGCTCCAAACGGCTCTGGACATTGGAGACTCCTGTGCCAGATCAGTTGAGGCCACGGTGGCCATGCGCCGCAGAGCATGGCTGAGGATATCCACCTTCACGGCGGATACCCAGCACAAACTGGCGGATGTCCCTTTCTTGGGGACCAATCTCTTCGGCCCTGGAGTGGAAGGTCACCTCCAGCGGATCGAAAAGTCCAACGCCACTCTGGACTCGGTCACCTCTGCCCAGAAGGACAAAGGCCACCGACAGCAGCAGCATAAGTCCTTTCGTCCTTCTGCGCCTGCGGCACGTCTGACCCAACAGCACCAGCTTCAGGGCCAGCAGGCTCGCGCTTGTTATCCCAAACCCAAGCCCGCGGCTTCCTTCAACAGGAAGCAAGGAGGTAAAGACCCAGGAGATCCCTCAGCCGGTCCCTCCTCTAAGCCTGTCCAGTGACAGGTTGAGGGGTGTCGCTCCCAGCCTCGTCGTTCTTCCCATGGGGGGACGGCTCCGCCACTTCCTTTCCGCTTGGTCCGTTATCACCATGGACCGTTGGGTTTTGGAGGTGGTAGGAGAGGGCCTGCCCCTGGAGTTCGAACAGGCCCTGCCCTTCCGAGCCTTCGCCCCTCGGGGGGGCTACGGGATCCATAGCCTCTTTGTCGGCTCGCCGAGCTGATATTGCCCTGCTCCTCGAAAAAGAGGTGATCAGGAAGGTGGCGGATCCTCCTCCAGACCTGGGGTTTGTGTCCAGGTACTTCCTGGTCCCAAAACGGACGGGAGGGCTGGTGCCCCATTCTCGACCTGCACGACCTGAACAGGTTCCTAAGGTCTCGGACCTTCAGGATGGTCACTCTGGCTCAGATAATCCCATCCTTGGAATGAGGCGTGTTGTTCTGTTCTCTGGACCTTCAGGACGCGTTCTTTCACGTCCCAATCCGTCCGTCCCACCATAGATTCCTCTGCTTCAGAGCAGAGGGATCCCTTTTCGAGTTCCGGGCCATGCCCTTCGGCCTTTCCCTACCTCCCAGGGTCTTCACTAAATGCATGGCAATGGTGACAGCATTCCTGCGGCGCCGAAAGGTCTGGGTGTACCTCTGCCTGGACGACTGGCTGATTGCAGCCCCCTCCAGAGCGGAGGTGGAGCGGTCCAGAGATCTGGCCCTCCACGTTTGCTCTCAGGTTGGCCTCCTCATCAACGAGGCCAAGTCGGAACTCATGCCAAAGCAGGTGATACAATTCATCGGGGCAGAGCTCAACTGTCTATGAGCCAGAGCACGGCCCCCGGCAGACAGGGCCGAGGTTCTTTCCTCCTTTGCCCAATCATTTCAGGTTGGGCAATCACGCCCTGCCCGGGACTTCCTGAGCCTCCTGGGCCTCATGGAGGCCTGCACCAGCGTGGTCCGTTGGGCCCGCTGGTACATGCGTCCCCTTCAATGGGGGCTGGCCAGCCAATGGTCACAGCACTTCGATCCGCTGGATCAGCTAGTGACAGTGACCCAGGGGATGTGGAACGCTCTCCAGTGGTGAACCGTTCCAGCACATCTGCAGGAGGGCATCCCGTTTGTCCGCCCCGAGCCGACGGTCTCTCTATCGACCGATGCCTCTCTGATGGGTTGGGGTGCCCATCTGGGGGAGCACAGAGTGCATGGCCTCTGGTCCCCTCGGGAGTCCCGATGCCACATCAACCTGCTGGAGCTTCGAGCGGTTCGTCTAGCCCTCACCGCCTTCGCTCCATTTCTACGGGTCAAGTGGTTCCAGGTTCAGGCGGACAATACCACGACTATGTACTGCCTAAAACCGCCAGGGCAGGACGCGCGCCATGCCTCTGTGCAGGGAAGTCACGCATTTGTCACTGCAAGGCAGCCTGGAGGCGGATCTCCTCACCATTCATGTGGCAGGAGCCTCCAACACCCTGGCCGGTGCCCTAAGCTGGATAGGGCTCGTCTCACGAGTGGTCTCTCCGGAGGGTAGTACAAGATCTCTTCTCCCACTGGGGCATGCCTCAGGCGGACCTGTTTGCCTCCAGGGAGAATGCGAAGCTGAGACTGTTTCATGCCCGCCCCCTCAGCAGGGCTCGCTGCAGGGGGATGCCTTCTCGAGGCCGTGGACCCCAGGCCTCTTCTACGCCTTTCCCCCATTTCCCTTGATCCACAAGGTGCTTCTCAAGGCGAGGAGGGACAAGGTGCAGGTGATTCTGGTAGCCCCAGACTGGCCCCGCCAGTTCTGGTATCCAGATCTCCTCAGTCTCAGCTCCAGGCTCCCGAGGCGGCTTCCAGCCCGCCCGGACCTTATCTCAGTCAATAAGGGGAAGGTATTCCATCCGGACCTTCAATCCCTGCACCTGACAGCCTGGTTTCTGAGCGGCTAGAGTTCCAGGCCTTGGGTCTTTCTGACAAGTTCCTCAACGTCGTTGAGGCGTCCCATAAAAAGGCGACCATTAAATGCTACGCCTTCAAATGGAAGAGATTCTCCATTTGGTGTCAGAGCAAGGGCCTGGACCCTTCCTCCTGTTCCTTGGCAAGCATTCTGGACTACCTGTGGTCCCTTTCTCAGCAAGGGCTTCGGTCGACGACCCTTAAGGTCTGCTTACCGAGCGCGGGCCGGGAAGCAGTCGGTGATGCAGGAGAAGGTGGTCGGGCGCTTTTTCAAAGGCCTTGATCACATATCCCCTACAGTGCGAGAACCTCCACCTCCGTGGGATCTACTGCTGGTGTTGGCTAAGCTCATGGGCAAGCCATTCGAACTGATGCACAGGTGTGACATCTCTCACCTGTCGTGGAAGACTGCCTTCTTGGTGGTTATCACGTCAGCCAGAAGGATGGGAGAGCTCCAGGTGCTTTCCATTGAGTCTCCTTATCTGGTCTTCCACAGGGACAAGGTTGTCCTGCGCCCCACCGAAATTCCTTCCGAAGGTGGTGTTGGAGTTTCACCTTAACCAGATGTTGACTCTGCCAGTGTTCTACCCCAGTCACACCTCGGAGGCCGAATATAGGCTCCATACTTTGGACCCTAGAAGGCGCAACTTACTATAAGGAAGCGGATGGCTGAAGTTCGGGAGAGGTTAGCCAGCTGTTTGTCACCTACGCTGAAGCCGCACCTGGCAGACCTGCAGCCAAGCGGAGCGATAGGCAGGTTGGTCACCTCCTCGTAGATCTCTGCTATAGGTTGGCGGGCATGGAGCCTCCCAAAGGGATAAGAGCTCATTCTACCGCCTATACCGCTGCATCTGTGGCTGCTTCCGGGACGTCCCTATCCAGGAAATCTGCAGGGCTGCTACCTGGAAGTCAGCACACACCTTCATCACCCACTACCACATTGACCTTGAGTCACGCCGGGATGCTGGTTTTGGGGCTTCGGTTCTCCAGTCTTTATTCCCTAAGTAGGGGGTGTGCGCCTTGCCTCCCTCCTCCCGGAGAACTGCTAGGAGTCTGCCAGACAGTGTGGATGAACAACATATTCATGTCCCTAGAAATACAGGTTACTTACCTGTAACAGAAGTTCTAGGAATGATTTATGTTGTTCATCCACACGACCCACCTGACCTCCCCAGCTTCAACGCACAACCTGGCTTCCAGCGGGCTAGATCTGGCATCATGGGATGAACAACATATACCATTCCTAGAACTCCTGTTACAGGTGAGTAACCTGTATTTTTAGTTTTGACTTTATTTAAAATCAGTTTATTAGTGGTCAGCCACTGCTGCACCCTACTCATTTCCGCTGTTAGTACCCCGTTCAGTTCATCTATTGTGTCAGCTTGAGAATAAACTACTGCATTATCTGCTTAAAGTGTAATGCTAGCATTATCTAAAACTGAGGAAATTTTTTCAAAGAATAACGAAAATAGAATAGGACCCAGTATGGAGCCCTGTGGGACTCCATACTTCACAAGTGCTTTAT
This sequence comes from Neoceratodus forsteri, assembly GCA_016271365.2. Taxonomy (NCBI): domain Eukaryota; kingdom Metazoa; phylum Chordata; order Ceratodontiformes; family Ceratodontidae; genus Neoceratodus; species Neoceratodus forsteri. Next base: position 105,330,093 of record CM057459.1, on the reverse strand, counting down.
CTGATAGGCTACCACAATATTTAACCATCTGTTGCCTGTTCGTAAGGTAGTCAGTAAACCAACCAAGTGCAGATTGCCCCACTTCCACTGTACCTAACCTAGATATAAGCAATATGTGATCAACCAAATCAAATGCCTTGGTCAAGTCCACGAACACAGCCCCCAGTTAAATATCCCTTATTCATTCCCTCTAGGACCGCGCTCGTGAACTCGACCAAGGCAGTTTCTGTTCCATACCCCCTTCTGAAACCATGCTGGTTTTGAGACAACAGACCATCATCATTTACATAAGCTCTTAACTGTTTATAAACTAACTTTTCCTGTACCTTAGCCGAAGCAGACAATAAGGAGATTGGTCTGTAATTTGAAAAATCTTGAGCCACACCTGATTTAAAAATCGGCACCACCAATGAACATTTCCATAAGTCAGGAACTTGACCTGTCATAAATAATAAATTATACAGATAACTTTATATAGATAACTAACACGATAAGATAACACCTCTGCTGCATCTTTAAGTAAATTTGGTGGGAGCCCATCATACCCTGCGAAGCAATCAGATTTTATCTATTGTAATAGTTTTTGTACCTCTTTGGGTGATGTTACTTTAAGAAAAAAGTTTGGTCTTCTATCTGTATTCATCTTATCATTATTCAAAAACAATTCTTTTCAATCCCAAAAAATCTATATAAGTCTGTAAATTCATTATTAACTATATTAGCTATTCTTTGTGGGTACAATATTATTTCATCCCCTAATTTCATTGTTGGCTCAGGGTCGCAAGTTGGATTTATTAGACTGTTTACAGTATTCCAAAATTTCCTATCATCTGTCAGACCATTAGTCTGTTTTTGTACAAAATAATTCCTTTTGGCCAGTTGGAGTTGGGTTTTACATTTATTTCGAAGACACCGCTATGTCTGATAATTAGTAGATAAACCATCCTTTTTATATTGTTTCCAGACCCTGTCACGTTCCCTCATTAATTTTAACAAAGGTGAAGTAAGCCAGCTACTCTTTTTACCCGTAGTCCTTCTTTTAACATAAGTGGCAAACTGATCCAATACAGTGGTGAATTCTGTTATAAAAAAATCCAATGCATAGTTAACATCAGGAACTGAGTTCTTAAACATCCAATCTATACTATTCAACCTATCACAAAAACCTTTTAAATCAAAATCTACATAATTTCTAGCTATGTTTACTAGGGCTGTGCATGGGTCGAATAGTATTTTCCGAATACCACGAATAGTAGGCTTCCCGAATATTCGGATGCATTTTCCGAATAGTTCACTATTCGAGAACTACTATTCGGTGAGATTTCCAAGTCTCACAGAGCTTTGTTGGCCAATCAAAAACTGTTTCTTGAGCTCAAAGGCAAGCACACCATGTGACTTCCTTACTCTGCGCTGGTAGAAGACAGGAGACAGTGGTTTCTGAGAGCTGCTCTGCAGTACTTTTGACACCTTAAACTTGCTAAAAAAGAAATTGATTTTTGCTTCACAGGCTTTTTTGGGTCAGTATAGCTTTCTTGATCAGTGTCAGAAAAGCTATGTTTGGCTTTCTGACAGGTATTTTGTCCTTATTGCTGTACTCAGTTACAGGGACTAGGAGGGCTGTCTGCTAAACACCCTTTCTCTGCTGCTGTCTGACATAGCTCCAGTGTGATTTTTTTTTTGGGTGGAGCACATTTTATTTTTGTTTTTTTTTTTGCTGTTGTCTGGTTCCAGGCTTGGTTCCCTGCATGACTGATGAGGGTGTCTGCTAACTCCCCCTCCTGCAAGTCACTGCTTATAATTTGCTGTATATGTGCAAAATATTTGATTTTGTGAGGCTTCACCCTGCATGTGCATGCTTAACATATTTTTTCATGAGGCAGGGCCATATGTGTGCACAGCTGTGTGCAGTACACAGATTTTGAAATAAACTTCTTCAGTTCTAAGCCAGTCAGGCTTGACTCACTGAATTAGTATTATTAGTCTCCTCTGGTTCTGGGGATAGATCCCTGTACACATGAGGAGAAGAAGAAGAATCAGCATTTATATAGCGCTTTTCATACACAGTGTATCTCAAAGTGCTTTACAAGCAATGCTAGACTGGTAGTGAAGTGACTGAATGTGTGGTGGCGGCCATATCGCACATCATCACCCACACACAGCCTGGATAATAGCATGAACTGGTTTATGGGAAGAGGAATGTTGGCCAGGACACCGGGAATGTTCCCTACTCTTTGCGAAGAGTGCCCTGGGTTCTTTTACTTCCACCTGGACACCCACCAGGACAACACCAGGATGGGCAGAAGGGACCTCGGTTTAACGTCTCATCCAAAGAATGGCACACCCCAGCAGTACAGCACCCCCCAATACTGCATTCGGATGCCAGCGATTTTTAGGCGCAAGTTCAATCCCAGTGTGGGACGAGAACCCACAACCTTCTGGTCCAGAGGTGGATGTGCTACCAACTGAGCCACGCTGACATGGCAACTGACTCCCCACAGCCCACTGCACACAATTAAGCTGTGCTTGTGAAATATATCCCCCTACGAGTCTGAGTGTGTGTGCACAGTTGTGCACATGCATTTTTTTTGTTTGTTTATTGTTGTTTTGTTAATTAAACCATTGCACTTAGGGGGCAGGCTTGTCTCACTGAGTTAACTGTATGTCATCTGTCTGTTCCTTGCTCGGTTCCATGTTTGACTAACTAGGTTGCTCTTTTCTTCCCCTTCTTAGTAGCAGTGTTTTTCTTTACTGCTACTTTTTTGTGGTGCAGTATAACTGGAAAGGTTGGTGTATTACTGTAGTTCTACAAGCACTAGGTAAAGCATCACACACACAGGTACTACGTAGTAATAGTTTGTGTTTTACCCAGTAACCAGTAGTGACCTGATCCATCATGTCTTTAGCAATCTTGCAAACATGCTTGGTCCAGCCCCAGCAAAGCATCTGCATCGCTGGTCCCAAGTGGTGAGGGACAGGATGATAGACCACAAACATACAGCACATCCACACAATTACTGCTAGTGTTGCCCCTGGGCTGCCAAACCCCCAAACAATCCATGTAGAACAAAGGAAGCACTCAGCTGGGGGGGGGGGTTGCAGTAACAAAATACAGTTAAGAGCAGTGCAGCATAAAGTTGACAATACATTTGTTTGTGCTAAGGCTGGAGGATGCCAATAGAGCCCTGGTGCTTTGACCAGAACCTGGTCTTTGTCAGGGTGCATGTCGGGAATGTACAAACACGCTATGAATATACAACCCTTAAAGAAACACACACTATAAATAAGTGAAGTTAAAATGAATGAGACCGAGATGCCCTTGTAACAAAACAATCCACAACTAACATACTGAAGGATGAAACACTGCATCTAGATTATAGAACATAGTTCATACTGTGGTGCCAGACAGTACGCAATGCAGTATCTTTGCAAAATTGCTGTAAAATGCTGCAGTATGCTGCGAGGAGCAGTGTAATTTAATGGCAGTTAAGCCCTCCAGTCATCCAGTATTTTGTGGCATGTCATTTACTGCAAAGTACTGAATTGCATCTTGTCTTGCTCCAGTGTAAATTATTGATACATAATACAATTCCAGAGAAGGTGGTGAGATAGACTACATAGACAATGACATACAGGTGTCTCTCTTTATTCGATGGGCTCAAATGTTCTCCCCAAGCAAACCTTTTAGTTCTTGTAGCATTGGTAATAGTACTACTACCACTAATACCATTAGCAGTACTACTACTGCTAGTGTCACCACCTGTCCATCTGTATGTTCACTGTCGCATCCTGTTGTGCAGTAGTAGGGGGGAATTAGAGCATACATGCTTTGTGCAGCAGGCAGCAGACACCACCACCAGTGTCCCCACTGCTACCATTATGGCTGCTACATCCACAGCCAGTGTGCTTCCCACCACCACCAGTGCCATTCTTGCAGCAGCCACCCTTTCAGCTGTCACCACTACTGCAGCCACTGCTACCACTATTCCTATGCCCACGGCTGAAGCACCTTCTACCCCATGTCTGTGACCATGAACACCATCTAGTGCTGACCCAATGCAATGCTTGATATTGTTTTCAGAGTGCTGTGTGTTGTGGTGGATCGAGTGTGCCACATGAAGCTTGTGCTGCATTAGTGAGAGCTCAGTGTTGGTGGCTGAAGTGTCATTGAGGTGTATATGGTATACCAGGTTCAATGGGTGATTAATGGTGTTGCTGAAGTGCTTTTTTAAAGTTTCCATAAAAAAACACCTTTTCTGGCCGAATACCGAATACTTGGGACCCGAATACCGAATATTCGGCAAAAGGTATTCGCACAGCCCTAATGTTTACTATAATTATTATTGTTCATTATTACACAAATAGGCTAACACACACGTTAAGTAGATGGTTGTATAATTGATGGAGGACAATTTTTTTTTTTTTTTTAGGTGGAGGTATATAGATTGTTTTCACTCTAGATTTGAAAGTAGATCAGCCATTGTATTGTTAAATTTTGTTGTGTACATTATTTACATTATGGTTTAGTTTCTGGGTTAATATTATTTGAAAATAAAAAATGTTTTGAGTCAGTTTCATCTAATGGCTTGTGCAGGACCCTAATAAGCAGTTTAAAATTTTGGTTTGTTACACAGGGACATACAAAGAAAATGAACTTCTTTAAAGTGGGGAAAGAGTTTACTGTAGTAGACATGCCTGGCTATGGGTACCACGCACCAAAGGATTTTGTTGATATGGTGGAAGCTTATCTTAACACACGCCACAGGTGAGTACTAGAGAGCACTAGTGGACATTGTTTATTTTCCATATTTTAAATTGTAAGGCGGGACATACAGCTACCGAGGCTTTATTTCTGATGAGATGTTCTATTTTTTAGCTGTTATATAGACATTTGGTTGAGGGCCGGTGAAGTTATTTGGGCTCAAAGACTGGCAATTTATTATTTATGTGGACATTTCTGAAAGTATTTCTATGCTTATAGCTTAGCCACCTTTGGAGCTAGGTACTGCACATGTGTGTGCATACTTTCTTAGAGTCATAGAAGCTGCTAAATAGAGAGATAATTTGTTCTGTAAATTGTAACAGGAATTAAACATTTCACAATTTAATAATTTTTTAAATTGTGTGAAAATTGTTAAAATACTTGGATGTTCATGGCTTCACTGTTGTTGCATGCATACACTCAATATTTGGCCTGAAAACCAAAATAAATATGTCCTGGAATCTAATTAAGCTGGATAAATGTGGTTTAGTAGGTTACAATTTATTGTGGGCGCTTTAGAAATTGCTAATTCGCAAAATTTGCTAAAAAATTCATAGATGCGTCATAGGTAATGCCACTAGAATTCCACTTGTGGAATTTAATTTTCATAGAGTACTTATCACCACTGAATCACCTTACCTGCACTAGCATCATGGCCCTGCAGTACCCCTTCAACACTCCTGCAACAGTGATGCCTAGCAGCATTCTCTATCATGACTAAAGATATCCAGATACTTTTGTCACAGTAGACCAAGTCGCAGCTACTTGTAAGATTTAGTGTCACCCGGCGCCACTGTTTTCAAATAATAAACATATACATTGTTCTCTCCAGGGTTGTCAAAGAATCAGTAGGTGCGTGGCACTGCACAGAAACAATGCTGCAAGTGCACGTGCTTCCACAGTCATTAAGTCGGTGGGCTCTAGTGGTTAGCTGCCATATTGCAAGAATCCAGGCTAGTGCACAGTGATGTCCATGACTATTCATATTTGACCTGAAAACCAAAATAAATATGTCCTGGAATCTAATTAAGCTGGATAAATGTGGTTTAGTAGGTTACAATTTATTGGGAACATAAGCAGGAGGCTGGTAAGGACAGAGGTCTGGGGTTATATTCTGTTTTAACTGAAATATTTGAATAGTTTTTTACGTGAAATTAGTTCTATGTGTTAAAAATTACTACTTTGAGTTAGAACTGTTACTTGGGCTGTGATATTGTAACTTTTGAGGCTTGGGAACTCTTGTTTGGCAGTGATAATTAGAGTGAAATTTAAATGTGATGTTTGCCTGGTGTTAGGGGGAGGGGAAATTAAAAGGAATCACCTTATCTTTCATTGTTCACTTGGGAACATAAGCAGGAGGCTGGTAAGGACAGAGGGCTGGGGTTATATTCTGTTTTAACTGAAATATTTGAATAGTTTTGTACGTGAAATTGGTTCTATGTGTTAAAAATTACTACTTTGAGTTAGAACTGTTACTTGGGCTGTGATATTGTAACTTTTGAGGCTTGGGAACACTTGTTTATCAGTGATAATTAGAGTGAAATTTAAATGTGATGTTTGCCTGGTGTTGGTAAGAGCCCTCCCACCCTGTTTTGTAGGCTTTCTTAAATACTGAAAAGCCACTGGGGGTTGAGATTGAAGGGCTGTGTATTTCTGTTTGGGACTGAAATTCAAAGCAACAAGAACTGGTGGGCCTGTGACATCATGCAGTACCTGATGTCTGCATACACACACTGTTAGTGGGACTGGACACACACTGGACTGTATGTGTTTGTGAGACTTGGGAACTTTATTGGTGGGGTTGAAATTGGGTTTGTAAATAACTGCAGTCAGTATAGAGAGATACTGTATTCCAGGGGGAAGGGACTGAGAAAAGGGGGTGTGCCATTATAAACAGAGGGGGACAAACAGGGTGGCCATATTCCACCATGGCAGGCATCTTTGGAAGGGTTGTAGGCTGCACAGGCTGTGGGATGGCTATAATTCTCAATTGGGCCTGGAGAGAGGGAGGCTGCCCACTCTGTAGATAGCTATCTTGTATCAGGAGTGAGGTATATTGGTTAAGGAGTAAGCTGGGGGAGCTGGGGGGGGTGTCCAAGGATAAGGAGTGTGGATATGGGCAGCAGAAGGGTGGGGCTGAGGGGAGGCTGGGGCAGCTCTGAAATTACAGGACGTTATGTTACAGCAAGCAGGAGGGGGATATTAGGGACAGAGGACCCTTAGATAGGGATGTTAACGCTAAGGGGAAAGCGTATGGGGTGAACATTCTGAATACAAAGAGAGTGGAGGGGGAAGAGTCAGGAGGGCTGTTGGGGAAGCCTAGTAGAGCAGACATTGAGAAGGAGGGCTGTTGTGGGAAGCCTAAAACAGAAGACTGTGGAAAGGAGCTCTAAGGAGAACAGAGCAAGAGGGAAGAAGAGGGCAGTTTAGAGGTGCAGTCAGGGAAACTCGGGTTACTTGATGGAGGCTGACATAGAGTGTCACAATAATTTGAGCTACTAAGCAACCTAGAGGGGAGGAGGTTGGTGGAAATTAGGAAACTGATACAGAGGCCGGGAGGGAGTCTGATACCCATAGGGCATCACAGACCGGCAATGGAAAGGACAGAAATAGTCCCAGAGGGAGAAGGGAAACATAAATGTTAAGCAGATGGGGAGATGCAACATATTGCAGACATGAGAGAGAGAGCATGACTGGAGAGAAACTGGGAGACAGGGAGGTGGGAGAGGAGCCCCCCTTCAGCCGGGGGGTCAGTACCAAGGATGGGGCCCTAGCTAAAGGGGACCCACAGAGAGCCTCTGGAGGCAGGGCTACTATTACAAGGGGGGAGGATGACGGTGTGGGGGAAGGGAAAACCATCAGGGCCAGGATAAATGGTTCGGATGAGAGAGGGTTAAAGGGGACACCTATTCAGAGGGGGTCTGAGTTAAGTGGGCAAAATAACGAGGGAGGCAGAAAGGGGAGGGTGACAAGGGGGTCTCTAATAAGGCAAGAAGACTCCCATGGAATTGAGATCACGAATAAGGGGGATGGGGGCTGAGAGGGCATAGTGGAGGTAACCATAAGGATGATGGCGGTGTTAAGGTTCTGTTATTGGGAGACTCTATGATTAGGGGTATCCAGTGGGAGGGACGGGGGGCGGATGCCGTAGCCAGGTGAAGGTAGTGAGTATCTCTGGGCTGACAGTGCACAGAGCAAAGTTCATGGTGTATGAGCTGGTTAGGGATTGTGGAGGGAAACCGGATTTCCTGGTGCATTTGGAAACTAACGATCTAGAGGGAAATAGCGTTTTGGAAATCCAAGCAAGGTTCCAAGAACTTGCCAGAGTCTGTCGGGAAAATGGATGCAACATTTCCTTTTCGGAGATATTGCCAGTACTAAGGGCCTCAGTGCAGAAAAAAATGAAGATCACAGAGGTTAATGACTGGCTCAGGAAGTGGGGTGAAGAGAGTGGGTTGGGGGTGTTAGGGAACTGGAAAGGAGTTTGGGAGGATGAGGGACTGTATGCCAAGGACAGGCTTCATCTTGCCCCATTAGGGAAGGAAGTCCTTAAACAGGGGATGGCTGACTACATTCAAGAAAGGTGGGGTTTAAACTTATAAGGGGGAAGGGATAAGGGAGGGGCTGACCAGAAGCCCTCTCCTCCAGATGAGGGGAGTAGCCTTCAAACCCAAGGGGGAGGGGAAACAGACTGGGGTGGAGGTTTCAGGAGGAGCAGAGGGAGGATGGAAGTATAAGGAACCTGGGTGGGGTTCGACAAAGTGTATCAGGGATAAGGGTGGGGGTTGGTGTTAGTAAATGCCAGGAGCTTGGGAAACAAGTTGCCAGAGTTCCAGGCCATGCTGTTCGGGGGGTGAATGTGGCGGCGGTCACGGAGACGTGGGCCAACAAAAACATGACTGGGACCTAAACGTGCGGGGGTACACTATGCTTAGGAAGGATAGAAAGGAGGGCAGAGGGGTGGAGTGGCTATGTTCATTAGAGATGACATAGAAATTGCTAGGTAGAAGAGGCAGAGGAAACGTGGAGGCCTTATGGGTCACTCACGATCCCCAGCAGGAGATAAGGTCAAGCTGGGTGTAGTATATAGGCCCCCAGGATGGGTGATGTTGTAGAGATGGTTTGCTGGACAACATCATTGCCTAGTGTGGACCAAAAGGGAAGGAGTGGTGTTGATGAGGGACCTCATATGCCAGGTACAAGCTGGGGAACCATGTCCTCTAAGGTGGCCAAGGAGCAGAGGCTGCTGGACGGTTTCAGGATGTGTTCTTAACACAGCATGTGATGGAGCCCACAGGGAGGGCATGTCCTGGACGTGGTTCTGGCAGATGGGGATCTGGTAAGGGACCTGGTTGTAGAGGACCCCTGACTGGGGCGACCACACTGTCTGGTTTCAAATAAGCATGGGAGGAGGGGAGATCTAGGACACTGGCAGTGGACTTCAGAGGGCAGATTTTGTGGGCATGGGAAACTATTCTCAAGGATCATTTGAAGGGATTACATCAATGACAAGTGTGGAAAGGAGATGGGAGGTCATAAACAGGGGACTTCATGAGGCAGTCAGGATCTGCGCTAAGTTGAAACGTAAGGGAGCAAGGTCACATAAACCATGCTGGTGGTCCAGTGAGGTACAGAAGCGGTCAGAGAAAAGAAGGCGCCTACAAAATATAAAACAACAAGAGGGGATAGGGATAAGCAAATGTACCATCTTGCATCTAGAAAAGTCACCCGGATGGTGAGGGGAACAAAATCCAGTAAAGAGCAGTGGCTGGCACAGGGGATACATGGAGGGGAAAAGGGGTTCTTCCGGTACATTGGGGAGCAGAGAAAAACTAAGGGCCATCTCAGCAGATTGAGATCAGAAGGAGGGTGGGTGGAAGAGGCGAGGGACCAGGCAGAGGTATTTAACAGTACTTTGCCTCTGTGTTCACTAGGGAGGGATGGGATATCTACAAAGCAAGGCACGATGGGGATAGAAGCGGCAGTGGGTGGGATCAGGGAGCTACAGAAATGGAGCAAGAGGAGGGAGAGGTACCCCAGGAGTGTCACATCTGGATAAGGATAAAAGGCCAGTAAGGTGGAGGGACGGATGATGCTATCTCCGCCAAAAGGGTGTGGTTAGCCCTCAAGGCCCTAAAGAAAGACAGATCTCCTGGGCCGGATGGCATTCATCCGAGAGTACTATGGCAATTGGCGGACATACTGGCTGCACCCCTGGCAGAGCTCTTCAACAGGTCACTTGAGACAGGGAGGGTACCTAGGGATTGGCAAGAGGCACATGTGGTGCCAATCCATAAAAGGAGGTCGAGGGAAGTACCAGGTAACTATAGACCCATCAGTTTGACCTCGGTGGTGGGAAAATTAATGGAGAGTATACTACAGGAACGATTGGGGGTGTACTTGGAGGAGGTGGGAGGTCTGGATAGTCGGCAACATGGGTTTGTGCCAGGTAGATCATGTCAAACCAATCTTGTGGAGTTCTACAAATGGGTAACATCAGAACTGGACAGGGGAAAGCCTGTGGATGTATTATTCTTGGACTTCAGCAAGGCGTTTGACCTTGTCCCCCACAATGGTCTGGTGGAGAAACTGATGGGGTTAGGAGTAGGCCTTTGATGGTCAGATGGATTGAAAACTGGCTAGCTGGACGCACCCAGAAGTAGTGGGCTGTGGGGAGCTCGAACCCTACAGAGGTTGGTAGTGGGGTACCGCGGAGGCTTCGGTCCTGGGTCCGATCCTGTTTAATGCATACATATCGGACATCAGGAGGGTACAGGGTGTGAAATGAGTCTCTTGTGGATGACTCCAAGATGGGAGCAGTGGTGGAGGGAGAAGAGGGGAGGTTGGCCCTGCAAGGGGACCTGGACACCCTGGAAAGCTGGGCTCACACATGGAAATTAAATTTCAATATCACCAAGTGCAAGGTGTTGCATCTTGGTCGGGGAAACCCTAAACACAGGTACACCCTGGGAGGGGAGGCACTGGAGGCCTCAATAGGGGAAAAGACCTAGGGGTCATGGTGGATGCATGTATGAATAACTCTGAGCAGTGCAGGAGAGCTGCAAGGCAAACAGGATGTTGGGATGCATCGTAAGGGATCACCTCTAGGAGCAAGAAGTGATTCTGCCACTGTACAATGGACTGGTTAGACCACACCTTGAGTACTGTGTACAGTACTGGAGACCACACTTGAAGAGGGACATACAGCTCCTGGAGAGGGTACAGAGGAGGGCAACTAAGATGATATGAGGGCTAGAGGATGTGACGTATGAGGACAGACTTGAGGAGCTCTGCCTGTTTTCATTGGAAGAGAAGAGAGAGACGGGGGGGACATGATTGAGGTCTTCAAGTACCTCAAGGGAATTAATAGGGTAAACATGGAGGGGATCTTTAGACTAAAGCAGGGAGGTATCACCAGAGGGCATGGTTTGAAGTTGGAAGGTGGAAGGGTGAGGGGGGGAAAAGAGGAGGGGGTTTTTCACTGAAAGGGTGGTGAACCCTTGGAATGCACTGCCTGGCGAGCTGGTTCAGAGATCCACAGTGGAGGGCTTCAAGAGAGGGTGGGACAGACACAGGAAGTGGATGTATCAGATGATGGCCTGTCCCAGGGGGGTGGGGATGGGTGATTGGGGTTTCTGGAACACAAGGGAGGGGAGGGCCTCGGCACCCAACTAGGGATCTGAGGTTCGAGCAGACTCGATAGACCGTAAGGCCTAATCTGCTGGCAAATAGTATGTTAGTATTCATCATGGTTCCTCACTCAAGATAGTTACCTGACAGATGGCACCACTATACTTTTAGTAGGGGGCCTCCTATGAATGCCACTTTATTGCCACTTTACCCAGTCTTTACTTTCCTCTACAGTAGTAAGTCAAATATATGACTGGGCATAATATATAGACATAACTTAGACAAAAGTATCACAACATCACAAAAGCTCATGAAATTCAACTTGAATTGCTGCTGTTATTTAGGAATCTTGGTCTGCTTATAACTTGGCCAGCCTTTGAGCAAGAGATTAGAGAGTTGTCACACACAGCCTCTTTTCTTTCCATATTGGTTCTTCTCATGGTCAGCAACTCTTCTTTCAGGAATATACCTTGTTCACAAGGATATTCCCTGATAAGACTGAGCCCATCCATCATTCAGTTGGCTACTGGGTTTTTCTCCAATATTTTTTTCCTTTCCATCTCCCCTGGTGGGGGCGGTACCTCTGTCAGCCTCACACGGTCACAGCTTCCCATACAGCAGGAGCAAGCTGTCTGGCCCAGCTGCAGGGGTTGTTGTGTTTGTGGAACCCGCTGCCAACCCTCCCTGATGGAGATGCACTGCCACGCAGCAGCTGTCTCAGCCATGGCTTGCCTACCAATGTGACCTCCTGGGCTCGCTTCCAAACCTGAGTCATCAGCATGCAGCATATGCTCTGCTGCTGGGCCATGGGAGGTGGCCTCAAAGCCCAATGATAGTCAATGAACTTAACAAAATTGTTCATATTCCATTCTCTAGTTTTAAAGTTGTAGGAGCTTAAAATGTTTCAGTTTACAGAATAGCAAAATGTAATTTTAAAATTCCTTAAAGTTTGGAGGCTTGTAACTCTGTCATCTTTAGAGACAGATGTCTGAAACTTTGTACACTTCTGTGTGGACCTTTGTAAAGTCAGCATACCACATGAGGTGCAGTTTGGACAGATACTTTTAAATTAGATGGAAATTGGGCTGGCCCGGTGGCGCTGAGGGTTGAGGTGCTGGACGCCACACCTCGCACCATGCCGGTGACCTGGGTTCGGGAATGAGCCCGGGTTGCTGGGGGTTGGCATGGGAGGGAGAGGATTGAGCGTCTGGAGGACAGCTCTCCTATCCCGGGAGGGACAGGGGTCCCTGTTCAGCGCTCGGCTGACCTCTGGCGGCAGCCGGAGACGCAGCAATCACTGAGCGTAGTGATGGGGCGGGGAGTGACAGACGTCAGTGTTCAGTGGCAACGCCTTGACGTTAGGGCACCAGCCACTCCCCAGAACAGGGGAAAATGCCATTCAGCTTCGGCGGAGATGGAGCACCAGAACTTGCCCACGATATACGGCTGCCCTCCTGGCACCTTCCCGTCCGACGCTGCCAGAGAAATTCGGGGTGTTGGGGCCCACCTCGTCCCCGCCTGGGGGGTAAACCGAGGCTACATGGGCGACAGAGTACTGACCAGGTAGGAGCAGACCCGTAGTGGGATGACTCCTAGGTGCTCCCGGGGAGACTGGAGCTGAGGGGAGAGGAAGGAAAAATAGAAAGTACAAAAAAAAAATTAGATGGAAATAACTAAAATTACAATTCTGGTAAAATTTTCACAAAAATTTCACAAAATTTCATGGAAGTAAAATCTGAATTTCACCATAATTTCACTGTCCGAATATAAACTTCATTCAGCCCTATGCAGCATTCAGCATTGGCGGTACCCAGTAATGTTAATCTTCATAAAAAACTGATCCAGCTTTAGTTTAAAAGACTCAACACCCCTCCCCCCCCCAACACATACACTTGTGTTGCTTCTTGTAAAGCACTTTGGGATACAATTTGTATAAAAGGTACAGTAACAAAAAAACAGCACAAATGACTTTCCTTCCTGGACAAACTGAAATGAGCTCCTCTGATCCACCTCATTCAATCCAATCAAAATAAAAAAATTGAAATCACATTTTTTTCTTAGACTTTCATTTTTTGGGGGGTAAACCAGTATGAGTATGTCTAAACATTCCGTATAGTTCATCCTATCCACTCCCTTAATTCATTCAGTTGGACTGATGTAAATAAAAGTATGATGGGAGGAGGAAGTAACCCTCTGCTATTAGGAATGCATTTCTCAGCTACAGATTGGCACGTATCAAGATTTATATTCCATACTCCTCAGAAAAGTTAAGCTTTCTTCTGTTTTTTATGAAATTCCCTTTTATTTTAAAAATTCTTACATCTCTGTAAATTGCCAGGGTTTTAAATACGCATTTTCAATTGATTTGCACTTTTGCGTGGGAAGGTGCTACCTAGTGTAGCTAATGTGTAGCAAGGGGATGAAATTGATTAGCAGAATGAAAAAGCTGTCATATTACTGGTGAATAAGCTAAAAGAATATACAGTTGTCAGGAGTGCACCCCAGCAGTTTAGGACAAGTAAACAAGCATTTTTCACAAATATCAGTTTCAAAATCTGGCTTCATAGCAAGACAAAGGAAGGCTGCGGTTACAGTCATGGAAAACCTTTATTTATTAACATAAATGCAGTTTCATAGCATCAGTGCAGCTCCCCCCACAAGCAAATAATCTCATAGGACCTTAAAGTGAGGAAATACAGTCACTAACTGTAAATATGGAAAGGAGGACCCAACACTAACCACCAGAGTCACAGCTGTAAGGCTGTAGTGAGTGGAGTATGCAAAATGAGCCGCCAGTAAGAAACTTGCTGAAAAACCTTTGGATTTACATGTTCCATTTTATTCTGTAGCTGAAACTGCTATCAGCATCAGGAGTGGAGCATTCCTCATTTTTTGTATACTAGTTTTGTTTGATAACATTTTTATTTGATCAGGACTATGTGATCATAATGGTCTGACTAATACTGGCTGCATTTAATATGTGCATTCAATCATTCAAATCGTTCCACCCTGCTGTCTGCTGTGATTTGCTGTGCAATGCCTTCTTAGCTGCCTGCAACAAGAATTCATACAGTGGGCAGTTGCTGAGCAGCTCTAATCTACCTTTATATGTTTATTCCCTACTTAAGTTCGGGATAGTGATAGCCTCAAGGTGGTCTGTTGTCTGTACTAAATTGTCACCTCTGACAATCAACTCTGCTACCCAATCCCTCGCAGTAGGAATCAAGTGATACAGTACAGACATCACAGAGTCATGCGTTGTGCATCAGGTCCCTGATGGGTGGCTCATATTTAGCCCAGGATGGACTTCTAGCCACTTACAGTGGTGACACGGTGACAGGCACAGCCCTACAGCAGACAGCCAGCCTCCCAGTCCAGTCCCATTCTGCCCTCACCGCTCTACCCTCTGTCAGGTCAGACTGGAGTCAGACTCTCTGAGGTATAGCTGTTAATTAAATTTACTGGGTCCGACTCCAGACCAGCCCATCAAAGGAACTAGTCATTAGATTGACTTGACAGCAGTGAGCAGCAGTAGTAGCAGTAGTAAAACCTAGCTAAGCCCCAGATCTTATAGTACTGTAGAGCAGTGTTGTTTCACCACACGCTCCCCTCTGCTGGACCGTTTACAACATCTCAAACTCCACACCGACCGCAACCACACTCAGTCCTCCGGACAGGTTTATGAGGCTGCAGGTGCTGCCGACTACAGTCACAGTTAGGATTTGGACAGGCCAGGACTCTCAGGTTTCGAGATGGAGGGACAAGAATGATGACTGGCAGGTTGATGACTCGGAGAGTCGTCAGCTGGCAACTACTGAGCAAACAAGTTAAACTCTGGTCGGGTCAAGATGGTCATGACATGGGAGTGCTCTCGGTCAACTCCTCTTGGGATCAGAAATCGTCTGGGACTGCTCTGGCTGCAAGTTCTTAGTCATAGTTCCATTGTGTTCTGCCTACCGAATCCCACACACAGGAAAACTTAAGTCGTGTGCAGACAGGCAGAGAAAGTACAAGCTGGACTGAACTGAATGTGCATACCATAATGTGAACATGTGATTTTTTTTTTTTTTTTTGTCACGCTGCAGCTTCTGGGCTTGGCACTCCATCGTGACTTAGTAACAAACTGATTAAACGAATCAATATGAATTAGAGCGTCAAAGCCCAAATCCCAGACCACACATTGGAACAGCGCTAAAAAAAAGCCAAAAAACAGAAAAACAGATCGCACGTTTCTGCTATCCACTTCTCAGTTTGACTCGTGTGACCTGCCAGTTTGCATCGCAAACTGCGATGCAATACCGGCTATTTAAAACCGTGACTGCTGTCAGATGCACTCACTTGATTGCTGCAATATCCATTTTATACTCCTGCAACCAGAACTGCACATGCTGCTTTCAAGTTTGGCCTTACCAGTTCCATTTTCGGGGTCAGAACTGCATCCCTTGAACTTCATGTTATGCACCTTTTAGTGTAGTGCAGCATCTGACTTGCCCTATCTATTTGTGCTTTGCACTGCTGTGATAGCTTCAGCTTTCCATCAGTGATGACCTTCTAGTGTGTTTCATGGTTCGTTTCTGCTAGTTGTTTTCTTTTAAATACTTCTTCCAACCTGAATTTTTTGGGGCATAGATGAAGACCATACAATGATCCAAAATAATTTTTTCAGTTAGCTGTTTGCTCCCCAGAACACCATCTCCATCTCACCTTTAGGTTTGACCGGTGATCTACCAGCTCCATCCATTAATTCCCCCCACCATCTGAACAGTGGTGATCCACATTAAGCAGGGCCCCAGAGTACTGGCAGCCATCAAACAGATGTCTGGGAGACATGGAGGTTTTTCTTGGTGTTCACACCATCCCTGAATCTCGCCCTCCTCCCACTGACACTGGGTGGTGCCCCATCAAGACACACACACACACACACACACACACACACAAGACCCTGTGGAGGAAGCAAGCTCTCCAACCAACCAAAGGGGTTGCTGCACTGGTGAGACACAGTACATAGATACATAGACTTTATCAGCAGATAAGGGCCTATGGCCCACCCAGTCTGCCCATTTGAGCTTGTAAGTTCACTTTATGTTTTCCTAGAAGTCTGTTGCTCCTTACCCCTGACCTCCAGAATTCCCTTTTGTCTATCCCATGCATTCCTAAATGCCGTGATTATTTCAGCCCCCACTACTTCCTCTGGCAGGGTGTTCCACTGACACCCTGACTGGGAGTGCTGCTGCGTGGCTGCACTACCCCAGCCTACACGACTGCCCAACCCAGCTCCCAAGTCTGTGTTCCCAGTAGGTAGTACAATGTGGTTCCTGCTGGGGCATCGGGCAACACAGACTGATTTTCATTTGCCACTTGTTGGCTGATTACCCCTGTGCATTTAAGTCCTTCTTGGGGCTGTCCTTTTCTCCACTGGAATTTCCAACCCTTATTAGCTTTATGAATCTGCAAATATAGTTACTTTACTGGGACCCTGGTTCCAGGTCATCAATAACAGTATAGCAGTTCCCAGTACAGATCCCTTGGAAACCCCACTAATGACATTCTTCCAGTCTGATGTTCTGTGCAGCACATTCAGCGGAGCCCTAGTGCTTATCCAGCTCTCTGTCTATAGTGCTATATTGAAAATGTTATCAACTTAATGTCCAGGTTCTCTTGAGGCAATGTGGTTGAATGCTTTACTGAAATACAACTGTTTTATAGTATATGGATAGCCTTTATTGTCATGGAAACCAGTGGCTTTCTAAACATTGTTGTAAGGCAGTTCAGAGGTCAGAAAAGCTGTTGTATTATTGTTCTGACGTCACATCGATAGTACAACAGCTTTTTAGCCTCATTCTCTCACCTGATTGGCTCATACATTGAGGACCTACCAGAACAGAAAAAGAAAACATGGCAGTGCGATTTACTGAGCGCCGAACGGTAGACGGTCCATTAAGTGACACCCATAGAACCGCAGACAGCTGTTTGTCAGAAAAGAAAATTACTTTTTTTTATTTTAAAATTAAACTGCTCAGACACAGAAGAAGAAAACCAAAAGGAGGAGTTTGCTCAGACCGATATGGTCTGACTGTGAGAAGACGGAGTAAGCGGAAGCAGGAGAAGCCAGAGCGAGTGGGACAGGGAATGGCACCAGTATAAAAAAAAAAAAAAAAAAAAAGCGTTCAAAAGGCCACTGGTTTCCATGGACAATAAAGGCTGTCCACATACTATATAAAACAGTGGATGATAGCCCATCCACAACAAGGCCGTTTCCCTCTCGGGAGTTGATGACATCAGTGAGACCTCTCGAGCTTCGCTCTCGAGATCTCTATGATGTCATCAACTCCCTCAAGGGAAACACAGCCTTGTTGTGGATGGGCGATCAACCACTATTCTGTATATAGTGTATAGTGGAGTGTTGTTCTGAATCTGTATAGAATTCCGTCCCTTTCAAAATGCTGTTCTACCACAGTTCTAAGGTCATGGAATGCTGTTCTACCCTACTGTGGTAGAACTGCATTCTAGAACCTCTAGAGACTGCATGAGTCAGTTTCATTTTGAAAGCTAAAGAACTCACAAAACACATTTTTCACACAGTACTATACACTATAAAAAATACAGGATGAGCAACTCTGTGCACAACCAGTGTGTCTTATTTGTGTCAAGTCTTCACCATTCATCACATATGGGTACTGGCCGGAGATCAGGACCCCGCAGGAGTTTGTTTTTTTTTTTTAAAAGGGTAGTGAGCCGACACAGCATCAGCGCCCGCCCTCGGGAGCCGGCATTTTCACCGTGGCACTCGAGGGTGGCGATCAAGCTTTGTCGACTCCACGCCTACCAGTTCGCTCTCCGCCATCGGTGTCACCTCGTAGGAAGTTTCTGCAATTTTAGGCCTTCAGCCTGTTTGAAAAAAAATCGGCGTTCAGTCCGTCGGTCGTCTACGGTTCTGGGTTCTGCCTCCACTCGACGTTGCCGGTAAGATATTTCCTTTTATTTGAAATTCTGCGACGTCGAGTCTGTTTGTGGTGTTTTTTTCTCCGTAGGTCATGTCTCGGTCGGAGGGCAAAAAGTCTTCAAAGACGGGTCGGACCCCCATGCGTCGGTGCCCGTGCTGCGAAAGTATTCTGTCACCGACCAGCACAACCCGGTGTCTTGGCCCACTTCACGACATGGATTCATGTGGCGCCTGCTTCTCCATGGACCGCAGCGTCCTTGAACAGCGCGTTGAAAGTAGGGTGAGCTCGCCGACTTTCGGGTAGGGGTTCCTGACCGGGCAAGCCGCCTCGCCCTTCCTTCGGGTCCCTCCTGGTTCTATATGGGTCGAGGAGGAGGAGCCTTAACTACTTGTAGCCTGGCCATTGCCGAGGCCCTCCGCGGCACAGGAGGCCTGTCCGCTTCCTCCGGGAGCAGGCGGGAGGCGCCGCCATGGCAATCGCCCCTTGGGGGTAAAAGATCCCGGTGTCGCTCCGCTCGGAAGGCCGGGTCAGCGCCGGCCGGTTGGCGCTGTCGGAGCCTTTGGCACCGATCACGGCGCCGTGGGCCCTGTCGGTGCCAACTCATCGCTGTGGGCCCTGTTGACGCCGTTCGTGATGCCGTGGGACAAGATCTGGCATCCTCTTTCACCATGTCTGATGGTGCCGAGATTGAGCACGGCACCGTGCCTGCGCGGCTCAGTGCCGTAGGGCCTTCGGCTCCAGGTGTCGGTGCCGCCCGGCGCCCCGCTCTCGGCGCGCTTGCAGCGCCGAGGGCCAATCCAGTGCCGTGTTCGATGCAGAGTCTGCCCTCGGGGCCGTTGTCGGTGCCGCTTTGGTCCTCGGTGCTGCTCGCGGTGCCATGGGGCCTGGCGGTGTCGTTTTCAGCGCCGGGGTTGCTTCTGGGGCTGCTGTCGGCGCTGTCTCTGTCCTTGGTACCGCCCCCGGTGCTAGTGGATTTGACGGCGCCGCATCTGGCCCTGGCTCTGGACCTTTGACCGGAGCTGCCCTGGTGCCTCGTGCAGGTCCCACCCGCGGGGTTGCAGAGGGCACGGTTGCCGTCTCGGACACAGCTCTGGCTGCCGGGCCCTCTGGCAAAGTTGGTTCTGCCCGCCCTCCTACTGTTTGGCTCAGAGCTTCGGACTCTACCTCTTCGGAGTCAGAGTCGAGCTTAGAGTCAGACGGGCAGTCACACCCTTCGGGGTTGTCTGCGGAGGAGGGCGCTCCCGTGGTCTCGTCAACAAGTGGAAGCCAGCCCCCTACTGAGGAGAGTCAGGTGGCCCCCGAGGTTAGGGTCAGTGGTCCTGACCAGCAGGCAGTGGTGCATGCCACTATTGCTCTGCAGCCTGGCCTTGGGGGTTTCATCGACCCCTTGGTGGTGGCACCCCCTCCAGTGGTGTGTCTTGATCGCCCAACTTTGGGGCCCATCGAGAAGCCTACGGGGGGGGGGGTGCTGTTCCCTGGGTCTCCCTTTTGGGGGCCGCCCAGAGATGCCAGCTACCTAGGCTGACCCTCTCGAGGAGGAGGACTCTCTCGGACTCTGAGGGGTCAAGGGGTGTGGGGTCGGCGCGTCGGCCTTTCTCTGGGGTCCACTCGGGCCCTGGACAAAGCCGAAGTGCAGATTTCCACCCTTCCCCCTCGGGTTCCTTGAGGGAGTCCCATTCTTTTGAGGCAGGGGACCGTCCTTCTGGACTTTTACGGCCCCGGTCGCCTCACTGGGGGGATTCTTCTGGGCGCAGCCAAGGCAGTACCAACGTGGTTGTACAGCTGTCAGCTGTGGAGTCTTCCGGGACACCCTGCTGTGGTGCTCTTGGTCCGCTCCTTAGCCCTGGCGGAGGTCAGCCGACTTCTTCTGTCGGCTCTGCCCCTATCCCTCTGCCACATTCTCCAGCGCTCCCAGGCATTCTTGGTCCTAGCGGCCCTCTCACCTGGGAGCAGTTCAGAGCGGTGGCTGCCCGGTTCCCTGCCTATGTTAGGACTATGGACAGCCAGGTTTTTCAGCCTCCCCCCGTGCAGCCACCCTCGGAACGTATGGTGACCTCCAGCTCCTCATCCCCCTCTTCTGGGGGAGAGGAACCCTCTGTCCACATCTCTCCAGCTGCTGATCTCTCTCTGAGTATCAGCGCTTCCTCGTGAGGATGTTGGAGGACTTGCACCTTTCTCCCTCTTCTGTTAGCAATCCTGAGCATGCAGCGCATGCCTTTCTAGGCGATTATGCGAGGCCACCCTTGTGGTGCCGCCCTGGCCTGCTCCCTTTGGGAGGCGTCCCTTTGCGTTCTGGCAGAGGCCCTTCTCCGGAGTTCCTGCCCCTAGGGACCTCAGCCAGAGGTATTGCGCTCCCCAGAGTCTCCAGGTTCTATGCCTCATCCGCAGTCCACTTGACGCATCTGGACACCCCTGATGGGATTCGCGCCCTCCACCGTGACCGGCCCCCGGATCAAGACTCCTCGGATTTTGATTTTTGGGGGAGGAGGACCTTCTACTCGGCACAGTTGCTCCTTTCTATTTCCGCTCACCAGGCCCACTATGCAGCCTACAACAGGTTCTTGTGGTCCACGCTAGGTCAGGTCCTAGCTTCTTTGCCTGACTTGGAGCAAACCAGACAAGCTATCGCGCTCTCTGCACGTGGCCTGGAGCTAGCAAGGCATCAAGCGAGGGCATCTTACGACGCCAACGAGGTAGCTACCAGGGTCGTAGGGACAGCGATCTGCACCAGGAGATTGGCGTGGCTACGTCTTTCCTGGTTGTCACCCTTGGCCCACGTAGGGTGATTTGCTCCGCCCACCAGGGAACCTACCTTTTCTCCCTTAGGCTGAGGCGGGCGCTTGTCGGGCAACTTCCTTCTCCCTCTGGGGGGACCCCGTCTCGCTCTTCCCACTCTCGGGCCTCCCCAGGCCCGGAAGGTTCCCCCCCTTAGTGTGTCACCCACTGAGGGGCTAGGGACTCTGTCCCTTAGGGTGTAAAAACAACCCCCTTCGGGGGCTGGTACTCACCCATATGTGATTAATGGTGAAGATTGACACAGATAAGATATGAAAATTACGTACCTACCGTAATTCTGATCTTTCTGTGTATCTTCTCATTCATCTAACCCACCCACCATCCCCCTGGGGCCTCAGTCTCTGGGTCCCCCTCCCTCTGTGGCTCCCCCTCTCCTCTTTAGGAGCGGGGTAAAGTAGGGACACACAGAGGGGTATTCTCCTTCAAAGGGTACAGCTCGAGCGGCACTCCTTCTCTACTACATGTCTCCACCCCGATGGGGTGGGAGTTGGTGGTTGCCCTCCTCCTGTTCTCCTTCTGGTTTCCATCCAACTGTTTTACAAAAAAAAATCCTTTTTTCACCAAACATCTTTCCTAGAGAGTATTAAATCCCTGTACCCTGTCCTTCTTCCAGAATAGGCGACTCTGCTTCTTGGGTATTTGCCAGTTATTCTGTGCCTTGAATTCTGGCAGAGAGCTTTGCTACTCCTTGCAGTTCCTATACACTCTGGTGATGGACAAGGGTCTCGGATACCTTGTTACCTCTCACTGTCTCCTAAATATTCTCCCCTGCCTACCCTCCCTTCTTCCGCTTCCAGAGATTGGGGCCCCTACCCAATCCCCTTAGTCTCATCTCTTCTTTGCTGTCCTCTCAGTCGTCATTTCTCCTTTTAGTTCAGCTTTTCCTTTCCTTTTTCTGTCCCTTGGACTCTCTTGTCCCACCCTCCATCCCTTCCTCTTACCTCTCTGGCGACTCAGAACTGGTAGGCAGGCGGGTCGACACAGCCTAGCAGCTGGCCAACCCTCAGCGCTCATCGCAGTACATTGGCTCTGGGAGGCTACCGGGATGTTGTGTCGGCCTACCCTTTTTAAAAAAAAAAAAAAGCTCCCGTGGCCAGTACCCATATGTGATGAATGGTGAAGATACACAGAAAGATCAGAATTACGCTAGGTATGTAATTTTCATGTTTTGCCATCTCGGGGTTCTGATTCCCATGGACCTCGAGAGCGAAGGGAATCAGAAGCCCTCTGTGGCAGAACACACTGGTTCTGCATAGTTGCCCATCCAGTATTCTCTATATACCTGTATAGTTCCTTTGTTACATACTCAGTAAAGACCTAGTTAGACTGGCACAATTTTCCCATAGTAAACCAATATTGATTCTCTATTAACAGATGGAATCTCTCCAGATAATCTTCAGTCTGGTTATTTTTCCCACATTCATTTTGTTCTGTTAAATGAGACTTATACCTATAGAACGTATCCTACACATACAGACTTTAAAATAGTAAAGTGAAAGTAGGTTTGGTGATCTTAACTCAGTTTTTATTTTATTCATTTATTTAAATTTTAACAGAAGGTTGACTGGGTAGAATTACCCCCTTTTAACAACAAGTAGAATCTGCAGCAGTCTTCACCCTAATTTGTTGCCCTGGAGATGGAGTTTGGACTATCCAGATTATTACTGTACACTGTGGCCGTGCTTTCCTTAGCATTCTAATAGCAGATATTTTTCTCCACTGAAGAGTTTGGATTCCCCAGAGTCCTGTTCCCGTCCTTGTGGCTAAGTTTTGCTAAAAAAAAAAATTACAACTAGTTCATTATTTATAATTTTATTTATCGAATGCTCTGCATTAGTTTAGTTGGTTTTAACTGTATTTTTGTGAGAAATAGCAATTTTCTTTCTCCATTCCACAGCATTTCCTGGAACCAAGAAAACCATGGTTTACAGAAGTCTTTGGGAAACCAAAATTTAAACTGACCAAAAAATATATATATTTTAACTATGTTTGACATAATTTTTAAAATGGTTGTACCTTTTCCTGAGGTACAGCAGCCTAAATCATTTTTGGCACCAGTTTCAGACAACTGGGCATGACTGAAAGGTCTGTAAATGGACGGGCTCCACAAGTTTTAGAAAGTGTTATTCAGGTGGACAGTTCTTGACAGTGCAAACCGTCATAAATCTGTATTTTGATTGTTTAGGTCTGGAGCATAAGTTTGAACACTGTGGCCTCTGCAAAGTTTTCTGTCCTAAAAGAAAGACAAAGAGGGCAGCTAAACATAAGGTGCTGTCTGCCCCAGCTTCTATAACAGTGTTGCAGCAGTCTTAACCTGTAAAAATGTATCAATAATCAGAGGGCTGGTCCAGTGATGGCAGAAAGAATGCATCAAACAGTTGACTATCCTCACTGCGGCCTCCAGACACATAAGGGGGCTGAAAAATGCTGCAAGCAGTTGTGTCTTCCCCGGGAGACTCAAAAGATTGCCAAGCTACCTTCAAATCCCAGTATAGAGCACTGGCATTCAGCTGAGGGAGCCCTGGTACAGGTGATGGTTAACAAATATATAAATAAAAGGACTTCTTGTCAGCACTTGCTCTCGTCTTACAAAAGTATTGAAAAGAGAAACCTTGCGCATTCCTCTGTCTGTGGATGGGTCAGAGCAACCAGTACAGTAACCCTCGTTTCATCTACAATCCCAAGCAGAGCAACCAGGATCAGAAATGAAAATAACCTCTGTAGAGAGCATCTGGAGAATGGGACAGTATTTACAGGACCTTCAGGCCATGGGAGTCCCTACTGCTTCTCCTCCCCAAACCCAGTACATGGAACTGGGTTATGTAGAGAAGGAGAACCAAGTGAGCCTTGGTATTACTCAGTAGTTGAAGGCAAAAGGCACTAGGCCCATCGTGACTGCCTCCCACACCATGTGGGGTATTAACCTTCGTTTCTGAACCTAAACTTATCTAATTCTAATTTAAATTCACCAAAATCTGAAATGTCGACCAAGTTCTGCGGGAGTCTATTCCAGAGTTTACAAGTACTTATAGTAAAATAACTATCCGTTTTATTAGTTAGTGCTTGGTGGATGTGTAATTGTTTACTATGGGAACACAGAGACATTGGTCTTGGTGCACTAGTGATGTTACATAGTTTGCTTAACTCTTCACTTTGTAAATTTTAAACAATAACAACAGACCCCCCAATTTCTTCTCCTTTAGAGATCATACAATTTAAGTTCGTACATTCTGTCATTATGCGCCATTCCTCTCAATCTTGGTATAAGTTGTTTTATGCCTCTTTGTACACTATCCAACAATTTTTTAAATTTGATTGTGTGGTGACCAAAATGAGGCTGCATAATCAAGATGCAGCCTCACATATGTTTTGTACAAAGGTATAATATAGCTTTCACTCCTGGATCTGAAGACTTTTCGTATAGACCTGGTAATTCTGTTGGTGGTCGTGGTGACCTTTCTACAGTGTTCACCATGTAAAAATTCATTATTAATTAGTATCCCTAAGTCTGTTTCATTTAACACTGATTGTATGCCTCTTCCATTAAGTTTATAAATCTTATTTGGGGGTTTTTCCCTAGGTGGATTATTGAACATTTATTAACGTTAAATACAATTTTATTCATTTTGCCCAGTTCTCTATGATTGCATGGTCTTCCACTAGTCTGTGGTATTTAGACTCATCATCCACCATGGAACTTAGTGTCATCAGCAAATTTTATAATGTTATTTGTAACATTATGATGCAAATCGATGATAAATATTCCAAATAGGGTTGGACCCAATACTGAGTCTTGAGGGACCCTGCTGATAACTCTGGAGACTCTCGCTTGCTGGTTTCCATCTGTCAACCAGTCTGCTATCCATTTAACTGGATAGTTGTTGAAACTGAATTTTACCATCTTTTTTATTAGTTCATAAAAGGGATGATGCTGAAAGCTCTCCTAAAGTCAAGATAAATAACATTGATTTGTAGATCTTTAGACAGAACTAACCATATTGTAAAATATTAGATTAGTACTGCAGGATCTACTTGCAGTGAATTCATGCTGTGTAAAGTCTGTAATCCCCATATCTCTGGCTTCCTTGTCCAGTCTATTTTTTAAAAGTTTCTCCATGATGTTACACACAATTGTTGACATGAGGCTAACGGGCCTGAACTTTCCTGCTGTAGCCGTGCTCCCCTTCTTGTGTACAGGGATGACTGTGGCACTGTTCCAGCCCTTAGGCATTTTTCCCTGGCTATAGGATTTATTGAAAAGGATGGTGAGGGGTAATGTTAGTGAATCCGCTAACTCCAGGCTGATTTGTCTGTTCCCAGAACAGGACTTTGATTCCCCTTCCAGGGTCAGTGGGGATTTTAACCTCATACGTTGCATTTGTGGGCCAAATGGCAAGTGTGCTGAACCTATCACCCACAGGAATAGAAGTGGATGTAGAGAAGGCAGAATACATTATCATATTGGGCTGACTTCAAGAAGAATGTCAGTTCCCATAATTTAAGGCTACTGCCAAGGTGCTTGCCACACCTTTCTCAGAGGTAGCCATAACAAAAAAAAGTCAAAAAGGTGACGGATAAAAAAGGAATGGCTCTGAATTTCTCTATTTCCACCGTTATCATTAAGGGGTGTCCAGGCTGCTGTATGTGAGAAAGCTAAAGTCCCACTAAGAGCTACACCCCATAAGGATTAAAAACAAACTAGCTCACGTAGCTTGTAAGGCTTACATACCCGCAGCGTTACTTCTGAGGCAGACAGCCTAGTTTTGCTATGCAGCATACTACCAGCAGACACTGTGGAGCACAGTCCTGCCTATGTATGAGAATTTTCCATGCCAGGAACAAAACTGCCTAAGCACATGTTGTAAAAGATGGTTTAGAAGCTGCAAAAATCCAAATCCAGATGGCAGCTCATTTGAATGACACTGCATTTAGTGCTCTAGTGAATGCAGTGTCGGTCAGAAGGTTTGCGTGGCATATTTATATTTTAACGACTACCCCTCCACGGGGCCTGAAGATATCTAAGCAGATACTCAAAATAACCACAATCCTAATTTTAGCAGCTAAGAAGGCTGTTACAAAATGATGGCATACTGGGAGTGTTCCCACGGAGGAATGTTGGAGAGCCTTGACTTATGAAATGTATAATTTAGATAGAATAATAGCTAACATAAACTCGTGCACCAAATCTTTTAAGACATTTTGGCATGCATGGGTAACCTATCAAGCAATTCATTACCCTACCTTTATCCCATAACTAACTTTTTCTTAGCCTACTAAGACTGATATTCATACCCACACTCACTGAATGACTCTCTCATGGGTAAGCCTTACCTTTACATAAACATATAAGTCCTGGTCCTCTTTAAATATATATTTTCTAACCATTTCACATCTTCATACCTGTTTTAACACCTGATTTAAATCTAATTTTACACATAATAAACCTAATACCCCAGACTCTCTCTTATTATATGTTTAACACAAGGACGACAGCACTATCTCTCTAACCTGACTCCTTTAAGGGAGGAATATCAACCAGACAGTAAAACACTCTAGAAAATAAGATACGACCATCACTGAGGTGTACAAGGTACATTTTATTTATTCCTAAAACAGATATTACATGAGAATAACTTTGCTGCAGCTGAGCTTGTAACCCTACTAGAAGTGGACATGATTGTATAAGAATTAGTGATATTGAGGAAACTTCGACTATGTACTTGAATGTACTTTGTATTTGGTCTCACAACCTATTGTGTAAATGCAACAATTTAATAAAAAGGCAGTTTTAAAAAAAGGTTTGCATGGTTTAGGTCAACCTCCCTGACACCAGATACGCAGAGTAAGGCCATGGATTTCCCCTTTGAAGTCCCTTCTTTTTTTGGAGACAAAATAGAGGCCTCTATGAAAAAAGGTAGCCAAACAAAAATCAACTTTAAAAACCTCCCAGAGAAAAGGCCTTTACCTTCTATAGGACATATGGAAGGGGAGGTATGAGATGAGCTAAATCAAACCCCAGGAATCCATCACTATTCACAAAAGTGCAATCATTCATCAGGAGTGATTGAAATGTTATGCTGATTATGGAACATTAGAGTCAAACTGCTCTGTGGTCACGCTCCACCCTGCTTCCTAATGTCAGATTTATTTCTTCGCTGAAGACAGCAGTTGCCCTGAAGTGTTCTCATTTCTGGGTGGTTTACAGTTTCATTATTTTATTTTAAAGTATTGGTAAAGTACACATGCGCATGGAGGCACACATGCTTTCCAGAGCCATCGCTCGTTTTATCCACTCGACATCACGTCAGCATCCCGGACAACTAGCTCTGCCATCTGGCCTCCACCTGGTGGCAGCCAAGAGCTGGGAAGGTGCCCCACCCAGTCCAGGAAAGGAGAGCTTCCAGGCGGCAGCTCAGCCCTTCTCACAGCTCTCCTCCCTGCTAACCCCTGGCAACCTGAGCTCATTCCCAAACCCAGGTCACCAGTGCAGCGTGAGATAAGGCACGTTACAGCACCTCAACCCTTAGCACCACTGGGCTGACGTTTTTTTTTTTTAATATAATTGTAGGTTTGGGCATGTTTGAAGTTTATTCACAGTGTATTGTTTCATGTGTCTGTTTTCTAATATGCCATTTTTTCTATATTTATTTGGATCCCTTGTTAATGCTGTCTTTTTTTATGCCTAGTGTTCATTTTTTAAATACTTATGAGTTCCAGAACTCGATGACATCAGCTGAATGGAAGCCTAGAGTGACGTTTCACTTAACTGATGTCTGGAGGTTACACAGCAGATACATAATTAAAATTAGGCGGAAAAATGGCAGCAGTAACAAAGGGCCCTAAATATGGGGGAAAAATGGGACCATTTTACAGCAAACTTATATAACACTGCATTGGAGTTATTAAATAAACTTCACACACATCCACATTTCCATTTATATGGGGGGTGAATAAGGTACAGGAGGGGAATATTTTTCAGTAGAGAAGGTGCATGAGAACAAGGGGCATGCAGTGAAGCTGGAAAGGGGAAATTTAAGAGGGATGTGAGGAAGTACTTATTCACTGAAAGAGTGGTGGACATCTGGAACAGATTTCCAGCAGAGGTGATGGTGTTAACAGTGGTGGACTTCAAGCATGCGTGGAGTAAGCACAAAGGAATCTTGGTAGGAAAGTAGAGGGGAGGAGTAGCTAGAGATCACGAAGGGTCTGTGGTGACAGTATAGGCAGGAAAAAAAACTGGCTGACTGAGTGGGCCAAGCGGTCCTTACCTGCTGACAAATTCTATGTTTTTATGGTATAAAAAAATGATAAAGTACTAAATTTTTCGATTCCCTTTAAAGTATAGCATATAAATGTTAGACCATCCTTATATTACATGATTTTTTCATCCTCCTAATAAATTGACAGTCACTCACATTGAAAACTGCCTATTTATACTACACTGTATGCTGTTCACAGTTTAAAGAGAACTTTTTTGCTGGTCGATAGTTCAGTAGGAATTGTGGAAGCAGACAGAATAGCAATCACCATGTGTGAAGAGTTTGGGATCCCTTATACTGTAAGTAATACACCTTTCTACTGTTCATTCTCTTGCCATAACCACTTGTATTTTGGGCTTTATTTTGTTTCCTTAGACAAAAAAATTATTTTTCCAGTTCTGATTCCTGTAAATTACGGTAGAAGATTAAGACCCCCATTTTCAGAAGGTTAGCCCTGTGCTAAACATTGGAATAGTGCTGGCTCCCTGTCACTCAGACGGCATCTGACTAAGATTGTGAATGAAGGGGCTATGCCAGTCACTGTTGCATTGAGTGTGCTGCCTACTGGGGCACATGGGGGGGCCACGGGGTTGTGGAGGGACCTGAGTGGGTTGGAAGGGAGCTGGCGCAGACTTGTGATGAGGATTGAGGGGGAACCATAGATGCCGGGATGGGTTTATTATAAGGATCCGGGACATCTGGATAGCACTCCGAGGTGGAGGGATCACTAGACACCAGGGATGGGTTTATTGTAAGGATCAGGGGCATCCAAACAGCAGTCGGGGTGGGGGAGCCACTAGATGTCAGAAGTGAGTTTAGTATAAGGATGGGGGAGTCAGAATCACGATGGGGAAACCACTAGATGCTAGGGATGAGTTTACAATAATAATTTGGGGGTATCTGAACTGCATTCGGGGGTGTAGGAGCTGGCATAGACCCACACAGTGCCTTTTTCTGTTGAGCATGGCGGCATAGTGCTGTAGTGCCAGTGAGCCCATAATGACATACAGGTGGCTCCTTAGCACTTTGCATGCCCTTTGAGGTTACTAGCATGCTGACCGCTGAAAATGGTTCACAGGGGAAGTGGCATTTTCCCTTTGGGATGTGCTGTCTCCCTTTGCACCTGTGAACCATTGTCATGCATGGGACTGTTATAACACAGCACACAGTCACTCTGCACTGCATTTCCACAATTCAGTTCAGACAGGCAGCATACACTGATTGGGGTGCACTGCCTGTCTGAACATGTCCTCCAAGCCAGCTGTGCTCTATGTCACATACAGTGCTAAGGAGTGCATGGCACTAACAGCCAGCTCTGAAAATGGGGATCTTAAAGAGGTACTGATGCCTCAAAGAAAACTTTAAAAAACATAATAATTAGGTACAATTCTACTTGCATTCCATTTATAGTTTATATATTTCTCCTCCCCATTATTTATTACTAAGGAAATTTGCATGAATATATGATCTTTCTCGCTTAGAGTTTCTTTAGAGTCCATCTGCCTCTATAGCTTACACCCTACTTCAAGCCATAATCCTCTGTTGTGACATCACAATCTGATGCCATGGGAGTAACTGTGATATCACAAGCAGTGCTCTGTGACTTCAGTTAGGGAGAAGCAGCAGGAATAGATAAAGTCATCAGGAGCAAAGATCCTGTTTTCACACAGATGACCTCAGTAATAAATGATGGGGAGGAGGAATACAGCACTAATAGGAAACACAAGCTGGACTGTGTCTAAATATTAGGTTTTGTTAAAGTTCTTCCGAACGTGTCACCAGCTCTTTAAAGTGTATTAAACAAGTTGTCAGTCCATCAGGATAATTCAAAAACCTGAAAAAGATCAAGTTTATTAGATATAAATGCCACATGATGTGGATTCTTGTGTATTTCCATGATCCAAAACACCTGTTGGTGCATAATTTAACATTGTAACTTATAGAATAATACATGGGGTTGTGTGTTTGATTATATCTTACTCCGAGAGGGTACCTGCAGTAGGTCTTCACACATAGGACTGCGCCCCCTGGCATCAGGTTCCAACGGCAAACTTGTAGATAGCAGTCATCAGCGGGGACCGCCCCTGACGTCGGGTGATGTGACATCAGCCCGGCTATAAAAGGGGTGGTCCCACGCCTGCCCACCAGTTCTTTCCCGCCATTGTCTCAGTTCGTTCGGCCACAAGTTAGAACAGCTATCTAATGCCCGCGCATCAGTCAAAGTTTTTCTTCGCCTCATAATTATTTTCTCAAATATTTTCGACGATTGAAGTCATCTCGACCAAAGAAGTGCTTGAAGTGCGGAGCCCAAATCCCACACAGGGACAACCATTCCCACTGCCTCTTGTGTCTAGGCCCTAAGCACAACACTGAGGAGTGCTATATCTGCTCCGGCAACTAGGACCAGACTCAAGCGAACCCTTGAGGCCCACCTCCTTACCCGATGACTGGCATAGATGGAAAAGGAGCTCCAGGAGTTGAGGGAAAGGTCGTCGTTGCTGGCCCCGAGGAAAAAGAAGAGTAAGGAGAAGCTCGGGGACAGGAGTCCGTTGCCACGCGGGAGGCCTCCTAAAACTGTGAGTACTAATTCTGGTACCCCATCCGCCTCTTTGGGCCGGACACTTTCACCCCCTACTGCCGAGGTGAGCGGGCAACTGGGGGTCGCCTCTTTGGAGGTTTCTGTTCAGTCTTCTCTCTGCTTGGCTGATAAGTCACCCCTCAACTCTGTTGACGGGCACACGGCTCCTACCGATAAGCCTAGTGGCGGTCTCCCGACCTCCTCTAGCCTGGTTAGGTCCGATCAGTCGGACGGTGGATCCTTCGTCGCCTACCCAGACCCTTCCACTCTCCCGTCGGGCTCCACCTTGGCCCCCGACGTCGGACAGAGTGAGCTGCAGAGTGATTCGTCATCCCACTGGGTCCTTCGCCCAAGGGATTCGCCACCTGATCCTGTTTTCTCCCTTCCGACAGGATCTCTGATTGACCTTTCGTTGGAGTCCCTCCCGGAACTTCCCTCTTCGCCAGGTCTTTTGCCGCCTCTGGACAGGAGTCCGTCGCTGGCTGGGGCTCCGTCCATGGAGCCTCCTCTCTCGGGACCTTCAGGGGCCCTTCCTGATCCCACACCACCGTGGGGCCCTTTGGCACCTCCCCCGGTAGGTCCAGAACCTTCAGGCGGTTTCCCGGGGCCAGTCCCCCATGTTCCGCTGCCGGGTGGCTCGCCGTTGGCTTCTCAGCACCCAATGCCAGGCCATGTACCTCCAGTGCCAGGATATCTGGGGTACTCCTATTATTCTCCAGTATTGCCAGGCTATCAGTACACTTCATGGCAGTACCCACAGTACCCAAGCTACCCGGGATTTCAGCCTCTTCCACTTCCACCCCCGGTGCCGGACCATGAGTCGGCTCCTCCTTGGTGGCAGGATGCCAAAACCCAGCTCCTCATGGAGATTAGGCAGTCTGTGGGGGACATTCCCTGCCCAGGGACCCCACCACCACCACCTCCCTCCCTCCGGATGGGCATCGGGTGCTCTTAATGTAGGATCATCTGGGGTAGACCCTTCTATCCCCAGAGGTTCTGAGCCCTCCGACTCGGACTCTGATACCGATCCTTTGGACCCTCCGTTCCCTGTCAGGGTACCTCCCAAGGAGTCCCTAAAATCTCCTCCAGAGGATACTTCTTTTGGGGACCTCTTATGTACCATTCAGGCAGCAGGAGGCTGGCCTTCTAAAGAGGTGGATCCCCAGCAAAAGAGACTGGCGGAACACCTTGATCTAGCCACCACAGATCCCCTCCTCAATCCCCCTTGGGTGGGCCCTCACGAGGCTCTGGTGACCACGGTATGGCAGCAGCCGCCATCCATCCCGGTGGTCTCCAGAAAGGCGGATCGTACATACTATCTCCCAGAAGGGATTCAGCACCTCATCACTCATCCTAAGGCTGACTCTATGGTGATCACTGCCACTCATGACCGGTCAGCCCAACCTAAACATTTGAGCTCCTCACCTCCTGACAAGGACTCTGGGAAATTGGACCAGTTTGGCCGGAAGATCTGTTCCTCTTCCTCTTGTGCCATTTGGTCCCTCAACTATGTCTCGCACATGGTTGCATTCCAGAAGGCATCTCTTTCAGAGCTGGAAAGGGACCTTCAGGAGGTCCAGGATGAGACACTCTGGAAAAAGTTACTGGACAAGATCAGAATGGGAAAGTCTCTTGCCGTCATGCTTTGCGTGCAACGTATGACTCAGTGGCTAGAGCGGCAGCCACAGGGATCTGCCTCCGCCGCCTTTCTTGGCTCTGGATAGCAGGTTTGGCACAAGACGTCCAGTCCTCCCTTTTGGATGCCCCTTTTAGGGGTTCCGTCCTCTTTGGCGCTGATGCCAAAGATATTATTTCTGGGCTGCAGGAGAGCGGACACTCCCTTCGGGATGTACGCTCAATGTACCGGACGGGCCAAAAAAAGCAGCCTTTTCATCGCCAAAGGAGATGGAATAAAAACCATGGTAAACATCAGGGCAAATGACAGGCCACTGGTTCAGGAGCCCAAACCCCCCCAGGCCAAGTTTCTGAAGCCGGTCTCTAGGGCAAAAGCTCCCCTCCCCTCGGCGTTCTGACTCCTTTCCCCTCCTTCCGCTACCTCCACTAGTCAAGGAGGAACCGGTGGGAGGAAGGTCCAGCCTCCACCTGGAGGGGTGAAGGTTCGTCACCACAGAATCTTGGGTGTTGCAACTCATTCAGCGAGGTCACAAGATAGAGTTTTCTGAGATTCCCACCCCTCATCCTCCGAGATGGTCTTTTTATCCAAGGGATCAGATTCCACTCGTCTCCCAAGAGATCCAGGCCCTTCTGTTAAAAGAGGCCATAGAACCCTCCCACAAAAACAGCTAGCAAGGGGATTTTACTCCCACTTGTTCCTAGTCCCAAAGAAGAATGGCGATCTGAGACCGATCCTGGACCTCAGCACGCTCAACCTCTTTGTCGAGTACAAGAGGTTTCGCATGCTGACCATTCAGGGGCTTCTCCCCCTGCTCCACACAAATTCTTGGCTGTGCTCCCTGGATATGTAGGATGCCTACCTGCACATGCCTATCCTTCTGGCCCACCACCGCTTTCTCCGTTTTACTTTTCTGGAGAACCATTTTCAGTTCTGGGCACTCCCCTTTGGCCTTTCCTTGGCCCCTCTGGTATTCACGAAGTGTTTAGTGGTGGTTGTGGCTTTTCTTCACCACCAGGGCATTTACGTTTTCCCGTACCTGGACAACTGGCTCCTCGCAGCACCCTCTCCATACAGCCTGAAAGAGGCTCTCTCTTTCACTCTGAGCTTGTTTTCTCTTCTGGGTATCATGGTCAATCTGCCCAAATCCCAGCTAGTACCATCTCAACGGCTCCAATTCATTGGAGCAGTACTAGACACTGTTCAGAGCAAGGCTTTTCTGCCATCAGATCGAGCCGAGACTTTAGTTGCTCAAGCTACTCTTGTGGCCCAGGCTCAGTGGATCCCAGCACATGCCGTGCTTTGCCTCTTGGGACTGATGGCAGCGGCCATTTCCACAGTGCCCCTGGCCAGACTTCACATGAGGATCACCCAATGATGTCTCTGAGTGCAGTGGGATCAGAGGACGGATGACATGAACCAGAATGTCATGATCTCCAACAGCCTACAGAGAGATCTTTGCTGGTGGAAAGATCTCTCCAATCTTTCAAGGGGAACCCCCTTCCATTCCCTTGTTCCTACCCAAATCCTAACCACGGACGCTTCAGACTCGGGCTGGGGATGCACAAGACACAGGGATCTTGGTCTGACCAGGAGCTTCTGCTCCACATCAACGTTCTGGAAACCAGGGTGGTTCTGTACGCTCTCCAGGTGTTCCAGTCACTTCTGGTACCGGGATCACTTCTTGTCCAGATGGACAACATGTCCACTGTCTGGTACATCAACAAACAGGGAGGAACTCGCTCGTACCCTCTCTGCAGAGAAGCAGTGAGGGTCTGGTACTGGGCAATTCAGCATAGCTGTTTCCTGACAGCAGTCCACGTTCCAGGTGTAAGCAATGTTCTGGTGGACAGTCTCAGTCGATCAGTAGCCAGGGCTCGTGAGTGGGAGCTAAAGCTAGAGGTGGTCGAAGACCTCTTTCTTCGATGGGGTCGACCAGAGCTAGATCTGTTCGCCTCCCCATTCAATGCAAAACTACCCAGCTTTTGCTCGCTCATTCCCGGGCATCGTGCTTTTTGGCGAGACACACTGTCTCTCTCTTGGACAGGGAGGTTTCTTTACGCTTTTCCTCCCTTTCCTCTCATACAGAAAGTTCTGGTGAAACTTCAGGAGGAAGGAATGCACGTGATTCTAATTGCTCCTCTCTGGCCACGCCAGATTTGGTTTCCTCTTTTGCAACAACTGGCACTGGAACCTCCGGTTCCCTTACCGTTTTCCCACGACCTTCTGACTCAAGAGCAGGGCAACCTGGTGCACCCAAGCCTTCAGTCTCTCCACCTTCATGCATGGCACCTGTGGACATAGCAGTTTCTTGCCATGTGGTATTTTCACAGGTTGCACATATCTTGGTTGAAGCCAGAAAACCTTCTACCAGATCCACTTATGCCATGAAGTGGAAAAGATTTTCGATCTGGGCCCTAGCAAGACGCTGGGATCCCTTTTTGTGCTTGGCGGCCCAGGTGTTAGAGTACCTCACACATTTATCAGAGACTGGCCTTAGTTACTCATTCATTAAGGTCCATCTCTCTGCAGTGTCGGCCTACCACCTCCTGGTGTAGGGCAAAACCTTGGCTCAACTGGAGGTTGCCAAAACTTTTCTGAAAGGCATCCTCCACCTGAAACCTCCAATCAGGAATCCCTGTCCCCCCGGGACCTGAATTTTATGTTTAAAAAGCTGACCTTACCTCCATTTGAACCAGCCTCTGGCTGTGACATGCACTTTCCTTCCTGGAAGACTTTGTTCCTAGTTGCAGTCACTTCCTCCAGAAGGGTTTCCGAACTTCAGGCGTTTGTCTGTAAGGAACCCTATTTAATCTTTCACAGGGACAGAGTAGTCCTTCGGACTAATCCTTCATTTCTCCCCAAGGTAGTTTCAGAAATCACTCTTAATCAGAGTGTAGAACTGCCTGTCTACTATCCCCAGCATTCTAACGGGGGAATACCTGTTGCACACCCTAGATGTGCATAGGATTCTGAGATACTACACAAACCGGACTAGAGAGGTTCGTAATTCCAGTCAGCTCTTTGTAGCCTTTGCTTCCCAGTGCCAGGGCAAGGCTATTTCCAAACAGACCATTTCTAGGTGGTTAGCTAACTGCATCCATTTCACTTACCAAAAACGTGGGAAATCCCTTCTGGGGGCAGTTAAGGGTCACTCCACTAGGAGTGTCACAACTTCTACTGCCTTTTTCAGGAATGTGTCTACTGCAGAGATCTGTGCAGCGGCCACGCGGTCGTCTGTTCACACTTTCAGTAAGCATTACAGTCTGGACATTGCATCTAGGTGCAGAACTGGCTTTGGCCTTGCAGTTCTACAAGGTCTCCTGTCGTAACTTCCTGTTGGCGACTTCTCCTCCTCCCGGACGTACCTCCATATGGTTTCTTTTGGGACTGCTTGGTATTCAGTCCTGTATGTGAAGACCTACTGCAAGAACCCTCTCGAAGTAAGATATTGCAGTTACATAAGAACTTACTGTAACAGTAGATCTTTGAGAGAGGTTCCTGCAGTAGGCCTAGTTTCCCACCCACCTTCCCCCTACTCCTGGAATGTTTCCTTCATTTTCATCATACCTAGTCCTTGGGTCTAGAGAGGAAGCATGATCCTAGGAGTCTTCACTCCTATTGTTTTCTACTTAATTTCTCTAGGTCTCTGGTGGAAAAGAACTGGAGGGCGGGCACGGGACCGCCCCTTTTATAGCCGGGCTGATGTCACATCGTCCGACATTGGGGGCGGTCCCCGCTGATGATTGCTATCTCAAGTTTGCCGTTGGAACCTGATGCCAGGGATGCAGTCCTATATGTGAAGACCTACTGCAGGAACCTCCTCAAGATCTACTGTTACGGTAAGTTCTTATGTAACTGCAATTTCACTTTCAGGTGTTGGATGCTATAAACCCCGAGAGCAAAGTTTGAGGGTTTATTTAACTCATTACCTCCTGGGCGGCCGTTTTGTGTCAGGTAAACAATGGATAGTTCGGACTTCATGTGGAGCTATTGGAGATAATGAGTTTTAAGCATCCAACACCAAGGGGTGTGTGTAAAATCTCAAGTTAAACAAACAATCCTGTGTTTTATTTTATACAATTGCTGGGGAGCGTTTTCTCACCACAGCAATTATATAAAAAAAAATGCTGTAGTCGATGTGGAGGAATCCAGTTAGGTGTGGAGGAAGCGCAGTCAGCGGTTGAGTGGCTCCCGAAATCTTTTTTTTTTTTTTTTTAATAAAGTTTAGCACAGGAGGCTAGGTTTTTTTTTGGTTTTTTTTTTTAAATTTACTTACTGCCAAGTCATACTGGCGGTGTCAGTCCTAGGTGTACAGTACAGTCAAGTGTTGAAGTGGCCACCACTGTCCGGCACCATGGTTAGTGGCGAGAGCGGAGGCAGGCGCATGTGTGGAACATTGGAAACCCGGTGTGTGTTCACTGTTATAACCCAGGTTTCCAATAGGGAGAAAACGCTCCCCAGTTGTAATATAATAAATATTATCTTCGTCAAGTTTTTGAATTATCCTGGTCTGTTGATATCTATGTCATCTCTCAAGCACCTCCATTTGTAATGCATTTGATTCTTTTTGAACATTGGTAGTGTACATGTTTATACATAATGTTATTAACCATCTGCACTTTTGTGACACAGTTGCACATTATGGACTAGTCTCCCCCATATACTCCAGTACTGGCTTGCAGGCATACCACTTTAAAGAAACAGTGCAGCAAAAAATGTTTTTCCAAATCATTAGTTTCCAGTTGCAGATAATAAAATATAAGAATACCTGTTTTTTTTGGTTTTTTTTTTAAATATTTTTATTGAAAAGTACCAGTTCACATGTTTTGAATCGGGTACGTCGGGGGGGGGCATCACAACACCTGCTCCATTTATCCACTTAGCACTTTTAACAATCATAACAAATAACATATTTACAAACATGCAAACAAAACTGGATGCTGAACTACGAAGAAATTCTACATCGCAATATTTTGCTGAGAGCTGTACCTAATGGGCAGATATGTCCACTTATGCAATAGTGCTGCTCACTTACTTACACATGGAGTTCTGCTCACTTACTTACACATGGGAAGGCTTCTCCAATTGCCTGAGGTACCGTGCTTCCCAGTACTCTGGGTTCATGAACCTGGAGATGTTTCTGGCTTCCTCAATCTCAGGGCCACCCAGGAACACCAAACCTCCAGCCAGGTACTTCCGTATAAGAACGAGTTTGAGTTGAGCGCTTGTTCTAACTTATATCAAATTCTGTCAAATTGCTGATTTTGTCCTGAGATGGTGCTTTGTGCCCTTTCTATTTTTAAACAGTTTAGAAGATTATTAGCTCATTGGTGTATGGTCGGGGGGCAGGTCTCACTCAATCCAACACTGTTCCAAGGCTGAACAGGCATTAATCAGGGCCAGGGACCACAGCGGTAAGTCGCCACACAATTTTGCATGGTTGGGGTCAGCTCCCAGAAGAAATTCCAAGGGGGACTGGGGGTGCAATTTGCAGGACCCTTCCTATTATTCTATGAATTTGCTGCCAATAAGGGAGGATTTTAGGACAAGTGAGGGTCATGTGGATAAATATGCCCTCCTCCACCTGGCATTCCGGGCATTTTGAGGGGTCCATGACATGCCTTTTCATAGGCGTGATGTATGTCCAGTGGATGAGGTTCAGTTGGGTCTGCCTGAGCCTGTTACTTCATGAGTATTAATTCAGATGCTGGATTGCTCCCAACCATATTTCTAAGGTAGGTGTTACCCCAAAGTCAGCCTCCCAGGCTGCCTGTATCCTTGCCATGGGATCCTTATTTTCCTTTAGTAGTATGTTATAGTAAATAGACATGGGGCCCATCTTAGGTTGGGGTCTGAACTGTTCCTCCAGGAATGGCTTCTGACCCTTGAGGGCCTGACACCCCTAACAGTGCCGTGCATCTGTTCCTGGTCTTAAGATATATAAACATATCCCCATCGGGGAGGCGCCAGGACCCCTGTAGCTCATGGAAGGAGAGGAACCTTCCCCCTTTTGTACAACTGTTGGATCTGACCCAGTCCCCTCTTCTACCATCTGAGCAGTTCCGCATGAAGAAATATGTTATACCTCGGCGTTACTTCAGGGTGGCCCATATTGAGGCATAAAGGGAGGGGGGTGGCTCCTCCAATCCCATGTAGTTCTTAATGGCCTCCCATACCCTTAGCATCATTCTAGTGAAGGGATTGGGTATAGTCCTCGGGGGCCAGTCGGGCTTGGTTAGCGACAGCCAGTATGTCTGCCTAGGTCCCCTCCCACTCTTCTTCCCTCTATACCCATCCAGCAAGTGACAGTAGGAGCTGTACCTGTGGGTAGAAAGGCTATCTGGTCTACACAGTAATACAGCTTGAAGTTAGGGAGCCCCACCTTTCCCCCTCCCGCAGGCTGTTGTAGGACGCTCCTGCTGATTATGTCATTTTTCCTATGCCAAATAAATCTATGTAGAGTGCTGTTTAAGTCTCTAAGAACTTGTCTGGGATATGACAGGGCAAGGACTGAAACAAGTATAGGCACTGAGGCAGGACAGTCATTTTGATGGTAGCCACTCTGCCATACACTGTGAGGGGCAGGTCTGTCCATCTCTCTCACTCCTGTGCCAGCTTCGTAAGCAGTTGTTCATAATTCAAGGGGTGTAGATTCAAAATGTTTAAAGAGATATATACTCCCACATACTTAATTTTTGGGACAACTTGCACTCCCAAATAATTTTTTTCCAGGGCCCTCCTGCCCTGGTTTCCAATATGCGATAATTCACTCTTAGAGCAGTTAATTTTGTGTCCTGACAATTGGGCATACTCTTTTGTTTTTTTTATCTTTTTATTCGCCCCCACGGTCGGCCCACATCCAGCCGCCGTTCTGGTGCACCTTTGGCTCCAGTTATGGTCCCCCCCCCAGCTTTACCCCCATGGCGGGATGCAGCTAGCCCCTTACTCACTGCCGAGAACGGAGCCAGGGATGCAACCCAGGACGGCATCGCGCAGTGACCATGCTTTTTCCTTCTTGCTCCCCGGAAACTGGGCCGTGCAATGATGCCTGCGGAGAGGAGCGCACACGCGTCCGCACGCGCCCCCTCCATGCATCTGCCCCAGCTCCTCCCCATTCTACAGTGCATCTCTCTGTCCCGCAGCCTCTGCTAGGAGGCAGAAGAGCTCCGACCACTGAGAACCCCCCTCCCCGTAGAGGGAGAGCAGTCAAACGGACACTCAATCCTTCTCCTCCCCTGCCGACCCCCAGTGGCCTGTGTTCATTCCCGAACACAGATCGCCGGTGTGGCATGAGGTAAGACGTCCAGTGCCGCAGCCCTCAGCGCCACCAGGCCAGCCTGGGGCATACTCTTTTCTAGCCCCAGGAGTCACTCATGATTAAACTGATGCAGTTAGCCTCCTGTGTTGAACTGCCCGGAGAGATGGAATGCTGTGCAAATGATGAAACTCTAATTGGCTCGTGCCAATTTCAAACTGCTGCCCTAGCAACTGCTGCACTCTGAGTGCTTCAGATTCTTTACTCCGCCTGTCTAGTGAAGATGTCCCAGAGAGCTCTCCTTCAACTTACTTCAAACACGTTAAATTGGTTAATAAGTACCATTTTAAGTTATTAATTTTAGATTGCTGCCCTTATAAATTAGTTTAGTGTAGTTTCCTAGTGTTTTATTGCTTTTATTGTTTTTTTACGGGTCCCTCATAGTTCCGTGGAACCAAGGGATTCGCAGTTCTCTGTGAGGTTTTTACCTCAAATTTTGTGTTAATTCAAACAACATGAAGTCTTGCTGTATTCTGACTATATGCAGTTAGCCCCAGCACCTGCACTGCTCCGGGGAGGAAAGGGTTAATTCTATACCAGGACATAGGACGTTGAGCTCGAGCTTGGTTTTCAAGCCTCTGTCCCAGGTACTACTCAGTGTAACTGTCAGATTCTTTACTCCGCCTAACTGAGAAGTCATTCTGGAGATCCTCTCCTTCGCTTTGGTTCGGTTCAAGTAACAATTGGTTGGTTTTATCTACCGTTTAATTATTTTTCTGTATTCTGATCTCTGTCCACGGTACAGTAAGTATACTTAGTAGGTAGTTTCGAGTTTTGTTTGTAGAAATTGTTTTTTGTTTGGTTTCTTTCCGGTCGGCCCAGTTGGGAACCGAAGCAATTCTGTATTGTTTTTTTCTGGTAATTTTTCCTACGTTTTGTATTGTGGTTCCTCGTACCTATCGGATCCTAAAGAAAATGATATTTTCTTCAGTTTTTTTAACCGACCCGTGACACGGTTGGAACCGATAGGTTTGTAGTTGCCTGGCTTAAATGCTGGTAAGGGTAACTTATTATTTTTAGGCATGTCTGAGAAACCCAAAAAGAAAACCGGTCCCACTGGGTTTCACCACTGCACTGAGTGTAGGGAGGCTTTTACTAAGGCTGATCCCCACCTCATCTGTGTTTATTGTCTGGGGTTTGACCACCTCAAAG
The DNA here is from genome assembly GCA_016271365.2 of Neoceratodus forsteri. NCBI lineage: Eukaryota > Metazoa > Chordata > Ceratodontiformes > Ceratodontidae > Neoceratodus > Neoceratodus forsteri. The sequence goes on along the minus strand of CM057459.1, from coordinate 105,289,024 downwards.
AAGCCTGCCAAATTTGCAAAACTTTCCCAAAGCCACTTTAGATAAACATTTAAGTAGGCTGAAGGAAAGGGAGGCCGAGAAATCCGCTGACCCGGATGGCCAGCCCAGTTTGGTTCCGACCGAACCTGAGGGGGTGCCTAATGACTGGGCGATACCTTCTTGGTCAAAAGGTGAGCCGATTCTGTACAATCTGTTCCATCTAAGAGAAAGCGCAAGTCAGCCTGTTTGGATCTCTGTTCCCATGTTCCGACCGTTGATGAAATGGCTAAAGCAATTGCTGTTGTACAATCACTTTGCCCGGTTCCAACAGAACCTACACTGATCTAAAAACGGTTGGTTCGGTTGGACATTTCTGCTTCTGAATGTGACCCTTGGGAAGGAGAAGAAGATTATGAAGGCCTAGATGAGCCAGTAGAGCCTGACATCTCCCCAGACAGCCCTTCTCATGTGTCTCCTCCCCGACTTTTTGAGTCCCCCCATTTCTTGTTCTACAAGAAAGTGGCTGATACCCTCCAGCTTCCTGTGGAAGAGGCTGAACAGAATCAGGAGGAACCTTACTATGTTGAAGTGATGGATGTCCCAGAGTCCAAAAGGGTCCCTATCCCTTTGCATAAATCCCTGGGGAAACAGACACAAAAAAATTCTTCAGTTTCCAAAATCCATACCCCCTGTGAATAAAATGATGGACAGGAGGTATAGCTTGTCAGGTCCTGGGATGGAATTCCTCACAAATCATTGCAGCCATGTTGGGGTAGTACAAGCTGCAGCCTGTTACAAGGCTAGTATTCCACTTGCATCTCACCCCCAGATAAGGATTCCAGGAAAGTGGATGCCGTGGCAAACAAACAGTACTTGGCATCCTCTTTGGGGCTCAGGCAAGCTAATTACATGGCGTATACAGCCAGATACCAGCAATCTATGTGGGATACGGTTCTGGAGCTGGCTAAGAATACCCCTCCCCAGCTGGCCAAGTTGCTGGAGCAGGTGGCTGTGAGGCATCAAAGGTCCAGTTTCATGCTGCTGTTGACTCGAATGATGTACATTCTAGGGTTATGGCTACAAGGGTGTACTGCTTGGTAATCTGCATAAAGTCAGAATACAGCAAGACTTTATGTTGTGTGAAGAAAAAATTACTCACCATAGTAATGTTGTTTCTTCTAATGGAGTCTTGCTGTATTCTGACCTCCCTCCCTGCCTCCTCTCCTAGAACCTAGCTGTTTTGGGATCTGGATTGGCAGGCTCAGTGCTGCACCCCAGAGGTGTACCTGGGTCACCTCTTCTTTTAGAATGTTTTTTTTTGTTATAATTTTACTATATATTGTTAAGTTTACTACCTGCTTGGATTCTTTTTGGGGTTCTCGACTTGAGTCTTTTAGACCCTAACAATCTGTTTATTGCCTTTTGGCACAACATTTCTAAAACAATTTCTATTTAATAGTTAGTTAGCATAGTGCTCATAAGAATCTGACAGTTACACTGAGGAGTACCTGGGACAGAGGTCTGAAAAACGAGCTCGAGCTCAACATTCTATGCCCTGGCATAGTTAACTCTTTCCTCTCTGGAGCAGTTCAAGTGCTGGTGCTAACTGCATATAGTCAGAATACAGCAAGACTCCATTAAAAGAAACAACATTACTATGGTAATTTTTTCTTTTTGTGTATTCAACGGTTCCCTTTCAGATTCGTTGACCATTTGTATTTTTATTTAAATGTAGCTTTTTTTTGGTTTCCTCTTCTTCTCAAGGAACCGATTAGTGCTTGGTTCCAGGAACTGCTAGCAGCTGTTTACATTTCAATTTGTCGGTTTCAGGGAACCGATTATTTTCACAAACATCTAAATTTCTGTGCTTTCTCAATGTCAGAGGTCCCCGTTGATAAATCTAAAAAACATACAGGATCCACGGGTTTTAAATATTGTGTGTCTTGTGGTCAGGTTATAGCAAAACCAGACAAGCATTCTCTTTGCGTGTTTTGTTTGGGAACTGGTCATATTTTTTTCAAACTGTGAAATTTGTAAAACTTTTTGTCCCAAGGCTTTGAAAAACAGATCTAAAAAAATTGGAGGAAGTGGCTTCTGCATCTGCTAATAGTGCAGAAGGAAACCCCTCTCCTTCTGCCCCTAATAAGGACAGGGGTAAGCCAAAGGATACTGACAAGGGGTCAGCTAAGACTGAGCAAGGTAAATCAAACAGTTGTTGAGACAGTAGCTGAAACTGTCCCACTTAAGAAAGAATACAAAGAAAAACATGTTGCTGCACCTCTGACTGAGAAGGCTAAGGAGCTCCCAGCAGGCAAACAAAATATGCCTTCAGCTGAGGACATTGCAAAGGCTTTACAGACTTTACAAGCCTTACAGGCTGTGGTCCCGGTTCCCACACTGGTTCCTGTGCCAGTTCCTGCACCACAGGAACCGCAGCCTCTGTACTGTAATCCAGAGGAGGATGAAGAGGAGTATGAAGGGGAACCCATAGAACCAGAAGTCTCCCCAGAACAGGTCTTTGGCTCCCCTCCCATGGGACTACACCTCTCATTATGGCTTTGTAAAAAAACATGGTGGATACCCTCAATCTCCCCCTCCAGGAGAACGGAGGAGGATGTGGAGGAAGCAGATTTCCTGGATATGACGGGACTAGCTCCCACAAAACACCTTCTGTTGCCTATACATAAATCTTTAAAAAAGGCTCTGCTACTGATATTACAGACTCCAAATTCAATACCTGGAGTGGACAAGAAAACAGATAAGAAATATCAGCTGGATAGAACCACTGCTGATTTTCTGTTCAGTCACCCTGATCCCGAAGGGGTGGTCCAGGCTGCTGCCTGTGATAAGGCCAGGATCCCCTTAGCAACCCATCCTCCTGACAAAAACTCAAGATGGATACCATGGGAAATAAGGAGTATATGGCTACTTCACTTGTTGTTAGGCAAATTATATGGCCTATGTTGTCCAATATCAGAAGGCACTATTGAATAAAGTCCCAGGTGAAGTGGCAGTCAACTTGCAAGAAACAGCAAGGGCTGCCCTTGATGCCACTAAATATCAGTTCCACATAGCAGTGGATGCTAATGACACCGCAGCCAGACAGATGGCTTTTATCTGCCTCCTTCAGGAGATTTGCCTGGCTAAGAGCTACCAACCTAACCTTGGACACGCAAGGTAAGGTTATGGATTTTCCATGTGAGAAAAATTCCTTATTTGATGACAAAACAGAGGCCTACGTGAAAAGAGTGGAGGAATATAAGGCCACCTATAGAAGTAATTCTAAAGAAAAGCCTTCCACCTCTTATAGGGCCCAAAATAGGGGAGGCAGGGGTAGGGGATCCTATCCCGGACCTTTTTTCAAAGCACAAGCTTCACAGGTCTACCAGCAGCCAAGAGGCTATTTCAGAGGGAGAGGTCGAAGGGCCATGAGACGGGCTTCTCCCTCACCACAAATCCAGGCTCAGCCCACACAGAATCCCTGACGGGCTGGTACAGGTCACTCCCCCACCACCATCACCACCACCGGTGGGTGGCAGATTGGCTCACTACCTCCAGGTTTGGCATGCCAATACCACAGGCAAGTGGGTCCTGGAGGTAGTGGGCCAGGGGCTGTCACTCAGCTTTAAGTCACTTCCCAGGCTGAGAGCAAGAACCTTTGCCCCAGTCACCTCTGCAGACAGAATCCTACTGGAGTCAGAGGTAAAACACCTCCTAGCAATCAAAACAGTGGAACCAGTGCCCCTAAACCAAAGGGGCAAAGGCTTCTACTCCAGATACATCCTTACCTAAAAGAAAAATGGGGACTGGTGAACTATACTGGATCTAAGGCTTCTGAACAAGCACATTTTGAAGCCAAAGTTCAAAATGGTGACCCTCTCAGTAATCATCCCCACACTGCAAAAAGGAGATTGGCTAGCTTCCCTGGACTTAAGGGACACCTATTTTCACATTCCTGTCAGATCAACTCAGACAAAGTACCTAAGATTCAGACTGGCCTCAGGTCATTACCAACTTGCAGCACTCCCATTCAGTCTGACTTCTGCACCAAGGGCATTCATAAAATGCCTAGCAGTGGTGGCCAAATACCTGAGAAAACAAGGTGTGACATTCTTCCCCTACCTGGACGACTGGTTAGTTGTAGGCCAGTCCCTGCAGCATGCAATGCAGTCACTGTCACTCACAAAATCCACACTGGAATCCCTAGGTTTCCTCATAAATGAGCAGAAATCGCAGAAAGAGCCATCACAAGTGCTGAGCTTCATTGGAGCAGAGCTGGACACCAGCCTGGGCAGAGCTTTCCTACCCCAGGACAGAGTGGACAGCATCCTACAGATTGCAAGTTCCTTTATGCTGGGCAAGCCCAAGCCAGCCAGGGAATTCCTCAGGCTACTGGGACATATGGCAGCTTCCAACACAGTGGTGCCAGGTTCCAGATTCCAAATGAGAGACATCCAGTTTCACTTGAGACAGTACTGTTCACAAAGGACTGACCCTCTGTCCAAACTGGCTCCAGTCACCCACAGCCTACTGCAGGCACTTCAGTGGTGGCTGGACGAACACAACCTCAGGGTAGGTGTACCCTTTTTAAGGGAACAGCCCTCCCTAGTTCTCACAACAGATGCTTCCCTCTTAGTTGGGGGGCACACATGTTGGATCAAACAGTATGTGGCAGTTGGTCTCCTCAAGAGTCCCTGTTGCACATAAATCTACTGGAGCTCAGGGCAGTGCATCTGGCTCTGTTGGCGTTGGCCCCGCATCTGCAAAACAAGGTGGTGCAGGTCAGGACAGACAACACCACAACCATGTACTATATCAACAAACAAGGAGGAACCAGGTCAGCCCCACTTTGCACAGAGGCAATAAAGCTGTGGTCCCAGGCATACTCCATGCAGGTATCTCTATCAGCCATACACCTTCCAGGGAAGGACAACGTACTGGCAGATTCTCTCAGCAGGATAAGTTGGGACCACCACGAGTGGTCTCTGAACCATCAGATACTCAGCGCAGTTTTCAGACTGTGGGGCACTCCCGATGTGGACCTTTTTGCCTCTGCAGAAAATCACCAATTGCCCCGTACTGCTGCAGGCCCCCTCACAAGGGTACGGTTCTCCTGGATGCGGTGGCCCTGGATTGGTCAGGGAAGTTTGCGTACGTCTTCCCTCCTTTCCCAATGATGTTCAGGACCCTACTGGAATTAAGGTCCCAACCAGCAACAGTGATACTGGTGGCACCAGAGTTGGCGAGGCAGCACTGGTACTTGCTTCTACTGACTCTGTCAGTGACCTCCCCAGTTCACTTGCCCAGGAGGCACAACCTGCTGACCTCCTGTCAGGGCAGGATTCTGTATCCCAGTCTCAAATCACTGAGACTCAAGGCCTGGTTCTTAAGGACTTAGAATTTGCTAACCTCAAACTTTCAGGACAAGTCCTGACAGTGCTTAGGGGCTCCAGAAAACCTTCCACTAGAAAAACCTATTCCTGTAAGTGAAAGAGGTTCTCCATTTGGTGCTCAGGTAAGGGCACTGACCCAGTCAGGGTTGACCTTGCTGCTCTTACTTCGAGAAACAGCTCTTGCAGCAGGTTACGCCATTAGGACTGAAGCCGGCAGGCGCCAGGACCCCACGGAAAATTTCTAACTAGCAGTATCCAGCAGGGACCGCCCCTGACGTCGGTCCGGCCCCCAACGTCAGGCATCGTATAAAAGGGGGCGGTCCCCCAGAATCCCCAGTTCTTTTCCCGCCATCGACTCACCAGCATCGGCCTGACAGTCCCACTCTAGCATACGACAACTAGAACTTTACAGTTTACCACTAAATGTCGGCATCTTCAACTCCTTCTTCAGAAGGACATCCTTCCAAGTGTGCCTGCGGCAAACAGATCCCTTTCAAGGATCCTCATTCGTCCTGCCTGCGGTGCTTAGGCCCAGAACACGATACAAAGGCCTGCTTCTTTTGTCAGGGGTTCAATAGTCGCACCAGGATCCACCGCCAGAAGGCACTTCAGGGATTTCTCTTGGAAGATAAGTTAAGAAGTGTGGATAAAGAGCCTGCCTCCAGAGGTGAATCTTCCTCTAAGTCCCATAAACACCGGGACAAGCATCGGGAGAAGGCCAGGTCCAGATCCCCTCATCAGGCCTCGGACTCGCGCAGCAGCTCAGGCTCCATGCGCTCAGACTGCTCTCCCTCCAGGGCTCGCTCTCAGCCCCCTCCAGTAAAGGTCAAGTCTGCAGGCAGCACTTCGGCTTCTCTGCACCCAATCAAGACCTCCAGGCCCTCGGCTTCTTCACACCTTCCCGGGCCTCATCGAAGTCTTCAGACCATCACCAGTCCAAGTCTTCCAAATCTTCTTCAGAGAGACGCTGGGACCCCGACACCAGATCGGTCTCCCAGCCTCCCAGGAGTCCGGATCGCCCTCTTAGGTAGACTAAGGACCTGATGTCCGTGAAACGGACGATGGACCCGAAGCAGGCTTCCGACCCTCCATCGGGCAAACGCCCATCGGACCAGACGTCGGTTAAGCACCCGACGTCAGCCAGATGTTCGCCAGAGCCGAAGACTGCCTCCCCATCACCGGTGGACACCGGTCGCTGGGACTCCACAGAGGAGGACCTGACAACCAGGCAGGCGACAGTGAGGACGCCGGGCTTCCACAGGAGCCTATGCCAATTCCGGAGACACCCTCGGACCCAACACCCAATACCGGCAACAGACTACCAGCGCCAGGTTCGTCGTCCAGTATGAACATTCAAGAGGTAAAAGATCTTTTTACCTTTTTGGTGGGACACAATAAAGAAGGATGTGATCCCAGTCAAACCTCCTCCTCCTACACCTACACCTTCACCTCCTACTCCCCCTCCTCCTCCACAGGGGCCAGCAGGAAGACCACCGACCCCCCCCAAGGAGCACACTCCACCTCCTAGGGGAAGATCTAAAGAACGGAAAAAGCCCCCCTCAAGATCTCCCTCAGGGTCTCCCAGTCCTAAGCGACCCAGACAACGACGGTCCACTTCGCCAGGGGAGGATTCCAGACCTGACACTTCTGATACCTCCAGGTCTCCTTCTTCAATCAGCAACCCATCACCTGACCCACAAGACCTGCCCAGGTCACCTCCAGATGATCCCTCCTTTTCCGAGATCATGAGGCACATCCAGGAAAACATGGGATGGGATTCGGAAGATCTCGACCCCGAGAGACAGCACCTAGCTCGTTACCTTCGGCAGAAGGACCCTAAGCCTGTGGTAGTGCCACCCTTGGTGGACACCTTCGCGGACGTCACCAAGGCTGCGTGGAAGTGTCTGCAGTCCCCCCCGGTGCCGAAGAAAGCTGACCGCCTGTACAGGGCCCCGACAGAGGACCAGTACTTGGCGCAACAACCTCTGGCTGATTCCGTGGTCATTACGGCCTCTCATGACAGGTCCCAACGACCACAGCATCTGAGCACACAGCCACCGGACCAGGAATCCAAGCAGTTGGATGCCCTGGGGAGGCGCATGTATGCGGCTGCTACATGCTCCATCAGGCCCCTGAACTATCTGTCTCATATGGTTCAGTTTCAGAATGCCCTGTGGGAACAGGGTCAGGACCTAGTCGATAAAATACCGGATGGCGAGCAGAAGGTGGAGCTCTTGAACCTCCTCCACACAGGGTCAGAGGTGGGGACCCAAGTGTTACGAGCTGCATATGATTCTGTGGACTCGTCCGCCGGGGCGCAGCTTCAGGCATCTGTCTCCAGAGACACTCCTGGCTCCCTGTCTCCGGTTTTACCCCGGACGTACAGAAGAGTATTCTCGACGTCCCTTGCAATGGAGAAGTCCTGTTTGGTGAACCCTCTGAAAAGGTCATCACCAAGCTTCAGGACGCGAGGAAGGCAGTAAGGTCTGTACAGGCCATGTATAGATCCAAATCTAGTTCCTTTTGTAGGAACCAGAACCGTTTTCGCGTCCGGCAACAAAGACAGCAGCCACTTTCCGGCCAGCAGCAAAGGGGCAACTTCCACCGTAAGGCCCAACCTAAATCTTCCCCAGGCAGAGGTCAGCAGTATACCAAACCGGCCCAGCCTGCGGGAACCAACGCTGCCACAGCATGACTCCTTCCCAGCCCCGGCCCCTCCTCTGGATCAACGGGAAGAAAAGATCGGGGGTCGAATCGCTCGCCGCTTTTCAGGGTGGCAGTCGATTGCCACCGACCGGTGGGTACTTCAAATGGTCAAGAGAGGTCACTTTATAGAATTTCTCGACCATCTACCGTCAAGGCCTCCCCTGCTTTCCCGTTATTCGGGTCAGCACGCACTGCTCATACAGCAGGAGGTGCTCATGCTTCTAGAAAAAGAAGCTATAGAGCATGTACCGAGGAACCAGAGAGGTGCAGGTTACTATTCCCACTTCTTTCTGGTTCCCAAAAAGGCAGGGGACCTCCATCCAATACTGGATCTCAACACTTTGGTCCTCTGCAAACGCTTCCGCATGGTGACCCTTCCCGGTCTGATACCCATACTCAAGCAGGGCGCCTTCCTAGCGTCCTTGGACATGCAGGATGCCTACCTGCACATACCCATTGCTCGAGCGCACAGGAAGTTCTTGTGTTCGAATTTCTAGTTCGCCATTATCGGTTCCGAGCCCTTCCTTTCGGACTGTCATTGGCGCCTCGGGTGTTTACAAAGTGCATGGCAGTCGTAGCGGCGGCTCTAAGGAGACAAGGCCACTACGTGTTCCCCTACCTGGATGACTGGCTCCTCATGGCACCCTCTCAGGAGGCCCTGATGTCCTCAAATCACTGTATTCAATCCCTGTTCGGGACTTTGGGCATCATTATCAATCAGGAGAAGTCACCCCTGGTTCCGTCACAGAATCTGAAGTTCATAGGCGCTGTTCTGGACACCGTCCAGGGGAGAGCTTTTCTACCCCAGGACCGAGCAGAACACATCAGATCCCTCATCAGGGACATCTTGGCAAAGAAGACTGTCCCAGCCAGACTGGTACTTTGCCTGCTCGGACACATGGCTGCGGCCATTGCAACAGTCCCCCTAGCCTGTCTCCACATGCGGGTGACCCAGTGGATGTTACGGGTACAGTGGGATCAGAAGCAAGACCATTTGCAGCCTCCAATTCGGATCACGAATGCCGTCATCCGGGATTGGCAATGGTGGCTAGATTCAAAGAACCTGTCAGCGGGGTTCCCCTTCATTGCGCCGTCTCCAATTGTGACGCTCTCCATGGACGCCTCAGGGTTCGGTTGGGGAGCACACCTCAACGGGGTCAGGTCTCAGGGCTCGTGGACGCCCCAGGAAGCTCATCTCCACATAAATAATTTGGAAATGAGAGCAGTTCTTTATGCCCTGCAGGCCTTCCAGTCTGAGATCCCACTGGGTACTCTGCTGCTACAAACAGACAATACCGTGGTGATGTGTTACCTCAAGAAGCAAGGAGGCACCCATTCCTACCCGCTTTGCAGTGAGGCCATGAGGGTGTGGGATTGGGTTCTACAACACGGCGCAAACCTCATTGCTGTTCATGTCTCAGGAGTGGACATCATCGTCGCAGACAGCCTGAGCCACTCTCAGGCCAGATCCCATGAATGGGAACTACTCCAGGAGGTAGTAGAGGATCTGTTTTACAGATGGGGCACACCAGAGTTAGACCTTTGCGCGTCCCCATCCAACTCAAAACTGCCCAATTTTTGCTCGCTAGATCCAGGGCCTGGTGTTTTCTGGCAAGACGCGTTGTCCCGCTCCTGGACGGGCAGATTCCTCTACGCATTTCCTCCCTTCCCGTTGATCCAGAGGATCCTATTGAAACTGCAGAGAGCGGGCGACGCTGATATTTATCGCACCCTTTTGGCCCAGACAGATTTGGTTCCCTCTGCTGCACCAGCTGTCCCAGGAACCTCCGGTTCCTCTGCCAATCAGCTTTCACTTATTGTCCCAGGAGGCGGGTTCTTTGGTCCATCCAGACCTTCGCTCTCTGAACCTGCACGCCTGGCTCCTAGAGACATAGCGATCATGCGGTATGGGGTCTCGCAAGACATAGCAGATGTTCTAGCGGCTGCTAGAAAACCGGCCACTCACACCACATACGCCATTGCGTAGATTTTGCCTCTGGGGTTGAGCACGAGGTTTCTTCCCTATGGATTGTCTGGAAAGGTCGGTCGTGGACTACCTCCTGTCTCTCTTCCAGGCAGGCTTGGCCTAGTCCTCTATAAAAGTACACCTTTGTGCCACCTCAGCCTATCCTACACCTATAGGCTGACATCCCGTAACTCAGTTGGACACAGCATGAGCCTTCCTGAGAGGTGTTCTCCACCTTAGAACTCCGATTAAGGATCCTATTCCTCCTTGGGATGTACCTTTTGTCCTAGAGCAGCTCAAGCTGCCGCCTTTCGAACCAGCCGCAGATTGCGAGCTACGTCTCCTAACTTGGAAGACGCTATTTTTAGTTGCCGTTACTTCGGCCAGAAGGATTTCTGAACTTCACGCACTGATGTACAAAGAACCTTACTTGGTTTTTCACCAGGACAGGGTGTCCCTAAGGACAAATTCAATGTTCTAGGGACATGGATATGTTGTTCATCCACACTCTCTGGCAGGTATCCTTGCCGCTTTAATTCTTGCCGGAAGGTCTTCAGGCTGGCTCCTCCCACCCACCCGGGTGGTAAAACTCTCAGCTCTGCCCCATGACGCCAGATCTTCCTTACCGCTTGGAAGCTCAGGTTCCTTCCTTAGCGCTCTGCGTTTTAGACTGGATCCTAATTCTTCAGTTCGTCCGAAATTGATTTTGAAGTTTTCTAAACTTCGGTCTTCTTTTTCCCTCACGGCTGCGATAGACAAATCTGTTCCCGGCTTTTGGAGGTGCCCTTGCGGGCAGAAAATGTCCAGGACGGATCCGCACTCCACGTGCGTCTACTGCTTAGGCCTAGATCACGTCCTGCAGGCATGCGAGTTATGCCGTTCTTTCTCAACCAATGTTCTGGACGATCGCGCTGCCCGTTTGAAGCTCGGGCGCCCCGAGAAACGTTTTCTGCCGGTAAAATCCAAAGAGGCTTGTTGGGCGGTGTCCGCGGCAGCTGGCTCGGCTGAGCAGCTCGAGCAGATGATCGCCCTCGAGGAGGAAGCGGCCCAGGCCGCATCTTCTTCCTCCTCTGCCGTGGCATTTATCCAGCTCTCTCTGAGTTCCTCGTATACAGCTTCGGTCAAGGAGCTTTGCCAGTCCCTTTCCACGAAAGGAGAGGGGCCTTCGGGACATTCTTCTCGGCCCAAGAAAAGGGAATCGAAAGGTAAGTCCCATCGTCGGCATTCGTGGGAGCGGGAGAGGTCCCCTTCCCTGGGCAGCCGACTTCGGTCGAGGTTGCGGCTGAGGCCGCTGGCTTCACGGTGCCCCCGTCAGGCCAGCCTGCCGAGACTCCCATCGATGAAGTCGAGATTTTTCTCGATCCGTTAGACGGGCTGTCGACTGGAGAAGCCGACAACCCTGCTTCACCGGTTTCCCGGTGGATACCGAGGATCTGCCTGCTCCTTTGGGACCGCAGTCCCCGGTTAAAGTTCCTGAGCCAAGGGAAGAGCGGGTATCCCCCGCCCCTTCCGACCACCCTCGGTCCCCCAGGGTCTCGGTCTCGAACCTCTTCGGTCCAGCCGTTCCGCACGACATCGGGCGTCTCGTCCCGCTACCGGAAGCGGCGATGCCGTTCTTCCTCGTCCTCCTCCTCCAGTGAGGAGAGGCTACGGCGCAAGTTGCGCCAGCGCTACGAGGATTTGATGTGGCAGCAGTTGCTGTTATCCGGGCCTAAGCCGACCCCGGCCAAGACCCCGGCCATCAAGTGGCTGTCGCCGGAACGGCCGAAGCAGCCACTCGTTCCAGTCGAGTTGCCCGCCCTAGGGCTGGTTGCTAAGCCGAAACCAGCTGGTCCACCGATTGTGGTGGAACCTCCGCCTCCACAACCTAAGTCGGGGGCACCGACCAAGAATTCTCGGTCGGGTCATGGCCTGCCCCACAGGTTGTCTGTCACCCTCACTCCCGACCGTCCTCGGCAGGTGGAGGATGGCTCAGGCCCGAGGCAGCTCTTCGCAGACTCTTCGGAATCCGACGACGATTCCTCCCTGTTCTCCAGGCAGTGCGATCTGGAGTCCTCCGGGGGCCAGTCAGTGGACGATAGCCCATCGTCCTTCTTGGGTCTGCTTCGACTCATCTCGGAGTCCACCGGGATGCAGCTCGAGCCCGTGTCCTGACGGAGATTCTGGACCGTGGGGATTCTCCCATGGAGGCCTTTCCGGTGGCTGAGGCCATTGTCGGCCCAGCCTTGGAGCTTTGGCAGCGGCCTGCTTCCTGTCCTGTGCCCTCGGCCAGGATGGCCAGGAAGTATGCGGTCCCTACCGGCTCTTTGCCCGGTTTCTCTGAACACCCCTCTGCTGAGGGGTTGGTCACCGACAAGCGTTTTCCGGCGTTCCAGTAGCGCGGGATGTGGACAAGCCCTGACAAAGGAGTCCAAAAAGCTGGACTTTGCGGGCGCAAGGTGTGCGCTACGTCCTCCCTCAGCCTTGACAGGCCAGCTAGGCCATACGTGATGGCACACTTCTCCACGCCTCATGGACTCCCTGGATGAGGTTGTTCCTCATCTCCTGCCTGACCTGCAGACCCACGGTCCACCAGGTGCGGACCAGGGGTAGAGGCGGGTGGCGAAGCAAGAGCTCCAGACTGCTCTGGACATAGGTGATTCCTGTGCCAGGTCAGTAGCGGCCGCGGTGGCCATGCGACGCAGGGCATGGCTGAGGATATCCACCTTCACGGCGGATACCCGGCACAAGTTGGCAGACGTCCCCTTCTTGGGGACTGACCTCTTCAGCCCTGGAGTGGAGGGACACCTCCAGAGGATCGAGAAGTCCAATGCCACTCTGGACTCTGTCACCTCCGCCCAGAGGGACAAAGGCCGCCGTCAGCAGCAGAAGTCCTTTCATCCTTCGGTCCCTGCTCCTGGACCGGCCCAGCAGCACCAGCAACAGGGCCAGCAGGCTCGCGCATGGCGTCCCAAACTCAAGCCGACGGCTTTCTCCAACAGCAAGGAGGTAAAGGCCCGGGAGGTCCCTCGGCCGGTTCTTCCTCCAAGCCTGCCCAGTGACGGGTTGAGGGGTGCCGCCCCCAACCTCATCACTCCCCCCTGGGTTCCCCCTGTGGGGGGACGGCTCCGCCACTTCCTTTCTGCCTGGTCCGCTATCACCACGGACCGCTGGGTGTTGGAGGTGGTAGGAAAAGGCCTGCCTCTGGAGTTGAGCAGGTTTCGCCTTTTGAGCGTCGCCCTCGGGAGCCACAAAGTCATCCAGCCTCGCTGTTGGCCCGCCGGGCGATGTCGCCTGCTCCTCGAAAGAGGTAATCAGGAAGGTGGCGGATTCTCCTCGAGACCCGGGGTTTGTGTCCAGGTACTTCCTGGTCCCAAAACGGACGGGGGGGCTGGCGCCCCATTCTCGACCTGCACGACCTGAACAAGTTCCTAAGGTCTCGGACCTTCAGGATGGTCACTCTGGCTCAGATAATCCCATCCTTGGAACGAGGTGTGTGGTTCTGCTCCCTGGACCTCCAGGACGCGTTCTTTCACGTCCCAATCCGTCCGTCCCATCAGAGATTCCTCCGCTTCAGAGCGGAGGGATCCCTTTACGAGTTCCGAGCCATGCCCTTCGGCCTCTCCCTAGCTCCCAGGGTCTTCACCAAATGCATGGCAGTGGTGACAGCATTCCTGCGGCGCCGAGGGGTCCGGGTGTACCCTTACCTGGACGATTGGCTGATAGCAGCCCCCTCCAGATAGGAGGTGGAGCGGTCCAGAGATCTGGCCCTCCAGGTTTGCTCTCAGGCTGGCCTCCTCATCAACGAGGCCAAGTCGGAACTCGTGCCAAAGCAGGTGATTCTGTTCATCGGGGCAGAGCTTGACTCTCTGTGAGCCAGAGCACGGCTCCCAGCGGACAGGGCCGAGGTTCTTTCCTCCTTTGCCCAATCATTTCTGGTTGGGCAATTGCGCCCTGCCCGGGACTTCCTGCGCCTCCTGGGCCTCATGGCGGCCTGCACCAGCGTGGTCCGTTGGGCCCGCTGGTACATGCGTCTCCTTCAATGGGGACTGGCCAGCCAATGGTCACAACGCCGCGATCCGTTGGACCGGCCCGTGACAGTGACCCAGGAGATGTGGAACGCTCTCCAATGGTGGATCGTTCCAGCTCATCTGTAGGAGGGTATCCCGTTCGTTCGCCCCGAGCCGACGGTCTCTCTCTCGACCGACGCATCTCTGATGGGTTGGGGTGCCCATCTGGGGGAACACCGAGCGCATGGCCTCTGGTCCCCTCGGGAGTCCCGATGCCACATCAACCTGCTGGAGGTCCGAGCGGTCCATCTAGCTCTCACCGCCTTTGCTCCGTTTCTACGGGGTCAAGTGGTTCAGGTCCAGACGGACAACACCACGACCGTGTACTGTCTGAACAGCCAGGGTGGGACGTGCTCCTTGCTGTTAAGCAAGGAAGCTCTCGGCATTTGGTCCCTAGTGCGCAGCCTGGAGGCGGATCTCCTAGCCATTCACGTGGCAGGAGCCTCCAACACCCTGACCGATGCCCTAAGCCGGATAGGGGCTGCATCTCACAAGTGGTCTCTCCTGCCGGAGGTAGTACAGGATCTCTTCTCCCACTGGGGCACGCCTCAGGTGGACCTGTTTGCCTCCAGGGAGAATGCGAAGCTGAGTCTGTTCCATGCCTGCCCCCTCAGCAGGGCTTGCTGCAGGGGATGCCTTCGAGGCCGTGGACCCTGGGCCTCTTCTATGCCTTTCCCCATTTCCTTGATCCACAAGGTGCTTCTCAAGGCGAGGAGGGATAAGGCGAGGTGATTCTGGTAGCCCCAGACTGGCCCGCCAGTTCTGGTATCCAGATCTCCTCAGCCTCAGCTCTAGGCTCCTGGGGCGGCTTCCAGCCCGCCGGACCTGATCTCAGTCAATCAGGGAAGGTATTCCATCCGGACCTTCAATCCCTGCACCTGACGGCCTGGTTCCTGGAGCTAGGGTTCCAGGCCTTGGGTCTTTCTGACGAGGTCCTCAATGTCGTTGGGCGTCCCGTGAGGAGTCGACCAGGAAATGCTACACCTTCAAATGGAAGAGGTTTTCCATTTGGTGTCAGGGGAAGGGCTTGGACCCTTCCGACTGCCCCTTGGCAAGCATTCTGGACTACCTGTGGTCCCTTTCTCAGTAAGGGCTTCAGTCGACGACCCTTAAGGTGCACCTGGCAGCCATCTCTGCTTACCGGGCGTGGGCCAGCAAGCAGTCGGTGGCACAGGAGAAGGTGGTCGGGCGCTTTTTCAAAGGCCTTGACCACATTTCCCCTCCGATGCGAGAACCTCCACCTGCGTGGGATCTACTGCTGGTATTGGCCAAGCTCATGGGCAAGCCATTCAAACCAATGCACAGGTGTGATCTTTCACACCTGTCATGGAAGACCGCCTTCTTGGTGGCTATCATGTCAGCCAGAAGGATGGGAGAGCTCAAGGCACTTTCCATCGAGCCTCCCTACCTGGTCTTTCACAGGGACAAGGTTGTCCTGTGCCCCCACCCGAAATTCCTTCCGAAGGTGGTGTCGGAGTTTCACCTTAACCAGGTGTTGACTCTGCCGGTGTTCTACCCCAATCACACCTCGGAGGCTGAGTATAGGCTCCATACTTTGGACCCTAGATGAGCGCTTGCTTATTATAAGGAGCGGATGGCTGAAGTTCGGGGAGAGGTTCGCCAGCTGTTTGTCACCTACGCTGAAGCCGCACCTGGCAGACCTGCAGCAAGGCGGATGATAGGCAGGGGCATGGAGCCTCCCAGAGGGATAAGAGCAATTTTAGCGATGCTACTCCACAGCGAAGCCCATTTCAGTGCACCACTTACAACTGTCGCTGTAAATTATATATTAAACTGCATAGGAAATCTATGCAGGTTTGACTTGGATATTCAGCAACAACCTGTAGAAGTCGCTCAGTCAGGTTGCGTTACCTCCTACAGTTGCCGCCCGCTGCTGCTCCGGACACAAGCTGCTACACCTGTTCCTCATCTACCGTAGGTGCAACAAGGCACATGCACATCTCTCCATGTTTTGCAGGGGGGCTTCTTCCCCCCCGCCCCCACCGGAGGCTTTGCCCCCCAGACCCACCCCCATCTCTAGGATTCTAACTCCAGGACACTCATTGGCCCTGGGGAAAGTTACATGTGTGGGTTGCTGCAATGTGCCTGTCGCCCTTAATGTGTTCGCTCATTTGTAGTTGCTCAAATAACTTTGCTCAAATTACATCGCTCATTTGACGTGCTACCATGACCCATTGGTTTACCTCCTGTCCTGGGTTCTTCTTCTCAGTTCGCTCTGGTAAGCCGATTATTCTGAGGGTCGAGCAGCGAGACCTGTTCTCCAGGTCATCTGCTTTCTGCTGAACCTCCGCAATCATTTGTTTGTAGTTTGCCTTATCTGTAGTCAGTCTGGCAAGAGAGTCTTCAGCATCGCTGAGCTGCTTTTCCACCTCATCGATCCTGACAGTGTGAACCGTGGATGTCTCTGAGAGACTGGTGACCACTGTTTGTAAATGAGTGATTTGTGCTGTTGTATTCTTAAAGCCCGCTTCATTTCTGTTTGAATCTTGTAAAGAGTGTTTGGCACACCGGCCATTGATTTCTCAAATTCAGACATAGTCTCTGGTGGTTGAGCTGCTGCAGGAGGGCCCACTGATGCCTCATGGCAAGTTGACTCACCCGTTTACCCTTTCCAGTCAGAAATGCCAATTTTGCCTGCCTTATAATTACCTTGGCTGATGTGGCAGAATTTTTGGAAGTCATAGAGAGAGGTACATCAGTTCAAAGCACGATTTTTGCAGATAGTTTGCCTTATTTCAAGTTTTACACAATCTGTGCTGCACTAGAGAGCGTCTACCATCTTAGCTGGTTGGCCACGCCCCCCAAGAATACCTGTTAAATCTGCTTTTCTAGGTGCTTTCTGTGCAGTGCACTATATATACAGTATGTAGAATGATTTCCCCCCAGCTGTGAAGAACAAGCTGAGGCAGGCACTTAGGTGGTACTGTGACATCATAAAGCACCAGAGTGGAGCTCGAGTGCTTTACATGGTGTCACAGTACCCCCAAGTTGTCTAAGGTGGATGGTTTTTCATTGTTGGGGGGGTTTTGTTATTTTTCGTAGTTGATGGTTTTCATGTTTTCCAACATGATTAGTGTGTAAGCTGGTGAAGAAGGGGAGCAGGAGCGTAAACGACTGAGCAAACAAGTGAGGGAATGAGCGGGTGGTCGGGTATAGAAACAGAGAAATATAGACAGTGATAGCGGAAAAAGACCACTGGTCCATCCAGTCTGCCCTTAACCCTAACAAACCTGGGACCTATTATCCTTACAGGTTTCTAACCCATCACTATCCAACCACATGCACCCCACCCTACCGCTACCACCCTGAGCAACCACTAAGCCCTTCACCCTGTCCCAGCCATGTTTGAAACCATTGATAGTTTTGGCGCCTATCACATCAGCTGGCAGATTGTTCTACAGCTCTACCACCCGTTCCGTAAAATAAAACGTTCTCACTTCACTCATGAATCTCCCCCCAGTCAGTTTCCACTTCTGCCCGTGTTCTTGATCTGCTATTCATGCTCTTGATCTGCTACTCATGCTAAATAGTTCCTCGCAGTTTACCTTGTTCATTCCTTTCTGGAACTTGAAGGTCTCTCATGTCTCCCGCCTCTCGTCTGGTATCCAGTGAATACATGTTCAGAGTATTGAGCCAGTCCTCATATGATCTGTTCTGCTGGCCCGGAATCATTTTGGTCACCCTACGTTGCACTGTCTGCAGCCTGTTTTCTTAGGTGAGGACTCTAGAACTAGGCACTGTAAGCCAGGAGTGATCTATAGAGAGGTAGTAGTAACTCCTTCCTTCTGCTGTCGATACCCCATTCCCATACACTCCAGCATCCAGTATGGGACAGCATGAGCATGACTGCAGTTATTTTGTTCATAACCATTAAAGATAAAACAGCTGATAGAATAGTTGTTCACACAGGGACTAAACTACAGCACAATGCGATAAAGGACTTTTAGTTTTTATTTTTAATATTTTTGGTTTGGCTTCAGGATCCTCATACTACCACTGACCCCACTGCTGCTTCCGCTATGCATTCAGAGTTGTTTATATTGTTCAAAGTTGTTCTTCACGATTCTATGTGAAGAGCAACTTTAAGAGAACACTGGTAACACATGAAACCCATCTATTATATTGTTTTTTTATTTTCTTGATCCTAGCCCTTGTCCACAGTGCTATTTCTAGGCAAAAGTGGCAGCCATCTTTTTTTGGCTTGAGGAAAAACTAATTTTAAAAAATATTGTTTGGTGGAACTGGAATATTTTACAAGCAAATGACATTTTTGGAATCTACAATTTAAAAACATGGAACTAGATTTTTGGACTAATTTTGCTACACTTCTACTATAAAAATTTTGTGTAAATACCATGTGGTATATAAGGGGGTTGTCCCTTGATAAAGCATTGGGTGTATATGCAAAATATTGGGTATTTTATTAAGTTGCTGCCTTTTGCATGTTTGAGTGTTTTTGTGGCACAGTCAGATCAATAAATTGAAGCATATTTTTGTATATTATTGATAAGTATCATGGTTTATCAGTAGTTGGTGCCACAAGATCGAGAGAGAACTTATTTTTTTTGGGAGGGGGCAACAAACAAAACTATATTTTTATACACAGAGAGAGGTGGGAGTATGGAATGGTTTGGCAGAAACAGTGGTATATATCCATCCCGCTGTCTCAGAGGTAGCACTACCACTTGTGACGCCGACGTCCCAGGTTCGGGAACGAGCCTGGGCAGTTTGATGGCCAGCCGGGGAGAGGAGTATCGAGCATCCTATGGCTGCTCTCCTCGGGGGGGGGGGTTGCCGGTGCTCGGGTGACCCTGTGCAGCAGTCTGGGTCCAACAGACAGTCCCAGTCTCAGTACGGGAGATGTGCCACGTGTTCGGCAAGCCCTCCCTAACGTCATTGCATGACACACCTCCCGGGGTAGGAAACAGAAAAATAGAGGTTGTGCTGTCGCAAGATGACATCTGCCCTTATGTAGTTGACCCTGTACCACCAACTGGGCTCCCACTCCTGTGCTGCCGACCAGTCTTTGGGGGAGAGGCCCCTCCCACTGGCCCTGCACGTGGAGGGGGTAAGCCGGGGGGTGCTCAGGAGTAGGGTAAGTCCCAGAGCGGTTGGTGGGGCTGAGCATGATGAGACTGATGGGGAACAGTGGATGAGCAAAAATAAAAAAGAAAGAAACAACTCTATATGTGAAAATCTCAAGGCTGGATTGGACAGGCATGTGTGAGAGGTCACTCTAAAAGGCTGCTACTGAGAAGTCAGAGACACCTTGATGGGCACACCTGCCTATTTCCATCTCGGATTCTTATGTTATAGTTTGCTAATATTGCCACATGGTCAAGAAATCTTCTCCCTTCTAAAAGGGTTTGATAAACAGCTGCATGAACAAGGGATCTTGCAAGGGAAGGCAAATTTTATTTATAAAGCGCCCTTTCCAAGGACTCAGGGTGCTGTACAGCCAAAAAATATAAACAACAATAAAGAAAGCTGCATAGTGAAATATAAATTAATTTCACCTGCTGTACTAGTGGATTTGGATAAAAAGAAAAAAAGGGGATGCATGTCTGAGAAATACTCCCCCTGCTGGCAGGGGTAAACAAGCAGATCTTTCCTTGTCAGTCTTCACCATTCATTACTGCTTGGGTTAGTGCGGACGCGCACCTACTGGAGGTTTTTGGAGTCGGCTCCAGCGGTGCAGCCCTCAAGCCTTGACGCCTCGTCGTCGTGAGGCGGCAGATTAGGTACCGCAGACTCTCCCTCTATCCTCAGTTCTGTTTCTCCCGCCATCAAGGCTGCACCTGCTGCGGTAGTTGAACTAGGCCTTCTCGTCCTCAAGCCAGACTCCTCGTATTCTCATATTCGCTCGACAGCGTCTCCCGGTAAGACCGTTTCTTTTATTTCCGTCGACGGCGCCGAGTGCTTTGTTGCTAATTTTAGTCTTATTTAGTTTGCATCATGTCAGGTTCGGGGGCAAAACGTAAGTTGAAGGCGGGCCGTGCCCCTATGCGTTGGTGCTCCTGTGGCCGGCATTTCTCCGTCATGGATCGGCATGATGTTTGTCTTCGTTGCCTTGGACCCAACCACGATATGGATGCGTGCGATGCCTGTTTCTCCATGGACCGTCGTGTCCTCGAAGTCTGTGCGTTCAAGATCGGCAAGGCCCTGCCGACTTTCGGGGGACGGCGTCGCTCCAGGGATTCCCAGGTAAGGTCTCTAGGCCCTTCCTCCGGGTCCCCTCTCGGGCCTATACTGTCCGTAGAGGAGGAGGCTTCCTCATCTTCTCTTGCTGAAGAGGAAGCTTCTTTTGCGGTGTTGGAGGGACGTCGAGGTCCCTCCCGGGGCCGCGGTGGAGACACCGCCTCGGCAGTCACCTCCTCAGAGGTGCAGGCTCCCCTAGTGTCGAGGCCCACGCCTGCTTTGCCTGGCACCAGTGGACCCTCGACGCCACCTTCCGGCACTGTTTCAGATCCCGGTGCCACCAGCGGCACCGGTGATCAAGACAGCACCGCTGGCGGCACCGTTCTGACCTACGGTGCCGCTCGCGGCGCCGTGGGCCCAGTTCACTCTTCTGGTGGCGCCGGGTTGGGTTCCGGCGCCGAGGGCGGTGCTGTGGGCTTGGCCGGTGCTGGTGGGGAGCCGGGGCCGGGCTTAGCTGGCGCAGGGGTTCCGAGGTCGTGTGGTGGCGCCGTTTCACCGGGGACCCCCGGGGTTGCTAATATTGTGGTCCAGCTGATCTCTTCCTCTTCGGAGGCTGATGATTCAGACGTGGACCCGTCCTGGCAACCTGATTCTTCGGAGTCAGGGTCCCCGGTGGCATGAGGTGCTAGGCGGCCCAGCGGACCTCTTCCTCTGTCCCCGCTGCTGTCCTCCCCTGAGGCCCCCCAGGCTAGGGGTGGTCTGGGGTCCCTGGGGGGCGATGGAGTGGGGGTGGAAGGAGGGGCTCTTCCTCCTGGGGGGCTCGTGGCAGCTACCGACCCTGGTGCTGCTGCAGCCCCTCGGGGTGGGAGATCGCTGGGGTTGAGGAGGAGGGCGTTCTCGGAGTCTGAGGGGTTGAGGGGCAGGGTTCAGGCGTCTCGGTCTCTGTCGGCCACCCCTCGCGGTGTGGCTAGGAGCCATAGCGCTGGGCCCCACCTTTCCCTCTTGGACCCCGTGGTCCCCTCCGGTGGCGTTGCTGTGGGCTGCCCTTCTTGATCCATGCAGTCCCAGGTTCGTCACAGGGGAGGATCCCCTTCTGGGCTCTTCCAGGCTTCGCATCCCCAGGGTTCCGTTTTGCGACCTGGTCTGTTGTCCGGGATCCCGCCAGCTCGGGCTCCGTTCCCCGGATTTCAGAGCCCTAACAGAGGACAGTTGCCTCTCCGTAGGTGCCCATCTCCCATCCCTCTGCAGCCACCCCCCGCTCTCCCAGGCCATGTCGGTCCTACGGGCTCGTTATCCTGGGAGCAGTTCAGAGGTTCTCCGGCGGCCTTCCCCTCATATGTCAGGTACATGAATGAGCAGGTCTTTCGCCTATCCCCACAGCCACAAGAATCCTCTGGACACTTGAGCTCTCCATCATCCTCGTCTCCCTCCTCTGAGGGAGAGGAACCCTCTGCTCATCTCTCCTCCGATGCTGATTTCACTGAATATCAGCGATTCCTTTCGAGGATGGTAGGGATCTTGAATTTCCTCGTTAGGTGAGACAATACCGAGCGGGAGACACGTGAATTCCTTGGTGAATTCAGTGCCCAGCACCTGGTGGTACTATCCTGGCCTGTTCCCTTCCAGGAGGCGTCTGTCCGTTCCTGGCAGTCGCCAGCCGCCCCTTCTCCAGCCCCAGCAGACTGCCGACGTAGGTATTGTGCCCCTTCGGAATTCCTGGGTACTCTCCCCAACCCACCCTCAGGTTTGGCATACCTAGAGACTCCCTCTGGGCGCCGCCGCCTGGTGCACGACCATCCACCGGACTCGGATTCCCTACAGTTCGACCGGTGAGGGCGAAGAGTGTTCTCTTCCTCTCGTGCGATGTCTTGCATTGCATCTCATCAGGCTCATCACGCTGCCTGCAGTAGGCATTTGTGGTCGATGCTTTCTCAGATCTTAGCCTCAATGCCTGATACAGAGCAAACCAGACAAGCTATTGCCCTCTCTGCTATAGGCCTGAAGCTGGCAAGACACCAAGCAAGGGCATCGTATGACGCCAATGAGGTGGCTTCCAGGCTTGCGGGGACAGCGATCTGCATTAGACGGACGGCATGGCTTCGTCTGTCAAGGTTGTCACCCATGGCCTGGCGTAGGGTGATTCACTCCGCTTTCCGGTGGACCTGTCTCTTTTCCTCCAGAGCTAGGAGACTACTGCAGGGGCTTCCTCCGTCTCCCCGTCCTCGGGGGGCACCTCCTAACTCTTCTCCCCCATAGGCTTCTCTCTAGATTAGCCCAGGGTCTTCCCCTTCTTGTTTCTCACCAACAGGAGGCTGGGGGTCTTGTTCCCTCAGGGTTTCTACCCCCCTTTTTGGGGGGCTTGGTACTCACCCAAGCAGTAATGAATGGTGAAGATTGACAAGGGAAGATATGAAAATTACGTACCTACCGTAATTCTTGATCTTCTCTTGTATCTTCACCATTCATTACTGATACCCACCCACCTTCCCCTCAATGGCTTCCTACTGTGGCGTCTCCCCCTCCCGTCTCGTTCCTCTTCCTTCCTTTGGCCTTTATGCCAAAAAAAAAAAAAAACTTTCTGTTTTCCATTCTTAGTGAATGGTTCCTTTTTTCCTCAAGGTGAAGAGGAACGAGCACGGTCTGTATTTTTCACTTATTCTGAGGGAACTCTTTCTGACTGCCCTTAGGGTGCGACTTCTAAGTACCTTGATCATGTTATGCAGTTGCACAGCTTAAGAGACCGTGCCCTGGCTTGGCCTCAACAAAAATTTAGAATCCCCCTGGCAGGTATTATCTTTAAGCTCATTCTAGCTGGTGCTTTGCACTTGTCAGCCTTGAGCCACTGCTCTTGCCTTGCCTTAGGGAGTCTGATTGAGTTCCCACTCTATCCTTTCATACAAAGCTGCCTTCAGTAAGGCATAATCTTTCCCCATACACTGCTGTGTTAGCACTTAACAGGGTGCTAAGGGACATAGTACCCTTCCTGGGTGGGCGCTCTCCCCGGAACAGGTTCTGCCCGGGCAGTCTATGAGCCCTCAGCTAGGATGTAGGGACTTGGCATGTTGAGAGATCAGAGAATCTGCCCTTGTGTCTGATCTGTTCAGGTGGTTCGGTTGAACCTTCTCTCAGTCCTATCAACAGGGATTCTTGCTCCTTTGTTAGTCTCAAGCTTATAAGCCTCTCAACCAATGCTCGATGGGCACTGTTCTCCCTCTCAACATGCCTCCTTTTCTTCTTCTTCTTTTTCTTCTTCTTCTTCTTCTTCTTCTTCTTCTTCTTTCCCTCTCTCTCTCTCTCTCTCTGTTCCTCCCCTAGAGCTGTCCCGGAAAGGAGGCCCTGCGGTTCCTTAGGGTAGGAATTCTCTCTCCTCTGTCTATCCTCTACCGGCTTATGCCTTTTTCAGTTTATATCCTTTCCTTTTTCTGTCCCTCGGCTCTCTTGCCTCGCTTCCCTTTTTTTTCCTTACTCTTTATTTTCACCTCTCTGGCTACCAGAACTGAGATAGAGGAGGAGTCTGCGGCACCTAACGGCTGCCCCTCGTGCATGACGCAGCGCGTCACGCTTGAGGGCGGTGCCGTTGGAGTCAACTCCAAAAAAAACAAACTCCCGTAGCAGGTGCGCGCCTCCGGCACTAACCCAAGCAGTAATGAATGGTGAAGATACAAGAGAAGATCAAGAATTACGGTAGGTACATAATTTTTTATTTATTGTATCCTAGTTAGTGGGAGTTGGCAATGAAAAAGCTGTAAAACCAAGGATTCTTCTTTCTCATAACTGATTTTGTTGCAGGAATAAAATGATACCCTCCAGCCCTACTAGCAGAATTTAACTTTATCCATAGGTTGCCAGTAGACAATCTAAATTTGTCATCTGTAAATCTAACCATTGATATCTGACAGATCAAACATCAGAAATGTTCAAAGTCAAAAATCATCCTAGGCAACAAAGACCTAAATCTATGTTCTGTGTACAATCCAACACTCCCAAGCCCTTTGTACAGTATGTCTTGAACAATTTTCACTCACTCCTGTTCAGTGCTAAAATCATAAATATTGAGTGGATTTAACATTGATTGACCTAATATATTGGTGGCTGCAAATAATTATGCAAATGAGAATCACCTCGCTGTAATAATCGTCTCCCTGATGAGAATTAATGTAAAGCCTTTGAAAGGATGGTGCTGAGTGGATTCTCAGGAAAATACCTGAGAGAAGCTTCAGCTCAGGATCCTACGTTCATTAAATGATTGATCACAGTCCCTTTTTTATGTTGGCTTGCACTTGCGCGCCAGCCAACATATTGCATTAGTAACAGATTTGGAGGCGTGGTCACTGTTGGTCGAATGCAGGGCACGCATCAGTAGGTGCGTCCCTCATTCCCCAATAAGCCTGCATGCCGGCACCACACCAGGAGTACATAATGTGGTGAGCACATCTAACGAAAGCTTGTCATACGCAGCGGCACCTCCTGGCGTGCTTTCCCTGCTGAAAAATTCCATTAAACATGGTGGCACACTGCCTGCCACAAAGCCGACTTCAGGGGTGCCCAGTCCCCCTGTCGGCATGCCCTGACCCAATGTATGTGCCGACAGGGGAGCCCACTCCCGTTAGCATAATCACCCCCCCATTTGTTGTCATGAGGGGGTGCCCAATCCCTCAGCTCCCCGGTATGTGCCGGCCAGGGGTGCCCAATCCCCGTTGGCTAGCCCGAAAAAACACTCAGGTGGCACGCTGGGGCCCACCCCAGCATGCCAAATGCCCCTGTAAAAAAAAAAAAAAAAATTACTGCGATGGTTTTCAACGGAAAAAGGAAAAGCGGTCCCTCGCGGTCTGTCCTGCTCCCTCCCAACCTCGCCCACCCTCTGCGCACCCGCCTCCCCACCCTCTCTCACCCATACTTACCTTTGAGTCCGGCGCGACGATCTTCGGTGGACCGGGAACACGTCTACACTCTTCAGAGCCGACCTCGAACTTAAGAAATGCCGGTAAGCTGTATAATGGCATAAATAGGTTTTTTCAACTTTGGTGCATATCTCGGGCATTTTTTGGAATTTTTGCACCATATTTTCAACATGGGGTTATTGGTGCCCCTCCTCATGAATTCAGTCACTGTCATGGTGTTATTCGGTCCTGAAAGGTGATTTCGCTGTCACTACGCGGAATCACCTTTCCGAGACTGAGAAACAAAACGATAGTGCCACTGTTCATAAAGGGGCTCTCTAAAAGCCTATGTTGCAAATTTGGTGAAAAAATCCAAAAAATGGCTGTTTTACGAGCATGTGTTGCGCTGTTTCCACGCACGCTCATAACTTCGTGAATTTGTAATATTTTCACTCCAAATTTTCAAAATTGCCATTTTTTCCACACCTCCTTCTGAACAGTATAGCTGTTATTTTACATATCCAGGCTGAAATGTGTTTTTGCACGTCCGGCGCAGAATAGCGGGTCGCTGTGCAAAATCAGTTTTCAGGACAGTTTGAGAAAATGATGGTGACACTATTCATGAGCAGAGGTCCTAAAATGCCTATGTTGAAAATTTGGTGCCGAAAGTCCATAACATGACTGTTACAAGCATGCATTGCGCAGTTTCCACGCACCCTTGTAACTTCACAAATTTGCAATATTTTCATACCAGATTTTCAGCACTGCCATTTTTTTCACACCTCCTTATCAACAGTACAGCTGTCATTTTTCACAGCCTGCCCAAAATGTGTTTCCGCACCTGTGGTGCACAATGACGTGGTCGCTGTGGGAAATCAACTTTTGGGACAGATTAACAAAATCACTGCGCTACTGTTCATAAAGGGAGGTCCCAAAATGCCTATGTTGAAAATGTGGCTAAAAAACTCCCCAAAATAACTGGGTTACGGACATGTGCTGTGCAGTTTCTAGGCATGCTTATGACTTCACCAATTTTTCATATTTTCACTCCAGATTTTCAACATTGCCATTTTTTTATATTTCCTCATGAACAATACAGTTTTCATTTTCCACATCCTGCCCAAAATGTGTTTTCGTCCTTGTGTCACCAAATGGCATAGCCGTTGTGCAAAACCACTTTTCAGCTAACAAACTGATTGTGCCACTCTTCATGAGGTGGGGTCACAAAAAGCCTATGTTGAAAATTTGGAGTGAAAATACCAACAAATGCCTACAACGTTAGGGTTTCCACCTGTAACACCCCACCCTGTAGAGACTGCCAGGCATCAGGGGTGTGACTTGGGATCATTGGCTGTAATGCTCACGCCATTCCACCCCCACCCTGCAGCCAGTAACAGGCATCGAGGTGTGCCTTGGAGTGTTCAGCCCTAACGTTCACCCCATTCTCCTATACTGCACCCGTCTCAGCGAATTTCCTTATGTAATGGGGTAAGTATAAGGCCCAAAGACCCCAAAGCACACCACAACACTTGTCAGTGTCTACAGGGTAGGGTGAGGTAAAAATGGCATGAGCGTTCTAGCTGACGCCCCAAAGGCACACCCCGGTGCCTGTCAGTCTCTACAGGATGGGGGTGTTGTGGGCGTCAGTTCCACACTTCACTGGCATTCCTATTATGCATCTCTAACTCCTGCACTACCAGTGCCAATGCCAGCGAGACAACATTCGGCATTGACAAATGCTTGTTTGTAAACAGAGATGTAAAACTGCAGAAGTCCCACTTATCAGAATAAGGACATACAGCAACATAGCTTTTGTTAAATTCCACCTTAAATTTGGTAAATTCAGCTGAAGGTAGCTGAACCTTATACTGGATGTCAAAACTCTATGGGTTTACTTCTTCAATGTGATCAAAGCTGTGTGTAGTGTGTGACAGAATACAGTACTACTTATCTAGCTTGTTAGGGTAAAAGGTAATTACTATAATTCAATCTCTCCTGACCTCCAAAACTGCTACTTCAGTGTGATAGTGCAGAGGCCAAATATTAAATGAACACAAACACAAGATGTACAGATATCTAAGATGCCTTGTTCCTTAGATCTTCCATTTGTTTAATAGTAAACCACATTAAATGAACACAAATGAAAGATGTATATACAGTAGGTATCTAAAGAGCAAGACGTCTATCTTGCAAGGAGAAAACAAAAGCAGATCATTACACTGTCCAGCAGTACTCACACAACAATTCCCCCAATAAATTATGAACTGTCACAGACCCCTTAGAAGAGGAACATCGACTCCCGTAAATGTCTCATCTGCTATATAACAACATGGTAGTTACTGCTCACAGTACTGTGCTGTCATTTTTTCATTTTAAAATTATTTGCATTTGAATAAGGTTAGTAGTGCTACTGAGGCTGAGCATTCTGAATGAGAATATTCAAAAGCTGTAGTGAGTCTAATGGGACCTAGAGTGAGAATAACAAGCTAGAGTGAGAATATTTTGATATTCTCACTCTAGGTCAGGAGGGAGCAAAAGTAACACCCAATATGTGCCCATAAATATCCTCACAAGTGTTGGATACATATACAGTATGTGTACAATGTATGTAGGGCTTCTACTACTTAGATGAAGGCTTTATTTTCACAAGACTTGGATCTGACTGAAAGATAAAGGATGTTATTCACCCAGTGGGTAAATTACACTGTTTATTTTTCAGTTGCCTACATCACAATCAACTTGACAGCCCATTCAGCCAGTCCCACAATCTGCTCTTAATTGTCACACAGACATACTATAAACAGAATGTACAATGGACGGTGTTCAGATATGAATGACCTCCATTATTTATGTAGCAATACCAATACAGACAATTATTGTTATGCAAACTCCTTAATGTTTACAAAAAAAACAAATACATCACAGATCTCAGCATTTCCCTACAGTCAGTCATTGACAAAGCACAACATTGGTTGTCTAGCAATGGGCTGCTACACAACAGCTCAAAGACAATATCATTTTTTTTCAAACAATTTGCAAATAAACAGCACCATACAGATGTCGCTGATGAATGAAATAGCACAAGAGAATAGCTGCTGCTGCTTTAAGTATCTTTTTGTGTTTGGCTAGATAATAATAATCTTTATTTATAAAGCGCCTTTCGAATATCAAGGCGCTGAACAGTAAAAACATAGAAAAGCGATAAAATGCACAATAAGCAAACAAATAAATACAAGACTGAGAATCAATTTAGGTAAGCTTTTAACCATAAGTGTGTCTTGAGGGTGTTCTTGAAGCCCTCCATGGTTGTACACTCCCGTATCTGACGGGGTAGAGAATTCCACAGGGCTGGGGCCACATACATGAATGCATGGGCCCCTGATTGTCTTCAAGTCACCCTGGGAATCTCTAGCAACCCCTCGTCAGCTGAGCGGAGTGGTCGCCCCGGGGCAGTAGGGAGACAGGAGCTCTTGCAGATAGTCCAATACAGATAGATCCAGTGCCTCCTTCATTGAACACATACAGTAGACTAATCAGGTGCTCATATCAGAAATTAGGTTTCATTGGCAGACACTGCAGCTGCGTGCACCAGAAACCAGACTCCTGCTGAAGTTTTCACTACTGCCACCATTACAATATGCAAGTGAGGTTCATTGGGTTGCAGACTCCACAGTACCATGCAAGGTCATTGTGACGTTCAGTAACATGTGATTGTGCACACTATTTTATGACAGTGACCCACTACTGCCTCCTGTACTCAAACCTAGGATTACTACAGTAGCATCAGACAAGAGGCATAAACTAAAATGAACCACCTCGTTATACAAATCTACCTATAGTCTCTACCCCTTCCATCATAACAGCCTTCTCTCCAGGCCTCCCCAACCCTAGCAACTAAGAATCCAGTGAGGGAACCTATGCCAATTACCAAGGATGCATTAAACAGTGAGCAAGAAGGCCTTCACCTTTGCTGTTGCCACAAGCTCGAACTCCCTTCAAGCTGCCAGAAACATGTTGCACTTCAAACAAGCTACATGTCGTTCAGACTATGCCTGTGTAAGATATTAATCTGGCCTCCAGCCTTAACTTACCCACTGACAAACTGCCGTCCCTTGTAACTTTTTTTCTGACCTCTACACACTAACGCCATTCATCCACTCAAATAGTCTACATTAGCAGTGTTTAATTATTTGACATTAGCAGTGTAGAGTGGTGCCTTGTGTCAGGTTCTCAAATGTTGCAGGATCTCTTGACACTACTGTCAGTGTCCTTAGTGACAACTAGTCATAATGTTTGGATACACTAGACAATTAAAGTAAATTAACTAAATGGTACATGATCACTTTGTCTGTTCTAGCCAGTACTTCACCGAATATTCTGACTCCCATGACCTAGACAAGAAGAACCTGATCTTACTTTGAGAGGAAGCTCTTGCAGCAGGCAACACATATAGGACTGACCCCACCTGGCGGCGGTTCACGGCCAATTCTTATCTAGCAGTACCAAGGGGCGAACGCCCCCCACTGACGTCAGCTCCACTCCCAACATCCCCCATATATAGGAGGTGCGGTCCCCACGTGCTCCAGTTGTATCCCGCCGTTGGCACAGGTTAGTTCACGATCAGCTATCGTTAGTCAGTACCGACCGTTCCTTACTATTTCCCTTTCGGCCTACCTCGCACAGTCAAAGTTGGCTGCTATGGAGAGAGCTTCTTCCTCGGGGGAATCCAAACCATCGCTTGCTCGAAAAAAGCATCATAAGGAGAAGCACCGTGAGCACAGGGAACGGGAGAGGTCTCACTCGAGGCCCAGGTCCACAGACTCCCACTCAGCCTCCAGATCCGGCTCCTCCAGTCACGACTCCCACCTTACAACACTGAAGCCACTCGCTTCTGCCTCCACTCAGAAGTCTTCCGGGACCACCCTGTAGCATCTTAAGGTACGCCCGCCCGCTGATCAAGCATATTCTGCAGGCCAAGGTAAGTCCTCCTCCTGCTCGGCCTCCTTATTTGCGGCCGCCTCCTGGGAGTCGAGAATGGCCTCTGGGTCTTCGTCTAGTAGGGCCTCGTCCCTACCGCCAAAATTGAAGGATTCTGACCACCGTCAGCCCCCGGCTGCGGTACGGCGTTCGTCGGACAAGCCTCATAAACACTCTGACCGTCCCAAGTCTCAGTCCTCCCAGGGATGTCCGTCGGACTCTGGGAATAAATGGGCACCGGAACGATGCCCCGACGTCACTCCGCCTGGGTCCGTCCCACCACCAGTCACGGTGATCACAATGCCCACTTCTCCGGACCAGTCAGATGTCAGCTCCGAGGCCACCTTGTCTCCTCAGCAGACCCTGGCCCGCCCGCTGTCAGAGCATGATGACGGGGTAACCGACGCCCTCCCACTCGCCGTCATCGGCCATCAAACTGACGCCGGTCAACCCAGATACTGGCGCCAGTGCGCCCAGGCCAACGCTGGTCCCCCCCCCCCCAACACCGGCATCGGCAAAGGCTCTGACATGGCTGCTCCTCCTGCGCCTGGGTCTCCCAGGTTTAACATGGTGCAGGTCAAGGAGCTTTTCTCCCACTGGTGGGAGACGGTGAAGCAGGACCTTTCAGTGGCCCCGCCTCCACCCACGCCTCACCCTACTCCTCTCCCTAATCCAGACACCATTGTGGTTTCCGAACCATCCGGAGATGAGGCTGGGAAGGAGCTGGCTATACCCAGAAAGCATACCGACAAATCTAGGTGCCGGAGGACTCTCTATAGACGCTCCTCCCATTCGCCTTTTTCGGACAGACGATGTAAGAGAAGGAGACATCGTTCCCCTTCCTCATCCTCTTCTGAGTCGTACGTCGACTCCGACGTCTCCTTTCCAGACTTGGACACTGACTCTGCTCATGGGGACCCGGAAGGACATCCCAAGTCCCCTCCTGATGACCCCCGTTTCATGGAGGTCATGAGACACATCCAGGAGAACATGGGCTGGGACACAGAGGCCCTTGACTCCAAGCGCTTGCAACTGGCCATATACCTCTGCCAAAAAGATCCCAAGCCAGTGGTCATCCCTCCCATGGTGGACACCTTCCAGGATGTCACATACGCTACCTGGAGGCATCCTCACACCTCTTCTGCGGTGCCCAAAATGGCACACAGACTGTACCAGGCTCTAAGGACCATCTCTTTTTGGCCGAACACCCTACCGCTGATTCGGTGGTGATTTCGACAGCTCACGATCGTTCGCGGAGGCCCAGACACCTCAGCACACAGCTGTCCAACAGGGAGTCTAAGCAGCTAGATTCATTGGGCAGGATGGTGTACTCTTCTGCTACCTGCAGCATCAGGAGTCCCAATTTCCTGACTCACATGGTCCAGTTCCAGAATGCCGTCTGGGAACAAGGACTGGACATCGTGCAAGGCTTGCCCGACTGCCCTTAGAAGGCTGAGCTTGCCAAGCTTCTACAGACTGGCTCAGACATGGGCACCCACGTCCTGAGATCAGTCTATGACTCTGCGGACACCTCTTCAAGGGTGGTTGCCTCTGGCAACTGCCTCCGGCATCACCCCTGGCTGCGAGTTTTGGGGTTTAATCCAGATGTTCAGACCAACCTTCTGGATGCTCCCTTTAAGGGCTCCGTGCTCTTCAGTGAAGACTCGGAGAAGATAATTTCCAAGCTACAGTACTCCGGTAAGGCTGTCCGTACTGTGCAGTCCATGTATTGCCCGAAACAGGGATGGTTTCATAAGTCCCGTTTTCGTGGCTGTGGGGGACACCAGTCTCAGCAGCCCCGCTACCAGCAACAACCGCAGCACAGCGGCTTTGGTCATAGAGGTGGAGCCAGGGGCTCCTCGGTTGCCACCTCACGACAGGCTAGACCAGCCGCTGCTGCCCTGCCTCCCCCTCCCAATGCCTCACTATTTAGGCGATCTGCCTCTCCCAGACATTTCATCAGGAGAGCCGGTTAGAGGTCACTTTTCTCTCTACGCAGACGCCTGGAGACAGGTGACCTCCAACCAGTGGGTCCTCGACCTCATGGTATTCGGGCATTCCATCGAGTTCGATGCTGTTCCTCCGGACAGACCACCACCCCATCCCACTATCCGCGGGAACACAGGGTTCTCATTCAGCAGGAGATTCAGTCCTTGCCGGAGAAGAGCGCCATAGAGCTGGTCCCACCGGCCGAGAGAGAGAAACAGGGTTCTTCTCCCACTTCTTCCTGGTCCCGAAGAAGTCAGGAGATCTCAGACCCATCCTGGATCTCAGCGACCTCAACCAGTGAGTCTCCTACTGAAGGTTCCGCATGGTATCTCTTCCCAACCTCCTGCCCATGGTCTCAACAGGAGATTGGTTGGCCTCTCTGGACATGCAGGACGCGTACCTGCATATCCCAATTGCCAGAAGGCATCAGACGTTTCTGAGGTTCAGGTTTGAAGGCAGGCACTTTCAGTTCAAGGTCCTCCCTTTCGGTCTGTCTTCAGCTCCCAGGTTATTCACCAAGTGCCTGGCAGTTGTCGCTGCGGTGCTTTGGAGAATGGGTCACTTTGTGTTCCCTTACCTGGATGACTGGCTCTTTCTGGCTCCTTCCAGACCCCACCTGTTGGAAACCATCAGGGACACCCTAACGCTGTGCCAGTGTCTGGACATCATCGTCAGCTGGGACAAATCCCAGCTGTTCCCATCCCAGAAACTCCAATTTATAGGAGTGCTTCTGGACACCACTCTTGGGAAGGTTTTCCTCCCTTCCGACAGAGCGGGGCGCATCAAGATCTTGACGCATCATGTCTCTTCAGCCTTAAATGTCCCTGCCAGACACCATTCAATGGTTCTTACGCATCCAGGGGGATCAAACAGAGGACGAATTGGACGCCTTAATAGGGATCACGGAGCCAATCTGCCGGGAGCCACGCTGGTGGATGTCTTCCCAAAATCTTCTGGCAGGGCTCCCATTTTAAATTGGGGCCCTGTCCCAGATTCCGACAACGGACACTTCGTCCTCGAGATGGGGCACGCATTTGGGAGACCAGAGGACTCGGGGGTTCCTGGTCCCCAACAGAGGAGAACCCGCACATCAACGTAATCGAACTGAGAGCGGTTCTTTATGCTCCTCAAGTCTTAGCCTTTGCCCTATCGCCGGCCCACCTGCTAATCCAGATGGACAACACATCTGTGGTGTTCTGCATCAACAAACAGGGTGGCACACACTCTTACTCTCTCTGCCGAGAGGTCATGAGGCTGTGGGACTGGGCACTAGGTCATCAGCTCTCCATATTGGCTGTTCATGTCCCAGGGATGCAGAACATGCTGGCCTTCACTCTCAGCAGAATGAGGGTTGCAGGCCCACGAGTGGGCTCTGCTTCTGGATGTCGCAGACCAGATCTTTACCAAATGGGGGACACGAGAGCTAGACCTGTTCACTTCTCGATCCAACACAAAACTGCCCAGTTTTTGCTCGCTAGGTCCAGAGCCTGGAGCTTTCTGGCAAGATGCAGTGTCCCTCTCCTGGAAGGGGAGATTCCTCTATGCCTTCCCCCCCCTTCCCTCTGCTTCAGAAGGTACTCCTCAAGGCACAGTCAGAACAGTCCACCACGGTCTTGATAGCTCCTCTGTGGCCTCATCAAATTTGGTTTCCCTTACTTCAGCGTTTAATGGCAGAGCCTCTGCTTCCTCTTCCGATCTCGTCCCAGCTTCTTTCACAGGACAACGGGTCTCTGGTTCATCTGAACCTGCGCTCCCTCCACTTGCATGCCTGGCTCCTCAAGACCTAGCTAAGTCTAGGTTTGGCGTCTCAGACAAGGTGGTGCGGTTTTGGTAGAGGTGCACAAGCCTGCCACCAGGGCCACTTACGCTATGAAATGGAAACGTTTCTGCATATGGGCTGCAACCAGACAGGTGGACCCTCTGGTCTGTCTGGTTAATTCTGTCTTGGAATACCTGCTTTCCCTTTCGGAGTCAGGTCTTAGTTACTCCTCCATCAAAGTACACCTAGCCGCC
This sequence comes from Neoceratodus forsteri, assembly GCA_016271365.2. Lineage (NCBI taxonomy): Eukaryota > Metazoa > Chordata > Ceratodontiformes > Ceratodontidae > Neoceratodus > Neoceratodus forsteri. The sequence goes on along the minus strand of CM057459.1, from coordinate 105,254,913 downwards.
ATCTCTGCCTATCACGTGCCGGTCCAGGGCAAGACAGTGGCTCGGTTGGAAGTGTCAAGAAGCCTTTCTGCGCAGTATCCTACACATCAGACCCCCTATTCGGGATCCTGTTCCTCCTTGGGATCTGCTTTTCATTCTGGACCCCCTTTGAACCAGCCATGGAAGCTGAGCTTAGTTTTCTTTTCTTTTTTTTTTAATTGTATAAACTTTATTAAGTTTAAATAGAACAACCAACCTTACAAACAGTGATCAGAAACATGAAACGAGAAACAAAACCCTTCACACGTGCAGTAAACCCAATAATCCCCCTTTCCTGCGCTGTCCCCCATAACCCGCCCGTGGAGTGCACTTCTAATTTTAAAAGAAATTTAGAATGAAAGGATACATCAAATTCAAAAAGTCAAATGAAAAATGTATGTAGGCTAACCGTCACTATCGAGGAGTCGGAGAGAACTGTAGGTAGTTAGGAAAGGTAGAGGTCGTGTAATTTGCCCCATTTTTTATTAAAGAGGGGCATGCGGTGCCATATACTGGCAATTGATTGCTCTATTCTTAAAGAAAATGAGAGTTCTCGTAACCATTCACTATATGTGATGGGTGATTGATCCAACCAGTGTCGAAGAACTATCTTTTTTTTTTTTCTCCTCCAGTTGGCCGCCCCATTGGACGACCCCTCCCCCACCCGTCATCTGGAATAGCCGGTGTACCCGGCCCAGAGCAGAGCCTGCGGGAGTCGGTCCTCATCCTGCTGCCGCCGCGCTTTTCTGCTCCAGTTATCGCCTAGGAGTAGGAGCGCGTGGAGGCACGCATGCGCCGTACGGCCCCAGTTACGACTCCTTTCCCCCACCCCATGGCCTGTCGCCCTGGCCCCCTCGAGCCCGTGCCACTCCCAGCCTCCAATAGGGGTCACCATTGGCCGAGGGGTGCCCATCCCCTCCCCGGAGAGGAGAGCCTGTCTGTCGGCAGCTCAGTCCAGCTCTGCCCTCCCCCCTGCTGCTGACCTCTGGTGACTCAAGCTCATTCCCAAACCCGAGTCGCTGGCGTGCCGCGAGGTAAGGCGTCCAGCGCCTCAACCCTCAGCACCACCGGGCCGACCAAAGAACTGTCTTCTTAACCACTAAGGAGATAATGGCCATATGATATCTTCTTTCTTTGACCTGAATTTGAGAGCAATCACCCACTATACAAAAAGCTGGGGAGAAAAGGCCCTGCAGTCCTAAATGGGGGTTCAGCCACTCTTCTATTTGTGCCCACAGGGAAGATACCTTTTTACAGGACCAAAATATATGTAGTAGGGTGCCTTCATCCTTGCTGCATCTGGAGCACTTGGCTGAAGGAAGATGACCCATTTTAGCTAGTTTAACCGGGGTATAATGCATGTTATTTAGCATACGGTATTGGGTAAGTCTGAGCCGGTCTTGAGATAGATAGTAAGTAAGTAATATTTTATTTATATTAAGCGCCCTTCCCAAGCTCAGGGCGCTTTTACAATAAAACAATTAAAATCACATTTCAAACAATAAATCAAACAACCATACAGTACACTTACTCATTATGTACCAGCAAATGCTAAGGCAAAAAGGAAAGTTTTTAATTGTTTTTTAAAACTTTCAACAGTTAGGCATTCTCGTATCTGACGAGGTAGAGAATTCCATAGGGTTGGTGCCATATAGGCAAAAGATCTACCTCCAGACATCTTTAGACGTACCCTGGGAATCTCTAGCAATCCCTCATCAGAGGAGCGAAGAGAACGGGCAGGACAATAAGGCACCAAGAGCTCTTTCAGGTAGTGGGGTCCCAAATCATGTAGGGCCTTAAAGGTCAATAATGCGACCTTGAAGGTGATCTGCCACTGTACTGGCAGCCAGTGCAAATCACGCAGCACAGGTGTCATATGGCTAGATCGTGAAACTCCCATCAACAACCTGGCCGTCGTGTTCTGCACAAACTGCAAGCGGTGGATATCCACCCCCGGCAGCCCTAGATAGAGCGCATTGCAGTAATCAAAACGGCTGGTAACAAAGGCGTGGACCAAAATGGGAAGATCTTCCCGTGGAACCAAGTGTTTCACCCGGGCAATATTCTTCAGATGAAAAAAGGCAGATTTGACTACGGCCGACACCTGCATCTTCATAGTCAGGCTTTCGTCAAAAATTACTTCCAGGTTACGTACTTGGCCAGAGGCAAGAAGCTGGGCCCCCCAAGATATAAACCCGAGGTTTCCCATCCAAGCCCCTGTTATCCTCCCTCCAGGGTCCACAACCAACACCTCAGTTTTCCCTGGATTCAACCTAAGCCAACTAGCACTCATCCAGTCCTGAATCTCCAGGAGGCAGTTATTAAACATCGTGATGGAATCCGACTCCTGATCAGGCATAAAAGACAGGTAGAGCTGAGAATCATCGGCATAACAGTGAAAACTCAGCCCATACCATCTTATAATGTCCCCCAATGGAAGCATATACACCGCGAATAACATAGGGGACAGCACCGACCCCTGCGGTACCCCACAGGGCAGACAGTGAGGGGCCGAGGTGTTAACTCCAGATACCACACTCTGAGATCTGCCCTCCAAAAAAGATCGAAACCAACTGTGGACTGCTCCCCTCAGACCACAGAGAAGCCACAGGCGGTCGAGCAATACCCCATGATCCACGGTGTCAAATGCTGCTGAGAGATCCAGGAGAACCAAGATGGAACGGGTCCTCCGATCTCTTGCCATCAGGAGATCATTCAATAGCCGAACAAGAGCCGTCTCTGTACTGTGCCTCTTCCTGAAGCCGGATTGGAGAGGGTCATAGATATTGTGGTTGGACAAATGATCCTCAGTTGCAGAGCGATCACCTTCTCAATAACCTTCCCTACAAAAGGGAGGTTAGAGACTGGTCTATAATTTGCTGGGCAGTCGGGGTCAAGAGAGGACTTTTTCAAAAGGGGGTATATTACCGCCTCCTTTAAGGGATCCGGAAAGATCCCTCTCTCTAATGACACCACCACTATCCCAGCCAGGACTGGGCCGATAACATCTACACACCCCACCACCAGGTGAGTAGGGCCTGGGTCCAACTTACAATAGGTAGGTCGCAGAGTCTGGATAAGCCTCACAATATCTATTACTGCTGGTAGTCTAAAGGTAGACCAGTACAACTGGGCATTAGTACCACCCGATTGATCAGTGCAATGCTCAATAGAAGGACACTGGCTGATAGATAGATGAGTATACAGGTCTTTCCAAAGATTTGTCCAATTAATTTCAAGGTCTGGAAGAAGGGACGCCCACATCTTGGAACCTGCTGTGGACAAGGATGGGAGTTGGTGAGCAGATACATATATAGAGAGGAGACACCATGTGATATACCAGCCAGCTCTTTGATCTGTTGCTGAAAGTCCCCAAATAAGGGATGTTGTAACAAAAGGCCAAACTGGTTCAGTAGAAGATGCTGGAGTTGATAGACTTTAAAAATATAGGAAGGTGTCAATCGGAATTTAGAGAGTTGTTCAGGTGACGAAAGTATAGTTGTCTGGGAGTAGAAATCCGATACTCTTAAGTTCAGGAGGAATCGGAAGCCAGGTAGTAGGTAATGGATGACCCCCTATTTTAATATTTACGTTGGAGAAAATGGATTGGGAGGAGTCTTTAGAGGGGGATAGCTTTAGATAAGCACCAAGCTGCAAGAGTGCTTTGAGATATCCCAATTGGGGAGGGGCCCATGACCTGTGGGAAGGATTTCCAGGGTGAGAAGAGAATAGCAGCAGGGCTTAGATTATAGTTTGAGATAAGGTCAGCTTCTGTTTTCAACCAGATGGGGACATAATCCTTGTTCATTGTTGTCTGAGAAGCATTGAGCCACTTTCCACATTTATAAAGATGACTGGCCCAGTAGTATAGCATAAAGTTAGGTAGACGTAGACCACCAGATTCTTTAGGTAATCCTAGCTTAAAATAAGAGCGCCTGGGGGCCTTGTCTAACCAGAGAAATTAGGTGATGTTGGAATGAATACGTTTAAAAAAGGATAACAGGAGCCAGATATTGAGCATATTTAACGTGTAAAAAAGCCGAGGACGAACATTCATTTTAATAATATTAATCCTACCCCATAGTGAAAGAGGGAGGTTCTTCCAATGTGCTAAATCCTGTTGGATAATACCCCACAAATCCTCCAGATTTAACTTTCGTATTAGGGCAGGGTCTGAAGTTAGATATATACCAAGATATTTAATACAGCTCGGAGCCCACTTCATGCCAAATGAGATGAAGTCTTGTTTATAGGTTAGGTGATTAAGGGGATATAGTTCTGTTTTATTAAGATTTAGTTTATAATTGGAGTATTTACCAAAGTTATCTGTTATCTTTAGGGCCTCAGTAAGAGAGGGAATGGGATTGGAAAGGTATAGGAGGATGTCATCCGCATATACTGAGAGCGAGGGTATCAGATTGCTGATGGGGATGTCCTTGATGATGGGTGAGGCTTTTAAACATCTGATAAGCGGTTCAAGATATAGATTGAAAAGAGAGGGGGCATCCTTGACGAGTGCCAGAATGTAAAGAAAAGGGGGAGGAGAATACACCATTACAATATATTTTGGCCATCGGGGAGGAATAGATCGTCTGGATCTATTGTAAAAACGAGGGAGGGAAGCCCATCTTTCGTAGAGTCAACCACAAAAAGGACCAGTCCACCCTGTCGAACGCTTTTTCAGCATCAAGAGAAATCAGGGCCATAGACGAAGAAGTAGTTTCCACTGCGTGGAAAAGATGGGAAATCTTACGGATATGGTCCACAGAGGTTCTCCCAGATACAAACCCTACATGTTCAGGACTAAGAAGACAAGTCCAGAATTTTTCTTTTCTGGAAGCTAGGATCTTAGATAGAATCTTGATATCGCAGTTTAATAGAGAAATAGGGCGGTAACTAGCTGGGCGATTAGGTGGTTTGTCCGGTTTAAGAAGTAGGATGATGGTAGCCTCCAGTAATGAAGGGTCAGGAGTGTCCAAGGACAACATGAAATGGTATAAACGAAGTAGAATGGGGGCAAGATTCTTAATAAAGAGTTTGTAAAAGTTTGAGGGAAAACCATCAGGGCCCGGGGCTTTATCTAGTGCTAATTTACTGATGGCCAATTCAACTTCTTCTAGAGAAATGGGAGTAGAGAGAAAGGTTTGATGGTGTTCTGCAAGGCTTGGCAATGAGAAGATTCTGAGTATGAGGAGAGTTCTTCGAACGGCAGAGATGAACGGTGGCCATATAAGGTGGAGTAGAATTGTTCAAAAACTAATGCTATGTCTCGAGGATGGATTTTAATGGATCCGTCTGAAGCATTAATGGAGGAAATGATTCTCGAAGCCTCCAATTTCCTGAGCCTAAGAGCAAGCAAACGGCCTGCCTTTTCCCCCTGTTCTATGTATTTAGTCTGAGTTTTGAGTATTGCAAATTCTGCCTTTTCCTGTATTAAGGTAGCATATTTATCTCTGAGGGAAAGCAAGGACTTGAGAGAATCAGGGGAGTCTGCGTCTGAGAGAGAGAGTGTTCTGAGGTACGGAGCTGAGCCAGCAGGGAAAGAGCCTCTGAGACTCTACGACGTTTACAGGTAGAGGCAATTCAAATTAACTTTCCTCTTAAAAAACATTTTAAGGTGCACCATTCATGATCCACCCTCAGTACGGCATTTTGATTGGAGGACATAAACGATAGGATGAGGGCAGGAATTCTGGAAGTCACATAATCGTCTTTTAATATCTGGGTGTTCAGTTTCCAGGTGGCATCTCATTGCGAGTTATCATCTGAGACCAGAGACACCCAAGCCGCTGCATGGTCAGAAGAACAATAGGTTCTAAACTGGAACTGCAGAGACCAGGGATTAGGGAACGGCTAATAAGAACATAATCCAGTCTGGAAGAAGTATGATGGACCATAGAATAGAATGAATAAGTGCTGGACAAAGGGTTTAGAATTCTCCATGGTCACAGAGGCCTAACAAGTCCATGAATTCTTGTTGTGCTCTCTGTGCTTGTGAGGGAGGTCTGAGGGGATAGTTGGACTGATCTAAATACTGAGTGTGAGAAATATTCCAGTCACCTCCCAGTATTAAAGGAAGGGGGTTAATTTATTAGTTAACTCTGCAAGAAATGCTGGGTCTTCCCCTACTGGTCCATATATACTGCCCAGGACTATCTCCGTACGATCTAGGTGGCCTTTCGTGAAAACGTATCCTCTCTGTGGTTCCATAATTACCTGGTTGACCTGCATAGGGACCGAGTGATTAATTAAAATAGCTACCCCCCTACTCGAAGTTGAGAATCCAGAGGCAAAGACCTGGCCACTGTCCTGCCTACGGAGCCTGAGGGCCTCATGGGGAAGAAGATGGGTTTCTTGAATAAAAGAAATTTGAGAGTGTAGTAACGAGCTGTGTTTGAGCACCTGATATTCTTTTAGTTGTTCTCTGACACCTCTGATGTTCCAAGTTAGAAATTTAGTCAGTCCCTTAGCCATAATCACAGTATTTAAATGGAATAGTTATCAAGACGTTACCCTCTAAGTGCACTTCACTCCCACCCTCCCTCCTAAAAACCCGTTCTTATGTCTCAAAAGTTTAGTCACCAAAATTGAAAGAGCTGTGTACCCTGTAAGGGAAGTAATTGAACATACCTTATAACTACATCTCCAGTAACATACATGTGCCTCATAAGTAAAGATTGAACACCAGTCGAGCCGCCCCTCCATCACACCCCCCCAACCCCCAACAACAGAAAGGACTCCCCAGTTCCCCTCTCCCCTTAGTGAAAGTAATGTGTGATAACATAAATAGAATCCCCTCCCTCCCACTAACCCAGGGTGCCTGGTAACCAAATTAGTTATCCATAACAAAGTAATAACATAGAAGCTAAGAATCAAGCTTAGTAAGCGGGACCTGTCCGGCCAGGTAGTATCCTTGGCATAGTCACAAGATTAACAGGTCCAAAACTGAGACCCATAGGTGTGTCCCTTGAAGACAGAGCCAGAATGATGGGTAGGATCTGCCAGAAAAAAAACCAGATGGTCAAACACACTATCCCACCAAAATACGAGGGTCAAGGCGGGCCCCCCAAGAACCAGATTGTGATGTACTCCGCTAGCAGCAGCTAGAGCCCAGGCATCCCCACCCTCCCTCCCATCCGTCTCAAGCTTTCCATACAGTGGTTGACTGCCCCTTTAAATGGAGCTAACAAATAAACAAATGCTATGCAACATTACAGATTTACTATTTTACTTAAAAGTATTCCCAAACAAAAGGAAAAGAAATGGAGTGTCCATAGCACAATGTCTTTGATAAAAGTAGTCCTTCCTTATACCTCTGCACTTGTCCATGATCTAAGGTGAGGAAAATCAACCAAGAAAAGCAAACGCTGAAACATCTCCCTCCCCCTTCCCGGGAGCAGAATAACATATAAACGTGAATCACAAAGCTTGAAACATTATGTTTCCCAGGGGAAGAGAAAGTGGGTACACCAAAACAGTCCTTATGGAACACAGTCCCAGCCACTAAGGAAATTAGGTTCCTAGGTCTTCTAGTAGCCAGTGTCCAAACCATGAGGCCTTCCCAAGCCTGAGGGAGATAATCGAGGCAGAAATTCAGATCCTGGACTGACTACCGTCAGGAGCCACACTATTCTAAACCAGGTACTATTTAAACTGACAAAATACATCACTCAGCTGTAGCCCACGATAATCAAGCCCACACTTCAGGGGGTTTTAAAGAGATCCGGGAGATGGGTAGCAAGTTCTTGAGAGGCGTGATCAACAGTCTCACATGCGTGCCATCGGCCAGCAATACAGACTTGCAAGGTGACTGGGTATTGCATCCTAAACGTAATACTAGCTGCGATCAGCTTAGAAATTATGCTGTGAAAGGCCGTGCGTTTCTTTCTTGTCTCAGCTGGCAGGTTTTGGGAACTTCTAAGCGATTTACCCTCCCAGGTAATGCTCTGTAGCTCACGGTATTTCTGCAAGATGTTTTTTTTTCTTCCCCAAGATAGTTAAGGATCTTGAACATGAAAGGTCTTGGTGGGGAGCCTTCCATGGGATGCAGGCGAAAAGAGTGATGAGCCCGCTCAGTTAAGTAAGTGAGGTTGTATGGGGCGGGTCCCACAATTTTAGAGAGGAGCTTTTGTGTAAAGAGGACTGGCGAGGAATCTTCGGCTGCTTCAGGTAATCCGAAAATAAGTAAATTGTTTTGTCGGCTCCTCCCTTCTAGGTCTTCTGTTTTGTCCTGTAACCGTTTGAGTTGCTGTTGTAGGCGGGTGATCTCTGGATCCGCTTGGGCTTACCATCTTTCAAGGGAGCTAATACGGGCCTCCGTGTCGCCGACCCGTCGGCCAAGGTCCATGCTCAGAGATTTAAGCTCAGTGGTAATGGTTTGGAGGGCTTCTTTAAAAGGCTGTAACTCCTGTAAAAACCGATCTTCAGTCAGAGTCATTTGGTTTGTCAAAGACGCACTCAACATGGATGGTCATTCCTGTGTGCAAAAGGTCAATTTACAAATAAGGCTTGAAGTCAATTTGATCATTCCGACCAAGATAATATTAGCAGACCCATTTCAACTCAGAAAGGCTTCTTTAAATGTAGATGCTGCAATGTTTGCAGCTATGTGGTAACAGGAGAGCACTTTTATACACCCAAGAACAGGACAGAAATTCTAATTAAATCATTACTTGGGTTGCCGTAGTTCTTTTACAGTTTATGCAGCTTGGTGTGACAGTAAAAAATTATACATTGGAAGAACTATTATACAGCTCAAAAATCATATTCAAGAACACGTGACAGCAATAATAAATGCAAAGTTTGAGAGTACTCTGGGGGCGCACTTTTTTGGAAAAACACGTAATCTGAAGGGGCTGCATTTCAGAGCTATTGACCATATTCCTCCATTAGAACATGGTGGTGATAGAGTAAATTTATTAAATAGTGCAAAACCAGATGGATATCCATTTTGGGAGTTTTGACATCACTAAGTCTGAATGATCAAATAACTTCGGGCCTTATTTGTAAATTGACCTTTTGCACACAGGAATGACCGTCCATGTTGAGTGCATCTTTGACAAACCGCATGTAGGTTTTCAGCATCTGCATTATTTAAATGAAAGGCATAGAACTAAAATACTACAGCAGCATTTGTATTTTGGAGAAAAAAGTAAGTCCATAGGCTGCAGTGGTAATTGGAAAAGAATTGATGCCAACTAATGAACAGCAGGATTGGATGGGCATTATTACGTTTGGTCTGGGTCTTAATAAATGTAACAATAAATAAAAAATACAGACAATTAATTTTTGATATGTTTATATAAGAATAACACCATAAGAGTTTTGAAAGTGTTATAAAAATCTTTATATATAATTTTTACAGAGCATGTTTTTTCTAGTCCTATTGCATTGTTTGATAAACTGAATGATTTAATTCATATTGTAATTAATAGTGGGGTATATTTAAACAGTATTTTGGATGGCTAACTCCACCCCCTGATGAAGACCCATGTGACTGGGTCGATATGTAGGGGTGTTAGTCCGGTCTGTTTGCCGTGATGTGCATAGCTATAAAATATTTAAAAAAAAAAAAACCTTTATGATTCTCAGCTCTGGTTTGTGCCCAGCCTTTGTTCTTTTTGCCTAGTCAATAGTTTGGTCGGCTAGAGCACCTCTAAGAGGCTCATGTGCACTTCTTTGCTATCATCTGTACAAGGTTTCTTTAGGCTGTCACTTTCAAACATTGCTGAGAGAAGAACATACTGTCAGTAAATACTTGATCCCAGCTACCTTTGCAAAGGCAAGAACAATTGCAGTGTTGAGCAATACATAGGGACACTTTTTACCTTCCTGTGCCAGATTTGGTCCTTTCAAACTACTGTAGTATGGAATTGTTGTTTTAAACATATGGTGGCTGTTTGTAATTTATTTATTTTAACTTTGTGTTTTTTCCCTTCCTTCTCAGCCTGCGGTAGAAGCCATTCTCGGACGGCCGCCTGATCACAACCCTGTCATACTGCATTCTCCCAGACCACTCACTGTGTCTCCTTCGTGTGATGGAGATCCTGATATTGGCCCCATACCCTCAGATCAGGCAGGTTGGGTAGCTGGGAGAGAGCCTGGGTAGGAAGGTACAGGATCTGCAAGCCATCGGAGGCTGCCATTGTGTGGCAGCTTATAATGCGTTTTCCACCCTCTTTCTCCCATCCCTCCTACCAGGACACAGGTTGAGGGGGACATGCGCACGTGGTGCTGTCACATCATGCCAGGCCAGTCACATCCCTACCCCACACTAATCACACTGCAGCCTGCGCCGCCACCCATGGTCACCGAGGTGGTGGTTGCACTGCAGAGAGAAAGGAGGAGCACATCCTGTGTGGCGCTTGATCCCCGGCCCTCCATCGACGGGGGCTCGTTCCAGAAGCTGGGTCACCAGCATCGCAGACAGTGGTGCTACCGCAGTACCGACGGGCTGGCCCAGCTGTTTGTAATTTATAAAAAAATTTCAGTAAACAAAAGTCAAAATTAGCAAGACAGCACTATAGCATGCTGTCAGTAATACTTTAATGCTGGAGTGACTCTGTACAACTGAACGGGATGGCATGTTGTGGTTTTAAAACATCTGTATTGTGCTTTGTGCCATTCTTGAAAACTGAAAAAAAAAACATAAATGAAACAGACACACATTCTGTATTTAAAGCACTGTCAGTTTAAAAGGGAAGGGCCAGAAATGGTCCATTGGGGGTGTTGACAGAGTTTCTTTAAATGTAAGGATTTTAGAAATAAAATGAGCATGAGAAATAGTTGGGAGGGGAAGGGGAAAATGAATACACTTTTTTTCTTTGATTTTTCTCTTGTGCTGCCTGTCAGCTCCCATCTGGATGACCCTCCCCCAGCCCAGTCATCCATAGTCTGTGGGACTTTCCGATCACCCCAGGTCTTGCCCCTCATGGCAGCGTCAGGAAGAACTTGCCCTTTCCCCCAAGGCAGGATCTAGTGGTGCCCAGTCTGTGGTGCCAGGCCTCTGGGAGGGCCATCTAGCTTCAGCAGGTAATTTTTTCTCTGTTGCTTGTATGCCTCCAGGGACGTTGATGTGCAGTGATGTGTAGCGTCTGTCGATATCCGTCACCTTTCTGGGCCTCCCATCTACCAGGATGCCTAGCCTCTGCTAAGTGTTAGGCGCACTGCGGGAGATACAACCCACTCGCCCTGGAGCACACAGCAATCCTCCAGATGCCCAATCCCTACCCCACTCCCTACGCTGAGCCCCAGAGACTCGGATTTGCTTCCAAACTCAGTTTGCCAGCCTAGCAGGCAGTAGCACTACTGCCACTCCACAGGGCCATCCAAATGAATGCACTTTTATCAGTTATATTCGATGAATATTTGTAAAAAGTGTTACAGTGATTGTATTTACTACTACAACCTGCATTTTTGTTTACTTCATAAATCTTCTGCAGATTGTCCTAACAAAGGCTGACAGAGCTGCAAGGGGGGAACTACTGATACACCTCTTGCAGGTGCAAGACGTGATTGAGAAGCAGACATTGGGATGCTTTCCCCAGCCTTTTCTCGTAAGGTAAGGCAATAATGAAATAAAAGAACACAGAACCAAGTCACATTAGGACACATTGCACATTTTCGCTTTAAGTTAGTACATGTTTGCAATGTGTACTTTTTTATCCCTGCTTATGAAGCAGGGGCGACAAACATGATGGAACTAGCATCCATTCCAACCTTACATTGCTGTATTACTACAGTATATGTAGAAGATAAGCAGTGTGTGACATATTTTGTTTTTTTACTCACCTTAGGTGTGTGATGCCACTTAAACCACAAGAGCAAAGTTAGAGTGGTTCGTAATGGCATCACACCCTGAGAGTGGGTGTGTACAGAAACAAGGAAATAATGCTGCCCATATTTTTATTTTATGATTGCTGGTTTCAGATGCTGACTTGCACTGTACTGAAATGGCAAATGGTGTGATCTTGTGTCCATTAATTTCAAAACAAAAGTGTAAAAAATCCTGTAATACATGGCTGTGACATCACAACCATGTATTATGGAATTGTTAAGAGTACTGGTTTCAGGTGGATTTGAGACCAGTCCTGTAATTAAATATAATGTATGGGGTGTTGTACATTATGAGTTTCTTTACACCCCCAAAGTGTATGGTACCACAAGCAACAAGTGTTTATACACACACACCCTGGAATAGAGGGGAGAGAGGAGTGACATGATCAAAACCTACATGTACCTTACAAGGGTGATCAGGGTGCAGGTGATTAGTCTCCTTCAAATGAGGATGAGCACCAGGACCAGGGGTATGCGATGAAGCTGAAGAGAAGGTTCAGGAGAATTGTGAGAAAATATTTATTCACGGAAAGGGTGATAGATGCCTGGAACAGACTGCCAGCAGAAGTGGTGGAGGCTAGAACGGTGCAGGAGGGGGACTTCAAGCTTGTGGAATATTGGGATAAATATCGGGGTATATTAGAAAAGAGGCAGGGTGAGGGTCACCAGAGACCAGATAGGGTCTGCAGAGGTAGAATACTTGGGCAGACAGCTTGGGCCAAGTGGTCCTTTCCTGATGACAAATTCTGTGTTTCTGTTGTTTGTTTGTTTTTATTTGAAACAAAAAGCAGCTGAAAAAGCATTGTTAAAGTTTGAAGAATTTATTCAGGTTGCCATTTACTGTTTTTAATGATGAACTTGTAGCATAAGCACAAACATTTAAACATTGTTTAAAAAGTCTCTTTGACAAAAAAGCATACATTTGCAATTTTTTTTGGGGGGGGGGGACTCGTACTGAAAATGTGATGAGTACCCTGAAACACATGCCGAAAAAAAGAAAAGTAAGTCCTCTAAAAGATATTTCTATTTTCTAGTATGCTACTTCACAAAGTTTGTGAAAGTTGTTTGGCTTTGTACCGAGAGTAGAGGCTGTGCAGCGTGTAACTATAAGAAATAGTGATTTGTTTACATGACATAAAAGCGCATGAGAAAAAAGTGTTTCGTTTACATGAATGGATCTGATTGATAGTAATGCCATAACACTTAGCTGTTTATCATGGCAAAGTGCTGCCAAGCTAGCTATTACGTAACCTAACCAGTAATTATTTTACTATTCATCAAAGTAGCAGTGCTTTTTTTTTTATTCTGTTTATCACTTTGCAGTTGGCTGGGGTGTACCCTTGTACAGTATCTACCTATTTGTAACCCAAGAAGTTCCTCACTGATGATTTACACTTTATGCATCTATCTCCATGCAGAGAGAGATGCCTTGGAGATAGAACTATATTCAGATGGTGGAATTTTAGAATGTAGATTCAAACTTGGCACTCACTCCCCACTCCGGTGGTTGCTTCAAATTTGTTTCTCCACTTGAAGAGAGCAGTCACCCCAAAGTCAGCTGGTATCCAGTCAGGATTGCAAGGACAGAATAGCATGGTTAAAATCCACGCAGCCAAAACAGCATGAGTGAAAATAGCTTGGGTGTAGTTGTTTTCACTGAGGCTGAGTCGGCTGCAAGTTAGTGTGGTGTCTCAGGAAGCCTACCCCGTGGCAGGGCTGGTTAGGGTGATGGGCTGTAATACATGGGACGGCCAGCACACCAGGATTTGATTCCAGCTCTCTCCTGCAATTTTTTTTCCTTCTCTTTGCTGCGGTTCGGAGTATGTTTATTTTATATTATTGAAGGGTGCAGGGGCTCTGGGCTCTTTTTCCATATCGGTGTGTTGCCTCCACAGTTTCCTATGGCACAATTGTTTCTGTGCTATTTTGGATGTCATTGGCAATGGGGTGTTTGCTACACGGTGCTCTGGGCTGTTTCTCTGTGGTGCTGTGTTGATTTCATGGTTTTGTACCACGCGATTCTGTCTGCACTCTTTCGACCTAGTTCCAAGTCGGTTCTGGTATTTCTGGTCTCCAGATGGTTAGTTATTTCGCTTTAAAAAGTCTAAATTGTGTTGTTCTAATTATTTTTTAGATACTCTAGTTTTTTTTTTTTCAGTTCTGTTTATCCCTCCTTATGCCAAGGACGAGATCTCTTTCGGCCGTCTCCAGCTGCTGTGTCCCATCTGGCCGAGACTTTCCTGCTCATGGCACTGGGTGTCCCTGGCCCACCCGTGACTCACCTGGTGCCCAGACCCCTCAGTATGCCCCCCCCCGTGGTAGGGTTGCCTTCAGCTCCTCGGTGAACTCGATGTACAGTTTGATTTGTCCACAAGCAGAGGTGAAGGCCAGGGGCTGCCAGATCAGAGCAGGTTGAATCCGTCAGACGACGTTGTGGCCAGGAGTGGTGTCACCCTGTCATCCAGTGGTCGTTTTCCACCCTGATGTACACACTGGAATACTGAACATGCAATGACTCCCTGGTGATGTCATTTGTGCTCACATGCCTGACACACCGACATCAGCATCTCATCCAGTCCCTTTGTTCCTCCAGTCTCTGGCTCACGGCTCCCAGCCAACACACCAACAACCTACCCCCAAGCACTTTTTGAGGCCTGACAAATGCCCACGGCTGCACCACTCTTTTTGTGTCCATTCCAAGCCTCAGCTACCTCTGGCTACCCTGTCCCCTGGTACTCACTTTCCCTCAATGTAATGTATTTCAGTTGCTTAAAAATGTCTATGCACCATTTCTGCATTGTTACTCAACTCTATGTAATGTTTGTATTGTACCTCAATTGACATGGAACCTTTGTAAAAGAGCCTTGACTCAAAGGTACTTGTAATCCTAGACTCTAAATAAATAAAACTAGGGGTTATACTGTCGCTGAATGCTGCAACCCACCTGTTACAGAGGAGGAGGAGAGCTGTCTGCTGGGTGCTCCATCCTGCTTCCCCCAGCTGACACTTTGCTGCTTCAGGCTCGTTCCTGAACCTGGGACATCGGCGTCGCTAGCAGTTGCACTACTGCATGTTATTTTAGTATCTCTGTTTCTCCAGCTCTTGATCAGTTCCCAGGAACTGGAGAATACCCTGACTGGCAACTTATTTTATTTTTTAACTCTATTTGCTAATTTTGCCCTACATCTTTTTACAACAGTGGTTTCAATTATACTTGTTATGCCATCTCAGTCTGCCCCATGTCACCAAAAAATGCAAACTCTTCACAGAGCCAGTATGGCTGAAAAATGATGTTGCTGATGGTGGTTTGAATCCTAGCTATTATATCCTTTATAATTAAATTGTTAAAAATCATTTCTAGGAACGTGGATATGTTGTTCAGTCCACACTGTCTGGCAGGTTCCTTGCCGCTTTAATTCTTGTCGGAAGGTCTTCAAGCTGGCTCCTCTCACCCACCCGGGTGGTAAAACCCTCGGCTCCTCCCCATGATGCCAGATCTTCCTTACCGCTTGGAAGCTCAGGTTCCCTCCTTTGCGCTCTGTGTTTTAGGCCTGGATCCTAACTCTTTCGGTTTACCGAAAATTGTTTTAAAATTTACAAGACTTCAGTCTTCTTCTTCTTCCCTTGCGGCTGCGATGGACAAATCCACTCCCGGCTTCTGTCAGTGCCCTTGCGTGCAGAAGATGTCCCGGACCGATCTGCATTCCATGTGCGTTTACTGCCTGGGTCTTGCTCACGATCTGCAGGCCTGCAATCTGTGCAAGTCCTTCTCGGCTTCGGTTCTAGAGGACCATGCTGCCAGACTGCAACTTGGGCATCGCGAAAAATGGTACCGGCCGGTGAAGTCAAAGGAAGTCCGTTGGGCGGTGTCCGTGGCTGCGGGCTCCGCAGAGCAGCTGAAGCAGTTGATCGCCCTCGAGGAGGAGGCGGCCCAGGCTGCTTCATCTTCCTCCTCGGTTGCAGCGTTTATCCTGCTCTCCTTGGGCTCCTCCTATACTGCTTCCTTTAAGGAGCTTTGCCAGTCCCTCTCCACTAAAGGAGAAGGGCCATCAGGACATTCCAGTCGGTCTAAGAAAAAAGAACCAAAAGGTAAGTCCCACTGTCGACGTTCATGGGAGCAGGAGAGATCCCCTTCACTGGACCGTCGGCTCTCGACTTCGGTCGAGGTTGCGGCTAAGGCCGCTGGCTTCACGGTGTCCCTGTCAGGTCAGCCGGCCGAGACATCCGTCGATGCGGTCGAGATTTTTCTCGACCCGTTAGACAGTTTGTCGACTGGAGAAGCCGGCAACCCTTCTTCACCGGTTCCCCTGGTGGTAACCGAGGACTTGCCCGTGCCTCCTGTGCCAAAGTCCCCAGTAAAGGACCCTGAACCAGGGGATGAGCGGGTTTCCCCCACCCCCTCTTTGACCCAACCTCGGCAACCCCGAAGGTCTGGGTCTCGGTCCTCTTCTAAGTCGAGTAGATCCCGCCAATGCCAGCGGTCTCGGTCTCGACACCATGGAAAGTGGCGCCGCCGCTCATCCTCTTCGGAGGATAGGCTCTGACGTAAGTTATGTCAGCGCTATGAGGACATGATGCGGCAGCAACTTTTATTGACCGGTAACAAGCCGACTCTGTCGCCTTCTCTGGCAGTTAAGTGGCTGTCACCGGAACGATCGAAGCAACCCCTCGTAGTCATCGAGGAGCCGACCCCGGCGCCGGCTGTTCAACCGGAACCGTCTGCTCCGCCCATTGTGGTGGAACCACCGCCTCCTCAACCGAAGACTGGGGCCCCGACCAAGGATTCTTGGTCGGGTCAGGGCTTGCCCCATAGGTTGTCGGTCACCCTCACTCCCAATCGACCTCGGCAGGTGAAGGGTGGCTCAGGTGCTCAGCAGCTGTTTGCACACTCCTCGGAGTCTGATGATGACTCGTCCCTGTACTCCAGGCCCATTGACCTGGAATCCGCGGGGGGGGGCAATCAGTGGACAAGAGCCCATCCTCATTCTACTGGGATGCAGCTCGAACCCATCCAGAAACAGGCCAGGTATCTCCTCATGGAGATACTGGACCGAGGAGATTCTCCTACGGAGGCCTTCCTGGTGGCCGAAGACATTGTTGGCCCGGCCCTGGAGTTCCAGCAGTGGCCTGCTTCTTGTCCTGCACCTTCGGCCAGGATAGCCCACAAGTACGCAGTCCCAACCGGTTCACTCTCCGGTTTCTCGGAGCACCCCTCTGCCGAGGGGCTGGTGACCTATAGTGTTTTCCGGCATTCCGGAAATGCTAGTGATGTGGACAAACCGCCCGATAAAGAATCCAAGAAGCTGGATTATTCGGGGCGGAAGGTTTACGCTGCTTCCTCCATAGGCCTTTGGCAGGCTAGCTCAGCTGTACTGATGGCACATTTCTTACACACCCTTATGGGTTTCCCTGGATGAGGTGATTCCCCATCTCCCGGCTGACCTTCAGACGACGGTCAAGCAGGTTCGGGACCAGGGAAGGGTGGTGGCTAAACAGCAGCTCCAAACTTCTTTGGACCTCGGTGACTCTTGTGCCTAGTCAGTAGCAGCCACAGTAGCTATGCACCGCAGAGCTTGACTGCGGATCTCCACCTTCACGGCGGACACCCCGGCATAAGCTGGCAGACATTCCCTTCCTGGACACCAACTTGTTCGGGCCAGGGGTGGAAGGCCATCTCCAGAGGATCGAGAAGTCCAATGCCACCTTGCACTCGGTCACATCTGCCCAGAAGGACAAAGGCCGCCTGCAGCAGCATAAGCCCTTCCACTCCTGCGGCACGTCCGGGCCCAGCAGCACCAGCAACAGGGCCAGCAAGCTCACACTTGGCACCCTAAGGCCAAGTCTGCCGCCTCCTCCAGTAGGAAGCCTGGAGGGAAAGGTCCAGGAGAACCCTTCGGCCGGTCCCTCCTCCAAGACTGCCCAGTGATGGGTTGAGGGGTGTCACCCCCAGCCTCGTCACTCCTCCCCGGGTTCCCCACGTGAGGGGACGGCTCCGCCACGTCCTTTCCGCCTGGTCCGCTATCACCATGGACCGCTGGGTGCTAGAAGTGGTCGGCAGGGGTCTGCCTCTGGAGTTTGAGCAGTCCCCTCCCTATCGAGCCATCGCCTCAAGGGGGGCAACGGGCTCTGCAGCCTCTTTGTCAGCTCTTCGAGCTGATATTGCCCTGCTTCTCCAAAAGGAGGTGATCAGAGAGGTGGCGGACCCTCCTCCAGATCCAGGGTTTGTGTCCAGACACTTCCTGGTCCCAAAACGGATTGGGGGGCTGGTGCCCCATTCTCAATCTGCACGACCTGTACAAGTTCCTAAGGCCACGCACCTTCAGGATGGTTACTCTGGCACAGATTATTCCATCCTTGGAACTAGGCACGTGGTTCTACTGTCTGGATCTCCAGGACGCGTTCTTTCACGTCCCAATCCGTCCGTCTCATCAGCGATTCCTCCGCTTCAGAGCAGAGGGATCTTTTACAGTTCCGAGCTATGCCCTTTGGCCTTTCTCCAGCTCCCAGGGTCTTCACCAAATGCATGGCAGTGGTGACAGCATTCCTATCACGCGAGGGGTCGGTGTACCCTCACCTGGGCGACTGGCTGATTGCAGCCCCCTCCAGGTTGGAGGTGGAGTGGTCCAGGGATCTGGCCTTCCAGGTCTGCTCTCAGATTGGCCTCCTCATCAATGAGGCCAAATCGGAACTTGTGCCATCGCAGGTGATTCAGTTCATCAGGGCAGAGCTCGACTTTCTTCGAGCCAGAGCTCGGCTCACGGCGGACAGGGCCGAGGTCCTTTCCTCCTATACCCAGTCATTTCTGGTTGGGCACTTGCACCCTGCCCGGGACTTCCTGCACCTTCTGGGCCTCATGGCAGCCTGCACCAGCGTGGTCCATTGGGCCCGCTGGCATATGCGCCCTCTGCAGTGGGGGATGGCCAGCCAGTGGTCACAGTGCTTCGGTCCTCTGGACCAGCCAGTGGCAATGACCCAGAAGATGTGGGACGGCTTGCAGTGGTGGCTCGTCCAAGCTCATCTGCAGGAAGGTATCCCGTTTGTCCTCCCCGGGCCGACAATCACTCTTACGACCGACGCCTCTCTGATGGGTTGGGGTGCCCATCTGAGGGAATTCCGGGCCCACGGCCTCTGGCCCCTCAGGAGTCTCGATGCCACATCAACCTGCTGGAGCTTCGAGTGGTTCGGCTAGCCCTCACCGTCTTTGCTTCGTTTGTACGTGGTCAGGTGGTTCAGGTCCAGATGGACAACACCACGACCACGTACTACCTCAACCGTCAGGGCGGGACGCACTGCTGGCCTCTGTGCAAGGAGGCTGTCCGCATCTGGTCCCTCGTGATCAGCCTGGAGGCAGATCTCCTAGCCATCCATGTGGCAGGAGCCTCCAACAGTCTGCCCGATGCCCTCAGCCGGATAGGCGCTGCATCTCACGAGTGGTCATTCCTGCCGGAGGTAGTGCAAGAACTGTTCTCCCATTGGGGCACCCCTCAGGTGGACCTGTTCGAATCCAAGGAGAATGCGAAACTGAGGCTGTTTCATGCCCACCTCCCTCAGCGGGGCTCGCTGCAGGGGGATGCCTTCTTGAGGCCATGGACCCCGGGCCTCCTCTGCACCTTCCCTCCATTTCCCTTGATCCACAAGGTGCTTCTCAAGGTGAAGAGGGACAAGGCGCAGGTGATTCTGGTAGCCCCAGACTGGCCTCGCCAGTTCTGGTACCCAGATCTCCTCAGTCTGAGCTACAGGCTCCCGAGGCGGCTTCCAGCCCGCCCGGACCTGATCTCAGTTGATAAGGGGAAGGTTCTCCATCCGGACCTTCAGTCCCTGCACTTGATGGCCTTGTTCCTGAGCGGCTAGAGTTCCAGGCCTTGGGTCTTTCCAACGAGGTCCTCAACGTTGTTGAGGCGTCCCATAAGGAGTTGACCAGAAAATTATATGCCTTCAAATGGAAGAGATTCTCCATTTGGTGTCAGAACAAGGGGGTTGGACCCCTCTTCCTGTCCCTTGCTAGTACTTTGGACTACCTGTGGTCCCTTTCTCAGCTAGGGTTTTGGTCGACAACCCTCAAGGTGCACCTGGCAGCCATCTCTGCTTACCGGGTGTGGGCCAGCAAGCAGTCGGTGGCGCAGGAGAAGGTGATTGGGCACTTTTTCAAAGGCCTTGATCACATATCCCCTCCCGGTGCGAGAACCTCCACCTCCGTGGGATCTACTGCTGGTATTGGCTAAGCTCATGGCAAGCCATTCGAACCGATGCACAGGTGTGATGTCTCCCACCTGTCGTGGAAGACTGCCTTCTTGGTGGCTATAACGTCAGCCAGAAGGATGGGAGAGCTCCAGGTGCTTTCCATCGAGTCTCTTTATCTGGTCTTCCACAGGGACAAAGTTGTCCTTCACCCCCACCTGAAATTCCTTCCGAAGGTGGTGTCGGAGTTTCAGCTTAACCAGGTGTTGACTCTGCCGGCCGGCGTTCTACCCCAGTCACACCTTGGAGGCCGAATATATGCTCCATACTTTGGACCCTAGAAGGGCGCTCGCTTATTATAAGGAGCGGACGGCTGAAGTTCGGGGAGAGGTTCGCCAGCTGTTTGTCACCTACGCTGAAGCCCGCACCTGGCAGACCTGCAGCTAAACGGACGATAAGCAGGTGGGTCACCTCCTGCCTAGATCTCTGCTATAGGTTGGTGGGCATGGAGCCTCCCAAAGGGATAAGAGCTCATTCTACACACCATACCGCTGTTTCGTTGGCTGCTTCTAGGGACGTCCCTATCCAGGAAATCTGCAGGGCTGCTACCTGGAAGTCAGCACACACCTTTATTTCCCATTACCACATTGACCTTGAGTCATGCCAGGATGCTGGTTTTGGGACCTCAGTTCTCCAGTCCTTATTTCCCAAGAAGGGGTGCACGCCTTGCCTCCCTGCTCCTGGAGAACTGCTAGGAGTCTGCCAGACAGTGTGGATTGAACAACATATCCACGTCCCTAGAAATATAGGTTACTCATCTGTAACAGGAGTTCTAGGAGTGGTATATGTTGTTCATCCACATGACCCACCTGACCTCCCTGGCTTCAACGCGCAACCTGGCTTCCAGTGGGCTAGATCTGGCATCATGGGATGGAGCCGAGGGTTTTACCACCCGGGTGGGTGAGAGGAGCCAGCTTGAAGACCTTCCAGCAAGAATTAAAACGGCAAGGAACCTGCCAGACAGTGTGGATGAACAACATATACCACTCCTAGAACTCCTGTTACAGGTGAGTAACCTGTATTTCTTGGGGTGATGTGGAGTAAAAGGGGATATCCTGTGTGTAAGAGCCTGGAGTAGCTAAGGGCTAAAATAAGGTTGCTGAAATGGGAGCTGGGGAGGATGGTGTGGGAAGTCAGAGGAGAGGAGCAGAGCAGTGGAGGGAGAGGCAGAGGGGTGTTGCCCAGAGGAGTGACGGCATCAGGCAGAGGATGGGAGTGGGGAGGAGCACCCAGTATACAGGAGTATCTCTTCCTCAGAGGAACAAGGAGCCCACGGTGGAGGGGAGTGCCACGTGGTAAGGGGAAGGGATGGGTTATGTGAGAGTAGTATCGGGTGGGAAATTCTAAAGAGGTGCCTTTATTGAATAGATTTGCACCACTGTTTGGAAGGAAGGATGGGGCAGCAGGAGATGAGATAGGAGTTCAGGTGGAGCCAGGGTTGAGAATAGGGGTAAAGGGGGGGAGGGAACTAATCAGGGTGGGCAGGGAAAGGAGGCAGGCAAAGCGGAGGGCAGGATGGGGGGAGGGAGAGGAAAGGAAGCGGGGAGGGGAAAACTGAAAGCAAATACATATAGTCAGAAGGGAAGGGGCAGATTGGGAGATGGAAAAACAGTTAAGGAGATAAATTGCGGATGTGGAGATAAGTTCATCAGGGTGCAGAGGGAACAGTTAGGTGGGGAAGCAGCTAGTACCAAAGGTAAGAAAAGAAGGACAGGGAGCACGGATGCAGGAAGGGTGGCAATCCTAGGAGACTCCATAATTAGGGGTATTCACTGGGGAAGGAAAGGGGACCCAAATGCAAGCAGGAGGGTGGTTTGAATGCCAGGGATGACAGCGGGGAAAGTGGACCCAAGAATAAGGAAAATAGTAAGGGAGGTTGGAGGAAAACCTAATTTAGTTATACATTTGGGAACCAACGACCTAGCTGGGGAGGAGGTTGAGGTAGTGCAAAGTAGGTTCACGGAGTTAGGGAAGAAGGAAGTTTGCTGGCTTTCTCAGAGGTTATACTAGTACCAAGGGCCAGCACAGCCAAGAAAAGACTAGAGGATTTTAATGACTGGCTGAGGAAATGGTGCAGGGAGGAGATGGTCATCTGTATTGGGGACTGGGAGACTTGGCCAAACAAAGCACTCTTTTCACAGACAGGCTGCACCTCAGTAGGGAGGGTTTGAGGGTACTCTGGGACAAACTGGGGGAATACATAACCGCTACACCTAATTTAAACTACTGAAGGGAGGCAACGGGCATGCAGACACACAGACTCTGAGAGAAAGAGTCAGTGAACCCCCAGTGATGGAAGAGGTCTGGATGGAGGAGGAGGTGGAAGGGGTAAGAACCAAGTTAGCAAAGGGTGGAGGGGGTGAGGAACACATAACAAGATTAAGTGGAGGGGTACACACAGAGGGGATAAATGTGAATAGAAGAATAGAGGAAAGAGAAGGAAGGTCAGATTCTAGGTGGAGGGTGATGTCTCTGAATGCTCGGAGTCTTGGAAACAAGATGGATGACCTGCAGACACTATTATCAGACAGGAGGGTGGACATAACTGCAGTAACCGAGACTTGGGCAACATCACACCAAGACTGGGACTTTGTGATCCCTGGATACAAACTATACAGGAGAGACAGGGTAGTCGGGAAGGGGGGAGGGGGTGGCATTTTATATCAGGAAGGGAATTACTTGCATGAGGGAGGAGTCTCAGGAAGGGGAGGTGGAGGCATTATGAGTTCAGTTAAGGTCCAATAGTTGGAGAAAGGTGAGGTTGGGGGTGGTTTACAGACCACCCAGTCAGGATGAAGAGAGGGACAGGGAACTGAGCTCACAAATATTGGAAGCTGTGGAGAAAGGAGAGGTAATTGTGGGGGACTGTAACCTGCCCAAGGTGGACTGGAGCATACCATCCACAACATGTGCAAGGAGTCTGGTGATCCTGGAAGGACTGCAGAGTGGGTTCCTGACTCGGGGCATCACTGAACCAACAAGAGCTGAGCTAGTTCTTGATTTGGTGCTTACAAGTGGGGAGCATGTACAGGAAATAATGGTCAGGGAGCCAGTGGGTGGAAGTGACCATTGCACAGTATAGTTCCAGCTGGATATGGGCAGGGAAAGCATCCCGACTAAGGCCAAGATCTTGGATTTCAGAAGGGTGGACTTCAAGAAAATGGGTGAAGTGCTAAGGGGCCATCTGGTAGGCATTGAGCAGATATGGGGTGGACCAGAGGTGGTCCATCATTAAGGAAGGAATACTGATTGCCACAGATGAGTGTGTTAGGCTCAGGGGGAAGAACACAAGGGCCAGTGCACCCAGTTGGTTCAGTTCTGGGGTTGCCGAGGCAGTAAGAGAAAAGAGGTTGGCCTATAGAAAATTCAGGAAGACCAAGAGAGAGGTGGATAGGGAAAATTACCTAAGGTTGGCTAGTGAGGCAAGTAAGGAAATCCGGCGAGCAAAGGCACAGAAGGAGCTGCAGATAGCTGAAAGAATTAAGAAAGGGAGAGGGCTTTCTTTTGCTATATAAGTGAGAAAAGGGACAAGAAGGAAGGGGTTGTTAGGCTTAAGGAAGGGGTGGAGTGGGTGGAGGATAATGGGGGGGAAGCAGAGATACTAAATGAATACTTCTGTTCCGTCTTCAGGGAGAAGGATGGACCAGTGCCTTCAGGAAGGAAAAGGGGGGGGGAGGGGAACACAGATGTAGTGATAGAGGAGGATAGAGTGAGGGAGGGGCTGCCAGCATTGAAGGTGGACAAATCACCAGGCCCGGACAGAGTACATCCAAGGGTACTAAAGGAACTGGCAGAGTCACTGGCAGACCTATTTAATAGTTCACTAGGGTAAGGTGTGGTACCGCAGGACTGGAGAAAAGCACATGTAGTACCCCTCCACAAAAGCAGTCCCAAGGATGACCCAGTGAATTACAGACCAGTCAGTCTGACTTCCATTGTGGGCAAGCTCATGGAGACCATACTAAAGGAAAGGTTGGTGGAATATCTGGAGGAACATGGTCTCCAGGATGCAAGGCAGCATGGGTTCATGGCGGGGAGATCGTGTCAAACAAATCTGATTAACTTCTTTGATTGTGTCACTAAGACAGTAGACGGGGCCAAGCGGTAGACATCCTCTATCTTGATTTCAGCAAGGCCTTTGACTCTATGCCCCACAAAAGGTTGATCAGGAAGTTGGTGGATCTCAGGGTTGGAGAAAAGATGGCCAGATGAGTGGAAAATTGGCTGAGGGACAGAACCCAGAGGATGGTTGTGGAGTGAGAGTTAACCAGTGGGTTCCCGCAGGACTTGGTGCTGGGGCTGGTGTTGTTTAGTGTCTTCATCAATGACATTGGGATGGCATTAAGGACAAAATGTGCCTGTTCACAGATGACACTAAGTTCTGTGGGAGAGTGGACACAGCTGAAGGGATACAGGACCTACAGGAAGATCTAGAAAAGCTAGGGAGGTGGTCCAGGATCTGGCAGCTTGGCTTCAATGCCAAGAAATGCAAAGTTATGCATATTGGAGCCAAGAATCCCAGGACAGAGCACTACCTTGGTGGAGTCCGAGTATCTGCATCAGAGGAGGAGAAGGACCTGGGAGTTATGATCACTAGTGAAGCACTCCACGTAGTGCGAGAAAGCAGCAGCAAAGGCAAACAAGATGCTGGGATACATATCTAGGGAGATCAGTAATAGGAGAGAGGAGATTATACTGCCCTTGTACAGGTCACTTGTAAGGCTGCATCTAGAGTATGGAGTTCAGTACTGGTGCCCACACCTCATCAAAGGCAAACAAGATGCTGGGATGCGTATCTAAAAGGATCAGTAGTAGGAGAGAGGAGGTTATACTGCCCTTGTACAGGTCACTGGTAAGGCTGCATCTAGAGTATGGAGTTCATTACTGGTGTCCACACCTCAGAAAGGACATTAACCTACTGTAGAAAGTTCAGAGGATGGCTTCAAAGATGATAGCTGGTCAGTAGGGTAAGGCATACGAGGAGAGGTTGAGGGCACTGAACATGTACTCCCCTGGAAGATGAGAGAGAGAGAGAGAGGGGAACATGATTGGGACCTTCAAGTACTTGAAAAGGATAAATAAGGGTGATAAAGAGAGTCTCTTTAAGCTGAGTGGCAACCATAACATAAAGGGGCACAGTCTTAAGCTGGAGGGTGGGAGGTTTAGGAGGGAGGTCAGGAAGCACTTCTTCACAGAGAGGGTGATGGACACTTGGAATGCGCTGACAGAAGAGGTCATCTCGTTGAAGTCAGTGGGCAGCTTTAAGGGAGGCTGGGATAGGCATGGGGGAAGGTAAAGATCATGGGTAGGGAGGATGTGAGGAGTGGGGAGGGAGGGCAGGGGGCAGTAGCTCAAGCTGTGGACCCTGCAGTATGAGCAGACTTGATAGACCAGATGGCCTTCTTCTGCTGGCTTCTTCGTATGTTCGTATGTAAATACCATTTCTGCACTGCTATGGACAGTAACAACACTGCTGCTAGGGTTTTCACTCATGCAATGTCCATAACAAGATTTTTCTGGTTAAGGACAACCGTCCTTTGCCAGGACACTCAGACCAAAGCCATGGATTTCTTCTTTGAGGCAAGACTCACTTTTTGTTGACAAAACAGAGGTATTCATGAAAAAAGTGGTTGAATACAAAGCCACTTACAAAAGTAACTTAGAAATAGAAAAAGCCTCCACTTCCTACAGGTTTATGGAAGGAGAGGTGGGGTATGGGTTACTACCCAAGGCCCTATGTCCCTTATGAGTACCAGCCCCAAAGAGGTTATTATAGATGCAGGGGCAGGAGGATCACTTGGTGAGCTGCCTCAACTTCAACCCCAAAGCCACAAATAAAACCCTTGACAGTTCTGCCCAGGTCACCAAACATTTTGCAGTAGGAGGAAGGCTGGCACATTACCTTCAGGGATTATTAAATATTACCGCAGACAAATAGGTTTGAGGTTGTGGACCAGGGATTGTACCTGCAGTTAAAAGAATTCCCCAAATTGTAGAAGCACAACAGTTCTCCAGCTCATTCTCCAACGGAGAGGCTTCTTCTGGAACTGGAAGTAAACAAAAGGCTGAAAACAGAAGCGGTGGAAAAGGTCTTTGCCTCATAGTGAAGCAAGTGTCCCTTCTTGAGGTAATTTTCCCAGTTCACGAGAAAAATTTAGAGTGGTGACGCATTTTAGATGTCAGATATCTGAACAAGGACAAAAAAAAGAGAAATTCAAGATGGTCACTGAGAACAGTGATGTCATATTTACATTCAGGGCATTGGCTAGGATCACTGGACCTAAGGACACTTACTTTCATATCCCAGTCAGGTCTTCCCACAGAAAATAATATCTCAGGTTCAGGCTAGGGAGCTGCCAGTACCAACTTGCAGCCCTTCCTTCGTCCTCACCTCAGCACCAAGGGTGTGGACAGAGTGCTTAGCCATGATGGCAGCACATCTGAGAAGGCATTTGTGGTGATTCAAACAACATGAAGTCTTGCTGTATTCTGACAATATGCAGTTAGCCCTTCCAGTTCAACTGCCCCAGAGATGAAAGAGTTAACTCTGTGCCATAGCATAGAACGTTGATCTCGAGCTTGGTTTTCAAATCCCTGTCCCTGGTACATTCTATGTAACTGTCAGATTCTTTACTCCACCTGCCTGTGAAGTCACTCTGGAGATTTCTCCTCACTCGCTTCGGTTCAGAGTGGTGTGTTTTCATCAGTTATTTCAACTGCGTTTTGTTTTTGGTTCTTGAAACCTCCGTCTACGGTACAGGTTACGCTAGATTAGATTGAGCTTCCATTTGGTAAGTCTCTGGTCCTTTTTCAGTCCATGTAACTGAGAGAGGACCGACTTGATTATTTGTTGAGGTAAACTCTTAAAGTTTAAGTGCTTTATTTGGGATCTGGCAGTTTGCGGTTTAAAGAAAAAAGTTTTTATTGTTTTTTTCCATCGACCATTGAACCGATTGTTAACCAAAAACTAAATTAGTTACTCTGACCTGACCACCTCGCAAAAGGTAACTTTGGTTTCAGTGCATTATGTCTGAGAAACCCAAAAAAAGACCAGACCCACTGGGTTTCAGCACTGCAGAGAGTTTGGGGAGGTTTTGGCCAAGACGGATCCCCACCTCATGTGTGTTCATTGTCTGGGGTTTGACCACCTGAAAACAAACTGCCAAATTTGTGAAAACTTTCCTAAGGCCACGCTGGATAAGTGTTTAGCCAGGCTGAAGGAAAGAATGGCCGAAAAATCTGCTGACCCGGATGGCCAGTCTGGTTCAGCTCCTGAGGGTGCAGAAGAACCAGAGGAGATGCCTTCTCACCAGGGAGAAACCTCCTTGACAAAAAGAAAAGCAGATACTGAGGCTTTGGTACCAGCAAAAAAGAAGTGAAAATCTGCCATTCCGGAGCCTACATTTCCGGCTCCAACCGCAGATGAAATGGCTAAAGCGATTAGGATCGTACAGTCTTTACAGTCAGACCCAGGCGAACCGAGACCAAGTACTGACACATGCCCCTTGGTTCGGTTATCTACCAGTTCTTTTACCACCAGTTCATATGATCCAGAGACTTACTGTGAACTCGAGTGGGAAGAAGAGGAGGGCTTGGGGGAATCCATTGAGCCTGATATTTCCCCAGATAAGTCAGACTCTGTCTCCCATCCCAGCCAGCCTGGGGAGTCCTCCTCTCATTATTCCTTTTATAAAAAGGTTGCTGAAACCTTACAGTTTTAGGGACATGGATATGTTGTTCAATCCACACTTCATGGCAGATTCCTTGCCGCTTTAAATCTTGCCGGAAGGTCTTCAAGCTGGCTCCTCCCACCCACCTGGGTGATAAAACTCGCGGCTGCCCCATGACGCCAGATCTTCCTTACCGCCTGGAAGCTCAGGTTCCCTCCTTAGCGCTCTGCATTTTAGGCCTGGATCCAAACTCGTTGGTTAAACCAAGACTTGTTCTTAAATTTTCTAGACTTCGGTCTGTTACTTCATTCGCAGCTGCGATGGATAAGTCAACTCCCGGATTTCGGCGGGGTCCATGCGGGCAGAAGATGTCTTGGACTGATCCGCACTCACGTGCGTTTATTGCCTCGGGCTTGATCACGATCCGCAGGCCTGCGAATTGTGCAAGTCCTTCTCGTCCAATGTCCTTGAAGACCGTGCTGCCAGACTCTAACTTGGGCACCCCGAGAGATGTATCCCTCCAGTGAAGTCAAAGGAGGCCCGTTTGGGCGGTGTCCGCGGCGGTGGGCTCGGCTGAACAACTTGAGCAGATGATCGCCCTCGAGGAGGAGGCGGCCCAGGCCGCATCTTTGTCTTCCTCAGTCGTGGCATTTATCCCGCTCTCCTTGGGCTCCTCCTACATGGCTTCTTTTAAGGAGCTTTGCCAGTCCCTCTCTACAAAAGGTGAGGGTCCATCGGGACACTTCTCTCGGTCCAAGAAGAAGGAATGGAAGGTGCAAGTCCCACTGTCGGCATTCGTGGGAGGCGGAGGTCCCTTCCCTGGACAATCGAGCACTCTGCCCGATCGAGGTTGCTGGCTAAGGCCGCTGGCTCCTGATGTCCCGGTCAGGTCAGCCGGCGAGACACCACGTCGGAGCGATCGAGATTTTTCTCGACCCGTCGGACGGAGCTGTCGCTAATCGAAGCCGACAACCCTTCTTCACCAGTGTTACCCGGTGGAAACCGAGGACTTGCTCTGCGCCTCATGTGCTGGAGTCCCGGTTAAGGTTCCCGAGCCGAGGCAGGAACGGTTTCCCTGTTCCTCCCAGACCCACCCTCAGAAACACCCTCGTCTCGACCTCTTTCGTCCAGCCAATCCCGCTGACATCGGCGGTTCGGCATCGAGGAAAGCGGCAGCGCCGCTTGTCTCATTTTCTTCCTCCTCGAGGAAAGGCTTCGGGCGCAAATTGCGTCAACGCTACGAGGACTTGATGTGGCAGCAGCTCCTTCTGACCGGGAACAAGCCGACCCCGTCGCCTTCCCCGGCCATTAAGTGGCTGTCACTGGAACGGCCGAAACAATCCCTCGTGGTTATCGAGGAGCCCAAACCAGCACCGGTTGTTCAGCCGAAACCAGCTGCGTCACCCATTGTGGTGGAACCCCCACCTCCACAACCTAAATCTAGGGCTCCGACCAAGGATTCTCGGTCGGGTCAGGGGTTGCCCCATCGGTTGTCGGTCACCCTCACTCCCGATCGTCCTCGGCAAGTGGAGGGTGGCTCAGGCCCTAGGCAGCTGTTCGCAGACTCCTCGGAGTCTGATGATGACTCTTCCTTGTTCTCCAGACCCCTTGACCTGGAGTCCACTGGGGGACAGTCAGTGGACGAGAGCCCATCCTCGTTCCTGGGCATGCTTCGGCTCATCTCAGAATCTACTGGGATGAAACTCGAACCCGTGTCAAAGCGGGCCAAGTATCCCCTCATGGAGATACTGGACCGAGGGGATTCTCCCACGGAGGCCTTTCCGGTGGCTGAGGCCATTGTTGGCCCAGCTTTGGAGTTATGGAAGGGGCCGGCTTCTTGTCTTGCTCCTTCGGCCAGGATGGCCAGGAAGTACGCGGTCCCCACCGGCTCACTCTCTGGTTTTTCGGATCACCCCTCTGTGGAGGGGCTTGTGACCGATAGTGTTTTCCGGCATTCTGGAAACACCAGGGATGTGGACAAGCCTCCCGACAAAGAGTCCAAGAAGCTGGACTATGCTGGGCGTAACGTGTACGCTGCGTCCTCCCTAGGCCTTTGTCAGGCCAGTTCGGCCGTACTGATGGCACACTTTTCCCACGCCCTTATGGGCTTCCTGGATGAAGTGATTCCTCATCTCCCGGCTGACCTCCAGACTACGGTCAAGGAGGTGCGGGATCAGGGAAGGGCGGTGGCAAAGCAGCAGCTCCAAACTGCTCTTGACATTGGAGACTCTTGTGCCCGGTCAGTAGCGGCCGCAGTAGCCATGCGCTGCAGAGCTTGGCTGCAGATCTCCACCTTCACGGCGGATACCCAGTACAAGCTGGCAGACGTCCCCTTCCTGGGTACTGACTTGTTCGGTCCCGGGGTGGAGGGCTATTTGCAGAGGATCAAGAAGTCCAATGCCACCTTGGACTCTGTCACGTCTGCCCAAGAAGGACAAAGGCCGCCAGCAGCAGCGTAAGCCCTTTCGGCCTTCTTCCCCTGTGGCACGTCCGGCCCAGCAACACCAGCATCAGGGCCAGCAGGCTCACACTTGGCACCCCAAAGCCAAGCCTGCAGCTTCCTCCAGCAGGAAGCCGGGAGGGAAAGGCCCGGGAGGTCCCTCGGCCAGTCCCTCCTCCAAGCCTGCCCAGTGATGGGTTGAGGGGTGTCGCCCCCAGCCTCGTCGCTCCCCCCCGGGTTCCCCCCATGGGGACACAGCTCTGCCACTTTCCGCCTGGTCTGCTATCACCATGGACCGCTGGGTGTAGGAAGTGGTAGGAAAGGGTCTGCCTCTGGAATTCGAGCAGGCCCCGCCCTTCCAAGCCATCACCCCACGGAGGGGCTACGGGGTCCGCAGCCTCTCTGTCGGCCCGTCGAGCTGACATTGCCCTGCTCCTCCAGAAGGAGGTGATCAGGGAGGTGGCGAATCCTCCACCAGACCCAGGGTTTGTGTCCAGGTATTTTCTGGTCCCAAAATGGATGGGGGGGGGCTGGCGCCCCATTCTAGACCTGCACGACCTGAACAGGTTCCTTAGGTCTCGAAGCTTCAGGATGGTCACTCTGGCTCAGATCATTCCATCCTTGGAGTGAGGTGTGTGGTTCTGTTCTCTGGACCTCCAGGACACGTTCTTTCATGTCCCAATCCATCCGTCCCACCAGCGATTCCTTCGCTTCAGGGCTGAGGGGTCCCTTTACGAGTTCCGGGCCATGCCCTTCGGCCTCTCTCCAGCTCCCAGGGTCTTCACCAAATGCATGGCAGTGGTGACAGCATTCCTGCGGCGCCGAAGGGTCCGAGTGTACCTTTACCTGGACGACTGGCTGATTGCGGCCCTCTCCAGACCGGAGGTGGACCGGTCCAGGGATCTGGCCCTCCAGGTTTGCTCTCAGGTTGGCCTCTTCAACAACGAGGCCAAATCGGAACTCGTGCCAAAGCAGGTGATTCAGTTCATCGGGGAAGAGCTCGACTCTCTTCGAGCTAGAGCACGGCTCCCGGTGGACAGGGCCGAGGTTCTTTCCTCCTTTGCCCAATCATTTCAGGTTGGGCAATTGCGCCCTGCCCGGGACTTCCTGCGCCTCCTGGGCCTCATGGCGGCCTGCACTAGCATAGTCTGCTGGGCCCGTTGGCACATGCGTCCCCTACAATGGGGACTGGCCAGCCAATGGTCAGAGCGCTCCGGTCCCTTGGACCAGCCAGTGGCAGTGACCCAGGAGATGTGGAATGCTCTCCAGTGGTGGATCATTCCAGCTCATGTGCAGGAGGGCATCCCGTTTGTCCGCCCTGAGCCGACAGTCACTTTATCGACCGATGCCTCTCTGATGGGTTGGGGTGCCCATCTGGAGGAGCACAGAGCAGATGGGCTCTGGTCCCCTCGGGAGTCCTGATGCCACATCAACCTGCAGGAGCTTTGAGCGGTCTGACTAGCCCTCACCACCTTCACTACGTTTGTACGGGTCAAGTGGTCCAGGTCCAGACGGACAATACCACAATCATCTACTACCTAAACCACCAGGGCGGGACACGCTCCTTGTTCCTGTGCAAGGAAGTTCTCCGCACTTGGTCCCTCGTTCGCAGCCTGGAGGGTGATCTCCTACCCATCCATGTGGCAGGAGCCTCCAACACTCTGGCCGATGCCCTAAGCTGGATAGGTGCTGCATCTCACGAGTGGTCTCTCCTGCCGGAGGTAGTACATGATCTGTTCTCCCACTGGGGCACACCTCAGGTGGACCTGTTTGCCTCCAGGGAGAATGCGAAGATGAGGCTGTTTCATGTCCGCCCCCCTCAGCAGGGCTCGCTGCAGGGGGATGCCTTCTCGAGGCCGTGGACCCCGGGCCTCTTCTGCACCTTTCCCCCATTTCCCTTGATCCACAAGGTGCTTCTCAAGGTGAGGAGGAACAAGGTGCAGGTGATTCTGGTAGTCTCAGACTGGCCCCGCCAGTTCTGGTATCCAGATCTCCTCAGCCTCAGCTCCAGGCTCCCGAGGCGGCTCCCAGCCCGCCCGGACCTGATCGCAGTAAACCAGGGGAAGGTTCTCCACCCGGACCTTCAATCCCTACACCTGACGGCCTGGTTCCTGAGCGGCTAGAGTTCCAGGCCTTGGGTCTTTCTGACGAGGTCCTCAACGTTGTTGAGGCATCCCGTAAGGAGTCGACCAGGAAATGCTACGCCTTCAAATGGGAGAGAGTCTCCATTTGGTGTCAGGGTAAGGGGTTGGACCCTTCCTTCTGCTCCTTGGCCAGCATTCTGGACTACCTGTGGTCCCTTTCTCAGCTAGGGCTTCGGTAGATGACCCTAAAGGTGCACCTGGCAGCCATCTCTGCTTACCGGGCGCGGGCCAGAAAGTAGTCGGTGGCACAGGAGAAGGTGGTCGGGCACTTTTTCAAAGGTCTTGATCACATATCCCCTCCGGTGCGAGAACCTCCACCTCCGTGGAATCTACTGCTGGTATTGGCTAAGCTTATGGTCAAGCCATTCGAACCAATGCACAGGTGTGACATCTCTCACCTGTCATGGAAGACCGCCTTCTTGGTGGCTATCACGTCAGCCAGAAGGATGGGAGAGCTCCAGGTGCTTTTCATTGAGTCTCCTTATCTGGTCTTCCACAGGGACAAGGTTGTCCTGCGCCCCAACCCGAAATTCCTTCTGAAGGTGGTGTCTGAGTTTCACCTTAACCAGGTGTTGCCTCTGCCAGTATTCTACCCTAGTCACACCTCGGAGGCCGAATATAGGCTCCATACTTTGGATCCTAGAAGAGCGCTTTCTTATTATAAGGAGCGAACGGCTGAAGTTCAGGGAGAGGTTCGCCAGCTGTTTGTCACCTACGCTGAAGCCACACGTGGCAGACCTGCAGCCAAGCGGACGATAGGCAGGTGAGTCACCTCCTGCATAGATCTCTGATATAGGTTGACAAGCATGGAGCCTCCCAAAGGGATAAGAGCTCATTCTGCCCGTCATACCGCTGCTTCGGTGGCTGCTTCCAGGGACGTCCCTATCCAGGAAATCTGCAGGGCTGCTACCTAGAAGTCAGCACACACCTTCATTACCCACTACCACATCGACCTTGAGTCACGCCGGGATGCTGGTTTTGGGACCTCGGTTCTCCAGTCCTTGTTTCCTAAATAGGGGGTGTGCTCCTTGCCTCCCTTCTCCCAGAGAACTGCTAGGAGTCTGCCATGAAGTGTGGATTGAACAACATATCCATGTCCCTAGAAATACAGGTTACTCACCTGTAACAGGAGTTCTAGGAATGGTATATGTTGTTCATCCACACAACCCACCCGACCTGCCCGGCTTCGATGCACAACCTGGCTTCCAGCGGGCTAGATCTGGTGTCATGGGGCGGAGCTGAGAGTTTTATCACCCGGGTGGGTGGGAGGAGCCAGCTTGAACACCTTGCGTCAAGGAATCTGCCATGAAGTGTGGATGAACAACATATACCATTCCTAGAACTCCTGCTACAGGTGAGTAACCTGTATTTTCCTACTTTGGAGGCAGCTGAGGAGGAGGAGGAGGAGCCTGATTTCATCAAGATGATGGATGTCCTTGACTCTAAAAGACTGTCTATACCTCTCCAGAGGTCCTTGAAAAAGCAGACTATGAAGATTTTCCAGATGCCCACTTCTGTTCCCCTCCGTTGATAAAAGGATGGATAGAAGGAGGTACATGCTTTCAGGCAGTGGTACACAGTTCCTCTACAACCACTGTAGTCATGTAGGAGTTGTCCAGGCTGCTGCCTGTGACAGGGATCACATTCCTCTTGCTTCTCATCCAAACACCATGGTCAGGAAGCAATATTTGGCCTCTTCTCTAGGTATTAGGCAAGCTTTCTACATGGCATATATAGCCAGATACCAAAAGTCCAAATGGGAATCTGTCCTGGACTTGGCCAAGACTGCTCCAGCCCAACTGGCCAAGGATCTGGAGCAGATAGTTAAGTATGTCATTGAGGCATCCAAAGTGCAATTTCATGCTGCAGTGAACTCTAATGATGTATCCTCTATGGTCATGGCTACTTCGGTTTCCCTGAGTAGATTTTCCTGGCTCAGGTGTACCAACCTTTCTCAGGATACCCAGTCAAAGGCCATGGATTTTCCTGTTATCCAGAAATCTCTGTTTGGGGAGCAAATAGAGTCATACATGATGAAAATGGACGTGTATAGGACCACTTACAAAAGTGCAGCTGCTAAAGAAAAGGCAGCAACCCCACAAAAGCAGCAATCTAGGCCAGGTAGAGGCAGGCCTTATCAAAGGCCTTTCTACCAGGCACAGGCATTCCCTGCTTGCCAGCAACAGAGAGTTTTTTTTTCAGGGGCAGAGGTAGGAGAGGTGTGAGCAGAGCTGCATCCACCTGCCAACCTAAGACTTTTGCCAAACAGACACCCTGATGTGTCAGTCAGGGCCACCTCCCCTCTGCCAGTAGGGGGCTTACTGGCTCACTACTTCCAGGCCCAGAAATCCATTACCACAGACAAGTGGGTCCTGGAAGTAGTGAGCCAGGGACTTGCTCTGAATTTCAAATGGTTCCCAAGAACCAGAGTAAAGTCTTTCAAACCTGCCAGCAGTTGAGAGGCTACTCTGTTGGAGGCAGAGGTTTCCACACTTATAGATCAAAAAGCAGTGGAGCATGTCCCCATCCTTCACAAAGGAAAAGGGTAGTACTCAAGGTACTTCCTTAGACTAAAGAAGACTGGGGAGTGGCAGCCCATCCTAGATCGGAAGTATCTCAACAAGCACCTGACAAAACCCAAGTTCAAGATGGTGACTTTAACCAAAATCCTCCCCACTCTCAGACAAGGAGATTGGTTAGCCTCCTTGGACCTCAAGGATACTCATTTCCACATACCTATCAGACACTCCCACAGAAAGTACCTAAGGTTTGAGTTACCCTCAGGCCATTATCAGTTCAGGGCAATGCCCTTTGGCCTGACCTCTGCCTCCAGAACATTTACAAAGTGCCTGGCAGTGGTAGTGGCCTGCCTGGGGAGGCAGGGAGTGTCTGTGTTTCCCTACCTGGACGACTGGTTGGTCGTGTGACAGTTTCCTCAGCAGGTGAGGGAAGCCCTGGCTGAGGTGCAGGATACCCTTGGATCCTTAGGATTTCTGGTCAAACCTAAGAAAATCAGTACTGGAACCTGCCCAGAACCTAGTGTTCATAGAAGCAGAACTGGACACGGTTCAGATGAAGGCTCTCCTGCCAATAGAAAGGATGGACAGTCTCATCCATCTGGCAAGTTCCTTTCGCTTGCAGGTGTCTCAGCCAGCAAGACATTTTCTTCAGCTTTCGGGACACATGGCAGCCTCCACAGCAGTGGTCCCAGGAGCCAGGTTTCAGATGAGTGACATTTAGCTTCACCTCAGATCCTTCTGGTCCCAAAAAAAAGACCCCCTATTCAAGCTGATTCCAGTGACATCCACCTTGGTACAGGTAGTGCAGTGGTGGAAGGACAAGGACAATCTCAGGGGTAGCGTTCCTTTCCTCCAGCAGCCTCCTACAGTAGTTCTAGCCATGGATGCTTCACTCCTGGGATGGGGGCTCACCTAGAGGACCACACTGCTCATGGGATATGGTCTCATTAGGAGTCCTTGCTCCTTATCAGCCTGTTAGAGCTCAGGGTAGTGTTCCTGGCTCTATGGTCATTCTCAGAGATGGTACGGGGGAAGGTGGTCCAGGTGAGAACAGACAATACCACCACTATGTACTACATCAACAAGCAGGGAGGGACAAGGTCCTCTGTCCTGTGTATGGAGGCAATGAAGTTCTGGACTCTGGCATACTCTCTTCAGACTTCCCTCTCAGCTGTGCACTTGCCAGGCAAGGACAATGTTCTGGCAGATGCCATCAGCAGAATAAATCAGAGTCGCCACAAGTGGTCTCTGAACAAGGGAATACTGCATGCAGTGTTCAGGAGATGGGGCATACCAGAGATAGATCTGTTTGCATCCCCTGACAATCACCAGTTGACCCAGTTCTGTTGCAGACCCGCAGTGCTTGGCCTTGTGCTTCTGGATGCACTGCTTTTGGATTGGATGGGCAAGTTCCTGTATGCCTTTCCCCCATTCCCTCTGATCTTCAGAGTGGTGATCAAACTCAGGAGCAAGCTATCATCAGTGATCCTGATTGCTCCGGATTGGGCCAGACAGCCATGGTACCTTATGCTGCTGTCTCTGACAGTGATCAGTCCAATTTGCCTCCCCCGGAGGCACAATCTTCTGACTGCCTCTAAGGGGAGGATCCTGTACCCCAACCTCAAGTCCCTCAGGCTGAAGGCCTGGCTCTTGAGGACTTAGTAGTAACAGCTAAAATAGTAGGAGAAGAAATAAATTCTCCCGTTTTATGTCAGGAAAATAAGGGTAAAAGAAGTTGTAGATGAAATTAAAAAAATCCCAAAAAATCATATGGTTGACATGAATGATCCCTCAAATTACAGGCCAATTGCAGTCCTCTCCATCCTCTCAAAATTGATGGAGCGGATGGTAAATAACCAACTTTATGAGTATTTGGAAAAATACTCCAAATTCACAAAATTCCAACATGATTTTAGGGCAGGGTATTTGACGGGCACCATGCTCGTGGACCTCATGTACAAGATGGCAGCTGCCTTGGATGCGGGGGAGTCCGCAGCGTGATGTTCATTGATCTGTCCAAAGCCTTTGATTTAGTGGACCACCACGTTCTTTTTGAGAGGATGGAGAGGACTGGAATGGCGTTAAGAACAATACAGTGGTTTAAATCATACTTAGCTGAAAGGAAAAAGCAGGTAGCAATAGACAACCACCTATCAGATCTGGGCAGTATATGAAGAGGTGTGTCACGAGGGTCAATTTTGGGGCCACTGTTGTTTCTGATTTATGTAAATGAATTGCCGAAAAACATTCATAATACATGTATAAGGCTTTATGCTGCAGATGATATAATTTGTTAGCCACAACAAAAATTCAGGACGAAAAGTTAAACAAACTTCAGTTGGACTTTGACATCCTTCAGGACTGGCTTCACAACTCGAAACTTGTGATGAGTGAGAAGAAAACACAAGTAATGATTAAAAAAAAAAGAAACAAAAATAGTAATAATACAATACTGGATAAGGGAATTTTGACAAGAAGTGGGAAACGACTACTTATCACAAATCAATATAAATACTTAGTGGTAATCCTAGATAGTTCACTAACATTCAGTGACCATATAGAACATATCACAAAGGAAGTTAATGTAAGAATAGGGGCACTGCGAAGATCCTCTTCAATTGTGACCTGTCAGATGCGAAAAACAATTGCTACACAGCTAATACTGCCAGTGTTGGAGGATGGTAGCTTGGTTTACAGTTTTGCTGAACAAATATATCTAGACAAAATTTAATAAATCATATAATCGATTGCCAAGATTTGTCTTGAGGTGCCCTTTTAAAACTCATCATTGTTTAATGTATAAAGGGCAGAAATGGGATACTGTAGGGGTACGGCTAAAAAAAACAACATTCAGTGCTAATATTTAAGATTAAGGGTAATTTAAACATCCAATTTGGAAGTGAGACACAACGATGTGAGTTGAGGGAGGTCATTCACCGGGGCATAAACATACCAAAAATCAACACAAGGTATGGTTGTATGATGTTACAGTTCCAAGCAGCAAAAATCTGGAATGAGATCCCTTCAACAATGAGGAATTTAACTAGAATATCTTCCTTTAAATTAAAACTGGAAAAGTGTTTTATTCAGGAATCTACTTGTATATGAATATGTGCAAATGTACATCTACGTAGTTTTAGTAGTCTGTATCTTATAAAAGAAGTAGGTGTAATGTTAATTTAATTAGAAATGGATGCCATGTCAGGTTAAGATGAATGACGGTTGTAATTGCGTTATAATGTCATATGTATGAAATGTATTGTATTGTTATTGTAACCTATGTATGTTTTTATGTAACAGAACAACTTTGAAAATAGGTCCTAGGATCTAAAGTTACATCCTGTCTAAAAAGTAAAGTTTTAACTAACTAACTTAGAGTATGCAGGCCTGCATGTCTGTCAAGGGGTCATGGATATTCTGAAGGTCTCCAGAAAACCAGCCACCAGAAAGACCTATACTTCCAAGTGGAAGAGATTTTCTATCGGGTGTGTACAGAAGGAAATAGATCCACAAGCAGCAGGACTGGCAACCACGTTGGACTGTTTGGTACATCTGCATTCCTTAGGTCTTTGGCTCTCTACCGTAAAGGTGCATCTGGCAGCTGTATGCAAGGAAGGGACCTTCCCTGGCATCCCATTCAGTCTTCAAAAGGTTTTTTAAAGAGTTGCTCCACTTATATCTGCCTCACAGGGAGCCTACCCCATCTTGGGACCATAATATCTGCATAGCTCAGCTAATGCAGCCCCTTTTTGAACCCATGTCTTTGGCTGAGCTTAAGTATTTGACATGGAAAACGGTCTTTTTGATAGCCATAACCTCTGCAAGGAGGATTAGTGAGCTACCGGCATTGTCAGTGGAACCTGACTACATAGCATTTCATAGGGACAAGGTCATCCTTAGGACAAACAGGACATTTCTCCCAAAAGTGGTCTCAGATTTCCATTTGAACCAGTCTATGACATTAGTTGTCTTCTTTACTAAGCACTTCTGCTCAGGGGAACGAAGACTGCATAGCCTGGACATAAAAATGGCCATCAGCTACTACATAGATCAGACAAAGGCCCATAGAAATGACTGCACCCAGTTGTTCCTCACTTATGGAGAAGCGGGCAAAGGTAAGCCAGCCACCAAGAGGACCATTGCCAGGTGGATCATTTCTTGCATCCAGTTTTGCTATAGCAGACAGCAGAGAAAAAGCCACCTGTGGGTCTCAGGGCCCACTCTACCAGGGAAACAGCTGCATCCATTGCAGCTGTTAGAGACATTCCCCTGCTCAAAATTTTCAAAGAAGCTACCTAGAAAACTGTTCACACATTTACCAAGCACTACTACCTGGACACTCAGGCCAGGAGTAATGCCAGGTTTGGCACAGCAGTACTGCAGAGCCTATTTCTTAAGTAGGTTCTGTGCCGACCTGCATAGGGCACTGCTTGGTAGTTTGCATATTATCAGAATACAGCAAGTCTTTATATTTGAAGAAAAATTTACCACAGTAATCTTGTTTCTTCTAATGGAGGCTTGCTATATTCTGACCTCCCTGCCTCCCCTGACAGAACCTAAAAAGGGCAGATCCTGCTTGTCAGCAGGAATTTAAGTGCTGTACCTCTTTGGTGCCATGTTTTTTCTTGGGCATTTCTCAACTTGAGTCTCCTTGTTGCCCTTTGCTTGGTTATTAGCCATGTTGGGTTATCTGTCACTATTATTAAAAGATAGGCTTAGAGCCGGCCCGGTGGCGCTGAGGGTTGAGGCGCTGGTCGCTACACCTCACGCCATGCCGGCGACCCGTGTTCGAGAGCGAGCACGGGTTGTCAGAGAGTCGGCGGGAGGAGATGGATCGAGTCCGTGACTGCCTCCATCTCCGGTGGGAAGATTCGGTGGCCGGTGCTTGCCTGACCTCAGCGGAGGCTGAGGATCGACAACACACAGCCGCAGGGCGGGGGGGCAGGGCGTGGCGGCCGCTTGACTGAATGCGGCAGCTGCGGGGCGTCGCGTACTCAGTCTCTCCAGCGTCATTGCATACGCCAGCGAGGAGAAAATTCAGGGAAAAAAATGGAGCTGCAGCACGGCGTGGTTCCCGTCGCCATCCCGGAGGGCGCCTCCCTGGCATGGACCCGTTCTGGTGGGTTTGATCGCTCCCCACCACCTTTACGCGAAGGGTAAGTCGCGGGGGCTGATGGGAGGGTCTCATGTCTGGGGATGAGCCGGCGGAACGGGCGGAGGGCGGGGGGTAGAGGCTCCTGAGAACTAATATCAAAAAAAAAAGATAGGCTTAGCATTGACTGCTTAGTGCTCGTAAGAATCTGGCGGTTACATAGAATTTACCAGGGACAGGGGTTTGAAAACCGAGCTCGAGCTTCGTGTTCTGTGCTATGGCATAGAGTTAACTCTCTCATCTCCGGAGCAGTTGAACTGGAAGGGCTAACTGCATATTGTCAGAATACAGCAAGACTCCATTAGAAGAAACAAGATTACAGTGGTAATTATTTATTTTTCCCTATCTGAATGACTGGCTGTTCTGAGGAAAAACTGAACAAGAGACAAGGTTCTCCATTCAGACTATAAAAATCATCTTGGAGAATCTGGGGTTCTCAATAAATCTGTAGAAGTCCCAAATAGTACCTGTTCAGATGTTGGACCTCATAGGAGCAGAACTGGACACCCTGTAGGGGAAAGTCTTCCTCCTGCTAGGCTGGGTTTCAGCTTTGATGGTCACAGCAGCATCCTTCATAGTAGGCCGGCAAAAACCTGCAAGGGATTTCTTGCAGTTACTGGGACACATGTCCTCATCCACAGCTGTGGTTCCATGGGCTGGTTCCAGATGAGAGATATCCAGTACCACTTAAAAGACAACTGGTCTCAAAGATGGGACCCACTCTCAAAACTAGTGCCAGTTACAAAAACATTGGTAAGGTTACTAGAGTGGTGGAAGGAAGAAAACAACATCAGAGAGGGCATTCCCTTCCTTTAGCAATCACCAGTAAGTATCCTTAACAAGAGATGCCTCACTCCTGGGGTGGGATGCCCACTACCTGTGTGCAGAAGTAGTGAGGATCTGGGACCTGACATACTCACTAGAAGAAAACATCTCTGTGGTACATTTCCTGGCAAAGACAAATGTCCTGTTTTTGCTGTTCAAAGCATTTACGGATCAGGACTTATGGATAAAACTAAGGCTTGCACGAAAATGTAGGCAGCATGATACCAGGGCACATGCTTTACAGCTGGTGGGAGAAAACTGTAGAACAAGGCAAGACAAATGTGGTATACCCAAAGGATTATACCTATATGGAACAATCTGACTACAAAAATAGTGGAGAGTTCTTCTATTGATGTTTTTAAACACAACTTGGATAGGCTATATAAAGCAGGTAAAATTTAAATAAGTGAGCAAGTCTCTAATAAAAGAAAAAAGCAGAAAGCGAGCACTATGGACATGCGTCCCTTCAGCTCTAGATCTACCTATGTAACCTATGTAATCCTGGCATTTTCATTAAGCAGAATCAGCCAGGGAAATCACGAATGGGCCTTGGACCAACAGGTTTTGGCCACATTTTTTTGGAGATGGGTTTTTCCAAAAGTAGATGTTTACCTCCTTGGAGAACAGTCACCTCCCACAGTTTTGTTGCAGACCACAGCCAGAGAGACAGTCCCAGAGGATGCCCTGGCCTTGAACTGAATAGGGAGGTTTCTGTATGCCTTCCCACCATTCCTACTCATACAGAAAGTACTCCTGATGCTCAGGAGAGAACCTGCAGCAATGATTCTAATAGCCCTAGACTGGGTCAGACAGGTGTGGTCCTCGAGGCATCTTGACCTGACCAGCAAGAATCCAATCAGCCTGCTACTGAGTCACAGTGTGCTGACTCTTCCCCAGGGCAGAATAACATTCCCAGATCCCAGGACATTACGCCTGAGAGTATTGTTCTTGAAGAGTTAAAATACTCTGGATTGAATTTGTCAGAGGAGGTAGGAAAACGGCCACCAGGTAAGCATATTCCTCTATGTGCAGGGGTCAAAATAACCACCTGCTTGCATGTCCCAGACACCCAGTTATCTCTATGGACAGCTGGTTTCATGTCTCCGCCTGTCCCTGGGACAGGCACCAAGTGAAAAAGCATTACTGGTCAGTAGGATCCAGGAGAGGCTGCCAGCTGTACAGATGGGCATGAATGTCCCAACATCGTGATGTTACACGTTGAGAGACTTCCATTCAACCCAGTGTCCTGTGACAGGCCCTTCTCTGCAGTCGGCGGCTTCGTCAATCAGTAGAAATGAAAACAGTGCCAGAGTAGGACTACATTGGGCCTATGTTCCTTGCCATCATGCATGTGTAATTGCCTGTCTTCCTGTTGCTTTCTGCATTGCATACTTCATTTCTCTGTGTGCTGTACTTGCAGTAGCAGCCCAAAACTAGCTTTTGATCTCAAGCAGAAGAGTTCTGGGGATGCGAATTAAAAAGAAAAAGCATTTCAGGGCTGTCTACTAAGAGGGGCCTGGGTAAGGCTAGTTAAAAGCCATTAGCAAGGGCTAGAAAACCATATCTGAAAGCCCTTTTCAGGGCAGACAATCAATACCAAAAGAGAGACAGAGAGAGACTTGGCATTAAGAGATTAGGAGAGGTACATACCTGATATAAAATGTAATTTTTAATCACATATTGTGGTTGTCCCTACGCAACCACTTGATCCACCTGGGAAACAAATGGGGTTAATGTTATGGCCTGCATTTGTTCTCTTTCAATATAAAACCCTTGCAGACTTATTCCCAACTCAATATGCCATCCTGGTGTGTCTCTCCAAAGTCTTTTCAAAGTCTTTTTTTCCTTTCTGCTCTTTCTCCTATTCCCGAGCTGTCAAATAATCCTTCTTCAAAAGGGAATACCTGCCGTAATTGTACTAACTTTGCTTGGGCCCTGATGGTTACAGTGACCATATTTTTACAAGTCTGTTGTTTTTTTATCAGCTGGTTAAAATTTGGAAAGTTTTGGCCTATAATAATGGGTACAGGGAGTTTGTGTACCAGGCCAACAAACATAGTCTGTTCTTTTTTTTAACTGTCATCATGATGGATGTCCCCATGAATACAAAAAACTGTGACATTAGGCCCAGAAATGTCCAGTTCTTTCATCAGGTCTGCCCTGACCAATGTCCCTATGACTACCTGTAGCTGGAAGCAGTCCAAAGATATAGATGACTGAGTGTGCAATATAAATACTACATTAGAAGCATTCTTAGAACCTTGTGACGTCAATGATGATAAAGCAGTGCCTAACTGCATTGAGTTAAGCACTTCTTGATCATCACTGACATCACAAAATTCTAAGAATGGCTCTAATGTAGTATTTATATTGCACAGACTCAGTCATCTATATCTTTGAACTGCTTCCAGCTACAGGTATGCACAATACCTCAATTAAAATAACTTTTTATGGGCTTTCAAACTGTCTCTGCCACTGTACATGAATGTGTCCCTTTTAGTGAAGAGGCTATCATGGCTATAAGAAATCTACGTTGAGCCACATCTACCCCAGCATAATCGCCAACCAAACAGATTTCAGGAGTAAATAAATCCTCTATACCCAACAGTGGGTCTGCTTTTTACCGGATTGTTGACCACAGTGAGGCTATGCTGGGGCATTTCCAAAAGATGTAAAGGAGACTCCCTTCCGCTTGTTTGCACCTTGTGCATAATGGGGATGAAATTCTGCCCATTTTTGGGGTTTTGACTGGGGTTAGGTACATGTTGTTTAATATTTGAAATTGCATGAGCCTTAGCCTATCTTGTGAAATATAACAGCTTTTCCATATCCTGCTCCAGTCAAAGACATGTTGAGGAAACTGGGAAACCCAGTAACCGGAGGCTCCATTCACGGAGGGAAAGGCCATATCGTAAAGACTGGTATAAATATTTGAAACTGCATGTGGAAGATTTGCTAAAGCAGTGAGTGAATTAAATCCATCACCGTATACCGCTTCTTCCGGAGAAAACTTCACCCTGGTCACTAGCAGGTGGCAAATTTGATAAACTTAAAAAATCTGGGCTGTGTTTATTTTATATTCCTTCATGATGTCCTCCGAGGTATAACAAGTC
This sequence comes from Neoceratodus forsteri, assembly GCA_016271365.2. Lineage (NCBI taxonomy): Eukaryota > Metazoa > Chordata > Ceratodontiformes > Ceratodontidae > Neoceratodus > Neoceratodus forsteri. The sequence goes on along the minus strand of CM057459.1, from coordinate 105,210,959 downwards.
CCCCCTGAAAAAAGGTTGTCTGGTCTTGTACCCTCTAGTTGTGGAAGCCACTGTGTGTGTATCATTTTACCACCTATTTTAAAATTAGGATTCCTCATAAGCAGTTGCCTGGGGTCTGTGGTGTGTTTATACTTCAAAAAAATGCAAACCTGGGAGTGACTCCTCACCGAGTCTGAAATCGGAGTATTAATAAGTTTTTTGGGAAGGTCTTTTGGTCTATATGTAATAGGACCTTTGGAGATATACCTGCTGTATTAACTCCTGCTCTGTAGTGAGCCATATGGGAACATATGAAAGATTAGTCCTCTCTTCTGGGGTCATTAGCCAGCGTAGGTATTTACTTGCTTGACTGGCCCAATACTATAGTCAGAATGAGGCAACCGTAACCCCCGTATGTTTGTGTCAGCCATTTTGTAATACGCTTTCCTCTGAGGTTTACTCCGCCAAACAGAGTTGGTGACAATGGAATGCACTTTTTTGAATCATTTAAGGGGTAGCCACATATTCAGTTGGTTAAGTGGACAAAAAATTATTGGTAAAATATTCATTTTAACCAAACTTACCCATCACCACAATGACAGGGACAAGTCTTTCCAGTGGACCAAGTCCTGCTGTATCACCTGCAAAAGGGAGTCTAAGTTAGCCTGTTTCAGCCCTAGATTACTCCTAGACAGCTTAATACCTAAATACTGGAGATTTTTGGGATACCATTGCAGCCCCGCTACCATAACCTCAGGTTTGAGTGTTCTAGAGTTTAAGGGAAAAACATGTGTTTTATCTAAGTTAATTTTGTAATTCGAGAGCAGGCTATATTCTTCTGTTGTCTCCAATGCTGCTGAAATAGAGGTTTTCGGTTGAGAGAGGTGTAACAGGATGTTATCTGCATACACAGATAGTTTAACCTCATGAGTTGCTAACTTTATGCCACAAATCCTGTGGTTCATTTTGTGCTGAATGAGGAGGGGCTCCAGATATAAATTAAACAATAGTGGAAAAAGGAACTGCCCTGTCTTGTGCCTGAGTGTAGCAGGAACGTGGAAGAGAACACTCCATTGCAGTATATTTTGGCACACTGACCTGTGTATAAAGCGTGTATCCATCGGATAAACTAGGGGGGGAACTGAACCTCTGTAATGTCCTGAAAAGGAACTGCCAATCTACCCAATCGAAAGCTTTCTCTGCATCTAAAGACATCAGTACTGCCGAGGACGCCGAGTCTCTAGACACGGAGAAAATGTGGGACAATTTCTGTAAATGATCAGAGAAGGACCTCCCCACCATAAAAGCCACCTGTTCCACACCAATTAATGAGGGGAGTAACTTGTCCAATCTATTCACTAGGCGTTTGGCCTGGATTTTAATATCGTAATTTAAGATCGAAATCGGTCTATAACTGCCACCTCTATCCTCAGTGTTCCTGGGTTTATGTAGGACAACTGCCAGGGCTTCAAACAATTGGGGGTCCCTCGAATCAGATGAGAGAATGGAATGGAATAATTTATTTAAACAAGGCATCAGTTGGACAGCAAATGTCTTATAAAAATTAGGGGAGAAGCCGTCCGGGCCCAGGTCTTTATCCAGAGACAGATTATTAATGACTGCCCTGATTTCTGCTTCAGTAAAAGGGGTTATCTAATGTTCTTTGTCCACCATATTTAAAGTTGGGAGTGGTATGGATGTCAGGTAGTCGTCCACCATTTGGACAATTGGCAGGTCAGGCATTTGGCTATATAAGCTTCTATAAAAAAAAAAAAAGCTCAAACTCGGCTACAGTTTCTTTGGGGGTTAATTTGGAGGGTTCCTCATCCGATGTGCAAGTGGGCTTAATAATTCTTGATGCTTCTTGATGCTTGAGCCGTAAGGCCAAAAGGCATCCTGCCTTCTCCCCTTGGTCTATATAGTTTGATCAGGATTTCAGTATGGTTAATTCTGCTTTTTCCCGTCGTAGCTCCGCATACCTATCCCGGAGTCTAATTAGATTGATCCTATCCTCTTCCCTAGTATTTGCTGAAAGTTTTTTTTTCCAACTGTCTTATCTGGGTTAAAATTTCCGTCGCTGTTTTCTCCCGCTTATGTTTTCTAGTGGCTGCCAACCGTATTAATTCACCCCTAACATATCACTTAAGGGCCCCCACTCCATGTCAATATTGCCTGTGGAATTCAAGTTGCACGAGGTGTACTGCTCAATAGATTTTGTGACCTGGTGGATAACCCTGGCTTCCTTTAACATTTCGTTATTTATTTTCCAGATGGTTTCCTTTTGTTGATTAGGCGAAAAGGACATCTGGCACCATACCGGAGAGTGATCGGAGATCGCCCTGGGCTCAATTCCACATCTTAGTACCCCAGACATTAAAACCTGGCTAACCAAAGAGTAGTCTAATCTGGATGAGGTGCCATGCACCATGGAGCAGAATGTGTACTCCCTGGAATTGGGATTTAACAGTCTCCAGGGATCACACAATCCAAGGTGGTTGGAGAGAGGTCCCGTATAGCCTCTATGCTGGTGATAGGCCTTGTGTTCTCCTATGTGATTTGTTTAAATCGGGAGTAAACAGGAGGTTCCAGTCACCCCCTTGGATAATAGGGAGTGCTGAAAAGGGCGAAAGTATAGACATTAAATCCATGAAAAAGGAGGGAGAGTCCACATTGGGATTGTAGACACCCCAGTACTACGTCTGACCTATCCAACATGCCTCTTAAGAGAATATATCTCCCATTCGGGTCTCTGATACAGTGGCCACGTACAAAGGGAATCCTACGTCAGAGGAGAATTGCTATACCCCTACTGTGTGTGCTGCAACCAGCTGTAAATACCTGACCGACGTACTGCCAGCAGAACAGGTGTGCTTCAGTTTCTAACAGGTGTGTTTCCTGTAAGCAGGAGATATCAGCTTTGAGATGCTGGAGGTGCTTGCGAATTTGATATCTTTTAATCTTATTACGAGCCCCTCAGACATTCCATGAGATAATTTTTAAAACATATAGCCATATGGTTAGATTAAATGCAGTTCCTGGGTTAAGATTTGACTCCACTAAACCATTCCCATCTATAGTCGTAACTTTAGTAGATGCCTTGCCCCCCTGACCCCATTCCCAAAATGAAACCAATAACTAATCCCCCTCTGAATCCAAATATCCCCCCTGAAAATGGGCCCCCCTGGAATAGTGAAAACTGGTGAACTGCCGGTTCCTTTCACCCCTTTCCCCAGTATGCAAAGAAATAATGTAGAGTACCAATAAACATAGCAACCCCTCCCCTCCCACCCTACCAACACAAATGTCTCTAGGTCCATGATGTACAGTCTCATCGACCAGTGCCCTGCCCACCCCTGCCCACTTCCGATAAGTAAACCATAGACAAATCACTTGGAGCTCCACCAGTTTGTGTGAGGCAACTACACAGTAGACCTTCCCAGAGGTGAGCAGTTTATAAACACTTTCCCGCTATAGCAAGGTAAATTGATTTGCCTTAGTCTGTCATTTGGAATAGGGAACAGTATGTAAATATGCTAATAGCTAGGTAACTACATCAACACTTAGGTAGCAGTGAACTGTAACAATTAGCAAACAAACATGCATCCTATTTTATCCTAGGAGAGGCATCTTAAAGTTCAAGCTCAGTCCAAGACCTTTAATTAAATGTAACTCCCCTGCATTCCATGGCTTGCTACAACCAGGGTTCTTTAACAAAAACCTTCTCCAAATAAAAACAAGAAGATGGTGTCCCATACTAAAATAAAATCTTCCTAGGTCACAAATAAGTTCAGAGTAATAGCCTGGTACCAGAAATTCCTCGGGTAGGAATTGCACAGAAAAAAAATCAAAATCATTCCAAGTCGTTGTATGTTTGTGTGCTGTTGCTCCACAGCATAAAGTCAAAACCTACTGAGCTCTAGAGTAAACCTTAACCTGGTGAGACAGTCGAAATTAAAACCAGGGGTATATGCTTGCCTTCAGTTCACTCCCAGTTAACGCAGTTAAAGGGACACTTACTTTTTAATTTGAAGCTCTTACTGCGAGTTCTGCATGCACAAAGTAAATTGACAAACCCTTCGCATCTTTGCAAAGAAACTGTGATTGAGCTGATCCAATTCCAACGGGTAAGAAACAAAGGGATGAGGAGAATATACAGTAAATTTGTGGTCTTCCTAGTCTACTGAAGGAAATAAGCCCACCAAAAGTATCGCTTAGATACAAGAATGGGTGCAGAATTGAGGGCAGCAAGCTTTAGAGTTACTACAGGAGCAAAAGAACTGAAGGAGTCGCTTTGTGTGAGACACGACTGTTGAACTCCATACCACTGGTCAGGCAGAAACAGTAAACTAATGGATAGCATGATTAAAAGTCTGTTATAGTAAATTCATGGTGCAACTCACAGAGAAATCAACGATTTTTGAAGAGATTGGATAGGGCTTCCGTTAGCACTGTTTCTACTAGTTTCGGATCCTCAAAGCTGGCCCATGTGCCATTGATGAGCACCTGAAATTTGGCTGGATATAACATTTTTAATTTGATACTAGCCGGAATCAGCTTAACAATGGGATGAAATGTGGCTCGCCTCAGCCTGACCGACACTGGTAGATTCTGTGCCACCCTGAGTTAAGAGTCACCACGTTTGACTTCTTGCAATTCTCTAACTTTCGTTAGAAAGTGCTGCCACTCCAGATAGTTCAGAAAGTGGAAAATCAGCGGCCGAGGCGGTGCACCAGCGGGGGGCATTGGATGCAGTGCTCGGTACAATCTCTCTATAGAATAATTTGGACCAAACGGTAACAGACCTGCTAATTTGGAGACCAACTTTTGGGTAAATAGAATTGGATCAGGACTATCTTTCTTCTCCAACAGGCCAATTATCACGGCATTGTTCCTCCTACTACGACCTTCGGGGTCCTCCACTTTTGCTTCCAGGCGGGCCAGTCTGTCTGTTTGCCACGATCTACGGGTCTGCATGTTCCAGCTTCTTCTCCAGGGACTTGATACAAACTTTTGTCCGCCATTGATTTAAACTCGCAGGTAAGCGATCTTCGCTCCTTTCTGAAAGGTTTAAATTCTTCCAGGAAATTATCCACAGTCAGAAGGTTCTCTTCTGGGGTGGTAGTTACTGCACGTCCTCTTGCAGAGGTTGGAGGCCTAGGCTTCTTGCTAGCTTTTTCAGGAGTGGATGGCGGCCTGTGTTTAGGCAATGCCTGGCGCATCTCTGCTTCCGTAACTTACAAAATATCTGCAGAATCTGATCCAGTTAGCAATATAGAAAGCCCTGTAAGCAATCCAAAGACAAGAAATACCTGAAAAAGCAGTTAAAGTGGTAAATTAAATCAAGAGCAAGCAGGAGCGTTTAAAAGAGCTGCTACTCGCAAGGCTGCATCACGTGACTCCATAGAACTGAAATGTATAGAAATGGTGCAATTACACCCAACATAGTTTTGCTTCAAATGCTTGATCTGCTCTTACTTCATACAGATTCTGAACATTAGGAACACCCCCAAACAGTGCAGCCACTTGTGAAACAATAGTCTCCTGCCCTTCCACAGCATCATGAGTGGCTAGATTGTGTTAGGGGAGTTCCCAAGTCCAGGAAGTATGCAGTGGAAGTTGACCAACAAATGTAAACAGACATATTTTTATGTGATAACTCTGGCATGGTGTGCAGTCTCTTTTTGTGTTGGCGTGCTTGTGCAGCCAACATCTTGCGGCAGTGGAGATTTGGAGGTGCGGTTGCTGTTGGGCGAATGCAGGGCATGCACCAGTAGGTGCATCCCGCATTCCCCAATCAGCCAGCAGCAGGGGCCGACACCCTGCCTGGCTAATGAGGTGACGACTTCTGAGAAAAGGTCCACTGCAATGAGGCCCGAAGCTCTCATGCAGTACTCCCGCACCTCCTCCTACATGTAGGCAACATGGCGGCGTGACTGCTGCTGTTACTGTCAACCCCCTTCCTTTATTGTGTGGCGATGGGGTGCCCAATCCCCTCCCGGCATCAACATGTAACCCCCTTTTTTGATTTCCGAGGGGTGCCCAATCTCTTGAATCATGCACCCACCCCGCCCCAACAGTTTCTTTTTGCTGACGGGGTGCCCAGTCCCCATCAGCATGTATCCCTCCCTTTGAATTTTGCCGATGGGGAGCCCACTCCGTTGGCATAATGTGTCCTCCTTCTGTTTTTGATTGCCGAGGGTGCCCAATCCCCTGCGGCTCCCCCTTCCTTGTTTGCCCGGGGTGCCCAGTCCCCATTGGCTAAAGCAGCCACCCACCCATTATCATTTGGTGGCACGCTGGGAGCTCACCCCAGCACAAAGCACCTATTAAAACGTAATGTCTTTATTTTTCCCTGTAAAGAAGGAACGGTCCTCGGTGGTCTCCTGGCTCCCTCCCACAACCCCCACCCACCCACTGTGCACTCTGCCTCCCCACACTTATCTCCGGAGTCCGCGCGACAATCTTTGGTGGACTGGAACACTTCGCACTCTTCAGAGCCGACCGCAACTGAGGAAATGCTGGTAAGCTGTATAATGGAATGAATAGGGGTTATCCAACTTTAATGCCTATCTGGGGCATTTTTTTGAATTTTGGCACCAAATTTTCAACATGGGGTTTTTGGGACCCCTCCTTATGAATTCTGTCACTGTCATGGCATTAATCGGCCTTGAAAGGTGATTTCGCAGTCACTGCGCGGAATCACCTTTTGGGACCGATTAACAAATGACAGTACCACTGTTCATAAGGTGGCTCTCAAAAGCCTATGTTGCAAATTTGTGAAAAATCCAAAAAATGACTTTTACGAGCGTGCGTTGCGCAGTTGCTATGCAGGCTCGTAACTTCACACATTCGCAAATATTTTCACACCAGATTTTCAACATTGTCATTTTTGTACACCTTCTTGTGAACAGTACAGTTGTCATTTTCCACATCCTGCCCGAAATGTATTTCCGCACTTCTGGCGCACAATAGCGCGGTCGCTGTGGGAAATCGGTGTTCAGGCCCGATTATGAAAATGACAGTGACACAGTTCATGAGCAGAGGTCCTAAAATGCCTGTATTGAAAATTTGGTGATGATACTCCATAAAATGACTGTGTTACGAGCGTGCGTTGGCAGATTGCACGCACGCTCGTAACGTCATGCATTTGTAATATTTCCACTCTGGATTTTCACCATTGGCATTTTTCCACACCTCTTGATGAACAGTACAGCTGTCATTTCACATATCCTGCCCAAAATGTGTTTTCTTACTTCCGGTGCAGAATAACACGGTCGCTGTGCAAAATCATTTTTTGGGACACTTTGAGGAAAATAACAGTGACACTGTACATGAGCAGAGGTGCTAAAATGCCTATGCTGAAATTTGGTGCGAACACCATAAAATGACTGTGTTACAGCGTCGTTGCATTTCCACCTTTCCTTGTAACCGTAAATTTGCTATATTTATTTGCCACGTTTTCAATACTGGCATGTTTTTATACCTCCTTATGAACTGTACAGCTGTCATTTTTCACATCCTACCCAAAATGTTTTCCCGCACTGCACTGCCAAAGTCAGCATTCGGCATTGACAAATGCTTGTTTTACTTGTGAAAAAAAGAAATGAATCAGAATCAAACTACCAGCTACATCAGCAGTCTCTACAGAATGTGAGCAATCATGGCATCTGTTTTTCAAACTGCACACACTTTGAGGCCTTGAGGTTTGACATTGTCCCTTTAAAATGGTTTTATTGCAAGTTTTGTTAAAAAAAGACTCCTTTTAATAAATATGCTTGCCCCCTAGCAATTTTAATATCATTTCCACTGCGGTTACTTTCTGACAGTATAATCTTGATTCATTCCATGGATGTATTAGGAGTGTACTTGCATGAGTTTGTAATGGTAAACTATATATCACCACGCAAATACATTTAATTTTTTCACAGTGGGCACAGCAAGGGAGCAGGAACTTGTTGAAATGTTAAAACCCCATATCTCAGTTCAGAAATATAATGAAAAGGAAACTAGTTATATTGATGTTTTTGACTGAAATTTATTAATATTAAGAAAACAATATGATGACATTTTTTATCAACTAACAGATATTGCTGCTTTGAGAAACAAGGTGAAGTAATTGGTACCATATGCATATCACACTGAATCCAACAATTTATTTCTTACCTTTATTTTTACAGTTCTTTACAATACTCTGGGATCCATCTGCTGAGGTGCTTCATCGCTCAGGTAACAGGAAGTCTTCAGATCAGTGCATCCTGATGGACACCAGAAGAACATTGCAAAGTGTCAGCATAGTGAGCTGCATACAGACATTGTATATATTGTTGTCCGAGTTTTTACTTCACTTATTGCCAGCATATTTTGATCCTTAAATTATGTATACCGAGGCAATAAAACTGAACATTTTCTAAATTGCATCTCTGCTGTCAGTACATTTTACTGTCCTCTAGGAACCAGTGTTAGTAAGTCTACATTCCCATAAACTAACTGTAATTACTGGCCATCACTTTTAATACAGTACTGTCACTCGCATAAATATGTTGTAATTATGCATCGCGACCTGCCATGTGTAATCGGTAGTTGTCAGTCAAGCACATGACTCTGAAACCATTACACATGAAGCTTGTAGCAGTTGCTTTTATGCCCACTGAGTGTGTTTTACACATCACCTGCAGTAGTTCCTTTTCTGCCTGCCAGCTGGGAAGTACTCATGCCACCTGGGACGACTCCTTTCCTATCTGCTGAGTAGGGTTTATGCATGCTCCCCATGGTGGCTCCTTGCTTTCCCGCCAAGTGGGATTCACACATCCTGCCTGCGATGATTCTTTGCCTGCCCGCTGAGCAAGCTTTATGCATGCAGTAAGCGGCAGTTCCTTTTGTGCCCACTGAGTGGGCTTTACGCATGTGTGGGCTTTGCCCGCTGAGTATTCAGGCAGTCCGTGGGATCAGCAATTATAAAAAATTAACGTATTGGTGTGTGTAATTCAGAATTTGTGTAATGCTTTTATAAACCCCTCAAACTTCACTCTCAGGATGTATGTAGCATCCCACACTCTGAGTGTGTGTTAAATTCTGGTTATACTTACCCGTGTACTGTTTATAAGCACTGGGGATGGGGTTACAGACAGTGTTGCCTGGATGAGCAGGAATATAGTAACTTAGACATTGTTGACAGAAAAAGACCATCAGCCCATCCAGTCTGCTCTGTTTTTCTTACCCTGTGATCTAATGTCTAGTTGGGGAGTTTCCCTAGCTTTTCTTAACTCATTCTATCTGATGCCGCTATTTTGGGTCAGATTAAGCAATGGATGGTTCCGACGCCATATGGCACTAATGGGTATAATGGGTTAAACTGTTCTCGCATGTCTACTAACCCTTGTGTCACCAGTATGTGTGTTGTCCTGATATATGCAATTTAGATTTAAGGATCTGGTAAATTTATGTAGATATGTAACGGTTTCAAATTCTGATACATGATTAGTTAGAATATAAGTACAACATACAGACAGTACTCTAAGTTCCTCTTTTAAGGTATATTATTTCTTTTAAAATGTGTTAACCGGGTAGGTGCACTGGGCCATACAGCCTTTTTACAGGCATGACCTGGGACGTTTACAAATGGTACAAACATCAAGAGACAATAAAGGAAAGGTTAATAACATTCTGCATTGCTCAAACAAGAATGCTTTTGGTGACATAAGCTGGACTCCCTAAACCCATCAGTACTTAAGGAACATTTCAAACTTGCCCCCTTTTTAACTGATTAATAAGGCCATAATCAGTTCCTCTTGGTGCAGTCATGTACATACTGATGATTGGCTTGTTTTTTGCAACATCCTTTTCTAGCCCAGATGTATGCTTATACATTAGATCTACTTGTGTGCATGTATATCATGCTCCCAACTGAATGGTACATTGTGCACTGCTTTGTGCACTGGGGAATATGGGTGTGGACAGGACAGTAGTGTGGTGGGTAGGTAACTGGCTGGGTGGCAGGACACAGAGGGTGGTGGTAAATGGCTGTCACTCCACAGAGGGAAGAGTGACCAGTGGGGTACCACAGGGATCAGTGCTGGGACCGGTCCTATTCAACATCTTCATCAGTGACATTGCACAGGATATAGAAGGCAGAATTTCACTGTTCACTGATGACACAAAGCTCTGTAACAGAGTAGACACACCAGAGGTGTAGACAGAATGAGAAGGGACCTGCAGAAACTTGAAGAATGGTCAAGGTTTGGCAGTTGAAATTCAATGCAAGGAAGTGCAAGATAATGCATATGGGGCACAAAAACCCTGGCACAATATATCAGTTGGGGGGTGAGGATATAGCATGCACCAAGCAGGAAAGAGATCTTGGGGTTGTCATCTCTGATGACCTCAAGGTAGGGAAGCGGTGTGACAAGGCATCAGGTAAAGCAAATAGGATGCTGGGATGTATAGGCAGGGCATCACCAGCAGGAAAAGGAGGTCATAATTCCGGCTACAAGACACTAGTGAGGCACCACCTGGAGTACTGTGTACAGTTCTGGAGACCATACCTACGTAGGAGGACATAGGCGGGGTAGAGAAGGTTCAGAGGAGGGCAACAAAGATGGTGCATGGGTTGCATCACAAGTCCTATGAAGACAGGTTGAAGGAACTGAACATGTACTCCTGGAGGAGAGGAGGAGAGAGGGATATGATAGAGACATACAAGTATCTTACAGGAGGAACAGGGTGCAGGAAAACACTATTTTTAAGCAAAAAGATGTTTCAGGACTAGAGGGCATGGGATGAAGTTGGAGGGAGGACTATTCAGAGGAAACATGAGAAAGAATTCTTCACAGAACGGTGGTGGACAAGGGAACACCCTGCCAGAGGAAGTGGTGGGGGCTGAAACAATCACAGGATTTAAGAATGCATGGGATAGACATAAAGGAATTCTAGAGGTCAGGGGTAAGGGGAAATAGACTTCTAGGAAAACAAACTGAACTTAGAAGCTCAAATGGGCAGACTAGGTGGGCCATAGGCCCTTATCTGCCGACACTGTCTATGTATCTATGTTTTAACTCTCATAACACTGTAATACTCTATTTTAGGACATCTAAATAGTTGCCATGCCTACCAAGAGAACCCGCCTTACTACTTACCCATTGCTGATCTCCATAGTCCCCTTCCATGCCCCCCTCCCGCTATTTCCCCTTTGATTCCCTTGTCCTTGTCTCTGCCCCCTGTTGTCCCTCTTGGCTTTTATGACATGTATTGTTTTGTGCACTGAATTTGTAATATTTTGCCCTATCATAGCGCTTTAGTTAGCACTTTGGATTTTACTGGTTTATATATTGTGTATTATGTGTCTTTGGTCTCTGTGAATTTAAGCACTGTCTCTTTAAGAGCTCACAGACTATAAAGAGACTCACATCTGGGACTAGATCATGCCTTCAAAAAGCACCTGATCAGCCTGGTGGCACTGAGGCTTGAGGTGCCAGACACCAGATCTCACGCCACACCGGCGACCCGGGTTCAGGAACAAGCCTGGATCGGCAGGGGGGAGGGCGGGAACTGGATTGAGCAGCCATGAGGCAGCTCTCCTCTCTCAGGAAGGGACATTGTCACTCCCGCCGCATGACTGCCACCAGGTGGGGCCTAGGGGCAGTGCAGGACGGAGGGCGGCATGAAGGGAGGGTGTTGCGGGACCTCAAGCGTGCGCATACATGCATCCACAACAAGGGGAGGGAAGAAATGGAAAAATGGAGCTGGCAGGCTCCATCATGGTCCAGGCTGCAATCCCGATGCAGGCCGTGGATAACTGCAACCCCCCACCCCGCTGAGGGGAGCTGGATTCCTGCCTGCCACCTCCAAAAGAACCGGGGGGGGGGGGTCTGAATTTTAAAAAAGAAAAAAGCACCTGAAGTGCGGAAGTGTTGCTCTGGTCTATGAGGATAAAATCTGTGCTTTCTGTTGTCCTGCTTGGTAGTTTTATCATAATAAAGTGAAGACATGCTTGGATAAAATATATCCTGGTCTCATCAACTCTGGAGATGTGAGTACTTGCTTAATCTGCATGCTTTGAATTGTCACTTTGCTTGTTAGCACCTGATTTCGTCGGGAGCTGCCTCCCCAGTTTTGCACTATTTCTGTTGAATGTTTGCAATGAGAATTAAGTTGTATCTGGGATTTGAACATGTAACATTACCTGTTCAAGTCTGCCATAACTTACCAGTACCCATTTGGGGGGTAAGCTACTCAGAAATTTGGTTATTTTTGAGTCAGGTTTTCCTGTGTGATCTCTATCTTTTCAAATGTGTTTATTTTTATCTTTGTAGAAATACTGTATTCACCATAGTCTTCAGTGTGTATGATCCTGTAATGTATGTAAATATTCTAGGATCGTGGATATGTTGTTCATCCACACTATTTGGCATGTCCTTCCCCTTTAAGATCTTGCCGGAAAGTCTTCAAGCTGGCTTCTCCCACCCACCTGGGTGGTATAACCCTCGGCTCCACCCCATGACGCCAGATCTTCCTTTCCGCTGGAAGATGCAGGTTCCCTCCTTCTTGCTCCCATATGTAGTAGGCCCTGGCGCTCCAAAACTCAATTTTAACGATCAGGATTTTCCGAATCTCTCAAAACAATTTTGTTGTTGCAACCGCGATGGAGGGCAAGTCCTTACCCGGGTTTCGCCGGTATTCCTGCAGGCAAAGAATGTCTCAAACTGACCTGCATGCCACGTACGTGTACTGCCTGGGTCTCGATCGTTATACTCAGGCCTGCGACTTCTGTTGTTCTTTTCATCCAAACATTTTGGATGATCACCTCGCGCATCTCCAGCTCGGACGTCCAGAAAACCGGCACCCACCAGTCAAATTGAAGGATGCCCACCGTGCGATCTCCGCGGCCGCGAGGTCCGCAGAACAATTGGAACGGATGAAGGCCTTCGAAGAAGAGGCGGTTTGTGCCGCTGAACTCTCGTCTTCGCCCTCGGTTTTGTTCCACTAAAACTGGGCTCCTCTTTCTCTGGTTCCTTTAAGGAGCTGGTCCGTTCCCTTCCCACTTGTGGGGAAGGCCCTGGCTCGTACATCTCCAGATCCCACAAGAAGGAATCTAAGGAACCGAGAGAAACCACATCTTGTCGACGTCGCTCTTGGGACAGAGAGCGATCTCGGTACCAGGAGTCTCCTCCTTCGACTTCTTTCAAAGTTGTGGCCTTGGCCGCTGACCTCATGGTGCCCCTGTCAGGTCAGCTGACCCAAACGCAGGATGACAGTCCAGTCGCGATCACCCTCGACCCCGTCGACCCGTTGTTGACCAAGGAGGCCGACAACTCCTTATTTAGGACTACGGTCCTTTCAGACCTTGCTGATGAGGCGACCCAGCCAGCTGTGGAGCACCATGCGGTGGTCGTCCCTGGTCCCGACTTCTCCCGAACGTCCCCATTGGCCCCCCCCCCAACAGTCGATTCTGCCGAGGAAGTCACGTAAGTGGTACTCTAAGAAGCAGCACTGCTGCCATTCGTCCTCATCCTCCTCGGATTAGGAGAGGCTCCGACGCAAGTTGCGTCGGCGCTACGAGAACATGCTGTGGCAGCAGCTATTTCTGGCTGGACCGTGGTCCTTCACCCAGCCATTACCTGGCTGTCGCCCTCCAGGCCGTTGTCGACCACTCCGGAGTCAGTCAGCCGCCCCCTTTCGCTCAGGAGCCGGCAACATCACTCCCAACTCGGCCAAAGTCAGTCCCTCTACCTAGCCCGGTGGAGCAGCCACCGAAACAGCTTTCCTCGGCGGCTCCCTCCAAGGAGTCTCGGCCTGCTTCACATCTCCCAAACAGGCTGTCCGAAACTCTTACTCCTGACCACCCGTGGCGAATTCTCAGTGACCCCGGTAGCAGACCACTGTATCTGGACTCCTTGGAGTCCAAGGACTCGGAATTGGCATCTCATTCTTGGGACGATGATGCTATGAGTCTTTCTGCCGAGGAGTGGCCCACCTCCTTTATGGGCATCCTCCACCTCATCTCCAAGTTTATGGGGATGAAGCTGGAACCCATTGAAAAACTGGTAGAATACCCCATAACTGACATCCTCAGAAGGGGGGATTCCCTGACCGAGGCCTTTCCAGTAGCTGAAGCCATTGTCGGCCCAGCCCTGGAGCTCTGGCAGCACCCAGCCTCCTGCCCCGCACCATCCTCCAGGATGACCAGCAAGTACGCGGTAACTACTGGCTCCCTTTCAGGATTCTCACAGCATCCCTTGGCTGAGGGAGTGGTGACAGAGTCTGTGTTCAGGCGGGTTGGGAACTCAGGAGACTCCGATAGACCACCGGACAAAGAATCCAAGAAGCTGGATCACTTTGCCCGAAAGGTCTATGATGCCTCATCACTGGGCCTCCGTCAGGCGAGCTCGGCTATAATTATGGCACACTTCTCTCATACCCTGTTGGGCTCCTTAGATGAGGTGCTTCCTCACCTTTCTGCAGACCTTCTGACCATGGTCAAGCAGGTCTGGGACCAGGGCCGGGCTGTTGCTAGGCAACAACTCCAGGGATTCCTGTGCCTGTTCAGTTGTAGCCGTGATTTCCATAAGCCGCAGGGCTTAGTTGCGGGTCGCGACATTCACAGCGACACCCAGCACAAGTTGACAGATGTCCCATTCCTGGGTACTGACTTGTTCGATCCAGGAGTGGATGGTCACCTAGAATGTATCGAGAAGTCCAGTACCACATTGGACTCTGCTACATCTGCCCAGAAGGAATCCCAGGGCTCCAAAAAACAGAAGAAGAAGCCTTTTCACCCTTCTGCCCCTGCAGCCAAACAGCCCCAGTTTCAGTCTGGGCAACAGCAGCAGGCACCCTCGGCCCCAGTCAGGCACACAGTCTGCACGCAAACTGGGAGGGGAGGGTCCACGTGGTCCCGCTTCCGGATCCTCCTCTTCCAGGCCTGCTCAGTGACGGAATGGGGGTAACCAGCCCCATACCCGTCATAACTGCTGTGGGTCCTCCCATGGGGGGCTGGCTCAGCCACTACCTTTCTACCTGGTCTGCTGTTACCACGGACAGGTGAGCATTGGAAGTGGTCAGACAGGGACTGCCTCTGGAGTTCAAGCAGTACCCACCAAACCAAACCTGTACTCCACGCGAAGAAAGGGTATCAGTTCACATTCGGTCGGTTCTGAGAGATGACATAGCCCAGCTCCTCCTCAAGGAGGTAGTGGCCCAAGTAACAGATCCCCCAGTCAACCTAGGGTTCGTTTCCAGGTACTTCCTGGTCCTGAAACAGATGGAGGGCTGGCGCCCCATTCTGGATCTGCACGACCTGAATCAGTATGTCAGGTCGCGCACCTTTCAGATGGTAACTCTGTCCCAGATCATACCATCTCTCGAGCAAAACATCTGGTTTTGCTTCCTGGATCTTCAGGACACATTCTTCCACATCCTGATCTGTCAGTCACACCGAAGGTTCCTTCACTTCCGAGCAGAGGGAACCCTCTACAAGTTCCAAGCCATGCCGTTCGGCCTGTCATTGCCCCCCCCGTCTTCACCAAATGCATCGCAGTGGTGGCAGCCCATCTCAGCGTCGAGGGGTCAGGGTGTACCCTTACCTCGACGATTGGCTCATAGTGGGTCCCTCTAGGTTGGAAGTGGAGAGGTCCAGGGATCTGGCCCTCCAATCCTGTCTCGCGCTTGGCCTCCTAATCAACGTAGCCAAGTTAGAACTTGTGCCCTTGCAAGTGATCTGCTTCATCGGGGCAGAGCTCGACTTTTGCTAAGCCAGAGCCCGGCGGACAAGGCAGAAGTTCTCTCCTCCTTTGCCCAATCATTTCTGATTGAGCAATTGCACCCTGCCCGGGACTTCCTGCATCTCCTGGGTTACCTGGTGGCCTGCACCACCGTGGTCCATTGGACCCAGTGGCACATGCATCCCATTCCATGGGACTTGGCCAGCCAGTGGTCCCAGCGACTAGGTCATTTCAACCAGCTGGTCACAGTAACCCAGAGGCATTGGGATGCTCTCCAATGGTGGACTGTCCCGGAACATCTGCAGGGAGGGATTCTGTTTGTCCACCCTGAGCCGACAGTTGTCCTTACGACCGATGCCTCTCTCATGGGCTGGGGAGCCCACATGGGGAACCACAGGGTCCATGGGCTCTGGAACTCCAAGGAGTCCCGATGCCATATCAACCTGCTGGAGCTCCGAGCAGTATGGCTGGTGCTGACTGCATTAGCTCCATTTCTGCAGGGTCAAGTGATCCAGGTCCAGACGGACAATACCACAACCATGCACTATTGCAACAAGCAGGGCAGCACGCACTCCCAGCCTCTGTGCAGGGAAGCGCTCTGCGTCTGGACCCTCTTGAGCTGACTGGTAGCAAATCTCCTAGCCATCCATGTGGCAGGAGCCCCCAACCAATTGGCGGATGCCCTCAGTCGTGTAGGCGAGGTGTCCCATGAGTGGTCTCTTCATCCAGAGGTAGTTTGCAGCCTGTTCTCCCTGTGGGGCACCCTTTGGGCGGACCTGTTCGCCTCCAAGGAGAACACAAAGCTGAGGCTGTTTCATGCCCGCCCCCTCAGCAGGGCTCGTTGCAGGGGGATCCCTTCTCGAGGCCGTGGGTCCCAGGCCTCTTCTACACCTTCCCTTCATTTCCCTTGATCCACAAGGTGCTTCTCAAAGCGAGGAGGGACAAGGTGAAGGTGGTCCTGGTAGCCCCAGATTGGCCATGCCAGTTCTGGTATCCAGATCTCCTCCGCCTCAGCGACAGGCTCCTGAGGTGTCTCCCTGTACACCTAGACCTGATATCAGTCAGCCAGGGGAAGGTATTCCATCCGGACCTTCAGTCCCTACACTTGACAGCCTGGTACCTAAGTGGCTATAGTTCCAGGCTTTGGGTCTTTCCAACGACGTCCTCACCGTAGTTGAGGCATCTAGGAAGGAGTAGACCAGGAGGTGCTATGCCTTCAAATGGAAAAGGTTTTCCATTTGGTGTCAGGGCAAGGGCCTAGACCCTAGTTCCTGTCTTGTGGCCAGTATCCTCGACTACCTTTGGCCCCTCTCCAAAGGAGGTCTCCAGATGGCTACCCTTAAAGTGCACCTGGCAGACATCTCCGTTTACCAGGCGTGGGCCAGTCAGTGGACTGGGCCCAGGAGACAGTGGTTTGGCGCTTTTCCAAGGGCCTCGATCACATATCCCTTCTGGTGCATAAACCTCCACCTCCGTGGGATCTACTGCTGGTGCTAGCTAAACTCATGGGCAAGCCATTCGAACCAATGCACAGGTGTGAGATGCCACATTTGTTGTGGAAGACCGCCTTCCTGGTGGCTATCACGTCAGCCAGAAGGACTGGGGAGCTCCAGGCACTCTCGGTGGAGTCTCCTTATTTGGTCTTCCACATGGACAAGGTTGTCCTGTGCCCCAACCCGAAGTTCCTTCCGAAGGTGGTGTCAGAGTTTCACCTTAATCAGGTGTTAACTTTGCCTGTGTTCTACCCGAACTACACTTCGGAGGCCGAGTACAGGCTCCATACTCTGGACCTGAGACAAGTGCTTTCTTATTGTAAGGAGCAGATGGCTAAAGTTGGGGGAGAGGTTCGCCAGCTGTTTGTCACCTACACTGAAGCTGCACCTGGCAGACCTGCAGCAAAGCGGATGATTGGCAGATGGATTAATGGATTACATCTTGCATTGATCTCTGCTATAGGTTGTTGGATAGGGAGCCTCCCATAGGGCTAAGGGCTCATTCCACCTGCCATATTGCTGCATTGGTGGCTGCTTCTAGGGATGTCCCTATCCAGGATATCTGCATGGCTGCTACCTGGAATACAGCAAACCTTCATTATTACCACATTGACCTTGAGTCACGCCGGGATGCTGGTTTTGAAGCCGCAGTTCTCCAGTCTCTATTCCCGAAGCAGGGGGTGTGCGCCTTGCCTCCCTTCTCCCAGAGAACTGCTAGGAGTCTGCCAAATTGTGTGGATGAACAACATATCCATAATCCTAGAAAAACAGGTTACTCACCTGTAAAAGTAGTTGTAGGAGTGGTATATGTCCTGTTGTCTCTCTCTCTCTCTCTCACTTTGTGATTCTTCATTAATAGCCTGTACCCCCGTTACCTTACTGCTTGTAGAAGCCTCCGTGTCCCCTATGACAGAAATGGGAAGGAAGGAGTTAATGGTTTGGATTCTGTAGGTGCCTTATTTTTTTATCAGTGTGAAAAAATACACTGAGGCTGAAATCCTCCAGCAGCAGCATCCAGCTTGTGGAATTCCTAGCTGCTAGATAAGAGCTAGGTCATAAATCTCGAGTGGACATCTCCAGACACACACAGACCTTGCAGACACGGACACAGGGCAGTTTGAATGGATTGGATCATTCAAATATAAACTTAAGGTGAAAAGGGAATATAATTGGTCACCGATAGGTGTTCACTCTGATTGGGACAATTAAATACATACATGTTAGTTGGTTGGTGCATTTAAAGAGAGAATAGGAATAACCTATTCTCCATAGAGTATATAAGCTTCTGAAAGGCAGAGAGGGCTCTCTTGCCTTTAGAAGCTGTGAGGGGAAACATAAGCTTGGAGCCTACCTGGTAGCTATGTCCGTGGGAGCTGGCAGTTAGAACAGGGTCCAGTGTCTCTTGTAAGGACAGGGAAGGGTAAGTTTAGTGATAGCATATTTCAGTATTAGCCTTCTTCTTTTGCCATCTGTTATTTAAAAACATTTGTTTACTTTTTCTGTATGAGTGTTATTCTCTTGTGTTGTAACACGATCCTGTAAATGCTCATTGCATTTTCTGTTAAGTAAAAAGCTATTTATTTGCTCAACAGTTGTGTCTGTGATGTCATTTGTCTAAGGTAATATTTGGTTTCCACTGGCTGAGGTAAATTCTGTGTAGCATCCGCCATCCGAGAGAGACACACTACCAGACTTTAACTTGTGCAATTGCACGTTTGATTATTCAAGTTTGTACACTTGAAAGAGGTGCCGGGAGGAAAGTCCGGCTGGTGGCAGCGAATACCCGAGGACAGACACCTCTCTAAAAGCTGTTTCAGGCCAGAGGGAGAGGTGGGTTGTCACATCCCCCATGCTAGACTGTGAAAAATCCAACCAGTCACTCTCCGATTCCCAGCCTCTGTCTTCTTTCTGTTTCCACCCTGCTCCCTTAAGTGCAAGGCACAGTGACCATTCTTTCTCTCCCTCTTGTTCGGGTTCTGTTATTCCAAACACCATTACATAGCTTGTCTTTGTATGTGGCCTGTTCCCTTCCAGCACTGACTTCCTTCCTTCTGTCTGGTCTGACTGTAATTCCTCCCAGTAGCTCCCGCTATGAACTCCTTCCTGTTCGTTCTTCTTGGGGCTTCTTTTCATCTCTCCTCACTCCTTCTTTCAGCGTCTTCCTCCAAGAGATTCCTAGTGAGTCATTTTGCCTCCATTCTCTTCTCTAGGTACACTGTTGCTTTTCCAGTATCCTGCTGTGAGGTGCCTTGCACCCCCTCATTTCAATTTCCATATTTAGCTTGTCATATTCTTCTGCTGAATCTTCTGATACAGGGGCTGAAACATACTGCTCCTCATCTTCTGATACTCGGAGCTCAGTCCCCCTTTCTTCCAATAGTTGCTCCCTTGCAACCTCTCCTTGCTGCTCCAAATCCACACTGACTCCTTCCTCATCAGACATCCTTTCCCCCTGCTGTCGAGTAGGGGAATTTCCCCGGTGTCCCGGCCAAATTTCCTCCATTCACTGGAAATACCACCAACAGCTTAATCTGGTTCAGTTTCAGTTGGTTACCATCTGTATCCCCCGGTCACCCCTGAAAAAGGAACTTCTAGTGTCAGTGGGCTTACCTGGTCAACAAAATTCAATAAATAAAGTATTTCAAGAGTTTGTACCAAAGTATGCCTTAGTTCTGGAGGTTGACATACATGAACTGTGCAGGAAGTAGCACTGTCTGGACTTTGTCTGCCTTGCCCTTCTACAACTAGGAGCAGGGGGCACCGGAATCACCTCCTCAGAAAGATGTGGTTCTGGAGAGTGAGGGGCAGGAGATCTGGAGCCTGCTTCCTGGGGTGTGGCCTGGTCTCCATGGTATGTTGAGTGGGGTGGTGAGCATCCCATAGGACCCTGCATACATGCCTCAGACTTGAGGGGGGGATAATCTACTCATAGTCCTGTACAACTCTATTCAGGCAATTATGTGCCACCCAGGGACATTGTCTATAAGAATGCCCAGTTTCATCACACAAGTTGCATCGAAACAGATTTGGGCAATTCAAACTGATGTGCCCATAGTCCAGACACAAAAAGCACCTGGGCTTATCACAAACTGAGCTTAAATGGGTCCTTTCCCCACATTTACGACATGCTTTTGGCTGTCCCGGGTAAAAGCACAACCCATGGTCTCTATCTATATAAAATCTACTTGGGAGATGGCATATCCCTGTGTGTGTGTTTGTTTGTTTCAATTGAACTTCAACGTTCCACTCCCCTGTCCAGATACAGTCTATGTCCAGAACAGGGGTTGGGCAGCCTAGCACTTCACATCTTTGTCATAACCAATACAGTACATCAACTATGTCAACACCCTCTCTCCTAAAATGTAAAAAAAATAATAATTTTACAAGAGCAAGAGAAAACAGTAGAGGAATTTTCCTGGTGTCCTAGCCAAATCCCCCCATTCACAAAAATACCACCAATCACTTAATCTGGTTTAATTTTGGTTGTTTTCAATCTGTATCTCTCCTCCTTCCCCTTTGGACGAGGCAGAAAATAGACAGAATTGCCTAGCCCTCCTTTCCTGGTCAAAGAAACTAAAACATGTACATCAACCCTCTATTCCCTCTTGCTACAAATAATCAATTAGTCTTTCTTGCAGTGTAGTGTAAATCAAGTTTAGTGTCAAAACTACTTAAGACATATGTTTGAGGGTTTCAAGTGCAATTCTGAATCTCAGTGGGGAGATTACGTACTGTAGGTCTGGGAAAATTGTTTTTCTCTGTCTCCCTTTTTTTCAGCCTTTGCCTAGGCTATAGTAGGCCCTGCTTCAGAGAAACCCTATGAAGGCAACTGTCCCCATAATTCCCTTTTCTCCTTTATCACACATATTAACCCTACTAGACTCAGTGCTCTGTGTTCTTAAGAAACTTGATTTCTCTGCAGTCTTTTTTTAAATAGGAACTTCGGACTTGGAAGAGAACTGCACTAAACCCAAAGTTATTTTTCCAGTAGAAGCTTTTTTTTTTTAAATACTGGTTCCAATTCTGTTATTGTTCCATGTTCACATGGCTGTTGGTAAGCTCTGCAGGTGTTTCTGATTTACACTTTGATAGTAGGCACCATTTGAGAACTGTATGATGTGGTTTGTCTCTCCGCCACTGAGTTCTATAGTAAAACATGGATGCATTGTGCCAACAGTGTAAGAGCTGAGCAAGGACATAAACTACAGCATACTCTTCTATAACACCACTTTCTACCTTGCGCTGGCGTATCGCTGTGCTCCCTCTGTCTGTCTTGCGCTGGTGCAGTGCCACTGCGCCATGTGCAGTATGTGCACCCTCCGTGCCATATTCAACGGTGCTGAGCCATGGCACATCATAGCTGAATATCGCCTGGTCCTGGCCCCAGCGCAGCCCAGTTGCACTGTGCCCAGGCTTGCGCCACCATCCGGCGCAGTCTGAATATCCGGCACTGAATTTATGCCAGTTATGTTTTTACTTTTTTTTTTTCTAGATATTTGTTGTTTTTTCTACTTTCACCTGCTGTTGGTCAACTAAATATTGTAGATAATGAAATAATTACTTCACTGAGTCTTTCAAGATGTATCTGACTCTCCCATGCTAACCGCACAATTGCTGTTTGTGACATCACAGTCTGTTGTCATGGAGAGCACTGTGGTGCAGTATACAAAGGCACCGTGAGGTTAACAGGGGAGAGGTAAATGTTTTTGAATGTTTTCTATACAGACTTTTTTGATGGACTACCAAAATGTGCTGTAAATTTTGGAAAGGAACACAGAAAATGAAAAAACTGTATTCTTTAGTAAATTGTAACAGCTGAAACATCTTATTTACGAAAGCACATGCTGAAGTGCAGATTTGCTCTTTAAATATCAGCTTCTACAGGGAAAAATGACTAACCGGTTCAGTGCAGTCCTACTTTAAAAGATGTGTGTTTTAATGGGGTGATATGCCTGCAAGTGTATCGCAAGCATTTCCCAGTATCCATGAAAACATTTAAAAATATAATAATCGGGTATAATTCAACTTATTTCATTAGGCAGCTACAGGCAGGGCTCGAGCTCTACCGACCCTGTATTGGGGAAATATGTTTGCTTGAATTTGTCTGGGGCGGGAGAACAAATGACCCGACATAGTAGGGAGCCTTTCCACAGAACCGAGATGGAGCAGTATCCTTTTCAATAGAAATTCTCCCTTCTCACTGGCACTTTCTCACAGTTGGGTCCAAGTGGATTGGTTCCGCTTGCTGCAACTTCACCATCAGCTTTGAGACTCGTGGCACTGGAAACTAGCAAGCCCCTGCTGGTGCACTCAGAAGTGTTGTTTCTGTTCTGTTGGTGTAGTGAAAATCTAGACTGAGTAAGAGCTGTATAGTCCAGTGGGAATTCATTGCACTGATTTCATGTATATACTACAGGAGTGGGGTTAAAAATGATGAGATAAAAAAAGCTATCTTAGCTGGTGATATCAAAAATATGTTGTTGTTACTGTTGTCACAATGGATATTTTTAAGGTTACTGTCATTGCAGTGAAATACTGAGCTACTCAAAGATTTGTCATAATGCTTTTGACATCACAATGCCTTGTGCAGCATTGACGCAGCCAACAGTTAAAATCAAAGAAAAACAGCAAAATCTTCAAACCAGCTGCAGATTTCAAAGTTATCTCTTGTACACTAGTGTTGTAAGTATTGAATATACAACAGCCTGATTCAAAATAGGCAATTTATCATACCTTCCTTGTGGCTCTACCAGTCATGAGTTATGGTCCTGCCCCCACATGACAACAGATTGCATATATTAAAATTATGCTTTTGTTTATATCTAGTATTTATTTATTTGTTTCAAAAGTTTCACCAGGAAAGACATACTGAGCTAAGTAGTAGCTCATTTCTAGATTCGTCCTACGAGGAAGGGGAGGCAAAGCATAACAAAGTACAGTATGTACAAAACAGTAAGGGAGCGAATTTTCATCAACAGTTGTTAATTTAACATACATTCATTAGGTCTGGATAAAGCAGAGGATAAGAATTAAGTGCAGCTTGGAGCTATACAGGTGGTGGCAGTAGGGGGATTAGGGCAGGGTTAAGGGGGAGATGGTGGAGGGAATAGTTGAGTGGGGGAGCAGAGGTGGAGCTCAGGTGCATTTGCAGGAGGGAGAGATGAAGTTACAGAGAAGAGAGGAGAGAGAGTGAAGGGAAGAGGCAGAGTGGATGGATAGGGGGAGAGAATTCCATAGTTAAGGGAAGTGGTAGGAGAAAGCAGCCTGACCAGCTGAGGATGAACTTGAAGGGAGTGCTAGGGAGTGAAAGTCAGAGTGGCGAAGGGAGTAGGAGGAAGGGGGAGAGGAGAGGTAGGAAGGGAGAGAGCCTAGCCAGTGTTTAGTAGTAAAGGAGAAGCAGTGAGCGAGGCGCCTGGCTTCAGGGGAGGGAGGGAGGGAGGGAGAGGAGGTGTAGAGGGAGCAATGGTGGGTGCAGGATGGACAGTCCAGTGCAAAGTGGCAGAAGTGATGGAGGGAAACCCAGTCTGGCTAGCATGGACTTGAGAGCAGCACTGTAGACTATGTCCCCATAGTCGAAAATAGGGAGAATCATTTGCTGGAACTGGCTCTGTGAGCCAGCAGGGGGATGCAGCCACAGTTTCTGTATAACGCACCTAATTTTCGGTGCAGCTTTTTGTGGATGTCATCCACATGCTCATAAAAGTGAAGGTGATGGTCAAGCCAAACCCTGAGATACTTGAAAGATGGAACATCCCCATCATGAAGAATCTATTTAGGGTGTGAAATGAAGGGATGGCAGTGAGCCTGGAGAACATGTGCTTAGTTCAAAGGTCATAGAGATTATTTATTGTTTTATTTTTGCATTGAGGGACAGCTGATCAGAGCAGAACCAGTGCTGAATGTTGTTAAAGTCCAGCTGGGGCCTGGTGATCAGATCACAGGTGGAGGAGCCAGAGGCAAACTGTATTGTCTGCGTACTTATGGATGGATGCAGAGTTGCAGGCAGCAGGGAGGTTGTTTGAGAAAATTGAAAATAGAATAGGGCCAAGGACAGATCCTTGGGGGACACCAGTGCTGATAGAGAGTGGGGTGAGGGAACAGGGAATCTCCAGCTTTAACTAGTTGAGTCCTACCCACACGATAGGAGCGGAACCAGTTAGTAGTGGAGACGGAGAGTCTTGTATCAGTTTATATTTTGTGTCAGTTTAATGCATAGCAGCTGTTTTGGCTCTGACTAGATTTTTTTTTTTTTACTTAATGGTAGACAGTTTGTGGAGGTCCCCCTCCCTGGTGTCTTTTGCTGACTGATATCTGATCAAAGAGTGGGGCTCTAGAAAGTAGATTGACTCTGAAAATTGGAAAGTGACTTATCTGTAACTCTTGATCTTCTTATCTCCTGTGTAGAGCCGCACTAAATACCTCTCAACTGTCCCTAAATATGAAAGATGTCCCTCATTTTAGCCCTCAAAATAGCTCTGTCTCTCGTTCATCCTGCGAGGAAAAGATACTGTTCACACAGAGAATGTGCTGTAAATTCAGACTTTAATGCATAAATGTATAATATTCTCAGATTCTAACTCAACAATAAACTTTATACAGGTAAACATAATTCTTTCCACTGTGTTCTGAGCTTGTATCTCCATGTTTGAATATGTGCCCCTCTTTATGAGGATCAGTGTCCCTCATTTTGAGTGTCTGTGTCCCTCCTTTCTGTGATGAAAGGTTGAGAGGTATGCCGTACTCAAGGCCCCTGGAATTCTGCGGTTGCGGAATTTGCCGCAGAATTTGCATCATGCCACAGAATATATATAGTGCCGCAGAATTCATTGTTTTTGGTGAATTTTCATATAAATATACTGTTTTTCCATAGTGTCAGGCTTTCTTTCCCACCTCGTTTATCCTAAAGCTTCTCCTCTATGCTCAGCATATGATGTCATCGATGACATCACATCATATTTAGCCAATGACAGGACTGCATTCTGCCAGAGAAATGAATAAATCGTGCCACAGAAATCAGAAAATGCTGCCACAGAAGTCAAGGAGCCCTGCCGCAGAAATCAGAAAATTCTGCCACAGAACGCCAGGGGCCCTGGCCATACTCATCCTCATCCTCCCTCTGTCCCCTATTATGCCTGGGGCCGTAAATTATGTCAGCTCATGTTTTTCTTATGGCACCCACATAGTGTCTAATGGTTAACAGTTTTCTTCTTTTCCAGGAAATGCCTGACCTATTTTTACTTTTCCTGCTGGTCAGTGGTTACAGTGTTGGCCCCTTTTCCACCTGCTGTTCGGTTTAAGTGGTGACGGTCCAAATATGTATCCTGAGGTTATTCTCTTTGTTTAAGCTTGAGTGGAGTAATACTTGCTGTTTCATCATCTGGGGTTCAGAAAGAAAGGCATTCTGGATCCTCTTTTCTCTCACTTTTTTGTTCTTGATGCATTTAAAGGAAAAGGGGGGAAAAAACAAGGGGAACTGAAATGTGACAGACATGTTTCTAGCTGACACCACTCCTCTACTGTTCTCTTGTTCTTCACTGTTGATAAGTATGGTTGTTATTCTACATGTTTATGCTTGAGTTTTTACTTTTTCTTGCTGATATTTTTAATATTTATCCCACTGCTGGCTCCCCTAGTGGGTCTCCGCTCTAGATTACTCTAGGGTGCCTACCTGTGGGGGTAGGTTGATATTATCATGGTCATCATTTTTATTTAGTTGTTTCCTTTTTGTCTACTAGGTAGGGTGCACTGGACAAACATTTCCTTTTTTCAGGCATGACCTAGAAAATAAGAACACCCGAAGTGGGGCTTGAACCCATGACCTTGATAAGAGTCTCATGCTCTACCAACTGAGCCAGTCAGACTAGTACAGCAGTCTAATAGGTACTGAAACACTGGAGGCTGCCATGCTTACATACAGTGAAGCATGCACAACATTGTGCAGTGGTGCTGTGTCCCCGAGTGTTCTGTTCCATGGGGGTTCTAGCATCTCTGCCCCTAAGACCAATGAGTGTGGCACTGTGTAAGCAATCAGCTTCACCCTCATGGCTTTTGACATCATCACAAACCTCTATTCTGTAAAAATACCTTGTTATACAAGCCCCTCTGCCCCACCCATATTATTCTGTATGTCAAATCCCTCTGCAGCTGACCCCATGCATATACTGTACTAATCTGACTATTTTAAATGGGTTTTTGCTAATGGATGTATGTTGAGACTTTCACCAGAAGAGGGGGCTCCACTACATGAATGAAAGATCGCTGCCTGCTCCTTCAGGAAGATGACGTTTAACTGAAAAATATCTAGCAGCAGATTCTACTCATATCGCTCGACTACCACCCTCACCAGCAAGGTCACCTGGCATTTTTACAACTTGAAATGGCTTTGTTGCATTAAAAAAATGTGCTATTGTGAAATTCTCAAGCAGAAATTCCTGCTACTCTGTTAACAGCAAACTGTATTAACGTAAGAGCAGTAGCTTCCAGTGTCAGAAGCTGGTTTCCTCATCATGAGTTCCTGTTGTCGCAGCCATCCCACATTTGGGTGGCAAAAAGGTTGAGAAGTATCTCTGCTCTTTTGAGGGATGATCATGTCTGTGAAGGTAGATCATAGAAAAATGGTAGTTTCACAACCCTCTTAAGTAATAAGACATGACAAGGTGTGCATTGTGGTGGGATAACAGCACACCTTGGCTGTATTGTGAGGCACGAAGTATCACTGAGTGCTTTCAACCACCCGAGAAGTGCCGTTATCCCACCACAAAATGCACCCTGGAGTGTCTTACTGCTATTATAAAATGGGTCCAAACTTGGGGGGGGGGGCGCACAAAAATAGTAAAATATTTTTTTTAAAGACTGTTCTTTAAAAATGTTCATCCACCTCAGCAAAACAGTCCCAGCACATTCCAGCATTGACATGCCATCTGAAGTTCAAATATTATGCACAGCAAAATACTTTTATTTTAATTAGCCCTTAAACCCTTTATTTCCCCAACCCACCCCCATTTACCTGTTTCCTCACCTTTTTTCCTTCTTCACATTATTTTCTTCCTTTTCTCCAACTTGTTTCTTTTCTACATTCAAGAAATGGAATGTTTACTATGGATGGAATACAAGAATTCAAATCCCTGCTCAGTTCTACTGGTAGAATGCTCACCCCCACAGTCACACAGCAGAAGGCCTCAGATGGAACCAGGGATTTTGTTGTATATGTACCTGGTTTAACAGCAGAGATTTTCCTGCTAAGCAGGTTGGGATAGGAGGGGGATTTTTCATGGTCAGCAAGGAAACACCAGAAATTAAAAGTGTAAGTACTACGATACTTCATTCTTTTTAAATTATGTATATGTGTGTAAGAAGAAAATTATGAGGGCAAATAACATTTAATTATTATTTTTTAAATTTAAGACATTTTTATTTTTTAGGGCCTATTTGAAGGTCTTTACTGAGTAAAGGTGACAGCCATGTTTGTAATGGCAATCAGTGATGTGTAGTTAGTAGTGATTTTAGTGTGAGAGGCTGCTGGATTTTTATCCAGTGCTGTTGTGCTGAGATAAATGCACTGGTAAAGATGGCCCTCAGCCAATCGGGTTTTATGATTTTAAAAACCCATTTTATAATGTATCTCTACATGCTGGAATCAGAATGTTTTTAATAATTATGCAGTTTTAGAGTTCCATCATGGAACAATAAAATACATTGTAAAGCAAAATTGTTTTAGATTAACAAGCTTGGGCTGGCCTGGTGGCAGTGAGAGTTGAGGTGCTGGAAGCCACACCTCATGCCACGCTGGCTACCCAGGTTCAGATGTGGACTCGGGTTGCCGGGGGTGTGGCGGGAAGGGAGGAGGATTGAGCATCCCAGGGACTGCTCTCCTCCTCTGGGGAGGGATATCCGTGGTAGTGCTGACTCTGGCAGTGGCTGGGTAGAGCTGCTTGCAGATTGCTGAAAGGGGCAGCGCAGGTGGACGTCGGATGTGTGACACATGGGAGCGTGTGCTGCAACATCCTTGGCGTCCCTGCATGCTTGCACCATGTGGGTAAGTAATGGGTGAAAAAATGCTAGCTGAATCCTCCGGCGCTCATGATGGTCTGCCGTGGCACTGCACCGGACACTCCAGGAGCTTCTTCTGGCCCTGATCCCTTGATCTTCCGCACCATCGCGATGTTGCTTGTACAGAGGGAGATGGAATGAGGTTGAATTCCCAGGCACGGCACCCGGTGCGGGAGCTGCTAGCAGACTGGCATGGAGAACCAATGAGAACACCCCAAGCCGAGGAGGTAGGCAAGAAAAGTAATTAACAAAAAAAAATAGATTAACAAGCTTATTTTACAATAGAATAATGGATCCATTTGAAAAATGAGAGCCAATAAGGCAAAAGAAAGGCATGTTATCTGTTATGATGGAGTTTAACACTGTCCATAGATATGCTGATGATGTGTTAGATCTGAGGTCGCAGGCCAGTCACCACAGAATCTTGCATTACATTTTTATTTTATTTGTCAACCAGGATTTTCTCATTGAGCAGAGCTCATTTACAGTGAGACCCTGGGGCTGTGGAATAAAGTTATAGAAAAAATCACTACAACAATAATAGACATCATGAAATGGGTAGAAAAAATGTAGACTCCTGATTGACTAAGAGGTACTTTCAGCTGGGCCGTTATTTCAGCACAATGGCCCAGCTGAATGTAGCTCAACAAAAAATATGTTTAAAACATAATCCAGTTTACTAAAAAAGACCCATTTCATAATCGCACTAAGGCATTCTGGGGGGGGGGTTGCATTATGGTGGGCTAACGGCTTTTTTGGGTGGTGAACGCACTCTGCTTTGCCTTGTACTTCAACCCACCCAAGGTAGGCAGTTATCCCACCATAACACACTCCATCATGCCTCACTGCTTAAATAGCATACAGATAGTAAAAATACAGCATTAAAATAAAATATAGGTAGAACAATGCTTTTAAATGACTTACATTCTTTAAGCAACATGACTTGGGCATGAATCCATTACATAACACTATGACTTGTGGCTGTAGATTCCTGGTAATATATATATATTTTTTACTGAGGTTATTATTCGGTAAATTGTGCTTGTTTATGAATTTGTAGTTGCAGTGCTTCTAACAACAGGAGTGTAACTAGTTGCCTTTAACTTTAGCATAATTACTGCGCCTGCTTGATGCAACGGAACTTGATGCATTTCAAATGATGCCCTCTGCTGGTCCGAGCCTCATTCCAACAGTAAGTAGATCTTTAGTTTTTGATTAAGAAAATGGTTGCCCCAAATCATGTTCCACTATGGTTCGATGATTAAGTGTTTCAAAAGTTTACAATTTTGAAGCTGAAGTGTTTAATGTTATTTAGTAGGGTGCTCCTAGTTCTCCCATCATGTTTTTGTATCACTTCATGTCGCCAGTGGGAATAGCTTTCACATGAGTAATATACACCCCAGTCAGGTGCTCACTGGTACAGCTGTGTTTTTTGTTTATTTTACATAAAGCTTTTTCCTTTTGGTTGCTGCAGATGGGCTGTCAGCCCTGTCCCTGCCTCCCCTGTCTGGCACCCACCTCGCCTGGACTCACCTGACCCAAAAACTCTGACAGATTGAAACCCGTGTTGGGGCTGGGAAGGGGAGGGCTGTCCTCCCCCCACCCCACGACTCTCATCCAGTGGTGGGCTGGTGGTCCGGGAGGTGCTGCAGATGGGAAATAGGCAGGCAGGGCTTTGTGTAGCCTGCATCAACCTTTTCCATTTTTCTCCCCTGGTTCCCCTGCCATGGCAGCACGTAAGTGTGTGCACATGGAGGCACACACGCATGCTGCAGAACCACAGCCCCTCCCTTCTATGGCACTGTCCCCAGGCCTCTGCCTGATAGCAGCCAAGAGTTGAGTCAGCATGCCTCCCGACCCTGGGAGAGGAGAGCTGTCTGTAGGATGTTGAATCCCCCGCCTCCCGGCTGACCCCCAGTGACCCAAGCTGGTTCCCAAGCCCAGCTTGCCAGCATGGTAGGAGATAAGGTGCCTAGCACATCAGCCCTACTGGGATGGCAGCTGTAGCATTTCTTTTATTAACATATTATTTATTATAGTGTATGGTGGAACTCTGTTATGCATGGACTTTCATGCCTGGAATATGCTTGCTGTGCTGCAGTAGTGACATCATTATGCTGTTGTACTGCAGTAGTGTTGTCACTACTGCAGCACAACAACTTAGAACGCTGCCGCATTGCTGTTTTCCTCTCTTCAATCGAGCTGGAAGCTGGGTTTTTTTTTGTTTTTTTTTTTAAACTTGAACTTACAGAAAAAGCTGCAGCACACTGAATCAGTAATCTGAGCCAGCCCCCAACCCTCAAGTGCCTCCTCCCCTAGCTCCAGTTCACTGACAGGTACCAGAGTGTCTGAAATAGACAGGCATGGATGCCTATACGCTATAAATGGTAATGGAGCCGACCCACCGGCACAGCGGTTGGAATTCCGCATGTGACACAGATGACCTGGGTTCAGGAATGGACCCAGGAGTCAGAGGGCTGGCCAGAGGAGAAGGCTCAAGCATCTTGTGACTGCTCACCTTCTCCAGGGAGGAAGGGGGGTTCAGCTCCGGTGTGTGCTGGCCCCTGGCAGAGGCTGTCGGTGTGTGCTGGCCCCTGGCAGAGGCTGGAGGCACAGCACTACATCGGGCTTCACTACAAGACAGCGGGACAGATGTCAGCTATAGCCTTGATGTCGGGTAGCATGTCACACACTCGGGGAGAAAAAATGGAAAATGGCCCCAGCCTGGCTGGATGACAGCCATTCTTACTCCCCCCACACTGGTCCCCGGAGTGCACCTCCTCCTCCTCCATCTCCTGTGCGAACCCACCCTATCCCCGCATTCTCCTCCCTTCCTCCCGGTAGGGTTAGTGCCGGACGTCCCGGGTGCGGGGACTCACAGAAACAAGACTGATGGAGAAGGGAGGCAGCGGAGGTGAGATGGAGGGTAAAAGGGAGCTACACAGCCTGAAGGAGTGGTGAGGCTGGAGGCCTGGGGGAGCAAAAAAAAATTTTCAAAAATAAATAAAAGATAATGTATGGGCATCTCATGTATTCTATGACAACCAGGGAACCTCTCGAGCTTCACTCTCGAGGTTCCTGGTTGCCATAAAAACCTCCCTGCAGACACAGGCTTGTTGTATATGGCTGCCCATACATTATCCTCTGTATTATCCCAATGTATAGTATAAAGCACAGAATGCTTGTGTCATGACTGTTACACTGCCTCATCTCCAGCAGTCTTTTGTACCAGTGTGTCAGGAGTAGTAGTACATCTGAGGAACTCCTTATCTGACTTCAAGTTTAAATGTATTTATTTGTTCGGTGGAAATGCCATTACGAAGAAAGTGACATTGTAAACTTCACAGTTTTATTTTTGTAGCTAAGGCTAGCACCTCACAGATTTTAGATTTCTTGCAGTTAGTAGTGGAAAAGGGCTTAGCCTTCAGCATCCTCCAGGAGGAGACTTATCTCTAGGGGCCATATTGGATCTGGACTGGTCCTCTAGGCACTTATTCTAATGTTATTCATTGCCTTTGAAGGGTTAGCCATTCTAGGTATTTGCACTGCTCCCCAGGTTCCCCATGGGTCCTAAATGTGGTTCTTATAGCTCTAGACATCTTTTGAACCCTTATCGTCCATTACCACAGATAACCTCTCCTACCAAGTTTGTTTTTTGATAGCTGTATGTTTCACCAGATGAAACAGTGAGCTTTAGGCTTTCATTTGTAAAGAACCATATCTCACTGACCATAAGGACAAGGTAGTGCTCCAGGCAACCCTCTCTTCAGAAAGTCCCCCTGCTTTCCACGTGACCCAAGCGGGGTGCCTTCATTCCATTTGTCCCATGCAGGCTAATCTAAAAGAAAATGAGTTGCATAAGCTTGATCTTTGTAGGTCGGTCAGAGCAGATCTCCAGAGATCTGTGGAATTCCATCAGTCAGACAATTTATTATGCCTTTTGGGCAGCAAAAAGTGTCAAACAGATTCCAATCCAAGGCCACATTGGCAAGGTGGGTCAGCTCTTATATACAGTAGCAAAGGCTTATGTGGTGGTAAAACTTAAACTGTCAACATTGATCAGAGCACATTCCACCAGAGCTGTGGCAGCCTCCTGGGCCAAATGAGCAGAAGCTTCTCCATCAGTAAAATTGGTATATAGCAACCCTAATCCTCACCCCTGACCCTCGTGACTGATAGTAGGCAAAGAATGTAGTGCTGTATGAGCTGGTGTAGAGCTGATGGAAAGAGACAAGAGGACAAACATACAAACAGTAAGAAGGGGGCAGCGGTACATGGAAAATCATACACACAAATGCCCGCGGTTTGGGTAACAAAGTCCAAGATCGAGTGGCTGTAATGATGGAGGAGGATCTGGACGTAGTGGCCATAACCGAGACATGGCTCACCAGTAATCACAGCTGGGAAGTTAATTTACAAGGTTATGCTGTGTTCAGAAGGGACAGAATAGGCAAGAAGGGTGGCCCAGCACGTCAATGAGAACATCAAAGCAACAGCAAGACAGGGCAGACATGAGGAAGTAGAGGAACTATGAGCCACCCTCAAGACAGGAAAGGGAACAATGATTCGGGCAGGGGTGGTTTACAAACCCGCACCTCACGGGAAGGAAGTTGACAGGATATTGCTAAATAGTATACATGATATGATGACAAAAGGGGAGGTTCTGCTGATGGCAGATTTTAACATGCCTGTTGTGGACTGGTCCGCTCCAACAGGGGCCTCGGCCAGGACCCGAGACATCGTGGGCTCACTATGGGGGCTCAGACAACTAGTACGGGAGCCCACCAGAGACAGGACAGTCCTGGATCTAGTGCTGACCAATGGAGATAGAATCACAGATCTTCAAGTGGAGGGGCACCTAGGGTCCAGTGACCACCACATGGTACAGTTCAAATTCAACAAAGGGATACAGTCAAGTCATGCAAAGGTAAATATCTTAGATTTCAGAAGAGCTGACTTCTGCAAGACGGGGGGGGGGAGTTTTAAACCCTGGAACAGAGAAAGACAGGAGGGGGAGTTGAGGAGCAATGGGTGCATATTAAAGAAGCCATTATTGGGGTCACAGAACAATGTGTTAGGCTGAGAAGCAAAGGGAAGAGGAGGAGGAAACCATGTTGGGTCTCCAAGGCGGTGGCAGCAAAGGTAAGCGCCAAAAGGGTGGCCTTCAGAAAATACAAGGAGACGCAAAGGGATGAAGATAGGGAAGAGTACCAGAATTGTCTCAGAGAGGCAGGAAAAGCTGTAAGGCGAGCAAAGGCGCAAACTTGAGGAAAGACTAGCTCAATTGGTGAACAAAGACGATAAGACATTCTACAGGTACAGATAGTAGGAAAAAGTGCGGGGGGATTACAAACCTCAGAGGAAACAAGGGAGAGAGCGTAAAGGGTGATTGGGGTAAGGCGTAAATCCTAAACAAATATTTCTGCTTAGTCTTCACGGTGGAACGGGAGGGACAGGGACCACAGTTAAACATCTTAGACACTGAAGGGAGGGAGGTGGATACCAGTCCTTTTACAGAAGAGAGGGTGCTAAAAGAGCTTACAAAGCTAAAAGTGGATAAAGCTATGGGTCCAGATGGCATACATCCCAGGATCCTGAAAAAACTAAGGAGGGAACTGGCAGCTCCACTGGTCCTGTTCACTGACTCCCTAAATACAGGTATGGTCCCAGAGGACTGGAGAAGGGCACATGTGGTCCCTTTGCATAAGAGTGACCGCAAAGAGGAGGCAACTCCTTAAGGAACAGATTGTGGAACACCTGGAAACCATAGGGGCACAGGATCTATGGCAACATGGATTCACAGCAGTAAGGTCTTGTCAAATGAATCTGATCGATTTCTTTGACTGGGTGACAAAGGTGGTAGACCAAGGAGGGAGCAGTGGATGTCACCTACCTAGATTTCAGCAAAGCCTTTGATACCATCTCACATAGATGGCTGATCAACAAGATGGGTAGTCTTGGGGTTGGGCTGCAAAGTGGTGAACTGGATTAGTAACTGGCTGAAGGACAGAAGGCAAAGGGCAGTAGTAAATGGAATCTAGTCAGAGGAAATGGAAGTGATCAGTGGGGTACGTCAGGGATCAGTGCTAGGGCCAGTTCTTTCAGTGTCTTCACCAGTGATATTGTGGAGAGGCCTGGAAGGGAAGGCTTGCCTGTTTGCAGTTGACACCAAGATATGCAACAGAGTCGATACTCCAGAGGGAGTGATAAGGATGAGAACAGACCAGAAAAGTTGGAAAGATTGTCTGCGGTGTGGCAACTGAGATTTAACGCAAAGAAATGCAAAATCATGCAGGTGGGGGAGTAGGAACCCAGGAGCTAGCTACAGGACGCTGGGGCTACTGGCAGTCACCAAAGAGGAAAGAGATCTGGAGATCTTTATCACAGATGACTTAAAGGCCACCAAGCAGGCAGCAAAGGTGGTGGGGAAGGCCAGTGAGGTGTTGGGTTGTATAAGAAGGGGTATCACAAGCCGAAGAAGGGAGATACTGGTCCCAATGTACAAAACACTGGTGAGGCCTCATCTGGAGTACTGTGTGCAGTTCTGGAGGCCGCGCCTCCATAAGGACATCGACAGGGTGGAGACGGTGCAGAGGAGAGCAACTGAGATTGTGCAGGGTTTACTGCATAAGACATATGAGGAAAGGTTAAAAGATCTCAATATGTATACACTGGAGGAGAGGAGGGAACGGTGGGGGGGATATGACTGAGACGTTCAAGTACCTTAACAGCATGAATACAGTAAGGTGAAAGGGGAAAACATCTTCCCTCACAAATTCCAGTATAAAAAAAGTACTAGAACAAGAGGACATGACATGAGACTGGAGGGGGGCCATATAAGAGGAAATGTGAGAAAGTTATTTTTCACTGAGAGGGTCGTGAATGCATGGAAATGGCCTGCCCCAGGGAGTGGTGGGAGCATGCACTATGGTGGGATTCAAACATGCATGGGATAGGAATAAGGGAACCATATAGATGGGAAGGAATAGCTAAAGCCAATGTCCAACTACTGTCACCTGCCACCATTACAGGTAGGGCAAACAGGCAGACTGGATGGGCCTGGCAGTCCTTTTCTGCTGACAACTTCTATGTTTCTATGTTAAGAACATGTTTGGAATCGTGCAGTACAGGTCTGGTATTTCATACATATTGTAGATCTGTAATTTCAATACTGTGCTTTGGGATGCATACGTGCAAAGGTTTACTGTACATCCATTATAACCTGTTCCTTACTTGGAACACAATATTGTAAACCCTCCACAAAGCAGCAGAATAGTTACAAATTTTAAACTACTATACACGTTGCGTAGTTGTGAGTTGTCTTGTTTAAGGCGCATACTACACTTAGAAATAGTCAAACCAAGTTGTATGTTTGGGACATGAATACTGCTTTATGTTGGGTCTTGTTGTAGCTGAATAAACTAGCCCCAAGCACAGCCTTGTAGGACTGTGCTGGACCTGCAGCTTGGCCTTGTGTCACCACCATGAAGGGAGAAATCAGTTTGTGAGCTGGTGGTCAGTTCAGCTAGTAGGTTTCAAAATGTGCTAGTCAAGTCAGTGTTTTTAGTGTCCATCACTTTCCACAACTCAACAGTCACAATACCCAGTTAGCTAGTAAGTGTCACAGTGTAAAATAAATTAACTTTTACTAGCCACTGTCCATCTAGCTAACTGATTTGTCCCACGCTAGTCATGCAGGGAGGGGGAAGGGAAGGGACGGGGATTAGGATTGCTTATTCCTGTTTTACTATGTTGACCCTGTATGATGTACCATACCATTCATGTATGACCCTGTACCTGTACACTGTCCTTGGGTCATGAGAGTAGTGAACATGGGGGAGTGGGTGACAGCTAGACGTAAGAACTCTAATAGCACATTTCCAGTTTTTGTGGGCATTGTGTTTGCAGCCATAAAAGTTTATTTCCAGCCTTCATTCAGTTTGTGTTTTGTGCAGTATCAACCCAAATGAGCATTCACGTAGATCTTCCAAGAATCAGTGTTCACCATTAATTCCCACTAGTGGGTCGTAGCTGGAGGTGCTAGGCCCTAGAGGGAGCCAGAACTTTTCAGAGCGCTGATGCTGTGGTAAGCAGTGCACATGCGCAGCACTGCAAGTCAGCTTATTTACCTCAGCATCAGCTCCCAACTGCCTCAGGTTTTTTTCCATCTTTTAGTGCGCATCAGTGACGATCATCACTCACCCGCCAGGAGTCCGAACTTCATGTTTATACAATATCATGCAGTTCTTCTTAGTTTTAATGTTTATTAGAGTTTGTTATTTTTGTGTCAGTTGTAGTTTTTCGTCACAATTTACTGTCTTAATTTTACTGAGTGTCAACGGTCAGCAACTATAGAGGACCGTAGGAAACCTCTAGAGGCAAGAATCTCTGGCAGCAGGGCTGCATCCAGTCCTCTCTTCTCTGGAAGGAAGTTCTGATGACTGGTGGTCCAGTACTCAAGAGGAAAGACAATCCTTCCGTAAGTACAAAAAGAAGCAGTCCTGGTCCCTCACTTGCTCTGCATCGGGGTCCAGGCACTGCTCAACCTCATCCTGTTCCTCTTCCTGCTGGAAGGGGAGGAAACAGCACCAGTCAAGGTCACCCTCTGTGAGGTCTTCCATAAGATATTGGACTTCTTGGAACTTGAGGTCCCAGCTGTCATCACAGACCACACCGGGAACGTCTAGGCCTGGGAAATTGGTGTCTTGGGCCCGGAGACCCCTCCGTCTTTAAGTGAGGGCTCCAGTAGGCAGGCTCTTATGGAAGACTAGGTGCAGCGTCTGGCCGGGGTGGCACTGCTGGTGGTGCCAGTCACTAATCCTTTGGAGTCAGTGGGGCTGGTGCCGCAGGTGGTACCACCAGGCCTGTAAGAGTGTTTACTTGTGCCAACAACCTTTGGGCCCTTGCCAGGAGTGGCACCGCCGACATCTGTCCCACTTGTGGTGTGGCCTTAATGTAGGGTTACATCTTGGGGTACAGGGGCCTTAACATAGGGATATATGTGGAGGGGTACAGGGGCGGTAATATAGAGGGTACATAGGCCTTAATGTAGGAATATATCTGGAGGTACAGGGGCCTTAATATAGGGATATATGTGAGGGGACAGCAGCAGTAATGTATGGTGCACATAGGCCTTAATGTAGCAATATATCTAGGGGGTACAGGGGCCTTAATATAGGGATATATATATGTGTGTGGGGCACAGGGGCAGTAATGTAGGGGGTACATAGGCCTTAATGTCAGGATATATTTGGGGGGGTACAGGGGCCTTAATGTAGGGATATATGTGGGGAGTACAGGGGCCTTAATATAGGGATATATGTGTGGGGTACAGGGGCAGAAATGTAGGGGGTACATAGGCCTTCATGTAGGGATATATCTGGTGGTACAGGGTCCTTAACATAGGGATACATTTGGGGGGTACAGGGACGGTAATATAGGGCATACATAGGCCTTAATGTAGGGATATATCTGGGGGTAGAGGACCTTAATATATGGATATATGGGGGGTACATTGGCAGTAATGTAGGGGGTGCATAGGCCTTAATGTGGGATATACCTCAGGAGTACAGGGGCCTTAATATAGGAATATATGTGGGGGGTACAGGGGTGGTAATGTAGGGACCACATAGGCCTTAATGTAGGATAGTGGCCTTAATATAGATATATGTTGTGGGGCAAGGCGGTAATGCAGGGTATATATACTTAACGAGAAATATAAGTGGGGGGCTAAGAAAATTATTATAGAGTTACATATGGAGGGTACAGGGCGTGTAATGTAGCTGTTACATAGGCCTTAATGTTGGATATATCGGGGGTACAGGGCCTTAATATTGGGATATATGTGGGTAGTACAGAGGCAGTAATGTAGGGACACATAGGCCTTAATGTAGAGATATATCTGTAGGGGTACAGGGCCTTACTATGGGATATATGTGGGGGTACAGGGTCATTAATGTAGGGGGTTTATAGGCCTTAATGTAGGGATACATCTGGGTGGTACTGAGGCCTTCATATATAGCTATGTCACGGGGAACAGGGCAGTATTGTATGGGGCACATAGGGCTTAATGTAGGGATACATCTGTTGGGTACAGGGGCCTTACTATACGGATATATGTGGGGGCACAGGGGTGGGAACGTAGGGGATACATTGGCCTTAATTTAGGGATATATCTGGGGGTACTGGTGCCTTAATATAGGGAAATAAGTTAGAGGAACGGGGCGGTAATGTAGGGAGTACATAGGCCTTAATGTAGGGATATATCTGAGGGGGACGGGGCCTTAATGTAGGGATAAATGTGGTGGTACAGGGGCCTTAATATAGGGATATATGTGGGGGTAAAGGTGCAGTAATGTACATGGCACATAGGCCTTAATGTAGGGACATATCTAGGGGCCTTAAAATAGGGATATGTGTGGGGTCTACAGGGGTGGAAATGTAGGGGTCACAAAAGCCGTAATGTAGGGATACATCTGGGGTGGGTACAGGGGCCTTAATATAGGGATATATGTGGGGGGTATGAGACGCTAATATAGGGGTCACATAGGCTTTAGTGTAGGGATACATCTCGGGGGTAGAGTTGCCTTAATATAGGGATATATGTGGGAGCTACAGGTGTGGTAATGTAGGGGGCACATAGGCCTTAATGTAGGGATACATGGGTGTGTACAGGGCCTTAGTATAGAGATATATGTGGGGGTACAGGGCCGGTAAAGTAGGGGGTGCATAGGCCTTAAGGTAGGGATACATCTGGGGTGTACAGGGGCCTTAATGTAGGGATATATGTAAGCGGTACATTGGGGGTGATATAGGGATATATGTGGGGGTACAGGGGCCTTAATGCAGAGGGTACATAGGCCTTAATGAAGGAATATATCTGGGTGGTACAGAGGCCTTAATATAGAGATATATGTGGGGCAGGGGCAGTAATGTAGGGGTTCATAGGCCTTAATGTAGGGAAATATCTGGGGGGTACAAGGGTCTTAATATCGGATATATGTGGCGTGTTAAAGGGTGTTAATGTAGGTACATAGTGCTTAACGAGGGATATATCTGGGGGTACATTGGCCTTAATGTAGGACATATCTGGGAGTACAGGGGCCTTAATATAGGGATATATTGGGAGTACAGGGTTGGTAATGTAGGGGTACATAGGCCTAATGTAGGGATAT
Source organism: Neoceratodus forsteri (assembly GCA_016271365.2). Lineage (NCBI taxonomy): Eukaryota > Metazoa > Chordata > Ceratodontiformes > Ceratodontidae > Neoceratodus > Neoceratodus forsteri. Next base: position 105,171,548 of record CM057459.1, on the reverse strand, counting down.
ATGTGGGGGGGTACATTGGCCTTAATGTAGGGATATATGTGGGGAGTACAGGGGCCTTAATATAGGGATATATGTGGGGAGTACAGGGGTGGTAATGTAGGGGGTACATAGGCCTTAATGTGGGGATATATCTGAGTGTACAGGACCCTTAATATAGTGATAAATGTAGTGGGTACAGGGGCCCTAATATAGGGATATATGTGGGAGGTACATCGGCCTCATTGTAGGGATATATCTGCGGGATACAGGGGCCTAAATAAGAATATATGGGGTACACAGGGACGCTAATGTACAGGATACATAGGCCTTAATGTAGGGATATATGTGGGGGTACAGGGGCCTTAATATAGGGGTACATAGGCCTTAATGTAGGGATATATGTGGGGAGTACAGGGGACTTAATACAGTCGAACCTCGATTATCCGGACCTCGATTATCTGGATTATTCACTCTTACGGACTAGTGACCTGGTCCTGAAAAAGTTATCCTTCTATCTGTAGCATTGATTTTTGAATTTGATTATCCAGACGATTGATTATCCGGACAAATTTTCTATCCCTGGTAGGTCCAGATAATTGAGGATTGACTGTATAAGGATATATGTCGGGGTACAGGGGCAGTAATGTAGAGTCTACATAGGCCTTAACGTAGGAATATATGTGGGGGGGTACAGGGGCCTTAATACTGTATAAGGATACATGTCGGGGTACAGGGGCAGTAATGTAGAGTCTACATAGGCCTTAACGTAGGAATATATCCGGGGAGTACATGGGCCTTAAAACAGGAATATATGGTGGGGTACAGGGGTGGTAATGTAGGGGGGTACATAGGCCTTAATGTAGGGATGTATCTGGGCAGTATAGGGGTATTAATACAAGGATATATGTATGTATGGGATACAGGGGCGTTAATGTAGGGATATACATAGGCCTTAATGTAAGGATACATCTGGGTAGTACAGGGGCCTTAATATAGGGATATATGTGGGGGGGGGTACAGGTGCAGTAATGTAGGGGGTATATTGGCCTTAATGTAGTGATATATGTAGGGGGTACAGAGGCCTTAATATAGGGATATGTGTGGTGGGTATAGGGATGGTAATGTAGGGTGTACATAGACCTTAACATAGGGATATATCTGGACTGTACAGGGGCCTTAATATAGGGATACATGTGGGGGGGAGAGGGGTGGTAATGTTAGGTACATAGGTCTTAATATAGGGATATATCTGGGGCACAGTGGCCTTAATATAGGGATATATGTGGGGGGTTCAGGGGCCTTAATGTAGGGATATATTTTAGGGGTACAGGGGCCTTAATATCGGGATACATGTTGGGGGTAAGGGGTGGTAATGTTTGGGGTGCATAGGCCTTAATGTAGGGATATATGTGGGGGGTACAGGGGCCTTAATATATAGATATATGTGGAGGGTACAGGGGCAGTAGTTTAGGGGTATATAGACCTTAATGAAGAGATATATCTGGGGGTTACAGGGGCCTTTATATGGGAATATATGTGGGGAGGACAGGGGCAGTAATGTATGGGGTACATAGTCCTTAATGTAGGGTTATATCTGGGGGGTACAGGGGTCTTAATGTAGGGATATATGTGGGGTACAAGGGCTGTAATGTAGGGGTACATAGGCCTTAATGTAGGGATATATCTGGGGGGTTCAGGGCTTTAATAAAGGGATATATGTGTGGAGTACAGGGTGGGAATGTAGGGGGTACATAGGCCTTAATGTAGGGATGTATGTGGGAGCTACGGGGGCCTTAATATTGGGATATATGTGTGGGGGTACAGTTGCGGTAATGCATTGGGTACATAGGCCTTAATGTAGGGATATGTCTTGGTGGTACAGGGGCCTTAATATAGGGATATTTGTGGGGGTACAGTGCCCTTAATATAGTGATATATGTGAGGGTACATAGGTCTTAATGTAGGGATATATCTGGCTGGTACAGGGGCCTTAATATAGTGATATATGTGGGGAGTACAGGGGTAGTAGTGTAGGGGGTACATAGGCCTTAATGTAGAAATATATGTAGGGGTACAGGGGCCTTTTTTGGTCTTTGCAGGCTCTATGAGCTAGGCTGCAGCAGTCGACCCACTCATCCTCTACAATGGGCATGCTTGGCATCTGTTGCCATGTGGCTTTGGCCTGCAGGATTGGGTTAACAGAATTATGCTTAATCAGTCTTTGTATTTTCCCAGCCAGACCTTTAGATTTGGAGAGCCAGAATGCTATCAGTAAGGGGTATGGGAGTGGATTAACCCTTTATTACAAGCCTGGCATCTGCAGTTTTGTTTTTGTCAAGTTGTGTATAAACTACGAAGCCTGGAGCTACTTCCAAGAGTCAGTTTTGAGGATACCAAAGCGGTCTTGAACTTCCTGAAAAGAGAGCAAACTCTGAGTGTTTGGGTCCACCAGATCTCCTGTCTTTCTCATATCCCTTTCCCACCAAGATTTCCAATATATGATCTATGCCAGATTTGTAATGAGGGATTCTGCCATATGGGCCTATACGTTCCAGGATGTGTACATATGTTGGCGAGTTCCCTATTTTCTGAATGGCTGTATGAGTGGCTTTTATAATGAGCCATGTTGAGAACTGTGTAGGGAGAGGCAAGAAGTATGCAGTTAGATGTGCTCCTGCTAAAGCAATAGTTTCAATCTAGACCCAGGCTGGGCAGTCGCTAGGCCTTTCTCCAAACATACTGATTGTTCCTGCAAGAGAGCTTGAGAGTTTAAAATGATGAAAGTCAAGGAGGTTCCATCCACCCCAGTCCCTTTGAGTCCTTAATTTCACCCAGCTAAATCTGGGGCAACCGGGCCCCCAGAGGAAAATCTTGATCATTGTATTAGTTTTTTCAAACCAAATCTTTGGAATTTCTATTGGGAGGTGAGACAGGATGTAATGGATTTTGGGGGCCGCCATCATCTTGATGGCCTCGATCTTGCCTGTTAGGGACATGTTTAGGTTGGCCCATCTATCTATGTCCTGTTTCAATGTTTTTGGTTTTTTTTTATCATTCAATTATTTGTCCTCTCCTCCGGCCGCCGGCACCAGCACCCCCTGAGCAGGTCTGACCCACGACACACTCTCCCCATGCAAGCCTGGCACATGGAGGCCCCCCCCCCCCGGGGACCCGGAAACCTGGGACTTGGGGGCGCCCCTCTCATGTCTGGGGGTGCAGGGCATGGCCATTAGCCACCATGATTGCCCTGCAATTTTCCACCATGTTTTTAACCCCATGGAGCCGGTCGTGCAATGGCGTTGGCCCACTGACATGCTGACGCCCACTGCACTCCAATCCTCGACTGTGCACACCCTCTCAGTGCCCCTGACCTCCACCAGGTGCCACTGCAGAGTGATGCAGTGTCCCTACCCACCCCAGAGGAAGGAGAGCTGTCGTGGGATGCTCGATCCTTCCTCTCCCCTGTCGACCCCACTGACCCGGGTCCATTCCTGAACCTGGGTCACCGGCATGCCGCAATGCCTGGCGTCCAGCGCCTCAACCCTCAGTGCCACTGGGCTGCCTGTTTTAATAAGAGGGTTGAGGCTATGGGACTAAATTTTGAAGGTTGGTTCAGTATCACGGATAGTTGGATACCCAGATATTTAAGACCTACATCAGCCCAAGCGAGGCTGGATGTCATCACTGGGGGGAATCTTATTAAGGGGAGGATTTCACTCTTGGTGGTATTCATGCTTAGGCCTGACAGGGAGGCAAAAGTGGGCATGAGCCCTGTTATTACCTGCAAGCTTTCTCCTACGTTTTCAGTCAGTATAAGGCAGTCATCTGTGTACAGTTTTGTGGCATACACCGAATGCCCCATTCTAATTCCCTTAATGAGTGGGTGGGCCCTCAGAGCCTCTGCCAGGGACTCTATGGCTAGTACAAAGAGGAGGGGAGATGGGGAACAACCCTGTCTCATCCCCATAAAAAGGTGAAATGGCTCAGATAAAACATTGTTTGTTAACAGTCTAGCTATAGGGACTATATATAATGTACGGATCCAACCCCTAAATCCCATCCCCAAATTACCCTGCTCCAGAACTTCGTGCAGGTACTCCCACTCTACTGAGTCAAATGCTTTTTCAAAATCCACTGCTACAGTGGCAGCAGGAGTAGGGAGGCTGCTAGCAGCCTGGATCAGGGAGATCAGGGCTGTCATACAATCCATGCTCGCCCTCCCCTTAATAAACCCCACTTGGGCAGAGTGTGTCACCCCTGATAAAATGTGTTCTAGTCTGGACGCTAGTATTTTGGCCAGGATTTGTGTGTCCGCATTTGTCAGTGATATTGGGTGGTAGTTTGCCGGGTTCACAAGGTTGTTTCCGTCCTTGGGAGGAACTGTTATAATTGCCTCCTGCAGCCCCCGATTTACATTGTCTGGCCTGGCAGCTTCATGATCTCTGTCTCGGCCTCTGATCTCTAGGGATATTTGGGCCCTTCGATCTTCTTTTCTGGTGACCTCTCTGGATTTCTGCCATGCCTCCATCAGAGTCAGATCTTTTTTCAAAGGTGGGGGACCTTCTTGGGTATCCACTGAGGTAGTAGGAAGCACTGGCCAGGCCGGTCTCTTGTACTCCATTTGAGGTTGGCGATGCATGGCGCTGTCATCACAAATGTCGGCTAAGAATTGCATGACCTGCTGGGGGTTATCGAACATCAAGAACTCGCCCTTGTACTGCACCTGGAGCATGGAGGGGTACCAGAGCGAAGCTACAATATTCCTTTTGTACAGCTCTTGTTTTACCCCCCACCACCATAGTCTCTCTGTTTCTTTGATAGCACCTGTGAGTAATCCTGGACTGTTTGAATTCTGTGCCCTTTCCACTGCATGGCACCCTGCTCCCTTGCCATCCACAGATAAAGGTCTTTAACGGAGTACCTGTTAAAGCTGCACAGTATTGGTCATGGACATTCTCCTTCCAGAGGCTTCAGTGCTAGGGATCTGTGCACTCTCTCAAGCTCCGGTTGTGGGGTATCGTTCAGCTGTAGAAGTTCAGGAAGAAAAGATGACAAAAAAATGCAACATATCAGTACCTTCTATTCTACTGGGGACCCCAACAATTCTCAGGTTGTTCCATCGGGATCTAGTCTCCATGTCATCGACTTTTGCAAGGAAGTACTGTATTTGACTATGGTGTTCCCTGAGGTGGCACTGAGGGGTATGAAGTATCTCCTCGTGGACATTCACCGTCTTTTCTGTTCCAGTGACCCTGGTAGTCAGCGCCTGCATCTCCTGAACAGTTTTAGTAGTAGTGTCCTTAAGTTGAGCAGTGTCTATTAAAATCCTGTTTAAGCGATCTGAGATACACTATCATGTTGTCCTTTTCAAGTGCCATGGTGATTAGCCTTGCATACAAGTGCCAGCTGCTCCTGATGCTCTGTTGAACTACTCCACTCCCTGATTGCTGGCCCTGGTTGGAAGTTTATCCTCGAGGTTGGTGCCCAAGTTTTTTACAGGAGGGTAATAAGTTCATTTTTGGTGCTTACCAAGAAAGGATGATCTCAAACAAAAGGGCGTTTCATAGGCTGTGTATTAGTCCATTTTTTTCAGAAAAGGAGCACGAAATGGACTTAGGATGTCATGGATAGTAGATCCTGAGGTCTCTCCTTAGGAATTAAGCTGCCACTATCTTGCCAGGCAAGCTCCACCCCCGCCCCAAATGAAGTTTAAAGATTAATTCCACAAGTCTTGTGCTCAGTTAATCTCACCACCTCACACTGTCCCAACGCTTCAACTACTCACCTTCCTCATTTGGAGTTTTTGTTCATTTGTGATTTGAATGCTGAGGGTTGCGAGTGCCAGCACATAAGGACTGTCTGGATACTTTCTGGGATTGCTTCCCGTTAGCTGAGTGAACCTGCTGCAACTCAAGGTGCAGGTAATAAAACTTTAACTGACCTGGGCACCAGTAGCGCCAGGGATGTTTATTTTTATTTATTTTTTTATTTTTATTTATTTAGTTTTTGTTGACCGGGCACTGGACAAATTCTGCCTATGTTCAGGCACGACCTGGGGGAAAGGGATACAGATGAATGCCAACTGACTTTAAACCAGATTAAGCTGTTGGTGGTATTTTAGTGAATATGGGGAAATTTGGCCAGTGCACTGGGGAAATTTCCCTACTCTTTTCGAGATGTGCCATCCACCTGAACTACAACCAGAACAAGCAGATGAGACCTCGGTTTAACGTCTCATCCGAAAGACGGTACCTCATGAGTGCAGCACCCACTCGTGCTGCACTGCAGTGTCAGTATTGGCATATTAACCCAAGTGCCTGGTGTGGGGCTAGAACCCACAGCCTTCTGATCTCCCGGCCTCAGAGGTGAGTGTGCTACCTGCTGATCAGAGGGGGGACCACTAGCACCAGGGATTGTGTTTGGGACATACATGCTGGTGACCAGAGGGAGGGGGCAATCACTGGTACCAGGGATTATGACTGGGACATACGAGCTGGTGATCATAGGAAGGGACCACTAGCATCAGGGTGTTTACATGGTAGGGGCTGGTGATTGAAGGGGCAGTGCCAGGAACAACACAGAGCAGGGGTCTTCCACCAGCTGCCAACTGGCTAGGTGATTGCATTACCTCCAGCAGCCACTAGGGTTGCATGGATTAAGTTGGGGTTTTGTTAGGTGGTATTTGCACTGCACAAAAAGTACCATGCTGAAACCTTTTGCACTGCACAAAGCCACTGAAAATGGGGTAGCACAGCTATTCTTGGCCAAGCCCCTCCCCTTGCCCACCCATATAAATTATGTTTTGTGCAGGTGCTAACCCTCTTTGCCTGTGCAACATCCCCTTTTGAATATGGGGATCTGGCACAAACCCCAGTTTGCACAGGCAGAGACCTGTTAGCACCCGCACAAATTTTTGAATACCAGGCCCCTGACATTCAGATAATAAAAATGCTCCCTAGTAATTATATATAGAATAATTCATGGGGTGGTGTGTATAACAATAATTTTATATGCAACCGTGGTGTAGGACAGAAGCAACCCGCAACAAGGGTGTGTATAAAATTCATGTTTTACACACAACATGTCTTGTTTTATATATGATTGCTGTTTGCTGTTTTTTCACCCTGGGAGGATTTGATTTTCTATGTAAAAAAAACTCTGGCCACTAGATGGTGCTGCTATACACAGCACACTTTTAGTACTTGTTGGAAGAAGATTCTTGTTGATTCCTCCTTCTGTATGCTTTTATTTTTATGTATTTAGTTTTTTGGGTTTTTTTAAATAATATAATGGGGTCCCAGCAGTTGGAGTGGTTTAGGCAGCAGAGGGTAAAACCCTGCAGTGGGGCTGATGTGCAGCTTAGAGTCACAAAGATATTTTCACTTAAAGTAACTCTTCTTTTGCAATCCAGACTCGGGTGAGAACTGAGAAATTGCATGTATCATGTTTTGTGGCCATTTGGACCAGAGATGTGCTTCATCTGACAGTTGAGTGTGGTTGAGGTGAGGAAAGTAAACAGATTTCAAATGTGGAGTTAGTGGCATGAGATTAAGCACTGTGCGCATATCTACAGTCAGGGAAAGCCAACGCATGTTTGCTGTTATAACAGCGAATTATAACTGGGTTGTGCTATAGGAGAACATAGCATCCTGTATTATATGACTTTTAAGCAGTGTAGTGGCTTACAACATGGACATTGTGATGGCCTGTCCAGTCAGGGGACCTGAGAGCAAGGGCTTGAGGACCTGTAGCAGAAAAGAAACAAGCATTTGTCAATGTCGACTGTTTGTTTGCTGGTATTAGCATTGGAAATGCAGGAGTTAGAGAGATTCAGAATAGGAATGGCAGTGAAGTATTGAACTTCACGCCAACCCCACCTCCACCCTGCAGAGACTGACAGGCATTGGGGTATGTGGTTGGGTCATCGCCCATAACATTCATGCCATTTCACTTCACCCTATTCTGCAGACACTGACACGTGTTGAGGTGTGCCTTGGGGTGTTCGGCTGTACAGTCACCCCATTCAATAAGGACATATGCTGAAATGGGTGCAGTATAGGAGAACGGGGTGAACTCTGTGGCTGAAGAGTTCAAGTCACACCTCGATGCCTGTCACTGGCTGCAGGGTGGTGGGGTGGGGGTGGAATGGCATGAGCATTACAGTTGGCAATCCAAAGGCACACCCCTGAAGTCTATCAGTCTGTACAGGGTTGGATGTTATGGTTAGACACCCTAACACCACGGGCGTTTGTTGGTATTTGCACTACAGATTTTCAACATGGCCTTTTTGTGACCCCACCTCATGAAAGCATTTGGAACTTCTTCTCATGAAGAGTGGCATTGTGATTTTGTTAATGTGTCCCGAACTTTGAGTTCCCACAGCGACCGTGCCATTCTTCGCCAGATGTACGAAAACACAGATCAGGCAGGATGTGAAGAATGACAGCTGTACCATTCATAGGGAAGTGTGAAGAGATGGCAATGTTGAAAATCTGTAGTGAAAATATTAAAAATACTCAAACGTCCGAGCTTATGTGGAAACTGCACAACACATGCGCGTAATACAGTCATTTAGTGGAATTGTTTCATCAAATTTTCAACACAGGCATTTTGTGACCTCTGCTCATGAACAGTGTCACTATGATTTTCCTAATCTGTCCCGAACATTGATTTCCCACCGCGACCACGCTATTCTGCGGCAGATGTGTAAATGCATATTTGGGGTAGGATATGAAAAATGACAGCTGTACTGTTCATAAGGAGGTGTGGAAAAATGCCAATGTTGAATATCTGGAGTGAAAATATTACAGATGTGCATAATTATCAGGGTGTATGGAAACTGCGCAACATATACTCGTAACACAATCATTTCATGGACTTTTGTCACTAAATTTTCAACATAGGCATTTTAGCACCTCTGCTCATGAACAGTGTCACTGTGGTTTGTTTTTAATCTGTAACGAACACTGACTTCCCACAGCGACCACGCTATTCTGCGTCGGAAGTGCGAAAACACATTTTGGTCAGATGTGAAAAATGACAGCTGTACTGTTCATAAGGAGGTGTGGAAAAATGCCAATGTTGAAAATCTAGATGAAAATATTACAAATTATTGAAATTCTGACGTGCATGAGCTCACGCAACTACGCTAGTAAAACAGTCATTTTTTTTGATTTGTTTCACCAAATTTGCAACATAGGCTTTTTGAGAGCCCACCTCATGAACACTGGCACTGTCCTTTCGTTAATCGGTCCCAGAAGGTGAATCCACACAGTGACCACAAAATCACCTTTTGGGACTGAATAATACCATGACAGTGGCTGTATTCATGAGGAGGGGTCCCAGTAACCCCATGTTGAAAATTTGATGCCAAAATTCCCAAAAATGCCTGAGATATGCAAAAAAGTTGAAAAACCCTATTTATACCATTATACAGCTTACCAGCATTTCTTCAGTTCGTGGTTGGCTTTGAAGAGTGCAGACGTGTTCCCGGTCCACCGAAGATCGTCACTCCAGGCTCCTGAGATAAGTATGGGGTGAGGGGGGTGTGGAGAAGTAGGGTGCGCAGTGGGTGGGTGCAGGTTGGGGGAGGGGACAGCGACCAGCCTGGGACCGTTTCCTTTGTTTCAGAGAGAAATAAAAAAAAAAAAAGACATCACGGAAAGTTTTTTTTTCCAGCCTTGCTTTCAGCACACTGGGGTGGACTCCCAGTGTGCCACCTGTCTTTTTTTTTGGGGGGGGGTACTTAAGTGGATGGGGATTGGGCCCCCTGTCAGCAAAGAACAACTGTTTGGGGGGGCATGATGCCGAGGGGGATTGGGCACTCCCTCAGCACACAATAAATGGGGGAGGGGTTACATCATGCTGACTGGAAGTGGGCTCCCCCGTCAGCAAATGAACTGGGTCGGGGGCTGCCAATAGGGGGATTGGCCACCCCCGTTAAGCTTTCATGGGACTGAGAGGCGGCGACAAGCCACCGCCATGTTTCTATTAATTGTTACACTAGGCAAGGTACCGTCCTGCAATGACAGGTCGCTCCCTCATTGCAGTGGAATGGCTGATGCTGCAATGATGAGGCGGACCCTCATTGCAGCTGCGAAAATGTTTCTACTTGGTGGCACTTTTGGAAACCAGTGTCATCAGCACAGAAATTTGCCTCCATCGGTCCACCAGCGCTAAGTCCCCAAATGTAGTGCCTCCATTAGCTGCCACAGTGCCGCACCTCCACAATCCACTTCTCTCCTAAGCTGCCACATAATGTTTCTTGCGCATGTGCGCAAGCAAACATAAAAGTGTAATCTAATGATGGGAGACCTGGCAGGCTGTCATTGACCAAACACATAAAATGTGTATTTTGGGTGTGGCAAAGAGATGCTAGTCCTTTTTGGGGGGAGGGGTGAGATGTGACAGATTCTTCCTTAGAGATTTAAACATATTTTTTATGTTACTGCACACCTTAGGATAGGTTTCTGTGGGTAGAATGCTGCATCCAAAGAGTTGAACTATGCCAGTTATGCTGTGACTTGGGGAGAGATTACCTTAAGCGCTTTTATAATAGCCCTGTGTTGAGGCACTATAATTAACTTCTAATGGGGCCATCTTAAGTAAAAAAGTCATCAGCTCCAATACTAACTTGTAGTGAATAAGGCAGCCTGCAAAAACTGAAGTTAAACTAGGTCTAGTTTAAACACTAATGTACAGCATAATTGTTTTGAGTGATCTAAAGGGCAAACAGCTTTGAGAGATGTAACTTTCCAAAAGCTTCCTCATGGGGAGGAGGCGCGTCCTCACAGGTCGGGCCATTCAACCTCCTGTGTAACACTGGAATGGGTGAACCCTGTTTAAGTCTGACAGAGTAAAGCCCTGTATCCTGGAGTGCACAAATGCCTTAGGTCAGTCAGGCCTAGAGTAGGGAGAAGGAGAGTGCTGCGTGAATGCTGTTTCAACCTGCAACCAAAAGAATCCTTTCTACATTCTCGCATGGAGAGTGAAGCAGTGTGGAAAGACAGACCTAAGTGATAAGAACTAAGAATTTTGTTCGATTTAGTCTTCGTTTCTGTTTGTACCTTTTTCATATAAAATCTGTTTATTTTGATGTTCCTAGCCTGGTCTGTATTTGCCCATTTGTTGTCTGCATATTCTGTACATTCTGTAGGTATTAAATATTTTGTAGTAAATTAATCTGTGACTATGCAGGGTTTTTGTAAAGGTAGAGATAAATAATTTTATTGGCAACTCTGTAGTCTGCACTTAGAACACATACTGAAATTAAAGTGAGATTACTTCTACTACAGGAGCATATTAAGGAGTTCCTGAAGCAAAAAGGAGTTCTGATATCCAGAGTCCTAGTTCCGTATGAGTAAGGGCACAAAGTGGGACAAGAAGATAACATCACAGTGTAAAATTTTTGACAGACTCATGGTCACATTATTTTTTTTTCCTGCTCTGTTTCTCACTGTGCTGCAGGTGGGGATGTATCCCTACTCAGTCCTCCACACACCCCCAACTGGCATCTCCAACAGCTGCCCAAGATGGAGTCCCATAGCTTACCCCCTATGGTGGGGCTCCCAAGGGAGAGACTGAGATTTCACATAGTTACCCAGCGGTGACATCAGTGGATGGGCATTCATGCTTCCATGCATGCCTTGCTGATGTCTGCCCCTGTATTCCCCTGTGTTGCATGGTTTCTGGCTTGGTGGACACCCAACCGCTGCTGGGGTGTCACCCAAATGCCAGGTGCCACTGACCCCCCCAAGGTGGAGAGCTGTTCCTGGGTTGTTCATCCAACCTCCCCCACTGCTGGCTGACCATCTGATGCTCCCAAACTCAGGTCATCAGTGTTGGGAGTGGTGGCTCTACCACTGCGCTGGCAGGCTGGCTATATGGTCACATTGTTGAAGTGAGTTAAACCAGCTGTCAGCCAGGATCTTAGTGACAGCACACTTAATATCTAACCAGCACATTTTCTTTTAGACCCAATTGTATATACGTTTCTCAACAGTATCTGTCATGCTGTGTGAATTTTGCACTGTTCTTTATCCCAGTGTACCCTTTTCTCCCAGAATACATCTGGAAAGTAAATGTTTTCTCAGCTAGGTATGCCTTCCTTGTGAAACATTTCCAACAAATAAGTGAATTAATTAATAACCATCTCATTTTGTGTAAAATGGTTCTTCCAGTACAGGAGATACCTCATCCCCTAATATTTTTTTAAGCAACCCAATAAAAGGCAACATTTGTGATCTTTTGCATCCCCTTTGCCATAAAGATAAATCCCCCCCCCCCCCCAACTTTGCCAGCCAAAGAAACCTCTCCTTTATCACAGCCATAGGTATGTCTAGTTACCTTTTTCTTGTAAATTCTCATTTTGGCCTTTTAGTAATAAGTTAGAATACTATGTTTTTATTGGCCAGTCACAGTAATATCTTAACGTCTGAAGGCTGCAATACCCTCTTATATTGGAGCATATTTTAAAATCTTATATCTAATGGAATTTGTTCTGTTTCATCTAATCTTAATCTGCAAATAAAATCAAAGCCAAGAAAGTGTTACTGAGATTGGAGATCTTTTTGCCAAGGAAAAAGAAGTACACAGATTCATGTTTTCTCCTTAGCTTTGTGTAGACATTTGCTGGCAATGTTTAATCATTCATCACAAAACGTTTTCTATTATGTAAGAACTCTAAATATTATTTTTAAGTTCAGCAAGAAACAGTGAATCCAGCACCATATTAGTTAAGCATATTATTTCCCTAATACAAGTAGAGAGCATTTCTGTATTACTGTCAACTCGTAATTCCTACAACTCATTTATACATAAGGATCTGGGCAATCACCTTGGCATCATAGAGTTGTACTGCATGCACTTCTTGTATCTCCTGCTAAAGATTAATATCCCTGCTAGGGTTCACCTGGCCTTGGCTGCTACTTCATTCAGATGGACAGTCTATGCTTCCTTTTTATTAACAGTTATGTATTAATACTGATAGATCTTAACTTCTTCCAACTTGGATCTTTTTCAAATAAGTAATAAATATTTCTCATTTTCTATGGAGATTAATCCTATTAATATTCCTATCAATTATTGAGGTACTGCTGGCTGAAGCACAAATGGTTTCCAATCTTCACAGAGGCAATAGAATATGATGCAGGTGGTACACTGAAAGTACATCCAGGAAGGGAGAGGTAGCATCGGAGTACATATCAGCACTATAAGGTTTATCTGAATTATATCAGTGTTTATTTATTCAACATATACATCATGTGTAGAAGTATTACAAATCCATAGGTTATAAGTAGATGGCACTAGAATTCCAAACTAATTTTGTACACTTAGGTGCCATCCAGCCTTATGTCAGAAAGGACAGTTCTGTGGATACAGCAGTAAACTGGAGCAGTAGGAGCTTCAGTAAAGTGGTACAGAGCTACGAAATTAGCAGCCTAGTAGTCTATGACTTAGCAGAAGTATCATAATTAAGTGCCAGTTCAACAGTTGCATTGGAACAATATGAATCTCCATAAAGTGTTACACAATAAAATATATCCGAATAATCCATGGTTTAAAGCAACGTTGGTTTCCCATAAAGAGTTTATACTGCTAAATGGTTTCTTTAAACAACTTAAGGTTAGAAATGCTGGCAGTATTTAAATTGTACTTGCTGTTAGTTAAAAGTAGCAGGGGTTTTTGCAATAAATCCTGGTACTCATCAACATACTCACTTCAAGTGCGGAGGTGAACCTCTTTTTTTTTTTTTTTTTTTTGAAATTGCAATTTATTGTTTTTTCCAAAAATACACACATGCAACAAAATACAAGGGATAAAAATTAAACACTATATAAAAACCACGCATAAAGAAAAGTCCACATTAAAAAAAAGGGGAAAGAATTAATAAATTACAACAGGGCTAATACATTTAGAGTGTTAAAATATAAGAGTCTACCATACAAGCCATCCAACCAGCCCGATAAGGCAAACAAGGTACATGCTACTCAGGGCAGGTTTACAGAACTTTAGTTGCCCTAGTCAGGCCTTAAAGTCAATTCACAACTGTGTCCTGTATACACTGCCCTGAAATTAAGTGTGTTATGTTACTTAAGTGATACACAGTCTTTGAAACACCCTTATTGCTGGTTGTAAGCCCAACACTAAGCCATCCCACTCCCTCCCCCCCCACACACACACAGCGTGACAAGGTGATCTTAAGCCAAGTCACATTCATACATTTCACTATTCCAGATTTAAGTTTTCTCTAGCTAAAATTTCTAAGGTTGGGACACCCTCCTGAGTACCTAGGAACTCAAAAAAGGGGAACCATCGGGTTTTATAGACATCAAGTTTTAAGTTTAAATTGGCTGTAAGTCTTTCCATTGTTTTGATTCGATGACAACACTGCAGCCATTGTTTTTCATCTGGAGGTGTCTCCGTAAACCACAACTGTGTAATAGCCTTTTGGGCTGCAGCTATCAAAATCTGGAATAAATAACTGGCTTTAACACCTTTTAGCCCCAGTGGTGGTTCCCCCTAAGAGAAGGAAGCGAGGTTGCTTGGGAACATTTACCTGTAGAATGTCACTCAAGCGGATACTTCTAAGGTTCCAATAGTATTGGAGCTTAATACAGCTCCAAAATATATGTTTATGATATCCCACCATCCCGCAGTCCCTCCAACATTTGTCTGAATAAGATTGCCCAAAATGCTTAGTTATCACAGGCGTTCTGAAAAATCTCGTATTTGCCATCTAAACTCCCTCCATGAGGTCGAAGTGGTAGTCCTGTGTGCCAACCTCCAGATCAGTTCCCATCTTATAGTTCCTTCTTCTATCCCCAACTCCTTCTCCCACAGGGTCTGGATTTTGTACCTGGCATCTGAAACCTCTGATCTACCTGCTGATATAACATTGATATTAGATGTTTTTGTTGCGATGTTCCGTCCATCAACCGGAGGAGAGCCTCACTTAGTGGGACGGCATCCTTGAGTGGATGGGTATCTCCCACCTCTGCAGAGTGGAGGTAATGTCTAATTTGTAAATAGCCATAAAAATCAGAGGTTGGAACCTTAAACTCATGTTGAATCTGGGCAAAGCTCTTGATAGTATCCCCTGCGAATATCTGCGAAAACCGGTTAAGCCCCAAAGCTGCTCAACGTTTAAACAGCCGATTATCCCTTCCCCGCTGGAAATCAACCCTATCAAGTATCCTACCCTGTCTCAAAACTGGAATTTGTAAACTCTTCTCTTTTAATACTTGTGACCATACCTTCACCAAAGTATTAAGCCATGAGTTCACCAACCCCTGGGACACCCCGGAATTGTTTCTGTTAAATAAAATAGAGTCCAAGGTATGTGGCTTTAGTGTTTGGATATCCATTCTAACCCAACTTTGTTTCTCCCCCCCGGGAGGGAAAAGGCTGCCAAATACTGCAGCTGGGCAGCCCTGAAATATTCTTTAAAGTCAGGGACACTGAGCCCACCCTTTCCTTTAGGCTGCTTCTGCAAGGCCCAGCTCAGCTGAGGCTTCCTCCCTGCCCAAATGATCTCCAACCAGAACTGTCTGGGGGGACACAAGGGGACTGCATCAAACAGAAAAAGCATTCTTGGGAGAATATTCATTCTCGCCGATTCAACCCTGCCTGAAATGGTGAGGGGGAGTGCCAACCACCTTACACAATCCCCTCATATCACCCCCAGAAGCCTCCAGTGGTTGAGTTGATATAACTTTCTGAGATCCTTCGGGATGTAAATCCCCAGGTATCTAAAACTGGTGGCGGTCCATTTCAAATTAGTTAGGGCTTTCATCTCGGGGTGGAGGGAAGCCCCAATGGAGATTATTTCTGACTTAGACTCATTTATTTTGAAGCCTGAAACACAACCAAATTCCCCCAGGAGAGACACAGCAGTGGGCAAGGAGACCGGAAGTTCCTTTAGATATAGTAAAGTGTCATCCCCGTATAAGGAAATGCGGTTGTCCACCTCCCCCACCTCGATCCCCACTGTATCTTCATGTGACCGGAATGTCTCTGCCAAAGGCTCCATACTTAGAGCAAACAAGAGGTGTGAAAGAGGGCAGCCCTGCCTGGTCCCCGTTTCGATGGGAAATGGGCAAGAGAGTACTCCATTTAGTCGGACCCTGGCCAACGGATCTTTATATAGTGTATCCACCCATGCTCGGAATCTAGGTTCTATCCCGAATTTAACAAGCACCTCCCCCAGATAGTCCCATTCCAGGCTATCAATGGCCTTTTCAGTGTAGAGCACAATGACCACTGCTGTGTCTCTCCTCCCATTATTTTTACAATACGTCATCACATTAAGTAATCTTCTTACATTGTCATGTAGGTGTCTCCCTGGCATGAAGCCAGCCTGGTCTGAGTGCACCAGTTGTGTCACTACCCCTTGTAGCTGATTTGCTACCATCCTAGCAAAAATCTTAACGTCCAGGTTCAAAAGTGAAATGGGGTGGAAACTATCACACAGGGAAGGATCTTTATCTTGCTTGGGGATAACAGTCACCATGGCCTGGGCACAAGTTTCAGGGGCCTCGAGGGGGTTATGGACCACATTGCAAACTTGTAACAAGAGGGGGATCAACTTGTCTTTAAACTTCTGGTAGTATTCCTCAATAAAGCCATCCGGACCTGGGACCTTATTGTGCTTGAGGGTCTTAATAACCTCCCCTATCTCAGACTGGGAGAAGGGCTGGTCAAGCTCCCTCACCAGTTCCTCTGAGAGTCTAGGCAGTTTAAGCCCGTCTAAGAATTTTTTAATCTTCTCTGGTCGATCTGCACCAGGCCCAGACTCGTATAAGTCCTCATAAAACTTTTTAAAATAATCTGCAATTTGGACTGAGTCTGTGACCACCCGCCCGGGAAGTCTAGGGTCTTTCACCCCGAAATAAACCTATCCACCGCCTGTTTTCTTAACCTGAAAGCTAAGAGTCTGCCTGCCCTATTGCCCCCAACGTAGTACCTTTGTGCTGTGAACCTCAGGGCATTCTCAGTTTTTAGAGATAATTTGTTGCAATTGGTCTCTCGCTAATTTAAGATCTTTTAACAAATTACTTGGGCCCCCATTCTTATGTAAATTTTCCAATTCAGTGATTTTTTTGCTCTGGTTCATCTTGTTGCTGTTGCCTAGCCTTCTTTTGCCGTGATGCATATGAGATCACCTCGCCCCTTACTGCCGTTTTAAGTCCATCCCATAAAAACTTTATCTTGCACACTGACCCCGTGTTTTCTCGAGTATAATTGTCAATTACCTCCCTTATTTTAGATATAAACTCCTTGTCCTTAAGGAACCCAGCGTTTATGCGCCACAAGGATTGCTTATGTCTGGGTCCTAAGTCAAGGGTTAGACTGATCTTTGCGTGATCTGACAAACATATAGGGTATATCTGTTGGTCCTCTATAGATCCAACCCACGCCTTATGCACATAGAACCTGTTGAGACAGGAGTATGAGTCTTGTGGACAGGAATAAAAAGTATAATCTCTGTTAGATGGGTACTTATTCCTCCACGCATCTACTCATCCAGCTTCTGTGCACAAGTGAGCTACAGTCTTGCTCCCTACATTACTGAATCCTTTCCCCTGTCTCCCAGACTGGTCCATCTTTGGATCTAACACGCAGTTCCAATCTCCCCCCATCACCACTTGACCCTCCGGTAAAGAGGCTATAATTCCAAAAACAAACCTGAAGAAATCGGAGTTGGAAGGGGTGGGGCATAAACATTCGCTATGTATAGAGCCCTACCTGCAATTCTGCCAGAAAGGATCACCACTCGTCCCTCCCCATCTGTAAAGGAGCCTGTTCTTGTAAAACCCAATCCCTTCCAAACTAAAATGGCCACTCCTGCTTTTTTCGGGTTTGGATGAGATGAAGCAGTCACTTCGTCCACCCATAAGCGGTGTAATTTACTGTGCTCCACCTCCGAAAGGTGGGTTTCTTGCACTAGAGCAATATCACATTTTGCCCTTTCTAGGTCCTTAAGAATCTTATGCCACCTAGCCGGAGAGCCCAATCCCTTTACATTGAAGGATACCAGTTTGAGTCCCCATATGGTAGCTGAAAAGCAAATTTTTTGCATTTGGTTACCCTTCCCTTTCTTGTGTAGGTTCTCACTCTTCTTCCAGCACCTCTTCTGGTTCTTACAATGGACTGAGGAGGCACACAAGACCCACCGCAACCAAACCACCCTGCCACGCTGTGTTACCTCTTCCCCACAACCTACAACCCCCCCCCTTTTCCCACTTATACTACTAACTACCCATAAACTCTGAATAAGAAAAAGAGGAAAAAAAACAATACTCACTACAAAGTGAACTATGTACATAGGGGCCACTAAAGGCCCACAGCAGAAGGATGCTCCCTCTGCTCAGGAGCATAGTCTGACCACTTGGACCCCCACCTACTTCCATCCCGTGTGAGTGAATAGATAGGTGGTCTCCTGGGGTGAATCCTCAGAAGGAAGGAAGGGAAAAATTCCTTAACGGGGGACAGCACTGTATTACTACAGGCAGACCTCTAATGGGTGACCTTTCCCCTGAGTTGGCTTCCGGTGGAAAGGATAAATCCAGCCCCGAGGCCAGTGGTGAGTCAATTCACCTTGGAATCTCTTTAAAACTGTTGTAAACAAAATCCAGTATTTACCAAATATAACTAAATCAACTTGTGAACTCTGGCCCTTAATGGGCTCCCAACCTTTAAGAATTGATATTCATAGGTCCACAATCACAATAACGCGGATGAGAGAAACAGAGATAGGAACAGGGGCTGAGCCCAAACTCTCCACTCCACAGGGAGAAATGTCCCCATGGGAAGTGGACCCCCTCCCCGAAGCGTCTCAGACTCAGAAAGAATTAAACTTTTCACAGTTCCAGCCCCTTAATTTAAGTCCAGGGCTTTACTGTAACATCTGGTTTTGAGCATTTCACAGCTTCCAGCTCTTCATCTTCAATTTACATGTACTCGCCTCGAGGACAGTCACAAGAACAATTCTTCTCTCAGCATTACCTCAAGTGGACTGGTCGTCTGTATCCTTTTTCAGAAGAATCAGCTCCTTAAGTGCAGTGCGTCAAGCCTGGCCCGCTGGTTGCGGCGCTTCTTGTTGAGCTTTTCCCAACTGTATCCCAGCGTAGCTGCAGCAAAGTTTGTTCCGAAAGTTCTGTTTGGAGGCCTGGGAGATGAATGCCTACCTCCTGCAAGGGTTTGCTGGCATGTAAGAGGGAGTCGTAGAGCTTGCTACCGGATGACCAATGGACAAGAAGTTTCACCGGGTATTGGTTTTCTCTTTTGCATCGTGGCTGGCGGGAAATCATGATCCATATAAACTCTTCTCCTGTCAAGATTAAGATCAAGTTTTAACCAGGCCTTCCTGAGGATCATGTCTTTCACTGGACATCGAGAACTTTAACTAGGATCGACCGCGGAGGAGCCTCTTTCTTCGGTTTTGGGCCCAGCGCCCTGTGCACTCGCTCAAGCTCTAGGGGGTCAGTGTTAGGGATATCTAGCTCCTGGTGGAGCCACGTCTTCTCAAAGTCCATGATATTATCTTGCTTAGCTCCTTCAGGAAATCCAAAAATTCAGTTTTTTTTTCTCCATCCCCTGGACTTTGTGTCTTCTTCCCTCGCAGTCAGCTCCATCTCTCTCCTGGCCAGATACAGTACCGCCTTATTGAGTCACATAGAGTCATCTCTTAGCCCATCAAGGCCCGTTTCCAGATCTTTAGTCCTCCGCTCGAGACGCTTCATCTCCTGCTTGATGTCTTTCACACTGGAATCAATGCGGTGCAGCATTTTGACAATATGTGCTGTCGCATGGCCATCTAAGGAGCTGCCCCTTGATGTAGTGTCCTCCTCTTTTTCACCTGAGCCTGCCGCCGATTCCAGGGCCCTCGATGGGGTTGCGCTGGGTCTGCAGTCATGATCAGTTCTACGTCTGTTGAGTGGCTTAACTTTACTTCTGCCCTGTGATTTCACTGGCTGACTCATTTACGTGTCTAACCTTGTTGAACCAGGTTCAATTTTACTGCGAAAAGACACCGGATTAATTAATTAACTTCACCACTACCACGGAGCTCCGATTCAGGCTTCCATGCGGTTCATAACGTCACCAGAAGTCAGGTGAAACTCTTTATTGAAACAACTCTTCGACTGTAAAACGTTTAATTAATAATTCTGTATTGTAATGTACTGTAACTCCTGCGAAATGAATACTGTTACTGTCCAAACCGAATGAATAGACAGAATTCTGGAAGAACTAGGACCCAGTTTAGAGCATTCATGTTACCGTAACTTCAGACTATTTACTTCAGGCGTGAGAAGATGGCAGTATTCACCTGCTCTTAGTTACATCGTTTGAAGGTTTAGAAAGATGTTTTGTGCTCAGAAAAACTTTCTGTGCTCCATCAGATAAGCTGCACCCAGCATATACTGATGTGGCAGTGTATTCAAACTACAGTAAAGTGCTGCTGATAAACAAAACAAAACATATCATGTGCATGATTCCAAAGCAGTTTCTCATAGGGCATTGTGAGTAGAATAACCCAGTTTATGTTACACAACCCAAATTTGTCTGACCTTTATAATGGAAGCCAAATGTGTGGAGGCAATCTGATTAATTCTGTACTGGCCCTAATAGCAAATCTTAATCCCAGTTTATGGTATGTCACACAAATACCACATTGTTGCCAGGCTAAAGGATGAGAATAGATAACAATACTATATCATACAATGGAAAAGAAAGTTCAGTAATTCTGTTGGCATTTATTCAAGCAATACAGACAGATCAGATGTTTATTTGGGAAATTGACAAGTAATTATGCTAATAGATTGGTACCAATCCGTCTATCTTAGTACACATTCATCAGTAACAGTAATTTTCCTTTTGACTTTAGAGGGAGAGGGCTGCTGGTTTTGTTGAGTAAGTAAGTAAAAATGTATTTAAGCGCCTTTCAGGTTATCAAGGCGCTGTATAATAAAATAAAGTATAAACAAATTTAATAATAAAAATTTAACAATGTGCAGAAAAAGCTTGACAAAACAGGTTTTAAATTCTGATTTAAAATTCACGACGGTCTGGCATTCTCTTAACCGACAAGGTAGAGAATTCCACTGGGTGGGTGCAGCATAAGAAAAAGCACATGCACCAGATGTTTTTAAACGAACCCTGGGAGTCTCTAGCAATCCCTCATTGGCAGATCAGAGTGGGCAGTGGGGACAGTAGGGAATAAGGAGCTCTTGCAGATATTGGGGTCCCTGCTCATGTAGGGCTTTATAGGTTAGCAAGCCAACCTTAAAGGTGATCCTCCACTGTACTGGCAGCCAGTGCAGTTTGCACAGCACAGGCGTAATATGACTAGTCCTGGATGTACCAGTCAAAAGCCTGGCTGCCATGTTCTGCACTAGCTGCAGGCAGCAGATATCAGCCCCCGGAAGCCCTAGGTAGAGGGCATTGCAGTAATCAAGGCGGGTGGTTACGAAGGCATGGACCAGTATAGGAAGGTCAGCCAGGGGGACCAGGTGTTTCACCCAGGTGATATTCCTTAGATGGTAAAAGGAAGACTTAACAACAGTGGGTACCTGAGATTTTAAGGTCAAACCACTGTCAAAAATAACACCCAGGTTACGCACCCGGTCTGAGGTCAAGAGCTGGACATCGTCAAGCCATAGACCCGAAAGATGCCCAGCCCCAAGACCCACCTCCGGATGACCTGGGTCCACAACCAACACCTCAGTCTTGTCAGGATTTAACCTCAGCCAGCTAGTGCTCATCCAATTCTCGATCTCGGCAAGACAGTTGTTTAGCACAGAGACCGCATCATCCCGTCCGGTTGTAAAGGACATATACAGTTGGGTATCATCTGCATAACAGTGAAAACCCAAACTATATTGCCTAATGATATCACCTGATGGCAGCATGTACACTGAAAACAACATGGGTGCCAATATGGAGCCCTGCAGCACCCCACAGGACAGAGAGAAGGCATCAGAGGAATAAATTCCAGTGACAACCCTCTGTGATCTGCCCGTGAGGAAAGATCGAAACCAACTTAGGACTGTAGCAGACATTCCGCAGATTTGCCTCAGGTGTTCCAAAAGCAAACCATGGTCCACAGTGTCAAATGCCACTAAGAGATCAAGAAGGACTAAGATAGTATGAGCCTTTCGATCTCTCGCAATTAGGAGATCATTTAACACCCGAACAAGGGCAGTCTTGGTGCTATATCTCTTCCTAAACCCTGATTGAAGAGCTTCAAAGACATTGTGGATTGTGAGATGATCATCCAGCTGTAATGCAACCACCTTTTCAATAACCTTACCCACAAAGGGTAGGTTAGAGACATGTCTGTAGCTTGCTAGACAGTTTGAATACAAGGAAGGTTTTTTAAGGAGTGGTTGAATGACCACCTCCTTGAGGGGATCAGGAAAGACCTCCTTTTCCAAGGAACACTAGACAATTTCAGCAAGGATCGGGCAGATGACATCTACACAACATACCAATAGTGGCGTAGGACCCGGATCCAAACTACAACTGGTTGGTCGCAAAGTCTGGACAATTCTCACAATGTCCAGGAATTCCAGCCAGCTGAAGTCAGCCCAGACAGAACAGGTGCACGCAACCTCCCGCCATTCTCCGCAATCCCTCATAGAGGGAGCTGGGCCGATCCCCGACCTGATGCTGGCAACCTTATCTGCAAAAAATTGAGCAAGCTCGTCACACTTTATTTGTGAAAAACCTCTTCCAGACTGAAGACAGACTGGATTGCACAGTCTGTCCACAGTCCGAAAGAGCTGAGCTGGTTGATTCTGTACAGCAGAAATCTCCCTGGACAGGAATTTTGCCTTCTTACAGGTGATTTCTGATTGATAGAACTTACAATGTTCCATCAATCTAAGCCTGTCAGCATCAAGGCCAGATTTCCACCAAGCTCTCTCTGGCCTTCGACCCACTCTCCTCAGCTCCTTCAAGGACCCATCAAACCATGGGTTCCTTGGATGCAGAGTGAGTGGGTGAACAGGAACAGGAGCAAATGAGTCCAGAGCATCTCCCACTGCCTTATTATAAGCCAGTACAAGACCATCTGGACTCCTGCTTTCACTCAATAAACCCGATAGGTCCAGCACCACCGATAGGTCTTCTGGGGTAACTCCCCTTAAAGGGCAATACTGGACCATCACCATAGGGGCAGGCCTACTTGGGGGTGCGCCGAAACTGAACCTTATGGTGTGATGGTCTGACCAACTAACTGGTTACACCCCCAAGTTGGTGATCTCCATCCCCAGGAGGAACAAAAGATCCAGAGAGTGACCCCTAATATGGGTAGCAGAGGTGACCACCTGTGTAAGGCCCAGCGTAGTTATAAGCTGGAGGAGGTTATTTCTAAATTGCAAGAGTTCATCGTCAACCCAGACATTGATGTCACCCAGAATTAACCATCTGGGTGACTCCAACGCCACATCGACAATGAAATCCGCAAATCCCTTCAGGAATTCTTCCCCATTACTGGGTGGACGGTAGATGAGGAGTATCGTAACCCTACACCTGCTCCCAGGATACACTCAAAGGATCGAGTGCACCCCACTGGTGCATCCACAAGGCCCAGTTATGCTTTAAACACAATAGCTACACCCCCGCCCCTACGATCCAATCTCGGGCGATGTATCAGTGAGAACCTGGATGGAACAGCAGATGCCAAAATAGGGCCTGCATTCTCATCCAACCAGGTCTCGGTGATGCATGCCAGATTGGATGTCCCAACAAGATCAGCTATAATAGCTGTCTTGTTTCTAATCGATCTGGCACTGCATAACTGTCTCTTTGCTGCTTGCAAGAGCTCATAATTGTATTCATGAGAATCACAACATCGATTAAAGTTGATATAAGGCTTAGTGTATAAAGTTGTAAGCTAGCTCCAGCAGCAGATGAAATCTTGGCACATACACAGCCCAGATAACAACAGTTTATCCATTCTTAGTGACAGTTACATGCATATGATAGTAACAGTTTTTTGGGATACAGCAATGGACACACACCTGAACTTAGAGCCTTCTAGCCCACATCAATTTTACTCCCAGTCTCATTCACCTGCCAAAGACAATATGTTACATGGGGTAGCAGCTTTAGGGAGTATTGTTTGGCAAGAGCTTGCAGTCAATAATGAAACATTTATTGTACCTGGTTTGGTGTGGACTTGGGCATCTTCTGGAAAATGCAAAGTGAACTCCTCTTGGTGGTCAATCAATCAATCAAATCCTTATTTATCCAGGCGATCACTATTGAGCAAGCTCATTTACAAGGTGGACCTGCTGTTGGCAGGGAAAATTATACAGTTACAAATAAATATGCATAATACAAAAGGAACAACATGTTTACAATACTGATAGGAGCAGAGTATTTACATTCCAAGTCACATGTACAAGAAAGATATACATAACACAACCCGAACATAATATGTGTGTGTGTATATATATATATATATATATATATATATATATATATATATACACACACATTCCCACAGGAGCAGGATGTGTATGGATGTCATATACAAACCATAGAAGAAAAAAGAATGATTATTTATATTCCTGTCCAGCAGAAACACGTTACAGGCCTGGATGGAAATTTCTAAGCTATGGAGGGTGCATAACAGTGTATAAGCCTTAGGTAAATGCGGCAGAAGGGGTGGTGAATAAGAGGATGCAGGGGTGCTAAGGGCAAGTACGGCAGAGGAGGGGGGAGTAGTAGTGGCAAGGGCTGATTTAGATAAACAGCTGGGACTAGTGTTGAAGAAGAGAGGAACAATAGTCAAGCTGCTAGGAGCGATAGAAGCAGTTACAGATTTCAGCAAATGTTTTGTCATAGAGGGTCTTAAAGAAGGCAGGACTGACAGGTGAGCTAAGTCTCAATGATTTTTGTATCCTGTTTCAGAGAGTAGGCAGGGCATAGCTTATGGTGGCCCTTCCAAGGCGAGTGTTGACCCTTGGAACATTCAAAGAAATCAGCGATTGACTTCTTAAGCCATAGTTCCTAATAGGACTAAGGGGGAGACAGTCAACAACGTATTGTGGCAGTTTGTTGGTAAGGGCTCGGAGTGTCCATAGGGCTGCATTTTTATATCGCCTGTATTGAAGGGAGGGCCACCCTACGGCTGCGTGTAAAGAGCAGTGATGTGTGGAGTATGGGAGGCCAGTTATAAATCTCAATGCTCTATGATATAATACATCCAGTTTTGCAAGATATGAGGCAGGGCAATGGCCATAGATGAAGTTGGCGTAGTCAATTAAAGAAAGGAACGTAGATTGGACAAGCTGTCTTTTTACGTCTGTGGTCAAGAGGCGTTTAATTCTGAAAAAAGACCAAGCCTCTGCCTCAGTTTTTTCAGCCATTCTTCTGTGTTCCACAAAAGAGAGTTTGTTGTCTAGCCAAATACCAAGGTGTTTGAATTTAGTCACAAATTCAAGATTTTCTCCTAATAAAGTAGAGATTGATGGTAATGGACTAGTGACAGCAGAGTAAGCCCCTGGGCCTGATGGTGAAAAAAGAATGGCCTTGTTTTTTGCATTTAGTAGTAACTTTTGCTAAGGAGCTGGTACTGCAGAGTATTAAAGTCAGCTTGTAACTCGAGCAGGCAGCTTCTGGAGATTCCCAGCTTAAGTAGAGCACCGTGTCGTCAGCAAACAAGTGAATACTGGCATCTTTGATGCCTGCATCCAAGCCGTTGATATAAATGGCAAACAGTAATGGGCCCAGTATGGAGCCCTGGGGGACACCTCTTTTTATCGGTTTAAGTGGAGAAATCTCTCCATCAGCCTTAATTTGTTGCTGTCTGTCAGAAAGGTGGCACTTTGTTGTGGGGGGATGCTCCACTTCGACGTGTGTAGGAGGACCGCTGAAGATTGTTCTTCCTGCAGTCAGCCATAGTTTGGTATCTCAGCGAAATGACATCATTAGATATTGAAGAGATCATGTGAGATTACCTAGGATGTTACAAAGACTATCACTCACTGGTACTAGGGTGTTGAAGGAAATACCACCTCTCTCTCAAGAAATGGCCATGATTCTATACACTAAAATTTTGTGGAGCAAGCATCTCTGCCCCTATGTTACTAGACTGAATGATGACTGTGCAGAATTTGTTCACATTCTTCAATGGCTTCTGAAATGGAGACATTTTCACTGAGAAGGCAGGAGTTCAATTGAACAGGGTCCTAGTTCTTTCAGAGTTCTTTCTATACATTTAGTATGAAAAATAACAGTATCAGTTTAATAGGAGTTACAGTACATTACATAACAGAATTATCGTGTTTTACAGTCAAACAGTTGGTTCAACTCTTTGACTGTAAAACTTTTGATAATTCTGTTTCAAGGTGAAAGCCAGAGCAGGAGTTTGATGAAAAGCACTTGTTAATTCTACAAAAGGTATGCCATTGTTGCCTATGTGTAGGACAAACCAAACTCTTACTAGTAGTTCTTGTGTTGCTTGATTTCCCCCCAAGATACTCTGTCATGCTGTTTGCCTGTGGTGGATACTGGAGTCCAGATGGTAGTGGAGCCTGTTTAGACCACAAGAATTAGCAACAGCCCCATGGAGGGGGGTGAGGAGCATCTCCTGGGGTGTCTACCCTTGATAAAAGGAGTGTCTTTCTCTTTCTGTCTCCCCAAAAGTGTTTGTCTTAAAAATTATTATTGCTGTGATTTCAGCAGGAAACTTCCTCGTTCAAAATTATTTTTTAACTGAATTTTAACCAATTTTAGTTTTGTTTGTTTTTTAAATTAACGTGTGTTTTGTTTTGTCTTGCTTGGTTTTGTTCTGTTTGAGTTTTTTAGTTTTTAAGTTTATAGCTCATAGTTTATAGTTTGAAGGAAAATCTCTGTATTTTATATTTTGCACCTCTCAGCGAATGAGTATCACGTGATCCCTTCTTTAAAGAGCTTGCGTGGCATTCTTGTAGTTAGATCAGCTCCGGACGCCACAGAAATAACACGGTGATATTACTGATTTAACCATGCTGGAGGTTAATAGAGAGCTAGGAGATAATTTCCTGGAGATTTTATACTCTGTGAGAAGACTTCATTGTGTTTTGAATATTCTCACAGTATAGAAGTGGAAAGCTTTCTTTTTTGGAAAGTAAGTTCATTTTAGATACCATATTTTGGATCAGTTTGTAAAAAGCTTTGCTTCGTTCCTTTGTACTGCTTCATATTGCATTGCTTTGCACCAGTTTGTTTTGTTCACACTTTGATTAATTAATGTTAAATGTGAAGTAGAGTACGGAATATCAGTTTATGTTTGTACATCCCTCTTTCATTATTTTTGCAGTGTATCAATGCCATGGCCTGAGAGTGAGCTCAAACAGAGAAAGATTTTTCTGTGAGAAGGAAAGATGCAGTTCTTCAGTTCATTTACTGGATATAGAATGCAGCTCTTCAGTTCATTTACTGGACATAGAATACAGCTCTGGTGAAGTAGACATTATGAGGTATTTACTACCAACTTCACAGGAACTTTATTGCTGCTTCTTACAGAGATTAACTGCTTCTTGAGAACAAATGTGTGTTAAAGTGTCAAAGTGTGTTAAAAGTAATACTGAAGTTTGCTTGGAAGCTCCAGGAAGAAAAAATAAGTTATAAAATTCATATTTAGACCTGGACTGTTTGAATGTTCAACTATTTTATCAAAAACCAAAAAAGGTTATTTTTGGAGTCTTTCGTATCTTTTAATTTTTTTTTTATGTATATCACATTTTTCCCTCCTCTGTGCGGAGCGGGCCCCAGCAACCACCGGCCACCAGCACCCGCACCCCTGGACCAGGTCTGGCATGTGAATTTATATGCCCAATCTACACAGGCTGGCCATCAAGCAGAACCTCCCTTAGGGACCTGTGCCAAACCTGGTTGACCATGCCTCTTGTGTCCGGGGGTGCAGGGCTCGGCCATTAGCCACTGCAGTTGCCCCACAATATTCCGCCATTTTTTTTAACTCCTGTGGGAGCCGGACGTGGAATGGCATCAGATGCACCTACAAGCAGACGCCCACCACCCTCGCTCCATTGTTATGCCCACAGCTGGCAGTGCAACTAGCTTCCGCTAGGTGCTGCTGCATGGTGCATGTCCCGTACCCACCCCAGAGGAAGGAGAGCAGTTGTGGGATGCTCAATACTTCCTCTCCCCTGCCAGTCCCCAGCTGCCTAAGTCCTTTCCTGAACCTGGGTCACCAGTGTGGCATCCAGCATCTCAACCCTCAGCACCACTGGGCCGGTGAGACTTTTGTATCTTTTTAAAGCAATATTGTGTGTGTTCATGTTTCACTCTCACATTATAGTATAGTGTAATAGTTTCAGCTGGATTAAGGAAGCCTGCAATTTTACACTCAATTTACCACATGGTGAGGAGGGAGTTGGCATATTAAATGTTTTTAACCTTCAAGCGCTGAATTTGAGTGGAATTTCACTTAAGTACTTAGGTGCTTAGATGTGTGTTAAAGCACTTAGTTTCTGGGTTATTAGGACCTTTAGGATTTTTTAACCGTACTGTTTATTATAATGATAACCTATTTACTCAGTACTTATTTAGTACTGCTGTAATAAAAGTGGGAATAGACGTGAGGATAGGAAATAATGATATCCCCCTTCAATTAGTCTATCTATACTGCTTTAGTAATTGTCTAGTAATTGATTAGCATTAAATTTACACATTTTAGCTTAAGAAACAATTAATCATTGACTGTTTTAGTTTTCTAGCTATTATATAATCGATCGATTATTGATCAATTAAGTCATTAAGTCATTTGGATTGGATTATTCAGGTTACCCTGATTACAAAATGAATACTAGAAGTGGTAAAACAGTGCTACCTAGCCTGAAAAGGCCTAATAGTAGCATCCTTAAGGATGAAATTCAAATTACTACTTCAATGCCTATACAAATAAAAAAAAAAACAGCAATATATGGTGAAGTAGTAAAAAAAAAATCTCACCACCAAAATTGGAAAAAAAGGTGTGTGATATGAAAATTGAACCTAATTTGGAAGGAGAAATAAGAAGAAATGAAGAAGATGAGGTGGTTAAAAATGTTGAAAGTGAACACCTCCCAAAGAGGAAGTGGCAAAGGGGGAATAAAAGGTCAAATTTTTCACATGACATCAATCAAAAAGATATTTTGCAAAAGGATATCACAGACTTTTTTGTATTAAAGATGCCCACAGGAATGCTTCCTTAAAGATAACAAATACTTCTGAAATTATGGAAAGAGCTGAAGTAAGGACATTGAAGAAAACTGAGTCTATTTTGAATAAGACTTTGGATACTAGTGAGCCTGACTCACATGGCATAATTCATGAAACCAAATTAGAATTATTTAACTCTCTGGAAATTTCGAGTAATCTTTCTAACTTACTTTCTAATGAACAATATATGGATGACTTGTCCATTCTAGCAGGTTCTCCCAATACAGTTTTTAAAAAATTGGATAATGAGGTCGAACAAATTGAACTTAAAGCTGATTTTCTGACTCAATGTCCTAGCAGTTTATCTAAGTATACAATAAAAGCCCTCACCCACCCAGTTATGGCCAACATAGTAATGGTCAAAGCTCTTAATGATTTAACAGAGAAAATTGATGGTTTAACAAAACTTTTCCTTAATAGCATAGATGAGTTAGAAGAAAAAATAGATTAATTGGTACAGCAAATACCAGAGCAAAAATTGACATTTTGTACTATTCATATTCCAGAGTCCCCTAAGGGAAAAGGCTCCAAGAAAGCTATATTCACTAAACAAAATAAAGAAAAGAAAAAGGAAAAAAATAATAAGAAAACAGTAGGAGCTATTGATAATGACAGAAAAACTCGAGGGACTAATCTCACAAGAGTAAAATAAGTTAAACAACTGCATATAGAACCTGTTATTAACAACAAACCAAAAGTCAGTAAACCTGTTAAAAAATATAGTCCAGGTTGAGTTGTCAAGCAACATGCCTCAGGTTCCTGCAGGGATACTTAAGGAACATTTATGCAAAAGTAAGCAAGAACAAAAAAATTACAACTGCATTAGAGAGTAATAATGAGAGTATAAACATGTTAGGAAAGGAAGTTGTACTTAGAAGGTATTTTTCCAAAACCCAATGAATCTGTTAACTCATTAAAGGAACTCATGATATATCTTTTTGGTGCAGAACTTTCTATAGCACAAGCCTCTAACAGAATTATAAAAGTTTTCAGAGACGCAAATGAGGAGTCACAGCCAGTGTATGTACTACTGACTGACATGGAAATTGCTAAAGAAGCCTTGGCTACTCATAGTAGATTGAGATATCTAAAATTGGATATTCTTCCCCCTGTTTCTTGGAAAACCATTATTAAAAATACCTCACATTCATTGGCTAATGTGGCATTATTAGGTAATGAGAACTTTATTAACATCTTGCCCTCATTAAAATGGAAATTTGATGAAGGCAGGCAATCAACTTCAATAAAATGTAAGGAAAGTGATAGAATACTTTCAATTTTTGGAATTACCCACTGTCCAGATGAAAATGAGAGCTCTTTAACTACATTAGTTCTGACAATTTTGTTGTCATGTTGTGCAAGAAATTGTGATACGGAAAATATAAAAGAGTAGAATGTTCATTTTGTCCCCGATGGTGGCTCTGAAATAAACATATTTTGTTCTACTTTAGATATTTTCCAACAATTGAAAGTAAATGCAAACAAATTGGATCAGGCTGGGATCCTTACGATTGATATGAATGGCTTAAAGGGTCTCAAATCCAACAATAATCTGTCAGTCTTCCAGGAATTACTAAGGCAGGGGCCTTTGCAGCTGAATGAGGAAAATAATATCACTGGAAACAGGGGAGGTACCCAAAGACTGGAGGACAGCAGATGTAGTCCCCTTATACAAAAGTGGGAACAAAGAGGAAGCAGGGAACTACAGACCATTCAGCCTCATCTCGGTAGTGGGGAAGATCATGGAAGCACTACTGAAGGAAAGACTGGTAGAATGTCTGGTTGTCAATGGACTACAGGACCCAAGGCAGCATGGTTTCACCAGGGGGAGGTCATGTCAGACCAACCTCGTTGAATTTTTTGGCTGGGTGACTAGTGAGGTGGATCAGGGGAGGGCAGTGGACATGGCCTATCTGGACTTCAGCAAGGCCTTTGACACTGTGCCACATAGAAGACTATTACAGAAACTGGGGAATATGGGTGTGGGCAGGACAGTAGTGTGGTGGGTAGGTAACTGGCTGGGTGGCAGGACACAGAGGTGGTGGTAAATGGCTGTCACTCCACAGAGGAAGAGTGACCAGTGGGATACCACAGGGATCAGTGCTGGGACGGTCCTATTCAACATCTTCATCAGTGACATTGCCCAGGACCTAGAAGGCAGAATTTCACTGTTACTGATGACACAAGCTCTGTAACAGAGTAGACACACCAGAGGGTGTAGACAGAATGAGAAGGACCTGCAGAAACTTGAAGAATGGTCAGGGGTTTGGCAGTTGAAATTCAATGCAAGGAAGTGCAAGATAATGCATATGGGCACAAAAACCCTGGCACAGTATATCAGTTGGGGGGTGAGGATATAGCATGCACCAAGCAGGAAAGGGATCTTGGGGTTATCATTTCTGATGACCTCAAGGTAGGGAAACCGTGTGACAAGGCAGCAGATAAAGCAAATAGGATGCTGGGATGTATAGGCAGGGGCATCACCAGCAGGAAAAGGGAGGTCATAATTCCGCTATACAAGACACTAGTGAGGCCCCACCTGGAGTACAGTGTACAGTTCTGGAGACCATACCTACGTAAGGACATAGACAGGGTAGAGAAGGTTCAGAGGAGGGCAACAAAGATGGTGCATGGATTGCATCACAAGTCCTATGAAGACAGGCTGAAGGAACTGAACATGTACTCCCTGGAGGAGAGGAGGAGAGAGGGATATGATAGAGACATACAAGTATCTTACAGGGAGGAACAGGGTGCAGGAATACACTATTTTTAAGCGAAAAAGATGTTCCAGGACTAGAGGGCATGGGATGAAGTTGGAGGGAGGGC
Source organism: Neoceratodus forsteri (assembly GCA_016271365.2). Lineage (NCBI taxonomy): Eukaryota > Metazoa > Chordata > Ceratodontiformes > Ceratodontidae > Neoceratodus > Neoceratodus forsteri. The sequence continues at coordinate 105,139,526 of CM057459.1, read as the reverse complement.
GATTCAGAGGAAACGTGAGGAAGAATTTCTTCACAGAACGAGTGGTGGACAAGTGGAACACCCTGCCAGAGGAAGTGGTGGGGGCTGAAACAATCACGGGATTTAAGAATGCATGGGATAGACATAAAGGAATTCTGGAGGTCAGGGGTAAGGGGCAACAGACTTCTAGAAAAACATAAACTGAACCTACAAGCTCAAATGGGCAGACTGGGTGGGCCATAGGCCCTTATCTGCCGACACTGTCTATGTATCTATGTATCTATAATTCTGTGACTATTGAATGTATAGGATCCAATTTCATTTCATGGAATGTAGCAGGTCTTTTAGGAAAAATGAATAATATGGAATGGCATAAATTTATTACAGGTCATGACATAGTTTTATTTCAGGAAACCTGGGTATTGATCCCATTGATATAAATGGATTTATCTTGATTTGTTCACCTGCAACCAAAAATAAGAAATTTGGGAGATTTATTGGGGGAATTTGCAATTTATTTAAAGATTAAAAAGGAGATTTCCCTTTTGGAAAAAATAAAAATTACTCCCAATTACATTATTATTAATGTTCTTTTTGGAAAATTCCGTTTTTTTGATTATCAATGTATATATTACTCCAAATGATAAAACATCACATGATGTCTGGGCTAATTAAAGATGTGACATTGACTATGTCACAAAAACATTCCCATATAGTAATATTTTGATTGCAGGTGACTTCAATGCTAGAATTTCAAGCTATGATAATTTACAGATTTTAGGGACAGAAATTATTTTTGGAAATATTAGACCCAGGCATAGCAAAGATACTAAGAAGAATAAACAGGAGAAACATTTAAAGAAACTAATAGAGGAATATGCTTTATTGATTTTGAATAGATGGGTGCAAGGTGATGAAGATGGTAACACCACGGGCAGGATTCACAAAAGGGATGCGTCCAGCGCATCCGAGATGCACCAGGGCATCCCCAAAATGTGCCCAAGGGTGAGTTCAGGCAGGCGACTATGTGCGCTGAGTGCAACCCCGCGCCGCAAACCACCTGTAATGATATGTGCATCTGTAGGGGGCTGGGGGCTGCCCATACATACTGGGCGCAGCCTCATTCACAGCCTAAACCTGTGGCACAACTCCGGGGCAAGTCCAGGGTTGCGCCACAGAAAGATAAGTGTTGGATTTTTGACGTAAGTCTAGGGCCACCTACAGGCTGGCCGCCGCACTGCGGGCAGCAGCATGGGCGCCCAACCACCCTGGCAGCCCAGTGAGTCCCCCCCAAGCCCCATGCCCCCTACACTGCTGCCCGGCAGTGGTACTGGAACATCCCCCCCAATCCCCCATACAGGGCCGCACCTGGCGGCAGTAGTAGTAGTGGTGGTGGTGGTGATGACCCCCCACCCAGCGCCTGCCGCGATCCATTTCGCTGACGGCAGCACTGAATATGACAGAAACCCCCAGTCCCAAGCCTCAGTATGGCTGCCTTCCGTGGCAGATGTGCAGAACAACCCCCATGACCCCACCACCTCTTCCCCTCCTCAGCAAGGACTGCTGTCATTGGAGTAGCACAACCCACCCGCATACCACCACGGCCACCCACTGAGGCTGTCTACGAATGACAGCTATCACACAGCCCGAAGCACTGCAGGCTGTGTGATAGCTGTCATTCACAGACAGCTCAGTCGGCGGCGGCGTGGTGTATGCTGGTGGAGCTGCCCGCCCGCACAGTGGGTCCTTGCTGGGGTGAGGGAGAGCTGGTTGTGTGTGCATGGGGTGTCTGCACGCCTGCCACAGGTGGCGGCTGTGCTTGGGGCTGGGGGTTCAGGATGCATTCCAGCGCCGCCAAGCCGCATCGAACGGCACTCGGGGTCATCACCACTACTACTGCCACTGTGAGTGACTCTATATGGGGATTGGGGGTGTAGTTGCTACTGCCACCATGTGCGGGCGCCTACAGGGGCTTGGGGTGGGGGATCCGGCATAAAATGCCGCCTGAGCGGCATGGCTTGGGCTGGGGTCAGGTGGGGGTGGGGCGGTGGTTGCGCTGGGCACATTCTGCTGGGGATTCCCAGCTGGCGATATGCAAATGGGACCATAATGACATGCAAATGGCCCCATTGCACTATCCATGTCTAATGGCCTCATTTGCATGCCCCTGACTGTGAATGGCGTTTTTGGGCGCAGGGCATCCTGAGATGTCCTGCCCCAATGGACTCACTGCCTGTCATAGGGGATGCTCCAGAGCAGCCTGGGATGCTCTGGGGCATCCTCGGCTGAGCGCACCGGTGCTATTCACAGAGGGGATGCGCTGGGGGCATCTCCCTGTGCCTCCTCTGTGAATAGCCCATTTTGCACCCAGTGCATCTCCCCTGCATCGGGGCAGTCGAGTTGCGACGGGCACATCTCCTTTGTAAATTCTGCCCCACCTGTTTTTCTCAAAATGGACAGAGCACTATAGATTGTATTTTATGTAATCCAGACATTTATAATCTGTTCACTAATCTTGAAATAAATATGAGACCAGAAAGTGACCATGCTTCACTTTCTCTGAAGGTTATACCAGCAGGGGAGACTTCTCTGTCTACAGATGTGATTGCTCCGTTGGCTGAATTATATAGTCAGGGGAAAAATATATTGAAAAGAGGTTTGATTAAAAATAACCAAGTAAAATAAACAATGGTTAATTGGAACAAAGATCAAAAACAGTCAAATATTATTTCAGCCAATTCTACAAAGGTTATGGAACAAAAGTTTGATTTATTAACTGAAAATATAAAATCATTAATATATGCAAAACCTAGCTTTAACTCGCAAGATAATAATGGATGGTTTAATGAGGAATGCAGAAAGACTAAAAAGAATCTGAATATCTTAATTAAATGGACTAAAAGATATCCATCAAAGGAAAATGTTGCTAATTTGAATACAACTAGGAAACAATATAATAAATGGCTTGAGGAGAAAAAGTAGAATATCAACAAAAGCAATGGACAGAAATGTTTGAAGTGATACAGGGGAAAGATACTAGAAAGTTTTGGAGAATGGTTGCAAAAGGGATGAATGATTACCATCTGTCTTTATTAGTATATATCCATGAGGAACAATGGATTGATCATTATAAATCCATTTTTGCTAAATTTGACATTACAGATCAAGGTTTAGAAATTATCAAGGCACTAAGGTATTCCTCTAATACTGTACTTAAATTTACAGAAATAGAAGTGGAAGAGGCCGTTTCTAGATTAAAAAAATAATAAGGCCCCAGGCCCAGATGGCTTGCCTCCTGAGATCTATAAAGAATATATGGATTCTTGGATTCCACTATTAACATGCTACTTTAATTTAACACATAAATATGTACCTGCCTCTTGGACTTCTAATATTGTTGTGCCACTGCATAAAAAAGGATTTGTTTACGATCCATCAAACTTCTGTCCCATTAGTCTGTTAAGCATTTGCTCTAAAGTCTTTGCAAGATTACTTTTGAATAATCTCTGTAGTTGGACAGATGAATATTCCATTATTTCCCCATATCAGGCAGGCATTCAACAAGGATTTTCCACTATTGATAATATATTTGTGTTTAGCCACATAATTGAAAAGTATATACACATGAGGAAAATGAAACGTTTTAACTTTATGTTGATTTTTCATCGGCATTTGATTCCATAAATAGAATTAAGTATTGGAAGATATTAATTGAAATAGATATTGATCACACCCTGCTGCTGCTGATCTGTTTATTATACACTAAGGGCTGGATATTCAGATCACTTGCACAAGGCACAATAGAAATGCGCCTGCACAAGTGCGAAAATGTGCCAGCGAGCGATATTCAAAGGGAGCACCGGTGCAGTGCAAAAGCCATTGCGCCAATGCGCAACCATAATGCATGCAGCACAAGTGCAGGGGGCATGCCAATGAATAAGTGGTGCAACGGCATATTCAACTGGAGAACAGTGCGCAAGTCAGGAGCAAACCCCAGGATGCACCTGGCAGACTTAAGCCAATAAATATAGGAACAAACACACAGACAGCAGATGTACAACACAGAGCACAGTGAGAGAGTGGGAAGAGAGAGAGAGAGTACTGGAGCATGAGAGGGAGAGAGAGTGACACAGACTGATGGATGGACAGACAGAGTGAGTGTGGCCCCCAGGGAGACCCAGTGACTAGGAAATGGATAGTGGCCCATTCCTGATGGACACCGTAATGAGGGGAGTGAGGAGGCAGGAAGAACAGCGGCATGGCCGACAAAGAGCCCATCGGCGGTATGCCCGACACAGGTGGTACCATGCCAGGATCACATATGAGAACTTCAGTGACACAGAGATAGTGGGCCGGTACTGCCTGAACAGGGCAGTTCTGAGGCAGCTCTGTGAGCTGTGCAGTGATGAGATGCAGACACCCATCAGACGGAGCCATGCCATGACAGTGGAGACGAAGGTGACAGCCTTGATGTGCCTGCTCACCATGGGAACCAGCCAGAGACCAATGGGTGATACCACGGGTATCACCTTGTTGGCCACGTCCCACCTCCTCACCCAGTTCCTCAACACTCTACTGCCACATGCTTCAGAGTACATCCATTTCCCCAGCACACAGGCAGAGCATACAACAAAATGCAGGAGTTCCACAGGGTGGCATGCATGCCAGACGTGATGGAGGCACTAGACTGCACCCACGGCATCCGCACACCACCTGGCTCAGAGGGCGTGGTATACTACAACTGCAAGAGATACACATCCATCAACTGCCAGGTGGTGTGTGATGCCATGGGGTGCATCATCAATGTCTGTGCCACACACCCCGGGAGTGCACATGATGCCTTCATATGACACAGCTCTGCACTGTGCCAACGGTTTGAGTGGGGAGACGTCCCCACGAACCACCTCATCAGTGAGTAGGACGTGTGCCGGGGCAGCCAAGAGGCACGGCCATAGGGGTATGTGAGGGAGGAAGGGGCAGGTACAGAGGTGTGTGGTGGCTGAGGGGGCGGGTGTCAGCACAGCACAATGCAGGGCTAACCATATCTTTCCCCACACAGGCAACAATGCATACCCACTGAGGCCATGGCTGCTCACCCCCTACCGGTGACCATCGTCCACCACAGAGGAGAGATACAACGAGGCTCACGCCAGCAAGCGCAACATCATTGAGTGTGTCTTTGGCATGTTAAAGATGCGATTCCATTGCCTAGACAGATCAGGCGGTGCCCTACAATACAGCCCATCGAAAGCCTGTGGCATATTCCTGGCCCACTGCATCCTGCACAACATGGCCATTGACCATGGAATAGTTGTCGAGGCCGATGAGAGTGACAGTAGCAGGGACGATGGTGGAGAAGGTCTGGAGGGTGGCGGGCAGGCATGTCCCAGAAGGAGGGACCCCAGCCTGGTGCAGGAGGCATGCTGGCACTGGGACATGTTGGCAAGGGAGCACTATGGACAACGAAGGTGAGTGAGCACTATGGACAACAAAGGTGAGTACACAGTCACATGGGCATGACCCACACAGCAATGCATACACCACAGGGGATGGGATGTGCACAGCGGTACGCATGCATGGCCGGGGGAGTACGACAGACATGGTGGAGACACTGACACATGGGCACGCACACTGAGACACATGCAGCACTGGCATGTGTGCAGGCACACACACACACACACACTCACACAGAGCCAGATGCACACAGGGTGAGGGACATGGCATGGATCAGAAGCATGACACCGGTGCACAGGTGACACCAATGCTGGGGAGTCCTTATCACATCCACTCCACACTTCCCAGCAGCATGGTCCACACACACAGGGGCAGGCAGAGCAGCACACATGAGCGCTACCACATGGCTGCTGCCCCCCCCCCGTGTGCATGTGGCAATGGCAGCGGTTGTCAGGTTATGGCTGTGGACACGTCACTCCAACCACGCAGTCCCATGACCACAAGGACAGCCACGCCAGGGCTGACTGGCAGCCTCCAGCTGTGCATTGGCCACAGAGGGTGAGTCAGATGCCCCCCAGGGGTTGATGTGTGGGACCGTGACCGAGTTCGTGCAGGGGTGCCAAGACGGCCAAACAGGCCTGCCCTGGGGGTGTCAGGGATGCTGATATCTGACCCTGGCATCCACCATGCTGGTGTCACCATACGCTGGGACCGTGGGTTGGACATCGCATTGTGGGGGGGTCATCTGCACATGGCTGAGCCCAGTGACCACCACAGATGCAAATCAAGCTGCAGTGGTACCAGCCATGCGGTCCACTGACACCACAGTGGCACTGGTCATGCGGTCCAATACCGCAGTCGTGGCCTCCTGCATCTGGGTGAGCCTTCCCATGAGCCTGGCCTCGCCCCTGTCCTGCTGCTCGGCCTGTTGTCACACCTCTGCTTGCAGTGCACGCACCTCATGAGCAAGCAATGCTGGTTCTCCACAGAGGCCCATAGTAACCGGGTGTGCTCCCGCAGCCCCTCAGCAGACTGCCCCTCCTGGTCCATCCACAGGGCTGGGGTATGGCATGCTGCTGCACAGCCTCCCACTCAGGTGGAGGCTGCACAGCAGGCCATACAGGGGGCACAGTGTTGTCCGGTGCATCGGCGGTGGGCACTGTGGCACACAGCCCTATGTCACTGGCATCCTGCTGCTGCTGCCCAACTGTCTGCTGAGTGGTGCCCAGTACCCCTGCCACAACCACAGCACCAACACCACCCACACTGGACACAGCTGTGTTGCCACCCATGGCTGCACCAGCGGGGATGGGGGGAGGCTGTGGGGCTGGAGGCACAGCCTGGGCCCTGCCCGTGCCTTTGTAGTGAGTAGGGGTGTGTCGGGCACCACCTCCCCTATGCTCTGAAGTGTCATGTCATCATCAGTGTCGGACAACATCCCTAGCTACTGTAGGTCTCCACACACAGCACTCCCAGGCTGTCATCGTGCAGAAGCCCAGCCAGGGGGTTGTCCGACCCCATGTCCAGTGAGGCCGCATGCCCGACAATGCCGAGACATGGCTTGTCCCAGCTCAGGATGCCCATTGAGGTCACGGGTCAGGTATCCGTGTCCGCGGCATCCTCTGCCTGCCCTTTTGCATGTAGGCATGCTGGTGCTACAAGGCAAGGACAGTGCATTAGTGGTGCAGCATACCCCATGCCCCCCATGCACCCAACACCACCCATTCCCCCAGCCCCCCACCCATGCCCCACCACCCCCAGGCCACTGGTCACACCAGCCACTGTGCAGCACGGCAAGTTGGCTGCCACACATGCCCATGGCGGTGGGCATGGCCCTGGGCACAGCTGTACATCACACACACAACAGGTACACCTGCCAGCTGTACATACTCACCATGCAGTGAAGGACTGTCACCCATCTGGAAATCACCACCGGGCACACCCTCCACCCCGTGCGGCTGATGGTGGATGCTGCCAGCTCTTCCCTGGTGATCAGCGATGGAACGGTCACTGGCCCAGCACTGGTTGCCCTGTGGGCCACCCGGATGGCTGCAACCCTGTCCTTTATGTGCCTCCTGTTTGTCCCAACCTTCTTTTTGCACTCCTGTGGAGTGCGATGGTGGAGCCTCTGGGTGTTGACATACTGGGCCATCTCTGCTCAGCCCGCTGCATGGTCCTGTGGTATGCCCGTGGCACCACTGAGTAGACCCTTCCGATCCACATAGGCCTCAAAGAGGGCAGTGCTCTCAGCGGCAGTAAAGTTCAGCCTGCACACCCTGGCTCTCCTGTCTGTCTGCCCCCGACATACATCCAACTGTGAACAGCAAAAGCAGTGTGGGTCAATGTCAGCACATAGCATTGCAGCTCCCTGATGCATTGTTTGTCACAGTCAGATTTGCTCCATGTTGTCAGTGACATACCTGTCAGATTGCAGTACCAGTCTGTGGCCTGTGTTACTCCCTGGCACTTTTAAGGAGGCACAAGGCATGCAAATGAGCCCATGTGCATTTGTAATGAGATGCTAATGAGCCCCACTGCTCCATGCATCCACTCATGAGCTCATTTGCATGTGGCACTTGAATATTGCGTATTGTGCCATACACAATAGGGTTGCACTGGAGCATCCCCATTGCACACTTACAGTGCATGCGCAGTTCGCCAGGCTACAGTGCGCATGTACACAGCATTGTCCATGGTGCTATGATGCATCGCATGCTCCATGCGCTGTGCCATGGCATGGTGCATGTGGCGTTGGCATGCCATCACGCATATATACAGTGCCCTCATCACGCATGGCATGGGGTTACGGCCTCTGACCCCGGCCACTGTCGTGATCCCTTGTCCCCACCAGGCCACTGCGTGGTGCACATGCCTATGGCTGCACCATAGCCCCTGACTGCGCACTGACCGTGCATCCACATGCTGCATGGTCACAGTCTACTGTGCCCTGTCATACATCCCACTCATGTGGCTGCCATGTGCGCTGTGCCACAGCCATTTCCCTGATTCACACCACTGCTAGTCATGGAGCAGGGACATTGCAGATGTGCAGTTAACTGGATGGAGATGGAGCTGGTTAACCTTGTGGCTGTTGTGCAGCCATATGAAGGTCAGCTGTATGGACAGGTGCCACTCCAGCAGGCCAGGGGTGATGTGTGGCAGGATGTGGCCAGGGCACTTGAGTGGAGGACCGGGGTGCAGGGCAGTGCCGGCACCACTTCGGGGACCTGCAGCACAGGGCACTGGTCCACCTGCATCGCCTGCAGGCACACATCCAGAGAGGTGCTGTGCCACAGCCGGGTAGGTGTGCGCATGTTGCTGTTCTGCACTGGTGCCACACTGTGGTGTTGAGTGGCTATGCGGTACCCCTGTCCCTTGCTTACCCTATTCCCCTGCAGCCCCCCTGCTACTTGTACAGACCCTTTCCTGGACCCTTCCTACCTCTTTCCTCCTCTGTCCCTGCCCCTGTTTCTCTTTTGTATATTGTTCCATAAAGCTTTATTTCATTACATGCCTGTGTCCTTGTCTGCTTTGCAGGTGGCATGTGGAGCCATGCTGCAGTGGTCGGCTGTTGGTACATGCTGTTGGGGAGGGGTCTGGGCGCACTGCTGTTCCCTGCTTTGTCCAGTGTTGTTTCACATTGCGGTGTGGGCTGGTCCCTGGGTGTGGTGGGTGTGTAGTGTGATTCAGTGGCATCCTGTCGCATTTGGGGCATGGGGAGTGATGCACAGGCATGCATGTCCTACCGTTCACTTTGGCCCAAGGGGGTGTGGACATCTGGGTCCCCTGTTGCCTTCCCAGGACCATCTGTTCTGGCCACCTGCCTGGGTGCTAGTGGCTACTGCTTCTGGGGGTGTGTGGCATGTGTGTTTGGGTCCAGGACCCTAGGGGGGGTGCACCCACTCTGGTGTGGCATTGTCCATGGATGGCTGGCCATTGGCCTGCAGAGGGGGCCATGGTGGCTGGGTGGGGGTGCCCTGTGTACACACCTGTAGCCTGCTGGCTGGGTCTCCTTGTGTGCTGTGCTGCTGGTGTGATGCATGCCACTGACACATGCCTGTGGGCGGGCTCTGGTTGGTGCACTGCTCGGCACCTCGGGTGTTGGCTATGCCCTGTCCCATGCTGCCTGTTGTTCCCGACTACTCTGTGCTGGTGTGTGCACTGGTGTGCCTTGCAGGTTGGGTCCTGTGTCATTGGCACTGTGCATCCTGTACTGTGTCTGGGTCCTCTACCTTTTGCTCTGCTCCCTGTGCTTGTGCACCAGTTTGCTCCGCACATCCATGGTTGCACTGGAGCATCCCTGGTTGCACCATGGCACATCTTTGCTATATTCAGCTGGCTTGCACTACCACTTTTCCAATGGTGCATCTTCTGAATATGGCTCCTGCTGTGCCACGGCGCATCTCTCTTGTGCCGTGCCGGACTTGCACTGGCCTTTGGCGCATTTCTGAATATCTGGCCCTAATATATTAACATCAATAAGATATGATAATAAAGGAAACATAACACAATATTTTCAAACACAAAAGGGAGTTAAACAAGGCTGTATTTTGGCACCATTATTATTTAATATGTACATTAATAAATTATTAGGATTTTAAGAAATAAATTCATTGGATTCACCAAAAATTAATGAGTTTTCATTACATGCATTAGCATATGCAAGTGATATAGCAATTTTTTCTTTGACTGCATCAGGATTACAAAAAAAAGATTAATGTTTTTCAAAGCAAATGTTCACATCTGGAATTAAAAATAAACTCAACACCCCCCCTCCAAAAAAAATTACGATGTTTGGCAAACATCTCACATACAAAAAAAATTAATTTTCATTTAAAGGATGATAAAATAGAAATAGTTAATGTGTATCAGTATCTTGGTGTTGAATTTGTATCTTCTACTAACTGGTCTCAGCATGTATGTGGCAAGAATATGAAAGCTAAATTAGCAGCAAAAGCATTACTGAAGTTTAATATGAAATATGAGGGAAATACAATATTATCAGCACTTAAAGCTGGGGAAGTAACAATCACTCCCATTCTCACATATGGGGCGGAGGTGTGGGGATCTTATAAAACAGGAAAATTAGAAAACACTTTCTCTTTTTTTTTATAAATCCTTACTAAAAGTTCCATCGTCAGTATCAAACTTTATGGTAAGAGCTGAGTTAGGAAGAGTTACAGTAGATACAATTAAAGAGCTCACTTTATTTACATATTGGCTTTGGATGATTAACAATATTCACAATAATTTACCAGTAATTTGTTTAAAAGAAAAAATTAAATGGATGTTACATAAACCAAGCTCCAAATGGTTAATAGCCTTGAAGAATATATTGTCCAAAATTAAGATGTTGCATTTATGGAGTGATTACATAAAAAAAAGGTCACAATTTAATTGCAATATAAGTCACTTATAAAAAGAAACTTATTTGAAAATGCAAAGGCGTTTGATATGGGAGAAATAAGGAAACAAAAATGTGTGTATTGGTTCAAAGAAAATAAAATAGATCATTATTTGGAAGATTATTTGATGATTGCTATTGCACCTGAAGTAAGGAGATTAATAACCTAGGCAAGGTTTGAATTAATCTTTTCTAAACACATGTATTTTAATAAAATTGATGCAACTAATACAAACACAAGCAATCAACTCTGTAGATGTAATAACGATCATGAGGAAACATTGCAACACTTAATAACACTCTGTCCATTATATAATAAAGCAAGGAAAGATTTTCTTTGAAAGTTTCTTACATTTTATGTGAATGTTAACTATAATGCAATGTTTGTACTACTTCACCTAAGATGCATAGAAGATGTGTTGATGCTATCTCATTGTATAGCATCTGTGATTAAAATAAAAAAGAAAGAATATAGAATTAGAAATAAAAATTAATATGCAATTTTTTTTACCTCTGGTCCTAAATTAATTGGTAAACATTATTTATAAAGTTCATGATAAAGCACTTTCCTCTGTGGCATTACACTTATTCGACAGCTCACAGTTTTGCACTTTAGCAATAAATATCTGGCATAAAATGAAATGTGTATTTAGATCTAATATCTGAGATGGGACAAATGTATTCTTAATAAGTTTATTCTGTTGTATTAATTGAAATGCATGTATGTATGTGTCATTTTTTTTGTTATATTGTTATATGTCTAAATGATTGTAAAACCCTAGATGTTAATAACGCCTAAGTTGATCAATAAACTTCGATTTGCTTTGAGTTGTTTCAATAAAGAAGTTCATCTTTTAACACACATTTTATAAGGTGACAGATGAATACATTATAAATTAAATAGCCTTATAGAGTACTCACACTCGCGTTTAAACATTTTGCACCATGTTATAACAAGGGTACTAGAGTTCACTCATGTCTGAAAACTCTTACTGGCACAACTGATATTATGATTGACGTTGTGTTTACACATACAGTGTTGCAAATCAATCCTGTGTTTTCAAACAGTTAACAGAGATACAAGACCAGGCATAGCTGTACAGACACTTACGTACAGTAAAGCCCACCAGGATACAATGCAAAATACTGCAGAATTCTGCAGAGTTACTGCAGGACAGTGGAATTTCAATGACAGTTAATCCCTTTTCTGTCATGCAGGTAATCTGTGACACTGTGCTGCATCCAGGCGGTCTCCAGTATACCAAGCATTTAAACAAAAAATAAATATTCTCGCACAGATTATAGCAAGCTTGCATAATAAGGACAATGTAAAGAAAGGCAGGGAAAAGAAAAATTAAATGCATTTCACATTTTAGGCCTACACTAAAAGATCTAGGTCTAAAACTTGCCTGAAAGCTGACCCTAGAGGTCCTACATCTTCCACAGTGCTGGGAACTCCCTCAGTTCTCTGAAGTGAAAGCTCTGGTTTATTGGCTTACTTTTTTTTTCATCTCTGCCATGACACAGCACCACTGATGGGTGAAATGCAGTTAGTAGACATTGAGGTCAAGGGACTTGTACTAGTAGTCCGCGCATATAAATTAGCAGAGGTTGTTATCAGAAAATGGTTTCAAACAATACAACTAAATTATTATTAGGATAGTGACCCAAGAGGACATAGACAGTTACCATAAATAATTACACATAGCAATTAACACATAAACAGCATGCATCTTAAAACAGTTAACTTAAAAGAATGAGCTGCACTGCAACGACAACCCTTTTGAGCAGTAATTGAGTCTGAAAATCAGTGTTTCAGAACTTTGGCTGAAGGAGGAATTTTTTGTTTCCAGTTGTTTAGCAAGGAGTGGCACACTAAACTGAAAGCTTGTTTACAGGTGCGACCTGGGAGCACAGGGAAGTTAAGCAACTTACTCAGGGTCACACAATATGTAAATGGATGCTGTGGGATCCAAACCCATGTCTCCAGATTTTCAGCTCAGAGCCTTAAACCACTGCACTATACTGGCCCACAGTACAAAATTTGGCTGGAAGTTGGTTCCAGAGGATGGGAACATACTGGCTATAAAAATACGTAGACCTGTGAGTTCTGGATCTTGAGAGCACCTATTTCTTAAGATTGGAATTTCTCAATGAGGGATTAACTATCCTGACTAGCAACCTATTACTTACAGTAGGTACTCAGGCACTTGTCCCAGTTGCAAGTGCATCAACATACAGCATACAATTAATACTAAAAGATAACATAATTAATTACAGTCTGTTAAAACAATCACAAATAAAGCTGAATTTACAGCCTTTTGGAAGAAACTGTCGGTAACATTCTGGTAACAGCACTCAGTCTGTTCCATGACAAAGTAGTATTATACAATGGGCACTTAAACACAAGTCAAATCCTCCATCCTGATTGGCTCACTGGCACCCCTCTCCCATTGTAAATCCTAGCATCACCCCACGGGAAGAGGTGCCAGCTGCCAGTCAGCCGAATCAGTAACCCCACCCGAAATCACACCGAGCAACAGAAATCCACAACTGCCAAACTCGTGAATGTCTGCTAAATGGCTGTCTCTCATGACTGCTGCTCTGCTTCCATTCCCATACGCAAACCGCCCTTCAAACCACAACACTTTTTTTTTTTTTAAAACAATCTTTTGTCCAAGACACGTCCCTGATACAGCTCCTTTTTCAGAAACCTTTCTAGGCTAAAACGGCTGTCCCCTCACATCTATCTCCTAACATCTTCACCCTCCATTACAGCACTGCCCCACAGACCTAATAATGAAGATGCGGTCTCCACAGTTGAAATTCCACATTAGCCTTTGACCTTACCTGCTCAAGCAGTCCGAGACTCAAAACAAACCACATCTAAAATCGGAAAAAATACACTACTCGCTTTCTCCGTTCCCAATATTCCCCGGCATAAATTAAAGCCTACCTGACCCTCTCTCTGTCTTTACCAAAGTCGTCCCACGTGAATGCCAACCCGGCATGCCGACTGATTTCCAAACTTCTATAAAAGTTGGTACCAAAAATTGTTTTACTACACACGAAACATTGAGCCCCATCATTGGAGGACACAGACCCACACTTAACTCCTGGAACCTGACTCTGGAAACTCTATCTCTCTCTTATTATAACAATCAAAGCAGCCTTTCATTTGTATCAGCTTTGTCTTCCACTTTCCTACCCCCTTCTTTATCATGGAAACCAACCCCAGAAACCACAATGATCCAGCCTACTAGTTTCCACTCCATCACACTCTTATTCTGCAAACAGACGCTACCACACCTTTTTTTTTTCTATTTATAAAAAATGTCTTAATCATGGCTAGGCAGGGAAAAGAGAAACGGGCACTCACTATCACACACTCCCATGATTAGAAAAACAAACTGTCAGCCTCTCCCTAGCAACACAGGACTACTTTATCTCCCATACTAATAAATTAATAAAACAAAATAATTTAAACCACAATATTTTTTCTTTATTTTTTATCATCAATAAAAATGGACACATTGTATAATTGCAATATCTCACTTGAGGGTGTTGGTGATGCCAGGATTTACCCACCCCTGGGGTGTTGTTGGTCACTCAGCTATGCCTCGTGACCAAACAACACCCCAGGGCATGGGTAAATCCTGGCATCACCAACACCCTCTCGTGGCATATTGCTTAATTAAAACACATGCCAATTTCACCATATCTTGTTAATACTCTAAACTTTTAGTCTGCTGACTCTGGTGTTCCTTGTGCTATATCTTATGTGTCCGTTCTATTCAAGGTGCAAGTTTTGGTCAAGTGGATGGTTTCCATCAGATTGCAGGACTTCATAGTCAACTTTTAATCAATTTTGAGGAGTCTCGTCTGACACATAGGATTGCCCAATTCAAACATGATTATAAGTTACAGTGGTGGGTATCAAACCTGGGGTTAGTTGCAAAATGAGCAAACTATTCAAAGTGGCCTGCAATTGTTTGTGCCTGGCTAGAATGGGTGCCACTACTCTCTCTGTTCTGGTTTTACTTCCTCAGGCACCAGTTGAAACTCCAACCCCATCCCATCTGTTTCTGTTACCGTTTTGATCCCTCCCTAGCCTTGCCTCAGACGTCCTTGGCTGGATTTCCGGCTGGGTCTCCACTACCTGCCTACTGTTTTGCACTTCCTCCACACCTCTACTGTTTCCTCTACCACAGGGTTAGGTCTACAGGTCTCTTGCCTGTGTCAGTTGAGTAACTGTATATTGCCATTTTTACTGGCACTTGAAACTGGCATCTTATACTGAGCTATTGACCGCACTTTATTTTTTTCTGTGCAATTTTATTTTTGTGCCTTCTCATCTTTGTACCAATTTATTTAATAAATGTTGTTTCATTGACTGTTTAATATATTGTACTGTCACTACTCTTCCTCCTATTTCCCCTCCCTGGGTCATACCAGGAAATAAGCCTTGGTTCAGTGTGCCTCTCTTGGTTACCAATTTTCAAATAAATAAATGTACGAGTGTATATGTTTCATTTTTAAAGCAAATGTTTATAATGGTTTCTTTGTACAATACAGAATGTGGAGTATCATGCAGTGACAAATGACAATGACAAAACATGTAGCTTGTAAACATATCAACATAACCATTTGCTCTTGAAATCACCAGTGTCCTTTTTAAGCTCTCTGCTTAGTGTAACCAGCCTCTATCATCTTCCAGCTCGAGAAAAGTTGCTGGTGAGCACTTGAAGGTTAAGCCAGATCTTGTGAAATGTTCTCTAGTGGGCCTCAGCTAGGAGGTGGTGTTTGAAATGTGTGCTCTACATTTCCTGCCTCAGCCAGAAGCAGGAAACCCAGACATGAATATTAATGACTTGGCTTTCCTCCTTTGTAGTAAAGAAGGGAAGGGTAGCTGGGAGCCCAGAGAACTCCAATGCCAGAAGATCCCAGCTTCCAAGAGTTAAGATTATAGAGCTGAATACAGGAAGAGCCAAGGAGTGGAACTCTGTCCCTCCTGACCTCTCTGAGGGTGGGGAGAAGCACCTTGAAGACCAGCCAGAGGTGGGAGACCTTTTAGGACCCCAGCCCAAGGAAGAAACATCAGCAACCTTTATGGCACTATGGAGTATTGGTAGACCCCCTCTCAAAAGTGGTCACTGGGATCCTTGTGGACTCACTACCTCCAGAAGCATGAAAAGGAGGGAGGGAGCAATTTGTAAGTACACCATGCATGGTAGAGCTCCAGAGGAGGAAAGGGTGCCTGAAGTTGCTTTATCCCCTAGGTCTGGTAGTGTATTTTATTTATTAGTAGATGTTCACTAGGATAAGGGGCAGTTAAGTCCCATAGAGCTCTGCTGGGCATGGGAGCCCATTGCTGTGGGCCCCTACAGCAATCAGTGTCAGTGATGTCAGAAGGGAGGCATACATGGCCAGACACACTATCCACTGTTTAAAAGTAAACTATAAAGCTGGTTGCTAATTCATGTGATACCACTTGCTGGTGCAGCAGATAAGTACAGGCACAGCTGCCCCCAGGGTAGTGTTTGCCCTGCCTTGGGAGGGCACTACTGCACAAATAGTCTTGTGTGTGCAAGGGCTTAAGGGACCCTAAAAATGGGAGTTAGGGTGATCATATGCAACAGTCTTAGTATGCCCAGTCAGACCAAGGGTCAGTGTAACATAGCACAGTATGCACAGAAGCAGTGATAACAAATGCAGCAATGGTATTGGACATACCTGAAGTATGATGTGGCATTCATGATTAATTAGTGAAAGTAATGCCCTGAGAAACTGTGTAAGACCACACCAGCAGTAAGCATGGAGCCAGCTTGACCCCAGCTCCCAGAATGGACTTTAGTTGTCTATGTGGTCTCATGTTAGTGGTGCCCCTGTTATGTATGCATGGTGCCCTGGTCTCCAGCTGCCCTAACCCATGCTGGCTTTTTAAAATGAGAGGTACTGGTGTTTCATGGCATAAGGCGGATGCGCCCCTGATAAGAAATGCCTTAGACACAGTAAGGTGCTTGGACCTTGCATCAGTATCACTGTAAATGAACAACATCTTTTTTAGGCTAAACATGGAACTGACTGTGGGAATAGCTGTCTGCCTGTTATTATTTGTATTATATTTTTGCTATAAATATTTTTTTTTATTATTTCTGCTTGTGAAACATGGCAGTCAGCACAAGACATCATGGGACACTGGATTTTTCTGTCCTCTTGCTGACCTAAAGGGCACAGCTGGCTTGTAGAAAATCTAACTCTTATCTGCTAAACTTCCTGAGACTGTAATAAAAACCAGGTTATAACAAGCCACTGCTTTGAACCTAGGTAACCGGTCATAAAATATTACATTTTATGGAGTATCAAAAAGGAAGCCATTTCTGATAGACTTCTGTGAAAATTCAACCCAATATGAGAAGTGTTTCCAGGATGTTTTTCTGAAAGATCAAAGGGATATTGTAACCTGCCATAAAACCAAACTCTGATAAAGACAGTCTGTCTTGTTATAATTAACAATATTGCTGTATTTTCAGATTCCACAGATTCCAATCAAGTAGTAATCTGACCTGTTTTGCCTATGCAGGTGCATGTTACAAATTAAGTATGTAGAACTGAGTGTGACCTCACGCTAGCAGCCCAGAGCTGTGACATCACAGGATGGGAGGGACATTCTGGCCTCTGTTTTATTGTCAAGCTGGCTGAAAGGACTGACACTTGTGTTCTGGACTTCTAAGGGACACTTTGTTCCTGGACTCAAGAGAGACTACTTCTTCCAAGATAAGTAACAACAGCCCAAACCTCCAAACCTTTGCCAACTGTAAACTGAGTTAGAATTAGTTAATTCAGTTGCAAGATGCTTTGTGTTGTAATTGTCCATTTCTTTCTGACTATAATCTTAATGTATATATGTTCTGTGTATTGTAGTTATTTACTATTTTATTTTAGTAAACTTTGTTTTTCCTTAAACCTGCTTGAGACATTTTCTCATTTTGAGTGTGAATGGTGGAACAGTATTGATAATTCTGACATAACTATTAAATTACTTTGCATGTCACCATATGCAGCCATGCTAACAAGGATCTGTGTAAAGATCCAGCAAGGTAAGAAAATACCACTGCCTCAACTGAGTCGGCAAGGGGGTTGTGAACCAGGATGGTTGTATGCTGTCTGGGTCACATACTGCACTGCTTACCCCAAAGACAGTGTGATATTTGAACCTGTTACCTGGGCATTCTAGCTAAAAAGGGTTCATATTTGACCCCAGGACTCAAGACTGGTAGTTTGCTCAGACCCAAAACAAACAGGAGGGTGTCCCTATTTGTCCCTTGTTCACAAATCACACTTCAAGGTTGGGCACTGTGGGAGCAGAGGGCCTGAGCCCTGGAGTGAATTTGTAACAGATGTATGCAGAGGTGCGATCAAAATGATTTGTCTGCATACTGTGCAATTATTTGGTGGCACAGGCGTTATCAGTCCAGTGTGTTGGCTTGATAAATGGTAACACTTCACACACAATCAAGGCAGGATTTTTTTTGTTTAAAGCAATATATAATCTTGGTTACAGTCTAAAGTTCCCTACCTGTTTTATTTTTTTTCAGGTGCAAGCTAGTGTAGCCATAGATTAGGGAAGAAGATGGCTTCCGCCTACAGTGACTACAGTGTGGAATACCAGAGGCAGTTGTGCCAGGAAAGAGGAGTCTGGAGTGAGGGGCAAAACAAACAGCACCTTGTGGAGGCTGTTGTGACAGATGATGCACAAGCGACCTCCCAGAGCCTCGGGTCAGAGTCGGTGACTGAAGGGAACCAGATCTTGGACATGGTGGTGCCAGAGTCTATCGCAGTGTCCAGTCCCAAGGAGGAGGGCAGTGAGAACCGAGAACCACAGCACCAGGGGAGGATCACCATAACGCCGGAGCCAGAAGGGATCAAGCTGCAGATACAGTTGACAAGAATGGAGCTGGAATTTGAGCAAAGGAAGTTCCAGATGGAGCTGGAGAGGCAGGAAAAAGAAAACCAGTGCCTGAAGGAATTTGAACTTGCAAAACTAAAACTCCGAAGACCAGTGCCAGAGGAGGTAAGTGGCTGGGGTGAAACTGGATCTCCAGGACTGGGGTATAAGTTAAATTCTAAATTAATAGCTGAATTTAAAGACAGGGAGGATATGGATGCTTTTTTGAATTTGTTTGAAGAGGTCTATATTCAGGTTAAAATACCCAGGGAGTCCTGGAGCTTCCAACTATCCCCGCTACTTACCGGTAAAGTTCATGACGCATTTGGTCAAATGGAAAATCAGGACAGTAGTGATTATAAGAAACTTAAAGCTTCCTTGCTTAAAAAGTATGAGTTAACTCCAGAAGCCTACAGGGTTAAGTTCTGTAAGCTCTGGAGAAGCCCTGACATGAGCTACGAGGAACTCGCCACAAAGCAATGTCAGTTTTTAAAATGGTGGGAAGGTGTCAAAGCAGACTCTATAGAGAAAATAGAGGATGTGGTACCTTTGGAGCAATTCTTTTGGGCTTGCCCAGCAGAGCTGAAAACCTGGCTGGAGGACCAAGATCCAAAAACAGTGTAGGGTGCTGCTGAGCTCTCGGACCACTATGCCAGGAATAGGCCTGCTTTGAAAGGGAGTGGGGCAGGCGTGGCAGCACAGAAAGGAAGAAACACTCCTTCAGGCCAGCTAAAACCCTCACTGCCTACCCAGAAAGCTGGCAGCCCCAAGGTACAATGAAAGGATTTGCCTGATAAAAGAAATGATGATTGTTGGTTTTGCAAACAACCTGGGCATCTTGCTAGACAGTGTCCTAAAAAGGCACAGAGTGGGCAAAGTGGTGCTGGAAAGAGGTGGGGTTTTTGTGTATAACTGAAAGCATGCCAGTAAACATGAGGGAGTACATACACCCAGTTACTGTGAATGGGGTGCAGACCCATGGTTTAAGCAACATGGGGGCATCTCTTACTTTAGTAAAAGGGGATTTGATTGAGCTTGGGCAGCTTATACCTAATCAGTTCATAACTGTAAGTGGATTTACTGGGGAGGAAAAAACTCTGCCCCTAGCAAGTGTTCTCCTGGACTGGGATGAGACAGGAGAGAGAGAGTGCAGAAAGTGGCTGCGGCAGACAATCTCACCCATGATGTGATTATAGGGAATAATCTACAGGAGGGGGTGGTGTGTGCAGTTACCTGCAGTCAGATGGCAAAGGTCGATTGTAGTTCCTTGAACCCTGTAGAAGTCCCTGTGGAAAACACTGGGAGGCTGGTTCCCCAGGCCTGTGTCTCCTGAAATGGGGAGTGATGAAAGGGAGGCAGAACTTGCCCTGGTAGCAGTTTACAAAACAGCTACAAAAGATTACTCTGAGGAGGGAGGGGTAGCCGATGGTCAGAGGGTTAGGGATAGCAGTGACACTGAATGCCCTGATGCTAGAGCTATGGACCCCAGTTTAGAGACTGAAGGGAACATGTCCCATGCCTTGGGAAAATGTGCAGATTTTGCAGCTGCTCAGATGACTGATCCTAATTTAGAGAGGCTGAGGGCTTGTGCATAATCTGACGGGACACAGGGAGGTGACGTGAGACATAGAGTGTATTGGGACAATGGACTGGTGTATATGCAGGATGTAAGGATAGAGGGAGGGGTGATGGGCAAGCAGCTTGACATTCCCCAGGGGTACCTTGAGTGGTTGCTCAAGATTGCTCATGATGTCACCATGTATGGACATCTGGGAATTATGTGCACTATGCAGCGATTAGCCCAGAATTTCTATTGGCCCAACTTCACCCAGCAGGTGAAGGAATATTGCAGGTCTTGTCACCAGTGCCAAGAAATAGGGAAAGCAGGCAGTAAAAGCAAAGCTGCCCTAATTCCCTTGCCCCTAGTGGAGAAGCCATTCCAGAGGGTAGGACTGGATATTGTGGGACCTTTGAGTACCCCAATCTCCTCTGGGAAGAGGTACATCCTGATGGTGGTAGATTATGCCACCAGATACCCCAAAGGCAGTTGCCCTATCTTCACTGAGGACAAAGTGGCAGATGCCTTGCTATGGATTTTCTTCCGTGTCGTTGTTCCCACAGAAGGTTATCACTCATTGAGGGGGGTACCTTCATGTCGGACCTGATGAAGTATTTTTGGGAGAAGTGTGGGGTAGTGTAGAGACGCATGACACCTTATCACCTGCAAGCCAGTAGGCTTGTGGAAAGGTTTAATGATACCCTCAAATCAATGCTCCAAGTGTTTGCTGAACAGCATGGGAGGGACTGGGAGAAATACCTTTCCCACCTGTTGTTTGCATACAGGGAGGTGCCCCAAGAGTCGACAGGATATTCCCCCTTTGAACTCTTTCATGGACGTAGGGTGCGTGGGCCCCTAGACTTGATCTGGGAGGACTGGGAAGGCAAGCATGCCATCCAGGGAACTCCCATAGTGGATTATGTCTTAAGTTTAGGGAAAAGCTGAAGGAGCTTATGGGAATAGCCCAGAGCAACCTGGCGGCTGCCCAGCAAAAGGTATGGTACGACTGAGTCAGAGCTCGCTTGTACACTGTGGGTCAGGAAGTTATGGTCCTAATCCTGGTCCGATGGAGAGGCTGAGTGGGCAGGACCATACAAGGTAGTCAGACAGGTGAATGACATAAACTACATTGTAGAACTGCCTGACAGGAGATATACCCATAGAATGTACCATGTCAACATGATGAAGCCATATGCAAATAGGGCTGACATGGTATTTGCAGTGTGTAGTCCTGGGAAGGGGACGGATGAGGAAGACTCCCTTCTGGACTTGCTTGAGGAAATCAAGCAGGAGTCCTCTGTGGAAGCAATCAAACTGTCACCCCAGTTGACCCCAGAACAGACCCAGGATGTAAGGGAGGTTTTAGCAGACTTTGCCCCTTTGTTTAATGCCAAGCCTGAACTAGCCCCTTTAGTGAAGCACGATGCAGACACAGGGATGTAAGCGTCCATACGGTGGACAGCATACCAGATGTCTGAGGCCGTCCTAAAGGACATTAGGAGGGTGATGGAGGAAATGCTGGATTTAGGGGTAATCCAGAAATCCCACAGCCCCTGGGCCTCGCCCGTGGTCCTCATTCCCAAACTGGATGGCTCTACTTATTTTTGTGTGGACTATCATGGACTTAACGCAGCCACAAAGTCGGACACCCACCCAATGCCGCAGGCGGATGAACTACTGGAGAAGTTGGGAGGGGTGACCTACCTTACCACCATTGATCTAACGAAAGGGTATTGGCAGGTGGAGTTGACTGCCAGAGCTAGGAAAAGGTCGGCCTTCATCACTCCGATAGGGTTATTTGAGTTCCAGGTAATGCTTTTCGGAATGAAGAATGCCCCTGCCACCTTCCAAAGGTTGGTGAATCAGGTGTTAAATGGTACTGAAGAGTACACTGTAGCATACCCGGATGATATTGCCATCTTCAGTGTCAGCTGGAAGGAACACCTGTCCCACCTTAAGAAAGTGTTGGGCAGGATACAGAGGGCTGGGCTCACTGTCAGAGCTGAAAAGTGCCAGGTCACCATGGCAGAGGTGGCATAACTAGGGCATGTAGTAGGGCGGGGACAGCTCTGTCCTAATTAAGCCAAGAATGAGGCAATAGAGGTGTGGCCCAGACCTGAAACACAGAAGCAGGTTCAGAGTTTTCTGGGGACTGCTAGGTACTATCGAAAGTTTGTACCAAACTACAGTTCCCTGGCAGCTCTCCTATCCAGCCTGCTAAAGAAAAGAATGCCTAAAAGGGTAAACTGGGAATCAGCCTGTGAATGAGTCTACATGGATAAAGGAGGCACTGTGCGGTGCTCTTGTGTTGGCCAGTCCAGACTACAGTAAGCCATTTGTAGTCCAGACAGATGCCTCAGACATGGGTATTGGGGCAGTATTTAGCCAGATTTCTAACCAAGGGAAAGATCACCCAATAGTGTACTTCAGTAAGAAATTACTTCCCAGGGAGCAGGCTTATTCTACAGCGGAGAAGGAGTGCCTGGCACTGGTGTGGGCAGTGAAGAAATTAGAGCCATACCTATACAGGAGGCACTTTGAGGTACAGACGGATCATAACCCCCTGGCTTGGCTGGCTCAAATGGGTAAGACAAATGATAGGCTTCTAAAATGGAGCCTTGCCTTACTGGGACCATTACTCACAGGGCTGGATTGGCAAATGCAGACGGGCTATCGCGCCAGTTAGAGAAGTGAACTGAATTTGGGAAACTCATCCCATGCCTAGGAATAGATTCCCCCAAATTTAGTCTAGGAGGGAGGGGTGTGGCAATAGTTATCTGCCTGTTATTATTTGTATTATATATGTGCTATAAATACATGTTGTTTTTTTGAATTTCTGCTTGTGAAACATGGCAGTCAGCACAAGGCATCATGGGACACTGGATTTTTCTGTCCTCTTGCTGACCTAAAGGGCACAGCTGGCTTGTAGAATATCTAACACTTATTTGCTAAACTTCCTGAGAGTACTATAAAAACCAGGTTATAATAAACCACTGCTCTGAACCTAGGCAAACGATCATAAAATATTTCATTTTACAGCGTGCCAAGAAGGAAGCCATTTCTGATAGACTTCTGTGAAAATTCAACCCAATATGAGAAGCGTTTCCAGGATGTTTCTCCGAAAGGTCAAAGGGATATTGTAACTTGCCATAAAACCATACTCTGAAGAAGACAGCCTGTCTTGTTACAATTAAAAATATTGCTGTATTTGCAGATTCCAATCAAGTAGTAATCTGACCTGTTTTGCCTATGCAGTTGCATATTACAAATTAAGTATGTAGAACTGAGTGTGACCTCACACTAGCAGCCTAGAGCTGTGACACCACAGGATGGGAGGGACATTCTAGCCTCTCTGATATTGTCAAGCTGGCTGAAAGGACTGACACTTTTGTTCTGGACTTCTAAGGGATACTTTGTTCCTGGGATCAAGAGAGACCATTTCTGCCAAGATAGGTAACAACAGCCCAAATCTCTGCCAACTGTAAACTGAGTTAGAATTAGTTAATTCAGTTACAAGGCGCTCTGTTTTGTAATTGTTCATTTCTTTCTGACTGTAATCTTAATGTATATATGTTCTATTTTATGTACTGTAGTTTGCTATTTTTTTTTTATTTTAGTAAACTTTGTTTTTCCTTAAACCTGCCTAAGACAGTTTCTCATTTTGAGTGTGAATGGTGGAACAGTATTGATAATTCTGACATAACTGTTAAATTGCTTAGAGTGTCACCATATGCAACCATGTTAACAAGGATCTGTGTAAAGATCCAGCAAGGTAAGAAAATACCAGTGTCTCAATTGAGTCAGCAGGGGGCTTATGAACCAGGTTGGTTGTATGCCAGCTGGGTCAAGTACTGCACTGCTTTCTCTGAAGAGAGAATGATATTTGGACCTGTTACCTGGGCATGCTAGCTAAAAAGGTTTCATATTTGACCTCAGGACTCGAGACTGGTAGTTTGCTCTGACCCAAAACAAACAGCAGGGTGTCCCTGTTTGTCCTCTGTTCACAAATCGCTCTTCAAGGTTGGGCATTGTGGGAGCAGAGGGCCTGACCCCCAAAGTGGATTTGTGACACTGACAACTCAGATAATAGGACAACCTAGCAGAACCCTTATAACTATTCACTTATGTCATACCTGGTGTCAGTTAACTATAGTATGGAAGTCAAATTGCAATGATAGAAGAAGAAACCCAACAAACTGCACTGGATAGGATGCAACCATGGCATCTGGATCACTATGGAAGATAGTTATGTGGTATTTCAACCTTGTGCCACTCCCAAACTACTCATCCCCAGACAAGGAGAGGGAACAAAAGTGGGCTGAAAGAGTCCCCCCTCCCACACTCAACAGTTATCACGTTATGGAACAAAATCTAACTCCATAGCCATCACATAGACTACTCACTTTGTCCAATTCAAACAGAATTATGCATCTTTATCCTGTAAAGAGAAAGTGATTTTTTGTTTAATTTGATAAGTGTTGGTCACAACAGTCAAGTGCTGGTGGTGATGTGCTTAGTCCATGTTTGGTAATACATTTCTTGACTGCAGCAGTGAGAATGGCCAACAGATTTCTAACAGATTGATCCTTCATGTCTTCCAGATACTGAAGGAGTGGAAATATGGTAGGGGTCAGTCTCACCTGTGCAGTGAAAATGTCCTGTAAAGCTGTCTCAGGGCATACAATAAAGAGAATACTGGGCATATGTAAAGTACGTATGCATGTGAGGACTGCTGCTCGCCATATTTTTCTCAGCAGTCTACAGAAGTGGCAGTCAACATTTTTAAAATTTTTTTTTTATTAAGAGAATCGAAATTACAAACCTTTGAGTCACAGACTCTTTTGCAAAGGCTCCACGTCAGGGAGGTACAAAACAAGGATACAGCAAATGACAATCAAATTAGGTACAAATAAAACAATATTATACAGGATAAAAACTATCCAAAGTCAAGTAAACACGTTATATAATTAAACAAACAAGTCAAGATTGAATCAGGTACATAGTGCCGGACAGAGCTGGGACAAGGAGAAAAGTAGTAGGTATGGAAGAAAAAAACTGAGAAGGGAAAGAGTGGGAGAGGGAGGGGAGGAAAGGGAGATGGAGGCAAGGGAGAGCTAAAGAGACTTACTTGACGACTAGTAAAGAAGAATAGAGGTAGGCAGGAAGTAAAGTTAGAAGCAGCATAGGAGTGCAAAAATGGTGCATATGAACATTCCACAGCCATAGGATACTGTTACTCTATGAGTGCATGCACTTCAAACATATCACATTTTTGCTTTTTGGGGGGCTCACATAAGCTTCTCCTATGCCAAGTGCAGAATCTCTGTTAACATTTTCTAGAAATTCAGTACATTTTTCTTAACACTTATTTAATTTGTTGAAGATGTCTCAGCCCACCTTCCCTGACCAAATGCAGAAGATCCCTTGCTCAATATGGACATAATTGTCAAATGGGCATGAATTCCTGTGTCATCACCATATAAGTAAATAACAAGGTGGGAATATGTATTTTCCTTTGTCCAAGGGATGCCAGTCTGTACATATGCATAACATTCTTATTCAAGTTTCATTGAACATTCTGACCAGCCCATTTTCCATGGAATGATAGACTAACATATGAAGCTCACCTTGCATTTCTCCAGCTAACTGATTTGGAGGCAGTATAGTACAATGGTTAAAAACACTGAGCTGTAAATCTGGAGAACTGGGTCTGAATCCCAGAGCCACCACCTGCATACTGTGTGACCATGAGCAAGTCACTGAACTTTCCTGTGCTCCCAGGACACACCTGTGAATAAGCCTCAGCTTAGTGTGCCATTCCTGACCATAAATTGTAAACTAAATAAATACAATAAATTATCAGACTTAACATGAAGTTTGCTGTGAAGCGGCAATCCCCTACTGCATCAAAAATTGGAGATGGTACATTTGTTTTGATGGGTTCCTTTGTGACCATCTGTTGATGCACCAAAAGTTTGTTAAGGGATTCTCACCACTGCCCATGAGTTCTATTCTGCAGTCTCCCAGTCATGTACCATCAGCTTATTCTGCTGTGTGTTTCAAAGTTTTTTTCTTATGGATTAGAATCCATAACTGATCTCTTCTGGAGTACCTTCCCCAGGGTCGGACTGGGGTGCAGGGGGCCACCTGGAAATTTAGACTGGGGTCCCACCTGGAAAATGAATAAAGGGGCCCAGGGGGAAGAGCAGCTATTTAAACCTTTTGCTGCTATTTCACTGACCAGGTACATCTTTTAGCGCTACAACTGCTGTGTAAATAAAAGCTGCAGTAACTGTGTCATCCAGCTAGTTTGTGAACTGTGCCATTGCTCTACCTGAGTGCTTGTTACATCCTGCAGTCTGCTGAAGCTGATTCAGCTGTGAGGGGCCTGCAGACAGCATCTACATTGCACTGGGAGGAGGGGCAGAGCAGCTATTTAAATCTCATGCTGCTACTGCGCGAGCGTGAGTGGCGGAAGCCACTCAGAAGAGAAAATTTTTACACTGCAACAGTCTTTGCTTTTATTTTTAAAGTATAAATTGCATGTTTGATCATTCAATTTGTTTTATTAGACTTTAAGCAGGTATGTACGCTGTTATCACGCGTGTTATACTGGTAGTTTTATTAGCAATACTGTGTATTGTGGGAAGGGATAACCCTAATGGGGGAAATTATGTTCCCACACAATTTATAGGGGATGAGATCTTTCTTCCCAATGTATATGTAGAGAGGTTTGATTTGACTGAGAGCTTTGTTTTAGTATTAACTGAGGGCTGTGGGATTTCACATGTGCGTGCACCTGAGATGTACTATAAACATACTAGAGATACACAAACATTGAGAATATATTCAAAAAAGAAGTTTGTATGGATTAGGAAATTGATATTGATTCGTTTGCTGACCTCTGGTGATGTACATGTGAACCCCGGTCCTCAGTTGGGAAATGACTATTCTTTGGTTGATTTTGGGGAAAGGAAAAATTTGGGTTTTTTACACCTAAATGTTAGAAGTGTGTTACCCAAATTGGATATAATAAGAACTCAAGTTGAAACATTTAAACCAGATGTATTAGCTTTAACAGAAACTTGGCTGTCATCTAAAATCAAAGATGTTGATGTATCAATAGAGAATTATAATGTTTTTAGGCAGGATAGACAAAAAAAGGGAGGGGGTTATGTTGTATTTAAATAACATATATAAGGGTCAATTGAAACTTGCTAAAACATTTCCAGATCAATTGGACTTGTCAATTGTACAAATACAAGGAAATACAGGTCTCTTATTAAATAGTATGGTCTGTTATAGACCCCCATCTGCTAAAAGTTTTGCATTACAAACTTTGTGTGAACATATTGCTCCCTTTATAAATTGTGAGACAGTATTGCTTGGAGATTTTAATTGGAATATGTTAATTCCTCAATAAATGATTCTAAATCAGTTTGCAGCTCTTAATTTGCAGCAATTGATTAATACACCTACTCGACTGCACAAATCAAATAATGAAAAACATACTTTATTGGATTTAATATTTACAAATAGACCTGAAAGATATATATCAGCAGTTCATGAAAATGATGTGGGTAATCACTGTTACATTTCTTGTATTAGGGACACTCAGATGGAGAAACGACAATCACAATTTATTTATGTAAGGATGTTTAATCATTTTAATGAACAGGCATACTTAAATGATGTGGCAAAAATTCAATGGAATTTAATGTATACTTGCCCAGATGTACACACAGCATGGCTTTTCTTTAAATGGTTTCTTGTGAAAGTTATAAATAAACATGCCACACTTAAAAAATGTAAATAAAAGAAATAGAGTGCCTTGGATAACACAAGAATCGAAGGATTTAATAAAAAAAATCAAAATTATGGCATATAGCTAAAACTACTAAGGAAATTAAAGATATCTTGGCATTTAAGGTCATTAGAAATAATTGTACTAAAAATATTAGGAAACAAAAAAGGAAATATTATGAAGATTATTTCTCCTTATCAGAAAAAATCCACGGGCACTATGGAAAGGCATAAATTTGATGAAGAGGAAGGTTCAGTTAACTTGCCAACATCTTTGTCATTTGAAGGAAAACTTTGTGACAGATGTTGACAAGATAAATGTATTGAATTTTTTGTCTTCTGGTGATGCATTTAATAAAATGCATCCAGACTTGCCACCCCTGTTTTGGATATTGATTTTGGTAGTGGACTTAAACGACCTGTGTTTTCATTTAGTCCAATTTCAATTATATGATGTTAAAAAACAGTTACAGACTTTAAATATTAGAAAAGGTCCTGGATGTGATGAGATACCCCCTTTTTTTCTGAAATTGGAAGCTGAATTAGCACCTCATCTTACATATATTTTTTATTTTTCTTTGGATAGTTGTGAATTACCAATTGATCTGAAAACAGCTTTTGTTACTCCAGTATTTAAAGGGGGTGACCTATCAAACCCAGGATTTTATAGACCAATTTCAGTATTACCAGTATGTGCAAAAATACTTGAAAAACTTGTGAGTATTCAATTAACTAATTATCTTATTAAGTATAATATAATAACACATTTACAATCAGGATTTAGAAAGGGGCATAATACTACATATACAATTTTAAAAGTAGTTGACCTGTTGAATGCTTTTGACAAAAACCAGGAAGTTCCATCATTATTTCTGGATTTGTCAGCATGCCACACAGTTCATCATATTATATTACTTAATCAGTTAAAAATGTTGGATTAGGTATTCCAGCATTAGGCTGGTTTCATAGCTATTTGATTGGGAGATTACAATCTGTTAAAATAGGAGGTATGTGTTCAACATCAGCTACCCTATTAAATGGGGTACCTCAATGGTCTGTGTTTGCCCCCCTCCTTTTTCTATTATATATAAATGATTTACCAAATTATTGTTCACCTAAAACTTGTATACAACTTTATGTGGATGGTACAATTTTGTACACCATGAGTGATGATGTGGATATGGCAATGGTTGTTTTGCAACAAGATTTTAATAAAATACAGAGGGAACTTGTTAATTTGAGATTGCTTCTGAATGAGAAAAAAAACACAGCGGATGATGTTTGGTAGAAAATATTTTAAAGATTCAACTATAAAGGAGCTTAGATCTTTATCAGCAATTGACATAGAAAGAGTAAACTCCTATAAATATTTAGGAGTTATACTAGATAAAAATTTGACTTTTCAATTGCATATAATGTCTATGTCAATGAGACTGAAGAGACTTCTGAGTTTATTTTATAGGGATAGAACTCTCTTTAGTTTAAAGATTTGGAAATTATTGGTTTCTGCCTTATTTTTACCAACATTAGATTATGGTGATATAATTTACAAAAATGCAAACAAATCATTGCTGTGTTCCTTGGATGTTCTCTTTAATAGTGCATTGAGATTTATAACAAATTTTCCTTTTAGAACTCGTGTGCTATATCAAAATTCGGGTCTTCTTTCATTATTTGATAGGAGAGATTATCATTGGAATTTACTAGTGTATAAGTTTGTACAATGGTCATTGCCTATTTTTTTGTTAAATATATTGCAAGTAAGAATACAGAGTCAATATAATTTAAGATCTTCTGTCCGGAAAGGTTTTATTAGATCTAGAACCAGAACAAAATTTGGTGATAAAACAATTTCAAATTTAGTACCTAAAACTTGGGAACTAATATCCAAAAGGTGGAAATGCACAGTATTGTTACCATTTAATCATTTTAAATCTTTTTTAATGACTTTATATAGCAAACACTGTAATTGTTATGGATAAATTATTGATATTTGGGTTTGTGTATAACTAAAATTAATCAATATTATATTGAAACTGAAATTATGTATGTATGTCTGTTTATGTGATGTTATGTTAAATGTGGATTCAATTGCAAAAGAGATAACTTAATCTCAATTTGAAATCCAATAAAGTTTGAAGTTTGAAGATATTCATATAAATTTTACACTTCAATGTGGTACACAGGCTCTATTTTTTCTCTTTATATTTTCCTGCAGTGGTCAGAACACCCTATTTAAATATAAAATAGTTGATAAATGTAAGGATTTTCAGAGTTTGGAAGTTGGTAAGAGCCCAAGTGAGGGGGCCCACCAGGAAATTTCCAGGTATCCAGGTGGGCCAGTCTGACACTGACCTTCCCAAATATT
This sequence comes from Neoceratodus forsteri, assembly GCA_016271365.2. Lineage (NCBI taxonomy): Eukaryota > Metazoa > Chordata > Ceratodontiformes > Ceratodontidae > Neoceratodus > Neoceratodus forsteri. Next base: position 105,109,012 of record CM057459.1, on the reverse strand, counting down.
TTTCAATACCATCAGCTCATTGAGATTTTCAAACAAAATATTTTGAGAAAACATTCTGTAAACGAACATCTTTTTGCTTTCTAGCTCAAAATTCATGTTGCTAATTTGCTGTTTATATCACTTTGACATAAGCTCCTAATACTTTACCTGTAAGCAAGGGCATCAGATGCTCAAAGATTTTTTTGAGCGAAGTTCAAGGAGTGTCTGTGTTATCAGTCTCCTTGAGTGGAACCAATGTGCCATTTTAAATTTAGTGAATAAGGTTTTGGTCTCCAAAAAGTGCAGGGATACGCTCAAAACTAGTGTATCCCTACTGCATCACCATGCACCCCAGGAGGGTGTGGGGATGGGTGACATCCACAGCTCCATCCCCCCACCCCACCCCTTGTTGGTGCAGAGCAGCTGCGAAGCAGCTGTGGGCAGTGTTAGGTAGAGGTGGAGGTGGGCAAGCCAGAGCAGGCTCAAGACCAGCTCTAGCTTAGTGTCTGGCTCAGCTCGACTCAACCTCTATAAGCAATTGAGAGCCAAGGTCATGCTGAGTCATTTATGGTCAGAGTAAGCATTTTTGTCAGCCTAAGCAATTAACGTATTATCTGAAATGTTCAGCTCCTATGTAGAGAACAGTCTGCAGTAGCCACAGCTCAGCTCATGTTTTGGCTCATAGGGCTGGATATTCAAAAGGGTTGCGCCATGCGAATAGGGTTGCACCACGCTAAGTCCTGAAAAGTGCCATCTCTGCGATATTCAGCAGCAGGCAGTTGCGCCCACCGAAACATGTTGAGCAACAGCACAATGATAATGAAGGCATGCGCAACCGAGGGGAGGAACCATGCATAAGGGGCGTGAAAGCGATGTTCAAAGACTTGTGCAATGCGCAACAGTAGAGCAAGGGAGTTATACTAAAGGAAATGAGCCAAAATAAAAGGAGCAAGGAAGAGGCGCAAGAATGCTACAGGAAGCCACATGAGGCAGGGGAGAGACAGGCACAGGAAACTGTGAGAAAGAGGGCAGGCCAGGAAACCACACTGCAGAAGAGAGGCACAGGGAAGGTGTGTGTGACACACATACCAGAGGCCAGCACAGACAGGTGTACCCGTGCAGGGAGGCAGTCAGGACAGTGGGGGAACAAAGCAACAGCTGCTGGGGGGGGAACGCAAGCCAGGGACATGGCCAGTGCCACCTTCCACATGGAGGCCATAATGAGGGGGGTTGAGAAGGCATGCAGCAGGAAGACGTGGCTGTGGAAGGGCCCATCATCGGTATGCCCCCAACAGGCAGTACCGAGCCTGCACCAGCTTTGAGCTGTATACAGATATCAAGATTGTGGGCCGGTACCACCTGAACAGGGCAATACTGAGGTGGCTCTGTGAGCTGTGCAGTGATGTGATGCAGGCACCCACATGACGGAGTCATGCCCTGTCAGTGGAGACAAAGGTAACAGCCTGCATATGCTTGCTCGCCACAGGTACTTTCCAGAGACCAACTGGGGACACCACAGGCATAACACAGTCAGCCACATCACGCATCCTCACCCAGTTCCTCAGTGCACTGCTGCCACATGCTGTGGAGTACATCCATTTCCCCAGCACTGTGGTGGAGCGCACAGCAAACATCCAGGAGTTCTACAGGGTAGCACATATGCCTGGCATGCTAGGGGCAATAGACTGCACCCATGTGGCCATACGCACACCACCTGGCGAGGAGGGGGCCACATACATGAACCGCAAGGGCTATTCCAGTGTCAACTACCAGGTGGTGTGTGATGCCAGTGGGCGCATCATCAATGTCTGTGCCACGCACCCTGGGGGAGCACATGATTCATACATCTGGCACCAGTCGGCACTGTGCCACCGATTTGAGAGTGGGGACATCCCCACAGGACATCTAGTGAGTGAGTATGCGAATCAAATGGACATATTGTGGGCCTGGGGGGGCATGGCCAGAGGTGCCATGGGTGTGGCCCACAGGACTTGGGGCAGTCCGAAGCTGAACACGAAACTAACCACTCTCTGCACACAGGTGACAGTGGATACCCACTCCGTTCCTGGCTGCTCACACCCTACCGGCAGCCCACGACCCCATCGCAGCAATGCTACAATGAGGCACATGCCACCACATGCAATGTCATTGAGCGAGTGTTCAGGATGCTGAAGACACATTTCTGTTGCCTGGACACCTCTGGTGATGCCCTACAGTACAGCCCCTCAAAGGCCTGTGGGATATTCCTGGCCTGTTGCATCCTGCACAACATGGCCAAAGAATGTGGGATAGCCATACAGGTCAAAGAGGGGGACAATGATGGGGACGCCGGTGCCGATGGTGATGGGCAGCTCCCCCTTGGCTGACGGGACCCCCGACTGATCCAGCTGGCACAGCTGCACCGGGACACCATCACAGAGGAGCACTTCAGCCGACCCAGGTAAGTCATGGTGCCATGCGCAACCACCAGTGGCTAAGGCACAACCCACAAATATGCATGGAAACACACCAGGGGTGCATTCTGGCAAGGGATGTGGCAGGGCACAGAAGCATACTCACACAACCAGGGATGGGTGAACAGCAACACGCCACATGGACAGACACACACACACGCACACACACAATACACCAAACGTGCACAGAGGGCAGGAGGAAAACCGAGCCAGAACGCCAACACTAGCAACACACATGTCCACAGGCCACCACGTCCACTGTCCATGTGCGTGTGTCAGATGCTGGGCACCATCGCACTTTGGTGTACAGTGCAATGCAGGCATCATCATGCACACGTACCTGCGGACAGCAGCCAGGAGGGTGTGCAGGTGAACCGTGTTTCCGCATGCATGGCCAGGCACCCACCCATGCACTGCCCACCGAAACACACAATGCACACAGGGCAGCACCAGACAGTGCCCGCACTGGGAGACAGGTCATTCTTGTGGTACAGTGCCACGGCCACCTCGGATGCGTGGGCAGCCCCGCAGAGACCTGCCAGCACTGGCAGGCTGACCATGGACCTCATGGGATGGCACCGATGGTCCCCCAGGGGTTCCACTGCGCGAACGCAACCGTGCCCATGCAGGGGTCTGCAGCACACCGAACATGCCTGCACCACTAGTGCTCAGGATGCCCACAGCTGAACCTGGCATCAACAGGGTGGGTGTCGCACGACGTAGGGAAAGGGGAGTGGATAGCGCACTGCGTGGTGTGAGCAATGCATAAGCACCTAACTATGTGCCCATTGTGGCCATGACAGCAATGAACGCCTGTACATGCCTATCAATGGCTGTGGTCACATCCTCCCACAAACGGTCCATCCGTGACAGGATCCTATCGGTGTCCCTGCTGCGACGCTCCTCTGCCCACTCCAGAGCCACACACAGTACCTCCACAGATGTTGCAAGCCACATCTGCTGTTGGACCGATGCCTGCAGTAGGCGGGTGTGCTCGTCAAAGAGGTCGTCTGCCTCCTCGGCATCCTGTCCCTCAGGGTGTACATGGGCCTGATGTTCAGCACCCCTTGAGGGTGGGTGCTGTGCACCAGGACCAGGTATGGGCAAGTCCACAGGCATTGCACAGACGTCGCCGCTGAACCCTGAACCCCCAGTCCCGGTGGGCAACTGCTGCTGCCGCCCCTCCAGCCGCTGCACCCAAGGGCTCAGTAGTGCCAGCGCTGTGGCTGCAACAGTCCCACTGTCCTGACCAGCCACTGGTGCTGCCCCACTGGTGCTGACAGGCACAGCCTGGGACTGTGCTGACATGCTGGCCCACATGGCGGCACCAGCCAGAGCCATGGGTGCGAGGTGACCTGCTGTGTGACCATTCCATGGCACACACGTGTCACTGCCCATGACGGTCATGTCTTCATCACTCGTGCAGGTCTCTGCCCCAGCCACAGCCACGGTGTGCTGGCATCCTTGGATGCCAGAATGCTGAGACACAGGAAGGGCTTCCCCCACATCTGTCTCAACGACATCCGTGTGGACAGCCAGGCTGCACCACTGTCATGCCGATCCACAGAAACCTGTGGAGGTGGATGGTCCAAACTCCGACTCTGTCCGACTGTCCTCAGTGGACAGGCCCACCAACATTGACCCATGCAGATGCTCAGGATCTGTAAGGGAAAGCAAAGTTGTGTTACTGTGTGTAACCTAACCGGCCCCCCCAAGGCACACCATGGCTTACCATGCAGAGATGGGCCACCACCCATCTGGAAGACAACGCCTGGAACTCCCTCTGTGGCACTGCGGTGCATGCTTGCAGCAAGCCTGTCCTCTGCTGGTGTGAGCTGCACCACCTCCGGCTGTCCATCGCCTGTTGCAGCACGTGCCGCCCTGATGGCAGCCACCTTCTCCTTCACCCTCCTCCTGTCAGTACCCATCTTCTTCTTACACTCCTGCACGGAGCGCTGGTGGCTGCCATGCAGGTTGACGGCACATGCCACCTCCTCCCATGCAGCAGCACAGGCCGGAGGGGTGCCTCGCAGTCCACTGAGCAGTGGCTTCTGATCCAGGTAGGCCTCAAAAAGTGCCTCAGTCTCAGCCTTCGTGAAATTGGGCCTCCTCTTCCACCCACCATCATTGTCCTCCTCACCCAGACCTTGCTCGGTCATTATTCAGCCTGTAAGGATGGCAGTGGTTACTGGTGACTGTGCAGTCCAAAGCATGTCCCTGAATCCACAGTCCACACTCCCACACAGCATGCAACTCACCAATAAACTGCAGTAACCGAATATGGCCACTGCAGAACTTTGTCGCACTTTTATAGCTCAATCCATGCAAATTAGGTGAGGAGCAACTTTAATTAGATGCAGATCACGGTGCTGCACCATTGAATGGCTGATCGGATGATTAGCATATGATGGCTGAATATCGCGCTTTTGTGCTTTGCGCAATTGGGTTGAACAGGCTGAGCCAATGGCGCAGTTCTGTGGCATGCGTAGTACACCTCACTGCGCATGCCCAGGCTGCTGACACTGGCGTCTGCCACACTGATGACGTGCTGTGCGCGATGGTCAATGCAGGGCACAGCCACCATTGTGCCAGTGGCGCTATAGCAAGGGTCACTACATGGCGCTGTGACAATGGGCCTCATAGGCGCAATGGCAAAACTGCCCGATAGTCCGCTGTGGCGCTGGCAAACAGGCAACCAATCATGCTATACGCATAGTCCGATGGTGCTGTGCGTGGCCTTGCGCCAGAGACCCTTGACCCTGTGCCTGACCTTTGCCCCCTTGGCACCATGCATCTGGCATGGCTGCACCTCTATCGTGCTATTCAGTAACAGCGCGATAGGGAATGGCAGCGCTTGTAATTGCATAGCATTTGCACGTGGGGTACCGTGCTGCAGAGTGCCATATTGCCTACTATAGTGGTTGAGATGGCACACAGGAGAGCCCCACAGTGGACTGCCATAGAGTTGGCTAACCTTGTGGCCATTGTGGAGCCACACCATGGGCCTCTGTTTGGGGAGGAGCTACTGGACAGGGCCAGGACCCAGGTCTGGCAGGAGGTGGCCACTGACCTTGGGGAGGCCACTGGATGGAGGAGGACCACAGAGCAGTGCAGGCACCGCTATGGGGACCTCAGGAGGAGGGAGCCAGAGCTACTTGCCCATCTGCGGTCGCATGCCAGGAGGGGCATGGTGCCTCGTCCAGGTGGGTGATACGTCTACGCACTTGTATTGTCCATATGGGTAACAGTGTTTTATGTGTTCAGCACATAGGGTAGGGCTAGTCTAGGGTTGGCTGTGGCGGTGTTTACAGGGTGTGGGGTGGGTGGGTCTGGCTGGGTGGTGGGCACACACATTGGGGCAGGGGCTTTGCCGGGATTGTACTGATGTTCTTCTCTCCTTGTTTCCCCCACAGGCGTGGATGAGCGGCGACGGCTGAGGGAGGAGCGGCGGAGGGAGGAGAACAGAGCACCCAGGAGGGACGGGGACCATTACCGGCGACCTGACCGGCCCGATGAGGGTGAGTGCCATGACTCCATGATTACTATTGCATGCTGTGCAACAGGGTGGGCAGCGGGGCATGGCCACCATCCATGGACACCACTGCCATGCACGTGACTTGTGACAGTCAGCACTGTCCAGTGGCACTGCATGTCTGGGAGTGCGTCAGTGGTGGTCCATGCATGCACCGGGCACATGGCTGTGGCGCTGCCTTCACACTGCAAAGCCATGTTACTGTACGGCCTTGGTGGTGCTGTGCAGGACATGGGCGGTGGGTGTGTGCAGTGGTCCACATGGCTGTTGCTGCCTGGGTGGGCAGATCTTGTGGACACAGTCACTGTGGGTGGTCGCACACCATCACAGGGGTGTGGCACATGTCTGTATGCCATGCACAATGGGTGGGCTGCAGGGGGATGGACAGGCACACCTATTGACTCTGCTCCCTCATCCTAGGTGACTGGAGGCTCCTGCAAATACAGTGGTCCATTACTGAGCTGCTACAGGTGGCCAGGGAGACTCTGCAACTCCTACAGGACATGCACTGGCATGGGGTCAGGAGGAGAAGGAGGGCCAGACAACAGCACCAGGAGGAGGAGGACCGGGGTGGACGTTGATGTCCCCATGCCCCAACTACCACCTTCCCCCCTTTGACCCACCCTCACACCCCTTCTTCCCTCTCCCATATGTTCACCCCTGCCCTTACCCACCCCCACCTTGTTTATGTCCCTCACCCCCACATTTGTTTATAATTCTATATATAGTTATTTTTGAATATTACAATACATCTATTTTGATATGAATACTGTGGTGGTCTCTGATTTGCAGCGGGCTATAGGTGCTCAGCTGCAGTGTTGTGCATGGCGTCTGGGGTGGTGCAGTCATGGGTATGTGTGTATGTCCATGGGGAAGTGACTATGGTGTGGGAGTAGCTATCAGTCGGTGTCTGTGGTGTGTGTGTTGTTCCCTGTGCATTGGATTACTGTGTGCAGTGGTCCATGGCGCATGCTCTGTGTCCATGGTGCCCCTGTCAACCCGTCCATGGCCCGTGCAGCTGACACCCTTGCATGTCTGTGACCTGAAAGGTCTGCTGCCATGTCACTGGTGGCTGTCCATGCAGGTCAGCCACTGTAACCATCACAATGCTGAGTTGCCTCCTGTCACTGGTGTGGTGCATGTTTGCCTCAGGTGACACTGTGGCCTCTGCGGTTGTTGTCCCACCTCCATGCTGTGGCTTGTGTGTGTTGCAGGGATGTGCACCACTGTCTATGACTTGTGCTCCAGGCATATGATGGTGGTGTACGGGTCCACAGTGCCTGCGCAGGGTGGCTGGCACTTATGTGCCATGGAGAACTGCAGGCTGTGTGTGCACGGTTTCCATGGGCCCACACTGGGGGCTTCGTTGCCACGCTACTGCATCCCTGTGTTATTGTCCCCTTGGGTATGTGTGTGTTTGTCCCTGCACTGTGTTGCATCTGGTGTGATGCATGCTTCCACGCACCACTGTGGGTGTCTGTGCTGGCTGTTGTGGCCAGTGGTGGGTCGGGGTGTCACTGGACTACTGTGCAGGGTGCTGTATCAATGGTGGTGGTGTCAGGGGCACGCCCTGTCCTGTGGGGTACCTCTTGTGCCGATGCATGGTCGGTCTCTCAGCTGTGCCTCGGGGGGATTGTGCATGTTGGCACTGTGTCTGCCATTGTTGCATTGCTGTGTGCTGCCACCCACTGCTGGGTGCTCATGGTGGGGCTGGCTTGTATGGTTCTGTGGTACATGAGGTTGCAGTGTCACAGTGGGGGTGGTGGTATGCATGGGGTTTCCTGCAGTGGTGGTCACTGCTCATGGGGGGGTGTCTGGGGGTCACGGTGCAGGGTGTGCTGTGCACTGGGGGGGTGGCACGGGGTGGTCCGCCCTCCTTGTGTGGCAGTCTCAGCTTGCCGGTGGGTGTGATGGTGCACCATGGCCCAGCTGTGGGTTGTTTGCTTGTCCCCATGGGCCGGTGGTTCTTCCAGCCCTCCCCCAGTTGTGCTGTGCTTGAGGTGTGGGAACATAATGTCAGTTCTGCTGTGTGTTCCTGTGCCCATCTGTGGCATGGGTGGTGGGTCCCTACCTCCCTGGTTGTACAGTTACATTGCTCTGCAGCTGGGGGGCTCCCTACTTGCACTATGGCACCTCTGGACTGCTCAGCTGGACATCCCTTGTTGCACCATAGCGCATCATATCTGCTCAGCTTCCCCTCCCTTGTTGCGCCATGGCACAGGTTGTGCGATATTCAGACGTTAGCTGAAGCACTCAGCTTGTTCTTTTGAATATTATGTTTGTTGCACATGGGCACAATGGACTTGTGCTTGCTCCTGCTATTGCGCACTTTTTGGGCGCAGTTTGAATATCCAGCCCATAGAGTTAATCAAGCCAGATCCCTGGCTCAGCTGTGGCTTGGCTCTAGGTGAAAAATTTCTGTCTTGCCCACCTCTAGTACTAAGGGTGCTATAGTCATGCTCACCGGGCATCCAGTCAGATGCCTGAATCTTGTTTAGAGTAAAACACCACTCCATGCAGTGAGGGGGTCCATGTGATATGGTAGCCCATTCTGGCAACACCCTCAGCCCCATACTTCTGCTTCTGCTTCTGGTGCTGGGGGCTGGTAGAGAGTGGACCATCCATGCTCTGTCAGTGCTGGGAATGGCCAGACAGAGAGGGGTGCTAGCCACCATTGTAGCCCCTAGGATTGTGTATCATGTGCCCTCTGCACCAGCTATGCTCAGAGCCCTGGCAGCACTAAGGATTGAATCAATGTCCTCCCTCACCCCCTTGCCTGTCCCAACCTAGTGCGGCCTGAAGATAATAATAATAATAAAATTTATTTAGTTAAGCGCCTTTCAAATTTTCAAGGCACTGTACATAAAACATGAAAACACCAGCATAATCAATGCATACAATAAAAAAATACAGCAAATATTACAAGATTAAAATAACCAATTACAGTATGGCAGGAAATGCCTTATCCCATAAAAAGGACTTTGGGGCCCTTTTAAAACTTTCCACCATCGTACTCTCTCGGAGCTGACGGGGCAGAGAATTCCAGAGGGTAGGAGCCAGAAACCAAAGGCATGGGCTCCAGAGGACTCACCCACCGGAATTTCCAGCAACCTCTCGTCAGCCGAGCGGGAGCTGTCTCAGAGGGTGTGGGCACCAGAAGCTCTTTCAAGTAGTCAGGACCAAGACCGTAGGACTTTGTAGGTCAAAAGACCCACTTTAAAGGTGATCCGCCACTGTATTGGCAGCCAGTGCAGAGTGTGCAGCACTGGGGTAATATGAGACCTTCTTGAAGCCCCAGTCAACAAACGTGCAGCTGCATTCTGCACCAGCTGCAAGCGGCAGATATCAACCCCAGCAAGCCCTAGGTAAAGGAGTTACAGTAATCAAGACAAGATGTCACAAAGGCGGGACCAAACCGCAAGTCACAAGGTGGAACCAGGTGCCTAATCCTGGCGATGTTTCTAAGATGAAAAAATGCAGTCCTGACAACTGCAGACACCTGATAACGAAGGTCAGACCAGTGTCAAGCTCCACACCCAGGTTACGCACCCGTTCAGAGGTAGGGATCTGGTCTACCCCCAGAATTAATCCAGAGGGGGACCCCGCCCCTAAACTCTCAACCCTGCAACCGGGGTCCACCACCATAACCTCAGTCTTTTCTGGATTCAACTTCAAACCACTGGTATTCATCCAGTCTTGGATATCAGCGAGGCAGTTATTCAGCACCGAGATAGCACTAGCCTGGTCAGGTGCAAGAGACCGGTAGAGCTGGGTATCATCAGCATAGCAGTGAAACCTCAGCTCAAACTGTCTTACAGTGTCTCCGAGGGGTAGCATATATACTGCGAATAACATGGGGGAAAGCACCGAACCCTGAGGTACCCCGCAAGGCAGAGAGAAGGCCCCCGATGAATGAAAACCTGAGACCACTCTCTGCGTTCTCCCCTCGAGGTAAGATGAAAACCATCTGAGGACCATACCCAATAGTCCACAAATGGACCTCAGACGTTCGAGCAAAACCCCATGATCCACAGTATCAAAAGCTGATGACAGAACAAGGAGAACCAGAATAGAGCGGTGTCTCCGATCTCTCGCCATCAGGAGATCATTGAGCACCCGAACCAGAGCAGTCTCGGTGCTATGCCTCTTATGAAAACCAGACTGGAGAGGTTCGTATAAACTATGGATGGTCAAATGGTTATCCAATTGTGCCGCCACAACTTTCTCAATAACCTTCCCCACAAAAGGGAGGTTAGAGATCGGGTGGTAGTTTGCTAGGTCATTCGGGTCTAAAGAAGCTTTCTTCAGAAGGGGAGTCACCATCCCTTTCTTCAGAGAGCTAGGGAAAACTCCTGTCTCTAAAGAACACCGGATAATCCGAGCAAGGACCGGGCTGATAGTCTCACTACAACCCATAATCAGGGAAGTAGGGCCTGGATCCAAACTACAGCATGTTGGGCGCATCTCACAGACAATCCTCATAGTGTCTACAAAATCCAGTAGATTAAAGGAACTCCAGGAAACTCTGGGCTCTGCGACAAAACATTGATCAACTGCAACAACCTTAGAGTGAGGTCGGGGACACTGCCTCCGAATGTCTTCCACCTTATTCGCAAAGAATCGAGCGATCTCTTCACAATCATTTTGCGTGAAAGCTCGACGGATCTGCCGACAGACTGGGTTGCACAGTCTGTCGACAGTTCTGAAGAGCTGAGCCGGTCAATTCTGAGCGACAGAAATTTCCCTGGACAGGAATTCTGCCTTCTTATGGGAAATTGCTGTTTGGTAGAGCTTATAATGCTCTAGCAAAATAAGATGGTCGGCCTCAGAGGCAGTCTTCCTCCAATGATGCTCCAACCTATGCCCCAACCTCCGCAACCCTCTCAGTGCCCCATCAAACCAGGGGGCAATGGGACGGCACAGGAGGGGGCAAACAAGGGCTGGCGCAATCTGATCAAGAGCAGCCGAGATGGCCCCATTATAGGCCACTACCAGCTGCTCAGGGTCAGTGCACAACTCATCAAACAACAAGAGATCAATAACCACCATCAGGTCTTCAGGGACAACATCCCGCAATGGGCGGTACTTGACCAACTCCACAGGGGCCAACCTACCCAGGGGGGCCTCAAAATTGAACCCAACTGAGTAATGATCAGACCAACCGACTGGTTCCACCACCAAGTCGGATGCCTCGATCCCCAGGAGGAAAACCAGATCAAGAGAGTGACCTCCTTTGTGGGTAGCTGTGGAAACAACCTGTGTGAAGCCCAGAGATGTCATCACCTGGAGGAAATGTTGACCAAAAAGCGAAGATTCGTTGTCGACCCACGCATTGAAGTCACCCAGCACCATCAATCTGAGTGACTCCAAGGCCATGTCGGTGGCAAAATCTGCTATTTCCTGCAGGAAAAGCTTCTCATCCCCTGGTGGATGGTAAATGAGGGCAATCCTGCACCCCACACCAGCTACCACAGTGCACTCAAATGATCTGGCCTCCTCAACTGGAACACCAGTTAGGCCCAATTCGGTCTTAAAACAGACCGCCACCCCCCAACGATCCAATCTTGGGCAATATATAACTGAGAACCCGGCAGGAACAGCGGCCTCTAAATACAGGGCCGCATTCCCATCCAACCAGGTCTCGGCACGCAAGCCAGATCTGCTCACAAAGTCCGCAATAAGACCGGGTCTTATTGCAGACAGATCTGGCATTGCACAACAGCGCCCGGTTGGATGAGGATGACGAGTTGTCCCAACCACTTGCCCTCCAGAACAGGAGGTGCCCTTGGCTATGGGAACCAGAAAGGGACTACTACGCTCCAGAGGCCATTTCGCCCCAGGACATCTTCTAGGCCTAACCACCCCTATGGGAGAGTACCGCTCACTCCGCTGTCCACAACCCCCCATGCCCCCTCAATTCCCCCTCCCCCTTCGCACAATCCCTAGTGCCCGACACTGATGATAAACATGGACTGGCAAGGGGGACAAGAAAAAGGGGCGGAGGGCATGGAGAGCGGAGGCTGAATAACGAAAAACAGGTGGAGCCGGCCAGCACATCAGTCTGCTCAAAAGTTAAAAGAACAAATAAAAGAAGTAAAACAACACCACAATCCACCACTAAAACAAAAAATAAAAATTAAAACCAATACTCTAATACAACAACTATTAAATTATTTTATATCCACAAGCCCTCTCACGACCAGGGGACATTAACAAAATAATAGAGCAAAACTAATAACAAAATAATAAAAATAGATAGAGGGAATAATTTAAAGACCACCCTCTGGGACTCTCTCACCGAACCGGAGAAGGTGAAATATAAGATGGAAACAGGCACTCTCACTGCATAAATTATCCCTCAAAAATAACTAAACAATACATATCCTATATATGAAATACAAAATAAAATAACATCAACAAATAAAATTCAATATACAATGGACCATCATTCACCATCCACATCAACTGGACAAAAATAAAGGACCGTCAGTGGGCTGCAGGAACCGTCCAGTCCAAAAGGATTGGTGGCCCACTACTTCTACTCCGGGGGAGGACAACCCTCTGGCCGGCCACCCCAGGAGTGTAGAGGAGGGAAAATTAAGGACCGGCCTTCCAGCCAACCCCACTCCCCTCCACTGTGTGGGACACCAACCCAGGACCACCAGAACAATGCAAGCCAACTAATACGCCAAATAAAGTCAGTTTCTCCAAAAATGTTTATATATTCACAACAAACAGTAGACGTATCCAAAGTCACTTATCTTGCAGGATCTCTTCAGGCCACTCCTTTACACACTGGAAATTCCAACGATACTGGCCCCAAATCCTTAAGACATCCAGTAGGCCAAAAGGTTCCAGAAGGATTCAAGGTTCAAAATTCTAATCCATTTCCAAGGAGAACCACACACCAGGCCACAGGTTCCAGCCAGATATTTAGGAGGCAGCTACCAGGCTATAATGGTGGCCCACCACCACGACTCCAGGTTAAATCAGCCCCCTGGCCAACTCCACCAGGAGTCTAGGGGAATAGGATCAAAGGGCTAGCCCTCCAGCAAGCCCCGATCCCAGCCCCTGTGTAGGTCACCAACTCTCTAGCGCCTCAAGAAAACCAGCAGGTCCAGCTAAACAGATCAAAGCCACAGTCAAAGCAGGTCACTAAAGCATAAACTTATAGCCCAGCACTCCAGACGCATAAACTGTAGGATCCTGAACAATCTCCGTAGGCTTGAAGATTCCAAAAACAGAGCACTCAAACTCCTTAGTGAGCTTGTCCCTAGTGACTCTCGTCTCCTCCAGATCCCATACAAAATAAACTACTCCTCATGAAATGCCAGGGAAGGTCACACTCAGGGAGCGATCACCGCATGAAACTCCACACCGAAAAGCAGCCACCAAGCCGCCAAGCTGCAAAGGAGCAGCCAAGTTCCCATAACAGACCAGAATGTCAAGCTGCACAATGTCCCGGAGTCCGGACCGAAAGCGTCCAACCGTGAGCACTCAAAACGCGGTTAAAATGCAGCAGCAATAAAATAAATGCTGAGAGACGAAAACCGGAAGAAGTTTAAGCACTCGGCAGCTTCTCCGCGACCCGAATTCAGGTCCAAAACATGAAAACACAAAAATGCTGTAAAAAATGGAAATAAAACCAAAACTTTAAATCCTATACTTAAAACAGCAAAAAACTTTAAAATAAAAATGTCAAAAATAGAAACATAAAGACGCAACAAGCAGCAGTCCGACAGCTAGCCCAGCGTGGCCACCATCTTTCTCATAGTCACACGGTCAGGGATTGGGCACAATGTAGTCGCTCAGCCACAGTTGTGAATACCTTGAGGAGCCCCCAAAGGTGCACATCCTTCACATAAGGGTCACTCTGTGGCTCTCCATGGCCCTCTGCAGGTGCAGAGCAGCTATGCGACTTTTGTGGATCAAGCTCTAAATGATCTTTGACAGGCACATTTTACTCACTATGCCTGGCTCATGTATTATTGCTTCTTTTTCCTCCATCTCTGTCTTCATCTCCCTTTCCTCATGCTGGTACTTTCTTTTCCTTGTCACCCAAGTTCAGTTTCTTCTGAGTTAGCCTGCTGTTGCAGCCTCAGTTTCCTGAGCTCCCATAATAAGAGGTCTCCGACTGCTGATTCCCTCTCACTACCTGCTCTTCACTCTTCTCTGCACTCCCAGCTCCATCTCTAATCCTTATGTGTCACGATACAGCAACCCTGCTCCGTCTTGGTAGTGCCTTACCATGCAGCTTCGAGTATCCGTTTAGAGCTATCCTCAAAACAAAGCATTATTTGTCATTTTGCAGCCTCCTTCCTACAAATCAACTGTATGTCTCCTCCGAGTCCCTTCAAGTTGTGTGTATTACTACACTGCCTCTCCAGCTTATCTTATATTAGGGATAAAACAAGAGTGTGTTAGTTTTCATCAGAGCTGTTTTCCCAGACTTAAAGCATTTAAATAGCAAAATCTTTGAAGCTTCCATAAACCTTAAGAATCAACTAACAAAAGCCTGTGAACTAGAATTATTAATCAAATTAAGTTTAGAAGGAAGAAAAAAAACACTATTATGTTTTATAAAATAGAGGGTGGGATTCCAGTTGCTGGTAGGAAAACTAATGGAGTCACTTCTTAAAGAGAGGATTATACTGTTCCTGGAGGACAGTGGGGTGCAGGATCCAAGTCAGCATGGATTCACAACAGGAAGGTCTTGTCAAACAGATCTAATAGATTTACTTGACTGGGTTACCAGGGAGGTAGACCAAGGAGGGGCGGTAGATGTGGTCTACCTCAGTTTCAGAAAGGCCCTTGACACTGTTCCATATACAGTGGCGTGAAAAAGTATTTGCCCCCTTCCTGATTTTCTCTATTATTGCATATTTGTCACACTGGATGTTTTCAGGTCTTTAGACAAAATGTAATATTAGATAAAGGGAACCTGAGTGAACAAATAATTGTTTTTTTTTTTTACTTATTTCATTTATTTAATGAAAAAAGTTAACCAACACCAACTGGCACTGTGTGATAAAGTAATTGCCCCCTAGTTAAATCAACCCAATTAAAGGGATAATTAGAGTCAGCTGATTGAACACAGCCAGGCTTGATTACAGCCAGCCCTGCTCAATATAAACCTCACTTATTTTGACCCTTACCATCAG
The DNA here is from genome assembly GCA_016271365.2 of Neoceratodus forsteri. Taxonomy (NCBI): domain Eukaryota; kingdom Metazoa; phylum Chordata; order Ceratodontiformes; family Ceratodontidae; genus Neoceratodus; species Neoceratodus forsteri. The sequence goes on along the minus strand of CM057459.1, from coordinate 105,093,887 downwards.
TCACGTTGCCAGCACAAAGATTCAACAAGCACATTATGCCACGATCAAAGGAAGTTCCTGAAAAGATCAGAAAAAAAGTTGTTGCTATCTATCAGTCTGGAAAGGTTTACAAAGCTATTTCTAAGGATCTGGGACTCCATCGAACCACAGTGAGAGCCATAATCTCCAAATGGAGAACACTTGGAACAGTAGTGATTCTTCCCAGGAGTGGGCGGCCTGCCAAAATTACTTCAAGGGCGCAGCGTAAAATCATCCAGGATGTCTCAAAGGATCCTAAAACAACATCCAAAGAACTGCAGGCTTCTCCTGCCTCAACTAAGGTCAGTGTTCATGACTCCACAATCAGAAAGAGACTGGGCAAAAATGGGCTTCATGGGAGAGTAGCAAGGCGGAAACCACTGCTAACCAAGAAGAACATAAATGCTCGTCTGTCATTTGCCAAGAAGCACCTGGATGATCCACAAGCCTTTTGGGAAAATGTTCTATGGACAGATGAGTCCAAAGTGGAACTTTTGGACACATATGGATCCCATTATGTCTGGCGAAGCAAACACAGCATTCCACAGTAAGAACATCATACCAACAGTCAAACATGGTGGTGGTAGTGTGATGGTGTGGGATGCTTGCTGCCTCAGGACCTGGATGACTTGCCATAATTGGAAGGAACCAAGAATTCTGCTCTGTACCAGAAAATTCTTAAGGAGAATGTCCAGTCATCCGTCCGTCAGCTGAAGCTGAAGCGTAGTTGGGTCATGCAGCAAGACAATGATCCAAAACACAAAAGCAAGTCCACATCAGAATGGCTGAAAAGAAGTAAAATTAAAGTTTTGGAGTGGCCTAGTCAAAGTCCAGACCTAAACCCAATAGAGATGCTGTGGCAGGACCTGAAATGAGCAGTTCATGCTTGAAAACCTACCAATGTTACTGAATTAAAGCAGTTCTGCGAGGAAGAGTGGGCTAAAATTCCTCCACAGCGATGTGAAAGACTGATATTGATTTATAGGAAGCGTTTGATTGTAGTCATTGCAGCTAAAGGTGGCGTAGCCAGTTATTAAGTGTAAGGGGGGCAATTACTTTTTCACACAGTGCCAGTTGGTGTTGGTTAACTGTTTTCATTAAATAAATGAAATAAGTAAAAAAAACAAGTGTTATTTGTTCACTCAGGTTCCCTTTATCTGATATTACATTTTGTCTAAAGACCTGAAAACATCCAGTGTGACAAATATGCAATAATAGAGAAAATCAGGAAGGGGGCAAATATTTTTTTCACTCCACCGTAGAAGGCTGGTACAAAAGCTAGACAGCCTGGCAGTAGGCCTAAATGTGGTAAACAGAGTCAGAAATTGGTTAAGTGGCAGAACACAAAGGGTGATATTAAATGGTATTTGTCACAAACCCACTCAGCAGGTCAGGCCCTCTACTCCCAAAGTGCCAGCCTCTGAGCGCAGTCTTGTGAACAGTGTAACAGACAAGGTAAACCTCTTGTCTGTTTTTGTGAGTTCGGATGAACCTTTGGTCTCGAGTTCTGGAGGGATTCAAACTGTGAACCTCTTGCTAGTGTACCCAATGCACAGGCTCAGATATTACTGTCTTCAGGGGGCCAGATATCTTTGCCTATGGGCACCTAACCAGGTATACAGAGATGAACCCTTAAAAGCTTTAATAAAGACCTCAGATTTAAAACGCTTCTCTTTCCAGTGTGGTACCACCATTCAGGCTTATGTTTAATATCTGCAATAACCATATACTTTTCTTACAACTAAAAAGAAGTCAAAGACAGACCAAGTAAGTTCTAAAAATTATTTTACTAAAATAGTTAAAAATATGTAAAATGCAAAATACAGAACTCTTATATCCCCAGACATACAAATCTTTTAAAAGAAACAAGGTTTAAACAGTGCAAATTCCTACTAACAGTACTTAGATTTGAAATCTTTCTAAATATCTGTTTACAAGTGCTCCAAAGATCTTTCCTCAGTCAGAGTCTAGGTAAAAGTGTGTAAGTAAAACAGAGTATTCCTTAAACAACTGTATGGGACAACCCATTTTTGTGTGAGGTCAGCTAGCTCCTCCTCTGTCAGATATGTATAAAAAATATATATCTTGTACAAAAGTATTACATTCTGCAACTTCAGCATAATTCATGTCCTTTAAATGGCACTTCTTTTGATCTCATAATAAGCTTCCTTTTGATCTCGTAATAAGCTTCCTCCTTCTAGGACATGACAGCATCTTTATAATTTTCGCACTTCTATGTAATAACCTGGGTTTTCCTTCCAACGTCATAAAATGGATATGTTCTAGCAACTATGGTTGTAATTAACTCAGACAGACAGGATCCTTAATTAAGGCCTTACATGTAACACATGGTCTCTAAAAACTGAGTGTGTGTGAACTCACATGTTGTCAGCATTTTTCTTATGGCTTTCATCTTTCAGCTGAAACCTGGGGGGTTGATGAATGAGGTTATTCTAAGAGCACCAGATTTTTCAGCAGAGACAGTTAGTAATACATTTTATATGTAAAAAAATGATACAGCACTCAGAGCTGGCTGTCTACATCACAGTATTCAATCACGGGAAAGGGTGGTGACCAGCGGGTACCACAGAGGTCAGTGCTGGGGCAAATTCTCTTCAATGTCTTCATAAGTGACATTGCAGAGGGGCTGGAATGGAAGGTATGCCTATTTGTGGACGACAGTAAGATCTGCAACAGGGTGAACACTCCAGAGGTGGTGGATAGAAATAGAAAGGACCTAAACACATTGAAGGAGAGGTCAAACATGTGGCAGCTCAGATTCAATGCTAAGAAGTGGAATATCATGCACTTGGGGTGTGGAAATCCAGAGGGGGAGTACAGAATGGGGGGAGAGGTACTGGCCATCACCAAACAGGAATGGGACCTGGGGGTTATCATATCTGACGACCTTAAAGTGAGCAAGCAATGTGAAAAAGCTGTGGGGAAAAAAATCAGGATGCTAGGGTGCATAGGGAGAGGTAACGCCATTAGAAACAAAATCTGGCCAGAGCCAATAGGGCGGCAGGCAAAGAATTTGATGTAAAAATATTGAAAATTATCAGTAATGAGCCTTCATTATCAAAATGTAGCATACGCTCCTAAATTTGTTTTGTAATATTTGTACACCAAATTTTCAACATAGCCTTTTTATGACCCTGCCTCATGAAGAAGGGCATAGCAAATGTTCAAATCCTGCCGGAAAAGTGATTTCATGCGGTGACTGCAAAATCAACTTTCAGGATGCAAAAACATATTTTGGGCAGGAGTTGAAAAATGACAGCTGTCACATTCATGAGATGCTGTAAAGAAATGGCTATGTAGAAAATTTAAAGTAAACATATTGAATATTACCAAACTTATGAGCCTACATTTGCAAAATGCAACATAGCCTGATAACTTTTTTGTTTTTAAATATTTTTACACCAAATTGAGAACATAACCTTTTTGTCACCCCACCTGATGAACAATGGCAGAGACAATTTTCAACTCATGCCCAAAAGGTGATGTCGTGCAGGGACCACAAAATCACCTTCCGGGATGTAAAAAAAATTTTTAGAAAAATGACAGCTGTCACATTCATGAGGAACCATAAATATATGGCTATGTTTTAAATTTGGGGTATAAATATTAAACATTACAAAAGTTACGAGCCTGTGTTCACAAAATTCAACATAGGCTCATAACTTTGTTGTTTTTTTAATATTTTTAAGCCAAATTTTCAACATAGCCTTCTTATGACCCCAAATCATGAACAATGGCAGAGAAAATGTTCAACTCGTGCTCAAAAGGTGATTTTGCACAGGGACTGAGAAATCACTTTTCGAGACAGATCTACCTAATGGCAGTTCAATTGTTCATGAGGTAGGGTCCCAAAGAAGGCATGTTGAAAATTTGGGGCAAAACCGTGCAAAAATGACCAAGTTATGCCACTAAGTTCTAATTGATTGGATTATTACTAATTGTCCGGATCATGTAGTTAAGTCAGGAGTTTATCCAGATTGTCTTAGTGACCATTGTGCAATTTACTGTGAATGGTCTGTGAAATATTTTAAAGAACCGCATAGAACTTTGCAGTATCGGAAAGTTTCGGACCTTAATTTACAGTCTTTTTCAGACGAAGTTCAGTTAATTGATTGGTCTTTCTTAGATGTTATTGATGACATTGATGATGCCTTTCATAGGTTTTGTAGTTACTTTGTTGGTATTTGTGATAAGTTATTGCCGTTTAAGACTGTTAAATTGAAAGCCGAGGAGAAAATATGGTTCAATTGTGAACTAAGGAAAATTATAAGGGATAGAAATAAGGTTTGGAATAAGTTTAGGAAGCATAAGACAATTGGTTTGCAACAGGAATATAAGAGATTACGTAATCTATGTAAGGCAAAGGTTAGGAAAGCGAAAAAGGACTACTTGCTAAATAAATTGGGTAAGGGGTTGTGTGATACTAAGGCCCTTTGGAAAGTTTTGAATGATTTAATGGGAAGGAGTAAGGGTTTGGATAATATTTTGCAATTAGATGGACAATTGGTTAGTGATCCAATAAAAGTAGTTAATGGGTTTAATGCACATTTTACTGATTTGGAAAGGTTTAATATTCAAGGACGTGTTACAAGTTTGGAATTAGAGGAATTACTTGAGGAAAATTATGTGGATGGGGGGTGTCTAAATTTCATTTTCGGGAGCTTACTGAAAATGAGGTTTTGATGTATATTTTGAAGACTGATCCTAGGCCATACTTGGGGGCGGATGGAATAGATTATAGAATTTTAAAAAAAGTTGGGTCAATAATTGTTCCAATGTTGACAAAAGTTTTTAATTTTTCCCTTGTTAATAATATATACCCTTCAAAGTGGAAATGTGGTGTTGTAAGGCCAATTTATAAAACAGGTAGAAATTAATGTTAATAATTACAGACCCATAACATTACTGGCTCCTTTATCCAAATTATTAGAGAGTATTGTTTCCGATCAGGTTAAAGTTTATTTGGATCAAAATTTTCTATGGTCTCCTTCACAGCATGGATTTAGGCAGGATTTAGTACTGAAACTGCCTTGGTGAGGTTCACGGGCAGGTGTATAATGCCTTAGATGAGGGTAAAATAGTAGCTGCTGGCTTTGTGGACCTCACCAAGGCGCTTTGATTTGGTTGACCATAGGAAGTTGTTAATGAGTTTGTTGGAGGTTAATTTTCAAAGGAAGTGATATTATGGTTTAATAATTATTTAACTGGTAGGGTGCAGAAAACTATGATGAATGGCGTATTATTTGATGAGGGCATTTTGATGTGTGGTGTTCCCCAAGGGTCTGTATTGGGTCCTTTGTTGTTTACCTTATTTTTAAATTCTCTGCATAAAATATGTAAAGAAACAGAGCTTATTTTGTTTGCAGATGATGCAGTTTTATTATGTATTGGTAATACTTTACAGGTTGTACAGCAACAGTTACAGGATGATTTTAGTTTGATGCATGGTTGGTTGATGGAGAAAATTTAGTGTTAAACCATGTAAAACAAAATGTATGGTATTTAATAATACAAGATCTAATGTGAATTTGAGCTAACTCTAAAGGATAATTATGGAAATAATATAGAAAGGGTTACTGAAATTTGTTACCTAGGCTCGTTATTGACTGTAACTTATCATTTGAAATATATATTCTGAAATTAATAGGTAAGTTACATAGAAGATTAGGAATGCTTTATCGATTGAAAAGTATTTAACAGATGAGGTTAGGATAATTTGTTAATAGTTTATTGTTTTCAGTTATTGATTATGGATTAATTATATATTTTTACTTCAGTTAGAATGCGAATAAGTTGGAATCTACTTATCATAGTATTATTAGATTTGCTACAGGACAGAAGAAAATAACTCATCATTGTTTACTTTATAGTTCTTTGGGGTGTTTGTCATTAGTTGATAGGTTTAGATTACGTGTCTTAGTATTTCTTCAAAAAATTAAATTAGAAATTTTTTCTGGTGTTATTTGTGATATGTTTTCTAAATTGATTAATGGTGTAAGACCAGGTCGCAGGTTAATTTAAATTTTAAATTTCGGATTCCCTACTATAAAAGTGTGTTTGCTCAGAATTCCTTCAATTTTATGTGAAATTGTATAATGAATTACCTCTAATATTATGCAATGTGTTACAATTTTGTCATTTAAGAGGGTTTTAAAGAAATTTTGTTGTTAATTCAAAGTGTTGTTGTTTTAAATAATGTATTTTTATATGTATGTGTGTGTTTATATTTATATGTTTGTATATTATTTATGTATGTTTTATGTTATGACTGGGCATCAGTGAAAATGGGCATTTTGCTCACTGATTATACAGAATAAAAATAAACAAACAAACAAACAAACAAAGTTCAAAACCCCATGGAAATACATTGAATGGCATACCTGTTTCTTCAGTTCGCAGTCTGGCTTTGAAGAGTGAAGACATGTCTGTGGTCCAGAGAGGATTATGGCATTGGACCTCCTTTCAGTAAATAAGGGCTTGGAGCAGGTGGATGGGATGGTGGGTGCTGAGTGGGATGGTCGGGTGAGGGGAGTGTTGGTTGCAAAAGACATCAATGGATGGTTTCCTTTTTACAGGTACAAAACAAACAAATGAAAAAAACAGAGGATTTCTGCACTGGGGGATTGGGCATCCCCAGTGCCAAGGGAGGGTCAGGTGGGGGATTAAAATTTTATCATGACTCTGAGGACTGGGCACCCCAGTGTCACTCTTATGTTTCTGGGGGTGGGGTGCTGAGGGAGGGTCAGGTGGGGGATAAAGAAATATGTATTTAAAGGGGCACAGATTACGATCACAACACTGGGGACTGGGCACCCCCACTGTCATTGTTATGTTTTGGGGGTGCTGAGAGGGAGGGTCGGGTGAGGGAAAAAAAAATACGTATTTAAAAGGGGCATGGAACATGATTGCAATGTTGAGGAATTGACACCCCCAGTGCCATTGTTATGTTTTTTGAGGGAGTGCTGAGAGGGAGGGTCGGGTGGGGAATAGCTCTAATTCTAAAGAAAGAAGAAATGGCAGTCATGATGGAGCACAGCACACTCTGCCATGACCAAAATGGCCACTGCACTACACTGCACATGTTCTAGTGCTAGTGCATGCGCAGTAGAGTGCAGGGCATTATGGACATGGCGGAGTGAGCCGTGTTCTTCTGAGACCACTGTATTTTTTTTTGTTTGTTTTGTTTTTAATTTTTTTTAAAATACAGATGTCATCCCCACCTGACCCTCCCTCTCAGCCCCCCCAAAACATAACAGTGACACCAGGGGTGCCCAATCCCCCAGTGTCCCGATCAGGGTGGCCCAATTTTTTAAAAGTAAAAAAACAGTGTAGTGCAACCGGAGTGCTCCACAGACACAGAGGCGACTGTGGTGGAACTCCAACATATTGTTCAGTTGCAAAGAATGCAAGGGATGTGGAGATCTTTTTTGAAAGTAATAGGTCTGCAAGGCTACACCCACTACAGCCTTTAAAAGGAGGTAGTTATGCCACTGTACAGATCACTGGTAAGACCTCAGTTAAAGTATTGTGTCCAATTCTGGAGACCACATCTCAGGAAAGACATAGACAGACTGGAGGCTGTGCAGAGGAGGGTTACCAAGATGGTCCAGGGACTGCATGGAATGTCCTATGAGCAGAGGTTAAAAGAACTCAATATGTACTCCCTGGAGGAGAGTAGGTAAAGGGGGGATATGATTGAGACCTTCAAGTACCTGCGGGGTATAAATAAGGTAAACAAGCATTTGTCAATGCCGAATGACGCGCTGGCATTGTTAGTGGCGGAGCTAGAGATGAATAGTGCTTTGATTTTGTTAATGTGTCGCAAAAGGTGATTTTGCACAGCGAGCACGCCATTGTGCGCCACAGCTGCAGAAACGCATTTTGGGCAGGCTGTGAAAAATGGCAGCTGGACTGTTAATAAGGAGGTGTGCACAAATGCCAGTGGTGAAAATGTGGCATGAAAATATAGCAGATTGATGAAGTTACAAGGGTGCGTGGAAACTGCACAATGCATGCTTGCAACACAGTCATTATATGGACTTTCAGCACCAAATGTTCAACATAAGCATTTTAGGACCTCTGCTCATGAATAGTGTCACCGTCATTTCCTCAAACTGTCCCAAAAACTGATTTTGCACAGCGACCGTGCAATTCTACGCCGGACATGCGAAAACACATTTCAGCCAGCTATACTGTTCATAAGGAGGCATGGAAAAATGCCAATGATGAACCGCTGGAGTGGAACTATTACAAATTCACAAAGTCATGAGCGTGCATGCAAACTGCGCAATGCACGCTCGTAGAACATTCATTTTATTGACTTTCGTCCCCAAATTTTCAACATAGGCATTTTAGGACATCTGCTAATGAACAGTGTCACTGCCATTTTCATAATGTGTCTCGAACATGGGCTTTCCACAGCGACCGCGCTATTCTGCGCCGGAACTGCAAAAAAAGATTTTGGTCAGGATGTGAAAAATGACAGCTGTACTGTTCATTAGGAAGTGCAGAACAATGGCACTGTTGAAAATCTGGAGTGAAAATAAGTTTGCGAACTTATGAGCGTGCATGCAAACTGCGCCACACACGCTCGTAACAAAGTAATTTTATGGAGTATTGTCACCAAATTTTCAACACACGCATTGTAGGACCTCTGCTCATGAACAGTGTCACTGTCATTTTTGCAATGTGTCCCGAACACTGATTTCGCACAGCGACCATGCTATTCTGCGCTGGAAGTGCGAAAACACATTTCGGCCAGGATGTGAAAAATAACAGCTAAACAGTTCACAAGAAGGTGTGGTAAATGCCAATGTTGAGAATCTGGCATGAAAATATTGCAATTCGCTAACTTCACAGCGCGGTAGCAACTGCATAGCCTTGCGCTCATAAAACCATCAGTTTTTTTGATTTTCCCATGATTTGCAACATAGGGCTTTTGAGCCCACTCATGAATAGTCACACTGTCATTTCGTTACCAGCCCTCAAAAGGTGATTCCCACAGGGACTGACGAAATCACCTTTTGGGACCGAATAACACCATGACAGTGCAAGAATTCATGAGGAGGGGTCCCAAAAAACCCATGTTAAAAATTTGGGGCCAAAATTCCCAAAAATTCCTGAGGTATGCAGCAAAGTTGAAAACACCCTATTTATTCCATTATACAGCTTACCGTCATTTCTTCAGTTTGCGGTCTGCTTTGAAGAGTGCAGACGTGCTCCGGTCCACCGAAGATCATCACACTGGACCTCGGAGGTAAGTATGGGGTAAGAGGGTGTGAGGAGGCAGGGTGCGCAGAGGGTGGGTGCTGTGGGGGCAGGGCGATCTGAGGGACGTTTTGTTTACAGGTAAGAAAAATTAGACATCCAGGGACAGTTTTTTTTTTGTTTAGATTTGGCATGCTGGGGTGGGCCCAGCATGCCACCTAACTGTTGGGGGTCTGTAGCCGATGGGGATTGGGCACCGTCGGCACACAACACGGGTGCGCCGACGGGATTGGGCACCCCGCCGGCACACAAAGCAAGCGGGGGCCCAAGTTGGGGGATTGACACTCCTGGCATTTAACAATGGGGGTTCTTTATGATGACGGGAGTGGGCCCCTGTCAGCACACAAAGAAAGCAGGGGGCCAAGCCGAGGGGATTGGGCACCCCTCAGCATTTAACAATGGTGGGTGATTTATGCTGACGGGAGTGGGCCCTGCTGGCACACACAGAGGGGCAGGGTAACTGACAGGGGATTGGGCACCCTCGGTCAGCAGTTCTGGCGGCCACTGTGCCACCATGCTCATAATGTCAGCTAAGACGTTCATGAAAGGTCCGCTGCATCTGACGAGCTTTGCTCAGATTGCAGTGGACCTTTCCTTATATGCTCACACATTATTTATGTATGATGTGGTGTGGCATGCAGGCTGATTGGGGAATGAGGGACACACCTACTGATGCGCCCTGCATTCACCCAACAGCGACTGCGCCCAAAGCTGCAGTGTCCCAAGATGTTGGCTGCGCAAGTGCACCAACATAAAAAGGGTAGCATCTTTCAGAAAAGAAGATGTACAAGAACTAGGGGGCATGAAATTAAGCTAGAGGGAGGTTCGGTCAGGGGAAATGTGAAAAAGTACTTTTTCACAGAGAGGGTGATGGATGAGTGGAACAGCCGCCCGGCGGAAGTGGTGGGGAAAAAAATTGTCAGAGAATTCAAGAATGCTTGGGATAAACATAAAGGTACCCTAGTGTTATTAAAAAAGAAATAACCCAAGGATAAACTAGGAGTTCTTGATGTTTCTAGTGTGAATTTGGGCAGACTAGATGGGCCAAACGGTCCTTATCTGCTGTCACTTTCTATGTTTCTATGTTTTGATTGGCTGGAACTCATGTGGTAAACACATATCATTGGCTGAAGCAACCACTTATTGGGTGTGGGATTTAAAGGTGACAGGAAATTTGTGTCACATTACAGCTCTTTGTGATGTTCCAGTTTTCAGAAATGATGCCATGCTCTTCAAATGATCTATGTGTTAATGTAGCTGAATGAAAGTTGATGTGAAAACTGTGTTATGTATTTTATTTCCTGTGGACAACATTCTGTGCAGTTCTCTACATGGATCTATTAATTTGGAATTTTGACTATGTCACTGCACGGTTTCAAAACTCTGATGATGACCTGTCAGAGCAGTGCTCAGAGGTCTGAATCTGTGCAGTGGCATAGTCAACATTCCAAATTCCTGGTTGTACGAAGACAGTGGTACAGAATGTTTTCTATAAAAAATGTAAAAAACAGTTTTCTCATCAGCTTTTGTTCAGGTACAGTGAAATCATGATTGTTTGGTGGTATGGATGCACAGATATTATTTGCCAAGATCGAATACCATTGGATACCAAAGACACCTGAATACTGGGTGGATAGGACTTTGTGCTACCCCACACAAACTATGCATCAGATATAGTGTCTCATCAGATACAGTGTCTCATCAAATATAGTGTCTCATCAGATATCAACAATCCAATAATGTATCTGGCAATCCAGTGCTTAAAAACTGTCATAAAATGCATTTGAAAGCCACACCTCCTCCTACTGGTGTTAGAAAAGAAAGACCCTGATCCAACCCTTCCACCACAGATTCAAGTATCTTTCATCTTTTTACAAAATAGTTCACCTCTGAACTATTCCCCATCCACTTGTAACCCTCCGACCCTCCCCAAACCTCATTTCCAACACCCACCATTATAGGAGTCCCATACTATTTCTGGAAGTATGGGGCCCCTTGGTCAGTCAGGTGATGGGAGGCTTTGCGGAGGATTGGATGTCACTGCCTGCTACTATGTTTAGCTAACCCAAACAGTCGAAACTCACTACCACTGAACCAACTGATGCCACGTACACTCACTTGGTCTTTAACAGCAACAGCAGCTCAGAGTAGCTGACCTGGTGCCTGATGATGATGATGTCAGGCATTGGGTGAGAGGCTAGAGGTCAGCCACACTGAGGTAATGTTAGAGACTAAGTCAGCCTTGTGTCGATGTGGGACCAGTTAAAGCAGTTAGGCTGTGAGTTCAGTCATTTCGGGTCACCTAAACTTAGCAGCAGAGAGTGGCACAAGAGGATAAACTGGGGTAGGAGCCCACAGAAATCCGTTCTGCCACCTTTTACAAATTATAGAAGGTTCTACACCCGTCATCTTTGTCTGTTGAACAACATAGGAGAGTTCTGCCACACAGAGATGACAGTTCCACAACCTCCAAATCTAGATGTGATAGTTGTCCGATCCAAGCTTTTTCAGTTTAACTACTGAGTGACACCCAACCCTCCATAAAGTCTTCCATCTCCTGTATGACTAGTTTCCCCCTTTCCAGAAAGGGATAGGGCTCCAATTATCTAATGGCAGGCATCGGGAATGGGGATTGGAGAGAGCCTGTGGGTTACAGGGAAGGGGGGTTCTGAGGGGGAGTATTCTGTAGAATGTCAAGGAAGGCTGTGACATAACTGAATGGAAGGTGAAAGGAGGAGGATGGAGGTCTCTTTTTCTAACAGCAGTATGGGGAGGGGAGGCCTTTAACTGTATCATCTAACAACTTTTTAGCACCAGATATCCAAATAAGTTACATGTAAACTAAGGAAAAATCTGATCGGATAAATTATCCAGATTCCTGTTAGGTCAGAGTTAAAGATGAACCAAATAGTCTGGCAATATGTCAGATTCCTGATTTGAAATGGATCAGAATCTGAGCTAATTGAGCAACTCTAGTGGTGTGAATATCGATTCTGAAATTAGAAAGTACAAATAGATGCACATTCACACAAAATTCTTTGCATTTAGACCTTTTTTTTACATTTTACTACTTTTTTCCCCATACTACATTTCATAATAGCAGTAAGGCGCTCAATCACACCCCGACATACATGGGCCCTGCACTCATTCTCGTGCCATAATCTAATTTGTCATTCTGCACAAGCTCTCAAACAGTGATGCCCAAACTAACTTGCATCTCTTGTTTCAGATAATGCTACACACACATACATCAACCAACAATATTTATCTGTATGGTCAGCAGATCTTACATTTCACTACACATCACTTACCATCCAGAATGTATTGCATTACTGGTTTTACTGTGTCTGTCCTACATCAGATCATCTTGCAGAAAGATATTTGATGTTCAATTAATAAAACATTCTTAACATTATAAACCATAAATTGACCCAGCCACATAGATAATTCTCCTAGGTACTCATTAAAGTAACACACTTAAATTCAGCTGAAGACAATTTTTTGTTCATAAGCATCCATCATCTGTTTTGCCTAAGATTATATAGTATCTATGATATGGGTTGCTATACCCAATTGACTTGGCCAGTTTTGCAACTGCCCCCTAATCAACTCCCTACTGACTTTTCCTGTCAATGTAGTCCTTAACTGTGGCTATGAAGTAACATCTCAACAGTTAAATCACTGACATTATCTCACACTCAGAAAACACAGCTCATCTCTTTGTGGCTTAACTTTCCTGTTCTTATCATTTTACAGTGGTCTTTGTCATGCTTGTAAAAGGATTTCTGGTCTAGTGTACTTAACTGTATTATCAAATAAATAACTTAATAACTAAATAAATAAGACTGTGCCACAGTGGCAAACATTAACATATTGATCATAAATTAAAAAATAAATAAATCTATAGGGAAGACTGTGCCAGACTAGCAAACATTTCTTGAGCATAAGTGTTTCAATGGCCTTGAGAAGCTAGCTTTTGCAGTCTAAAGTATGCCCAGTTTCCTGGAACTCCCTTCCCCCTAATTTACACCTCTCCCCCGTCTCTCACTCTTATGCAAGATGCTAAAGGACACACTATGCCTACCGAGTCCTTGCTCCTGCCCTTCTTAGGTCTAGGCATGTAGGCCACACCTGCCCTAGCTCTGTGTGCTTTTCCTGCTCATCATATTGATACATTTTTGCTCACTCCGGTCAAGTCAATTGCCATTTCAGGTCCCAACATAGCTATTTTCCACTGCTGTTTTGGTTACCCAAAACTCCTTGTAGCTGTGTTTTCACTTCTCCGATATAAACTACTCATACTCATTCACTGTCATATTACTATTTCATCCAGCATGTAATTGCAACCTATGTCTGCTTTTCACCTTACGGTTTTTTTCAGTTTTCCTATGTACTGTTACTTACTATGTTTGCACTTTCCACTGTTTGATTTTTACATTTATATTTTCTCCTTCATATGATATGAGGTGGAAGACTAGGTTTGCTGGCAAAGGCACCTAGCTTCACCTGAGCTCTTTTCTTCTAGGTTGCTTGAAAGGACATAGCAAAGAACCTCACCAGAGCTAGGGAAAGGATTAAGGCATCTTTTGTCTAGGCAGATTTACTGTGTGTTATTTTCTTTTGTACTCACAGGGTTTGTTACTGTTTTTTGCTAACATTTTATTGTTTTATTTTTCTTTGATTCAAATTGCTGTTGCTGGGTATACCTTCTGCCTCATTATTACAGGGTGTGCCTACAGGTGTGTGCTTACAGATTACTGCTGTAACCTTCTGATTCAAATTATCTTTTACAAGGTTTATTTTCTGTTACTGTTTTATTTTTCTCTGTAGCAAAGTGTTTCTATGGGGTATATCTTCTGTGAAATTATTAGAGGTGGTACTTTACAGGTTTTACAGTTTTATCTATCATTAGGATAAGCTTTCAGGGCTACTGCATTTGTAGCTGGCTGATTGTTTCTGCTCTTACCTCCTTGTTTCTTTTGTCCATGGTTCTTCTTTTTCGGCAGGGGAAGGGCCCAGCCACCCACCCCCATCCCAAACCACCCCACACTAAACTCCTTTTATAGGGTAGCACAGTCGTAACATTTCCTGTAGCAAAGCAGAAAGGGGTGGATAAGAGGGGTATCCACACAGTGACCTCATTTACAGGGGCACAAGTAATTTAACTTGTTAAAACAAGTTATACACAAGCAAACAAACAAAACACAAAATCAAACTTTTGCTTTCATTTTCCTCCTTCTAATTACTCTGACCAGGTTATAAACCCAGCAACTTATCTGGAATGGATATTATTAACTGCAAGTACTGTGGGACACTTTTCAGAAGGGCAGTTTTACAGGATTTAGCACACTGTTCTACATGCTGGGCCATTGGAGATCTAAGGGCTCAGTTCCAGGCAGCATGGGCAGAAATTGTGCGCCTCAAATCACATATTCAGGAAGAAATATAAGAACCACCCGCCATTTCCCCAATATTCAACAGAAGCACCTCAACTGCAGAGGGTAGTTGGTCCAGGAGGTTGGCAGGTGGTTAAGGAGAGGCAAATCGAGTGCCCCATCACACGGTGCTTTCCAACATATCACCTCCACAAACCATATAAAAACTACAAATGGGTATCTGCCTCTGTCTTTGAAATCAAACAAAGGGGCAGAGGACACTGCAGAGCACGACACTGCAACACAGGAGCTAGCACAATAAAACTCACCCAAAACAGGAACCAAAACAAAGAAAGCAAAAAGGAAATCCAAAAAACTTCTGATCATAAGAGACTTCATGATTTGGGGAGTTGATACCTATCTCCAGCCGGGGTAATGGTCAGATGTCTCCCAGGTAAATCAGCATGGAGAGACACTGACCACATTGCTAAAATTGTACAGGAAGCAGGAGAAAACATTGACGTCCTGGTACGCATAGGGACTAATGATCTCACCAGCCAGTCAGTTGTGGAGACCAAGGAACACCTGACCAGTCTGGGTGACAAACTATACTAACATACTAAAATGCCAGCAGAATAGGCCTAACGGTCTTTCGTGTCTGCTCATTTGGTCAGCCCCCACCCTGGGAGATGACCTTGCTGCCCCCTCACCCTTTCTGGCTTCTCCCTTCCCAGTCCTAGATATTCTCTCTGCACTGGACTTTGCTTCCAGAACCTTTCCCCTGTACCTGTCCCACCCCTCTTGAACCCCTCCACCGTCTCAGCCTCCAACAGCCCCCTGGGCAGTGCATCCCATGGCTCCACCACCTTCTCAGTGAAGTAGCACCTCTTCCTTTCTCCCCTGAATCTCCCCCCCTCCAGCTTCCACCCATGCCCTCTAGTTGCCCCCCTTCCTTCGGAGCACCCTGACTGCTCCTCCCCTATTTACCCCCTTCATGTACCTGAAGACCTCTATCATGTTCCCTCAGTCCCTTCTCTCTTCCATTGTGTACATATTTAGCTCTTCAAGCCTCTCCCCATAGGTCCTGTCCCCCAAGCCCCAGATCATTTTGGTTGCCCTCCTCTGGACCCTCTCCAGGAGTTCAATGCCCCTCTTTAAGTGTGGCCTCCAAAACTGCACGCAGTACTCTAGGTGTGGCCTCACCAAGCAGTTATACAGAGGGAGTATCACTTCCGTCCTTCTGGAGGTGATCCCCTTAGCAATGCATCCCAGCATCCTGTTGGCCTTGGCCACTGCCCTCCTACAAGTCTCTGAGTTGTTCATCTTGACATCCACCACCACCCCCGGGTCCCTCTCATCCATTTCATCTGGCATCTCCTTCTCTGAGATCCTGTCAGTCTGGTAGAGGGGGGCAGATGGACGGAAGGTCAGAGGAGGGGACATAGGGGAGCTAAACATGTGGCTGAAGGGCTGGTGCCAGGAAAAAGGACACGAATTTGTAGGGAACTGGCAACAGTTTTGGGAGTGAAAGTTCTTTAAATTTGATGGACTGCATCTCACTAAGGAGGGAGTCAGTGCATTGGGGCAGAAGTTTGACATCTTTGCAGAATATTGAAACTAGCAAATGGGGAGAGGGGTGCAGCACCCGATATGTCGAATGGGAAGAACACTCCCCCACCCTCAGCTAGTGGTCAAACAGGAGTTCATCATGTTTGTAGTTCATTTGCATCACCAGGTAAGGAAAAAGGTCTGGCTCCTCATACGACACACAGGGGAAACGCCAGACCTCACCCAACAACTAACACACTGAAATCTGGCCAATGGAAAATCATGTACACAAATGCTCACAATCTGGGAAACAAGATCCCAGACCTGCAGGCAATAATGACAGAGGCTAAACTGGACATAGTAGCCATTAGCAAGACATGGTTTACCAGTAACCCCACTTGGGAGACTTCAGTACCTGGCTATGTACTATTCAGAAGAGACTGAGGTACAAAAAGGGGAGGTGGAGTGGCCCTTTATATCAATGAAAATATCAAAGCTACAGAAATTCAGAATACACATAAGGAGCCTGAAGAACTGTGGGTCACCCTGGAAACAGGAAATGGGACAGCCATATGAACTGGGGTTATCTACAGGCCTCCGGACCAGGGGAGGACATAGACACATTACTGTTAGAAGGTATACAAAACATGACAGCTAAAGGGGAGGTTCTGATAATAGGAGACTTCAACATGCCGGACACAGATTGGTCAATACCAGCAGGAACATCTGCTAGAACTAGACACATAGTGGATTCCCTGCAGGGGGAGGGTCTCAAACAACTGGTACAACAACCCACAAGAGACAGGGCTATCCTTGATCTAGTACTGACTAATAGGGAAAGGATCACAGATTTCTAGGTAGAAGGTCACCTGGGGGCCAGTGACCATCACATGGTATGTTTCAATTTGGCCACTAGAACTAAATCATCCCATTCCCAAACTATGGGACTTCAGAGGAAGTGACTTTGATAAGATGGACAAAAGAGTTAAGCTAGCCCTGGCAAAAAGAAATACAGATGAGGGGGTATAGGCAAAATGGGCAAGCATTAAGGATGCAATACTTGAAGCAACATCCCATTGTGTTAGAGAGAAAAGGAAGCACAAAAGAAGAAGGAAACCACTTTGGTTCTCAAAAACAGTAGCAGAAAAGGTCAGAGTCAAAAGGCTGGCCTTCAGGAAATATAAGGGAACGCAGCGGGATGATGATAAGGAGGCATACCAAACTTCCCTAAGGGAAGCAGGGAAGGCAGTAAGGCAGGCAAAGGCCCAAACCGAGGAAACACTAGCACAAATAGTAAAAGAAGGTGACAAGACTTTCTATAGATACATTAGCGAAAGGAGAAAGTCCAGAGGGGGTATTGCTAAGATCAAAGGGGATAAGGGGGCGTGTAAGGAGGAGGACCATATAAAAGCATCTATCCTAAATAGATACTTCTTCTCAGTATTTACTGAAGAGAAGGTAGTGCAGGACCCACAGCTCAGCACCATGGACACAGAGGGGAGGGAGGTGTGCATTAGTCTCTTCACGAAAGAAAGGGTCCTACAAGAGCTCGATAAGCTCAGGGTGGACAAGGCAATGGGACCTGATGGCATACAACCCAGGGTACTAAAGGAGCTAAGGGTGGAACTAGCAGAGCCATTATCAGATCTGTTTAGTGAGTCTCTGAGCACAGGAGAGGTCCCAGAAGACTGGAGAAGGGCTCATGTGATCCCGCTCCACAAGAGTGGTAGCAGGGAGGAGGCAGGGAACTACAGACCAGTCAGTCTTACCTCAGTAGTGGGCAAGATTATGGAGGCACTCCTTAAGGAAAGGATAGTGCAACACCTGGAATCCATAGGAGCACAGGATCCAAGACAGCATGTGTTTACAACAGGAAGGTCCTGTCAAACTAATGTCATAGATTTCTTTGACTGGGTAACCAGAGTGGTGGACCAAGGAGGAGCAGTTGATGTCGCCTACCTTGACTTCAGCAAAGCTTGCGATACTGTTTCACATAGAAGATTGATTAATAAGCTGGGTAGGCTCGGGGGCGGGTCAGAAGTTGGTCAACTAGATGGCAAAGTGGTTGACGGGCAGAAAACAGAGAGTGGTGGTAAATGGTATACAGTCAGAAGAGATGCAATTCACAAGTGGGGTACTTCAGGGATCAGTCCTGGGGCCAGTCCTCTTCAATATCTTCATCAGTGACATTGCAGATGGACTGGAGGGTAAGGGTTTGTCTGTTTGCAGATGACACCAAGATCTGCAACAGAGTAGATGATCCAGATGGGGTGGGCAGAATGAGAAGAGATCTGGATAAAATGGCAAAATGGTCGGAAGAGTGGCAACTGGGGTTTCATGCAAAGAAGTGCAAGATCATGCACATAGGGAAGAGAAACCCTGAAGCTACCTATAGGCTGGGAGGGGAGTTGTTGGCAGTCACAAGAGAAGAAACAGACTGGGCATCATCATCACCGATGACCTGAAATCATCCAAGCAGTCCACTAATGCAGCAGGTAAGGCTAGGGGGATGTTAGGATGTATTAGTAGGGGTATCACAAGTCGTAAGAGAGAGGTAATAATCCCTCTTTACAAGACACTGGTTAGGCCCCATCTGGAGTACTGTGATCAGTACTGGAGGCCACACCTTCACAAGGACATTAACCAAATTGAAGCAGTCCAGAGAAGTGCAACCAAAATGGTGCCAGGACTGCATCAGAAAACATATGAGGACAGATTAATGGAGCTCAATATGTATATCCTAGAGCAAAGGAGGAAGAGAGGTGATATGATCAAAACATTCAAACACCTTAAGGACATCAACAAGGTGAAAGAGTCTAACATGTTTCAATATAAGAAAAATAGCAGGACAAGAGGACACAGCATGATATTAGAGGGAGGCCGATTAAGGGGTAATGTGATGAAGTTGTTTTTCACAGAAAGGGTGGTGGATGCATGAAACGGCCTACCTCAGGAAGTGGTGGATATGAATACAGTGCAGGGCTTTAAACAGGAATGTGATAGGCATAAGGGACCATTACAGATGAGTATGAATAGATAGGCCATTGACAGAGCAAAGGCCAATGGCACATTCATAAGGTAGAAAAAGAAATGGGCAGACTGGATGGGCCTTGCAGTCCTTATCTGCCGTCAACTTCTATGTTTCTATACCTTTGCATGTGTGGCTCCACTACCTGCTGATGTCTTTTTCCAAATACTGTAGCTGTTTTTTTATCATTATTCTGCTGATTGTATAAGTATGTAATTTTCCCAGGTCATGATGTGCATGGATGGGTGCATCTTACATGGTGTCAAAAACAAATAAATAACATATTGATCATACAGCTCTGCCGTTGCTTTCAATACCCCATGTATGTGGATACAGTTTAAAAAATATTAGCTCCTCCTAAAAATCCTGTTAATTATTAAAAGTTGCCATCAGGTACTTTTTATATGTATAGATTTTATTTTTTGTCTTTTTGCTAATTAGAATGTTTTCTACTCAGCAATACTAGGTGGTGATGATGTGTCGAACAATGCTCTACCTGGAGGCTGGCATGTCTAGTTCTATTCCTTTTCATACCTGATCAGGAATCGGATCTCGACATGCAAAGGGTTCCCACACCAGAAGAACTTAAGAAATTTACAGACAGAGAAAGATTTAGGATCTATCAAGTCTGCCTAGTTCCTATCTACATCCCTTCCATTCTAGCCCTGGCAGATCCTATGCGGAGGCCCCATTTTGTAGTTCCGCTTGACTTTCCTGATTCCCTTCATGTTATTCACCACCACCCTCTGGCAGTTTCACGAACCCTATGTGTCTTTACTAATCCCTCCGAATTGTGTAACTGTCTCACTATTGACTGGTTTCTCTTGTAAACAATTCCACTTTTTTACCACCCTCATAGATCTCATTGGTAAATACAAGGCCAAGAAGACTGAAGTCCATTGCGGCCTGCCATGTTAATAACCCGTAATACCTTGTGTAATCAAGTAGTCGTCTAGTGTTTTCTTAAATTTTGTAATGTTCGCACTTGCCACCACCTCTATTGGCACACTATTCCAAATTCTGGTTACCCTTTTACTAAACCAATGTTTCCTGCTATTTGTGCAATAAGTACTGATCTTAATTTGAAGTGGATGTGCCCTAGTATTATATAGCTGTGTCCTTAATTCAAGGCCTAATTTTGGCCATAAGTCATCATCCAAAAGTGCTCTACATACCATGCACATATCTCCACGGAGCCTACGGAACTCCAGTGAGTAGAGACCTAGTTCCTGCAATCTCTGCCGATAACATAGCCCATCTAGGCCTGCCACATGCTTAGTTGCCCTTCGTTGTTCTTGCTCAAGGGATTTTATAGCCAATTTACCCCCTGGTGACCAAAATTGGGTGCAGTACTCCAGATGTGGGCGGGCCAATGCCTTGTACAGTGGCATCACCACTAATCTATCCTTACTTTTAATGTGCTTATTTATACAGTGCAAGAGTCCACTAGCTTTTCTAATAACCTGATTACAGTGAGTCGTGAAACTAAAATCGCTGATGATGTAAATACCCAAATTCTTTTCCTCTGTTAACCCTTGTAGCTCCACTCCATTTAAATTATATTTATAATGGTTGTCATTTCTCCCTAAATGCATAACCCTACATTTATCGATATTAAAAGTAGAATTGTTACTTTTTGCCCAATGTTCAAGTTCATTTAATGCCAATTATAAAGTATCCGCATCCTCCTTGGAATTTATCTTAAAGCCTATCCTAGTATCATCTGCAAATTTAGACAACCATACTTGTGTCGAAGTTTGCATAGATTATATAAATAAATTGAAAAGGCAAGGGCCCAAAACCGAGCCCTGAGGGACCCCACTAGTCACCCCTGCCCAACCTGACAGGGACCCCCTCACTGAAACTCTCTGTTTCCGATCTGATAGCCAGTTTTCAATCCAGAGAGAGAGATATTTGCATGTATACCATGCATGATTAAGGCCTCAATCAGAAGGCCATGTGGAACCTTATCAAATGCTTTTGAATAGCCCAGAAAGATAACATCCACTGCATTCCAAGAATCAAGTGCCTGATTTACCCTTCCATAAAACTCCAATAAATTTGTCTGACAGGACCTACCCTTCCTATAACCATGTTGGTTATGATCAAAATCTCCTGACGTAGTTAACATATTAGTAATATAAGTTTTGATAATAGCTTCTAAGATTTCCCCCAATATTGATGTCAGGCTAATAGGTCTATAGTTAGATGCCTCCTGTCTAGACCCTTTTTTATATATGGGAATAACTTCTGCCTGCCTCCATTCTTCCAAAACTTCTGTCTTGTCTATAGAGTATTGGAATAAATAAGCTACAGGGGCTGCCAATACATCAGCTAGCTCATTTAACACCCTGGGGTGAAGGCCATCGGGACCCTGGGCTTTATTCTGATCCAAGGCTTTTAACTTATCTCTCACATCTTTAACCTCAATTATAAGTGATGGACCTACATCCTTAGCCTGATGCTTCAAGGTATTATGAGTTTTTGGGTTATACACTGAAGCAAAATATGTGTTATAATGGCATGCCATATACTTATCATCTAATATTAATTCGCCATTTAATTGCTTTAGGGGCCCTATTGATTTGTTTACACCCTTTTTGTTGTTTATATAGGAAAAGAAAGATTTATAGTTGTTTTGAACTTTAGTTGCTAATTTATATTCATAATCTTCTTTTGCTTTACGTATGCTTAACCTGCATTTTTTAAGTTTAAGTCTATATTCTACCCAGCTTTCTGGCTGCCCACTTTTCCTAGTATTACTATATGCCTTATTTTTGCCTTTGATGTTTTTAGCTATTGTTGAAGTAAACCAGGGTGGTTTTTTTTGGGATATTATAGTCTTTTAAAACTAGGGATAAACTCTTGTACAAGAGATTTAATTTTATTACTTACCCTGTCTATAAAGAAGCCGTTTCTCATGTCCCTTATAAATCTACCACCACCAGCAGTGTATAGTTATGGCCCCTTGAAACGGATGACTTACTATGCCTGACCAGTTTGCTGGCAGTCTTCCTGATTTAGTCCCCTCAAAAGGTTGAAATCATGCCACCGCTCCCCTCTTACCACTCTCCTGACTACCAGGGTGTAGATAGTGAGGTCAGCCAAACATTCTTTATAGGCCCTCCTCTGCTGCCCACATATCATTTTGGTTGCCCTTCCATGAGCTGATTTAAAAGCAGAAAAACTATGCCAGTTTATGAAGCCCATTTGTTGTAAATAATCTGTATTTTATGGTTTATAGATACAATAAAACAGCACCGCATTGTTTTTGCACAGGGAACTGGGGACTACTAGAGAGGTCGTGAGGGCCTCTATGCCTGCCCTCCCCGGCCCCCCGAAAATAGCACTGCATTGTTTTTGCACAGGTAAAAAAAAAGGACATAAAAAGGAACCTTTCTTCCCAACTTGCACAACAGCCTCACATTTGGAAGCAGACCTCGTACAGGGGCTTACCTGTTACATTTAAAGTTGCCCCTGGCTGCTCTCAGGAAACGGGCCCTCCTGGCTGTTGCTGACTCTGTAAGGCACGATTTTGTGTCGGCGCAGCTGTACAGATTGTTTTTGCTTTGTAGGATTGTGCAGCTATTGGGCATTTGTAGTTAAAACCAACAGGGTGCTTTAAATGTTTTGCCTATATTACGTGCTGTTGGGCTATTGTACTGTAGTTAAAACCTACAGAGTGCCTTAAATGTTTGCCTTTACTGCTTATGCCTTAATTTATGATGTGTGCCATTACAAAACGTTCCTGGCCTTAATGTTAGTATGCTTTGTACTGTGTACTTTAATAAACTTCTGTTGGCTACTCGTAAATGCACTAACACTCTGAGGCTAAGTGGTGGGCTGCCCTCATATACGAACTCTCTCAAAACTTTTCTCTGCACCTGTAAAAGACTTTCTACAACAGGCTCCTTCACCCTCCCCCTCTTTCCTCACTATAAAACCAGGCTCATGTAATTCTTTCTTACTCTTGCAGGGAACGGGGACTACTAGAGGCGTGAGGGCCTCGCCCTGCCTCCCCACCCCCCGAAAACGGCACTGCGTTGTTTTTGCACAGGTAAAAAAAAAAGGACATAAAAAGGAACCTTTCTTCCCGACTTGCACAACAGCCTCACATTTGGAAGCAGATCTCGTACAGGGGCTTACCTGTTACATTTAAAGTTGCCCCTCGCTGCTCTCAAGAAACGGGCCCTCCTGGTTGTTGCTGGCTCTGTAAGGCTCTGCCCCGCCGGCTTTGCTGGCTGCCCCACCACCCCCACCACCACCCTTGGTCGGCACTCCAATTTATACTTGCTAGATGGTCATGTGAGTTGCAAAATCCTATCATCTCACTTTACCATCTGCAAGCTATACAGTCTCACCACTAGGGACTCATGGCTGGTTTCTGAGACAATTAACCTCTCTCACTGAAGCCTATATTTCACAGACTACTCAGACAAACTCCTTTTGTCTCAGCTGAAATTTCCCCTATCTACTACTGGGATACCTTGCTGTCTCTAAAGAAGACTCTAATCACACTGACCTACAGTCACTGCCTAAATAGCTAGCATCAAACTCTAGTTTATAGTTTAAACCTAACGTAGACAAAGTCCTGTCCCAGCAGTTGTACCTAGGCATTGTCTATGAGTAAACCCCTATCATTCATTATAGTCAATATGATTCCGCCGTATGAGACCCATTTAAAACTAAACCTGCCCAGAACCTCACCAGAAGCTCATGGCAGGACACTACCATCTTACCCTAGGGGAAGGGAAGGGGAGCTGACTGTTACCCCCCCCTTACTTACCCCCTGGTCACCTGGGCTGGACCCTCCTAGCCCGAGGGGGGGATATTGAATCCAATCCTGGCCCTTTTTTCCCCAAATCTCTCCCTCAACACCCCTTCTCACTCCTTATGGGCTGACTCCAAAGGGCTCAAACTTGCACATATGAATATTGGCAGTCTAAGGAACAAATTCCCAGAACTTGAAGCCTGGGTTACTCTCTATAAGCCCGACGCACTAGCCTTGACAGAAACCTGGCTAAAGCCCCAAATCCTCCCCCACGAAGTTGACCTAGTGGGCTACCTTACCTTCAGGAAAGACAGGGTAGGAAAAAAGGGAGGAGGGGTTCTTATTTATGTCAGCACTGTCCTCCAAGCCACGGAGCTGGATGTCCCCTCCCTGAATGGCTCCTTGGCTGAAATGCTGTTTGTAAAAATACTCCTTGGCAATGCCGAACCACTCCCCATAGGGAGTGTATGCCTCCCACCTCAAACTGCCGCCTCCTCCTTAGAATCCCTAACAGTGCACCTAAAGGACCTCACCAGGGGGGAGGCCATACTCCTCGGGGACTTCAATCGCCACTGGCCATCACTACTCTCCTCCCCTACCAAAAACCCACTACTTGGCTCCCCACTGACACAGATTATCGACTTTCCCACAAGACTAAACCCAAAGACTGGAAATCACTCTCTAATAGACTGGATCCTAGTCTCTTGCCCAGGCCGGATACTGTTGGCAGGGATTATATCTGACGCCTTGAGTGACCACTCACCCACCTTTTGCATCTGGTCCAACAAGCCTCCAAAAATCCCCACTAAGGTTATTGAAGCGAGGAATTACAGTAGGTTTTTGTCCAGCAGACTTTTGCTCCAACCTGAGGAAAGCTGACTGGGCCCCTATCCTCTCCCTGCCCACACTTGATGAGGCTCTTGATTATTTCACACAGACCTTCTTATCTGCATCTAATATGCACGCCCCTGTAAAAAAGCTCAGGGTGCAAGGTAAATACCATAAATGGCTGAGCCCCTGCCTCAAACATAACATGCTCCTCCGGGACAAAGCACGGGGTACCTACAAAGCTACTGGCAACTCTACAGACTGAGAAAAGTACAGAGAGTTGAGAAATCAGTGCAAAAAATCCATGAAGCAGGCTAAATCACAATACCTAAACAACCTCCAAACTAGACACCTACGTGACCCCAAAAAGGTTTTGGGCCACATAAATCTACTCATAAAGGGCTCCACAAATAGTCAAATGGACTCTATCCTGGTGGGGGGACTCACTGTCCAATTCTCCGACTGTCATTGCTGAAGCTTTTTGTGCCTCTTTCTCTACCCCGAGCATGTCTCCCCTCCTTGTCCTCCCCAGGCCTACATTGCACTCTGATGCTGCATGGGTGAACCCGCAACCTCAATTCCACATAAAGCTGGTCAAACAGTCAGAGGTACTGCCTCTCCTGCGCAAAATTAACCCTTCCTCCACACTGGGACATGACCAACTCGAGCCACGCCAGCTGAAGGCTGCCGCTCCGGCAATTGCCCACCCTGTCACCCTACTAATAAACAGATCACTCAGGGAAGGTAAAGTCCCAAAAATGTGAAAGGTGGTGACCGTCGTCCCTGTCCCCAAAAGTGGTCCTCGAGACAATTTGGGAAACTATAGGCCAATCTCCCTTCTCAGTCCCATTGGGAAAATCCAGGAAAGACTTGTCTCTACCCAGCTACAGGTCTACCTTGAGCAACACTTACTCATGGCTGATGTGCAACATGGCTTTAGAAAGGGACATGGCACCAACATTGCTCTCATACGGCTAACATCGGACATCCTTGCCTCCGTGGACCAGGGCTCCCCAACAGGCGCCCTCTTCATTGACCTTTCCAAGGCATTTGACTTGGTCAAGCATGATCTCCTACTCACCAAACTCCAGCTCCTAGGACTGGATCACCACTCACTCTCCTGGTCCGTAAGCTACCTGAGTGACCATTCCCTAAAGGTCCACTGGAAGAGCACTCAATCAGGACTCAGACCTGTCACTACTGGGGTGCCTCAGGGCTCAATCCTGGGCCCCCTGCTTTTCTCACTCTTCCTCAATGATATTGCAGGAAACTGCTCCCTCAGTAAGCTCATTTTGTATGCGGATGACACTGTCTTATATTGCAGTGACCTCCAACCTAGTGCCATCTCCACAAACTGCAGGACAGTCTGTCAACACTTGAGGCCTGGTTCTCTGCAAATTCCCTTATACTCAATGAAGATAAAACCAAAGCCATGCTGTTTGGATCTAGACACTTGGACCTTGACAGAAGACAGATGCTCCAGATCAGCACCAACCAAGGAAAAAGAGTTGAGACTTTGAGCAGCTTTAAATACCTTGGGATCCATCTTGACCAGGAGATGACCTACAGGTCCCACACTGACTCCGTAACCCGGGCCATCCACCAAAAACTTAGTCTCCTCTACTGGCTGGGGGACTCCTTATCCCTGGCTGCACGACGGACAATTGCCAGCTGCAGTCTTCTCCCCACCATTCTATATGGTGCTCCACTACTGCAATTCCTCAGACAGTTGGAATTCAATAAACTTTCCATACTCTATAATCGAGTGGCACAGTTCGCCACAAGCTCCTCTCCTAGGAGGCATCACTGCGAGGCACTTAGGGAACTTAATTGGCCCACTCTGCGACACAAACTCGCGTACCTTGTCACTTGTCTTACCTTCAAGTTCTCTACCCTAGGTCCCCCTCCCCATCTTAGAGGACTACTCACCCCTAAGGAACAAACCAGAACCTTGCGATCATCCGCAAAACACTTACTGGACATCCCTCGGATGCACTCCAACCAAGGCAAGCGCTCTTTCAAATTTGCTGCCTCCCACCTATGGAACTCCCTTCCAGCTAGTTTGACTGACTCTCCCACCCTCAACCAGTTCAAGTCTGGACTCAAACTTTATCTACTCAATCTTAGTCTCTGTGGCTGCAACCGTTAGCTCCCAAGCCTTGGTCTCATGCCTGCTGAACTGCTCTGAACCCCCCTCCATCCTGTCTCTTTTCAAATGAGCCTATGATGTTAATCCTCTGTGATGACTAACTACACTTCTAACTGGTGGATAATCAGGTGTCTGAATGTGACCTCGATGTCTACTACTGGATGCTGTTTACTAATGTTTATATA
This sequence comes from Neoceratodus forsteri, assembly GCA_016271365.2. Taxonomy (NCBI): domain Eukaryota; kingdom Metazoa; phylum Chordata; order Ceratodontiformes; family Ceratodontidae; genus Neoceratodus; species Neoceratodus forsteri. The sequence goes on along the minus strand of CM057459.1, from coordinate 105,066,697 downwards.
TGAAACTAATGTAATAGCTGTAAATCATGACTGAAGTAAAACTGTGAGCCTGATTGTCCTATCCTTGTATGCTGTCACAATGTATATTTGTGTATAATATCTAATTGCTGTAAATATTGCCTTTAAATGTCTCTTTATGTAACTAATTCCGGGTCGCCCCTGAAAAAGGGACTTCTGGTCTCAGTGGGCTTACCCGGTTACCAAAATCCAAATAAAATTTATAGAATCATGTAGAGTCAGACAAAAATGACAAAAAAGAAGAATCTGTGTACTAAAACAATTTTTTTGTGTGAGAAAGATATGAAAAATGATAATCTTGGAAAATGTATGGACATGCAGCTAATATGATATACAGTACACACCTTGGAATATCATACAAAAATATTTATTTATTTGTAATGTTGGACCAGGTAAGCAAACTAAGCTGTGATAGCTTATTTACAGGTGTATCCTGGGGAAGGGAGGGTACATAGATCTGCTTTACTGATATGGGGAATGCTGGCCATGACATAAGGGAAAGGTGTGTCCAGGCTGTGCACGTGGTGCTACCTCCACCTTTGGTGAACTGGGCTGTCTGGTATAGTTGTGTTCATGGCCGAGTGCTGGGTGTACTCCAGTCGACCAAGCCACAAGGGCCTCAGCTCTTGGTGGACTTGGTAAGAAAACCACTATTTACTTCCCCAACGTGGGTGTCATAGAAACATAGAAACATAGAAACATAGAAGTTGACTGCAGATAAGGACCGCAAGGCCCATCCAGTCTGCCCATTTCTTTTTCTACCTTATAAATGTGCCATCGGCCTTTGCTCTGTCAGTGACCTATCTATTCATAGTCATTTGTATTGCTCCCTTATGCCTATCCCATGCCTGTTTGAAGCCCTGCACTGTATTCATAGCCACCACTTCTTGTGGTAAGCTCATTCCATGCATCTACCAATTTTCTGTGAAAAAGAATTTCTCACATTCCCCCTTAATCGCCTCCTCTAATCTCATGCTGTGTCCTCTTGTCCTGCTATTTTTCTTATATTTAAACATGTTAGACTCTTTCACCTTGTTTATGCCCTTAAGGTGTTTAAATGTCTCGATCATATCACCTCTCTCCCTCCTTTGCTCAAGGGTATACATATTGAGCTCTGTTAATCTGTCCTCATATGTCTTCTGATGCAGTCTCTGCACCATTTTGGTTGCCCTTCTCTGGACTGCCTCAATTTGGTTAATGTCCTTGTGAAGGTGTGGCCTCCATACTGCACGCAGTACTCCAGATGGGGCCTAACTAATGTCTTGTACAGAGGGATTATTACCTCCTCTTATGACTTGTGATACCCCTACTAATACACCCTAACACCCCTAGCTTTACCTACTGCTTTAGAGGTCTGCTTGATGATTTTAGGTCATCAGTGATGATGATGCCCAAGTCTCTTTCTTCCTTTGTGACTGCTAGCAACTCCTCCCAGCCTATAAGTGGCTTCAGGTTTCTCTTCCTATGTGCATGATTTTGCACTTTTTGCATTAAATCCCAGTTGCCACTCTTCTGACCATTCTGCTAGTTTATCCAGATCTCTTCTCATTCTGCCCACCCCATCTGGATCATCTACTCTGTTGCAGATCTTGGTGTCATCTGCAAACAGACAAGCCTTACCCTCTAGTCCATCTGCGAGGTCACTAATGAAGATGTTGAATAGGACTGGCCCCAGGACTGATCCTGAGGTACCCCACTTGTGACTTGCATCTCTTCTGACTGTATACCATTTACCACCACTCTCTGTTTTCTGCCAGTCAACCAGTTTGCCACCCAGTTGACCAACTTCTGACCCACCCCGAGCCTACCTAGCTTATTTATCAATCTTCTATGTGGAACAGTGTCAAAGCTTTGCTGAAGTCAAGGTAGGCGACATCAACAGCTCCCCCTTGGTCCACCACTCTGGTTACCCAGTCAAAGAAATCTATGAGATTAGTTTGACAGTACCTTCCTTTGTAAACCCATGCTGTCTTGGATCCTGTGCCCTATGGATTCCAGGTGTTGCACTATCCTTTCCTTAAGGAGTGCCTCCATAATCTTGCCCACTACTGAGGTAAGACTGACCGGTCTGTAGTTCCCCGCCTCCTCCTGCTACCACTCTTGTGGGTGGGATCACATGAGCCCTTCTCCAGTCTTCTGGGACCTCTCCTGTGCTCAGAGACTCACTAAACAATTCTGCTAATGGCTCTGCTAGTTCCTCCTTTAGCTCCTTAAGTACCCTGGGATGTATGCCATCAGGTCCCATTGCCTTATCCACCCTGAGCTTAGCAAGCTCTTGTAGGACCCTTTCTTTTGTGAAGGAGTAGTGCTCACCTCCATCCCCCTGTGTCCATGATGCTGAGCTGTGGGCCCTGCCCTACCTTCTCTTCAGTAAATACTGAGCAAAAGTATCTATTTAGGATAGATGCCTTTACAGGGTCCTCCTCTCACATGCTCCCTTTTCTCCATTGCTTAGCAATACCCCTCTGGACTTTCTCCTTTCACTAATGTATCTATAGAAAGTCTTGTCACCTTCTTTTACTGTTCGTGCTAGTGTTTCCTCAGTTTGGGACTTTGCCTGCCTTACTGCCTTACCTGCTTCCCTTAGGGCAGTTTGGTATGCCTCCTATCTTCATCCCGCTGTGTTCCCTTATATTTTCTGAAGGCCAGCCTTTGGCTCTGACCTTTTCTGCTACTGTATTTGAGAACCAAAGTGGTTTCCTTCTTCTTTTGCACTTCCTTTTCTGTCTAACACAATGGGATGTTGCTTCAAGTATTGTATCCTTAATGCTTGCCCACTTTGCCTGTACCTCCTCACCTGTGTTTCTTTTTGCCAGGGCTAGCTTAACTCTGTTGGCCATCTTATCAAAGTCAGCTCCTCTGAAGTCCCATATTTTTGCTTTGTAATGGGATGATTTAGATGTAGTAGCCAAATTGAACCATACCATGTGATGGTCACTGGCCCCCAGGTGACCTTCTACCTGGAGATCTGTGATCCCTTCTTTGTTAGTCAGTACTAGATCTAGGATAGCCCTGTCTCTTGTGGGTTGCTGTACCAGTTGTTTGAGGCCCTCCCCCTGCAGGGAATCCACTATGAGTCTAGTTCTGGCAGATGTCAATATCCAACTAGTTTAACAGGACACAGTTTTATTAACAAGTGGGGGGAACCTGAAAGAAAAGCATTTGGGAGGCAGTATAGTGCAGTGGTGTGGGGCTCTGAGCTGCAAATCTGGAGACTTGGGTTTGAAACCCACAGCCCTCACTTGCACACTGTGTGACCCTGAGCAAGTCACTTAACTTCCTTGTGCTCTCAGGTCGCACCTGGAAACAAGCTTCAGCTTTCCCCCCTTCCATTTAGTTTTTATTTGTTTTAATTGTTTTTCCCCGGAAAAAAGCTCCATTGAGCAAAGCTCATTTACAAGGCGGTCCTGGATAGGACAGATAACAATACAACAATTTAGAGTGTAGAGTCAGCAAAATTACAAACAAGAAGTAAATTCAGCACAAGATATAGTAAATAATACATAGACATAGAATGCAAAAAATGAAATACAACAATGCAAGAGGGAAAGGGGCAAAGAGGTAGAACAAGGCAGTTATCATAACCTATCAATATATAGAACTGTGGAGGTCAGAAACATTCAAATTTGTCAGTACATTGCTTAACATTTAGTGCCTTAGAAGAGTCAAGGCTAATGAATGAACTCACTTTTCGTGACTTTTGTTAATCGGTCCAAAGAGACAGGGACAGCCAGCTGAAGACCTTTTACTTAAAGTTCGTGAAGTGTCTGTGTATGTTGAGAGGGACAGTGCCATTTTTTTCTCAGGCTGTACAGACCAATAGGTCTTGTCAATGGGGACACTATATATAGCCAAAGAGCATCCCTAAATGCTGTAAAGGTCCTCATATGAAGGTTCTGTAGTCTCCTATTGCAAGAGATATTCATCCAACAGCTGTATACAGGGAGCTATGGCATGTTTTCGCTGGAAGGTTGCTTACAAAATGTAGCCCTCTATGATACAGCACATTTAGTCTGGAAAACTGAGTAGAAGTGGAACATCCATGTATCACATCTGCATAGTCAAGCAGAAGAATAAAAGCAGCTTGTACTTATCTTTTCTTTGCAGCTAAGGGAAAGCAGAATTTGTTTCTAAAATAGTCTTATGCAGAGTTTTAAAATGTATTTATTTATTTATTTTGTTAACCAGTTAGGCCCAGTGAGACATGGTAGTCCCGTTTTCAGGGGCGACCCAGAATTATTCACATAAGCAGTCAGACAGTACATTGTCAACATACATGGTCAGATAACAGTCAGATCTGATAATAGTCAGAACACATGATCAGAGAAGAAATACAAATGGCAAAATATGGAGTGCCAGTGCATGACAAAGTATTAATAGCAATCTTTCACTACCAAGGCAAGGAAAATAGACCAATAGGGGTATCAACATGAACTGGGCTAGGTAAGCAGAAACAGTTATAATACCACAAGTAAGAGTCACCAATTACCAGAGCATAGGCTGCACTCCAGCAGGACAACTTTCAGCCCTTTCTTAAATCCAGCAAGGGAGAAACAAGCCTGAAGGGTAGACGGTAGGGAGTTCCAGAGGCTAGGTACTGAGGCTACAAAGGACCTCGTTCCCACACAGGATCTAACTCTAGATACCTCTAATAGGGTATTGCTGGCTGAATGCAGGACCCTTCTGGAGGATTTAATTGTTAGGATGTCATGTGAGTGGAAATATACAGCCTACTATCTAGCCACGGACCGAAATATTTGAAATTCTCCACCAGCTCAAGTTTTCACCTGACATTGCATTAATACTTAGTACAGGATTGTCCACTTTTGTATTAAACAGCAGTAGGGGAAGAACCAAGAAATTTGTGTTAGAGTCATTTAGCAATAGTTTAGAGGAACTGAGGTTATTCTGTAGCTTATAAAATGCAGTTTGCAAGTCATTTTCCACCACAGTCAGTGAGGGTCTAGCAACATGCAGCACTGTATCATCAACATCAAAATGAAGCTGGGTATTCTCAGTATTCACCCCAAGGTCATTAGCATAGATCAAAAATAGGAGAGGTCCCGAAATAGACCCCTGGGGTACACCTTTACAGAAAAGTACACAGGAGAATGTGCAGCCATCTGTCTTAACTTGCTGCTGTCGTCCAGGTAAATAGTTTCTAAATCATGCCACTGGTTTATGGGAGAGATGCCAATATCAGCAAGTTTAGCTGGCAGAATGTTATGGTCCACTGTATTAAAACCCTTGCTTAAATCTAGGAAAATAGACACATTTGTTAGTTTTGATCCACAGCTGTGAGACAATCATTTGTGACTTTCGTCAAGGCAAGGGATGTTCAAGCAAGAAACCACAACAGAGCGTGGGTTATGCTGGGATTTACCCACAGCTGGTGTGGTTTGGCCACGAGGCTGCAGGCCGAGTGGTCAAACCACACCAGCCATGGGTAAATCCCAGCATAATCCACACCCTATCATGGTTTATTGCGATTACACTATGGCCCCTTCACCTCTTGTAAGAAAAACATGAAAAAATACTTTTTTTTTTCATTTTAAATGATTTTTTTATTTATTTTTATGCAAAAAGAAATAATTCCCACACAGCAACATTAAGTGGCAAGATATATAGTTGCAAGCATGGGTACCTGCCATTTTATTGAATTCATGCCTGCATGTGTGAATGAACTACAGTACTTGGGCTTGTATATGTTTACCTAGTGCTGTCCTGGTAAAACTGACTTTACTTCTTCTTGTCAATCACAGTAACATATGGAAATAAATTATGCAAAGTCCAGCTATGTATGCAGAAGGGCGCAACAATTAACTGCCTACATGCATTTAAAAGGTTTTGGTGGACTTACAGTACGTTTTTGCCTTTTGTGTTCATTTTCCTTACCATTTCAAAATATTTTTACCTGGCATGAAATAAATTAATCAGCAGTTGTGTACAACTGCTCAAGTAACGGCAGAGGAGAAATGATTGGTTGCGGTTTCAGAAGCTCTGATGCTTTTGGTAGGGTGCCGTCGAAGCTGACTCAACACTTAAAACAATTGATAGGTGAGCCGCAGATTTGAACTGAGGATCCACTGATTTGAACAGAGGATAGAGTGAGCATGATGACCCAACCGAAGCTGAGGTCGGAGCCGCAAATTTATTAACTGTGGAGCCGGTGACTGGAATGCAGGACAGAGCGAGTGTTACCCGTGATGGACATGGAAGTGAGATGGAGCGCTTATACAGCAGCTTGGAGTCGGTGACTGAAGATGAGTTAATAACACCAATTGATTTTTTTTGTAACAGGGGTTACTAGGACAGTTGAGTGATCTTATTTTTTTAGAAGCTTCAGAGAGTTTTAACATGATCAGGGTGGCAGCTGAATCCGTGACACTTACTCGTGACTTTTGCGACAGTTCCAACGTACCAGTTGTCATCTTTTGATTTACGGGAGTCAGATTGATTTCTTTTATGTGACTCCTGATGCGGCTGACTGGGATCTTTTGTGTGGGTTACACCAGGATTTACCACGGCAGAAAGGTGCCAGTCAGCCTATCAGGTTTCAATATTCTAGGACCCCATTGTATAACTGGATGTACACCCTGACTGTTCTGGAGTAACAATGTCAAATTTATCTACGTACTCACAGAGCTGGACATTTACTAGTTTTTCTAATAATTTAGCCAGCGCTGGGTGAATGGACGTGGGCATATAATTATTTAACGAGGCCTTGTCATCAGATTTAAATAAATAAATTATGTGAGTTGTTTCTCAGAGAGAATGAATTTCATTATTTGTTATGGTAAGGTTAAAAAGATGAGTAATAGGAGCCCCCAGGCAAAAATTCATGGAAGTCGAAGCACCAGGGCACTAGTGAGAGTCTGGTTGGTAAGCTGTAGCAATTTGCATTTTATAAAGCTCAAGTTTTCCAGCTTTTTTGCACATTTTAGGCTATATGGAATACAGACAGTGTTTGCCTGAATTGTTTCACTTATGGAGTGAACAGAATAAAAGAGTCTGACATACATGTTCAGGCTGAACTTTACTTCCTAGTGTGCAGCCTGGAGTAATTTGGTTTTACAGGAGTGCTTCACTTTTCTCTAAACATGTATTATTGTAGGGGATAGCCACACTTTAGTGATAACACCCCCTCCTGGCACTGGAGTGCGGTGGTCTGTTCGTGATTTTTCCACAAGGATAGAGTAGCCTATTTTTAGGAGTAATGGTTCAATGAAGTGCAAACATGCACAATTTCAGCATGGCCCTTATTAAGTGCCCTTCCATGTGATCCGTTTCTACCCCTCCCACCTAGCACCAGGATTATTTTAACTTTCCAAGGGAGTCCCCTTAAATCCAACCCCTGGGTATCACAGGTATTGAACTACTGCAAACTCATTGAAATTGTTACAAGTTGGCCAGTGTCGATGCTTTGAACAAAGAGCATTGTGCTCAAACTAACATCCCCCTTCCCCAAGACCTTGCAGTTGCTTAAATGACAATACACCCTGCAAACTGGGGTATTTGTAATCTGGCCCGATGGCCAATTTACAAGAACAGCAGATAAACTTCTTTAGAAAAACAGTTTCACAAAATGCGGTGTACTAATAGTTCCCAGAAAGAGGTGACACCTCCTGACAAAGCAGGACTCTGGATCTCCACTTACCCAATATGTCCCGATGTAATCTCAATCTGTCTCTCTGTCTCTCTCTCTCTCTCGAAGAAATTCTTGACTCAGCTTCTCCACTCCATTCTGTCCATCCAGCATTGTCTCTTATTCAGACTAGCACATGAATCCCCTCTCTATCTCACCTAGATCTGCAGCTCTCTTTGCAGTTCATCTTTCACACAGTAGGCCTGAGCTGGCACACCATTTATCCACTCCCAGGACAGCAGGTCTTAACTCATCGACATCTAACTCTGATCTGCCTACTTCCAGCACAGGTCCCTCTTTATAGGTTCAGTCCAGGGACCATTCTCATTAGTGTCCCTGGCTGTCACTCAGCAAACCTGACAGTCCTCAGGTCAGGTAAAAGGCCTAGAATCTTGGAACCCTCCTTTTCCTAGGTTGGGGTAAGTATCTGGAGAAGGTGGGTGATGGGTCTGGGGGGAACACTAGAATGGGGGTGATCAGAGAAGGAACATCAACACTTCAATAAAAAAAAGTAGTCAAAATGTCAAAAACAAACAACTGGTTACAGGGTTCAGCTGTACTGCAGAAAGCCCAGAGAAGCAGATAAATAAACCAAACTAGGCACATATATGAACAAAAAGGGAAACAAAGAAAATATACAATCAGCATTTGTAATATACAATCAGTGTACTTACTGTATATAGATTAGTGCAGCAACGTTACGTGAAACTCTACTAATAGTATAGTCATGTGGCAGAATTGGTCAATCTGCTAAGATCTGGAGAGTGGAGGGGGAGCAGGCAACAAAAAGAGTAGAGAGAGAGTCCAGAAAGCAGTTAGGATGGGTACAGAGGCATGAGGGGAACAAGAAGCCCAAAAGAAGGGGTTAAGTGATGGGAGAAGGAACCTAGCTCTGTGTTGGATATACATATGACCCGATAAGTTGGGAGGTCAGGCTGTCTCTCCAGAGTCATGTATGCCCTACATACAATATGTACTGTTATTGTGTCAGCTGGACATTCATATAGATAATACATGTATGGGACTTGTGACTCCTTGCAGAAGGCATCCCATTCTTCCAATTTTTAAGCAATTTTTAGCCAGTGAGCATTTCCCTGGCAATGGAAGCCCTGTTTTGTTCACTCGATGTGCAGCAATCATCTTAGTACTGTACAGATAAGGGAACCTCTTCTTGAAGTATTTGTTCCTTATTTTGGTGTCTACAGTAATTTTTATTTAGGGGTTTCAATTGTTTTATTTTACCATAGAAAATAACATCTAACTGAATTAAATAGCACATTCCATGTGCAAGGTGCCAGATAGAGGATATATAGAGATATAACAATTGCGCACCTGTCTACCTGCATAAGTCAGACACCTTCTATCACCGGGACATCCATTTCATTACCAGTGCCCCAGCCAGAACCCATCATTGTACCTTGTATGAAGCGATGAAGTGGACCTCCTTATCCACCAGGAGAATGGTGCACATTTATACTTGGACATATAAAGTGCTCCTCAATAAGCTACCCCTTATATATCAGCCTTCTTCTTGTGCTCAACTAGCACCTACGCCCTCTGAAAATGTACATGTATTACCCTGAATGTGCCAAATTATTGGACACAGTTTGGTAGGGCATCTACAAGCTTTTCTCTTCCCTGCCTTTGGAATAAGCTTCAAGTTACCCTAAAACTCCATTCCCTTATCCCAGTTGGGGCATTCATTGGTAGGGTACATGAGATCACTGCTGAGACCGGCAACTGCACTTAGCTTCCCTCACGGGTCTACCTTCTCCCCATCCCTCTCCTATTGTCTTTGTAGATTCCTGTGTATACTGGCATGCATCTTCCTTCCTTCATTCCTTCCTTCCTTCCTTCCTTACTTCCCTCCCTTTTGTTCATTCTACCTAAGTTGTTATCTCCCATATTTATTAGGTGTGGTAAACTTATTAAGTGATGCTTCTAATTTATCTGTATGTATTGCTATAACCAACCTACTCTATGTACTGTGACATCCCTGTTGTTTTTCTATAATGCACTACTTGTATTGATTGTCTGTGATGATTTTTATTAGGTGTTGGTAAACTTACCATGATGTGATGCTTTTTGCCTTTACGTATTTGCTACAACCAATCTACTCTATGTACCATGATATACCTGCTGTATTACTATGATGTATCCTTGTATCGACTGTCTGTGATGTTTAGTATTTTATATCAGGGACCTCCTTGTGAATGAGCATGCTCAATGGAAGCTATCCCTACACAATAAACTGAACTGAGATAGGGTAGAAACATGCAAACAGAGGAAAGAAAGAAGTAAGTGTGTCCACTGGGATTTGAACCCAGGCCACCCAGAATACCATTCCGATTGCGCTACCAGTTGCGACACCAAGGCAACTGGAACCTGGGCTTCCCTAAGCATATAACTCTTTCTCCAATGCACAACCTGGTGCTGCACAATTACATTTTCGATCACATGAGTGTGCTGTGCATACAGTACTTATGGAACACATACAAACAGAGGAGAACAAGAAGTAAGTGCCTCAGCTGGGACTTGAACCCAGGCCACCCGAAATACCGTTCCAATTGCACTACCAGCTGTTTGAATGTGTCCCATAAATATGCACACCGTACTCATGTGATTGAAAATGTAATGGTTTGTGCAGCACCAGGTTGTGCATTGGAGAACGAGTGTAATGTGTGTGCTCAGGGACAGCCCAAGTGCCAGCTGCCTTGGTGGCACATCTGGTTAGTGTGACTGGAATTGTATTCCAGGTGGCCTGGGTTCAAGTCCCAGCTGAGGCACTTACTTCTTTCTCTCATCTGTTTGTATGTATTAGATAAATATGCACACCACACTCATGTGATTGAAAATGTAATTGTTTGTGCAGCACCAAGTTGTGCATTGGAGAAAGAGTAATGTGTGCTCTGGGATGGCCCAGGTTCCAGTTGCCTTGGTGGCGCAGTTGGTAGGGCAATCGGAACGGTATTCCGTGTGTCCTGGGTTCAAGTCCCAGCTGAGGTACTTGCTTCTTTCTCTCCTCTGTAAGGGTAAAAACATATTTTTCACTGTTAGGACTTAAAAAAGGATCTAATCCTGGGGTCTGAGGTCATAGCATGGACTTGGGTTACTCACAACTGGGTCAGATAATGTAGTATGTCACTAAGAAGACAGATGGCTTACTACAGGAGAGAAAAACAGCTGTGACAGGAAGACCTGGCCTGCAAGATAAGACAGCTGCAAATGGGGCGGTGCTGAGGGACATTCAGAAACTAATGCTATTTCCAGATCTGCCAGTACAGGCAACATTGTGGCAGTGTGGGGGGGGGGATGGGAAAACACTTGCACAGCAGACAGTGACTGGCACTGAGAGGCTGGACTTTGATGAGTTTCTCATGTGCAGAGCAGGCAGCAACAGGGGTCCACTTGATACAGGGGGACAGGCAAACCTTCAACAAGTTACATTACAGGGATTGGTAGTTGGAGATTTAGGATGTGGGGTGTTGTTCATGTTATTTTTTTGTTGTTGTTTTTCTGTTTTTGTTGTGCCCACTTGTTTTTGTCAAATCTAACATACTATGATTGTAACTAAAAATTTTATCTGGGCTGACTGGCTCCCCAACTCAAACCAAGTTGAACTTTAACTTGCAGTTTTGTCCAACTGTTTGAGATGGGCTGAGAGTGCTCGAACAGCAAAAGTTCTACCTGTTCAAATCTCTGGTACAACAAAACTTACAACTCTAGCTTCTTGGCATGATACTTCAATCGAATTTGCAAAAATATAGAGACATTTACCAAAGCCTGTTCAAACCACTTCTAAAGCCCATACAACAGGGATGTGCTGTAAATAAAGTATGCTGTTTATGCCTACCAAGTTGGAGTTAAACTTAACAGACTTCTGTAATGTGGCGTTTGTAGCCGAGTTTAGCTAAGCTCTGCCAAACACAGGTGCCACACTAACAAGATTTAGTGACATTTGCGGGGGAAAAAAAAACAAGAGTCATTGCCAAGGTCAAAGGAAAATGAAAAAGACAGTATAACTTCAGTAATTGCCCTGCAGTGCTGTTGCATGTTTTCCCACCAGTGAATGAATCCAGCTTCCCTACTCGCTGTACGTATGGTGTTTGGCATCAAACACAAAACTTGCAATCCAGAAGCTCACAAGAGACGACTCCGTTAGGTGCCAGGATTTATGGGCTTCGAAATGGGCCTGTAATTATGATGAAAGTCTGGGTTTCCATGCTGTGGCCCCAGTGACACCCATGAAAGAGATATCTTCAAAGAGGCATGTATTAGTTTTCAAAATCATGTCTAAAAGAAACTCAATCAATCCAGCTTAGAAGTTGAACTTTAAAGGAAACACAATGCCAATTTTAGAAAATTGCTCTTTTGCTGAATAGTATTAAAGGCACGTTTGAAGTGTTTGAGGGAGGTGTTTAAGAGCTTGGTGGCAAGAAAAGGAGGCACTGAAGTTTCTTTGAAAGGGGTCTTGTGTGCGAAGTAAAATGGCTCCATTTCTAATGCGTGAATATTTAATGTTTCTACATGTACTGTAAGCACTGCAATTGTTACATTAAATTCACTGAATGGCAAAAGGATGGCAAGTCATCAGAAACAACTTTTTGTCCATTAATATTTATAGGCAGAAGCAAGCCATTCTGTGCCATGAATGATAATTTACTTATCATTAGACTTGTAATGCAGACAAAGCATTATAGCAGTGTAGAGGTGTGCAACCTCTGGCAGTGTGGTCTGTTAGAGCACCAGATTAGGAACAACGAGATTGCAGGTTCAAAGTAAAGCCAATTAGAGCTAAATATTCTCTGTGAGACACAGGGCAAGCCATTGAACCTCTCATTGCTGCAGTCCACCCAGCTGTGGAAATGGATGGAAGCCAGACCCCACTGGAAATAAGACATGGGGTCTCAGCTGGGCTATCCTAGGTAAATAGCTTATTTAAAAACTGGTTGATGAAGCTCTTGAATCTTCTTGAATTGAGCCAGTTCTAAAGTTTAAAAAACAAAATCTTCCTCTTCTGTTAAAATTCTTAACACCCTCCCCAAAGGGGAAACAAAGGATATAGGGAAGGGGGGGGGGCAGCACTTCTCCTTTCAGTGCAATGTTTAAGACAGTAAAATGCTGACTATTACATTAATATTATGAAAAGGCCCATAATGTATTCAAACTAGAGTGACCAGAAAATCCAGAGGAAAATCCAGGACATGTGCATATATCCTGCAGCTGGCTGATCACATCTGCTACCATGTGCCATTAAATGCATGAGTTTGGGGTGCTCTGAAAACTGAGACAGCTGCAACATTTTCAGATAATGACCAAGACAACTGATTCAAAACTAAACCAGTCCCCCCAAACCAGGACACCTGGTCACCTCGCCAGCCCTGCTTAGATCCTCCTGCCATAGCCCCTTCCACATCGCATGTCATGCACCAGTATCAATGTCTTACTGTTCGTCTGAGCAGCTGTGGCCAGTCCATAGGCTACAGTGCTGACTGAAGAATTGTACACTCTGCGGTTTACACATTTACCCAATCACCTCTCATTGAAATGAGCTTGGGGGTCCTGTCTGTGTGGCTAATGTATCAAAGTGGATGCTCATTTTTGTTTACATTAAAAAGTGAGATATCTTATGTGATCTTGATACAAGACAAAGTTACTTGAAGAAGGAGAGAAGCGGCTTTCACCAAACGTCCCCTAAAATAACATTAAAGTACTATTGGTACACAAAGAGAACATGTGTCTCTGGGTTAAAGCTGAGGTTACCGGAGGGATTAGCAAGGGAACAGACAGCGGCATCCAAAGCTATTAGGCAGTTCTGCCAAGTGCTCTCCTTAGCACTCAGTCACCTCCACAGTCAGGAAGCCCTCAAGGGCAATATCCTTTCTTTCTTGTTCTCTGGAAATCTGATATTTTGTGCAGTGTTGAATAGACTAATGATGAAACCTAGAAAGTGACAGAAAGAGAAAGACCTGAACAGTCTGTCTAGGATGTCCAAGGATTCTCTGCTTACTAAATTGGTTAGGTAAAACTTGAAACCTGAATGATGGACAGTATCCCAAAGTTACATGTTAATTAGTCAACTAAGCCCTCAAAAAAAAAGAGCCAGCACTGTAAGTGCATAAGGATTATTTTACTTTTAAAACGTAAATGTTTTAAAATACATATATATGTGTATATATATATATATATATATATATATGTATGTGTGTGTATATATATATATATATATATATGTATGTATATATATATATATATATATATATATATATATATGTGTGTTTTGATTACATTACTGTTAAACAGATGTTGATGCCCATTGTCTAAGCACAATAAGGCCCTTCAGGGTGTGGGTTGTTGGGGGGATACACACACTTCCAGTGGCTATAAGACCCCTTGGCATACCTCTCAACTGTACCACATTACGAGGAACGTTCCTCATTTTACTTCACAAAAGCTCCCTGTTCCACATTGAGAGGACTTGTCCCACATTCAATGTTAACATTTTAAAGTAAAAATCTATAGTAAATGATGCAAAAAATATATCATTCAATTAATAACAGACTTTCTGAACATAAATGCAAACATTTTAACAGTGTTCTGAGCTTCTTAGGTAAAGATTTGAGTAAGTGTTCCACATTTTGCTCATTTGTTCCACATTCTGAGAGGCAATGTTCCACATTTGGGGAGTTGAGAGGTATGCCCCTTGGCACCAGGCCTCACTACACCCTTGGGGATGGAGGGTACCACCAACACCTCAAACCCTGTCAGGTCTACTTTTTTACTTGAAGACACTTTAGTGTACATCTTCCCTCCTAGCTAACCCTTCCCTTCACTCATCTTTCTATTTGATAACTCCTTTATATGCTGCACATTTCCTTTTGAACTCCGCTATTGTCTTTGCCTTCCCAAGCTAGTCAGGACTTTTGCTTCATAGTAATTAAGGACATAGGCCCAGATATTCAAAACTTAGCACAGCACACAAACCAATAGCGCGCACTAACCACAATAGCACGAGGCAAACCAATAATGTATGCAAGGGACAAAGTGAAGGTCGGGAACCCACATACACACGCTACGGGATATTCAGAACCATAACGCCATGCTAGGACACCTAGGGCGACACATAGTGCAGCGCTAGCTACTGCCTATAAAAGGATGGACTTATCCCAGGACAAAACACAGAGGGGGAGGGACCATACCAGGAAGTGAAAATGGCAGCAGTGCCGAATGCTGTGTTGCTGCAACTGATGGCAGCAGTAGTGGAGGAGGAGGAGGAGGAGGAGGAGAGGGAGCAGGGCCAACATGGGCTGCAACGCAGGCCAAGGAGATGTTATGCTGCCCACATGTGGTACCGGATCAGGGTCTCCTTTGAGACCCTGCCAGATAAGCACATCACTGGCCAGTACACGATGAACAGAGGTATGTTGAGGCAGCTATGTGAACTCCTACATGAGCAGCTGCAGTCCAACACCAGACACAGCTGTGCCATGACAGTTGAGGAGAAGGTGACAGCGGTGATGTGCTTCCTAGCCACAGGGACGTTCCAACAACCAATGGGGGACACCATAGGGGTATCGCAGTCTGCCACCTCACGCCTCCTGACCCAGTTCCTCGATGCTTTCCTGCCACATGCTGGTGTGTTCATAGTATTCCCCAGCATGGCAGCAGAGCACAGAGAAACCATGCAGCAGTTCCATCGAGTTGCGCACCTACCAGCAGTACTTGGTGCCATTGACTGCACCCATGTCCACATCCATGCACCACTTGGCAATGGCAGTGATGTATATGTGAACAGGAAGGAGTACCACCCCATCAATTGCCAGGTGTGTGCAATGTGACTGGGCGCATCAGCAATGTCTTTGAGCAGTACCCCAGCAGTGCCCACGATGCCTTCATCTGGTACCAGTCCTGGCTGTGTCAGGCCTTTGAGGAGGGCAGGTTACCCAGTGAGCACCTAGTCAGTGAGTATCAGCATGCAAGGCACACACAGACCACAGCAGGGGCGGGGATAGGCAGGGGAAGGCAAGGAAGGGGCTCGGGATAGCAACACAGGTGGTGCACCACAGCAAGGGGCAGACAGCAGAACAACAAAACTAACAGGTGCAAATCTCTCAACAAGGGACAGCGCCTATCTCTGTGACCCTGGCTGCTGACACCAGTACCCCAGCTGGCCACAGTAACCAATAAGATGTACAATGAGGCACAAGCCGCCACTAGGAACATCATAGAGAGGGTGTTTGGCATACTTAAGATGCGCTTCCGATGCCTAGACACATCAGGCGGTGCCCTACAGTACAGGCCTCAGAAGGTATGCCGTATCATCCTAGCCTCTTCTATGCTTCACAACATGGCAATGAACCATGGGATACAGGCACCTGAACCTGAGGAACAGGCCAACAGTGACCCAAAGCCAGCGGTCAGGGGGATAGTGGAGCAACTTGAGAGGAGAGATCCTTGAATGGGCCACAAGGCCCTGGAGCACAGGGCCTCCATCATCGGGATACTGTCACAGGCCAGAAGGTGAGTAA
Source organism: Neoceratodus forsteri (assembly GCA_016271365.2). Lineage (NCBI taxonomy): Eukaryota > Metazoa > Chordata > Ceratodontiformes > Ceratodontidae > Neoceratodus > Neoceratodus forsteri. The sequence goes on along the minus strand of CM057459.1, from coordinate 105,050,506 downwards.
ACACAGCACAGCAACAAGGAACAGTACAGTGGAAATGAATTTAATAGGTACATCCACAAGAGTGCTGACAACCAAAAGCATGTGCACAACACAGCGGGAGTAAATGTACACATGATGTCAGTGTGAACTGTGGGCCATGCAGGACACGCAAGTGACTAGAGTTCACAGCCATGGCACAGTGAAGCGGGTGATGCCTGATGTGTGGTGGCAGGGTGGGAAGGGCCACCATGGCTATGCATGTGTGAACATGCCAGTGACAGTGCGTATGTGTGTGTGTCTGTGGCAGTGTGAGTGCATGTGTGCATGTGTATGAGTGTGCGTGCATGTGCGTACATGTGGGTGTTAACAGTGCACATGTGCGTGGTAACCATGCCTATCACTGGTGGCTACCACCACGCACACAATGCACATCATGTGCGCGGAACACAGAGCTAGGGGTACTCTGAGATGAGGAAATGTTCAGGGAGGACCATGGTGAGGCTGGGAGGGTGATCCGCCTGCACCCACGCCGACCAGCAGAGCCAGACAGGGTGAGCAACTGCCCATGGCACCGCTGGGTGCCAGCTGATGCACCCGATGCAGTGGTGCTGGTGCCAGTGCTCGTCCTGCAGCCATGTGTGGCTCACCTGTGGGCCTATGTGCCACGGGCACACTGTCCCCCTTGTGCAGCCTGCTGCCCCCATGCACCCCACACAGCACTGTGGTGAGACTGACCACCGCGGCTGTGTGACCCGCAAAGCCATGGTCAAGCATGGCCACCATGCACCCCAACCTGTCCTCGGCCCACTGTTCTGCCCGTGCAAAGCCCAAGGATGCTGTCTCCCACATCTGTGACAGCTCATGCCTCAGCTCATGCCACAGGCCATGCAAGTCTATCTGGGCATCCTGCTGGGATGTGAGGGTGGCCTGGAGCAGAGGGCGGGCCCCCAGGGCATCTGGCTCCACGCCAGTGGCAATGTCAATGCCAGCTGGGGGTTGTGCCTCCTGCTCAACAGGGTGGGGATGCTGTGGCAGCAGCTGAATGTCCTGCTGCTGCAGGGCCCCTGTGGTGTGCTGTGTCCCCTGCAGGCCCTGCACCCCACCCCGTGGATGGAACTGCATGTCCAGCGATGCACACATGGCCCCCTCATGGCCCACCACCTGCTGGACTGGTCCACCCAGGCTGGCATGGCTCTCCCCCTATGGCACCCGTGATGTGGACCGCAGCATGCCCCACCCCTGTGCCACCCACTACAGGCCCTTCCACAGGCAGGAGGTAACCATCCTCTGACACATCTGACCCAATGTCACTGGTGACCATCAGGAGGATTTTTTATTTTATTTATTTTTTTATTTTATTTAGTTGTTTAACCAGGTATAGCACACTAAGCTGAAAGCTTTTTTACAGGAGCGACCTGGGAGCACAAGGAGGTTAAGTGACTTGCTCAGGTTCACACAGTATGCAAGTGGAAGCTGTGGGATTCAAACCCAGGTCTGGTCTGCTGGATGTCACCAGATTTGCAGCTCAGAGCCTTAGACCACTGTGCTATACTGCCTCTGATCATCTGGCCCCCACTGAGATCCTCCACCTGGGCATCCTCCAGGGCTGCACCGTAGTCCAGGTCCCCGCCAGCATTGGAGCCCCCCCCAGCAGGTGTAACCCATGTCCATCAGAGTGCCACACATGTTGCGCAGCAGAGAGCCCATGACTGGCACCCAGTCCAGAGGTCGACAGCATGATGTCCTCCTCCTGCTTCTCGGCCTCCAGCTCCATGGCAGCCATCCCTGCCAGGTTCTGGTGTGCTGCAGGCTCTGCGCACACCGCTGTGGAACAAGAAGGGACAGAGTCACTGACCAGTACTTGCACAGTGTGCCACAACCACCACCAGTACATGCACACCCTAGGAAACGTGCCACACACCACAGACAAGCACACCACACAGCGCAGTTCCACAGACATAGCCCATGGCCACATGCACACACCCACACCACAGTGCACATGCCTTGGGGTGTCGGCTGTGGTGACAGCCCTGCTGAGGCAGTGATACATGCATTCTCACTTATGTGTACAGTGTGCACAGTGGAGCCCCCCCCTCAAAGTGCACCCCAGGCACCATGGCAACACCAACACCCAAAAACAGTGCACTGATGCCATGCAGGGTGCACGCACGTGGATACTGACCTGTCCTAGGTGGTGTGAGTGGTGTCTCACACCATCCACCAAGTATGCCAGCAATGGACACTGGCCGAAGGTAGATGCCACCATGGACATTAGTGGGTCCTCCAGTGCTGTTGTGTGGATTGTGGGCCACCTCCAGGCTGCATTAGATCTCTGAGCCACTATGCCTCCTCCTCCTTGGCCCTGTGCAGCAGGTCACTCCACTGCTTGCACACTGCATCCATGGTACGGCCACATCCATCAACGGCGTTCACCCTGCTGTTACCTCATCCCACATCTGGTGCACCACCGTGTCTGTGGCCTTGTGGTGCTGTAGCACCTGCTCCCTCTTCTTGACCCAATGGACCAGCGTCTTCAGCTCATCCTGGGAGAAGCGATGTGCTCGGATGCATTCTTGATGTGCTGCGCTACCTATGGGAGACATGTTGAGGGGTATGTGTCACTTGCTGTGGTGTGCCTGTGATGCATGGCACACACGGAACACTATGTGCATGCCACTCCCAACGCCTGCACAGACTAACCTGTTGTGGCATGGCAAAGGCCCAGGCCAGCATGTGCGTGTACAGTGCACACAGCCACTGTGCAATGTGGCCAATCCTGTGTGCACAGTGCAAATGCACGTCTGACTGCATACACTGCAGACACACTGCATGCACTGGCCCCCACATTGGCACCACACGGCCCGTGTCATCACAACCATACCACTCATGTGTTCCCTGATACGAGGGGCATCTCTACCATCACCCTCAGGCATTGCACCCTTCCCCAGCTGCCCCCACCCAGGGGACATGTGCACCACACACAGTGCATGTGCGGCACATCCAGACAGTACGTGTGATACGCGTACCAGTGTATGATACCAGGCCCAGACCCCACGGTGCTGTCGTTCTGAGCCTGTATACCCTGGTCTGTGGCTGTGTACCAGATCTGCGACCCTCAACGTCCCTCATGCTGAGTGAAGAATGTGGGTCCATGACCCCCATGTCAGTGTAATACATTTGTGGGGCATGCCTACAGGCCACAGTGGTCCCTCCCGGCCCGGTGACTGGTCACCACAGTGTGCAGGCTGTCCACTCACATCGGTGTCTGCCGCAGGTGCACGGATGTATCATATGACTCAGTTGGCTGGCCGGCTGGACCACTGGCCATGTGCACCAATATGCAGCACCTTGCTGGCCTGTGGGCCTGCATGCAGCTGCCCTGTCCCCTGCCTGTACCGTGGCGGACTGCAGGTGCATAGTGTGTACACCCCGGCCTGGTGACAGCCCATTGCTATACCGCCAGGCCTCAGGCTGCTATACAGACCTGCCTCTTGCTGCTCTGCCTCCTGCAACATGACTCTGTCTGAAGTGCCTGATTGTCTGTTCCAACAGATGAGTGCTGCACTCCCACGACACAACATTGGTGGAGCACTGTTTGCCCTTATATAGCCCAGCTGGGCAATCCAGCCTGTTAGGCATGCAAATGAGTGGATAATGATATGCTAATCACACTGTTTGCACCTTGCATACACAAGTGCTCTCATTTGCATAGGCCAGTTGAATATGGGCCTGAATAGCACTGGGCAATCAGCTAAGAGCCGTGCAAATGTTAGTACAGGGCTATATGTAGCCCAGTGCCATGCTGTCCTGGTAGTACAGTTCTATGTGGCATAGTGTGACCTTCACACATGTGCCTGAGGCCCCTGTGCTGTGCTAGCACCCCAGTGTAGCATGCCTCAGTGCTGCGCTATGCTGCTTAGTGCAGAGCTACACTCATGCATGTCATAGCCGCTCCAGGGTCGTGGTGGGATCACGCATGTGCATCATGCTACCTTCAGGATAGTGCCATGCTATGACATGTGGCTGCACGTCACTACAGCACACTTAGCTGGTGAGCTTGGGGAGTGGCAATGGCTGTGATATCACACTTGTGGCAGGGTGCCAGTCAGCATATACCATGGCAGGGAGGCATAGGCTGTGTGCTGTGGTACACAGGGACAGGTGCTGGGGGGAGGTTGAGACAGCCAGCCAACCTTGTACAGCTGGTGCAGAAAAGGCATCGACACCTCTTTGGGGAGGTCAGGGAGGGTGACCTCCCATGCCAGCAGGTGTGGGCCTCCATTGCCTGGAGGCTCACTGAACACACAGGCATAACCCATGATGCCAAGAAGTGTCGGCATAGATACACTGACATGCGCCATTGGCAGAGGCAGCAGCTGGAGTGCTACAAGCGCATGGTGCATGAGTGCACTGTGCCAGTGCCAGGTAAGTGGCATTGCACATTGCTTACTTCAGTCACATGTCTCTCGGTCTGCCAGTGTGTGCGTGCGTGTGTCAGTCTGTGTGTGCCCTGGTGTGCAAGCATGAAGGTTGTTAGGGCACATATGGCACTGGTTGGGGGCACACATTTTGGCCCCCTGTGGGGGCACTATGGTACAGGGTGTGGGGGAACACAGTTGCCACTGTTGCCAGGCGACAGACACGATGGTAGCGGTTCCTGCATGGTGCATGCTGTGTCCCTGGGGAGTGACACTGCAGTCATGCCACATGTGGCCCTGACACATGGCCATGGTGTGGGTGGCAGGTCGGGACATTGTAGATGGTAGGACCTACTACAGAACTGTCCTGCAGCCTACACCACTGTGGTGTGGGGGTGCGGTCACCTGGGCTCCTGACGTCCTACACAGCTGTGTGTGCATCAAGTCACAGTGCACCTGCATCTGGCATTGTAGCACCACTGTGTCCCCATGGTTACATGCCCTGTGTGCCTGGTGCACACTCCATGGGCCATGGTGCCCTCTGTGTGGGTGTATCCTGTGTTCAGCCACTGTCCCTGGGCTGCCCTGTGTGTACAGTGTTGTGGGTGTGGGTGTGTATCTTGCTGTGGTGCTCATGGTACATGCTGTATGTTGTGCTAACGCTGCTGTTACCTCTGTCCACTGTAGAGTGGATAGTGCAGCCCAGCACTGGGAGAGAGGTCCAGGAGGTGTCCCAGGACACACCGAGAGGCAGCCTGAGGGTGCCAGCCATGCCACAGTGGGTGAAGAAGAGTAGCCCCGTGTCCTGGGGCCTGTTGCATGAGTACATTTCATTCTTCATATGTGCTGTACCTCTGTATTGTGTGTTTCCTTCTCTGGGTTGCCATTGACTGTGCTGGCGGGTCAGCCAAAATGGGCATCATGAAATTGCTGGTGCAGAATTGTGCTGTGTTGTGCACCAGTGTTGCATGGTGCTGCTGGTGTCTAGCTGTCTGGCTGCCGTGCCCTGTGGCGGGGGGATGGTATGGGCCAGTGTCGGCATGTACGGCTGGCACTGCCATGCAGTCCACAATCGCCGCTGGCCATGTTTGGCTGTTCACCTGCCATGTGTGTGTTCCGGCTGCAGGGCACCACACACATTGCAGTGCATGGGCCATGTGTGGCAGCATCTGTTGGCCCACCCCTGCTGGTGTATGCATCCTGTGGGCTTGCACCTCCTGTGGGTCGGTTTGGCTCTGACATGGGTTGGCCATTGGCCACCCACTGTGCCTGCATTGTGCTGCTCCAGCACCCATTTTGGGTGATGCTGCGCTCTGCTCTCTGTTACATTGCTATCTGTCTATGGACAGTCTGTCCCAATGTTTGGTCTCCCATGTGTGTGTTGGTGCGTGGCCCACTCCAACCGCCATTTTGGGGACCGCCTGTGTGTCAGCACTGTCTCACTGTGTGCAGTGCTGGGGTGGGTGGTGTTGTCCGTGCCATGGTGTTGTTGAGGCCTGCGTCTCCATGTGTATTGGGTGTTGGGTTGTTGCCTGTGTCTTCCAGGCCTTCCCCGTGGGCATCAGTCGGTTGTGCTCACCATTGTGTTCCTCAGCACCACATGGGCATGGCTGTTGGGACATGCTGTCCATCCCTATGTGGCCATCTGTGGCTGCAGTATGCCTCCTGGCTGGTTTCCCATCCTCACATACTCCCCCTTCCTCCGATCCTCATTGTGGACTACAAGGCCAGAGGAGACCGGCGGCACCAAGGACCTTCTGCGGTGGATCATGCACCAGCAATGCATGCTGAAAGAGCAGCAGGCAGTGCTCATCTCTGAGACCCGGAGGGTAGCCACTGTACTGGAGGCATGTCTGCTGGATCCCACGCACTCCCAGCCATGATCACCTGCAGCGCACCTTTGTTTATCTTGCCTCACCCTTACTGGACTGCTGTTTCTGATTCCACCCTTTTCCCTCATTGTTTGTTTTCACATCCCTGTCCCCATCCCTGCCTGTGACATTGCTTTTGTGTTTTCCTCCAGCTCTGTACAAACCTTGGTTGCTGTTGTTCATGTTGTCATTGTTTGTTGTAGTTTAGTCACTGTTGTAGTGTAGTGTGCAGTGGTAGCAGTTAGTTGTAGATATAGTAGTGGTAGTTGTAGTGTTAGTCACAGTAGTAGTTGTAGTTCCTGTTCAGGTGTGTGTAGTGGTTGTCTTTGTAGTAGTGTGTTGTGTAGGTTTCCTTTAGTATTTATGTATATTACATTACATTGCTGTTTATTATTTCAGTTGTTCACCCGTTGTTTGCCTGTATCTGTTCCTTTGCATTTCTCTCAATATATATATATATACACCTCTTTCATACATGCACTGTGTCCTGTGTCATTATTGGGTGCCTGCCTTTTGCTACAGGGTTGTTCTGTGCTTTGGTTCTGCTCATGGGTGCTAGTGCCCTCTGGCCTTTCCGCTGGCTGGGTGTGTATTGGTGTCTGGGTTTTGCACCGCTGTCTGTTCCTGGGCTCCCTTTCCAGCCTGTGCTCCTTTGCCTGTGTTCCAGGGTCTGGTGGCTCCCACTGCATTGTGTTCCTGTGGGTGTTTGCACTGCCTGCCTTGGGTGCTATATTCAGTGCTGCCTTATTTGCCATATTCAGTGCTGTGTTATTCCTGGGCTTATTTTTCCCTGCACTCCTAGCCCTGCTTGCCCGGCTTCCTTTGCATGCTATATTCAGCTGGTTTTGCACTGGGATATTCCTTTTGAATATGGCTTGCTTTTTGCTCTAGGCTAAGTTTGCTGCTGGGCAGTGCTACTCTAGCCATGGGGCAAAGTTTTGAATATCTGGGCCATAGTAATCTAAACCCTGGCTCATTCACTGAGATTTAATCACATTTCTTATACTCTTTTTTTTTTTTTTTTTTTTTATGTTTGCTTGTGCGCATGCTCAAGAAACATTATGCGGCAGCTTAGGAGAGAAGCGGGTTGTGGAGGTGCGGCACTGTGGCAGCCAATGGGGGCACTGCATTTTGGGGCTTGGCACTGGTGGACCAATGCAGGCCCAATGCCCTGATGACACTGGATCTGCAGAAGTGCCACTAAGATGAATTGTTTTTGTAACTGCAATCAGGGGCCACCTCGTCATTGCAGCATCAGCCATTTCGCTGCAAAGAGGGAGCGACCCATTATTGCAGGGCAGTACCTTGCCATCCGCCTGCCCCCAACCCAGTACATTTGCTGATGGTGGAGCCCACTCCCTGTCAGCATAATGCAACCCATCCCCCATTTGTTGTGTGCTGAGAGGGGTGTCCAATCCCCCTCTGCATCATGCGCCCTCAACAGTCTTTCATTGCCGATGGGGGCCCCAATCCACTTCGGCTTCAGTCCCCACCCTTTCCAGTAAATTTGCAGATGAGGAAGCCCACTCCCCGTCGGCATACTGTCCCCCCCAAAATTTGTTGTGTGCCAACGGGTGCCCAATCCCCGTTGGCTGTAGCCCCCCCATAAAACACTCAGGCTGTGGTGGCACGCTGGGAGCCCACCCCAACATGCCAAATGTCCCTGTTAAAAAAAAAAAAGTCCTGCAATGTTTTCCTTTTTTTTTCTTTCTTTAAACCGGTAAAACAGAAAATGGTCCCTCGTTGAATCCGGTGGCCCTCCCAATCCGCGCCCACCCTCTGTGTACCCTGCCTCCCCACACTCCCTTCACCCCATACTTACCTCCGGAGCCCAGTGCAACGATCTTTGGTGGACCGGGAACATGACTGCACTCTTCAAAGCCGACCGTGAACTGAAGAAATGTCAGTAAGCTGTATAATGGCATATATAGGTTTTTTTCAACTTTGGTGCATATCTCATGCATTTGGGGGACTTTTGGCACCAAATTTTCAACATGGGGTTATTGGGACCCCTCCTCCTGAATTCAGCCACTGTCATGGCGTTATTCGGTTCGGAAAGGTGATTTTGCAGTTACTGCACAGAATCACCTTTCAGGACTGATTAATGAAACAACAGTGCCTCTGTTTATGAGGAGGGATCTCAAAAAGCCTATGTTGCAAATTTGGTGGAAAAATTCCCCAAAATGGCTGTTTTACGAGTGTGTGTTGCACAGTTTCCACCCAAGCTCGTAACTTCATGAATTTGTAATATTTTCACTCCAGATTTTCAAAATTGGAACTTTTCCACACCTCCTTATGAACAGTACAGCTGTCATTTTACATATCCTGGCCAAAATGTATTTTCGTGTGTCCAGCGCAGAATAGCACGGTCACTGTGTGAAATCAGTTTTCGGGACAGTTTGAGAGAATGACGGTGACTCTGTTCATGAACAGAGGTCCTAAAATCCCTATGTTGAGAAATTCTGTGATGAACGCCCATACATGACTGTGTTACAGCTGCAGACAAGAAGGCTCTAAGCACCCTTGTAACTTCGCAAATTCTGTAATATTTTCATGCCAGATTTTCAACACTGGCAATTTTTCATATCCTTATGAACAGTACAGCTGTCATTTTTCACAGCCTGCCCAAAATGTGTTTCCTAGCACGGTGGCGAACAATGGCGTGTTCGCTGTGGGAAATCAACTTTTGGGACAGATTAACAAAATCACAGCGCCACTGTTCATGAGGGGAGGTCCCAAAATGCTTATGTTGAAAATGTGGCTAAAAAAGTTCCCAAAATAATTGGGTTACGGATGTGTGTTGCGCTGTTTCTATGCATGCTCATGACTTCACCAATTTTTCATATTTTCACTCCAGATTTTCAACGTTGCCATTTTTTTAAACCACCTCATGAACAATGCAGTTGTCATTTTTCACATCCTGCCCAAAATGTGTTTTTGTTCCTGTGTCGCCAAATGACGTAGCCGCTGTGCAAAACCACCTTTCAGCTAACAAACTGATTGTGCCACTCTTCATGAGGTGGGATCCCAAAAAGCTTATGTTGAAAATTTGGAGTGAAAATACCAACAAAAGCCTAAGATGTTAGGGTTTTCAACTGTAACACCCCACCCTGTAGAGACTGCCAGGCATCGGGGTGTGACTTGGGATCATTGGCTGTAATGCTCAAGCCATTTCACCCCATCCCCACCCTGCAGCCAGTGACAGACATCGAGGTGTGCCTTGGAGTGTTCGGCCCTAAAATTTACCCCATTCTCCTGTATTACACCCGTCTCAGCATATTTCCTTATGGAATGGGGGTAAGTATAAAGCCCAAAGACCCCAAAGCACACCACGACACTTGTCAGTGTCTACAGGGTAGGGTGAAGCCCATTCTCCTATACTGTACCCATCTCAGCGTATTTTCTTATGGAATGGGGTAAGTATAAGGCCCAAAGACCCCAAAGCACAGCACGACACTTGTCAGTGTCTACAGGGTAGGGTGAGGTAAAATGGCATGAGCGTTATATCTAATGCCCCAAAGGCACACCCCAACGCCTGTCAGTCTCTGCAGGGTGGGGTTGGGGTTAGCGTCAGTTCAATACTTCACTGCTATTCTTGTTATGCATCTCTAACTCCTGCACTACCAATGCCAATGCCAGCGAGACAACATTTGGTATTGCCAAATGCTTGTTTTAAATCAGAATGCTGGCACATAAGGGGCTCATAGATGGCCAATGGGGAGCATTCTAAAAAGGGGATGGCTACCCCACTTCTGATCCTTTGGTAATTAAGGACAAAGGAAGCTCAACACTGGCTCTCTCACTGAGATTTAGTCACATTTCTTATACAGCTTCTTGAATTTTTGGGGGGATGCTGCTGGATTTATGGCCAGTATCAGAAGCAAACGGGATCCGATACAGCCTCAGCCCCCCAATGTGGCTTAAAAGAGTTTGCAAATTATTTAAAGTTATTCTTCTTTCTTACTCACTTCCTAGCTTCCCTCCAGGATTTTAAAAAGGATTTTTGATCACACAACACAACCAAGTTGTGATAAGCCTAACCACTGACGACAAGGCAACCCCTCATAAGCCAGGCACCTGCTCTTTCAAGTGTAACATGCTACTCTGAGCTGTGATACTACTGCTTTCTCTATATATTTTATGTGGAAACCACTCTCTAGCTTCATTTTTATGTTCTCTGTGTGTGTACGCGCAGCGAACATTTTGTTAGGAGAGTAGCTTTTGAGGGTTATGACACTGTCAGTCTAATGCAGAGTGGTCTGCAAGGGGCTTGTCAGTGTCACAGCAATCATCAGCTAGGCTGATCGTGACACTTTTCTGGCTTGCTGGGCAGAAACTTTGTGTACTTCAAAAGAAAGAGCTGACCCAGTCATAGGTTGGCTCTTTCCTTTGATCTATGCTGCCCAACAAGCACAGTTGATCTGTCATCATCAGCCTGCTGAGGAGTTACACCCTGCAACAATGAAAGCCATCCATCAGTGTCTGTTGCTGGCACTGCCCTAACTGTTCCCCCTACCCGACCCTCCATCTCAGCACCTCCCCCCCCACAGACATAACACTGACACTGGGGGGTGCCCATTCTCCCAGTGTCACCACCTGAAATAAAGGAAACCGTCCCTCATATATACTCTGTAAAAAGGAAAACCATCTGTTGATGTCTGTTTCTGCTGCCACCTTTACTGTCCACTCACCCGACCCTCTCACTCAGCAACCACCACTCCACACCACCCCAACAAACATAACACTGACACTGGGGGTGCCCAATCCCCCAGTGCTGCCACCTGAAATAAGGAAAACCATCTCTCATCATTTTTTTTACCCTGTAAAAAGAAAATTGTCCATCAATGACTGTTGTTCCATTAGTCCCCCCACCTGACCCTCCCACTCAGCACCCACTCCCCCACCCCCAAGCCCTTACTTACCCACCGGGGGTCCAACATCACAATCTTCTCTAGACTGCTTCAAAGCTGGACTGTGAACTGAGGAAATCAGGTATGCAGTTCAGTGTATTTCAATCAGGATTTGAACTTAGTGGCATAACTTGGCCATTTTTGAATATTTTTGCCCCAGATTTCCAATATGCCTTTTTGGGACCCTGCCTCCCGAATAATGGCAGTAAAATTAAGCAGATCTGTCCTGAAAGGTGATTTTGTGGTCGCTATGCGAAATCACCTTTTGGGCAGGAGTTGAAAATGTTCTCCACCCTTGTTCATGAAGTGGGATCATAAGAAGGCTAAGTTAAAAATTTGGCATAAAAATATTTAACAAAACAAGGTTATGAGCCTACATTGATATTTACAAATGCAATTTTGTAACTTTACTCATAAATATGAAAAAGAATGGATGAACACCACTGTTCATTCATTCTTTTTCATATTTATAACTTTAGTTGGTGTTGATGATTGACCCAATAATAACCTTTTTAGAATTTGGCATCCTGGAATCCATTAGCTTTTCTAATTATCCATTCTTATAACGTTGGTAATTTTCAATATTTTGACCCCAAATTTTCAACACAGCCATTTCTTCATAGCACCTCATGAAATTTTTTTTTTAACTTTCTCTCCTACCTCAGGGGCCTCTCTACAGTGTAGATACTTGGCTCTTGGTTCTGCTGCCTGCCTGAAGCCTCCACCTCTGATCCTCCCAGGTGGGCATCTCGCTTCTTCCTCACCCAGATGCCCAATCCCCTGGCTCTGAGCCCCCTAGGGTGGGACCGCCATCTCTTCCAGCATTCTATCTAGAATTTAGACAAGCAACTGGGGAGGAGGAGAGAGAGACCGGGAGAACATTGTGGTAGAGCTTGGCTCTGGGCATGGGACCTGGCCACTGATCCCACCATCACCTACCACTGAGGCAGGGTTTTTTCCCTTTCTTGTCCCCCCCTCAGCTCAGCAGTGCAATGTGCACTGGTGCGAGATGTGCGTGCTCCTGCACACATTCACAGGAGTGCTGCCACAGCCAATCTCCTTTCTGGAGAGCCTGACTGGTGCTACACCCCCCAGTCTCCACCGGGGGTCACCAGACAGCAGGTTCTTCTACCCCCCCAGGAAAGGAAAGCTGTCCTCCAGATGCTTTATCCTTTCCTTAACCCCTGACCCCCAATAACCTGAGTCTGCTCCCGAACCCAGGTCACCAGCATGGTGCGAGGTGTGGCGTCCAGTGCCTCAACTCTCAGTGTCACCGGGCTGGCACACCTCATGAATTTGATGGCTGTCATTTTTCAGATCATGGCCAAAATGTGTTTTTGCACTTGTGGCGTGAAATCACCTTTTGGGCAGGATTTGAAAATGTTCTCTGCCCTTGTTCATAAGGTGGGCTCATAGCAAGGCTATGTGGAGTTATAAGAAGGCTATGTTGAAAATTTGGGATAAAAATATGAGAAAACAACAAAGATATGAGTCAAATTGCAGTTTTCCAACACATGCTTGTAACTGTGGTAATTTTAAATATTTTGTCCCCAGCTTTTCAACACAGCCATTTTTAAAAACCATCTCATGAATGTGACAGCTGTCATTTCTCAGATCTTACCCAAAATGTATTTCAACATTTGTGGCACAAAATGATGTTTCAGCCATTGTTTTATAAATGACACCTGTCATGCTCAGAAGGAGTGGTCATAAAAAGATTGTGTTGAACATTTGGAGTAAAAATATGAAAACCCATCTAAGTTATGAGGAAGTGAATTGTTCTAACATTTACTCATAACTTAATTTTTTTGCAAATTTTAGCCCCTAATGTTTTACATAACCTTTGTTTTACCCCACCTCCTGAATATTGCAGGTGCCATTTTTCAAATCCCCTCTGAAACTTGTTTCCATAGTTGCACAGCGAAATCACCATTTGGATGGGATTTTAAAAATTCCACCTGTCTTGATCATAACGTCAGGTCATAAAAAGACTGCTGGACAGTTGGGGTCAAAATGTGGAAGCCCACTTAAAAGTAGATATTGTGTCTCAGCTGCTCTATCCTGGATAATTACAATCTAACAATGTGTCAAAGCAGGGCACCACTGAAAATGAGATATTGCATCTCATGTGCTCTATCCTGGGTAAATATGTAGTAAAAATGTATAAAAGCAGGACCCACTACAACAGCAATACCAGTGGTGATCTAATGGCATTGACAAATGCTTGTTTAAACATGTTAGCCCATAAGGGGCCCACAGGTTGTCAGTGGGGGGCATGCTAAATAGGATATGATCTTACCTTTCCTGATCATTTAGTATCTGAGGACATCCCAAGGTCAACCCAGGCTCACTAACTGAGTATAACTCACATTTCTTATGCATTTTTCTTAATTTTCAGAGGGGTGCTCCTGGTGTGTGGCCAATATCAGAAGCAAACAGGATTCAGCGCAACCTCATGGGTCAACTATATACTGTACCCTTTCAATTTTAACACGTTAACATGAGCTGTGATACTAACCACTGCTTTCTCTACATAACTGGGTACCTATGAGCCCTGTATGGGCAAGTATTCTCTTTAAAAGAAATATTAAGCCAGACTGTGGCTGCCACATAAGATAGATAGAGAAAGCAGTGTTATCACGACTCATTAGGAGGCAGTATAGTACAGTGGTTTAGGGCTCTGAGCTGCAAACCTGGAGACCTGAGTTTGAAACCCACAGCCCCCACTTGCTTACTGTGTGACTCTGAGCAAGTCACCTAACTTCCTTGTGCTCCCATGTCACAGCTGGAAACAAGCCTCAGCTTAGTGTGCATTCCTGGTTAAACAATTTCCCCTTCCCTTCATATTAGCATGTTAAAATTGGAACATTAGGTACCTGACCTGTGCAGGGTCATCTTGACATCAGGGGTCCGGCTTACAATATATGATGGATAAGTGTGGTACACAAGGAAATACACCCATCGGAAGGGGGGGGAGGCTAATTGGATAATAAAGCCACAAGCCCGAAGAGCAAGTTTGTTTAATATTATCTTGTTAGTTCCCGATATAGGCATATTTATAAGAACAGTATTCTGTAATTACCCCTCCTTTATTTGATATACAGTACATACGGATGGCAAAGTTTAGCTTTAGGCTACATTTGTGTTGGTCTTCTGGTTTGCTGTTTCTGTTATTTGTCCCTGCTTTCTATAGTGTAGTGGGAATTTTTAAGTATGGCCAGTATTTTGGTCCTAAGACTTTTGCATAGTGTAGGGTCCCCTATACGAGGGTGTATGTCTGGGTGGTCCCTCCCATAGGTCGGCATGGTTGGTGTGGTCAGAGCAGCATGGCATCTGGGGTTGAGTTCTGTGTCTTTCTGTAATCAGTTTCAATGTGTTGTGTGATCAGTTCAGCATGGAATCTGCAGGAGGCTGGAGTCAGCAACAGCAGCATGGAAGAAACAGTGGCCGAGGAAGGAGATGCAGCATTTAGGGGCATTGCTGTTGGGTGAGCTTGGAGTCAGCGGCATGAGCATGGAGGATATGGCTTCTGAGCAAAGATCTGAAGCACGGAGCAACATCGACGTTTGGTAAGTAGGGAGTCAGCGGCATGAGCATGGAGGATATGGCTTCTGAGCAAAGATCTGAAGCATGGAGTGACATCGACGTTTGGTAAGTAGGGAGTCAGCGGCGTGAGCATGGAGGATATGGCTTCTGAGCAAAGATCTGAAGCACGGAGCGACATCGATGTTTGGTAAGTAAGGAGTCAGAGCAGCAATATAGGGGGCATGGTGTCTGAGGAGAAATCTGCAGCATCAAAGACATCGCTACATAGAAACATAGAAGGTGTCGGCAGATAAGGGCCTCCGGGACCACCAAGTCAGCCCCATTTTCCCTACCACTGTGACACTGCAGGCCTAACTGGCCATTGGTGGGAGATGATCATTTCTTGGTTAGTGTTAGGCTGTCAGCAGTGTTTTTTTTTTTTTGTAGAGTTCTTTTATTTTAATGGAGTCTTTTTTGTGCCTTGTGCATGGGTTAATCTGGGCATGATCCTGAACAGCGATCTGACACTAGAGGCTCAGGTGTCAGCCATCATCCAAAGTGGTTTTTAACTCTTGAGGAATATCACCTGGATAAAACCTTTTATCTTCCCAATGACCTGCCTCACTAATACATGCCTTCGTAACATCCAGGCTCAACTACTGCAATGCCTGTACCTGGGGCTAAGTGGTGGCACCCTGCATTGCCTGCAGCTAGTGCAGAATGTGGCTGCCAGGCTGTTGGCAGGCCTTTCCATATCCTGCCATATCACACCAGCCTTATGTGGTCTTTACTGGCTGCCGGTGAGGTGGCGGATTGCCTTCAAGGTCAGATTACTGACCTATAAAGCCCTACATGGCCTAGGGCCTTGCTGCCTGCATGACCTACTGTCTCCTCACTGGCACCCCTGTCCTCTCTGTTCCTCTGAGGAGGGCCTCCTAGCAATTCACAGGGTCCAGGTAAAATCATCTGGTGAGCGCACGTTTTCTGTGGCTGGTCCGACTCTGTGAAACTTGCTCCTAACATTTTTGAGAGAGGCCCCCTCATTGGAAGCCTTTAAAAAGGACTCTAAAGTCCCACCTATTTAAGGAAGCATTTTCTTTATATTAAAGTTGTTTAATATACCTAATTTATATGTAATATATTTAAATAATTTAAATAATTTATATTTAATATATATAACCATTTCCCTTACACTGTCATTTTGTCATCATATCACCAACTGTACTCAAGTGATCACTACACCATTTCCCTTACACTGTCATTTTGTCATCATATCACCAACTGTACTGAATTGAAAAACTGTAAAAAAGCTAATTTCAATGCTATTAATGACCGATTAAACTCAGTTCCTTGGGACACAGCACTATCCTCTCTTACCATGGAAGAATCCTGGGACTTTTTTATAACTTCCATTTATAACTCAGAAAAATTATATGTTCCTACAACAAAAAAATATAATAAAAAGGGGAAAATACCCCTGTGGTTTAACAAAACAATCAAAGCTCTAATTAAGAAGAAGCAGAGGCTATCTGCATGAATTAAAAACAGTAAGGGTGACACCAGAAAATTATTGTTCACTCAGTACAGGGAAACTCTAAAATCACTAAAACAAGCTATTCTGCAATCTAAAAAGAAACTTGAGTTTCATCTGGCCCATACCAAAAACAACTATAAATCACTATTTTCCTACCTTAATAATAAAAAAATAAATAATAGACATATGGGGCCCCTATGCATACATGACACAGTTGTATCTACAGACAGAGATATGGCAGACACATTTAACAAGCAATTCTGCTCAGTATTTACCAATAAAGAGGTTCCTAAATGATTCAAACCTGAACAATGTTACCCCTCTTACATCATCACCGAGGATGATACACTAAAAGCAATTTTATCCCTAAACCTAATTCCAGTCCAGGTCCTGATAACATCAGCCCCGATTTCTAATAGAGACAGCTGCTGCTATTACTAAACCACTCTCAATTATATTCAACAAATCCTTATATGAGGGAATTATCCTCAGGACTGGACAATGGCTACTGTAGTCCCAATCTTTAAGAAGGGTAACCATTCTAGACCAGAAAATTACCGTCCGATAAGTCTGACTTCTCTTATAAGCAAGATCATGGAGAAAGTTGTTAAGAATCTACTAGAGCATGAATCTATTGGGGTAACTTGACTGACACTACACAACATGGCTTTAGACAGGGATACTCCTGTACTACTAACTTGGTTTCTTTATAATCATGTCAGTACGGCATTGGATAATGGCATCCCTATGGATGTGATACTTTCACTACAGTAGAGCATTCGACAAAGTCCCTCATGACATCCTACTTGACAAAATGAATGATATGGGATTCTCTTACTACATAATCAACTGTGTCAGGTTGGTTGAATGGAAGATATCAGCAAGTCAGAATTAATGGCTCACTTTCCCACCCACTGAGTGTGACCAGCTGGGTCCCACAGGGGTCTGTGTTGGGACCCACCCTGTTTAACATCTTTAGTAGTGATCTGCAGGCTAGCCCTGAAAATGTTCTCTCAAAATTTGCTGATGACACCAGTGTGTGGCTCTGTTCTTACATTGACAAACAGAGAAACCATGAGGAATAACTTAAAATCCATCGAAGAATGGGCAGTTTTAAACAAAATGACACTCAACTCAGACAAGTGTCATGTTGTACACTTTGGTAAGAACAACCCTAGGCAGACTTATTTTCTGAACAGTGTGGCCCTTCATGTGTCACCATTAGAACGTGATCTCGGGGTAATCATTAATAATAAACTATCCTCTAGTGATCATTGCAGGATGATGATAGCTAGGAAATCTAACGCCTTGCTCACTTGAATCCAACGTTCGTTTGTGTTTAGGACACAGGAATGCATAATCCCCTTGTACAGACCTTATGTTAGGCCCCATCTGGACTATGAATCCCCCTGGTTGGAGTCTGCCTGGGGCAGGACGCTGACAGGGTTGAGAGGGTGCAGGAGAGCCACAAGAATGGTCCCTTATTTATCCGAACTTGACTACAAGGAAAGATTAAGAGTTATAGGGTTACACTCACTACGCACAAGACGTACTAGAGGTGGCCTTCTCTATTGTACAAAATCAAGAATTCTCAGGAGTTAATGCACCACTGTGGCTTACATTTCTCTTCCAGCTGGACTTCCCCACGGTATCATAACAACCAGATATTTGTATCTAAAGCTAAAACAACAAAAAGGTTAAACTACTTTACAGTAAGAACCCCCAAACTGTGGAATCTCCTTCCACAATACTTAGTGAATAGTAGCTTTAATACAGTCTTCAAAAAAGGGCTGGATTGCTGGCTCGAGTCTAACAACTTCAAGGTATAATTATCCCACCAATGTGGTGGGGGACAATCTTGATGGGCAGTAGCCTTCTTTTGTCCTTTGAAACCAAGTAAACCAAGTATATTAAGTGTTATCTAGTTTCAGTTGTGATAATAGTTCCACTCGTTACATTTTATATTTTACCCTTGTTTATATTTTAGATTGTTGTATTTTATTATTGTATACTTTTGTACTATTGTACAGTGCCTAGAGCCTCTGGGGCACTATATAAAGAAGAAATGTCTTTATACTTACTGTAAATTCCTTTTCTGTTAGCTCCTACATTGCCAATGGGTAGTCATTACAACTGGGTATTGTGCACCCCTACTAGGGGAAATGGCACAGTCCAAGTCTTTGAACATTGGGCACATGAGGATTCCAGACGGCAGCAACTGAAGTCACTTCTTTCCTCACAGTACCTCTAAATATGTACATAAAAAACATACCAGTCGACTTAATGCCAAAGGTATACAAATTAGCTGTCTACACATCTATATCTCTGCAAGAAAAAAATACAGTAAACAGTGGCCTACCTTGTCAGATGATGGAGAGTGAGTGAGTGATTTGAGCTCGTCTTAAAATTCTGTGTCTTGGCAGTATCAGCAGCACCGAGTCAGCTTGAAAAAAAAAACAGATGTATTACACAGTAAAGAAAAACTGCATGCAGTGCAATCACTCACATGCAACAAAGTAAGCACCCTTGGTTAACATCAAATTTGAATCTGCTGAATGTGTGTGACAGCAAGTAATATTCTAATGCAGAACTGCTCTGGTTTTCTTTTTTTGTTGATGTTGTTGGCATATCTGTATATGCCTTCCTGGTGACACATTTCAATAAATAAATAAATATAAACCTAGGTGTAGTAGGTAAACTATTGAAGGATGTCCAAACAGGCTCACAAGCAGAGTTTATAACAGAGCAACAGACATCCCTGCACAGGCATACTGGACAATATTCTCCCACAGGAGCAAGGCTCCCAGGCAGGCCCCTTTGACAATACAGGAGCTAACAGAAAAGGAAATTATGGTAAGTATGAAGAAATTTCTTCCTTCTGTAGTGCTCCAAGGTAGCACATTATAATGTGACTAAAACTAAGCAACTTACTTGTGAGCGACTCAGTTTCAGCGCCTATAATATGAGCTACCTTGAAATGGTAGCGAGGCGCGGTTATAGCACCAGGTTAGGGACAAAATTAGTAAGGTGCTGTGAGGGCAAAGAAACAGAATGGGAGGGATCAGGAAGTAAAAGGTATAATAATAATAATAATAAAATTTATTTGATTAAGCGCCTTTCAAATATTTCAAGGCACTGTACAAACTTCATACATTTATCATAACCAAACAAGCAATAACAATACAACAGATAAGATAAATAAAAAACTATTTAAAATACAACAGGGAAAGCCTGAATCCATAAGAATGACTGTGAAGCCTTCTTAAACCTATCCACAGTTGTACTTTCTCAGAGCTGACGGGGCAGAGAATTCCAAAAGGTGGCAGCCGCAAAGCCGAAAGCATGGGCTCCAGAGGACTTCACATTCACCCTCGGAATCTCCAGCAACCCCATGTCAGCCAAGCGAAGCTGTCTCAGAGGGGTGTAAGGCACCAGAAGCTCTTTCAGGTAGTCTGGACCTAACCCATGTAGGGCTTTGTAGGTCAAAAGACCCACTTTAAAGGTGATCTGCCACTGTATAGGCAGCCAGTGCAGAGTGTGCAGCACAGGGGTGATATGAGATCTTCTAGACACCCCAGTCAACAAACGTGCTGCAGCATTCTGCACTAACTGCAATCGGTGGATTTCAACCCCAGCAAGCCCTAGGTATAAGGAGTTGCAATAATCAAGACATGATGTCACAAAGGCGTGGACCAAAACCGGCAAATCGCCTGGTGGAACCAGGTGCCTAATCTGGAGATGTTTCTGAGATGGAAACATGAAGTCTTGACTACTGCAGACACCTGATAATGAAGGGTCAAGCCAGTGTCAAGCTCCACACCCAGGTTATGCACCCGTTCAGAGGTAGGGATCTGGTCTACCCCAAGAACTAATCCAGAGGGGGACCCTATCCCCAGACCCTCAGCCCTGCGACCAGGGTCCACCACCATAACCTCGGTCTTTCCCGGGTTCAACTTTAAACCACTGATATTCATCCAGTCTTGGATATCAGCGAGGCAATTATTCAGCACCGAGATAGCACTAACCTGGTCGGGTGCAAAAGACAGCTAGAGCTGGGTATCATCGGCATAGCAATGAAACCTCAGCTCATACCGTCTTACAATGTCTCTGAGGGGGTAGCATATATACTGCGAACAACATGGGTGAGAGCACCGAACCCTGAGGTACCCCACAAGAAAGAGAGAAAGCCCCGGATGAATGTAAACTGGAAACCACTCTCTGAGTTCTCCCCAGGAGGTAAGATGAAAACCATCTGAGGACAACACCTGAAAGCCCACAGATGGACATCAGACATTCGAGCAAAACCCCATGATCCACAGTATCAAAAGCTGATGATAGATCAAGGAGAACCAAGATAGAACGGTGTCTCCGATCTCTCGCCATCAGGAGATCATTGAGCACCCGAACCAGAGCAGTCTCGGTTCTATGCCTCTTATGAAAACCCGACTGGAGAGGCTCATATAAACTATGGATGGTCAAATGGTTGTCAAGTTGAGCCACCACAACCTTTTCAATAACCTTCCCCAAGAAAGGGAGGTTAGAGATTGGACGGTAGTTGGCAAGGTCGTTCGGGTCTAAGGAAGCTTTCTTCAGGAGGGGAGTCACCACCCCTTCTTTCAGAGAGCTAGGGAAAACTCTCATCTCCAAAGAACACCGAATTATCCGAGCAAGGACCTGGCCAATAAGTTCACTACATCCTAAAATCAAGGAGGTGGGGCCTGGATCCAAACTACAACAAGTTAGGGCATCTCAGAGACAATCCTCATAGTATCCACGAGATCAGGAAGATCAAAGGAGCTCCAGGAAACACCGGGCAATGGGACAACACCCCGATCAACTGCAACAGCTATGGAGTGAGGTTGGGGACAGTGCCTCCGAATGCCTTCCACCCTATTCGCAAAGAATTGAGCGATTTCCTCATTGTGAGCTGCAGTTTGGCAGTGTGCTGCTGAGCTGCTGTTCTGGTGTGGTGGTGAGGCTGGTGGGCTGCAGTGAGGGAGGTCCAGGGTTCAAGGCTAGGCAGGGTTTTTTGTTGTGTTTTGTGTGTGTGGCACTTAAATTTTTTTTTTATGTCTGGGCTTCTCCACCCTCCCGGACATGCACCCCCCTGGAGCCGAGAATCCTAATTTGGGGGGTGCAGGGGCGATGCCCCCCTCATAGATATATTGTTGTTGGTTTTTGTCGCTGTTGTCGGCTTCAGCAGGGAGTATACATCGCCGTTTTGATTTTCAGAGATGTACACTGGCTGTAACAGCGATCGCTGTTTAGCGATCGCTGTTATGACATGGAACCATGCTCCACATTGTCAATTGGTAGTCATTACAACTGGATTCTAAGAAACAGTACCCAGAGAAAAAAATGGGTGGGGGAGAATATTGTCCCATATGTCAACCATGTATAGGAAATGAATTTACCTGTTAACTGCCTCCTACAAAGACTCTGTGACCAGAGGCTGCATCAGCAGAGCTCAGAATATCTAAACTGTAGCATTTGGAGAATGTTTAAATGGAGGACCACGTAGGTGCCTTACATAATTCTAGAACAGATGCCTCGCCTTTCTCTGCCCAGGAGGTGGCCATAGCTCTGTTGGAGTGAGCTTTGATGAGAGCTTAAGGCCCCTTATTAACTGTGACATAAGCCTTGGCAAAGCAGGCCTTCACCCACTTAGACATGGTGGTCTTGGAGACTTTTTGCCCCTTCCTGATCACTCCGAAAAGAATGAACAACCTGTCCAATTTCCAGAACTCAGTAGTCCATCTAAGGAATGTCCTAATGGCCTGTCGCAATCTAAGTTGTGCCTCTCCTTCTCCTTAGGATGAGTAGTTTGCAGACAGAAGGATGGAAGACAGATTTCCTGGTTCACATCGGAGGCCATAAGAAATTTCAGAATGAAAGACAGAACTGTTCTGAGCACCACCTTGTCCTTATGCATGATGGGGTATGGTTCTTTGTGGGGAAAAAGCCTGGAGCTCACCAATCCTGCTGGCTGAGCAACAAAAAAAGCACACCTTGTAAGACAGCACATCCAATGGTACCAACAAAAGTGGTTTGAAAGGCTTTTTACAAAGAGCATTCAGGACCAGATTCTAATCCCATGGAGGAACAGGAGATCAGAACAGAGGCTAACTCCTGCTGATGGCCTGCAGAAAATGAATAACCTCCCAGTTAGTCCCTAAGGATGATCCCAAGGAGCCTCCTCTCAGGGCGCTCAAGGTTAAACCTTTATCCATTCTGTCCTGCAGGAAATCCAAGACTGTGGGGCCATGCCTTTGTAAGGCTGGATATTTTGTCCTTGGCCCAAGCTGAAAGGTGGTCCATATGTGAGCATAAGCCACCAATGTTGATGTCTTCCTGGTAGTAGCAGGATGCCCACCACTTTCCCAAAGAAACCTAGTGTTGGGAGGTTCCTCCTTTCAGGAGCCAGGCTGTGAGCTGCATCGCTCCTGGACTTGGATGCAGGATGGGGCCCTATGACAGAAAGTCCCCCCACATGAGAAGGTGAAATGGAACACTTTGAGCTAGGTTCACCAAGCCCAAAAACCACTGTCTTCTGGGCCACTCCAGAGGTATTAGAAGAAGGCTTCCTTTTGAGTGCTCTGAACTGCAAATGACCTTAGAGAGGAAAGGTGGAGAGCGGAAGGAGTATGCATTGTCGAATTCCACTCTTGTGACAGGGCATCCACTGCTTCTGCCTGTGGCACTGGTAGAGGCTTAAGAGCTGTTGAAGTTGAGCATTCTGGCTAGAGGTGAACAGACTGAACTGAGGATTACCGAACCTTTGACACAAAAGGTTGAACACCTCTGGGCTCAACATCCACTCCCTTGGCTGAACATTTTCGTGGCTTAGCCAGTCAACCTGAATGAGTAACTCCTCCACCAAGAGGACTCCTGATCGGGAGAGAAGAGTATCTTCTACTCACAGAATGTCCCCACTCTTTGAGCTGCCTCTTTCCTTCCGATTCACCACCCAGCCATGGGACTCCAACATCTCCAGAGTCCTGGTCACTGACTTCCTTGCCAATGGTGCAGACAGTGCTCGAAAGAGCAAACAGAACAGGTAGGGATAGACATGATGTCCCCCTGTTGGAGATGAGCCACCAGGACTATGAGCACTTTGAGAAAATCTTGGGGGCTGATATCAGCCAAAAAAGGAAACTTCCTATACTGGAAGTGCTGTCCCAGGACAGAGATCCTGAGGAACCTCTGAAGAGACTATTGAATGGTAATGTGGAGATACACATCCCTCATATCTATGGAAACTAGATGATCCCTGGCTGGACAGCCCAGAAGACAAAACACAGGGAGTCCATCTTGAAGGTCCTGTGGCAAACGAACTTGTTTTGGAGTTTCATATCCAGGTTAGGCCTGAAACCTCCTGACTTCTTGGGAACTATGAATAGACTGAGAAGAACCCCTAGCCTTGCTCACTGGAAGGCACTGGAAACAATTGCCCTGAATGACAGACGTGGTCCAGGGTTTTGGGGGCATTGCTTGACTCTTCATGGGGTCCCTTGGACCCAGGGATGACATAAAACTCCCATTTGAGGGAATTGTTTACAACTCTATTGTATAAGCTAAGGCGGCTAGAATTTCCAAAACCCAAGTATCTGATGTCCTCTGGGCCCATCTTGAGAAAAAAATTATGCAGTCTTCCACCAAGGGAAGGGAGGGAGGCAGAGATGGGCCCATGTACTCTCAGTGTGAGGAGCTTGCTGTTTCACCCTGTCTGCATTTCATCTTCAGGCCAGGGCTCTTCTGCTACTATTGCTCTTGAAACCAGAGTAGGCTCCTCTACTCCCCTGGTTCCCAAAGTTCTGAAAGGGACAAAAAAAAAACACTCAAACTGCCTCTGACAGCTGCCTCCTTGACATTCTGGAGATGAAGCAGCCTTTGCTGTTGCTTTGACACTGAAAGGTGGCCCTTTTATTCTGAATATCCTTTGAAGTATCATCCAGGCCTGAACCAAACAACAAGACTCCCTTGAAGGCTAAGATGAACAGTTTGGCCTTTGGAGCCTGATCAGCTACTCAGTGGCGAAGCCACACACCTCACACAGCCGACACAAGGCGATAGGTGGAGTGAGCCGACATGCACAAATTTTCCACCATGGCAGCCCCTAAAAAGATGGAGGCCATAAAAACCAACTGCGAAGTGCTCATCCACTCTGAGTCCAGGGGAGCAAAGCTGCCCAGGGTCATAACCCTTAAGTTCAAGGCTCTGGCAGCAATAGAGGAGGCATAGGCAGTGAGCAGGTTTACACCATTGGAGGTGAAGGCACTTCTGCACTCAGCATCCACTCACTTGTCATGCAAATCTGTTAGGGCCAGGACCCTTCTATAGGAAGTGTTGTGTCTGATGGCATTATGAACCGCCTCATCCGCCAGAGGAGGATTTTCCCGCTTGCGAGCATTTTCTACCAAAAAAGGGAAACACCACACCTTAGGTCTCATCAGATATTTTCCTTGGAATAGACAAGGACATGGACAGGATAAGAGTGACTTCCACCACCTCTATGCACCACCTTGAGCTGAAAAGACCTACATGCTTCAGTTATCCGGTAGGACAAAGACTTGGAATCAAACAGGGGAGGGATAGAAATCCTTCTCTTCAGAACTGTCCACTCCCCTTACTCCTCCTCCTCAGAGGGATCATCCTCCTCCTCATAAAGTAATTTATTTAGATCAGGGATTTCCCCGAGATTCCCGATATCCTCATCCTGACCCTCTGTATGGTCAGGGTCAGGATCTGCCTGCATACCTGAAAAAGCAGCCCTGTCCTGCTGCAGAGCACCTGGATGTGCCCGCGTGGGCCCCCTCTGACCTGAGGGACCCGGTTTGGGGTCGGGTGTGACTGGTGGTATGTCCTGCTGGACACTGGGGCTCAAAAGCTCTCCTAAGAGCAACAACAAAGAGTTATGCAATTCTCCTTGCCACTGCCAGCTAATGTACCAGGTGCAACTCCCTCAGCTTGGAGGTGCAACTGGGGGGACTTAAGAGACATATTAGCTTGCAAAACACAATAGGGGCAAAGGAAACCCATTGGGAAGAGTCACAGTACCCCCTTGTAGGTCATACACCTTTTAATGGTTAGAGGTCTCCAATATGCCATATTGCCCCCCACCCAAAAATAAATTAGAGCTGATAGTGCTGTAGAAAAGGCAGTATAGAGGATTGCATGACCCCCAGCACCGGGGCAGGTGAAGGTGGCTAGAGAGGCTGAATAAGCTTCCAATCAGCCACACCCACTATCAGTAAAAAGATCTAAGTAGAATCTCTACTAAAATTAACATCTATACAGAATAAACTCTCTGCTGGAGTATTTACTGACTTATTGTCTTTGAGGTGGAAACATGACCCTGTAAAATAGATACATAGATACATAGACAGTGTCGGCAGATAAGGGCCTATGGCCCACCCAGTCTGCCCATTTAAGTTTGTAAGTTCAGTTCATGTTTTCCAAGAAGTCTGTTGCCCCCTACCCCTGACTTCCAGAATTCCTTTATGTCTATCCCATGCATTCTTAAATCCCGTCATTGTTTCAGCCCCCACCACTTCCTCTGGCAGGGTGTTCCACTTGTCCACCACCCGTTCTGTGAAGAAATTCTTCCTCATGTTTCCTCTGAATCGTCCTCCCTCCAACTTCATCCCATGCCCTCTAGTTCTGGAACATCTTTTTTGCTTAAAAATAGTGCATTCCTGCACCCTGTTCCTCCCTGTAAGATACTTGTATGTCTCTATCATATCCCCTCTCTCTCTCCTCTCCTCCAGGGACTACATGTTCAGTGCCTTCAACCTGTCCTCATAGGACTTGTGATGTAATCCATGCACCATCTTTGTTGCCCTCCTCTGAACCTTCTCTACCCTGTCTATGTCCTTACGTAGGTAAGGTCTCCAGAACTGCACAGTGTACTCCAGGTGCGGCCTCACTAGTGTCTTGTATAGTTGGAATTATGACCTCCCTTTTCCTGCTGGTGATGCCCCTGCCTATGCATCCCAGCATCCTATTTGCTTTACCTGATGCCTTGTCACACTGTTTCCTGCCTTGAGGTCATCAGAGGTGATAACCCCAAGATCCCTTTCCTGCTTGGTGCATGCTATATCCTCACCCCCAAACTGATATATTGTGCCAGGGTTTTGTGCCCCATATGCATTATCTTGCACTTCCTTGCATTGAATTTCAACTGCCAAACCCTGACCATTCTTCAAGTTTCTGCAGGTCCCTCTCATTCTGTCTACACCCTCTGGTGTGTCTACTCTGTTACAGAGCTTTGTGTCATCAGCGAACAGTGAAATTCTGCCTTCTAGGTCCTGCGCAATGTCACTGATGAAGATATTGAATAGTACCGGTCCCAGCACTGATCCCTGTGGTACCCCACTGGTCACTCTTCCCTCTGTGGAGTGACAGCCATTTACCACCACCCTCTGTATTAGTTATAGGGCTGCTATGCCTGTCGGTTTAAGAGCTAATAAGAAACTAAGTTATAAGAGTTCCCACTTATCGCAACTAGCTCTATAGACTATTGAAGGTGGAGCCTAGTATCGAGACATCATGAAAATTACAGACTCAGAGCTGTCTCATCCTTGTCTCACTCACCCAATTGCTGTTTTTTTCCTGAATGTTGAATGAAAATGTTTCACCCATATTCTGAAACTGCTACAGGAAAGAAAGAAAGAAAGAAAGAAAGAAAGAAAGAAAGAAAGAAAGAAAGAAAGAAAGAAAGAAAGAAAGAAAGAAAGAAAAACTCTCCCTCAGAATAGCGGATTGCCAACATCACGATGCTAAGCATGATGTCTTCACAGAGGCATGTGCATAACACAAGCATGTGAAAAACACTGTGCCTGTGGAGAGAACAACAGGACACACACCCAACAGTCACATAAGGCTGTTAACATGCCAGTAAAACTGTGCAGCTCAATAGAGCCAAAAGAAAAGCAGCAACTACCTGGAAGTGGGCAAAACCGCCGAAAGTAGCGTAAAAGAGGATCGAAGGGAAGACTAAAAGCTCATCATCAGGCTGACTCCCTCAGAAAAACTGGTGAGGAAAAAGGGCAAGGTCCCTGTAAAAAAGAGCCCACGATAAAAGGGAAAGGGTCCCTTCACACAGAGCCCTCATAAAAGGATAATGACCTTAAATAAAGAAAAAAAAAAACAAAGACATATAGCACTGTAAATGTCTGGGGAGGGAGGGTGGATTGAGAGAGCAGTGAGAGAGACTAGAAAACTCTCACAGCAGCAACCTGTGTTTCCTTTCCATACTACTGAAGAATCTTAAAGGGAAAGTGTCCCAGAAGACAATGAGCAAAAACATAAAGGGGAGTCCCTTCAAAAAATACAAAAGACATCTGACAGGCAAACAACCTAAATTAGACCCTAAACAATAAGTGGGGGAAAGGAACTGATGCCCAGAGATAAAAGACAGCTCCCCACAGGAGAGCCTCTGACTAAAAAAACCCAAAAGAATAAATAGGTACATAACTGAGGCACCTTTGTTTTTTCTTGTTTTTTGGTTTTTTTTGTAATTGGAAACCTCATAAAAAGTACACACCAATGAAAAATTGTGGCAGATGTGGCCCCTAGTCCAAGCACAGCCAGTGGAAATGAGGAGAGCATGTTAGCTAGGGTTGCCACCTGTCAGGTTTTTTACCTGGTGATCAGGTTTTCAGAGTCCCTATCAGGTAATCCAGTTTTACTCTGTGCTGGTCAGGTTTTTGGAGCCATTTTGAGTACTCACATACATTCGAAACAGATTTTGTCATATAATTCATTGTTTCAGCTACATGTCCGGGTTACAAACAAGTTCTGTTGCCAGTATATCCCTTTGTTTGTGAAAGCAGTCGACCTGGGAGGTGTAAAGTATGGCCATTAACACCATTAGCACTTACTTAACCCAATCTTTTCCACTGCAGCAAAGCTGCCCCCACCTTTTGTAACAGTAACAGAGCCAGTTGTCTTCCACTTTCATTTGCTGGTAAACCTTTTCATCTCTAACAGAATTTAGACATTTTAAATGTTTTAAATTATTTTGTTTTCCTCAAGAAAAAAGTATGGTTACTTCTTTGGCTTTAAAATAGTACTGTGGACATACATAGCAAATGGAGCCAGAAAAAGATATAAAGTACACATTATAGGAAACAATTTCTTTATCATGTATTATTATATACCATGTTTACTGTTATTTGCTGTTTACAGTATTTCCCTTGTTATCCCCCCGATCATATCTGTAAATGAAATTTCTTTATCTCTGTATGTTTATCTGGTAAACCAATGTCAATAAATACATAAATACACACATAAGTAAATTAATAACTAGGAAGAACCAAGGAAAGTAACTTTGACAGGTACAGTACAGTAGCTTAACATTTTTGTTGAACTGCTACTTTAAGTGCTGTTTTTTGTTGATATAACAAATGGCCTTCTAGGAGGAACAATGCATGATGAGTCATGAAAAGGGGTGGGGCTAAGGGCGGAGCTTAGGATCCAGTTTTTGCCCCATCCAAAGGTGGCAACCATAATGTTAGCCAGTTTGAAAGCCGCAGCTTAACAGGCACGATTTCAATTTAGGAGTGCTCCCTGACACCAAGTAGCCTCAACCTGCTATGCAGAATTGCAGCCCCAAGGACTAGAAGCTGACATTTTCTTCAGAGCAGCTTAAGAGATGTTTCCCCTTCAATGGCACAGCTAAGACTGGAGAGTTGCTGCTGTCTAGAATCCTCATGTGCCCAACATTCCAAGATTTGGACTGTGCCATTTCCCCTAGTGGGGTGCAAAATACCCAACTGTAATGACTACCGATTGACAACATGGAGTGTTAAAGAAATAAAGCTTAACTTACTTACTTACGAATTAGCATGGGAAGGACCATAGTGTAGGTGGTGCAGGGACCTAACACTGCAAAGGGTAAGTGGCAAGTCAGGCTGTGTAAGAGGATCTTAAAGATACCCTGTGTGAGCTGGCCCAGTGGCGCTGAGGGTTGAGGCACTGGACGCCACACTTCGTGCCACGCCAGTGACCCAGGTTCGGGAGTGAGCCTTGGCACTGGGGGTCAGCAGGGGAGGGAACTGGATTGAGTGTCCAAAGGACAGCTCTCCTCTCCCTGGGAGGGATCCAGGGTCTTCCCGGCACAGTAGAGACCCCCAGTGGAGACTGGGGGTACTACTAGCGGGGGAATAGGAATCGGGGATGAGCACGGCAGGTGTCTATGGGAAGCTGCGTGCTGACGCCATTGCACTCTGCACTAGAGGGCACACAAGAGAGAAAAGACCCTTACGCCTGGATAGGTGACGGCTCCTCTCCGGGCCACCGCCATACGCCATCACCGGACCTTGCTTCCACCTCTCTCCCCTCCTCCTCCTCCCCGGCCAGCACTAGATTAAAGATAGAGTGCCAGTAGGAGTGGCAGCCCTGCCCCAGGAGGCTCAGAGCTGGGGGTTTCTGAGGTCGGAAGAGGGGCAGCATCCCCTATTAGAAGGCAGGGGATCAGGTCGTCGGTGGAGTGGCAGGAGAGAAGAGGTAGCCCGAGAGAGTTCCAGGATATAAGGAGATTAAACAGAATTGAAAAAAAAATAACTAAAGATGCCCTGTCTGGGGTAGCATGTTATTGCAAGTTGTGATGGTCCATATTGTTACAACTTGGGGAGGTAAAGACAGTCTATAAAAAGACAGCCTAGAGTTACCCTACCTGGGGTAGTGTAATACTCCTAGGTGTGAGTAGGAAAGTAGTGGATATGGCCTACGTACAGTGAGTGTGCTGTAAGAAACTTAAATTCACAACGCAATTACGGTTGGCACAAACACACAATGATGTAGGGGGATATGGTAGGGTATTGGGGTAGAGTAGGTAGAGTAGAGGGTGTGAAACAGTGGTGATCCAGAGGTACTCTGGGAGTTCAGCCATAGTCTCAACTGCAGGAGGTTCCAGGCCATGAGGACAGAGCTGGAAACTGCAAGGGCTGAAATATACCACTTGAGAACTGCAGCCACTGGGTCCTACACGGCACTACTGCCACAGCCATCTCCAAGGTAAACACAGGCCAGATAAAGAGGCTGAACAGTGGCTGGGAAAAGTAGGGAAGAAGGGGGAGGGAAGTCCAAGCCTGAGGAACCAGGGCTGTACACCAGCAATAAGTAAAACTATTGCAACAGGAGATACCTCATTCTCTCGCTACAAGAGAGGGGGCCATCAGCATGCTTAGCAGGCAGGCAATGCCAGAGGTCATGCTTGCAGGTGGGGGTGATAGTATAACCTAGAGGTTAGAGTAACAAGCTGTAAGTTATCTCAATAAATCCACCAGATTTGAGTTTGATTCCCACAACCTCTACTTTGCATACTATGTGACTCTAAGCATGTCACTTAACTTCTGCAGTGCTACTGGGTTGCCCATGACAACAGGCATTGTGCGCTTAGTGGGCCTCACCTGGTTGCCAAAGAATTAAAAAAAGTGGGAGAAGCCCCAAAGGGGGCAAGGGAAAAGTACATATAGTAGGGATTTCAATTGTGAGGGGCACCTGGAGGGATCTGGGTCAAACACCCAATGGCAAACAGATGGTCTGCTGTTTCCTGGAGTGACAGCAGACCAACTTACAGCTGGAGTAGTGGAACTCATAGGAGAGGGGGAAGGAAGACTAGATCCAAATGTGCACATGGGCATGAATGATCTCAGCAGGTGGAGCATAGAACTGATGAAGTCAGACTTCTGTGCTCTAAGGAAGGTACTGAAGAAGAGAGCAAGGGAGGTAACCTTCTTTGACATGCTACCACCGCTATGCCTGAATCAAAAGGAATAGTTCCATGTGTTCCAGTTCAATGCATGGCTAAAGGATTGGTGGTGAGAAGAGGGATTTCAGTTCCTCAGAGACTGGGGCCCTACCTGTGGGATTGCAGGCTGTTCAAAATTGACAGCTTGTGTCTCAATGAGGAGGACAGGAAGGTGCTGGATGAAAGGCAGGCACAACACATGGTTTGTTTAAACTACAAAGAAGGAAGTCAGTGTAGCAAGGTACACGTCCTATGTCACAAACAAAGCGTGCCTTGCCCACCTCTCCTCATCAACCAGTATAATGGAGTCAACCATACTGAGGATAAAGGGAATATGAGGGAGTAGGGACAGTTGTTGGAGAATAATGTGCACCAACACAAGGAGCCCTGGTAATAAATGAGAACTACAGGTGATGGTCACAAAGGGAATCTTGACTTGGTGGCTGTCACAAAGATGTGGGCAACCTCAAACCATAAATGGGACTTAACCATATCAGATTATGTATTGTTCAGGAAGGGCAGAGCAAAGGGAAGGGAAGGGAAGGGGAGAGGGGCAGTGTTATATGTAAAAGAGGGGATAAAGGCAACTGCTAGGAGATTTGGGAAAACTAGATGACCTGTGGGTGCTAGCAGCAGGTAATGGGAAGCAAAGGAGGCTTGGGGTGATCTATACACTACCAGGTCAGGATCAAGGGGCAGACAAGGAACTAGGGGAGATGTTAAGGAAGGCAACCAGTTTTGGGGCTGTGGTGGTGGTAGGGGACTTTAATACTATATGCCAGATATGGACTGAAAAGTTCCAGTCACAGCAAGTACAAGGAATCAGTTCCTGGTAGATGCATGCCAAAAATGTTTCTAATTCAGATGGTTCAGGGCCAAACAAGGGAAGGGACTCAGCTGGATTTGGCACTTACCAAATCCAGCTGAGTCCCTTCCCTTGTCCACTTTGGTACTCATCAACAATGAGAGAATCCAAAATGTGGTAGTCCAGAATCCACTTGGTTCCAGTGATCATAGAACAGTGCAGTTGGAGGTCTGGATACGGACCGTGAAAAAAAGCAGACACAGTAAGGGTGTAGGACTTTCAAAAAGCAAATTTGGACAAGATGAGGGCTCTGTTGGAAAGAACAAGAAGCATTAAGAGAATAGGACAGGTGGATGGGGAAGAGGAAAAATTGGAAGAATTAAAAAAAACAATGCTAGAGGTGGCAGAAAAACTCAGTTGGGAGGATATTGAAGAGAAAAAGGGCAAGGGGCCCAATATGGTTCACGGATGAAATAAAGACGGTGGGGGGGGGCAAGGCTAGCTACCAGTAATGGCAGACGTGTGTTAGCTAGCTCCTCGGGGCATCTAGTTTAAAACTGTCTACAAAGCTATCTTTTTGCCTCTTTTCATTTACAAAACTATTATTCTAAACCTCAGCTACCCATGGTGTCTAGTAAAAATAAAAATCGCCAAGGGAAAATTCCGTTTGAAGCTGCAAAACAGCCGCGTTCAGGGAAATCAAGTGAGGCGTCTACAATGCAACAGACCTCAAGCATGGAGGGTACGAGCTGCTCGGATGGGCCAGACCTGGATGCGCTATCTAAAACTCTTGCTGGAGTCCCCTCAATGTTGTTGCAGATGCAACAAGAAATGAAGGCAGGCTTTTTAAATCTTACTGCTCAACTCACTCACCTCCAAGAGATTGTAACTAGGCTCTCTGAATTGTCTGCTGAACATATGACACAGATTGCTGATTTAGAGCAGAGGGTGAGCAATCTGGAAGATGCACTAGCAGAGGTATCGGTGGACAGGAATGAACTGAAATCCTCTTTGGAGGATTTGATGGCGAGGATCGATGACCAACAAAACAGGTCGAGACATTCAAACCATCGCATAATTGGACTCCCTGAAGGCACAGAGGGCAGAGACGTGGCAAAGGGCCTGCAGAAATGGTTGGTGTGTCAGATGGGTCTTCCAGAAGAATATGGGGGTTTTGAAATTGAACACACTCTTCGAGTGGGTCGACTTCCTAAACCTGGCGAAAGAGCCAGGCATTGCCTAATTAAATACCTTTGTTTTACAGATAAAGAAAAAATACTGCAGAAAGCTAAACAAGTCAGCACAATCATGTATGAAAACACCAAAGTGCATATTTACCAGGATTTCAAGTGGCAGAAATTTTCTCAAATCAAGAATAAATTGCATAATCTTGGATAGTCCTTAAATTTCCGCTACCCGGCTCATCTGAAGATAGATCGCCCAGGGCAGGCCCCTCTTTTTTTCCTGTGCCCCAGAGAGGCTGAGAAATGGGTTGCTGAGGAGGAGACCAGGAGGGAGAGGGCACAAGTTGAAGGTACCTGACATCGTTAATTGTATATTTATTTGGGTTTGTTTACTCCCCGAGGGCTCTTATTTCCTCAGCATGATCGCCTAAACTGTTACATTTCTACATTTTTCTTCACAGTTTAAATTGCTGAGGGGTCACCTGGGGGCTAAAGGTGTATGAATGTTTTGGCCTGAAGGCACTTCTAACACTCTGGTGCCTCTTGCACCCGACCGTGTCTGTGGACACGGGTAATGACGGGTGGGCTCAGTACCTCAATGTGGAGAGTGATGGACTGCTCGAGGAACTTCATTGGACTGCTGGATTGCTCATACTGTTTGTCCCGCACTTTGTGCCGTCTTATAATCTAGTTCATCCATTATGATTTTATGGGACATTGAACAGCGTGGTCAATGTTAACTTTGACTGTTCACATTGTGTTTACAGCTTTGTGTTAATATTAACTGGATTATCGATTTGCCCCTGCATTACTATGCAATGAGAAATTCTATTTTCTGCCAATTGTTGCTAGTGGGAGTCTTGACAAGCTTGTTTCTGCTTGTTGGTCTGGGGGGGGACAAGGGTTAGTATTGTTTACAGGGGTAACACCTGGGTTGGGTGTATGTTCAGGGGACTGTATTGAACTTTGTCTGGGGTGGAGGGTATTGTTTGGGCAGTTTGGGGTGGATTTGTTTAATGCTGTCTCCATGACAGGCGCTGGAGAGGTAGCTGATGCCAATCTTAGAGAGTTCCATATTTCTCTCTCATACTCTCTTTACAAGATGATGCTGGCGTCCTCTAGTTTCCTTTTGTGTCTCTGCATTTGGGGGTTGTGCAAGGGGAAGATAGGACTGGAGGGTTGGGATGAGGGGAACTTCTTGGGGTTTGGGATTTTTTTCTTGTTAAAAATAGTGGTTCAGGATATGCATGTTTTAACGTTAGGTTGGGTACTGATGTGCAAGGGTTAATACAATGGCGTCTGATATTAATATAGCCACGTGGAACATTAACGGGCTTAAAATGATCCTTTAGGGTAGGAAAATTATGACAGAAGTACGCCGGATGAAGGGGCAAATATTATCATTGCAGGAGATGCATTTCTCTGTTACTGAAGCTTGCAGGATTGCTGCTTTCATGGGAGGCTCGTGGGTATCCTCCACGTTCTCGTCTAAGGCCAGGGGAGCTTCGATTTGGCTACCTAGGGGCTGTCCCGTGAAGCTAGTAGACTCTTTTGTGGACACAGTGGGGTGCTACTTGCTTGCCAAACATCGTATGCCTGGGGGTAGTATTCTTCTACTTGGGTCTGTCCATGCCCCTAACATTGAAGAACTGGGTTTCTTAAAACGGCTGGCATTGGGCATGGCACGTTGGGATGGATCACGGGTAGTTGGGGAGACTTTAATTGTGTATTAGACACTGTATTAGACCACTCTAAAACCACTGTGGTTCCAATGTCTAGAAATGCCAAGGCTTTGGAGCAGATTCAAGGGGATATGGGCCTAACAGACACCTGGCGACACTTTCACCCCTCAGATAGGGATTATAGCTTTTTTTCCCACTCCCACCAGTCTTATGCTAGAATAGGTAGAATCCTAGTCTTGACCTTGTTACTGCTGGGGATTGGAGAGGTAAAATATCTTCCAATGTTGATATCTGATCATGCCTTCACTCCCTATCTCTTAGATATTCGGGCTCTAATGCGTCCCCTCGTAGCTGGAGGTTGGACCCTCTTCTTTTAAAGGATCAAGCATACATTGAGCAAATGAGGGGAAACAAACAAGAATTTTTGCTTTATAATGCCAGGGGGGAGACATCTCATGGAACTAGGTGAGAGGCTCTGAAGGCATACATCAGGGGTCAGACCATTTCTTTTACATCCCATCGTAAGAAGGAGGAGGAAAGGGCTTTGACCTCCGTTCGACTTAAGATCTCAGCTTGTGAGATGGCTCATAAATGCAAACTCTCGAAGGAGTTATACAATGTAATTCAGCACTTAAGATATCAATTTAATGTTCTAAATAGTGCTAAGTTGGGGTGCTCATTTTTATTGGCTAATGCAGGTGCCTATTTTGATGGAGATTGAGGGGGCAAGTTACTGGCCTGGCAGATCAAGCATAGAGAAGCTGAAAGGAGAGTGAGAGAGAGATAGTTGAATCGGGGTACATTACATGATACTGAGGGTATTGGCAAAGCGTTTGTAAATTTCTGCATAGAGTTGTACACATCACAGTGTCAACCCACCAGTGATAAACTGGCTACTTTCTACAACCGCGCCCCATTGACTATGTTGGCAGAAGATGACTCTAAATGGTTGGATGTCCCCCTGACTAGGCAAGAAGTGCACACAGCGGTAAAGGCTTTGAAAGGTGAGAAGGCTCCTGGCCCAGACGGCATTCCCATAAACTTTTTCAAAATGTTTTGCCCCCTGTTACTACACCCCTTGTTTGACATGCTAGAGGAGGGATTACAGCAGAGTATCTTGCCCCCCTCCACACGGTCTGCAGTGATTACTATCCTGCCCAAACCTGGGAAAGACTTGACCAAATTTGCTTCCTACCGACCCATTTCTTTATTAACAGCGGATTATAAAATCATGGTGAAAGTGATGGCCACCCGTTTGGAGCCTGTGCTACACCTGCTGATACATCAAGACCAAATGGGTTTTGTAAAGGGTCGTCAGGGAAAGCATAATATTAGACGAACTTTAAATATAATTTATAGATGAGGTTGGAGGAAAAGGGCATGTGGAGCTGCGATAGTTGTGTTAGATGCAGAAAAGGCATTTGACCGTGTGGAGTGGGGCTACCTATTTGAGACTTTGGAGAGGATGGGACTGGGTTTGAACTTTTGTCAATGGGTGCGTACTTTGTATACAGATCATTTGGCCCAAGTAGTGAATAATGTCTGTCTCTCTAAACCTTTTATTTTGGAGTGAGGTACATGTCAGGGGTGTCCTTTGTCCCCTCTGCTTTATGTCCTCTCTTTGGAACCCTTGACAGCGGTCCTGCAAGCTCAGTCTAACATAGTTGGTTATGTGTGTGGGGGGGTGCTGAGCATAAGATTTCTATGTATGCAGACAACCAATTGTTATATTTACAAAACCTTGCAAGGGATCTCCCTGCAGTCCATAAGCTCATGAGGGAATTTGGTGCCCTGTCTGGCCACAAAGTGAATTTGACAAAAAGTGATTTGCTCCCTATAGGACAGAGTGCAGTTGATTGCCAACTTGGGGGACTACAGTTAGTTACACAGATAAAGTATTTGGGGATACAAATTTTGGCTTCAGTCGGTCACCTCTATGCCCTTAACTACAAGCCGCTGCTGACACGACTCTCTGAGGACTGTGAGCGTTAGACTGCTCTTCCCCTCTCTTTATTGGGCAGGGTAGGCATCATAAAGATGATGATTTTACCATGTTGTCTGTACCTGTATCAATCTCTCCCCATTAGAGTCCCACAGTGTCACTTTCGATGTCTGTGTACAGTGCTACATAAATTCTTATGGAAGGGGGGTAGTGCAAGAATATGTAGGGCAATACTATTTCAATCCCCTGGCAATGGTGGTGTGGGGTTACCAGACTTTAGGGCCCATTATTGGGCCGCTCAGTTAGCATTTGTACCGCAGGGACCTGGGAGAGATGCTCTTGCTTGGATGAGGCTGGAGGAGGAGGAGATGCTAGAGGGCAGCTTTAAAAATGGCTTACTGAGTGGTGCCCTTGCTTCCCAGCTCAAGAGACCGCTATTGAATCCTTTCACAGATAACACAGTAGTGATCTGGATGCATGCACATCAACATATTGGTTGGCAGGGGGGTATCTCACCATATGTGAGCCTGATTTGTGCTGCGAGACAGAGGGGATCCTGCTCTTTGCAACTCAATCAGAGGCTATGGCATTGAAATAAGGTGGGTCTCTCCTATATAGCTCAGCTATACGCATGGGGGACAGATTTGTAGTTTCCAGGACTTATGCACCAAATGGGGACTCCATACTGGGGATTTTTTTGTATATCTTCGCATTCGGCAGCTTTTGGGTCCTCCATGTCATTACTGAGGGGTGGGCCTCGCCATCGCCATTTGAAGAGGAGTTATATAAATCTCAACCAGGCTGTAAGCCACTTTCTGTTTTTTACCATACTATTTTTTGGGGGAGGGGGTTGAGGGGCTGCCACAGGTGAGCAGGACGAGGTGGTCTGTGGACCTCTTTCTACAAATTGACCCATATGCATGGAAATTGGCATGTTCCCATTATGTACACTGCTCATATAGTAATAAGTTAAGGCAAATGCAACTTAATTTTTTACACAGGGCATATATCACACCTGAAAGGCTGCACACTATGGACAATTCTAAATGTAAACTGTGCCCTAAATGTAATACTGAAGTTGGAGACTTCCTCCGTATGGTCTTGACACATGCAAAGGTCGCTCCATTTTGGCATAGTGCGCACAGAATTATGTCCCAGGTTCTGGGCTATGCCCCTTCAAAGTCTCCTATTGAACTCCTTTTGGGAGCTGATCTGAAACATCCCAGTAGGTCTATGAATAACCCATTATGGAATATAGCCTTAATAAATGCTAGAAGGACTGTGGCTCAGGTCTGGATGTCTCCGACTCCTCCTACTATGAGTAGATGGTCCAATAACTTGCTTTCATGTTTGGCTCTTGAAAAAGCGCAACTGGGTGCACTATGACTGGTTCATAAATTTCAGGAGATGTGGAGCCCCCAGATCAAGGTGGTAGAGGAGGGGTGGTTCCCTATCTAATTAATTGCTAGGTAGTAGGGCTTTAGTGCTCTAAACTGTACCCTTTCTTACGGGCAATATTTCTGGTATTGCCTTATAGAGATCTGTGTATTTCTCTTTTGTATTCCATATGTGACAACATTTTAATCTGTAATGGCAGCTCTTACTGACTTCCCTTGAGCTTATAATATTTATCTGAGCATTGAGTTGTATTGTGCTTTAAGATAGGGCCTTTGTTACCTATCAGATAATTATAACAATGGGTATTGTATTATTTGTTAACTCGCCTAGCATAGAATGTGTATTCAAATTATGCACACAGTGACTATGTAACTGTGATCAATTTATGTCTTTTGATGTTTATTTTATGCCTGTACGCAGTATGTCACTATGTTGTATCCTTGCCTGTGTCTCCTGAACCACTCCAATAAACTATTAAAAAAAATTAAAAAAGATGGTGGTTAGAACCGAAAGGAGAGTATTCTTGGAGTATAATGGAAATAAAAGGGGAGGGGAGGGAGGGGGAGGGAGATTTGCCCAGCGAGCCCTCATCTACCATTGGCCTCAGTGGATAAATGAACTTCCCGCCCCACTCATTGAATGTGGAAAGATTGGTCCTTTTAAAAGAGGCCTCCACCTCCTCTAGCCAGAGCAAATCACTGTGATTGCCCATCCTAGCCACTTGCTCCACCCACCTCTGGCTCACTCTCCTCCCCCCATTACAATGATTTCCCCCTTCCCACCTCTCCTCTCCCCCTATTAAACAATGCTTGCTTGGGCTGCTACTACCTCCGCTTGCCATCCCTACCCCTGGATGACTCACCCTCCTCTTTCTAACAACCTCCACCCCTACTTCACCTCTCCTGTCCTCTCCTCCCTCCTGGACAATGCCCTTTCAGGCAACTACAACCCCAATTGACCTGCACTTAGCAATCCTAAGGCATCCTCTTAGCTTCTTTACAGAGGAATTACTTCTCAGTCTACCCTCACTTCTCTTGGGTGATGAAGCTTTTGCCTAATTCTTGCACTTGTACTTTGCCGTATCTTTGTTATAACTGTTTATTGTAACAAACCTATTCCTTTTGTACCTGTATTGTGTTTCTGGACAGTTTGGAACTTTTGTAAAGGAGCCTCTCGGCTCAAAGGTCGTAATCTGAAACTGAAATCAATAATAAAAAAAAAATGTATCTGGAGGCAACAAAGGAAACCAGCTGGAAGGCAATGGAGGCATAGGCAGAGATGGAACACC
The DNA here is from genome assembly GCA_016271365.2 of Neoceratodus forsteri. NCBI lineage: Eukaryota > Metazoa > Chordata > Ceratodontiformes > Ceratodontidae > Neoceratodus > Neoceratodus forsteri. Next base: position 105,011,215 of record CM057459.1, on the reverse strand, counting down.
GGCTTGCAGTGGGAGTGAAGCAAGAAGAGAAGGCATTCTTTATGTACCTCCAGGACAAGCACAAGCTGAAAGAGAGTACAGTGAGGCTGAAGAGAGAGAGGAAAGATGTAAGGAGAGGGGCAAAGGAAAGGCAAAGATACTGAACAAATACTTTTGTCCAATACTTACAAGGGATAAGGATGGACCACTACCAGAATGTGGGGTAAAAATGGGAAGATAAGGGGGAAGTGCTCAAGCAGCATGGGTAAACTAACGGGGATGCGGGTGCCGAAAAAGCATAAAGGGTTAAAGGTAGACAAATTTATGAGACCTGTTGGCTTACACCTGAAGAGTTTAAGGAGGCAACAGAGGTGATAGCTATGCCACCTGCAAACATATTTAACTGCTCACTGGCCATGGGGTGGCCCCTAGGGACTGAAGGACAGCAGACATGGTCCATCTACACAAGAGTGGAAGGATGAGTCAAGGAACTATACACAAGTAAGCTTGAATTCTACAGTGGAAAAGGATGATGGTTCGACTGCACAGCTGTACGCTACACTGCTGGGAGCAGAAGGAGCAGGAACAGTATAAGGCTATCTCCTTCCAAACAGCAGGTAAACCACCATTGCCTGCATATTGCATTAGCATTTATCACAACATTGCAAAAAAAGATAAGGAAGAACAGCCGTCGGCTGTTTAAAATTCAATGACCTTTCCGAATTGACTTGAGCTGCAGATTTTACTGTTTATGCCCTTTTGTTCTTGTTACCCTCCATCTGTGCCTAGAGTCTGTACGGTGGAGGAGCCTGCACCAGAGGATAGCTACAGGGGCAGCCCCATGAGGTGCTGGGCACTCAAAGGTGACAGTAGTAGCTACTTTGCCTACTGCACAAACACATATTAGTGTCGAACATTTAAGCAGTTAAAACTGCATAGCGTGTTATATATGTAGTGTGTTATATACTAACATACTAACATACTAAAATGCCAGCAGAATAGGCCTAACAGTCTTTCGTGTCTGCTTGTTTGGTCAGTCCCCAACCTGGGTGCTGACCTTGCTGTCCCCCTCACCTTCTCTGGCTTCTCCCTTCCCAGTTCCGGATATTCTTGCTGCATTGTATTTTGCTTCCAGAACCCTTCCCCTGTACCTGTCCCACCCCCTCTTGAACCCTCCACTGTCTCTGCCTCCACCAGCCCCTAGGCAGTGCATTCCATGGCTCCACCTCCTCTCAGTGAAGTAGCACCTCCTCCTTTCTCCCTGAATCTTCCCCTCCAGCTTCCAGCCATGCCCTCTAGTGGCCCTTCCTCCTTCCTTTGAAGCACCCCAACTGTTCCTCCCTATTTACCCTCTTCATGTACCTAAAGACTTCTATCATGTCCCCGGTCCTTCTCTCTCTTCAATGTGTACATATTTAGCTCTTGAGCCTCTCCTCATAGGTCCTGTCCCCAAGCCCCAAATCATTTTGGTTGCCCTCCTCTGGACCCTCTCAGGAGGTTAATGTCCCTCTTTAAGTGTGGCCTCCAAAACTGCACGCAGTACTCAAGGTGCGGCCTCACCAAGCAGTTATACAGAGGGAGTATCACTTCCCTCCTTCTGGAGGTGATCCCCCTAGCGATTCATCCCAGCATCCTGTTGGCCTTGGCTGCTGCCCTCCTACAAGTCTCAGAGTTGTTCATCTTGACATCCACCACCACCCGCAGGTCCCTCTCAGCCATCGAGACTTGTAGCATCCCCCAGGGTGTACACTTGACCTGGGTTTCTGGCCCCCAGGTGGAGTACCTTGCATTTCCCTGCATTGAACCTCAGCTTCCACTTTCTAGACCATCTTTCCAGAGCCTCCAGGTCCCCCTGTAGGGCCACCCTCCCCTCCTCGCCATCCACCACCGCCCCCAGTTTCAAGTCATCTGCAAAGAGACTCATCTCACTCCTGATTCCTGTCCTTATGTCAGATACATAGGCGTTGAACAGAAGGGGCCCAAGGACTGATCCCTGTGGGACCCCACTAATGACCCTCCTTGGGGATGAGGGTATCCCACCAACTACGACCCTCTGGGTCCGGTCCTGGAGCCAATTGCCTATCCATCTGATCATCTGTTTCCCCACCCCATTTCTCCCAGCTTATCCAACAGGCCCACGTGAGGAACAGAGTCAAATGCCTTGCTGAAGTCCAGAAGAGGACATCTGACTGTCTACCCAGGTCCAAGGCACTTGTCACCCAGTCATAAAACTCCACCAGGTTTTGTCTGACACGATTTCCCGGGATGAATCCATGCTGTCTATCGTCCAGGCACCCTGACTTATCCAGGTCCCCCTAGCCTCTCCTTGACAATGCCCTCCATCACCTTGCCCACCACCGAGGTCAGGCTGACAGGCCTGTAGTTCCCTACCACCTCCTTGATCCCCTTGTGGATAGGCACTATATGCGCCACCTTCCAGTCTTGGGGCACCACCCCTGTCCTCAGAGAGATGGTGAAAAGCTCTGCCAGGGGTTTTGCCAGGACATCTGCAAGTTCCTTCAGCACTCTGGGATGTAATTTATCCGGCCCCGGTGCTTTCTCCATCTTAAGGGAGCTGAGGGCTTCCCTCACTCTCTCAGCTGTGATTTCCACTTCTGGTACCCCTTCTCCCTGCTTAGCCCTCCCCCCACCTGCCAGTGATGCCTCCCCCTCTCCCCAGACCTGCCGATCGATAAGGGTCCCCCCCTCCTTAGTATCTCTGTCTCCTCCCATGTATGATGCAGCACCCCCATTTTCCCTGGTGAAAACTGAGGTGAAGTACTCATTTAGTACCTCAGCCTGCTCCCCCGGGTCTTGTGCCCATCTCTCCCCTGATTTAATCCTGCTAATCTGCCCCTTCACCCTTCGTTTTTCCCCAATGTATCTAAAGAACCCCTTGTTCCCTCTCCTAATTTCCCTGGCCAGGTTCTGCTCCTTCCTTGTTAGCCGCCCTCCACCCTCTAGTGGCCCTTCTAGCCATCAGCTTATACTCCCTCGATCCCTTTCACTCCTTGAGCACTTGAATTGCTTATAGGCTGCTTTCTTTCCCACTTTCCTCCTGGACCTCCCTGGTCCACCAACAGGGTTTTTGGCCCTACCGCATTTTCGTCTTACTCTTGCACAGGTGCTGGTAGCATCCTGCACCTCTCCTGATGATTTCCCACCTACTATCAGCGTCCATGTCTGACCCAATCCCATCAAATGCTCCTTAAGGATCCTTCCCATTTCCTTAAAATCCACCCCCCTGAAGTCGGTTACTTCCATCTTTGTGCAGCCTTCTACTCCTCCTAGGTCCAGGCAGAACCAGACTGTGGCATGGTCACTCCCCGCCAATGGATCCTTTACCTCCAGGCCCCCAATCTGGTCACTGTCTGCCAGGACCACATCCAGTACCCGTGCCTCCCTGGTCGGTTCCCTCACCTGCTGAGTTAGGAATGCGTCTTGAAAGACATCCAACAACCTCTGTTCCCTGGTCACAGAGGATGTCATAGTCTCCCAGTCTGTTCCTGGCATGTTTAAGTCCCCCAACACCACCACCGTTCCTCTGCCCAGTCTGCAGTGTCTCCTAACATCTGCCACCAGACTGTCCTCCAGCTCCTCCACCAGGGCAGGGGATCTATACACCACTCCTATTTTTACTCTCTTGCCCCCCCTTGTTATCAAGGTGACCCAAATCGCCTCCACGGTTCCCTCCGCCTCCTCTAAATGTATACATATATGTATGTAACTGTTATTATAACAGTACAAACACTACAAATATCTGCTTGACTATGGTACACTCTTAAGTATGGCTGAAGTTGTTTTATTTAGCACATTTAACTCAACTGTGCCTTTTCTGATAGTTTATATTTATGTTTGCTTATATGTTTTGTATGTTTTATTTATTGAACTAAATTGCTGTTTATCCCTATGAGCTCAGGACGAGCCCAGTTAGACACAATATATATATATAACTACAGACTATGAGTCAAGGAACTATACACAAGTAAGCTTGAATTCTACAGTGGAAAAGGATGAAGGTTCGACTACACAGCTATATGCTACACTGCTGGGAGCAGAAGGAGATGGAACAGTATAAGGCTATCTCCTTCCAAATGGCAGGTAAACCACCATTGCCTGCATATTGCATTAGCATTTATCACAACTTTGCAAAAAAAGATAAGGAAGAACAGCCGGCGGCTGTTTAAAATTTGGTGACCTGGGTTCACCACAACATAACCCAGATAGACCATCTTAGGGTAGCTGGTTCATTCCACTGGGGTGTTAAACAGACAAGGCATACTGATGAGTCCTGGTAGGATGAAACACGTGTCTATGTCTTCTATTGGCACCCTTTGCAAACTGTGTGAGAGGCCTTTCGGCACCATGCATTTCTGTTTAAAGTTGAACCAGCATAATATTCTGTGGTGATTTGCATATGCATCCCATAATGCTTTGCATTGTGGGAGCATGTGTGATTTTGTATTTCTTTGAAACTTGGTTTCCCGGCCAAATGCCCTTTGGGGTAACCACTGCCTCAGTGCTTGCGCACAGAGGTTCTTTGTCTTTTAAATAGTTTTTGGTTTTAATTGGGTTCACCACAACATAACCCAGATAGACCATCTTAGGGTAGCTGGTTCATCCCACTGGGGTGTCAAACAGACAAGGCATACTGACGAGTCCTGGTAGGATAAAACACGTGTCTATGTCTTCTGTTGGCACCCTTTGCAAACTGTGTGAAGGCCTTTCAGCACCATGCATTTTGCGTAAAGTTGAACCAGCATAATATTCTGTGGTGATTTGCATATGCAGCCCATGATGCTTTGCATTGTAGGGGCATGTGTGATTTTGTATTTCTATAGACAACAGGTTAACTTTGAACCAGATTAAATGCACAATCTGGAATGTTTTTATTTATTTTATTAATTTATATTTTTAGTCCTTAGCTTAAAAGGCTAAAATAACCTGATTTGAGACCCAGAGTCAAAGTTGTTTTACCCTAAGTGATTATTAGGTTCCATGTGATAACAGTGACCGCCAAAGGGTGATCGCCATTACGGTGAAGTCAGAGTGCCGAAAATCAATTTTGGTGCTCTGACTTCCTGTGCCTAACAAAACAGCACCAGGGACTTGTATTTTTATGTTTATTGCGAGAGTGCATGTCGTGGGGGGAAAATGTAAAAAAAAAAACTAAATTCAGGCTGGGCAGCAAAAATGAACCTGCACCCGGACCCTAACCACCGAAGCCATGAGCTGACCCGCTACACCATAGGTCCGTCTCAGCAGCCTACCACAGCACCACCCCTTACATCCCTTCCCACCCCTCACCATGCATGCTCACTCCCACCCCTTCCCCCATGCACGTGTACATGTAGCGACCTCCTGTCGCTACAGGTCACCCACACCCCCATCCGGTCACTCTCCCTCATCTGTAGCCCCTGTGATGGGTGCCACAATTGAGTTGCCCTTTTGCGGGTCGCTCAATTGTGGTTGCCCACATCACAGGATACCGATTATTAGTAATTATACAATGGCATAAAAAATACTGGTTCCTGATTGACTAGCTGGCATGATTCACAACGTGCAAATCATGCTATCACTCCACAAGAAGAAATGCTAGCCAGCCACATGTGGATCCCCCGCCCGTTTCAAAACACTCCAACCCCACAAATAACAAACAGCCATTCCCGCTATACCACGATGGAAAATAAAGCGGGAGATTCAAACACTGACTGCTCTTCTGAAGTAACACACCCTTATGAGATACACACTATTCCAATCCCAAAACCCACTCTAAATGACACTGAACCTTTGTTCTTAGTAAAATACATGTAACTTTGCCAAAACATAGCGTACCTCAGAAACAGAATTTCAGACCAGTGAGACTGCAGCTTTGTCTCCTCTTACTCCCGGGTTAAGACAGCTGCTCATTAGCCCTTCTGTTTGCCTCTGCCCATATCCACAACAAGTACTTGCACTGCAGTGAGGAACTCCTGATCCCTGTCTTCCTCTGTGTGCTAAAGACACCGGGTACGGTTTCTGAAACAACCGCTCGGACCTGCTGTCGAAGCTGCAAACATAGCCCACCCCTCCATCCTAGCTTCAGTATATTTAACCTTGAAACAACATTCAGACTTGTGTTTCATACCTACTGAAAGGAGGACACACGGTGTCTCTTGCCCTCTCAGCGCTCATCTCTGCCAGCAACCATCTTTAAAATGTGGTTATATTGGCAAAAATTAAAGCAAAAATAAAAAATGAAATTGTACTGCACTGTCTGTGTGACTGCAGCTGTGGACCTCAGCAACACTTTGTGTGTGTGTGTGTGTGTGTGTGTGTGTGTGTGTGTGTGTGTGTGTGTGTGAGTGTGTCCTTGCCACAGCCTGCAACTGAGGACTGTTTTTTCCTGTGCAACAATAAAAGAAATAAAAAATAATTTAAAATGAAAAAAATAATTATTTTTATTTTCTTCTCACAAAAATAGAAGGGGCCATTGTATTATCACAATATCGCACTCGAGCATGCGGGTGATGCCAGGATTTACCCACGGCCAGTGTGTTTTGCTTACACAGCCTGTGGCCTCATGACCAAACATCACACCAGCCGTGGGTAAATCCTGACATCACCCGCACCCCTTTATGGTATACTGCTTAATTAGTGGTTAGTAGTGTCTAATAATAACCCATTGATTGGGTATGGTAATGCCTGATGTAATTTAAACTTCACACCAGTGCTAGTATTTAATGAGCATGCGCAAGCATCTCTAGAGATCTGCCTGCTATGCACGTCTGAAAAGGCTGACACAATACACTTCGTACGAAGTTAAGAAATTTCAAATTTTGAAGTTTATCATATCGCCAAAGGTTGGACAAAGTTGTGACGAAGCTGCAAACTCTAGTCTACAGTTTTTTGGCTAAAAAATATAGTCTCCTCTGATATAAGTACACGTGCAAGCATGGGGTATACTGTAGAGAACACTACTGAAGCTAATCGCAAAATGCAAAGTGCAAAACTCTAAATGTAAAACGCTGCACTCAATAACCATTAATGTTAGATACTAACTGCTGAACCAAGTATTGAAAGTGGAGTTGGATCTCCACATTTAGTGGTTTTGGACATCCAGCATTTGGTATAACCTGGTTATACTCGGTGAACTCACAAGCTAATATGTAGGTATAGATTTGCACTATTTGCAACATTTGCACTGTTTTTATTTGCACTGCCTGTATTATATATTACTACACTACTATTAAATCTTTGATGGTATCAAGTTGAGTATTTAGTAATTAAGCAATAAGGCATGGCAGGGTGTAGGTTATTGAGTTTACCCACACCTTGTGTGGTGTGTCACGAGGTGCAGCCGAGTGCCTTACCCACACAAGAAGTGGGTAAATCCCCCAATAACCCAAGTCCTGGAGTGTGTTATTGTGATTATACAATGGACCCATGTGTAGAATAAATTTTAACTGTATTTAGGTATGTTTTTTATAAATGCCATTTCTCAGCTGTGGGTTATTACAGGATATACCACAGTCATGTGATGTGTTTTGACCAGTAAGGTTACAGGATTTTCATATCCCATTGTATAATTAAGCAATAAGGCATGACAGGGTGTGGTAGGTATGAGATGTGCATGCGCCTCAGGTGGTTGGGCTGCTGAGGCCACAGGCGGTCAAGTCCCAACCACCTGAGAAGTGATGATATCCCATGATATACCACACCCTGGAGTGACTTATTGCTATTATAAACCGAGTTTGAAGTTTTATAAATAAAAAAAATAAAACAAACAGGTTTTAAAACATTTTATGAATGAGCTTTTGGGTGGTGTAGGAGTACATTTTGAAAAAATAGTTCTCAGACAGTAGACAGCAAAGAGGCTGGTGGTGCCAGAACTCTTTTGAAGCCGTGATGATGTAGCCCGATATCATCACGGCTTAAAAGAGCTCTTGGCCAATCAGATTCCTCTATTTACGATCCTCAGTTCATAACTGTGCTTAACCATCACTGGGTGTTTTATTAAGTAAATTCTTAACTAAAACAGTACGCCACTAGAATAGAAGTGTTATATTATAACCCAATAATATGGATTCAATTAAAACCAGTCTAGTTGAATCTAGGAAGTGAGTTTGGTAATTATTTTTTAGATCTTCTATAAATTGAGGGCAGAGAAAAGGAGGAGGAGCACAATTGTTTATACAGTTTTACTTCTGCTCCTTTCTCCTCTTACCCCTTCTTAGCCGAACTCAATTGATTTGATTATGCCTCGTTACGGTTGGTGGAATTGGAGAGGCCTGGAGAAATTCAAGAGACTGGATAGAATAAAAGGGGACTGGTTTAGAAGAGGCCAGTGAAGAACTTATTGTGTTCATCTGGGTGTTTGAATATTACTGACTGTAGACTGGTAACAACAGTTTGCAATAGTGGAGATACAATTGTTCCAGCAGAATTCACTGGGGCATAGTAGGTCATTGGACATGGGGATCAGCAGGAGTTTTGAACAAGTTCTATGAGTGCAAGTGAAGGTAGACCAGAGATATTTAAAGTGTCCAGAGAGAGAGCAAATAAGCAGTATTGGAACATTACAAAGGGATCGACATGATAACAATCTATCTAAAATATTTAATCAAAAATGTTTTACTAACGTACTTGAATGTTTACTTCTAGAAGACCTTGGGATAAGAGACTGTCATAGGACTGTGCCATATATACATGACAGTTTTATATTGTTATACAAGTTATACAGGTTAATTAATTCATTTATGTAAATGTTTAAGCTTGTATCTATTTATGACAAACCTAGAGTTTGCTAGGAATATAAGGCAAGCATTGTATTAAGTTACATCATGCTGTTTTTTTTGTTTGTTTGTTTGTTAAACAATAATGCCAGTTTCTACTAGAAGCCAGTCAGTTCCAGAACTTACAAATATACCAAATATATTAGACATGGGTAAACTGAAACATACATCAAAGAAGGGTAATAAAAGAAAACACTAAAAGGGAAAAATTGAAGGCACGATAAGGAGAAAAAGTCCCAGATTATAGCATTTATTCCTAAATGTATTGATAGTAATAGTGGTAACATAATTAATATAATTGATGAAAATATGTTGGTCAATCAAACTAAAACATCTACACTAATAAGTGGGACTAATTGTCCGCCACTGAAAATGGAAAAGGAAAATATTAAAGGAAAGACTGAAAATAAACAGATAAAGGAAAAAAGACAAGATAAGAAGATCACATAAGCTAAAAAGAGAAAAAACAGTGGAACTGGAGCAAGAGATAACAACAGCTCAAATGAAAGTAACTTATATAACAACGAGAGGAGGTATAGAGAAAGCTCACATAGCTTTTTCTCACTCCCCAAGGTACCAGAGATGAAAACAAAAGGTTATATTTTGTATACTTCAGAAAGGAATCAAGAGAAAAGTATGCTGAAGAATTATAATGACAATAGATCTACAGAGTTAAGCGAGGTGATCAACCATCTCCAGTTTACTACTAATGATTTACAAAAGATAGAAAGTAATAATCTAACAGAAAAAGGGAATGAAGAGTTATTGACAATACAAATCTGTTAGAAGTATGTAAGGAGGGTACATTATGTATGAGTCAGGGGTCTACTTTTATTCCAGACCTAGATTTAATAACTAGGGACCTAGCAGTGGCATTAAAGGACCCATATACATCAAATGTATTAATATTTGAACAATTAACTAAAATCAAACAAGAACTGGATTTCATTAAAGGAACCACAGTTGAGAATAAAAAAGAAATAGAAAAGCATAGTAAAAGACAGTATGAGGACACTAAAAAAGATATGATAGAAACATCATTTGTCATGACATAAAGTCATGAAAACATAACTATGGATGATACAAACCAGATCTCAAATATGGAGCTAAAATAATGCTTTCTCCACAAAGGGTGAGATATGCTAGTGTAGGTGAAGAACTTAAATTAGCTAATCACACACTCTGGGAGAAAGGGGAAAATGGGAACAACAGATGCAGAGTGGGAATAGGGAAGACAATTCTGAAGTGGAGGAATCCAAAACATGGAATAGGATATTAAAATCGAATGAACACAACACAGAAATAAAAAACAAGGAAGATAAATAAAAGAATGCAGAGAAATCAAATAGTAACCCAAAAGGAGGCTCTCAAACAGAGCAGAGAAAGAAAATCAAATCAAAGAAACAACACGTACACAATCTGAAAAATAAGAGGAAATATAAAAAGTAAAAGAAAAGAAAACAAAAATAATAATGATTCAATGTTAGCAGAAGAGATCAATATTGTACTTGACCAAGAGAAGAAAGATGTAGAAGATCTAGACAGCAATACTAGGCTGATAGTCATAAAAGAATACAGAAATACCAGAAGAAACTTACAAAGAAAAGACTAGAAACTAGAAACAAGCAGGGAAAAAAAATTTCCTTATTAGGAGAAAATAATCTGCCTGGGGCTAGATTGAGCACCCTGCCACCTCCAGTGTCAGAGAGCAGGTGCTCCTGGACATGATCCAGGATGGTCTCCCTGACACAGCTGGTCAGTGGGCCAAACACAACTAGGTAACACGCTGGACTTGGTGCTGTCAAATGGGGAGGCAGTGAGGGGAAATAAGGATGGAAGACCCACTAGCTGGTAGTGACCATTAAACACTGTGGCTCACTCTCAAGTTGGGCAGGGAGTCTGGAGGCACAATAACAAAGGTGGTGGATTTTAGGAGGGTGGACTTCGGGAGGATGAGAGAAATACTGCAAGGGAGGCTTCAGGGTATTAGGCCAGAGACAGATGCACAGCAAAAGTGGGAAATTATTAAAGTTGGGCTAACTGAGGCTACAGAAGCTTGCACCAGGACTAAGAGCAAGAGTGCAGAGCCAGGAAACTATGGTGGCTGAACAGAGAAGTGTTGGAGGGTGAGGCGAAGAATTGTGTACCAAGTTCAGGAGAACAAGGAAGGAAGAGGACAGGAGGCTTTGTGACTTGGTCCAAGGAGGTGACCAAGCTAGTGAGAGTAACCAAGGCCTCCAGGGAGCTAAGGTTAGTGCAGGGCATCAGGGAGGATAGAAGGACTGTTTAAGATATGTCAGGGAAAAGAGGAAGTACAGAGACCATATAGTGACAATAAAGTGGGAGGGAGTTGGTGGAAAAGGGAGAGGAACACACGGAAGTACTAAATGAATACTTTTGCTCCATTTTCACAAAGGAGAAGAATGGTCCACTACCACCATGGACTGGGAAGGTAGAGGTGGGATGGGAGGAGATGATGGATGCAATGATCTGGGGGAGTAGAGTACTAGAGGGTCTGAGAGCATTAAGGGTAGACAAGGCACCAGGTTCTGATGGCATCCACCCCAGGGTGCTGAGGAAGATGGCTGAGGTGTTGGCCGAGCCACTGGCTGACCTGTTTAGCACCTCCCTGGACATGGGATGGGTGCCTCAGGACTAGAGGGTGGCCCATCTGGTGCCCATACACAAGAGTGGCCCTAGGAATAAGCCAGGAAATTATCGGCCTGTCAGTCTCACTTCCATGGTGGGTAAACTTAAGGAGATGATACTGAAGGATAGGCTGGTGTCGTTCCTCGAGGGTAATGACCTACAGGATGGACGACAGCATGGGTTCATCTCAGGGAGGTCTTGTCAGACCAATCTAATTGAATATTATGAATGGGTAACAAGAGACCTGGATATGAGTCTTGCTGTAGATGTCCTGTACTTGGACTTCAGTAAGGCCTTTGATTCAGTGCCTCATGGAAGGCTGGGGGAAGCTGACTGCTGCGGGGTGGGGACAAAGCTGAGAAACTGGATAAGGGACTGGCTGAGGGGAGGCTACAAAGGGTGGTAGCGCTGGGGGAGCTCGACACCCAGACCTGTGATGAGTGGTGCCGCAGGGCTTGGTGCTATTTGGGCTCTTTAGCATGGGCTCAACCACATCCTGGCCTAATTTGTTGTTGAAAATGTTATGTCTTTGAATATGGGCCAAATTGACTCAATTCCAAATTGACATTCTTGTTCCAAACATACCTGTAACAGTGCCTGCTATGCCTATTCATCAGCTATACCTAAACTCCTTTTTAGGCATTTAGGCGGAACACCCCTCTGTGTTCAGTTATGTGATGCCCAGCTACAGGTCCTGTACATGTGCTTGATATGCTGCTATTAAATCTAAGAACATTACAGTATGAAACTGTGACATGTTAGTGGATGAACAATGAGCAAACTCAGCCATGTTCCAGTGTGTGAGGTTCAAAACAACAGGAGCATGCATAAATTATACATTATTAATCAGAGTCCCAGGAATGGAGGTTGCTGCTAGGCCACTGTCTGGGCCTGGCTCCAGAGTGGGGCATTGTAGTGGTTCGTCTTTTGATACTGGACTGACTGTGAGAAAAAGTGCAGTTGCAACTGTGTGATTGAAACAAAGTTTGTGCATGGTGGTGTTATGAAACTGAGCATAAAAGTCTTTATTGATCTTTGCTGTAAGCTTGTAAAGTCCAGTATTTTGCAGGGTAACTTGGCATATGGGCAAAGTCCTATTGGGGCAAATATGAGTGTTAGGCCAACCCTGGAAAGTTCCCTTTGCAATGCGGGCTACTGGAAGCTGCTGTCCAGCAAGAGTGTCAGTTTTCCATTCAATCTGTAGAGTGGAGTGTTCTGAAGATACCACCATGGCATTAAGATAGGCATCTTTTCCTTGATGGACAGTCATATGTGTGGATGGGATGGTGAAGGTTACCCCTGTGCCTGGAGGAGGTATGGCAGGAGTAGAAAGGAAGTAAGCTGGATCTGAAGGATTCATGGCATGAAGAAATGCATGAAGATGTGCCTGGTACTCTTTGTCTGGCACTCTTGCCAACACGCACGGCAGAAGGTAAAGAAGAATCAGCATTTTCCTGAAATGAAAGAAAACAAAAAGATAAAAATACGGGTCTCCCTCCCTCGGCCGGGGGAAGGAGCATTATCTGTGCATTTAATCACCTTTGTACAGTTTCAACTGACTGGCATGGTACCATTTGTCTATGGTTTTCTTGCGTTCTGCGATACGCACTTGATGAACAGCAGGGCTCAATTTGTTGATGATGTCATAGGGGCCTCCATTTGTTTGCAAATGGGTGGGCAGGGTGAACAATTTTAGTACCATTATTTGGTCTTCTACTTGCCAGTCGGCTTCTTTGACATTTCTATCAAGGTACATTTTGGACTCCTGTTGGGCTTGGCCCAAGTTTTTGGCAGCAAATAGGTAGGTCTGGACAATATTTATTGTCCTTCAGTTGCGTGACATAAGCATCTGCTGACACTTTGCCCACAGTGTGGGTGTTTAGATCAATCCACAGATGTTCTGGTAATCTCATTTGCCTGCCGGTCATCACCTCGAAGGGTGAGGTTGCTGCAGCTGGGGTAGCTCTAATTGACATTAGGAGTAAAGGCAACAAAGTAGCCCAAATTTTTGCATTTGCAAACTTACACAACATCAATCTTGCCTGTTGGCTCTCTTCACCTGTCCAGATGGCTGAGGATGGTATGCTATGTGAAACGTTTGGCTAACTCCCAATAACTCCAAACATTCTTGCATTAGTTCTCCTGTGAAACTAATCCATTTGTCAGAGTCCACCTTGAGAAGTAGGCCCCACCTAGTGAATATGTGATCCACCAGGATTCTGGCAGTGGCTTTTGCCATAGCAGCCTTACATGGGAAGGCTTCTACCCATTTTGAGAACAGGTTAGTGATCACAAGTGCATACTTGTTACAGCTTCTAGTGATTGGCAATAGTCTGATGAAATAATCTGAATTGCATTCCAGGGGCCTGATTGCTTTTCAGGAAGCAGTCTGGATTTTTTCTTGCCTGGGATAGGGTTGTTCTGTACACAGGTAATGCAATTGTCCACATATTGTTGGACATCTGTTCTTATTCCAGGCCACCATCCCACAGTTTTCAGTCTTTGTCGGGTCTTGTCCACCCCTTGGTGTCCGCCTATAGGGGTGTTGTGGACCTAATTCTGATAGGAGCGTTTGGGGAAATCACCCAAAGTTTTTGATCACCTGAGTGATACAGGACCAACTTCTGATCCTGGGAAAGATGGAGGTTGTCAGAATGTCTTTTGAATGGGTTATTCACAGACATTTCTTTCTGTGTCCCCTTGGAGAGGTATTCATATACCTCTTTTATCTCTGGATCTGCCAGTTGTACTACAGTTAGATCCAGGGGGACCACTTTGGTCTTTTTGTGTGCAGTGTTGCAATGAGAGGAGGCATGGTCCATACCCCCCCCCCCTTGAGCACCATCCTTGGCTAAGGTGTCTGCTTGATCGTTATATTCATGTAAAGGTTCAGTCTTGAAGTGGGCCTTAACCTTGTGTATATACAGCCTGAAAATGAATTGCTCAGCAAGGCTGAAAATGTGAATGAGTATGTCCCTGTATTTCACAGGGGTACCTCCTGAAGAAGCAAAATCATGGGCATTCCAGAAAGGAAGGAACTCCATCAAGGAATTACACACCCAGGAAGAATCTGAGAAGAGGGTGGCATCTTCTTCTCCTTGGCCATGGATGATTTCAAGGGCACAGGCAACTGCAACAATATTTTTGTAATGTGAAGATTTAACAATGCACTTCCTGGACACCTCAAAGGTTTCTCCTGCTGGAAGAAGGACCAGGACCCCAAAGCCTGCAGTTTGCTCTCCTTAATGGTAGGAGGAGGCTACATCTGTAAAAATGTGATATAATGCAGGGTCTTTAAGGTTGCTCTCTGTGGCAGGGAGGAAAGAGCCTGGTTCTGGCAGGGTAGGTGGCTCTAGGCCATACTCATATGAATCTCTTTGGTATAAGAGACCATGTGCTAAAATGGAGGGCATTTTGGCGGAAGCACAGTGATGTCTCGATCCTGTAAAGGAGAGACCAATGTGTAAGTCTTTGTTAGACACATTGCCATCCTTGATTCTATCTGTCAACAGGAAGTTGGTAGGGGTGTGGTTGGTGTGCAGTACAATAGGGAAACTCTGTGATGTAGGTTGAGTGTTTGATGGTCCAAAAGGTTCCAGCAGATTTCTTTTGCATAGGGAGTACTTTGCTCTGCTAAAGAGAGCATTTGTATGGCACAGGCAATAGGCCACTGGGTGCCATTGTACAAGGAATGCTGACATGACCACCTCAGAGGTGGCAGTTTCTAAGTGGAATGGAAGGTCTGGGTTAGGACTGACCAATGCTGAAGCAGAGGCCAAAGCCTTTTTTAGAGAAGTGACAGCAGCCGAGTGCTCTGGTCCCAAATGCCAGGGACATTTTTCTACATCAACTCATACAGGTCTAAGGCCTTTGTGCAAAATTGCAATTAAAATCAATGGAATGGCCAGCCCAGTGGCATAGAGGATTGAGGCACTGGTGCCTTACCTTGACCCACGTGGTGACCCTGGTTTGGGAACGGACTTGAGTCGCTGGGGGTCGGCAGGGGAAGGATAGGATTGAGCATCCGATGGACTGCTCTCTTATCCTGGGGTGGAATTGGGGATAGCCTCACTCGGTAGCGGCCTCCGGTGGAGAATGGAGGCACTACATGAGCGGCGCGATGGGGGAACTAGGAAACCAGAAACCACTCTGAAGACTATCCGGATGATGGCTGCTGGTCCTGGGCACTTCTGAAGACTCCTCGGAACCCACAAAATGCCTCAGCAGCACCCAGGACTTGAAAATGAATAGTGTGCTGGTCTCCTCCTGCTGGTGCCTTCTCCCTCAGAGGAGGGGGACCCACCCGGTGAAGGGATACACCGGGCTACCCCATGGAAGGCTGCAGATCTGAGGTAGGAGGCCGAGGAGGAGACAGTAAGGAGAATGTCTGTGGGTAATGGTGGCCTGAAGGAGAGGCAGCTCAGGAGCACATAGGGGAGCATAAATAGATAATTAAAAAAATCCTGGAATAGTTGACCATTCCCAGGAAACATCTCAGGAGTAGCCACAGTGGTAGGTAGTGGCAATCCTGGATGCCTTGCACTTTGTTCAAGGTGGGGCTCCTACCCTCTCCAGTGTTGCACAGGCCCAGAAAGGAAACTTCTGGTAGGCATAACTATACTTTTGCAAGATTGCTCTTGAGGCCTGCCCTCTGTAGGAGCATTGGACGCTCATCTGGGAGCTCCAGGTGTTTCTGTAGGCCTCTTGTGGCCAAAAGAAGGTCATTCACATATTGCAGGAGGCATCCTAGTATAAAGAAGCCACGTATGGCATCCCTCATGTGGATGTGGAATAGGAAAGGGCTGTTGTGGAATCCCTGTGGGAGGCAGTTCCACTTGTACTGACATCCTTCAAAGTGAAGGCAAACCTGTACTGGCTCTCTGGGGTGACATGGAGAATCAGAAATCACTGGAAATGTCCAATGTGCTGAACCACTTGTGTTCAGGCTTCAGAGATCTGAGCACATTCAGGGACGAGGCCACAGTTGGTACACAGCTAGGAGTGACTTGGTTAAGTCTGCTATAATCAATGGTGAGCCTCCAACTATTGTTGGACTTCTTGACAGGCCAAATGTGAGAGTTGACTGTGTACACACAAGGCCTAATGGCCCCTTGTTTCAAAATGGAATCAGTAGTGACTCTCAGAGAGGGCATTGCCTCTGCTGGAAATGGGTATTGCTCTTGACAGGGTGGTTCATCACCAATGACTTGTAGAAGGGTGTCCATCCTCCTACAGTCATGTTTGTGTTTGGCAAAGACATTGCTATGTCTTTCCAGAATTGGCCTTAGTTGAGGAAAAAGCTCATGGTATTGGAGCATGAGGATGACGTCATACTCCATGTCGTTGATCTTTACTGCTGCTATCACAAGTGAGTCAGAAACATGTGGTACTGGCCAGGTATCTGAAGTAACAGCCTATAGGCTAAATCCAGGATGTATCTGTAGCGTGCAAGAAAATCAGTCCCCCGGATGCTCTGGTGGTGATGTAAGATTTTGAGGTCAAAACAGTGTGTCACTTCCAAAGTACCAATGATAATTGGTATGGGTTTGGACAAGTACTTTGTAACTACCATCCGCTCAAAAGTCTGCACAGAAGTGGCCTTCCCCATTGACCAACAAGATAGCTGAGGATCTTCTTGACACACCACTGAAACAGCAATGCCCATATCTAGAAGTAATTCAACCTGGTGGCCCCCAACCAGTGCTTTTATACATAGGCATCCAGAATCATCAGTCACCAAAGTGGTGATGATGTGAACCGGGGCCTGACACCAACAATCCGATCCATCTTGTTCTGATGGGGGGGAAGGGTCTAATTCTCATAGCATTTGAATGCACTCAGAGTCTGGAGATTTTGCTTGTCTGTCCCCATTGGGCTCATCCTTCATTGCGGTGCAGGCAGGATAGCCGCTATGGTTTTTGCAGAAGGGCTGCTGAAGCGATTGGACTTTGGCCTCAAACTCCCAAAACGGTTGTTTCCTTGGCCAACTCTATGTATGAAGGATTGGACTGCTGTTTTTTCTGTTGTTCCCTTCTCTTTCTGCTGCTCCACACCTAGACAGTTACATGTTTGGGATACAGAGTCCCACAGACCAGTGCTGCTGTTGAATGCAGGGCATAGGTTTGAACACCTTCATTGTTCCCATCATGTTCGGGCATGGAGGGCCTGTAAAATAGTCCATATTGATTGAATTGGTGGATGTAGGTTTGATAACCTTCGTGGTTCCCATGCCCATTCCCTTGCCTGTACACCTTTTCCTCAACTAGGTCGGTTCTGACCAATCAGGTCCATGCCACAGTCGCCATTTGTTGAATTTGGTAGAGCTAAGCCCGATGGCAAAACACAATACAGGAGACAGGTGTACAGAATAAAGGTTTATTCTCTAGAACATGTAAAAAGAAGAGCAATAGCACCTGCTGGGAGTCTGGAACCTCTGCACACCAGGTGTCAACATAATGAAACTAGAAACTAACTCAGAGAACAATACTCTTACAGAAAGTTATATACTCAGAGATATGAGAGTCATGTTACCTGGTAACGGGCTAACTGGCATAGTAGAGATGCAAGGCAAAACATTTCTATTGGTGTACATAGTGGGCGACTCACCCCCAATGCTGTTATATGTTGCATATACACAGTGATAAGTATTATGCTGACTATAGCTACATCGTGTTACAATAGAATGATTCATTATATTGTGTTGATCATAGCATTATGACTAATACATGTAGGTGGTGCACTAAGACCACAAATATATCTCTGCTAGATACAGTAGTAGCTTGTAAGTACATCAGAGCAAGCAGCAGTAAAACATCAGTAAATACTGGTATACCTTATGTTGTATGATAGAAAATGTTAGTCCATATTAGGGAGAGCAGGTCTGCCAGGTCTACAGGGGTTGGGGTGGAGAGTTAAGGCTGGAAATCCTAATGTCACATTTCCCTACTTTTATGACATTAAGTTACTCTAAGAATCCCCTTTCTTTTTGAGATAGTGTAATTGTATCCTCATTCATGCAGGTCCTTTGAGACCTGTGTGAATAGATGCAGATGCCCTGCACCAAGGGAAGATTCCGTCCATCTACAGACATGCAGGTGGCTTGCAGGCCCTGCACGTCCATGTAATGACGGATCTGAAGAAATTTTGGGTCAGGGTCTTGTGGTCCCTGTACTTCTATGCATCTGCAGCTACAGATGTATAGGGCAAAGAGTCCATCTGTTAGCCAATGCACAGGGTTCTTTGCCACCCACTGGTGGAGAGGTGCAGGGCCCTATGCCAAGAGGATAGATGTCTTCACTATATAGTACCCGGACCTGTGCCGACAACCCTGCACCTTTCATTCATTGGCTGGGGGGGTCGCATAACAGTGCCATCCCCCACCCTCACACCATCCAGTTGTGTCAATGAGCTCACCACTGACGTCAGCTCACTGGCATGAGATCACAAAGCATACCAGCTGAGATCAAGACTGGCACTACACACAAAACTTGTTAACAATTATCTATATATATATTAGAGGAAAAAAACTCTGTTTAATGCATCAATTAGGGTTGTTCCACAGCGACAAAAGTGAAGAAATTTGGTGTGGGTTGAAAACCCTTACCCATGCACCGCCCCCAACTGGCACCGGGTGTGCATTAGATCATCGGTCCTAACTCTCACCCTATCACATCGTAAACAAGCTGAGGCATAGGAGAATGGGGTGAGAGTTAGACCAACAACACAACACACACCCCGATGCGGTTGGGGCAGTCTGAAGGGGTGCAAGGGGGGGTTTTCAACCCTAACACCAAATTTCCTCACTTTTGTCGCTGTGGAACAACCCTAACTGATGCATTAAATGGAGTTTTTTACCTCTAATTTCCCTTCTTTTTCAGAATGAGGACTATAAATAGTGAATGGAATGCTCCCACCACATGATTTTTTGTAAGATAGTAATGGTAACAGCAATGCAAATGCAAGCGGTAATGGTTACACACATGGTGACACAAACGTAAATTGTAAAGCAAGCGTTAATAGAAACACAGGCACAAAGTGATGCCAAAGTGAACAGTGACGCAAATGGAGATGCAAGCTCATACAGAAATGCAACTGGCAACACGCATGGTCATGGTTCCATTATTGTAAACACAAATGATACCGGCAACAGCAACAATTACGTGAAAGGAAATGGAAACACAAACGCAAGCGTACACGGAAATGCAAAACGTAACGCGCATGTGACGGTACTGCAATTGTAAATGCAAATGGTAATGGTAACAGCAACAATAACGCCAAAGAAAACAGAAACGCAAACTTAAGCACATATGGAAATGCAAACCGTAATGCACACAGGCACGGAAACGCAATTGGAAACACAAATGGTAACGGTAAGAACAACAATGATGCAAAACGAAAGACAAACGCAAACGGAAGGGCGGCCACCAACAGAAATGGTAATGTGGACGGTGATGCTAAGTGAAAGACAAACACAAACTGTAGTGGAGATACAAATGATAACAGTAATGCAAATGCAAATAGAAACGCAAAGCATAACGCACACGGTGGCGTACATGGGAACGCTAACGCAAACGGGTACGGAAATACAAGTGTAAAGCCTACGTGTATCAGTAACTGGAGCACACACCAAATTTGTCCCCAAAAGCTCCATTGAGAAACACAGTGAAAACAAAGAATGTATGCATTATAATGGGCCTTGGAGCAGAAAACGAGCAGTTCCAATACTAAAATGGTAATATCTCAGTAACCGTACAATGTAGAAAAAAAATTAAAATTTCACATGATTAATGAGTTTCCTGGCTAGGTTTTCACGAAAATTCTGTATCTCGCACCATTTCGAGAGATCTGAGCCCAGAAAGGCATGACAGACGCCACCATGTTAGTCTATGGGAAAAAAGTCAACTCGAGTACCGTAATTTGCATCTGTGCAATATTTTGTCAGCAAACCACCAAAAGGCACATCTGTGAGATGTTGGCTGCCTTCCTCCAAATTTCAGCCCAAAAGACCAAACGTGTTTTGCAGCAGGGTGGCAAAGAATTCCTGTCATTTGGCCATAGTCTAGAAAAGTAGTGTCATGATTTGCGACACCTTTTGCAAAAATTTGCGAAAGTGTCGCAAGTGCGACACTACTTTGCTACAACTACTTTTCCCAGAAATTTGAAAAACATATTTCTGGGGTGTTTAACCCCAAAATAAAGACATGGCTAGCATCCTCAGGGCTTGAATAGGTAAACACACAAATAATTATGTCCCTAGATGATCCCAATTTTAAATGTTAAGCATTTCTGTGATCAGTAACTGAAAACAAAATGGCGGATTTGTGACACTACTGGGGCCATCTGCGACACTAAAAAGTGCATTTGTGACACTTTGGAACTTTTTGTTAACTTTTCCCACTGACTTATAATGGGAACTTGTTTTTTGAATAACTTTTGAACCGTTTAATATTTTTTCACAAAATCTTCAAAAGGCACATCGGGGACCCCAGCCGCACATTCCGTGAAGTTTTTGGACCAGTTGCATAAACCGTCCGACCTGTAGATGCGAGCAAAGAATGCACATAAAAACATAATTGCACGCACGAATGTCGCTTAATAACTCCGCAGTCATATATCTGACCAGTACGAAAGTTGCCAGATCCCAAGATCAATGGTTATGCCCCTGTGAAGGAAAAAATATAGTGACAATGTTGTAGAAATAGCAGTACCTAGAGACTCCACAAGTACTGTGGCGAAAGCGAAACTTAAGGAGGTAAAATGGTGGAAAGAATGAAACCTAAGACAAGCATTTCCCTGGAGTGACGTGAACATTTCTTGTTTTTTATATATCGAAACTTAGGAGTAACTTGCCCAATCAGAGATAGACACAAACAGAAATTATGCCAGCCCACTGCAGCAAAATGTAACCAATAGAAAATGACAAGCAACAGTGTATATAAGCTTTGTGCAACTGTAACTAGGGGAGTTTGTTGTGTTGTTCTGAGTTCTGGTGATGCCAGAGACAATGAACTCCCATATGCATATGTATTAAAACTTTCTTTTACTACACGCAGTGTTCCTGAGCCTGATTTTAAACAACTGTTTAAGGATATATTTTTTTTCCACGACAATTTTGGCATAGTTGGCAGGATCAGCACGGACTGGACCGGAGTAGTCGGTGGGGACAAAGTCCCAAGACTTCTGGTGAAAGTACCAAAAAGACAGAGGGAATCCACCCACGCAAGCGGAGCCAGGAGGGACCATCCCCATCACAGAGGACTTTCAGACCCAGGCGCTATGATCACTGTAAGTACCTGCACTCAGCCACTGCATGTAATGAAAAGAAAAAATTGCTTGTATAAGTTGTAACTGATATCAGGATAGTTTGAGCCTGAAAAAGTGGCAAAAGTAACTATTAGTCTGAGCCTGAAAAAGTGGCAAAAGGGACTAGGCGCCATAAGATAGGTTCGGTTAAGAGAAACCGAGGGAGTTTGAGTCTGTCTAGGGAAAGAACTTTGTGGGGGGCAAAAGAACCTTTAAGTAGGTTGAGCACCCTCCTATGAGAGGAGTTAAAACTAAGCAGGAGATAGGGCAAGTCAAAAGTAACTCCCAGAGTTTGAAACCGACCAAGTAAGTACAGAGTAACAAAAACAGAAAAAATGGGTGCAGGTCAGAGTTAGAAATCAGGGAACGAGGTAATATGTGCTGGTCCAGTAAAATGCATGTTGGAAAAATATGAGCAGGATTCAGTTTTGGAGGTGGGACGTTGGCATACCCTGACAAGAGGCTTATTTCCATTAACGGGGACATTTAATATAGACATGTTAAAGGAAGTGAGAATCACTCTAGAAGAGAAAGAAAAAAAACAAAAAACAAAGAAAAAGCCAAAGATTGGTTGCACAAGGTTTTGCAGATGGGAAAGAGAGGCAGAACGTAGGCAGGAGCCATTATCAATTAAGACCCTGACAGGTGGTAGCACAAATGCCTCTAATACAGTATCCCAACCCGAATGGGGCAGCGGTGGCACAGACTCCCTATATAGAGGTAAAGGTGGTTGGGACCCAGCAAAACCTTATAACGAGATAGGTGATCAAGTATATGCAGTGTTAGTGGCCCCACGACAGAAGTTTAAAAAAGTCACAGATTGGCCCCGAATAAAGAACACCAAGCAAGGACCACATGAGTCAGTGCAGGAGTACAAGGAGAGACTTGAGACTGTGTTTAAACAGTATTCTGGTATTGACAGAGGCAATCCGGCATACGAGCACCAGCCTGGAATGGTGTTCTGCTCAGGACACATTTTCTGGAGCTGGAAGGACACTACTTTCTTCAACTGCAAGCTGTGTGAGAAATTCTGTATTGCACTTGATATCTGCAACAAACGTGCACTTTTGCTTAATTCTGTAGGAGGTGAAACTAACCACCCTTGGTAATTGCTTTTTATTCACATTTATTTAGTGTTTAACCAAGAAGGGGCTTGTAAACTCTGTTTATCTTGTTAGTAACTTCAGAAGGATTTAAATACTGCATTCTGGTCCTTGGAGGTAGATAGATTGTCTACTAGGATTTGCTGACAGTTAAACTATTTTTAAATGAATTACAGTTGGCTGAGGAGTTGAAAAAGAAACTTGCAAACTCTGCTTATCTTGGAAGTAACCTCATAAGTGTTTGAATACTGCATTCTGTTGTCCCTTGGGGTAGCTGGATTGACTACTAGGATTTTGGGACAGAAACTATTTTTAAATAATTTACTGGTGCGTAGGAGTTTGTGATAGTTAAACTCTTTTTAACAGAGTTACTGGGGTTAAGGAGTGGTCACAGAAAACCTGCAGTGTGAAACAGGAAAAGGCCGTCTTTCAAGCAACAGAGGGTGGTGGATCTAGGTTTACATTTGTTTGTTACAATTCTTAAGATTTTCAATGCAGGAAGAGTTTAAAGCACAGCTGACTTATTTTGGGGCTGACAGCTCTCGGAGCACAAACCACCAGGCCTGTTTTGGGGCTGGGAAGGTTTACCTGTGTCTGACTTGGATGTGTGGATTTTTCTCTGTTTGATTAGCGGGTATTTCTCTATCAAATTGTTGTGTAGGGCATCTTGCTGACAGGAAGGCACTCATTGCAGCAGTGGGTCAGAGCTTTTAGCTGTTTGTTTTGCGAGGGCACAGTTTAGGCCCAACCCCTTCCCACCCTCACCCACCCACCCCTGGAAATAGTTCCTTTATACCTGGGGTTCTGACATCATTCCTCAAGGTGCAAGGTGCATGCCACTGTCATATCTCTCTAGCACACTGCACTGACAATATAAGCATACACATTGTATATTATAAATATATATTCTATACTACAAACCAATCACACACACAAAAAAAAATGTGGGGAGTAGTGCAATGTAATGGCTGTGGGGCAGCAGTCTTCCAGGAGTCTTTCTGGAGGCTGAGATGCTGCCCTATTTGCAGACAACTATCTGCCCTGAGGGAGGAAGTTGCCCGTCTTCAGGGTGCACTGGACAGTAGTAAGGAAACCTTCCCCCAGGCCACACTGGACAGTAGGAAGGGAACCTCCCCCATCCAGGGAGCACCACAACCACCACCACTACCTCAGAGATTGCAAAGAAAACACAGCAGTTGGTACACAGTGGGCTCAGGAAGGGTGAGGATGGTGGAACGGAGGCACACCCAGTCAGTTGTTCCACTCCACAATCCATACACCATTCTGGGGGAGCATAGCTCCCCTATGGATGCACCCACAGAGGAGACTAAGGAGGCTGAGGACAGCTGTCACAAGGGAGGCCCACAGGAAGGAGGCAGAGGACACCACAAGGAAAGGAAGCAGCTCCTGGTGGGGGACTCAATTATTAGGGGGATAGAACTGGGAGGAGCTGGGAAAACTGAAGTAAGGTGCCTGCCTGGTGCCATGGCTTGGAGGGACAGGAAGCGCATCCTCAGGATCATGACAACAGCTGCAAGGGATTCTGAGCTGGATGTAATTGTCCACCTAGGGACAAATGACTTGGCTCATCATGAGGTTAGAGCAGTGCAGGAGGACATTGCAGAGTTGGGGAGGGGCCTAAGACAAGTAGCACACACAGTATCCTTCTCAGAGGTGCTGCCTGTCAAAGGCATGGGTGAGGCGAGGGTAATTGTCACCATGCAGTTTAATGAATGGTTGAAAAAATGGTGCGGAGCACAGGGGTTTGGCTTCATTGGGGACTGGGGTTCCACCTGGAGGGACAACAGCCTATACTGGCAGGATGGTCTGCATCTGTCCAGGAAGGGAACAAGTCTTTTGAGCAATCAGTTTAAATGCTTCATTGGCAAGCTTTTAAACTAGTCAAAGGGGGAGGCACTGACAAGAAGCAGAAAAATCCCAGCCTCTCCCTACAAAATAGGGTACTAAATGAGAAAAGACCAAGGAAGAACGGTTAGTGGGGATGCTGCAACAGAAGGTAAAGCCATCAAAAATGGAGAGCAATGAGTACCAATGCCCGTAGTCTAGGTAACAAGCTCCTGAATTAGTGGCCTTGATGGAGGAGGAACATCTGGATATTGTGTGAGTCACAGAAACATGGTACACACAAAACCATGACTGGGGCGTAAACATACTCAGGATACACTATCTAGGAGGGACAGGGAGGGTAAGAGAGGAGGAGTAGTTCTTTACATAAAGGAAGGAATAAAAGCAACAGAACAAAAGGGTAAACAGGAGGAGAAGAAGCACTGTGGATAAATTTGGAGACAGGCAATGGCACCACAATCCGCAGGGGTTGGATACAGACCCTTCTCAGGGGGAGGAAATGGACAAGGAAATGATAGAAAGTATACTTAGAATGGCAGAAAAAGGGGAGATACTGCTGATGGGTGATCTGAATATGCCAGATGTTAACTGGAGTGCAGTTGCAGCTGCCACTTCGAAGAGTGCAGTTATTCTAGATGCCCTACAGGGGGCATGCCTTAAACAACTAGTACTGGAGCCCACTCGAGAGGGAGCAATATTAGACTTGATACTCTCAAATGGAGATGGAGAGAGGATCACAGATGTAGAAGTGGGTAGCCATCTGGGAACTAGCGACCATCGAACAGTATGGTTCACAATAAACACAGTAATAGAGTCAAGCCATAGAAAGACAAAAGTACTGGACTTTAGGAGGGCTGACTTTGCCATAATGGGTGAGTGCCTAAGGAATGCACTAGCAAATGGACAGGAAGGAGGGGTGGAAGAACAATGGGGAATAATAAAAACTGCCATCACAGAGGTAACAAGCCTTTGTGTGAAGCAAATAAACAAAACAAGACGACGTAAGAACCACTATGGTTCTCAAAGGAAGTGGCAGTGAAGGTTCAAGAGAAAAGAAAGCATTCAGGAAGTACAAGGAATCGCAGAAGGAGCAGGACAGAGAACTGTATCAGTTAAAGCAAAAGGAGGCTGGAAGGCAGTCAGAACAGCAAAGGCCCAAACCGAGAAAAGATAGCCAACTCAGTTAAGAAGGATAAAACCTTTTATAGGTACATCAGAGGCGAAGGAAGACCAAGGGAGGGATAGTGAGGCTTAATAAAGGGAGGGAGGGAGGGTGGGCAGAGAGACTGTGAAAAGGCAGAGATACTAAACAAATATTTTGCTCAGTATTTCTGAAGGAAGAGGGAGATACATAAAACAAACAGTAGTAACACTCTGGATACAGATTTGATACCGCCCATTTACAGAAGAAAGGGTTCTGAAGAACTCTTAAAACTGAAGGTGGACAAAGCAAGGGGCCTGATGGGATTCATCACAGAATTCTAAAAGAACTAAGGGTAGAACTAGTGACACCACTGACTCGCTTTTAATAAATCATGGGAGGATGGGGTGGTACCCGAGGACTGGAGGAGGGCAGATGTGATTCCCCTTCACAAAAGTGGGAGCAAGGCAGAAGCAGGAAACTATAGACCTGTTAGTTTAACCTCAGTGATAGGAAAATGAGGGAATCACTTTAAAGGTAAGAATTGTATCGAGTATCTTGAGGCCAGAGGGGCACAGGACCCTAGACAGCATGGATTCACAGCGGAAGGTCATGCCAGACGAATCTGATAGATTTCTTTGACTGGGTGACCAAAATAGTAGATCAGGGAGGGGCTGTGGACATGGCCTACCTAGACTTTAGCAAGGCATTTGACACAGTCCCACTCAAAAGATTAATATACAAGTTAGCCAGCTTGGGAGTGGGTCCCAAGATGACAGCCTGGGTAAAGAATTGGCTGGAGAATAGGACACAGAGAGTTATAGTAAATGGAGTCCACTCAGAAGAAAGGAGGGTTACTGGTGGGGTACCGCAGGGTTCAGTATTAGGACCGGTCCTCTTCAATGTCTTTATAAGCGACATTGCAGAAGGACTGGAAGGAAAAGTATGTCTCTTTGCAGATGACACTAAGATCTGCAACAGAGTTGATGCACAGGGTGGGGTGGAAAGGATGAGAAGGGACTTGGCAAGGTTAGAGGAATGGTCAAATGTATGGCAGCTTAGATTCAATGCTAAGAAGTGCAAGGTAATGCACCTGGGAAACAAAAACCCAGGGGAAGAGTACACAATGGGGGGTGAGATACTAACAACAACAAGAATGGAAAGGGACCTGGGGGTAGTCATATCAGATGACCTAAAGATGGGCAAGCAATGTGAGAGGGCAGCAAGGAGGGCTGGGGGGATACTGGGATGCATAGGGAGAGGCATCACCAGTAGAAAACAGGAAGTTATTATCCCTCTGTACAGACAGCTGGTGAGACCCCATCTGGAGTACTGTGTGCAGTTCTGGAGACCCAATCTCCGCAAAGACATAGACAAGATGGAAGCTGTCCAGAGGAGGGCAACTAAAATGGTGCAGGGTCTGCACCGGAAGTCATATGAAGAGAGACTTAAGGAGCTTAATATGTATAGCCTCGAGGAAAGGAGGGAGAGGGGGGACATGATAGAAACTTTCAAGTACCTCAAGGGAATCAACAAAGTCCAAGAGGGTAGCATCTTTCAAAAAAAGAGGTGTGCAAGAACAAGAGGGCACAATCTGAAGATAGAGGGGCGGCTCAGAGGTAATTTAAGGAAGTATTTCTTCACAGAGAGGGTTGTGGATGCATGGAGCGGCCTTCGAGGTTGGAGTCAAAATCAGTGGGGGAATTCAAGCATGCATGGGATAGTCATAAGGCAATTCTGGGGGGTGGGGGTAGGAAGAAGTAGGCTGCTGGTTAACTAGGATCTGCAGCTTATCCAGTAGGTAGGGAAATGGGCAGACTGGGTGGGCCAAGCGGTCCTTATCTGCTGTCAAATTCTATGTTTCTATGTTTCTATGTTTCTATGACTGAGAGAGCAAATAAGAACTGGGGTCACAACAGTGTGTACAGGCTGGGAAATGAAGACAGTGGCAGAAACCATGCCTTTTGCTGAGCATGCTGAGAGACAGCAGTGGGAGACCAAAGAGAAAACCAAGGAGAAGTTAGAAAAGGCCCAGCTAATGTACTTTGAGGGAGGAGGCAGGGGAGGAAGAGGTGGAAGAGGAGGAAGGGGAAGAGGACGAGGACACGGGGCGCAGGGAAGACCCAGCAGAGAGAAGGAGTGGGGTGACTATGCAAATTATACCTGTTATACTTGTGGAGGTCGAGGCCACATAGCCTGTAACTACCCAAATAACCAAAGACAAACAGCCCAACCATATCCACCACCCCCTCCTCCCCAGAGGGCCCGTGATTATGATCAACAACAGGATCAACAGTGGGACGCTGACAGCTAGGAATTAATGAAACAGCACCAGATACTTCTGACCACCTCGCAGCACCCTAGCGACGAACCAGAAATGACACTGTTAGTAAATGGCAAAAAACTTTCTTTCCTCATAAACACGGGTGCCTCAATGTCTGATCAGAGACACCGACATAAAACTTAAACCAACAGAGAAGACTATCGAAACTGTGGGAGCCTCAGGGGTTGTAATGCATGAAAAATTAACCCAGCCACTGGATGCAAAATGTAAGGAAGCGGTCATACAGCATACCTTTCTGTATAGTGGAGTCTGTCCTGTGAACCTCATGGGAAGAGATCTCCTGGCCAGGCTCAATGCCCACATAATCTGTACAAAAGGGGGGCTGGAACTTAAGTCCCAAGTAGCCGGGTTGTATCCCTTTGCTGAAATGAGTAGTAGTGATTGGCTGTACTGCTGGACGTTGACAGCAGAAACAGAGAAAGAGTGGCTGTTGGGCTGGGCAGAGGCTATTAGACATACCCTACAGGTACAGACAGATCTGCATTGCACTACACAATACTCGATAGGGATAGGAGACAGCGAGTACGAATGTGGGGAGTGGGGAAGGCAGCCAGTGGAGCAGACCATATACATTTCCAAGATATATGTGGCTGAAGATGCTCATGCAACAGCAGTGGAGTTAAGCCAAAAACAACAGAAGGTGTTCCAAGTTCCCAGGTCATACCCACATATCACTGGCTAGGGACCTCCATTCCCTGGAAGGAGTTGAGCCATGAATAGAGTATGTGAGACAGGTGGACGACTGGGTGTGTCAGAGACAAGTGGACATCAGAAAAAGGAAGGTGTGCAAAATATGTAATTAAAACAAAGGTAACAGTGAAAGTAGAAAGAGGGGAGATGAGTGAGAAGCACCCCAGGTTTAAGGATATTTATGTGGGGGTTTGAGGACCCCAGGTTTAAGGATATGTGGAGAGATGTATTAAGGAAAAGTCTCTCTCAAACAAGCAAGGGCAACTGCCCTTTGCCCTTGTAATTTGTGCTTGCTACAAGTATATACTGTTAGAGCCAATAATGGCTTTCACAGTTCAGGCTGTTTTAGTAGAAAAGCAGCGCTGATTAAGTAACGTTAGATAAGCAACATTTAGAGAAAGAAAATAAACTACTGTGGATGTACACAGTAGGTGTGACTACAGACGGATGATTTGAAAATCCTCCCCTCACCTATTTAGGTGCCGTGCATTGGGCATCCTGAGGAGACGTGGGCGAAGGTGGAGAGCTGGGCCTGGTGGGGACAGGAAGGGGAGGCAGATTGGGGTTCTAGGGTCCAGAAGTCGCCCTGGGGTGAAATAGGATCAGGGTAGAGGTTGCTCCTGTCTTGTTCCCATACCCAAGGGCTCCGTAGAAATCGGACAGGTGCCGAGGTCTTCCCCAACAACTCATCCTGCCTTGGCGGTGTTATGCAATGCCAGATCAATTAAGAACAAGACAGCTATTATTGCTGATCTTGCTAGTTCATCTGATCTGACTTGCATCACCGAGACCTGGCTTGATGAAAATCCAGGCCCTATATTGGCCTCGGTAACTCCAGCCGGGTTCTCGGTGATACACTGTCCAAGGTTGGATCGTAGGGGCGGGGGTGTGGCTATTATGTTTAAATCTGAGCTGGGCCTTGTGGATGTGCCATTGGGAAGCACCAGCTCCTTTGAATATATCTTGGGTGAGGGTGCAGGTTGTGGGATTCTCCTCATCTACCGTCCACCAGGTGACGGTGGAGAATTCCTGCAGGAGATTGCAGACTTCATCATCGACCTGGTGTTGAGGTTTCCCAGACTGATACTTCCGGGTGACTTCAATGCCTGGGTCGATGATGAATTCTCAGTTTGGGCAAAATCTCCTCCAGTTGATGAATACGCTGGGCCTGACACAGGTTGTTACCGCTCTACCCATATAGGTGGTCATTCATTGGATCTGGTGTTTCTCTTGGGTATGGAGATCACTGATTTGGGGTGGAACCAGTCAGTTGGTCTGACCATTACACCATCAAGGTTCAGCTTTGAGGCCCCTCCAATAGGTCTGCCCCTACGGAGATGGTTCAGTACACGCCTAGGGTGTTAGCCCCAATGACCTGATGGCGGTGCTGGATCTATCGAGTTTATCGGTGAATGCATGAGTCCAGATGATCTTGTATTGGCCTATAATAAGGCTGTGGGAGATGCTCTGGACAAAATTGCTCCTGTTCGTGTTCAGGCTCTCACTCTCCGTCCAAGAAGTCCGTGGTTTGACGGCTCCTTGAAGGAGTTAAAGCGAGTAGGCCGAAGGCTGGAGAGAGTCTGGCGGAAGTCAGGCCTTGATGCCGACAGGCTTAGATTGATGGCTCATTATGATAGCTATCAATCAGAAATCAATCGTAAGAAGGCAGAATTCCTGTCCAGAGAGATTTCTGCCACACATAATCGACGGCTCAGCTTTTCGGACTGTGGACAGACTGTGCAATCCAGTCTGTCTTCAGTCTAGAAAACCTCTTCTCAGTTAAGATGTGAGGAGTTTGCTCGGTTTTTGCGGATAAGGTTGCTGGCATTAGGTCCGGCATCAGTCCGATCCCTCCTATGGGGGACTGCGGTGGTCGATTGGAAGTGGCCTGCCCTCAGTCTGTCTGGTTAGATTTTCACCGGCCGGAATTTGGGGACATTGTGAAGATCATCCAAACAATGCGACCAACTAGTTGTAGTTTGGATCTGGGTCCTACACCACTTTTAGTAAGTTGTGTAGAAGTTATCTACCCAATCCTTGCAGACATTGTCTGGATGTCTTTGGAAAGGGGGGTCTTTCCTGACCCCCTTAAGGAGGCGGTAGTTCGACCACTTCTTAAAAAATCCTCCTTGGACCCAGATTGTCTTGCTAACTACCGGCCTATCTCTAACCTGCCACTTGTTGGTAAGGTTATTGAAAAGGCAGTTGCGTTACAATTGGATGATCACCTTATATCTCACAACGTCTACGATACTCTCCAGTCTGGTTTCAGGAAAAGGCATAGTACAGAGACTGCCCTTGTCTGGGTATTGAGCGACCTCCTAATGGCCAGAGATCGAAAGGCATGTACCATTCTGGTCCTTCTCGATCTGTCTGCTGCATTTGACACTGTAGACCATGGAGTGCTATTGGAACGCCTGCGGGTCTTTTGTGGACTGTCTGGTACAGTCCTCAAATGGTTTCGTTCTTACCTCACGGGCAGGTTTCAGAGAGTTGTCACCGGAATTTATTCCTCTGACACTCACTTCCTGCCTTGTGGGGTACCACAGGGCTCCATTTTAGCTCCCATGTTGTTTGCAGTGTATATGCCATTAGGAGAAATCATCAGGTGATACAGTCTGGGTTTTCACTGTTATGCAGATGATACTCAGCTGTATCTGTCCTTTCTCCCCAGTCAAGGTGATGCACTCTCTGTACTTAATAGTTGCCTTGATGAGATCAGACTGTGGATGAGTTTGAGCTGGTCGAGACTCAATCCGGATAAGACTGAGGTGCTGGTTGTAGATCCAGGTCGTCCGGGGATGGGTGTGGGAGTTGGGCAACCATCAGGTTTATTACTTGGTGGCGTACCACTCTCTACCTCTAAACAGGTGCGAAACCTGGGTGTTATTTTTGATGATGGTTTGACCCTGAAATCTCAGGTGTCAGCTGTTGTCAAGTCCTCTTTTTACCATCTGAGGAATATCGCCCGGGTGAAACATCGGATTCCCCTGGAGGACCTTCCAACATTGGTCCACGCCTTTGTCACTACCCGTCTTGACTACTGCAACTCCCTCTACCTAGGGCTACCAGGGGTTGATATCTGCCGCCTCTGGCTGGTGCAGAATGCGGCAGCCAGGCTATTGACTGGGACTTCTAGAACCAGTCATATTACACCTGTGCTCCGCGAACTGCACTGGCTGCCGGTTTGGTGGTGGATCACCTTTAAGGTTGGTTTACTAACCTTTAAAGCCCTACATGACCAGGGACCCGGTTACCTGAAAGATCTTCTGATTCCCTATTGCCCCCTCCGCCCTCTCCGTTCCGTCAACGAGGGATTGCTGGAGATTCCCAGGGTTCGATTGAAGTCATCAGGATCTCGTGCCTTTGCTTTTTCAGCACCGACCCTGTGGAATTCTCTACCTCGTTGGTTGAGAGAATGTCCAACCGTCTAAAATTTTCAAGTTGCTTTAAAAACATATCTTTTTGGATTAGCGTATCTCTGCTAGTTGTGGCTGACTTTTAAATGTTGTGATTTCATTATTTTAAAATTTTGTACAGCGCCTTGGTCTTGAAAGGCGCTTTATAAATAAAATTGAAATTGAAATTGAAAATGTTGCCTATCTGTGTAGTTTCAAGTTTTTTTGTATCAATTTCAAGTTCCCCTGCCTCCTATAGAGGCTGAAACATTTGATCCCAAACCCAGGTACTGGGGACCTCCACCACATGGATGTCAACCTAATACCTAGTACTGTTACAGATTTTTTGTTTTGTTTTTAAACTGCAAACCAGAGCTCTGGGAAAAGACTTGGTTTGGCAGGTTACTAAAATGGCCAAAAGAAAACCTTTGAAAGGGTTAATAGCTGCAGCGTTTGGAAATTATCATGAAGGTCCTGCAGTCGGTTTTCTCAATCGGACCAGTGTATCAGAAAAGAAAAAGAAAAATACCTTGGTAAGTCTGAATTTTTTTATTATTTTAAGTTTTTTTTATGTCTGTCTGTTTTATTTCTGTGATACATATACTAAAGAAGGTAATGCTCCATCTCTCTTGTGCATATTTTCCAGTGTATATCTGTGTTCTGTAATTATGTTCTGTTGTCAAGGTTGCGAGATAGGATTGACTGCCTCCGGTGCACAACATGTTACAGTAAAAAAAAAAGAAGAAGCTTCTTTGCTTCATATCTGACTGTTTTAATTGGTTTTATTTTCAATAAAACATTTGTGCTGCCTAGATAGGGTCAATAAAGAACTTTTGTATGTAGTTGTTGGTTGGAGCAGGTAGTGTTGAAGGTGAAGAGATACGACGTCATAGATTGCAATGTGCAGAAAGATTTGTAGTTTGCAGGCAATGTGCCAAGCCACTGCTAGATGAAAATGTAATGTGTTAACAGCTATGAATGGCTTTATCATACTTCTAGTTAAAACCAGAAACTTTTTGCAAAATGGCAGAGTGCCACATTTTGGCTATGTTATACTAGATGTGTTCACTTACAGATGGTATGTTGTGCTGTATTTTAAAGGAGTTGGAAGGTGTTTAAAAAAGTGTTTTGTTCTGAAAAGATTTGGCATGGAGATATGTATAAATGTGTTAGTTTAAAAAAAATTGTCAGTGTTACAAGACAGGCAGGAGGCCGCACATATATCTAAAACACGTACAGTTTTCTAATGAAACTATGGGCATTACCTCAGCAAATTGGTGTCAAATGATGTCAGTCTTATTTTCTGTTAAGCATTTCTTTTTGTGTATGTGTACTGTCTTGGCCAGCAGTTTTATTGTATGCTCTATTATTTAAAGATATTTTAATATCAGTAGTGTTCAAGGACACTACAAAAATAACTGGGTTTGAATGACCCTTGCATATACACTGTGACCTTTTGCACATTATTTGACCTTCTTGTGTTTTAACATTTTATGTTACTACCAGTTCAAACTTGATGTGTATTCCATATCTAAACCACAACTTTTCACACAAAATGTATGTTTTCATGAAAGCACACCAAGAGTGAACCATGTAATTTGACTTTTTATTGCAAAACTAGTATTCTAAGTAAAGAGGAACATGACTGTGGACAGGTAATAGATCTGGACTGTAAACCCCGACCTGACATTACTGATGTGCCAATAGTAAATGCTGATGTGGAGTTTTCTGTGGATGGGTCAGCCCAAAGAGATAACAAGGGAAACCCCTTAGTGGGATATGCTGTGTGCACACAAGATAGTCTTGTGGAAGGTGCTAAGCTGCCTCCACGAACGTCGGCTCAAGCAGCCAATTAATTGCATTGACCAGAGCTTGCATACTTACAGAAGGAAAATTGTCAATATTTACATGGACAGTCGTGCAGCATTTGGGGTAGCTCATGATTTTGGCACCTTGGTAGAACACAGAGTTCCTGACAGCGGCAGGAAAACCCTATTAGCATCACGAACTTGGTAAAAGACTTACTGGATGCTATACAAAAACCAAAGCAAATTGCTATTATCAAATGCCAAGCCCATACGTCTGATACAGACTTAGTGTTGCTGGGTAATGCGAGGGCAGATGCAGCTGCGAAAAAGGCAGCCCTTTCTGGTGATGTTCCAAAATTCTTAATGTTGTCTGTTACCACTAACCAACTTGATTTATTTTCAGCCAAGGATGTTGTTACATTGCAACAGTCGGCCAGTGCAAAGGAGAAGCGGAACTGGCAGGCAAATTGTAAATATGATGTTGATGCTAAGATATGGATAGCCCCCGACGAGGCTTTGCCTGCCGTAGTATTTCCCTTTTTGGCTAAGTTGGCCCATGGGGCCGATCATGTCTCAAAAAGTGGAATGGTAGACCTTGTAAATAAATACTGGTATGTTGTAGGATTCACTGTATATGCTGAAGAATTTTGTAAGAGGTGTGTTATATGTATGCAAAATAATATCGGCAGAGGACTCCAAGTAACCCCCTCTGCCCACCCTTCTCCTACAGGACCCTTTGAGCACCTAATGATGGACTTTATTGAGTTAAATCCATCTAAAGGGCACAAATATTGTTTAGTAATTGTAGACATGTTTTCAAAATGGGTAGAGGCCTTCCCGGTTAGGAAAACCACAGCATACATGGTGGCAAAGGCCCTAATAAGGGAAATCATTCCCCGGTGGGGTATCCCCACCAGACTCTCTAGTGATAATGGGTCGCATTTTTCAAATGAGGTAATTAAAACCCTGTGTGAAGCATTGAAAATAAATCTGAGAATGCACTGTACCTACCACCCCCAATCAGGAGGAGCTGTGGAAAGGGCAAACCAGACCCTTAAGGTAAAGTTGACCAAAATCATGGCAGAAACTGGTCTCAGCTGGGTGAAGGCACTACCTCTGGCACTTATGAGCATGAGAGGGAGGCCTACACACGTGGAATTATCACCACATGAGATTTTAATGGGAAGGCCTCTCAGAATGACAAATGTTCCATTTCCCCCAAAACAGAATGACATTGCATGGTGTAGACAATAAAATGATTGCTTATTGTTTATCCCTTAATGCTGTGTTGAGATCTCTCTATCCTAGGGTCAAAGCAAATTTACCTGTACCCTCTGAGGGACCACTCCATCACATCAGACCAGGAGACTTCGTTGTGGTAAAGGACTTTTGGAAAAAGAAGTGGTGTGCTCCGAGGTGGAGAGGACCGTTCCAAGTGTTACTCACGACAGCCACAGCGGTCAAAATAGCCGAAAGGGACACATAAATCCATGCTTGCCATTGCTGGTTGGTGACGGCTCCCGAGGAAAGATGAATATAAAGACTGTGTTATTTACTGCAGGGGTGGCGTGTGTACTGGGAACCGCTATGGTTCTCCTGGCTCAAATGACTGTTAAAGCAAACCACAAGACTGTAAGATACAGCCGTAGCCTTGAACCTCTGCATGTTACAAATACTTGGTGGACTTTAATGAAATTGCATGCTAAATAATGCAAATATGTCAGATTGTTATGTGTGCACATACTCCCCATTTTCTGCAGCTATTGGGCTACACCTAAAACCAAAACCCCAGTAATGGCCTCTTGCTCACCAACCAGGAAATAAATGCACAACTGCCATTTTATAATGACATAGTGTAAGATTGATACAGAGTATCAAAAGGGGGGAGTGTGAAGGAAAAAATATAGTGACAATGTTGTAGAAATAGCAGTACCTAGAGACTCCACAAGTACTGTGGCGAAAGCGAAACTTAAAGAGGTAAAATGGTGGAAAGAATGAAACCTAAGACAAGCATTTCCCTGGAGTGATGTGAACATTTCTTGTTTTTTATGTAACGAAACTTAAGAGTAACTTGCCCAATCAGAGATAGACACAAACAGAAATTATGCCAGCCCACTGCAGCAAAATGTAACCAATAGAAAATGACAAGCAACAGTGTATATAAGCTTTGTGCAACTGTAACTATGGGAGTTTGTTGTGTTGTTCTGAGTTCTGGTGATGCCAGAGACAATGAACTCCCATATGCATATGTATTAAAACTTTCTTTTTACTACACGCAGTGTTCCTGAGCCTGATTTTAAACAAGTGTTTAAGGGTATATATATTTTTTTTCCACGACACCCCATATCTGCCAAATTTCAGGCAAATCCGTTGAACGGTGGCAAAGTAATTAAGGTGCAAAGTTTCACCATTTAACCTTAAAAGGGGTACTCAACCATAACTATGGTAGCACTACCATGCTACCATAATATATACATATATATATATATATATATATATATATATATATAGGGGATACATGATGGGCGACTGTGGAATATGGAAAATATTTACATGAGTGCAGAGTGAACTGTGATAATATCACGAGTGCTGAAGGCACGAGGGATATTATTGCAGTTCACTCTGCACAAGGGCAAATGTTTGCCATATTCCACAAGTCACACATCATGTGTTCGATTTATACAATAGGGATAGTATCCATTGGGAACATTTTTTTCTGTGTTTTCTCCTTTTTATTTTGGTAACTGGGTAAGTTTTTAGAGGGGACCTGGGAGCACTGGGCAGTTAAGTGATTTGTTC
Organism: Neoceratodus forsteri; assembly: GCA_016271365.2. Classification (NCBI taxonomy): domain Eukaryota; kingdom Metazoa; phylum Chordata; order Ceratodontiformes; family Ceratodontidae; genus Neoceratodus; species Neoceratodus forsteri. The sequence continues at coordinate 104,974,362 of CM057459.1, read as the reverse complement.
AGAGTCACACAGTATCGAAATGGAAGTTGTGAGAATCGAACACTGGTCTGGGCTGCTGGAAGTGTGTTCATTGCTTGTTACTCTAAACTCTAGGCTATACTGACAGCATTGTTTGTGTGTGGCCTGAATGTGTGTGTGTAAGTGTTTCTGAATGGGCTGAGACTGTTAGACACTATAAGAAACAGGTGCATGTGATTTGCAATGATAATTGTGTTACCTGCAGCTAGGAGTGAGAAACAGACTGTTTATTCAGTAAGTTGCAGGCTTCACTGAGACAGAGACACTGCTGCAGTCAGCACTCAGAAAGAGAATCTGGTTTATGAAGGAGACTGGTTTGAAGATTAAGAGCAGCACAGTAATGGGCTAGGATTGTCAGAATAACTATGGGTCACGGGTGATTGTCTTTTACAATGCTAATTGAGTTAGTTGCAGGATTCAGTGAGAAAGAGAAACTGTGAAGCTATTAAATGCAGGCTGCAGTGTAGACGGTCTCACTCTGGTGACATCACCATTGTTGTATATTTGCTGATGATGTAGACACTGTGGGTTTATCAGGAAATAAATCCACAGTGGTGATGTCATCACAGTGGTTATACAACGGCTGTGAAAATAACACCGTTTACTTCATAGCATATCACCTCACCCTTATTGTATAAATATATATATATAAATTTTGACCACAACTTTTCAAGATACTCATTTTATGATTGACCTTATAAACATGACATGTACCATTCATAGTATACTGGATGAAATGTCATTTCACAACAGAAATGTGAAAACATGTCTCATCCAGGATTTAAAAAATGACACAAGCCACATTTATGAGGTGCCATGGAGAAATGGCTATATCGAGGGTTTGGAGTCAAAATATTAAAAATTAGTGAAGTTATGTGTGAACATTGAAACACTGCAATGTTCTCTCATAACCTGGGCATTTTACTGTATTTGTACACCAGATTTCAGCATTGCCTTCTTATTACCCCACCACATGAATCCGGTAAGTGAAAATGTTCAAATCCCAGCCAAAATCTCATTCTGCACCGCCAAAATGTCATTTCATGCAACAGGTGGGAAAACACATTCTAACCAAGATTTGAAAAATGACAGCTGTCACATTGGTGGTGTGAAAAAATGGCAGTGTTGAAAATTTAGGGTCAAAATATTTAAAATTACCAAAGTTACAAGTGAGCATAAAAAATGTTAATGTATGCATATAACTTTGCCATTTTTACATATTTTGACCCCAGATTATCAACATAGCATTCTTATGACTCCACCTCATGAACAAGTGCAGTGAAACATTTCAAATGTTGCCCAAAAGGTGATCACACCAAGTGACCGAGACATCACCTTTCTGGCCTGATTTGCGTAATTCCATCATCATTGGTCATGAGGTGAGGTCCCAGAAAGGTCATGTTGAAAATATGGGGTCACAATAAGCAAAAATGACAGCGTTATGCATTCAAGTTCAAAACCCCACTGAAGTACATTGAACTGCACTTACCTTAGTGTCTCATATTGCAGTCGGCAGTTCCATCAGCAAGATGTGTCTTTGATTGGAGAGTGGATCTTTGCCTTTGATATGTTCAGGTGAGTGAGGGTGTGTAGATGGGAGTATGGGGTGGTGCATGCTGAGTGGGAGATCAGGGTGTGGTGCAGATCAGCGAGGGACTGTTTTCATATTTGCAGGAAAAAAAGAAAACAATGAAGGGCAGTTTTCTTCTTTGCAGAGGACTCTGACCTTGCGATACTAGGGATTGGGTACCCCAGTGTCAGGCAACTGTTTGGTGGCACTGGGTTTGGCACTCTGGTGCTGCCACTTAGAAAATGGGACCAGGGTGGGTGATTTGGGGTGTGAAGACAAGTGATATTGGGGGTGGGCACCCCTGTCCACTTATACAATACATTAAAAATATTATAAAACATTGAGAAGGGTGGGTGATAGATAGACAAATAGACAGACAGACAGATAGACAGACAGACTGACAGAGACAGACCGACAGACAGCACCTGCAGAATTCAAGAAGACAGACAGTGGCTGCAGAAGTCAAGAAAGTCCCACTGTTCTCAAGAAACGGGCAGATGAGGTTCAATGCAAAAAAATGTAAGGTCATGCACCTGGTTTAACATAACCCAGAAAGAGTATACTTTATGAGTGGGGAAGTGTTAATGGCCAGCAAGCATGAGCAGGATTTGAGGGTTATCATTTCTTATGACTTAAGAGTGAACAGTGTGATGAGGCATCACTGAAGGTTAGTGGCATATTGAGATGCATAGGGAGGGGAATCACAAGTAGGAGACAAGAGGTAATCATGCCACTGTACAGATCACTGGTGAGGCCACACCTTGAGTAGTGCATCCAGTTCTGGAGGCCACACCTCAATAAAGACATTAATCAACTGGAGACAGTACAGAGAAGGGCAACAAAGATGGTGCAGGGTATGCATAGAGAGCCATATGAGGCTAGGCTGAGAAAACTCAACTTATACTCCCTGGAACAGCATAGGGATTGGAGGGATATGATACAGGCATTCAGGTACCTGAAGGGTATCAACAGGGACCAAGCACAGGACCTTTTTTCTAGCACACAGCTGTAACAGGACTAGAGGACATGATATGCGACTCAAGGGTGGGGGGGCAGCTTCAGGGGCAATACCAGAAAGTAGTTTTTCACATAGCAGTTGCTGGAACCATGGAACAAGCTGCCCCAGAGAGTCGTAGGACCAAAGACAGTGGGGGAGTTTAAAAGGGCATGGGATGGGCATAAGGGAATCCTCCAGAATATAACAACGTAAAGGGAGGGGTTGAAACTACGGGCAGACTAGATGGACCATGAGGTCCCCATCTGCCAACACATTCTATGTTTCAGACAAATAGACAGACTGACTGACTGACAGAGATAGATAGATAGATAGATAGATAGATAGATAGACAGACAGACAGACAGACAGAGACAGGTAGACAGAACAGGGGATCATGGTTGACTGCTGTTACTGCAATTCATAGCAGAACTCCAGCTGCGGCTGCAAAAGTCAAGAAAGTCCCACTGTTTTCAAACAGAGACCATGGGCGAATGGCTCCTCTTGCTAGGGCTGGGAACCCTGATTTTGGGGTACCCAAAAGGTATTTCTGGCCATTATTTAATAAAACAAATATTAGCATCTAGCTAAACAGGTTTGTTTAGCTAGGTTCAGTGTTTATTTTTAAACCTACACTATTTTATTTATTTTCAATGTTTTTTATTTTGAGGAACACAAGTGATGCTCTCACAGCACAAAAACATTGTTGGTGCTGTGAGAAGCAAGCAGTGAGAAACCAAAAGGATCTTGCAACACAGAATTTTTGGTGTTGTATCAGAACGTTATCTCAAAAACCCTACTGAGAATGCTAGAACAGAAACAAACAAAACTTTAAATCTTTATAACTCTGGAACCGTTAATATTTTTTCACCAACCTTCGAATGGCACTACCTTGGCACAGCACCCTTCTACCCTGAAAGTTTCAGAAATAAAATCCATTCCATGTAGGCTGTACATGAGAGCAAACCCAAATCCTATGTTAAGTATAGAAAAACAAATTTACATTTACAAGAAAGTGACATATGCCGATCTCAGAAATAGCACAAGATGCCATAACAATTTAGACCTTGCCTCCTAAACAACACATGCAAAATTTCAGCTAATTTCATCAAATGTTGCCAAAGCTATTAAGGCGCAAAGTTAGGGGGTTAACAGTGAACACCCTACTCAACACTAACTATAGAGGCACTACTGAGCCACTATAATCTATATCTGTATATCGGGTTTGGAGTGTCAGAGGTCTTGAAATGTTGGTGCCATTGTGTTCCTTGTAGTTTTTAACCCCTAAAGCCCACTCCATCCCAGCCCCTAGCCTTGTGACACAAACACAGGCTACAAGTCCAAGCCCATGACCCACAGGTTTAGTCTTTAGAGCTAGACAGCTATGGCTCTCTACATGATGCCCATAGAATCATTCATAACTTTCAAACCAGGAGATCATGTATAATTTCTTTGCACTGGGCAATATAGGCCCTACAAGAAGCAGCAGATCAATCATGACTTTCTTCATACAGTAACCAATGCCACAGACCTGTTAGCTGTCCTTGGGTCACAATGCAAGAGGTGGGGAAGGTGATGGGCATTAGGGTTGAAATCCCCAAGGAACACCATATCACCAATTTGACAAGACTCCTGAGACTCCAAACCCTTGTTATGTCCTTTCCATACTTTGTGAATTCTGCATCCTACAACTCTAATGTCTGCATTACATCAGCAGTACTAGTTAATAAAAATGTACTTTTTATGGCTGTGGGTGGAGCCTACAGCCATCCCGCTTTCACTTGAAAAAAGGTGTTTCCATGGAACACATCTTTAGAGTTTTCAATGCATCCTTCCATTCTGCAAATCTCCATGGCAGTTAAAGAAATACTCCCGTCTTTCTGTTTAATTAGAATGATGGACACAGAACTCCAAGCTACTTTTCTCAGAGAGCAAATGTGCACACCTTTCAAACAAATCTAAATATCTTTAAAACTATTTAAGGTGCACAAAAATAACCAGTGTGAAAGTTGTTCAGGGCAAAAAGACCTTTCTCATCAGGGTAGTCGCTAATCTGAATTCTTTATATATTGTAAAATATGGTCTTCAAAACTTGCATTTTTCTGAGTGAACACAGTAGGAGTCACACCAAACAAATGTAAATATCTCGGAAAGTATACAACTTACCAATATACAATTACTTGAAAGTTGTTCAGGACAAAATTACCTTTCAAATGAGGATAGTCACTAATCTGAATTCATTAGATTTTTTTAAATATAGCCATCCAAATGGTGAACATTGTGATGAAAAATGAAAATTCAGGTAACCAGATGGCCATAGTTTAAAAAATATAATTATTGCAGCTTAATGAATAGTCTCATTTGAAAGGTCATCTTGTGTTGAACAACATTCATAAGGTTTGTTATCTGTAAATTGTATACTTTTAGAGATACTTAAATTTGTTTAGCATAATTCCTATACTTCTAAACAGCCTCAGCTCTGCAAATTACTTTGCCAAGACAGGATTAGTTCCATCAAAAGAAAACTATCCCAAGGTCAAATTTCACTGACTTGAAAGTTCACTCCTTGACACAAGCTATAAATCAAGTGAAGTTTAATTTTAAAACATTCTGTGTGTGTCTGTGCTAACATTAGTAAATGACAATGATCAAAAACACAAGGAAAAATAAGCCTAAAGAGTAGCTGACACCTTTAAGAGAACTTTAACAAAACATAATATTTAGATAAAGTTCTGCTTGTATTTCACATTAGTTCTTTATTCCTCCTCCCTATTATTTATTGCTGAGGTCATCTGCAGGAAAGCAAGCTTTTTGTTCCTGAAGGGTTCAGCTATTTCGATTGCAGTCTCCCTACCTGAGGTCACAATGCACTGCTTATAATATCACAGTTACTCTCATGGCAACATAGAAACATAGAAACATAGAATTTGATGTCAGATAAGGACTGCTTGGCCCACCCAGTCTGCCCATTTCCCTACCTACTGGTTAAGCTGCAGATCCTAGTTAACCAGCAGCCTACTTCTTCCTACCCCCACCCCCTAGAATGGCCTTATGACTGTCCCATGCATGCTTGAATTCCACCACTGATTTTGACTCCACAACCTCCTCCGGAAGGCCGTTCCATGCATCCACAACCCTCTCTGTGAAAAAATACTTCCTTAAATTACCTCTGAGCTGCCCCCATCTTCAAATTGTGCCTCTTGTTCTTGCACACCTCTTTTTTTGAAAGATGCTACCCTCTTGGACTTTGTTGATTCCCTTGAGGTACTTGAACATTTCTATCATGTCCCCCCTCTCCCTCCTTTCCTCGAGGCTATACATATTAAGCTCCTTTCATCTCTCTTCATATGTCTTCCGGTGCAGACCCTGCACCATTTTAGTTGCCCTCTTCTGGACAGCTTCCATCCTGTCTATGTCTTTGTGGAGATTGGGTCTCCAGAACTGCACACAGTACTCCAGATGGGGTCTCACCAGCTGTCTGTACAGAGGTATAATAACTTCCTGTTTTCTACATGGTGATGCCTCTCCCTATGCATCCCAGTATCCCCCAGCCCTCCTTGCTGCCCTCTCACATTGCTTGCCCACCTTTAGGTCATCTGATATGACTACCCCAGGTCCCTTTCCATTTTTGTTGTTGTTAGTATCTCACCCCCCATTGTGTACTCTTCCCTTGGGTTTTTGTTTCCCAGGTGCATTACCTTGCACTTCTTAGCATTGAATCTAAGCTGCCATACATTTGACCATTCCTCTAACCTTGCCAAGTCCCTTCTCATCCTTTCCACCCCACCCTGTGCATCAAACTCTGTTGCAGATCTTTGTGTCATCTGCAAAGAGACATACTTTTCTTCTAGTCCTCTGTAATGTCGCTTATAAAGACATTGAAGAGGACCGTCCTAATACTGAACCTCGTGTACCCACTAGTAACCCTCATTTCTTCTGAGTGGACTCCATTTACTATTACTCTCTGTGTCCTATTCTCCAGCCAATTCTTTACCCAGGCTGTCATCTTGGGACCCACTCCCAGGCTGGCTAACTTGTATATTAATTTTTGTGTGGGACTGTGTCAAATGCCTTGCTAAAGTCTAGGTAGGCCATGTCCACAACCCCTCCCTGATCTACTACTTTGGTCACCCAGTCAAAGAAATCTATCAGATTCATCTGGCATGACCTTCCTGCTGTGAATCCATGCTGCCTAGGGTCCTGTGCCCCTCTGGCCTCTAGATACTCGACAATTCTTTCCTTCAGAAGTGATTCCATCATTTTCCCTATCACTGAGGTTAAACTAACAGGTCTGTAGTTTCCTGCTTCTGCCTTGCTCCCACTTTTGTGAAGGGGAATCACATCTGCCCTCCTCCAGTCCTCGGGTACCACCCCATCCTCCCATGATTTGTTAAAAAGGGTAGTCAGTGGTGTCACTAGTTCTACCCTTAGTTCTTTTGTGATGTCACAACAGAGCATTATGACCTGAAGTAGGGAGTAAGCTATAGAAGCAGATTAACTTTAAAGTAACTGCAAGGGATAAAATCATGTATCCATGCACATTTTCTCAGTAATAAATGATGGGGAGGAGAAATGTAGAATATATATGGAATACAAGCAGAATTGTACCTAATTATTCAGTTTTTCAAAGTTTTCTTTGAGGTGTCAGTAGCTCTTTCAGCAATACATAGTAAATAATGTTAAAAGTCTTATAAATATGAAAATATATATGTGTTAAGTAAAAAATAGGTCAGAAGACAACCTGCCCTACTGTAAGTTAAGCATTCACCAGCTGTTTCACACAGTGGTGTCAATCAAATTTTACACAGTGTACTGTTCAGATACATTTTTCTTAAACTTTGTGTACAATAAGTCCATATTACTCATGAATAGTCAAACATATGCTATCTTAAACATGATATATCTGCAATTCTGTAACAAGTGACTAGTGTATGTGTACATTCAAAACCCAAATGTAACACAGACCCCCTTGTAATTGAAATACTGTTATCCTAATATGTCCATGTATCAACATGTGCCCATATGTACCTAATCTGCTGTTGTATTAAATAACAGTTCTATAACTCTAAAACCAAAACAAGACACAACTGACAGCTTCAGCTTTTATTCAGGAACAGTTAAAACAGGGATCCTTTAGAGGTATGAATATAATTTGTAAAACTAGAGACATCTCAAACAGCTGCACATAAGTAATCAATTCCTGTCCCCTTTAACTCAAGGGGTCATTTCTAAAATGTGCAGATATGCAGCAGTTTGTAAACATACTTTCCCCCTTTATGGACACCCATGAAATATTACTTATAGGAGATTTTAATGATAGCTGACTGCACCCAGCTGATTCTGGAGTAATGATAAGTATGGCACTTTCTCTGGGCCTGGAACAATTGATAAAAGATCCTACTCATGTTAATACTAAAATCCAGCCATCTCAACCTTGTTAGATTTAATTCTGACTAGTGCCTCTTTTACTATCCGAATGTAGGGTTATAGAAGACCTAAACAGTGATCACAATACAATATATTGTGTTAGAGGAAAATCTTTTCTCCAAAGAATTCTAGGCTTATTTTCTATGAGCTACTAGGACATTTGATTATTTTGCCTTTATTGAAAATCTAGTCAGAATAAATTGGGATAGAATAACTTTGATCCCAGATATTGATCTGGCCTGGAATTATTTCCTTATGGAGCTGATGCAGGTGATAAATTATCACATGCCGATGAAAATAAGGAAGATAAAACAATCTTCTGCTCCATGGTATTCATCTGCTTTGAGAAAGTTAAAGAGACAAAAAGGGCAGGCCTGGGCGAGGGCGCATAATTAAAATTTAAAAAAGGGATTAGGAACACTATAGAAGCCTTAGAAATTCCTATGTAGCTGCCGTTAGAGAAAGTAAAAGAACATACTATAATACTAAATTAGAGGGCTCTGCAGGGAATTCTAAGCCTTTCTGGGATATGATTAAAGAGATAAATGGCCATTATAAACAGAGTGACATTAATAAAATTGATATTTCAGGATATGTGGGGAAGGAGTCTATTGCAGATGGGTTTAATGACTACTTTGTAAATTAAGGGAACTTTTTTAGTGACCCTGATCCTTGTAATGTTACTAAACGTCTTTTGTCTCCTACAGACTTGCCCCATTTGTTTTCATTTAAAGGCTGGAGGAATACAAGGTTGTAGAGGATCTGTTGGATCTAAAGACAGCTAAAAGTGGTGGACCTGATGGTCTAACTCCCTATTTGTTAATAATTTCAGCTCTACAGATTGCTGCTCCTCTTACCTACTTGTATAATTGGTCTATTTCTGAGGGAATAATACCATCGGATTGGAAAATGGCTAGGGTTGTCCTCATTTTTAAAGGGGGGAGCCGGGACCAGTTTATCAATTACCGACCTATATCACTTTTGTCACAAGTTTCAAAGTTATTGGAAAGATTTATGGTAAAACAATTGACTGATTTTTTGAATTATAATGAGTTGTATGATAAATATCAGTCAGGTTTTCTCAAATCACATGACATAATCCGCCGTGTCGATGGTTTTGGATGATGTCAACAAAGCTATGGACAAGGGGTACTTGACTGGTGCCATCTTGTTGACCTCTCCAAGGCCTTTGACATGGTGGATCATTAAACTCTTTCTTTTGTGTTTGAGGGACATTGGGCTATCAGGTGGTGCTTTAAGATGGTTTACCTCTTATTTAGAGGGAAGGATGCAGTCAACGATTGTCAATTTCAGACCAGAATACAAGTAATGTCACTACTTTACATCAGACAAGATAAAAAAAAAACTGAAGCAGAGCAAACCCCAGATTAATCAACTGCAAAACACTGTACTAATTCTTGATATCTCGTGAACCTTGCTCTTACACTTAGATTTACTGCAGCTTGCTCGGGGTAACAGTGAGTAAGTGGCTCTGATGGGATTTTGAACCTGAACTTTCTGGTCCCCAAGCATGTGTATCTAACCACTAGACCCCAACACCATCCCTCTATCACATTTCTAAGGTTGCTTAGTGAATCTTAAAGAAGACAGTAGTGGAAATAGGAGGTAACCGGGGGGAACTGCATTCTGGGAGTGGAATTAAATGTCTTACTCAGTTTCAGGAGTAAAATGAGAAAGCACTGGTTCTGTGTAAAAAGCACACCCCTAAATGCATAAAACTGACTAAATAAAGTGAAAAAATTCAACATACTGTATAATGAAGAAACATATACCCTGACCTATCAGATCTGTTTGATACTAGATCAAAGGTCATGGTTTCTGTCAGTGAATTATTTCCTACCCCGAAAGCAGACTTCTTGTTAGTAGTCCACTGGACATGACCAAAACTAGAAAAGGTGAAATTTGCTGTTTTAACCCTCTGAGGAAAAAAGTTATTGGGGTGCTGACCACAGCACAGCTGCAATGCTATAGACTGCATATGAATCTATATAATTGAAAGGCTTGCCTGTAATTGAGTAGCCAAGCAGCCAGCCACTCCCACTTCCTGAGCTATATAAGCAGTTCCTCTCAGCTTCACTGTGAAGCATTTTGTCTTTGCAGCTGGAGGCAAAGTTGGTTTGTCCTCTGAGCTGGCTGAGCCCCCACCTGCTGTTTCTGTGTGTCTCTGCTGGACTTCAGTGTTTGTTTTCCTGCTTCTGGTTTGTATTTTTCCTCCGGCTGTGTGCTTCCCTGTGTTTTGTTTCTTGTTTTTTTTGGGGGAGGGCCTTTCCCTGGTTTCTATTTTGCTGTGTTTTGGTTTCCTCTTTTGGGGGGGCTTTTATTTTTAAAACTCCTAGCATACTGCTACTACAGAGCTCATTATGCTTGCTTCAGTTACAACTCCCAATTTACTGCACTGCAATTGCAAACCTACTCAGAGCTCATGCTGCTGCTTTCAGTTACCTACAACTTCAGCCACTGCTGCTGAATGTTTACTTTAATTACTATTGTACCCAGTGCCTGTGTTTTCACGCTGTACTCATTTAACTACTGCTGTACAGGCCCACTTGCTTCCTGCTGCTGCATTGTTTACACCCATTCCTATTCTACCTTGTTTACTCTGAGGTTAGCTGAAGCTCCTGCTGAGGCTATTAAACTAGCTTTTATATCTGCATATGGTTCTCTGCCTTTCATGGCTTCCTTGTTTGTCCTATGGCGGGGACTGGGAGGTGTTTGGGGGGTCGTGGCCTATTTGGTTAATTAATTTTGTTCTAAATCCTGTCTTCGCCGCTGAAAATCCTCAGAGTTTGTCACCTTGATTTGGCTATTCATGTCTGGCTGGCTTGCCCCTAACTCAGTGCTGTTTACTTGCTATACAGTTGTTATGTAGGTCCACCTATTACTGCTTCTGCTTACTGACCTATCAGGTCCACACTTGCTTACACAATCATTGCTCCTTGCTTACACAAACCATTGCTTTATGCCTAGTGCCATCCCCTCAGCTTTGGCCTGAGATTCTCCTGCTCTCAATCTGCATTCGACCTTGCAAGGTCTCAGCACTCACTGCTCATTACGATCTCAGCACACCGTGCTTTATTCAGCTCACCAGCTTTACAGCTCTCAATCAATTCTGGGGCATGCCAGCCATTCTAATCTGGCGCAGGTTCCTGCAGCCGATGGTCTCGCTCTGCATTTAGTCCGCATCATCGAGCGTGTCCAACTTGGGGCGGAATCCTTCTCACCTGGCCCATAGTTGGGCATGTCCTCGCCACGGGCTTGGCTTTAGCTGCCTGCTACACAACAGCAGCTCCTGGTGTAGAATTTAAGACTAGTGGTGAAGGGTGGTTACGACAATCTCCTTTGGCTCTAGTGATCCACTATAACGGTTGGCCATTGACTTTAGTGGTTTCCCTAGCAAGGCACCTTCACCACATTCTTCCCACGACTGCCTCTGGTTCACCTGGTTTGATTTAGGGTGGGTAGGCCAGGTGAGTGCCTCAGCAGTTGTTGCTCTCCTCCTGCTCCTTGGATGCTCATATTGTTGCAGAGTTTTCTCGCAACCTTCCACGATGTTCCCGCTAGAGGGTTTAAGTGAGAGCCTTCCTCCAAATTGAAGTATTTTCCACCTCCCTTTAATTGTGTTTTCCAAATTGCAGCTGCAGAGCCGTCACTAAATACTTTTTCCGAAGCCTGGAGGGAAGGAGACGTAGGCCTTGGATCCCCAGAGATTTCCTCCTCATAGGGTTTTTTTCTCTCCTCCGTTGCCTCAGGTCATAACACTTAGTTAGCATAGTTGTTTCCCCTAGTTTCCTTAGGTAGGTTCCATTGTTGGATGGAGGTGGAGGATGTCCTGCCGTTCCCGCTCTCCTTAAGGGATCCCCTTCTCTCAATGCAAGCCATCACTATTCTTCTCTACTCTATGTTCCAGTTACTGCTTCTACGTCACTGTTACTGCTTGCTCATCTCGCATCATGTTGCCTCCTTTGGGGATGATACTACATTTCTTTTGGGGATTCCTAGTACCTTTAGCCACGGGAACCATCCCGTGGCACCTTTAGGGGCAGAACCCTCTCTGAGAGTTCCTTGCTTCGTATCCATACAGCGTGGTAATTCCTCTGGAATAGAGAGTGTGAATGGCCACAACCAAAACTAACACAGTTACACAAGCACAACACTATACTGGCTGCGTAGGTCAGTGAATTGAAAGGCTTGCCTGTAATTCAGTAGCCAAGCAGCCAGCCACTCCCACTTCCTGAGCTATATAAGCAGTTCCTCTCAGCCTCACTGTGAAGCATTTTGTCTTTGCCCCACCATCCTCCCCTCCTCCTCCAGTGGCAGCACTCTCTCCTTAGGGGGATTCTTAAGGTACCTTTAGCCACGGGAACCATCCCGTGGCACCTCTAGGGGCAGAACCCTCTCAGAGAGTTCCTTGCTTCGTACCCCTACAGGGTGGTAATTCCTCTGGAATAGAAAGCGAACGGCCACAACCAAAACTAACACAGTTACACAAGCATAACACTATACTGGCTGTGTAGGTCAGTGAATTGCATACTAGCTGCCTGGCACCCCTCCCCCCATTTCAAGTAGCTCCCGGAGGGCAGACTAATACATACCCATAATTTTTTTCCTTGTTCTCCAGTAAATGCAAGATTTTTCACAATAATATTGTACAACAAATGAAATTACAACTAAGCCACATTATTCTGTGTCCGTATCAGGATAATGCATTAGCAGCTGTCTTGGCTCTGACCAGAGTTTATCAATTGCCTCAGCTTGCAGTTGGCCCCAGTTATCCAATTAAGGGCTGACTGCAAGTTTGTAGGTCTCCCTACACTGTAGTCTTAATGTCAACTCCAAAAAGGCAACTGCCAAATTCTGGTTCAGTTCCCACTAGAGCTCCTGACAAAACACTCTTTGGTCCTGAAAGAGATGAAGGGGGGCAAAGTGCAGACCTACACTATCACACCCTCAAGAAACTATGTCCATACATCACCAAAGCTATCTTAGAAAGTCATAAACCTATTTTTGGTTTCATCTGTTGTGCCTCAGCAAATTTCGATTTAAAGTTAAAATAAGGGCCATTTTTAGACAAAACATATCAAATGGAATTCCCCATACAACTTACAGCAAACACACAAGGAACAGTTGTGAAATCAAAACATTTCCAAAATTCCTTTCAAAAACATTCACAAAGGAAATAAACCTCACAAAGGCATTTCCATATGTCATGACACCTTACCTTGTGAATGCATAAATATGTTTTCGGCTTTATTAGTAGTCAATGAGCAAATATTTTTTTATTTTAGTGAACATAAGGGCCATTTTAAACAAAACAGATTCAAAAGAATCCCACAAACTACTTAAACTGTCAAACATACAAGTTACAGCTGTTAAATTCAACTAGTTTCAAACTGTTACTCAAGAGTACATTGCCAGTATTTCAAACTGTCACAAAGAAAAAATAACATATGAAAGCATAAACACGAGCAACAAAGCATACTTACAAAATCATAAAATGTTTATGCATTCCTTGCTGGTGATTTTTACAAATTCATATTTCTAGCAAAAAAAAAAAAAAAACACTACCCCAAATAATACCAAGGATTCTTTGCTAATGTGTCACCCACACTGACAACAAACCACCCCTCTACCTACAGTTTCTGTTTTCAGTGTGAAAAAAAAAGTTTTTGTTTTTTTTTTATGCTTCATACTGCTAACTCACTGGAAAGAAAGCTAGGCTGTTTACCTCATGAAAGCATTTCTAACATTCAACAGCATAAAAATGCTTTCACAAAAATCTAGTTATGTTTTTTGCAGATGATAACAAAATCTGTAATAATGTGAACTCTCAGAAGGGTAGAGAGAATGGGTAGGGATCTTAAGAAACTCATGGAGTGGTTAATAGCATGGCAGCTGGGGTTCAATGCAAAAAAGTGCAAAATCATGCACTAAGAGCATAGGAACCCAGGTGCCAAGTATAGAATGAAGGGTGAAGCATTGATAGTCACTAAGCGATCTTAGATCTGGTACTTTCAAATGGGGACAGAGAAAGAATCTCAGATTTAGAAGTGGGTGGCCATCTGGGAATAAGCGACCACCAAACAGTGTGGTTCACGATAAACACAGCCATACAATCAAGCCATACAAAAGCAAGAGTATTGGACTTTAGGAGGGCAGACTTTGGGAAAATGAGAGAGTGCCTCAGAAAAGCACTAGTAAATAGGCAAGAAGGAGGGGTGGAGGAACAATGGAGAGTAATCAAAACAACCATCACAGAGGTAACAAGCCTTTGTGTAAAGCAAATCAACAAAACACAATAAAGGAAAAAAATGCTATGGTTCTCAAAAGAGGTGGCAGGGAAGGTTAAGGAGAAAAGGATAGCATTCAGGAAATATAAGGAAACACAAAATGAGCAGGACAGAGAACTTTATCAGTTAAAGCGGAAAGAGACTGGGAAGGCAGTCAGAATAGCAAAGGCCCAAACTGAGGAAAGGATAGCCAACTCAGTTAAGAAGGGGGATAAGACATTTTATATGTACATTAGGGAGTGAAGAAAGACCAAAGGAGGCATACTGAGGCTTAATAAAGGGGAGGGAATGTGGGTAGAGGGTGACAGTGAAAAAGCAGGGATACTGAACAAATATTTCTGCTCAGTATCGCAAAGGAATTGGAGGGGGAGGTACCTAAACCAAACAAGAGAAACACTCTGAAGATGGGGGTCGATACCAGTCCATTTACAGAAGAAAGGGTTCTGAATGAACTAATAAAATTGAAGGCAGACAAAGTAATGGGGCCTGATGGGATTCACCAAAGAATTCTGAAAGAACTAAGGGTAGAACTAGTGACACCGCTGAATACTCTCTTTAACAAATCATGGGAGGATGGGGTGGTACCTGAGGACTGGAGCAGGGCGGATGTGATTTCTCTTCACAAAAGTGGGAGCAGGACAAAGGCAGGAAACTACAGACCAGTTAGTTGGACCTTAGTGATAGGGAAAATGATGGAATCACTTCTGAAGGAAAGAATTTTTGAGTACCTAGAGGCCAGTGGGGCATAGGACCCAAGGCAGCATGGATTCATGATTGGAAGGTCGTGTCAGATGAATCTAATAGACTTCTTTGACTGCGTGACCAAAGTATTAGACCAGGGAGGGGCTGTGGACATGGCCTACCTAGATTTTAGCAAGGCATTCAATACAGTCCCACACAAAAGTTTAATACACAGTTAGCAGCCTTGGAGTGGGTCCCAAGGTGTTAGCCTGGATAAAACATTGGCTAGACAACAGGACACAAAGGGTAGTAGTAAATGGAGTCCACAGTGAAGAAAGAAGGGTTACTAGTAGGATACTGCAGGGTTCAGTACTGGGACCGGTCCTTTTTAATGTCTTTATAAGTGACATTGCAAAGGAACTGGAAGGAAAAGTATGCCTCTTTGCAGATGACACAAAGATCTGCAACAGGGTTGATACACAAGATGGAGTTGAAAGGATGAGAAGGGTCTTGGCAAGGTTGGAGGAATGGTCAAATGTATGGCAGCTCAGATTCAATGCAAAGAAGTGCAAGGTAATGCACCTGGGAAACAAAACCCAGGGAAGAGGTACACAATGGGGTGAGATACTGACAACAGTAAAATGGAAAGGGACCTGGGGGTAATTATATCAGATGACCTAAAGGTGGGCAAGCAATGTGAGAAGGCAGTAAGGAAGGCTGGGGGAATACTGGGATGCATAGGGAGAGGCATCAATAGTAGAAAACAGGAAATTGTTATTCCTCTGTAGACAGTTGGTGAGACCCCATCTGGAGTACTGTGTGCAGTTCTGGAAACCCCATCTCCGCAAAGACATAGACAGAGTGGAGGCTGTCCAGAGGAGGGCAACCAAAATGGTGCAGGGTCTGCACCAGAAGACATACGAAGGAAGACTAGAGGAGCTTAATATGTATACCCTTGAGGAAAGAAGGGAGAGAGGGGACATGATAGAAACTTGCAAGTACCTCAAGGGAATCAACAAAGTCCAAGAGGGTAGCATCTTTCAGAAAAAGAGATGCACAAGAACAAGGGGGCACAAGTTGAAGATTGAAGGGGGACGGCTTAGAGGTAATGTGAGGAAGTATTTTTTCACAGAGAGGGTTGTGGATGCATGGAACAGCCTCCCTGAGGAGGTCATGGAGTCAAGAACAGTGGGGGAATTCAAGAATGCATGGAACAGACATAAGGCAGTCCTAGTGGGGGTAGGAGGAAGTAAGCTGTTGGTTAACTCTGCTGGCTCTCACCAGCTAGATACCTTGATTTTGGTTTGGGATGCCTCTCTGGGAAAGTGATCAGGACTAGCACCCCCCAGGGGCTGGCCCGGCTTCTGCCTAAGCTGAATCCCACCCCCTACCAACTTAGGTCTCTCACATCAGGGATGCTCAAAGTCCCTCCTACCCGGACCCTCATGGGGAATCAGGACTTTGCCATAAGTGCGCCCAGACTCTGGAATTCACTGCCTGTGGATATCCGAGCTGCCCCCTCCTATCTGAGTTTTCAAAATTCCCTGTGGGGTTTCCTAAAACTAGCATCAGAGTGTGACTGCCCCAAACCTCCCTAGAGTAAAGTGTCAAATTGTTTTGTCTGAACTTCCCCAGGGTGTCTCCATTGAATTCCTGGAGATATTTTCCCCACTGTATCAATGACTTCTGACTACCCCTGCCTAAAAAGCCTTGGGCATTTTTACACCCATTATTGCTCCACGGTCATAGGCTAACCATGACATATTGCACCTTGGTCACTTGGTAGAAACTTGTACTACCAAGTGTTTCTGTTTCTGTCTAACATGTGCATATTTAGAAAAATGTGATGAGCTGTATATACCTGTCCGCGATCCAACTAGCGTAGGGGGTGTATACGACAATGTTATAAGTTATATTATGACCAATCCAGTCCTTGAGCTATGCTCCACTCCTATGTATGATGACCTGTTTATATCTGTCAGTTGAACTAGCTAGTCTAGAGTGTATAATCTGAAATGTGCTTACTACTGTATGTTTCCCCTAGCGTCAAATGATGTATTTCCCACGTTTGTTTACTGTGACAAAAAACTGTACTCTCTTTGCCATGTCTCCTTGACTGTTGCTCCTCATGTTGTACTCTCCCGGGTCGTTCCTGAAAATAGGCATAATACTTGTCTAGTGTACTTACCCGGTAAACAAAAGCTAAATAAATAAACTAGGATCTGCAACTTATCTGTTAGGTAGGAAAATGAGCAGACTAGGTGGGCCAAGCAGTCCTTATCTGCTTTCAAATTCTATGTTTCTATGTTAAGCAGCAAAGTGATCTTGGGGTTATCATAACTTTATTTATTTATTTCATTGTTTGGGAAAAAACCTTTGAGTGAAAGCTCTTTTGCAAAGGTTCTACGTCAAGTACATAGCATAAATAGTACAACAGAAGGATTGCCACCACTGCGTTCACACTTCATGGGAAGGAGTGTACACAGTAAAAACAACTCTGGGAACATTTAAACAAACAGTGCAATGGTAATGCAAACAGAGAGATATAATACAGAATATAAGTACAGAATAACATGTAACCAGCTACTGAAGCTACTGCCAAAAACCTTAAACAGAGTACAACTATGAGCTTACAGGGAAATACAGAGACCAGGACCTCAGCAGCCCATAGTACAGGCTTTGTCCTGGTAACAGGGATAGGGACTGAAAATAGCTGACTTGGGGGGTGGCTATAAGGGGGGAGTTAGCTAGTACCTCAAAGTGGCAGGATGGGGATACAAAGCAGTGGGTAGGGCCAGTGTGATGCTGGGGTGCATAGGGAGGAGTATTTCCAACAGGAGGAGGGAGGTGGGGTTGCCACTGTATCACTTGCAATTAGACCCCACCTAGAGTATTGTATTGTGTCCAGTTTTGGAGGCTGCAACTCAGAAAGGACATAGACAGGGTGGAGGCAGTCCAGAGGAGGGCAACTAAAATGGTGCTGGGGTTACACCAAAGCCCTACGAGGGGAGACTGAGGGATCTCAATATGTACACTCTGAAAGAGAAGAGAGTGAGAGAGGACATGATACAAACATGCAAGCACCTTGCAGAGGTAAACAGGGTACATGAGAGGAGATTCTTTCAAATGAGAAAGAGCACTACGACCAGGGGGCATGCAATGAAACTGGAGGGGGGATGTTTAACATGGATTTGAGGAAGTGCAATACTAGTTTACTGAAAGGGTGGTAAATGCCTGGAACAGACTGCTAGTGGAAGTGGTGGAGGCGATAACAGTGGAGGGCATCAAGCACACGTGGGATAGATATAGGGGAATATTAGTATATAAGCGGGAGGAGTGAGGTTTGCCAGACAGCAGTTAGTGTCTTCTGAGAAGGAGTAGGCAGGGAACATCTGGCAGACTGGGTGGGTCAAGCAGTCCTTTTCTACCAAGTTCTATGTCTTTGTGTTTCTATGTTTTCTTAGAATGTTCATTTCCGCTACTATACATGCCAGAAAAACAGAACACATTTTTGCAAATATCACACAAATGGTGCAAGTTAGGAAAACATTATTTAGCAATACTTCACCCTTAGACCAAACTCTATGAAACATGAACATTTCAGATTTCAAATTCCAATCATTTCTGAGATATGGATGAATAAATAAAAGGTTTTAATTTTGTGAACTACTGCATTTTTCAGTCTTCTGATCACCCCACTGAACTGAATGCAACAAAATTTACAGGATCCAGAGACCCTGGAACTAATACCGCACATGCCAATTCTTAAATGAATTGGTAAACTGATGGCTGTGCTACTAAGGTGCAAAAATTGGTGTTTAACATTAAAGGGCATACTCAGCCCAAATAGTGCATGTTTACTATTTATGAACATACAATAAAGCCAGTAGACTAAGGCCGTTAGGTCTATCGAGTCCGCTTGTATTGCAGGGTCTTTGGTGTCAGCTACTGATTCTGCCTCCCTCCCCTACCAGCCCCTCCCCACCATCTTCCCCCTTGACCCTTATTTCCCCTTAACAGTATTTCAGCCCTGCTTGAAGCTGCCAACCGTTTCCAGTGAAACCACCTCCTCAAGAAAACCATTCCAGTCCACCACCACCCTCTTCATGAAGAAGTGCCTCCTAGCCTTTCTCCTAACCCTCCACTTCCAACTTGAGTCTGTGTTTCAATTTGCACTGAGCTTGAAGAGGCCCTCCTTGTGCACCCTTCCTATTCCTTTCAAATCGTAAAGGTCTCCATTATGTCCCCTCTGTCTCTCGCCTCTCTTCTAGGGAGTACACGTTCCAAGACCTCTAATCTCTCCTTGTACGTCATACCCTGCTGGCATTTGAGCATCTTGCTAGCCCTCCTCTGAACCATTTCCAGCAGGTTTATGTCCTCTTTCATGTATGTGCACCAGTGCTGCATGCTATACTCCAGATGTGGCCTCACCAATGACCTGTACCAAGGCAGTATTACCTCTTCTTACCTACTGCTGATCCCCCTGGCAGTGCAGCCCAACTTTTATTTGCCTTAGCTGCCACTTTCCTACATTTTGTACAGTGCTTCAGGTCACTAGTGATCATCACCCCCAGGTCTTCTCCTCCTCGGATACAGCTACGCAGACCCCCCCAACCAGGCTGTACTCAGTCCTTGTGTTCTTTGCTCCAGTGTGCATAACCTTACACTTCTTTGTATTGAAGCCAAGTTGCCAAATTGCTGACCACCTAGCCAGCATTTTTAGATCTTCCCTCAGGTCTTGTACCCCTTCAGCTGTGTCCACCTTCCCGCAGAAGAAGAAGAAGAATCCGCATTTATATAGCGCTTTTCATACACAGTATCCCAAAGCGCTTTACAAGCAATGCTAGACTGGTAGTGAAGTGACTGAATGTGCAGAAGCAGAACTTGGTGTCATCCATGAATAGGCAGAGTTTGCCCCTTAATGCCATCCCCAGCGTCATTGATGAAGACACTGAAAAGCACCGGTCCAGGCTCTGAGCCCTGTGGGACACCACTGGTTATCTCCCTGCTGCTAGAGAGCTCACCTCCCACCACCACAAATAAAGTGTATTTGATGTTTTTACAGGCTACACCATATCTCATTTGAATCAACTTGCATATCTGACAGGTAGTTTAACCTGGTTTCCACTGATCTGATAAAGAGAGTATGACTCTTAAAAGCTAGTCTCAGAAACAGTTTTGTTTATCCAACAAAAGGTATCACTTGAAATATGTTTTTCTTATCTTTTTTTTTTGTTCCTGCAATTATCCTATACAATCCATTTTAAGGATCAACATAATTGGTTTCTTGAGTCAAAACTGGATACTTAACAACACTAAATCTAAAATATTTTTAAGTGTCAGTGCCTCAGCAGGTTGAACACTTGCCTCTGAGGCTGGAAGATCAGAAGGCTGGGGGTTCTATCCCCACTCCAGGCACTTGAGATAAATCCTAATACTGACACTGTAATGCAGCATGAGGGGGGTGCTGCACTCCTTAGGTGCCGTCTTTCAGATGAGATGTTAAACCGAAGTCCCACCTGCCTGTTCTGGTGGTAGTTCAGGTGAATGTTAAAGATTCCATGGCACTTCTCAAAAAGAGTAGGGGAATTTGTTTTTATTGAAAATCATGAAAACATACATCAAAACATTGAATGGGAGGGGGCGCTAATGAGCAGCTAAGGATCGGCAACGTCTTTTCAACATCTCCATCTCCACAGGACGTTTAAGTGTAAAAAGAGGGTTTAAAAGTTAAAATAAAGCAAATCGCTTGATAGTCTCAGGTGGAGGAAGGTACGATGGATGAATATCTCATTCCGGCTGTGGGGAAATCATCACGTAATGTGGCAAAATTAACAAAGAAAGCAGCGACTTCCAGTGTGACAGAGGGCCTAAATGTTATCACGCTTTCCCCACCAGAAATGGAGGTAATAGGAAGGATCTTAACAGCACAGGTCATGGCGGCCCTTTCCCCGAAATTGGATAATATCACTACTAAAATCTTGGAGCTCTCGGAACAGCTCACAGGACAGGCAGCAAAGATAGCTGAAACGGAGGTCCATATTTCCAGTCTGGAGAACTGAATGGAGCAACTGCCTGACACAGTGCAAGATCTCAGGAGGGAGCTGGGGGAGCTTCGGGAACAATTGGACTACCAAGAAAATCACCAATGGTGGAATAACCTCCATCTCTGTGGCCTCCCAGAGGGCAAGGAGGGGAACTCACCAGAGGAACTCTGTAGCACAGTGTTGCCATGGCTGTTAGGACTGGATCCAAAGGGTGGACAATTTAAAATTGAAAGGGCGTACAGGGCCTTGGTACCAAAACCTCTGGTGGGGGAACTGCCATGTCAGTTGATTTTCTGCCTGCATAACTTTGGGGACTGGCAGACCATCTGGTTTGCATTTAAAAAACAGAAGGAAGTGACTTACCAAGGGGCCCACTTTTTTTTTGCATCAGGACTTTTCACAGCTGCTGCAGCATTGGAGGAGAATGTTTAATCCGGTTTTGGACGCCCTAAGAGCCAACAAGGTGGACTTCCAATTCCTGTATCCAGCTACTGTGAAGGTCCAAAGAGAAGGAGTGACTTTCACGTTCCACGAAGTGGAGAGAATACAACAATTTCTGACAGAACTGGAGGGGAACCGACGGCATGGACCATCACCAGGGACTTCTGTGAGTTCAGATAAGTGAGAAACCCCAGGTCAAGTCAAACTATGCAAACAGGAACTTTAATTAGATTTTGTGGATCTGGGGGTGCCACACATAAGGGCATTCCTCATGTTGGGCAGAGGTGGATGCTGTGCGGGGGTGTTGGGAAGGTTTTATAATACGCTGCCTCCAAATTGAGTGAACAGAACACCACCGCACCTCCAGCTGGACCAATTCGGTGTATTGTTTGGGAGGGGGCTTTGTCACTTGAAGGCCCTGGGAGAGGGGAGTAGACTGCCTGTAAGGGGAGTGGGGTGATACATCCTGTTGGGGGTCATGCTTTCTGGAAGGGTTTGGGAGGTAAAATTGAACTATGCCTGCTTTTTAGATGCACATTTGGCCTGGTACTCACCCCCCAAAGTGAAGACAGGAACAGCATACCCTAAGCCCAGGGGGAGGGCATCACATGACTATCAGGGGAAGCAGATATCACTGGGCAAGAGACTCTGGAGAGGTTACACTGAGGCGGAAGGCCTGCACGCTCATTTGTGATCTCCAGTAAGGTGGGACTTACATGGTTGGCTGAGCAGCGTGGTCTAGCTGCTATTTCGACATCGCTCCTTTTTGTCTTGAACTTATTTAAAATATACACAGGGTGAATGTTTTTTTTTTTGTGTGTGTTTGTTTTTTGCCAGGAGAGACACACTAAGCTGAAAACTTCTTTACAGGTGTGACCTGGGAGCACAAGAAGTTAAGTGACTTGCTCAAGGTCACACAGTATGCAAGTGGGGGCTGTGGGATTCAAACCCAGGTCTTCAAATTTGCAGCTCAGAGCCTTAAACCCCTGCGCTATACTGCCTCCTTCGTCACATACAGCCTGTACAGCTGGATGGCGAACAACAGGGTTGGGGGGGATGTGAAATTGTTACTAACAGGATAATGGAGGGTTAAAAGAATAAAAGGGGGGAGGGTTCAAGAGGAAGGGCCTGGAGGGATGACAGAGCTCTAATGATGTTGTATGGGGGGAGGAATACAGAAAAGAGGCCAATAAAGAGGGGCTAATGTACAGGGCAGACCCAAACAAGGTTTAACTGGAAAGAGTGAAACTTTTGAGAGCCAATGATCAGTAAAAACAGTTTAAGCTGTGAAAGGTAGGGTGGATTGTATTCTGTCCTCCATGCCCATAATGGAGATATGGGACAAACTAGGATAATGCCGGGTAAGGAAGAATGTATACTGGGATGTAGTTTAAAGATGTACATGGACAATAACGTTCACAATTCTGTTAATGATTACTTTGATGTTTGGGTTGACTACCTGCCTGTTGCAGGGGACGTTGCTTCTGGGGGGGGGGGGGGTCGCAAATGTTTATGAAGGTAAAAGTAATACTGTACTGGTATCAAATTGAAGTGGTGTGTAAAGATGTAAGACTGTCATGGACAGGGTGGAGAGCCAGGGGAAATTATAGACATAGACATGGATAGCAAAATTGTGATTATATCCTGGAATATTCATGGATTTAATAATCCCATAAAATGTAAAAAAGTCCTTCAAGCCCTAAAGCACCACCAAGCCAGTGTAGCACTGCTGCAAGAGACCCTCTAATGTGGAGGAGCACAAGAAGTTGGTAGTGGGCTGGTATGGGACATGCATGTGGCATACAACTCACACAAGCAGGGGGTTGTTATACTTTCTCATAAAAACTTCCCAATAGTGGTAGAAAAAGTGGTGGTGGACCCGGATGGTGGCTGATATATATTTGTGCAAGGGAGGGTGGGACAGGACATGATAACATATGCCAGTATATATGCTCCCTCGGTGTTTGAAGCTGAATTCTATAAGAAAGTGCTGGATGTGATGATGCGTGAGCAATTCCCTAACCTGTGTCTGGGAGGGGACCTAAACTGTGTAATGGAGCCCAGCCTGCACCACTCGGGAGGGAACGGATAGACACGAGAGGGCAATCAGCCACTGGAAACAGGTGGTGGTGGATTGGATATGACGGATGTATGGATGGCGGCCAACCCTGGAGCTAAGGAATATACTTTCTACTCCAACCCACATGGGACATGGTACAGGCTGGTCTAATCTGTGTCATTAGATAAAGCTATGGAGGGTGCGGATGTCCACATGGGCCTATCCCATGTCAGACCATACTATGGTGGTGATGAGGAGATTCCCTGAAGAAGGGGCACACCCATGCCCAGGCTGGTGCTTCCCCACATATCTTCTGACATCAGAGAAATTTAGGAAATTTCTGAAATAGCACTGGGACCAATACAAGGAGGCAAATGAGGACACTGCTCTGATGAAAGGGGTATACTGGGAAGCAGGGAAGGCATATATGTGGGGAGTCATCATAGGATATGTGAATAAATATAAAAAACAGAGGAAGCTCAGAAGACAGATGCTAGAACACCAATTAAAAGATAGTGAAAGGAGAATGATTGATCAGCCTTCAGAACAGCTTAGGGGGGGAAAGGCTGGCACTTAGAGGAGCTCTTAATTTACTACTTACAGGGGATGTGAGTACATCCTTATTTTATGCCAAACAATGCCTGCACGAATGAGGAAATAAACCTGGGGCTATACTAGCATGACTGTCATGGGGTAGAAGAGGAATAACTGCAATAACTGGAGTGAGAGATGGAGGTGGGCTTTTGCATGCTCACAGTGAGAAGATACTGGGGCTTTTGCAGCTTTTACAAATAGCTATATAAAACAGAGTGCGGAATGCACACCCAGATGATACAGTTTTAGAAAGACTGAGAATCTCAGAACTCTCCGAGGAACAGAAGGAGAAGCCAGGAGAAAATATTACAGCAGGAGAGATAGGCAGGATCTAATGTCAATGAAAATGGGAAAGCAGGGGGTCCAGACAGATTTGTTATGGAATGCTATAAGGAACTAAGAAAGAAACTGGTGGGAGCCATTGCTGATATGTCGCACCTGGAAAAGAGCCCCAGCTCAGTGTGCCTTTCCTGGCCACCAAATTTTAAATGAATAAAATAAAAATAAATATGTTGGAGGAGGCAGGGGAGGAGGAGGATGGAGTACCAACAACTTGCCTGCAGGCAATGATTTGTATACTTCCTAAGCCTCGCAAGGATTTGGAGGAGTGTGGGTCATACCACCCCATATAACTACTGAATTGTGATGTTAAAATCTTTGCGAAGGTACTGGCCCAAACAGTAGAAGGGATCTTTACCCCAGCTGGTACATGCAGATCAAATCGGGTTCATGCAGGGCCACCAGTCTTATCATAACATGAGGAAACTCCTAAATGTCATTCAATGGGGTAGTCGACATCTGGGACAGGTGGTGGTGCTATCCATGGATGCCGAAAAAGCATTCAACCATATAGAGTGGCCCTACCTCTTTGAGGTTATAAAGAAATTTGGACTTGGGGACAGCTATATAAATATGGTCAAAATGCTTTACAAAAAAATGAAAGCCCAGGTATTGGTTAATTGGGGGGGACTCCGATATGTTTGACTTGCACGGGAGCACTTGGCAGGGGTGCCCTCTGTCCCCCCTGCTCTTTGCCCTAGCTATTGAACCACTGGCTATTTGCATTAGGGCTGATGCTAGGATTCAGGGGGTGTGGGGAGAATCAGGAGTGCACCACAAACTGACCCTATATGTAGATGACCTGCTGCTGTTCACCACACGTCGGGATACTACCATCCCAGCCCTATTGGAGGCAGTACAGGAGTTTCCAGAATTCTCTGGGTATAGGCTCAACCTATCCAAATCAGAAATGTTTAGGGCTGTGGGCAGGGACAGGAATACATGGGGATTTAAGATTGTTGAGAATGACTTCACTTACCTAGGGATTAAGGTGGGTAAGGATCTGGTGGGACTGTATGGAATTAATTATGGACCCTTGTTACAGACACTTAAAGAAGACATGGAGAGGTGGAGGACACTCCAGATCTCATGTCTGGGCCATATTAATCCCCTTAAAATGAATGTCTTGCCCAGACTCTTATATTTAATACAGATGCTCCCAATGGGCTTGACAAATAAGGATTACAAGGATATGGAGAAAGAGTTCGCAAGATTCAACTGGCAGAACACGAGACCCAGAATAAGTCTATTAAGGTTAAAGGCAAAACGGAGAAGGGGGGCCTTAACTTCCCAAACTTGAAAGAGTACACATTAGCTATGCAGAATAGATATATCCAGCACTGGATACACTGGGGGGAGATAGAGGCAGGATGGGTAGATTTAGAGTGAGTCCATTTGACAGTGTACCTTGATCTGGGAGGTAGAAGAGCTTACCACAGGCTGCAGAATAGAAACCCATTAGTGGAATGGACACCGGAGGCATGGGAACAGGCCAGGAAGAGAAGGAAAGTGGAGAGAGAAGTCACAGGGCTAGTACCAGTGGTAGGGAACCTAGCCTTTTTGCCAGGATTAGAGGGAGGTTGGAGGGTTGAGCTATGGGAACAGGGAGGGGTGCGCTGCCTCCGGGATCTACTGGGGGGAGGATGGGTGAGAACCTTTGAGGAATTAAAGGAGAAGAATGGCATTCCGGCTATGCATAGATACAAATACTTCCAGATCAGGGCCTTTAATATAGCTAGAACTGGACAGGACGGCCAGGTCAACAGGTTGGAGTCACTGGAGGAACTGATATGGACTGTGCAGTCTAACTCCAAGGGCCTCATTGCTCAAGCAATATGGCAGGACAGAGGCCTACTACCAGAAAGGCCCCTGAAGGTTAAGGGACTGTGGGAAAGGTACTTGGGGATGCAAATTATGGAGGAGAATTGGGCCCTGGTCCTCCAAACCCATATGGGATTGCTGATGTGCAATAGATTTAAGAGTGCCAATTTAAATTCCTGCACAGGTTGTACTGCACCCCAGTGGTGAGCAACAAGTTCCACCCAGCAGTCTCGCCAGTGTGCAGGAGATGTAATTCTGCAAGGGGTACATATATACACTAATTTTGGGAGTGTGGGGAGCTGCAACCCTTTTGGATGGAGATAGCACAGGAGATATCAAGAGCTATGCAAATATTGGTGGCGGACACTGCGATCTCCCTCCTGTTTGGGATGGAGGCACTGGGGGAAGAGGAATGGGAAATGTACCCCAGAACAGTAAGGGTTCTCTTGACAATAGCGAGACAATGTATACAGAATACATGAGTATCTTATGTCAGCCCAACCATGGGATAGTGGAAAACCATGGTGATTAATAATTTGGCGCTGGAGAGGCTGACATACCAAAGGTATGGGAAGGAAGAGCTATGGGGGACATACATCAACTCATTGCCTGTAGGGGAAACAATGGCTCTGAGACAAGGAATAACTTGAATTCCCTGGGGTTGCTGTCTCCCTTAGGAACATAAGAAAAGAAGACTGACACCATGGATATGCAGAGACAGGTAGGAGGGATACCTTTGAGCTGAGAAAGGACCTGAGGTGTGGACAGAGTCTTTGAAGTAGTTCACAGGCAAGTGATAACAAAATTCTGAAGTGATTGGAAGTTATCTGCATAGACATCTAAGAAGTATATAATGAACACACTTGGACCATGAGGGGAGGACACCCTGAGGGTGGAATGTGGCCTATGTCTCTGATGGTCTGTGTCATAAGGGAGTAGAATAAAGTCAGAGGGACTCCATCTGGAAATTATCTCACACAATAAACAACATGTTAGCAAGATATAATTGTCTATAGGATACTAGACAGGTACAAGAATATCGATATTAGGGTTGTAAATAGTTTGTGGGAATTTTAGTATAAAAAGGGTTGCTTTATAATCAGAAATAGTGCAGACAATGTTTGACCAGGTTTCAACATGTAATAGCATGAATCGTTAGGGCGGTCTCCTTAAAAGTTGTGAAAGGAACTGCCTATTGTCTAAGTACGAATTGAGACATAATATTTACCTGAAAGGAAAATATTGAAACACAAATACATGAATAAACTAAAAATAACATATTTCTGTATTCCAAGAAATTTCAGTCATGTAACAAGTACATCAGAATTTATAATCCAGGGCAGATTCCTCCACATTCTTGTTATAAATTGTGTAGTTTTATTATTTTTTTCAGCAAAATAAATGAACTACAATTCTTTTGTAATTTCTGCCAATAATTCTACATGAGAGATCTGCTTTTGCTGCAGTGTAAAAAGACAACAAGCATTCCAACTGTACCACTTTAGTACAGCAAATATAATATTCAATGCACTCTTTTCCCATCTACCCCACTTAGTACAGTACCTTCCATAAATTAAGATTTGAGAAGAGACTTGAGAAAAAATAGGAAATCCCCACTGTAGTGCAACATAATCCCAAAATCCTACTATAAAACTACAGGTAAAAAACAAATGCTTAATTGTCTCTAATTCTACTATACAATTTGGACTTGAACATATTCATTCCTCCGTGTTTTTATGTTCTTAATTTACGTTTATGCACTCATGGCAGCATAACCATTGAACATCTAGAAATTTCTTTGGTACCCTTTTGTTTGTAACTAAGGTTTGTAAGGCTGGCAAACATTCCCTCAGACAATTTGGAAAAGTTTCTAGTTCAGTAAAAAAGAAATTTAGAACCTGTTGATAAATTAGTTTTTTTGTTTTAGTAATGAGTAGGGATGTAAGTTTGTCATGACAGTCATAAACATCATGGATTCCATGATGTTTGGACTTTGTTCAGGACTTCCATGACTTTCACTATTGTCAACAAAACGTAGCAATGATGATAGTGCCACGACGTTTGCTAATGTTTATTAATGATTTCATGAACAACCGATGGGTCATTAAAACCTCATCCATGACAAACTTACATCCCTAGAATGAGGTCCGAGGCAGTGATGTGCCATTGTTTTAATTTTACAAAGGTTTCTTGTATTGTGGGGCATAAGTTACAATTTTGAAGGATTTTTGTGTACCTGCAACCCAACCCGGAAACCATGATGCTGTAGCATGTTGCAATAAACTCGACAAAGTTATCTTCTTCTCTGTACATAAAGGTTTGACATTGATATATAGAAATTGGCAAAAGAAAAACAGGATAGGGATAACCATGTTTAATCCACCTTTTTGTACAGGTAGATATAGTATATTTCTCTTAATTGGGTAAGCCTACTCTTCCAAATGGCTTGAAAGAAAATACTAAGAATGGTAGTTTCCCTGTCTTTAGGAGGGAGGGTAGATGGAACTGATGAACAGAAAAATAGGCAAAATATATGTTTTTCCTTGCTAAACCCGTTTGAGTTTACTAATACCCCATTTGTTCCATCTTAAAACCATTTCCTTCCATGTTGTATTTTCTGTCCCATTTCAAAGTTCCATCCGATCTGACCCATATTCTATTCCAATAATTTTGATTGGCTCTTTAGTCATAGAAATTCCTGTGACCCATATAACAAATGTATAGTCTTTCTTTAACTCTCTACCTATACTTTCATAACATTCAAAACTACTCCGAGGCCATACCGTGAAGACTACAGAACTGTATCAGCTGTCTCTACAGCTTGTGCATCAGTTAACAACAAACACAGATCATCAGCATTGGTGATAGCGGTAAATAGAAGCCTTTGTTGTGGCATTTTATAAGAGTAAAAAAGTGCATCATTTAAAAATCTTAGTAACCTATCTATGCTAAATACATAAAGCAATGGGCTAAGGGGGCACCCCTGCCTCACCCCTCTATGTACAGGAACCATTGATCCCAAAGTACAATCGATTAATGGAGTGATTATTGCATTTCTATATAAGCTTTTTAACCAAGCAACAAAAATGGCAGATATCCCATAGCAAATTAGTGTATGCCATAGGAAATTATGGCATACCGAATCAAAAGCTTTTGTTTTGGTCCAAGGACAAAATATAGCCTTTTAAGTCTACTAAGTTGTCTGTTTCTATTAGCTCTCTTAATAACAGCAAATGATCTACCATAGATCTTCCGCGGATGGTGCATGTCTGAGCCTGAGATACCAAAGAAGTGGCTGTAAGTGATAACCTGGCATTTAATATCTTCATAAGGGTTTTAAAGTCTGTATTTAGAAGGCTAATAGGCTTCCAGTTATTTAGGCATTTTTTTTGTCCACTTTTTATTTTAAAAAGTTACTAATCCTGCTGACATTTCAAGTGAGATGCTATCTGTAACAAGAATATAAATAAATATTGCTGCTAGTTCTTTACAAATTTCAGGGCCTGTGAATTTGTATAGCTCAGTCGTAAGCCCGTCTTTACCCAGAGCTTTCTCGGTGCAAAGAGAAGACACTGAATGCTCTACTTCCGGGGGGATAATAGGCCTTATAAGCATATTATGTATACAAGTACTCATGGAATTGGTCAACAATAGCCCACTTCAAAGCTAGGAACTCTAACTTATATACAGGATAGTTTTTTTCGGATGGGGTCAGACTTCTACTGGCAAAGACCATTGGTCTCAGGCCATTCTCATGCTCTTGGTACAACACAGCCCCCAACCCTTGCAAGCTAGCATCAGTGTGCAGGACATAAGGTTTTGTTGGATCGGCATAGGCCAACACTGGAGCGTGGGTAAGTTGATATTTGATCTCATGAAAAGCAATCTTACAATCAGGAGTCCAACGGGCCCCAAATACTTCACTTGGATGAAAATACAGTCTTTCAGTCTTGAGGGATGCTGACTTTTTGTATTTTTTGTGGGTTAGGGGATACTCTTCAGCAAGGTTAGGTAAAGGGTGGATCACTCTTGAATAGTCCTTGATGAAATGCCGATAATAACCACAGAATCCCAGGAATCTTTGCAGTTCTTTTAGATTTTTGGGCTGTGGCCAGGTGGTCAAGGCCTCGACTTTACTTGTGTCAGTCTCTATTCCCTCAGTGGATACTATGTGTCCCACATACTTTACTGATGTTTGAAAGAATTGACACTTATCAAAGGACAGTTTAAGGCCAAAGTCTTCCAGCCGGTCCAACACCTTGAGTAATCTGCTCTCATGTTCCTCCAGTGAGCTGCCAAACACAAGAACATCATCTAGGCATACCAGGCACTCTAGTAAGTTCATGTCCCCACTGCGCTCCATCAATCATTGAAAAGTGGCTGGGGTACCTGAAACTCTTGAGGCATCCTCATGAATTCATAGAAGCCAAGCAGACAGATAAAGGCTGTCTTCTTAAGGTCCTCTGGGGTCATCGGCATCTGGTAGTATCCACACTGCAGAGATCCAGCATAGAGAACCACTTGCTCCCATTTAGGCAGTCCAAAGCATCCTGAATGCAGAGCATTGTATACTGATCAGGGATAGTCCGCTGGTTCAAAGTGCAATAATCCACACACATCCTTACTGTCCCATTCTTTTTTCTCACTACCACAATGGGGGAAGCATAGGGGCTTCTGGATTCTTGTATTACACCAGCAGCTAGCATCTCTTGCAGATGCCATCTCACATCATCTATATCAGCAGGTGCCAGGCGTCGAGACCTCACATGAAATGGCCTTTCATCATGCAGCCAGATATGGTGCTCAGCTACTTGCACACATCCTACATCCCATTCCTTTAAAGAAAACACCTGGTCTCTCTGGGCAAGCTTCTCACTGATCCTCACTTTCCATTCAGCTGGCAATGGGGAGTCACCAAAATCAAACAAGTCAGGCGTTACTATGTCATTCTTCCCTGAACTCTTGCTACTGGGTAGCACTGCAGTGTCTGCACAATGCACATTAGCCAGGGTGCAACCTCTATTTACTCGAATCTCTCTGTCAGACACATTATGAACTTGAACCATTACCCACAATTTTCCATCGCCTGGTGCATCCAACATTAATATTTTATTCTTGACATCCTTTCTGATACAGACCTCTCCCTATAAGGTACACTGGGCATTTGGTGCCAGGATCAGAGACTCAGGATCCTTTTTCCAGACAACTCCAACCAGTTCCTCTGGTTCCACTTTGTCAGCATCTCTGTGCCTCATAGGCCTTCATAGGCGCCTTGATCAAGGCCGGAATTCTTAAAGTTCTACTAGTCCTTGACCCTGTTTGTCATAACACAACTCTGCCAGCCATCCAAACATAAGTGCATTAGTCCCAATTAGTAAAGGAACCCCATTATACAGTCCAGTAGGGGGACACACTAAGGCCAGGGTCTCTACTTGCTCTGCCACCCCAGCCACGGAGGTGGGAAAAGACAGCTAAATTCGGATATATCCCGAGTAGGGGTAGGCCTTCTCACTTAACCCCCAGACATGCAGCCCCTCTAACGGTTGTAAGGGTACATCAGACAAATGCTTCTGATACCAGTCTTGGAACATAATTGTCACTTGGGAGCCACTGTCTAATACAGCTCTTGTAGACACTCCATTCAGCTTTACAGTGGTCTCCATGGAGGGACCCACTATTCTGGACCAGTCTGGAGAGGCGGTAGTGGGGACCTGGACAAATGACCTTGCTGCAAAGGGACGTGAGTGAACATTTTTGGACCTTCACTGTGGTCATTTCGTGCACCTCTTAACCACTGTTTTGTGCTCCAAAGCTCTCCTTGTAGCCGGCTCACCACTCTCTCCAAGTCTTTCTGAGACCAGCATTCCCTCTTCATGTGCCCATCCTTCCCACAATTATGGCAAAATATGTCAACTGAAGTTTGGGATGACTGAAGCATCACATTGGGGGCTGTGGCATTGGTACTGTCAAAGGAAAACCTTGGTGCCACCTCAGCCGGTGGTGGGGTGGACATTTGGAGACATCTCTTCAGTTCCCTCACTTCCATGGCCAAGGCATCAAGTTTCAAACTGTCGTCAACATGAGGTGCCTGGGTGGGCACCCCACACCCATAGCAGAAGCAGTCAGGCAAGTGTCAGTGCCTGCATCGGAGCGGCCTTCATGATGAGACTGTCTGTTGCTTTCCTAATCTCCCTCAGCAGTTCACCCCATGCACACCCTTTTCCTTCTCAGAACACTCTTTAACTGCCAACCCTTGCCCTGAACTTCACTTGACGGTCACCCTCAGTCATTCGTGTCGAGCAGCAGCTATTGGTGCAAGTCCCTTCCAGGGTCACCTTTTCTCAGCTCCTCAAATTTCTCTCATTAGCTCGTCAAAGGAGGGTGGGGATTCCAGTCGATTGGCCAGGCATAACTGAAGCAACAGCAGTTCTGAGAAGGGGGCAGACTTAAGGATCCTGTCCAGCCTGGTTCGGTCCAATTCAATCGCTGGCAAACTACCCTTTCTGAGGCATTCTTGCAACAATTTTTCCAGCCAAGATACATACACAGACTACAACTCCCCTTGATACTGTTGTGCATTTCTTACTCGCCACCACTGGTCCTCATCGGAATCTGGGCTCCCATACACAAGGCCTCAAGATAGTCCTGTGCAGCAGTCGCTTCAGGGTTACTGGCCCATTTGGCACAGATGGTAGCCAGGGCAGGACCTCGAGGCTCTCCTTATCCTCTTTCTTTTCTGCTTCTGAGCATTGCCATTCTAGCACTTGAGGGGCAACATAGTCTATCCATGTCTCCCAGTCATCCTCCCCTTGTGGGGTGGGGAGGGTGCCGGAGAAAATATTCAACCTGCGGTAAGAGTCATGACTATTGGCAGGTACAGACATAGGGGCTTGCACTGGCACAGAAGGAGGGGCAATAACGGGTGCTGGAGGAGGAGAGGGTGTTGGTGGAGGAACGTTCTCAGGTGGCAATAATAGTTTCTTTAAATCCTCCACAGTTTTCCCTTCCTCCAGCAACAACTTAGCAAATTTCTCCTCAAAAGTTTCAGACAGTGGGGGGGCTCGTTCTCCCCAGGGTCTTTACTGTCTTTACTTATTACTTTCCAGGCAGTGAGGGCTTCTTCTGGGGTAATGGTCTGTGGCACTTTAGAACTGTCTATAGGGTCCTTACACTCTATTAGAGACATGAAAGTTTGGGCGAGCAGATCAGCCAGCCGCTCCACCACTACAGGGTTTTGTAACATTCGACCTTGGAAAGTATTCCCTCTACACTGTCCGTACTGGTACCCAGCGGGATATCCAAGACAAGTACAGCATTCTGGGGGTCGATCTCCTGCCCAGTACACCACTTCACCAACTGGTGTACAGCATTCTGTTGGGGTACCCATTTATTTTTAACAGTAATTCATAAATGGGCCACTAGAGGACACACAATCCCAGCAGTGAGCCTCCAAGATGTAACCCCAGGTGGCTTATCCAAGGCTACTACCCTGCCTGACTGACTACAGACAGGTTGAGGGCCTAGGTCCAATGCGAGTGCTCCACCCAGAGGTCAGGTTTGCAGTAGTTAAACTAACTTGGTCACAGCCCTCTGGGACACTGTAACCCCCCTTCTTCCCACTAGTGGCCCACACAATGCATCAGGAATATTTTCACAGTGTACACTTACCCCTAGGACTGGCTCTGTCGACTGGACGCTGGGGATCCCTGTAAACAAGATGATACACTGCAAAATCCACAGTACAATCGTTAACATAAGCGAATACCTCAGACAGTGTAACTTTGCTGAAACAAACAGATCTGATTTATTTAAGGAGCTGTAACAAGGAAGGGAAATCAAGTTAATTAAGTTAAACACATTAATAATCAAAGTACTGTGCTCATATTCAGAGTCCCAAATTGTCACTTTCACTGGGTACCCAGGATGGGGGGGGGGCTAGCCAGGATCAGTGCAGCTGGTTGGGGCCCTATGATGGAAAAAACACTGGCACAATACCCAAATTGTAATCCTGAGCTGGTTGGCTCAGTTTGTAAAGAAATGAAAAAAACAACAATTAGATGATACACTTGCAATTCGATAAACAGATGGCAGGGAGCTACCCTGCTTTGTACTCACAAACTCAAGGCTGGGAACTGGATGGAAGGCAGATTGTCCTGGATTGCCAGGAGGCGCAGACCATGTGGATAAGGTCCTTGTGACTGGGCCCCACTGAAGTTTAGAGCAAATGGATGTAGTCTGGATTAAGCTGGGGTTTGCTTCCAGCTTCATGCACTCAATTCACTGTACAGGGGATTTGAAATGAGATTCCCCACAAGCACTACACACATTTATATGTAAAAGGAAAGTACTATACCAGGCAGGCTGCTTCTGTATCCTGATCGCAATTACTGCACAATACCCGGGAGAACACACAGCAAATTCAGTTCCTAACAGACCGAGCACGATTCAGCAATTTCTCCAGTCTTCTACAGGGTGAGCCTGGTTTCTACTCTTCAGATCACCTTGATTCTCTTCACAGGTCGGATTCAGTCCGAACAGGCGCTTGCACAAGCTGCAGACCGAAACTTAGGGCCTTACATGCGATTCCCATGCTAAAACTACACACCGAAGAAGCACACAGTTCCTTGTCTCTTCACTGCCCCAACTCATCTGATCTTTCCAGTACACAGAGCCGGGCATTTTCTTTGAGTTCCTCCCAGTTCAGTTGGCTGGTTTGGCTGTCACTCACAGTAAACTCCCCCTGTTGGTGGAAAAAAGGCACCGAAGTCCAAACTACAATTCCCAGAAGCATTGGCCATACAGTACATCCTGTAGATGGCTGGCTCCACAATGAGAGTCCAAGTTCTGACTTGCCAGCAGCAGGCTCCATTTCAAAAGTCCATCCACACTGATTGGTCCAATTCAGCAGTTCAAAACTAGAATGGGGACTAGGCAAACACAGTTCTGACTGCAAAGAAAAGCAGGTTAGACAAACTGTATTTTCGTTATTACTCTAAATGATGTCTGGCAAACAGTTACATCTTTGAAAAGTGCTCACTCTACCTACTTAGCGACAGCAAAGCGGAGCGATTTGGCAGCAGCTCTAGTGAGACTCAAGCAGGGAAACACACAGTCCCCCCATAGAAACTAATTATATCTGCAAGCAGACAGCTCTTAAAGAGACAGTACTAGAGGCTCTAAAAGCACTCACAGATAAACGGCTTAAACGCCAAACACCATTCAGGCTTGGAGCATTCAAGCAAGCTCCTGGAAGACTTTTTGGGAACCCCCATTTGCAGGGGGGTTACATTTGTAAAAGTTAATGTCAGATTATGTGTAAGTGACAGTTCTTGTGGGACCGCAAGAGCATCTGTATCTCTGTTTTGTGATACCCCTTCTGAATCCTTGCTTAATGATACAGGGGCGGTAGCCTTGTTTATACTTTAGGTAGAAGGGTTGTGCAGGCTTACCCCAGGAACCCAAATGGATGCAAATCCTGAGATCCATTGTCCAGATGCTGGGGAACAGGCACATCCCGCAGCTTTCAGAGAACTGTCTACTGACCAGGGTTCATTCTCAATGTCCACTTGATCTGCACAAGACGCTTTAGTTGGTACCTCTTGTTTCTTCACTCACTCATTTTTTTCCTTTTATGTCAAGAAGGAGAAGACTCTGGCCCTACCCTGACTTCCCGAATTAGTTTGAAAAATGATTTTCAGGCTTACCGGTGCCACGTCAGCCTCTGCACTCATTTGTTTCTCCGTTGCCATCACTAGGCAACTCCCACCAGCTGCAACCTGGATATCTAGATGCTCGTCTTCCACTGCTACAACCTGCGCAATGTCTAGCGCTGCACATAGCTCTTTTTTCATTTTCAAAAATTGGTCTTCCTCTGATTTTAACATAGCTGCAGTGGTTTCTGCTGTTTGCACCTTAAATCCATTTACTGATTCTGAATATGGCAATATGTCCTGAGTCTGCTGGATAGCCTCTTCCTCAGTAGATTTTAAGACTTGTTCTGGGAGTCCTGTGGCATCAAAGAACTCCTCAGTCTCCGTGGACCCACAGCTGAAGGGAGACCAACTCCTCAGCCATGCTTATGTCCTGCTCCATCACAGTTTACACAGAGACTGAACCAGCCATGCTTCAATGGCCAGAGAGCCTCCTACAGACAAGTAGGGAATTTCCCGTGTCCTGGCCAGATTTCCGTTCACTAATAAAACCACCAACAGCTTAAAATCTGATTCAATGTCAGTTGGCATCAATCTGTATCCCCACCCCCGGACGAGGCTAAAATAGGCAAAACACTGTATAGTCCTCCTTCCCAGTCAACAAAACTAACTAAATAAAATAATGTTTGATTTTTAAATCTGCAAAATCACAAGCATCAGAATTGAAAATGAAAACATTAAATAGGTACAAATACGTTTTCCAAGTACTTGGGACTAACAACTGACACCAATTTACATTTTGAAGATCATGTAATTAAGAGTACATTTGCTAAACTGGGTGCCCTATACAGGAATGTTTTGTTTTTTTGTTTTTACCAGTCAAGACACACTAAGCTGAAAGCTTGTTTACAGGTGTGATCTGCGAGCACAAGGAAGTTAAGTGACTTGCTCAGGGTCACACAGTATGCAAGTGGGGGCTGTGGGATTCAAACTCAGAGTCTCCAGGTTATCAGCTCAGAGCCTTAAACCACTGTGCTATACTGCCTACTCTGGAGCAAAGAACCCAAGAATAGTGTCTGTCTGAATCAACAAGTATGGAGAAAAATAAGGAAACAGCAGCTGTTACTTGCAATAGCGTGACATTGTCAGTTAGCATAGTTTGAAAACACTGTCAATTAGGATTGATAAACCATATAATAAGTGGTGTAGGTTTGTTTTTAATTGTAATATAGATGTACACTAATGAGACATAATTAACGGGTCTCCCCTTTTGCCATAGAGAAACCGTGGCGTAATTTTCCTTTATAAAGGAGTGTTTATAACAGCAAACACATGCATGATTCTCCTCTCTCTACACATGCGTCCGCTGCAGCATCTCCCATCCTGGCTTGCCACTTCCTTCTTGCCCGCAACCCATCCACCAAAGAAACATGACGGTGAGTAAAGTTATACATAAAAAAAGAACTACTGTTTTTATAGATGGAGGATAGCAAAATATTTAAAAGAAAAAAGTGAAACCACTGAAAACAAAAATCTGCCAACTGGACGAAAAGTAAACTGGAGCATGGCCACACCAAAACTGCTGCTATTTTATATAATTGCTGTGGCCAAAAAGGGGAGTCCCAGTAATTATATAAAATAAAATATGGGGTAGTGTGTGTAAACTTGAACTTTACACACACCCTCGGGGTTAGATGCTTTGCACAAAGCTCTGGGAGTTTATGTAGCACCTAACCCCTTGGGTGTCTGTAAATTCTCATTAAACACACCACCCCATACTTTATTCTATATTTATATATAGCTGGCCCGCAGGTACAGCGGCAGCACTGACGATCCGTGTTTGAAAGCAAGTACAGGACGTCAGAGGGTCAGCTGGTGGGAGGTAGGATGAGCGTTCCATGGACTGCTCTCCTCCTCTGGTGTGGAGGGTTGTGGTTTCCCGGCATGCCAGCGACACCCAGTGGAGACTGGATGTGTAACAGCCAGGACCACCAAGCAGTGAACAGAGGCATTGGTGGATGTCTGTGGGTCGGGTGCGAAAGTGTGCTCAACCTGCACTGATGTCATTGCATGACCATACCTCCTGGGGGAACCAAGGAGAAAACCCCTGGGCATGGAGCACCGTGAAGCCTCTGGACTGCCTCCCAAATGACACCCCAGGCATAAGCCTCGGCTGAGGCCTCTGGTGGATTTCAGTTTCTCTCCTTGGGGAGCCCTGCCATAGGGGACAATCTACAGGCCACCCAGTCTGGGCGGCCTGGGGGGATGCCAGGAGGTCAGGTTCAGGTGCTGATGAGGCAGTACATTCCCCTCCCAAAGACCGGGCAATAAAGAAAGTTAAAAAAAGATGTGATTTATATAATAAACTTGGCATATTATCCCCTAACAGTCATTGAAAATGCACTGGCTAATGATGTTATGGAATGTGTAAATGATTAGGTGCCAGAGTATTTCACTAATATGTTAAAAATAGTTTATTCTCAACACCATCTACATCCGCAGGATGTGATTTAATTGGAAGTCCCCAAATGTAAGGAATCTACAGAGAAAATCTTTTGGTCATAGTGCACTGTCAAACTGGAATACATTGCACAAAAATATAAAATCAGTTACTAAATTATGTATGTTTAAGAAGGAGCTTTGTGACCTGTCAGCCACATTATGTAATTGTTACTAGATAGCTTTCCTCTACCCAAGATGAATATTTATGCTGTATTTGCACTTGTTGCACCGATGTTATAATTTTACCCAGGAATTTTATCAGTGTACTGTATCATGCTACCTCTGCCCTAGGACCATTTACATACAAGGCTTTGGCTTTTAAAAGCACTCCTGGGCACAACAATTTTAATTCTAATTCTTTGTAAAAAAAACTGTTAATGCAACAGTTAGTGTTCAACTTAATGCCACAAAAGTATGAAAATGTGGCATTAGGGTTTCCAACCCTAACTCCCCACCTCACCCCACCCCAAGCAGCAAAAGAAAAAGCATTATGGTTTTGGATCTGCAGAGACTTGAAGGATCAGTGGTGGGGTCTTCCATGGGGTTGTCAACCCTAATGGTCACCCCTCCCTCCCCCCGTCCAAAGCCTCCTGTCTGAAGCACATGGTACGGCTCCAAGGCACTGCCTCATAGTGATATGCTCTTCAAAGGTAGAGAAACATATCTCACCACATGCTGCCAACACAATCTGTTGTAGCTTTCTTCATGCAGGGCCCTGAGTGAGGAAAGGAGATCACATCTCACCTTGTTTGCTCAGTGAACGGGGTGGACATTAGGGCTGACAACCCCAAGGAAGGCCCCACCACTGATTCACCAAGACTCCAGAGACCCAGAATCCTAATGTTTTTTTCCTTTTGCTGCCTGGAGTATGGGGTGAGGAGTTAGGGTTGTAAACACAGGTTCCGGGTGGTGAGGGCGCCGGTGTTAGAGTGCCGCAAACACAGCGCCAGTGAGAGTCGGAATGCAGCAGATGCGCCCCGATAAGCAGAGCACCAGGAGAAAATGGCAACCCACGGCCAATCCAGCCACACCTTGTACGAAGGCATGGCACCAGGAAGTGGATGCACTGGCAATGAGGGCACACGCATGGCATCGGGCATAACCATGGTGACCGTCAGCAATGCACCAATGGGAACAGAGCAGCCCCAGGACATGGCAGCAGATAGGTGACATCCAGGAGGGCATGAGCAGTGGCAGCCGCAATGGCAGTGCCCTGAGGCACAAACAGCACAATGTCTGGACTGCGACAGGAAACATGAATGACATGAAAGAGTGCACAGGTGGGCACAGCATGCAGCAACACAGCAGATGGTGGCAGGAGCACAAGAAGCGGCAGATGGCAGGCAAGGTGTGCACAGCCAGAAGGGGACGTTGTGCAGACCAATGATGGAAAAGTTGACAGTACCGGTTTCCACGTAGGCATGGCAATGCAGGCCACCTATCAGTGGAGCCACCTGGTGTCGTCGGGCTGCACTGTAACTACAGCAACCAATAACAGGCCAGTGTGCAGGGTGTCAATGAGGCAATTGCTGGAGTGCCTAGGAATGCGCGCGGCCATGGCAATACTGACACACCCGGCAGAGCAGCGGAGCCGCTGAAGGACTGGAGGGAGAGAGAAGGTAGGGCAGCCACACGTACTGATCAGGTAGCAAAGCAAGAAGGGCACAGCAGTGTAGGCATGGGCCGTGTTTGGATGTTGGTGCACACACTCATAGCACAGTGGTGACAGTGGTGAGTGCTGCCATGAAACATGCACACACAGGCACACTGGGTAGATAAACACACAGAGGGGAGCACAACGACTGGAACATGGGAAGGCAAGGTGCATGGAACAAGGGGGTCCACAGGAGGCAGGTTGTCAGGGTGTCCAGGTGCACTGCATAACAGGCGGCCAATGGTGTGCACCCAGCAGAGCAGAAGAGCAGAGGTATAGCACAGCTGCCACAGGCAAATTAGCTGAACAAGCCATGCTGTTGGAGTTCATGGACAGTCCAAGAGGCAACAGACTGCTGCCACAAGGGGATACCTCTACAGGAAAGGAGCAGACATGGGGTGAGAAGACATATTGGAAATGTCTGGAGTACCGGGGTGGACACTGCAAGGTGCGAGCCCCCAGCACCCAGGATGAGATTATAACAGACATTGGGACCCACAACCATGTCCCCGACTGTGCAGACATCACAGTGCGGACAGTCAGGGCTGACATCAAGCGGAGGGCACAGCAAACACCTGAAACCCCAACGTGTGATGGCTGCATGCTGCAGTGCCATGCCAGAATCCATTGGAGGCCACCTACCACGTCTGGAGAACCTGCGGAGATCTGTGAGGTGCACCAGGAGGTCCACAAGCACCACAACACCCCCACCAGTGTCACTAATGGAACTGGTGGTGCCCTAGCCATACATGCTCATACAGAGGGGTGAGTAGTTCCTACTGTGGGACTCAGGGCCAGGCCCAGACAGGTACCTCATATGCAGTACTGCAAAGAGCCTGCAGTACATGGAGTGCTGTGACCACTGGTATGCAGATGGAACATTTAAATGCTGCCCACCCCTCTTCCTTCAGTTGTACACTATCCACGGTATCGAATACAGCAACATCATACCCACAGTGTATGTCCTGATGGCACAGCGCACCAAGGCCACCTACACAGCCATCGTCTGACAGCGGCTGGAGCTGCAACCTGGCCTGGCACCTCACACCATCATGGTGGATTATGAACTGGCTGCCTACAAGGCATTCAACACTGTCATCCCCAGAACCACCCTGCGGGGCTGCTTCTTCCACCTGTGCCAGGCGGTGTGGTGGAAGATGCAGCATGTGCCAGACGTCCAGCATGCATACACCAGTGACCCTGACTTCGCCATGTACATCTGGCTCCTTCCAGTTCAGCATATGTGCCGCCCAGCAAGGTCGAGGCAATGTTCGAGGAGCTGCAGACCTGGGAGTTTTATATGGAGTGGGAGGAAATGCTTGCACCCCTCATGGACTACTTCGAGGAGAGTTGGCTGGGGCAGACCATCCACAGTGGCCACAGGCATAAGCTGACATTCCCAGCTGAGGTCTGGAACTGCTATGACACCACATGGTTTGGACTGCCACGAACCATCAATGCAGTCAAACGGCGGCATCGGGGCTCCAGCTCCTTGCTGGGCTGGAACATACCAGCGGCAGCATCTGGACATTCATCAACTGCCTACGTTCCGAACAGCAACTGAATGACATCAAGGTGCAGAAATTCATGGCCAGGAACCTGCTGCACCATCCCTCTGCGGGTTCAGGGGCAGGAGCCAGCAGATGATGGAGCCTGTTAAGCAGTATCGAGGACCCAGCATCCAAGACTACCTGAAGGGTATCGCCATGCACTTTCAGCTGCAGGTCTAGTCCACATGACCGTGCATCTGGCAATGCTGGCATGTCCCACATATGGGCCCCTACCCCCTGGTGATGTGTGCAGTTTAACACATCCCCCCAATCAGTAAAGTGCATGAATTGCAGTACCGTCTCACGCCTGTTTCTTCCATGTGCCTGTGCAGTGTCAGTGGGCCTGACCTGTGCTGGGTCACACGCAGCTGCTGGCGGCCAGTATCCCTGCACCACTGTGTGCATGGCACCCAATGTCATGGCCATCTTATGCCCACTGCCACGGTGTTCACTGGGTGTGAGAGCCTGTGCTGTGTGTCATGTCAGCCCTACAGTGCCTTGGCAGTGTGGTGCTGCACCTCCCTGTTGGGTGTTGTGCCGTCCATGCCTCCACAACCATGGTGGCCCACCTGGGCCGAGTGGGTTCACTGGTGTTGCACACCTCTGCCCAGTGGCACTGTGCATGTGGGCTGGTGTGTATGCAATTTTGCCATTGCCATGGTGCCCTGTTGCCATTCACATGGTCCACATGGGGCCACTAACCCTGGAACACTGTTGGGATGGTGCCCTGTGGCATTCCTTGGTGGGTTTCTGGTGTGTCGGCTGTTGCTGTGCCTTGTGCCACTTGGTCAGGTTGCGCCCTGCTGCCCTGCTTGCTTTGTGGTGCGACTTCATCCTTCCGGTGTCCTCTACCTGGCACCCTGATTGCAGGTGTTCTAACACCAGTGCCCTCACCACCCGGAACCGTAAACACTAACACCACATTTCACTACTTTTGTGACATTAAGTTGAATCCTAACTGGTGCATTAATGTAGTTTTTTTCAAAGAATTTTCTCTCTTTATGAGATAGTGGAATTGTATCCTCATTCATGCAGGTCCCACAGATGCAGATAGGCCCCACGCCAAAGGAACACTGTCCACCTACAAAAGTGCAAGACCATTGGCTCAACATTGGTTCCACTCCAAAAAAACTTCTTGTAAATGAGAAAAAAATGAAGGCCATGCTCTTTGGCTCAAAGCCATACCTTGCAAAGGCCACCAAATCAAAAACCTCGTTACACATAGTCACCCCTGCAGGCCCTCCTCTTTACACTGTATCCTCCTTCAAATACCTAGGAGTGACTCTTAATCTCTCCCTTACCTACAGTGACCACATTTCTAACACTATGAAGAGAGTCCAGCAGAAGCTGGGGGCAGCCTACCATGCTAACCACCTCCTGACCCCAGAGGCTCTTGTTGCAATTGCCCAGGGAAATCTACTGCCCCTACTTGACTACTGCTCCCCAGTGTTCTCCTCCATGTCCTCCTCAGTTCTTTCTCATGTAAATATCACATACAACTCTATCTGTCACTTTGCCCTACAGGTCCCTTCCTCCACTCATCACTGCTCTCTGTATCAGTCCTTAGGCTGGCTCACTCTGCAGGGCCATTTTGAATATGCTATAGGCTGTCTAGTCGACTCCCCTCTCAGGAACTCACACAAGTTCCCACACTCCTCGCTTCTCACCAACAGGGTGGTAACTTGGTGTCTCAGGGTCTCTTCCATTCCCCCCGGTAGTCCCCCGTGTATCTACTGTCA
This sequence comes from Neoceratodus forsteri, assembly GCA_016271365.2. Classification (NCBI taxonomy): domain Eukaryota; kingdom Metazoa; phylum Chordata; order Ceratodontiformes; family Ceratodontidae; genus Neoceratodus; species Neoceratodus forsteri. Next base: position 104,930,968 of record CM057459.1, on the reverse strand, counting down.
TGGAGAGCAAGGCTTTCTCTGTCTCTGCCCCCTCCCTCTGGAACAGAATACCACTTGCTATCTGTGTGTTACCCTCTCATCAGTCCTTCAAATCGAAGCTAAGAGATAGACTCATGTCTCAGTCCACCTGTGCCTGCTCCCTTGGAAACACCCTCACCAGAAATCCACCTTAGGAGCCCAGTGTACCATTTGCCTTACTTCCTAAGTACTAGCTACTACGTATATAACAGACACGTTTTTGACTCCATTGTGAAAATGTTGATTGCTACAGTGTAATCCCTTGTGCACTTTATTTGTAAACCTTGGACTGGCTGAATAATGTCTTGATTTGCTGTAAGTGTATGTCCTAGTTCTCTGCAAGCAGAGAAGTGTCACTTATTTGTCATGAACTTTTTTACGTCCTTAACCCCAATTTTTAAGATATGATATTTATGTATCACTGTTTCTGATACCACTGTACTCACTGTATTATATGTACCTACTGTATTATAACTTGTTCCTATTGTCTGTGCCACTGTACGGCCCGGGTCGCAACTGAAAATGGTCCTTTGCATCAGTTTGCTCACCCAGTTACTAAGAACATAAATAAATAAATAAATAAATAAATAGATAGATAGATAGATAGATAGATAGATAGATAGATAACTAAATAAATAAAATTGTGGACCCTGCACTTCCATACAGTGACAGATGTCAAGAAATCACGGGGCTGTCTGCTTGGCTGCAAGTGCAGGGCTCTCTGTCCTTGCACTTTCATGTGACCGTGAGATACAGACGCACAGGCAAAGAGTCCATCTGTCAGCCAACATACAGGGCCCTCTACCCACAGGTTCACAGGTGCAGGGCCCTATGCCAAGAGGACAGTTGTCTTTACTATATGGTACCTGGGCCCATGCAGACAACCCCTCGTGCTTTCATTCCCTGGCCTGGGGGTCACATAACATTGTTATCCCCAACCTCACCCCATCCAGCTGGGTCACTGAGCTCACCCCAAACTCATCTCACCAGCATGTGATCACAAAGCATAACTGCCGGGTCAAGGCTGGCACTACACACAAAGTTTCTTAACAATTATATATTTGTTTTTAATTTTGACCCCAAATGCTCAAGATAGTTGTTTTATGACTCCCTTATAAACATGACATATAGTATTTACAGTATATCGGCCAAAGTGTCATTTCACATGAAAAGTGTGAAAACACATCTTGTCCAGGATTTAAAAAATTATACCTGTCACCGTTATGAGGTGGTGTGGTAAAACAGCCATACTGAAAGTCTAGAGTCAAAATATTGAAAATTAGCAAAGTTATGAGAGAATGTTGAAATACTGCAATGTTCAGTCATAACATGGGCATTTTACTGTATCTGGACATCAACTTTTCAGCATAGCCTTCTTATTACCCCACTACATGGACCTACTGTAATAGGTGTACATTTTCAAATCCCCACCAAAATGGTATTCCACATCACTGAAATGTCATTCTACACCACAGGTGCAAAAACACATTTTGGTCAGGATTTGAAAAATTGACAACTACCATGTTCATGAGGTGGATTGAAAAAATAGCTATTTTGAAAATTTGCAGTTAGGACTGGCGCGCTGGTGCAGTTGTAGCACTATTGCTTGTGACGCCGACAACTTAGGTTCAGAAGTGAGCCCAGGAGATGAAGGGGAGAAGAAGGATTGAGCATCCTACAGATGGCTCTCCTCCTCCTCCAGGGGGGAGGAGGGTGGAGAAGCACCCGGTGTTCTACTGGCCCCTAGCAGAACCTAGAGGTGACAGACAGACGGAGCTCATATACATAGGGGCGTGCCTCCATGCCCCCACCCACCCACAGGGGACTCAGCCCCCCCCAAAAAAGCCAGTCCAAGCAATGAAAACATCTGCTTCACCATACCCCACACCCTCCCAGATCAGTTTCAGGCCATCATCGGGTGGGCAGGGGGTAAGTCTGGGTGCACTCCAGAAGGTAGAGGTAGTCCTGGGGGATGAGTGGGCAGGTGAAAGTTGGACTGATAGTTAGCCGGCTGGCAGCAAAATATACAGGAAATAAAAAAAAAAAAAGAATATTTGCGATCTAAATATTTAAAATTACCAAAGTTATGAATGAGTGTAGAAAAAAGTTTCAACACATGCTCATAACTTTATCATTCTTACATATTTTGACCCCGAATTTTCAACATTGCCTTCTTATGATGCCACCTCATTGTAGCAGGACTGAATAGCAACAGGCTCCAGGACAGTAAACAGCATGGTTTTGTGGCAGGAAGATCTTATCAGACTAACCTAACAGTTTTCATTGATTGGGTGACAAAGCAATTAGACAAGGGCCATGCTTTGGGTCTCCTCTACTTTATTTCAGCAAGGCTTTTGACTTGGTACCTCACAAATGATTGCTCAAGAAAATGGAAGACCTGGGTGCAGCTAGACCAGTTGTGAACTGGGTGGGTAACTGGCTAGAGGGGAGGCAGTAGAGGGTGGTGGTCAATGGGGTTAAATCAGAGGAGGGGGAGGTTATAAACAGGGTTCCACAGGGATCGGTCCTGGGTCCAGTCCTCTTCAACATGTTCATTAGTGACATTGGAAAAGAAATCCAGGGCAGGTTGTGTCTTTTTGCAGATAACACAAAACTATGTGGGTAGTCGGCCTGGTGGCACTGAGGGTTGAGGTGCTGGATGCCACACCTCACACCATGCTGGCAATCTGGGTTCAGGAGTGGACTTGGGTCACTGGTGGGTCAGCCGGGGGTAGATAGGCTTGAGCGTCCTACGACAGCTCATCTTCTCTGGAGTGGGAAGAGGCCGATGCCCACGCACCTGCCTGAAGCTCGGAGTACTGCAAGCCCCAGTTGCAGGGGATGGGCAGCCACAGTACAGCGTGGACATCAGCACCTTGCACCATGACATAAGGCAGCTGCACACTGTATGGGGAGGAGGGGAAAATGAGAAAATAGCCTGCAACTGCCGGGAGATGGGGAGCCAGAAGATGAGCCCACGATGTGCCTGTCCACACCCCCACCTCGCCTCACACCGGGGTAATCCACAGTTCCATGGGGCCTTCCATTCTGGGCAGGGTGCCAGGCAGTGGATGTCTGCCATGTCTCCTGATGGGTCAGTGGCAGCAGGCTGGGACAGGCTCATAAACAGTAATTAACAAAAAAAAACTGCATGGGTGGATAGTGACAAGGAAATAAGGAAATGTAGAGAGACCTACAAAAGCTAGAAGGGTGGTCAAAGGTCTGGCAGTTAAAATTAATGCTAGGAAAGGTAATGCACCTAGGGAAAAAGAACCCCAAGACAGAATACTGTATGGGAGGAGAGAGACTTAGCACTACAGCTGAGAAACAGGATCTGGAGTTATCATTAGCAACTCATTTAAGCAATCAAGTCAGTGCAACACAGCCTATAGCAAGGCTAACAGGATGCTGGGATGTATTGGGAAGGGTATTGATAGCAGAAGAAAGGAGGTAATACTTTTCCTCTACAGATCCCAGGTGAGGCCTTACGTAAGAGTACTGCGCCCAGTTTAGAAGTACTCACCTCAGAAAGGATAAGGATAGGTTGGAGACAGTGCAGCACAGAGTAACAAAAATGATTCAGGGTCAGCAGGGCAGATCCTATGAGGAGCACCTCAAGGTGCTAAATATGTACTCACTGGAGACAAGAAGGGAGAGGGGGAGATATGACAGAGACCTTCAAGTTCCTTAAAGGAATTAAAAAAGTGAACTGTGGGGAACTATTTAGCCTGAATACCAATTTGCAGTCACATGGACACGAATGGAAATTAACAGGAGGTAGATTCAGGAGAGATGTGAGGAAGTACTACTTTATGGAAATGGTGGCGGAAACTTCGAACAGTTGTCGGCTGAAGTAGTGGGAGCGAAAACAGTCAGGGAGGTTCAAGCAAGGTGAGACATAATGGAGGGAATAGTGGTTACCGGGGGTGACAGGACCAAGAAGGAGAAGAGAGAGGGAGAGAGAGAGAGTGGGGAGGGTTAGTTCTCTGGAGGAACAGTAGGTTCCAGGGATTAGAGGGAACTTGAGCAGACTGGATGGATCTCTAGTCTTTTTCTGCCATCATTGTCTATGTTTCTGTGTTTCTATGTAAAAAGGCCCTGTCCTATTTGTTACGTTAAAAGAGTTAAACACAAGGATCTGTTCTATCCTCTCCTTTTCTGTCTCTTGTCTATCTGCTTGCACAATCAAATTTTCTTGTGAGACCTAGGAACTGATCACTCTGACAGTCTTGTGATTCAATGTCTCCCTCTGCATTTCTGCCTTCACTTGATGGTTCTGTCTTTTCTTTCTCCTTGCTTATCTGTGGTTGTAAAAATATATGTGAATCTGCATGTGAAATTGGGATTCCTTTGTTTGCCAAAGTATATAATTGTATTGTAGAAATAATTGCAAAAGCTATTTGGAACTCAGGGGTTAAACCTGAGATGCAGCACAAGCTCACTTGCAGGTTGTCAACAGATTAGTTTTAGGATACCATTTTCTATTTTGTTCACCTGCAGGAAAGAAACTCACAAGAACTCTGATACATTTGTGTGAAAACAGGATATCTCTTAACAAGCTCAGGATGTCAAAATTAATTTCCAGGCAGAGACTTTTTATAAAAAGAGCAACTATGTTTGTGAGAGGGAGAGACTGAAACTTAGAATTAGACATACCAACTGCTCCTAGTTTTCCTATGTTTCCTGACCTATGATTCAATGACACTCGTGAACAAGGGTGGTGAAAATTTTCAAATCGCACCCAAAAGGTGATTTCACAAAAGGACCATGAAATCACCTTTCAAGCCAGATTTGCATAATTCCACTGCCATTGGTCACAAGGTGGGGTCCCAAAAAGGCCATGTTGAAAATTTGGAGTCACAATATCAAAAAATGACAAAGTTATGAATCAAACTTCAAACCCCATTGAAATACATTAAACTGAACTTACCTGATTTTCTTGTATCACAGCTGCTGGTTCCAGCAGCAAGATGTGTATTTGATCAGAGAGTGGATCAACGCCATGGGACATGTTCAGGTGAGTTAGGGTGTGTGGGGGGGGTGTGGAGTGGTGGGTGCTGAGTGATGGAGGTCTGGGTGGGTGGGTGGTGTGGGGGTCAGATCGGTAAAGGACTGTTTTCATTTTACAGGCTAAGAAAAAAGAACAGTGAGGGACAGTTTTATTTACTTCATTGGATATTCCAACACTTGGTATTAGCACTCCAGTGTCAGGTACTGTTCAGCAGCACTGGGAGTCGGCACCCGTGCTGCCACCTATATAGTGGGAACAGGGGGAACAACCTGGAGGGTTGGGGGTCCAGGGAAGTGGTACTGTGGGTGGGCACCCTGGTCTGCTCATATAATATATATGATTTATTTAATTAAACATTGGGAAGGGCAGGTAGGTGACCTGAGGGGGGAGGAGAAAGAAGTGATACCAGGGGTCGGCACCCTTGTCTGCATGATAGATAGATAGATAGATAGATAGATAGATAGATAGATAGACAGACAGACAGACAACAGACAGATAACTAGATACTGTAGATAGATAGATAGATAGATAGACAGACAGACAAGACAGATAGACAGACAAAGAAATAGGCAGACAAATAGACAAGAGAGAGACAGAAAGAGACAGAGAGAAAATTGGGGATTGGTGGCTTACTGCCTGAACTGAAGCTGGCAGCAGGACTCCAGCTGCTGCTTCAGCACTGAGGAAAGTCTTGCTGTTCTCATATAGAGAATGCTGGTGAAAAGTTCTTCTCACTAAGCTGGGTACCTGGCTTTTGGGCTGCCCAGAAAAGGTATTTCAGGGCAATTTTCCTAAACAAGACTAGAATCTAGGTAAACAGCTCCTGTTTACCTAGGTTCAGGTGTTTGCTTTTTGAAAATATATTTATGTAGTTTCAATGTTTGTGAGTGAAAAAAATTAAAAAGATGGCCATTGTCTTGATCGGTATGTTTTCTACACGACATGACAAGTAAATAATGAAAATAAGCACTCACAATCTTTTTTTTTTTTTGTAACTGTTTGCATTTCTCAGTTAACTGAAAAAATCTTTATGACTCTGGAACCCTATATTATTTTTTCATGAAACCATCGAAAGGCACAACCTTGTGTGCCTTTTGAAGGTTTTGTGAAACCCTTGGGTTGAAGGGGCATACCGTTGGCATGAGCCCCTTCAGCTCTTAAAATTTCATGAAAAAATCCACACCATATAGGCTGTAGGTGAAAGCAATAAATATGCAATATTATGTATAAGGAAAACAAATATTTTGTTTTTTTTTTCATTTTTTTGGTGCCCATATCTTGAAAACTGAACAAGATGCAATGATGAAACGTTTCATGTCTTGACAGTCTGACTGTGCATGCCAAATTTGGGGCTATTTTGTCAAAGGAGACCAAATTTATTAAGGTGCAAAAATTGGGGTTTAACATTAAACAGCCTACTTGACCCTAACTATAGGGGTGCTACTGTGCCCTATAATAAATGAATGAATGAATAAAATACAAATGAGACCCCTGTTGATCAAACCATGGCTGAAAATACAGAATACCCGAAGATGTGTGAAAGAAATGTCACAGCCAAGAGAACAGGAAAGAAAAGTGAAATGTTATCAGGTATGCTTTAAGTCTAAAGGTTTCAGGACTCAGCATGCTTTGATTTTATCTGGTACCTTAGAAGCAGCCATGTCCCAGCAGTACCATTGTCACTAATGGACCCCAGGACATCTATTTCTATTTTAAAGAACAAGAAACTGTGGTGGACTCATCCTAGCAGGAACTGCTATACTGGCCACACAGTAACTGTCTCATATCAACAAGGAAAATCTCATAACTAATCATTGCTGCAATTACAGTTCAGCAGATTCAAATGTATTAACAACACAGACCACAGCCATTAAAACTCTCCATCTGCTTTACAGTAATAACACGTAGTCCTTGTGCGATAAAATCTGTTCCTTGGGAGTTTTCTGTTATCAGTTATTCCTTTAAGAAGGCATCACTGAAAACACTGTGTTGGAAAACAAATATGTGAAACAAATTTAAAATTGCAAAGCTCTATTATCTTTACACATTAGAAGACGACTGTATTTTATAATTCTATAAAGAGCCTTATTTATTCCTTTAGCAGCTCCAGTTCATTAGGTACTGATTTATTATTTCTGAGGTGGAGCTTCCAGTAAGTGTAATGAGCAGACTTACCATAGCCTCATAGCCTTAACTGTATTTATGGGACAGATACGGTATAAATATGTCTGTGCAACCTAACTGTTCTTTTAATGGAACCTTTTTAACAAAGTGTTCCGCATTTAGGTGGACTCCACTGTAGTTCCAAATTGGGGTACAGCAGCTTTGAGATCTAAATCACCAAGGGCCAAAAACAACATTGCATACCTTCCAAGTCTTCCTAATTTCATGGAGTCTCCCTGAGTTTGCCATATTTTCTGACATTCCCCCTGCTGTTTATAGCACCAGTCCATGCCCCTAAAACCATCAGAATTAACAGACTGTTCCCCCTGTCTTTAAATGGCTTCAGAAATGCATTTATTTCACCTTAGATTCAGTTAGGCATACACATTAGGGCCCTCTGAAAATCTCCCTGATTTTAGTAGTCAAACTCCAGAGATCTCCCTTATTTGAGGAGTGCTAACTTGGAAGCTCTGAATGTCATTACATGGATAATGCTCAAAGCACAATGTGGAACCAGCCAACATTATTCCACAAAGAAGCATTGAATGTCATTAGGGTTTACATGAAGAAATTCAATGACACAACTGACACAGAGCCCAAGTCAAAGTCCTGTAATACTTGGGAAATACAGCATAAAGAAATTAGAAACTGAGGTTAATGAAAGGCATTAGATGAGTCAAACTGTAGATGCCCAATACACAGCCACAGTCAGAGGTGGCAACATTTTAGGGTGCAATGAGGCCCCCGTTCATCCATACCTAAAACCTGGCATTCACAAAGCTCAGACATAGCCACCAGGGATGAGTCTCCCCTGTCAGGGTAAATTTATTTATTTAAAATTGGTGACCTGAAAAGGCATACTGAGTTGAGACGCATTTCCAGGTGAGACCCCAAGGGGGTAGAAAGGCTAAAAATACAGACATCATAAAATAATACAGGCAACGATGTACAGTAGTGCAAATAGATACTAGACAGTACAGGTAGCAAATAGTACAGGACTGATAAAGCAAAATATGTCTTGCAAATCATGGTCTCCAGATTATTGTGGTTGGATGCAAACATGAACACTGTGGCCACCAAGGAGATCTCAACAAGGCATTGTGCAGTTCCATGGTGCATTGCCATACCCAGCTGTCATCACTTGAGGTTCTACCACTTCAGGTGCTCTTTCTTCTGACATATACCTTTATGCCCCCTTGGGGGCAGGGGATTGTTTGAATTTGTGCATCCCTCATTGATCATCCCTTGTGGCCCACTCCCCGCTGAATGGTCCTGTGTCTGAAAACTATCCCTGGTGTCCAATGGTACCTAGGTAGCCCTGTGTCTGAAAACTATCCCTGGTGTCTAATGGTCCCCAGTTGGTCCATTGTCTGAAAGCGATCCCTGGTGTCCAATGGCCTCCAGGTAGTCCTGTATCTGAAAACTAACCTGTGCCCAATAGCCCCCAATTGGTACATTGTCGAAAGCTATCCCTGTGTCCAGTGGTTCCCAGGTGGTCCTGTCTCTAAAAACTATCTCTGATGTCCCATAGAGCCCCCAAGCCCCTTTCACCTGTTTATGTACTATTACATGACAGGCCCTCACTGATCTCAGTCCCACAATAACTTCTCCATTTGCTGCCACTTGCATGTGATGCCCCCTTCGATCTGTTTCACAAAGTTTTATAGAAGTTCTTACTATCCTTCTCAGCCAAATTGCCCCCTGAGGAAGACCTGGGACAAGGTCAAAGTGCTGGGGTGTTGGTCTGTGCTTCTGTTTTTGCTATTACACTCTGTGGAAGCTAAAATAAATTGCAGAACAATAGCCACTTGGTATTTTGTGCTTTCTGTCCCTTTTCCCTAGAGTGCATCAAGTTCCTTTGTGGTAAACTGCTCCATCTGACTGACACACCAAGCCTCCATGCCCACCTTCTGAAGGTCTTACCCTGCCTCCATCATGATTCACCTAACTGGAAGGGGTCTTCCACCACACCTTCCTAGGGTCCAGATCATAGGGAGAGACAGGAACGGTGGTCAGTGGTGTGCAACCTACCAAGTGCAGAGCCTTTATCTTAATGTGGTTGTCCATTTTCCCCCAGGCTGTCCTCCTCCTAGCAGCATGCCTAGTGGATGAAGAATGCCTTGAACAAATTCAGTAGACTGCTGCTATGAAAGCAAGTTCCCCTGCCCACCAGCAAGAGCTGCTATGGCACCAACCACCACCACCACCACCACCAAGAAAGGGCTTGGGACCTCTGTGTATGTCATAAAGGACTACAATTAGGAGCAGGTGTCATTTGAACCACACTGCACCACTAAACTGCAACTTATGTATGGGGCTGCAGATTTTTAATCAAATATAAAAGAAAATAAGCTACTGAGCTTACCACAATATATATTTCATGATCTACCCCCTCCCCCCAACAAGCTGTTGAGAGGCTTATATATATATATAGCTTTTGGTGATCTAGGCTATCCTTCCCTAGGCATTAAGAGTTAAGGTGTGTGACTCCTGCCTAGGCACTTAAGTTTTACTGATCCAGCAAATTCCTGTCAAGGAAATTTGTAAACTTCAGACATGGTTGTGACAAACTGCCCCTGGGCCATACCAGCCTACAGGACAGTTTTGGGGTATCTCTGGGTCACTTTGCTGCCACCACCTAATTAGATCAGGAAAGTACCTTTGTCCTGCTCAGGACTGGGAAGGTCAAATACACTAATATTTAGTAGAGTGCTCTTCAGATTGCAGACTGTAAACAGACTTCTCAATTTGCCAGCAGAAATATTAAATTATCTTTTCATTAATGAGGCACAGTAACTGGTTCTACAAAAATAGATTCTTTGCCACTAAATACTACAGGTATTAGCAAATAAACAGGATATGTTAACAGCAAGACAAAAGATTTACATGTTTACTGGGAAAGGAAAATAACTTTAGTTGCACAGACAGATGAGTGTTAGAAAAATCTCAAAATTTAGTCTCTCCTGGAGTCTATGTTTACCTGCCAGCTAACCTGAAAGGACTTCCACTAAGTCTGTCCTTCCATCACACAGATAGACTAACTATAGGAGCAGGGCTCTCCCTTCTCTGGAACAGTCACTCAGAGAGTTTGGTCCTCTTCTTAGGTTGTGAAGGAGAGAGAGAGAGAGAGAGAGAGAGAGAGAGACAGTTCTCCAGTGTATGGGCTCAGGGCTGTGGTGGTGTGACTTCTCCCTTGAGTGACAGATCCCCCTGTATTCCCCATCTGTGTGTGTGCACTGTCATCAGTGACTTTTTTTGTTCTCACCTAGCACAGTTTTACACCCATGTTTTCATCCTTCTTGCAGGATGTCTCCGTGCCAGAAATAGCACCCTCACATCTGCCTGGGTCTGTTGCTAGATGAGCTTATGGGAAACTCAGTACTTCCCAGCTGGCCAGTGTTTCTCATAATGCATGATGAATCTGAGATCATACTTGGGGATGGAAAGTATGGGCAGCCCACATAATGTCCCCTTCAACTGCTAGAAAGCAGATTCACAGACCTCCATCCAGAGAACTTTCTCCAGCATTTTCTTTTTGTCAGGTGTATCAGAGCCTGGCCACATCACTATAATGAGGAAAAAAAACACCTGTAGTATCCGGCTATCCCCAGAAATGCCCTTACCTGTCTCTTTGTGGCAGTTGTGGGCCAGGCCTGGATGGCCTCAACCTTAGCAGGCTTTGGATGATGTATCCACTGCATACTCAGGTGACTAAGGTAGACACTTCTGCTATGCCTATCTGGCATTTTCCACCTTAACGGTCAGCCCCACAGCTTTTAGTCAATGGAACACCTCCTCATGTGCTTGATGTGATTCTCCCATGCCTGGCTGTAAATAGCTATGTCATCCATGTACGCTCAGTGCATATTCACTTATCCCAGACAGAATGTTATCCACAAGCCTCTTTGAAGATTGTGGTGAATTCTTCATCCCAAATGGCATCACTCAGAATTTGAATTAGCCAAATGGGGTGACGAAGGCCAACATCTCCCTGGCTGCAGGGGTTAGGTATACCTGCCAGTAACCCTTGTCAGGTCTATCATTGTCAGAAACTGGGCTTCCCCCAGCAGTTCTAAGGTATCATCCATTCTGGGCATGGGACAAGTGTCTGACTTTGTGCAGCTGTTGAGCCTCCGGTACTCAAAGCAAAACCGTGTGGCGCCGTCCTTTTTGGGGATCAGATCCTCAGGCAAGGCCCAGGGACTACTGGACTCCTAGATAACTCTGAGAGTCAGTATCTCTCTGAGCTTCTCCTGTATGGTCTGCCTAACTCCCTCTGGTACCCTGTGAGGAGACTGCTTCAGCGGCACTTGGGTCCCAGTGTCCATGTGGTGTTCAGCCATCGTGGTATACCCTAGTTTCTACTTGATCATTTCCCCAAATGCTCACACAACCCCCTCATCTTCTCTGCCTGGGCTGGTGTCAGCTGCTCTGAGAGGGTGAGGTTATCCAATGAAGATCCCTTCTGCACCTCTCTGAGGAGGTCCACCAGTGGATCAGCCTCATTTTCCTCTTCTGGCATGCAGCACACAGCGAGGACCATTTCCTCCCTATCATAGTAGAGCTTCATCATGCTTACAAGACATACTCTCTGCCTGCACCTCCTACCAGGCAGTCCCACTACAAAACTGATCTCATTAATCTTCCTGACTATGGAGAATGTGCCCTTCCATGCTGCCTGCAGTATATTTTGTTTGACTGGGATGAGTACCATCAATCACTGTCTGACTTCATACTACTGGACTCTGGCCCATGGTTGCACCAGGCTTTCTGCCTCTATTGTGCAGCAACTAAGTACTCCTGGGTGAGCACCAGGAGTTCCTTAAGCCATGCCCTGAAATTCAGGATGTGCCCCACATCAGATTCCCTTGGAAGGCAAAGTCCCTCCCATTCATTCTTAACTTAATCAATGGGCCCCTCACCTGCGACCAAACAAGAGCTTGAAGGGTGAGAACCCTGTGAACTATATATTTGTCCCACTCCCTCTTGTGCTGGTCAGCAAATGTCCTGAGCACAGTTTTGAGGGTCCTGTTGAACCACTCAACCAGGTCATTTGTCTTGTGGTGATAGGGTGAGGCACAGAGCTGTTTCACCCCGCAATTCTCCCACAGACTAGTCATTAGTGGTGACATAAAATTCATCCCCAGTATGAAAAAATCTCCTGGGGGAATCTCACTCTGCTAAAGATTCCCAGGAGCTCGTCAGCCACTTTCTCCACTTTAATGGATGACATGGCTACCGCCTCAAGGTACCTGGTTGCATAGTCCACGACAACCAGTATGTACCTTTTCCCTGTGTGACTCGGGGTGCTCAGTGGAATCACTATGTCCACAGCTACTCTCTTAAAGGGTTCATCAATAATAGGCAGGGGCACTAAAGCTGCCTTTGCCCTGTCCCCAACCTTTCTCACCCTCTGGCACGGTGGACAAGTCCAACAGTAATTTGCACATCTGTGTACATACTCAGACAAAAGAAATTGTTCATGAGCTGCCTGTTTGTGTGGCTGGTACCTAGGTGGCCTGAAAAAGGGATGTCATGGGTCAGGGCCAGGGCCAAAAGCTGCTTGTGGTAAGCCCAAGGAACTATCAGCTGCCAGAGTACCTCTCCCTCTAGGCCCCTCTGTGGTGCACACTCCCTGTACAGCAGCCTATTCTCCCAGTAAACTAACTGTTTTCTCCCCTGAGAGTCCTCAACACTATCTTCTGTCTCTCACTTTCTGTAGGGTATGATCAGCTGGCTGAGCTTTGCCTAGCTCCTCCTGTTTGACCCTCCACAACTCCCCTTCAGAAGGAAATTTGCCAATGTCTGGGATCGCATGTGCTTGCAGCTACGACTCAGGGTGGCTACTCCTAGCTAGTCCCTCACCATCACTAGCAGCCTTCTCCGTTGCTAAGGGAGGGGTTAGCACAGGCTGTGTCACCCCTCCTCACCCTCAGAAGCTCGCCCTTTTGCCTGACTGTGGGTGGTATCACACACCAGACTTTCCCTGTGGTCAAAAATCATTCCCCATGATGACATCCACGGGGAGATCAGGTACAACTCCCACCTCCCATACCCCATGGTCGCTTCTCCCAGATCAGGAAGACCTGAGCCATTGGTACTTGGACTGCTGCACCCATGACTCCCCAAATCTCAGAAAACTGCCCTGGAAGAATCTGCTCCACCTGAATCAGATCCTTCCTCACTATGTAGATGGAGGTGCCAGTGTCCCTCAATCCCTATGTTACTGTCCTGTCCCACTAACTAGAATAGGGTGCATATGCATGGGGGAGTTAGGTGGCACTACAAGCTGTGCACAGGCTGCTATCTGCTGGGTACTGTCTTAGTCACCCCCCATAGGCGGATTTAGAGGGGGAGCTGAGGGTGCTATAGCTCCCCCATCATGGAGCTCCTCAATTAGTAACACACTGTGCTGCATTCTTTATCAGTATGCACCAATGCCTCCATGAAAGCTGCCTGAGCCACATAGGTCTACACCTGTCCTCCAGCAGAGCTGGCCTTAGCTATGTGCAAACTGTGCCCCTGCACCTTGGGCCCATGCTTTTTTCTTGAGGGGAAAAAAAATAATTTAAAACATTTAAAAATGTCTACATTTTGTTAGAGATGAAAATGTTTGCCAGCAAATGAAAGTGGAAGACAACTGGCTCTGTAACTGTTACAAAAGGTGGGGGCAGCTTTGCTGCAGTGGAAAAGATTAGGTGAAGTAAGTGCTAAGGGTGTTAATGGCCATACTTTACACCTCCCAGGCTGACTGCTTTCACAAACAAAGGGCTATACTGACAAGATAACTTGCTTGTAACCTGGACATGTAGGTGAAACAATGAATGATATGACAAAATATGTTTCAAAAGCATGTGAGCACTCAAAATGGTTTAAAAACCTGACCAGCACTGAGCAAAACCAGATTTCCTGATAGGGACCCTGAAAACTTGATCGCCAGGTAAAAAAACTGACAGATGGCAATCTTACTGGTGTCCCATGATAATCCTCTCTATTCTCTCTCACTCACACCTCCAGAAAAGTTAAGTTGTTTAACTTGTTTGCAAATCAGAGTATCTGAGGTGTGAGTGTCCAGTGATGATGTCTCTGTTCTTACAGAAGTGAATACGGTAGTAGTACCATACTTACTAAAGTTTTTGCTCCAGCCTCAGTCAGATTCATTTCCAATGCTGAAGTCAAATAATTCAGTGCAGTCAATGGCACTAATTAAAAGATGCTGGTTAAACTGGCAGGGGGGCGGCTGCTGGGATTGGACAGGACATTAGTGTTCTATCAAACTGGGTGTGTAATAAATGTAGTACTAGTGGTATTAATTTCTAGTATGGAAACCTTAAATTCATGACATTAAAATTGTTTAAGGTCACTGCTAGTTTTGTCCTATATGACAATTTGATTTTGGTATGGATTTGCAGGAGAGGGAGTTGGAGAGTAGTGCCCTCCTGTACCGTGCTAGGAATGGTACAAAACTAATGCTGGGGCAGGTCTGGTCTCAGCGATAGCATGAACCAGGAGAGGCAGAAACTGGTACATAAGACCTTTGAATTGAGGTAAAAACTTCAGCATGTACTGTATGTCTAATCTGTGTTGTCTTTTCAGTCGTGGTTGTACAGTGTGAATGAGCACAGAGGGAATTAACAGACATAGCAACTTTGAAGGTGTATATTATGGCATGTGCAGGATTTTCTGCATGCTTGGAGAGCAAAATTGCCAACAGAAGTCATAAGACCTTGTTTGGCCATTGACACAGGCAGTTACAAACCGGAAAAAAAGAGTGATAGAATCAAATATTTTGTTTGTGTAGTTCTATGTGTTGAAGCAGGGGCCGGGGGGTCGGCAACTTGTGATGTGCCCAAGCAAGTGCTGTTGCTAATAAAAAAAAAAAAAGCATTTTTATATTTGTTTAAAAACTGTTTTTCTGTCTGCTTACTGACTTATTTGGCCTATTATAACAAGCATTTGTCAATGCCGAATGTTTGCTTGCTGGCATTGGCAGTGGTAGTGTAGAAATTACAGAGCTGCTTAATAGGAATGGCAGTGAAGTATTGAACCGAAGCCAACCCCACCACCACCCTGCAGAGAGTGACAGGCATTGGGGTGTGCATTTGGGTCGTCAGGCATAACGGCCACGCCATTTCACCACACCCCACCCTGCAGACACTGACAAGTGTCACAGTGTTCCTTGGGGTCTTTGGCCCTTATGCGAACCCCATTTCATTATGAAATATGGTGAGATGGGTGCGATATAGGAGAATGGGGTGAACTTTGGGGCCGAAGAGTCCAAGGCATACCTCGATGCCTCTCACTGGCTGCAGGGTGTGGAATGGTATGAGCATTACAGGCAAGAATCCCAAGTCACACCCCTGATGCCTGTCATTCTCTACAGGGTTGGGCGTTATGGTTGGAAACCCTAATACCTCAGGCATTCGTTGGTATTTTCACTCCAAATTTTCAATATGTTTTTTTTGTGACCCCACCTCATGAACAGGGGGAATATCAGTTTGTTAGCCGAAAGCTGCTTATGCACAGCGACTACGGCATTTAGCACCACAGGTGCAAAAACATTCCGAACAGGATGTAAAAAATGACAGCTGTACTGTTCATGGGGAGGTGTAAAAAATGGCAATGTTGCAAATCTGCAGTAAAAATATTTAAAAAATGGTGAAGTCACGACGACATAGAAACTGTGCAACGACACCGTAATATAATTAAGTAGGGGATTTTTTACAGCAGATTGTCAACTCAGGCATTTTGATGCCTCCGATCATGAACAGTGTCACTGTGATTTTCTTTATCTGTGCCGAACAATGATTTCCCACAGCGACCACGATCGCAGCTCGCTTAAAGTGTGAAAACACACTTCAGCCATGTTGTGAAAATGACAGCTGTACTGTTCATAAGGAAGTGTGGAAAAATGCCACTGGTGAAAATCTGGACCGAAATATTATAAAGTCATGAAGTTACGAGGGTGCGGAACCGCGCAATGCTCACTGCACAGTCATTTTATGGACTCTTTGTCACCAAATTTTCAACATAGCCATTTTAAGACCTCTGCTCATGAACAGTGTAACTGTGATTTTCTTAATCTGTCCTAAACATTGCTTTCGCACACCAACAGCACCATTGATCGCTACATGCGAAAACACATTTTGGGTGACATATGAAAAATGGCAGCTGTACTGCTCATAAGGAGGTGTGGTAAAATGGCAATGTTGAAAATCTGGAGTGAAAATATTGAAAATTCGCGAACTTACGAGCGTACGTAGGAACTGCGCAATGCACACTCGTAAAAGTAATTTTTAGGAATTTTTCACCAAATTTTCAACATAGCCATTTTAAGACCTCTGCTCAAGAACAGTGTCCTATGATTTTCTTTAATTTGTCCTGACATTGATCTCATTGACCGACCGCGCCATTGTGCGCCACATCGTGGAAACATGTTTTGGTGAGATGTGAAAATGACAGCTGTACTACTCATAAGAAGGTGTGGTAAAATGGCAATGTTGAAAGTCTGGAGTGAAAATATTGAAAATTCGCAAACTTACGAGCATGCGTAGGAACTGCATAGCGACACTAAATAAAACAGTCATTTTAGGAAGTTTTGCACAAATTTTCAACATGGGGTTTTGGGACCCCATCTCATGAATGATATCGCTGTCATGGCATTATTCAGGCCTGAAGGGTGATTTCATGCAGTGACTGCACAGTGACTGCAAATCACCTTCGGCCTGAATAACGCCATGACAGTGACATCATTCATGAGAAGGGGTCCTAAAACCCCATGTTGAAAATTTGGTGCAAAATTTCAAAATGCCTGAGATATGCAATAAAGTTGAAAACCCCTATCTAGCCCACTATACAGCTTACCGGGCATTTCCTCAGTTCGCGGGCCCGGCTTTGAAGAGTGCAGACATGTTCCCCGGTCCATCAAGATCATCGTGTCGAGCTCTGGAGGTGAGGTATGGGGTGAGGGGTGTGGGGAGACAGGGTGCGCAGTGGGTGGGTGAGGGTCTGGGGGCTGGGAGAAGCGCCTGGAACCGCTTTTATTTTGCAGGTAAAAAAAAAAAAAAAAGACAACGTGGGACGCTTGCCACACTGGGGTGGGCTCCCAGCATGGCACAAGGATGGCTGAGGGGGCTGTGGAGCCGACGGGGATTGGGCACCCCATCGGCCATATGATCAGTTGCGCACCCAGTACTCGGGGAGACAGTGGAGCCGACGGTGGATTGGGCACCCCGTTGGCTATTCTATGGGTTGCCACGCTGGGGTGGGCACCCAGCGTGGCATGTGGAAGGCTTTGGGGAGCGCCGGGCACAGCCAACGGGGATTGGGCACCCTAATGGCTATAATGGGGAGGGCAGCATGGCATGTATGCGTGTTTGGTGTGTGTGGGGAGCTGCACATGCAGGCGATATCTTATCGCTGCTCACTGGAAGCGTAGTCTCTTTCAACTGTATGCCACTGCATTTTGGAGCTTGTCATAGACAGCTCCAGCATGCATTGGCTTACAGGGGCCGCGCCTGCCAACACACTGGGACTGAACTGGAGGAGAAGGTGACACATCTCCGAAATCTCTGATGATGGCACTATGTTTCTTGCACATGCGTGCAACATAAAAATGAGATGCCTCATACCATGGGGTTACCCCAGTAAAGGACATTTTAAAACCATAAAAAAATATTTTATTTATTTAAAAATATATTTTCTTTGGAATAAATTGTTCTATAGAATAAAATATGTTTTGCAAAAATAGCAAGCAGACTTCAAATTATATTTTCAGAAACTAGATAGCAAAGTGACTTTGTTCCCATATTTCTATAGTTATTGAATTTTTTTTTTTACTGAGATAAGGTTGGGGGATACGTTAATCTGTACTGCAGGACAAACTGGGATGGGTTAGCTTTATGGTAATGTCATAATGTGCCTGAGTGAGTGACATTTGTGAACTTGTTTACTTGGATTGTCATTTAATTTTTCTGCAATTTGTCTTTATCATCAAGTCTCTTTCAACTTGTCTCATGTTTATGTGTTTCGGATGTGCTGCTGCCCAGCTGCAGTCTTTTGGTATTTTGTGTTTGTTTTTTTTGGTGGGGGTAGGGTATTTTGGGCAACATACTGTCATGTGGACTATGGGGACTCTGGGGATGGTGCTAGGGTGCAACTAACAAAGCATGGGGAGGGAGGAAATGAGTAGAAATTGCATTAGAAATACCCTCCAAAATGCACCAAAATGTTAAAAAATTTCTGGGGGCCTAAGCGGCCCTCCAAACCCACAGCCTATTATTCTTATTTTTTTATCTGACTTGATTTCCCCCATCTATAGGACTCCTAGATCCGCCCCTGCCCCTTCCCCCAGGCTTTTGCCCTTTGTTCATGTTTTTAGGGCAGTCATAGCACAGATGCCCACTTTCTGGCAAATAAAGAACTTCTTTGCCCCAGGCTTCTTGTTTCCCTTAGGACCGGTGGGTTGTGTTTTGGTCTTGGGTGCAAGCTGGGTTACTTTAGGCCACCCTCCCTGGATCCCCTTGAAACCATTTGCTGCCCTTGCATTGTTCGTATGCTGCACATGTGGTCTCAGGCCATCAGGACTTTCTGTTGCCTTCTCTGCAGAGCTGCATGTTGTTTGGGCCACCAAACGGGTCGTGAGGGTTACCCAGCCCTCCACTGGACGCTCCTTGTCGCCGACCGACTTTCTCAAGTTCCCAGATAAAGTTGTTTGGGCCACCAAACAGGTCGGGAGGGTTGCCCAGCCTCCACTGACGCCCTTTGTCGCCGACCGACCCCACCCCCAAAGTTCCCAGATAAAGTTGTTTGGGCCACCAAACAGGTCGTGAGGGTTGCCCAGCCCTCCCTGGCCGCCTCCTTGCCGCCGACCAACCCCACCCCAAAGTTCCCAGACAAAGTTGTTTGGGCACCAAATGGGTCGTGAGGGTTGCCCAGCCCTCCCGGACGCCTCCTTGTCGCCAATCGACCCCTACACCCAAGTTCCCAGGTAATTTTGAAAGAAAACGGAGGGAAAAAGAAAGCGCTTTGTTTCTGGCGCCATTACAAGTCCAATAACACAAGTCCTGACATAGATAAAGGCCATTGGTGTTTCTCTGTGGCGCTGAGGTTCTACCCCGCCGGCGCAAGTACCGGCTCCCCACCACCCCCCTTGGTGAGCTTCTCCTCTTATAGGCTGAGGTCACATGATTGCCAGAACCTATCAGCCTACTTCTCCATTTGCAGCTTATCAGCTGCAACCACCAGAGGGTTCAACACTAAATACTGTAGCTTCAAGTAGGGATTTCTAAGCAAGGATGTTGCTGTACTCATCCTTATTTCTTCTCTCACTGGCCACTATCTCCTCCCTACCCCCCGCCACCCTCCCAATCACTGAACCCCACTGCCCCTACCCCTCAGGTTACCCCAGCTATGCCACCCTGAATTATCACACACTCATGTTCACGCCCTGGCCCCAAAACCACTACGCAACTATTAGTGCCAACATCACTCCACCATCCTTTCTCATGAGGCATGCAGTTTTGCACACCATAACCCGTCGCTGCCCTTCCTTTCTCAAAACCCGGTTCTCCACACCCTATCCTTACCCTCCTCGGACAAAATTAAAACATCTCATCTACATACTTCTTCTCTTATCAGGGGATGTTGAATTAAACCCTGGCCCAAACCGCATAACTTCCCACTCCCCTTTCTTCTTTCCCAAAGGTCTCAGAATCTTACATCTAAACACCTGCAGCCTTTTATCCAAACTCCATATTCTACAACCTCTTGCACTAACACAACATCCTGACATCCTGGTGGTCTCAGAAACCTGGCTAAAACCTCATCACTCAGAAGCGGAAGTCTCCATACCAGGCTACGCTATCATCAGACAGGATCGTCCAGAAAAAAAGCGCGGTGGTGGCACTGCAATTTATATCAAAAACGGTCTCCACTTCTCCTTAGTGGGCATCCCCTCAACCCCTGCAAATATAAATGCTATTCTCATTAAGTTATCCCTCCTCTGCTCCTCTCCCATCTGCACAGCAGGTTCCTACTGCCCCCCCCTGCACATCACCAGAGGACATCCTCTCCCACCTAATCTCACTTCAAACCTTAGCTACAGGAGGAGAGTTATACGCCACCGCGATTTTAACACAAACTGGTTAGGTACCGACAAAGCCCATCTGAAGTCCAAAATAAAGGCTCTGAACCTAACTCAACTCATTACTGATCCCACAAGACTAAATCGTAAGACCCAGAACCATTCTCTTCTAGACTGGGCTCTCATCTCCCACCCCCACAGGATCCTAAGCGCAGGCCTACTACCTGACTCTATAAGCGACCACCACATGATCTTCCTGGTTAGGAAGGTGCATAGTCCTCCAGCCCCCAAAGACTCTCGTACCAGGTCCTACAACTCACTCAACTTAATATCTCTGTTGTCAGACTTAGGCCACAAAATTGATCCTTCATACCTGAGTCTCCCTCCATTGACGCAGCTTATGCAGGTTTCAAATCCCGCTTCCTAAAAATCTGGGACAGATATGCCCCACTACGGACAAAGAGAGTTAGAGAAGCACATCTCCCCTGGATCTCAGCTGACATAATCAGGGATTGCCACACCAGAGATCGTGCCTGGAAAAACTATAAGAGAACAGGGACTCAGACAGCCTTTACCATATATAGAAAACTCCGAAATGCTTGTACTAACTCCATCCGGCAAGCAAAAAAGGCATACTTTCTGACGGCTTTTAGTAAGAACATTAACCATCCGACTGATTTCTGGAAATCACTCAGATCCCTGCTCTCACCCCCACCACGCCCCCATCCCCCGTACTATCAGACCAGGGCTCCCACATCTCCAACCCCATCTGTGTAGCTGAAGCCTTTAATACATATTTCTACAGCTGTGCAGCCAAACTCCTATCCTCCCTCCCAAACCCACTACCCCAGCCCTATCCCATAGCTTATCTCCCTTAAACCTACCCCTCAGTCCTTCTCCCTTGGCCTCCTCCCTTAGCTCATGCCCCACAAAACCTACTCCCCCAGTCCTACCATTCCCTTTCCGGCCAGTAACTCAAGCCAAAGTTCTCCGCTCGCTACAGGCCCTAAACCCAAACAAAGGGAAGTGCCCTACCTCCCTGGACGCAAAAATGCTATTCCTATCTGTACCAGCCATAGCTGCCCCTCTCACTGCCCTTTTTAACCTCTCATTCTCCTTGGGCAAGGTACCCTTGGCCTGGAAAATGGCTACAGTCATACCCCTACCAAAAGGTGGTGACCCCTCCTCCCCAGAAAACTATAGACCCATCTCCCTGCTCCCAATTTTGGCTAAATTACAGGAAAGGCTAGTCATGTCACAGCTCACCCCCTATTTAGAATCCTCCTCCTTCTTCACCCCTTTCCAATCAGGATTCCATAAATCCCACTCCACCACCACCTCCCTCCTGTGTGTCACTGGGGACATTGTCACGTGCATGGATAAGGGACATGTCACCTCAGCCATCTTCATAGACCTAGCAAAAGCTTTTGACACCGTCTCTCGTTCACTACTCCTTTCAAAACTCTCCAGAGCGGGGATCTCTGAGTCAGCCACTGGTTGGTTCCATGACTATCTAGCAGACAGGATGCAATCCGTCAAATTGGCCTCGTATATCTCAAACCCTCTACCAGTCACTACCGGCATCCCCCAAGGATCAGTCCTAGGCCCACTACTTTTTTCCATTTTTTTTTTTTAAACGACCGCCCCTCTGCCTGTTCCCACTCATCTATCCAACTGTATGCGGACGACACTGTTCTGTATGCCTCCGGTCCCTCCACTCAAAGTGTCGCAACCATTCTACAGGAGGATTTCTATGCTATCCAGTGCTGGTTGCAGACAAACCAGCTATTCCTAAATCCCAAAAAAACAGTATCACTAACATTCAGAACCCAACAAAGACTCTCTCGCCAATCCACCGGTCCCCCCTTCTTAACCTCGGACGGGACCCCCCTGGACAACTGTACCTCCTTCAGATATCTAGGCGTCTGGTTAGACCAGCACCTAGATTTTACCATTCATATTGACTCACTGCAAAGAAACTCCTACCCAAACTCGGTGCTCTATTCAAACAAAAATGCTCTCTATGCAAGCCAGTACCTAATTGTCCAACAAATGATTCTTCCTGTTTTCGACCACGGTGACATAGTCTATTCCACAGCCCCCGTGTCCGCCTATGGCCAGCCTAGACACCATGTTCCACTCTTTCTGCCAGTTCATTCTAGACTGTCACAATCCACACACCATTGCTACCTATACAGTTCCACTTCCTGCCGTCCCTACATGAACGTAGACAACAAACTGCGCCAGGTTCGCTGCCAAATTCTGGTCCCACTCCCTCCCTCATCTGGCCTCCACACTCTCCAAACAGTCCCTCCGGCTTACTTCCTCGGGAATAGGGACCCCAGACTGCTGCATGTCCCATTTACAGATCTGCTAAAGGCTGCGGCCTTTAGTTACCGAATCCCACAGATTTGGAATACACTGCCTGCCTCCATAAGAGGCACAGAACACTTACCAATGAAACCCTCTTCTTAGTACCCACTTCACTTCCAGCTGCTCCTGTTATGACTAACTTCCCAAATTATTTTTGCTTGTTGCAATACAAGTGTATAAGAAATGTGTATTGACCTTGACACTCTGAAAAATGCTATTGTACCCTTGTCTGTCCTCTAAATCAAATGTTTACAAGTCTTGGCTTCCCTTACTGCTCTGCTATTGTATATATTCAAGTATTGTTATTGGGTCTCGGCCCCCAGGTCACTCCTGGAATCGAGCTTTTAGCTCAGTATGCCTTCCTGGTAAATCTCGTAAATAAATATTAAATAAATAAATGTCCAGTCCTGTAGCCATACATGCAGGTCCTCAGGTACAATTTCAAGAAATTGTTCCCTTACAATCAAATCTTTCATTTGCTCTACAGTTCTAGCTTTGGCCCCATCCACACAGTGGTCTAGATAGGTACACATTGACCCTCTACATCATTACTTATGGTTTGCTGAGTGCTTTCTGGTGCAGTTTCACCATCTCTTTCTTGTGCTGTTGTTCCTTCTCTCTTTCCTGTTATTGTTGCTGGAATTCCCTCTCTCTTGCTTCTTGTATGCACATCTCATGCTGATGCTGCTGCTCTTTCTCCTGCTGCATCATGATTTCATGCTAGTGTGCCCTCTTTTTCCTCAGCCTCCAGCCTTACTCTCTCCCTCATAACCTCAAGCCTTTACCTCTGCAGTTGTGCCTTTCTCAGCACAGGCTCCATTTTCATGAGCTCAAGCTGATTTTACTCTGCTGCCCTGGTTCTTGTCTCAGGCTTAAGCTGCACTGTTGCACCAGCTTGTGGCATCAGGTCTCCCTCTGGCTCAACCTTTGTGCCCTCAGTCTTGCTACTTTGGTCATTTTTCTGTGTGACTGCATGCTCCTCGGGCATTTGGTTATATGCCCCAGGGACCGGCTGCCACCCCTGCAATCGGTCCTGCTTTGCCAGGATTCTATGAGTCCATCATGAGGACTTCATAGACAATCCCCCCCCACCCATCTCTGCACAGCTCATGGAGCTGGGGCTCTTTAAATCTGCTGTATGTTGAGGAGCTCATCTTTGATAACTACACTGAACTAAGCTGTTTCTAAAAATAAAAAATAAAAACAGTAGTGAATGATGTAGTCTTTTTGTGTATCCTGTCTTGTGACTGTTAAGGTAACTTTCTACTGGCACTCTCTGTTTTCACATGTGGTAGGTAAGGCTTTGACCTCTCTCACAGAGTTCCTAGTTCCCCCAGGAAAGCACACTGCACACAAATTTTGGCTTTAAATCTGTGCACCGATCCATACCACTACCACCAGTTTGTGACAAATAGCTACATGACAACTCGTGTTGGTCATCTCACTGTGCAACATCTTGCCCTGGACTCTTCTTTGTGGTATGAATTGGCATCCTGCACAATTCATCCCCAGACAATTCACCCCCAGCATAAATATTAGAAAACAAACTTAACTGGGGACAGATTGTGCAGGGTGAGGATTCATGCTGGAGTGAAGAGTCCAGGGTGAGGTGTCGCACAGTGACATGACCAACACGAGTTGTCATGTAGCCATTTGATTTGAGGTGTCGCCGTGATAAACTGCCCCTTGGATTGTACCAGCTTACAGTGCAGTTTATGAGGTATCTCTGGGTCACTTTGCTGCCACCACCTCATTAGGTGAGGAAAATGCCTTTGTCCTGCTCAGGGCTAGGAAGGTCAAACACACTAATATTTGGTAGCATGTATTTCAGATTGCAGACTGGAAACAGAAACTTCTCAATTTGCCAGTAGAAATATTAAATTACTTTTCAATAATGAGGCACAGTAACTGGTTCTATAAAAATAGATTCTTTACTACTAAATACTATAAGTATTAACAAATAAAGAGGATACATTAGAGCGAGGCAAAATATTTACACATTTACTGGGAAAGGAAAATAACTTCAGTTGCACAGACAGATAATAGTTGGAAAAATAGGGGTCTGTGCCTACTACGAGGATCATTCGTGGCCCTCGACGCTCTATGGCCACCACCTCAGCCACCACCCCAACTCACAGGGGCCACTCTGCCTGACCTCCTGGTCCTCCAAGCCGGATCCCCTACTACAGGTATGAGCGTTATAACTGCCAGGTGTCTGAAAGCCCTCAACTGCCCTCCAATTGGTGCGGCATTTTCTGGGTGGACTGTGATTGGACCTGCCTACTCCTGCTCCTTTCCTATTGGGGTGCTTCCCAGCCAGGGAAAACCACACTTTATTTTGACATTCTGTACTCAGTTTTGCTATTTCTGTCCACAGTATTGTTTGCTTTTTTTGAACTGTGTAAACTATTTGTTGCAATGGGTAGCTAGGCAGCCGATCTTCTAAAGTATTGTGTGCAGCTAGCCAGAAAGTTAGATGAAGCCAAACTTTAATGTGACTGTACTGTGTGCAGCTAGCCTGTTTGAATGATATTTCTCTTTGGCAAAGTTTGTTTGATTAATGATTTCTGCTGCTGCAACTGTTTCTGCAGTCCCTAGCCCACCCGACTCTTTGGCTAACTCCCATGTGGCTGCAGCCTGAACGCGATAGCTAGCTTTCACCCACCTGTTCCTTTCTTTTCCTCAGTTATCTCCCTGGGGTTTAATGTCAAAATAGTGTAGTATTATTAGTGTGGTAAATGTAAGCGCATACAAAACAGCGCTTCGCATTAATAGTGTTGCTACATAATGTTGCACAATGTCACATGGTGTCTCATACCTTATTCTTATTCTGAGTGGAGTGGAGTGCTAACGAACTGGCAAACTGAGGGAGTGATTGCATAGTCATACCGTGTCAGTGTTTCATCTATAGTTGTCCCTGAGAATGCAACATTTAGTTCCTACCTTCAGTCATCATGTGAACCCTGCCTAATCCATCCTTTCCCACACCCACACCAATCCCAAATCCAAGCAAAATGAAGAAAAGGTAACTTATATTTGCCAAAACTTTATTGATCATTCAAACTGGGACA
Organism: Neoceratodus forsteri; assembly: GCA_016271365.2. Classification (NCBI taxonomy): domain Eukaryota; kingdom Metazoa; phylum Chordata; order Ceratodontiformes; family Ceratodontidae; genus Neoceratodus; species Neoceratodus forsteri. The sequence goes on along the minus strand of CM057459.1, from coordinate 104,905,248 downwards.
AGGGAAGCATTTGGATAAAATTAATCAAGTTAGTACTCGTACAAGCTGTATGACATTTTCTTAGGCCTGCAATTGGAAGTTATAAGCAACTCGCCTCAAGAACTCCTGTCTGGGTCTTGATTCATACTGTGCCATGATGTCTGTGATTCTGCGAGCTGTACCTTTGTACTTCTTGTGTGTTTCAGACACTGCTGTATGCGCTATCATCTGCTCCTTGACGGTTGTATTGAAATGCTGCTCTGATTTTAGAAAGTCCAGAAACCTTCAAATCGAAGGATGGTGAGCCCCCCCGAAGTGGTTAAATTTCCGATGCCAAGCCTCAACAGAATTAATTGTTTAGGGCAAATCCTGTTGCACAGCATCACTGCAGTTCCACATGTCAGTTGCAAACATTGGTCGCTGTCTTTCACCCCTGGCTAGTGGCCTACCTAACCAGGTGTCCTCAAAATAGTCAATCAAGGGGGAAACGAATTCTGCATTTGAGGTGTAAAAGTCATATTGCAAAAGTTCATCAAATGTTGATATGACATCTTGAAGTGGGACATATGCAAGGGCAGGTATATATCATACATGTAATGCAAAATCAGGGTCTGTAGTATATTGTTGGCATCATGCGGGTATATCCTGTATTTTTTTCCACAACGCTTGACATAGGTGAAAAAAACAACCACGCATTTTAGCAGTCGGAAAGGCTAGCTTGAATCCCTTTACGGCACCCTGCTCGAAATCAATTAGTATTGTTTCAGGCTGCAGTGTCCCACATAAGCAATTCAACTCAACAGATACTTTATTGTAAGAAGCAGCAGAGTGGTTGGCCATAAGGATGTACACAAAAGGGATGACAGAGCTATATTTTACAGCATGAATGGTGTATAACTGTGAGAAGACTGAAGGGCAACATTTAAAGGTACCATCGGCAAACCAATGGTCTGATGATTTTAAGTGCTGTAAATCCTTTCTTATAGAGAAAATTAAGAATCTGTCAGCACTAGCACCATAATCAAACATTAGAAATTGCTCATTTCCTTCGGTAATGGCATATTCTGGTGGCAGTACTAATGATAGTACATCTGAAGGAACTGGGGGTGGCTGGGCTGTGGCACGCCTGTGTCTCCTGACTATACATTTTAGCAGTGGTATAGCAGGAAGCTGGCAAGCCACAGATGGTGTTAACTCAAATATCCCTGATGCAACAATTTGATGAGTTGACTCGCAAGTGGTTGCAGCGCAGTCTTTCATGCCAGCAATAGCCACCTTAGTTGCAAAAGTTGCAGGGTCAGGGACGTGATTATGTTCCCCAATGCATTTTGAGATAATGTTCCCTTCGAGGTGTATCCATGCAGTACAATGTCCCTTATCATATTGCAAGCATTTCCAGTAGGTTTTGCTAGCAGCAGTACGTTCCTTTCTGAAAAGAGACCCATCAAGGGATGCAAGACTGCCACCCTCCTGACTGGTGACAAACTGAACTTCTATTCTCAAAAAACGTCAATCTAGGTACGGACTGGTATCACAGGTTTTTTGTGGATTAGTGCTGACATGCGCTCTTTAGGTCATGCGAGTTAGTGTGTTCATGCTAATACTGTATATTTCGGCACTGATTTCTATGCGCTATATTATGCCGCTCTATTTCGGTTGCACGATATTGACCGGATACCCTCCCCTGGTTCCACACTATCTTACCCCCCCCCCAGCATTCTACCCTTCCATCCTGTGCTCCGTGATTTCACTCCTTAGTAACTCTCTGTCCTCCCCCACCCATCCCATTACCTCCCAAGGCCATTCTTTTGTATTCCTTTTTGCACCTCCGCCCCTCCTTGTCTGCTGTAGAAATTCCCCTCTAAATACTGTTTCTCTCTCTGCTTTCTTCTAGGGGACTGCGCCTGCTACGAGGATCACTTGTGGCCAGTGGCGCTCTATGGCCACTACCTTGGCCGCTGCCCTGACTCACAGGGGCCACTCTGCCTGACCGCCTGGTCCTCCAAGCTGGATCCTGTACTACACGTACAAGCGCAAGAACTACCAGTTGTCTGAAAGCCCTGGGCTGCCCTCCGATTGGTATGGATGTTTTCTGGGTGGACCGTGATTGGACCTGACTGCTCTTGCTCCTTTCCTATTGGGGCGCTTCTCAGCTGAGGAAAACTGCACTTTATTTTGACTTTCTGTACTCAGTTTTGCTATTTCTGTCCACAATATTGTTTGCTTTTTCTCCCTCCCCCCCACACCTCCTCCCAGACCACCGTTAAATACACACTCGTCCCTCCCTCCTCGTTCCTCTATCTCTCTATTGGCCTAGCCTTCTCTGCTACAAGCCCTACCCACCTGTCTGTGCAGGTCACACTAGACATAAGAAATATAAAAAGCGTAGACCTACTCCAACAAGTTTTCTTTTCTACAGTGCTGTAACGCCGCTAAAGATCAATCATGACTTTTGCTAAGCTGGCCATTCTGCTGATAATTTTGGGAATGATCATGCTGCACAGGCCCACAGCCCCTATAGACACTAGCAACCATAACCCTCACCGTGATGTACCAGTATATTTCTTGCACTACACGCAAGGCATGACCACTGGGGCCCATACCATCTGTACCTTGCTCCACTGCACCCCAATGTGGCACCTTGGCTACCTTCTGTATATTCAGTCATGTGGCACCCCTGATAACATTGCAATATATATTGTTCTCTGCAGTTTCACAGGGCAAATGCGGACCAGCAGGGCCAAGAGGTCTAGATGCCCTACAACAAAGCTAGTCTGCAAAATGATTAAAGTGTACCTTCTCAGGATTTTACTCATGCTACTTCTGTTATCTGGAAACGTTCATCCCAACCCGGGACCTACTAGCCTAGCCCCCATGCCCTGAAAAGGTGAGGGGTCCCTCACATTAGCCTCAATCAATGTCTGTAGCCTTCTCAACAAACTTGACATACTGCAAACCTGGGTTCAGCAACATAACCCTGATGTTCTCTCTGTTGTCGAAACATGGCTTAACCTCAAGATACCAGACACTGCAGTCACTGTCTCTGGATACACTATATTCAAGCAGGAAAGGGTTGCTAAATGAGGTCGGGGCTGTGCCATCTACCTGAGGAATTCCTATCTGGGTCATGTCCTTCCTTTCTCAAACCCTAAACTCCCCTCACAGGTTCTCACTATCAAATTTCTACACGGGGCGCACAACAAGGAGTTCACCATAGCCTCTGTTTACCTACCCCTAAAGACCAGGTCAATGGACTTGCTAGCATCATGGAAAACCTAAGGGGAATACACCATAACTCTGAAATCATAATACTCGGCGACTTTAACATAAAATGGCTCTCACCGGAGGCCGGCACCTACAAGGATGCCATCACAGCACAGAACCTCACCCAGCTCGTTGCCACCCCCACTAGATGTAACTATAGGACAGGGTCACATACACTTCTGGACTGGATCCTTTCTAATCACCCTGAATGAATTTCTAAAGTCACAGTGCTCCCTGACGTTATCAGTGACCATTCACTTGTTACCTGTATTTGGACAAACAAATTCATTAAGCCCCCTCTTCAAATAATCCATGCCAGGTGTTAAAGCAGGGGTGCCTTGGGCTACTAAAAACACATTTAAGCCACATAGACTGGTCATCAATTGACTCCACCAAAGATGTTAACCAAGCCTTGGACCTTTTCATCAGGCACTTCACTGCGGCCTGCAATATCTTTGCACCTCTCAAAAAGCTGAAGGTCAAGGGAAGAGCTAACCCTTGGATAAGCCCCAAACTAATCACTTTACCCAAACAAAGGTATCACCTCTGGCACTGTGCCCGAGCAACATCCACACCTGGGGATATTCATCAATATAAAACTGCCAGAAACGAGTGCACGCAGGCAATTTTGAGAGCCAAAAGCAAATATTACAAGGAGGCTCTCTCCAGCTCCTGGGGTATGGGAAAAAATTCTGGAGTAACTTAAAAGACCTTATAGGCAAGGATCCTAAGTCACCACCCACTATGCTCAACATAAATGGAACACCAACATCTGACCTTTACACAATCACCAATACCTTCAACAATGCATTCTCCAACTTGGATAGTGTCCTCCCATCTGAATTCTTCAATGCCCCCTCTGGTAGTAACCCCCTGACACTGCTTCTCTCCAACAACTGCCCCATGATTCTACTTCAAGGAGATCCCAGTGCACTTAGCCAGAACCCCCAAGTTTCTGGTCCAACGCTCCTACAAGTCCCTTGACATCACTCCCCTTCTCAATGACCTTGCCCAAGCCAACTGGGTCCAATCCTCTACTGCATTCTCTATTGATGCTGCCCTCCTTCACTTCAAAACCACATTTCTCAATGTCTGGGATAAACACGCCCCTATGCGTCGCACTAGGTTACGTGGCAACCATCTGCCCTGGATCACCCCTGGACTCCTAGCATGCCAAAGGGCCCGTGACCAAGCCTGGAGTGTCCACAATCCTCTAATCGCCCACAAGACTTCTCTGTATACCAGATGCTTAGAAACAAGTGTACTAGAGCAACCCAGCTGGCCAAAGCTGAGTATTTCAATTCCACCCTCCAATCAAATCTAAATAATCCCTCTAAATTCTGGAAGGTCATTCACTCACTCTTCTCCCCCCACTGCAACCTCCACTCTGCTCCTAAACATTAACAACTACCTTCTCTCGGAACCTCGTGCTGTTGCTGCCAAGTTCAACTCATACTTCTCCACTTGCACAGCCTCTCTCCTCTCCTCTCTGCCCACCCCTGTTCCATTCTGTCCCACCGAGGTTCACAAGAAGCAATATGTGCCCCGCACCTTCTCTTTCAAAGATATCTTGCCAACCGATGCATTAACAGCCCTGCTCTCTCTCAACCCATCTAAAGGCAAATCACCGGACGATCTGGACCCTAAGCTCCTCCACCTCGCAGCCCCTGCCATAGCTGCTCCATTTGCCACCCTCCTAAACCTGTCCTTTGCTATGGCAGCAATCCTCCAGGCATGGAAGCATGCCATAGTCATCCCCCTGCCTAAAGGTGGCCCCCCTACTGCAACTTCAAACCACAGCCCAATCTCTCTCTCCTCCCAACGCTAGCAAAATTGCAAGAGCACTTAGTGCTCTCACAACTTACCTCCTTGCTCTCTGACTCTAATTTGTACACAGATTTCCAATCCAGGTTCAGAAAGGGTCATTCCACTGCCTCCTCCCTGACTAGGCTCACTGATGCAATTCTCACCAACATGAATAGTAGACAGATCACCTCTGCCATCTTCGTCGACCTAGCTAAAGCATTTGACACTGTCTCACATGCCTTACTTCTCTCCAGCCTTGCTGAAGCAGGTCTCTCTGCCTCTGCCACCAACTGGTTCTGGTCCTACCTCACTGGCCGAACCCAATCCACATGAATCTCCAACGCCATTTCTGAGCCCCTGCCCATCACTACTGGCATCCCCCGGGGCTTGGTGCTCAGAACCATACTGTTCTCCATTTTCCTGAATGACCTACCTCTAGTCTGTCAGTCCTCTGCCATACACATGTACACATGTTCTTTTCTCCTCAGGCACCTCCCCAGAAGCGGTAGCCTCCACCCTCCAAGCTGACTTTGTCAATATCCAACACTGGTTCTGCTCCCATCAGCTTTCCCTGAACACCAAAAAAAAAATGTCACAATGACCTTCAGCATGAGACAATGCCTGTCCAGACTCCTTCCCCACCTTCCAAACTCTCGATGAGCAAGAGCTCGAGGATGTCCCCTCATTCCGATACCTTGGGGTCTGGCTTGACTGTCATCTATCCTTTAGTGTTCACATTGATGCTACTATAAAAAAAACTGCGCCCCATGCTTGGAGCTCTGCACAGAAACCACCAAAGCCTCCCTCTAACTGTACGCCGTGAGCTAATCCAGAAGATGATTCCCCCTCCTTTGACTACTGTGATATAGTATACATTGTGGCTCCTAAGTCCTCCCTGTCCAAACTTGACACCCTATTCAATGCCTTCTGCCACTTTGCTCTCAATGCCCTCCCCTCACCCATCACTGCGAGCTATACCGCTCCTTGGCCTTACCATCCCTTGAAAACCGACTCCTTGCAGAGAGTTCGGGATGTCTGGAATGGGGATTTTCTACTGTCAGATTATGCACCCCTATATATTAGTTTGGATCTAGGGGAGATACGTAGAAATACATTCTGGTGCCTAAACGTGTCACTGCTGCGAGATAGGGAGGTGAGAGAGACTATTGAGCAGGCATATCAAACATATTTGTTGGATAACCAAGGCCAGGATATCACGCATTCACTGATATGGGACGCTGCAAAGGTGGTGCTTAGGGGTAGGTTTATACAAGTAGCCTCAAAGAAAAAAAGAGAGAGGGAAGCTCGTAGGGAGAGATTAATAAGGGAAATTCAAGATTTGGAGCAGCTTCAGAAACAGAAGATTGATAGGGAACAGACTAGGCAGCTTATGAAGTTAAAAAAAACAAAAACACGTATCCTGGATTTTAGGGGGGCAGACTTTGGGAAAATGGGGAGATACTTGAAAGAGGCATTAAGGGGAATGGGACAGGAATCAGGATTTGAGGAACAGTGGGCAGTATTTAAAATGGGGATTACAAGAACAACAGAATTATGCATTAAGCAGGTTAGCAAGAGGAAAAGGAAGAGGAGACCGTTATGGTTTTCCAAAGAGGTAGCAAAGAAAGTGAAAGCCAAAAAGACTGCATTCAGGCAATACAAAAAGACACAGGCAGAAGGGGATAGGGAGAAGTACCAGGAGAAGCAAAGGGAGGCATGGAGGTCAGGAAGGGAAGCCAAAGCTCAGACAGAACAACACATTGCAAAATCAGTGGGTAGAGGGGACAAAACCTTTACAGGTACATAAGTGAAAAAGAAAGACAAAGGGAGGGATAGTGAGACTGAAGGGGAGGATGGGGGCGCGTGAAGGATGACAACAGTAAAGCTGACATATTGAACAGGTATTTCTGCTCAGTCTTTACTGAGGAAGAGGAGGGTAATGGGTCTAAAGGGAGTACAAGGTGAGGATGGTGCAGAACGGACACAGTCCCTTTACACGAGAAAGGGTCCTGAAGGAACTGGAAGTAATAAGAGTTGATAAAGCAATGGGGCCAGATGGGGTGCACCCCAGGGTCCTTAAAGAACTAAGAGAGGTGGTGGCTGAACCTCTGGCTATCCTGTTTAGCCGATCACTGGAAACAGGGGAGGTACCCAAAGACTGGAGGACAGCAAATGTAGTCCCCTTATACAAAAGTGGGAACAAAGAGGAAGCAGGGAACTACAGACCAGTCAGCCTCACCTTGGTAGTGGGGAAGATCATGGAAGCACTACTGAAGGAGAGATTGGTGGAACATCTGGTTGTCAGTGGACTGCAGGACCCAAGGCAGCATGGTTTCACCAGGGGGAGGTCATGTCAGACCAACCTCGTTGAATTTTTTGACTGGGTGACTAGGGAGGCAGATCAGGGAGGGAGAGTGGACGTGGCCTATCTGGACTTCAGCAAGGCCTTTGACACTGTGCCACATAGAAGACTATTACACAAACTGGGGAATATGGGTGTGGGCAGGACAGTAATGTGGTGGGTAGGTAACTGGCTGGGTGGCAGGACACAGAGTGTGGTGGTAAATGGCTGTCACCCACAGAGGGAAGAGTGACCAGTGGGCTACCACAGGGATCAGTGCTGGGACCAGTCCTATTCAACATCTTCATCAGTGACATTGCGCAGGACCTAGAAGGCAGAATTTCACTGTTCGCTGATGACACAAAGCTTTGTAACAGAGTAGACACACCAGAGGGTGTGGACAGAATGAGAAGGGACCTGCAGAAACTTGAAGAATGGTCAGGGGTTTGGCAGTTGAAATTCAATGCAAGAATGTGCAAGATAATGCATATGGGGCACAAAAACCCTGGCACAATATATCAATTGGGGGGTGAGGATATAGCATATACCAAGCAGGAAAGGGATCTTGGGGTTATCATCTCTGATGACCTCAAGGTAGGGAAACAGTGTGACAAGGCAGCAGGTAAAGCAAATAGGATGCTGGGATGTATAGGCAGGGGCATCACCAGCAGGAAAAGGGAGGTCATAATTCCGCTATACAAGACACTAGTGAGGCCCCACCTGGAGTACAGTGTACAGTTCTGGAGACCATACCTACATAAGGATATAGACAGGGTAGAGAAGGTTCAGAGGAGGGCAACAAAGATGGTGCATGGATTGCATCACAAATCCTATGAAGACAGGTTGAAGGAACTGAACATGTACTCCTTGGAGGAGAGGAGGGAGAGAGGGGATATGATAGAGACATACAAGTATCTTACAGGGAGGAACAGGCTGCAGGAATACATTACTTTTAAACGAAAAAGATGTTCCAGGACTAGAGGGCATGGGATGAAGTTGGAGGGAGGATGCTTCAGAGGAAACATGAGGAAGAATTTCTTCACAGAACTGGTGGTGGACAAGTGGAACACCCTGCCAGAGGAAGTGGTGGGGGCTGAAACAATCACGGGATTTAAGAATGCATGGGATAGACATAAAGGAATTCTGGAGGTCAGGGGTAAGGGGCAACAGACTTCTAGGAAAACATAAACTGAACTTACAAGCTCAAATGGGCAGACTGGGTGGGCCATAGACCCTTATCTGCCGACACTGTCTATGTATCTATGTATCTGCGACATAAATACTATGAGGGAGGTCCACATTCCTTTAGACTCTTGGCAAGTAGCCTACGAGCGCAGAGGGCTAGAGCTATGATTGCTGCTATTTGGCATCCACAAAAAAGAAGATTGGTGCAGGGGGTTCATGATGTGGGGGAGGTTTTTTGATATTTTTATAGTAAGCTATATGCAGAGGAGACTCACCCAGGACAGGAAGAGATTAGAGACTATCTGGGAGGATTGAAACTACCAGGACTGACTACAGAACAGGGAGAATGACTGTTGACCCCTATAGGAGAGGAAGAAATAAAAACTGCAATAGGAAGGTTGAAGATCGGGAAATGTCCGGGCTCAGATGGTTGTCCATCCGAGTTTTATAAAACGATGGGAAATCGTCTCTACTCCCTATTGTCATGGGTATTTGCAGAAGTGATGAGGGGAGACGTAAAGGTACCTCCTTCTTGGACAGAAGCGGTAATATCTGTGGTGCCCAAGCCGGGGAAGGACCCCACTAGGTGTGCCTCATATAGACCGATCTCCCTATTAAACACGGACTATAAAATATTTACCTCAATTATAGCAGAACGGTTAAAACAGTATCTATCCTCCCTTGTGAATACGGACCAGTCTAGGTTTGTGATGGGCAGGCAGGCCCAAGATAATCTTAGGAGAACGACCCATATCATTGACCACATAAATAAATGGAGAATCCCCTCCTTAATTATGAGTTTAGATGCTGAAAAGGCATTTGATTGTGTCTCGTGGGCTTACTGGGGGGTGTCCTTTCCCAGCTTGGGTTCCCTCAGCGGTTTATTATGATCCTTTTTAGTCTATACGAGCCACCTAGAGCCTATGTCAGAGCCAACGGACATATTTCCGCAGCATTGAGGTTGGAGAGGGGCACAAGGCAGGACTGTCCCTTATCTCTGCTACTTTTTGCACTTTACATACAGTCATTAGCGCAAAGTATTAGCTAGGACCCTAACATTAAGGATATTAATTTGGGGGGAGATACACACAAATTGGCCCTTTATGCCGATGATGTCTTTCTCTATGTCTCAAAACCAGAGGTTTCATTGCCGGGAATAATGCAACAGGTGAAGGCATTTTCCATACTGGCAGGTTTTAAACTGAATCCGGCCAAAATGGAGGTGTTATGCCTGCATCATAACCCTACTAGAGAAATAAAAGCTTTATATCTCATGAAGTGGTATCTGGTGTCTTTGAAATACCTTGGTATTGAAATAGGAACAGATTGTACTACACTATGGGAATTTGACTACCCTCAGATGGTGGATCAGCTCAAAAGAGACCTCCAAAGATGGCAACTATTACCTCTCTCTTTGACGGCTAAGATGCAGGGGTTAAAGATGAATGCCCTCCCACATCTACTATATTTATCTACTATAATTATTTCAATGTGTGCCATGTAAGGTGCCAATTGCACAATTGGAGGCCTGGCACAACATATTTTTTAATTTTATCTGGGGGGGGGTAATAGACCCAGAATTCGGAGATCAATACTGTACCTACGTAAATCAGATGGGGGATTGGCGGTGCCTCATTTACAGGGATATTGGGTGGCAGCCCAGATGTGGATCGCCTTATTATGGGGCAACTCAGGATACGGCTCTCATTGGAAAAAATCAGATTTAATGGAGCAACATAATCCTCCTTTGTTGGCACTTCTATTTAAAGAGGGGGTATTAAAGAGATACAGGGGCACTCAGGCACACATGCAGTGCTAGAGGGCTGGACGAGAGGTACAAGGAGAGGATCCACATATAGACAGATATGGAAATCTAGATGGTGGGCTTATGATCCATGTTTTGAGCCTGCCCAGCTTGATATTTGGTGCCTAAAACAGGCTAGGAGGGGATTTCACTCTCCCTATCAAATGTTATCAGGTTATAATGTACTGTCATTTGAAGCTGTACAACAGGCTTTTGGACTACTCAGCATAGATAAATTTTGATACTATCAGATGCGAGACTACATATACAAACAGCTAAATAGGCTTACAAAGGCACAGGGGGTACTGACTGAGACATCGATATTTCAGAGAATGTGGGGCATAGATGGGGTAGAGTGAGCAATTTCAATATTGTACAGGAACTATATAGTAGACTTAGAAAACACTATCCAATACCTTAGAAGCAAGTGAGAACAGGATTTAGATATAATTATCTTGACACAACAATGGTCCCTAGTTTGGAAACGTACTTGGGCAACAACTGGGTCGGTGACCTGGAGAGACTTTTGCTGGAGAATAAGAGCAAGATATTTTTTAGTACCCGTACAGGTTGCACATTATACACCAGATGCCAACCCAGCTTGTTAGCGGGGTTGCGGAGAGATCAGGGCCACCCAGGCACACGTTTTCTGGGCATGCACAAAGATTATGCCATTTTGGCAGGTAATTACAGAGCAAATGGCACGAATTGTGCAAGTCCAAATATCATTTGGGGCGGAATACATGATCTTGGGTCTTATTCCCAAAGATCTGAATGGTAAAGATGAGAGATATTTGTGGCTAGTTATGATAGCTGCAGCACTGAGGTCTTTGACAAGGCGATGGCTTCTGACTGATGCCCCTACTATCCATGACTGGGTCCAGCAAATGGAGGCTGTGTGTAGAATGGAAAAAATAACCTATGATCTAAGACAGCAAACTTCAGTATACCAAAATAGATGGACAAGATGGTTACTTTATGAAGGGATACAGCATTCAGATTAATTAGATTAGGTTAGGTCCTAGCTTATATGGTTAACCCTTAATAGAAATAAGTCTGAAGGAGAAGAGTAAGAAACTAACATAATGAGTTATATAGGAATAGAGTCATCATTAAATGGGAAGTGGGTGAATAGTTACTGGGAGACAATAGATAGTGTAAGAACATCCAGATAGATAGGTTCGTTTGTAATTCCTGGTACAACACTGTTTATATTAGTATTTGTATGGGAGCGTAATAGTTTTTTGATGCAAAAACTTAAATAATTTGAACATAAGTATAGGTTAAATAACTTAACATGTCGGTATAAGATAAGGGACAGAGAATGTCAGTTTAATTTTTGATTTCTCTTTAATAGTGGTATACTGACTTAAAGACACTGTTTTGGATATGATAACAGAAAAATGCTGAATAGAAGATACATAAGCAAAGAGTTGTTTTTCTAAAATGTAATGCTGGAATGGGAAAATTACTTTTTAAAATTCGCTATATAGTATTAAAACAGTGCCATGATTAATTGTTAATACATGGTTGTGAATTATTTGAATGGATGCAAAAATAAATAAACTTGAAGTATAAAAAAAAGAAAACCAACTCCTTATTCACTGCACTAAATTCACCTCCAAGTTCTGGCTAGGCACCCTCCCCTCCTACCTCTCCTCCTTGTTCGTTCCTACCCCCCCCCACCCTCTTATGCCCTCAGATCCATGGACTCCCGCCAACTTGTTATCCCTTGGTGTAAGTCCACAGCTGGCCAAACAGCCTTCTCTCATAATTTCCTCAAAATCTGGAATGAGCGGCCCCCACAAATCCAGCATTCCTCCTCTGTTAATGCCCTCTCCAACACCCTCACAAGCTACTTCATGGTAAACTGCTCTTGCTCTATCCCCTGACTGCCACTTCTTCTCCCCACCCAGCCAGCCTACGGCTTAGCAACAATTCCTAAGCTGAGCACTCCCAGATAAGCACTTGCACTTGCCCTCTTGGCACTTATTTGTCCTCGAATTGTCTATGTTTCTGTCTTCTCTGATCTTGTGTACTGGTTGTTGATAGTCCATGCCTGTTATAGCTAAATCTGTAAACCCACAATGTAATAGTGCATATTTTATGTACCAATGTCACTGTATAATCATGTATTCATGTATCCTGTATTCCTCTGTTACTCCCCCCCCCCCCGGGTTCTAGTGAAACATTTCAATAAATAAATAAATATTCAGAAGGCCATTCGCAACACAGGCTACAGTGGTGACTCTCTCGACCTGAAGTTGCTAGCACTGGTCCTTGAAGAAATCCTTGTACCCCTGACAATGATCTTCAACCTAGCATTAAGGATGTCCCAGTCCCCATCTTGCTGGAAGCAGGCGACCATCACACCAGTACACAAAAGTGGAGACAAGTCACTACACTCCATCTACAGACCTATCTCCATCCTCCCTCCGTTGTCTAAGGCCCTGGAATGCACTGCCTCAGACCAACTAGTCGAGTACCTGGGAAAATATAACATTCAATGTCCCAAGCAACATGGCTTTTGTAAAGGACACAGCACCACCACTGCACTATTAGAATTCACTGGATTCATCCATACCACTCTCGATCAAGGAAACTGTGTGGGGGCAGTATTCATTGACCTATCGAAAGCCTTTGATACTGTCAACCACCGACTCCTACTCAAGCAACTATCAAACATTGGGCTCTCCAAAGAAACGCTGCTCTGATTTTCAAGTTACCTTGGGGAGAGGGTCCAGTGGTCAGGATTGCTGGTGTCACTCGGAAGATAAACTGGTCCTTTCGGGGGTCCCACAGGGGTCCATTCTGGGACCACTAGTCTTCGGCCTCTTTCTGAATGACCTCCCCAGTGTCTGCCATAAGAAGTTACTACTCTACGCTGATGACGCAGTCTTGTTCACCAACCACCAAGATGCGGAGCTCCTTCAGAAACAATTGCATCTTGACTTCATGCGCATCGAAAAATGGTCAAGACACACAAACTGGTCCTGATCTACAGCAAAACCAAGGTAATGACTTTCTACAACACTAGGAGCAAGTACAAATCCCATGACCTCACCATCAAAAACCAAACAGAGACCATACTTGAACACGTTCCTAAATTTAAATACCTAGGCGTTACATTGAACAGTTCCCTCTCCTACCATCGGCACATTGATTCTGTCACCAAAGCCATCAATATCCATATAGGCCTGCTGTACAGGCACAAACACTGCATGAATCCAGACACACTCCAGTTGACTAGTAACAGCTCTGTTACCTCCATCACTGATTATGGGCTAGCAATCTACGGCTCCGCCTCTGCCCTCCGCAGAATTACAGTCGCACTCAACAAAGCATGCAGGCTTTTAACGGGGCTGACCGACTTACACACACTTGTGATCTGTACATTCGGGCAGGATGGCTTCCTCTCATCAGCCGGATCCAGTATCAAACCTGCCCCTTAGCCAAAATAGTCCTCCTCGGGATCATGCCCCCAGGGGTTGAAAAGCTCCTCATAGACCACTATAGCACCCAGCAAACTAGAAGTTCACAACAAACCTTCCTTGTCCCCAGATGCCGGACTACAATGGGACAGAGGGCTTTTGCTCACAGAGCTCCACAGTGGTACAATACACTCAACAAAGAAACTCTTACAGCTGCTGCTCTTGGCCCATTTAAAATACAACTCTGACTTCATCTCAGCTCAACTAGTCACTGTGATTGCTTCGCCTAATCTGGGGCCCCACACTCACTGACCCCTACTTTAGACAGGCCAGCTACTCCCCCTTGCCATGCCCTCCCTCTCCAGCCTCCCCTACCCCCCACCACTCCCCTTCCTCACCCCTTCCTGGCACTTAGTGACAATTGCCCTCCCATAGGTGCTCTTACCACCACATACACTACGACAATGGCCCTCCTGCCTATGCACCTCCGCCCTCCTTACCCTCTTGCCAGCAGCGCTTATTTCTACGTTTATTTCTAAGTTTTCCCTTGGTTGTTGTGTCTTTCTACTTAACAATGGCACATTTTGAGGTACTGTAATTAACTAAGCCTCAGTCTCTTGCTTCTTTTTATTGTGTAACTATGTATAATTATGTCGACCTTTGTATGTATATTTATCTTCCATTTGCTCGACATGGAACCTTTCTAAATGAGCAGTTCCTGCTCAAAAGTATTTGTAATCCTAGACTTCAATGAATAAAAAAAAAAATGAAAATGAAATAAATCTCAAAATCTAGTCTCTCCTAGAGTCTATTTTTACTTGTAAGCTAACCTGAAAGGACTTCCACTAAAGTCTGTCCTTCCCTCACACAGATAGACTAGCTTTAGGAGCAGGGCTCTCCCTTCTCTGGAGCACTCACTCAGAGAGTCCGGCCTTCTTCACAGGCTGTGAAGTTCAGAAAGAGAGAGAGAGCTGGGGGTCCAGTTCTCCAGTTTATGGGCTCAGGGCTGTGGAGGTGACCATTCCCTTAAGTGATAGTTCCCCCAGTATTCCCCATCTATGTGTGTGTGTGTGTGTAACATCATCAGTGGCTTTTTTATTCTCACCTAGTAGTTTTATGACCATATTTCCATTCTTCTTACACGATGTCTCTGTGCCAGAAATAGCACCCTCACATCTGCCTGGGTCTGTTGCTAGATGAGCTCATGGGAGACTTAGCACCTTCCAGTTGGCCAGTGTTTCTCATATGATCTGCCTGGACATGTGACCTGGAAGCCATTTTGGTGTCCATTCCAAACAGCGAGAACTTATAAAAGAACAATAATTAGACTAAAAAAAGAAAAGAATAGATTAATTTGGTCAAATGTCCATCACATTGCTGTATGATTTTTTTTCCTGTAAACAAGAGGCTCCATCCTGTCTGGGGTACCCTGCCCTACGTGGTATAAAGGTGAGACCCCTTCTTGTAGGGGAAATGGGAGTTGGAGGAGTAAGAGGTCCATGTTAAGAAATGGTGTTTGCCCCATTGTGGCTCAGGCTGCAATGGGCTGGAGGGGATGTGTCAGGCTCAGGAAGTGGCACTTGGGTCCCCAGTCTGAAGAGTGGCACCTGTCCCCTCCAGCTGTCTCCAGATGCCCAATATATGAACTGACACCCAAAGACATCAACATGATGGTGGAGGCCTGTTAAAGGTGTCCCCTCTGGGGGATCAGCCTGATGGCATCTACAGGATATCCCAGACTAGCCATGGAAGGGGCCCACTATGTGCGAGCAGGAGCAGTGAGCACTTATACTCAGATCAACATACCACTGTGTGCCCCCATACTACTCTTCTGGACAGCAGCAGTAAGGGTATGCAGAAAACCATCTACTTCATAGGTACCAAAGCATGTACTGCCTGGTTTTACAATATCATACAGGGGCCAGCACCTCAGGGAGTTCATTTAACATGTATATAATTTACAGGCTCCCTTTTCTGGGTCCATGAGCTTAAGACCCTCTGAGGCTTGCACTGTTCCACTTTGCGACTGCAGGTGGATCACTCTGTGAGCTGCCAAATGTGACCAAGTACCAGACATGACATGATGGTTCAAGGCAACTATTTTCTTTCTGATGACTAATAGATGCCTGTGAACATACAGCAATACCCGCCAGAATGCAATGCAGTAATGCTGCAGTATATCACAGTATGCTGCAGTATACTGCAGGGAACATCAAAATTCAATGGCAATTAAGCTCTTTTGTCATGCAATATTTTGTGACGTGTCATTTACTGCAAGTTACTGCGTGCACTGTGGATGCCTCCACTGTACAAGTACTGCATTCCCATCCAAGCAGTAACTTCTGGGCCCATGTGCACCGAAACTTTGCAAATAAATGTGTTTGTTGATTTAAGGATTATGACTGAAGTGCTCTGTTTCGACAGCCTAATGTTGGGGAACAGTGATTGCTCAAATTGTATCAGTGATTATGCAACAAGAAGCATACTGAGTTAAAAAAAAAAGAATTGTTGTTGGGAAATAAAGAGTCCAAATAAAGTTAAAGCTAGTCACCCTGCTGTGTGGCTGTGCCTAGCCCCTATTCCCCAGGGACATCCCCTGCCAAAGTTTATTTCTTACAAAACCCTCTGCTGAGTTGTTCCTGAGCCATAGAGTGTCCTGGGGAACTCTCTTCCCCCAAGTAGTGGCGTTGAGTCATGTGAAAAAGTGATTACCCAGTATCTTACAACACTAATAATCCAGGCCAACCCCCCCATTGGTATAAGGGGAAGTATACCCTGAAGGAGCCTGCACTAAGCACCATATCTAGGACATGGCCATACCAGGCTACTCTCTGCACAGGAGAGATAGGGCAGGGAGGAGGGGCTGTTTTATATGTGAGGGAAGGAATCAAGGCCACAAAGGTACAGGGGCACCATGATGAAAAGGAAGGGCTAGAGGAACTGAGGGTCACCCTGGATACAAGTTCCAGGGCCACTATCTGTACTGGGTAGTGTACAGAACTCCAGCACAGGGAGGGAAGTTGGATAAGGCACTTGGGGAAGTCATCATCAGGATGGTGAGTTAAAGGGGAGGTGCTGCTATTTGATGGTTTCATTCTGCCAGATATGGAGTGGAGCCTTCCAGCAGCAGGTTGGCAAGGAGTAGGGCCATCCTTGGCTCCCTACAAGGGGCTTTTCTCTGGCAGCTAGGCAAAGAACCCACTAGGGATGGGGCAGTGCTGGACCTGGTGCTTACAAATAGGGACCATATTACAAATGCCACAGTGGGCAGTCCCCTGCATATCAGTGATCACCGTAGTGTGTGTTTTAACATTAAGACAGGAACAGAGGCTAACCACATGAGGACAAGGGTCCTGTATTTTAAGAAGGCAGATTGTAAAGAAATGGGAGACTGCCTCAGAAACTGCCTCAAATGGAGGGATTGCTGGGGGTGGGGCACAGTGGGCAAGAACAAGTGTAAACAGTCGGGTTTTGGACTCACCTTGGCTGTTTCTGAGGCCCTCGGTTCCTCTCTGGACACACCTCAAGGGGCTGGCCTAGGTTCTTGGAGTACGGGTACTGGACCAGTAAGTGCACTTGGTGCCTCCACCTGGGGTAGTGATTGGGAATACCTGAAAATAAATTAAAGGTACACTCTCCAAGAAAATATAGTAGTAGCCAACACTGTACCTTCCCACACACCAATGTCCACCTTTAGCAATACTTCACTGTACCAGAATGTAACATGAACAATCACCCATTTTATTTTGGGAGGGGGAAAGAGAAAATAGCATAACAATGTTAATACAGTTGCATCACTTTTGCCCCACTTATTTCTGCCTCCCACCCACGGGTGCACCTGGTTTCTAACTGGCAGCTGCCCAGAGTGTCTATAAGTCCAAGGGTGGGTACCACACTGCAGATGCAGAAGACACAAGGAATCTTTGGTCAGGGCCAAATAACTTCAAACAAATGCAAAACTTTTACATTTTAGCTTGGACACACTTTTGATCTTGCACAGTCCTGCCCGGTGCTTAACCCTTTATTCTGACTAGTTGGTCAATTGATGAATGCTTCCTCAAAGCCGCAGCTCAGGGTACTTACAGTTCTGCTGATTCTCAAGGGGTTTTGCAGATACTTTGAAATCACTATACCATGCTGGTAGTAGGTGTTGTTGGTGCGACATGAAGCCACTGACTGAAACAATGATGAAATTCAGTCTTCACTTGCCAAGCCTTTCCCATCTTCACCCTTGGGGGCCTTTGTATGCAGTGTTCACCTGGTAAGCCTCCTAACTCTTTCTCTGAAAGATTCTCTCCTTGTGGGGTACACTTATCTCCTGGTCTGGGTACAAATTTATCCTCTGTCCGGGTACAACTTCTCTCTCTCTCCAACTAAGAGAAACACCCTGAAAATCATATTTTGAAGCCAGCAGAGTACTGCTGGATGTTAGTAGTGACCTATACAGTCTCTGAAGTCCAACTGTATCTCTTCCACAACACTTTCTGCCCTGCAGAATAGTCCAATTCCTTTTGGACAATCTCAGAAATCTCACACATCAGCCCTGGTAACATTGTCACCGTCACCACATGGTCATTCTGGATGATATTCTCACCGTCACCACATGGCCCAATTTCCACAGAGCCTCTCACAGGCGCTGGCTCCCTCTCTGGAGCAAAATCCTCATTGCAGCAACATTCTTCAGCCACAGGTTCAAGTCTCACTGGCTCTCTCACTAGTGCAAACTTCCTTCTCTCACAACCGAAGGTTCCATTCTGAGCAGCAGCTGTCACTGGCTTTGCAACAGCTTCACAAAGTCTTTGATCATTTGTCCTGTGCTGTGGCCAACGAAACCGAGGAGCAAACACACAGACCTTCAGGGCTAGCAAGCCCCAAGCACTCTCTCTTCTGAATCCTGGCTGAGCTCACTCCACCAACCATAGACCTCTTTGGCAGACAACAGTCTCTTTTGGTAGTCCTTTAAAATTCAGAGAATTCTTCGTCTTCAGAAACCTTAAACCCTATGAAGTCACAGTCCCCCACAGTGCTCTCACCACTGTGGTTGTAGTCAGTTGCAGCTTTCTCACAGCTGTATGTTGCTGGGCTCCACAGCTCTCTCACAACTGAAGGTTTCACAAGATTCCCTGGGCCCTGGGGGACAGGTAACTGGCAACCCCCAGGAAGGCCCTTTCCAAGACTTGAAGCCACATCTTTCTGCAATGAGGCTGGAGACCCCTCCCTCAGGAGGGGGGCCCACTGAACTGAACCCCAGTCCTGAAAGTCTATGAGTTTTGGGAGATCTCTGAAGCTCCTGATTAGTTGAAGCACTTGTCCTTACAGAAAATGATGCCCTATTGGTCCCTTAAATTGGCACCTAGAAATGTCCCTCCTTGTATTCTCAAATATCCCTTCTCTAGTCCCATAGTCCTCTAAAGAATCCCTGCATTCTGATTGGCTGTATAGGGGGTAAAGGGGAACATCATGGCTGCTGACTTTCAGTACAGTCCTCACATTCACCGTTCATCTGCAGACACAGTTAAAATTTTTTACATTCCTTTCCCCCATAAATGTATAGCAACCCCTCTGCACCATTATACCACTGCAGAGTTTTTATTTACCCTACAAACTATCACAGATGCAAGAACACTGCCCCCATACTGAACAAGCCGGCTCATTAATATTCATGAGCCTGTCATGAATTATCCATGCCTCTTTACTAGTGCTCATAGGTGCTTAAACCAAATGCTTTTGGGGTGTCTCAGGTGGCTTCATTGTGTCTCTGGACCCCATTTTACAAATCCTGGGGGTCAGGGGCATGGAAGAAGCACTTGCGGTGCTTCAGCAATGACGATAACACAAGAGCACACTACTGGGCATGCACAGATCGCCGCCTCACATAAGAGCAAGAATCCACTGGCGGTACCGCGGAGAAAACGGGAGCCACCCATGGTAAGCCCGACAAGGTTGGGGTGCTTACACAACGGAGGGTATAATGAAAGCAACCAACCTCTGCATGAAGGAAAAGAGTAAAAGCAGAAGGAAAAAGAGACCAGTATGCTCTCTAAGGAAGTGTTAAAGGTGGTGAAGGAAAAAAGTGCAGCATTCAGAAAGTAAAATGAAACACAGAAGGAGAAGGACAGGGAGGTGTACCTAGTAAAGCAGAGTGAAACTAGCAAGAAAGTGAGGGGAGCAAAGTTGCAGACCAGGGAAATAATCACCGAAGGGTTCAGCAAAAGGGACAAGACTGTCTTCAGATACATAAGTAACAAGCATTTGTCAATGCTGAATATTGCTTGCTTCTATGTGCTGTTTAGGTATTTGGAAGTCATTGGAGTGCAAATATTGAAAATTTGCAAACTTACGAGCCTGCGTAGGAACTGCGCAACGCACGCTCGTAAAACAGTCATTTTTAGGAATTTTTTCACCAAATTTTCAACATAGCCATTTTAAGACCTCTGCTCATGAACGGTGTCACTGTGATTTTGTTAATGTGTCCCATACATTGAGTTTGCACACCAACTGCGCCATTGTGCGCTACATGGGCGGAAACACATTTTGGGTGAGATGTAAAAAATGACAGCTCTAACTACTCATAAGAAGGTGTGGTAAAATGGCAATGTTGAAAATCTGGAGTGAAAATATTGAAATTTCGCGAACTTACGAGCCTGCGTAGGAACTGCATAGCTGCAGCTAAGTAAAACAGTCATTTTTGGAATTTTTTAGCACCAATTCTTGGGACTTCATTGATGATGTCACGTCATGGCAATATTCAGGTCCGCAAGGGTGATTTCGCAGTCACCGCGCAAATCACCTTTCGGCCCATAACTAACACCATGACAGTGACATCATTCATGAGAAGGGGTCCCAAAACCCATGTTGAAAATTTGGTCAAAAATTCCAAAAATGCCTGAGATATGCAACAGTTGAAACCCCCTATCTAGGCCATTATCAGCTTACGGCATTTCCTCAGTTCGCGTCGGCTTTGAAGAGTGCAGACGTGTTCCGGTCCACCAAGATCGTCGCGCCGGAGTCCGGAGGTAAGTATGGGGTGAGGGGGCGTGGGAGGCTGGAGTGCGCAGGTGGGTGGTGCGGATTGTGGGGTTGGGAACACTCCGTGGGACCGCTTTTATTTTCAGGTTAAAATAAAAAAGGCGTTGTGGGACCATTTGCCCACGCTGGGGTGGGCTCTCAGCGTGGCACAAGGGCGTTAGGGGCATTCAGCCGGCGGGATTGGGCACCCCTGTCGGCCTATGGACTGACTGCCACGCTGGGGTGGCCCCAGCGTGGCACCTACAACCGGGGGAGAGACGAGCTAGCTGACGGGATTGGGCACCCCGTCGGCTGGCACAGTAGGTGCGGGGCGCGACGCCCAAGCGTGTGGGGGAGCTACTCTTCTTATCTCTGTTCACTGGAGCGTAGCTCCCCCTTTCAACTGTATGCCACTGCATTTTGGAGCGTGTCATAGACAGCTCCAAAATGCATTGGCTTACTGGGGCCGCGCCTGCCAGCTCACTGACTGAATTGGAGAAGGAGGTGACACACCCCCGAAATCTCCGATGATGGCACTATGTTTCTTGCACATGCGTGCAAGCAACATAAAAATAGAAAAGCAAGGAGAGGGATAGTGAAGATTAAAGGGCAGAGGGGAAGACTGCACAGAAAGGACCAAGAGAAAGCAAACATCCTAAACAGGTACTTCTGCTCAGTCTTCACAGTGGAGGGAGGGAGGGGGGACAGACTACCAGGGAGTAGCAGGAGTGGGACGAGGTAGACATAAGGCTATTTTAAGAAGAAAGAGTCCAGAATGGACTAGCAGCTCTGAAGGTGGACAAAGCTGTGGACAATGCTGTAGGACTGGACAGGATTCACTCAAGGGTTCTAAAAGAACACAGGGATGTGTTAGCTGCCCCACTGATAGCCTTATTCAACAGCTAACTGGCAACAGGCATGGTTCTGGAGGACTGGAGAAGGGCTGACATGGTCCCTATACATAAGACTGGCAGCAGAAGGTGGCTAGCAACTATAGGCCAGTCAGTCTTACTTCATTGGTGGGGAAATTAATGGTAACCAAGCTAAAAGAAAGGCTTGCAGAGTATCTTGAATTCAATGAGCTGTAAGACCAGAGGCAGCATGGATTCACATGGGTGTCATCCCAAACAAATCTGATAGTTGTTTTCTAGTTATTTTTGACTGGGTTACTAGGAAACTGTATCAGGGGAGTGCAGTGGATGTGGCCTATCTGGACTTCAGCAAGGCCTTTGACACTGTACTGCCCAGGAAGCTGATAAAGAAACTGAGCAGCCTAGGAGTGATCTCCAAAGTGGTGAGATGGGTTAGAAACTGGATAACTGATAGGAGACAGAGGGTAGTTGTAAATGCCACTCACTTAAATGATGAAAGAATGACCAGTAGGGTGCCACAGAGCTCAGTACTGAAACTGATCTTCTTCACTGTCTTCATAGGTGACATTGCCGAGGAACTGGGAGGGGAGGTATGCCTTTCTGCAGATGATACCAAAATCTACAATAGGGTGGACACTCAGGAGAGGGTGGAGAGAATGTGATCAGGGGAAACACAAGATCATGGCAATTGGGATTCATTGCCAAAAGGTGAAAATCTTGCACCTGGGGCATAAGAACCCAGGTGCTGAGTACAGAGTGGAGTGTGGCTATGGACAATCAGTAAACAGAAAAGGGAAATTGGGGTTATCATATCTGATGTCCTGAAATTGGCAGGGCAACATGGCAAAACAGTGGATAGAGCTAGTGGAATACTGGGGTATACCTAGGAAGGGTATCTTCAGCAGGATTTCCACCTGCGATAGCCGATGACCCGGTTCGGAACGGACCCGGTGTCAGAGGGCTGGCCGGGAGGGAGATGGCTGAAGTTTCCACGATGGCTCACATTCTCCTCGGTGGGAGGGTGGTCACGTCCCAGTGTTTGTCAACCTCTGAGAGCCAGAGGCATGGCAGAATGTCGGCCATGCTGCAGAGGGAGCGTGATGGACGCTGGCTTACACTCGACGTCCTGGCACATTGCATTCCCAGAAAACCAGGAAAAGGTTTCCTGAACAGCAGATGATGGTTGCCGGCCCCCGTCACCACGGAGCCACGGACAACCTGTATTGACCCCAGCAGCACCTGGGCCAAGTAGTTGACTGGCTGCCCCCACTCAATGCTTTCTCCTGGGGGACCGTCCAACAAAGGGAACGCCGCATTACCCAGAGGGGCTGCATGTGTGGTGGTGGATAGCAGTGGGGAAGGAGTGGCAGTGGGGTGCACCTGGGTGACCGAAGGAGTGGCTGGTCGAGGAGCATGGGAGCACAAAAATAAATAAATAAAGAAGAAGCACCAGGACCAGGGAGCATGTGATGAAGCTGGAGAGGGGAGTTTAAGAGATGTGAGGCATGTTTCTTCACTGAAAGGGTGGTGGAAGCCTGGAAAAGACTGCCAGCAGATAAGAGCAGTGGGGGCTTCCAGCTTGTGTGAGATACACATATAGGTGTATTAGCAAACATGCAGGGAGAGAGGGATGCAGGACCAGTCATGGTCCATTTAGGATCTGAAGACACAGATTAGGCAGGAAACATCTGGACAGACTGGGAGGACCAAGCGGTCCTTTTTGCTGACAAATTCTATGTTTCTAAGGCCTCGATATGGTACCATGGACTACCAGACTCTATTAACAGGAGCCCACATTTAATGGAGGCACCACTGGGATGTAGTGGCATGCCCTGCTATGCGCTCTGGGGACCATGTATTTGCGCTGAGAAGAGAAAGTCCTGAAACTGGGAATGGAAAGAACAGTGTGCATGGCTGATTATGGACACTGTTGATGGGCGACTCAATTTCATTTCAACACGAAGTATCTTGCTATAGTGGCACCTGCAGTTTTCATTGACTGCACCAAAATGTACCACATGCATTTCAGAGACTGTTTTTGCAGGAATCAAACAGTGCTTGTACACACTGAGTGCTGAGGAGTGCCTGTTGTCCTAGAGACTGGTGCTAGTGATGGACTTGCCTGCATTCCTCAAGACATTAAGCTAGGTTGCAGTGACTGGTGCTCATAACAGGCCTCAGGATCATGTTCAAGCTGACATGTGCCACCAGACCTGTGGTCCAGAACTGGACTTAACGAGAGTGAGAATGCTTTGGTACACTCAAGTTTCAACCTGAATGACTTGCTGTTTTGAGGGAACATTTCTGCCCCCCAAAGGAGTTCTGTGAGGTGTTAGTGTTTGTGTGAACCTTCGAACTGCACTGGGTACTATTACCTTGCCCTGGTGTGAAAGGAGGAGCATGGAGAAAAAGGAACCCCGTCCTTATCTACCAGACTAGAGTGCCTGATGCCACAGATATGCCACATCTGTTTGGGCACTGGATCAGAGTCAACAGCAGCTCATCAGCTGTTCCCTGCCACCCACTGTATTTGAGTGCCTGGCTGCCAGCGCCTTCATGTGGTGGGTTGCTAGGTATCCAGATGTCCATAGTGCAAGAAAACATACAACCACCTTCCAGATGTGATGTTTGAATGCAGAAATCTTTAAATTTTTCCTGAAGTCAGTCTACGAACAAACTAGAGTACCACCCACCCATTGTGTGTTCCTGGATATGACTGTGGGACAGATGGCTAAGTTTCTGTACCAGGATTCACCACCGATCTTTGCTGTGCCTGCAGCAGTGGTGGAAGCTGTGATCAGACAAGAGGAGGAAGAAGAATAGCCAAGCAACTCTGGGGCTATGAGTGGGCCCAAAGCTGCTGAATTTGCTGTGCCAGCACCACTACTGCCCATGGGCCATCACCACTAACAGTCTTCAGTGTCTCACAGGGGAAATACCCGCTTTGTCATTGTCCCAGAAGTGGGCGTTGCTACTGTGTTTTTGCATTCTATAATGCGAGCAACTTAATTTCTGTCCTCCCAGAAATTAGAGCACCATTTATTTTTTAGCATCCAAGAATGGGAGCAACTCAACATTCTTCATCCCTGCTGGGGAGCTACAAGTTGTTGTTAGCTGTCATGCTGGTCCTGGCATGCTGGACCAAGGATCCCAGTCACCAAGAACTGGTGTAAAATTATGCTATCCCTTTTTCTCTTTTCATGGGGACTTTTGCCATGGACCCTTCTCATGCCATTTTGGTTGGCCCACTCCTGACCTGGCAAATGGGAGAGGTCACAGAATGATGGATTGTCACTTTAAAGAAAGGTATACAGAACTGTTTTCAACACAGCATATTTTATGTGCTCTTGGACTCTAGGCACTGATCATTATGTCTGCCTAGCTGTTTTAAAGGCTGTAGCAGGGAATTGTGTGCCTCAAGTTGGAAATGAAGGAACTTTTATGCATAATGCACCAGAGTAGCATGCTTTGTACTTTGTTTAGATTTTTACAGAATCCTCTGAATCAGCATATGTGTTATGAGCCTCATAGTCATAGTGATGGTAGCGGTTGCACTATTTGCTGAGCCCATCTGTTATTTCACTTTAACTCATTAGCTCCTGGCTGCCATGTTGTATCAAGTTAAGCAATGGATAGTTCGGACTTCATACAACGCTTATTAGAATGTAGCCCCCCCAGTGTCTGGGAATGTGGTAAAAGTCTATGGAGAGGAAGGCAACCATAGCAGCAAAAACACCTTCCTGGTGGCCTACATTTACCTAGACCATAGATGAAGCTGGGGTGACTGCAGACCCCTACGGTGCTGGGCTAGGAGGGTAGGCACAAATTAATAACAAAACAGTTCAAATGAGACAACTCTTGTACTGCAGAAGCAAATGGGATCCCTTTAAATAACTTGATCCAACATCCAAACAAATCAATTCATGGAGCAGTTACAACACTAAACGGTGTGGAAACAGTACATTGTTGCAGGACAGCAGTGGTCACATTAGCAGCATAATTCCTGGACCAAAGAGGTCACATAACGTGGAGTCCATTTAATCAGAGTTCATTACGGACATTATCCAGACAATCCCAACAGCACTGCAGGCAGCTCAGTTCACCCTGAAATAAAGAAATCAGCACATGCCTCACAGTCTAAACAGTTTTGCTCCTCTTACTCTCCCTGGCTGTGACTGCTCAAATCGGGGCCATTTCCACTATGTCCTATAGGGCTCTTTCATTCTGCAGGGCTGTCCAGCTCACCACACAGCTCGGGGCTAACTGTCCCCTTCCTGCTCTCAATCTCACAGGCCTGGCTACCACTACACACCTCAGGGCCATAGCTCCACAGTCCAAATGCCCCTTCTTCTCCTTGGGGCCAACCTGGCACCTCCCGGCCACCTCCAAACATAATTGCTGTCTGGACGATATTCCCAGGTGCCAATCCCTATGCACTCCAGGACCCATTCTCCTCCCCGTTGGCACTGTGTTCTACCTACAGCCCCCACGAGGCACTTTCATCTTCATTAGCAAAGGATCAGGAATTGATTACCTGGGTTCCCCAACACAGGGCTCTTTGTAAAACGGCTGCCATCATGCCACTTCCAGCCTTTACCATTACCATAATCGCCGATGGAAAACTGCCCCAATGCTCGAGCAGGGAATCCACCCAGCTCAATTCATATCCACTGCTCTCCTCTCTCTCGGACCTCAGACCACATCTCAACCTTCCCATGCAGCCCCTTAAATCCCCCCAGGCCTGCCCCTCTGATGGACAGTCCCAAAGGTGAAAAACTGTTAATTCTTTGTTTTTTCAGGGCAGGACAGAGAAGTTCCAAAAACAATTATTTTAAACTGTGCATGTCCCAGTGCAAAGAAATGGTGCCATAATCCACAAGGGTGTTACAGCTCTCCCCCATCCAAATGCTTGCCATCCTCAATGAGCCAAAAAGCAGCTGCAAACCAGCCTCCAGAGGCCCCAGCAGGTGAGGTATGCACACTCCCCTGCCCCCAGACCTTTGAGGAGCTTAAGGCTGCACATCACTGAGATGGTGGTAAAGAAATCTAAAGAGCAAATGCTACCTAGCCTAGCTCTCTCACAAAGCCTGGGACCACTTCCCCTGGCAACCCAAGACTAGACCCGATGGACGGTTTGCCAAAAGCCCAATGATGGTGTCCTAGGAACCCAAACTAAACACTACAAAACCCAGCTGCCTATACTGCCTGCTGCCCAACTGGACTCCATCTTTGACTTGCAAAGTTCCCCATGACTCAAAAGGCACTCTGCAACAGGGTGCCATTACCTTCGAGGACAAGATATAATAGATGTAAAACTTGCAGTTAACAAGGAAACTGTAACATCATGGCATGCACTTTGGAACAATATTTACTCATTGCTATCCCAACACGATAACATTTTGACTAAAAATTAACCATTGGACATAGTGATTTTCAAAACATGAGATACAATTCTCCATAACTTCATATTCCCAAACCGAACAGCAAAGTCATTGAAAAGGGCATATCTCACCTAAGTCAAAGTTTATGGAGCAGTAGGGAGTTTTATCATGGCTTGCTCCCAACAGCTGAAGTGTTACTCAAGATGGGGTTTCGTGCAGAGGTAACTATAAGAATCCACTGCAGGTACACTGTATTTGGTGCAGCCACCATTTATGTTCTGAAGCATGGCATAATGTTTATACAAAGTTAGCCCTCAAGAGCATTCTTGGTATATATGCCTTTTCCAATACATTGGGCTTGCTGCAGCTGATATGGGTGCTGCTGGAATATAAATTATGCCTCCTATACACCTTGCCAAGGGTAGCATGGAATATTTAGTCCGATCTGTTTTGCTCAGTATTGTCCCGCACATGTTTTGGCAAGTATGGATAATTGTACTGAGGAAATTCCTGTTCTACATGTTGCCTCACATGCCACTCAGCTTGTGACCATTAGGTAAGGCTCTGAATAGTCATCCTGGGAGTTTGACATTATGGCAGCCACACACCATTTTTATATTCTCAATCCTGGCAATGGTGTTCTATCAGCCTACGATGATCCCTTGGCTGGGACTTGGGGGTGCCCTCTTCACTTGACTCCTCAGCAGGGGATAAGATCTTTGCTGAATAAAGGTGCAGTGCCCTTCGGTGTCCCAGACATCCTCTTCCTCGATCTCAGCTTGAACTTTGCTCTCCTCACCTCACCAGCCTTCTGGATCTTTGGTCTGTTTGCCAGTGGGATGATGGGATCTGTGAAGTTTTAGATTAGGAGAGCACTTTAGGCAACACTGCCTCCCCACTTTTACCTTGGGGCACAGTCTGTGTGGTGGAAATAGTCTCTGTGGGCTCAGTATGGGTGGTTTCACTTCGGGGCCTGGCTGCACCAAAATCTGCTGGTGTCAAACATTCTGCAGAGGTAAGTGGTGGGGTTGCGCAACCTCTTCCATAACCATGGCCCCACTGTTCACTCTCCAATGGAGCATTCTTTGGCAGCATGGCCAGGGCACTAGCCATATCTTCCCATCCTCCCAAGCTGGTATCTTCTGATGTCAGGGAGGCATTGGATCAACTAGGTCCCAAACCAGCTAGACTACAGCCACTGCAAACAGCATATGGGCAGCAGTGCTACTCCTGGTCCCTTGCCGTGGCACAGGGCACATTTTGCTTGCACAGGCATCTTCTCCACTTGCTTCCACATCCAGGAAAATATCTCAGGGGCTCAGTAATACCTGGTGGTACAGGTGCTTGAGCCATCATGCAACAGGTTAGCACTTACTGGTTCACTGGTACTGGCAAATACAACCACAGCAGACAAAGCCCCAGCCAAGTCCAACTTGTGCTCCACTCCAGGGAGCAGGCAGAAACAACAAGAAATGCTACTCCACCCAAACAGGCAGTCCAATCCAAAAATCTCATCCCAGTCCATTTGCATGGTACTCAAATGGACGGGACACAGGATCCCACCCAGCAGACTCTCTGGCACCGCACAGACCACCCAAAAGGTGCAAATTGTCCCAGTCCAAAATTCCATGACTGCTGCGCCGTACTTGAAAGAAACTTTCAGGCACATCCAATGTCTTCACCTAGCACCAAATTTAGGTCCAGGGAGCCATTGACCCTCTAAAATAACATCCCAGATGAGCCCCATTGTAGCCCTCCCCCGGTGTCTAGTGGTATGGTGATAAATATCTGGGGGGGGGTGACCACAGGAGCATAAATAACTTCCTGGTGGCCTATGTTTACCCAGGCCATAGCTGAAACCATGATGCCCACTGACCCCTACGGTGCTGGGCTAGGAGGGTAGACATAGGTTAACACCAAAACAGTTCAAATAAATGAGACAACTGTTGTACTGCAGAAACAAATGGGATCACTTTTAATAACTTGATCCAACATCCAAACAAATCACTCCATGGAGCAGTTACAACACTAAATGGTGTGGAAATAGTACGTTGTTGCAGGACCACAGTAGTCACATTAGCAGCATAATCCCTGGACCAAAGAGGTTACATAACGGTGGAGTCCATTTAATCAGAGTTCATTATGGGGTGTATTCCGGATGACTCTGACAGCATTGCAGGCAGCTCAGTTCATCCTAAAATAAAGAAATCGGACATGCCTCACAGTCTAAACAGTTCTGCCATCCAGACACACAGTCCAAACTGTGATATCAAGACTCCAGAAAATCTCCGCACTCCCATGGAACAATCCTCCACCTTTGCTTCCCTGGGCTGCCAGACTCCACTGATGAATAAAACATTCCAAAACTGATCAGAAACAGAATAACACCAGCCCAGTTAAACTACATATGAATCCAAATTTATTTCAAAAGAATAAATGATAGCTGGCCCAGTGGTGTGGGTGGCTGAGGTATCACTGCCTTACCTCCTGCCATGCCAGAGACCCATGTTCCTGCTGCGAGCGGGTCATTGGGAGTCAGCCGGGGAGGGAGAGAATTAAGCATCTGGAAGACGGCTGTCTTCTCCCAGGGAGGGGTGGAACTGGACACCTGTGCATACATGGCCCCTAGCAGCAGCTGGAGGCTGGCACAATAGCTCCATTGACATAGGGGTGGAGGAGGAGCAGATGCCCGATGTGCCACATGCAGAAGCATGCGTGGCTTGACCACTGGTGTCATTTCACACTGCCACTCTGCACTCAGGGATGGGGAGAAAAATGGAGGCCAAAATCCCACCAACCAGTGAGATGTTGCCAGCCCCTTGCAGGTGCTGCACCTGGCCAGCTGGCACCTCAGAGATATCAAGAGGTGAGTCTGGTGGATGCCAGGGATAACGGGGCTGGGATGAAGGCTGGTGGAAGGGAGCCAGTTGGTGGAGTGAGCAGAAAGAAATTAACTAAAAAAAAAAAAAAAAAAATTAATGATGATAGCAAGTTGGAGGGAAGGCAAGTCTCCAGCCACACTCCTCCCGGTGCTTCAGGTCACAAGACCTTCCTAAGGGGTGTGGCTTCTGTGACAAAGACATCACCTTTTTATAGCTATTCACTTAATATTCATTAAACACATTTCAAACGCTCAATGAAAACATGCAATCAAGTCCACAGTCAAGTGCTCATTATTACAAATACGTGATGTTTAAAAACATTATTTTAGCAACATAAAACACTCACAATTAATTACTTTAGGCTGTCTAAATTTCTGTGGTACCAGTAAACTCATATATGGGATTAATTATGTAAGATGTGTCTATATGTTACAAATCTTTGATTTATGAAAATGGAGAAGTGACAAATGTAATCAATAGCAAACACTCCAATGACAGCTTACTTCATAAAAAATTTCAAAAAGCAGCCCAATGTAGAGGAAAGTATAGGAGTCACAACAAATGCAAAAGGTCACACTTAGAGTATATAACCAAATTCTCAAAAATCATTTAAGTACTTCTTTTGTTGTCAAATTATAATGGCAGAATAAAGATACATTTGTTCTCATTGGAGAATTTGGGGCAGATCAAATCAAGATGCAAAAGATCATGCTCAGAGTACATAACCAATTTCTCAAAATATCCTTTCAATGTTGCTTTCATTAACAATTGTAAAAGGAGGAAAAAACCATTAATTCTAATTGAGTAGTGATACAAAGACACGACCCTTATGCTGTAGGGAAGCATGTTGGAAAATCACAGAGCAGAGTTCCAGAAGTGAAAAGTGTAGTATGAATTGCAAAAAGAAAACTGAAGAAAAGCTTTTCCACCTTTGATGGGTTTTGTTACTGAGATCTGGGAAGATGTATGTTTTATTTTTTTTTTTCCATTCCAGAGGACTTTTTGGTTTTGCTTCTAAAAAAATATTGTCCCTGTCAAATGTTAACCCCAGCACTACTAGAAGTGTGTGAGGGAGAGACTAGTTGGTGGGATAACAGTTGCAACCCCTACGAGGAGTAATATGGAACACTTTGGTGACTACACTTTCCTACTAGCTAAAACTGTTTACATAGCCACTTTTTAATGAATTTTCTTGGGTTTTCTCTCTCTGCTTCCTCTGGTAGTTCCAAGACTCTCATGTGGGTCATCCTCTTGATGTTTTCTAGATTTTCAAACTGTGTTCTGACCAGTGATTTCTCTTTAGTGAGACCTGTGGAGACCGTAATGGCTCTCTTAGCACTCTGTGTTGCTTTTTGAGTTTCAGAGGTTAGAACATCAATCTTAATGTCAATATTTTTTAGCTACATCTAGAATTCCTCCCTCTGTTTACCTAGTGACTGGATTGCCTTAACTAAGGCAGTAATGGTGGGCTGGGGGATTTTTTTGCAACTGGACTTACTGCTTGTCTTTGCATGTGCCTGAGGTGCTGCTCCTTTGGCCAGGTTCCCTCTGCTACACCACCTCCCTGTTTGTTCAGTGCCACCTTTCTACTGATCCCGTCACTCTACAGCTCCAAGAAGAGCATTCCCAGAGTCATCTCAGCTTGAACTATCAGAGGCTGTTGACCCTTTTGCACTTTGGAGAATTTAAAATAAGGTTTAATGTAGTTTTTGTCACCTGCAGTTGCAGAGCATTTCAGAGCTGCTGCTCCATGCTCGGCAGCTGGTCATGCCCCTCCACAAACCTTTACAATACTATGTGTCTTCTATATTGAAGAGATATGATAACCTATGTACTGGGAAGAAATAAATATCAGTGAGAAGAGAAGCTAGCAATTTCATATTGATGGATTCATGCCAGGGGAATATACAGCAAGTAGTATATGTTTAAGATCCTCAACAGACCCTACACTTCATTTTCAAGCACTAGCTGTGCATCCTTGCAACCAGCATGTTACTTGCAAATGTTTGAAATCCAAAGGTTGTAAGCACATTCTGATCTTTGGGGTTAGTTAGGATTTTGAGTCAGCATTCCAATTTGCGGATTGTTTCAATATGAGGTAGCCAATGGCCATATTTTGTTCTTGAAACCACAGACATGTCACTCTGTTTTAATACATTATACTGTATATTCTTTTCCTGAATATTACATTTTCTACTTATTTTATACCTTGCAAGCACGTGTCTCACAAATACTGAAAAGATAGCTACTGAAATATTTGTTTGATATACTGCAACCATGGGAAAGAAATGTGATTCTGACAGTGTCCCTTGTAAACATTTAGATGGAATCCTGAATGTAAGCATTGAATTTACCTTGAGCGAATAGAGTAATACTCTTAATTAAGCTTTGTATTGTAAATTTCCTAGCCTAAGTTTGACACTGATAAGGGGAGCAGGAGACAGACAAGTCAAAAACATGACTTGTGCATACAGCATAATAACTAGTCTTTCCATTTTTTTCTTGATTTGATCTACTCCATGTGGCAGAACAATAGAATGATTGGCTATCAAGTTTTTCAATACCAGCCTTAACTATGTCTTCAACTGAATTACCTCCATGCAATCAATTAAATTGGTTTGAACCCATTGCTGTTTGGGGCAACTTCAAATAAGTATTATGAATATGTTTGAACCATTTACCATTACATGAAAGAGTAGGTTGATATTCTGTGACTATGTCTAATTCTCAGAGTTAAGATATAATAGATATTTTGGAGACTGTGACTGAAAGATCAATATTTTATCAGATATTAACTAATTTCATATTACTGCATATTACTTCTAGTGCACTCATCTGATGCTGTGGTCAACTGGTATTGATGAAAACACAGCAATGTTATCAGCATAAGCAAGGTGTGAACAGAAGTAATGTCATTTTTGCAGAGTAAAAATCAGAATCATCTATATTTAAGAATTTTATTCTATGAAGCCTGAATAACAAGAGGCCAAGATGCAACCTTGCTTGACCCCCTTTTAGTACAAAGTTTCTTGATCAGGTCCTCATTTAATCCAAGTTTAAATTTAGACCACTTTTGATCACTTACGATCATATAGGTTTCATATTATTTGGATTAAATTTGGATCAATCCCCAATTTAGATATTAGTGGCCATAAAAAGGCTTCTGAAAATGTAATCTTATTGCCTTAAAGTCCATGAATGCTCTATATAACTTTTGTTTCCTGATAATTATGTACTTCTCATATACTGTAAATGATTTACTGTTAAACAAGGGCCAGTTGTAGAAATGTTTCTGTGAAAATAGTCTGAATGGTGGACATAATACATTATATACCACTCAATAATTTAATCTATTCATGAAAACTCTTGACAAAATGTTACCTAAACAATCAATTAGGCTAGTTGGTTGATAATTTGCTGGATCCACTGTATCTCATTTTTCAAAATAGGAATGATGACATCCCCTCCAGACATCAGGAATAAAATTTTGATGTATGCACTGATTATAAAACTAGTTAGAATTTCAGTCCACCTGTTGGGACTGAGTATATAAACCTCAAGTGGGATTTTGTCCTGGCCAGATTTATTTAACCTAACTGAAAGTATAGCTATGAGGACTTCCTCACTAATAGTTAGAATACTGGGGTGAGTTTTCAAATAATTCAAAAGATGACTCTGATAAAGCTGGTTTAGCAGCCAGCCCATCAGCACAGTGGTTTGATTTCCACTTATGGATGCCAGCAACCCAGGTTTGGTAGCAGACTTGGGTCGCTGGAGGGACAGCCGGGGAGAATGGCTGGAGCGCCTCATGACAGCTCACCTTCTCCAAGGGGAGGGAGGGAGGGAGCCATTGCCTGCCACTTGCCTGACCCTGAGCGGAAGCTCTGGGTACAGCAAGCCCTGCTCACAGAATGGGGGCTGGCCAAGATGCACAGTGAATGTCGGCCTGTACTGCCTCAATGTCTGGGTGTATACCACACGCGGGGAGGAAAAAGCAGAGGAAAACCACCCTCTCATCTCCGGGAAGACAGGACACCAGGAGCATTCCCTCGATGTGCCACCGCCCACCCAGGCCGCCTTGCCCAATGAAATGTAAGTGTATGGGGCGTACAGGCCCCATCTTGTTCCCCACCTGGGGGGGGAAATCGCCGTGGCTCCATGGGGTGCAGGGCAGGCCTTGGTAGGGTGGTATGCAGAGGGATGACTCCCAGGTGCCCCTGATGGGGTCGGAGACAGAGGGCAGTGGGGGGGGGGGGAAGCTGGTTTAGCATAATCATAAAATATTTTTGAATAATAAGACATCCAAATATCTGAGGTAATATGTGGGGCAATGTTACTTTTAAATTGACATGTACTCCTACCTACTAGCTGCAGCCATTGTCTGAACTGCATTCTGAAGATTTTGTCACAAATTTATTCTATGGGTTTCTTTTTCATTTAAGATGAGCTTATTATAGAACTTCCTGCCTATGTTGAGTTTAATGAAATTTTCCTTACAGGAATTCATTTGGTATGCATGACTGGTATATGTGGTCCCTTTAGTAACCTCTTTTTCACTCACTGACAGTCCTTATAATGCCTGCTTATATTCTGGCTTCTAGTAGTAGTATTAGTTTACTCATTCATGATTTTGGCCATTGCACATTAAACCTAAATACAAATATATAATCATCATAGAAAATACATACACGTATTAAAATATCATTCATTATACATTCTGCTATCAATAATTAAAAAAATATTGCAGAGCATCAGTGACTTTTTTTTAAACTTTGTTTCCCTCTGGTAACCGCTCCCCGAGACTCCCTCAGATGTTGCCTGGCTTTCTCCCACCCAGTCTGTGAGCCCTCCCCAACCTGAGTCCATCCCAATGCTCTGGATCCTCCACATCTACCTGCAGTGAACCCCCTGGCTTACATCCCCCAAGGCAGGGCTACCACCACTTTACATCAATACTCCCTGAAATAAAATTTTCTGCAGGCAGGGCATGGGTCAGAGGATACTGGGGACTAGGTGGGCAGGATCCAGTGGTGGGTGGTGGGCCATGGCATCATCATCCACCTCAGGGGATGGGTCTTTCTTGTTCTGTGAGTGTGATGCTATCCCCAGAGGTGTGGAAGTGCAATGATGTCTAGCGAAGATGGTGTGCTCCACACCCAGCCCATGTATGTCTGCCATTGCCTCCACTGCTTCCTGACATGATCTCTGGCTGTAGCACACCCAACCTCCACTAGGAGTCATGGATGCTGGGAACCACAACCCACCCTCCCAAGAACAGCAGTCCTCCACACACTAATCCTCTCCTCCAGCTAAGCCTGGGTCACCGCTAGGTGCAGGTGTGGTGTCCAGTGCCTCAACCCTCAGTGCCACCAGGCTGGCTAGAGTATCAAGTGGACTACCAACTTGTATCTTTAAATTTCCCTGTATGTGAAATTTCTTGGCCTCTCCTGTCTCTTAAATTTATAATGTTACTTGAAAATGTGTTATTCTATTGTTATAGTGACCTCTGAGTCCAATAACACTATAACCATTACATTTGTGGAAAAAATACATTTTTAAGAATTGGTTCAAACATGTTTTTCTTTTTTTTTGTACTATAACATGTACAATATAGCAGTCACTTTGCATTAATAATATCAGTACCACAAGCCCTATAATCACAGCACATTTTTAGAGTGGTTCCAGGGATTTTCTTTTTACCTATTTTTGGTGACTTCGCATTTGTTTATACCCACCATAAAAGCAGGAAATATCTTTCTCTTGACTGAGTTTCTAATCATAAATAAATATGGTTGCAATCTATGTGTTACTAAAACATTATCCAAAAGTAGATTAAACATGTATGCTTTAAGAGGGGGTTGTATAAATAGGGTAATAGACAGGAAGAAATATACACAATTCAAATTATTCTCAGCAAGAATGTCAGAGAAAACCTTATTGGCTGCATCCAAGGCTTGATCGAAGTGTAGAAGACCCATCCTGTGATTAGAAAGGAACCCTTCCCATCTCACTTGTCTAAAATTATATATCTAAACAGGAAGATGATCGTGAGTTACATCTTCTGTATAATAAACTGCTGAATTAGAATGTTTGAAAATATTAATTAAAAAGCAAAAGGAAAGTGATCACTTTCATTCTTAGAAAATGGACAAAGTGCATCGTCACTTCTGATTGACTAAAATCACCTATCACCTGGTCCGGTATGAGACAACAGAGACCGGTAAATAACTAGTCCAGTCTCCGTTGCCTCATACCACTCTAAGTATTACTGGACAAGTAGAATTTTGCAGTAGCTAACACCACCATGTTTTTTTTTATGTCGCATAGCAAGTGAAATACCCCCACCACCACCACAACCATCACCAACCTGACTTCTACTGCCACTTGCTTCTCACTGCAAAGTTAAATAAATGTGCAATTTACCGCAAAACATCTTTGCCATGTAACCAATGTCACTGATGCTGATGTTCCACTCTGTGCTGATCTGCTGTCATGGTCGGAGCTGCAACTTGTCTTACACTTGTACACAGCACCCAATTGCATGTAAAAGCTATGGAAAAAAAGCAAATCTCAATGTTACTTTTAAATAAAATAAAAGCTTAGTGCACTACTACCTCTTCATGTCCCTCCACACTATACTTCTGGGACTCAAGTCATCTGGGCACTGGCAAGGCACACTGATTTGTGTGTGTGTGTGTGTGTGTGTCGGGGGGGCCTAAACCATCATTTTTTCTCAGCATCACACAATATCCCACTGAAATAAGTATTATCTAAATACACAATAGAGGAAAATTAAAACAGAATGCAGTAACATACAAAACATCCTGTCAACGAAAGTCTTACGCCACCTGTGTTGGAGACAGACCATTAGCTCCGATACCGCCACTATGCATGACAGGAGCAGTACTTGCTTAGTTTTCCATACCACAGATCGACATCCATCTGCAGTACGGAGAACGAGTAAAGTACCACTCCTGTGATGCACCAAGGTGGTATCGGAGATATGAACCATTAATCAGAAACTGAATAAATATTTAACCAGCATTAAATTTGTCTGACTGAGTGCACAAAAAGATAGCAAATAAAGCAGTAGTCATAAAAAAGAGAAGTAAATAGTAAAATAAAATCACACAGAAATGTCCGCATGTGAGCATGAGCTGGCAAGTGTTCCACACTCACCATTTTTTCAACTGAAGGCAGCTGTTGAAAATTAGAATTTTCAAAGAAATGATCGTGCTGCATTTTTTTCTTCTGAGCCACAAAGGTACACCCAGCATGTTTGATCTTGGTCCTAATGTGTTCGACCTGATGGAGACCGTAGATATGGATGACCTGTTCTCTAGCGCCACCACTGACAAGCTACAGGTAGAGATTAATAAAAAACAGACACTGTTACAAGCCAGAGACACATCACTGTAACCTCCAATGAGCTTGATGTTATAGAAGCAGATAGGGACGGTGTGAACACAAAAACAACACTGCTTGCACTAAGCGGCGTTTGTGGGTGAACTATCAGTTGAAATACTATCCTGACTTTGTACCATGATAGGAGAAACACAAGGTAAACTGAATATATCTATTAAAAACTCTGTCTAATTGAGATGGAAATCTCTGCCAATTACCCTTTCAACCCTTGTTTTCTTTATATTTGACCCCCCACACCCCCTAATATTTATTTTAGTCTTTGGTAACTGGGTAAGGCCCACTAGGCACAAGTGCCTGTTTTCAGGGGTGACCTGGGAGCACTGGCGGTTAAGTGACTTGCTCAGAGTCACACAGTATGCAAGTGGAGGTTGTGAGAATCAAACTCAGGTCTTGGCTGCTGGATGTATCAAGCTAGTTCACACCTTGTTCCTCTAACCTCTAGACTATACTGGCTATATGAGCACTCTAAGTAATCAAAAATCAGTGAACACATCCCAAGACTATTTGTTCAATGATCGAGAGACCCTTTCTTAGGCTTCCCTGGCAGAACACAAGAAAGAAGGAAAAAAACAGCCAAGACAATTAATGGATTGATCAGCAATCTTTCTTTATTATTGTTAATTATAATCTGTAAGATAATATTCAAGAACAGTATACTGCATTGAATGTATTACAGCTAAGACACCTAACAATGTAGTGTATTAACCAACCTCTACTGAATGTAAACTGAAGCCTTCAAATGTTATATCTGTTATAATTGAAAAGATTTTATTAAAAATTTCAATAAAAAAAAATACTGCTTGGGCTATGAGAGTACTAAAAGGTTGGACAAGTGAAAAAAACATAACCATTGACTTGAATACCACGGCCCTACAAGATACGTAGATTCATAGACAGTGTCGGCAGATAAGGGCCTATGGCCCACCTAGTCTGCCCATTTGAGTTTGTAACTTCAGTTTATGTTTTCCTAGAACTCTGTTGCCCCTTACCCCTGACCTACAGAATTCCTTTATGTCTATCCCATGCATTATTAAATCCCGTGATTGTTTCAGCCCCCACCACTTCCTCAGGCAGGGTGTTCCACTTGTCCACCACCTGTTCTGTGAAGAAATTCTTCCTCATATTTCCTCTGAATCGTCCTCCCTCCAACTTCATCCCATGCCCTCTAGTCCTGGAATATCTTTTTTGCTTAAAAATAGTGTATTCTTGCACCCTGTTCCTCCCTGTAAGATACTTGTATGTCTCTATCATGTCCCCTCTCTCCCTCCTCTCCTCCAGGGAGTACATATTCAATTCCTTCAACCTGTCCTCATAGGACTTGTGATGCAGTCCATGTACCATCTTTGTTGCCCTCCTCTGAACCTTCTCTACCCTGTCTATGTCCTTACGTAGGTAAGGTCTCCAGAACTGTACACTGTACTCCAGGTGGGGCCTCACTAGTGTCTTGTATAGTGGAATCATGACCTTCCTTTTCCTGCTGGTGATGCCCCTGCCTATGCATCCCAGCATCCTATTTGCTTTACCTGCTGCCTTGTCACACGGTTTCCCTACCTTGAGGTCAAAAGAGATGATAACCCCAAGATCCCTTTCCTGCTTGGTGCATGCTATATCCTCACCCCCAACTGATATATTGTGACAGGGTTTTTGTGCCCCATATGCATTATCTTGCACTTCTTTGCACTGAATTTCAACTGCCAAACCCCTGACCATTCTTCAAGTTTCTGCAGGTCCCTTCTCATTCTATCTACACCCTCTGGTGTGTCTACTCTGTTACAGAGCTTTGTGACATCAGCGAACAGTGAAATTCTGCCTTCTAGGTCCCACGCAATGTCACTGATGAAGATGTTGAATAGGACCAGTCCCAGCACTGATCCCTGTGGTACCCCACTGGTCACTCTTCCCTCTGTGGAGTGACAGCCATTTACCACCACCCTCTGTGTCCTGCCACCCAGCCAATTACCTACCCACCACACTACTGTCCTGCCCACACCCATATTCCCTAGTCTGTGTAATAGTCTTCTATGTGGCACAGTGTCAAAGGCCTTGCTGAAGTCCAGATAGGCCATGTCCACTGCCCTCCCCTGATCCACCTCCCTAGTCACCCAGTCAAAAAATTCAATGAGGTTGGTCTGACATGACCTCCCCCTGGTGAAGCCATGCTGCCTTGGATCCTGCAGTCCACTGACAACCAGATGTTCCACCAATCTCTCCTTCAGTAGTACTTCCATGATCTTCCCCACTACCGAGGTGAGGCTGACTGGTATGTAGTTCTCCGCTTCCTCTTTGTTCCCACTTTTGTATAAGTGGACTACATCTGCTGTCCTCCAGTCTTTAGGTACCTCCCCTGTTTCCAGTGATTGGCTAAACAGGATAGCCAGAGGTTCGGCCACCACTCCCTCTGAGTTCTTTAAGGACCCTGGGTTGCACCCCATCTGGCCCCATTGCTTATCAACTCTTATTACTTCCAGTTCCTTCAGGACCCTTTTCGTGTAGGGACTTGTGTCCATTTCTGCACTATTCTCACACCTTGTACTCCCTTCAGACCCATTACCCTCCTCTCCCTCAGTAAAGACTGAGCAGAAATACCTATTCAGTATGTCAGCTTTACTGTTGTCATCCTCCATGCGGCCCCCATCCTCCCCCTTCAGTCTCACTATAGCTCCTTTTGTCTTTCTTTTTTCACTTATGTACCTGTAAAAGGTTTTGTCCCCTCTTCCCACTGATTTTGCACTGTGCTCTTCTGTCTGAGCTTTGGTTTCCCTTACTGACCTCCCTGCCTCCCTGTGCTTCTCCTGGTACTTCTCCCTATCCCCTTCTGCCTGTGTCTTTTCGTATTGCCTGAATGCAATCTTTTTGGCTTTCACTTTCTACCTACCTCTTTGGAAAACCATAATGGCCTCCTCTTCCTTTTCCTCTTGCTAACCTGCTTAATGCATAATTCTGTTGCTCTTGTAATCCCCGTTTTAAATGCTGCCCACTGTTCCTCAACCCCTGATTCCTGTCCCATTCCCCTTAATGCCTCTTTATAGAAACATAGAAACATAGAAGTTGACGGCAGATAAGGACCGCAAGGCCCATCCAGTCTGCCCATTTCTTTTTCTACCTTATAAATGTGCCATCGGCCTTTGCTATGTCAGTGACCTATCTATTCATAGTCATTTGTATTGCTCCCTTATGCCTATCCCATGCCTGTTTGAAGCCCTGCACTGTATTCATAGCCACTACTTCTTGTGGTAAGCCATTCCATGCATTTACCACCCTTTCTGTGAAAGAATTTCCACATTCCCTTAATCGGCCTCCCTCAATCTCATGCTGTGTCCTCTTGTCCTGCTATTTTTCTTATATTTAAACATGTTAGACTCTTTCACCTTGTTTATGCCCTTAAGGTGTTTAAATGTCTCGATCATATCACCTCTCTCCTCCTTTGCTCAAGGGTATACATATTGAGCTCCGTTAATCTGTCCTCATATGTCTTCTGATGCAGTCCCTGCACCATTTTGGTTGCCCTTCTCTGGACTGCCTCAATTTGTTAATGTCCTTGTGAAGGTGTGGCCTCCAATACTGCACAGTACTCCAGATGGGGCCTAACCAATGTCTTGTACAGAGGGATTATTACTCCTCTTACGACTTGTGATACCCTACTAATACACCCTAACACCCCCTAGCCTTACCTACTGCTTTTAGAGGTCTGCTTGGATGATTTCAGGTCATCAGTGATGATGATGCCCAAGTCTCTTTCTTCCTTTGTGACTGCTAGCAACTCCTCCCAGCCTATAAGTGGCTTCAGGGTTTCTCTTCCCTATGTGCATGATTTTGCACTTCTTTGCATTAAATCCCAGTTGCCACTCTTCTGACCATTCTGCTAGTTTATCCAGATCTCTTCTCATTCTGCCCACCCCATCTGGATCATCTACTCTGTTGCAGATCTTGGTGTCATCTGCAAACAGACAAGCCTTTACCCTCTAGTCCATCTGCTAGGTCACTAATGAAGATGTTGAATAGGACTGGCCCCAGGACTGATCCCTGAGGTACCCCACTTGTGACTTGCATCTCTTCTGACTGTATACCATTTACCACCACTCTCTGTTTTCTGCCAGTCAACCAGTTTGCCACCCAGTTGACCAACTTCGACCCACCCCGAGCCTACCTAGCTTAGTTATCAATCTTCTATGTGGAACAGTGTCAAAAGCTTTGCTGAAGTCAAGGTAGGCGACATCAACTGCTCCCCCTTGGTCCACCACTCTGGTTACCCAGTCAAAGAAATCTATGAGATTAGTTTGACAGGACCTTCCTTTTGTAAACCCATGCTGTCTTGGATCCTGTGCCCCTATGGATTCCAGGTGTTGCACTATCCTTTCCTTAAGGAGTGCTTCCATAATAAGTGCTTTCAAGTATCTCCCCATTTTCCCAAAGTCTGCCCCCCTAAAATCCAGGATACGTGTTTTTGTGTGGTTTGGTTCTGCTCCTTCTGTGATTTCAAACCACAATGACTGGTGATCACTGCTCCCCAGGTGCTTCCCCACTGTTACCCCATCACACTGTCCCTGTTTGTGAGCACAAGGTCCAGTATTGCCTTCTGCCGAGTTGGTTCCATGACCAGTTGCTTGAGGAAGGCACCCTGAAGGGAGTCCAGGATAAATCTGCTCCTAGTTGATGCTGCTGCTGGGATGCTCCAGTCCATGTCTGGAATATTGAAGTCTCCAACCAGTACTACTCTCACTTTGTCTGCCATCCTTTGATGGCTAGCATCAGCTCCTATCTGTTTCTTCCTTCCTGGGCTGGTGGTCTATAGACCACACCTGTGCGGATGGCTGGCCCCATTTTCCTTTCCAGCTTAACCCACAGTATCTCTCCCCCATTTTGTTCCTCCTGGATCTCTGTGGCCCTTATGTCATTTTTCACATACAGTGCCACTCCTCCTCCCTTCCTACCTGCCCGGTCTCTTCTGAATATGTTGTTGCCAGGAATGGCCATCTCCCAG
The DNA here is from genome assembly GCA_016271365.2 of Neoceratodus forsteri. NCBI lineage: Eukaryota > Metazoa > Chordata > Ceratodontiformes > Ceratodontidae > Neoceratodus > Neoceratodus forsteri. Next base: position 104,862,889 of record CM057459.1, on the reverse strand, counting down.
TCATGGTTATCATTACACCAGGTTTCTGTGATGGCCACAATGTCCAGATCTGACTGCACCATGACAGCCTCCAGATCTTCCATCTTGTTGCTAAGGCTCCTGGCATTGGCACACATGGCTTTCCATGATTTGACCTCCCTAGACTGTTTAGCTGTTCTACTCCAGCCCCTTCCCTGGTTGTCCTTTATCCCTGGTTCTCCTTGCTGTCTGCCCTTCTGCTGATTTTTGCCCCTTTTCTGCCTATGCACCTCTTGGGTGCTAATCTCCATCTTTTGCACACTGCTTTGTTGAGATATCCACTCCTCTGGTTCACTGCTAGCTGTGGGTGATGAGCAAGTAGGTACCCTCCATGCTGGCCTGCCACCCCCCTTGGCTAGTTTAAATGCTTGTCAATGTAGCATTTAAGCTTATAATTGAGTGCTTGGATTCCCCTCCAGGATGGATGCAGGCCGTCAGGCTTGAACAAACCTCCATCCCTCCAGGTGGATCCCCAGTCACCAATGAATCCAAACCCTTCCTCACAGCACCAGTTCTTCAACCATGGCTAAAGTTCCTGGTGCAAGCACCCCTATGCTCTCCCATGCCTCTCGCAGGTAGTACTTCTGAGAAGGTAACAGAAGTAGCTACTTGCTTGAGACCCTCCTCCCAATTTCCTAAACTCTTCCTGAACTTCCTTTGGCTCCCATTTGCCAGGTCATTAGTACCTAGGTGGATAATGACATCCAGCTCACCCTCCCATCTTGCCTTTCCAGTGATCCCCAGGATCTTCCTTCCATCCCTCCATGCCGTGGCACCTGGTAGGCACCTCACCTCCCTGTCCTCCCCCTCCCCCTCCTGTGTTCCTAGCTGGATCCCTCTTATGATGGAGTCCCCTACCAGGATTCACTTCCTCCTCCTCCTCTGGGGTCCACTGCTGTCCCCACTGAGGTCACCAACCTTGGCTAACCTCCACATCCTTTCCTTCCACTTCTCTGGGTACCTCTATTTGGTTGCCCCCATTTGCCAGTGTGGCATATGAGTTCTTGAGTGGAATAGGATCTGGGATGTGCCTCTGCCTGACCATCTTAACCCGCCCTGAGCCCACTGTCATCCAAGTGCTCCTCGTTCTCGGCATCTTTTGAGGCAGAGGCATTGGACTGGGTGGTCTCTGGATATGGGTGATGGTACTCCTGACCCAGTTTACTTCTGCTCAGAGTCTGGCTACCTCATCCCGCAGTCCAGAGAGATGCATGCAGAAAGGGCAGCACCTCAGCGTCCAGAAGGTCTGCCTGAATATGGCTGCCCCACAGCTACTGCATTGCACCACTCCCCACATTATACTGCAATTATACTGCTACTCCACTACTTGTCTGTTACTGAAGCTCTCCTAGTTCCCTTTTCATTAATTTACTGTCCTAAAAATCCTGCCACTGATCCTCAGATACTTTTCTTTAAAAAAAAACCAAAAGATCTAAACAATCTGTTAAGGCAATTCAATGCCGAGGTCTGGACAGCCAGTGGAGAGAATTTTTCTGTGTTTTGGCTACTGTTCACTGCATGCTGGCCTCAGCCATCACCTCAATACCCCAGCTGTGGCCCACAGAATCAGTTTTCTTAGTAACCCCATATTTCGATCATCAAATAATGTACTCACTAGTGTGCTAAAAGCACTGCGGAAACAGCAAAAAGACACCTCTATGCATCACCCTGCTATAAGTGATGCAGACTTGAACAAACTAAGAGCGTCACCTGCTCTGAGCCCCAATACCACACATGGATTGGTCAGGAAAGTGTGGTTTGACATCCAAATCACCATGGCCAGGCATGGTCAGGAATGGCTCTGTGACCAGAGTCAGCTCGTTTTTACAATAAAACAGGATGGAAATGGAAATTAATACGTATCTCTCACCCACAATGAGAGTACCAAAAAATCACAAGAATCCACATGAGCCTAATAAGGAGAAATATGGAGGGTCTATGTAGTCAGAGTCCTCAGATCCACTGTGCCCAGTGATGTCTTTTAAAAAAAAACATGTATTGAAGCTACCAACAGATACTCCAGCTTTTTATCTTCATCCTCTGCATCACCCATAGGAATACTTGGGCAAGCAGCAGTGCTGGTATTTGAGAGAGATGATGGGGAAGAACCACCTTGGTGGACTAATGGCGAAGCTGAGCAAGGAAGCAAACTTGAGCAGATGCTACACTAATCACAGCATAAGGGTCACAGCTGTGCAACTGCTCTCAAATACCAGGTCAGCACCGCATGAAATAATGACTATGACTGGACATCGTGCAGAAGCAAGCCTTACAAACTACTGGTCAGCTAATAGCACAGACAGGCATAAATGGAGTTCAATTTTGGCTAGTCATGAAGATAAGAAAGGGAGAACACAAGAAAAATGTACAAGGCAACCCTGCATCAAGCACCTGTCCAATAGCACCACGACTTGCACTGTGTCCAAGTTCAGCAAATACATTCCAACCAATGAACTGTTAATTCTATGCACCAGTTAACTTCATGACATACAACAAGTAGTGGCTCAGGTTTTTATTTTGCCCACTTCCTTCATCAGAATGTGCAACGTGCATGAAAAATCCATTTTTTATTTTAGTTTTTATTTTAACAAGAGGGACTATTTTTTCTCTTGGCAATACATGTACTGCTAAATTTTTATTTTATGTCACAGAGTCATGATTTATTATTCTTTATTCTTTGCAAGTAACAAACCCATTTTCTAAGCACTATAATACCCTTCAGGGTGGGCGGTATGGACTATACCGGATCTTCCAGGAGCTATAAGGCCCTCTGCCCTCATTACGTCCCTGGAAGGTCTGGTATAGCCTAATACCACCCACCCTGTTGGGTATTATTGTTTATTTTCAGTCTTTGAAATAATCAGAGATTTATGATTTACTTTAAATATTTAATCTGTTAGAGATCTCAATACTGTTTCTCTTCGATGTATCAACTACCAAAAATAAATTTGCTTTTGTAAGCACTCTTCCCACTGACCCCTTCCTCAAAAAGTATCTCTTCTACTATAGTTTGTTTAACAGAATATAGTAGATTAATTTCTATGATTAATATACCCATTGGGTCCAACGTATCACACCCTTCTAACACTGTGTTTGCTAGATCTCGGTCTCTAATGAGAAAGTCAACTTGACTGTCATCTGCAGAAATATACAGTGAGCATGATGCCCTAATAATGCGTTTTCTACCTAAATCAATGCTCAAAAAAGTGTTAAGGACAGCAACAAAGGCTCTCAAAATAGACTTGTACTCTTTTTTTATTTCTTGTCAGTCCAAACACTGACAACAGCACTTCTTGACAATAAACTTTCCTTCACAGCTCATATTGAGAACCTTACCAAAAAACTGTATTCCAGACTCTGCTTCTTTTACAGGAATAAATCACTATTCCTCTTTGACTTCAGGAAAAGACTTGTTCAAGTCACCTTTCTCCCCCTTCTCAACTATGCAGACATTATATAGAACAGATGCGCAATTACCCATCTGCATAAACTAGACATACCTTTTCATAGGGCCCTCCATTTTATACTAAATGCCCCTTCCAGGACCCACCACTGCACCCTTCATTCAGTGGTGGGCTCGTCATCCGCCGTCACTAAAAGGATGTTTTATAGCTGCACCTGGGCATATAAATCATTAATGAACAAACTCCTCCAGTATATCACAACCTTATATAACCACTCAAATAACTGGTACTCTCTAAGAAAAAACTCCTTTATCCTACTAGATCTGCTAAAATTTGCACCTGCTTTTCTTAAGCCACCATCAGTTATGCCATCCCCTCCATTTGGAATAAAGTGCAATCCTCCCTTACGTTCTCTAAACTCGTCTCATTTAATGTAGCCAAAAATCTAATTAGCCATTCCCTCGAGGAAGACAATCACTTCCACACTAATTAGCATGCCTCTCCTATCTTGTACATTGATAGTACCCAGCAGCCAGCAGTTACCCGCCCCCACCTAAACTGAGCTATCCCCCCCACCCCGTCCTTACTCTGCAGCCTTAGCCACTGGTCCTTGTCTCCTCTATGTCTATTGCAAATAGTTGAGTGCTATTTCTTGTACCTTATTTTAGATTGATTGTTGGCATCCTCCTTATACAATGTCTGTACCAAACTGTTTATTCTGCGTCAAACTGCTCATTATGTACAATCAACGGACATATTGCCACAATATCCCACACCGTACTTCTGGTGCTGCTTCCTGTATTACATGTTGTTGGTCATTATCTTTTAGTATACCCATTGTATTATATTGTCCTAAGCAGGACCTCCTTGTAAATAAACTTGCTCAGCTGAGTCTTCCTGGTGAAATAAACTTGACCTTGATTGTCTGAGTTCCTAAACGTATTTACATAACCAAGATTATCTGTGCATGTTTGCTGCTCATCTATCATCTGTAGCATATTTTAAAGGAGTCTCATCAATGTGCTTCTATTCATATTGACAATTTTGATCCTGTGTTAGGAACAGGTATTTTGGTCTTTCCAGATCTAGTCCTATATATTTCAAAGATGTGTTTTTTAGTGCCAAAGGTTATTTGCCATCCCATTGTCTCTCAATGTAATTAATACCCTTCCAACATCATACGTGGCCTCTTCCCTTAGGTATAGTGCTGAGTAAAATTGTGAAAATCAGTTCTGTACACTTTTTACAAAATTGCGCCATTTTCATGAAATTTCAAGCAATTTCACAAACTAAGAACAGTACACAGTACCATGTTGCTTTTTTTGCACAAGAGTGAAATTGAGCAGTTTTGCAGATTTAGATTTATAAAGATGCACATCTTCGAAAGTGTGGAACATTTAATAATAATAATATAATAATAATTTTTACTTATATAGCGCAGTTTAGAGTATCAAAGCGCTTTACAATAATTGAACTAATAAATATTATTTATTAATCATTCAGAAAATACCTTAAAAACTATAATAGGTTAAAATTCAACAACAGTGTAAATCAGATCATAATCAGATAGTAGAGAATGCTAGGTTAAATAAAAATGTCTTTAGTGCCGTTTTAAAGCTCTCCACAGTCAAGCATTCACGAACTTGATGAGGCAGAGAATTCCACAAGGTGGGGGCCACAAACACAAATGCTCATGCCCCTGATGTCTGCAACCGAACCGTGAGAATCTCTAGCAATCCCTCATTGGTGGAGTGGAGTGGTTGGGAGTGGCAGTAGGGGCAGAGATGCTCTTGCAGGTAAACCAGTCCCAGTCCATGTAGGGCTTTGTAGGTCAGCAAGCTGACCTTGAAGGTAATCCGCCACTGAACTGGCAGCCAGTGCAGCTCGAGCACCACAGGTGTAATATGGCTAGATTGAGGAAGCTCAGTTAGTAACCTGGCTGCTGCATTCTGCACCAACTGCAGGTGGTGGATATCAACCCCAGGTAGCCCAAGGCCCAGGGCATTGCAGTAGTCCAAACGGGAGGTCATGAAGGCACGGACCAGTGTCGGAAGATCGTCGGGTGGAACCACATGTTTTATCTGAGTGATATTTCTCAGATGATAAAATGAGGACTTGACAACGGGTGACACCTGAGATTTCAGGGTCAGTCCCTCATCAAGAATAATGCCCAGACTCTGCACCTGTTCAGAGGTCCTCAACTGGTGGCCCCCGGGAATAAGTCCAGATGCCTGCCCTGCCAAAGTCCCCTCTACTCAATGACCTGGTCCATGACCAAAACCTCGGTCTTGTCAGGATTCAGCTTCAACCAGCTGGCACGCATTCAGTCCTGGCTCTTAGATAGGCAGTTATTAAATACTGAGACCGCTACATCTTGTTCAGGTGCAAAGGACATGTACAGCTGAGTGTCATCTGCATAACAGTGAAAACTCAGACCATACCACCTTACAATGTCCCCCAGTGGCAACATATACACCGCAAACAACATGGGTGACAGCAGAGCCCTGTGGGATCCCACATGGCAGGGAGAATATGTCAGGGGAATAAACTCCAGACACTACTCTCTGAACCTGCCAGTGAGGAAAGAGTGGAACCATCTGAAGACTATACCTGACAGTCCACAGATCAACCACAGGTGCTCTAGCAACACACCATGGTCCACGGTGTCAAATGCCGCAGAGAGATCAAGAAGGACTAGAATGGTATGACTCCTCCGCTCTCTCACTAAAAGGAGGTCATTGAGCACCCAAACAAGGGCAGTCTCAGTACTGTGCCTCTTCCTAAATCCCAACTGGTAGGGTTCAAAGATGTCATGGATGGTAGGATGATCCTCCAGCTGCAGCGCAACTACCTTCTCAATAACCTTACCCACAAAGGGAAGGTTAGAGACAGGTCTGTAGTTTGCGAGACAATCCGTGTCAAGAGAAGATTGCTTAAGGAGGGGTGTCACCACCGCATCCTTCAGGGAATCTAGAAACTCCCCAGTCTCTAACGAACACTGGACAATCTCAGCCAGGACTGAGCTGATGACCTCAACACACCCCACAAGGAGATGGGTTGGGCCCGGGTCCAAACCACAGTAGGTCGGCTGCTTGCTCTGGATGACCATCATGACATCCAAGATCATCACCTGGTCAAAAGCTGACCAACAGGGCCAAGGGCCTGTGACCTCCCCCCGATCACTGCAAGACCCAATGGAGTGGGCTGAACTGATCTCTGACCTGATGTCAGCAATCTTATCTGCAAAGAAGCAAGCAAACTCATCACATCTCTCTTGTGACAAAGCTCTCTGTGGCTGTATGCAGGCTGGATTGCACAGTCTGTCCACAGTTCAGAAGAGCTGAGCAGGTCGGTTCCATGCAGCAGTAATCTCCCCGGCCAGGAACTCTGCCTTCTTATGGGAGATCATTGATTGATAGTCCACATAATGTGACATCAATCTAAGGCTGTCGGCATTAAGGTCAGATTTCCTCCAGCAATGCTCTAATCTTTGCCTAACTCTCCTCACCTCCCTCAAGGTCTCATCAAACTATGGAGACCAGGGGCGAAAGGAGAGGGGGCAAACACGGACAGGAGCAATGGAATCCAGAGCCACCACCATGGCCCTATTATAGGCCTGTAGTAAATTCTCTGGTCCCATGCTTGCACTCGGGACTCCCGATAGGTCCAGTGCTGCCATTAGGCCATCTGGAGTCATGCCCCTTAATGGGCAGTACCAGACCATCTCCAAAGGGACAGGCCTGTAGGGGGGTGCCTGGAGATTGAATCTGATAATGCAATGGTCAGATCATCCGACTGGCTCCACCACCAAGTCGACACTCTCCATACCCGGTAGGAAGACCAGGTCCAGTGAGTGACCTGAAATATGGGTGGCAGCAGAAACTACCTGTGTGAAGACCAGCGAAATCATCAACTGGAGGAAGTCCTGCCCAAAGTGTGACAGTTCGTCATCGATCCAAGCATTGAAGTCACCCAGTACCATCACTCTGGAGGACTCCAACACCATCTCGACGACGAAGTCCACGACTTGCTGCAAAATTTGCTTCCCATCCCCAGATGGATGGTAGATGAGAAGAATTCTGCACCCCACACCTGCACCCAAGATACACTCAAAGGATCGGGTCTCCTCCACCGGCACATCTACCAGGCCCAACTCCATTCTAAAACAAACAGTAATGCCTCCACCCCTGTGATCCAGTCTCTGGAACCACTGCCTCAAGAACTGGGCCAGCATTGGCATCCAGCCAGGTCTTGGTGATGCATGCCAGATCACATGACCCAACAAGATCAGCAATCACTGCCGTCTTGTTCTTGATAGATCTGGTGTTACTCAACACCATCCGAGTTAGATGAGAATCTGAAGCCAACCGAGAAACCACATACATAGAATACTAGAGCAATTTTACCAGAAGCGCTTTTCTTTTTGATGGGGGAAGGGTTTTCCCATGATTTCTGATTGACTTACACTGAGCATGCTCCTGTGTTGGTCAATCATCTCTATTTATTTAGCGTTTGTTTAGCGGGTAAGCACACTAGACAAAAAATGCTTATTTTCAGGTGAGACCCGGAAGGTTACAGTAAGATGTGCAGACAATGTAATAGGGAAATAATAACAGACAGAATTGGAGGACATTTACATAAGATGAGACTTCAGTGCAGTAGGTTACGTGTTGTAACAATGCATACATTATTTTAGATATGATGGAGAGAGAGAGAGAGAGCTGTCAGAAAACTTAGACCTGCAGAGTTGCAATCTAGAGCAATCCTTGATAAAATCAACTTTAAAACCTGTTTTTCTTTTGCAATCTGCTAGAAATTACTTGCCAATCCATGCTTAATTTTATTTTTGCAGTGCCTTGAGTTTATAGAATGTATTTAGGAAGTTCTAATTTTGCCCTTCCTTGAGTTTATAGGATGTATTTAGGAAGTTTTATTCTTGCCCTAGCAAAGTAATCAAGGAAGAAAGGAACAGTTTTTGAGCTCTTAAATTTAGCATAGATTCATAAAGAGGTCCTGTATCATATGTCTCAGCCCATCTCATGTATAGTGCTATAATTTTTCTGTGTCAGCACTGATGTTTGCCATATAGCAGTAGCACCAGCAGAAATTGTACAGGGAAATTGTGCTAGCAGATATAGATTATAGATTAAAAGAAAACTTATTTTATGTGACCAGCCAGTAGCAGTACGATCAGTCCACTTACAGGGATTCTTTGCTGTGCATTGCAGTGTGGCACCTGTGCAGTGCTGTCATTCCCATGTATCAGCACTGAAATTCGCTATACAGCAGGAGCACCATCAGTATAGGGAAATTGTGTTGCCATCTGTATATTAGGAGGAAAACATTGCTTTTTTGTGCACAGCCTGTGGCATTATTTACTGAACTTACATTTTTTTTTAATTTGCAATTTGGAGAAAATGCTACTATTTGCTGAAACTGCATGTTTTTCAGAACTCGTGTTTTAAAATGCTCAGTTTGGGAACAAATGTGAAATTTTGGAAACACTGTAAAGTGTAATTACCCTGGCTTTGATGCAATTTCATGACAATTGTATGAATGTAAACTTGGCCATTTAGCCCAAATTTGCAAGAGTACTAGATATTTTTCCCAGTACTCTTTAGGTCAAATAGAACTTCAGAACTGTTTACAGTAATAATAAGTTACTTTTCCGATAAATATAATATTGATTCCTTCAGGGTATCTGTGGTCTCATATGTTTTCGGGTACATGCCTTTAAGGATCACATAGACCTGCTCTCCTGACCAAGTGAATCCTTTCTTTTCGAAGGGATTTTCTACTTGTCTAGAAGATCGTGGTGGAGTTAATGAACCTGTCAGTGGGGGAACTGCTGGATTGGTAGTCCAAAGGCGGGCTGTATTAGAGGAATTCAGCTTCTTACCAACATCCTCCTGCTTCTGACTTGGATTTAAGTTTAAATTGCTGTTGTCTGGCCCATAAGCAGTTTTTGGCTGATAAGCTAACCTGGAATCAGTCTCCATCAAGAGAGCTTTATTCCTTTCATCCCCCTTCAGTTTCAGCTTTTTATTTTCTTTTTTTTTAATCTTTTATTTATGAGCACACAGATCCTTTGCAAATAAAAGTGGGGAGAACTCAAGCCTAAGGAGCCAAGCATTACCACACCTAATAGATGGTGTCTTATGGTCCCTAGGCTCATCTAGAATTGTTGGTAGCTGACTAGCCTATTTTTCAGAGTAAACATTATTTTAGTTGCAATTTCTGACCAGAAAAGGCACACTAAACAGTGATAGTTTGTTTTCAGGTGCATCCTGGGGGTTGGGGGGTGGTGGTGAAGTACATAGACCGGTTCTGTTGACAGGGGAAATGTTGCCCATAATGAAAACTCCCATTCTCTTCTTTGATAAGGACCATGGGTCTTTAATTTTTACCTGAACAGTGACTGGAGATAGGCAGAAGAGACACTGGTTTAATGTTTCATCTGAACAACATTATTATCTGATATAGGCTGTCTAGTAAGGACTTGTAAGTTTTATATCCCCTCATAAATAGTTGCCTATTCTTCTCTTACTGATGAGACTTCTTCTCTAACAAGGGGCATTTGTTCTACTAATATTATATAGGCAATACAGGTATTTCTTTTGTAAAGTAATAATATTATTGCTCAAACTACAGGGATGTTTCCCAAGAAAACGTACTTGCTGTTCACTATCAGCATCGGGACAAGAGCTCTCCCTAGCCTGAGCGTGACTATCTGAAAGTCCAAAAGAGGCTGTGCCCAAGTGAGGAAATCATCTGGATTAGATGATGAATCATGTGCATTGGGATTCAGCCCATCACTGAATCTTTTCTGGCCATGCCACAAACCATTTGTCATGGTAATTATTGTATTTTTAATTTCATCTAACAACAAAGGCAGTGAGACAGATAGATTAATTACTGGGTGGGCTGCCAACTCATTTTGTAACCTTGATTGGGTGCCAGGAAAAACTATCTGTGAAGATATTTTATTTGGAGGCACATCCTCTCTTCCTTAAGGATTCCTACAACATATTCTAACTGGGCATCTGTGGAGACAGTAACCTCAGTAGGAAAATCAATACCAATCAATGGACATGATAAATCTATAGTCCCTTCCAACCTTACATTATCATGTTGCTATGTAACCTGCAAGACTGTCCTGTCTGTAAAAGCTGCTTTTCATATACTGGTTCATATCCTGTTAGTGTTCCATGCTTACTGGCCTTTTAATAAATTCAGTGATATAGTTTACATCCTTGTTAAGAACTTACCTTCACTGCTGTCCCAATACATGTGTGTTCTACTATGGAACTCGGGTTCAAAGGGTCATAAACTTCCTTATACTGTTCCAAAATAATTCTTACCACCACTGTAATAATCAGAAATCCCCAAATGAGTTTATATAAGGCTGTAAAGACTGAACACTAACAGACTGGGATGCAACGTATGAAAAACAGATTTTACAGGAATAAATTACTTTAACAGAATAAGTTCCATGTCATAACAGCGATTGCAAAACAGCGATCGCTATTATGGCGAGTGCATATCGCCAAAAAGCAAATCGCTGATCTGCACTTCTTGGCGACTACACTTCTGGAAAAACTTAGTGTTTTTGCGGGGGGCTATGCCCCCCCCCGCCACTCCCCCTGATTTTGGATTGCCAATTCCACGAGGGGGTGCATGTTGAGGAGGGGGTAACACTCTGGTGTGGGAATAGGAAAAAAAAAAGCAGCCGCAAGCAGTGGCAAAATTCTTTCCCCTGCTCCGTCCCAAACCCAATGCATATTACACTGCAGCCAGACACCCTCACCACCATACCACAGGGCTGGCTCAACTGCAGCAGGCCCCCACCCAACTAAACCCTCTCTGTATCCCTCCCCATCTCCTCCCTATCCCTCCCCTTCTGGTCATCATCCTCACTATTGCATCACTACCCTTGCACAAGGGTAGACCAAAATAATAGCACTGAAAATGAGTTGCTATTTTTGTAGTCGCTCATTTTCAGTAGCTATCATCACTGGATACCAACAGAATGGGATCCAATATATAAAAACTGCTTCTACAGGAATACATGACTTACAGGATTAACATAGTTCTCCTTTAAGAGATTTTAGATGTCAGACACAGTCCACAGAGATCGCAAAACTCTAGTATGATAAAAGACTTAGTAGGTCTTTCTTTTGGGCAGATGGCCCTGGACTAGTGACTGCAAAAGTTTAAGTTTCAATTGGCGCAGAGACCCCAACTGAGATGACTCCTTTCTAGGCATACCTAGAAGTGCTGCCCCTCAAGAAATGTACATTCCATGTTATGGTAGCACTTGGCTATAGCTGCTTCTGGGGGGATGGGGTCTCGGGTTTCACCTCTGTGGATGCAGATGTGAAGGGGCACTCCCCTCACTTGTGTTGACTGGTTTAGAACTTCACTAACCAGCCAGCCCATTGCTGCACAGTAGTGCTACCACATGTAGTACTGGGGACCTGGGTTCATGAGTGAGCTTAGGTCACTAGGGATTGGACAGTGAAAGGAGGATTGAGCATCTGAGGGACAGCTCTCCTCCTTCACAGTGGGAGGTAAGTGAGTCCTGCAGCATGATCACCATCTTGCAGAGGCTATGGTGATCACAGTCAGGACCACTAGAAGGGGGAGGGATACCTCCAGAGAGAAATACAGAAACATAGACTTTGACAGCAGATAAGAACTGACTGGCCCACCCAGTCTGCCCATTTCCCTAGCTATTAGATAAGCTGCAGATCCTAGTTTTACCAACAACCTACTTCCTCCTACCTCCCACTAGAATTGCCTTATGTTTGTCCTATGCATTCTTAAATTCTCCCACTGTTTTTGACCCGACGACCTCATCAGGAAAGCTGTTCCATGTGTCCATCACCCTCTCCATGAAAAAATACTTCCTCACTTTGCCCCTGAGTCATCCCCCCACTATCTTCAAATTGTACCCCCTTGTTCTTGCACATCTCTTTTTCTGAAAGATGCTACCCTCTTGTACTTTGTTGATTCCCTTGAGGTACTTGAAAGTTTCTATTATGTCCCCCCTCTTTCCTTTCTTCGAGGGTATACATATTAAGCTCATTTAGTCTCTCTTCATATGCTTTCTGGTGCAGATCCTGCAACATTTTAGTTGTCCTCTTCTGGACTGCCTCCATCCTGTCTATGTCCTTTCGGAGATGGGGTCTCCAGAACTGCATGCAGTACTCCAGATGGGGTCTCACTAACTGTCTGTACAAAGGGATAACAACTATCTGTTTTCTACTGGTGATGCCTCTCCCTATACATCCCAGTATCCCCCCCGCCATCCCTACTGCATTCTCACATTGCTTGCTTACCTTCAGGTCATCTGTTATGACTAATCCCAGGTCCCTTTCCATTTTTGTTGTCGTTAATACCCTTCCCCCCATTGTGTACTCTTCCCTTTTGTTTCCCAAGTGCATTACTTTGCATTTCTTTGCATTGAATCTAAGCTGACATAGTTTTGACCATTCCTCCAACCTTGCCAAGTCTCTTCTCATCCTTTCCAATCCCCCTTGTGTGTCAACCCTGTTGCAGATCTTTGTGTCGTCTGCAAAAAGGCATACCTTTCCTTCAAGTCCCTCTGCACTGTCACTTATAAAGACATTAAAGAGGATCGGTCCAAATACCAAACTCTGTGGTACCCCGCTAGTAACCATGTTGCTCTGGGGTCAAAAGGTCATGTTTGTATGAGTAGTCAGACAACTGAGCTGCGACTGCCTTTCCAATAACTTGCTAAGCACAAACAGAATAACTACAGGACGATAATTTTCTTTGGAGTGGACTCCGTTTACTGTTACCCTCTGTGTATGTTGTCCAGCCAATTTTTTTACCTAGGATACCACCCTGGGACCTACTCCCAGGCTGGCTAACTTGTTTATTAATCTTTTGTGTGGGACTGTGTCAAATGCCTTGCTAAAGTCTAGGTAGGCCATGTCCACAGCCCCTCCCTGGTCTACTACTTTGGTCACCCAGTCAAAGAAATCTATTAGATTCATCTGACATGACCTTCCCGCTGTGAATCCATGCTGCCTTGGGTCCTGTGCCCCACTGGCCTCTAGGTATTCAACAATTCTTTCTTTCAGAAGTGATTCCATAATTTTCACTACCACTGAGATCAAACTAACAGGTCTATAGTTTCCTGCCTCTGCCTTGCTCCCACTTTTATGAAGAGGAATCACATCCGCCCTCCTCCAGTCCTCAGGTACCACACCATCCTCCTATGATTTGTTAAAAAGGGTCGTCGGTGGTACCACTAGTTCTCCCCTTAGTTCTTTTAGAATTCTGGGGTGAATCCTGTCAGGCCCCATTGCTTTGTCCACCTTCAGTTTTTGGAGTTCTTGCAGGACCCATTCTTCTGTGAATGGACTGGTATTGCCCCCCCCCCCCATCCAGTGTGCTTCTATTATTTGGTTTAGGTACCTCCCTTTCCTCTTCTTTTGTGAATACTGGGCAGAAATATTCGTTCAGTATCTCTGCTTTGTCACTGTCACCTCTGCCCACCCCTCCCTTTATTAAGCCTCACTATTCCTCCCTTGGTCTTTCTTTGCTCCCTTAATGTACCTTATAAAATGTTTTATCCTTCTTAACTGAGTTGGCTATTTTTTCCTAAGTTTGGGACTTTGCTATTCTGACTGCCTTCCCTGCTTCCTTCTGCTTTTACTGGTACAGTTCTCTGTCCTGCTCCTTCTGTGTTTCTTTATACTTCCTGAATGCTATCTTTTTCTCCCTAACCTTCCATGCCACCTCTTTTGAGAACCATAGTGTTTTTTTCCTTTGTTTTGTTTTGTTTATTTGCTTCACACAAAGGCTTGTTGCCTCTGTGTTGGCAACTTTGATTTTTCCCCATTGTTCCTCCACCCCACCTTCTTGCCCATTTGCTAGTGCTTTTCTGAAGCACTCCCTCATTTTGCCAGTCAGCCCTCCTAAAGTCCAATATCCTCACCTTTGTGTGACTTGACTCTATGGCTGTGTTTATCATGAACAACACTGTTTGGTGGTCACTTGTTCCCAGATGGCTACCCACTTTTAAATCCGAGATCATCTCTCCATCCCCATTTGAGAGTACCAGGTCTAAGACTGCTCCCTCCCAAGTGGGTTCCAACACTAGGTGTCTGAGGCATGCCCCCATAGGGCATCGAGAATTACCCTGCTCTTGGATGTGACTGCAGCAAAGGTGCTCCAGTTAACATCTGGCGTATTCAGGCCCTCCATCAACAATATCTCCCCCTTTTCTGCCATTCTAAGGATGTCGTCTATCATTTCCTTGTCCATTTCCTCCCCCTGAGACGAGGGTCTGTATACAACCCCCATATGGATTGTGGTGCCATTTTCTGTCTTCAGGGTGACCCACAGTGCCTTCTTTCCTCCCTGTTTCCCCTTTAGTTCCATTTCTTCGATCCCTTCCCTTATGTAGAGAGCTCCTCCTCCTCCTCTTTTACCCTTCCTGTCCCTCTTGTAGATTGTGTACCCTGGTATGTTGACATCCCAGTCATGGTTCTCTGTGTACCATGTTTCTGTGACTGCCACGATATCCAGGTGTCCCTCTTCCATCAAGGCCACTAGTTCAGGGAGCTTGTTACCCAGGCTACATGCACTGGTACTCATCGCCCTCCATTATTTTATAGCCTTACCTCTTTTATCCCCATCCCTGTCCTCACTGTCTTTGCCTTTTTCTCTATTGACCCCTGTTCTGCTCCCTATCAACTTCTCTACCTTATTGTTTACCTCATTAACTACCCTGCTTTGGGGGGCTAGGAATTCCATGCTTCTTTTCAGTGCCCCCCCCCTTGGCTAGTTTAAATGCTTACCAATGAAGTATTTAAACCTATCACCTAGGATCCTGGTTCCCCTCCCAGACAGATGCAGACCATCGCACCAGTATAGGCCTGCATCCCTCCAGATGGACCCCCAGTCACCAATGAAGCCAAAACTCTGAGCTCCGCACCGGTTTTTCAACCATTCATTGAATCCCATGGTGCGGAGTATCCTAGCCTCACCCTTGCCATAGACAGGCAGTACCTCTGAGAAGGTTACCGTGCATGCTACTTGTTTAAGGCCCCTCCCCAACTCTACAAACTCCTGCTGCACTGCTTTTATCCCAGTCCCAGCCAGGTCATTTGTCCCTAGGTGGACAATGACATCCAACTACCTCTCCCATGCTGCTGCTCCCCCGACCCTGAGGATTCACTTCCTGTCCCTCCCAGCCATGGTGCAGGGCAGGCACCTTACCTCCCTCTCACTCTCCCCCAGTTCTACCCTCCTATTGATTGAGTCCCCCACCAGGAGTTGTTTCCTTCCCCTGTGAGGTCTCATGCCACCCTCCTCTGGGTCTCCTTTGTGGAGGTTCCCAGCATCCTCCTTGGTCTCCATGGCCAGCATGGTTACATGTTGGTATGTGCATGTGCATGTTATTGCATGGTTGGCATCCCTATGGATTGAAAACTCAGAGGAGAAAAACCCCAATCTGCCAGGATGATGATGGCACTCCTGCAGGCCCATGCACTACTGACATGGTGTTTCACCCTCCACACAGTGGTCCTGGATAAATGGTGGGTATCTGTACATCCATGAGAGTGGGGGTGGACCATGGGAATGGAGAAAAAACTTGAAATAAAAAAAACAAGAACTTCATATCCCAACAGTTCCTAATGTACCTTTCAATTTTCAGTGCATACTGTACGTCAACACTTTTGAACCACTGCTCACTGCATTAGACAAGTAGAAATAAGTAACACTGCCCCCTCCCTTGCAATAGATCAAAGAACAAGGTTATTTACAGTTGTGTACACAATCATTTAGATGTAATCACTCATTAGATTGTATACAGTTGACTCATTAATGACATTCATTGTACCCTCTCTCAGTGATGGAGCAAATGAAGAACAGTGGGCGGGAGAAACTTGACAAGATGTATAATAGAGTGACTACATTTTTGTCTTATGGTGAACTTAACACCCATCACTGTAATATGTATAGTAATTTCAGATGGCTTTCTTTGAAAGAAAAAAAGATTATTAAATAAAAATACATGTTTACAAAGTTATTCAGCAAAATAAACCAGTTCAACTAGTGTCAAAACTAACAAAACCTGTCTACAATACCAATTATGAACAACAACTGCAAGAGAAATTAAGGTCCCTAAGATGAAAACTGCTTATGGGGAAGTGATGCTTGAATACATAGCTTCCATTTTTTAGAATAACTTAAACAATGTGTTTAGACAGTCCCAGATGAATTCAAAGCAGTTTGGGACTGCAATGAAATAGGAGCTAAGCTTCACATGCATGCGCTTTAGATAAATATGTGCACTATTCGAAACACAGTTGCCATCCTCAATTTCATGTGCATGTTGTACATATGCTTTGTTAGATTAGTGGTATTTGTTTATCTAAGATGTATATGTCTGTTGAAAAATGTTTTCTTTATGAAACTTTAACATCTATGCTTTAACATAAGACAGGATAACCATGTAAACAGGGCTTTCTGTAGCCCTAATGGTGTTGATTTTCCACCTGAATAAAAATAAAGATTTTACTACTAGTGGACACTGGATATTCATCACTACCCATTAGGGACTACAGCTCACAGCTTTGGTGACAAACCCCAGAAGTCCATCATGGAATTTGAACATGAAGCACTGGATGAGTATCTTGCTACCCCAGCCCTTGAATCAGGGATAGAAACATAGTATGTTAATATGTCCCCCAGAGCCACTCTTTGTTGTATAAGAGTGGTTTCACATGCATTCGGCTAGAGTGAGAACAGCGAAGTGAGGCTGAGCTGTTCTGGCTCAAGCTGAAGGCAAGTGAAATGCAATGGGGGACATATTAGTATATTATTGATTGAGCATGATCGAATGTGATCAATAATATAATTTACAAAAAAAGTTCCCTGAACGTGCCTATTTCCAGGGCACCTGTGTGCGAGATGCTCTTCACAGAATAAGAAAGTCTCACACACGGAGGAAAGGAGTACTCCGATTGGTCGGGCTTGCTCCTTTGATCTACTGTATAATTAGTTGTACAGTACTTTCAGTTATTGTCTAGGCATTCCATGACCCTTTCCAGCCTGACACTGATCTTAAAACCCCTGTGCTCCTTTACCCCCCTCAGATGGCTTTGTAAGCATGAATCCTTTTTCCTTTTCTGAGGATCTTACATGGTACCAATAACATCAAATCCCTCTATACCTCCTCCTGGGTCATTGTTCCTCACTCCATGGGTGATTAACTCCTGAACATGGTCTTTACCCTGGCAGCTTACTAAGCATGCAAGCCTGTAGGCTGGTATCAACTCTCACTAACATTCATTCCCCAGTTCCCCGTTGGGTCACTTTTACCTCACCCCCTAGGTGACTAACTCCTGCACATGGTCTTTACCCTTGCAGTTTACTGAGTATGCAAGCCTGTAAGCTGGGATCAGCTCTCACAAACATTCACTACCTAGTTCCCTCTTTTAACCTTGGCTGGCTTTTTTATATCCAGAATCCAGACTCCTGTGCTGAAAAAGAATACTTACACACAGTGGGGCCTACCAGGATGCAATGCAGAATAATGCAGACTTCTGCAGCGCTATTGGCAGTATCCCATTTGTCATGCGGGAATCCGTGACACTGTGTTGCCTACTGATAGGCTTCACTATTCCTTAATATCCACACAAAATCTCAGCTGGAGTTGTTGACCTTCAATGACATGAAATCAGGAGTGGGACAGATGGTGAAACCATGAACTCCTTAAGAGGGAATCTGCTACAAGCCTCAGCATCCCTCCAGCATCTTCTCATAGATGTGTGCAGGTTGGCTACTAGAGACAGGTTCCAATGCAAAACATGCACTGCACACTAGACTCAGGAACCATATGACTACCACATAAGCCTGTCAAGTCAAGCCCAACCAGTCACATTCAGGGCCGTGGGCAGGGTTGAAACTGAAAGGGCTTTATGAGGACTCTCCTCTTTCTAGCACCTGGAATTCATATACTATTCCCACCAAGACCTTTTATACTGTATCTCCTAGCCACAGGTCAACCCAGGCACAGCTGCAGGGAACCCTCTGGATGTTACCAATAAGTCACCTGGGGCTTACATCTAGGTTATACAAAGGTTACTTAGATTGTTTATCAAAAGCTTCCCTTTGCCTAAATGAGTTTTGAAATTTTGGTAGAGTTCACATCCTGTCCAGCTCCCTTTTTTTATGTTTCCTTGTGGGTGCCAAGAAACATCTTGGTACAGTAAGACATTTGAGAGGTGTGTCACTATCCTGGCCAATGCAGCTCAAGCTGCATTGGTCTCGTCCCTGACACACCAATCAGTCTGCAAGCTGACTATCACAGCGGTCAGACTGCAGTGGGCAGAGACTTTGTCTACTTGAAATAAATGAACCGCTGCAATCAGGGACAGTTTCAGTCCTGTTATTTGCATATTGCATTCATCCTGAATCCAGCTCCCCACAGTTACAGAACCTCCCACCACACTTAATGTTTCCCTTCCCCTCCTTCTGTGAGCACTGGCATGGATTGCCTTACATACTTTGCTTCCATTCATCATTAGTTTCCCCTTTAGAAAGCAGACACGTCTCCAGCAGTTTCTATTTGTTTCTGGGATCTTCTTCTCTTTGTGTATGTAGATGTTTCTAATGCAAAGCCGTAAATTAGCTCAATTTGACAAATCTTACAGTGAACTTTGCAGTGTACTTTGTAAAGCAATATACGTATATTTAATACATTTAGCTAATTACTGTGACATATGTATATATTTAATAGACTTATAATCTTGTTTCAATGCTTCACATCTAGTCTTATTCCAAGAAAATTGTACAGTGGGGACACAAAGGTGGAGGTGTTCTTTTCTTAGTCATACTAAGAAGTGTGTTTCCTATAATGATCCCTAAACCTTATTTTTGTTCTGATACTGGATTGAAGCACAGTGCAATTCTACCTCACTATAGCGATTGTTGTTTCAAGGACCAGCTCCCAGTGCAATTGGAATGCTATGGTATTGCTCCCAATATTATTACAGTATTGTTGAAATAGTTAGTACTTTAAAATCCATAGTCTTAAGTAAAAAAAAAATGTTTACTGAAGGAGGGACTCAGGAAAATTATAAAGCAAAATCAGGGAGTCCAGAATATCAGTGTGAGTTGTGAGGTGTGTCACACACTAAAACACAAGTTGGTAGGAAAAAAAATCTGGTTGCGTTTTAGGTCACCAGTGGAGACAAGACCCCTGATGAACCAAAATCCTGACATCACCAGTTGAGTCCCTGTGATTGTGTCCCTTACAGTAGTATGGAGGGAAGGTGCAAAACAACCCCCGAGTCATGAAATTGCTCAGTTCAGAGGTACCCAATAAAAGTCTTCCAAAGGTACCCAATAAAAACAGGTATAGGATTTGTGGTATACTCACTGGCACTGGCAGGATTTCTTTTTACAAAAACCTTCCAGGACAGGGCAGTTCAGTGGGTACTTGCTGTGGGCATCTTTCTTGCTCATCAGTAGTGAAAATAAGAGAGTGTGTGTTATCGGTGTGTGGCTCTGACAGCTGTGCTGTGGAAATGTCACTTGGTTTCTACAATGAAAGGCACTTAAGATGAGACCCAAAGTAATGTGGAGAGCACTGCAGAGAGGCAGTGTCAGTGTGGAGATGCTATACCCTCTCAACAATATCAATAACACGCTCGTTTTAGTAACAGCTTGCAACATCCCATCAGCTGATAACTTATGCAGCTTTTGGGGTAAAAGTATTGTTAGTCTGAGGGTGATGGTAGCAGTAACCACAAGTCCTAGAATGACCCACCTAGCCTTTCACCGGGGGGGGGGTGTTTTGCCCACAGCCCCGTTAGATGGTGGGGCTGAGCTGCCCAGGTCAGGCGGGCCATAGGAGGCAACCATGGCACAAAGTTCCAATCAACAGAGTGGGCCGACCCAGGCCTCTAGGAGGATGCGTGGCCTAGGTGAGGAATAAAAGGGCTGGTACATGGGGGATGTGCCCTCTTGGGACCAGCCCTCAAGAAGCTACATCGACACCACCATGCTCGCCAGGTAAGCCCCGCAGTTGGCCTGGTGTGGGTAGTTCATCCCCTTTGGTGGGCAGTCTCCCCCCCCCCACCCTGCTGCCTGGGCCGCTCCTTATAAAAAAAAAGCATCAAATCTAGCTGTTTTGTTTATCAAAAGGGGGTTCATTTCTCACCCCTTCCACAGTGGTCCGTTTCATCAGTGTTGTTTTCCCCACTGTTCCCCTTTTGGGACCCTTTCCCATCCTCTCCTGGTTCGCTCCCAGGTGGGCTTCCCAGGCCCCGGTCACGTGCCCTCCAGGGCAGTTCCTGGTGCCCCCCCCCAAAAAAAACCTGTTGTCAGTCCTGTCCCGCACCACTTCTTTTTTTTTTTTTTTTATCATATTTCTTTTTATTCATCCTGCAGCCTGACCTGCGATCATCCAGCCACCGCTTCTCTTCCCAGAGTGGCCCATAGGCTTGCCCACACACTGGCTGGCATATGCTGCTGTACCCTCGAAGGGGATCCCCAATCCCCGTGATAGGCCAGGAACCAATACTTTAGTGTGACCTTGCATGACAGGCTCCCACTGGGCGAGGAAGTTGCAGCCATCAAGCTGCCTGGTCAATTGCTACCATTTTTCTCCTCCTGAATTGTGCCCCTTGAAGCATGGATATGGAATGACATCTAAGGTACAATGTGCCGATGTCTACCGTGCTTCATCTCCCATGTGCCCTGCTCCTTTGCAGTGCCACTGATCTCCTTCGGGGGCTGCTGCAGAGTGATGGAAGCCCGCATCCCAACCCAGGGAAGGGAGAGCAGTCCTCCAGATGCTCAGTTCTTCCCCTCCCCTACTGACCCCTGATGGCCCAGGCATGTTCCTGAACCCGAGTCACCAGTGTAGCGCGAGGTGTGGTGTCCGGCACCTCAACTCTCAGCACCACTGGACCAGCCCCGCCCCACTTCTTAGTTGTCCCTTTACCTTCTTCTCCTAGCTTCTTCTCCTTTTCCATACTGGAGGGCCTCCTGGTGGGTTTTTTCCTTTCCTGGGCCTCCCCGCTTCAGTGCCTGCTTTGCAGGCTACTGCTGGTGGCCCGCCATTTTGTTTTTTCCTTTGCTCTCCTGCATTGTGGCGCCCGCCCAGTGGCCCACAGGTGGCTTGTCCCCCTTTCCCCTTTCAGTTCCTCAATATCCCCATTTCTTCCCCACATTGGCAGGCCCCTGCTGAGTTCCACCGTTTACACCTTTCCATTAGGTTTTTCTCCCGCATGGCCATAGCTGGTGGCCCGCCATCTTATTTTCTTGTTTTCTCCTTAGCCCACATCTTTTTGGTGCCCTGCTCCCAGCGGCAGCCGACCACCAGTACTCTGCACTGCTACCCCTCTTTTCCCCCCCAGATCCCCCCTTGTTTTTCTCTGTCATGCTCCCCCTCACTCTCCGTCCTTCAGGAGAAGGCGAGTGGTTGCTGACTAACAACTGCCACACTAGAATGTAGTCCTCCTGGCCATTTGGAGAGTAATTAAAATCCTTCCTGAGCAGCTGGAATAAATAATTCACTCGACAAGGGCTGCAGCAAAACTGCTGATGTCAGGAGTTCAGTGCAGCACTAGTGCTACAGAGACTGAAATGGGGGGTTCTTTGCTCAGCTGAGTCAGATGATTTAAAGCAAATAAATTAATTAATTAAATAAATAATATAAAGCACTGTTTCCCCTTTCTTTTCCCTGCTCAGCTGTCCCTTCCCCCTCTGTTTTCCAATCAGCCCCCCCCCTTTATTTTCATGTGCTTCCCCTCAACCGTCCTTTTGCAGAGCCTCCTTGTGTGCCCCGGACCCATTTCATGGCCCATTCCTGTGGTTAGGTCAACAACACACAGAAAAAAAAAGTGCAAACTTTTTGTTGAGCTCTTTTAGCAGGCTGGGCCTTGGGGGGTGTGGGTAGTTAGGTAGCGCTGGGGTTTTTATAAGGGGGAAACTAGGAACTCACGGGAATTAAAAATGGTTGTGTAATGGGGAATTTTTATTTCGCAGGAGGTTGGCTGCTTTGGGTACCTTATTTGGAGGGGCATTGGGGGGGTCTTTTGGGTGGAGCATTCAGTGGGAGAAAATGTTAATACATTTAATTATATATGTTTGGATACTTGTTTATTTCTGTAATTAGAGACATTAATATAGCATTGGAGAGTGCAATTTTGTAAGAATATGACTTAATATGCTAACAGGGGTGTTTTTCCCTTTTTCCCTTAGATCAGATTTCGCTGTTATCTGGTATTGCTTTGCCCCAGATTTTCTAGTACTTACATTATGGCATCTCAATGAGCGGTTCGAGTACAAGGAGGTCAGGTGCCCCCTGCATCCCCTGTACCTCGGATGAGAAGTCAGGACCAGGCTTTTCACAATGCATTTCAGCATCTGAAGCATCTGGGGGGCCCAGACTGGATGCTTGCAGTGTCCAGACTGGAACCCGGTTTGCAGCTAGTCCCCAGTGACAGCCAGCTGGCCAGTCCTGGGGCTCCTCTGGATGGGGGACACAGAGTGGAACAGTTAGGGTGGAACAAGTGGGGGGTAAAACAGGGTAGTTAGCGAGGAAAACACCAAGGTACAGGGGTCAATGGGGAGTAGAATGGGGTAAATAGAGAAAGAGGCAAAGGCATTAAAGGAGGTAGGAAATTATTTCTGCGTTTTTAACTGCCCTTCCATCTTCCTTTCCATGCCACTTCTGTATTCTGATATGGTTTGATGATTGATAAATAAATAGTGTAGCTTTGGGGTGCCCTCAGATTCATGTTGAGTTACACTTCTCCTCACCAGCTATTGTGCTTGATTTTCATATCTCTAAGACATTCTATGACATTACAGACTCCCATTCCATGCCATTCATCTGAATGGCCTGGAAAGGAGTTTGTGATGTCACAGAATGTTCAGGCAGTATGAAAACAGACAGCAGTAACTGCTGAGCAGAGGTGGATTCAGGCTAGTTACAAAAGCAACAAAATTAAATTATTAGTTTCACAAAAATGGTCAAAAGTATATCAGAATACTGGGTGTCCAATAAAATAACAACTGGAGTGCATCTAGAGGTGTAAAATCCATTTCCTGTCACATTTAAGGGCAGGGATGGAGCAAAAAAGGGTAAGGCCATCATAAAATGGAGAGCAATGAGTACCAATGTCCGTAGTCTGGGTAACAAGCTTCCTGATTAGTGGCCTTGGTGGAAGAGGGACACCTGGATATAATGGCAGTGACAGAAACATGGTACATGGAGAACCAGTACTGGGATATCAACATACCAGGGTATATAATCTACAGGAGGGACAGGGAGGGTAAAAGAGGAGGAGGAGGAGCTCTCGATATAAGGGAAGGGATCACAGCAATGGAACTAAAGGATAAACAGGGAGGAGAGGAGGCACTGTGGGTCACCTTGGAGACAGGTAGTGGCACCACAATCCGCACAGGGGTTGTATACAAACCCCCATCTTGGGGGGGGGGAAATGGACAAGGAAATGATAGAAAGCACCCTCAGAATGGCAGAAAAAGGGGAGATATTGCTGATGGGGGACCTGAATATGCCAGATGTTCACTGGAGCACATTTACTGCAACCACATCCAAGAGTAGGGTCATCCTCGATGCCCTACAGGTGGCATGCCTCAGACAGCTAGTGGTGGAACCTACTCGAGAGGGAGCAGTCTTGGACCTGGTGCTCTCAAATGGGGATGGAGAGAGGATCACAGATTTAGAAGTGGGTAGCCATCTAGGAACAAGCGACCATCACACAGTGTGGTTCACGATAAACACAACCGTGGAGTCAGGCCATACAAATATGAGGGTACTAGACTTTGGAAGGGCTGACTTTGGCAAAATAGGAGAATGCCTAAGGAATGCACTAGCAAATGGTCAGGAAGGAGGGGTGGAAGAACAATGGAGAAAAATCAAAACTGCCATCATAGAGGCAACAAGCCTTTGTGTGAAACAAATAAAGAAAACAAAACGAAGTAGAAAACCACTATGGTTCTCGAAAGAGGTGGCAAGAAAGGTTAGGGAGTAAAAGATAGCATTCAGGAAGTATAAGGAATCACAGAATGAGCAGGACAGAGACATGTATCAGTTAATGCAGAGGGAAGCAGGGAAGGCAGTCAGGAGAGCAAAGGCCCAAACTGAGGAAAAGATAGCCAACTCAGTTAAGAAGGGGGATGAAACCTTTTATAGATACATCAGGGAGCAAAGAAAGACCAAGGGAGGAATAGTGAGGCTTAATAAAGGGATGGGGGTGGGCAGAGGGTGACAGTGAGAAGGCAGAGAGCCTGAACAAATACTTTTGCTCAGTATTCACTAAAGAAGAAGAGGGGGAGGTACCTAAACCAAACTAGAGAAGCACTCTGGGGAGGGAGATTGATACCAGTCCATTCACAGAAGAAAGGGCCCTGAATGAACTCTCAAAACTTAAGGTGGATAAGGCAATGGGACCTGACGGGCTTTACCCCAGAATTCCAAAAGAGCTAAGGGGAGAACTAGTTGCACCACTGACTACCCTTTTTAACAAATCATGGGAGGAGAGTGTGGTACCCGAGGACTGGAGGAAGGTGGATGTCATTCCCCTTCACAAAAGTGGGAGCAAGGCAGACCTTCACAAGAGTGGGAGCAAGGCAGAGGCAGGAAACTACAGACCTGTTAGTTTGACCTCAGTGGTACAGAAAATGATGGAATCACTTCTGAAAGAAAGAACTGTTGAGTATCTAGAGGCCAGCTGGGCACAGGACCCAAGGCAACATGGATTCACAGCAGGAAGGTCATGTCAGACTAATCTAATAGATTTCTTTGACTGGGTGACCAAAGTAGTAGACCAGGGAGGGGCTGTAGATATGGCCTACTTAAACTTTAGCAAGGCATTTGACACTGTACCACACAAAAGATTAATAAACAAGTTAGTCAGCCTGAGAGTGGGTCCCAGGGTGGTAGCCTAGGTAACAAACTGGCTGGAGAACAGGACACAGAAGGTAATAGTAAACGGATCACACTCAGTAGAAAGGGAAGTTACTAGTGGGGTACTGCAGGGTTCAATACTGGGACCGGTACTCTTTAATGTCTTTATAAGTGACATTGTGGAGGGGCTGGAAGGAAAAGTATGCCTCTTTGCAGATGACACAAAGATCTGCAACAGGGTTGATACACAAGGGGGTGGAAAGGATGAGAAGGGACTTGACAAGGTTGGAGCAATGGTCAAGAGTATGGCAGCTTAGATTCAATGCAAAGAAGTGTGAAGCAATGCACCTGGGAAACAAAAACCCAAGAGAAGAGTACACAATTGGAGAGGGGATAATAACAAAAAGGGGAAGAGACCTGGGGATACTCATATCAGACAGCATTAAGATAGGCAAGCAATGTGAGAAGGCAGTAGGGAGGGCTGGGGGGATTCTGGAATGCATAGGGAAAGGCATGAACAATAGAAAGCAGGAAGTTGTTATCCCTCTGTGCAGACAGTTAGTGAGACCCCATCTGGAGTACTGCATGCAGTTCTGGAGACCCCATCTCCACAAAGACATAGACAGGATGGAGGCAGTACAGAGGAGGGCAACCAAAATGGTGCAGGGTCTGCACCAGAAGCCATATGAAGAGAGACTAAAGACCTTAATATGTATACCCTTGAGGAAAGGAGGGAGGGGGGACATGATATAGACTTTCAAGTACATCAAAGGAATCAACAAAGTCCAAGAGGGTAGCATATTTCAGAAAAAGAGATGCGCAAGAACAAGGGGGCACAATTTGAAAATAGAGGGCAATGTGAGAAAGTATTTTTTTCCACAGAGAGGGAGGTGGATGCATGGAGCAGCCGTGAGGAGGTTGTGGAATCAAAAACAGTGGGGAAATTCAAGAATGCATGGGACCAACATAAGGCAGTTATAGTGGGGGGTAGGAGGAAGTAGGCTGCTGATTGTCTAGGATCTGCAGCTTACCCAATAGGTAGGGAAATAGGCAGACTAGGTGGGCCAAGCAGTCCTTATCTGCTGACAAAGTCTATGTTTCTATGTTAGGTGCTCCAAGAGTAGGGGTGAACCACATGACTCAGAGATGGTAGAACAGGGAGGTTATCCTTCCAGACCCTGGCAGTCTTCGACTTGCTTTGTTTGAGTCGGTAGTGCAGGAGAGTAGAAGTAGAAAAAAGGGGCAAAGCGGGCCAACTAAGCGGAGATTGCAGACAACCATGGAGGAAGAACGGATGCAAGTGGCCATAGTCCAGAGGGAGGATGAAGATGCGATGCCAGGGGACCAAGTCCAGAGGTTGACGGCACAGAAGACCATGTGGATGGACAGACAGATGGACCTGGTGGAGCTGATAAGTGCAGGTGAGTTTGTGGGGAACAAGGAAAGTGATGTGCATAGACAGGAAAGCGGTTTGGTGTTTCTGGCTGACACTGAGCCATCAGCAGATGGGGAGGTTTGCGTCATAAATGTGGAGCCGGGCCAAGAGGTCCAATCCAGCCACCCACAAAGCTGGGCATATGGCAAGGGGTTCTGGACAGGGCAGCTAAGGAGGCGGCTCAGCACGGGTGTGTGCAGGTTCTGATAGCGAGCAATGTGGCAGGCAATAGCTTATATGATGCGGATTATAATGGCAAAGATGCAGACAACCTTCCAGATGTTAGTTATGGAATGAGCGGGTCCGATGAGGGCATGGTTGGGGGCCGCTACGACCACGATCATGAGGAAAATGGGTCAGGGTCCCCGGGTTTGACACCCTCAACCCAGGTCCCCGAACTGCATCTGTAGGTATGGGCTGGCACTACACACAAGTGGCCCACTCTACGTACAGGCAGAGGGCGCCGCTGGATGGGCCATGGGCACCACAGCCAGATGACAATCCTTTCCCCCCATACTTAGTAATGCAGGTGTTGGGGAGGGTATTCTGACCCATCATCCATGCCCCACTGGGAACCCTGTAGGGATCCAGTGGCCACCAGCTGCATGGACACTGATGTAGAACCAGTGGCCACAAATGTGGCACCCAGTTTTTGGCAGCTTGCCCAGCTGGCCACCATTGGTCAGCATCTGTTTCAACATGTGCGGCCCTGGGAGCTGGGCACCCCAAAGGACTGCAGTGGGGACAGCCGCACCAGATGGGGGGCACTATCCCCCTCCCAGCTGCTACAGTGGTAGGAGCCCCTCCGGTGCCCCCAGGTTTGCCTGTGCCTGCTACCTCCATTTCGCAGTTGACACCGGTAACAGTGGTCCCACAGCCTGAAGCACCCATCTTGACCCATGGGGCAGTGACTCAAGAGTGGAGCGGAACTGTGGCAGCCCCCTCCACCAATGTGCTACAGTCTTCCCGGGGGACCAGTGATGGGGATGGGATGGTGGTGGGGCACTGCACTGTAGCCCCTTTACAGACAGCTGCAGGCACGGCCTTGGTGCAACTCCTGGCTGGAGTTAGCAGTGCAACAGAGACATCAAACACTGGGGGTTGCTGGGCATACATGGGGGTGGATGACCCTGTGGGAGATCATTTGTCAGACACAATTCGGGAAAAGATTTGGAAGGGAGCGTTCATAGGTATTTTCTCACTTTTACACTTCGAGCTCACAGAGGAGAGTGATGACAAAAAGAAAAAGGAGAGGTCCTGAAGGCCTAAGGTCCCCTTTACATTTGAGAATTTGGCAGCAGCTTTTGATATCTATATGTTGGTATATGGGATGAAATATCCGGAAAAAACTGGTGTCACTTCTCAGGTACTGGGACATCATCAAATCTGCCCACTTATCGTTTGACGGATATGCTTGGCTGAAATAGGATGATCAGTTTTGGTTAAAGTTGGAGAGGCAGCACACTCTCAAATGGGAAAGCTTACATTTGGACCTATGTGTGGGTTATATGATGTGGGGGAGGCCTAGTGTGGTGACATACACAGACAGTGGGCATGTTATAGCCAAGCCAGCAGGGGAGGATACTAAAAAGGAGCAAAAGAAGGGCATAAAGAAGGCTTGTTATGATTATAACAAAGGGAAGTGTTTTTGTACCTACTGCAAGTTCAGTCACACATGTAAGAGTTGGGGGGACACAGGGTCACTGTATGCAGAGGTGCCCCAGATAGACAGCAGGGATGTGAAGGAACAAGTGGCATTAAGGCCAAGCTAGGAGCTGGACAATCTGGCTAGATCAACAGTCCAACTCGACAACATGAGGCCATGGCTCACCCAATATCCCAAGCAGAAGGCAGCATTATATTTGATTGACGGGTTTGGCAAGGGTTTTCCAAATCCCATACGTGGGACCTCGCACTGCTGCCATGGCCAGCAACCTAAAATCTGCTGTGTCCCTACCTGACATACTCAAACAAAATAATCCAAAAAGAAGTCTATGTGGGTCAAGTAGCTGGCCCCTTCAACGAACTGCTATTTCCTGATCTGCGAGTGTCACTGCTGGGAACAGTACCCAACAAAACACCAGGGGAGTATTGGCTGATACATCACCTGTCCTATCCAAAAGGGGCATCTGTGAATGACTTCATATCCCCCGAGGATAGCTTGGTTAAATACGCGTCATTTGATGTGGCAGTGCATTTGATCCATAAGCTGGGACCGGGCACCGTGACGGCAAAAAAGCTGCATCAAGTCTACATTCTGCCTCCTACCAGTTAGACTGCAAGACCATGAGCTACTGGGCTTCATGTTCAAGGGTTGCTGGTATGTCAATAAGTCCATGCCAATGGGGTGCTTAGCCAGCTGTGCAGTGTTTGAGACATTTGCAACATTCCTGAAATGGGCATCAAGGCTGCATACGAGGAACAGAAACATAATGCATTACTTGGATAACTTTGTTTGCAGGACCTAGTGATACAGATATTTGCTTAAACATGCTTGAGGGTTTTTGCTCTCTCGTGGAGCGTTTTGGGGTACCACTGGCACCAGAAAAGACAGAGGGGCCCCTCCACATGCCTGTCCTTCTTTAGTATTGAGACTGATTCAGTGAACACGGTATCACAATTGCCCTATGATAGGTGTTGCACCATAGGCACTTATTGGGGGACATAGGGAGGGCTAAGAAGGTGACTCTCAAACAGTTGCAGTCAGGCATGGGTCATTTGAACTTTTCATGCTGAGCAGCCAGTCCAAAGCGACCATTCTTGAGAAGACTGGCCGCCACAACATCTGGCCCCATGAGACCGTATCATCATATAAGAGTGTCCCGGGGTATGAGAGTAGACCTTCAAGTATGGGAGTTGTTTTCATGGGACTTCAATGGAGTCTCCATGTGGCAGGACCCAGCTGGTCCACACCACGAGCTGGATCTAGTCCCAGATGCCTCCGGTGGGGTGGGATTTGGAGCCTTTTTCCAGGGATCTTGGTTTGCGGTCCATGGCCGCAGGAATGGGTGGAGTTGAGACTCAACTGGATATCACGCTCCTGGAGTTGTTCACCATCATGGTAACAATCAGGGTGTGGGAGACGGGCTTAAAAATCAGTATGGGGCTGGCCCGGTGGCACAGAGGGCTGAGGCGCTAGTCGTCACACCTTGAACCATGCTGGCGACCTGGGTTTGGGAACGGACTCAGGATGCCGGGGGCTGGCAGGGGAAGAAGAGGATCGAGCATCCGTAGGACTGCTCTCCTCTCCTGGGGTGAGTAGTAGGTTGGCGTCATGCTGTAGCGTCCTCTGGTGGAGACAAGGAGCACTACAGATTCAGGCAGGGACCGCAGCAGAAAAGCGGAAATACCCACTGCACGATTAGCCGGATGATTGCTGCCTGGCTGTCCGAGGCCATTGGAAGCCCCACGGAGCCACCCATCTCAGCAGCATCCTGGGGCCAAGCAGTTGCGCTGTCAGTCCCCCCTAGTCGGTGCCTTCCCCCTGGGAAGAGAGGGACCCACCCCGCGAAGGGTTATGTCGGGGTTACCCTGGGACTGGCTGCCATCTGGGACAGGGGCTCAGGAGGGAGCGCGATGGATTGGATCCCAGCCTTGGCCAGAAGCCTGAAGGAGTGGCTGGGTGGAGCATGTAGGAGGAGTAAAAAGATAAGACAAAACAAATAAAAAAATCAGTATGTGCTGTTCCACACAGACAACAAAGCAGTGGCAAAATAATAAATTCACAGACTTCTAAGTCTGAGGATGTTATGAAGGCACTGAAGGTTTTTGTCATGTGCTGCCTCTGGCACAATATCACTTTTAGAGCCCAACATTTGCCGGGCAAACAGAATCTGATAGCTGATGCCTTGTGTCGATTGCAGTTCGACTGATTCAGGCAGCTGGCCCCAGAAGCAGACCCGCTACCCATGCAGATACCGGAAGCGGTATGGCACCTGTGGAGGCAAGACAACGCAAATTGGTACAGCTGTCTGTTGCCACCTCTACATGGAGGAAATACATAGGTAGCTATCAGGCCTTTTTGGAGTTCTGCAGGCGTGAGATAAGCATGAACCTGCATGGGGCTGAGAATCAGGTGCAGGATTACGTCATGCACTGAATACAGCTAGGTAAAACCCTGTCAGCAATATGCACACAGCTAGCAGGTATTGTCTTTTTGAGTAAGGCTAATGGATTCCCAGACCACACTAACACCTTCATAATGAAGATGCTAGAAGGGTGGGCTAGGTCAAGGGGAAAAACACAGGACACCAGGAAGCCCATAGGCTTACCAGAACTGTCCGATTTGTTGAGGGCCCCAAGTGTCACTTGCAGCTCGAGGTATGAAACTCAGCTGTTCCAAGTGCTGTTTTCCTGTGCATTCTTCAGGCTTTCCAAGTATCGGAGTTGGTCCCAAAGTCCACCAGCCCTGAGAACAACACCAACTTACAAGTCAACAATGTTGTGGTTTTACACAATACAGCTGCGCAAATCCAAAGCAAACCAGTGTGGACCACCTACTATCATAACATTATATAGGGCCCCGGTTGGTGATATTTGTCCCTGGTCTCTGATGTGCACTTACTTACATGAGAAACCCAAAGGGGAAGGGCACACATTTGTGCATGGGGATAGGAAGCCAGTGACAAGGTGGCAATTTGTCACTGTCCTCCAGAAGGGTTTATGGATGGTGGGCAAGGATACTAGATCCTTCATAACACATTCATTCAGGATTGGTGCAGCCACAGAGACTGTCAGATGGGGTTTGAGGGAGAGCAGAATTGGGCAGAAGGGCATCGGAAGCATAGAAAGGTTACATTAGGCCCCAAGCTGGGACCGCTATTACATAGCGTTATAAGCTAACCTGCATCTTGAACAGGGCAGGTGTCAGGACATCTCGTATTAAGAGGTGAAAGGTTGAAAACTGGCTGTTTCAAAAAAAAAAAAAAAAAGCTGATACACCAAACTCACACTGTCTCCCTTGCTTTGCAGATTAAACATCTCACATATGGATCATTGGGCACTTGTATGCTAGGGAAGCTCACTCAAGAGCCAAGTTTCGGCCTTACACGACACAGCTGGGCATCCCTGGAACACCGGGCTGTCATTCTTTGGGCTAGAAAAAGGGGGATGAAGTGAGGACAGTTGCTGTGGATGATTCAGAAATTGGGGCTCCATAAGCAGCCACCAGCTGCATTGGTGATTCACTGGGGGCGAATGACTTAATCACCCAGGGGACTCCAAAATTGATAGAGATAATTAAGAAGGGTTTGACCCATCTAAGGGAAACCCTCCCACAGATGATCGTAGCATGGTCTCGGATCATCCCATGACAGTGGTGGAGGGGGGCATGCAATGTCTCGGCCATTGAAAAGGCACACAGGAAAGTGAACAGGGAGGTGTCCAGGTTTGCCTCCTCATGTGACTTGGCGATCATCAGGCATTTTTATATAATCCGAGCTTGTGCAGGCATGTATAGTGGGGATGGGGTTCATTTGTCGGAGACTGGGAATTATATTTTCAACTCCACACTGCAGGATTTTTGTGAAATGGTGTTAAGATCCCTAGTGCATTGGTGAGGAATACATGTAAAACACGTATTTGGTGGTGACAAATTCATCGCTGACCTAATACATTGTTCTGGCCTTAATGAGTAAGGTACTCTAAGTTGTGATCAGGTGACAGCCAGCCAGAGGCATGACCCTGGGTGGGTATGCTTCATGGAACCAGGGGGAGGTCACTCAATTAGGGATGGGCACCGTAACGCGGGGGGGGGGACATGAACTGAAGCTAGGGAAGTGCAGCCCTGGTTGGGCATGCTCCTCGGAAAAAGCCATGTTCCTGAATTCAGTTTTAAAGGGGGGCCGGGAACTGTCCAAAGGGGAGACAAAACCACGGGTGGTTCTGTCCGACTGACGGGCCAGAGTTCCCCTGACATGCAGGATGCGGAAGGTGGAAGGTCAAGGCAAGAGTCACATGAATTTGCTGCCCCAGGGGTCTTAATGTTTTATAGCATGTATGTATATACAGTAGGTTGTTGAAATGTTTGAGTTAAATGTTATTTATTGTTGAAATTATGTAATGTTAGTAAACAAGCTTTGACCCTTTTTTATACCAAAATCTGAGTGGTATGTGTTCATTAATGGGGATCTGTTTAGGGAATGACCCACCCGGCTTTACACCGGGGGGGGGTTGCCAAGAGCCCCCAATAGATGGTGGGGAATGGGCTGCCTGGGTCGGGCGGGCCATACGAGGCAGCCTTGGCACAAATTGTCGATTAACAGAGTGAGCCAACAGAGTGAGCCAACCCAGGTTTCTAGGAGGAGGTGTGGCCTAGGTGAGAAGTAAAAGGGCTGGTACAGAGGTGGTGCCCTCTTGGGACCAGCCTCAAGAAGCTACACCCACCCACCCACCCTGTGCAATGGGCCACAGCGCCAGTTCTAGGTGCATTCAGCTGACAGATGCAACTTGTGTAATTTATCTACAGAGGGTGATAAATTCAAGGCTGACCTGATACATTGTTCTGACCTTAACGAGTAAGGTACTCTATGTTGTAATGGTGTGACTGCCAGCCAAAGTCATGACCCTGGGTGGGTATGCTTCACGGAACCTAGGAGGGCGGTCACTCAATTAGGGATGGGCACTGGAACAGAGGGGTGCATGAACTGAAGCTGGAGGAGTGCGGCCCTGGCAGGCACACTCCTGGGAAAGAGCCATGTCCCTGAATCCAGTTTTAAAGGGGGTGTTCACAGGGGAGACATGGTCACAGGTGGGTCTGTCTGACTGATGGGCCAGAGTTCCCCCGACATGCAGGATGTAGAAGATGGAGAGTCAAGGCAAGAGCCGCATGAATTTGATGTTCTAGGGGTCTTAATGTTTTATAGTATGTACAGTATGTATATAAGTCGCTGAAACGTTTGAGTTAAATGTTATGTATTTTTGAATTTATCTAATGTTAGTAAAAAAGCTGCAGCCCTTTTTTATACCAAAATCTGAGTGGTGTGAGTCCATTAATGGTTGTCTGTATAGGCAAAGCCATGCTATATATATGGCTGAATAGCTGCGGCCCTCCCCTTACCAGCAACACATAACATGTCTGCCTGTCATGAACCATTACTGAGATATCCAGTCGGAAACCAACTTTACTTTTTAATAAAGAAGCGGTAATGACGATTATCTGATGGCTGTAATGCTGCCCAGGATGGAGTACTCAGGGCTCTTGGTATGAGAGGTGGGTTTGGGGGAAATGTGTAAACATTTTTTTTGTTTTACATTTAATAATTATTTCACAGATTTGTTTCTCATTATATAAGTAACATCTGTTATTATTTGAGCAAGTCTGGGGCATAAGGTTGTTTCATGTATATTGACTGTATATTTATACAAGTATTCTCAAAATTGCTTTGGATGACATTTCTCCAAGTTAAAAGGTTTGTCATCATTAAAAAAAAAAAAACAAAGCCAACACACTGTGGCAGTATTGTCTCTTATAACTTGGGAAGGCACTAGAGGATCCTGAAATGCAAAGCCCAGGATATGTCAGTGCTGATACAGGGCTGAGACCCAATGGTTTCCTTACCAAATCCTGTGCACTTAGGCAAGGTACCAAACTGTGTCTTATTCTGGCTTTAGAATGAATAGAAGCACTGCAGTCAGTGGTGGGTGGGAGGTATGTGGTGGGGGGGGGGGTTACATACTGCACTCCAAGCTTGTTTTATTTTCTGGGATTACAGATCTTCTTACAAAGATTTTTCTGTACTGTACCTCTCAAATGTTTTGAAACAGTTTGCTGCCTTTCACCCCCTCTTTCGTATTTTATGATTCATTTGTGTATTACATTTCATTTTTCTGTGCTATAAGATAAATCTCGTGAACTGAGAATATAGAGGTGGGACCATTCACTGTGAAATTAATTATTCTTTCCTAACTAGTTAGTCATTATATAGTTTATGTTTGGAAAGCATTAACAATAACTACTGTAACCCCACCTAACCCTCATTTTATTTCAAATCATATTCACTGGTACAATAGGGGTTTAACCCAAAAACCATTATGCATGACTTCATGTGAATGCTGACAATTCACTGGAATTTATAGTGATGTGTGTTCCACTATGACATTTAGCCTGGACTCTCAGGGTGGTGTTTTCTGTTTATTTATTTTTACTTTTTTACTGGAAATTGTTTTTTTTATTTAACATTTACATTATGTTTACTTGCATTATTGCTCCTTTTCCTGTAGAACAAGCACATTGTTTAGGAGGTACTTAAGCATTCTGAGTTTTCCTCTTGCTATGTTTCCTTGCACACACACAAGAAACATTTTATTTCAGAGAACGGCATTGCAGAGGTGTGTCATGGACTAGCCCAATGCAGAGCAATCTACATTGGGCTTGTCCCTGACAGACTAATGACCACACAAGCAGAGTATGACGGTGGTCACAGTTTCATGGGCATAAACTTTGTGTATTTGAAAGGACTGTAGCACTCCAATGAGAGAGTGCTTCAGTACTTTCATTTGCATAAAGCCAGCAGGTTAGCAGCAGAGTGGCTTTATGTACAAGACACTCACTCACCTGGCTTGGCTCCTAGGGTTCCTGCATGCTGCGCCACGCACAATGACTGGCAGACAGACTGAGAAAGCTGAGCCACACCAGCATCAACACTGCTCTGCTGGTATCCACTTCTTCAGCTGGGTTGTAAGTGTCTGTCATCCTTTGCCCAGTGTGGAAGTTACTCAGTTTTTTCCCCCTCAGATTAATGATCTGCATAGAAACCCGAGTCTGTCTGACTTCAGTTATAGATACAGACTTGGGCTTCACATGCTGGAGCTGTTAGGTTAGGTTCTAGCACTCGTTTGATCATCCGGCTATGCGCGTTCATGTACTACAAGCACAGATGCCTTGTCTCTCTCATTTGACCCAATCTTTTCAAACTGTAACAGACTGCATGCATCTTCCAGTTTAATTTGCAGCAAAATTGTCCAATTTTGCTAGAATGCAGGTATTTTATAAATGTTTTCAATTACTTTTTCGCAAGAAAAAACGATGGCTGCTTTATTTGGCTTAGAAATAGCATTATAAAACTGAACCCCCGAAACATAAGGGTGATACTGGGAGTGCCCAATCCCCCAATGTCACAATCAGAATGCCCCAAGTTTTTTTTCATGTCCCACTCACCCAATCCTCCCTCTTAGCACCCACCACCCCACTCCCCCCCCAAAGAAATGTAATAGTGACACTGGGGGGTGCCCAATCCAAAATCTTCTATCTGTTCTTTTCTTTTTTTTTATTTTTCCTGTTAAAGAAAAATCCATCTGTGTCTTCTGCAGCCAAGACAATGGGGGTGCCCAATCCCCCAGTGAAGAATCCTCAATCTATTTTTTCCTGTAAAAACAAAACCTCCACCGAAGTCCTTTGCAGCCAAGACCCCCACCCGACCCTCCCACTCAGCACCCCTCAGCCCACCCCAAGCCCTTGCTTACTGATCAGAGGCCAAATGCTGTAATCCTCTCTGGACCACACACACGTCTTCACTCTTGAAAGCCAGACCATGACCTGAAGAAACAGGTACGTGCTTCAGGAATTAGAGTACAATATTGAGCATTACAGAAAGAATGCAAGCCTTGATTGGGCAGTCCAAAAATGGACTGAAAGATAGGATTGTGTGGGGGATTATGGGGAAATAGAATACAGTGCGTTTCTTCCTTAATAGATCAACTATTAGTATGCTTGAGGTTCTGTATAAACACCTAGCAAGACTGATTCTTAAGTGCCCTAGGGACATGCACTATTGTGCCCTTTATTATAGGTTAGAGTGGATTTCCTTGCCTAATTGAAGGATGTTACGTAACTTCTTGTTAGTATGCAAGGGTGTCCTGGACCAAGTGCCAGGATACCTGGGGAACACGCTCTTTCCATTCACATCTCACACTTTGTAATAGTGACCTTCCCCCAAGTTATGGAAAACATTATGCGCCTCCCTCAGATTTGGAAAAAAACCTTGGGCCTCCCCATTAAACACATATATTTTGCACACTACACCAGGAATAAAGTGAGACTGATAAAGCTGACTGAGTATATTCTCTTTTATTCAACTTATTGTTCTTCCCCAACCCACTCCCCGGGTTATCCTTGTCACTCCACTTTTCTGACTCTTGGACCTTTATTACTCTGTCTGTTTCCCCTCCATCTCGAACAACCGTCCTAGCCAATGTCATCACTTCCCCTGTCATCCTGTTGCTAAACAACCTCCTCTACCCTTACCCCAGGTCACACCCGAAAACAAGCCCTGGCTCAGTGTGCTGTCACCAATTTACACAAAAGTTCCAAAATGGCAGTATGTGAGCTGAAACTATCGGGATCGTGCACACTGAATGAGGTGGCCTGCCCCCAAAACCAGTATCCAAACAAAAGAACTACTAACACCCTAATGCTAACATCTCATTAATTCATTAATGAAGAACATTGTCTGTATGCTTAGTGCTGCAAAAAAGCGTTTAAGCTGATTTTCGTAAGAGAGAATGCAATTAGTACAAGAAAAATACATACAAAAGGTTTCTCAAAACCAAAAGACCTCACAGGATCTATATAATTATAGGAAATGTAAGAGACCCCACTGAAATTAAGATCAAAATCATTTTTGTCCTTTTAGATTCTGTAAGTATTGATTGAGATCCCACAAGTTGATCAAGGTGTCCTAGAAAGAAACGGGGGTGAAGAACATGAAGCACATGAAAATTGCTATGTATAAATGTTTTATAACAAAGAAAGAAAAAAAAAGAAAAACAATTAATGTTAAGTAAATAAATGAATGATTAATTAAATAAAGGCCCTACCTAAAAATGGTAAGAGGTACAACAGACAAGGGACACTACATCAAGGCCACCGCTGAAAGAACAACAAATCTTTTCTTATAATTCTACAACAACCATTGAAAAAAGAAAGACCTGAATTTTTGAATCTTTACTTAAAAAAAAAGGCTTCAGGTCCCATTGGTTATTAAGTCTGTTTGGTTTTACACTCTATAATTTAAATATCTATTTGCTCTCTTTTTGAAGTAATAAATTGGATCTACCACCCCCTCTCTTAGATGGGGGTATAGATTCAAGTCCCATGAACCTGAAGTCCTCCAAGCAAGAATCATGTTTTTGAAAAAAATGCAACCCCATCAATTTATCAGTGTTACAATTAGTTATAGAGCGAACATGCTCCTGGATTCTCTGTTTTAGTGGACATACTGTTTTCCCCACATAAGGTAGTTTACACTTACACCATAATACATATACTGTATAAGGCGTATCACATGTTATAAGTTGTTCCACCCTAACTTTAATCTCTTGATGCTGAAGAAAAAAACAATCCAATCCCCGAAATCACAGAACCGGCAGTACTAGCAAAACCGCAACCCACAACAGTGCCTAAATGACCAGTACATTGAAATCATTTAAAAAATCCACAGTCTGAAGCTTAGTAACAAAAACTTACTGCGTGGTTCATCACAGGCCTTTTCAAAAAGACCCCTGCAACACTTGCACCCTTGCGACTCCATCGATCAGTTGGGCTCCATTGTCACGTTCCATAAGTCCCGATGTCCTATTAAAAAAACACACACAAAAAAAAACAAGTCCCTCTCCCATACAGTCCCGCTGTCAGTTTCTGAATACCAGCTAAAAAAAGAGCAGAAAGAAACTCCCCCCAAGTCCATCTGCAGAACAACAAAGTTCAGCCTAGAAGCTCTCTGATGGCAACCTGTTATGGCTCACAACACCACCCCACACAGTTGTAGTTCCTTCTCAGTGCCAGTGAATCTCAGAAAAAAAAAAACAGGCTGCATTAGGATGCATGACAGCAACTTTGCAGCCATGCCAACAGCACTAGCAACTAAGGACAGCCCTAGCAACCAAGGACTATTTTTTTTACTGGCGCAGGAACAAATACAATAAAAATAAATTGAAACATCAAAAAAGCCAGTTTTTTTCTGTTTCAAAAACAAAGAGGGACCATTGTATAATCACAATAAACAACTCCAGGGTGTGCACTATGCTGGGATTTACCCACGCCTGGTGAGGTTTGATCACTTGGCTTGCGGCCTCATGACCGAACCACACCAGGCTTGGGTTAATCCCAGCATAGTCCACACCCTATTGTGTTTTATTGCTTAAATATTCAACAAGAAATTCAGTTAGGCAGTCAAGTGCAGTTACAAGCAGAGGAGGATTGTTGGTATTTCCTCAGAACACCTCTGAAAAGAGATTGTGAGGAAGTACTTTGAATGAACAAAGGCACAGTATTCCAAGATCTTGGAGGAAAAGTGGGGAAGGCCTGGTCACCCATCTTAGTATTACCCCTAGGTACAACAAGTAAGGATCTTACCCCTAGTCCAAGTAAGGACTTATCATTAGATCTAAGGTATTATACAATGGCTTTAAAATTAAAGGAATCTGATTGGCTAGCTGGCACCTCCTAGCTATGATAAATCCCAGCATTACCAATGGAAAGAGGTGCCAGCTACCCTACGATGCCCATTACCACAAGCTGAATTAGTCCAATCAAATTTTAATGCTCCCACCAGACACCATCTTGATCGTTGCTGAGATCACAGTAAAAAGAAATTCAAAATGAACTAACACTGGCGAAGTACAGTATTTGTGTAAGCCCCCACTCCCAGTTTTGAGTGTACCACAAATCCAGCACCCACCTCTCTCCAGCAGTTCGCAATCCTGAAGTGACTAGTCCTACTAGTAAGCACTAGTGAAGTGGAGACCGGTCCCAATGTCTTCATCCTCCGGTCCCCCAACTGCAAAAGTGAGAACCAGTAGGGCTAGTCCACCTGCAGCCATTGCCGCTCAACAAGCTTTCACGGTGTGCCCTCATAGTTTTACAGGCCAAAACAGAGAGGGTAAAACCAAAACAAAAAAACTTATTTCCCTGGCCCAAACTGGAAGAGGGCTGAGAAGCAACATGTTCATGCATGTGCACACTGTGCATGAATGGAGACTGCTCTGTCACTCAAATTGCACCTTATGGCCACTCTAAAAGACTATACTGGCTCCTCCAACAAAAACAGAGCTGAGACAAAGTAAAGTGGAGCCAAAGACTGAACTAGCAAAGGTTTACCAGCCCCAGGGAAAGCATCGGGGCTGAAAATGAAAAAAACATCACTGCACATGCACAGAAATCTGTTCACCTAGCAACACAGGACTGTTTTATATATAGGGGAAGGATA
This sequence comes from Neoceratodus forsteri, assembly GCA_016271365.2. Classification (NCBI taxonomy): domain Eukaryota; kingdom Metazoa; phylum Chordata; order Ceratodontiformes; family Ceratodontidae; genus Neoceratodus; species Neoceratodus forsteri. The sequence goes on along the minus strand of CM057459.1, from coordinate 104,822,896 downwards.
TTCTTCTGAAAACCAATAAAAAAAAAACAGTTGAAAAAAATGCTATATTTTTTCCTTAAACTTTTTGTCTCTGCCAATTGTATAGTCGCAATAAACCACGCCAGGGTGTGGGTGATGCTGGGTTTTACCTATGCCTGGCATGGTTTGGTCACTCAGCCTGCTACCTTGTGACTGAATCATGCTAGGCATGGGTAAACCCAACATCACCCACACCCTGTAATGGTTTATTGCTTAAATAGTTCCTGTGGGAACTATGGAGTAGGACAGCAATAGGGTCGGGTGGCAAATCTGTGAAGCTGTTGGAGAAGTATCCAAGTGCACATGAACACATGTCAACTGGGGAAAACCATCCTAAAGCTGAATAAAGATTACAGTAGTATGTGAGAAAGAGGATAGGGCATGGTGGCAGATACAATTGTAGGTCACATCCCACTTAGCTAAGACACATTTAGAGCTGGTGGCAAAAGAAAGGATATCATAGTTAAGGATGTGGAGAAAGTCCCCTTTTGCAATGGATATATGGGCTTGCAGAGTAAGTATATGTGTAACTCTGTAGGCCAGCCTAAGCTCTGAGTCTATTACCTTGCAAACAAATGAGATGCATCAGGAGAAATCCAATGAGAATTCAAGAGTGGCCCCTAGTTGTTTAAAGAAATCAACCACATCTAACAGTGAACCATCAGGACATGTTACCAATAGGGAGTCAGTACAAAATCTGAGTTTTACAATGGATTACATGGCTTGAACTTTTTTAGTGATTAGTACTAGTTTGTTATGTGGAAGCCAAGACTGCACCTTATGAAAGTCGCAGATGAACTGTGAGCTTAAATGATCTACACTTTTGGAGCTGGGGATAAGTGTGAGGTTATCTGCATGCATTAATGGGGGAGCTCTGTTACAAGTTGGAGGTTGTTTAAAAAGAAAAGTAGCGGAATCAGGATTGAACCTTATGGGACACAAACCCTTGAAGGAGTCATGTCAGATTGAGTCTGGTTAAACATAATTAGATACCTCTTACTAAGATTGTTTGCAAGCCAGGAGACAGCATGAGAGAAAAGCCTGGAGGAGATAGTTCTGAGCAAAACACCTGATGATCCACCAAGTCGAAAGCCTTAGAGAGATCAACAAATACCACTTCAGTCAACATACCTTGGTCCATAGCATATTTAACATTATCTGTGAACCTAAAGAGTAACTCTTTATTATAATAAAAAGTTTAAAAGCACTAGATTTACACCAATTATGTTTTAATGTTATTGTTGTCCAGTTGTTGTTTTTATTTTTCCCCTGCTCCCGCTACTGCTCTACTAAATATTGTAGTTAATGACGCATGTATTTCCCTTAGTCTTTCAAAATGTATCTGACTCCTCTGCAAACCACACAACTGCTGTTTGTGACATCACAAGCTGTTGTCGCTGTGAGCCCTATGATGTCATAAACCCAAGGCACCATGAAGTTAACAAAGAAGAGAAAAAATATAAAATGCAGGATATCGCTGATTCTTTTCTCTTTGCCCTTTCAAACTTGGTCCCATGCACTAGAAATAGACATTAGAAAAACACCAAAAAGGACCAGAAAGTTATTTGTGTGTACAGCCTTTTTATTTCATTAGCCACACATCTTTTTTTTGTATAATTCCAGCATTTTGGTTGTGCACACAAAGAATGTTCTGATCCTTTTGGGGTTTTTTTTCTGATAACAGGGGAGAGACAAATGTTTTCAAATGTTTTGTATACAGACTTTTTAAGCTGGACTACCAAGATGAGCTATAAATCTTGGAAAGGAACATTGAAAATGAAAAAAAGTTGTATTGTAACAGCTGAAACATCTTATTTATGAAAGAATGTGCTGAAGTGCAGAGTTGCTCTTTAATGAGGGCAGTGGATGTACTATGACCCTTGTGGAAATCATGTTGCTCTGGGGTCAAAAGGTTGTGTTTGTATGAGTCTTCAGACAACTGAGCTGTGATTGCCTTTCCAATAATTTGCTAAGCACAGACAGAATAACTATGGAATGGTAATTTTCAATGTGCCTACTGTAAACCCCCTTTCTCAAACAAACTCTGGGCAGAGCCACTAAGGCTGCTAGTGCACTAATTTGATAAGGATGTTCCATGGGTTTAAACATAAAGATCAACTGCTGCAGTCATCTCCATGTGTAAATTTAATTTTTGGTAAAGTTAGATCATTTATCTAATTGATCCTGTGTTTCCCATGTGTTTAAAATGTGAGTGACAGATGTGTCTTGTACTGTGTGGAAGGAGAGGGAGCTCCACACCATGTTCTTCAAGTAATGGTAGAAGGAATGGTGCAGAGAGGAGAGGTATGGTTACAGAGGGGACTGTGGGACAACCTGGAAGGATAAGAGCCTATACTGAAGTGATGGCCAGCTTCCATTAAGAAGGGAACTGTAGTTCCCAGTGGATGGTTTAAATGTTACTTCAATGGACATTTAAAGTAGCCGAGAGGGGTGACAGAAGAAATGGGGGAGGCAGAAAGTGGACCACCACAGGCTGAGATCGAGAGTAAGGAGATCCCAAGGTGAAAGAGTCCCACCAGGACACAAGTTAATCAAGGAAGCAGGAGGTTAGCAAAGGAGAAATGGGAAAAAGAAGCAATCAGAGGAGAAATGTGAGGAAGGAGGAACAACTGGAAAAATAATAAAGTGACAAGATGAGAGCTGAGGGATGTCAAAATGGTGTAAGGTCTGCATCAGAAGCCCTATGAGAGGAGACTGAAAGAGTTTAATATGTACACCCTGGAGAAGAAGAGGGAGAGTTGGGATATGATAGAGCCCTTTAAATATCTCATGGTGGTTAATAAGGTACAGGAGGGAGATATGTTTCAATGAAAAAGGTGATGTAGAACAAGGGGTCATGATATGAAGCTGGAAGGAGGTAGATTCAGGAGAGATATGAGGAAGTACTTCTTCACAGAATGAGTGGAGGATTACTGGAACAGCCTTCCACGGGAGGCAGTGGGGTGAAACCAGTGGTGGGTTTCAAAAATGCCTTGGACAGGCACAAACGAGAAAGGTGGTGGAAGAGGCAATGCTGTAGATCAAGTTGGGTCTGCAGCAAAAGTGATCATAATTAAAAATAGGCAGACTAGATGGGCCCAGCGGTCATTATCTGCTGTCACTTTCTATGTTTGAAAGGTTATGTAATTCAAACGGATACAATACAAAATTATTAACATGTGCAACGTCGATAATGTAAACTGTGTGGCACACATAATTCACGTTGTACTATGCTACACAGATACAATAATCAAATGGGTAATAATATATGCATTGAGCAAGGGAGAAAAATATCAAGGGGAGCACGTGTGAAGCAATGTACTACTCACAGAATAGTAACACTACAATAGGTGCATACTGTATGAAGTTATTGTATTATGATGGTACCTAGCTGTACAACAATGTTGAGTTAGCTGCAATATGGGATTTTATTTATTTTTGTTTTATTTTTAATAATCCAGACATTGTCTACATAGTAATGACACATGGTCAAGGATGCTGCTTACAATTTGCAACCTTGTTTATTTATTTCTTTTTTTACCACTTTATTCATTTTTGGGAAATCGCCTGTATCGTGGCTGCAATTCTGTTCAGCCAATTAACTTTTGGTTTACCTAGGCAAGCCTTTTACAAGAGAGTATTATGTGTATTAATGGCAGTGGCACAATGTTACCCTTTGGACAGGTTGTGGTGTGCATTTGAATAGATGTAAAAATTGTGATGCTGCACTGTACAGCAAGTAAAAATGGTATCCCTGATTTTGATCATTTGTCCCCGATTTTAATGGTCGATGTCCCTCATTTTGGTCCTGGCAGGGTGAGAAGGATGCATTCTGGGGTAGCCAGGTGTTGCAGTTGATACACCTATGATTTCTTTGTAATTCCCTACGATGCCCCTTGCAACGGCCAGGAAACCCCTAAAACATTAGTTGCCTAGCATTTAGCCCTCCTACAAATATAAAGTCATGACAGTTACAATACCACCAAGAAGTAGATAGGTCCTGAAAGGGTTAACATAAACCAATTCTTCAGAGAGGAGTAAATCACTGCCCCCCCCCCCCACACACACATAATATATGGGAGAGAGAGAATGTAATTTAAAACTCCTCTGGAGTTATTTCCTTTAAAAGCTTGCTGTGTCCTCTGTTGGAACTTATGGCAGTAAATTATTTAGGCTCCAAAGACTAGCAAATCATATTTCAATAATAAATAAAATGAACAATCCAGCAAGTGAACATATTAAATCCTGTGTTAAAACAGGTCAAATAATCTTCAGTTTTTTTTTTTGTTGTTGTTTGTTTTTTACAAATGCTTGGTACATCTGGCTACAAACTGGTGATCTCTCTCTCTCTCTCTGTTCAAGAGATAAGTAGCTGGCTATTCAGGCAAGGCTTTTTTGACACTAGTATGCACAAAAAAAAGTTTCTAATTGCACTGTTGCAGACCGTTTAACTGTTTCAAAGAAGTGGTGTAACTTTCATTTGGGCCTACTCAGAGACACTAGCTATCAGGTCACTTACAGCAGGCATGATGAGAGACAAACAAGTTGGAAAAATAGTGCTGGAGCTGGTCTACTGAATGGAGACAGCGGAGTGCTTCATTCAACTGGTGTAGTGACAGAGCTGCAACTCCAAAATTGCTGTTTGGTCAGAGTGAGGTGAGTTGAGCTGCTTTTTCTCCTCTCTGATAACCAGATGGCTGCAGAGCTCTACCCCTACAGCCGTAAAAACAACACCATCCTAGCAGCTTTCCTGATGTCAGACACAGTACCAAAGATTACAGAAAACTTAAATATTTGAGCAATAGGGGATACAAGATAAGGAGCACGGAGTCTATATATTCTTTGTTCTCGTTCATCTGACCAGACCTAGTATAAGGGAAGAGATTGTTTAGCAATTTGCTAATATCCTTTGGTGTCAAAACCTTTAAATAATGCTGAGGATGACTAGAAAGATAAGGGGAGGTAGGATGGCAAGAAAGCGTGTGAGACTTGCTAAGAGGAGTAATGATATAAGCAGTGAGGTCAGTAGAATATTCATGAAAAGCATTTGCAATAGTTAGAGGGTTGTTACAAATTGCCCCACCAAGAGTAATGTGATTGGTAGTACCGTCTATGAAGCCCTTAATTATCCTTTAAAAGTTACGAGGATTCCCAGCAGAGGGCATTAGAGTACTCTTGCAAAAGCCATTCGTGGCAGTACAAATAACTTTTTTTTTTTACAGGCACTTCTCAGCCATCTGTATTCATTCCAATCACTTACATTTAAAGAGGCCTTGTAAGTAGACCAGCATTGATCTCTTGCCTTCATCAGAGGGAGAGAGGAAGAGAGAGAGAGAGCGAGAGAGATATCAATATAAAGCCACTTAGTCGCTGTGCCCCTTACCCTGTTCTTAATGAATGGTGCATGTACCTCCTGCAGTAAACTGATTTAAGAAATGAAAATGGTTAGTGTGATTGAGTCATCTGGAGACCTAAAGTCAGGTGACCTGTCAACAATACAAGGTCTGCAAGGAAACCATGTAGATCTAACCTTGAGAAGTCCCCTAGGGCTATGATTTTTAGGGGCAGAAAAACAAACTTTCCAGATACAGTATGTAGGGGAGTGATCATTAATTGAGTCACAGAAGAAGCCAGACACTTGAATTCTATCTTTGTTCATTAGACACAATCCAATCAATAAGGGTGTGGTTACTACCTGTGACAGAGCATCTTGTAGGGGCAGAAATAAGCTGAATAAGGTTAACCTCACCTTCTATGGATTCATATGCTCTAGTATTGTTCCCCACCCAGCTCAAGGTTAGCGCACTCAATAATAGCAGTTCATTTGATCTCATCTTAGAACTAAACCTGATCAATAAAATAGGTCAAGCCATTCATACCAGCTGTCAGAGAATTATATGCACAAACCAAACATACTTTCTTTGCGTGTTCCAGTACAAGAACTGAGTGCAAGAATTCACAAGAAGAGGCTAAGCTGTCATACTGCAGTAGAGCTAGATTTAGATGGTCCCTATAATATCATTAAAGACCATGCCTCTTTTAGAAACAGGATGATCAAGCCTGACAAAATTAAAATTAGGAAGTAAGCAGACAGAGTCAGAGATAAAAGGCTTAAGCCATGTGGCATAAGTCCTAGGAATATCAGGCAGGTAGAGGCTTACTCTGTCTATAAGTTTAGTTTTCTTAGCCATGCGCCTGCAGATGTTGAGATGCGTAATTATGAGGCTTTTATGATTACACCAAATAAGGGGACTGAGTGGTCACGGGCCTGTGGTTGGTTCTACATCACCAGTGAGGCAAAGATGTAGTAGTTGCAGCCAGAAATTGGAGAGTTTGTTAGCCAGCTGTCCCACAAATGACACAAAAACAATGACACTTAAGGTGACTCCCTCAACAGAGGAAGACTTTAGACTTAAGCAGCCATGTAACATTTAGTGGACTATGACTGGTTATTAATGTTTGAAAAGGTATAGCCAGAGAATAGGTAGGAATGTGGTACCTGAAGAGATACTGTAATAGGCCAGATGGAAAGCAGTTACAGATAAAATTGGTAGAGAGCAGGATACAACCCACAGTGACTAAAGAATACAATAGTAACAAGATACTAACCTTTGGTACACAATATAATAAACAAAAGAGACAGCACTTACTGAAGTTACTTTCAAATGCAATGATACAGATGTGGATGTTATTGGCCAGGTAGGGAGTCATGCCCCTGCCCCTACTGCTTTAGCCTAACTGGCAGACTCACAACTTGGCTTCCACTCAGCTGTGAGCTGCTCATAGAAGACTACTAGTTCATAGATGCTATAACCGTCCAAAACAAGAAGTCCAATTGCTCTTCCACAGCCAGTTGGCTCTGTGGGTAGGAGGCATCAAGTTCAAACAAATAAGTCCCCTTCCCCCCTCACCTAGTGATCAAACATGAGTTCAGCATGTTTGTAGTTCATTTGCATCACCAGATAAAGAAAAAGGTCTGGCTCCCCTAAGGGTGGAACTAGCAGAGCCATTATCAGAACTGTTTAGTGAGTCTCTAAGCACAGGAGAGGTCCCAGAAGACTGAAGAAGGGCTCATGTGATAACACTCCACAAGAGTGGCAGCAGAGAGGAGGCAGGGAATTACAAACCAGTTAGTCTTATCTCAGTAGTGGGCAAGATTATGGAGGCACTCCTTAAGGAAAGGATAGTGCAGCACCTGGAATCCATAGGAGCACAGGATCCAAGACAGCATGGGTTTGCAACAGGAAGGTCCTGTCAAACTAATCTCATAGATTTCTTTGACTGGGTAACCAGAGTGGTGGACCAAGGAGGTGCAGTTGATGTTGCCTACCTTGATTTCAGTAAAGCTTTTGATACTGTTCCACATAAAAGATTGATTAATAAGCTGGGTAGGCTTGGGGTGGGTCAGAGGTTGGTCAACTGGATAGTAAACTGGTTGGCGGGCAGAAAACAGAGAGTGGTGGTAAACCAGATACAGTCAGAAGAGATGCAAGTCACAAGTGGGGTACCTCAGGGATAAGTCCTGGGGCCAGTTCTCTTCAATATCTTCATCAGTGACATTGCAGATGGACTGGAGGGTAAAGTTTGTCTGTTTGCAGATGACACCAAGATCTGCAACAGAGTAGATGATCCAGATGGGGTGGGCAGAATGAGAAGAGATCTGGATAAACTAGCAAAATGGTCAGAAGAGTGGCAACTGGGGTTTAATGCAAAGAAGTGCAAGATCATGCAGATAGGGAAGAGAAACCCTGAAGTTGCCTATAGGTTGGGAGGGGAGTTGCTGGCAATCACAAGGGAAGAAAGAGACTTGGGCATCATTATCACAGATGACCTGAAATCATCCAAGCAGACTGTGGTAAAAGCCACTTCATCAGGCCCAAGCTGTGTTGCTGTTATGAAAAACATAAATAATAAAGTTTTAGAATATATTGGTCTTAATTACCAGATGTAACAAGGCTACCTATACATACTAGTCAAATACGATATGCTGTGTAATAATATTGACATAGTTTCTCAAAAAATCACATCTTATTTCAAATATAAACATATTCTCAATACCTAACATTCATAAATGAATCATAAAACATTTGCATTGCTGTCTCAATAAGTCCATATAATTGTTTCAAACAAAAAAACAAACATATACCTTCAATACCTATTCTTTATCCTTCAATTTAATTCATGAGTGAAAGATGTTCAGCTTGAATCAGTTATAAAAAAATCCTGAAAAGAAAAGTCATGTTTAACTTTGTGTTGTTATAAATTAATTGCTATAATCAAGTAATTATGTCTTGCTTACTTAAACTATCTTTTAAATGAAGCTTGTAGTCCTCAGTATTTCTTCTAGCCTCATTTGTTCTGACTGCAATGAAAAAAATCAAGTGTTCTATTTTAATCTTAGTATATATGTAAATATTAGTAACTTTTTCAAAATATTTTGTGTACCCGCTAGCATCAATTAACCTTCTAAAAAATTAGCTGTACCAAATCTCATGGCATTCTGAAAAAGACATAGTATCTTGTTTTATTTTTTAAAATAAAAACTGCCAAAAACTCAAAATGTATTAGCTTTAAATGCTTACTGCTATAACTGTAGAGATCTAGGATGTTTCTACTCTCCCAAATCGGGTTGCAAAACTCTTGCATCTCTGCACCCTGAAATAAACCAATTAATAGAAGTCTTTAAATGCTGACTGCTTAAACTGTAATAGGACCAACAGCTTTCTATTTTAACTTTCCTGCTTATGGCTGAAATTCACAGTGCAGATAGTGCATCTCAGTGCTCTAAAATACCAGGCTATAAGCTATAAAAAGAAAATTAGCTTTAAAAGCTTACTGTTATCACTGATGCGTTTTAAATGGTTGTTGTCTTTACTCCCCCATTAAGGGCTATAATTCTCTGCTTAACCTTTGCGTCTCATGGTAGATATGAATACAGTGAAGGGCTTCTAACAGGCATGGGATAGGCATAAGAGAGCAATACAGATGAGTATGAATTGATAGGCCATTGACAGAGTAAAGGCCTATGTCACATTCATAAGATGGAAAAAATGGGCAGACTGGATGGGCCTTGTGGTCCTTATCTGCCATCAACTTTTATGTTTCTATGTTTCTAATTCCAGCCCAAGGAGAAAGTTGATTGGTGGAGGGAGGGCAAACCAGCCACTCACAGCACATGAAGGCAATCCCACCACTTCACAGTCATGGCCTCAGATGGGCCATTCTCTGCCTTCTCTAAGGACTAGTTAGCCCAACTAGCTACCAGTCGGGGTGGATTTTAACACTGTTTTCCTTGTCCGGGGTACAGGACTAGTGCAGCTAACTCTCTCTGTGTCCACATTGACTTGTGTAGGTTTTCCATGGCTGTCAATGAAAAAGTCCCTACTTTAGCAGGCTCCAGTCCTTGTGCTAATCTCCCTCAGTGTTCCAAATGGCCTGGTGTGATTAACAGCTCTTGCAATTAACTGACAGTGCAAGAAGGGGGACCCCACAAAAGACTCCATGTAAGTCATTATCACTCCATTGTTAGGGCTTTCAGCTATGACCAGAGGCAGAGTGCTGTTACGTCACTACCTCCCCCATGTCTGTGAGTCTGTCTTTATGTGCCTGATGATTTCTCCCACATTATTAAGACCAGTGCCCCTAATTTTCCAACATTTTTAGTGCCTATTTTCAACATTTCAGTGACGAAATGTTAAGAGGTATAGTCTCACAACTCTGCACTTTGCCTAGGCACCACTGCAGACCAGACTCTGGAATGCCCATCAACAGACTCATAGCTGCCACTACTGGCAGGTTTAGGAGTCCCTAAATCTTCCCAATGGATCACGCCAGTCAATGCCATCCATGCACTCCCACCTTTATCCCCCTCTGTATGTCCTTTCATCCTAAAACTAAAAACCTTAATAAAATATATACTGTAATTTGGAAGGTTAAATTGGGGATTCCTAGGGTGCCTTTACCCTCCCCCAAATAGAAATAGAGGTGCTAGTATTTCATGCCTATGTACTGTTTCCCTGAGCTGATGAAGGTGCATTGTGTTTTTTTTTTTTTTTTTGCTAGTGTTGGAGCACAGCATGTTAAAATAAATACTTTCGTGCCTGGTGTATATAAATAAAAATGCCACAAAGTTTTCTTTTCTCAAAGCCCACCTTGGTTTGTCAGGCCCCAACCGAAAAGGAATCCTAGCTCTGACTCGACTCACTTGATGCTGCTCGAACATTTCCAGAAGTGCAGGTTTCCTGTTGGTCACAGGTTCAGACTGAGTATGTCTTTCTCTGCCAGACTCTGTTCATTACACTGTGGGGTGGGGTGTGACAGTGTGGTGAGGTGCATGATGATACTGGCTATTGTGTGTGTGTGTGTGTGTGTCTAGGGCTACTTGACTGAATATCCACGGCTGTGGATTCATCTGGTTCGGGGGGGGGTGTAGAAAGAGGAACAGAGGGGCCGTGGTATAAAACAGGTGGGTGGGTGGGGATATATACTGTGTCTGATTGCATGGCATGTCTTTTTTTTTTTTTTTGCTAGGGCAGAAAGCAATGTAGGAGAAGGCTAAATGTGCAATAACTGGAATATTTCTTGACTTGTATTTTTTCCTGTATAAATGAGCAAAATTCTTTATTTGAATTTTGGACTAGTGCAACCATCTGCACACTATTGCGATTTTGAATCAACTTGTCCTGCTGGTTAGTGCTTAAAGAGGTTAAGGTCATCCCTTACTACCAGTCAAGCACTGCATGCCATTTGCTTGCTTGCAGGCAAGTTGAGCAAAGTCTAATACTTCACTCTGGCCATTTTAGTATTCAGAACACTGATCACTGTATGTCCCTCCTACATCTTTTTTTTTTTTTTAACCTAGGTTTAATAAGTCACATGTCTTATTTGCCTAGGCTAAATAAGTCACATCTCTCAGACATTTTGCGCTCTAACATATCAGCTTGCTGCACCTGTGCTGGACCATCTCAAACTCTGCAATGCCCTTCTGTACTGCTGTGATCAGAATTGTATGCAGTAATCTATGTGCAGTCTTACTGAAGCCTTGTACAAAGGAAGGCAGGCTCACTTGATCTGCTAATTAACTGCTGCTAATGCATTACAACATTACATTTACTTTTTCATGTGTGAAACCGATGGAAATGGGTATGTTTTGTCATGAAATTCTGGGGGGAAAAAACTACAGAATTTTCTTTGTTTACAGCAGCTTTTTTTGCACCTTGCTCACCTCATCTACTCTTTCCTTTTATTCACAGTTTATCTTCAGGGACATGGCACTGTACATCCTCATCCTTCTGTTAACCTTCATCCCTTCCATAGCTGCAAGAGTGCAGGGGCATGTGAACAGTTATTAAAACAAATCCGCCTATCTTTGGGGGCACAACAGTGCACCTCCCCCCCCCCCAAAGGTAAAATACCTTTGGTGAAATCTGTAAGCAGGGTTGCCACCTTTTAAGAAGCCCAATGTGGGACATTTCTTTGTTTTGTTTTTTAACTGAATAAACTTTATTGAACATTTCAAAACAAGAGAATCCATCTCATTAAATAGCAATAATCCAAAATAACACATCAAAAGCTGTAGATCAATATACAAAAAGGGGCGAGTATAATGCTGAATTTATTTATATTCACAAAGTGGGACATTTCTTACTAAAACATGATTTTTCACAGGACAGACCAATTCAACAGACTTGTTTTCTCTAAATAATCAGAATTAAGTCGAAGTAGTGTAGGTTTTTAGTTGTTTCTTATTTTAGTTAAGGTATTAATAGTTTTCTGCAACATTTAGTGGAAAATCAGAATTTTATTTCTTCAGGACACAGCTGCTCAAATCAGGACCGTCATGCGAACATTAGGACAGATGGTACGTAACCCTACAACTTTCATGAAACTTCAAGAAGGCAAAAATGTTTCTTTGCGTTTTTAATTGGTTGTGCAATGCTCAAGGTGATCGATAGGGGTTCGCTATCTTGACGGAATGGAGCGGGGCAGGCACACATAAAAGAAACGGAGGAATAGTCTTTTATTTAGGGAAACTAACCGTAGTTCACAGCATCGTTACCAAATGAGCGAAAGGTTGTTGGGAAAGCCTGCAGAACAGAGGGAGGTACGGGACTGCTTTCAGTCCTTGCGCGTCGCTCGTCCGCTCCCTCCGAGCGCCGCGGTTCCAACTGTTTGTCGCGCCTGTCTGTCTGCCAGCGAGACGGCGCCGCTGGAGCTGCGAAGAGAAGCAGTGCGGTCAGGTGTAAATGGTACGAGACGACGCGTCACTAGAGATCTGTTTCTGAAACTTGCGTGAATGGCGGTCTCCCTTGCTTTACTTCAAAATCAGTAGATAATAACGCGGTAAGTTATTTTAGCGCTAGTCTGCATTTGTCTCAGGTGAAAGCTTTTCAAGAACAAAGGATCAGCTGCGATGCATTTTCTTCTGCAGTGCTGTAATGCTGGACATCTACTTGATCTACCGGTTTGTACAGCTGTTTTTTTGAAGGTGAATACGGAGGGAAAGGAGCTCTGGGATTTGGACCACCTGTCTGTCATTTCATGTCATGGGCAATAAATGGCAGACCCGGACACTCCAGATTCCACAGAAACTAATGTGCTAACAACAGGTGGATTTGTGCTTGCTCACTTTAAATCTCTATAAGTGGCTACCGGCGGCAATCTGATAAGCAAACTGCGAGATACAAAACTGTATACAGATTGAGATGTTTTCTTTCATAAATACACCTGCTGTGATGACTGCATAGACTTTTTGTTTTGGTCAGTTTAGAGTTTTAGTTGGTGTCCAAAGTGGCTACCCGAAAAAAAAGGAGACTTACAGTAGATTTTAGAGTACTGATAGTAATGTATTATGTGCTCTGAAAATAATAGGCATCAAGCCGCCCCCCACACACACACACACACACACATAATCCGTATAAAAGGAGGGTCACCAATAATATGTCAGTGGGATGGATGCCCATTCCGCAGAGTTAATCCGTGGTTAACCCGTAGGGGGGAAAGGGGATTTGTGTAGGAGATAGTGGAAACAAGGCAGACTAGATGCGCGTATTGGTCATTATCTGTCGTCAAATTCACTGTTTCTATGTTGTAAATTTATACTAATGTGGTCGGCAACCAGGCAATCACTATAAAGAGGTAGGCTACCACAGGGTTGGCTTTAAGAAATTGGTCAGCAGGGTTCTAGAGGTTCTAGTCTTGAGTAGCTTGCAGTTCTTGATTTGTGTATTGCATAGCTGATGTTCAGAGCTCACAGGCACAGCATATGTAAAAGAGAAGTGATTATCTTAAAAATTAATTATTCTGGAGGTACAGTATTCACAGACTAAATGCAGTTTCGTTTGTGAACCTCATCTGTTGCAGCCCATTTACAAGCCCTGCTGTGTACTGTAGCAATAGGCATGGCACACATTCTTTATTTCATCATTTGTTTACCGGGTTAAACCTCATGAGATGCAACGCTTTGCGTAAAAGGGGGGCTTAGGGACCATGCTAAACAACATCATTATTACAGCAGACAGTTATGTTTTTCAGTATTGCAAACATAAAACTCAGTAAGAAAATGGCAAGTTTAACATATGACACACAATCATCTTTATAGGAAGTAGATGCAGCTTTCATTAAAAACATGTTAACCTTTGCTTGTACTGTATTGTGCTTTCCTCCTGGGGGGAAAACAAACCAAAAACTATAAACAATATGGCAAAAGCCTTTATAAGCCGTATTTATATTTGTAAATGCAGTACAAGCCCCAAAATTGGGAGACTGGATTTCTTTACACCATAAATCTCCGGGAGAATGCCACTAATCATCATAGAAACTGGTGAAACACTATTATCCTCTGCACCTCTTCAGACCAGCCACAACAGTTTGTACCAGTCTCTCCTCCTGACCCTTCTGTAGCTTCACAGACCAGTCCATGCTCAATTTATATCTTTAACTGGGATTTGTAACTCTGAAGAAATAAGACAAAAAGATAATATTACATGCAGGCTGAAAATAGCAAATAGACTTAGAACTGACATTTCAATCATAGGGCTTCGGGAATTATCTAAAAGAGAAAAAGCAAAGTTGGAGGAGAGGCACGTTTATTATACAAGGAAAGAAGATTGGGGGAGGATTTAGAGGGGAAGGGGATAATAGAAAGGTAAGAATAGAAGCTGGAAAACAAAAAAGCTGATGAAGCGGATGGAGAGGCAGAGTAGGAGTGAATTTGCTGAAGAGTCCTCAAGTGGGGACTAATTAACAAGGCTTATAGTCAAGGCCACTGATTTACGGTGAATAAAACAATGAAATTCCATTTTCAAGACATCAGATTCCTGAATTGCACCGGTGATTGTTACTCTAATTTCTGGATTTTACCGGGATTCTGCTATCATTCTTTTAGTATGTGCATAAAGAATCAGAATTAAAGAAAGCTTAATATGCAGAGCCTTAAATAAAGCAAACCGAAACTAGTACAGGAAGGAATTATAAGAAAAATACAAGTTTTGTAGATTTACTGATCTGATATAAAATGCCAGATTCCATGAAATCTTTGTTTTTACCGGTTTTCAGGCAGCCCTAATTCCGGAATTTTACCAGGTTTTCCGGTAAAAACCGAAAAACAGTGGCCTTGCTTATAGTAAGAGGGTGACAAAGATGGGGAGGGAGACAGAGACATGTACATGTAGTTGGAATACCCATGTGACTATGCCCCCCCCCCACACACACACACACACAAACTCACCCTGGATGGAAGTGTGTGCAGAAATACCCACACACACAAACCTACCATGCGCGCAGCTAAGCTGGGGGGGGGGGGTGCAAAAATGGACAGACCACAGTGATGAACCATAAGGTGACTGAAAGATGTTAGTAGAAATTAAGTCTGTTATTTAAACCAGAGGACTCCTGGGAGTCTAAGTGCCTGATAAGCTTTGTTTCTTTTTTTTTTCTTTGGTCAGCATCACAGAAACCCTGCTGAAGGATACAAACAGATCATTGAATATATAGTCCCTGGAGGTAAAATGGGACACAATGGATTTATCAGTGTCTCCATTCCAGACTGCCCTGTAACATTCCCTGAATCAGTCAGTTGGGTGTCTGCCAGTTTCTCTGTTGTAGGTAGCTGCACACTTCCTGCAAATAATACAACAGATCACATTGCTGGAAATGCATGAGAACTTCTTGGTGATTTTTTTTAAAGAAAAGGAAAGCACACACCCCTGCAGGTTGCTACTTAAATAAAGCACTCTGAACACAAATGTGCTGTTCACAACTTGTTTACTCTCATAATCCAAATACAGCAGAGCAATAAACAGGTGTCTTATGTTTCGCCCGACCCTTCGGGCTTCATCAGAGATAATGAATTAAATCCAAGTGACAATTTAAATACAAAAAGCATTATGACATCATAGATAATGAACCAATCATACTAAATCATTTTAATTGGTGCACTGTTTTTAAAAAAGAACCATCACCAAATCACATCTATTTACAAAATGTAAGATTAATTCATGGTTAACAGCACCACAAATAATTTTATCTTAAATTCCTTTTTCTCATTCTTGTTTTTGGAACTTCATGTTTCTAATAAGGTCACAAATCCATCTCTTCCCCGGGAAACCGTAAAAAGGAGATAAGGGATTTTGAGAACAAAAAATCTTTTAGAACAAAATCTTTGTTAGGACAAATATAATTCTTTTAAAAGAAACATACTTTGTCCTATATCTCTAAATGGGTTACAAATTCACCACTTTCGACTACTTAAATTATACTAAATGTCATTCTTGCAATACATAGCATAATGGTAGGGGGGAAGAAAAGGAGATGGGGAGAGGTAATAAGGAACACAGTAACATCTTATTTTCTTTGTTTTTTAGAAAAGGTTTGAGTTCAGACTTGTTATTTAGTCCCTGTCCTTTAGTAGCTCCTAGTCTGTAAATCCCAAACTGTTCTTTTTCATTCAGAATTGATTCTATGTCCACACCTCTGACATTCTTAAGGACAGTTTCTATGCCCAAGGCAGTTACTCTGTGTTTCTGATTACTTCCACTATTCATAATATGTAATGCCATGGCATATTCTGTGTTTTGTTTTTTAATGGCCAGAATATGTTCATTTATTCTTAGGCGTAGCTTCCTCTTTGTGCGTCCTACATAAAACTTACCACAAGAACAGGTAAGCTTACATATAATGCATTCGGTGTTACAATTAATAAAACCCCGTACTCTTTCCATCCTGCAGTTTTTTGGATTTGCAAAGTAGTTCCTTTTCTCCATAAAGGAACAGGTTCCACAAAAACCACAAGGGTTTGAGCCTTTCAGCATAGATATTGCCCTATCCATAGATTTTTTTCCTGATAGCTGTTCTCTAGCTTATCTCTCAGATTAGAACCTCTTCTATATGACATCCTTAGAGGTTTCTCAAAAAGGGAATTCAGTGGAGTGAGACCTTTGAGTATGGAGAGATTGTTTTTTACAATATCTATGACCTCTCTAGATCCTCCCCCAAAAGTGGTTACAAAAGTTAAGTCCATTTCTTGATCAGAGCACTGTTTTTTATTACATAATAGGGTATCCCGAGGCATCTTGTCAACACTTTCTTTTCATTTTGTATATCTCTTTCCTTATAATTCCTTTCTCTCAACTTGACCATTAGCTCATCTGCCCTAGTGATATACAGTTCCTCCGAGCCACAGTTCCTTTTCATTCTCATAAATTGCCCCCGGGGTATGTTTTTCGTAACATGTCCCAGGTGGCAGCTGTTTCGATCTGTGGGTTTTTTGTATAGATCAGTAAGGAGTGTGCCATCCTTTTCCTTTTTAAGAATAATATCTAAAAAGCATATTTCCCACAGATCTGCACTGATTTTGAATCTAAGATTTGGGTTAGATGTCTCTAAAAAATTTTACAAATAGATCCAAATCTGTTTATTCCCCTTCCAAATCAAAAAAATATCATCAATAAAGTGCTGATAGCAATCAAGTTTTTCAAAAAAAAAGGGTTGACTTCTGAGTTGTATACATATTCATCCTTCCATCTGGCCAGATAGAGGTTTACAAAACTCGGGGCTAAAGTTGCCTCCATTGGTGTGCCCTTTATTTGTTGGAATATCCTATCCTGAAACATTAAAATATTGTTCTTCAATACCAATTCTGTTGAAGAGACCAGCATATTAATCTTTTCCTGAGGTAAGGATCTATGTAATAACAAACTACGTTCTATGGCACAAAGTCCCCCCTCATGTGGAATGTTAGTGTATAATGCATCTATGTCTAGAGTAACTAACCACCATTCTTGTTCCACTTGGATGTCTCCAAGTAATGTCAGTATACTGGTGGTGTCTCTAATATAACTCCTCGTCAGGGTTACGATTGGACATAGAAAACTGTCCACATATTTTGAAATGGGTTCTGTTACCCATCCTATACCAGACACGATGGGTCTGCCTGGTGGTTGTGAAAGACTTTTGTGAATTTTAGGGAGAGTATAGAAGGCTGTTTTTTGGGGAGATTGTACAGATAGATAATAAAGTTCATCCACTATAATGAGACCATTCTGAAAAATTTCCAATAGGTACAATTCTATTTTCTTCTTGATCTGCTGTGTGGGGTCAAAAGATAGACATTTATAAAAATATTTGTCCCCAAGTTGTCTGTTAATTTCTGCCACATAATCACAAGTGTTTTGAACGACTACACTGCCACCTTTATCAGCTGGCTTAATAATAATGGATTTGTTGTTACTTAGTGTCATGAGTGCCACTCTTTCCTCATTTGTCATACATAGATACATAGACAGTGTTGGCAGATAAGGGCCTATGGCCCACCCAGTCTGCCCGTTTGAGCTTGTAAGTTCAGTTTATGTTTTCCAAGAAGTCTGTTGCCCCTTACCCCTGACCTCCAGAATTCCTTTATGTCTATCCCATGCATTCTTAAATCCTGTGATTGTTTCAGCCCCCACCACTTCCTCTGGCAGGGTGTTCCACTTGTCCACCACCCATTCTGTGAAGAAATTCTTCCTCACGTTTCCTCTGAATCGTCCTCCCTCCAACTTCATCCCATGCCCTCTAGTCCTGGAACATCTTTTTCACTTAAAAATAGTGTATTCCTGTGCCCTGTTCCTCCCTGTAAGATACTTGTATGTCTCTATCATATCTCCTCTCTCCCTCCTCTCCTCCAGGGAGTACATGTTCAGTTCCTTCAACCTGTCCTCATAGGACTTGTGATACAATCCATGTACCATCTTTGTTGCCCTCCTCTGAACCTTCTCTACCCTGTCTATGTTCTTACATAGGTAAGGTCTCCAAACTGTACACTGTACTTCAGGTGGGGCCTTATGTTGCAATATGTAGATCTTGGAACTGTTATAAATGTATCTTCCAAGTCTCTTATGCAACATTCTACAAAGGAAGAGATCCTCAGATGTAGAGGTGGGCAGAAAGTAGAAGGAGATTTAAAACAATGAGAGTGCATAGATTCTGAGGGTAAATCAACATCCTGTGCATTTTCAATGACTTTTTTCTGTTTGTTACCCCTTCCCCACTCTCCATATTCTCAGTGTTTTCTGAATTATAAAAACACATTTTTAAATTTAGTTTCTTTGCAAACTTATTCAAATCTATAAATGCTTCAAATTCAGATAAAATTCTTGGTGATGTGAAAAGGCCCTGTGGGACCTTGAATTTAATTGACACTAGAAATATATTTGCAGGTATAACAGCGGATTCTGTTACAAGCTTTGGTATCTGGTAGGAAGGAATTGTTAGGAGTGTGGAGACTGCTATGTACTAGGAGATTCCAACGGTTGGGTGGTCTGTGGTAAGAGGCAGTTGGCGGCTCTGTGTAAAAGGTCAATATATTAGGGTCATTATCGATATTAGGGTCAATTTGCATAAGAGGAAAGATCCTAGTTATGGTCCTGTGAAAAGAAGGGATCTTAGAAGGGAAACACCAGTGTTGTTGCTGTGTGAAAGTATTTGTCCTGTGAAGGTCAAGGTTATGGAGCATATTACTGTCATCAATCAATCTTTATTTATGTACTGGAAAGGTATATGAGCAAAAATGCCCATTTTCACAAACGTCCAGTGTAAAATACATGAATACAGAGAGATAACGGAGAACAAAAACAACCACCAGGAAAATAACATAGTACAGCAGTGGATATACAGCTATATAAACAGTGGTATGAATGTTAAACAACGCAACCTGGTCTGCCACATTAACGGGAGAATAAAAGAAGTGCCATGGTTAAGTGTGTTCAGGATACAACTGACTAGAGGGGCAGGGTGGGGGGAAGGAAAGAAGAAACAGCAACCACTAGGGTGGCAGTAAACAGGATGAGAGAGGTAGAAAGGTAGGTATGGAGATCTATGGGTGTACATGTGGTAGAGAGAAGTGCCCACATAACTGGTGTAGGGAAGAGGCAGATGGGGGGGGATAAGTGCTAGGAGTGGGGATTAGGGGATGGGACTGTACCCCGTCTGAACCTGGAGCTCTTACGTGATGTAACAGGGTTTTAAATAATTGATTAGCAGTTTTTTCCTTGGGACAATACTAACTGTACAGAAAGCATTTATATAGGTTTTCTAGAAGTGTTATATTAAACACAGTGAGGCAAGTGCTGTGCATTTTCACACTGTTTTAGAACGTTTATGAGCAAAACGCTGATCAACATATTAGAGTTAAATAAAGCTCTGTGTAAGGTGCCAGGTTAACTATAGAGTTAGGCCTGTGACGGACAACTGCATATGGATGTACTAAGGAGGTGGGCCTTTAAGGAGGAGTTGAAGGAGTGGATTGAATTACAGGCTTGAATTTCAGGGGGTAATCAGTTGTACAACTTTGTCCTGGCATAGAAGATTGAGTTCTGTGCTAGTTTAGTTTGGAAAAATGGGTGGTCGAATTTGGGGAGGGAGACATAGACATGTGACTATGCCCCCCCCACACACACACACGACATGGGAGAATGTTCTGCCTAGTATGCTTTCTGTGTAGCCCCTGTTAATAAAAAAAAAAAAAAAAAAGGGTACATTATTTGAGTCTGCTCAGCAAAATCATTATCTTCCCTGTATAATCTGTGAAGTCTATGGAACTGGGAATATGGCGAAGCATTCTTAACATGTTTATTTTATTTATTTATTTAGTAGACTCTAGGATTACAAGTACCTTTGAGCAGGGACTGCTCATTTACAAAGGTTCCACGTCAAAGGATGTAGGGTAACGACAATACAAAGGAAACAATAGATACATGTATTACATTGAAGGTTGAACTAAGTATGGTATATATAGTGGTTTGCAGAGAGAGACAGCAGTAGCCAGCATGAGTAAGTTTTGATGGTGAACTGCATATGGAGTGGAAAGAGGCAGAGAGGAGTGAGCAGGCAACGCCATTGTCAGATAGTAGGGTTGGTGGCATGAGATTGGTGTTGGTGGCTCAGGCCTAGTGTCAGCTGAGAGGGGAGGGGTGGGTAAAGGGGGGAGTGCGGGGGGGTGACAAAAGTGGGACAAGGAGGCTGGAACCCAGAACACCATCATCACCGATAAGAGGTGAAGACCATTGTTTAGGAGAGGCAGTCATACTGCGTGGTTGAAGCAATGGAGCGTCGAAGTTCCCTTTTAAAGGGACCAAGAGTCACAGCTGTAAGTGCTTCTTTGTTAAGGGTATTGTACCACTGGGGTGCCCTGTGTGAGAATGATCTCTGCCCTATAGTGGTCCGGCATCTGGGGACCTGGAAAGTCTGTTGAAGAGCTCTCCATGTAGATTGGGTGCTTCTGTGGGCAGTAAGGAGTTTTGCAACTCCAGGTGGCATGTGCCCAAGGAGAATTTTTTTGGTGAGTAGACAGGTCTGGTACTGTACTCTGCTCTGGAGAAGTAGCCATCCAGCCTAGGCATATA
This sequence comes from Neoceratodus forsteri, assembly GCA_016271365.2. NCBI lineage: Eukaryota > Metazoa > Chordata > Ceratodontiformes > Ceratodontidae > Neoceratodus > Neoceratodus forsteri. The sequence continues at coordinate 104,801,999 of CM057459.1, read as the reverse complement.
GGTCACAGGTGTGAGTTAGGCGGGGGGAACCCATTAGGAGCCTACAGGCTTTGTTGAGAGTCACAGATATCCTCCGGAGAGCTGTAGGGGAGGCAGAGCCATAGATGGCAAGACCATAGTCAATAATGGAGGTGACAGAGCTATAGGTAGCCAGCCTAAGGGCTTCAGGGGTCAGGCAATGTTTGTGCTTGTGGAGCAGGCCAATCTGTATATTGGCAGCTTTTGCTACATTACCTATGTGATGTGAGTACGAAAGTGAACTGCCCAGGGTGATGCCAAGGTATTTAAACTCAGGAACATGCTCAAGCGAGGCCCCTGCATGGTTCTTGATGTTGAGGAGCAGAGGTTTGTACTTGCTCCTTGGGTTGTAAAATGTCATAGTCTTAGTTTTGCTAAAGTTCAGAACCAGTTTATGTGAGTGAAACCAATCTTCAACACACCTGAAGTCGTTTTGAAGGTGACTCTCTAGAAGGCTAGTATCTCGGTTCCTTGAAAATAGTACTGCATCATCCGCATAAAGTAATATTCTCTGTTGGCAGACACTAGGGAGACCATTAAGAAAGAGAGAAGAGAGTAGTGGTCCTAATATTGACCCTTGGGGGACACCTGAGAGGACTGGCTTTTCATCTGAGGTGACTCCAGCGATCCTGACACGTTGGGCCCTGTCCCCTAGGTAACTAGCAAACCAGCTCACTGCATGTTTGGAGAGGCCAAGGGTGGACAGTTGATTGAGAAGTAGCGGGTGGTTAACGGTGTCAAAGGCCTTCGTTAGATCAATGAATACCACCCCACCACACATGCCTTGGTCGATGGTGTCATGGAGGAAACTGGTGAACTCCAGCAGTGCCGTGGTGGTACTATGCCCTTTCTGGAATCCATGTTGTTCTGGGCAATGGATTTCATACTTATCCAGGAACTCCACAAGTTGAACTGAGGCTATTCATTCCAGAGCTTTTGATAAGGGGGGAGGATGGAGATGGGCCTGTTGTTGGTGTGTAGCGTCTTGTCTCCATTTTTGTACTCTGGTGTGATAGTTGCCTGTTTCCAGAGTGATGGAAATTGACCCAGTCTTAGGGAAAGGTTAAAGATCTTTGTCAGGGATTCAAGGAGTTCATCTAGAACTAAGACAAGCAGCTTCAGATCAAGGGAGTCACCACTGTAACTGGTTTTGCTGAGGGCCTTGTGTATATAGGTTCTGGCTAGGTGCATAGGGACCTCTTGGAAGAAGAACTGTGGGGCAGGGTGTGCTTGGGACGACGTTATTGAGGTGGAGTTGGTGGTGTGGACATTGAAAAAATCGGGTGGTAGGACGCTGCTCAGGTTAGAGAACACATTGTTGAATGTGTTAGAGATCGTATTTGGGTCAAGCGTAGGTGTTCCATCAATGTTTAGCATAGTTGGATGCGCCTTAGCTTCCTTTCCTGTAAGGTCCTTCAGGTTATTGCAGAATTTTTTCCCATCACGCCAGGAGTTGGAAAGTGCCTCTCTAAACTGTTTGCATTTGGCATTCCGGAAGACCGGGTACAGCTGTTTCTTGCTGCTTTGTATTGCTGGATGTCCTTCTTTGCTGCTGTGGCTTGAGCACAGTGCCAGAGGTGGTCCCTTAGTTTAAGCTGCACTAGGAGTTCAGAGTTTATCCAGGGGTTCAATATGCCTTTGACTTCCTTCTTTACCAGTGGTGCATAAATGTCACAGGCTGTGGTGAAGAGTCTAATGAACAGTTCCAGTGCTTTGTTTACATCCTTGAGAGTGTCAATTTTAGACCAATCAAGCCTGCTTAAATGAGATTTTAGCAGGTGTAGGTGTCCCTGCTTTAGAACCCTAGTGAATATAATTTTTTTTTTGGGGGCTTAGTGATTTTAATAGCCCATGAGCAGGTCACAGGCGAGTGGTCACTTATGGAGTCAGGGAGGACAGACACCTTAGTAATCCTGTCAGGGTGATTTGACAGTATCCAATCTATTAGGGTGCTGGTTGCTGTCCTGTAGTTGTTTCTAGTGGGAGAGGGGACACACTGAGTGAGGTGCTGTGCAGCAACAGTTTCCTTATAGATGTTTGGGATGGAAGGAGCTGTGGAGGAGAAAGCTATGTGAGTCAGTGGGTTTGTAATAAACCAGTGTCTTCAGACCAGTGCTCTGCACTGACAATTGGATATCTTGAAAAGGCAGTGTGGAGGAGGATACTTCCAGTATACTGAAGGGAAGGATGGGAGTGGTAAATTCATCTAAGAGCATTTTGGGGTTTCCCTGGAGCAGGAGGTGGCCTCCACATAATCATCTATGTAACATATTTTTTTTTTTTTTTTTTTTTTTTATTATCTGTTTCTACCTCCTCGTACTCAACGCCTGGTCCTCTCTTCAGGGCTCCCCTAGGCAACTGCACAGGCTGCGCCAGAGGTTGAGAGGCTATCCCCTCCCACAGGTGCCCCGCTCCCATGAAACTTGAAGCTCGGCTTGCTCCCTCAAGTGGGGTGGAAGAGTCCCCCTTTTCCCCTCCTTACCTTGAAGTGGAGTGGGCACACTCTGCAGAGCTTCTCCCCTGATCCCTCCAGTCACCAGCACCGGGGACCCATCTTCAGGGGCCGATGTGGGAATTTTCCATTTTTCTGGTCCTACCACCCAGGAGTGTAGCCAGGGATTTCAGATCTGCACACCAAGTGGACGCATTGCTACCCCCCTGTTAGGGTGTGCTGGTGTGCTACTCCCCCCATGCATGGGTAATGCAAATGTCATACATTGCTCCCTAAGACAGCCACATACCAGCCCAGAGCCTACAAAGTTGTATTGTCCTTGGGATGCAATGACAGTGACCAGTCCTTCTAGTTTTGACTCCTATGAATAAATTTCAGAATTGTTCAGCATTTTCTTTGTTAGTTTTCATTCAAAAAGGAAGCAGTTCAGAGTCTATTTGCTACCCCCTTTAAATAAAATGATACACCATGGAGTACTTGGAGTATGCCTGGCTACACCCATGCTACCACCTGCAGATGCCAACATGTGGGGAGGGCCCAAGGAGACAAAGAACAAAAATCCAAACGAACTCTGCACTCGCGTGCCAGTAAAGTTGCAAACAAACACCAACCTTCTTTTTCTTTTCCACAATACTGTGAACTTTTATTGTGTGGTGTCTGGATTCACAGATGACACTTTCTGCTCCATAAAATTCAGTTTACAGCCAATATAGGTGCATCCAACACAAACACTGAATCCCAGCACTTCGACCACGTGTGTGGTCTTCCTCAGGAGACAAAGGCACACTGAGACGTGCCTTTGCTCCCGTTCCCTCGGCCGACATCCACCCATCCCTAAAATTACTGCTTCCCTAGCTGCACCTTCAACTGTGATCACCCAGGTCATGGTATTGCAGTGGGGAATACAGTCCACCCTCACCGGGGAAGGAGAGTGGCCCTCAGGGTGCTCGATTTCCCCCCCCCACGGCCAGCCCTCCACCGAACCACGCTTGCTACCAAACCCAGGTTGCTGGCGTCACAAGCAGTAGCGCTACCACTGCACCAGCAGCCTGGCCCATCTAGGTAACATTTGTAATGATCAGTCACAGTCCCTGTAAAGAGAGAAAGAACTGTTCTTCAACCCACCCAACAAACAGATTGGCAAAGCTGGGACCCAACCTGGCACCCATGGCAACTCCATGGACCTGCTGAAAAAAAATATAATTGAAAGAAAAACCATTACATTTCAGAACAAGTTCAGCCAGTCGGGTTTATGTGTGTAGGTGGCTTCTAAACTTCTCGCTTATTCAAAAAATGCTGCAGAGCTGTCAGGCCATCATTGTGGGGGATCACTATGTACAGAGATTTGATATCCATGTTAAAGGTGAGCTGATGGGTACCACTGAATCTGAACATGTCAATTAACTGGAGAGCATGATTAGTGCCTTTAATGTGGGAAGGCAGGGATTCAACAAATTGTCTCATGAGGCTGTCTAGAAATACTGAGACATGCGATGTGGGGCAGGAGCAGGCAGACAAAATAGGGTGTCAAGGGTTACCTGTTTTGTGAATTTGAGGAAGTAGATAGAACCTGAATGCCTGATGATATTGAAATATGAGTCTCTTAGCAGAGGCAGGGAGTTTTTTGTTTTCAATAGCAGAGGTGATGGCTATGGTTACATAAGAGATGCCATGGTCTGGTATATGGTATACAGGGTTGACGGCCTGCATCCATGGGGAAGGGGAACCAAAGTTCTCAGTGGGCGGTTTAGATGCTGTATTAGCATGCATTTAAAGTAGCCGAATAGGGTGGTGGAAGGAAGCAGGGAGACTTAAACTGTCCCCCCAGAAGTTGAAGTAGTCAAGAGGGAGAACCTTAAGAGAGGGAATTCCCCAAAGGTAACTAAAACAGGAACAGCAGAATGGCAGAAATGAAGCAGAAAGGGAATGAAGGCAGAGGAGGTAAAGGGAGTAGGGAAGAAGGAAGAAAGGGGGGATGAAAAGAAGGGTGGGAACAGAATTTGGAAGGCCATGTTGGAATACACCCAAGGGTGCTAAAGGAGCTAGTAAGCAAATTGGCAGGTCCCTTTAGCACATTTATTCCGCAGATAACTTTAGATGGGGGTAGTGCCCGGAGACTGGAGAAGAGCTGATGTGGTACCTCTCCACAAGGGAGGGAGTCAGCCTTATGTCAGTAGCGGGGAAACTGATGGAAACCTTAATAAAACAAGGCTTGGTAGAATACCTGGATAACGATCTGCAGGATGACAGGCAATATGGGTTCATGGTGGGAAGGTTGTGCCATACGAACCTAACCACATTTTTTGACTGGGTCGTTAGGGAATTAGACAGAAGCCACCTAGTGGGCCTGTTCTACTTCAGTTTCAGTAAGGTCTTTGATTCAGTGCTGCACAACCACCTGCTGAAAAAGTTGGAGGACCTGAGTGCAGCCAAGTACATTGTCAGTTGGGTGGGTAATTGGTTTAGGGACACAAAACAGAGAGCAGTGTTTAATGGGGTGAGGTCTGATGAAGGCGTGGTCATTAGTAGTGTGCCCTAAGGCTCAGTGTTGGGGCCAGTTCTGTTTAATGCCTTTATCAGTGACATCGGCATAGGTATTCAGGGCACAGTTGCCCTATTCACGGATGATACCAAGCTTGGAGGGTGGGTTGACAGTGAGGAGGTGTTTAAGGACCTACAAAAAGACCTACAGAGGCTGGAACGATGGTCCAGTGTCTGCCAGCTTAAGTTCAGTGCAAAGAAATATAAGGTGATGCATTTGGGTAAAGGGACCCAAGGACAGAGTACCATCTCAAGAGAATTCCAGCTCAGCACCATATAGGAAGAACGGGACCTAGGTGTCATCATAAGCAGCACCCTTAAACAGACAAACAAATGCAAAAAAGCTTATAGCAAGGCCAGCAAAATGCTGGGGTGCATAGGGAGGGGATTCAACAGCAGGAGGAAGGAGGTAATACTGCCACTCTTCGGGTCCCTGGTAAGCCCCCATCTGGAATACTGTGTCCAGTTTTGGAGTCCACATCTGAAAAAGGATATAAACAGGTTGGAGGTTCATAGGTAATTACAAGCTAAATTAGACTTGCATCCATAGTGCTTGCCATTTTTATATATATTGATATCCTAACATTATTTAGTTGTCCAGAAGAAACGTACCGAGTTTATTTTTAAAGGAATCCATACTTGTACTGGTTACCACTTCTGGTGGCAGAGAGTTCCATCCAGATACCACTCTCTGGCTAAACCAATGTCTACATGGCAGAGTTTGCCATTTTTGAAATTCTAGTTGGAATGGATGTCCCCTAGGTTCATACTTAGATTTCTTCAGTCTTAATCTTAAATCTACTATCAGTGCAGTATTGTGTAAACATCTAAATAATAAACAGTAATCCCCCCTGGTTCTCCTATATTCCAGTGTATACAGATTTAGCTCTTGCAACCTATCTGGATATGACATCTCTCTAAGCCCTATAACGGACTTTGTTGCCCTTTTCTGTATTCGTTCCAGGCAGTGAATATCTGATTTTTTATATGGAGCCCACACTTGGGCACAATATTCCAGGATGGGTCTAACCAGGGCATTATAGAGGGGCATAACCACCTTCCTATCTCTACTTGCTATATGTCTCAGTATACAATTTAGTATCTGGTTGTTCTTTTTCACTAATTTATTGCAATGGAAGCTAAATTTTAGATCTCAGCGAATTATAACCCCTAAATCCCTTTCCTCAGTATAACTACAAAGTTCAATACTATCTAGTTTATATAAAACGTTTTTATTTCTTTATCCTAAGTGCATGGCTATGCATTTATTTTTATTTAGTTTGAGCTTACTTTTTTTGTCCAATTTTGTATAATATTTAGTGCCTCTTGCAAATCATTTATATTTTTTGGGGTATTCATTATAGTTCCACTTCTGCAATCATCGGCAAATTTTGTTATCCAAATATCATTTTTTGGTATTTTTAAAGAGGTTATATAGATATTGAAGAGACAAGGCCCAAGAACAGAACCATGGGGCACCCCACTAGTCACTGTCTCCCACTTTGATTTTTCCCCCCCGGATCACCACTCTCTGCCTTCTCTCCCACAGCCATGCATCTATCCAGTTTATTATTTTGATGTCAAACTTATATTCCTTAAGGGTATTTATTAGCTCCTTATGTGGGGGTTTATCGAAAGCTCTTGAGAAGTCCAAGAAGATAACATCCACACAACTACCCTCATCAAGAGCTTTCCCCGCCTTCTCCTAGAATACTAATAGGTTTGTCTGGCAAGATCGATTTTTTTTTTTTTTTTTTTTTGAAGCCATGTTGCACTGGCTCCTGTAGGTCACTTGTCTCCAGGTATTTCACTATATGATCCTTTAGGATTGACTCCCTAATCTTCCCCATGACTGATATCAAGCTAATTGGTCTATCATTTTTTAACTCTGTTTTTGATCATTTTTTAAAGATAGGAATTACTAATGCCTTTCTCCCACCCTGTGGGACTTGTCCTGTATCTAAGGATTTTTGAAAAATATGTGTCAGAGGTGGGGATAATTATTCTGCCAGTTCATACAACACCCTAGGATGGATTTCATCAGGTCCTTGTGATTTGTTTATATGTAGTGTTTTTAATTTGTCAAGTACGTCTTGTACATGTATCTGTATGCGCCCAGGACTAGAGCTAATTTTGTCTTCAGTCTTTAATGGGGTAGCTGGATTAAAAACAGAGCAAAAGTATTTGTTTTGAATTTCTGCACATTCTTTATTACTTAATATAGCCCCTTGTTCATTTTTAAAGTGTCCAATGTTGTTACAACTTTTTTGTTTATTATTTATATAAGAATAAAAAGTCTTATAGTTGTCCTTAACTAGTGCTGCCAGTTTAAATTCATAATCCTTTTTAGCACTTTTAATCTCCCATTTGACTTTTTTAACAAGATTTCTATATTTTCTGTTGACTTGTATTTTATTGCAATTTTTGATCTTTTTAAAACCATCTTTTTTTTATTGATTAGTACTTTAATTTTTGGTGTTAACCATTTTGGAGTGTCTTTTTTTGTTTGCATACTTCACATATTTGGGTATACTTAGTTCTATTGTTGTTTGTAACTTATTTACCAAAGACTCCCACATTTTATTTGTCGTATAATTTACAAATTCTTTTTTCCAGTTCCAGGTTTCCATAACTTTCTTCATAGTGGGAAAGTTGGCCTTGTTAAAGTTTAGGACTGTAGTCTTTCCTTCCCTTGAAGTCTTTTCCACATCTTTGATTTGAAAAAAGACTGACTGATGGTCACTATTTCCTAATGGATTATTAATGTGTACATTCTGGACTATTGGGCCCAGATTTGTTAAAATCAAATCCAGGGTGTTTTGTAGCCTAGTATTTTCTGTTACTAGTTGGACAAGTCCTATTTGATTTACTGCATCTAAAAATTGCATACTTGTTTTAGATTTGCCTTCAAGTTTTGTCCAATCAATATCTGGAAAGTTAAAATCCCTAGTCAGTATAATTCTGTGTACGGGATCTAAATTCCTAATGTTGTTTAGTAGTTCCAACTCACTTTCTGGACTAATTGAAGGTGATCTATATATCAGTCCTGGTTTGATTTTGGGTGCCCCTTTAGGTATAAGTTTTAACCATATAGTTTCCAGACCATCTTTTTCCCTTTTTATTTCTTCGCATTGTATTGATTGATCTATATAGATTGCAATGCCCCCTCCTCTTCTCGATTCCCTTGATAACTAGTATAAAGTATAGCCAGCAATTTAATTATCCCATTTATCCTCAATTGACCACCAGGTCTCTATGATGAGTGCAATTTGTATATTTTTATTATATCATAAGTATTGGAATTCCTCAAACTTATTTATTAAACTATGTGCATTTATTAGTGTACCTCTCCACCCTTCCTGTGGATCCACAGTTTTATGTGCTATGTTCTGAATCTCCCCCTTTCCCTTATCCAGTTTAAATGAAAGGAAATAACATCATTCATTTTCCAACTCAGTATTCTAATACCTGCTCTGTTTAAATGCAATCCATCGCTCTTAAATAATGTACTTTTGTTGAAGGTCCCCGAGCTATCCATAAATCCAATATTGTTATACCCACAAAAAGTCCTCAGTTGTATATTGATCATCTCTATCTCTGGATTTTTTGAAATCATATTTCCCATGATTAGGGAGCAAGCCCAATATGATTATGTCTCCTTCCCTTTCTTTTATTTTATTTACTACCTGTTGATAGTCTTGTATAATAATTTCTATACTGCGATATCCCACATCATTTATACCAACATGAAGTATTACTAAGGGTGTCTGTAATCCCTCCATCAGTCCATTTAGTAAATGGCCTATGTCTGAAATTTCTGCCCCTGGTAATGAGCTCACAGTTGTGTGCATTTTTCTACCTTGGCACACTAAAGAATCAACGCCTCTAGTTATGGAGTCACCTATGATTAAGATATCTTTTTCTTTTACTGTTTTTGTGGCACCATTTTCTGCTATGGGGTCTGATTTACTAGATTTAGTTTCTTTCTTGTTGCTATGATCATTTCCCTGTTTAGACACAGTGTCTTTTCTTAATAGCCCTTTATCAAATACAGGTTTCCTGTCTCTGCTATGTGCAATCATATCCTGTTTTGTATCCTCCTGCCTTTTCCTCCATCCGTGCTACTGTTTGAGTGTCCTTGAGTAGGTAGGATATCTGGATCTAGTAAGGTATATCTGTTTTCTAACTCTGGATAGCCCTTAGATATCTGAGTTTTATCATTTAACTTAGTAGTGTGTTGCCCCAATAATAATAATAATGATAATAATAATAATTATTTTTATTTATAAGGCGCCTTTCAGTTGTCAAGGCACCGTACATAATAACAGATTAAAACAGATAAAATCATTAAAAAAGATTCAGCTAGATCAGGACAATTAATTTAGTCAATATTCTGAAAATGAAGTTTCCCCCAAAAAGGTCTTCAAACCTCTCTTGAAACCCTCCACAGAGGTGCACTCCCGCAACCGATGGGGTAGAAAGTTCCAAAGGGTGGGGGCCACATACAAAAAAGCCCGAGCACCCCAGGATTTCAAATTCACCCTTGGAACCTCTAGCAACCCCTCGTCAGCCGGCGGAGTGATCGATCAGGGCGATAAGGAACCAGAAGTTCTTTCAGATAGACTGAGCCCAGATCGTGTAGGGATTGTCATCATTTATGTTTTCTGTCTTAAACATGATTTGTTGTTGATCTTCTCCCTTTGTTTGATTTATATCATTTTCAACTAAAAATGAGTCTATAAAAGCTTCCAATTCACCAATCTCTTTCTGTACTACTAGTGTTCCCATTTGCCTGTTTCCTTCTGCCTTAGTTGTTCAATTTCAGGTTGTAAAGTTTGAATTAATATACACTTGTCACAGGTAAATTCATCTGCTATTGCCTCTTCTGTATACATTTTACAGGATGTACATGGTTTGTGATTACTTTTCTTTACTTTGGTTTTAACCATTTTCAAGCTAGAATATTTCTTCTATTTATTTTTCCTTTTTAGTAGTACTTATTGCTTTAGTAGCTCAGTATTTTATCCCTTTTAACACATGGTCCTAGCAGACACAGCAGACACACACAGATGCACGTGTCTCTGCACGTGCCTCTGTGCACGATGACACGCGCCCTGCTCACTGCAGGGTGAGTTATATAGGCCCTGTGACCTGGAAGTGCCTGAGTGGGTTCGTGGGAGCACTCACAACCAAAGTGCTTAAAAGCAAAACTTTAGTGAATTCAAGCCCCAATATGTTTTAAGGCTCTAATATGTGTTTCCTCACTCAGAAAATGAATAAAAAATGCTAAATTAAGTGCATCCAGCAGGCTGGTCCCACACAGCGAGTCTGCCTACCCTCTTCCTGTTTCCTGTTATGGAGAACAGGGCTCCAAATAAAAATCACAGCAAGTTATACTACAAAGGTATATATTTCTACCCCACACAATCCCACACTAGCGGCACACCTCTCAAAATGTCTACAGTTTAGCTATTAAAGGTTGTTCAGAGAAGAGCAACCAGAATGATCCAGTGCCTTCAAGGGCAACCATACGAGGAACATCTGGAAGCATTAAATATGTTCTCACAGGTGACAAGGAGGGAGAGGGGAGAGGGGAGAGGGGAGATATGATTGACACATGCAAGTTCCTAAGAGGAATAAATAAGGTGCCATCCTTGGACCTGTTCAACAGAGTCTCCCACTCTTACACTAGAGGGCACAAGTGGGGTTTGAGGGGTGAGGGGAGCTTCAAGTGGGAGCGTAGGAAACACTGTTTTACAAAATGTCATGGAGCCATGGAATAAACTGCCAGCTGAAGTAGTGGAAGCAGTCTGTGACATCATTTAAGCTGGGGTGGGACAAGGCTAAAGCATGATAAAAAAGCAACAGGAGCAGTAGGAGGCATTAGGCAGAAGGGAGGGGGGTTAGGTCCTGGGATCTGAGAAGGTCCAAGAAACACATGGGCAGACTCGATGGACCCTTGGTCTTCTTCTGCCATCTTTTTTCCTATGTTTCTGTGTGCGCAAATGCTCATAGTCTGGGAAATAAAATCCCAGAACTGGTGGCCATCATGGTAGAGGCTGACCTGGACATTGTCGTTATTTCCGAGTCATGGTGCAGTGAGAACCATGACTGGGATATAGCCATAACAGGCTGTACTCTGTTCAGGAAGGACAGGATGAGTAAAATTGGGGGAGGGGTGGCTCTTTACGTGAGGGATAGCATAAAAGTAACTGAAATGCAGGGAATACAGGGAGGAGTGGAGGCATTGTGGGTCACCCTAGAGATGGGGAAATGGAGCCACACTTCATACTGGCATGATCTAGAGACCTCCAGCACAAGAGGAGGAGATGGACAAGGTGCTGGTGGAAGACATCCAAAAGATGGCGACTAAGTGGGGGGGGGTTGTTAGTGGGGGACTTCAGTCTGCCAGATGGAGCATCCCAGCTGCAGCTTCAGCTAGGAGCAGGGACATCCTGGACTCCCTGCAGGGGCATTCCTCAAGCAACTAGTAAGAGAGCCCACTTGTGAGGGAGCACTATTGTACCTTGTACTCACCAATGGGGACAGTGTTGCAGACATCACACTGGGTGGCCACCTGGGGACCAGTGATCACCGTACGGTGTGGTTCAATACAAATACTGTGGCAGAGTCGAACCACACAAAGGTGAGGGTCCTGGACTTCAGGAGGGCCAACTTTTTACAAAGATGGGGGAATGCCTCAGGGATGCCCTGGCAGGGGGGCAGGACTTGGGTGGAGTGGAGGAACAGTGGGCAAAACTAAAAGGGGCCATAGTGAAGGCAATAAACCTCTGCGGTAGGCCAGTTAGCAAAAGCAAGAGGAAAAAGAGACTGCTATGGTTTCTCAAATGAAGTGGTTGGGAAGGTTAGGTCACAGTGGGTAGCCACCTGGGGACTAGTGATCACCATATGGTGTGGTTCAGTACAAATACTGTGGCAGAGTCGAACCACACAAAGGCGAGGATCCTGGACTTCAGGAGGGCTGACTTTTTACAAAGATGGGGGAATCCCTCAGGGATGCCCTGGCAGGGGGGCAGGACTTGAGTGGAGTGGAGGAACAGTGGACAAAACTAAAAGAGGCCATGGTGAAGGCAACAAACCTCTGCGTTAGGCAAGTTAGCAAAAGCAAGAGGAAAAAGACATTGCCATAGTTCTCAAATGAAGTGGCTGGGAAGGTTAGGGCAAAAAAAGTTAGCATTCAGGAGGTATGAGGAGACAGAGATAGGGACGTGTATCATGAGAAGCAGATGGAGGCAGGGAAAGCAGTCCGGAGTACAGAGGTGCAAACGGAGAAGAAAATAGCCCAGGCTGTGAAGAAAGGGGACAAGCCTTTTTTTTAGGCATGTAAGCAAAAGGAGAAAGACCATGGGAGGGATTGTAAGGTTAAGGAGGGAAAGGTGTGTGTGTGGAGGGAGACCAGGAAAAAGCAGACATCGTGAACAAATATTTTTGTTCAGTATTCACAGAGGAAAGGGAAGAGGGGACACCACAGTTAAGTGACAGGAGCATTGAATGAAGGGAGGTGGACACCAGTCCATGTTTTGCAGAGGAGAGAGTCCTGAAGGAACTCAAAAATTTGAAAGTGGACAAGACAATGAGGCCAGATGGAGTACATGCAAAGATAGTGAAGGATCTTAGAGAGGTGCTGGCTGCACCACTGACAATCCTGTTCAACCCCTCACTGGAGACAGGAGTGATTCTGGAGGACTGGAGGAGGGCAAATGTAGTCCCACTTCACAAAAGTGGCAGCAGGGAGAAGGCTGGCTACTACAGGCCAGTCAGCCTGACTTCTGTGGTGGGGAAATTAATGGAATACCTACTGAAGGAAAGGATTGTGGAATATCTAGAATCAGCTTACAAGATCTAAGGCAGCATGGATTCTTTTGGGGGAGGTCATTTTAAACAAATCTGATAGATTTCTTTGACTGGGTGACCAGGGACTTCGATCAGGGTGGAGTGGTGGATGTGGCCTACCTAGATTTCAGTAAGGCCTTCAACACTGTTGTACATATAAGACTCGTAAACAAGCTAGGCAGTCTGGGAGTGGGTCCTAAAGTGGTTAACTGGGTAAGAAATTATTTGGGGATAGGCAACAGGGGGTAGTGGTAAACGGAGTTCCCTTCAAGGAATGGAGGCTGACCAGCAGGGTGTCGCAAGGATCAGTATTGGGACCAGCCCTCTTTAATGTCTTTATTAGTGACATTGCAGAGGGATTAGAAGGGAAGGTATGTCTTTTCGCAGATGGCACAAAGATCTGCAACAGGGTAGGCACTCGGGGGATGAAGAGGGATGTAGGAAATCTTGAGGAGTGGTCAAAAGCATGGCAACTAGTTTTCAATGCAGTGAAGTGCAAAATCATGCACTTGGGGTACAGGGACCCGGGGCAGAGTACAAGATGGGGGGAGTGGTACTGGCAATCACCAAACAGGAAAGAGACCTGGGGGTAATCATATCTGATGACCTAAAGGTAGCCAATCGGTGTGACACGGCAGTGGGGAGAGACAGTGGGATGCTAGGCTGCAGAGGAAGGGGTATCACCAGCAGAATGAAGGAGGTGGTGTTACTGCTGTTCAAATCATTGGTGAGACCTCATCTAGAGTATTGTGTCCAGTTCTGGAGACTGCATCTTCGGAAGGACATAGACAGAGTAGAGGCAGTCCAGAGGAGGACAACTAAAATGTTGCACGGTCACCTAAAGGTCTGTGAGGAGAGACCCTGGAGGAAAAGGAGGGAGAGGGGGGATATAATAGAGACTTCATCACAGGTAGAAATAATTAAAAAGAAGGTAGCATTTTTTCACAGAAAAAGATGTTCAAGAACAAGGGGTCATGCTATGCAGTGGAAGGGGGCGGGGTAGACTCAGGAAATGTGAGAAAATACTTTTTCACAGAAAGGTGGTGGATGCATGGAACAGCCTCCCAGAGGTGTTCGTGGGGGTGAAAAAACTGTGACAGAATTCAAGAATGCATGCTATAGGCACAAGGGAACCTTAGTGGGTAGTAAAGTTCAAGTTCAAGTTTATTGTGAAGGGATAAAATCAGTCGCGCAAGTTAATTTGCAAGGAGGTCCCTTGTACAGAATGACAAGAAGACAATATAGTACAAAATGCAAAAATAGAGTTAACAAGGATACTTAGTTCAATACAATAACAGGAATAGCAATTCCTAAATATATGGTATTTACAGTATGTACAATAATGATATTAGTATCAGTGCCTTCAATAGAGGATACTGTCAATAAAATTATACAACATAAAAGCCACTGAATTGTTTCTGCCCATAACATAAGAGATGTTATGCAGAGGAAGGATATGGGGGTGTAGGATATGAGATCAGTAGCAGTGGCAGGTGTCCGTAGTGATTTTGATAATGAGGGTTTTGAATGCCTTTAAAGGGTTTAAGGTTTGAAGCTTTAGCAATGCTTGAAATTTATTCCAGACTGTAGGAAGTACATAACTACTGGTTGCTTTGCCATAATGTGTGCGAATTTTAGGTACCTGTAGGGAAATATATGCGTTCTTCCTCATACCATACAAACTATGTGAGCGATGGTGGACAGTGGTAATGTAAGGAGGCAGTTTGTTTAAAAAGCAGCTGACGCCTTTGGGAAAACTTTGAAAAGTATAATTTTCAGACATAGTTCCGCTGTTATTTCATATATCTTCTATACATTTCTCTTGTTCATATTGTACTACTGAAGAAATTCCAGCAAAAACAAGATCTGTATCTTAGAATTCATCTGCCTCTATAACTTATTCCCTACATGAAATTATAATGCTCTGTTGTGACATCACAGTCTGTTGCCATGGGAATAACTGTGATGTCACAACCAGAGTATTGTGATATCAGGTTGGGAAGAAGCAATAGCAGCTGATGAACTCTCAAGGAACAAACATCCGGTTTTCATGCTTATGACCTCCATAATAAATAATGGGGATAAGAAATGCAATGTCAGTGAGAAATTTAAAGCTGCTTTGTGTGTCCAAATAGTGTGTTTTTCAAAATTTTTCTTGAGGCGTTAGTGGCTCTTTAAGAGAGCTTTATATACCCACGTATAGGTATGTACAAGTCTCCTAGTAGCCAGGGAGGTCCAGCGGACCTCTTTATACAGAGTGCAGTGATAGGTTCTGGCTGGGGTGTTGGTGATAAAGCAGATAGCTTGATGGTATTATGTGTCCAGTTTGCGAAGGTAGGCGATTGTACAGTTATTATTTATGGTATCTGCATAATCCAAGACAGGCAGAAAGGTGGCCTGGAATAGTCTCAGTCTAGAGGTCTGGGAGAAGAGAGTTTTGTTTTTGATGAAGAAACCAAGCCTCAGTTTCAACTTGTTAGCTAAGGGATCGAGGTGAAAGGAAATGGAGAGATGAGAATCAAGCAAGAAACCCAAATACTTGAACTTGTCCACAACTTCGAGTGCGTCCTCTAAAAGGGTAGTGATAGGCGGGGGTGGACTGCAATTGGAGTGAGAACTTGAGGGTGATGGAAAAACATTACTTTGGTTTTCTTGGCATTTAATAAAACTTTAGATTGGATTAAATTAGGCGGTAGCTGGCTAAAGTCGGACTGAATCACTGAGCGAACTTGTTCAAATGAAGGTTTGGAGATGTAGAGCACAGTGTCATCCACAAAGAGGTGGATTTTGGAATGCTTAATGTTACTGCTCAGATTACTGACATACAGCAAGAAATAAAGAGGGCCCAGAATGGAGCCCTGGAGAACCCCTCTTGCCAGGGGAAGTAAGGAGGAGAATGTCCTGTTAGCTTTAATTTGTTGCTGTCTATCTGCCAGATAGCTGGCAAACCATTTTACTGTGGAGCTTTCAAAACCATGTTCCTTAAGCTTGTCCAGATGAAGGCCGTGATTGACTATATCAAAGGCCTTATTGAGGTTCAAGAATACAGCCTATGTGATCGGTTTACTGTCTATGGGCTCCAACCAATCGTTTGTTAGTTTAGAAAAACCAGATGTAGTGCTATGATGCTGTCTAAACTCAGACTGTAAAGGGTTGATCAGTTGGTGCTTTTCGATTAAACTCCCTGACCTGTATGTTAACCAGTTTTTCTGATAATTTAAGAGAGGACCGCCAAAATTAAAAATAGGCCTATAGCTGTTCACATCATTAGGATTTCCAGACTTGAATAGGGGGAGTAAGTGGGCTACCTTCCATTCATGGGGTACAATGCCATCTGTTAATGACAAGTTGAATAGGTGGGTAATGGGGGCTGTTAGGTAGTAGTAGCCTAGCTTCAAGAAGAAGGGATTGATTTCATCTGCTCCAGTGCTCTTTTTAGTGTCCAGTCTAGTTGTATGTGATAGTAGAAAATGTGAAGGCGACATGGGTAGGAGGGCTGGTTACCGTCGCTGTTTGTGTGATGGAGGGGTGTAAAGTAGCTGCCTGGGAAGAATAGAAAGCAAGGCGAGTTGTTGTGAAATGTGCATTAAATTTAATCAAGTGTCAAGGATTTGCCGGAGATTATGGAGCCTTGAAAATTAATTTTGTCAGGTAGGGTTGGAGGTTCTTTATGATCTGCCAGTGATTTAAAAGTGTACCAAATTTTTGATGGACTCCCCAAATAATAATTCTCTTTGGTGTTTCTTACCAGTCTAGTACCGGCATTGCAACAAGCCCTGAAAGCTGTCCAGTCTTCAGGAGATTTAGTACATCTCGCATTTGCCCAGAGTTGATCTCTCTTCAACAAGGCTTTTTTTAATGTCCCCATTAAACCACAGACAAGAGGCTTTTTTTTACTCTGCAACTAACCATTGGGGCATTTTTGTTTATAACACAACTAAGGGTGGAGTTAATGATACGCACGGCCTCGTTGATAGTAGGTGCTAAATAAAAGCTTAGCTAGTTGATGTCCCTCAGATCCGCTAGGAAGTTGGCTGGGTTGAACTTCCTAAAACTCCTCTTAATGACGAATTTCCCAATAGGGGTAGTTTTAATAGTTACTAACACACACTACTATATTATGATCACTGAGGACCAGACAAAGATCACAGAGAAGAGAGTACTAAAGTAACTCTCAAAACTGAAAGTGGACAAGGCAATGGGGCCAAATGGAATATACCCCAGAATATTAAAAGCACTCAAAGAGGTGCTAGTGGTTCCACTGACAGTCCTATTCAACAAATCATTGGAGGAGGGAGTGGTACCAAAGGACTGGAAATGGCCAAATGTGATACCCCTCCACAAGGGTGGGAGTAAGGTAAAGGCTGAAAATTTCAGGCAGGACAGTTTGATCTATGTGGTGGGGAAATAATGGAAGCAATGTTAAAGGAAAGGATTGTGGTATATCTTGAGGAAAGCGGGGCACAAGACCCGCAGCAACATGGATTCACAGCAAGAAGGTCTTGTCAAACAAATCTGATTGACTTCTTTGACTAGGTGACCAGGGTAGTTTATCAGGAAGGGGCGGCAGACATGGCCTACCTAGATTTTATCAAGGCTTTTCACAGCGTCCCACACAGGAGGCTAGTTAACAAATTGGGCAGTCTGGAGTTGGGACCAGAGGTGGTAAATTAGATCAGGAATTGGCTGAGCAATAGAACACAGAGGAAGGTGGTAAATGGAGTTCAATCCAGGGAGAGGGGGTAACCAGTCGGGTGCCACAGGGATCAGTACTGCGGCCTGTCCTCTTTAATGTCTTCATAAGTGACATTGTGGAGGGACTGAAGGAAGGTATGCCTCTTGCGCACGACACTAAGTTCTGCAGAGTTGACACTGGGGTGGAAATGAGAACACAAGACCTAGGCAAATTGAGGAGTGGTTGCAGGTGGCAGCTTGGATTCAATGCAAAAAATGCAAAATCATGCACTTGTGGCACAAAAATCCAGAGGAGGAATACGCAATGGGGGGTACTGACAACAACCAAACTAAAAAGGGACCTGGGGTGATCATAACAGATGACATAAAGGTAACCAAACAATGTGAGAAAGCTGTGAGGAGAGCTGGTGGGATGCTGGGGTGCATAGGGAGAGGTATTACCAGTAGAAAACAGGTGGTGATACTAGTGTACAGACAGTTGGTGAGACCACATCTAGAGTATTGTGTTCAGTTCTGGAGACCACATCTCCAAAACAGGGTTTTATTTAACTCTAAAAATTGCTTAGCGTTTTGTTCATAAAAGTTCTAAAACATTGTGAAAATGCATAGCACTTGCCTCACTGTGTTTAACAAGCATAACACTTATATAAAACCTATATAAATGCTTTCTGTACAGTTAGTATTGTCCCAAGAAAAAAACTGCTAATCAATTATTTAAAACCCTGCAAAAGGACATAGACAGAATGCAGGCAGTCCTGAGAAGGGCAACAAAAATAATGCAAAGACTGCACCAGAAACCATATGAGAAGAAACTGAAAGACCTCAGTTTGTATACCATAGAGGAAAGGAGGGAGAGGGGGATATGGTACAGGCATTCAAATACCTCAAGGGGATAAACAGGGTTCAGGAGGGCAGCATCTTTCAGAGAAAGAGATATGCAAGAACAAGGGGTCACAATATGAGGCTGAAGGGGGAGACTCAGGGGCAACGTGTGGAAAGGGTGATAGATGCTTGCAGTAACCTCTCTGTGGAGGTCATAGGGGCAGAAATGATAGGCGAATTCAGAATGCTTGGGATAGACAGAAGGCTACCCCAGTAGTGGGAAAGAAAAGGTGAGCTGTAGATAAATTAGAATCTGGAGTTTATGAAGTAGGAAGGGGGCCAGCCTGGTGGCGCTTAGGGTTGAGGCGCTGGAAGCCACACCTCATGCCACACAGGTGACCCAAGTTCGGGAGCAAGCTCGGGCACTGGGGGTCAGTAGGGGAGGGAGAGGATTGAGCATCCGATGGGCTGCTCTCCTCTCCTGGGGGAGGGCAATGGTTGTCTGGTGTCGCAGTGACCCCTGGTGGAGAGCAGGGGTGCTTCAGGATGTGGACACATGTCTGGGTAAGCGTGGCAGATGCCGGCTGGTTAGCTATGCATCATGGGGACATCACGCTCGGGGGGGGGTGGAGAAGGTAGTTCAGGGAGAATTACGAAAATAATCCCCTCCAGCCCAGATAGGAGACGGCCATCCCAGTGCTGCTCCGCCACATGCCCAACGCTGGTTCCCTCCCTCTGCCTCTTCGATCTCCTCGGGACCATAGCCTACTCAGGGAGAAAGTAACAACTTTAAAGAAGGCAGAGTCCACAGCGGGCGGTAGAGTGGATCAGGCGAGTGGAGTGGCCAGAGAGCGTTCTGGAGCTAGGAAGAAGAAACATAGTTAAAAAAAAAAAAAAAAGAAGTAGGTAGGGAAATGGGCAGACTGGATGGGCCAAGTGGTCCTTATCTGCCATCACATTTTATGATCTTCCTCGAGTCGATCTCTTGCAGCAGGTCATAACACATGGGATTACAGCCACAGGCGTCATTTCCTCCGAATGAATTCTCAGCAGTCAACCCTGGGACCTCCCCCCAGCACAACCACATGGTGTCTACCAGTCAGGTATAAAAGAGGGCGGCCCCAGCTACTCCTACGTTCTTTTCAACCATGACCTGCATGCAACAAGTCTCCCTCCAGAGCTCTGCTTTCCTGTCATCGACAAAGAGTTCTACTGACCAAAATTTGCTACAAGTTCATATACTAATGTCTTTGGATCCCTTATTCAGAAGCTGCTCCTGTGGCCACAGAATCACTATGGAAGACCTCCATGAAGTCTGTGTTTGTTGCCTTGGACCTGAACAAGACTCCAGGGAGTGCGTCTTCTGCAACGGCTTCAACAAGGCCACAAAATGTTGAAGGCTTCAGCAGCTCCATGAGTTTCTCGTGGAGCAAAAGGTTGCCCTCCTGGAGCAGCAGCAATGCTCCACAACCAGAGAATCCTCGACATCCTCCTCGGGATCTCACCGCTGTATGGGTGACCCTCCCTTTAAGTGGCACAGGGTCCTGGTAAGAAACATGCATCAAAGACAAAGTATGTTTCTACTGCTCCCTCGTCATTGTTGAAGGTTTCACACAAAGTGAGTATGGAGAACGCTGCCCCTATTACATTGTCCTCTACCCCATCGACGATTGTGGGCTCCTCTCTTCCCTCGTTGACAGCTCCTCTGTCGACGGTGGGTCCTGGGGTTATACTATAGCTTTGAAAGCTGCCTCCCCCTTCAGTGCTGTCTGGCCATCACCCGTCAACGATGGCTTCAGGCTCATCGATGATACTATCGTTGTCGACATTGCCTTACAGCCCATTGATGATCCTGTCATCGTCGACAATTCTTTGCAGTCAGTCGACGTTTTATATTGTCGACAGCAGGAGCTTCAGGCCTGTCGACGATCCCATCATCGGCGACTGGCCTTGCCTCACAGGACTTAATGCTGGTACCCTCGTATATGATCCTGGGATCATGTACACACCCCTCATCAATGGCTCCACATTTTGTTCCACTGCCTACTCCTATTCCATCCGTGGTCCCACTTAGTTCTGTCCAGTCTGCCACAGCTACTTCCACTGGGCAGATGGCCATGATTGACGTCCAGGCTGTAGCGAATACTATCCTGGACCTGATTCAGACCCTGCATGCCCCTAAAGAGGGTCGGCTCCAGTCTCTGCTCCCTCTCGACTTCCTTTGGCCCAGCAGAAGGCCAGCTTTTCCCCTGTCTCCTTGGGTGTGTACACTCAGAACATTGACATGGAGGACCCTTTCCTGCAGGACTGGGATCTGGCTGACATGGAGGATGAGGATGGCATGGACCATGAGGATTCCCCATCATCCTCTTCTGCTGCTTTTTCTAGTCAGGGGGAACCTACTCCTGAGCTCCCTTGTTCTCCACCAGATGACCCAACATTTTTGGACATTATGATCCACCTCCAGACAATGTTTGGATTCCAGAGCACTGAGCAAGATGCTTCTAGAAAGAAATTGACTCACTACTTGGGTGTGCTGGAATGCCTCACTCTGGCTGTCCCCCCTTTGGTGGATGCCTTTGAAGAGGCTATCTTGGCTGCATGGAAGAAACCTTTCAAGATTCCCTCCAATCCTCGTAAGGCTGATAGGATTTATCATAGAAACATAGAAATAGTTGGCAGATAAGGACCGCCTGGCCCATCTAGTCTGCCCATAAGCCCTTGTACTGGATTACTGCTTCCGGCCCACCCACAGCTGTACCTCTGTGGTTCCCCTATGCCTGTCCCAATGACTTGAATCCATCCATAGTGTTTGCTCCCACCACCTCCTGAGACAGACCATTCCAGTCATACCCTTCAATCGGTATGGACAGGTGGATCACCCCTATTTCATATCTCTGCCTCAGGCGGATTCAGTGGTGATCAATGTCATGCATGATAGACCCTCTAGGCTTCAGCACATGAGTGCTCAGCCCCCAGGTATGGAATCCAAGAAATTGGATGTTATGGGGAAAAGTTTTTTTTCCTCTGCCACCTTGTCCCTACGTGTGCTGAATTACATGGGACACCTCCTGAAATATCAGGAGAAAATCCTGAAGGCCTCCCAGGTGACAGTCCAGTCCCTCCTGGCTGGTTCTGTCCAGGAAGAGCTGACAGTAAAAATGTCTACTGCAGCAGCTGTATACCGCCACCTGCTAAGGGCCACTTATGATGCTGTTGACACTACGGTTCATACGTCCTCTGCAGGAGTATGTCTCACATGACACGACTGGCTCAGGGTGTCAGGATTTTCACAGAATGTACAGCAATCTGTCCTGAATGGCCCTTTTAAAGGGGTTCAACTGTTCGGTCCACAGACCCAAGACATTGAAAGACTTACAAGACTCCGGTCGTACCCTTCAATCGGTATGGATGCTGTGCCATCCAAAAGCCAAAATGGCCTACAGGGGCTCCTCAAGGGGCTGCCCCTACAGGGGCCATCCCACAGCTCAAAGCAACCTTCAAATAAGAGAAATCCTCAATTACAATTGCCAGGTCCTAGAAATGCTCAAACACCCCGTTGCGTCCCTGCTGCCCCCCAGCAGGGCCAGCTTTCAGCCTGAAGGTCTTCTTTCAGTCATGACCAGTGGCTCCTACAATTGATCATGACAGGGCGCACACTGGAGTTCATGGAGATACCTCTTCCTTCACCGCCCAGGGTCTCTCACTGCCCCCCAGACCAAGCATTGGTCTTACGGCCGAGATAGAATGTGTTGCTCTCAAAAAGGCATTCAGAGCCCTCCCTTTCGGCCTTTCCTCAGTCCTGAGGGTATTTACAAAATGTCTCGCAGTGGTCACAGCGGCCCTCCACAGGGATGGCCTCTATGTCTTTCCCTACCTAAATGGCTGGCTCCTGAAGGCGCCCTCCAGCCAACAGCTGTTACTCACGCTTCTCAAACCCTGCAGTTGTTCACACAGGTGGGGATAGCGGTACACTATCCAAAGTCCAAAATGGACCCTACTCAACGCCAACAATATATCTGAGCCATGTTGGACACATCTGTGGGGAAGGTGTATTGGCTCATAGCTCAAGCGGATGCCCTGATTGGTTTGGCACACAGATTAGAGTCTAGCAGATTAGTCTCAGCAAGAGACTACCTCCTCCTCTTGGGACATTGGGTGGCCACGATACCGATGAGCCCCAATACCAATTTAAATATGAGGGTCCTTCATTGGTCCCTTAGAGTGTAATGGGACCAGAAGGAGGACGATTTTGATGCTCGGTCCCGATGTCTTCCCTGGCTCTTCGAGCTCTACAATGGTGGAAGTCCACACATAACTAAATGCAAGGCATGCCATTCTCTTCTCCTGTCCCGAGTCTCATTCTGACTACAGATGCATCCTTGACAGGGTGGAAGGCTCATCTCCTGCACGTTGGGTCCCAAGGATCTTGGACACCAGTGGAAGCCCACCTCCACATCGATGTCTTGGAGCTGAGGGCAGTTCTCTATGCCTTACAGACATTCGAGACTCATCTCCCCCCAGATGCCTTCAAGTGCAATCAGACAGTTCTATGGTGATTCACTACCTAAACAAGCAAGGAGGCACCTACTCCTACCCTCTCTGTAGAAAATGAATGAAGGTGTCGTATTGGGTGACCCAAAGAAATATCCATCTTCTGGCAGTACACATCCCAGTGGTATCCAACACCCGGGTGGATGCCCTGAGCAGATCCACTGCCCAGGCTCACGAGTGGGAAATCTTATCCAACGTTCAAAACAATGTCATCCGCCTGTGGGGCCGACCAGAGTTGCACCTGTTTACCTCTCTGCAAAACTTCCGCTTTACCGCTCTCTCATGCAGGGTCCTGGAACTGTGTGGCAGGATGCATTATTTCTTTCCTGGACAGGAAGATTTCTTTATGCCTTCCCACCGTTTCTGCTCATTCAAAGAGTACTACTCAAACTGGTCGAGAACGGGGCATCATTGATTCTCATAGCACCATTCTGGCCAAGACAAATTTGGTTCCCTCTACTTCTGCAGCTCTCGGAACCGGATCCCATACCTCTGCCAGTTTGCCGGGCTTTACTGTCCCAGGCACAAGGCTCCCTGCTACACCCGGACCTTCACTTCCTCCATCTGCATGCTTGGCTTCTGAGGACATAGTCCTGTCATGCTTCAGGGTGTTCCCAAAGGTGGCAAAAGTTATCCGGGCTGCTAGGAACCTGTCTACTCAGTCTTCCTATTCCATGAAGTGAAAACATTTCTCTATTTGGGCATCCACACTGGACTTGGATCCATTTGAGTGTGTTTCCCTCAACGCATCTTAGATTATTTGCTCTCCTTGTCAAAGGGTGGACTACCTAGGGCTGCCAGGGGTTGATATCCGCTGCTTGCAGCTGGTGCAGAATGCAGCAGCCAGGCTATTGACTGGTGCATCAAGAACCAGTCATATGATGCCTGTGCTCCGCAGTCTGCACTGGCTCTATACAGTGGCGGATCACCTTTTTTAAGGTTGCTTTGCTAACGATAAGGCCCTACACGAACAGGACCGAGTTACTTGAAAGATCTCCTTTGTTCCTACTGTCCCCTCTGTCCTCTCCGATCCTCCGATGAGGGATTGCTAGCGGTTACCAGGGTACGTGTGTAAACATCTGGAGCAAGGGCGTTTAGTTTTGCTGCCCCGACCCTGTGGAACACTCTTCCTCATCGGGTTCGAGATTGCCTAACCATCCAGAGTTTTAAAATAGCTTTGAAAACCTATCTCTTTAGCCTGGCATTTATTGACTGAGGTTTAGTTTGCTTTCCTATGCTGCTATTATATTGTTGTATGTTGAATTATATGTTTGTTAGAATAATTTATTCTGTATTTATGTATTTATTATACAGGCGCCTTGGTTTTAGAAAGGCGCCTTTTTTATAAATAGATTTGATTTGAAAATATTCCTCTGTGAAAGTCCACCTTTTGGCCATTGCCACATTTCATTTACCTGTGGACATCATCTTTTTGTCCCAGTTGCCTTTGATTTGAACCTTTTTAAAAGGTATTCTGCACCTACATCTCCCTATCTGGGATCCAGTCCCTGTGTGGGATTTGAATTTTGTGCTTGAAAAATTGACTGTGAGTCCATTTGAACCAACTGAATCCAGTGAGCTCCGTTATCTTTCTTGGAAAACTATGTTTTTAGTTGCCATTACATGAGGCAGATATGTCTCAGTTACACGCACTAGTGTACAATCCCCCATACCTGCAATTTCATAATGACAGGGTGTCTTTACGCACTAACCTGTTGTTTTTGCCAAAGGTTGTTCCTGAATTTACTATAAATCAGACCATTTAGTTACCAGTGTACTTTGCAGAGTCTACCAATCCAGGGAAAGCCCTGCTTCATACTCGCGATGTGCACAGAACATTGAGCATTTACATTCTCTGCACTTCACAGTTGCGAAAAACTGAGCAACTTTTTGTTTCCTTTACTCCTGGAAACCAGGGCATTAGTGTTTCAAAGCAGTGCTTGTTGACATGGTTGGTCAACTGCAATACGTTTATCTATGCAAAATACAAAAAACCCTCACAGGGATTGTAAAACCCCATTCTACCAGAGGCATGGCTGTCTCTACGGCATGTTTTTGGGGTGTTTCTGCCTTGGATATTTGTGAAGCCACCACATGGTCTATTGTAATACCTTCACCAAGCATTATAGTCTAGACATTGCGTCTAAGAAGTGGAATGTCTTTGGATGGGCCGTCCTTCAAGGCCCCCTGTCCTAAGTCCTAATGATTCGCTTCCTTCTCCTCCCGCTGGGTATAATAACTGCTTGGGAATCTTTCCATGTGTGATGACCTGCTGCAAGAGATTGCCTCAAAGAAGACAGTATGGTTGCGTAAGAACTTACCATAACAGTAAATCTTCGAGAGTATCTATTGCAGTAGGTCATGCAGCCCAACCCTCCTTACCCCTTGCTGTTATTTCAGAAGGGTTCCTTGCTCCGGTCTTTTATGACTCCACGAGCTGCTGCCTTGACTTCCCTCCTCGGTTCCCGTCGGAGGCCTTGGATATGTTTTCACATTCGATCAACAGGATGGAAACGAATTGAGGAGTAGCTGGGACCTCCCCCCTTTATACCTGCCGGGTAAACAGCATGTGGTAGTGCTGGGGGGAGGTCCCAGGGCCGACTGCTGAGAAGTCATCTTGAGGAAATGGTGCCTGCAGCTGTAATCCCATGTGTTATGACCTGCTGCAAGAGATACTCTCAAAGATCTTCTGTTACGGTAAGTTCTTATGCAACTGTATTTTTCTATAACACCACCACCATTAACTCGGCTATTGAAAACAAAGAACTCCCTGCCTCTGCTGAGAGACTCATAGTTCAATATCCACAGGCATCCAGGTTCTATCACCTTCCCCAAATCCACAAAATAGATAATCCTGGATGCCCTATTGTGTTTTCCTGCCGCTGTCCCACATCCCACATCTGAGTATTTCTGGACAGTCTCATGAGACCACTGGCTGAATCCCTGCCTTCCTACATTAAAGACGCTAATCATGCTCTCCAGTTATTTGACAGGTTTAGATTTGGTGGCTCCCATCAGCTCACCTTTACCATGGATATCAAATCTCTTTACACAGTGATCCCCCACAATTATGGCTCGACAGCTCTGCAGCATTTTTTTGAATAAGCGTGCAGTCCAGCAGCCACCCACACACACACATTAACGTGACTGGCTGAACTTGTTCTTAGACATAATGATTTTTCTTTCAATAACTTTTTTTTTAGCAGGTCAGTTAAGCTGCCATGGGTACCAAGATGGGTCCCAGCTTTGCCAATCTGTTTGTTGGTTGGGTTGAGGAACAGTACTTTCTGAGGTTCATACTGAGGTAGGCATGAAGATAATAGGCAAAGCCCATATTTGTTCCATTCAAAGTATTTGAGATCAACTCCACTCAATATATATTAATCCAATCTGAAATTGAATTTGTTTGTATTCCTGCTTAGTATTATGTCTTCTGGAAGTGAGTTCCATGGAGTTGCAATCTTAGATGTGTTAAAGTATTTCCTTTTATTAGTTCTGAATCTTTCTTCTTGTGTGTATAGTGGGTGTCCTCTCGTGCATTTCTTATCTTGCTTAAAATGTAATACCAAGGTCACATACCAAGACAGGTTCTTGCATTATATCATACATGAAGAGGAGATCAGACCTTAATCTTCTGGTTTCTGTAGACATCAGATTTAGTTCATTCAACCTTTCCTCATACTCCAACCCTTCAATGCATTTTGTATATTTTCTTTGTACCTTTTCTATTTTATTTCTTTCTTGTTTTCTAGAGGGGAACCAAATCTTGTATGCGTACTCTTAACTGTGGTCAAACGTAAGCTCAATACAATGGGAGCATAATGGAGCGATCTCTGGTGGTTCTGTTTCTTTTTATGGACCAGATGATGTTGTTACATTTTTTTAATGGCAGCTTGTGTTTGTTCATCTGTGCCTAATGTGTCCGATACAAAATAACCAAGATATTTTTCGGAGGAACAAGTGTTTAAATATTTGCTGCATAGAGTATATATAATTTTTTTGTTGTTTTTTCCTAAATGCGTAATTTTACATTTATCCAAATTAAAGGACATAGCTCATTTATTAACCCATGGTGATACTGTGTCAAGATCTTGCTGTATGTAACTTGCTTTCTCCTCAGTACTGCAGGGACCACCAATTTTAGTGTCATCAGCATATTTTGTTGCCCAATAGTTTAAGTTTTTTGTTAGATCAGAAATGAAGATCTGGAATAAAATTGGTCCGAGTACTGATCCCTGGGGCATACCACTCGTCACTTCCCCAGTATCTGACGATGACCATTTATCAATACTCTCTGTTTCCTGTTACTCAACCATTCGGTGACCCAGTTAATTAAAGTATTGTCAGCCTGTAGTTGCCTCAATTTCTCTATCACTGCCCAGTGAGGGGTCAGATCAAACGCTCTACTAAAATCCAAAAAGATCACATCACATGGCTCCCCCTGATCTAACCTCTTACTTATGTTTTAGTAGAAACATAGCAAATTTGTAGTACAAGTCCTGCCTCTCCTGAATCCATGCTGGTCTAAGTCCTGGAACTCAAGCAGAGTGCTCAATATATCTTTAATCAGACCTTTCAAAACTTTACTAATAACACTAGTTAAACTGATTGGTCTATAATTTTTAACATTAGTCCTAATCCCCTTCTTTTTGTGTATCAGCATAACATAGGCCCTTTCTTGCAGGACTCGCACCTTGAGCAGGTGCTGTGATGCATCGGACTAGCCTGGAATCAAGCCGGCCAGGAAACCCCATCTGCCTGCCCACCCACCCTGACTCACGACTCGCACCTTAAATGGGTGCTCCGCCACATCAGACCGGCCCAGAATTAAGCCGGCCGGGAAACCCCATCTGTCTGACTGCCCACCCTGACTCAGGTATGGCTATAGTTGACCATGGAAGCCACTCTCCCATGTCAGTTCCATGGTCCGCACCCCCAGCTTGGACCCGGCTCCTCATTGGCCAGCTCACGTCCCTGCTGCCTACTGATTTGCTCCAAGTGGAACTGTGCTTTTTCTTTTAATACAGCTTTCTCCTGCTTTTTGGGGGGATTTTTTTGGGGGACTCTGACAGGAGCTAAGCAATATATGTTGTCCCACACCATCCTCCCCCGGCCCGACCTCTAATAAATAGGCCTAGGCTCCGCCTCCTGGCTGTTACTGTGCTCAATCCTCCCCATAAATGGAAGCCGTTCTAAATTCCTTTCTCTATTCCATACTCTCTCTCCTCTGCCAATCTGCCTCTGATGAATCGAACTCCACCCCCCATAATGGTGACCCTTTACTTTATCTGGCACCACTCAAATCAGAACATGCCGCTACAGACTGGGCCCCCCTCTCCTCTGCCACTTCTGTTGACCAAGCCCTCGTTTACTTCAAGACAAAATTCATCTCCACTTGGAACGAATTTGCTCCTTTCAGGAGGACGATAGTCCGCGGCCTACACCTTCCCTGGATCATCCCTGAATTACTGGCCTGCTTCAGGGAGCATGACCAGGCATGGAAAAAGCATAAATCATCTAAACTCCCCAGTGACAATGCTTTGTATAGGATGCTACGCAACTCTTGTACTAAAGCTATGAGATTGGCTAAGTCTGACTATTTCAAATCCTCATTCCTCACTAACATAAACTCCCCATCCAAATTCTGGAGGGCGGTCCATGCCCTATTCTCTCCTCCCTCTCACACCCCCTCCCCTCAGTTCTCAAAATAAATAATTCCTTGGTATCCTGCCAATGAATCTGACTCCTATTACACCTCCTGTGCCTCGTCTTTCCTATGCTCCCTCCCCCCACAGTCAGCTCCTACCTTGAGCCCCTCATCACTTCCCCTGCCTGCCTCCTCCTCTCTCCTCTGCTATCTCCCCTGATGAAGTGTTATGCACTCTCCTCTCCATCAACCCCTCTAAAGGGTCCTCTCCAGATGATCTTGATCCTAAATTTCTCCATCTCTTTGCCCCCTCTATTGCTTATCCTGTCTCCCTTATCTTAAACCTCTCCTTCACATCTGCTCAAATTCCCATCTCCTGGAAACATGCTGTTGTTCTTCTCCTCCCCAAGGGAGGTGATCCCTCCTCTCCTGGCCATTATCATCCTATCTCTATCCTTCATACCCTTGCTAAACTTCAGGAACACCTGGCTCTCTCCCAACTGTCCACCTTGCTCACTAACTCCTCCTTTTTCACCCCATTTCAATCTGGTTTTCAGAAGAATCACTCGATTACCACCTCCCTTCTCAGGCTCATCAATTCCATCCTTACAGGGATGGACAAAGGCCTGATCACCTCAGCCATCTTTGTCGACCTAGCCAAAGCTTTCGACACTGTCTCCCATACTCTGCTCCTCAACTCCTTCTCTGCTGCAAGCCTTGCTTTGTCTGCTACCACCTGGTTTAAATCCTACCTCATTGGCAGGACCCAATCAGTAAAAATCTCCCAACTCCACCTCCCCTCCTCTCCTTGTCAACACTGGAGTCACACAGGGCTCAGTACTCGGTCCCCTGCTTTTCTCCATCTTTCTAAATGACTTTCCGACAGCCTATTCCACCTCCTCCATCCACATGTATACCAATGATACAGTCTTGTACAGCTCTGGCAAAAATCCTGCTGCTGTGGAAACCAGCCTACAGCATGACTTCAACCAAGTTCAGCTCTGGTTTGCCTCCCACCAGGTCTTCCTCAGTGCTACGAAGACAGTCTCTATGACCTTTGGCACCAGGCAGAGACTCTCAAGGCTCCCCTCCTTGCCCTCCTTCCACACCCTTGACGGGACAACCATTGAGGACACATCCTCATTTAGATATCTTGGTGTTTGGCTGGGCCAACACCTCAACTTCTCTGCATATATCAATGCCATTCTGAAGAAACTGCTCCCCAAGCTTTGTGCCCTATACAGGAATCGTAGTTGCATCTCACTGACTGCGAGGCCTGAACTTGTACAGAAGATGATACTCCCCATCTTTGACTACTGCAACATAGTCTACAGTGCTGCTCCCAAATCTTCCCTCACCAAATTGGGTACTCTTTTTAACTCCTTCTGCTGCTTTGCCCTTGACTGTCCCTCTCTCACCCATCACTGCGAAATCTGTCTGTCCCTTGTCTTCCCTCCAGTATCAAACAGGCACCTCTCCCACTGTGTCAAACTCACCTCCTAATTCTGGCTCGGAGAACTCCCTCCCTACCTCTCATCTTCGCTCTCCATTCCTCCTCCATCCTCTAATATCCTCAGCTGCAGCAACACGCGCACATTGGCGATCCCATGCCGGTCAACCCTCATCAGCCAGACTGGCTTTGCCCATCGTTTTCCTAAAATCTGGAACTTCCCCCTCCCTCAAATACAGCACTCCTCTTCCACGTACTCCCTTAGCACTGCCCTTCACAATTTCCTTTCTCCCTGCTGTTCCTCTTTAACCCTCCTTAATTTCCTTTTCAAATAGTCCCTACCTACCAACTTCCTTACCCCCATGCAGGGTTCACAACATCCTGAAGGTGTACTCTGGAGTTGGCTGCCATCAGTCCTATCCCTCCCCCACTTTTCCCCTTTCACCTCTTCTGGTTCTTTTGGTATCCACTCCTACTCCGACTATTGCACTTGCATGCTACCTTGAGCCTGCTCTAGGTTTGTTATAGCACTATGATTGTCCTGTTTGTATGGTTCATTCAGTCTGTTATATTGTACCCAAACCTGAGGAACCCTACTGATGCATTTTGTTTTTTTCCTGTCTGTATTATTGCCTGCACTGTGTCCAACAGCCACATTATTTTGTCTTCCCTCCTTCACAAATTGTAACTATCCTTACATTCATTATTGTATAACCACCGTTAAACCACTGTTTCATATCCTCGTGTAACCCCTTCCCCCAGGTTGCACCTTGAGACGAGCAACATGTTGTTCAATGTGCCCTCCTGGTGAAACATTTCAATAAATAAATAAATAAATAAAATATGCCCTTTTCCAATCAATTGGTATCACACCTCTATTTATGGGTGTCTCAAATAGTACTTTTAAGGGATGTATTATGTAGTCAAGCATAATGTGTAGCATCGGAACAGATATTCTGTCAGGGCCTGGAGATGAGTTAGGTTTCAAATTTCTAATACATTGCCTAATTTAATTTTAAATCATATCCCATGAGATTAGTATTTGGATTGTTTATGTCACAATTATTACAAGATTTCTTTCCATACACTTGACAAAAATAGTAATTAAAAATGGAAGCCATTTCTGCATCTGTCGATGTTGTCTTGTTTTCTGATGTTAATGGGCCTACATGGCTCTGAGGTTTCTTTAAGTGAATTTATGTATGCGTAAAAGGCCTTGTAATTGTCCTTTTTTGCATTTTTCACACAAAAAAATTTCGGCTGCCTTTTTAGCATTTCTTATTGATTGATTTTTTTGCATGCTCATTGTGCCATTTTTAAAGACCATTGTGTTTTATTATCTCTATTTTTAAGTATTTTTTGTAACATTTATTTTCCTTTTTTATTAATTTATTTATGTTTCTAGTTAGCGACATAGGATGTTTTCTGGTTTTTCTGTTTTTGATTGTTTGTGGGATGTATAATTCACTGAGTCCCAAAATAGTATTTTGAATAGTTTCCCACATTTGATCCACAGACTTATTTGTTAATAAAGATACCCAATTGAGTTGTTCTAAATCTTCTAAGATTGTGTTACCTTAGCTTTCTTATAAAGAAAGACGTGAGTTTGATCCTGTAGTACCATGTGTTCATATTTAATTGTGAAGGTTATTGAACTGTGGTCATTATTTCCTATGGGGGGACTATTGACACACTCTTTTATTAGTATTTGCTCAGAACCAAGGACTAAATCTAAGACATTGTGCCTTCTAGTAGGAGAATTCATGTGTTGCAGCAAATTGAGGTTATTACAGCATTCGAGAAATCTTCTTTCGTTCGTTCCAGTTGCTAAACAGTTTGACCAGTCAATATTAGGTGAATTAAAATCACCCATTACTATGAACTCAGAGGTTTCACCAGCTTTTTCAATCTCTGTTATAGTACTTTGGGTAATCTGGGTTGCTGATGTTGGGGGATGGTATATGGTCCCTAATAATCATGATAGACTCCGACTTTTCTCCACTGATTCTTCCCCATAAGGATTCAGTAGCAGTATTTTCTTCATGCATGTTATGAGAAATATTGATAGAATTTATTGAATGTTTTATGTACATAGCAACACCCCTTCCCCTTTTATTTTTTCTGTTATGAGTATATAGTGTATAGCCATCTAATCGTGCTCCCCATGTTTCACTCCTATCAGACCACCAAGTTTCAGTTATAGAGATTATGTCATACGATTTGTCATTGGTTAATACCTGTAATTCATCAAGTTTATTATTTATGCTCCTAGCATTAAATGACAAAACATTTAATTGGTTCTTAATAGGATGCATCTTCGATTGTACTTCAGTATCTTTTGTCATCCTTTTTTTGTCCTGTTGTATATGAATCCCAGCTAGTCAGTTTAAACTTAGATTGTTTAGAGTTTCCTTTAAGTTTTCTGCCAACAACCAAGCTCCATTTTTGTTAAGGTGCAATCCATCTTTAGAAAAAAGTTCATATTTCCCATAAAAAGAGTCCCCAGTTATCAATAAAAGTCAAGTCTTCATTCATGCACCAATTTTGAATTCTGCTATTAATCCTATATATAGTTAGATTTTTAAGGGGGTGAGTTTTTGGGACGGGGAGAATGCCTGAGATTTCATTTCGAAGTCCATTTAGTTTTTTCCCTATTTCCAGCAATTCAGTGCATATATCTTTTTCATGCGTATGACCCACATTGTTTATGCCAGCATGAAGGATAATTATGGATTTGTCTGGTAAATTTATGTTACCCAGCACTTCATCAACATCCTGCACATTTGCACCTAGAAGGCATGTTACTGTCGTGGTTTCTTTATTTTTACGGCAGATATGGCTGTCACTAATTCTAATAATAGAGTCACCAGTTACTAGCTATTCAGGTAGTGAGACTATCTTAGAGTTCACAGTAGTGGTTTCCTGATTAATTAAACTCGAGAACATGTTTTGTGCGGGAATCTGAAACGGGGTATTTTGTTTAACTGCATATTTCTTTCAATAAATGACCTTTTTCCATGCATTGTCTTGTGCTGGTCCTTCTTCTTTGCCTTTTTTTGGTCAGCTTTCTGTGTCTATGGGTTCCATGTTATCCTCTATGTCTCCCCTAGTTCTTTTCCTCCTTGTAGTGTTATTATTTTGTATCTGAGACTCCTCGGTACTCAACGAGTTAAAAAATTTCTGAATATTTACAATTTCCTGAACCTGCTTAAGTTCTTCACTCAGTTTTGAATTTTCAGTTTGGAACATAATCAGTAACTGATATTTATGACAAACATCTGTGGTTAGGGAAGTACTGTGCTTTGGGGCAAACATTTCACAAACTGTACATCTACTGATTGATCCTTCCTGGACCATCAAAGAAAGAACATCTAGTACATTTGCTTCAGCCATGATACTACCACATCTTTTGCAGAGTAAGTTGCACCTCTGTACCTTAAAGTTTTATAAATTAGGCACCCAGGATTTAAAATTCTTGTCTATGTACACTCTAATTTATGATATTGGTACCGGAGTCGTAGACCCATGTGTAAGTATAAATCTCTGTTCATACAACAGTTTCTCATGCAGGTATTTATACTTAAGCCTTTATCTGTGGGTGTTTTTTCCTTCCTTATTCTCCACAACAAAACTCAGTTACCCCAGAGATGGACCATGTGCTATGCTTTCACAGTTTCTGGTCTTACCTTGGGTTTGCTTCGTAGAAAGCTATTTCAAAGCCAAGTACCTGCAGGACACACAAGACATGCTGACACGTATCTCTCTGTGTTTCTCGCTCATGAGGGGCGGGAGTGAGACTTAAAGTCCCTAGTGCCCCAGAAATAGACTCGGGGGTCAACAGATGTCCCTGAAGTTAGTGCATCAAACAAAACATTAATTTTAAAATAAAGCTTTGTGAGCAAGCACCCCTCATGCGGGGAACCTGCCGTTAAAAAGCTAAATTCTAGTTAGAAGCAATAATCTCGACTGCCCCAGTACCTGTAGTTCTCATACAGCTCAGAGAACTACAGTTTGTACTTCCTGCCTCAATACTTGAGCATACAAGCACTCAAACCACCAATTACAGAAGTCAGACAAATAAAATCTTATTCTACTGTTGCTGTATGTTAGCTAGGGATGGTGCCTGTCACATGGCAAGGATACCATCTCACAGGTCAGCCCCAGAATGTGTTCTCTCCTTCACAGGGACTGTGCCTGACCTCAATAACAGCTACACAGATGACTGTGTGGGGGCCACCTCCTGCTCCAGGGAAACTCTCCAGATCTCCTTGGATGAGTTTACCATGGCCCATCCTTCCCCTCAGTACACTGTTGAAATATCCTCCTCCACTGCCTTTATAGATATCAACATTTGCAGTATTACAGTAGTACTGTAGTGCAGAACACTGGCGTGAAGACATCAGTTTATTACAAACCCACAGGCTCATACAGATTTCCCCTCCATAGCTCCTTCCATCCCAAGCATGTTAAGAATGGTTTGCCATATTTCTAGGATCTTAGACTTCACAGGTTACATAGGGAAGATGATGATTTTGCTGAATAGGCTCAAATAATGCACCATTTCTTTATTAACAGGGGTTACACAGGAAACATGGTGGACAGAGTACTCTCTTGGGTCTGTAATATTCTCCGTAATGTTGACCCTCACAGGAGGGATACTTTCATGCAGAAAAATAACACATTCCACTGGTGCTTCCCTTTCACTTTAATACTGCTTCTCTTCATAGGACCATCACTATCAACTTTTCTATTCTGCAAACTGACTCAAATATCTAAGCTTCCTTTACAGAGCCACTGGTTGCCTTCTACTGCCGACCACCCAGCCTTCAGAATCTCCTGGTACATAGCAGTCACCATACTCCTCTGCTTATTGGGTACAAAAGCTTGTAACAGAACCCACTGTTTACCTGCAGATGTATTCATAGTGTCAGTGAAGTTCAAGGTCCCACAGGTGTTTCTCACATCACCAAGGAGTTCTTGTGTATTTCCAGCAATGTGATGTACTGTATTATATTCTTTGAATGAAGTGTGCAGCTGTTTGCAATGGAGAAACTAGCAGATACAGTACATGGCTGACTGATTCAGGTAACATTACAGGGCAGTCAGAAATGGAGACACTTGTAAAGCCAGTGTATCCCTCCGCAACGCGAAGCGGAGTACTTTGCGTTGTGATGGGTGATGCGAAGTCCATTGAAAACAATGACTTCGCATTACTCTGCCTTCCCAAACCACTACTCCATCAATTTTAAGGTGAAGTACATTGAAAACAATGTACTTTTGCCTCACTTCGCCTTGTATTTAAGCTCCAAAAGTGAATTTTGCAGTGATTCATGGGATTTCAGGTCACATGGGCTCTAGATTGTTCTGCAGAGCCTCAGTTCGGGGTAGTGTGTATAGGAAGCTGTAGGAGACAGTCTTCTCTGAGAGCTCTCTGTGATTCAAACCTTCTAAAAGCTATTAAAAAAAGCCTTTTTGAGTAATTTTCTAACCCCCCCTACAAGTGGGGGTTCCCAAAAAGTCTTCCTTGAACTTGCCTAAATGCTCACTGCCAGGCTAGTGTCCTGCATTTTAGCAGTTTAAATGTGATTACCAGAGCCTGTATAGCCTCTGTGTACTGTCTCTTTAAGAGCTGCCTGATTGCAGCCTAAGTAATCTGAGAGGGAGCTCTGTTGCAAGATGTAACTATTTGCTGAAAATCATTTAGAGTGATAATGATAATGTAGTTTGTCTAACCTGCTTTCTTTGTAGCAAGAACTGTTTTGTTTTGTCTCCACTATCTTGGTCCTGGACTGCAAATTGGACTAATCAGTTCTGGTGGGACCTAAAATGTAATCGGACTACAGGAGCTGTCTGAAGTCAAAATCTGTAGGAATTATAGTTTTGAACTTTTTGCGCCTTTTTTACAACTGAATTGGGAGCTCTTGCTTTGACTGACAGCCAAATTAGAAACATAGAATTTGACGGCAGATAAGGACCGCTTGGACCACCCAGTCTGCCCATTTCCCTACCTACTGGATAAGCTGCAGATCCTAGTTAAACAGCAGCCTACTTCTTCTTACCCCCACCCCCCAGAATTGCCTTATGACTGTCCCATGCATGCTTGAATTCCACCACTGATTTTGACTCCACAACCTTCTCCGGAAGGCCGCTCCATGCATCCACAACCTCTCTGTGAAAAATACTTCCTTAAATTACCTCTGAGCTTCCCCCTATCTTCAAATTGTGCCTCTTGTTCTTGCACCTCTTTTTTTTGAAAGATGCTACCCTCTTGGACTTTGTTGATTCCTTGAGGTACTTGAAAGTTTCTATCATGTCCCCCTCTCTCCTTTCCTCGAGGCTATATATATAAGCTCCTTAAGTCTCTCTTCATATGTCTTCCAGTGCAGACCCTGCGCCATTTTAGTTGCCCTCCTCTGGACAGCTTCCATCCTTTGTCTTTGCGGAGATTGGGTCTCCAGAACTGCACACAGTACTCCAGATGGGGTCTCACCAGCTGTCTGTACAGAGGGATAATAACTTCCTGTTTTCTACTGGTGATGCCTCTCCCTATGCATCCCAGGATCCCCCCAGCCCTCCTTGCTGCCCTCTCACATTGCTTGCCCACCTTTAGGTCATCTGATATGACTACCCCCAGGTCCCTTTCCATTTTTGTTGTTGTTAGTATCTCACCCCCCATTGTGTACTCTTCCCTGGGTTTTGTTTCCAGGTGCATTACCTTGCACTTCTTAGCATTGAATCTAAGCTGCCATACATTTGACCATTCCTCTAACCTTGCCAAGTCCTTCTCATCCTTTCCACCCCACCCTGTGCATCAACTCTGTTGCAGATCTTAGTGTCATCTGCAAAGAGACATACTTTTCCTTCCAGTCCTTCCGCAATGTCGCTATAAAGACATTGAAGAGGACCGGTCCTAATACTGACCCTGCGTACCCCACTAGTAACCCTCCTTTCTTCTGAGTGGACTCCATTTACTATTACTCTGTGTCCTATTCTCCAGCCAATTTTACCCAGTCTGTCATCTTGGGACCCACTCCCAGGCTGGCTAACTTGTATATTAATCTTTTGTGTGGACTGTGTCAAATGCCTTGCTAAAGTCTAGGTAGGCCATGTCCACAGCCCTCCCTGATCTACTACTTTGGTCACCCAGTCAAAGAAATTTATCAGATTTGTCTGGCATGACCTTCCCGCTGTGAATCCATGCTGCCTAGGGTCCTGTGCCCCTCTGGCCTCTAGGTACTCGACAATTCTTTCCTTCAGAAGTGATTCCATCATTTTTCCTATCACTGAGGTTAAACTAATAGGTCTGTAGTTTCCTGCTTCTGCCTTGCTCCCACTTTTGTGAAGAGGAATCTCATCTGCCCTCCTCCAGTCCTCGGGTACCACCCCATCCTCCCATGATTTGTTAAAAGGGTAGTCAGTGGTGTCACTAGTTCTACCCTTAGCTCTTTTAGAATTCTGGGATGAATCCCATCAGGCCCCATTGCTTTGTCCACCTTCAGTTTTAAGAGTTCTTTCAGAACCCTTTCTTCTGTAAATGGGCTGGTATCAACTTCTGTATCAGAGTGTTACTACTGTTTGTTTTATGTACCTCCCCTCTTCATTTGTAAATACTGAGCAAAATATTTGTTTAGTATCTCTGCCATTTCACAGTCTCCTCTGCCCACCCCTCCCTCCCTTTATTAAGCCTCACTATCCCTCCCTTGGTCTTCTTTTGCTCCTGATGTACCTATAAAGGTTTTATCCTTCTTAACTGAGTTGGCTGTCTTTTCCTCGGTTTGGGCCTTTGCTGTTCTGACTGCCTTCCCAGCCTCCTTTTGCTTTAACTGATACAGTTCTCTGTCCTGCTCCTTCTGGATTCCTTGTACTTCCTGAATGCTTTTCTTTTCTCTTGAACCTTCACTGCCACTTCCTTTGAGAACCATAGTGGTTTCTTACATCGTCTTGTTTTGTTTATTTGCTTCACACAAAGGCTCGTTACCTCTGTGATGGCAGTTTTTATTATTCCCCATTGTTCTTCCACCCCTCCTTCCTGCCCATTTGCTAGTGCATTCCTTAGGCACTCACCCATTTTAGCAAAGTCAGCCCTCCTAAAGTCCAGTACTTTTGTCTTTGTATGGCTTGACTCTATTGCTGTGTTTATTGTGAACCATACTGTTCGATGGTCGCTAGTTCCCAGATGGCTACCCACTTCTACATCTGTGATCCTCTCTCATCTCCATTTGAGAGAATCAAGTCTAATATTGCTCCCTCTCGAGTGGGCTCCAGTACTAGTTGTCTAAGGCATGCCCCCTGTAGGGCATCTAGAATAACTGCACTCTTCGAAGTGGCAGCTGCAACTGCACTCCAGTTAACATCTGGCATATTCAGATCACCCATCAGCAATATCTCCCTTTTCTGCCATTCTAAGTATACTTTCTATCATTTCCTGTCCATTTCCTCCCCTGAGAAGATCTATATACAACCCTGTGCATATTGTGGTGCCATTGCTGTCTCCAAATTTACCCACAGTGCTTCTCTCCTCCTCCTGTTTACCCTTTTGTTCTGTTGCTTTTATTCCTTCCCTTATGTAAAGAACTACTCCTCCTTCTCTTTACCCTCCTGTCCCTCCTGTAGACAGTGTATCCTGGTATGTTTATGTCCCAGTCATAGTTTTGTGTGTACCATGTTTCTGTGACTGCCACGATATCCAGATGTTCCTCCTCCATCAAGGCCACTAATTCAGGAAGCTTGTTACCCAGACTACGGGCATTGGTACTCATTGCTTTCCATTTTTTGATGGCTTTACCTTCTGTTGCAGCATCCCCCACTGACCGTTCTACCTCGGTCTTTTTCTCATTTAGTACCCTGTTTTGTAGGGAGAGGCTGGGATTTTCCTGCTGCTTGTCAGTGCCTCCCCCTTTGACTAGTTTAAAAGCTTGCAAATGAAGCATTTAAACCGATTGCTCAAAAGACTTGTTCCCTTCCTGGACAGATGCAGACCATCCTGCCAGTATAGGCTGGTGTCCCTCCAGGTGGAACCCAGTCCTCAATGAAGCCAAACCCCTGTGCTCCGCACCATTTTTTTCAACCATTCATTAAACTGCATGGTGCCAATTACCCTCGCCTCCCCCATGCCTTTGACAGGCAGCACCTCTGAGAAGGATACTGTGTGCACTACTTGTCTTAGGTCCCTCCCCAACTCTGCAATGTCCTCCTGCACTACTCTAATCTCATGATGAGCCAAGTCATTTGTCCCTAGGTGGCAATTACGTTCAGCTCAGAATCCCTTGCAGCTGTTCTCGTGATCCTGAGGATGCGCTTCCTGTCCCTCCAAGCCATGGCACCAGGCAGGCACCTTACTTCAGTTTTCCCAGCTCCCCCAGTTCTATACCTAATAATTGAGTCCCCACCAGGAGCTGCTTCCTTTCCTGTGGTGTCCTCTGCCTCCTTCCTGTGGGCCTCCCTTGTGACAGTTGTCATCAGTCTTCTCTGTGGGTGCATCCATAGGGAGCTATGCTCCCCCAGAATGGTGTATGGATTGTGGAGTGGAACAATTGACTGGGTGTGCCTCTGTTCCACCCTCCTCACCCTCCCTGAGCCCACTGTGGCCCAACTGCTGTGCTTTCTTCGCAACCTCTGAGGTAGTGGTGGTGGCGCTAGTGCTCCCTGGATGGGGGAGGTTCCCTTCCTACTGTCCAGTGTGGCCTGGGGGAAGGTTTCCTTACTACTGTCCAGTGCGCCCTGAAGACGGGCAACTTCCTCCCTCAGGGCGGATAGTTGTCTGCAAATAGGGCAGCATCTCAGCCTCCAGAAAGACTCCCGGAAGACTGCTGCCCCACAGCCATTACATTGCACTACTCCCCACATGTTTATCTAGTTTTTTTTTTTTTGTATTTGTGTGTGGCGTGCGTGTGTGATTTGTTATATAGAAATATATATATTATACAATGTGTATGCTCATATTGTCAGTGCAGTGTGCTAGAGAGGATATAACAGTGAAATGCACCTTGCACTCGAGGAAATTATGTCAGAACCTCAGGTATAAAGGAACTATTTCCAGGGATGGGTGGGTGAGGGTGGGAAGGGTTGGGCCTAAACTGTGCCCTCACAAAACAATCCCAGCTAAAAGCTCACCCACAACAGGTAAGAGTGCCTTCCTGTCAGCAAGATACACTACACAACAATTTGACCGAGAAAGTACCCTGCTAATCAAACAGAGAAAAATCCAGACATCCAAGTCAGACACAGGTAAACCTCTCCAGCCCCAAAACAGCCTGGTGGTTTGTTAGCCACAAAGGAAAATCAAATATGCAGTTATTTCAGCCCTTCTGAGGATGCTGACAAGATAAGCAGTTTTAAAAACCCCTTCCTGAATTAAAAACTAAAACAAACACAAAGCAATACCACTTTAAAAGTGAGGAAAACTTCTCTCAGATGTAAGCAAGAGAGAGAGAGAGATTAGTTACAGATATTTAGTTCAAAATAGTATATCCCACGCAGCTTCTCAGTTGTTTCCAAGCACACCCTGTACACAACTTGGAAGAAGATGGACTCACAACCCACTAGTAGCTCATAGCACATTTACATGTACGGGAATTCTACTGTACCGGGCAAAGCGCTCCCCGGTCACAATCGCAAAGTCTTTGCACACACCAGGAGCTTAGGGGTAGTTGGAATTCCTGACAGGCCAATCGCATTCAGCAAAATCTTCGCTCTTCTTCAGGTTGAGCCTGGCCCACTTCAGTAGCTTATTTAGTCACACAAACTTGGATTTAGTCCAAAATAATACTCTTCTCTCCCTCTCAGGAGCAGCAGCAGACATGCAAGCCAAAAACTCAGCCCTTTCACAGTTTTCCCCATGTGAATCCACTCAGGATTGCTGCCCAAAATACACTTGAGCTCTTCTCATTTCACTTCCCAGCTCAGAACTAATTGAAAATTGCAAGCAGCCCGGGACTTCCCCAAGATCCAAAAGGCCAACCAAACCTGTTCATGAGCAGAGGTCTTAAAATGGCTATGTTGAAAATTTGGTGACAAAAGTCCATAAAATAACTGTGTTACGAGTGAGCATTGCGTAGTTTCCATGCACCTTCGTAAGTTCATGACTTTGTAATATTTTCAGTCCAGATTTTCACCAGTGGCATTTTCCACACTTCCTTATGAACAGTACAGCAGTCATTTTTCACAACATGGCCGAAATGTGTTTTCACACTTTTAGCACAGAGATGCATGGTCGCTGTGGGAAAACATTGTTCGGGATAGATAAAGAAAATGACAGTGACACTGTTCATGATCGGAGGTCCCAACATGCTTGTGTTGACAATCTGCTGTAAAAAATCCCCAAACTAATTACATTACGGGTGTGCGTTGCACAGTTTCTATGCACGCTCATGACTTCACCAGTTCTTTTAATATTTTTACTGCAGATTTGCAACATTGCCATTTTTTACACCTCCCCATGAACAGTACAGCTGTCATTTTTCACATCCTGTTCGGAATGTGTTTTTGCACCTGTGGTGCTAAATGCTGTAGTCACTGTGCATAAGCAGCTTCCGGCTATCAAACTGATATTGCCACTCTTCATGAGGTAGGGGTCACAAAAAAAAAACATGTTGAAAATTTGGAGTGAAAATACCAACGAATGCCTGAGGTGTTAGGGTTTCCAACCGTAATGCCCCACCCTGTAGAGAATGACAGGCATCAGGGATGTGACTTGGGATTCTTGCCTGTAATGATCATACCATTCCACACCCTGCAGCCAGTGAGAGGCATCGAGGTATGCCTTGGACTCTTCGGCCCCAAAGTTCACCCCATTCTCCTATACCGTACCCATCTCACCGTATTTCCTGATGGAATGGGGTGCGCATAAGGGCCAAGGACCCCAAGGCACACCGTGACACTTGTCAGTGTCTGCAGGGTAGGATGTGGTGAAATGGCGGGCTGTTATGCCTCATGACCCAAAGGCACTCCCCAATGCCTGTCACTCTCTGCAGGGTGGTGGTGGGGTTGGCTTCAGTTCAATACTTCACTGCCATTCCTATTATGCAGCTCTGTAACTTCTACACTACCACTGCCAATGCCAGCAAGCAAACATTCGGCCTTGACAAATGCTTGTTTATACTGCTTTGTGGTATCTTTACTGGTAGTGGATTGTTACTGCTGTGCACTAATCTCCCAACTGGCAAAAGGTATTCCTTTCCAGATTGGGATTTGTGACTTGGTTGTGAGTGAGCACTGGTTAGGTGTTTTTGTGCCTTTTCGTATGCATCCCTTGAGTGCGCAGCACAATCTTAATCTGTCTGTGTGTTTGCAGTGCACCATTAATTCTGGGAGACTGCATTTCTTGTTATGCTCTCATTTCAGTTCATCAGCATTGGGGAAATTTCTGGACACGAGACAGTAGCATTTCATCAGCACTGTGGAATTTTCTGGACACAAGACAATACCATTTTGGGGATGCACATTAATTCTGGTGACTCTGTATGTGACCACTGCGCACATGACTGAGTGCGCCATTAATTCTGGGAGACTTTGCGTTTCTTGTTACACTCTCATTTCACTTCGTCAGCTCAGTACTGGGGAGTTTTCTGGACACAAGACAGTAGCACTTTGGGGATGCACATTAATTCTGGTGACTGTGTGGGAGGGGTGCTGCCAGTATTGTTGTCACTCTGCATTACTTTGTGTTTAAGGTGTTATGACAACGCAAAGTAATAATAACAAGGCAAAGTGAGCCTTTCCAATTGGGCACTCTGCGTAGCGAAGTGCCCACTTTGCGGGCACTTCGCCAGCGGAATTTAAATTTGCTGCATCTCTATTAGGCTGCTGGCAGCCCTCTGGTTTAAATGACAGACATAATTTCTGCAAACATCTTCAGGACTTTCTGTGCCGCTCGCCACTGGAACAAAGAGAGATTCTTATTTTTAAATGGTGATTTTTTTTTTTTTTAAATATTTTGGCACCATTAAAGAAAGTCTCTCATATGGCACAAAAAATATTTTGGCTAAGGTATTGTCACAGATTACCAAATAAAAAGCCAGAGCTAGCCCTGTGTCTTTCACACACCTTATGGCTTACTATCTCTGTAGTCTTTACTTTTTACCACCACCCCTGTCATACTGTTGCTTTCATTGTGCATGATATGTTTGCATGTGTGTGTATGCCAGCACACATTTCCATCCAGTGTGTGTTTGTGGGCATATTCACATGGGCATTCCTACTATGTGTGCATATTCATTTTCTCCAGACATTCCAGTCTCCTTCTCCCACCTTTGTCACCTTTCAAGCTTCTTTCTATGCCCCGTTAATTAGTCCCCACTTGAGGACTCCTCAGCTCTTTCACTCCTACTATGCCTCTCCATTCCCATCATCACCTTTTTGTTACCCATCTTCTGTTCTTACCTTGCTCATTATCACTTTGACTTTTAGATCTTCACCCTCTTTTCTTTCTTCACATGTATATCCTTTATTCCCCCTTCCCTCTCCTTTGATTTGCCTTTTTCTCTTTTAGATAATTACTGAAGAAGACGTATGGTTGAAATGTCGATTCTAACTCCATTTTCTATTTTCAGCATGCAGTTAACATTACCTTTTTGTTTTGTTTTTAGCCCACATGCTGATGCAGCACTGTGTTTTTTTTGTTCTAAAGAAATCTCATTTTCATGGGGTTCTTGGCAAGAGGGGAAGTTGGGGAACACAAATACTGCACACTGTAGAGTATATACTCCCAAGTAATAGTATTGTCTGTAGAAAAACATATGTGTGTGACCCCCAGGTGGCACTATCCCAAGGGCTGCTACCCCTGCCTGACTGACTACTGACAGGTTGAGGGGCCTAGGTCCAATGGCGGGTGCCTCCACCCCGAGGTCAGGGTTAATACTGTCTGGTATGACTTGGTCACAGCCCTCTGGGACACTGCAACCCCCCCTTTCTTCCCACTACTAGCCCACACAATATATCAGAAGTACCCTCACGGTATACATTTACTCCCAGGACTGGTTCGGTCAGCTCGACTCTGGGGACCCCCTGTAAAGCAAGATGAGGTAATACAATAGCCACTGTACAATACTTTAACACAAACACATATCTTAGTCAGTGTAACTTTGCTGAAACAACCAGATCTGATTTATTTAGGGGATGGCAACAAGGACAGCGGGACATCAGGTTAATTAGATCAATCACAACAATATTCACAGCACTCTGCACAATGTCAGAGTCCCTAATTGTCACTTTCACTGGGTACCCAGGATGGGGGGGGGGCTAGCCAGGATCGGTGCAGCTGGTTGGGGCCCGGAGATGGAAACCACTTGCACAATACCCAATTTGTAATCTGGAGCTGGTCGGCTCAGTTCATGTATCAAGAAAGAAAATCAGATGAAACACTTGCAATTTAACGGTACAGCTGACAGGGAGCTACCCTGATTTTCACTCACTACTTTTGGCTGGACGCTGTCCCTGAGAGTGACATGGATTTCTGGACGCCTTTCACACAGCTGGGGAACAGGGTTCTGTGAAAAGGACACACCCCACACATTTATATGTAAAAGAAAGTTACCATACCAGGCAGCTGCTCTCATGTACCGATCGCACTTACTGCTAACCCTGGAATTCGCGATGCAGCTTCACTCTCCTGACAGACCGAGCGCGATGAAGCAGTTTCTCCAGTCCTCTACAGGGTAAGCCTGGTTCTTGGCTACACAGCCTCTCTTTTCCTCCATCACAGCGGAATCAGTCCGAATCACCACGGCAAACGCGCCACCCGACTTTCGGCCTCCATACGCGCTTCCCGCATGAAAACTCTGCAGCACAGAAGCCCGGAGCT
Source organism: Neoceratodus forsteri (assembly GCA_016271365.2). Lineage (NCBI taxonomy): Eukaryota > Metazoa > Chordata > Ceratodontiformes > Ceratodontidae > Neoceratodus > Neoceratodus forsteri. The sequence continues at coordinate 104,757,166 of CM057459.1, read as the reverse complement.
CCTTTCTCAGTCACGGCCACAATAGATCTACCTTCTCAGCCACTAGGCAGGGAATTAGTCGGGCACCACCTGGTCCAATTGGTGGGCCTTAGTTGCCAGTCACTCAAAACTTTCCCCATTGGTGCAAAAAGGCGCCACAGTCCAGAACTTCACTTTCCAGAATTACTGACTATATCCCCCATTGCTAGCCAGCTCCCGAGAGAGTCCTGATCCTGGTTGGTCGCTCAGTACTCCATTTTAGGTGCCCTTCCCTCCTGGTTGGATCTGGTCTGCAGTTCAGATCCAAAATGGAGGGGCAAAGCACACAAAGTCCCAGCTGCAAGAAAGGCAGGTTAGACAATTTACATTTTCACCACCACTCTAACAGATCGCTAGCAAACAGCTACCTCCCTGGATAGTGCTGACTCTGCCCACTTAGTGACAGCAGAAATGGAGCAATTTGTCAGCAGCTCAAGCGGGACTCGAGCAAGCAACCACACCCCACCCCAAGTTCCAGCCCTGCCTGTAAGCAGATGTCTCTTAAAGAGACAGTACCAGAGGCTCTAAAAGCACTCACAATAGGTGGCTTAAGTGCCGAACACCATCCAGGCTGGGGCCTTTAGGCAAGCTGTTAGGAAACTTTTGGGAACCCCCATTTGCAGGGGGGTTACATGTGTATTAAGCAGTTTGATGTCAGGAAAGGAATTTGATGGCAGTAGTCACCAGATAAGCATAAAGCATCTCACTTGTAAATCTCATAGTGGTACAGGCAAGACATTATGTGTTGCATTTGTAACATTCTTGTAAGAAAGCAATAACATACAGTACATAAGCAATAAGTCACAATGGTGGGTGTAATTAGGGGCCAATAATCATACATCTGATGGTGCTGCAAGGCATTATTTACAGCGGAGTGGCTTTAAACACACTGTTGACATGTGATTATTGGCCATGAATTACTGTGTGTGTTATAGTTATGAGTGCATTCTTGAGCTCTTTAGGTGAGAGAACTGCAAAGTGAAGCTGTAGTTTTAGAACCATCTGCTTTGGACACCCTCATTATAAGAGTACCTGGAATGTTTACAAATAAACAATCCTGATTGGCTAAGAATGATGCCAAGATTTGTAATTTTACTTATAAAATATTTTTTAAAAAATTAAAAAATACATAGAAAAGTACTCCCATGTAATTATGGTAATGACACAGTCTTGTGACTTGTTTTCATTAATCGGATGGCTTTATTTATCCATTCCATTTTATAAAGGAGAATGTTAAAAGGGCAAGATATTTTCTCAAACCTGACTGGAGAAGTGTTCTAAGCTGTAGTGATATTGATGATAATACCACAGCCAGGAAGAAGTTTTCAGTTGTCTTTTACCTGCCTCTAATCCATTTGATAATAGCAAATAGGTGACATAACTGAGTCACAGTCCTGTAAATTCATCAAGGAGCTTTGAAGATGTCATAAATCATGAGAATGATTTATTTATTGTTTTAAAATAGTTTACCTAAGGACTACATGGAGAGGACCTGGCTATGGGCCAGAGAAATAACTGAGAGAGATAATCAAGAGTTTGTGAGTGCGTTGTATAGAAGCAAGTGAGTGTGTGAGTGTGTGTGTGTGTGAGTGTGTGTGTGTGTGTGTAATGAGAAGTGACTGCTTAACATGGCAATTGAGAGGTGAGCGTGAGAAATACAGTGCTGTAGAATACTTCAGACACCAAGCTAATGAATTTAATTTCAGAGTAGGAAAAGTTCTAATTTAATTCTAGTGTCCCAGGTCACCCTATTCAGTTGGTTAGCATCACAGTAACTGGACATAATGGATCTGAATAGGGTGGGGGCCATAGTCAAGGAGTCCCTTAGTGTGGTGCACAGTGGCTAGCACAAGCCCCCCTAAATATATCACTGTGCCCATCAAAATGGGAGCCCTCCTACATACAGTGTGTAGTGGTATATTTAGAGGATTTTGGAAGCAGTAAAAGGCTTCTGACACAGCACGAACTCTTCAATTACCCTACTTTTGTCAACATGCACTGGAACCACTGGTGCCAGTTACACACACCATCCCCCTCCTTCCCAATCCTCATTGTATAAATGTTAATTTCTCAGGTAGTCTAGCAGTACCCCCTTTCTCCCCAGTCTAGTAGTACTCCCTTTCTCCCCAACTCCCAATTAGAAAACAACTGCCCCCTCACCTCATCTGGCACCCAACCCACCTTAACCATGCTGCTGTCAGCAGGCAGAGTGGCAGACGGTGATCAGAACATCTCTCTCACCACCTTGGTTGGCCACTGTCTAATTAACAGAGTGAGCATGCACATACTGTAGAAACAGCTGTGGGGAGTGGTGGGCCCTAAGTGGGTAGGTCAGGAAGAGTGGAGTTGTTTTCCGACGAGGACTAGGGTGGAAGCTGGGTCCATCAGACTACCAAGGAGAGGTTACCTATAGACATAGAAACATAGAAATTGATGGCAGATGAGGACCTCCAGGCCCATCCAGTTTGCCCATTTTCCCTGCCTACTGTAAAAGCTGCAGACCCTACTTGAGCTCCAGCTGTACTTCCTTGTTCCTGTTTCTAGGGTTCCCCTATGCCTATCCCATGCATGCTTGAATTCCCCCACTGTGTTTGCCCCCACCACCTCTGCTGGGAGTGTATTCCATGCATCCACCACCCTTTCCATGAAGAAATACTTCCTCATGCTACCCCTTAGTCTACCCCTTCCAACCTCATGTCATGCCCCCACATTCCTGGACATCTCCTTTTCTGAAAGATGCTACCCTCCAGTACCCTATTTATGCCTTTTAGATATTTGTAAGTTTCTGACATATCTCCCCTGTCTCTTCTCTCCTCCAAGGTATGCATATTGAGATCTTCCAGTCTCTCCTTATATGACTTTTGGTGCAGGCCCTGCACCATCTGTGTTGACCTTTTAGAAATGCCTCCACCCTATGTCTTTACAGAGATGTGGCCTCCAGAACTGGACACAATATTCCAAATGAGGCCTCACCAATGATCTGTACAGTGGCATCACCACCTCCATCCTTCTGCTGGTAATACCTCTCCCGATGCACCCCAGCATCTCACTGGCTCTCCCCACAGCCTTGGCACATTGTTTGGCCACCATTATGTCATCAGATATGATTACCTCCAAATCCCTTTCCTGTTTGGTGACCATCAGTTTCTCTCCCCCCCCCCCCCCCCCCATCATGTAATCCTCCCCTGGGTTCTTGCACCCCAAATGCACGATTTTGCACTTTTTCGCATTGAATCTCAGCTGCCACACTCTAGACCATTCCTCCAGTTTACCTAGGTCCCTCTTAATTTTTTCCACCCCTCCTAGAGACTGTATTAACGGGGATTGGGGCAGGAGGGGAAAGGCTATGTATATCAGTGGGGACTGGTGCTGGAGGTGGTAACACTAGACTGCCTGGGATTACAGTGGAAGAGAATGGGGATTGGTTGAGAGAGAGTGGGGGGCAGTAGCTGAGGATCTGTGCATGCATTTGTGCATGGAGGCATTGTACAGAGCTGATAATGACCCACATGATGGCATGCAAATGGCCCCTAGTGCCTTGCATGCCATAGGTGGTCACTAGCATACTGGCCTTTGAAAATGGCACCCAGGAGCAAAGGGAGTATTCTGTTTGGGACACGCTGCCCCCCCTTTGCTCCTAGGTGTCTGTTGCCAGCAGGGGACGCTGGTGCACTGTGCATATACACTTTGTGTGGTGCTACAAAAATCGGTATTCATACAGGCAGTCCACACCAGACAAGGCATGCTGCTGCCTATATGACTATGCCTCCCCGATGGCCTTGGGCTGTTCTGTGCATGGTGCCATGATTTGTGCATCGCAAATGGTCACTTTTAACAATCGGGAGCCGTGCTGATTCATTTTACAGTTAAGGGCCCAATCAGTTTAACTAATCTCCAGTGACAAAAAGTCAAGTGTCTGCAAAGTAGTCAGAGCTTAAGGCATACCTTTCTCTATAAGCTAGACACTGAATGAGTTGGTGGTGGAAAGGCAAGTAGATAATGAGTATTGCTGAGCTGTCACCTTAAAGTGGTGTATTTATTTTCCTTGCTTCAGTTTATTAAGAGGAACAAATTGTATATTTAACTGCCTCTGATTTTGACAAATGGATTTTGATAATTTATTGGTATATAATAACTGGTTATGGATGATTTATCAACTTTGGGCAGAAGCTGTCAAACTCCGTTATACATGAGAGATGGTACACGGCTGTGCATAACAGAGTTTGATCATACACATATGTGTATAATCACTGATGTATAACGGAGTTTGATGAAGCACCTTTGCAAAACTTTGAAAATCACTCTCATGCTAGTGCTACTGACTCCTCGTGCTGTCAACTTGATGGCACTAACCTTACTGAAACCACTGAATGGGAATCTAACTTACGTGCGACTGAAGAAAGACATATTTCTCACAGAAACAAAACACGACCAGTGATTTACTGATGTCTGTCTGCTGACCTGAAAATGGAACATTCATCAGCATTTCAGCAACCTAGTGACCTAGAAAAACAAATTCATAGAGCAGCAAGAAATAATAAAAAAAAACATGACTGACATTAGGCTATTCAGGAAGTACCTGTCTAACAAAAAAATCAAAGGAACCAGCTATTATAAAAAATTATACAATGGCAAGAAATAATACTGGCCTCTCATTGGTCATTCTGGGAGAGGACCCGTGATGTTATCCAAGTCCAACATTATGGGTCTAGTCCCAACGGGCAGATGACCCCATCAGTCCTTCACTGAATCACTCCGTGACCCCCGCAGCAGCAACTGATATGTCTGTTCCTCGCAAGTCCAGGAAAAGTCATTGCCTGTTCCTTGCAACTCCAGGAAGAGTCATTAAACACACAAATAAATTAACCACTTACCCTTTTAGCCCCACCAGCTTCAGTTGCACAGCCTCCGTGCCTCAGCGTAGCACGTGCTTGCTCTGTGCCACTCACCCGTTTTCCACAGAACTATATGCAGCATCTCTTTATACAATGAAAAAAAATCTTCCCACACCGATGCCATCAGCAACTACTCAATGCTGAGGCCATGTAAAACACAATTCCTCCTTAGGATCTACCAGGTACTTACTGGCCCATATTGCAACACCGGAAGTCTCGCTTCATTTCCAAACGTGCTTCCAATGTGACGCTCACCTGATCAAACAGCAGGCAGAATGGCTGGTCAAATTAAAATTTGTTGGAACGGTGAACTACAAAATATAAGGAAGAAACAAAAAACAAAAGTTCGAGAGTGGAGGGGAGACCTACAACAACAAGAGAAAACTGTCTGAGGAGCAGCCAGCTAAAGTACCTAGCCAGTCATAAGTTGAACCAGCATAACATTCTGTGGTGATTTGCATATGCTGCCCATGATGCTTTGCATTGTGTGGGCATGTGTGATTTTGTATATTCAACCAGCACCACCTACTAGCTAAAAGTGGACTATTTTTCCCCAACATACACCTCCACATTGATAAATAACCTAAAAATCAAGTAAAAAAAAAAAAAATTTTCTCCCTATTATAAACGAGCCATTGTATAATAGCAATAATGCACTCCAGGGTGTGGGTTGTCCTGGGATAACCTCACTTCTGGGGTTGTTGGACGCACTTGGCCTGCAGCCTTGTGCCCAACCACCCCAAGCATGAGGTTATCCCAGCACAACCCACACCCTGTCATGTATTATTGCTTAAATGAAACATGGAGAAGTGTGTATCAACTCAGATTTTATGCACGCCCTCAGTGTGCGATGCCTTGATAAACCTCTTGAGCTTCGCTCTCGGGGTTTATGAGGCATTGCACACCTCAGGTGTGCATAACATCCTCATTACGCACACTGCCCCATGCATTATTTTATATATAATTGTTATACTGATGATGTATAAATTGAACACACAGTGTCTTAACACAAAATGCACACTATATCTCCTCTTGTGAGGGGACAAGACTTTCATAACACACTCATGGCTTTGATGGGCAACTACCAGCATTTCAGGATGGGAAAGATATTTTATTTATTTAAAATTTGCCGACCATGATAGGTACACTGATCATTTAGTTTGTTTCCAGGTGTGACCTGGGGGAGGATAAGCAGGTGAGATGAGACAAGAGTACAGCAAAACAAATGCAAATTTGTTTGATGTAGTAAAAACAAGAAAAATGCAACATAAAGTACCATAGGTGCAGAGACGCAATACACAGAAACAAGGATGTTCAATAGCTGCAAATGTAACCAAAGTAAAAACTAACAACTAATGGTAGGGCAAGAATCAATGAGCAGGGGAGGACAATATAAGTTGTGTGTGTGTGTGTGTGTGTGTGTGTGTGTGTGTATATATGTGTGTATGTATATATATTATTATGCAAGTCTTATAAAAATTCATTACTTAATGAAATTGATAGTGGATGGGGATGGATATTTACAGGCTGTAAGAAAAGGGAATAGGACTGTGAAGATAGTTCCAGGCATTTTAGTATTGTAGACAGAGTCTGTGTTAAGGTTGACAGGGTGGGGGGCAGAGACAAGATCCTGATTCCAGGTCAGGGCTACCATAGGTTGCCACCCAGGAGTGGTACCAGCATTGTCTGTGCGAAGGTGGAGGACAGCCTCAGGGGAATTGGGGGGGGGGGCTACTGCTGGGGACTTGAGAAAATGGGTCCCACAATATAGGAAGTCTGGGGAGTGAAGTGAGATAGGGTAGCATGAATGTAGTAGTGACAGTGAACTCTATATTGAGGTTTGTCCATAAGGTAAGGGGAGTGCTGGGACTACTAAACCATGCAGACTGCTCGGTCACTTGTCTACCTGGTGTGGAGACATCATGGCGAGGGTAGAAAGACTTATGCAGGAAGGGGGAAAGGAACTAACTGTCATGGTAGATGGTGTCACCAGTCTCATAGGCAGATGCAGACCGCAGTTCCTATGTTGTACATTTAAGGAACCAAGTAGGGGCCTTAGGAGCAGGTGTGAAGGTTAGTGGGCAGACAGATGCAACAAATATAGGTAAAAGGTGTAGAACGCATTTTGTGATATTTATTTTCCAAAATAAAAAAAATAAAATAATAAACATACAGAAAGGAAATGGGTGATTAGTCCTTCAGTTCTGCAAAAACAGTGCACAATTCCCTCAGTGCACAACTTCCAGGCTTTGTTCCAGCCAAACTGATTCCTAGCACATAAAAACTTGCATGTAATATGAGAAACAGTGCACAATTCCCTCGGTGCACAACTTCCAGGCTTAGTTCCAGCCAAATAGATTCCTAGCACATGAAAACTTGCATGTACTATGGGAAACAGTGCACAATTCCCTCAGTGCACAACTTCCAGCCAAATAGATTCCAAGCACATGAAAACCTGCAAGTACTATGAGATGCTTCCTCCACGACAGTTAAGTCTCCACTGACTGACTCATCTGTTTTGCATTTCAAGAGGTAGGCTTTTATAACTGCCTGATGATGTCAGCACCATGTAAGCTGTCTGACTCACAGTTCTCTAAATAAATACAGACAGGCTGACTCCTCTGACATGAGATCATATTTCTTTAGAAAATAGTTTTGCATGTTTACACACCTAGATTATTACAGCATCTCTCTTCATTTTCCTTCAAATCAATGTTTCCCTCTAAATTGGCACAAGCCCCTCTTATTCAAGTGACATCACATTTTATGTTAATAGTATAAAAGAACTGGCTATTCATCCGACCAAGCAGTTGACTCTTCAGCTTGGGGACAGCTACAGTATCTCTGTAGCTAGCCGCCCCTTTTATCTTCATTCACCACAAACTCAGAAGAGGGAATAAAACAAGAAAAACAGTATTGGTTCTTCATTCATGAGCTAGGTTCTCCCTATCACTGCAGGACCTCCAAGGTAGTATTAATGATGCCGTGTGCAGGGCCACTGAGGCAGCAAGAGATTAGGCATGTAAGTGTGTAGCTAAGAGATTGGTACAGGATGGCTGCAGGTCGATTATGCCCATAAAATCTGCCCCATATCAGTTGCTAGCTGAACTGATTCAGTATCCGTTTAATAGTCAACCAAATGAAAGAATGGGTGGCCTCTAGAAAGTCTATGGCTGGAAATAGGATCCATGTGGGGAGGGGTCCATCCATAAGACAATTCATGGAGTATGTTTCAAGTAGTACAGTAGACAGGAGAGGAAAACTTGGAGTTGGCAAACAAAATTAAAAGGACAACAACTATTGGGTCCTTTGTTCTCATGGAGGATTTCAAGTTACTCAACAGAGGCTTGGAGGTGGAAAATGTCTAAGGAAAAGTAGGGATGGGTTTCTTGTCATTTGGGAACTGCTTTTTCTTCAGTATGTCAGGTAAGGGCCAAAAGGGAATCTGGCTTTTGATTTGTTTATGAGTAATGGGGATGTCATGATCAGTGCAATTAAACAGAAAGGCGTAACCAGGGGTTGGAGTAACGGTCTATAATGTATGGTAGAACATTGTCATATGTTGAGATCTACCTTTTTATAACAATGTTATACCATTGATATGACATCACAATGTTGCTAACCCTTCGATGGTATGTCACATTGATGGTATAACAACTGAGAATGGTCTGCGCATGCGCACTACACGAATCGACTGCCTTCCTGAAACGGCCGCGGTGATGAGAGCATGACTCGGAATGAGTGGCAGTGACTGAACTAACAGTAGCAGTAAGGTGGTTAGCATGTCATTTAAGAAGATGGAGAACAGGAGCGGCCCAAGGACTGAGCCTTAGGGGGACACTAGAGGTAACCGGGAGGGAGGAGGAGGAGCTTCCAATTTTCATAGATTGGGACCGGCCTACCAGGTAGGAGTGGAACCAGTGGTGGCCTGGGTAGAGAGCCCTGCAAGGGGGAGCTTATCAAGGAGGAGAGCATGGGAGACAGTGTCGAAAGCCTTTGCCAGGTCAACGAAAATAGCGGAGCTGATGTCGCCCATGTCCATGCCATCAAGGATGGAGTCTGTGAGATGTAGGAGTGATGTGGCAGTGGAGTGATCCTTCCTGAAGCCAGACTGGTAGGGGGAGAAGAAGGAGAAGGAATTGAGAAAGAGTGAGAATTGTGCGAGTACAAGATGCTCCTGGAGTTTAGCCAGAATAGGGAGGAGGTAAATAGGATGATAGTTGCCTGGTGCCGCGGGGTCACCACCCTTTGGGAGAGGGATAACCGTTGCATGCTTCCATTCTGAGGTGAGTTTGCCTCTGGAAGTAAGCTGTCTGTGCTCAGCAGGCATTTCCTGGTAAAAGGTATAAATAAATACACTGGAGGGTGGTAGCTCTCTGCCAGAGTTTACTGACAACATTAAATTAGCAAGAAGAGTGGATGCAGTTGGAGGAAGAAGGTGGCAGTACAGTGGGACCTGCGCACATTAGGGGCGTGGGCCGGGAAATATGGACTTAAGGTAGTGACCATCTTAGTTCTTGAACATTTACTATTTAGAACTACCATCTGGGTCCTCCTGTCTAGTCAACACTTCTGTCTACCCTAACAGTTTTTTCTCCCCACCCACACCCTCCACCTTTTTAACTAGTTTTCTGTAAGGCCTTCAACTCTGTACCACCTGAAAGTCCAGATGCAGGACATCCCTGTTTCCTGTCTACTGCCTGTGTCACCAAATTAAAGAAATCTATCAGATTTGTTTACATGATGGATCCTTAATGAATCAGTGCTGCATTTTGGCCTTCAAGCCATTCACTTCTGAGAAATCCAGTATCCACTCCTTGACTGTAGTCTCCAGCTGCTTCCCCTCTGTGGAGGTCAGACTCACTGGCCTATAGTTCTCCGTCCTATTCCTCGCGTCACTCTTATGTGGTGGCACAACATCCTCCACTCTCCGGTCCCAGGCACGGCCTCAGTCTGCAGAGAGTGGTTGAAGAGGTGTACCAGTGGTCTTTCTAGAGCCAGAACTATCTCTTTTAAAACCCCTGAATGCAAACTGTCCAGCTCAGGGGCTTTGTTTACATTCAGGCCCTTTAGCCCTTTTAGAATTCTGGCCTCAGTAACCTTTGCCACTGCCAACTTCTTCTCCAACTCCCTCCTGAACTGGACTCCACTCTCTGGTACTGGTCCCCCTGCTTCCACCATGAAGACTGAGCTGAAAACCTAATTCAGAATATTTGTCTTCAGTGTCATCCACTGTGACTGCCCCCACCCCACGGTCAACTTCTCTCTACTTTATTTGGGCTCCCTTTTCTTGCTTAAGCTAGAAAGGTTTTGCCATTGACCTTGATCCTCTTCACTAGTCTCAACTCAGTTTCCACCTTGGCTTTCCTGATTTGGTTGTTTGGTGCATTTAAGTTGAGTCACATATTCCTCCTGGCTCCCCTCTGTCTGCCCCCTTTTGTATTTTCTGAATGCTGCAGTTCTTGCCCTGATGGGCTCTCTAACCTGATCCTTGAACCAGATTGGTGGTCTCTGCTTTTTACCCTTTCTGATCATAGAATCATAGAAGCTTGACGGCAGAAAAGGACTATACCGGCCTATCTAGTCCGCTCCCTTTTTCCCCCTACACCTCCCCCCAATATTCAGCCCCATATGCTTGTCCCATGCCCGCTTGAATTCTTCCACCGATTTATCCCCCACCACTCTGTCTGGTAGTCTGTTCCAGGGCTCCACCACCCTCTCCATGAAGAAATGCCCTCTCACATTGCCCCAGGATCTTTTTCCTTGCAGTCTGAGGCTGTGCCCTCTAGTTCTGGCCCCCTCCTTCCTCTTAAGTAAATCCTCTTCTCCCACTTTCATGAGCCCCTTTACATATTTAAAAGTTTCAATCATGTCTGCCCTTTCCCTTCTTGTCTCCAGCATGTACAGATCCAGCTCCTTATGCCTCTGCTCGTATGACTTTTCCTGCATACCCTGCACCATCTTGGCTGTCCTTCTCTGAACCCTCTCTAATGCATCTATATCCTTGCAGAGATGTGGCCTCCAGAACTGAACCTGGTGGAAACTTTAATGTCTCATTTTTTATAACCTCCCATATGCTTTCTACTCAGGATACTTCGTCTGTCCCTTCTTATTCTACAGTGCCTCCCATAAACCATTGGCATCAGCCCTTCTTAAGTCAGGGACCAGTACAGAAGAATCCGATTTCTGCTCTGCAAGTGAAATGCTAAATCACATGGTACTGTGGTCACTAGACCCCAGCAGCTCCTGTATTCTTGTGTTTCATTTAATGTCCTGGTTGGACAGTACAGGATCAAGAATAGCTCCTTGTATAGCCTCCTCTAGAGCCCACTGGCTCAGGAAACCATCCTACATGGCTTCTGTTAACTCATGGCTTCTAGCACTGCCTGTTACCTGGATATATCTGTTTACATCTGGTACATAAAAATCTATCCTAATGACAACACTGCCTGAGCCTGCTGCCTTCCTTATTTTCTCACACAGAGCTTTTCTCTTTCAAATGTCTGACCTGGTCATCTGTAGACCACCCCTACCCTTCAGGTTCTGTTCCCCCTTATCAAATGGCTGACAGCAATTTATTGCAGAGCGCAAGTCCAATGAAAACAAATAGAGAAGGGATGATCATTGGTTTGTGGTATCTGATGTTGCCTGGCTGAACCCACAGTGCTTTGACTCTTCCTTGCCGCCTTGTTGCCCTATACTCCGTCACCTTGATTAGATTCCATGATGTATATAGCCCCTTCCCTGTCCTTCCAAAGCAGGGTATATCAAATTAAGGGAGGAAGCTCAGCACTCTGCCCTAGGTTAAAGAATTACATTAGATGGAACATTAATGTCCAGGCTGGAAATCAATGCCAAATCCATCTTTATTAGTGCAAATATACAGCAGAAGTAGGTGGAAGTTCATGCTGTGTGGGGGGGAAAAAAAAACATCCCAGATTCCCTTCAGGTCATCTTAGCCTGGCATAGAGAGGCCTCACCTATGGTTAAACATCACCACTTACCTAATGTATTAATGAAAATTATATACTGGTTAAGGATACCTTTACCCCCGTTTGTGTGGTTGCATCATTGACAGTGTTTGTATCTGAATACTGTTTTTTTGGGGATGAAGTACATTTTTCAGTTACTAGCTGACAGCACCATTTGGTGCTTGGACGACTTATTACTGGCTAGCAAATGCATGACTTTCTGTTTCTTTCATGATATAGAGGGTCTAGCCCCCCTCCCCATCCTGTACTTTGCACAGGCCATCACTGAATCAAGATTGTGGCATTACCTCAGTTTGTTCTAAAATGGGTATAGCCTGGCACAGATTTGCCCAAGCTGTGGTAAAGAATCATGACTTACTTGATGTATTAGTGCAAATAATACACTGGGTAACTGTCACACGCCCACTGTACCCCCCTATAAATCACAGAAAACTCTTGTTTTATCTTGTTTTATGTAGGAACCTTAAAGTTCAAGGCATCAGATTACCTGAGGAAATGATTAGTACTGGCTGTAAGGATGTAACTTTAAAGCTAGACAGGACCATTTCTGTATGTGTATTTATGAAGGAAAGTGAGTCAATGAAATTTTGTTCTTGCTGTCGAATCTAGCTACAGTAATTCAGTCTCTGACATACTCCAGGTTATACTGAGGAAATGAAAGTCATATAAGACATACGTGCAGAGTTGGTAGGACATTAAGCTTCTGAATTACTGAGAGAGATGCAGTATATTAGACCATTTTTATGTTTGCTTGCACGCATGTGCAAGAAACATAGTGCCATCATCAGAGTTTTCGGAGGTGTGTCACCCCCTCCTCCAATTCAGTCAGTGTGTTGGCAGGAGCGGCCCCTGTCCGCCAATGCATGCTGGAGCTGTTTATGACAAGCTCCAAAATGCAGTGGCATACAGTTGAAAGGGGGAGCTATGTTTCAGTGAGCAGCGATAAGATATCGCCTGCTCATGCGCAGCTCCCCCTACACACACACACACACACACACACAAACACACGCACGCATACTGCGTGCTGCCCCCTCCCAGTCACACACTTATAGCCGACGTGGGTGCCCAATCCCCCATCAGCTGTGCTGCGCTCCCCCCCAAGTCTTCCAAATACCATGCTGGGTGCCCACCCCAGCGTGGCAACTCAATGGTATAGCCGACGGAGGTGCCCAATCCCCCGTCGGTTTCACTGTCTCCCCCCCCCGAGTACTGGGTGCCACGCTGGGAGCCCACCCCAGCATGGCAACAGATGCCATGGCCGACGGGGGTGCCCAATCCCCTGTCAGCTTCACACCCCACCCAGCTGTCCTTCTGCCACGCTGGGAGCCCACTCCAGCGTGGCAAACGCCCTGCTGTTGTCTTTTTTAAATACCTGTAAAGAAAACGGTCCCACACAGTCTTCTCTCCTCCCCCTCCCCACAACCGCACTCCACCCACTAGCACCTGCCTCCTCACACCCCCACCCCATACTTACCTCCGAGCTCGGCGTGGCGATCTTCGGTGGACGGAAATGCCTGCACTCTTCAAAGCCGACCACGAACTGAGGAAATGCTGGTAAGCTGTATAATGGGATAGATAGGGGTTGGAATTTTGCACCAAATTTTCAACATGGGGTTTTTGGGACACCTTCTCATGAATGCTGTCACTGTCATGGAGTTATTCGGGCCCGCAGGGTGATTTCGCAGTCACTAAGCGAAATCACCTTTCTGGACTGATTAACGAAATGACACTGCTAGTGTTCATAAGGTGGGCTCTCAAGTAGCTTATTTTGAAAATTTGGTGCAATAATCAAAAAGCGACGTGTTTATGAAGCGTGCGTTGCGCGGTTCCTACGCTTGCGCTCATAAGTTGTAATTTTCAATATTTTCCTCCAGATTTTCAACATTGCCATTTTACCACCTTCTTATGAGCAGTACAGCTGTCATTTTCACATCTCACCCAAAGCGTGTTTCCGCCCATGTAGTGCACAATGGCGCAGCCGGATTATCGCGAAATCAATGTGCAGGACAAATTAAGAAACTCACAGTGACACTGTTCATGAGCAGAGGTCTTAGAATGGCTATGTTGAAAATTTGGTGAAAAAATTCCTAAAGTGACTGTTTCTGAGCGTGCGTTGCGCAGTTCCTATGCATGCTCATAAGTTTAACGAATTTAATATTTTCACTCCAGATTTTCAACATTGCCATTTTATTACACTTCTTATGAACAGTACAGCTGCCATTTTTTATATGCCGTCCAAAATGTGTTTTGCGCGTGTAGCGCACAATGGTGCTGTTGGTGTGCGAAAGCAATGTTTGGGACAGATTAAGAAAATCACAGTTACACTGTTCATGAGCAGAGGTCTTAAAATGGCTATGTTGAAAATTTGGTGACAAAAGTCCATAAAATGACTGTGTTACGAGTGAGCATTGCACAGTTTCCACACACCCTCGTAAGTTCATGACTTTGTAATATTTTAAGTCCAGATTTTCACCAGTAGCATTTTTCCACACTTCCTTATTTACAGTACAGCTGTCATTTTTCACAACATGGTCAAGTGTGTTTTCTACACTTTCATGCAGAGATGCGTGGTCGCTGTGGGAAATCATTGTTCGGGACAGATAAAGAAAATCACAGTGACACTGTTCATGATCAGAGGCACCAAAATGCCTGAGTTGACAATCTGCAAAAAATCCCCAACCTAATTATATTACTGGTGTCGTTGCACAGTTTCTATGTACGCCATGACTTCATTTTTTTAAATATTTTTACTGCAGATTTGCAACATTGCCATTTTTTACACTTCCCCATGAACAGTACAGCTGTCATTTTTTACATCCTGTTCAGAATGTTTTTGCACCTGTGGTGCTAAATGCCGTAGTCACTGTGCATAAGCAGCTTTTGGCTAACAAACTGATTTTCCCCCTGTTCATGAGGTGGGGTCACAAAAACCATGTTGAACATTTGGAGTGAAAATACCAACAATGCCTGAGGTATTAGGGTTTCCAACCATAACAACCCAACCCTGTAGAGAATGACAGGCATCAGGGTGTGACTTGGGATTCTTGCCTGTAATGCTCATACCATTCCACACCCTTGCAGCCAGTGAGAGGCATCGAGGTATGCCTTGGACTCTTCGGCCCCAAAGTTCACCCCATTCTCCTATATTGCACCCATCTCACCGTATTTCCTAATGGAATGGGGTGCACATAGGGCCAAAGACCCCAAGGAACAGTGTGACACTTGTCTGTGTCTGCAGGGTGGGGTGTGGTGAAATGGCGTGGCCGTTATGCCTGACGACCCAAACGCACACCCCAATGCCTGTCACTCTCTGCAGGGTGGTGGTGGGGTTGGCTTCAGTTCAATACTTCACTGCCATTCCTATTACGCAGCTCTGTAACTTCTACACTACCACTGCCAATGCTAGCAAGCAAACATTCGGCATTGACAAATGCTTGTTATTATTGTTATTAATATTTCAATAGCCCTGTATTATTGGAATATATCTAGATGGTATGTTATTTCAAGACATGTGCTTCCTCCAGGTCCATATGTTCCAGGAGATTTGTTACCAAATCTAAGGGGCTAACTGGTATTGCAGAATTTTAATGATTAAAGTGCATTCAAATAGGAAACAAAAGCATATTGCCGTGGTGATAACAGTCCTCTACAGACCAGTTACATTGGTATATTTCTTACAACAGGAGAAGGCTCCATGCCCTTTTTCATTTCTGATTGCTGGCGGTTCATCCTTAGAATAATAACCAGAAGTACACCGCTTGCTGCTGAGAGCAAGTCTAATGAAGAAAAAGGGAGCGAGGATGATCATCGGATTGTGGTACCTGATGTTGCCTGGCTTGTCTCAAACGATCACCTGGAAGGAAAAGAGAAAGCAGGTAGGAAATGTAGCCGTGTTATAAATATCAGTAGTCTAAAAATGAAGATCAAATTATTAAAGTCAGAATTTACTCTGATCTCAAAACCCTTAATTGGTTTTCTTTTTTTTGCATCTCAGTCGTTGTTCATTAACAAGAAAGAGGATACAGCCATTTTTCAGTGATGTTCTGAGTTTACACTTATTTTTAGAAATGCAGTATAAAAGGTTTCCGTAATATATAATCGTACATAAACTGCCTTTTCTATTTAAACAGAACAGTTACCTTACAAAATCAATAAATTATCTCCAGTAAGGGAGGAACTGGTGGACTTCCTGCAGGAATGGGCTGCAGGACATACAAACAAACAAGATGGGTGCTGCGCTCAGGACCAGGGCAGGGTGCGTGGTGTTAGGCGACGGTCCATGAAGAACACAACAAAGAGCAACAGTCCATCAGCACTCCAGAGCCAGGAGTTTTCTCTCACAACTCCAGTGAAGGACATAGGCCACAAGTTTATAGATGCCAAATGAATGAATTTATTGCAGCTTACAATAGCCAACTTAATCACACTGGAGTACACAGACAACAGTACTTGCTGCAAAGATCAGGTGCCCCGCCACTTTGCCATGTAAGGCTTCGTCAGGGGGCAGGTACCTGATCACAACCATTTAACTTTATACAAAAAGATTTGGTGATGGCCTGTCAGTCCATTAAAGTAACAGTACAGCAAAACAATGAATACAAAATACTAGATTGTAGAACTTGAATGGAAAAACAAGGATTGTTGTTATGCACTATTAAATCATTATTAAGTAATCATGGTAATAGAATTTATATGTATATATAAACATATGACTGTGTGGTACATAAACAACGAAAGTGTCAGCACAGGCTTGCAGAACTGTATTTAACCATTTAGCAGCTTATATGAAATAATACATTTTATGTTTCAAAATAGTAAGATGCATCCCGATTGTTATACTTTATAATGCTGCAAACCTGGGAGAGGGCAACAGAGTCGGGAGCAAATCCACTAATGACAGGCATTAAATTAGCCTATAACCGGTTCCAGGAACACCTGTACTCACCAGCCAGCTGCTTCTGTAGAAAAGAAACAAAAGAAAAGGAAGGTGTTAAAGGAAATATCCTCTAAGATTCATTTCTTCGGAAATATATGAAGTCATTAACTGACTGTTATAATAAACATTTTTATAAATCACAATAAGAGAATTCATTCAACAAAAACAAGAGATGACAAACTAATACTAGTACTAAATATCAACCAAATTCATTAATCTTAAATCAGAGATTTCATTATATGTCTTTGTATGCAGTTTGATATTAACTTTGTCATACAAAGAACTCTGATGTAATATTACATAATTTTCACGGAAAAAATGGGAGAAACTGGAGTGTGGGGGTGAAATTTATTTATATATAGACCAATACTTCATAGCCAATCTCTTGAGTTTGAAAGAGGGTGAAGAGTGGGGTTGGGAGTTTATAGATATGGTTTTAAGTTCCATTCATTATCCAGTCCATCTGGTGCTGGAGCCTTCAGAGAGAAAATCCAATAACTTTCTCTCTGTTCAAGCCTATTTAGGCAATCTCCTCCCCTTCTTCCCACTCTCACTTGTTCCAAACCAGTGAATTCCACATCTTTAGAGTCACTGTTGTGAGATTCCAAAAAGTGTAATGCCACAGGGCTACAGGTATCATGGTTTCAAATATCTCTAATGTGCTCTTGGATTCTTACTTTCAGTGTGCACATCGTCATGCTCACATACAGTTTGCCACATCTGCGCCACAGAGCATACACTACATAAGTCGTAATGCATGATATAAACTGCCTAATGTCTACTTTTCTTTGGTTAGTTGCTGCAATGAATTCTTTACCTTGTCAACAATTGGCATATACACTATAATTGCTGCATTTGTGCATGCCCATGGGTTTAATAGGTAACCACATGTTGGTGTTTTTATTCTTTATGAACTGGCTATGAACCAGTTCATCTCAAAGGTTTCTTCCCCTTCTAAAAGTAACTTGTGGTTTGTCACCTAGGTGGTGTGCTAATATGCTGTCACTTAACATTATTGGCCAGTATTTATTAACTGCATTTCCCAATCTTCCTGATAAATAAATTCTGTGCTGAATGTAATTTTATCATCTGAGGTTAGGGTTTGTTTTGGTTTTAGCAGGGCTTCCCTGTTAAGAGTACTTGCATGAGATAATGCCTGTTCTAACGATTCCGGACTATAACCTCTGGCTAAAAGCCTTTCTTTCAGCTCTGAGGCTTGATGTAGAAGCATGTTATATTTACTATAGTTGCATCTTGATCTGATGAATTGTGAATAGGGTATTGAGTCTTTGAGCCTTTTGGAATGCGCACTTGTTGCCAGTAATATGCTGTTAGTGGCAGTGGGTTTCCTGTAGCCCCTAGTAATGATTTCATTATTGGGCCTGCAGATGGGTCACTTTTAGAGGTAAGACATAAATTGAAAGTATTCTGATGTAGCCAATGGACAAAATTGTGCTGCTTCATCTTTGTCACCAGACCATACAAATATAACATCCTCTATAGAGCGGGACCAGTATTATATAATCATGGAAGGGGTTACAGTCTGGGTTGAATACTATTTACTCCTTCAAGTAGCCAAGGAGCAAATTTGCATATGAGGGGTCCATTGCTGTGCCACCATTTTTGTAAATAAAAATCCCCATTGAATTCAAAGTAATTGTGCTCCAACACAAATCGCAGCCCCTCCTCAATTAATTGCACGGGCATCTTGTTTTTAAAGGGGTCCCTTGTCAGAAAGTATTGGCATTCATTAATACCATCCTCAAGATGGATGGTGGTCTAAAGAGACTCAGTGTCTATGGTCAGCCATTGCCATCCTTCATTCCATCTGAAATCCTTGAATGTTTATAGAATATGCATCGTATCCTTTGTATCAGATTTGATGCATGTTACACTTCTCTTAAGATGCAAATCAAAATAATTACATAAGTTATCTGTGAGGGAACCTATTCCTGCCACTATGGGTCTCCCTGCAGGGTCTATAATACTTTTGTGAATTTTTGGTAAAATATATATATAATTGAAGTTATGGGGAATTGTGGAAATAGAAATTTTAGTTCATCTTCAATGATTTCATTCTGTGTCTTGCATTTTCCAAAACAGTTAACAACTCACGTTTATACTTAAATACTGGGTCACTTGAAAGTCTAACATAATTATTAGTATTACTGAGTAGCTCCATCACTTTACTACAGTAAGCATCTTTATCCCTAATGACTAAATTGCTGCCCTTGTCAGCTGGTTTTATAACAATATTTTCACTATTCTTTAGTTCATTAATGGCTATCTGTTCTTCCTGTGTAAGGTTATTCTGGAATTGTAAAGACCTGTTATTCAGAATTTCATTCATTTCATTCATGACCAACCATCTGTAAATTTTAATTGTTTCATTATAGCCTGTAGGGCAAAAATGTGACTTGGGTCTAAACAACCTTTTTCTCAAATTCATTAAATTATCAGTATTGACATGATACAGCTGGATGTTTAAATACCTGTCACATCTCTCCCTTTCAGCTTCATTCTCTAATAATAGTTCTTCCAGAATATGCAGGTCTTGTAAGTCCAGAATATCATTATCTGTAGCAGTAGATGAAGGAAGTTCTGATTCAATGTCCCCATAATCAAACAGTGATTCTACCCCTTCCCTCAAAGTAGTTAAATCAGAGTGTCCCATAGTTACTGCAGCTTGATGCTCATTCTGTGAAAAAAAAAAAGTGTTTTTAGTTAAATTTTTTTAAAGAATTTCTCCAAATCAACAAAAATGTCAAATGCTTTTGGTTTAGGCGAAGGAACGAAGGATAAGCCTTTCAATAACGTTTTTAATTGAATTTCTGACAATACCTCTTTAGAGATGTTGATTACTTGTAGTCCTGAGTTTTGGGTCTGGTGCCTATGTCCTTTACTTCCCCCTTCCCCCGCCTTGCTTTTTTTCATGTTTTGAAGGTTTACTGGTGATGTCCTGGGGTTGCTCAGTGCCTGAGAAGCTAACTGAAGGTGCTGTCTGTTTTTGGATTTCTTCAGTTCCTCTTGCCACAGGGTCTCTATCACCATCAGTTGTGTCGAGGGTTGTGTCTCCCTGAACGTCCCATGATCTGGGTCTGGACTGATATCGTCTCCTTGAGGTGGATCTTGTTTTTCAAAATGTGACCAATTAAATTACCTTCCCTCTAGATAGTCATTAGTGTTTCTTTCAAGCTTGTACTTCTTCCAATTTATCATTTCTTTCTCATAATTTTTTAGTTTATTTTGCAAAGCTTTATCTAGTTGTTTCAATTCTTTATGTTTGGAGAACTTTCTAAGGGCTTCCTTTACTTCAGCTATTTCCTTAATTAGACTTGCATGTTTAGTGGTATTGTTTTTTATAATTAATTTAACAAGATGACCATACGCCTTAATGCAGCCTCTTCCCATTCTGCTTGAGGTTCAAGGCTTTCCAGACCACTGGATGGAATAAGGGTAACTCAAAGGCCATGGGGTGCAATATTTCTTTCTACATATTCTTATAGGCTACTGATATTGTAGGTGAGATTAACTTCTGTAAACAGCAGTCTCTCTAATTTAGTGAATAAATTCTTCAGCTCACCTTCTGCTGGATCTTAGCCAGGTGCTACCAAGTGTTGGCATGCTGACACTTTCCTTGTAATCGGGTCATTCGTAGCAGAAAGGCATACTGGCTGCATATCTTCCCCATCAGAGGTTTCTCTGGTACTCATTCTTTTTTTAAACTTTTAATCTTTATTGAATTTTTTTTTTAAAAACACAGAACATCAACAAAAACAGCATTTACAATGTGCCTTCATAATTACATATCGTTTTTCAGAACCTGATATAGCTTAAAACGTTGTGTTACAGAAATAAGATACATAGGGTACATTTACAAATAAATACATGCTTACTGTGTAGAAACATATAAATATAGGGGGGAGGTGCCTTATGGATCAATTAATCTGTTTTCCTAATGTTGGGCAAATTAATTTAGATCTGGTACTAGGTAATTCTCCTTGTTCTATCTGTCAGATGGGTCTCGGAAGGTTCCCCTTCACTGATTTATATATCTTCTGTAAAGGGTCATGGCACACAGTCTTGACTTTCCTGGGATATATATAGAATCCACCTTCTCCACATAATTTCAGTTTGCTCCTGTTGTTTATTGAGCAATGCTGTAATCTTTTCCATTTTATGTATGTCTATCATTATATCTTGTAACATTGATATTGTAGGTGGTTTATCTTTAAGCCATAATTTGGTAATTGTTTTCTTTGCAGCTAGGATAGCTATAGTTAGTAATTTCCTGGTATTGGGGGGGGGGGTCTGCATTCTGGCGGGTAATCTGTCATAAAAAACAACAAAGGTGTCATAGTTAAAGTTGGTGAGACTATCTGTTGTAAGGCAGCCTGTAGCTCCATCAGAAAAGTTTGTAGTTTCTGACAACTCCAGAAAATATGTACGTGTGATGCTGGGGAGAATCCACATTGTCTCCAGCATACTGCGCCTGTTCTCATCTGATACTTTTGTTGTTGTGCAGCAGTCCTGAAAAATCTAGTGGTCACTTTCCAGGAAAACTCTCCCCATCTTTCAGAGTTCAGGCCCCCTCTGGATTGATTTTACATGGTTATGCCATGTCTCTAATGGGATCGGACTCCCTATCTTTTTCCCAGGCCTGATGAACTGAGTCCAAAGAGTTTTCCTCTAACTCTCTAATTGTGTCGTGTGAAATGGAGATCAAGTGTGAGGATGCAGGACCTCTTTCCAACGCTCCCACCGAGATCCCCAGTATACATGGTATCGGAAGGTTTGTTTGTTTTCCCGCCCTCTCAGCCTTTAAGAAATCCCTAACTTAAAAAAAATCTGAATCTGTCTTTATAGGAGATCCCATATTTTTGAACTAGTTCTGTTAGGGAAAGTATAACTCCCTGGGTGGGGGGGGAGTGGTACAGCAAATGTAACCCTAATTTTTCCCTGTCTACGGTATCCCCCATCCAGCTCTGCAGGCATAAACGAGGAGAGATGGGGAAGGGAGTATAGTAGTGATCTCCAGTCCAAAAGGCCCCGTGATGCTAAAATCCTCTGCCACATTTGTATGCTAGTGCTTGTATATGGGTTTGTCATTTTCTTTGGTGTTTTTTTGGGAGGTGAGGACAGCAATGTCTCATTTATGTCTGCTAGGTCTGCTTCTGATCTTTCCAAATCCTTCCATTTAGCTGAATAGTCCCCATGTAGCCAGTAGAAGACCGTTCTTAATTGGGCTGCTGTGTGGTATAGGCTCAAATTTGGAAGTGCCAGTCCTCCCTGTGCCCTGGGTAGTCTCAAAATTGAGAGCCGTATTCTTGGTTTCTGAGCCGCCCAAATAAATTTAGATATTTTCCTGTTTATTATTCTATACCACTCCTCTGTGATCTGAATTGGTAGAGCCTGTGCTAAATACAAGAATTTTAGAAGGACCACCATTCTTATTGCCTCAATTCATTGAATTAAAGGCAGTGGGAGGGCTCCCCACCACTCCATTTCTGTGCTTATATTTAATAATAGGGTGAGTAATTAAAATCAAACAAATCTGTATGTGTAGGGCTGATCTGGATTCGTAGGTACTTTAAGTATCTCAGTTGCCATCTAAATGGGAAGTCTCTCTTTGTCTTCGGTGATGGGTCATAGTTTATTCTAAGGACCTCTGTCTTTCCCTGGTTTATCCTATACCCTGCTATTTCACCAAACCTATCTCATAGGGTCCATAGGGGGAGGAAGTGAGTTTTCAGGATTTCTCATGTAAATTAACAAATCATCAGCATAAAGCGCTAGCTTGTGAGCCTCAGTACCCACCTCCATACCCTGGATCCTCTCATCTTGCCATATGGCCTGAGCCAATGGCTCCAAATATAGGGTGAACAGGAGAGGGGATGGGGGCATCTCTTTCTAATACCTCTTTTCTGTAAGATTAGGGTGGAAACTGCTCCATTTACTTTAATATATGCTCTCGGGTTGCTATAGAGCTATGCAATCACCTGTACAAAGTCCTGAGGTATACCCATCTTTACCATAACCAACCATAAAAAGGGCCATGCCACCAGGTCGAACGCCTTCTCAGCATCTAAACTTAAAAGTAGAAAAGGGGGAGTCCAATCGGGTGGCTCTATGAAGCAGATGTAGGGTCCTATTTATATTGTCCTGAGTCTGCCTACCCATGACAAATCCCATTTGATCATGTTCTGTTAGATCCGGCAGCATGGTCTCTAGTCTCCTGGCCAGGATCGAGGCAAACAGCTTGTAGTCCATATTGAGAACTGAAATTGGTCTATAGAAAGAACAAACAGTGCTATCTTTCCCGGGTTTTAGAATACTAGAAATACATGCATACCCCCATGTAACCGGTGCTCCCTCCCCCACTCCTGGGTCTCCTGACATGTCCTCAATAAAGCAGGGAGTAAGTCTTGTTTAAATATTTTGTAGAATTCTCCCATATAGCCATCTGGACCCAGGCTCTTAAAGGATTTTAACCTAGAGATTGCTTCTTCCAATTCCCCCTCTGTGATCGGGCATGTCAGTACTAACTGCTGAGCCTCCTTTAGTTTTGGTAGGTTAAGACCTGCCAGAAAATTGCCCCCAACCTCTAGACTGGTGTCTTGTTCAGGGATATATAATTTCACATAAAATGTCTGGAAGACCTGATTAATTTGTGATGGTAAAGTGACCATACTTCCATTTGCCGGATTCCTGATTTGTGCTATGTTCGATTGTGCCTGTTGCTTCCTCAATCTATGAGCCAGTAATCGGACCGACCTGGGTCCCCCATCATAAAATCTCTGACATAGAGATTGTAAAGCGTGCTCTGTGCGTAGAACCATAACTTATTGGCTCCGTTCCCTCGTGGCATGTAACAGTGGCAGGGCACCCCCATGTCCCACTGCATGCAGTGCCTGAAGATCGTTAAGCTGGGAGTGTAGTTTATCTAGGCAAACCTGCTGCTGTTACTTATAATGGGAAGCGTATTTTATGATATCTCCCCTTAACACTGTTTTAAGGGTGTCCCACAAAACCCCCTCCGACATATCTGGGGGGTGTGGTTTTCTTGGAGGATTTGCCTGATTCTCTGAGTGGTCATCTCCCCTAAGTCTTTTCTATTTAACAAATAATTATTAAATCTCCCCAATGTTTGTTTTTGTTCTGTCCCCCAGTTTAGTTCAAGAATTAACGAGATAGCGCTGAGGATATTTGTATACAATCCATGACCCTGTAGAGGTGTTCTCTGGATATATGAAGAAAATCTATCCTCGTGTATGCTTTTATGAGGTGCTGAGTAGTGTGTGTATTCTCGTTTGCTCAGGTTTAAAGCACTCCAGGTGTCTACCCAATGCACCTCAGAAAAATACAGCTGGGCAGCTCTTTGGCCTGCACTCCATCTGGGAGGCTGGGGATTCGAAGTGTTTAAATTAGAGGTGTGCATATTGTGGTCTCCACCTATTTCTAAGACCCCTTTATGTAATTCAGTAATCTTCTGAAATAGTTTCTTTACCATCTCAGAGTTTGAACCTGGTGGGATGTATAAAGAGGCTAATGTTATCTCCTGTCCCTCCAATTTCCCTACTGCTATGGCCAGACACCCCTCTGGATCTGCATAAGCAGCAGCCATGTCAAACCTAGTAGATTTAGGGACTGAAATGGCTATTTCCCTTCTCTTTCCCTGTCTGTATGTAGAGGCCACCACTGTGCCAAAGGCAAATTTGATTAGGTTTGAGTGCTCTCCTTTACTTAAATGTGTTTCCTGAAGAAACACAAAAGTGGGTTTTACTCTTCTAATTGAGGTTATAACCTTGTACCATTTAATTGGGCTATTGAGTCCATTAACATTATGTGAGCATATAGTTACAGGTATATTCCTATCCATTTTCATAAGGGCTCCTGTATAAGGCTGAATCGGGGGGTTTCCAGATGTGTCCCCATGTTACTATTTGATACTTTAATCCAAGGACCATAAGAATAAATTCAAATCTCTTGTCTTCTAACCAAAAATCTCTTCTTTTCAATAAATGCATATCAGGTATCATGAGTATAATAGGCACCAAAATACTACAAACACATAACATGAATTGTAAACTATTTACAATAGTACTTCCAAAATGGGAGGGCTGAGACGTATGCCCTCTATCCTGCAAGGAGCGAGCCTCCATGGAGGGAATGACCCCCACAGGGGGATTAGTGGCAGAAATCTCTGCCAGGCTTCCCTGGTCTCTAGTAGGTTTGAGACCGGATGCTGCGCGCATCCAAAAAGGTGCGTCCACTGCCCAAGGGAAGGGGGAGAAGAAGAATTCCCCTCTACTCTCCTCTGTCATTCCAGGCATCCCAAGCTACTGATGCCCCAAGGTCTCTGCTCTTTTTCTGTTATTGTTTCCATTTATTGAGGGAGAGACCCTCTAGGAGCATTCCCAGCTATCTCCTCTCCAAGGGCTCCCCTCTGAAGCATGTCATCCACTCTGGGAGACAGGGAGGAATTCCTTATGTATGTGCTTTGAAAAGACCCACATATTAAAACTAATGTGGGGCAATGCACTCAACTTCAAATAATAATAACACTTTATCCCTTTAAGATCTGTAATGGGGGACTTGCTTAACTGGAGAGGGCTGATAGCTGGACACAAAAATAAAATTTAATTCTACAATTATATGTCCCATATAAGGTGGAGTATCTTTTAGTCCCAGCATTCGTGTCATATTTAACATGGCCTTGTGGTAAGTCGCAATTTAAACAAGTTAACAAGGCCCTAAGATCTGTTTGGCAGGAGTTTGTAGAAATCTGTCCTACAAGAAGAAGGTTCAACGAACAGTGTATTGGCTCCATGGCTAATTTGCAGTGAAACCAGCCCCAACGTTACATCAGGGAGGAAAGAGAATAAAAAAGACCCCTCCTTACTGTTCAGGTGTTTCAGTTTTACTGCGTTATCTTCGCCTCCAGATTTGAATTCCTGCAGGGCCCTTTTCACCTCTTGCAAAGTGCGTAGCCCTTCTACTCATGCTTTTCTTATCCCACGCCAACCTGAGCCTCTCTGCCATTGCGCTTTCTGGGGGCGGGAGTTCCGGTCTACTACTTGGCCTGGTGGAACATCCCAGCCCTTGGACTGAACATCCTTTAAGGCCTCTTCTGGAGTGTCATAGATCTTCGATCCATTTTCCCACAACATCTGAAGCTTCAATGGGTAAGGTGTTTGAAAACATACACTGTATTCTAGTAGCACCTTAAGGATGGGTGAGTAGGCCATTCTTCATTGAAGGATCTCCGTAGGGTAGTCGTTATTGAACCAAAGCCTGGCTGTATTATATTTGACAATTTGTTTCGCCCAAGCAGAACGGAGGATGAATTCTTTGTCTTTAAAGCTTGCCAATTTAATAACCACTGATCTAGGTCTGGCAGCGAGGTCTTTCGGCTGCTGTATCAAGGACCTGTGAGCTCTCTCGATTCAGAATTGAAATGTTGGGGGGGAGGTCGAGAACATCACGGAGGAGATCTTCCACATAATCTTCCATTCTGCCAGTCTCCAATCCCTCCGGAAGACTGTAAATCCGCAGATTGTCTTGTCTGAATCGAGCTTCGAAGTCCAGTAGTTTTTCTTGCATTACTTCTTGCCGATCTATGAGAAAGTCTGCTGCCTCGTGTAAGTGCTAAAGTCTCCTCTCTAACCTCTCCCATCTGTGTCTCTGATGCTTCTAGCCTTCCTTCTATGGTTTGCATTCAGGCTTGTAGGTCTTGGAATTCTTTTTTATTTTCAGCCCGGAATGCTTTAATTTCTGTTAACAGTGTCTCAAACCTTGAACGCGATAGCCTTTCACTCCCTTGGTCTGTGTCCGGATCCCAGGCCACGCTGCTGGCTGGGGGATGCTCCGACTGGTTGGTGCTCCACCTGGTGATCCGAGTTCATCCTTTTTCCTCCGATGTCTCCCAGAGTGATGTCTAGTCATGCCTTTACCCCTAGATATTTCAGTTTCCATTTCACCCGAAATGATATAAAAATACACTGTTCTAGGGGTATAGTGAAGCTAAGGAGTCAAGGAGCACCAAACTTAGGCAGCCATCAGATGGGTGACATCACTGGAAGTCTGGTACTCATTCTTTAAGTGAAATGTTTCTCACAGATTGGCAGCCATGTATGACCGAGTACCGTGTAGTTGCTGTGTATTTTAGCACTGGTCTCCTTCTCCTCTAGCCGTGCATGTACTGCGCCCCAGTCGCAGCACTGACATAGAAGATATAAACAAACAAGGTGGGTGCTGCACTCAGGACCAGGGCAGGGTGTGTGGTGTTAGGCGACGGCCCATGAAGAACACAACAAAGAGCAAAAGTCCATCAGCACTACAAAGCAAGGAGTTTTCTCTCACAACTCCAGTGAAGGATACAGGCCACAAGTTTATAGATGCCAAATTAATTCATTTATTGTTGCTTACAGTAGCCAAATTAATTGCACTAGAGTACACAGACAGCAGTACTCGCTGCAAAGATCAGGTGCTCCAGCGCTTCACCACATAAAGCTTCATCAGGGGGCGGGTACCTGATCACAACCATGTAACTTTACACAAAAAGATTTAGTGACGTCATGTCTTTTTCAACTGGGTGACCAGGGCAGCAAATAGGGGACAGGCAGTAGATGTGCCATATTTGGATATAAGCAAAGTCTTTGATTCAGCCCCCCACAGGAGGCTGGCCAGAAAGATAAGGGACTTGGAATGGGGGAAAGTTGGCAACTTGGGTGGAGAACTGGCTGAGGGGAAGAACACATAGAGTAGTAGTTCATGTCGAGTTTTCAGGGGTAAAGGAAGTAACTTCTGGGTCTGGTCCTTTTCAGTGTTTTCTGTTGTGACACAGGAAGGCATCAGATGCAAGATCTGCCTCTTGACAGATGACACAAAGATCTGGGCAAGGGTGGACATGGAGTAAGGGATAATGAAATTCAGAGAGGATCTGGGCAGGTTGGAGAGCTGGTCAAAGTTCTGGCAGCTGGATATTAATGCTAAAAAATTTAATGAGATGCACATTAGGAAGAGCAACCCAAGAGTGTAGTATGAAATGTCAGCCAGTAAGGTGTTACTAGCACAAGAAGATGTCATTTTATTCATACTTACTGGAAAGAAGATGAGTGCAAGTCGCTCTGCTGTAGGACAGGTTATTGATGTGATGTTAGCACCTGACTGGAATGTTGCTGTACTTTGGGTGCTATGATGGAGGAAGGAGGTGGGAGCTAGTGGGTGTGTTGGGTGGGGCATTCTTTTTTTGAATTAGGGACGGGGGCTGATAATTTGTGCCAGAGGTGGGGGGCAGCTTGATATAGCAGGGGTGGTGGTGGTTTAGTATCTTTTTTATTTACTGTATGGAAGGAAAACAGGACTAATATTGCTATCAGTGGGCTTGAGGGAGAGAGGTTGTGGGTTACTGGGTGGATGGGAGGTGGTTACTGTGTTGGTGGGGTCATAGGGTGTTTGTAGAGGCTGGGTTGGGGGGTAATGTACGATTTCAGATTTGTTTGTTTTTTTGGCAGTTGTATCTAAACAACCAAAATGCAAATTCTTTGCCATTACCTGAGGTATCAGTTGTTTTAAATGGATATCCTAGAAACCCTATTTGTTTTCTCTCATCAGTAAACATAAAGATAGACACTACATTCAGGAAATAAATTTGTACAGATGTACTATCACATTTTGTTTGCTACACAGAAGGTGGACATTTAAACACAGTTCCCTAACTTAGAGACCACTCACCTTTCTAATCAATATTCTTTGGGAGATGGCCTCTGTAAATACAGAAGCAACAGTGTGAGGCTACGCTTAAAGGACAAGCATGTTGGCCTGTCCCTGTGTCCCCACTTAGTTTAAGAAAGAAACCATGGAGCTTTAGAACTGTAGAGGCAAGTCTTTTGTTTCACTGTACATGCAGGCTTTGCTAATTACTGGGATCAGTGCCTAGTTGATGGGGGGGGGGGGCTTGTCATAGCAGTGCTGCTTTCACTAACATTCCCCCAGCAGACCCTTACATTTTAAACAGAAGAAACAGACAGAGTCCCTCTGTCACAAAGGCCTACACCACATTCATATAACCCTTTCTATGAAGCAATACTCCCTAACAGCCAATTATACCCTTTCCCCATTCAGTTTGAGCACATATTCCCTTGTTTTTGCTTCTTTGGAAACAGTGTATGGGGTTAAATCAGAGGAACATAAGAATTTGCCAGCAGAAGGGGACTTCTTGATCCATCAAGTCTGTCCAGAATACCTACCCCCTCCTCTTAGACTGTTTCCATTTAAGTGCGTCGTGTTTATCCCACGCAAGTTTGAATTCCCTTCAATGGGAGGTTATGAACGGGGATCCACAGGGATCGTTCCTGGGTCTGGTCCTCTTCAACATGTTCATTAGAGACATTGGTGATGGAATCCGGGCCAGTCTGTCTCTTCACAGATGATGCAAAACTATGTGGGAGAGTGGATAGTGATGAGGGAATAAGGGATAAACAGGGGGACCTACAAAAACCAGAGGAGTGGTCAAAGGTCTGGCAGTTAAAACTCAATGCTAAAAAGTGTAAGGTAATGCACGTAGGGGAAAGGAACCCTAAGACTGAGTACTGGAGGTGTGGGGTGAGACTTAGCACTACAGAAGAGGAACAGGATCTAAGCATTATCATCAGTAACTCCCTTGAATAAATGAGCTAGTGCAACAAGGCCTATAGCAAGGCTAACAGGCTAACAGGATGCTGGGATGTATCAGGAGGGGTACTGATAACAGTAGGAAAGAGGTAATAACTTTCCTTATACAGATCCCTGGAGAGGCCTTGCCTGGAGTACTGCATCCAGTACTGGAGTCCTCACCTCAGAAAGGACCAGGATAAGTTGGTAACAGTGCAGCACAGAGTAACAAAATGATTCAGGGCCAGCAGGATGGATCCTATGAGGAGTACCTTAAGGCACTAAATATGTACTCACTGGAAACCAGAAGGGAGATCTGATGGAGACCTTCAAGTTCCTTAAAGGAGTTAACAAGGTAAACAGCAGGGGAATTACTTACCCTCAATACCAACTCGAGGTCACGTGGTCACAAATGGAAATTAACAGGAGGGAGGTTCAGAAGGGACATGAGGAAGTACTTCTTTATGGAAAGGGTGGTGGAACCTTGAAACAGTCTGTCGACTAAGGTGGTGGTGTAAACACAGTCAGGGGATTCAAGTATGCATGGGACAGAATGAGGGAAATAGTGGTTGACAGGAGCAACAAGACCAGAAAGGAGAATGGGGATAGGATGGGGAGGGTTAGTACCCTGGAGGAACAATAGATTCCACTGAAGGTTCCAAGAATTATAGGGAGTATGGGCAGGCTGGATGCACCTCTGTTTTTGTTTTTCTGCCATCATGGTCTATGTTTCTATGTATATAATTTGTTTGCATCTACCTTCTGTATTCCCTTGAGTATCTTAAACACCCCTATCATGTACCCCTCAGCCTTCTGTTGTCCAGTGAAGTCACAACTGCTCCAGTCTCGGTTCGTAATCCATTTATCCTAATGTCCAATATGCTTTTTGCTCAACCCTCTCCAGTTCTACTATTGTCCATCCCATTGAGTGGTGGTGCCCAGCATTGTGTATATTGCTCTAAATGTGACCTTACTAGACAGTATCCTAGTCCTTGCCGTGCTCTCAGTTCCCCGCTGGCTACAGTCCAGCATCCTGTTGGCTTTCTTGGCTTCCACACTGCCTTGTTTAGACTGCTTTAGTGTCTTATCTATAATTTCCCCATATCCCTTTCCTGCATTCATGCAGCAATCTCCTTCTCATTTAGTTTGTATGTCTTCTTATTCTTTGCACCCAGATGCATCACTTTGTTAATGTTAAACTGCATCTTTCTCATAACCTTCTCTGTTTCCCCAGCATCCTAATTCACTCATAAACCACCATACTTGTCTGTTCACATTGACTATTTTGTGTTAAAACTTAAAAGGACACTGTTAACCTATTTTGCATCATATTATTTCTAGTTAACAAATCCCATTTTATGATTGCTTACTGCCTCTAAAATTCATTGATTTTGATGGTTATCTGACTCCTTGCTTAGTAGAACCAAAATGCATGCTAATGTATAGTTATACCAAGCTTTGTTTTGTCTTAAATTAATTTAAAAGTTTCACCAGGAGAGGCATACTGAGCTAACTGCTCATTTCCAGATGCATCCTGGGGGAGAGGGCAGTGGGTTACAATAACAAATCATATCATGACCGCAAGATAGAATAACAAGGTAGCATAACAAAGAGTATGATTGCAGTGTAACATAGACAATTCAATATATGCAAGAGGTTTACAAGGTTGCAAGTGCATTTGACGATTGGCATAATTGCAGATAGTACAAATTTAAAATACCAGAGTTATAAAGTCAGTTACTTGTAGGGGGGGATGAGGGTATGGAGGGGACAACATTAAGAGCAATTACAGGTGGGTGAGGGGAAGTCGCAGAGTACTGTGGAGAAGGCTCGAGAGGTGGAGGCATTATGAATGGTAGGGAGGGAGGTGTTCCAGAGTTTGGGGAATCAAGGGCTGAAAGCAGCTTGACTAGCAAAGGTAGAAGTGGAGGGTACAGCCATAGTGTGAGGGTCAAAGCTCCTCAGGGAGCGAGAAGAGGGATGAGGTTGGGAAAGAGAGGCTGAGCAGTGGTGTGGGGGGGGGGACCAAACCAGAATTTACTTATGAGGTTGACTCAGTGGCATGGCGTCTGTCCTCAAGAGAGGGAAGAGAGAGAGAGACTGATACAGAGAACAGTGGTGAGTGCGAGGGGACAGTCAAGCACAAAGCAGCAGAAAGAATGGAACAGTGTGTCCAGTCTGGCTAAGGAAGTACCAGGGGTGGCACTGTAGACCATGGTGCCACAGTCAAAGACTGGAAGGATCATTCTCTGGATGATAGGATGGCATGCCAGCAATGGGTTGCAGTCACAGTTCCTGTAAAAGGCACCGAGCTTGGGGTGCAGATTTTTGAGTATGCTATCCACGTGGCCAGAGAAGTTGAAGTGTTGGTCGAGCCATACCCCAAGGTACCTGACAGAGGGGACATCTTCCAGTGGGGACCCGTTTAAGGTGTGGAAAGAGAGGAGGTATGGGAGCCTAGAGAATCTCAGCCTTGTGCCAAAGGACATGGAGACAGTCTTCTTGGCATTCAGAAATAGCTGGTTAGAGCGTGGCCAGAGCGGAACTTTATGGAAGTTGAGCTGAAGCCTAAATGCCACATCAGCAGTGGAGGGACCAGAGGTATACAGAACCATATCATCCACATATATGTGTATGGCTGCGGATGAGCAGGCTGTGGGGAGGTTATTTAGAAATACAGAAAATAGCAGTGGTCCAATTACTGAGTCTTGAGGGACTCCTGTGTTTATAGGGAGGGGTGGGGAGAGAGTGTCACCAATTTTGACAGATTCAGTTCTACCCTCTAGGTACAACTGGAACCTACTGGTGGCCACTCCTGAGAGTCCAGCAGCTGAGAGTTTAGAAAGGAGGAGGGGGGGAGGGAGACAGTTTCGAATGCCTTAGCCAGGTCGACAAAGATGAGGCCCTGATCCATACCTGTGAGGATGGAGTCGATGAGCCTGAGAAGGAAGGTGGTTGAGGAGTGGTGCTTCTGAAAGCCTGATTGGAAAGGGGTGAAAAAATGAAGAGGAAGGGAAAGAGTTGGGAGAACACAATGCATTCCTGTAGTTTGGCAAGGATAGGTAGGAAGGAGATTGGGTGGTAGTTGCCAGTAGTAGAGGGGTCACCTCCTTTTGGGAGGGGAATGACAGGAACATGCCTCCAGGCAGAGGCATGAGAAAAGGATAGGTTTAGGAGGTTAGCAAGAGGTGAGGAGATAGCACATTCTGAGAGCTAAAGGAGCTTGCCATCCAGACCATTAGAACTTTTGCTTTTTGATGGTTTTAAGGAAAGGAGGGTGTCAAGAACAGCATAGGGGGCACAGGAAAGAAGGTGAAAGAGGAGGAAGGAGAGGAGGGTTGCGGTGAGGATGGGGGAGGAAAGGGAGGAGCGAGGGAGAGGGAAGAGAGCAGAGAAGGCACAGGAGGATCCTGGATCTATTTTTATTGATTTCTTCCTGAGCACTAGAAACACCCCCAAACAGTGCAGCCACTCATGATGCGACAGTTTCCTCTACTCCCTCTGCATAGTGAGTGGCTAGACTGTCTTTAGGGTATTCTTTTGTCCAGGAAAGATGCATTGGGTGTTGATCAATGTAAGTAAACAAACGTGTGTTTTTTTATGGTAACACCAGTATGGTGGGCAGTCTGTGTTTCACTTCCTAGAAGAAAAAGAGAATCAGAATCAAACAATCAGCTACATCAGCAGTCTCTGCAGAATGTGAACATTCATAACATGCTTTTTAAACTAGGGACACTTCAAGGCTTAAGGGGTTGACAGTGTCCCTTTTAATAATGCAAGGCTTTTTTCTCTTTTTTAGAACTGACCATAAGAATCTCAGGATTAGTGTTAAATACCCCTTATTACATTGGCATTTTGAAAGCTGGGATAGGTTGTTTAGTAGACTGAAGTACAAGTACCAGGACAGTTGGAGGGAAGCAGGGGCAACTGTGCAGATTGCCAAAGCCGAGGCAGAGCTCAGAATTACACAGGGGGTCAGACAGAATGACAGATCCTTCAGGTACTTAAAGAACAGTAGGAAAATGAAGTAGGGGATTGAGAGCCTGAGCAAGGAGTAGAAATGGGTGACCAATGATGCTGACAAGGCAGACCTCCTAAATAACTAACTTGCCTCCCTATTCACAGTGGAAAAAGGGGTACCCATTCTGGAGTGTACAGTCCTCCCAGCAGGGGACTGTGAGACAGAGAGACTGGAACTGGAAGAAAATCTCCTCACAGAGTATAGGGTGCTTAAGTGGCTAATGGGACCTAAGTACATGGTGCCAGGCCCCGACAGATTCCAGGCTACAGTACTGAGCTGGGGGCGGGGGGCCTGAGCAGGGCTGCTAGTAGACTTGTTTAGTTGTTCTCTGACCACTGGGGTGTTTCCAAGGGACTGAGGGAGGTGCATATGATCCTACTTCACAAAGAA
The DNA here is from genome assembly GCA_016271365.2 of Neoceratodus forsteri. Classification (NCBI taxonomy): domain Eukaryota; kingdom Metazoa; phylum Chordata; order Ceratodontiformes; family Ceratodontidae; genus Neoceratodus; species Neoceratodus forsteri. The sequence continues at coordinate 104,723,260 of CM057459.1, read as the reverse complement.
GGAGAAAAGGCGGATACAGAAAACTACAGGCTGGTCTGTCTGACCTCTATAGTGGGGAAGCTACTCAAGACCATCATAAAAATGTGGATGGTGGAATTCCTGGAGGATAAGAGGTTGCAGGATAGGAGGCTGCACAGCTTTATAAGGACATGGCCATAACAAATAAACCTCACTGCCTTTTTCAATACAGTAAACCAGGTGGTTGATATTGGTCAAGCTCCTATACTTGGACTTCAACAAAGCCTTGGACTCAGCCCTGAATGGGAGACTGGTAAAATAAAAATTGAGGTGCTTGGGAATAGGGACAGATTAGTTAATCGGATAGGGAACTGATTAGTGGCTAGGACTTGTGTGGTGGTGGTGGTGGTGGTGAATGGGAGTCACTTGGGGGGCTCAGAGAGGCGACAAGTGGGGTACATCAGTGACTGGTCCTCTGTCTAATACTCTTCAAAGTAGTCATTTGCAACATAGTGATGGAAATTCTGGGTAGGCTTAGCCTATTCACAGAAGATGCAGAGCTGTGTGGTAGAGCCAACACAGAGGAGGGAATCACAGTGTCGAGTAGCAACCAGGCAGGACTTGAGAAGTGGTCTGGGATCTGGCAGTTCAAATTCAATGCAGTTAAATGCACTGTCATGAATATTGGAAACAAGACCCCCAAAACAGAGTATTGGATAGAGAGTGTCAGAATTAACCAGAATACTGAAAAGATAGACCTGGGTTATCATTGGGGATTGCTTCAAGCAATCAGCCCAGTGTAACAGGGCATATGCCAAGGCAAACCACATAATGTGCTATATTAGCAGAGGCAGTAGGAGGTAAGAGGTGATCCTGCCACTCTACAGGTCCTTTTTGAGATTGCTCCTGGAGTGCTCTGCACAGTTCTGGAACCCCCACCTCAGGAAAGTCCATAACTACTTAGAAAGGTTCTAGAAAAGGGTCACAAAAATATTGTGGGGGTCTGCAGGAGAAGTCATATGAGGAATAGTTATCTAGCCTCAACATGTACATAATCCAGGTAAGATGGGAGAGGACTGATATGCTAGAGACCTACATAGATATCCGTGGGCTCAACAGAGGAGACTGGTCAACACTCTTCAGACATAGCATGGGATCAGGCACCTGGGTTCACAAGTAGAAACTGGCAGGGGTACATTTTTAAATGAGATGTAAGGAAATATTACTTCATCAGAGGGTGGTGAACAAGTGGAACACACTGCTGAGCACATGGGTAAGATCCAAGACTACCCTAGAGTTTAAGATGGTATGGGGCAGGTAAAGGGAAATGGTGACTGTGGGCTCAGGGAGCAGGGAGGAGGACAGTGTTAGAAGTGGGTCAGAGTTAGCATCTAAGGGCTCAGACTAAGACACTCAGTGATAGGTTGCAGTGGGTATAGGTTGTACAAAGCAGATTTGATGGTCTCCAAGTCTTTTCTGCTTGCAAAAGTTCTATGTTTCTGTTTGAGTCCCTTCTGATCATAAATTACAATGTTACTAGATTGGGGGGGGGGGGTAGTTAATTTATTTGCCAGTCACTGTGCTTATTACAGTTGCATATTATAGCATGTGTCAGTGGACCACAGGATGCCATGTACTGTGGGCCTTCCATGTCAGAGTGGAACTGTCACCTGGTACCGACACCAGAACCGGTACTGGAACCAGATGCCCATGGTAGGGTTCATAACATGAGTACTCAATTTCTATGTACTGTATATAGCACAACAGATCCAGGACGTGTTTGCATTTTATGATTATTACTATTTCTATAATTAGGGGATCTACATACCCGCTAAAGTACAGAAGCATAAAATACATGAAAAAACTATCATCACAATTTTTATATCAGATAAATTCATTCAATATATCATGACAAACTCATTTTCTTCCTTACCCAGCATAAGCAGTGAGCAGATAACTATTATATGAACCTAGGAGACTTTTCCTGATCTGAGGAACAGAACCATCAGGCCTAACTACATTTATATAGCAATGTCAGTATTCCTATTATACACACACACACACACACACACACATATTATTATATATATATATATATGTATAGCAATGTCAGTATTCCTATCACATATATATATATATATAGAGAGAGAGAGAGAGAGAGAGATGTCAGTATTCCTATCATATATATATATATATATATATATAACATATACAATGTCAGTATTCCTATCACACACATAATAATATATGTATATATATATATATATATATATATATATATAAAACAATGTCAGTGTTCCTTTCATATATAGCAATGTCAGTATTCCCATCATATATATAGAGAGAGCAATGTCAGTATTCCTATCTCACACACACACACACACACACACATATATATATATATATATATATATATATATAGACACACACATATATATAGAGCAATGTCAGTATTCCTATCACAAGCTATATCCTAACAAACCTGTTGCCTAACTCATGTATGTGTGTTGCAAAGCATTTCCCTAAGAGTGGTCATATAGGACCTGTAGTGTTGACCACTAGTATTTTGCATGTGAAGGCTAAATGCCAGAGGCAAAAGAGCTTGTTCAATCTTACCACTCTGCTGGACCCTGTCAGCAAGTCTTAATCAAAATGCTCGCCGGGGGACACTCAGTAGCCATTTTCCAGGAGCATATTCAGTATGTCTACCTGAGTTATGAAAGGTCTGGGATTTCATAGTTCAACTGGGGAGGCTCTTTCAAGCAGGTTCTAGTTATGTAGCAGGGCTCGAAATAACCGGCTGCCCACCCATCCCGGACAGCCATTTTTCATTTGGGACAGCCGTTTTGTGAAGTCCACCTGTCCCTTGGACAGGCGGTTTTGAATGATGCAGCCAGACAGTATTGGGCACTAGGACCCAGCGGCAGATGGGAGCTATCCTGACGACGTCATGTCGACATGATGCGTAGCTCCGCCCGCCAAAAAGTGCAGCTCCGCCAGCCCATTCTGTCTTCCCACTGAGGGTCAAGTGACTGCAGCTACTAGTGTCACCTGACCTCTCTCAGCGGGCGGGAGTGCCTGCAGTGCTTCTGCTTGAGAGAGAAGGCTCTCTGTGGATGTGGAGGAGTGGAGAGGAGGAGGAGGAGGACTAATAAAAAATACAGTGGCTACTACTAACTTAAGTATTCTTAGCTAAGTAAACCAAAAAGGGGAAAACATGTCTGTTAAAGTTTGGCTTTAAAAAATTACAGGATAGCCTTCAGTTTCAAGCCAAGAGGGAGGAGAAAGCTCGGGTTCCTCTCTGTGTACTGCTTCTCCATTACTGATAGACTCAGTAGCACCAACTACTCACCCTGACCCCACCATTGTGGCCACAGATGTGACAACTTGTAGTGCCACTGCTGATATGCCAGCAACTCTCACTACTGTTGAAAGTGGGACGAAAAGAAAAAGGGGGTTCCAGGAGACCTGGAAGAAAAATAGGGAGTGGCTACTATATGAGCCTGATGTGGGTATGACCTGCTTATACTGCAAAAAATACTTAAGGGAGACAAACACTTTCATGTGTGGCTGTAAGAGCATGAGACTTGAAACTGTACGTGCTCATGAACTCTCCAAACCTCATAAATTAGCCAATGAAAAAAATATTGTGTGTAACACTGAACCTTCCAACTTAGCAATAGAACAAGGAATAATACAAATGGAAAAAAACGAGGCAACACAAGTAGAACATTTGTTTAGAACAACTCTTTATTTGATTAATTCAGAACGCCCATTCATAGATTTCCCTGGCATCTTAGAATTACAACATGTAGATGGTACAAATGTCAGAGTCAGTTATAGAAGTGACAAACAGGCAGCAACATTCACACGTTTTATTTCAGAATCAATACGGATAAAAGATGCAAAACTGGTTAATAGTAACACTTTTATCTCTGTCTTATGTTACTCGAGCACTGATGCCTCAGTAATAGAAGAGGAGGCAGTCTATATTAGGACAATGGAAAATTTCCGTTCAGTTAACAAATTTGTTTCCCTTCAGCCAGTCTCTATTCCAAATGGTGAAAGCATTTATAACTCAATAGGTGATGCCTTAGAATTCACCTTGGACTGTAAAGACTGGAAAGAAAAAATTGTTGCTTTTGGATCTGATGGGGCACCCGTCATGTTGGGTGAAGTGACTGGGGTGTTTGGCAGGATTTTGAAAGACGTACCTCATTTATTAGGGATTCAGTGCAGTGCCCACAAGTTGGAGCTTGCTATAAAGCAATCAGCAACATCTATTCCATACATGAAAACAACAGAGAAAGTCTTAATGGGTATCTATAAAATATACCATAAGTCTCCCAAAAACTGGGCCGGTCTCAAAGAGTTAGCCAGTAATATGAGCTACACCATTCACAAACCAGTTAACGTGTCAGGGACCCGATGGGTTGCACACAGAGAAAGGGCTCTGTCTGTTATTCTGTCCAGCTACAATGCCTTAGTTGTACATTTACAGCACATTGCTTCCACACCAGGGCAAACAAAAGATCAGGCCAGTGGGTTGTTCAAAGCAATAAGTACTGTGAGATTTGTCCTCTTTTCTCAGTTTCTGGCTGAATACCTTTCTGTCATGATGGCCTTCAGTCTAACTCTACAGAGAGACAGCTCAACAGTAGAAACAATAGTCAGTAAGGTTGAAAGCACGGTGCTCTGGCTGAAGAGAACTACCCTGCGCGGGATAAACTTGACAAAGTCTTAGAATTGCTCTTGCTCCTGACTCTGACACAGCTGACAGTGACACTAGCACAAAGTCGACTAACAGGCTCAGCCAGTACTCAGGTTCAGTACCGTGGATCTGATATCTTCCTTAACTTAGAAAGGAGATATTCTATAGATAGAACCAAACAGGCAGTGTTGTGTGATGTTACAAGCCTTCTTTCATCAACAACTGAAAGTATTAACTCAGGATTTTCCAATTTTAAAACAGACAAAGTCCTACGGCCATTCAGTATATTTAACCCATTACAGTTACCAGATAGTGACCACCAGCTAGCCCTTTATGGCAATGAGGAAGTCAGAACCCTCACAGAGCACTACAGTGACCTACTGAAGAAACACAATCATAATGTAAACTTGATTGAAGTGCAATGGTTAGAGCTTAAACCACTTATGAAAAAATCACTGAATGAGCTGTCTCTGAAATTTCACTATTTGGATTTCTGGCAAAAAATTCTCCATAATGATGCACATGAACAGCGATTCCCTGATATTCTGGTCTTAGTCACAATAGCTCTACTGATCCCAACCCAAACTGCAGTAGTTGAGAGAGGATTCAGCTTGATGGGCAGAGTGAAGTCTGACTGGCGGTCCTGTCTGTCTCCTATGACTACATCTGAACTAATGCGTGTCAAGCTGTCAGATGCTAGCGTTGCTACATTTGACCTGCAGGATGCCATAACACTATGGTTCAAATCTGGAAAACAAAAGAGAAGACCTCATGTGAGACCATATGGCTGCAGACTAGATTCAAGTTCTGATTCAGAAATAGACTAGACTCAATCAGTGTTTTACCTTGAAAAATAACCCCCCAAAAAGCAAGTTTTCTCTGTTTCCACTTTACAGTCCATTTCATGTTTTAAGTTTAAAATTCACCTCACAAAAATGTGGACAGGTAAAACTTCTTCCGGACAGGCAACATTTACATTCCACCTGTCCCTCGGACAGGCATCTCAAAAAAATTATTTCTAGCCCTGTTATGTAGTATAATTGCTTACATATCATATTGAAATGCTAATAATAAAACCCTTTGCAGTTGCTATACAACTACCCTTTGAAAGTGCTATAAAGCTCCCCTTGGAAAGTGTGAAAGGCTATAATAATATTTTTTCAGAATATGACATTCAGCTAGCTTGCTGTAGCTCAGTTTTGCTTATATTTTTCATAACTAAATTTCAAAATGTGTTGCGGCCTTGTTAGACTATTGGGGTTCCTGATCCACTGGCTTTGCCTGGATTAATTCAGGTCCTTTGGAAGTAGCTTTCCCTGTATCATTCAGACTGTCTGCTTACATTACCTACAGCTATGCCTTATTTGCTCCAAGGTCCTCTTTAGTAGCTAGTGTTGGCTGGAATGCTTTTGCCTGGCATGCCTGTACCCAAGCTCAGGTCATGGAGGATAGACTCCCTGGTATCTTCCCCCCTCCCCATGTGACTTTCTGTCTTTGTGGAGGCAAAGATCAGAAAGCCAGAGGCTCAGGGAGAAATTAATATTTTTATGGGTCACCAATATGATGAACTCATTGTAAATGGCTTATGACGTCAGGAGTACCATGTCTACTTGCCCTAACCCCCTTAAAGCACAAGCAACAGTTTACAAAATGGGAAAAGGGGTAATAGAATGCCCATACAGTAGCTCTTTGTCCTGTCAGATGGAGTGGGTATGTAAATAACCAGCACAAGTGACTGTATGACAGTAATGACATCAAAAGTGTCCTGAAGTTTAAAGTCCATTTACAATGTTAAACAGTTCTGAAATGTTATTTGTTGTTGTTGCTTATTCCCCAATGTTAACAACATAACTTCTTATATGCAATAAAGATGGGTACAGTGTGCATGCCTTTCCTGTAGAATAGTAAAGCAGGTTTCAGACAAGAAATTACAAACAACACAGTTTGAGACTCTCTGTGTTAATAATTGAGACTAGGCCTAAAGGTGTCAAAACATGAATGTTTCTGGCATGAAGCTGCAAAATTGGGATATTGCTAGGCAAGGTAAAAATCTGGTATGTTTTGGAAAGATAAAGGATTATTACAGTATATCATCATATACCATAATATTATATAATGCATATAATAAAAAGGCATTATAACAATTATTGTAGTCCCTGTAAGAATCACAATTAATTATTATAATAATACCATAGTTATGAAAAATTTGTCATTGTAACCATTTTATATATATATATATATATATATATATCTTTACAAAATATGTTGCTACAATATGATGCAACACCCATAATAAAAGATTTGCCCACTATACTGGATAATCATAAAGTATGCTTTAACTATTGGGTAAAATATTCTGGATGATTGCCAGTGGATGGTATTTTGGTTTAAAAGAGTTTTTCTTCCTGAAATTGTCACCAGAGCTCCCTGTTGTGGAGTACAGGTAGGTGAGTGCTTGTCCTGCTGGTGCAACTGGTACTTACAAAGTCCAATCACACTTGCAACGTCTATGCCTTTAAGAAGTGAGTGACATTTTTTCCTATATGCAATTTTTGCATTTTTCCCCATTTTCTCTCTTGCAGGTCCTGGGACCCTGGCAAACATGGCAGTGCATGTACGTGGAGGAACACATGGACTTCGGGCACTGGCTCGGCTCCTCCCCCCAGCAATTGTTGGGCTCCCCCATAGCCTGAACTGCCATATGTCCTCCACCAGGTGGCAGGCAAGGGCTGGAGAAACCCCTCATTCCCTCCCCAGGAGAGGAGAGCCACCTCACAGAAGCTCAGTCCTGCTCCTTGCCCTCCTCCTGCTGACCCTTGACAACCCTGGCTTGTTTCTGAACCCAGGTTGCTGGTGTAGTGTGAAGTGTGGCATCCAGCCTCAACCCTTAGCATCACTGGGCTGGCGGAAGGGACTGAATTTTTGAAGACGTTTTAAAATGTCTGCCTCTGTCTGTGTCAAAAATACAGGATCACGGTTGTTGAGGATGGGTGTCTTTAAACAGTGGTCAGTGATGGTGGTGGGTGCTGGTAAAGGTTTAATAAAGTCCATATATATTCTGCCACAATTCCAGAGGCGGGAATATGTAGCTGGGTTTCTTACTACTGTATGTTGCTTGGATCATTGTGGATACAAGGAATGCAATTGGGTTCAGAGATTCGGGTGTCTTTTCTTGTAATTGTCCACCCCCAAGTGTCCAGTAAAACTATAGTGTTATCCACTAAACTATGTAAGACCCCTGTGCTGAGATGTGCTTGTTCAATTAGGACCCCTTTCAAGTTAATATAAGGGTTCATTCTATGTCCTTTCAGGTCTAGTATCAGGAACCACAGGAGGTATCCCCTTCATTGATCCCAGGACTGGCTGTTACAGAAGACTTCAGAGGTTCGGATGATGTCATCTTTGAGATAGGGGACTTCAGATATGGGGGTTGGCTGCTTCATGCCCATGTCCTTCTGGTCAATAAAGGGACTGGCATGATGGCAGGTCAACACCATGTTACAGGCCACAGAAGTGGTCAGCTCTTCCATAGCAAGCCTCCTTTGATAATCTATCTGCCTTTGCATATGCTTCAACATGTATACCACTCCACCCGGTTATGTCCCCTATATGTGCTACCCTAAGGTGGGGAAGTAGTGATTCTTTTAAAGCAGCAATATTCTACCACCATTTCTGATGGGATATGAGTTTGTGTCTATGGTCTGTGAAACTGTACCCAGACTGCTAAATAGTTAGTGAAAGCAACTTGGCACTAATGTGAATCAAAAAGTACCAGTACTGCACGTGGACTACCAAAATTAGCAATTGCTATTCTAGGGTACAGACCTCCGCTATGTGTGCCTAAGATGCTGCAACCAGGATAAAAAAATCCAGACATCCTAAGCTGTTCTGCTATTCTTGCATCCCCGTACTACTACCCTGATACCTAACTTGCCAGTGCCTTAACACTTGATAGGTGGAGGTTCCCTCGGCTGTGGCAGGGATCTCCTGCTCAATTAGTGCAGGTAGATGGTTGTCCTGTGGGCTGTATTCAGACTGTAACACTGGAACAGGATGTCCCACAGATTCCACCTTGCCCAACAGCTTTTCCTAAACTTATATTGTTTTTTTTTCCTTTTGAGGATGTTGTTTAAACAGTAACTGCCTGAGTAATAGTTATTTAAAAAGTTTTGTATGCAGTTGTAAATGAATGTCAGTTGGTAAAGTTTGTCTCTGAGCAAGGCAGGGACAGATTTTTTTTTTTGACTGCCTGTTTAACAAATCTACATACATTTTGTTCTTTGATGTCCATGTAAATTTAACTCAGTCTTTTCATAATGTGGTTTTGCTAGTGGGCTGCAAGACATTAACAAACTGCAGGGTGTAACAGTTCTAATATACTCTGGATGTGTTTTATTTCATGGGGGATTTCTAGGCTGTAATGTAGTCTTGTAACTGCTTAGACAGACTAATTGCTTGTGGGGATACTGCAGTATCTAGGAAATCTACTTTTAAAACTCCCCATGTGTCGTTTTTTTCCTAAGGCTAACTGTAAAACCGTTTGTCTATTTATAACTGTATCGTCTAGCACTTATCATGTAAAATCATCTGGGTTTGTTTCCTAGTTGTAAAGAGGATTTTGTCCTAGTTCTCATTTATTTTTAAGAATAACTCAAGTGAAAAGTTCAGCTATTTGCAGTTTTACCTGACTTTCAATGGCTGATGGTTACAATGACTGGTGAGATTCCCAAAGAGTCTTATAGCCTTTTAGGATTGTAATATTTCAGGACCTTATTATAAATTGTTGTACCACTCAGGCTGTCTTTTTTTTTCTGGAATAATTCAGTTCTTGACCAGCTGTATTTTTCAGCTTTTATAGTGAGTAAAACTGTGTATTCTTGGTTATCCCCTCATCGATCATGTCTCATATCCATAGTTTCAGCTGTGCAATTCGAACAGTGAATTAAATGCAGGTCAAACCATTTCAGGATCTTTAAATATTATGGGAACTATTGTGGAGGCAGTGGTATAAAGCTGGGTTTTCTTGCAATAGAAAAACGGGGTGATCTGTCAAAGGGCCTGCATTGGGGTTTTATAATTGCACCCCATGGCAGGAGTGCTAGTGGCTTTTGGTACCCATAATGGTTTGCTCTGGGGATTCGGGGGCGCTTGTATGTCTACTGTGATGTCTAGTGAAGTCCTCTGAATCTGCTATGTGCTGTCTTTGCCTATTCGTGTGTTCAGTCAGTTCCTTCTTTATTGCATTAAAGGTCATTATTTTATCAATGGATTAATCCAATTGGACCTAATGGAATTTAATTTAATTTAGTATGAGCAGTTTGTAACCTGTTGTGGGGTGGTGGGTACAGTGAAAAAAATGTGTATGGCTAAAAAGGTGTACAATCTGCCCAAATGCAGGAAGCTAAACACCACAGTGACACTGGGGTTGGGGAAGGGGGTTGCAGTTAAAAAATAGCTAAACATATCCAAGTACAAGCAGTAAAATACAGTCATAGCCAATCTGGCGGTGGGGTTGCAGTTTAGGAGGCAGTTAAATCTATAAAAATATAAGCAGTTTAATATGGTAGCAGCAAAATCAAGTGGAGTGGGGAAGGGGTGCAATTTCAAAAATTGTAAAATTATTCTAAACACAAGCCGTCAAATACAATAGCAGTGAAACCATGTGCACAGGGGGTAGGGGGGGTTGCAGTTTTCAAAAGTAAATATAAATGATCAAATACAGTTGCTGGGAAACTGAGGGGGTTAATCAAATACAGTAGCAGGGAAACCAGAGGGGCAGGGGGAGGGGGTGCAATTTTCAAAAGTAAATACAAGCAATCGAATACAATAACAACTACAGTAGCAGCACAGTTCACTGAGGTTCCATTAAATACAACAACCTAAATGCAAAAATGATAATAATAATTATATTGCTACATAGGTGGCTAACATAAGAGTACTGGAACTGGGAGGTAGTTTAAAGATCATGTGCAACGGTTTTTACATATTTTTTATAAAAGCTTGAAAAGCTGACATTCAAGTCCATGTGTCATAATTAGTGTTTCCTGAAAATTTCATGCTGTTTGGTTGTATGGTTTTCTTTAAATCAGCATTTGTTAACTTGCTCTACAGTGGCTGAAAACAGTGGAGTTATTTCTGTCCTCTCAGTCAAACTTAGAGTGCGATGACATCATTTTGGAGTAGCTTACTGTTTCAGATTCCCAATCAGAGCAGTACTTTGTAGAGTTAATAGTTTGCTGAGCTCTCCAAGTTTCTTACAAACCCAGTCTTTGGTTTGTGTTTAAATAGATCAACTTAAAACATATCATTATCATCTGATAAAAAGCTGATCATTTCAATTTCAATGCTGAATTGAAGTAGTGGAAATCTTTCTCTTTGAGAAATCAGCTTGCTTGTATCATAGCTTTCAGTTCTTCCTAATCAAAAATCTGATTTTTTTTTCTAACCATATAGCACAGGTCTGTTTAATGAATATAAAATAAATCTAAATTTTGTTCATTCACAGAAACGGTTTGTCTTTGATGTAACCTTCATAAATATGTTCATGTAAGAAAATGTTTTTATGTCAGATTGACAAACAGTACATGTGCTTGAAATACTGTAGCAGAGTGTGACAGGCACCTGTCTGAACTCACAAATTTCAGTTCTTTGGTAGTTTCTACATGAAAATATATCATGTACGTGTACAACTAGAAACACTATGTGGCATCCTGATGCACCATGTCTCTACCCCACAATTGAGGCAGCTGCAGTCTACTGCCACCTGTCTCTGCTCCACAAGCCCCCTACCTTCTGCTTCACATGCTAGACTGCTGCATCCTGCTGCCCAATACCTTCTACCACACAGTCAGGGATTGTGCACCCTGCTGCCTCCATCCCCTGCCTAGAGAATCAGGGCTGCTGCACCCTGCCATCCCCTGCCCAGACAGTTGGGGATGATGCACCCTGCTGCCCTCTCTCCCTCACAATTAGGGAAGCTGCACCTGTTGACCCATGTCCCTGTCTCTACAGTCAGGGCTGCTGTGCCGTTTTAAGCTCTAGTGTGCCAGGTCCCCTGCCTCTACAGCTGGGACTGCTGTACCATGCTGCCTTAGCCGCCAAAGGTGGGGCTTTTGCTACACACTGCTACCCGCTTCCATTGCCCAAAATGGGCAGGGCTGCTGCACCATCTGTACCCCATCTCATAGTCGGGGCTGCTGTACCCTGATGCCCACGTGTTCCTCACCACAGTCGAGATTTCTGCATCATGCTGTCCTCTATCCCTTGTCACCAGAGAGAGGGCTGCTGTACCCTGCTCCTTTCTACACAGTTGTGGTTGCCATGGCCTGCTGTGCTCTAGTTCCCCATGCTGCTGCAGTTTGGGCTGCTGCACCATGCTGCCACTTGCCACAAGATGCAGGGCATTTGCTGTGCCCTGTTGCATGCCTCCATAGTTGAGGCAGTTGCACCCTGATGTCCCCCTGCCACCAGAGTAAGATCCTTTGCTATACCCTGCTGCCCACATCCCTTGTCCCAGACAGGCATGGCTGCTACACCCTGTCCCACAGTTTGGGCTGCTGTATCCTGATGCCACCCCTATCTCCCGTCCAAACATTCAGGGCTGCTACACCCTGCTGCCCTCTTTCCCCACGCTCACAGTCAGGACCACAGCACCCTGTTGCCCCCTGTCCCCATCTCCACAGTCAGGGCTGCTGTGCTACACCCTAGAGTCTCATACCGTCTGCATCCACATTTGGGGCTACTGAGCCCTGCTACACATTTCCACTGCCCCAAATGGACTGGGCTGCTGCACAATGTACTCCCTGTACCACTGTCAGGGTTGCTGTATCCTGATGCCTACCTGTGCCCTGCCCCACAGTCAAGGCTTCTGCACCATGCTGTCCTTTGTCCCCTGCCACCGTTGTGTCCTGTTGCACCACACAGCCCCTTGCCTCCACAGGTAGGGGACAGGGTGCAGTAAATTCCCTTACTCTTGTTCTGCACCCTTCCCAAACAGTTGGGATTGCTGCACCCTACTATCCCCCCCCCCTCACCCTCACAGCCAGGGGCACTGCACATGTTTCCCCCTGTTCCTGTCTCAGCAGAGTGTAGCAAATGATCTGACTATGGTGGCAGGGGGACAGCAGGCTGCAACGGTCTCAACTGTGGAGGCATGCAACAGGGTGCAGCAAATGCCCTGAATCTTGTGGCAAGTGGCTGCACGGTGCAGCAGCCCTAACTGCAGAGGCATGGGGCTCTACGGCACAGCAGGCCACAGCAACCACAACTGTGTAGAAAGGAGTATGGTGCAATGGCCCTGTCTGTGGTGATAGGTGTTAGAAAACAGCATGGTGCAGAAGCCTCGACTGTGGGGTAGGACACATAGGGCATCAGGGTACAGCAGCCCTGACTGTGAGATGGGGTACACGTGGTGCAGCAGCCCTGCCCATGGAAGCAGGGAACATATCACTTTAGGGCCTAGTGCAGCACAGCAACCTTGACTGTGGAGACAGGAACAGGGGGCAACAGGTGCAGCTTCCCTAACTGTGAGGGCGGGGGAGATAGGGCAGCAGGGTGCAGCAACGCCAGTTGTTTGGGCAGGGAGCAGCAGGGTGCAGTAGTCCTGATTCTTTAGGCAGTGGATGGAGGCAGCAGGGTGCACAATCCATGACTGTGTGGGAGAAGACAGTGGGCAGCAGGGTGCAACAGCCTCAGATGTGAAGCAGAAGGTAGAGGGCTTGTGGGGCAGGGGACTGGTGGCAGTAGACTGCTGCTGCCTCAACTGTGGGGCAGAGACGCAGTGCATCAGGATGCCACATATTGGTTCTAGTTGTACACGTACATGATGTATTTTCACACAGAAACTGCCAAAGAGCTTACATGTGTGAGTTCTGACAGTACATGTGCTTGAAATACTGTAGCAGAGTGTGACAAGCACCTGTTTGTCAATCTGACATGAAAAAAAAAATGTTCTTACATGACTGTATTTATGAAGGCTACATCAAAGACAAACTGTTCCTGTGAATGAACAAAATTTTGATTTTTTTTTATATTCAAAAAACAGCCCTGTGTTATATAGTTAGAAAAACAATTGAGGTTTGATTAGAAAGAACAGAGCTGTGATACAGACAAGCTGATTTCTCACAGAAAAATATTTCCACTACTTCAATTCAACATTGGAACTGAAATGATCAGCTTTGTAAAGGAAGAGAATGATATATTTTAAGGTGATCTATCTAAACACAAACCAGAGACTGGGTTAGTAACAAACCTGGAGAGCTCAGCAAACCATAAACTCTACATAGTGCTGCTCTGATTGGGAATCTGAAACAGTAAGCTACTCCAAAATGATGTCATCGCACTCTAAGTTTGACTGAGAGGACAGAAATAACTCCACTGTTTTCAGCCACTGTAGAGCAAGTTAACAAATGCTGATTTAAAGAAACCCACAAAACCAAACAGCATGAAAGTTTCAGGAAACACTAATCATGACATAAGGACTTGAATTTCAGCTTTTAAAGCTTTTATTAAAAATATGTAAAAACCGTTGCACATGATCTTTAAAAATGAATATTTTGTCGAAGCATGATTAAACAATTTACTAATTATAGTTAGACATAACTGAAATGCACTAAAACACAATTATAGCAAATCTGGAGAGAGACAGTATAGCTTAAAAATATGTTCAGTTTGCCTAAATCCAGACAACCAAGCAAAAAGGAAAATCCAGCCCAGAAGCACACAAAATTTGCTCAAAGATTTAGAATTAAACAAAATTGCTCAAAACTGCAACCTGAAAACACACTCAGTTAATTAGAATAGACACAGGCAAATACAATAACTCTGTATCGGGTTGGGGGTGTTGAATGGAGTAAAAGAAAAAATGCAGTTGAAAGATAGACACAGTAGCACAAAAACAGAAACAGTTTGACTAAATATGCAGATAACACAGCAGCTTTGACCTAGTAGAGCAAAAATGTGTTGCAATAAAATGAAAAATGAAGTTTACAGTATATACAACACAGGAACAGTAATACACAATGTATTTCTAAGTATTAAAAACAATAGCACAATATTTATTTATTTAAGCGTTTAACCGGGAAGGCATACTGAGCAGGCTACTGCTCGATTCCAGATGCGTCCTGGGGGAGGGGGTACACCGTAAGCATTTGAAAGGTAGGCAAATACAAAGTCTAATACAGAATTCATAATACATACTAGGGACATGAGGACCGATACAGAGACAAGAATAGCATGAGCGAACAGATGATACAGACTTGAAACAGGCTAAGTTTAAATATAATGAAATTCAGTTAGAATTTTTTTTCTATATTCTATTTTTTCCCCCTGGGGCCATGGCAAGGGAGGCTCCCTTCTGCTGTCTGCCACTGCCCCCCTCCCAATTGTCTATCATATACTCTTGCCAACCTTTTTACCTCCTGCGTTTCTCCTTTAACTCTCCCCAGGGCCTTAGTAAACTCAGTCTCTCATGTGCCTGGAGGAACAAGTACGCACCAGAACTGTCAGCCCATTTGCCCCCAGGCCTAACGCTTGGCCCCATCTGCGAGGCACTATCACTGAGCCCCACTTGTGGCAGCCAAGTGTCGGAAGACCAACCTCCCCAATCCTGGAGAGAGAGCTGCCCGACAGCCACTGGATTCTGTTCCCAGCCTCCCCCAGCTGATTCCTGGCGGCCCAAACTCAGGCTCGACAGTATGGGAGAGGTAAGGCGCTGAGTGCCTCAGCCCTCTGTGCCACTGGGCTGGCAGTTCAGTTTGATATTTGTATAGCTAGCTTAACTTAAACAAAACAGAAACTAAAATGACCTAAATGCTGTAAGCACAATCAACCACAGTATAACAAAGTACAACAAAATCTAACACAAGTTACCGAAATGTTGTAAACACAATCGATGTAATATGCTAAATACAATTTAACACAAATCAGTTAAATATTTAAAACACAATAAGACACAATATGTCCGAATGTTTTAAATACAACCTGTCAAAACCACAGTAAGCACAACTGGCGATGTTGTGCATGTAGACAGATGATACCTTAAACTGGGGAGAAGGGGGATACAATGACCGGGATATTCAAAGGGGTTGTGCCTGTGCCTCGGCGGGATATTGAGAAGGCTGCCTGGTGCAGCACAACTCCAGATGTGCCGGGGTGCACTGTAAGTGTATGTGCCGCAGATGCAGGGGGCGTGCCCATGCATATGCGGCACATCCCGATATTCAGCCGGGGATGTACAGCACATTTGCCAGTGCTCCCTGCACTGTGCCGCATGGGGGCTCAAAGTTGAGCCCATGTACATGTGGAGCAACTCCTGGCCACCCACAGGCAGGCTGCCATATTGCAGGGCGCAACACAGCAGCCGCCAGCCATGGGTGGCCTCCCGCCCACCCAGAACACCGCCCACAAGCACACACATACATCCTTGGTAGTCTAGTGGTCCCCATGTCCCCGATCGCCAGAATATGGCCTCCAAGTTATGCCTTGATAGTCTAGTGGAACCCCCTCCTCCCTCCCATGTCCCCAATCACAAGAATACAGAAACCAAGTTATACCCTGGTAGTCTAGTGGACCCCCCACCCATTGCTGTAGATCGCGGCATGGCGCCAGAACACTATTCCTGGTGATCTAGTGGCGTCCCCCACTTCCCACCACACAGCAGCCCCTTGCCCCCGCCCCCCCCATCATCGGCAGGTAGCTGCAACTCACCCGTATACCACCTGTTACTATTTCAATGACAGGTACAGTATGGCTAAGCCCATTGGTCCACAGTGTGAATTAATAGGTTTGTAGGGCATATGAATAAGATAGTCTCAAATATGTGAATGAAGCTATTCATATTTGGTACTGTCTAGTACAGTATGCCTGCAAGCCCATTCTGTACCTGTCATCCGGTGGGTGGCCGGGCGGTGGCGTGGGCGGTGCTGCAGCCGCCCGTCGGCGATGGGGGAGGCAAGGCCGTGGGTGGAAGGGATGGGCACCACTAGATCACCAGGGAATTGTGTTCTGGTGCCATTCTGCGATCGTGGTAACGGGTGGTGGGCACACTAGACCACCTAGGTATAATGGCTGCAAGCTATTCCAAGCAATCGGGACATGGGGGGAGGGGGTTTGCCTAGAAAACCAGGGCAAGGCTACCATTACGGTACTCGGAGGGAGTGGGGCCACTAGACTACCAGGGAGTGTGCCTCACACATTTCCGCGCTTGTGGTTACAGGCGGGGGTTGCCCAGGATCCCCACCACACACGTCATGCTGGGCAGGGTGCCAGGCACAAGTCGCTGGGCAGCCCTGCGTAAGGCATGCAAATGGAGCCATAATGATATGCTAATGGCCCCATTTGCACCTTGCATGGCTTATGGCCTCATTTGCATGCCCCCGGCTGAATATCGCGGTTGATGTACCTAGTGCAACTGCAGTTTCGCTGGTGCATCCCCGTGCTCCCTCTCTGTGGCTTGCACTGGTGCAGTGCCACTGCGCCATGCATTGTATGTGCGCCGCACCTGCCATATTCAATGGTGCTGAGCCAAGGCGCAGCACCGTTGAATATCGCCTGTTCCTGGCCCCAGAGCAGCCCAGTTGCACTGCGCCCAGACTTGCGCCCCTGCCGGGTGTAGTCTTAATATCTGGCCAATGTGTATTAGATGCAGTTTAAAAGTTTGCTTAATTTGTCCAATTTCGACAACTAAATGCAACTCCTATATAGAATTAGGGTTGGGGGTTCTAATATGGAAATTTGAAAGTGATGAAACCTCAGTAAATACCTTTTAAACTCTCAGGATTCCTGCATTTAAAAAGTTATTCCTACCATGTCCACAATGAGTTATCGAATGTAACTTCTGAATGTACTTCACTGATATGTTTGGGTGTCATAATTGTCACCTGGTACCAGCACCAGAACCAGAACCGGTACCAGAACAAACATTTCTGGTGCAATTGGCACATTGCATCAAAAGATGCAGCATTCCTGATTCTGAAACGCGATCCGCATCAGAATGGGGAACCACTGTGCCATAGAGGGGCTGCACAAACCTTGTGACCTACATTGGGGTGTGCCAGGTAACAAGGGGGCTTGCACCACTGTGGGACTGCAACACCCCTGTTTTCGGGATTCTAAAAGGCCCGCTGTGGATGCAGCAAAGGGCACCACTTAAACCAGCCAGGAGGTGGTCTAAGTGGCTTGCGCCAGTGGGACAGGGTGAACATTGAAATGCTGGGGGCATAAGGGACTGGTGTGTGGCAGAGGATGAGTTGGCGGGGAGAGCAGTGACTGCCTGTTACTGAAGGTGTGCCTGGTGGGCTGCATGTACAGCATTATACATCTCTTAAATGCCAGCAGGTCCACGTACTGCACTACAATGTACAGTGCCTAGTACTCATACAGTATGCATATTTCCAGTCCTAAAGAAACACAATACAGGAGGGACCAGTGATAAATCAGCAGAATGTGGCAGCATATTGCATGACTGTACAGTGATGTATTAATGAGAATCTTTGCTTCAGGGGCACATACATAGGAGGCTTCTCTGCCTACTGTCCTGTAGAGTCATGATGTTATTTATTCTAAACTTGGCTCCTTTATGTGTCCTACCCCAGTCCCAGCTCGACAAACTTCCTTTTTAGGCAACAAAAACATACCTGACCAGCAGTTCGCATCACATATGCGACCTCCACAACTGGAGAAGCCTGTTGACTGTAGCTAGAGGATTTCTCTTTGACTCCCCCCCCCACACACACACACAGTCTTATATTCCCATAGAACAACTCCTCCATCCTCTGTTGAATCTAGAGCAGACCTGCAGGGGCTTCGAGTGTCTCCCTTGAAGGGAACTCATCACCCCTCCTGTCTCTTCTTCTCGTAATTCTGAGGGTTGCTTTAAGCAAGGTGTATACAGCACAGTATAAACTGGAGCCCACACACTGAAGCAATGATTTATTGACAGAACACACAAATTAATGAATGGATTGATGCACCTTTCATAGGCGTGTATGTCCTATCATGGTACAACATACAGTCCATGACAACTCTGTTTCAGGAGATGTCTTGATAAGTCCTGGTTTAAGACTCTGTGATGCATTGACCCCCACAGATGTATATACAGTTTTTATTTTTATATTGAATTTTAGTTTTTCTGTGTGTGTGAAACTTTGCATAGAAAGTTTAAAGTGAATTTGTGACTTCTGGGAACTCTTTGAAAACAATAATTAGACACAATTCCGCATGTATTTTATATATCGTCTTCATTTCTCTCACCCTTGTGCTTCATTGCTAGATGAATGTACATGTAGACAGGATCCTTGTCCCCTGCAGGTCATCTGCAGTTGCTGCGTAATCCTTTCCTGAAGTCATAATCCTTTGTGACATTATAGTTTGTTGCTGTATAAATGATTATATTGTCCCAGATAGAGGAATATAACCACAGGAAAGGATTAAACAACCAGAGTAAATCAACTTGGGGGAGGGAGATCCTGTTTCCATGTAAATAAACCCAGTAATGAAGAATAAAAGGAACAGAAACACAAAAAATACTAAAGATATTTATGCATGTATGCTGAATTGCATCTACTGTAGATATTATTTTTTTCCAGAGTTTTCCAAAAAGTGAGACTCTCTCTAAAGCAGTGGGATACCACTTACGAAAATACGAACATACAAATTTGCCAGCAGAAATAGGCTGCCTGATCTATCAAGTCTGCTCGAGTGTACAGCTAGCACCCTCACCTTGTAGCTGTTCCAACCTCCCTTTCCCAATTACCCTCCCACCTTGTCCCATCCCCTTTTGAAACTACCCACTGTCTTATAGGCTACCACCTCCTCCACTAGAGCATTCCATTCTGCCATGACCCTCTCCGTGAAAAAGTGCCTCATTTCCATCCTAAAACTTCCCCCCTCCAATCTAAGGCCATGACCTCTCATGTCCCTCCCCCATTCAGCCTGAGTATCCCTTCAGTGCCTGCCTTGTTTATACCCTTTATGTACTTAAAGGTCTCAATCATATCCCCCTGCTCCCTTCTCTCTTCCAAGTAGTACATGTTCAACTCTCTCAACTTCTCCTTGTATGGTCTGTCCTCCAACCCCTGGATCATCCTTGTTGCCCTGCTTTGTACCCCCTCCTAATTTCACATCCTTCTTCAGATATGGGCACCAGAATTGCACACAGTACTCCAGGTGCAGCCTGACCAGTGCCCTGTAGAGAGGCAGTCTCACCTCCCTGCTCCTGGAGGAGAGCTCTTTTATGATACAACCTAGCATACTGTTGGTTTTTGCTGCCGCCCTCCTACACTGCTCTGTATTGTTCATCTTCCCCATTACAACCACCCCTAGATCCTTCTCCTCCTTGGTGGAACCTAGCTGCACCCCTCCCAGCTGGTAACCCCTCCCTGGGTTCTTTGATCCAAAGTGCAGGACTCTGCACTTTTTCGCATTGAACCCCAACTGCCATGCTTCCAACCACTCCACCAGTTTTGTCAGGTCATCCTGCAGCCCCTGCCATCCTGCTATATCGTCCACCACTGCCCTCAATTTGGTATCATCAGTGAATAGACTGATCTTATTCCTGACGCCATAGAGATGTCTGCTATGAATATTCCAAACCACACTGGCCCCAGTACCGATCCATGTGGCACCGCACTCGTCACAGCTCTTGGAAATGAGAGTTCCCCCCCCCCACTACCCTCTGCTGTCTCCCCTGCAGCCAATTCTCAATCCATTTAACCATCTTAGTCCCCACCCCAACGTATCTCAACTTCCCTCTCAACCTCCCATGCAGCACCCAATCAAAGGCCTTACTGAAGTTCAAGTATATGACATCCACTGCCTGACCCTTGCTCAATTCCCTTGTGACCCAATCGTAATACTCACCTAGGTTCATCTGGCAGGATATTCTGAAGACAAAGTCATGCTGGTGACTGTCCTGGAGCCCATTGTCTTCCATAAAGGTCATCAGCCTTTCCTTAAGTATTGTCTCCATCAGCTTCACCACGATGGAAGTTAAGCTTACCAGCCTGTAATTACCCGGCTCATCCTTTGGTCCACTTTTATGGGTGGGTACCATGTGGGCCATCCTCCAGTCATACAATACACACCCTGTGTCCAGGAAGGTACTGAATAGTTCAACAACAAAAGAAAGTTGCACTCCCAAATCAGGAAATCGTAGTCACCTTTAACTGCAAAAAGGTATTATTTAGAGCCCCCTAAGCAAGACTGTTTGGTTGAAGTGTAGGGGTATTGGTTGCTTTCTCATGTCCTAGCTTGAATGTACTGAGTTAGACTACATTTCGTGTATGAAATAAAACCTTTTTGCAGTTAAAGGTGACTACGATTTCCTGATTTGGGAGTGCAGTTTCCTTTTGTTGTTGTACATTTTCGGCAGCTGGTAGCCTAGTTTGCACCCTGCTGCAGTTATTCAGTGAGCGCTAGCTTATTTTGTGCAAGATAAGGTATTGAATAGTTTCACCAGTGGTCCAGCCAGGATCTTGGCCATTTCCTTTAACACCCTGGAGTGTATGCTGTCTGGTCCTGGTGCCTTATCCACCCTCAGCGCCATTAACCCCTCTAATACCCTACCCTCAGTGCTCACCCCGTCTGTTACCCTCTCTCACACCCTGCCCACCCCCTGCGGTAGCTGCCCTCCTTTCTTCCTCATGAATACAGAACAGAAGTACTCTCTCAGTGCTTCTGCCTGATCAACCCCTTTCTCTGGCCACCCCCCATCCTTCCTGATCCTCACTATCTGGTCCTTGCAGCTCCTTCTCTCTCATGTGTCTGAAGAAGTCCTTTTCCCTGTCCCTGGTGCCCTGTGCCAGCCTCAATTCTCTGGAGGTCCATGCTGCTCTGACTCCCCTGGTAACTTCCTTGGACCTCTTCTCATACTCCTTCCTATCCTCCACATTCCCAGATTTCTTGTATTTCTTGAACGCTGCTTTTTTAGTCCTCGCCATTTCTAAGACCCCTCTACTTAACCAGCTCGTTTTTTTAGCCCTTCCCTTTTTGCTCTGCAATTTGGTACATGCCTCAGTAGCCTCCAATATCCCCAATTTTATTTTTTCCCATTTCTGATTCACGTCCCAGTGTGGCTGTATTCCTTCTAGATGCACCCTTAAGATTTCACCCATCCTACCTAGGTCTGCCTGTCACTTGGTCCTTTTAACAGGACTGCCATTAAAGGAGCTTTGTCTATATAAAGGAAATCTCTCCAAAATACAAAGATAAGATAGACTCACTCACTCTGTGGCAGGCAGGGTCACATGTACACAGTGGAATGTGTACCTACAGTCAGTTGCAGGACATCATGCTTGCTGTAACCAGACTGTGACCAGTGATGCTCCAATTCTGTGGCGGTTCTGTGATGGGCTTCACATTCTATGGCAACTTAAACTGAGCCTCAAAATGAAATCCAGTTACACTGAAAAAAATGCACAGAAAAGGCAGCCTGAAGTAGTTTAACAGATGCCCAAGCAAGGCAATACAAAGCACTTCTGACAACGTGATTTGAATTGCAGGTGTGGCCTGAGAGAATTGAATGGCTATTTTATTATTTTTTTAAACAACAATCTCTTTTCTCCGTCCATGGCTCAGTTGCACCTGCACTGTGTTGTTTAATAAAGCAGCAACTCTCCTGTGGCTTCCTGCCCGAGTGCCCAGTTGCTTGCTGATCAGTAATGTTAGTTTGTACTGCTGTGCTGCTCCGGTGTCCCCTCTCTCCCACCCCCTTGCCTGAAGCCTGGTGGTGCCAGTTTGTGCAGCAGTGCCTCGCAATGGCTCCCTTCTGCTTTTCCTCCTCAATAGCAGTGGTGCAGTGAGCATCAGTGCTGCTTTTGCACCTCCTTCTCTGCCACACTGTAATGACTGACTGTAATGCTAGAGAGTAGCCAGACTGTTTTACATTGCACAAAGGTATACAGATCTTCCGGTTTGGCATCTTTGCTATAATTACTAGTATTTTGCTGATTTTACAATTGTGCAGTTGGCAAGTAGAGACACCTTTTTCCATGATGCAGGCTTCCTGAGGTTTTCTCAATGTTTATAGAAGGTAATGCCCATAAGCTTCAGGCGTGAGTGTCAGTGGTTTGAAATGGAGTTCCCACTGACAGCTGCAGTGCATCCGAACCTCGCGAGGGGAAGGTATGTGTAATGGAGCTGTCAGCAAACACACTAATGCCATTTTAGGCTTGCTCATGATCATTTTAGCAGTATACTGGTAGTTGGGTGGGGGGTCAGTGGCAGCTGCCAGCTTTACTGCACAATACATGCCATCGTGGAAGCAGAAGCTTGTTTCTGTGGCAACAGCATGTTTCCAGAGCAGTTGCCACAACAGCAAAATTGCATTAAATATGGGTCCATGATGGCAGAACACAATCAACTGTCCATGATTGTTTTTCATTTGAAAGGTGTCTGGTTTAGGAAGATGCATGTCTATAGAATTTGAAAATACCAGGTCTTTTTTTTGGAGGGGGGGAACTATCTTGTGATATAACACATGCCTCTCATTGTAACAGAGGAGTTCCAGGGGAGTTTTGCAGGACGTGGTATGTAGTACCCTTGAGAATGCTGGTAAATCTTCATATGCAGTATAGCTTTGGGTGCAGAGACAAGAATTTCTCTCTTCTTCTTGGATCAGAGAGCCTGGAGAGAAGTGATCGAGCAGTGCGACCTCTGTTTGACTGTACCATAAGAAAAGCCTTTCCAGCTGCTGTATGATCTGTTGCACAAGTCAGTCTATATCTTTGGTAAGACATTGTAGGAGTCAGATTAGTTTAAAGGGGAACATTCATGAACCACTCCCATCATATGGTAATTTGAAATCTCATGAAAACGCTCTTTAAGTGAGGTATTAAGCTCACCTGCAGGTGGCAGCAGTCCAGAGACGTGATCGATACTACATTTGCCACCATTTTTAGGACCTTGAGATATCACTGACGATCAGACTGTGGCTAACCACTTTGTTGTCCAGCAAAGTTTGATCGTCAGTGACATCACAAGGTTCTAAATTATGGTGCCAATGTACTTACCAGTATGGGGCAGACTTAAGTATCGATATATCTGGACTGCTGCCAGCGACATCGAAGTCCCATACCTCATTTACAGGGACACTGTCAATCTAATTTTGTGTAAAATTTGATATGATTTATTTAAATTAATTTGCAAATTATGGCTTAACAAATTTGTGTATGCTTTTTATTTTCCAAAATGAGGCTACATTCTTGTGGTTTTGACTGGAAAATGCACCCAGGGTCACACTGGTGTTGCCACTCCTCTGCGTGCCTGTTTACATTTTCCCTCAGGCAAGGTTCATTGTCTATGGTGCGGCTGTATTTACAGGCTCCTGCCTGATCGCTCTCCCTGTTATGACAAGTGAATGAGCTTTTAGCTTGTGCTGCTGGTGTTCAAAGTGGAACTTCAGACACTTTTGACAGTCAGTGAGGTAGAGCCTGTTGCTGTCAATAGTGAATGCTAATGTCTTCTTTCCTAATTTTCTAATGTAACCCCCCCCCCCATCCATTGGCGAGGTTCTGTGTTCTAGCCCCGGGTTCCCCTTTTTTCCTGTTGCGGCCACCTCACCCCAAGCATTTATTTATTTATTTTTTTTTTAATTTTTTTTTTTAGTTGTTTAACCAGGAGTAGCACACTAAGCTGAAAGCTTTTTTACAGGAGCGACCTGGGAGCACAGGGAAGTTAAGTGACTTGCTCAGGGTCACACAGTGTGCAAGTGGAAGCTGTGGGGTTCAAACCCAGGTCTGGTCTGCTGGATGTCACCAGATTTGCAGCTCAGAGCCTTAAACCACTGCGCTATACTGCCTCCCCAGGGAGAGTCAGCATGGAGCTGGGAAGTGCAGCAGAGGAATGCTGCTCTAGTAGCCCTTTGGATCAGGTGACTGAGGAGGAACGCTGAGGAGAATGTTCAAGAGTTGATCCCACTGTGCTCTTGGGCAGAGCTCCCCTTGGGTCAGGGGGGTCACCATGGAGCATGGAGGGCTATAACCTGGGATTTTGGCAGGCTTGGGAATCCTGCCAGGGAGTCAGTGGTGGGAGTGGAAGTGAGTACAGGGCTGGGTGGGGGTAATGCCTGCTCTAGCCACCGGCCAGTTTGGCCGTAGTCTACGGCTGTCAATGTGGTGGGTCGAGAGCAGAGCAGTCCGATGCTGCAGGTAGCATTGACATCAGTCTTGGATTGTGTTGCCGCTGGGGAGAGGGCAAGTCTTGTGGCGGTATGGTGCTGGATGGGCCGGGCCTCAAAGCTATGGCCGGCCGGTCAGGGAGAGTCAGCATGGAGCTGGGAAGTGCAGCAGAGGAATGCTGCTCTAGTAACCCTTTGGAGCAGGTGACTGAGGAGGAATGTTGAGGAGGAATGTGTGCCTCTGTGCCTAAAGGGGACAGTTGCTTCAGTGAGTGCTCCGGTGGTTTAGTGGGGTCCATAGTTGGGTACCTTATCGGCCCCCAATCCATCTGAACTGTATGTGTCCTCAGGACCTGGGGAATGAAATGAGGAGTGGGAGAGAAGCTAGCCCTTTAAGTGTTTAGAACCCATGGGAAGATGTTCAGGGCTGCCATGTCTGGGGACAGTGTGTGATGTTGAGCTGCCTGCCAAATTGTGACCATAGCGATCCAGCCACAGAAGTAGTAGTTGCTGTCTCCACTGATTCATTCTGTGCTACCCGGAGCTCTGAGTCTGGTTGAAGTAAATTGCTGGGATCCCACTGTTTTAATTAACTGTTTGGACATTCATTTCTTTCCAGACTGTTTGCACAAAATTTGACCTGCATGTTTGGTTCAGCATCCAGCATGAAGTGGGCACCCATTGGTACATCTTGGCCTGGGTAAATGAGGCCAGAGACTGGAATGTGTTTCTAGTGCTGTAAGAGCCCTCTCCCCACAGACTTACCATCAATACCCCTAGACAATGGGGGGACTGCACTAATGCGTGATGGGACAGATTCTCACATGTATTGGTAGGTTTTTTCCCACTTTATCAGGCAATCTTACTTAGTGTACTGCTGAAATAATGATATTGCCATATAAAATGAAATAAAGGCAATCCTTTCACACCCTCTGCTCAATTTACTATCCACCATTGTAATTTGTATTTGACACTGGA